>CM065357.1:4558371-7040871 GCA_033032245.1 Poecilia picta | reverse complement strand
GTGTCTTACTCAAATAACTTGGAGTACATGTCATAAAATCACACTGGCCTTTCAACTGCAAAAATGTCCAGGAAAAACAAACCCACGTTTAGTCGAACTAGAACCACGAAGTTAAATCAATTATGATGGGATTATTTTATTGTTGTGACTCACCAGTACAGAGTATCACATAATTTATGCAAATCATGCAAAGTCTTGAGGATTTGTACCGGTGAAAGTCAGAAAGCTGTGGCCCATTCCTGAATCTGTGGCGACTGAAGACTGAAGACTGTTGAGCCGCCTGGGCAAGTGAGCAGCTCAATGTCGCGGCAGCAGAGATTATATTCTACAGTCCTGGATGACACAATCAGTTGTAGACAAACTCTGCTAGTCCACCTCATTTGCTTTTGCTGCTTCTCTTTCAATCTTTCTCTGCTGGTATAGTTAGAGAGCAAGTCAGAGAGGTTGTAGTCATCGATATGATCGTTTACCATTAAGATTGATGAAGAAGATGGTTTGACTTCCTCCTTTGCTCTCTACATCCATAAAGCCTCTAATTCAACTCCTCTAGAATTTGGGGTCGTAGTTCAGGCTTTATTTGACCTTTGGAGATGCTAATCACGTGTAAAAACAATACCTTGTTGTCAAAGTTGCACATCATAACTCTTAATTTGTGTAATCACAACACACAATTTTCAAATGATGATTTTATTTCTTAAGACAAAAAGCAATGTGGAAAAATGCTTCTCCCTCATTTTTAAACCATGAATAAAACCTGAGTCACACTTCTTTTTCTTTTTTTTTCTCTAAGAAAGCTTAGTTGATTTTCTCTTGCCACACCAAGAAACAGTGACCGACTTCAGACTGGATGTTATTTAGCTTTATTCAGCAGGACAGTTATTTAAAAAAAAAAAAAAAGGAAAGTGCAAAGCAAAACGCGATAGCAAAGCGGGTTATGGTTGTCGATAAAATAAAATGTTTAAATGTGACCAAAAAGTCACATTTAGACATGTTTTCAGCACTGTACATTATATCCCAATCCTTTTTTTATTATTCTTGATTACATATTATAAAGATATCTGCTGTAAAAATAAAATTCATTCTAGGGTTGGTTCCCTTGGATTAGAATTTTATAATTATATCTTGCAAGTGCTATTATGATAATGACAATTAAAAAACATGTTTGCTTCTTTTTAAGTAATTGTATGATTGTGTATAATTTATAGTGCCACAAACACAAATTCTGCTTTTGGGAAACATTCTAAATAATCGTCTTTAGGACACCAGTCATTTGAAGAAGTGTGATTTGTGTCACTAAATTGGATGAAGTGACTGCAATAATCATATTTTCCAATTTACTTATAGGCTATCTATTGATGCTCTCGTGGAATAAATATTGGAGAAAGTAGAAGAAAAATACCAATACTGTTAGTTATCATTAATTGGATTGAAATTCTCATCGTGAAAAGAAATGTTTCACAATAAATGATGAACGATACGATAACTGATAATTAGAAACTAAAACCCAGCAGTTCGCCCTAAGTGACGGGTTTTGCGTCTCCACTCATGTTCCCAGTTTCCCTCCGCGTATTTCAGAAGCTCGGTTTTAACTTCACACATTCTGGCGCCAGTAAGAACCACGAAGCGCCGAGCGGCTCTAGATTTTCCGCCCTTTCACTCTCGTCTTCCCCCCGCAGACCATCCGGGAGACCCGCCAACATTCAGCGGCTTGCGCGCGGCGCCCCCGGCACGGGGAGCGGCGAGAGGCCGGTGCGGCAGCAGGTGAAGGCGGCCCCCGAGGGGAAAACTCCCGAGTCTCTGCTTCCCTCACGGAGACGCAACAGAAGGATCAGCTCGGCATCCGGAGGAGGAGGAGCGACTTGCCGGCAGTGGGCCAGGCGCTCGGACAGCTGGAACCGCGAGTCCGTCTCCATCCTACACACTCTGGATTCAGCTCCGTGTTGTCCGGCAGAGGGCTGCTGGCGGCGCCACTGGACACTTCCTAGATGTAGACCAGAGGGACTCAAGTTGTAGGTTTCCCCGCAGAGAGAAAGGTTAAAGGTCACTATGTCGGCGGAGACACTTATTATAGCCCTTTAGTAAAAGCTGTTAATCTAAGCAATGCTGCCCTCTACCGCCACGAAACATGAATCACAGGTCTGCCACCACTTCGTCACTCCGCCGTCATGGCAGAAATATGAATGCTGATTAAAAAAGTACAAAGAGTGACGCTTTATCTACATGCGGATGATTACTGATCTGCAAAAAATATTCATACCGTTCAAACTTGTCCACATTTTGTCACTCTACAACCTCAGGCACCAGTGTAGTCTACTGAGATGTTCTGGGATGGATCTACTGTATATGAAATGTCACATCTTTGTGAAGTGGAAGAAAATGTGTTTTTCAGAGCCGAAACTCTGAAAAGTGTGTCATACATTAGTATTCACCTTTACTAGTCAGTACGTTTTGGCTGCAAAAACAGCCATAAGTCTTATGGTTTATTTCTCTACCTGCTTCGTACATTAAAGACTAAAATTGTAAACTGAAATAAATTCAATATCAATCAGTCTGACTACATTGAAACAACCATATAAATATGACAGATTTAGCTACAAGAGTTTATTTTCATCTGTTGACCCCTGGCAGATTGATAGTATAAAGTAAAATAAAATAATTAACACACATACATCACATATATCATTTACTGCAAATTACAAAAAATGGTTAATAGCAGCACAAGTTGATGATTATAAAAATCAAGTTACATCCATTAAAGAGAAACTGAGCTGGTACACTTCACAAATGGACATATTAAATATCGGACGCAAATGGGTCATCACATTACTGCAGTTCTGTTGAGAGCTGGGGGCCAAAGCTCCGGCAAACTGTTGTGGGACGTTGTTGAAAAGGTACCCAGGTCATACAGTTTAAAAAACCATTATTACCAAATGATAACAAAACTGGTAAATTTACAAACGTTGAAAACTTAAGAAACTCAGACATTTTATTTTTGCTCCTAGAAAATTTCTGACTTTTCAATCTCAGAAACTTTCTTGTTTTCTCTAAACAATTTTTGAGATTAATGTCAACATATCTGAGCTTTTTTTAAGTTGAAAACTTCTATTTTTTTTTAAATTTTTTTACCTACAGTGGCTCTAATACATTACTTGTATGCTGTCTGATAAACCATACTTTTTCCCTTTTTAACATGACAAAAACATCAGTTTGGTTAAAGCAGACGCCTCAGAGGGAACTCTTGTCCTGACAAGGTCAAGAGTTCCTCCTCTACCAGCAGGGGGAGCCATCGCTCAAAGCATGACGTGTTCAACATATGGTCAGCTGGGTCAAAGAGGAAACACAAAAGGAACCTTATTATGAGTGAGCTGTTCGGCACCTTGCAGGCAGCTGGCTCCTGGTATTTCAAAACAGGAAAACAAACTAACACGTTTAAAAACTCACAAAGGTACAGCGCCGTTTCTCTGATCTGGAATTTCCTGCGCCCATTTTGCTTGTCCTCCTGGCAGAACGGAGGACATTTTCACCTCTCATTTATTAATATGATGTTTCTGTGTGTTTTCTCAATGACAGGAAGAGGCTATCTCATAGGAAGTGGAAGTAGGAGCGTCCCTCTCTCACACACATGTACCCCCCGCCCCCCTCCCTGCATGGACAGCCCATCCTGTAGCTGGAAGCTTTGTGAGCCAGGAACTCCCCCGTTTTGCTAGTCCATGGCTGCCTGCTTGTATTTTGGTACTCGTCATCCTTTCTGACCTGCTGGCCCGATCCTGGCGCCAGGAGTCTCCACACCTCCCCTTCCTCCCCCCAGACCCCACGGATAATTCAGACCAGCTGTTGCAAGGTGCCTTTCCTCCCACCCACCACATACTCACACTTGTCTCCGCTACAGCCTTGAGTTAGTCTCGGGGAGAAAAAGAGCTTGGCTGTGGATTTTTCTTTCTTTTTTTTCTTTTTTTTTTTGGGAAGGCCTCAGTCTTTGCATGGGGTCTCACACTGGTGTATAAAATAAATCCAAGTCAATCACAGTCCAGCCCTCCGCTCTCATGTTATCCCCACGTTTTAAGATGCTTATTGTCCCCTGGCTCAGACTCAGATGCTGATATTTGCTCTTTTCTTGGTTTCCCCCAATCCAAATTCCTCTCCTTTTTGCCCAACTACTCCTTTCCTAACGATCTGGAATGTGAAACGAGAGCAGTAGCCTGAATTGAGTTTTGCAGCGATGTGCCTCGGCAGGGGCTATCTCTTCAACTGGAGTCACATGAAGAGCATGTGCATCCTCGACGATCAAGTGATACCGTGAGGAGATGGAACGTTATTGTCGAGGAATGTTTGACGAATGCGCCGCAGATCGTTTGTGTGCCGTGTTTAATTTCCACTCGAAGCGCTCTAACAGCATTATCGTGCTCCTTCGTGTGTATTGCTGAGTGTTTTTGGCATTCAGGGGCTCTGTGTAAAGTAAGGTGCCTCTCTGTCTACGGCCTAACCACAGTGGGACTTTGGACTGAGATGGAGGGGAACCCCAAGCGTTTGATCCTCGTTTTTTTTCCACCCCCGGTACTGCTGAGTAATGGCCCCGCTAGTGAACTTACAGATGTGTGCATGACAGAGGTTTGGATTGTTTTTTGCCAAAGCGGTGCTGGTTCTGGTGGTGGCGTTGCGGTCGCCTCGTAGAGCAGCGGTGGATCGTTGTCAGAAACGGGGGCCCGATAGAGGTGGGTGTGGGGGCTGGCGCAAAGAGCTGTTCTGGTGGAACTATGGAGGAAAATAGTTCATGCTGCATTGGGATTTCCTGCCTTTGCTCTGGTTAGCTCCCCCCTCCTCTCCTCCCTTCCTTGCCAACCCACTCGGCTCTTGACGCCCTTCAGCTGTATAGAAAGTGCTCGGGCAACATTACGGCCCGAGTAAAGTTGAGTGGGTGAGTTTACGAAAAGCAGCCATTGAGGGGTGTAAGTTCAGCGGTGTCGAAGAGTTTTGCAATCTCTAATATCCTGTTTTAATCCGTGCATCATCCACTGGCCAATCTTTCCTTTTTCTTTAATCCAAAGAAGTATGTCGGTCTCTCGATCTGCAGGAGATCTGAATTATTTCCTTTTCCTTCCTATTGCACCAATGAAAAACATGTTAGAATTTAACTGATAACATTAGCGTAAGAAACTACAAACATTTTATTTGGGTGGACCAATTTTTACGAAGTACGTACATTTTAACAAAAGTTAGCTTAGTTATTTTCAGAAAGTTTGAATAAAATGTCCTTTTAATAAACTTTTTGATTCAAATTAATTTAGTTCTAACCAGTGCGTTATATTGACTTGAACTTTAGATGCAGTCAAAATCAATCTATTTTATAACTCTTCAATCAGCACAAACTGTCCATACACATCAGCATAACAAAATATATGCATGCAATTTAGTAAGAATAACTTTATACACACAGATGTGTTGCTTTTTTATATAAATGTTGGATTTGAACAGTGGCTGGGTCAGTAATGGGTTGTAGAAAACACAAAAAGGAGCCTCGCGTCTTTACAGGTGGCCATTTTGAACTATTCTGACATCACTTAACCTCTTCTAAAGGATGAAACAGGAAATGACAACACAGTAAAATATTGTTTCATGGTTATGTTAATGTAAGTGAAAGGCTGTTTGTTCTCTGAAGCTAACATTAGCCTTTTAGCTTCTAAGTGGTTGGCACAAGCTAGTCCAAGCTGTGTTCAGTGTTCACAAAGAATTGGTCATAATATTGTAGACAGCAGGCAATATCTTATCTAGTTTAGAAGCTCAGCATTGCTTTGTTATCCATTTTCAAAAATGATTTATCATACTTGAATATTGTTTAGATATGATTTATTCTTTTCAATACACTCCTTGATGTTTGACATTTGTCACTTTAACATATTTTTGCGGTTTAAAACCTCATATAATAACATGTTGACTCTTAACCCATAGCCTAACCCAGGCTTGGCTCAGTCCATAAATGACACAGAAATGAGTTCACAAACAGATCCAAATTAGGTTGTTTTTCCACCCAGCAGCTCTTAGAGTGTGTAAATCTAAAATCTAAAAGAACTTGAAGCTTACAAGTTCAGATCAAACAATTCCAAATAAATGATTAAAAAGATTAATACGTACTCGGTTTCACAACCTCAGTTATCACAGTCAGACGACTGCAGATGAATCAGAGGATCCTCTCCATCTCAGCTGCTGAGCCACACTTGAATTATGAGTAACAAATACTTCCACTGTTTAAATAATGAAGTCATCTGGTTTCCCCTCCGTGTTTTAAAAGTGGCTCTGGGATTAGGGTTTACAGATTACTGCAACAGTGAAACACTTTCTAAGCATTTCAACATGGTGGCATGTAAACAGAAACTGAGCTGCTTGTTGCCAACAACTAACTGCATTAAAATGCTAGCAAGTTAAACTTTACCATTAGCACCGTAGCTAAGCCAGCTAATGCTGCATACAAACTAAAGTTTTTCCTCCAACACAGAAACGTTTGCAATCAAAACTACTCAGTTTTACTGAGTTGGTGAATCACTTCATAATCCAACTTGAATAAACAATTACATTCTGATGAAATGTTTGGTGGGATTCTTTTTACCAAAGAAGGATAGCGTTGTTATAATTTTAATGAGTAATATTCAATAACCTCCAAAATGAATGTTGGTGTGCCACAGGAAGAAGCTGAAGTACCTGGAGAAACTCCACACAGACACAGAGAGAGTCGACTAACTCCACACAGAATGACGTATAGCTCAGATTTAATCATGGAGGTGTTCATAATTATTTGGACAGTTAAGCCCAGAATCATTCACGCTTCTGGCATATTTAGAATGAATATGTTTTACGTTCATCCAAGACGTTTGTTTTTAGCAGGAAATTAAAACTGACATTAAAACTGACATTACTGCTTGGCCAGCTTTTTGCCTGTTTCCACTGATGATTTATCTTTGATAATAAGCTTTAGGTGCCTCCTTGTCATCACCCTGATGTTTACCTCCCACCTCATATTCTCCCATACATCTGATACATATCAGCTTTAGGTCGAGAACGGGTCACGCTGAAACATTATTATTATTTCCAGTCGGAAGAAACGTGTTGTTGAAATTGCTTGACACCTAAATCCACCAGGGTTGTGAATTTGAAGAGGCAGAAACATGAGAAATTATGGTTTAGTGTTTTAAATATGCTTTCCATGTGTTTCTGTCAAAACAGGGAGAGAAAGGTGAAAATATCATATACTGTTGTTTGACCTCATCCTTTGACAAGACACAATAATAGAACATTTAGTTTCTGTTTAGGTCCTCTTAAGGTCAATAAATCAAAACTTTATATTTATTGCAAAGCGTGTCACTAATACACTGCTAAACGTACTAAGTCCAGTTTTCAGCAAAAAGTTTCAGATACGTGATTCGAAACATTATTGAACATTTACAAACTAACATGATTAAATTGAAATGAGCTAAAATGCTAATTTTAGCTAATTAGCTAAAATTCGCTAAAATTTAGCTAATTAGCTAAAATTTTCTAAAATTTAGCTAATTAGGTCAAATTAATTAGCTAATTTACATTTGATAAATGTAAGTAAATGTTGCTTACCTAAAGGTAACATTTAGTAACTTTTTGGAAAAACTTTACTTTTAGGAGTATATACGGAATACGACGGTGTATTAGGGCCATTCTAGATTAAAAAAAAAAAGGATTTGTTTTCTGCCAAAATAAATTTCTAGAAAAAACTGGGTTATTTCTAGAAAAAACTGGGTTATTTCTGTGGATCATAAGTTAAAAAGTCTGCGAGAAAAAAAACTCAGAAATTCTGAGATCAATCTCAGAATTTCTCTGAGAATTAACCTCCTTAAAATTAGAATTTTAAGGAGGTTAAAATTCTAATTTTAACTTTAAAATTAGAATTAACCTCCTAATGTTAACCTCCTCTTTAACACCAATGCGACGTGTCTGGGTGCCGCGTCGTTAATTAGAATTAACCTCCTGAGGTTAATTCTAATTTTAACCTCAGGAGGTTAAAATTCTGAGAAAAATCTCAGAATTTCTCTAGAAAAAACTTTGAGTCAAAAACCTTGACATTTTTTTTACCTTTACATTTTTGACATTTTTTTGACAAATATCAAAAATGTTCAACTTCTGAAACTCAGAAATTTTTCTGGAAAATTTCTTGGATTAATCTAAAATTTTTTGATTTAATTGGCAGAAATTTACTCCTTTTTTCTGTCTACAACACCCTTAACACCCCATCATAGGACAGCTGCTTTTTACTTTTACGTGAGTAAAAATATGTTGAAGTAGTGCTGCTCTTACTTGAGTAAAAAATTTTTGCTCCTCAACCCATCTCTGCTAACATGTAACTCCCTACAAGATGTTTCTTTTTATAGTGTTTATCCAGCTAGGATATACATCCAGTGACCTCAGCCCTGTGAATAAACAGCAGTCACGCTGCTGCTCGTGTTAAATGCAACAAGGACAGGTGCGTCTCCATTTGGCGGCACCCAGACACGTCGCATTGGTGTTAAAGAGGAGGTGGATGTGGCACATGGGGGCCCTGGTTTAGAACCTCTCTTCCAGGGCTTTGATCTGGAAGTGTGAGCAGTGGAGCTCAGGGCCATGTGTCACTCATTAGCGGTGTGGTGAGAGCATGCAGGCAGGCAGGTTTCTTTTTTCCCCTTTCTTTCTGGTGAGGATGCTGTGAAAATGTCTGCTCATGGGGTGTTCCTGCTAATAAACCCCGAGGGTGGCGTAAGCACTTGGGGGCGGGGAGCTAAAAATAAACCCTCGCAGTGCAGCTCTCTTTAATAACTCAGCATCGTTTCCATCCCACCTCGTGGCGCGCACATTTATGCTAAACAGATTGCACAGGAAGTTGAAGAGACGATCTCAGTGAAAAAGCCCCGCTGCCCTCGTTCGCTGTGTTGGGAAAGGAGGGAAATGGAAACCAGATGTCTGAGATCCACCGTGAATATGTCAAAGCTCTAAGACTATGTCAGTTCCTCCTCGTTCTATTGGTTGGCGGCAGCTTTTCTGCGCCGTCATCAGTAAAGTCTGCAGTACTCCCTCCCCACGGATGTCTCCGCAAGGCCTCAGCTGCAGCTAAAAGCCGGAGATTCTGGGGAAAGAAGTCGCGAAGCTTCTTGAAGATGATCTCTTATTTTTTTTGTATTCCTTGGGTTTCAGTCCTCACCACATTCCTCAAATTTCAGGGTAACTTCCCATATCCCAGGACTCAGCCGGGTGGCAAATCTCTCAGCGCTCCTCTGTGGATAGATTGCTTTCTCTAGCTTGAGAAAATAACAAGCTACAGAGTAATGACTTAACAAGCATCAGGATAATGGCTTCAACATGTGCAGGACTGCGTCGGGCTGCGTGTGTCTGTACGTGCACACGTTTCTGGACCGTGTGCGCGCTCTGCTTGCTTGGCCTGTGTGCGTCTATTGTTTGGGAGCCGACTTTGCAGAATCAACTGGTTTAAAAGGCTGGGTGGCTCTGCCACGA
The DNA here is from genome assembly GCA_033032245.1 of Poecilia picta. Taxonomy (NCBI): domain Eukaryota; kingdom Metazoa; phylum Chordata; class Actinopteri; order Cyprinodontiformes; family Poeciliidae; genus Poecilia; species Poecilia picta. Next base: position 7,031,367 of record CM065357.1, on the reverse strand, counting down.
CTCCACAGGCTCCAGGCCTTTGGGGATCAGGAGCTCTTCGTGTGTCACGATGACGAGATGCGTCTGCGGGGTGTCAGTGGGAGGGATGGGTGTTTTCCATCACAAACAGCTGCTTCTCAGGCCTCCCACAAGGAACACGGCTTCTCCGAAAAGTGCACACAGCCCTGCTAAGATGTCAGGGTTTTGTGATGTCGCTATAATAAGCTTCAAGAAAACATCCCGGTTTATGATAAACAGGTCTTTTTTTTGTTTTGGAACTGATGAAGTCGAAACTTTGCACTATCAAGACCACAAGAGCCAAATTCAAAGGGAAACATGGAGTTTGAGGCATCTTGATTAGGGATTACTTTTCCTTATGTAGAACAGATTTTTTTCCCCTGCCTGTGAATGAAGTTACCAATCTTCATTCACAGAAGATCTATCAGGTTTCATTGAAAACCTTTCAGAGATTGCAAATTCCAATTGATTCTCATCTCCCTTCAGTTGTCAGTCTAGGATTTCTCCCACTGACCTGGATTTCTCTGGTACAATTTCTACTAATCAGCAAACCGAAGGAGATTGATTTTCTTTGCTGTTTTAGATTTGTAGTCTGCCCGTAGTTCTAGCAACGGCAGTGAAGGAAGTCACGCTTCCAAATATTTAAATTACATTAACGTTCTCATTGGCACTTCTCTCTTTGCAGTGGAGGATAGTTGTTTACATCACAGATCATTTACGGTAAGTTTCATAGAGTCAAACTGACGCAGTACATACGTCATGGGCAAACATTAGTGATTGGGTAAAATTTAAAACCTCAATAGAGTCTCCCGGAAGCAATTGCTAATCAAAAGCCGACAGTCCGGATCATCGGTATGGAGCAAAGCATAGAACAAGGAGCTAGTTTTTACCAGGCTAGTATCCATCCAAATCCACACAAGAATGACTTCACCAGAGAAAAATCTACATTTTAGTCGTGTAGCTGAGTTTAGAACTAAATGTGGCAGAAAACCTAAAAGAGGATATAAAGATGTCCGCTCAGTCCGTTGGAATTAGAAAACTCTTCCCAGGTAGACTATGTAGCTGAGCTAACTGACTCAGAAAACTTGATGATGAAATTAAGTCATGTCCATGAAAGAAATTAATGTGATATATTGAAGGTAGGCACGTTTACTCGATCACACTTTTTCTTCCAAACTGTTTTTTTTTCTTTTTTTTTTCAATGGAATAAATCTCACGTAATACATATTGTTTGAAATGATTTGTTCTGGTCTCATTATGTTCCATCTTGGAAAGCCGGCATTTTAAAGGGCGTGAGCCCTCTGTGCATTTGTCCGTCTGCGTGGCGGCGGAGTTGTTTTTTAGGTAATTGCTGGTGTTGACTCTGTCGAGAAGCGCTTTCGATGCCACACATCTGCTTCCTCGGAGGCACCGCCTCAAATTTGAACTTTCTTTGATCTCCGTCGGACCAAATGTGGGGGGAGAGGACGTCTGTTTGTCCGTCCTCAGCATCTAGCTTCACACCAAACACCTGCTCCTGCTCCAATCTCATCCTGGTGCGAACCTGTCGGGTTGTTCATGGGAAACTGCAATCTCATGACTGAATTCCCAATACCCTTTCCTGTCAATGACACACTGACGTGCAGCGCCGTCAGCTGCTGCTTCGTCTGGCTTGCCCGAACAAGCGCAATGCTACTTTTTCACACAGGGCTTCCGAAGTACTCAGCGAGTCAGAACCACGGGCGGTGGGGGGTGCGTCTTTTTCCCAGCATGGTGGCTGACACTGTTTACATACAGTTACACCGCAACATGTTGGGACATGAAGAAATCTATCAAACCTCTTTCATAATGCTGCCTGGAAGACCTGAGGCAACAGTTCAACGACAGCTTTGCACCTTGCCTGGGAAAGAATGCTCAGGTGTATCAAGCAGGTGAAAAGTCTGCTCCCCTGGCAGGTGCTGGTCCAAGAAGAAGGCACCTGTTTTACTTGTTTGTAGCCTCGGATTTTCATTCGAGACGATCCACAAGTGCAGATTTACACGGTTTTAGAAATAACATAAGAGATTTGTTTTTCGTTTTAGGTTTTATTTCAACACTACGTATTCTACTTTTGTTGAAATTCTGAGAGTTTTCTGAAGAGCCTCCTTCTGAAATGGTCAGTCTGCTCTGATTAGTCAACTTAAATTAGTGAGATTAAAATGAGCCTTTAATTAAGAAATGAGGGATTGAGGGGAGAGTTTGGCTAAAAAAAATAAGAAAAATCAAAGGGCATCTGACAGCAGCATGTTGGTGAAATAATGATGATCACATCTTAAAAATGTTAAAACATTGATGTTTTGATTTTGTAGGAATCATGCTGAGTTTCATGTCTATAGAAATGGTGAACGGCTGAGAATAACACATTCATACTTTACACCAAATAATCATAGGCCAGAGACACGTTAGTCTCTTTTATTCTCTTTTAGTTGAGGAACGTAAATAAAACACTGACAAAGTTGGGTTTGCTTTGCCTTACAAAGGTATTCACACCCCTTGACTCTTTTCGCTTTTTGTCACATGACAACAACAAACATCCGTGATTTATATTAGGATTTCGTTTGACAGATCAACACAAACTTGTCAGTGATTGAATGACCATAGAAGATGGAAACTGATAAATGGAAAAACATTTTTTACAAATAAAACACGGAGAGTTTGGCTTTATCTACTTAACTTTGACTGGACCATTCTAATTCATGTACACCAGGGTTGCCCAATACGAAAAGGTTTTGAGTCGATCTCGGCAGGTGACGAACTGAACGCCGCCAAGACGCTGAGACCAGCACTTCCTCTTCTGATAGGCTTATCAAAAATATTTACTAAGAGCCAGAACGTTTGTATACGGAAGCGCATTGCTATCAAGCAGGAAAAAAAAATTCGAGCGCTATCACGTTAAAACGTGATAATTTTATGTCCAGAAAGTGGCGGTGTTATGTTAGCCTATTACAGTGGGTAACATGAATTGGTCAGGTTTCCCTTCATGTTTTGTCCAGATGGATACGGATGCTGCTTTGCACTGTGGTTAAAACCTTTAATAGCATGAGCAGAATCCTAAACAGAACGGGATGCACAGAAGGGAACGTCAGTTCGGTCCTGTAGCTGTGGGCCGTTCCTGACTGTTTGGATCGAAGATGCAGTTGACTAACGATTGCAGCTTCTGATTCAGGAAATGGCTAAAGAGCGATTATAACCGAGGCTCAGATGGATTTGCTGAACATCTGATGTTCAGATTTTCTTTTTTAACAGTACACTTGCTGGACAACGGCAACAGCTGTTCGTAACCAAGCAACCGAAATCAACAGAAGGCTAGATAGTGGCAAAAGACAAAACTAGATCCTGTTAAGCATTCTTCAAAATAAAAGACTTCCTCTTTCCAAAATAAAATATAAAGCTTTGAATTTCATTATTTTTCACGACAACAACGACAGAGACCGAGAGTAAAATGATAGGAGATGTTTTGATCGTCTGTCCGGGTTGTTTTACCTTTCTTTACCTTTGTTGTGGCTCATCACACCCGCTGTAGTGTCTGAACATTCAATAAAGGTCAAACTTGGACTAATTACCTCGCTCGTTTGTGGTCACAACAAACATCAAAAAGGATAAATATATTTCATTAAGTTTTACCAAATTCTACCGTGATAATTATGTTAAATTAAATTAATTATATCCCGACTTCAGAAGATTTACCTTTACCTTTATTGGGCTCTTTGGTTCCTCCTATAAGTCTGTAGTTTCTCATACTGAGGTCATCAAACCAAATTTCAGATCTACCATGTCTGACACCTGCTGGCGTCAGGTTTGCAACCAGCTTCTGACTGAGAAACCAGTGAGCTGCTCCCAGTGTCAGAATCTCACTGAGGAAGAAACTGGATTAGGTTTTCTGTCACTTTATTATTTCTACTATAACTGCTGTGTATTTGCATATAAAATAAGTCAAATGGAGTTTAATTTGCAATTTTTATGTCTTTGTATATCATGAGGTAGATCTCAGGTGGCTGGTGAGAGAAAAAGTAGATCTTACTCTCATAAAGTTTGGGCACCCCTGATGTACACTCTTTGCTACCTACCATTTCAATGTAGCTCTGACAGGCTGAGCTTCTGTCCTGATGGAAGATGAACCTCTGCTGCAGTCTCAAGTATTTTGCTGCTGCCAAAAACTTCCTCTTTCAGGGATTGCCCTGTTTTTGCTTTCAGTCACCTTCCCATCAAATCCGGTCAGTTTTCATATTCTTTTCAAAGAGATTTATCCTCACAACGTGAGAAACAGTAGGAGTGGCGTCTAGTGTTAGCTTTCTGCCCCTCACAGCATTTTGCATTTAGGTCAGAAAAACTTCAACTTTGTTCTCATCTGACCAGATCACCTTCCTCCACAGATCTGCTGTATTGCTTATGGGAAACCAGAACTTCTCTGAACAATGTGTTTCTTCTTTTCACAGTTCTATACAGGCCAGGTTTGTGTTGATTGCTAGCTGAGCTACGGATCTCTGCAGCTCCTCCAGAGTTATCGTGTGCCTCTTGGCTGCTTTTCTGATTAACACTTTCAGTTAAGGTAAACTAGCAACTTATCTTGAAGTTGAACCAAACTTTTTCCATTCTCAGGTAAAATGGCAGGGTTATGTAAAAGTGACTTGTTTGGGCTCTATATCATGTTATAAAGTTATTCCCTGGATTGTTGCCTTGATTCTTTCATGGATGTTTGAGAAATCCTTTAATTTCCATGGCAACCGTTCAGCTGTGTGAAATGCCTGGGTGGGGCTAGCCCTGCCTTTGAAATCTGTAGTTTCCAAGACTCTGCCTCACAGAAAAGCCGTCCCCGTCTGCTCCTTCAGACTAGCCAGCAGCAATTAGCAAACACCTGGTAGAACTGCTGAGTTTGTTACAGGAGCTGCTTCTCAGTGAAACGCTGGTAAGAATGTTGTTAGAGGGTTAAAAGAGGAGCCATGTTGTGATGATGGTGAAGTTTCAGAAAGAGCAGGAATTTTTAAAGAAATTACACATTTCTTTTAAGTCTTATTTGATATATAGCATTTTTATAACAACTAAAGCAAACATAGATATGTGCTATAAAAGTCATTATGTGTCTGTAAAATACATAATACTGCCACTTTAAAGCTTTTCATAACACAAACCTGCTCAAAACTTCTCCACAACTTCCTCCCCAATCAGTCTGTCTAAAAACAAGAATAAAAACAAAGGTTCTTTTTTAACATGACAAAATGTTTTCTTTAGCAGTAATTTCTCTAAATATCATGTAACATTTGCAGCTCCAAACAATTTGTATTCAGCTAGACCGAGGGCTATCGCATATCCTATGAAAATACATGGATGTTTATGGATTCAAGGAATTAATTTGACATATTCTTTATTTTTTCATATCAATTTCAGAAAAAAATAAAGCTTGCTCTAAGGTTTCAGCAACTATTATTAACTGTATCAATGATTTCTTTTTAAAAATGTTCGTCAGTAGTGTTTGCGTTTTCTGATGAGTTTGTGTTTTCTTGTTGAAGCAGCTTATTTTAATTGGAAAACTGTAACTGTAGAAGGCCACACAGAGTTTAGTCACATGAAATAAGCTCTTACCTCTCTAAAGGTGATCCTGATGTGCCTCAGATCAAGGAAGGTATCATATTTTATTTAGAAAACCAAATGTAACTCTCTCGAGTGCGACACCGATCATTTAAGAAGTTTAAACAAACAGAAAACAGATCTGTTCAGCTGTTTTCAGTCACAATTGGTATTTTTATTTTTTACTAAGAAACTGAAAACTTGGGATTCAAAATCAATTATATGCAAATATAATGGATATGATGCAAAAACACTGTGACTTCTCCACAAATTTGAAATACATTGTAAAAACATCAACTTTATGACTGAATGTTTGAACCAGGATGAGGGGAAAAAGACCAAATTCCAGTAATGTCAATGTCAGATTTATTTATATAGCGCTTTACAGCAGCAAACTGCACCAAAGTGCTGTACAAGAACAACAACACATATAACAAACAGAGCACAAAACGTTACATCAATTAAATACCAAAGAATAAAAATAAGTTTTAAGAAGCGATTTAAAATGATCCAGGCAGTGGGCAGATCTGATCTGGAAAGGCAAGTTATTCCATAAGACAGGAGCAGCAACAGAGAAAGCTCAATCTCCTTTCCTCTTAAGTCCACTACGTGGAACTGTCAGTAATAACTGATTATTTGATCGTAAAGTTCTGGGCACAGACCGGAGATTTAAAAGGTCCCGAAGATAAGGGGGGGCAAAACCATTTAAAACTTTAAAAATTAACAAAAGAATCTTAAAATCTATTCGATAAAAGACAGGCAGCCAGTGTAAGGATGCTGGAGTTGGGGTTATATGGTCATGCTTCCTGGTTCCTGTGAGAAGCCGTGCTGCTGTGTTCTGGATCATTTGAAGTCGCTGAGTCTGCGAGTTGCAGTAATCCAGACGAGTTGTTATGAAGGCATGGATAAGTCCTTCAAAGTCCTTAAAACAGAAGTAGGATTTAACTTTTGCTAAAAGCCGAAGGTGGTGAAAACTCGATTTAACGACTGAGCTAACTTATTTATCTAGCTTTAAAAAGCTGTCAAAAGTGAAACCAAGATTCCTAGCAGAGGTCTGGTAAGACCGAGCCAGAGAACCAAGAAACTGATCTGGATTTGTAGTTTGAAGGTTTTGAGCAAATAATAGAACTTGAGTTTTACTGTCATTGAGGTGAAGAAAATTTTTTTCCATCCCAAATTTAACCTCGGCTAAACAGTTTAGCAACCGCTGAAGAGAATCATTTGTACCATATTGCAATTTAAGGGGCAAATAAATATCATCTGCAAAGCAATGAAAGGAAATAATAGTAAATAGTAAGAGTGGTAGAGGTTCCTTTAGCTTAATAAAATAAAACTAAAATATATAAAAATAATAATAAAACTCTGTTACACATGCAAACTGCATATATCATCACTGTAGTGAAATATAGTGGTGGCAGTATCATACTGTGTGGAGGCTTTTTTTCAAGCTAGGAAAGAGAATTTGATCAGAGTTTGTGAAAAGATATTAAATACAAGGACACAAAAGGTGGAAAACCTGCCATCAACTGAAAAACTACCTGAGATGGCTGTGGAAGTTAGAGTACAATGGCCTAGTTAAAGTCCACACTTAAATCCACCAAGATCTACTACGAAATAGCCTCTTCCAGTCAGCAGAGTCTGCCGTGAATGCTAAGGCTAGCTATCATAGCCGTTGATGACAACGGATAAACAGCTTTCATGTAATGGTAAGATGTTTCTCCCCCATTAGTAGATCTAGCAGCAAGTACACAAGGTTGATTGACAGCACTAAGAGCCTCTCCTGGTTCTGACTGGTTGTTTTTGCTTCATATAGCAATAGAAGCAGATGAAATTGATCTTTTCACAGATCTTCTGTCTTGTACCATGCTGTCACAATATAGTAATAGTTTTAACAAATATGTAAGAACATATATTTTTAATAGAAGTTACATACTGCAGCAGCTTTTATCAAAAACTTCTTGCTATGATGCCACACAAGCCTCTGAAAGTGCAAAAACGAAAAAAAGAAGCAACATCAGGATTTTTCAGCATCTCTTGTTTTCTTTCCCACAGTATAAGTCAGCTTTATTGTCCTCTTCTCATCTCCTCTCCAATCCCATCAACCTCTGGGTGATCGAATGCCCCTGAGGACGCACAGGAAAAGCACAGAGCTCAGGCATCACCCATGGTCCTCCTCCTCCTCCTCGTCTACCCCGCTTCTCCCCCCTCTTTTCCTCTTCTCACTGGCATGGAGTCCAGAGCAACACATGTCTCTGATCAAGTCCAGCCTGCGTCATCAGTTAGTAAACTCCAGGCTCCAGGAAAACCAACAGAGAGCACATTCATAGCCGGCGACCCTGTGACTGAGTGTGTGATTCATTACTTTTTAATATGCTCCCTCACTACCCCCTCCTCCCCCAACCCACCCAACCACTTCTTCTCCAATCTGGCCGAGGGGCAACTCCGCACAGCCCGATCGAATCCATCATTAAGCATACTTGTGGTGTTGGTCTTGTTTACCAGATGCGATGGCTGTCTCAGCTCAGCGCAGACAGGAATTAGCTCTGCATTCTGAAGTTTGAGAACGAGACGGCGACACTCGATGAAAAAAACCCCAATCACATGTAGGGAGAAGTGATTGAGCAGAAACACAAGAGGAAGGTGGTGGATGTTGGACGATGCGAGGCGAGGGGCGTTCTGGGGAGAGTATCCATTAAAAGTGAAGAGCAAGTCTATTCCAAAGAGTAAATTGCAAAGATGACTTTGTTTCCGATCCCTCAGACAGCTGACACAGATTAACATTGCTCAGGTCAAATTTTACAATGCCTCGCAGAAGCATTCGTTCCCCTTGAACTGTCCCATATGTGGTCACTTTACAAACGTCAACACTTCACTGGGATTTTACGTAGCACAAAGTAGGGCCTAACTGTGCTTTACTGTGTGTTATAATAAGCAGTTCGCAACAATTTTTAAAAAAATAAGAATTTCGTAAAGTTTTCCTGAAAAACCGTCAGGAGTCGCTATCTGTTTTCACTTCTGATCGTCCGGTAGACGCGGTTTGATTGGGGATCAAAGTTGAAACGTTTGTTCCTTTTGAAAACCATGTTCTCTCCTTCCCTTGTGGATACCCTGGTCCAAGAACTATTGGAGGAAATAAGAAAAAAAAACAATGAAGAAGACATTGAACATAGCTTCTTTCTTTGCAAAATGTAAATAAAAATGGAGTAGTGTAAGATTTTAGCTGTGGTCGGATTCCCTTTTGTCTTTGTGAAAAGACCCAGAGTCATTTCACCTGCTAGCGCTACTAGACTCGTTCTTTTGCTTACCCAGAATGCCCTACGCTATAGTCCTCTTCTTGGTTTTGGAACGGCCTCCGATCCACTTGGTGTTCACATATCCTTCTGAACCACACCAGAGTTCACTTCAACCAAACCGAGACCGTCTGCCTTTTTTTGGTCAACATCAGAGTTTGATTATGCATTCACGCCTTCCCAAACTAACTAGTGTTTCAAGGCAAACAAATTAGAGTGATTAAATGGGGCTAAACAGGTCTGGTGTGACTTAGTAATTGGTTAGTAAAGAGAACCCATATGTGTGTAATGTCATCTTGGTATAAATCCATCTGTATTTAAGACCTCAAAAGGTTGTAGAGACCATTAGAGAACAAACAGCCTGTGGAGAAGTGGTAAGGCCAGGCATTTGTACAAGGCATCTTCTGAAAATGGTACAACTGCAAACCCACAAAGACATGGCAAATATCACCAATCAGTTGTTCGTTCTAATGGCTAGATGAGTGCAAGAAGCCCTGTTTGCAATTTTCCTCAAGCTCCAAATGGAACACAGCAAACATGAAGACGAAGGATGAGACCAAGGCTACAGCTTTTTGTACATGTATGGAGGAAAACCAACCGTCACCTTGAATGCACAATGCCCATAAAGAAGCATGGTGGCGGCTGAGGAGATGTATTTTTTTAATTTTGGGAAGCTGGTAACAGAGCAATCTTCCAAGAAATCGTATTGGAGGTCGCAAATGACTTGAGATTGCAGCAGAGGTTCACCTTCTACAGAATATAAACTCCTGCTTCCATTGCTACATTGGAAGGATACCTATGTTATATAATAGCCCAAAGTCCAGATCTCAATCCAAATGAAAGCTTGTGAGAAGGCCTGTTTGCATTTACAAACAGGGATTAGTCAGATGTTTTCTTAGATGCAAAGGCATCCAAGCTAACTAAGCTTGAATTATTTTGCAAAAAAGAAAAAAAAACAGTGTTTTGAGGTTTGTAAGAGGCCGTAGATTGCGAGTTCTATCTTGTACACAAGCTGATTGGCCTTCTCTAAGTGTACGGAGATACATTAGTTTGATGATTTTGAACTATGAAACTTTTCGCTCCAACAACATTTTCCCTTTGCTAGTTAAATGTATTTGGACAGAAGAATTAAAACAAGCATTCGGTGTTATGGCTCTTACAGTATGGAATTGTCTCCAGTATGAACTTCAGATGTCCAATCTCATTTCTTTATTGTTATTTCAAAGTATTCTTACAAATAAGCAACGTGAATCTGTTAACCACTGTCAGTTTTTTGTTTGTTTTTATGATCTCTTTTGGGTATCCTTATTCAGTGTTACCATTTTGTTGTGTGATGCAGGTTTTCTGCCCATTTTCCCCTTGTAAATGGGATTTTAACCTAGCCTGGTAAAAATCAGCCCCATGGTCTAACGCTTTGCTTCATACAGAGCATCTGGAACCTCAGCTATAGAGAAACAATTGCTAGCTGGAGGCGTAGACTCTGTTTTAAATTTTACCCAATTGCTAACGTTTGCCCGTGACGAATGTTTGATGCTATAAAGCTTACCGGAAATTGCCTGTGATGTAAATGACCATGCTCCTCTGCTAAGAGAGAAGTACTGGTCTGAATGAGGCAGCTCTTGATGTTAATTCAATATTTGGAAGTGTGGCCAGCACGGACTGAACGGCATTATTCAGTTCCTTCACAGCCACAGCTAAAACTACAGGCAGCAATTCTAAAGCGGTGCAGAATATTAACGCTGTCGTTCACAACTTCTCCTTCTGTTCGCTGATTGGCCCGGTAAAAATGCTACCAGAGAAAATCACAGTCAATGGGAGAAAGCCCAGACTGAGCTGTGAAGGGAAATGAGAACTGAGTGGGATTGCATTGTAAGGCCAGTTTGAACCTGGTTAAATAAAGGAAAATGAATGAATGACTTAGTTGGTAGACTCACATTTGAAACTAAAGGCAAACAGCATGGTTCTTCAAACTTTTCAGATTTGTATTAGTAAAAAAACTAAACAAAACAAGAAACATTTGCTTCGCGTCACTGTCACAAATCAAAAATGTTCAAACGTTCCAACGGTTATTACAGTGACACGCTGTGAGTGGGCCAGTCCCTCCCCTGGAGATGATCAGCTTACCAGCGGGAGGCTGTGAAATTTTTGCTAAATGAACACCGACCCTCAGATGACGGTCATATGCAGCATCGGCGCTACGCTTCATATTTTTCGCCACAGTCAGCCTGTAGCCGAAGTGAAGGCCCTTCCCCGGGAGCGCTCTCACCAGGCCTCAAGTACATGAGAGCAGATGACTGCTGTTTACAAGATGCTGACAGCTCCTTCCTGTCTCACAGATCATGAGCCCTGACTGCTGCTGCTGTTGCCGCCGCTGCCCCGAAGGCCACTCTTTAGTTCCCGGCCACCCAGCTCCACCCTTGAAAGCCTTGGACGGAGGGTGGGATGAATCAAGACGTGGGAGGAACACGGAGCTGGTCGGTGGCAAAGTGCAGCAACAAAACGAGCGCTTGATCTCTGCAGCTCTTCCAACCCAGAGATGCAGTTTATTTGTGGGGGTTAAAGTAGGCCAGTGTAAACTCCCACTTCCTGTCGGGCCTCTGTCTCACAGGAGGGGGTTGGAGGTGGGGGGAGGCGAAGAAGAGATGATCCTCCTGTGAAGAGGGAAAGGCTGCTGCTCTGTAGGGACCATTTCCACTTAAAACACACACACACAAATAGAAATACAGCCACAGAGACAACCAGAGAGTGAGTGGGAGAGCGAGCGAGCGAGGAATACACAAACACAGTGGGGTTCAGGAATGTTAAACACATGCTTTATGGCATAAATAGCAGCACTTTTGGTAAATTACAGTGAGTGCTCTGGCACTGTAAAGCACACAGCAGGAAAACGCTCTCAGATTTCACATCCAGACCCTGCGCTCTCCCCAGGGGACAAAAAAAAAAGAAAAGGGGAGCGTGTTGTGTTGTGTTTTCAGTTCAGTGGAGGAACTCGGAAAGGGTACAACTCTTCGCAGTATCCCGTGTGTGCTGCGTTAGCTCCGAAATTAGTGAACTTGGTGAACTTTTATTGAACGCTGAACGTGTCAGAAAGGTGGAGGAAATCGAAACATATCACCACCGACTTTAGCACACAAAACAAAAAAAGTGACGTGATCACTTCGACTGGAAGCCAGTCAACATGAAAGCTGCTGAGTGAACTCAAGAGAAAGTTTCTTTTTGATAACAGAGCTGACACCCTCTCCCCAGGACATCACAACTTACATCACCAACATAACACTGAGCAGCAGCTGAGCCTTTATTCGCCGTTCCCCCAAAAGCATCTTGGGTAAACGGCAGAGATAAACCCAAACAATCACGCTGGGCCAGCTTTGTGTTTATGCACAGATTTTTGAAGTCTGAATGGTTGCAGATTAAAAACTACTAAAATGTTCCGCAGTTTAAAATCCTTTTATCAGATCTCAAAGAAATCCCCAGAGTGCTCAGTGGGAAAAAAAACATTTATTACACTTTTCCTTTGCTTCCAAGAATAAATTTTTTTTGATGATTTGGAGATATTTTTAGTCCCAAAAAACAGAAAAAGTCACAGTGCTTAAAGTAAAGCAGCGTAATGCCACAGCTGGCAAGCTACCATCAGCAAGTCTGTCGAGCAGTTGACTACTTACTCCACCTGCTTGCCTTAGTTACCCAAGAAAAAAGCTTTTCATATTTGGTTAACTCTAGAAGTAACAGCCTGGCAGAAATGTTTGATATTCTGCACAATGAGCCCGTGGAAACTACTCGGGTCTATGTAGCTAAATCAACAATAGATAAACATTAGCCTATAGGTTTTGATTTTTATAACATTAGCCTATGTGATTTTTATAACAGTAATAATGCCAAAATTAATCTCCCAGTAATTGTTATTGGTCTACATTAAGCCTTGCAGCCATGTTTTACAAGGGAAATATCTCATGATCGCAACCTATTTGGTACATACAACAAACAAATGAGCATCATAGGAGGTGCATTATTTTGTTGATAAAATAATAAATGCTGAATTGCCTAACAAATCAGCATTTAAGATCAGAATATTAAATCAGACCAATTAAAAAAGCTAAATGCTTCCCAGCTTGTTAAATATGGACTAAATATGGACTTATTTGCAAATTAAATATTTAAATATATTTAATTTGCAAATAAAATATATTTGGTAAGTATATTAAGTATATATAAAGTATATTAGTAAGCTTTGGTTCCAGTGGCATTTATATATGTATGAACAACAAAGTGAAAATCTAACTTTAAGAAGTCATGTCTTTTCTTTAGACAGGCTGACTAAACCAAAATATTGCTGTTGACTTGTTACTGGGTAACTTTACAAATGGCTCCCCATATATTATGGGGTCTTTATGGTAATTATATGATACGGGCTAATAAACTTCTGTGCATTCTTGCGCTTTGCTAGGTTCATGTAACAGTGACGGAATGTAGTGCTGTTTTACTTCGCTTTCAAGCTAGCCTTTTTAGATCCTGCTTCTTGACATCGACATCATTTTTTTGCAAGAACAAGAGTGATTCTTGTTTGTACAAAGCAAATAGTCCCGTTTGACATTTGTCGATACTGTAAAACCGCGATATTTTCTTTTCAATTGAGGTGAGTCAGTCAGACTGCATGCTAGCTGTGAGCACATATCCCTGAGTCAGGAGGAAACCAGGAACGATGCTGTGGAACAGTTTACCTCACTCCGCGCTGCACCGCCAAGGCTCAGGCCTCGGCCCACGCACGGCCACTGACTGACTGACGGACAGGCGCAGTGACTTACTGACTGAGAGCGGAGGAGCCATGGGAACCTAAAGCGCCAGACTTTGACTCACTGTCTAGGAATATATGCTGTGCTCTCGCCGAGAGGCGAAAGAAATAAACACTCATCAATCGCGTATGTCTAACTAAAACTCCACATTAGGGTCGGTTCAGAACTCGTCCACCGAATGACACGACACTCGGCTTAGCACTTGCGCCTAAAACGCTCACATTTGCATATGCTGCCGTGTTTACACAGCCACAGAGAGAAGTAGATGGCAGCAGGTGGAAATTGGAAGCAGGTGCATTCCGTCGCTCCAACCAATCACAGCGCGCTGCTCACCTGCACCTGCAACGTTTCGACGCAACAGCCCGTTTTCTCCAAACCGCTTATTATTCTCCCGGTTAATGATCAAACAGACGTTTTTATGAATCAGCGCTGCAGCCGCGCGAACTTCTCTAAAGCGAAAGCAGGGAGTCTTATACCCGTCTCCTTGTGATAAAAAGAAAAAAAAAGCAGGGAAAAGAATCAAAAGTGCAAGTTTTAATAAACATAAATTACTTTATTGAAAATGCATCATTTACGACATACAGAATTAAAGATGAACGCAAAGGCATAGTAGAAAAAAAAATAAAACATCTGCGCATTGCACTAAAAAAAACAGCTGTAAAATATTTAGGAACTTGAGAAATTCATCTCAGTATGGTCCATTTACATGGTTTTCATCACATGTTAGGCAACCATGTTTCCATGGTGTAAACCACTTACATCTTTGGTCTCAGCCTTCTGATAGTTCTTAACTTAAACCAATTTTTTTTTTCAATACTAAAGTCAGATTTTAAAGCCACATCAGCTAAATGAGGTATAAGAAGAAAAAATATAGGCATGTTTGTACGAATAATACAATTTTAAGGCACATTCATTTGAGTCATATGGCTTTGGCTTGATATCGATAACACTGTAGTAACCTTGAGTGCATTGGCTTTTTTTTTTATACACGTTTGCAGGAGAACTGCACACTGAATCATCTTTGGAAAACATCAAGAATGGCTTTTCCCCATCTCTAAACCCCGACGGATTAAGGCAGAGGTTCTGGTTTAAGTCAAAACAGAGGCTTACAATAATCCACATCAGTGAAAGAAAGAGGAAAAGGAAAACAAAAAAACATTAACTGGTGCCATTCTTCTGCGATGACATGCTTCCTCTTTTTTCCTTAAGCAAACCAAGGGCAGTGGAAGTCACCTGCTATCAGCCAGCGAAGGTCATGGCTGCAGCACCTGTTAGCACATCATCTATCTGCACCACAGTACCAAGGACAGCTGTGTGTGCATTTGCTTTTGTGTGCATGCACGCGAGTGTGTGCTGCTTTGAGAAGCGCCAAGGGATTTATCCCACCCACGCACCCCTACCTCTGAGCAGCTGCGGCTATGCCATAATCCTGAGCTGACCGGCACCAGGGCGAAGATGGGAGGAGAGACGCCTCTTGCCCCGACCAGTTCATGTTACGCGTTGTTTGGAATGGGCACAGACAGCGACAAAAGGCACCAATGTTTAGTGAGTTTTGTTCAGTTCAGATGGTCCAGCCTCAAAAACTCAGTCAACAATAGAAGAAGAAGGTAGAAAAAAAAAGTTTCTCAACTGTTTTACGAGGGACCAGAGAAGAGAAAACGCTTGTAAAGTCAGGTCCCCAGTCAGGTTTGACTCCCTCAAGGTCTCTTAAATTTTAGCAATTTGTGATCTTTTCAATGTCTTAAACAATCTAACTGGGTTTCACAAAAAGTTTTCCACCCCACTGATGTCCCGGTAGGTTTCCTCTGCAAGCTCATGGTGCCTCAGCCCAAAGTGGAGCAGCATCCTGAGGAGCTGTGCTTCTGAAGCAGCGACATGCGGCTGAAGGTGCGAGAGCAGACGCTGCATTGGTACTTCTTCACCTCAGCGTGGGTCTGCAGGTGGGCCCTCAGGTTGGAACGGTCTGCAAAAGCCCGGTTGCAGTGGGGACATGAGAACGGACGCTCACCTGGGCAGCAGATAAGGGAATTACATTAAAAACACAAGATAAAACAAAAGAAAAATTTACAGTCAAAGCAGGTATGATTGGGTTATGATTGAGAGTTGAATAAGCATTGTGACTCTTTGGACAGTTATGAGTGGAGGAGGAAAGACTGAGAGTGAGGGAAGTTTTTGTGGATGCAGAAGAGTTCAGATGTGTAAGGTGCAGCAGGGTTATGTGGTACAGAAAGGGAAGTCAGTGAAGTTCTATAGGAGAGCTGGAGTACTGTGTTGAGTCAATAAGAAGTTCTGGACTAATGGAAGATATAGGGACCAGAGATGGAGACCAAAAAGAAGGTCTTTATGGTAATCAATAAGGTAGCTGACCAGGAAATGAGAAAATATGGAGGAAGAGAATGGTGTCAAACAAAAGACAGAGATGATTTACATTGACACAAGGTGGCATTATTTATGTGAGTGGTTTAAGACGGAGAACTATTCAGAATGACATTTAGACTTTTTAGTAGGTACTCTGGCTCAGATTACCTCATTTTTGGGAGATTGGCCAATGCCTACATGAGAAACTAATCTTACCTACCGATCTTATCTACCTCCACGAAGCTCTGCAAATTGTCCACTGTCCCCTTTTTGCTCTGCTGTGAGTCTGGTTTGACTGGCATGTCTGCACGTACACGGTTAACAGTACTCAACCCACTGCTGCTGACTTAGAGACTTTGTTGGTATATTTAGCGACTTTTCAAACAAACAAACAAACAAAAAAAATTATATCTGCCAAAATTGGCATTGGCAGGTCAGACTTTTCTACCCTGGGGGAATTGCTGGAATTGTCAATTGCTGAAAAGAGCTGACCTTGTACCAACGAGCAGAATCTCAGCTTAACGGATGATTTATTGAGGGTGTTTGAGGTGAATCAGTGTTTACTCTCCTCACATCAGGAGGAAGTGCACTAAGATGAAGGGTATTTTATGCAAAGCAATTATAATTGATATTGAATTCCTGGAAGATTCACAATACAGAAGAGATGTATGCTAAAGAAGAAGAAGCCAAAGACACAAACTTGAGGAACGCCGGTAGCAAATGGAATTCATTAATTCTTATCTAAATGTGCTGAGTGTAAGAGTTGCCTTCGCATATTACACCAGTACAGCTTCCTTGAAATGCGACTACAGTAGTGATACTGGATTGTATTGATGGGAGCTCTCTATTAACACCTCACACACAAGCCCACAAACACACATGTATAAACACAGACACATTGTTAAGATAATGAGGATCACATGGCTGGCTGCTGGGGTCAGACCCTGGCTGAATTAGCATGATTCAATCAGAACCAAATGAGATTAACGCGCTAACAAGTTACTGCAGGTACTAAGTACTCAGTGATAACAGCGAGCCTCCAGGCATTCTTTAAACCTTTTGTCCCTCCTCTGCCCCCACTCAGGTGCTTCCACTCCCCCTCCCCCGGTCAGCCGTGATAAGATACTTAGCCGAGAACTCATTGTTGCTGAAGCATTAAGCACAATGAATGATCAATGAGTCCACGGAGGGCTTCTCTGTGTGGTAATGTCTGCTGATCAAGTGTTGAGTTCATCAGATAAATTGTTATGACAAAGTGACGGGGGGAGGTAACCTGCTGACTCGGAATGACTGCCCCTGATTTCCACATCCATAGACTGAGGGTCGTCTCAAGCTAGTCTGAGGTCATCAGCAGAACTTCATCAGGGTGCTCACCTTAAGCCGAGTCAGTAATTTGGTGATGTTTAAAGCTTTGTCCATGATGATCATATGAAGAAAGGGTGTTTGTTATGGATCGACTTACAAACCGTGTGTAAGAATTGATACCTCAACACAGACAAAAGGAGTATTTTTAGGGGTGATTTCTCACCAATCAATGATTACCAATCTTTAAAAAGCCTGACCTGACAATTCCAGTTTTGGCCGATACAGATTTTTTTGTTGTTGTTTTAAATGTTGCTAAATTTAGCAAGAAAGTCGCTGAGTTGGCAACAGTGGGTGACTATTGTTAACTGCAAACATGCAGACATGGACCGGTGGGCGGGTCTGTCGGTGAAAGTTCTCTCATGGCAGAGCAAAATGGCAAAATAGACCTTTGCCAAGGTAGGTAAGATCGGCTTAATATGCATCATTCAATCACTGATCGACTGATACAGTGATCGACTGATACAATCAGCCCCCATTTTCCCAAAATTAGGGAAAATGGGGGCTGATTTATCGGTGGACGCACAACAGTGCTAGTGCATTTAAAAACCTGTCTATATGTTCGCCTGGGATCCCCAGGCTGGCAGGGGCCCCAAAGCTAATAACAGATCAAGTGAACAGGGGAAAATCTGAAGCGTTGTGCAATCCTCTCGGAGCAGATTTCAACCTCACCTGTGTGTGTGCGAATGTGGCCGCGCAGCAGCCAGGGCCTGGAGAACGCCTTGCCACAGGTGGTGCAGACACAGGGTAGGGTGTGTGAGCGAATGTGCATCTTCAGAGCCCCCAAGCTGGTGTACTCCTTGGGACAGTGTTTGCAGAGGAAAGCTGGCCTGGCCGCCATCACCGGGGTCTCTCCTCTCTCCTCCTCTTCTTCTGGGGGGCTGACGTGGGCCATGACGCCAGTGCACTTCATCCTCTGGCGAGGGGCGTACGTGATGACGGGCTCTGGGCTGGGGGGGTCCGAGCTGCGCCCCTCGTCTTCCTCGCCACTGCTGCTGGCGCTGCTGCTGAGGCTGCAAGGGGAGCTCAGGTCCAGGGGGCCCGAGGCGCCAGAGGCCTCCGAATGGGCGGTGGGCAAGTAGAGGGCGGGGAGGACGCTCAGGTCCCACACCAGACCTGTGGTGAAGCAGGTGGAGGTGCTGTGGTCTGCTGATGGCACCTCAGCCAGAGGATAGGTCTCCAGTGAAGTATCTGAAGGGGAAAGAGGAGGGTGGTTAGGAAGCAGTATTAAAGTGAGTAAATTACAACAAATTCACTTTTTGGATCAAATAAGGGCAGAAGAAGAAGATCCACTCTCTGTTTTCTGTTCTTATTTGGTATGGTACGACGTCAAACTCCCTCATTTGTAAAGGAGCATAAAATAAGAGCCATATGGGAAAGTTCCAGGGCCGTTTCCTCCCACGTATTCAGCTTGTAACATGAATGGAGCTCTGTCTCCGTGCAGAAAGAGGGGGAAAGTGCATCTAACGGGCCCCGACTTGATCTGGGAGTCGCCTCTTTGAGGAAGAAAAAAAAAAAAAAAAAAACTTGCGAGACTCTCCAGAATATTGAAACAGGTGAATTTCTTTCCTGTTGTTCGCATCTGAAAGGTCCGTTAAAAGAGTAAACAGTCTCATGACTCACCATTCTGACATTCCAGTTCGCTGTAGTTTGGTTTTTGTTTAGCGAAATACTTCTTTACCAGGAAAGACCGAGGCATTGCTGTCCTTTTTTTTTCTTTCTTTTTTTTTTTCTTTTTTTTTTTATTTCAGGCTCCAAAATCTGTGCGTAAAAGGAACGCGCGGTCACGACGCACAGCTTCTAGGAGATGAAGAGCGCTGTAGTCCTAGAAGGAAGAAGAAGAAAAACGATAGAAATATCCTCCTTGTGACCCAAAACAAGTTGGGAGGGATTTCATCGACGGAGCGATATGTAGAGCTTCTCTGCTGAGGAACTAAATGCTGGCCTCTGTTCTGAAACACTCCGACTCAGGCGAGGAGGGGTGTGCTCGCCCTGAGGGCCCCTCCCCACACACAGCATATCGCACTTTAAGACTTTGAGAAGAAGCCTCACACATTTTACATCACCAAAATCACCAGCCAACAAAGTTAAGGAGCAGATCAGAGAGAGAGAGAGAGGAACTGTGAATAACTCTAATGAATCATTCGACCGCCTATGAATCATTGATCAGTTTTGGTATTTGGCACAGTCTAAAAAAACAATCTGTTCGTATTAAAATAGGGATATAAGACAACTGTGTTAAATTAGAATTTGCTATAAAAAATGAAGAAAACAAAAAAGAAAGAAAGAAGAAAGAAAGAAAAAGAAAGAAAGAAAGAAAGAAGAAAAAAGAAAGAAAAAGGAAGAAAGAAAGGAAGTCCTATTTAAGTTGCTTTAATAAATTTATCTCAAAGTTTCAAGCTGTATATTTTTGTTCTGGTTTTATGACTAATTTTAAATATTTCCCCGTCTCCATTTGTCCTGTTTAACTTCAATTAACATGGTTACAGACGTGTCCGTCATTACTAAGTGTAATTTCAGTGGAGGAGTTACGCCACCTGCTGGAGGAATGTAAGCTAATGTTTTAGTTCATTTTAGGAAACACTAGGTGGCGCTGTTCTGCAGGCGGTAAGGTTCAGCCGAGGTTTTTTATTCATCAAAGATTATAATGCCGGATTAAGATTATAATGCCGGATTTTCACTTTTAGTAAATCGAAAGATGAAGTGAAAAGAAAATATGGCTGGATGTGAATAATAACTATAAGAAAAGAGAAATTATACAACTGAAACCAGAGATTTACATACACTTTATAATTACTTATCTCATTGGTGATCCTAAATTCCTAGAACATTTACCAAAATAATTTGGAAAATATCAGCAGAGTATTACAAGGCAACAACTTAAGCAGTCTGGGTTTTTGGATCACACCATGTTACAATAAATCAATGAAGAGAGAATTGTGAACCTTGTTCAATTAGTCCTTTACACCTATTTGCATGGAGGATAATTTTGTATACAGACATGATAAAACGTTTTATTTATGGTTTTGGTTGTTGATTTTTTTTTATTTCCCTTTTATTTATTGGTTCTGTTTGTCATATTTGATTTTGGATATTTAACCAAAATCTTCCAATTCCTGTGTTGAATTTTTTTTTTAACAAAATTGTATTTATTAGTGTTTGAGAGAGGGATGTACATGCATTATCACAATATGCTATATATTATTTGAAAATGCTCTCAATGCCATTGCTTATTGCAATAATTAATGCAGCAATTTATTGTGCAGCAAAATGTTATTGTGAGGCCTTGTTGCAACCACAAATATGAGTGTATTCTATTGAAATTTAATGACAATAACTTAACTTAAAAGTGTCCAGAACTAAAAATAATACATGGTTTTCCAAAACGTGCAAACAAGAAAAGTACCTTACTAATACTACAATACCCATAAGTAAAAAATATGAACTGCTTTGAGAAGTCCACGAATTAGTAACAAGAGTCCACCTGTGTGGATTTTAGTTCAAGTAAAAGTGAAATAGTTCAGTAAAACTGTCAGAGATTTGTTAGAAAAATTAATGAACCAACAGCATATGGATTGGAACTCTATATCGGTGAAGAAGGGGTACAAGTTAGCCAAAGTATTGCAAGAGAGACACTGTGTTTAGTAACATGTCCATCACAAGAGAGAAAATGACGTTATTTTTTTCGAGAAGTGTTTGGTGAACAACACAAAACACTCTAAATGAGGAGGTGGTCTCTTCTGTACTGTAATTGTAAATGGAGTTAAGTTTTTTGGAGATCATGAAGACGTTTAATTTCCAGAATTCCGAGGGCACTGGAACACAGCACCAAGTTCACTCAAATCAAACGGCGGGCTCCGTCTGCGAGCTCTGATTGGCTCTTTAGTCAGAGTGGGCGGGCCTTAAGGGAGGGGTTGCTGTTTTCTTGATTCGGTTGAATATTTGAAATACAAAACAGCGGAGCACAAGTTCAATACTAGTTGAGTTGTGCGGTTTTTGAAGGAGGAATTAGTTGTAGTGATAGACTGCCTTCAAGTCAACCCGAGAAGGTAAGAAAACTGCCGTTTTACTTAAAACACACGACTTCGTAGACGTAGTGGCTTCAGCGTTTTAACATTTAAACAATAAAAGCTATCCGTCGCCTGTTTAAAGGGATTTTAATCAGGAAGTAGGGAGACATAGCTGTATGTCAACGGAATTATGAGATGATATATCTAATAAAAGTAGGTCCTCTTATCCCATATGGCAACCCTGGTCTGTGATGTTTGCTGATTACAGCTATGTTTTAATTTTTAAATGACTGAAGAAGGGGGGCTTCCATTATTTCATAGAATAATAATAAGCTCCGCCTCCATTCATCCTGGAACAGATGGACACATAATGTCATTCTGGAGGATTCGCAGCCTTTTCATTGGACATCCTCGTCAGCTGACACAACACTGGCTGAATTTTATAAAGCTAACACGAAGAAGAGCCCAGTTAGTGGTGCTTTGTTTGGTTACATCATGATGCACTGGTCAACTATATATTCCTTTCCCCTTGTTTCTGTAGTTGTGTTCGTGTGATCACGAGTCCTATTGCAGAATAAAGACAGGAGGAACAACAGGAAGAAATAGACATGCTCAGAAAAATTGCCCGTCTTCTGTTCGGGAGCGAAGAGGAGACCCCGGAAGAAGTCAAGCCTGGAGAAGCAGCTGAGGATGGATGGCTTGTTGTCAACCATCAAGGTGGGAGGAGATTAAAAACATTAAAATCTACTGATATAAAACATTACAAAAGTATTTATACCTCCTGAGAGTTTCTGAACCTGGTGTCCAGCAATAACCACAGAGTTCAGTGTATGTTTTTGGGATTTTATGTGGTGGATTAACATGACATAGCACATCATAGTAAAGTGAAAGAAAAAGCACACAAAATGCTATAAAGAAAAAAAGGAAAGCATGTCAGGTATTTGTATGTGCGAATAGTACACAGCGCAGTAAAAATACTCCTAAAAGTAAATTTTTTTAACCAAAAAAGTTACTCAAGTAAATGTAACTCAATTAATGTAACTAGTTACTACCAAACACCGAGTTTATGGTTGTAATGTAACAAAATGTGTTGAAGTTAGTATGTAATAATACTGTAGTAAGGCTCTGATAGCTGAAGTTTGACATGAATTTTGGCTGAATAATAAATCATTACCATTTTGTTTGAGTGCTTTCAGTTTAGAGTGAGATTGTCTGACTTGTATTTATTTACTTTGTCTTTTGTTTAAACATAATACAGCGCACCCTTAAGTTCTGCATGTCAGCTTGACCACAGAAGGAACCAGGGTAAACAAGAGTTGCATAACATCTTTCGTCGTGTTTTCAGAGGCAGGAGGATGTGAGAAGGAGGATGCCCAGCTGGCTGCTGTGCAACAAACTAACTCTACTTCTCAAGGAGACACGCCTGCAAACACAGAAAAGAGCAGGTGGGACAACAATTTTCACTATTTCTAATTTGAATTAATGAATTCTTGCGTTAATTTTTAAACTCAGTCTTACGTTTCTCTGTTTTGTTTCCCCCATTTCCGTTGTGTCTCCGTCCAGCCCATCGCTTATAGAGCCCACGTTCCTCCCAGTCAGACCGTGGCTAGCTACGTCTCCCAGCCTAAAGCTGTGGCGGAGCTAAGCCAGGTGACCTCCGCTCAGAAGGCGAAGGCCTGGACAGACCGCCGCCATGTGTCCCGCAACGCCATCCAGCGCCAGAACCATGTTCACCAAGCAGCGCAGCACAACTCTTTCCACCTCCACCAGCCGGGGCATCGCAGCCTCGGCCACTGAAGATCAGCTCACACTACGAGGGATGATGAAGATCTGCTTCTACTTTTATGCCCATATAAGCACACAGCTTGTTTTTTTTTATTTATTTTAACACACATAATCCTAACTCACTAAAATGCTTGCTATCAAGTAATAGGCAGCTAGATTGTTGTTTTAACCTATACACTATTTGTTATAGTAGGAATAAATATGTTCACCTCATGAAATGAGATATACAGTGTTATGTATACACATGCCATTACATATTTGTGGATGGAGAATCGTAGTCCATATATATATTTGTTTTTTTCTTGGATATGTTATTGTGTACAGGTATGCATTTACACTTTATGTGCTTGTTTTGGAACATTTATTGTAGGGTTAATAAAGAACGCGTTATAGATCTCTGGGACATAAGTTTGCCTTATTAAATCAAAAAGACATTTTATTTTCTTGGCCTGGCAAAATGTTTGCAAAAAAAACCTGTATACGGGTCACTTGGCGTATTTAGCCAAGTTTATTGAGTGGGTGTTTGTACCCTGCAGAAATATGTGCCATGAATGTATCGTTAATTTCACAAATTTATATTTTAAATGGAATGTGAATGACTGAGAACTTGGGAAATTTAAGAGTTGAAAAGCACAAAATGTCATGAAAACCATGCAGGAACCACAAATCCACTCCTACTTAAGTCATTTATTATTTGGCAGTAAGTGACTGAGGAATTTAATTAGTCTTGAAAACTAATTAAATCAGTGGCCTGGTCAAAGTTGGCATCTGTCAATAATGGGTTTGAATGAGGCATATGGGTTTTTCTCTGGCTGATGTGCCATTTTAAATGGCATGCAAACTCTTCCACCAAAGTGACACATCATCCATCTAGATGGATGAAAAATGGTACGCACCCATCGGACTCCTCCCAGTGTGACACACTCAAGAAGTGCTTTGATTGCTTTCGAAGTAATTGCACCTGCTGTGCTCATTTCCTGCTATAGTGGGTGTGTGCTGTGTGGAGGACGGGTACAATCAGATTTTTTTTTATAGCTAGCTCAGTGGTACATGCATACAGAGACAATGAATGTATCTGCTGAAACAAAACTCAACAATTACTTGCCATTCAGTCACAAGAGTTTTGGGAGTCCATTTGAGTTGGCTGATGACTGCTCGCCAAATGGGTTTATCGTTTGACGTGGGGGGCAACCACACGGTAAACAATGGAGATGTTGGTTGCTTTACGTAGTTAACTGAAACATCTGGGTTGGGAATAAATCTTAGATCCCAAGAGGTTAGAATTTGTGTTGCAAGGCAAGTCAAACCCGAATTGTCCTCATTGCTGCTACAATCCCATTCCATTAAAAGAGTTCTCGTCAGATAGCCAAGAACTACCTGACCAAACTCAAAGAAACCGATGAGGAATGTTGCGCCATGGACACACCCGTACAAATATAAGCTGTATGTCCATCTTTGCCGTTGGAATGATAATTGCTTTGATCATAAAAATTAATCTGCAGACACATATTCTTTGAAGCTCCAGCCTGACAGTAGCAGCAACTTACCATCACATTTTCTCCATAGGGGTTTATAAAAGGCGTGGTGTCGGATCATGAGCGATGCACGGCTCTCGGTGAGAAAATACTTTGGGATCATGGGTCCGGTGTGGATGCAGCTCTCTGCTTGGGTGTTGTGCATCCACACGGGTCTGATGTCGGTGGGTATGTGACTGTCTTTCCAAAGATTTGATCCCAAGTGTGAAATGTTTGAGCCTAAATCCTCATCAGAGTCTCTCTGTAGAGGAAGAGTGATGTTGTTCCATAACGCCCGTTGGAATAAATCCGAGGTGATCAATTTCCAGGGCTCTGCGCCTAAAACTCTTACAGAGGACATGGTACAAAATGTTTCTGACATTAAGGTACTTGAAATTTAAATGTGTGGATAATGTTTAAGTACTTCAGGTTTAATAGGTTAGCTTGTGAATACGAATTTGTTTTCAGCCAGGGCTATTTGTGGATGATGTTGTCAGCAGAGTGCCAGATGTAGCAAGAGATGGTTTCAATGTTTCACGTAGTCTTGGTGAGTCAAACGTTCCCCTTCTTAGACCTTACCCTCCGATAAATTATTTTAGTTAATGTAGAGAACATGAATCATTTACTTTGCCTACACAGCTACTGCAATATCAAAGCTAGAAACTGAAAAGTTAGCTGGGCGCTTCAGGGACATCTTCATCCCAAACGGTCAGCCTCTGAGATGTAGGATGCCTGGTTTCTCAGAAGTTATTGAGGCTGGTCTTAGCACTTTTTACCACTGGGGCATATCACAAGAAATAGAGGACAAGGTAATATTCACACCAAAAAGTTCTGTTCAGTGCTTATAAATAACCATGTTCACTGTCAACACAAAGGTGCAGGCAAGTGGAGGAGTTCTGACCAGAGAGGACATCCATAACTACAGTGTAGAAGTGCAGCAACCATTGGAAGGCCAGTACAGTGGTAAAGGGTCCATATTAGGTCAGAGCAAACAGGACAAAAAGGTATTCACATTTTCTAACCTTCATCTACCGTCTTTACTTTTTCCTGTAGAACATATAATTCAAGTTTCCCCTCCACCGTCTGTTGGAGCGGTCCTGATCTCAGCTCTCAATCTCCCAGAGAGTCTCCATCTCTGGGAAAATAATGTCACAGAAAATCAAACTTCCCGCTGGATTGATGAGGTAATGGATTTCACAGGTAATGGAACCGTTTTGGAACTTTTGTCGCTGTGATTGTCAAGGTTTGGAAGAAGCCATCTGTCATCATGGGAGAATTTCATACCGACCATGTTTGTACGCACTTTGCCAAGTATTTTCTTCAAGTACATTTCTATGTTGTACTCGAGGTGTATGGATTGGAAATGTGGTCCTTTATTTTGGATTAATTAAAGGTCACAACTTTTTATTTTCATGAGTCATCTGGCCATAATTGGATCAGAATGAAAATCAAATCTTTAGGATAATCAGGATTAGGAGATGCACAAAGGTTTATCAACTGGAAATTGGAGTATCAACTGCAGACTATGCAAATTGACCTAGAGCTGATTTTCAAAATGTTCCTCAGACTGAATGCTTATGTAAATAATAATCCATTCAATGATAAGTAATTTAATAATAACTGGGTTGTTCTCTCGTATTTGTTTTCTCAACTTGAAGGTTCTGATAACGGCTTTAACTACGGATGGTGAACTGGATGATCCCAACTACATATCTTCAGTGACTGACCTTCTTTCTGCAATGATTAGGTAAAACACATAGTTTGTCTTTTTCATTTTTACTGAAGCTGTCAGTCTTTTGACTGAAAATACACCCAGCCAGACAACTTCTAGGCCTTTATCTCTGATGATATTGGTCAAAAGACAATGGCATGGGCAGATTGGCAATTGATCGTTCAGCAGCAGAAAACAAGTGTCCAAAGTCAAATGTCCGTATGGATTTTGTTTTCTGCAGTAAAGGTCAAGTTTAGGAACTATAGCAAAGGATGCCTCATGCCTACACCTCCACTATCTACCCTTTCCCAAATGAGCAGCTGACCGGACAAGTCGTAGTGATGGGACCAGATGACCTCATGGTGTCTGTCGCAAGGTGATGGTGTTTCAGCCGATGGTCTGATGTTGATCAAACCTACAGGATATGTACGGTATGAGCTGCAGGGCATTGTGACATTTTTCTCTTGTTTGTCACCTTGACAACCTTGCCGTTTCCTTGAACGGGCCATTTGGAAGCAGGATTATAACCGAGTAGGGATCATCCTCAAAAGCCTCATTTTGGACTTCTTCTGGCCTAACCAAAGAACAGGACAACCCCAGTCCAGCCAGATGGTGCACCCACCTAGAGCTTCATCCGTTACTGTACAATCTTATTTATAGGTTTTGTTTCATTCCCTTTTTCAAATTCTGTTTCTCATTTGCAATTTAGAGAAACAGTCTTGGAGCTGGGAAAGAGGCCTCTGACATTCCTCATGCTTGCAGTGATGGTTCCAACCTGGAACATGTGTGGCACCTACAAGGCCCTGAGTAGCTCAGCTGAACTAAAATCACTTGAGTGACGTCACACAGGTCTGCTCACAGATTTGGTTATCTTTCTGAACTGATCTGATCTAACGATCATTGAAAACATTTAAACTGTTTGCTGCAGACACTAGTCAATCTCCTGTTTCTCCACAAGGAGAAAAATGACACGCTCTGGGAGGAACGCCTCCTCAGCCTCCTAACAGTAAGTGTGACATCTGTCGGGAAACCTCAACTCTGACTTGTCTTGCTGAGGTATCACTCATTTTTAAAGTAATTGTTTTCTTCTCTCTCTTCCCTCCCACCAGCTGAGTTTCTGGAAGAGACTGTCTAGCTTTTGTGTACCACAAGCCATCTAGTTGCTAAGCTAAAAAAATTCTGTTAAATGACAGCAATGAAAACAAAATATCAGTAATGCAAAAAGTTGTACCTTGTTTAATGTTGCTGTTGTCTTGAAACTCGGAAACTTAATAGATTATTTGGTTTTACAGTGCCTTGGAAAAAGTACCCTTTGAACCTTTTCACATTTTTATCGTTACAACCAAAGACCTATATCATTTTAGGGGGGTTTCATGTGTTTGGCAAACACAAAGTCTTTAAAGCTGGGCTATGTATATTTTTATAATTATATATATATATATATACTGTATATATATACTGTATATATATATATATATATATATATATATATATATATATATATATATATATATATATATATATATATATATATATATATTTTACATACTCATTAAAACTGTCACTATGTTGTGGCAGAATGATATGAGACAGATGATCTGTGAAAAAAAAGTCAGGCTCCTCTGCCTTCTATCAGTGCTAACTACAGAAATACATCGCTCCAGTCAGAAACAGTCAATCAGAACCAGGAGGAGGGTCTTAGTGCTGTCAACCTACTTGTGCACCCCTCACTGTCTCCCCTACTCTACAGCTAGTTCAGCACAATGCAGCCCACCATGAATGCTAAGCCTAGTTAGCATGACCACCGATGATGGCGGGTAAACAGTTTTCCTGGGATGGCAAGTTGTTTCTCTGCTGTTAACTTATTTAGCAGCACAGTACATGGAGTCACAATTGACAGTACTAAGACCTTCCTCCTCCCTCTGATTGGTTGTTTTTGATCAGAAAAGTGCATCTCTTGAGACAACAGTAGTAGCACAGAGAGAAGGTGAGGGAAGACCCTGGAGGACACCATTTTGAATCTAGCCCATAAATTGAAACACATTCTTCCACATGTTTCGCAGCGCCCCCTGCGTTGCTTACATTCTGACAGTAATGGCGTTTTGTCATTGAAAGGTATGCCACACTTTTCAGGATCTTGATTTGATGAAGTACATGAAACAATTTCATGGATCATGAATACTTTTTAATAGTATTGTAAAGGCTTTGTTGCTATTTCCTGCTCTCAATAAAATCACCAGGACTGTCTGTCGAGAGTAATTACTTTCAACCATAAGAAGACAAACTTGTTAATTTGCATTAGGTAGCAGGAATTCTGTGCGTGTGACTCTTTTACACTTTTCAGGGACTAATTTGTGATAAAAATTTGATCCCAGTCCTTGTTAAGGAGACGGGCCCCTATGTGTGCTCGTATTGAAGTAGATAAGGGCCCTTATGTAACACTGATCTGCAGTCAAGATTCTGTCACACATGCATGCTGACTGCGTCATAAGAAAAAAAACAGCTGTCATCCTTACTTTCTGACATTTCTCTTTTTTATTAATTTAATTTACTTTTTCTGAAAACAGATTTTTTTTTTCATTAGTAAGAGCATTTTATGCAGAAGAAAACCAGCTGAGAGTTCCAGTTTCAACTCGTATGCTAGATCTAGTAAAAGAATGGTCCTGAAAAGAAAACAAGAGTTATGTAATATGATGGAGTCTCCGAAACATGTCTCTAGATGTGTTCACAGATGGAGGACAACAAGGGATGCAAGAATATTCAGGAATATACAGCCTAAAGAGATATTTTTACCCAGATGCCTATTGATACAAACAAGGGAAAATGTCCAAGAGATTTCTAAATAACTACTCAAATTACAACATGTCCACAATCGCCGTATCATCCACTTTGGCTTGTCCGCAGACGTTTTCATACAATTTTATAAAAATGTATCTATGTATACATGAAGGCTTATGTGTACGTACAAGTAATATTTAGTGAAATCTACCTTAGCAAGTTCCAGAGAAAAATCCTTGTAACCATCAATCAATTCAAACACCAGGTTTTGTATATTTCTGGTTCAATATACAATTATTTAACTTTTTTCTATTTTAAAATATTGAATGAAAAGCTCAGCCTAAAGCAAACTGTGGACATATATGGGTTTTCAAAGTTAGGATGAGTTGGAGTTTTTTTCTCTCTTTTGTCTGTCATGCAGTGTCTTGTCTTCACTGGACAAGCCGGAAATATTTATCAAATGATCTCTCGCGAGAAAACATTGTCATAAATCATTTGGCAAGAGCTGAAATCAGTTCCAACATTGATCTTTGTCCTCTTCAATATTGTTGTTTTAATGCTTTAAAAAAAACTGATGTACATGTAACCCAGGTTTTCTTTTGGATGACCAAGAAATAGCACAAATAACAGCTTTCTTGATTTTTTTAACTCCGTTTTTATCAGTGTTTTTTTTTTGCTTCTTTAAGAATTGCATACTGTGTTCATAAATTGACACCATGCACAATCCTAGAAGACCCAAGTTACTTCTTTACTTTGATTGTTGCCTAGATAATCTTTGAAACAGATAATCCAGCATATTAATTCTCTGTCAACAAATGGTGGCTGTCCTTTGTCATCTATGGAGCATTAAATATCAGAAAATCTGCAAGAAATGTTAACCCACTCTAAATAAGGATTCTGTTTAGTAACTTTCATACTTTTTCTTTTGCCGATTAATAATGCTGCAGCAATGGAAACCTAAATGTTCTGTAAAAAAAAAAGCATCATATGTTTTTAAATATGTGAAGAAACATGTGATTCCATCTCCCATCACTACATACATCACTCAACTCCTGAGATTCCAGTAGGATGAATTTTGTCTTTCACTTAATGCATAACAATATTCTCTCTAATTAAACTGTTTCCCATGAGGCAGACAATAATATTTACAATGAGATGTAGATAACCCTTTCAAATAACATATTTTGCATTATGCATTTATCTTTTGTGGAAGTTTCTGATAAAAGCTCTACTGCTAAAAACATGTAACAACCATCAGAGGTTTGTTTACCAACTACTTTCTGATATATTTTATGCAATCTGTGTAAGCAAAATTGCAACATTTTGCAGGTCACATTCTTCCAACTCTGTAGAAAATGTTCTCCGACTATCTCTCGCATATCTCAGTCTTCAATAGTCGTGGGAAATGGGGAAAATGTTAGTGGCCCAAACTCCTTTATTTCGCTCTCAGCGATATCATTTCATTTCTGTAGGCTACAGATTTTAAAAGCAGCTACACACACAGGAAGTTTTCTAAAACTATGTCCGTGTTCTTATAAACATCAGGGTGAAATAACCCCAGGGTATCTGTGGGACATGAGGAAAAGCTGATGTTCATCAGATCTAACACGGATTCAACCAAACGCCTAATAAACGTCTTCAGAAAGCAACAGAGTCTAATGACGAGGAAAACGATCCCTGTCGGTCCACATTCAAGTGATATTTGTGGTTGAATGTTATCGCTCGTCAGGGAGGGAGGGACTATTTTTTTCCTCTAACGTGATAACCGCTGTGGGCGGAGAGTTGAACACTCTGGAAGGAGGTGTTGTTGGTTACATGCTGGCCAGCAGTAATAATAATAAGTTTCCTCCTCCTCGGCAGGAGTCAGGAGGAAGCGTAGCGTCGCGTCTGGGTTTACCTGCCAGTGAGTCGATTTAATCCGCCGAACTCACCTGGACTAATGCAAACTGGCAGTAAGTAAAAGTCACTTTCAAAGTTAAAACCTTAACTCTTCACTGAGCTGTTTTCGTTTAATAAAGGCTACTATAGTCCTGTCAAACCAGCTATCGTGAGGATTTAAGGGGAATTTTTAAAGCTCGTACTTCCGCGTGAACGTCTTTCAATTGACTAACAACTTGCTAAGCGGGGGTTTATCGGGAAGCAATTATGTAACAGACAGTCAGGATCCTGTAACGTCGCTGTGTTTCCACGTCTGAACTGCTTCCTTGAACTCTCGTCCAGATCCAACCTTCCTTATCACGACCTGACCGGAGCACCATGGAGCCCAAAGCAGCGAGCAAGGACCGGTTCTTCATAGTCATCCGCGGTAAGTCGCGGAGAGGCTTCAGCCGCGGCTGCATCGGTCGCGTGGAGGCGGAGTCGGCGCGCGGGGAGCTGACGGGGCTCATGTACGGCTGCGGCTCCAACGCCGGGAGCCCCAAGAACGGGGGGTCGGTGAGGGCGGAGGACGCGTACCCCCTGACCCGGCACCAGGCCCAGCTGCTGCTCTACATCTCCAGCCCCAGCAGACGCCTGGAGATGCTGTGCAACCCGCAGCTCTTCTCGGCCATCTGCGAGCTGACCCCGGGCGACCTGGTGGTGATCAGGTACAAGAAGGGCCACGTCCCCGGGGTGGTGAAGAACCTGATGCAGATAGGCAAGAAGGAGAGCAAGGAGGACCTCAACATGCTGGGCTTCGAGGTGGAATTTGTGGTGAGTTCGTGTGCTTTGACGCACAAATTGATCCTCAGTTGCATGTTGGTGAATCGGGAGTAAGTAATCCCTTATGGTCTTTCCAAAATTGTCCAGAGATTATCAGCAAGATTGAGTTGTTTGGAGAACGTCGCATGCAAATATGCTTGATCTTAAGATCTGTGTACTTAAAGCTGTTTGCTTTCCAGTAACTGCTTGTTCTCCGTTTCTGTCAAAGGACTCCGAAGACAACTTGTCGCCCAAACAACTTGGACCGCTTCCCATCTTCAGTGCTTCAGACATCATCCAGGTCGTCCCGTCTTACTCCGTCCCCTGGGACTGGAGTACAGAGACATCAAAAGAGGCGGTGAGTTCAAGCCAACCTGAACTGAAAATGTCAAAACATCTCGATATTCCAGGAGACCGTTCTTTAAAGAATCTCCGCTCTGAAAGTATCGGACTTTGATCAAGGGCCTGTGATACCTGAAGGGAAGGGGGGGGTATCCAGGTAAGGCGTTAATGTACGACTTGTCACACGTACAGCCGGAAAGACCGGTGCTGCCGCTCTGGAATGTATGACAGTAGATTTTGTCACATGATCTTTGCAGCTGACGCTCATGAAACTGTCTACATACTTTCACTGGAGGCCTGTAGATAC
This sequence comes from Poecilia picta, assembly GCA_033032245.1. Lineage (NCBI taxonomy): Eukaryota > Metazoa > Chordata > Actinopteri > Cyprinodontiformes > Poeciliidae > Poecilia > Poecilia picta. Next base: position 6,998,861 of record CM065357.1, on the reverse strand, counting down.
AGTGCCTTGCAAAAACACTCACACCCCTCCAACATTTCTTTGTGTTTTGTCACACACAAACTTTTGAGAATTTTAACATTTTTCATCAACCTCCATGAACTGAGCTATCCTACTGGAGGCCTCAGTAGTGAGGGAACTATTTCAGCCTTCATGATGCTAGCTGCATTTAGCATCATGAAGGCTGAAGAACATACCAGACAGGTCAGAGTGTGCGTTGCGGTAGGGCTGGGTCATAAAACTATCTCAGCACTGCAAAAACACAAAATATTTCTCCAGTATTTAGTACAAATACCTTAATACCCTTGAAATACAACAAAACTAACTTGCAAGTAACTCCTTGGCAAGATGTAAGAGCCTGTTTTAAGTCAGTAATACCTATTCCAACAAGACATTTTTCTATGTTACAAGTACTTAAAAAACCAAGATGAAGGAGTAATTGACTTAGAACTATATCTTTGCTAAAATGATAATTGTAAGTTTTTGTCTTTTCATGTAGATATTTGCACAAGAAATGTAGGCAAAAAATACTTGGTAAGATTTTGTTTTTTTTGTTTTTGTTTGTTTTTTTTAGCAGTGATCCTTTGAGGGTCTCACAGGTACAAAAGTAGAAGTTTTTGGTCTACACTGGAAAAACACAATTTGTGGCACTTATGCATCTTCCTGAAAACACTAAAACACCAATCATGAAACATTTCTCTTCTTCCACTTCATCATCGTGTGCCACTTAATTTTGGCCTTCTGCATAAAATCCTGGTGAAAAATTTTAAAGCTTGTTACTTTGGAGATAAAATGTAGAGAAAAAAGAAAACTTCTGGGGATGTGAACGCATACGCAGGTCATCACACCTATGGTGCCATGTTGGCTGGCAGCGTGTCGAGCGCCATGTGATCAGCCTGGAAGTTAAAAATAAAAAAAAGAGTCTTGTGACTCTTTCCCCTCCCTCTCACTCACACACCTGTCATACCTGTCTGCAGGCTCAACTGGGAAAGTGGTGATGCGCATCAACTCCATGCCAAGTACCGGGACGAGCAGAAGACAAGTCACCAACAGCCAATCGGAGCGAAGCGTCGCTCCAGGCCAGAAGCAAAGCGAGCCTCCCATCCCTCTAGAGGTCGACTCCCTGGTGGAGGTCGTCAACAACGTAGGGGTCACGGTGTACGGAGTGATCCGGTGGTTGGGGATCCCGGAGGGGAAGCCGGAGACGTGGGCCGGGGTGGAGCTGGTGGGGGATTCAAAGTTTGCGTAAAAGTCCTTCTGGTTTTGTTGCAAACAGCGATTGTGCTCATTTTAGTATGATGTGGTGGCAGGATTACGAAGTGGTGGGCTGCTCTGATGGGGTGTACAAAGATCAGCGGTACTTCACCTGCAAGGAGAACTGCGCTTTATTTGTTCCCGTCACGAAATGCAGCCCAGACAGCCGGTTCCTCTGCTCCTCCACAGAGACGGAGACGTTCAACACCACAGAAATCCCTCCAGGTTTGATATTTTGCTTCCAGTTATGCACACACTACTGAAACTACACACGTGTGTACATTTCTATTGTAAATCTGGAGATCACCATGTTATGGAAAATTATAGTTGCTGTTCTAAATGCACATAGCCGCAAAGGAGTATGTAACGCTAGGCCTGCCGCAATAAATCAGTTAATCGTGTCATGAAGTAAAACAAACTCAGTAATTTTCATTTGCATCATTTTTTCGTTTTCTTCAGGCTCCTGCTTTGGTCTCAGCTAGTCCTTTGTTCTTGAATGGCAAATTTGTTTAGTTCATTTATTTGAAGTTTTTGTTTATTTATTTTAGATATTTCAAATATCTAAAATACATGCATTATTATGCTATGACTCTGAATTTGCTTGAAAATGGTCTCAAAACAACATCGTCATTCATTGCAATAATTTTATCATGACCGGCCAATGTAAGACTACAATATGGAATAATGTAGTAAAATCAAAGTTTAATATGTAATAAAACAAAATTAAGACTGTATTATGTAGAATTGGACTCAAAATGTAATAAAATTCTCAAACGCATTTTGAATTGTTTTGGCACACATTCTGGCTAAGAGCCTGAAAAGTGACTTGAAAGTTTGGCTTTCATTGATCAAAGTTTCAATTTAAATGCTTGTAGGATCTGTAGCATGATTATTAGAAGTATATTGATTAGGATGAACACAAGCAGATTGTGATTTATTACACAATGCACCTTTATTTTAAATGATCATGTCTAAGAAAAAAAAGGCCTACTTCCACATTTTGTAACGAAATGTAATAATGCTATGCGGCTGAAAGTATTTCTGTAGTGTGTAAGAATTTTATTACATTTTGCATTGATTATTATTATTATTACATAATGAAGTTTTAATTACGTCTTATGACATACCGCCATGGTGTTGCATAATGCGACATTAGAGCTTTCAATGCAATAAACGAGTAGCTGTTTAATTTCCAAGTGCCATGCGTTGACGTTGTGGATGCAGGTAGCATATTTTGAGAAGGCCGGGAGTGTGAGGCGTGCTGCAACGGTCACCATGGAAATGTGTCGTTTTGCTTCGCTTGTTGCAAACGCACGTCAAAAACAATTGTTGGAAAACATGTCGCGTGTTTGCCAGATCTTATCTGCTGCATAAAACAGTAAAATGGCTGGAATGCAGACTGAACAGCTTATCAGGGAGTCGTTATGAAGAGAAGTGTTTACTTAAAGATCTTGTGGATCATGCAACTTGTCAGTAACTTTACAGCTGTTTTTAATCTTCCCTGATTCTTTTTTTTGTTTTTTTTTCTGCATTGAAGTTGGTAAAAATTTAATAAACTTGACTGATTTTTCACAGACTCCATTTTTTGTGTGTGTGTTTTCTTTCCAGTTCCTGCGTATGAAGAGTCGGAGGAAGATGCGCCGCCTGTCCCTGAATCAGAGGCAGCCTCGCTGTTCGTGGGGAAGATGAAGGGCATACAGGGTCATATCAACTCGTGCTACCTGGATGCTACACTTTTCAGGTAAAACCCCCCCCAAAAACATTTTGATTTCATTTCTAAAGACGCCGAGATTCACTTTATTGTTATTTTTTCAACTGAAGCCTCTGCACAGGTAAATTAGTGCTTGGAAAAATGCAGAATTTAAGAGATTTATTTCTTAATCTCAGTTTGTTTAGTTCGTCTGTGACTGTGGATGCCATCTGCAACAAACCAGCTGACAAAGAGCGACCAATAACCTGCATCCTGAAATCCATAGTCAATCGCTTGCGCAGGTAAAACGCAGGTTTGACACTTTTCAGCATGACCTGCATTTGTCTTATAAGAGACATTTCTAAACTCTTTCCATTCCTCGCAGACAAGGCTTTGTGCCTGCACAGAGTGTGATGAACTTCCGGAAGAAACTCGGCTGCGAGACCTTCAGCAAAAACGAAAAAGGTACATGGTGCAGCAAATCCGGAGCCTTGCAAGGGCATTCTTAGTGTTTTAAATAAAAATATCTGCAAAAGCATGTCTGAAACAGTACGGCAGGCATGTACTCCAATACGATTAAATGATCTCTCTGTGTGGTGGAGAACGAACGCTGCAGTTAACAATAGTTCAGGTTTATTAAAAAGACATATAATTTGAGAAGGTTGAAGATAAAAAAAACAACTCAGAACTAAACAAATGGAACCAAAGAGAGCATATCGATTTTTACTTTAAAGAAAATAATGAAATATAATATTTTATCAAGGTATAATGAAGTACATTAACTCAATAACAAAGATAATGTTTTCTTTATTATTTCTTTATATATAGACATTTATTGCCTGTTTAAAGATGAATCTTGTTGGATGATTAATGTTTAGTTACTTATGCTAAAGCAAATTAACTTTTGAGAGAAGGGATAGAAGATAGAGGATTTTTTTCCCTTCAACTACTCCTTTACATTCAAAATCTTCTATATCAACACATCACATGTTCATTTGAATCTATAAATGCATAAAATAGTTTAGATCAAAGCATGTTCATGTGTTAGAATGGCCCAGTCAAAATCCAAAGTGAAATCCAATTGAGAGTCTGTAGCCAGACTTGCTCACATGCCAAAGAATTAAAGCTATTCAATAATAATTATAATAAAGTGCGTAAATGTAAGTTGTTATATTTGCAGAGCCTGGAGACCTTATTTTTTTTAAAAAAGACGTCTTTAATCTCAGCAGAAGATCCAGTCTTCTGTTATGTATTAAGTGCTTGACGTGTTGCATAAATTCCCAATAAAATATTCTGTTGTGTAGTGAACAAAAGTTCAATAAATTCTTTTGCGAGTCAGAGTGTGAACAGTTCTGTGAGTCTTAACTCCTTAACGGTGGTTTTCTTTCCTGCTTTGCCCCAAAATCAGATCCTGAGGAGTTCATTTCAGTCCTGTTTCAGAAGGTTCTCTGCATCGAGCCCCTGCTGAAGCTCCGGTAGGTTGCCATGACGCCCAGCTTACAGTGCATCCTTGGCATACGCCATATTTCTAGTAGTAAAGTTACCGAATGCTCGTGTCTCCAAAGGTCGGAGGGAGGAAGCTCTCACGGAGCCTACACGCTCCAGATCTTCCTGGAAAAGGAGCAGATGGGCCAGACGCCCACTGTCCAAAAGCTGCTGGACACGTCCTGCATGTCTGGCGACATCAAATTTGAAAGGGTGAGAAAACCTATCCTAGAGGAGTTTATCAAAGCTTTCTTTTCATGTTCAAGCTTAAAAATATATATATATTTCCCTCCCTCAGATGCCGTCCTGCCTCATAATCCAGATGCCAAGGTGTGGTAGCAAGTACAAGATGTTTTCTCACATCATTCCATCCACTGAGCTGGACGTCACAGATCTCCTGTTCAACTGTGAGGGACTTTTTGTTTGTTTCGTTCATTCATTTGTGAAATCGCACTCACGGATCGTTTGCCTTTTCACCCGACAGCTCCAAGGGAATGTTTCATCTGCGGACAGACGGCAAAGTTCGAGTGTCTCCAGTGTTTGCCAGACCACAAACTGCAACCAGGAAGAATCAAGCAGTACTGCATCACCTGCAACACCCAGGTAGGCATGGAAACCATGTCAAAAGAGTAATCCACTCACCAGACTTGGAGAGCAGAATATTTAACTCTTGATGACGTTTTCTGAAGGTACACGCCCATCGGTCGCGGTGCAGCCACTCCCCCCAGGCGCTGGCTGTGCCTGAAGGCGTAGCCGCCGACTCTCCTCTGCCGAGACGCACCATGCAGCTGTTTGGTGTGCTTTGCATTCAGACCAGCCACTTTGTGTCCTTTGTCAAGTACGGCCCTGATTCCCACTCATGGCTCTTCTTTGACAGCATGGCGGACAGACATGGTGAGCTGCTTTGTTTTTGTTTAACTTCACCCAAGACAAAAAGTTTGTGCAACAGAAGGCCTCGTATTTATTTTTTTTTTAAAATTTATATATGTTTTGTTTTTTGGCTCCTCCTGACTGGAGTATTTTTGTATGAACTCAGCCTTGACTGTAACCAATAAAGAAGTCGAGAGCAGCTCCGACTTCTTCCAGCTTGGCCTTTTTATCTCGTTTCAAGCTGATCACTAATCTTGAGGTCGCTCTCCTTGTCGCAGGCGACGACGAGAAGGGCTACAGCGTTCCGGAGGTCCGAGCTTGTCCCGAGCTCGGCGACTACCTGGGCCAGCCGGAGGAGGAGCTGACCCGGGCAAACCCGGCTCTCGCGACGGAGCTGGTCTGCAGGCTCCTGTGTGACTCCTACATGTATTTATACCACAACCCAGAAACGCCAGTCTTGAAGCCGAGCCGTACATCTGTCTGAGCGCAAGAACGCCATGTTCCACAACAACAGCCTAATCGGCTTTTATGCACTTTATTGCATCCAGGCAGCGGGAACTGAAATGGATGCTTGAAACTTCATTGAAGATTGAAAAAGCAGTTCGGATGTTTGAACTTAATAAATAGGTCACGCTCGAAGCTGATGTGGATTTTTGTTTGAGATGAAGTGAGCTCTTAAAGTCACAGAGCAGAGTAACGTGTTTCTAAAAGCTTTTTTTTACCTTTTAAATGTGTTGAAGTTGTACTTTTTATCAGTAAAGATGTCTGGAAAAGTTTGTTTCAGGCAATTGAATCACTTAAGTGGCATCTTCTAATGGCACCTCATGTTTTGTTACCTGAAGACAGTTGTACTTACTGCTGTTTTTGTTGTTTTTGTTCACACATGTACATAAGTGAGTATAAAACTCTTATTAAAATGTGAACTTCTGCAATTAAGACTCCTTGTCTTTCATGCAAAATCCAAGCAGGTACAGTATAGACGTATTCCAGAATGTATGAATCTAACTTAAAAAACACTTTACATATTACAGAATGAAACATTAGTGTTTGACTGCTGTAGAATTATAGAGCAAATCGTAAGAGTCTTTTTTTGGAGAATCGGACCAGAATTACTAACTCATCTTAGTAGCCCTCTGTCTCCCTCTTGTGGACAAAATTATGTATTATGTATTATAGTATTTTAAACCAGAGCTAATCATGATTCTACAGTCAAATGTAGTTTAGTTTCAGTCTAGTTTGCTAGAAATGTATTTAAAGATTAAGGTTTTAATTGCTTTGTTAAAAAAAATAAAATTAAGAAACAAGGCATTGTCATCAACCTCTTCCATGGGCTTGACAAGGTCAGACACACCTAAATACACAACACCCGGACATGGTTATTACTCATAGCAGTAACTACCAGTCAGAAGTTTACATTTACTCATCACTATGAAAAATAATAATAAAGCTTAAAACTTTGTTTATAAACTCAGTCATGCACATGCAGCCCTGACTAAAATTTGGAAAAAAATCTTCCTTCATAGAGAAGTTGCATGCTTGACGCTGCTCAGGTATCCTGCTAGCATAATCCTAGCAGGATACGTGAGCAGCATTCTTTTTCCACAAATAGTTAATTTAAATTAATTGATTTCCTGGCAATGGCCTCGCTTTTAAAAATAATACACATTTTTAATGAGAGCATATTTTTCATTAGATTAATGCTGCAGTTCCAGCTACATTCCGGCTGCATCCCAGTTTTAACCATCTGCTGTTTGATCTGGGGTGAATTTAAAGAGATGATCTATTTATTTATTACTTCACCTACTTTTTGATGCAAACAGACCCTTAGCAGGATGCTACCACCACTGTGCCAGACAGTGGGCAGTGGCACATTATGAGTTCGGAAAGCTTCAGTTTGACTTTTCCAAACATTTGTCATTGCATTTTCCCTGCAGCTCAATTTTTATAACATTTGACCATAAACCAAGCACGCATCAAAACTGGCTTTGGAATGGAAATAGTGAGAAAACATTCATTTCTGGAAAGCATACGAAGTTTAAAGTATATATTTGGCCATGTGTTAATTTGAACTAATGTCAGTTAGACAAAATCGGCATTATTTTTACTGTGTGAACCCAATTCTTTTTTTTATTCTTATTATATGTTGTAAGTTGCATGTCACATCTGATCATCGTAGCTTGCAAAAACAAATCCAAAAGTATCAAGTCAAAATATTATAAAATCACATTCTGAAATGTATCCCCCATATATTTTGACTTAATTGGGGATTTTAAAAGACCATCCAAATGTATATATGCCTTGTGTGGTGTAGATGCTGCTTTAAAGGATTAGAAACTTTCATCTGTACCATACTTTAGTTTAATATTTGTCCCTTACCAATTAACGTGAGTTTGAAAAAAAGAAGTGGCCAGAGACTAAAATGGCAAGTCAGTGTCAAATAAAAACATTAATGGATAGAAAATCATGCAAGAAAGCTGTCGTTAGTTGTCCTTTTGATCTGATTTTCAGTAATCTGAAGCATAACCAAAGGAACACGGAGCGCTGAGTGTGCTGGTATCTGTTCTTACGATGAGTATGTGGACTTCGTTCCTTCTTTGACCATAGTGGGCCTCAGTCGGAACACGTTTTCTGAGGAAGAGGAGGAGTTAAGTTGCTGAGTACCATTTAAATTAATACGCATGCGCATCAGCGTACTACTGGGACTTTACCTCTTACACAATCCTATCTTTTCTTCATTCTGCTTACATCCAGCTCGTGTGCAGTTATCCAGTCGTTTCTCACTTTTTAATTTTGTTTTTAAACATAGAAGGCCTAGGAAATGAGTGGGGACCATTCCCATAACGAGGACCAGGTAGTGTTAATGTATTTTGTAATGTTATTAATGGTGTTAGGGTGCATGTTAGTGCCGTGTATTTGCTTGGTTTGACAGGGTACATTGGCTAACGGTGAACAGTGCCTACTAGCTAGCAAAATAGCCGGTTGTGTTAATAAATCTCCCCCGTTCGTTGTTTGCAGTGTCTCGCATATTTGTGAGGATGTCACGAAATAGTTCTACCCAGTTAGCTGTTTGATTTATATGGGAAAGTAAACGCAGGGAAATAATTGTGTCGTTAGCTGAAACCAGTGTTAGCCGTAGCGGCTTTCAACCAGCGGATAGTATTAGCAGCGAGCAAGGCTAGGCTAGCAGGTTGGCTAACTGTCGCTTCACCGTTGAGCAAGTTCAAAGTTGGGTAGCCGGCTAGTTAGCTATCGCTCTCCCAAATTTAACACGTATATTCTTTTCCATTTTTCAGATTGACTATGCCTCTCGGGTCAATGGTAAGTTTAACTCACGGAGCTTGAGGGTAAAATCCAAAGTTTTCATTTTATTCTGATGTTTTAACTCGCCTCTTGTAACGTTATGTTAGTTTTCAGTAGAGGACAGAAATGGCGTCCAGAGACTAAGTCCGCTGTCTCACTCACAAGCCTCTATTGTTCAAAAGCGAGGCCTCGTAAAAGCCTTTCCGCTTATTATTTTCTTAATTTAAAACAACGACGGCAGACAACTTGAGGTGCTTTATCAGCCCCGCGTCCCAGAAATGAATGTTGGTGAGCTTTTAGTGGCACATTTTCCATCTGAAAGTGAGGGTTTGGGGGTTGAGGACTTAGTCTCTGCGCCATTTTCTTTTTTGGTTGTTAGCGGCCTGAACTCGGGCTGAGAAGAGTGTATGGCTTTGGGAAGTAGAAATGCCAGAGTTAGGGGCTAAAGAATCACTAACAACTGTAGACTCTACCCAGTGGCTGTAGCGTTCAGGTGCTTTGTTTGAGTCTTTCCTGAACTCTACACTTTATGAATTAAAAGTGGGTCGTTTTAAGTTTGAGTCATATTTCACAAGTCGGTCTACTCCATTAAATTAGTAGTTGTCATTAAAGTGGTTGACAGTTTTCCACTATAAACTGGAGTAATCAGATGATCTGAAGCAGGTTTTTATTTCTGAAAACTTGTATTTGGAAACTTTTAAACACAATGTAATAACTATAAGTTGAAGAGCTTCGTGTTGCTTTTGACTAGATAAATTTGAACTGTCATTCTTGGATGGTGCTTAAATGTGGACCGTTTTGGGTACAAATAGACCCTCGCATTATTGAGTAAAACTTCATTTTATAAACATGAGTAGACAATAAAGTGCAATTAATATTTGAATATATATCTTAAAATTCTGTTTAATTTAATGCCAAGCTACTTGAAGATCTGTTTTGTTTTTAATCAGCTTTGCTGTGTCTACTGCTAAGAACTGTGGACTTTCTTCCTCTCCTGTAATATTGCTGATAAACTCGACTGCCTGCTGTGAGCTCTTATATTAAATTTTGTACTAGAGTAGTGATTTTATTTTATGACGGAATAATCGTAACACTTTAATTTAGATTATTGCAAATTAAAGTACCTTAACTTCAAAGTGGTTTTAGGTAGAAATCCCTAAAGACGTATATTGTCGAGCTGCAGGTTACAACTTGTCAGTTTTTTCATATCTGTCCACAAAACACACATTGGTGCTACGCTACAAGAAAGCTGTTTTGTGTGTGCTGTTGTATTGATGTGGGTAATAAGGTAGAAATATCCAGGTTATTTTTTTAATCACAGAATCAACAAAACTCCTAAAGAAACACAGATAATGGTGCAAATAAGATTTGCGTTAAATACAAAATTCAAAGATAAATGTCAGCAATAGCAATACAATCAAATTTACTCTCAGAAAAAAACTAAAGCAAAGAATTAAACTTCAGTGGACTAATTCGGAAGATATCAGAAGATTTCTCATAACACTATTCATGTTGAAATGCATAAAGTGCGGATTTTATTTTACTGTAAATCGCTTAATAATAGAAGAATAAAATTGAGTAGATTTTGTCAACCTGCTTTTACTTTTGAGTTTCACTTTAGTTGCACACGTTTTGTAGCAAAGCTTTCCCAGTCCTGAACGGTACAGATAAAAACAACATGTCCCACTTTTACTTCAAAATGGCACACATGCTTTCAGCGTTGCACTAAATCTGGTTGCATGTCGATGCCAGAGTGACTTCTAGCTCGGCGGATCACCTGCTCTGGCGAGATAGGTTATCTGCATTTCATATAAAGTTCTGGTTGCATGATTTTTTAATTTTATTTTTTTGCATATAAATTATGTAACAAAAAGCTCAAGTCTGTCAGTATTTTCTAAAATGATCTGAAGATTGTCGTCTTAACAGTTTATAAATTGAACGTTTCTTTCAGAAAGTTCTCAGTTTTGCTTACCTTTGTCTCTTTACTACTATTATGCACTTATGAAAGTAACCCAGTTTCTTTCTTTTAGACTCCTCCCATAAGCATAAAGACAAGTACAAAGACAAGGAATATAAACATAAGGAACACAAGAAAGACAAGGACCGGGAGAAATCCAGGCATGGTAACAGGTAGAGCAGGAGTTCCTCCAAAACATCCATTTTCCAATAACCGATCTTGTTAAGACAACCTTGTTGAACTGTAACGCCTGAAACGTATTCCCTAAACCTCAGTGACCACAAGGACCTGGAGAAAAAGTCTAAGGAAAAGGAGAAAATGAAGCACAAAGATGGCAACAAAGACAAGCACAAAGAAAAGAGGAAAGAGGAGAAGGTAAGTCGGCCATATGGAGAGACATTTTATGCGCAGGATTGTTTATGTGGTGTAACGTAAACTTTACAATGTTAAGTTGTCTAACTGCCTCGTTGCATCTGGACTGAAGGCAGTTCTTTTAGAGTTGACATTTTCTGTAGTTAGTGCCTCTTAATGGTAATTTTTAATTTTATGCCAAAACCATATTGTAGGATTTGCTCATGCTCTGTACACAGTCAACGTGTTAGTTTTTCAACTGTTAAAAAGTCACCAATCTGTTAAGATGTAGTAATGAGTTTTTCCGAGCCGTCTTTAAATGCACCACCAGTGTACACATGCTGATGCTGGTTACAGGTGTAACCACCTGTAACCACCAACCAACCAACCACCAACCAACCAACACTGATCGCAGAGGTGAAACAGTTTGTCATGTTCAGCAACTAGCCAGAGCTAAAAGACTAAACAACTTGCAGTTTTCTTCCAAACAAACCGTGTAAGTCTGATGCAGGTGATGTTAGTTAAATAGTTAATCTGTTCCAGTTTATTATATTAAGCTTAACAAGAATACTAATGTTGTTGTTACCTGGTTTTTCATTTCTTGCTTGTCAGTTAAATAATAATAATAAACCCAATCCAGTCTGATTCCTGTACAGAAGTTGTGCTCACTGTTCCACGTATTTAAAGGAAATCTTCATTGTCGCAGTAAGGGCAAAGAGTCAGGGAGGAGACATTAGATCAGAGGCCAGCAGCACGATGAGGCAGGGTCTGCTCAGGTAAGGAGGGATTAGAACTTGATGAGAATAGGAAAGGGAAAGTTATGTGTAGAAGTTTCAACTTTTTTTAAAGACCATGTTGTGGACAAATTAAAGCTTAAAGTGTTCAACATTTTGAAAACAGTTCTACAAAGGCAGAAAGAAACTGCTTTGCAGAATCTCAGGGTGTTTGCACATCCTTAAATTAATATTTCTAAAATGAACTACATAAAATGTCTTAAATTCACTCAAAGTAATTTGGCCTTTAATATGTTAATGATGGGCTTAAATTTCATCTTGACAGAAATATTTAATCATAGTATTGTCTTTTTTTTTCTTGCAAAACCTTTTGGTCAGGCAAAAGTTTGAGTTGCACTCGGATATCTTGATTGCATTCTGTGACTTGAGACTGTTGACGCTAGCATGTTTTTTTTATTATTCCTGTCATGAATAACTGCAAATTTATCATCAGTTGGCTGAAGGAAGTTCATAATGCTTTTTTGTGGAGATCCAAGTTTTAAAAAGGCCTTAAATTTGAGTTGGCGAAACCCCGAACCTGCAGAGATGAACCTAGAATGTGACGGATGTCGAATCTTAAGGACTGGAGCTGAGACAACACTATAGAAATTACGTTTCTCTGTTTTTGCATTAGCCTTTAGGTACAAACCACGTCTGAAGCTCAAGTGCTTCATCAACTGAACTCTCCATATTAAAAGGAGGATGAAGGAGAACAATTGTAGTAATGTCTTATGTCTGATGCTTCTGCTGAACCATGTTCTGATGTTTTCAGGTGAAGCCCTTTGATGGCAAAATCAAGAAAGAAAAGGAAAACGGCTTTGCCAGGTTTGTCGGAACTTTGCAAATCTTAATTTTGAAACTAATGTGGTGCAGAAAATAATTTTTTTTCTCTCCTCCTATTTAAAGCCCACCACATGTGAAGTCTGAGCCAGATGATGATTACCACTCTCCTAAATTCCAGAAGTCTCTTAAAAGAGAACGAGACGAAGATTACGAGTACGTGTGCAATGTCAATAAACCTAGTCGCAATGGAAACTAAAGTTTGTACTTTCACCCTCCTAACAAGGCGTGTTTTTGTTTTCAGAGCTGAATTCAAGCCTAAAAAGATAAAGACTGAAAACGATAAGAAAGCCAAGAAAAGGAAACAAGAGGATGAGGTAAGCAGAGACTTGATGGTGTGGGGTAATGCCTGATTGCTGTTAACTATTCTAGTGTATAATCTGAATACTTCCACTTCCTTATTTTAGGATATTAAGTCCAAAAAAACCAAAAGTAAAAAAGGAGAAGCTGCTGATGGGAAGAAGAAAGCAAAGCAAGAACCAGAGGAGAAGTGGAAATGGTGAGTTGATGGCTCCTAGATGTGCCGCTTCTTCATGTATGGGGAGTTTGGAGTTCAACACAACGCATCACTTGAGTTCAGGTGGGAAGAGGAGAGGTACACGGACGGCGTCAAATGGAAGTTCCTCGAACACAAAGGCCCAGTGTTTGCTCCGCCCTACGAACCCCTGCCTAGCAGTGTCAAGTTTTATTATGACGGTACGCTACCAAAGCAGCCATGACTTACTGCCTTTAAGATTAGACTGTTCGCACATACCTGACATGTAAATTACAACAAAAAACCTCCTCTCAGGTAAACCAATGAAGCTGAGCCCAGAAGCAGAGGAAGTGGCTACGTTCTTCGCCAAAATGTTGGACCATGAGTACACTACCAAGGACATCTTTCGTAAAAATTTCTTTAAGGATTGGAAAAAGGTAGGTGGGAAAAAATGGTCGCTTGAGGCAATATGTTTTTTTTCCCTACTACTTCTCCCAGTTCAACATTAATTTGTCTTATTGTGGTTTCACTCTAATGCAGGAAATGACTTCTGAAGAGAAGTCCACAATCACAGACCTGAAGAAGTGCAACTTCTCTGAGATGAGCGAGTATTTTAAGGCTCAGTCTGAGGCCAGGAAAGCCATGACAAAAGAACAAAAACAGGTCAGATCAGCGTACAAGCAGCATGTCGGTTGAAATAATCCACTGAATTCTTTATTTGATTTTAATCTATGATGACTCCATCACTTTCTGACAGTTTAAAAAAAAAGTGTCACGTCAAGGGTGCATTCACACCAGTCCTTGATTAGTCTGCTTTAATCCATTTGTTTGGGGAAGTGTGATTGCGCAGTCAAATTCCGACGTGAATTTAAAAAAGCAAACTCTGTTGTGGGTTTTTTTTTTTTTTTGTGTGTTTTTCAAACCTTGATTTTGGTGGACTTTGGGTAAATACAACCAAAACAAACAGCACCAGCTTGAGAAATGGCTTGTAGTTTTTTACCAAAGACAAAAGAGAAAACCCTACAACCACTAAAATCTGACGCCCTCCACTTTTGCTCTCATTTCGTTAAGGAGGTTGTGCTCAGTGTCGTCTTGTTTCCTTTAGCGGTTCTTGGTGCAGCGCCACCACAGTTGATGAAGGGGAACTGGTTGCTCAAGGGGTTTTGTTTGTTTGACACGGTGCAGTGTGAAGGTGAACCGCACCAGCTGAAAATGTAACAGACGTTGCAATTTTGGTCCTCAATCAAACGGCCTACTGGACTATCAGGCATGAAAACACTCTTAATTTTATCCCACTAAAATATAAAATTTTTCTTCTCAGAAAATAAAAGAAGAAAACGAGCGGCTGCTACAGGAGTACGGCTTCTGCATCATGGACAACCACAAAGAGCGCATTGCAAACTTCCGCATTGAGCCGCCCGGCCTGTTCCGCGGCCGAGGAGACCATCCCAAAATGGGAATGCTGAAACGCCGCATCCGGCCTCAGGACATCATCATCAACTGCAGCAAGTGCGTGACAAGTTGTTTCTGGTTGACCTGACGATGCATCGGCTCCAGGGGAAAGTTCTGACCGCTTGGCTTTATATCTATATCAATCAATCAAATTTTATTTGTATAGCACATTTCAGCATCAAAGCATTTCAAAGTGTTACAGTGAATAAACAGTTAGACATTTTTTTTTTCTTAAAGAATAAGAAAAAGTTGAAGATAAAAACATTAAAACCTGCACCCCTTGTAGGACTTCAGTTAAACGTCTCACACCTCAGAGTTTTAGTTAAAACGCCATTTAACAAGGGTTCTCACACGCTAGATATAGATTCGTTAAACTGGGACGTTTTCCGGGGGGGCTTTGCATAGACGGTGTGAATGAGAAATAAAAAGAAGTTAATAACTAGATGAAAAGTAAAGATAAAAACATTGAAGACATCAAAACTCGCAATTTAGCCATAAGCAACTCTAAACAGGTGGGTTTTAAGTTGAGATTTAAAGGCATGTGTCCTTCTAGGGACTCGAAGTATCCCACGCCGCCTCCAGGCACTAAATGGAAAGAGGTTCGCCATGACAACAAGGTGACTTGGCTGGTTTCATGGACGGAGAACATTCAAGGCTCCATCAAGTACATCATGCTGAACCCCAGCTCCAGAATCAAGGTAGGTGCTCTGAAGAAAAGCAGGCTGATGGTAGTTTTGGGTATTTGGTTATTTCTTTGTGATGTTTTGTTTAATTCCATTTTTAAATTAGTTTTTAGAGTGAGTTTGCTACTTTTTATCAAACATTTTGATTTTTATTTGTTGTAGTAGTTTTAGATTTTTCATACTTTGCTTCACTATTAGGTGCATTCAAAAAGCTAAAAATAATTGTGTTGATGTATGCATTTAGTAATGAATACTGATGAGAAGATGTTATTTTAAAAAAATCTATTCAATTATCTTTGAACAACAAATGAACAAAGTTTTCTCCCAACTTTTGTCGTCGCCATTTCGTGCACCAACTTAATTTCTACAAGCAGGATCATGGAGCACCGAAATTTGCCAACAGCTGATGTAAACGGCTTGAGTGAAGACAAAGAATTTATTTTCACACCAGTTCGAAAGGCTAATAAATAGATTAATAAACTCAAACAAATATTATAGCTCTAGTTTCTATGGAAGACGATTGGAAGAGAATTCTGACTTTACACTTGGAATTCTGATTTTTTTTTTTTTCTCCTTCTTCTTGGAATTCTGTATTTTGACCGCAGAAGATTAATCAGAATTAATTAGATTCTTTTTCCTACATGGCACTAATCTTCCATAAATTATTTTTTTTCTGAAAACACTACATAGTTCCAGTTGACTGTAGCTTCCCCCCATCACCTATATTATTTAGAAAACATTAACAATTTTTTTTTCTCAATTTCAGATTTTTTTTTTTTTAGCTAACTATAACGACCTTCTTCCCTCCTTTATCGATTCTCGTTGCGTTCAGGGAGAGAAAGATTGGCAGAAATACGAAACGGCTCGGCGACTGAAGAAGTGTGTGGACCGCCTCAGAGCGCAGTACCGGGAAGACTGGAAGTCCAAGGAGATGAGGATCAGACAAAGAGCCGTGGCGCTTTACTTCATTGACAAGGTGAACATCAGCTTTTCTTTCCAGACCTGAAAAGTTTGATGTCGTTTATTAAGTGGCGCTGCGGCTTTAATGGTGCTCCTCTGTCCACTAGCTGGCTCTGAGAGCAGGAAATGAGAAGGAGGAAGGGGAGACGGCGGACACAGTGGGCTGCTGCTCGCTGAGGGTGGAACATCTCAAACTGCACCCAGAAAGTGAAGGTCAGGAGTTTGTGGTGGAGTTCGACTTCCTGGGTAAAGACTCGATCCGCTACTACAACAGAGTCCCTGTGGAGAAGAGAGTAAGGACGGGTCTGCGACTTTAACCAGGCTTTAAAACTATTACGTCTACTATTATTTACACAATTTACACTTTTTCAGGTGTTCAAGAACCTTCAGTTGTTCATGGAAAACAAAGAACCCGACGATGACCTCTTTGATCGTCTAAATGTAAGCCGCTCTCTCTCAGTTCAGCTCGTTTCCTCGGGAACGTGTTCGGGTTCTTGGAATCAAGTCTGTGTTTTCTTGCAGACTTCTATCCTGAACAAACATCTCCAGGAGCTGATGGACGGCCTCACAGCTAAAGTTTTCCGTACTTACAACGCCTCAATCACCCTGCAGCAACAGCTGAAGGAACTCACCAACGGTGTGTGGTGAAGTTTGACAACTGTCAGGCTTTAAAATGAGTTTCAAGCTTTATTTCCAGAGGAAACGGAGAAACTCTTCAGCTTTCTGAGATGTTGTGTTCCTTCTTTCTAGCGGACGACAACATTCCAGCCAAGATCCTGTCCTACAACAGGGCCAACAGAGCCGTGGCCATCCTGTGTAACCATCAGAGAGCTCCTCCAAAGACATTCGAGAAGTCTATGCAGAACCTGCAGACCAAGGTAAAATGACTGGGAACGCCAAGCATGCTTTACAGACATTATTCCACCTAAAAATTAATCTACTCATTACTTGTACAGCTCTTTCACTCGGATTACAAATACATAAAGGATCAAATTATTTGTTAAATTGTATAAAAAAAACCCCCAAAACATATTAGACTAATTATGGAAATAAAAAGCAGCCAACATGGAATGTTATAAAAAACTAAGTCCATATTGAAATGATTCATCTTTGTTTCACTAAAACAAGTTGTACATTTTAAATATCAGTGTACGGTGCAGATAAAATATTTTGATAACATGAATACCAGAGCTAATAGTGTGTGAATGTGTGTTTATTAGCATAGTTGGGTGCTTCACAAAATAAACCCTCTTGGTGGTTCTGATTTGAGATGGACCGACTTTAGAACCACTTCAGTTCAGAGAATTTCATCTCCAAAAGAGCGACGTCTGTCCCAGCAGGTTGGAAACCGTTCCCCAGAACTTTTGAGCTTTCATTCCAGAAATCACAAATATTTTTTTGAAGTTGTGAAAGTGCCTGAAAGTTTATCCTGTCTGCTCTGTTGAAGTTTCTGCCTTCAGTTGTTTTCTTTGTCTTGTTTGGCGCAAAACTTCAGACATTTCCCCCCCATTGTTTTAACGATCTGTGAATCAGCAATGTCTTCTAAAGTTTATTGCTTATAAATACGAAAAACAGAATTTTTTTTTTTTTTTTTTACATGTTTATTAAAATTATCACAGTTGTGACAGTATGAGAGTCTGTGAATAAGCCCAGCTCCTCCGCCTTCTCCTTGTGGTCCTACAACCATCTGCAGAAATATCCCGGTCAGTCAGAAACGGCCAATCAGAGCCAGGGGGAGAGTCTTAGCGCTGTCAAACACTGTTGTACACAAAATAGCAAACGTTTAAGTCTTTATATCGACTTGAAGGTTTGTCAAAAACAAAATTTAGCTGTAGTATTGTATCAAATCTAACTTGACAATTCATAGCTGGTGATAAATTGGGTGGAATAACTTCCTGGAAACCAAACTGTGTGGTCTCTTCCACTAGCCTGATTAGCAAATGGATTCTTTTTGTTTCTTTTAATCTGGATTTTTAAATCTAAGCTGACTCGCATGAAAAGCCAAGCATAAAGCTGCTACCGTACCGAATGAGTTGGTCACGGAGGTTTGGGCGGAAAGATTAGAATCTTATGACTGACTCTTAATAACATCAGAGTTCAATTTCAAGGTTCCTAGTAAAAAAAAGAAAACAAAAAAACAACTTGGCTCATTAGTTGTGCTCATAACATCACATCCAGCCGTTTGCTATTGCTGGTCTTGCAAACAATCCCAGATCACTGACTTCCCGTCTCCTGATCCTGTTTGGCAGATCGACGCCAAGAAGGATCAGCTTTCTGATGCCAAGAGGGAACTGAAGAGCGCCAAGGCCGACGCCAAAGTACGGAGAGATGAGAAGTCCAAAAAGTAAGGAGCGGCAGAACGTGTTTGCAAGTTTTCCTTCTGTGTTTTTGGGGGGTTTTTCCAGATGAAAACCAAAATCTGCATGAGGCTTTTTACTGAACAGTTTTTTTGTTTGTTTTCCCCTACAGGGCAGTAGAAACCAAGAGAAAGGCGGTTCAAAGGATAGAGGAGCAGCTGATGAAGCTGGAGGTTCAGGCGACGGATCGTGAAGAGAACAAGCAGATCGCTCTCGGCACTTCCAAACTCAACTATTTGGACCCGCGCATTTCTGTGGCTTGGTAAGATCACACCGGAACCTGTTTATCTTTAATTACACAACAGTGCAGCAATGAAACTGTATCTTTATTTATTTTTTTATTATTTTTAGGTGTAAGAAGTGGGGCGTTCCTATCGAGAAGATCTACAATAAAACTCAGCGTGAGAAGTTTGCTTGGGCTATCGACATGGCTGACGAAGACTATGAATTTTAAATCCCAGTTTATTTATCTACAATGAACTTTTTTTATCGAATACTTGTGTTTTTTAGCCTTCATAAATTTTGCTCAATGGCCAGAAACCGACGAGGAATTTTAAAAGTTTGTGCAGGGAAAAATAAACACATGGAAGAAATGAGGCCATTTTTGACAGATTTTTGTGGGTAGCCCAAAACAAAAACGACGACAAAAAATCGTCTGATCCCAACGTCAGATAACGAAACTGAACTGCATCCACGATGGAGAGTCCAGGGCGTAGTCCCAGTAATTTGAAGACTCTTAGACTGTTTTTTTTTTTTTTTTCCTCTTTCCGTCCCTCCTCAGGGACAAAACTTGACAGCGCTTGAATTCTGTGGTCCTATCGCTACTGTGTTACGCAAAAAAAAAGACTAAAACAAAAAACAACCTGAAATGCTTTGTACCATTTTATTTTTTTTGTTCACTCGCTCTGTATTTTAGCCCCTACCATGTATTATTGATGAATTCTATATTTTGTTAGAGAAAGTTAAAATGAAAAGAAATCCTTAATACACCCACGCGCCTTCGAAGAAAGTGGAAGCGGGTGTGTATGTGTGTGTGTGCCTGTGTGTGTGTATTCAAGGCTCGGCGGCGTGGAAGCTGCCTGAGTGAATATTTTAAACTGGACTGTTGAGAGGAAGAGAGGATGTCTGAGCAGGCAAAGGGGGGTAATATTGCATCCATGTCAATATTAGATGAGTAGAATGTGAATATATTATTTTACAGTTTCTATCAGGGACTTCTTTTTTTTCTTTTTTTTGTTACTTCACTGTAAATGTGAATCCATCATGTTTTATTTTATTTCCCTCTGTGTTGCAAGCGTCCTCTCAATCTGTTTTATTTTCTGGGTAGTTTAGCAGGAAAAAAGAAAAACCTCCCACGTCTCTTACTTGAACACGATTTCTAGTCAGCAGATGAAATGTCTACCCCTCCCCTGTGGAGGTTTGAGGGATGTCAACTTTGCCAAAAAAAAAAAAAGAAACAAATTATGAAAGTCACCAAGCTGTTACAGTGCAGGAAAGTTTTAACTGTGTGATTAATAATGATGTAACATTTAATGTGAAATATCATTTTATTCCACTTCTGTCCCACTTCTGACAGGAAGCGTTGATGTAAGCTGCTGTAAAGTACACATCCTACTCCTGTCTTACCTTTTATGTCATAGCCTTTGATCATGTTTTTGGATTTTAAACTCATTGTAGGTTGGAAAAACAATAAAATCCTACAAACCAAAATGCTGTATTTGTCTTAAATGGATGATTGTTTTTTTTTCCTACCCCATTCATCCAGTTCCACCCCGAAACGGACAGCAGATTACACATCATTAAGGAACCTGGGAATTAAATACCTTCCACATCAACATGTGGCTAACCTGACCATCACCTTCAGATGCTGAATTATCACGTTGAGCTGAATAGCTCCTGCTCCTGTGTAATATATATTTGACTCCTAATATGGTTTAAACAAATTTTTTTCCCCCATTTTTGCAGCAACCAAACCAAAGGGGAGCTGCCCTGTTACTGGGCCTGTCTTGGTTTTTGAAAGGGAAATCTTTGGAGTGATTATCTTTTCTGTGGATCATAGCACAGGCAATTTCCGGTAAGCTTCATAGCGTGAAACTGGCGCATCATGTATGTTGGGAACAAATTTCAGTGATTGGGTAACCTTGAAAACTTCATCAGAGTCCATGTCTCCAGGAAACCTTGGTTTCTCTAGTCGAGACGGAGAGTCCCAGACTCCCGGTTCGAATTACTGTCTGACAAACTTTGAGTCGCGTTGCAGACATCGTTCTGTGACTTGTGGCAAGCGAGGCTATTGCTAATTAGTTGCTATCATACATTTAGGAGCTAGCTTCACTTTTTTTCATAAACCAGGTACGGCTAAGTGTACTTGGCTGCCCTGCAGTACTTAAGTTTAATTCAAGGTGGCTTTAAAAATGGGCTAAATTGATTTGCTTAAACTCGCAAATACAGTGGTAGCACATTAAAAATACAAGGCCCGTCGGAGTCATAACATACCATGGTTGTTCTCAAAGCTACTTTGTGAATTATTTCTAAATGCAGGTTTGCGGTTGTGCTTTATTTAGGCAGTGATTCTTGAGAATAGGGACAAAACAGGCCCTATGGATAAAGCACAAAATTTGAATAAAATATACAAATAATATAATTTTTTCAAATATTGACTAACCTGGTCATGTGGGCACAACAATTTATATTTTTCAGGTATTTGCTGAATATTTTTTTATTTTAAACATTGTAGTCGGTGGATGATGCCTGTAAAAGCCTTTGTCCAGAGCAGAACTCAGTACATTAATTAGTTTAAAACAATTAAAGAAATACTAAAATTATATATTATGACAATTAAGTATAAGTAGTCATATAAATAATTATAAGTATCAATTATTGAATTAAAATCATTTTTATATATTTTCCAACTCCATTGAAATTTGTCCTTAGTTTTGTCAGAATGAAAAGAATGTAAAAAAAAAATCAGGCATTATTGGGAGCAGCAGAACTTCTGAGGACCCCATGACCTCTTCCTTTCTCTTCCTTTGCTAGGAGGGCTAGTTAGCTCTGGTTAGTTTATGTTATTCTTTAGTTTTTTCTTCTTTTTATTCCTAAGTTTTTTGTCACAACCATGATGTGTCAACACCGTAACTGACATTTTACGAAACTTTGATAAGATTTTGTGAAATAAAAGCTTAATTTTGGTAAAATGTAAAGATTTTATGGACCTGATGAGCTACAATATGGCCTCCTTCAGAATAACATCATATAAATTTAGGTAGTTTGGCTTTTTGTCACCTCCGTCAGATGTCAACTCCATCAGAGTTTTTCTGACTCTTTCAGTGAAATTGTTGTCAAATATCACTTAAATGTGGAGTTAATTCATTTTAATGTATTTTTACATAAATTGCATTACTTCACATGTACCAAGTTTTTCATTTTACTCACTAGTTTGTTATCACCTTCAGTTTTGTGTCAACTCCGTCATGCAGTGTCAATTCCGTCAGATGGATTTTTATGGTTTTTTGTTTTAAATAATAATTATTTTGTTTCTTGAGAAGTATTTGTCTGCAAAATGAGTAAAAATATCACTAATAGGGTCATTAAAAATTATTTTTGATGTATTTTTGTCAGATGGTGCTGTACCTCAGCATCTTTATATTTCCAAAACATTATTTGACATATTTGTATACATAAATTTGAGAAATTACAAAAAAAAGGGAAAATTAAAACCCATTTTGTCCCTATTTTCAAGAATCACTGTAGGGTAATTAGAGTAAATGTAGCTTAATAAAAGGGTATGGCACACTTAAGACTTTTATTTGTAAAAACAAATGTGAAACAATATTTTACCTTCCACGATACAATTATGCACTACTTTGTTTACACATAAAATATCCAATAAACATTGTGGTTATGTTCAAGAAATATAAATACTTTCGGACATTGTTATGGAAAGATGGTACTAACTGCTTCTCACCAGCAGATGGCGCTGTATTCCTCCACATTGCCTGCTACCCACTCATTTCTAACCTCTATGAACAAAGTACCAAACACTGACTCAAGGCGATGAATAAACAAGACTTTTGCTGCTTGTTGAGTAATCAGTTTATTCTGTAAAGACTCAGAAGTGTAGAAAGGATGATACAACAGTGCTTTATGATCAAATACTATTTTCCATAAAAGTTTAAGTGATCATTAACACCGTAAGTCCAGATTCCATTGATCTCAAACCAAAATAAATTTGTAACATTCGACACAAGTGCATACACTGCTGGTAGGAGGCGGGGGGAAAAAGCCCACCTCCTGATTTCACTTTGGATGGTATAGCACCGTTCTTTGCTATTAGCAGCTTCAAGATGCAGCTTTAGTGAGATTCATGTAGTGACTGTATGCTTCGATATAAACACAAGAAAATTCAGAAGAGAGCGACCGTCTCCTCATTTTGGCTCTCTAGCTAGCACAAGATCTCACTCTGTCAGAGTTTAGGGATCAAATTGAGAATTTTGCTTTCAAACTTTTTTTTTCTGTTTTTCTCTTCTTCTGTTTCTGCCAGTTAACAATGTTCGATACAATTACAGCTTAAAGTTGAACATCTCCAAGTGTACAGAAAGCAGCACAAGATTTTTTTTTCACAGATATAGACCAACAGTGACCATCAATGCACTGGCAAGTTAACATTTTTTTTTTTTTTTTGCTTTTTTTTTTTCCATTATTTCTGGACAGCACAGTAGCTCGAAAGCAAGGTGATGAACAGACGACTCATAAACACACAGACAGAGCTGAGTAAGGCAACGGTAGCGTGACAGGCTTCTCTCTGTTCAGTTTGCAGGGCAGTGTAGTGTATTGATCTTGACAGCTGTCAATACCTTTACAGTGAAGCAGATTGATTTCTTCTTTCTTTTTTTTTTTTAGCATCGCCGTCTTCGTTAGTGCATTGTATATAGCCTCTTGCGTGTAGCTGAACTGCAAAGTGATCACCAACATTAATACAGATCTGAATAAAACGTGTTTGATTGCATCTGGACTTACAGTGACTATAGAAGAGTAGATAGAATTGAAAACCCAATTAACGGAAAGAAAAAGTAAAATTGAAGGCAGTGCTGAAG
Organism: Poecilia picta; assembly: GCA_033032245.1. Lineage (NCBI taxonomy): Eukaryota > Metazoa > Chordata > Actinopteri > Cyprinodontiformes > Poeciliidae > Poecilia > Poecilia picta. The sequence continues at coordinate 6,975,327 of CM065357.1, read as the reverse complement.
TACTGGTTGCTAAAAAACAGAACAAAAAAAGAGTAAAAAATATCACACAGCCAACAACAACATTTCTTTTGTTTGTCCAGGCAGTACAAACCATCTTTTATAGTGCAGTTTCAACTATATATATATATGTATGTTTATATATATATATAATTCTCCCTACGGCCCTATCCTAACCTAACTTTCTCTCATTCAAGTCAGTTTTCCAGTCAGTGTGCGTCTTTTCTTTGTTTTCTTTGATCCCTCATACTGACCTTGTTGTGCACCTTCCCCACACAACCACAAAAAAGCATGAAAGGCTTAAAACATCACAGGACTCAAAAGGTGAGAAGTTCTTTTTCTTCTGTCGGTGGCAGGAAGTGATGGCAGATGGAAGAAGAAGAAGAAGACGAGGAGGAGCAGGAGGCGGACAAAGGGGGAGGGGAGGTATTCACAGTTTCAGTCAGAGTCCAGCGGTCCAGCTACAATCACATCTGCTGTCATTATGAACACACTTTTTTTTGTTGTTTTAAAAAAACGACCCCTCAAATCATAGCCAGGGGAGCAGGCCGGCCTTTAATCGTCACGTGTCCGGTGCTTCATCACACCTCCAGCAGCTCCATCCTCAGGCGGTCCCTATCGGCAACACAAGAAGTAAACGTGAAGAAAATTCTGCTTCTTAAAAAAGAAAAAAAAACATGCATGTGTGTGTTAAATTGGCTTTTGTAAATCTGTCGCACCAAAGGCAATTGTGGAGATTTATTCACATATATTAGCATGCGCTCTCGATCTATAATTCAGTGCTAAGAGTCCTACTTATCTAAAAATAGCTTGTAAAACACAGACCTTTGATTGCTTGAATAAACTACTCAGCATGAGTACCTGTACACACTTCTTTTTTTTACTGTACGTCAACACAGCTCCCGCTACAAACAACAAGCTGTCGTGCTTTTATCACCACACCTGACTTACACTGGTTTTGCTTTCTTGACTGACAAACAGCCGTAGGCTTGTAAAAGTGTCAGAGTGAATGAGGAATTTGATTTTTACGACGAGTAACATGGGCAGGCGTACGCAGGTTCTGAAACCACCGAGTTGTTTACGTCGAAACATCCAGAATTTCCATCTATTTCAGTGATGTTATGAAGATGATAAATGCTCACGTTCACGTCAATGTTTCGATTGTATGCTGTTGTCCAGAGCTAAATCTAGAGAAATATTCATAGGGCAACAGGAACAAGATGTTACTCCAGGTCAGGACATATTATACTTCACAAGCAATTCCAGTGCAGAACTCTTGGGAAGTCCTCATTTGTGAGGGTAGTAACCACGTCCACTTCAAATCTCTGGCCAGTTTCACAATAGTGCTTTTGGGTGCCATACAAGGATAAAGTTCTGCCAAGAACACCATGCTGATGTGCAATAAGTCAGCATCTTTTTTTAGTTTTTAAAGCTTCCAACTGGTATGGCAAATAATGGTGCACTGACTGCAGTTTTCCGGCCGACTGCCTATTACCAATTTTCAACCTGACCTGCCAACAGTGATTTTTTTTTGTCTCAAACTTTTCTAAGGCAAGAAAGTCACTGAATTGAGAACAGTGGGGTGACTGCTCTTAACTGCAAACATGCAGATGTGACCTGATGGGTGGGTCAGCCTTCTGAGCAAACGAGGACAGTGAATAAGATCGGCTTATCATGCAAGTATCGCCTGATCACCAGTCGCCCAAGATTAAGGAAATTGGGGCTGATTTATCAGTGAATGGCAAAGCATTAATTCAGGGTGACAAGAGATGCTTTCTGTTACTATCTAGAAACATTTTGTAATCTGTTCAGATTCATATTAGTTCTGATTCGTTTTTGCTGGTTGTCTCCCTGGTGGATATGAATTGATGACGGTTGGTTCAAAACATTCAGCAGCAGAGGGTAGTGTTCTGTACCTGAAAAATTGGGTGGGAACAGCGGATTTAGCATCTGTAAACTGTAAATGTGTTGTTCTACCTGGCCTGGTTGGTGTCGGTCTGCTGTTCAATCAGTGAATGACTCGCTGTGGGCTGCTGGTGCTCATCTCCTCCTTCTGACCAAGGATCCTGCAGGACTGCTGTCTGACCTGACTCCTCAGGTTTGTCGTGCTTCCTGCCACCAGTCTCGGATCCCGTCAGAGCGAGCAGCGGCTCATATGAATCCTGCCACACAAGCCGCTGCCCCGAGTCCAGCCCTGCTTTCCCTTCCGGGTGCTTGATCGTTTCTTGCTCAGTGAGCTTCTTCTTGGCCGGTGAAGGGTCTTTCTGCGACTCAGCCTCAGTGTCTCCGTGGCTCCTTGTGTCATCAGACTCTGCTGGAGGCCGTTGATAAGTCTCCAACCACTTCAGCTGCCCATTTTTGTGGCTGTAGCGACTGTCGCTGAACCAGCGCACTACCTCTGACTTAGGAAGGCCTGTCTGAATGCTTAAGTCTTCATACTGAAGGCTGCTGGGCCAACGAGTGTTGGAGAAAGCCTGCCGGAGGATTTGCAGCTGTTGTGGGGTCTTGTTGCCCCAGGGTGGCAAGAAAGACGTATGACAGGCCGACACCTCAATGTCACATTTGGGTTCTTGATGGACAGCGTCGGATGTGGTCTGCGGTTCGTTCATCTTCAGCCTTTTAAAATTGATCTTAATGGGATCAACTCTGAGCTCTTTCCGTGCCCTCTCGCCGATAATTAGGTCCTCCTCCTTAATGAGCTTCTGTAAGATTGACATGCCTTTCATGGGAAAGTCTTTGTTGCATCCACCCTCATCTATAATAGATGAGTTGCTTGTTGTAATGACAGTAGTGCTGGTGCTTTCAGTTGGGGGTTTGCTGGCATTATTCTTGTTTGGAATGCTGTCCTCAGAGGTGGAACTGCAGTTTTCACCGCTGATACTGCTGCTGTTGGTCTTGTGAACGTGGCTGTTGTTTTCATCGTCAACCCCGTCAGCACGAGCCCCATCTGTACTGCAGACAATGAAGCTGCTGTGATGACTGTTACAGTTTGCTTTTGATTTGCTGGTGTTGTCGATGATCACTTGACTTGTGGCACTGTTCGAACCTTCTGATCCAGTTGGTAAACTGTTGCTCTTGGTGCTTGGTTCACTGTTGGTGTCAGCAACACAGTGCTCACTGTTATTGCTAGTGTCTGCGGGGCAGGCGGCAACGCTGTTGGTGGTGTCGGTCGGGTTGTTGTCATTTACCGATTTTCTGCTCTCAACACCGTTAGTAATGCTGGAACAGCTGCTGCTACTGCTGCTTCGACTGCTGCTGGTGCTATTGACACAACCGCTGCTTCCAGCCACATCCAGCCCGTTGCTCTTTTCTTGCTCCACAGTGAGTTCAGTACTCTTAGTAGGATCCTGTGTTGCTCGAGCAGTACATGGAAACTTTGGTGGGGCAACCGGAGAAGAATACGAGACCCTTGTCACATGCGGCTTGATTGACAAGTTGGCCTGCGTTGCTATGACTCCGACAGGCCTTGGTTTTATACTTCCGTATGGAGCTTTGGCCATCTGAAAGTTTGGTCCTTTTGAACCTGGAAGGCCAGGGACAGTGTGGTGAGATACGATGTGATTGACCTGTTGTGCTGTCACGGGTTGCTTCTGGGGTGCTCCTCCTTGGAAAACAGTGTTGAACATCTTCCTCCTGGAATCCTCGATCTCTTCAGGAGACCAGCTGATGCCCTGTTTAAGCCTTTGGGCAGTAAACCATAGCTTGATTTGCTCTTCTGGAAACTCTGAAACCACCGTCAGGTAGCAGAGCTCGGCTTTGGTTGGGTAGGGAAATTTGCCAAACGATGTCTTGAGAAAGCTGCTGGTGTCCATGGTGGGATCGTAGGTGGGGATGCTGCTGAGAGGGATCATCACCTTTGGAAGATCTTTATTCGCGTCAGAGGAAGTGGGGGAATAAAGAGGGGGAGTGTGCTGGTGAAAGACTTGGTTGGACACTGTCGTAATCACATGAGTGACAGTGGTCCTCGGCATAGCTGGGGTCCCAGACGTACTGAGAGCCCCGTTTTGGAGTTCAGGCACATTATTCAGCAGGCTAGGGTCTGCATCCTTTCCAGTGTCTATCTTCCGTACCTCCACAGTGTGAGATACAACAATCTTTTTGTGCTCCCCCTTGGCTTTCATCAACTTTGCGATTGGTGTTTTAGTGAGGGAGATCCCAGATTCTTTGTAGTCTTCTCCACTGTCTGTAAAGAGGCTTTGCTCTACAGTTGTTACTCCATCTCTCTTGTTGACACTAAGGGAGGCGGTAACCAAACCCTCCATAATCTTGGGTGGGCATTAGCGTTGTGCAGTGCCAGAGCCTCGAAGCGGACGACCGACACCCCGCAGTTCAGGCAGTAGAAGGTGGGCTGGGCTCTGAAGTCTAAGTGGCAGTTATGCATGTGATCCAAAAAGTAATTTAGATCTCTGGACTCGAATAGGCAAGTGACGCAGCTGTAAGTACCTCCTTTCTGTGTTTCACTGCTGCTTTCGAATTTGGAGGAGTTGTGAGAAAAGTGGGTTGACTCCTCTCCAGAGATGCTGAGAATGCTGTCTTCTGGGATTGTTGGTAGGAGTTCTGGTAGCGAGCCCAGAACAATTTCCTCACGTGCATGTTTGGATTTGGATGGTATCATGCAGGGCACAGTGGATTTCCTCTTGCTGGCCATATCGCAGCTTGGTGTAAATTTGAGTGAGTGGTAGTCCGGCGTGATGAGAGCAGAGGGGAAGGTGAATAGTGAAAGGGTTTGAGGGGGTTTGGTGTCATGGACCAGCCACAGAAATATCACAGTGTTGCTTCATGCCTTCTACCAATTTGGGATTGCTGTCACATGGACAAGTTTAACAGCTCTGGTGGAACCTGGGAGAAACGAGAACAAAAGAAGAAAACATGAATCTTTCAGCACATCTCCAGTGTAAGAGATAGAAAAACAGAAAAGGTCATTATCAAGTTTAGGAGGAGCTGGCCAGGGCTGGAGCCGTGAAGGCATTTTTTGAACTTAATGGAAAAAAGAAGTTCTGGACTGCTGTATTTTATGCATTTTAAAATATAGTTGAAAGCAAATATAAACACACTATAAAAACATTAAATCAGACTAAATTTTTCCTGGGAAAGTATTTTAAGGCAACACTCAAACACACGGTAACCGTAGCATGTCCAGTCATTTCATTCAGGATAGACACTGGGTAAAAACGTTGAATCAACCCCAGAACAAAAGCAAAACTACTTTCTGAAAATGCTACTTGAACCAGCAAAAAAGTATAAAAAGACATTTTATAGTTAGCAGATGCACTTAGGGACAAAAACTTCAATTTCTGGAGATGTGACCGATGGTCCTAAGAAATAAAAAGTGATGTGTTTGGCCATAAATGTTGCAAACCGAAGAACACAAACCCTAGTGTGAAGCCTGGGGGAGGCAGCATCATGTTGTGGAGATATTTTGCTGCAGGAGGGACAGGTGCACTTCATAAAAATACTACATTTAAAGGAAGTAAATGAAATATGAAAAATGAGAGATAACATCTGGTATTCAGACTGCAATCTTTTCCATTGTATCACCACCTACAGGCCTGGCATAGTTACTGCAGCATTTAGGGTCATTTTCAGTGTTTCCATAAGGAACTAAACACATTAGCAAATGTTGAATTTGTCTTAAATCTTAACTACAAGATTGCTTCGGGTGAACTATTTCTATATGGACAAGCCCTAAAAAACCTTGACGATAACGTGTTAATAATCGATCTGTTGTGATTCCCTTGCATTAAAAAAGAAATTGTCAGCTCAAACTTGACCCCACATCCTCTTGACTCCAACCTTTAGGCATCCTCGGAGTACAGAAAATCGAGGCGTGAAATCTGAAATGGGAACTTATTCGTTCAATCTGTAAATTATGCACATTACAGTTGCCACTATATGCAGATGATCGGGAGGTTAATAGCTTGCATGTCGGTATAAAAAGCATAAAATATACGAGACGGTGAGCAGAATGCAGAGAAAATGAGCATCCCCACTCAGGGTTAATAGGTGTGGGTGGAAATACAGAGCGTGAAAGGAGCTGGCAGTATCAGCAGTTACAGCACCAAGGTAAAAGTGTTCAGGCCTTTTTCCTTATGACAACACTTTTACATTTCATCAGATATGAAGGTCACAGTTAATGATTCTTTAAGAGGGAAGGTCATGTGACTCTCGCTCACTAGATTTTTTTTTCTTCTTCTCCTTCTACTGTAGTTTATGCACCAGTTTATTCATACACTAAAATTAGACCGGTCTAATTACCTACTTATGGGAGAAAGAAAATCAAAACAGACAAAGGCTTCTTTGGTCAAAACAAAAGAAAAAAGAAAAAGTGAGGATTTTCATTATGACACACAGACACACACACTTCCTTAATCAGCGCCGCCTGTCAGTTTGTTCTGCGCTTTGCTTGGATTTACAGACTTCTGTGTAGATGTCACTTTTTATGATTTAAAAAAGCAGACTGCAATAATTGACTACGGCCAGAAATGACAGTCGGTGATGTTTTATTTTTCTTCCCTCGTGCTGCAGTAGGATTGGCTCTCCTACTCTGTAATGGGGCATGGCCTCCCAAATTATTTTTAGCAAAATTTCCTGCTAATATTGTTGCGTTTAGTGAGCGTTATGTTGTCCTGTGACGAGCACGTTCAGCCAATGAAAGTATTAATGTCAGCGAGTGAGAGCGCCCAGGGGATTTTCACGCCCATCAAGTGTGATCGAGTCACTCCTCTCCACATCAGGTGCCAAAAGTATCTAACCTCACCAACTGTTTCGCATTGTTTCTGCAGCCTCAAATATGCAAAATATGCACACAGGTTTCATACCTGCCAAGAAAAAGAATTTCTTCTCATTGTGAGTCGAGGTGCCATTTTAAGACAGCATGCTATGCATTGTTTGTGTAAAACAGAAAGAGTTTCAAATCTGTCAAACACATCCATGTCCTCCTTACCTGATCGACCCTGGCAGGACAGATAAAGTTATCCCTCTGGCAGGTTTACGTGAAATTTATTTTACCAGTTTGTTTCTTCTGCTGAAAGTAATAATAATCTCAGAGAATCTGAGGAAGAAGCCAAAATTAAGCTGATGGCAAAGAGGTTTCCAACCTCAAAGACTTGGAGCTCATCACTAAATATAAATTCACTAAATCCCAGTGGAAATCAGCAAAAAGCTGCTCCGCAGTTAAAAGCAGAGTTTTTATTGCTGAAATGACAAGAAAGATTTTTCTATTCAGTTTAAAATGATCTGTATAAAATTATTACAAACATAAGAATTTTGGGAGATGGCTATTATTTCTAACCAGAAACCAAAAAGTTCAAGTAAAATCATTTTGAAATTTAATCTGCCAGGTGTGTGAATAATTTTGGATATCTCCCATGCAAATGTATTCCCTTCGGCACCTCTAATTCTGCTCCTCTGAAAGTTAACTATCTTTTTATGAATGCCTTTCATAAAGCCGTTCATAAACGGAGATGCAATTCGTGGTTGAATCTATTCATCCACAAATTGAAGCAGCAATGTGTTCATCCAATTCGTGGATGAATTGAAATTGATTTCCTTTATTGGATATTGTATGTCTATGGCAACACATTGTCCAGAACAAAATAGGGATGTACAATATATCTGCACTAACATCAATATTGTCCGATCTTTTTAAAATATCAGTATCAGTCTGATAAATAAAACAGAACTCATGTTAATTCTCCATCCTGGATCGATATGGATAGCCAATATTGATATTGCCATTGTGACCTATAGTCGATATTTACCAATATTATTTATACACCTTGGAAAAAACAAAACAACCAGACCTCTGACTGTACCACTGCTACACTGGTGGTGGTTTAATAGTGTGGGGATATTTTTCTTGAGACTTTGGTCGTCTTAATAACAATGGGACATTGTTAAACCCCACCTGAGTATTTCTGCTGGTCACATCCAGGCCTTCGACAACCTTCTGGTGCATCATGTCACAAAGCTCAGATCAGCTCAAACTGGTCACCAGATTTCAGTCCAGTAGAGACGCTTTGCAGTGAAGCGGAAGAGGAGACATGATGCTGTCATGTCAATTTGGACCAGGAAGCAAAATGTATTGGTACTAGACAGGTGTACCTAATAAGGAGGTAACAGGGTAATAGTTCATTAACTTTGGCTCTTTGTTCCAACATCACGTTGAATCCTTCCTTCATCTCCCCCGCCTTATTTGTTTACATGATTATGATGCTTGCTTATTCATCCATTTATTTGCAGGAAACTGAGCTCTCCCTATTAGATCTATTTGTTCTGTGGACAAATACAAATACTCCCATGCTGCAACATTAATCTGTCTCTTCTCTTGAGCAACAAATGCGTTTCAGTGTTATTTACTTTGTCGGTAATCATTTTACCGCCGTTTATTTGACGGCTTTGAACCGAGAGTCAAAATGGAGATTAAATGCGTCTGGAATGTGAGGAGACGCAGTATTCTGAAAAAGATACAGTCTATCTGATACTTTGTATAGGTGGCAGAAAGGTCACACATGTAAGAATGTGTGGTTGAATTTTCACTCTCACTTCTCATTCTCTGTTCTCAAACTGAAAGGAAACACTGAATTAAATATATATTCCTTTTCGTTTCTATCTCCAAGCACTAAAACGTGACGATCAAATGAAGGGAAAAAAGTATCAAGTTGGGGGCAGGCCCCTGCAGCCTGTGCCCTCTGCTTGAACTCCTGACACACACTTGCACTCTCACACTGCCACAGTGCATCACTCCCCGTCCTCATTTCAGAGTCTGGAGACGCATCGGAGTGTAACATGCCGCTGCAGACCGGCCTCATCCCATCGCTTCCCTCACGGCTGGCTTTCCACCGTCCTCCTGACCCAGCAAACCCACTCCAGCATTCTGGGACGCAAAGATCACTCCACGCACTTCCAGCCCCACATCATCGTTATATTTACCCTATTTATCATTTGTGAACGCTGCAGCGGAGCACTTTCGCAGACATTAAGTTGCGTGTTCACTGTGGCTGGTTACATATTAAATAAAAGATGAACCTGTTCCAAAGCTAAACCCTAAAACGACTGCCCACAGGTACACCACGTTCCCACTGTGACGTCGTCCTCATAACTACCTCTTTTGTTTTTAATCATTCCTTGCGTTAAAAAAAAGAAGTAAAAAGGAAAAAAAAAAAACAACACCAAAACTAGGTCAGCAGCATCTTATGCAGTAATCCCGGTTCGTTCCATCTCGATGCAGGCGTGCACTGTATGTTTTGCCCATCAGAGAGGTTATGGTAGTCCCTGCTGGCACGTTCAATTAACCCCTGCTGAGGACATAGAAGTCTCCGGGATTGCTACGCTGAGCGAGAGATTTACGGGTCAGCTTTCACGCAACAGCCATCTGCCTTAGATGTGGTGCTATGGTATAGAGATGCAGCCGCAGCATGGTGGCTTTCTTTGTTTAGAGAGGTCTGGAGTAATGATGCTGTTCATGTAGCACAACACCGTAAACACCACAATTATTCATAGGTTTAATGCAATGAACATGTTTCTTCTAGGTGGGAGTAATATGACTGACTTTTGAAGTGACCAGAATCCTGACTTTGAATCTGACAGCTAAGGATTAGGGTGATGGCAAGGAGGCATTTCCATCTAAAGACTTCGAGCTTCTCACCACAGAGAGCAAAGGCTGTTTTTAACAGCGTTCTGAACAGGGTGCCTGGCCAATAATTTCGACCAATTTTATGCACCGCTCTTCTCTACCTCTGAAAATCAGCCACTTTATCGGTGGGAGAGGACCCACCCACCAGATCACATTTCTCATCATGTGTGGTTGACAACAGTCACCCCACTGTTGTCAACATCGTCACTATGTTGTTATATTCAGCAACTTTCCAGAGAAAAAGCTGGCATCAGAATCGGAATCAGCAGCTCAGGCTTTCTAGCCCTCCAGCAGTCTTTAGAGATGGGGTCAGTTGGACCCTGCATTCGTTTTTGTGAGTTTTTTTTTTTTGTAGGGTTTCAGGAACTGACGGTCTGATGGCGCTTCCCCGCGATCCTCCTGAGCATCATACTAATAAAGCTGCAGGGTTAAAAAGCGGTGACCAGCCAAAAAACTTATTTTGGTGGACCCCTAGTCCTGAGCGATTCCTTTAAGAACGCTTTTCCAAGATAATTGAATTAAATATATAAGCAAAGCATAAAACAAGTGCTAATCAATACTATAGTTTAGAGAAAAAAATCTTTCTCTGGAAATCTTAGCAATAAAGAATAAGTAACCAACAGAAGAGAGAGAATCATTCTGTGGCCTTGTACAGAAGCTTGTCTCAGAAAAAAAAATAGAATCCACTTCACTTCCTGAATGAATTGGAGGGGGAGGAGGGGAAAGGCCCAAAACAAACCCAAAGTTGAGCAAGGTTACATAAAGAATCAGGTCACCTATGAAAAGAATGGGCTGCTTTATGTAGCGGGTGAGACGTGCGATCAGAGAACAAGGGCCGTCCAGACAGGGAGCCGCTGAATGGATGCCCCTGAAAGGCCCAGCCTTGTGTTTCAACTTGCTGGGTAGACGACAGCTCAGACGACGGCTGTCCCCGGTGTGTCGCATGTCCCCGCGCTGGCACTGGCTCTGTGGCACTGAGGGAGGAAACTCTTTTCATCTCAGCAGACCGGAGGAGCCACGCAGCAGTAGCAGCATCCGAAGTGAGCGAGAAGTGGCACAGCTCTCAGACGGGCTTTTTCCTGAACGCCCACGCGCGGAGCGAGCGCCGAGGCTGCCGCGCGCCGGACTAAAAACCATGTTTGAACCATTCAGCTTTTTTTTTTCCTTTCCCAAAACAAGCCTTTCAAAACAAATGGGATTAAGCTAGGTTTAAATTCTGATGGGGTTTTACACGTTCCGCTGTATTTAAGGTTTACAGCACAGCTCCCCTCCAGGTCTGCTCTTATAATAGCCCTAATATAATACTTAAATCTAATTAGTATGTAATTGTTTAATCTATTCTTGTACAGTGTGCTTAAAATATTCACACTCTTCGACCTTTTCACATTTTGCCAAATTACAACCATAAACTTTAATGTACTTTATTTATAGATGAGTAGTGGATTATTTTGAAGTGGGAAGGTAATGAATTATGGTTCCAAAAAGGTGTGGTGTACATTTGTATTCAGGCACCCTAAATTAATAGTTTGTAAAACAACCTTAGGCTGCGATTACAGCTGCAAGTCTTTTGTATGTCCCTACCAGCTTTGCATATCTAGACAACAGATTTTGTTTTGTCTGGTTTTCTTTGCAAATGAGCTCAATCCCAGTCAGATTGGATGGAGAGCAACTGTGGATAATGATTTTAAAATTTCGCCACATGAACCTCAATTGAGTTTAGGTTTGGCCTTTTGACTGTGGCATACTAAAAGATGAACGCTGCAATCTAAACGTATTTCTGGCTGTGTGTTTAGGCTTGTAGTCCTGCTGGAAGGAGAATCTAATCCCCAGTTTCATGTCTTTTACAGCCTAGAACATTTTTTCTTGGATTATCTTTTATTTGGCATCATTCATCTCCCCTACAGCACTGACTAGCCCCATGTTTCCCATTGAAGAAAATAATCCCCCACTACAAGATGCTGCCACCACCATTTTTTACCATAGTGTATTTAGTGAGTTGATTTTCCTCTACGCATAATATTTTCCTTGTAGACCATAAAGTTTTCTAAAGTTCAATTGGGGACCAAAATTACAACATTTGTTACATGTTCAGCTGATACTCCACTGGGTCAAATTATCCAAGCCAACAAAAATCATGCTCCTCTCCTGGCCTGTGGTGGGCTACACCAAGAACCACTGACTGAAACGACAGGAATACCTCAGAAGAAGACATCTTCATCTTTCTTCACAAAATGAAAACAAAAATCTAATTTATTTGTATTTTAGCAGTTGTAGAAGTTCTCTATTATCTCTGATAAAAGACCATGAATCATTTCTCCCGCTATTCTTTGAGTCGCACATTTATTTTTGTTGTATTTACCCAGAATTCAATGCACTATCATTCATTTCCTGCTTATGGTGCAGTCTCTGGTTAACTTGCATCCACATATGCACTTAAGTTCGCTTTATCAAACCGAGGCCGAGGTTTTTAGGCAGACCAGAATTTGATTTTTGGTCCGCATCAGGGTTCAATTGCGCATTCATACCTCCTCAAACGAACAGGACTTTCTGAACTACAGCAAACAGGGCTGGTGTAAATACAGCATTAGTCTTTTCTCACCAGACCACCATCCTTCATAGCGAGTGGCAAACATAACTTATCTCTTCCTTTCAACCTTTAGCCTGAGGTATGGATCTTCTACAGCTCCTCCAGAGTTACCACAAACCTCTTGGCTGCTTCTCTATATCCTCTCGTTGTCTAGGTTAGGTGGACAGTTTATGTGTGGGTGGAGCTGGAATTATGTCATACTCTTTCCATTTTGTCATACTCTTTCCATTTTGGGTGATGGATTGATCAGTGCTCTGTGAGGTATGCAAAGCTTGGAATATTCCCTGACTGTTGTTGTGTTCCTTGTTCTTCGTGATGCTGTTTATTCATTAATGTTCTCTAACAAACCTCTGAGTCCTTCATAGAACAGCTGGATTTATCCTGAGATTAAATTATACACACAGGGTAACAGAATTTACCAATTAGACGTAGGGGCACACTTATTGCAATTTTCTGGCCAATCACTGATCTTTAAAAAGCCTGAACTCCAATACCATTTTTATATTTCATCTGCAGACAGTCGGGTGACTGGTCACTATTGTTAACCACGTGACCTGGTGGGCGGATCTGTCAGTCAAGCCTTTCATACGGCAAACTAAAAGGGACCAGTGGTTGATTTTCAGACCTTTACAGAGGTATATACAATCAGTGGGTAAATCTGGTGGATAAAATAGGTGGTTTCTCATAAGTATTGTCAGATTGTCAAACTACAAAAATTAAGGAAACTGGGGTCAATTTATTGGCTGGACAATTTATCGGTGCACCTTTAAATAGGTGACTATAAGGAAGTTGGTTGTGCTGGATTTTATTTAGGGGAGTTGGCAAAAAGGGGCTGAGTACAAATGCACACCACACTATTGTTAGTAAAAAAAGCGCTGTGTAACATTTTCCTTGTCCTTACTGTTGGCCTGTCACAGAAAAATTCAAATAAAATACAGAGGTTTCTGGCAATAAAGTCACAAAATGTGAAAAAAATTCAAGCGGTGTGAATACTTTGGCAAGACTTTGTATACTGGAGCGTGTTGTTACTATTCAAGCAATTCAATTAAGAGAACCAGTATTCCCTCTCCTCCCCTCATAAACTGCTGCAGTAATTACAATATTACAACAGTAAAAAAAAAAAAAAAAAAAAAAAGTAAAGTATCCCATCCCCAACCCACAGCAAGTTGCTACCAGTGGAAAAGAGGAGCGAGGCTGCAAAGTGGCTGCTAGACACTAAAATTTAATTCAAAACAGTTCACCAATTCAGACACTCCCAGATTGCTGGGTCACCTACGGCTGACGTCGGGCGAACATGGACCTGCGCTTTTTTTTTTTTTTTTTTGGTCGTTGTCATCTTGTCACATGAAGGCTGGAGAGGAAAGGACAAAGGAAGACGAATCTCAGACGTTTGGGTGTGAAGTGAGAGGATGACTGATGATGATGAGGATGATGACAGGCTGTGCCGTTTCAATATTCCTCCCCGCTGACACCCTGCGTAGGCACACACTCCCTCCTCACCTCCGCACCATTTAGCACCTGCACGGCTCTCCAAATCTTCGCTCTCAGAAGTGAGGAGCTGGTAAAGAGCGTCACAGTGTGACAGCCTCAGAGGGGCGAGAACACACACACACACACACACACACAAAATGAGAACAAAAAACCAAAACACTAAAATAAAAGCAGAAATCCTCAAGCTTATGACATTTGTTTTGTGTGTAATTTGCTCTGACAGTGATTTGTGGCTGTCTTCAGTGTCCTTAAAAAAATGTGGAGAAAACCTGAAGGGAGAGGAAGAGGGCGGGGGGGAGGGGGGACATTTGAATGATCAAAAAAAAATATATATGTTTAGCAAAAAATGTTTCTGCCAAACATCCATTAGAGAGATTAATGTCATGTGAGTGGATCAGCTGGACACCCAAATATAAGCCAGGGACAGAGGAAAATAACGGTCTTCCACAGAGAGGAGCTCTGGGAACAATGGTGCCTCATTTATTCAGAGGAACGTGATCCAGCGCCGGGAGGCTCGAGATGGCTGACTGGACCGTCTGCGATTGTTCCGGTTTTTCCTGCGAGTTCGGGCTGCTCAGCTGTCCAGTACGCGCCAGTTCGGGGTGGGGGGGGAGTGTTCGGGACAAGCTGGACAGACGGGTTTTACACTCTGAGCACGGATGGTGGTGTACGTGTGCAGAAAAGCGATATAGAGTCATGGGAGTCATTAGCGCAGCGCTCCTACAGGTCCCCACTCCCGCCCAGATGAAGACCCTGGGCAGTGAGGGGGACGGGGAGTTGGCGAGTGGTCTACTTGTTTTCTTTACTTCAGATGGACGTGTTTGTGTTCCTAGTGATGTCTCAATGTCTGAGACGCAGGTGTTGTCAGCCAGCTTCGAGCTTCTCCTCACCAACACACACACACACACCCCACCCCTTTACCTCCATAACTGCAGCCTCGTCCACTGGGAGACTGGTCGGTGATGCCACTCATGTGTTAACATCGCCATGGCAACTCCACTCTTCCCCTTGCCCACCACGCCACACACAACACAGTTGCCTGTCCACACCCAAAAAAAACCCAGCAAGACACGAATACACACACACATGCGCGCGCAGGGTGAATTCCTTGGACTCCATCTGGAGCGGGGCAGATCTAATCCCAACGCCCCGCCGGCTGGGTTTGAAAAGTCCACACAAGGCACGAGGTTCAGCTTTGGTCGAGGCCTGCAACCGCTTCCCCCCCCCGCAGCTGTGTTGCTCCGGTTGACGGGGCCTGATGGGAGGAATATCACAGCGAAACAAGCTACAAATGATCCCCCCCTATCTGGGGGGATTTTAGTCCTGTGAAACCGTCGTGAAGGCCTTGCGGGCTGAGGCGGTACAGTGTGTACCTCGCCGCCCTCCGACCTGGCGTCTGATGGAGCCCTCGTCGTACCAATGTTTCCATCTGCAGCCCAGATGAATGACAGGCAAATAAACCCAAAAAAGCATCTGAGTCATGCATCCTTTTAATGAATAACTTCCTCCGCTGCGTAGCCAAGACTACAGACGCTCATAAAAGGGGAGGAATTAAGGCGAAAAAAAAGAAAGATGGCGGCACAGCGCCCATTGTAGTGTCCATCTTAAAATGGCTGACATTACAGCCTCTTCAAAACCACCAAAGCCTGGCAAATGCCAGCTCCTGCTGACTGGACCTTTCTTACATGGGACACAGAAAAGAGGCAGGGGCTCTTCCAACGCCCCCACCCCTTCACCACCCACTATAGCCTCAAGGCTTTTTTTTCAGAGCACAAACATTTCTTTTGGTTGGAACTATGCAAACATGCTGGTTTAGTGGGGCTCTTGGAGCGGGCTGGGCTTCCATACGGCATTGGTCCGACGACAAAAGCAACACCGAGAGGGAAGAAAGACCCAAATAGAAGTGAACCTGTGAGGACAGCCGTCCTTTCAGGAAGGGAAAAAATGGGGACTCGGTGTTGTCGTTTGGAGAATTTTCTGCAACAGATCTGTTTATGTCAAAACAGTTTGAAGATTCAGTTGGCATTAGACTGTAGGTTTTTTTTTCTCTCTCTCTCTGTCTCTCTCCTCTGAACTCGAGGAATGTTATACACTGCATGTCGGCTAAATCTGCAAATCATGACCATATGACCCTCTCCTCTGTATTCTCTGGCATGGGATTCATTTTGAGCCGTGGAAGGCAGACAAAAACATACCGTCTGTTGCCTTTAGAAGTCGGAACATAGCCGATCCTGAGAAGTGCATTATTCCTGGAATATGAGCGGTGGCATGTTGTTCATGGGGGAAATGGGCACTCTTGGCCCACTGCGTTCTGTGTGTCTGTATACAAACACTCAGCCGGGGCCATAACGAAAACTATGAGCTGTGCCTAATTGCAGGGAGTGCGGGATGAAAAGCAATATGCCTGGCCTCATTAGAGCAGTTCCGAGAAGGGAGATGGAAGACTGTTCCCAGGGATCCACAAAAGGGAATTGACATTCCCCCAGTGTAAGCGCCCTACCGGAGTGAAAAAAAAAAAAAAAATGAGAGTAAAAAACACTACGCACACACTGAGCTTACCGGGCCGAGCTCAGCACGCACGGTCTGCCGGAGCGGCACAACCAGAGCTCGTTTCTCTTTGTTTTGCTGGACATCGTGCACTTCTGCAAATTAACTATTGGAGGGTAGAAACCGCCCGCTAGAGACCAGACTGCGGCCCGCCACAGCTGGAGTCCAAAAACGCCTACTTTTACAGCAGAGACAGCTTCACAATCTCTGATCTACATAATACACACACACACACACACACACATATATATATATAAGATTACACTGTTGAGTGATTAAGATGTTTTCCAAAAAAAAAAAAAAACACTGATTCACGCTGGTCTGACCTCCTGCTTGGATAGTTTTGGGTTGTCTCCTGAGCTGTGGACTTTGGTCCCACACAGTTCACAAATGGCACATTAGTCAGCACCCCAAAGGCACAGGGACACACATGGCACTCAGAGCTCTGTCAATATTTATGTACAGGCATAGAATGTGACCTACAGCAGCTCATATTTATGAATCTAATGCTTCGGTGGTAATTTTCAGTTTGCAAAATATCTACAGGTCCCTGATTTACAGCCCGAGGTGCAAGAGAACTTTGTTACTGCTTAGGCACCCTGCAGGCTTAAAAATGTACAAACTGTACGAACACTGAGGAAAGTCATAATTTCAAAGTTACATCAGCAGAATCCTATTTTAATGATTCTTTGTTCCTTACGGCCTGAACAAAACAAAAACTTCACCTCTCCTCACAGAATCTGTAAGAACCCTGACGGCAGTGGCGTTTTGCCCAGAGCGCCCTTGAGTTATGGGGAGGCAGCACAGGTACTTCAATAAAAAGTGTTAATATCCACCCCCTCCTGCGATGCAGTTTGTAAAAATGACCAGATTCATATTGTGGCTAACATTGCTGATGATCTGATTTTTAACTTTCAACTGATTCTTTTAAAGGAATCTGAACTGCATTAGCTCATCTGTAGATACAAACACTCAATACTTAGACCAACAAAACCTGGACCATTTACACTGAACACAGATTATCTATTACGTTTTATTCTTAGCATTAGGAGGATTGAAAGAATTATAAAAACTGCAATGTGTGTAGACCAGCAACACTGGGATTTAATTATTGTCCATTGATGATTGATTCAGGGAAACTTTACATCAAGCAACTATACATCCAAGAACCACCGCTGTACAATGAGCTACAGGTCAGCTTTTCTTTCACTGCCTGTTAGCCAAACCCAGCCCATTAGGTGTTACAATTGGTCTCACTTTTGTCAATAAAAGATCTCATGTTAAACATGCATGAATTGCCATTTTGATTAGCAGGGATGCTGTCGTATCTCTGTTTAGCATAGCAACATTAGCATGGGTGAGCATCATTGTAGTAATATCATTGATGTGACAGAATCTTGACATCTGTGTATATAACTCATCACCACAAGGTCAGTGTATGTATTATTAAAATAGCAAAGGACGGCTAGGAACCAATTTCCTTTGTCATGAATAGATGTTTACATGGTAATCAGCTTGTTGGATAGACATTTACTGCCAAAACAATAAGTATGTGTAATAGATAATAGTACTCTATAAATGAAAGATAAGATTGTTGAAAGCAATAATATATTCATTTTTTTTCTAATAGTGTCCAGTTTTACTCTTAAGTATTTATTTAAAAATGTCGAAATACAAGTTGTTGAAGGTTGTTTTTTTACACATTTTGATGTGATAATGTTATGTAATAGATAAAAATCATAAATGATCAGATCATCAACAATAACCAGTTACTCACGTGGCCCGCCCCCGGGTTAGGGCCTCATATAACCTTGGAGCGGCCCTGTGTGTATACGCGTATGGCAGCAGCACATGTTGGTAGGAGGAAGAGACGGGAATTAAAAAAAAAAAAAGAGCAAATGAATCCAGATATCAGGGCCTAGTTTGCGCCGTGAGGGCGAAAGTAATAACGAGTGAAAAGAAAAACGATACAGTTTGAACATGTAGTTGGGCACGCGCTGTGTTCAAAAGTCTTTCACAACTAAAAAAGCACAGTGGAGAAACACAGCGCGTTGTGCAATAAAATAGGCAGATACGCCACATAGTATAGAGGCAGAATGGGGGGTGAGATCCCGCTGCTGGAGCCCAACTATAACAAACTGCCGAGTTAACCCGTTTCACTCCGCTCGCCAGGGCTGTGGGGGCAACACACACCGCCTCGGAGCAGACCCTGCCGACGGCGCTCCGTATAACCTTATATTCCCAAAAAATCCTCCACTCCCCTTCCTCCACCTACTGTCGCCATTTTATACATTGGCGACTGGATATGTGCTGCCTTCACCGCCGCGCGAGCTCAAAATCCAATATTCAACGGCGACATATAAATTCAGTAAACAACTTTGGAAACCGCACCGCGGGGATATACCGAGCGTGTGTGTGTGTGTGTGTGTGTGTGTGTGTGTGTGTGTGTGTGTGTGTGTGTGTGTGTGTGTGTGTGTGTGTGTGTGTGTGTGTGTGTGTGTGATTGTGTGTGTGTGTGTAAGCGTCCGTGGGGCTGCGGGAGAGTGGTTGAGTCCTTACCTCAGCGGCGGCGGCGGCGGCGGCGGTGGGAAAGATGGAATCCGACATTAATACATAAATGAATTATTTTGGCTCCGCTCGTTTCGCTTTGAGAAGAAGAAGTCGAGTTTTTTTTGTTGTTGTTTTTAAAAAGAAAAAAAAAAGGGAAAGAGGGGGCGGCTGCTCCCCTTAAGTGAACCCAGTGAACTGGCGTGAACCCGTCGGTGACCACAGCAAGGTATGTTACATTGCGCTACCTTCCCAAAGCCGTCAGCTCCACTGTACGAGAACGGCAAAAACAACTATGGTCGGCGGCGCAGGACGAGGGAGCTCCAAAAAATTATAGCGAGTGTATTTCCTATGAACACGTGACGCGGAGCGTCATCCAAAATCCAAAAGCCCTTTCATCTAAAATTTTGGAGAGGGGCGGGGATGAGATGGGGATATATGCGCGCGCGCGTTTGTGTGTGTGTGTGTGTGTGTGTGTGTGTGAGTGGAGTGAGTGCTTGTTCCAAAAAAAAAAAAAAAAATGGAGGGTATACTGTTCCCCTCTGCACATTTGGGTTTATTCTTATAGCTCATGAAGCGGTGCTGATGGATTTATTGTTTAAATTAGGAATCTGATCTAAATTCATGCGCCCTGAAGATTTCCCCTTCCAAAAATCTCATTAATTAAGTAACATGCGTGTTCCATTAGATGCGTGTCTTATTAGAAGGAGGAGGAGGAGGAGGAGGAGGAGAAGAAGAAAAAACCCTTAATGGGTTGTGTGTGCTGTGTATCACCGTTGTGGGAGCTGTCATTTAAAGCACATGCCTGTCAGCCCACCGGCTCAAATGGACATTTTTACGCACACGCGTAATTATTTGAGAGCAAATTTGTGCAGATGCGCCGTAACCGTAGCCTGCGCTGCTCGTTTGTGTGTGTGTGTGTGTGTGTGTTGTGTGTGTGTGTGTGTGTGTGTGTGTGTGTGTGTTTTTAAACGCAAGAGGATAATTTCCCTTTGAATCAAATTAGAGCTGCTGTACTGATGCGCGCCCTGTAAATCATGATTTGCGCGGCTGCGGCCCTTCGTGACCCCTGATGGTCTTTTTTCCTGTGCGTAAAAGCCCGTATAGAGAGAGGAGCGCGCGGGCCCCAAACACGCCGGAACAAGATGGAATTTATGTATGGCACGAAAAATAGAAAGTGAAAACGGGATTATATAGTTTAACAAAATGGTAACAACTTCATAGAATAATGTGGCAATAACGTAATAATAATAAGGCCCTGAAGTTTTTGGCACACGTGTTTATAAATGTGTAGATCTATATAAGGATCTTGTGTGTAACAAGTGGGTGGGCTGCTCTGGTAGGCCCTCCATGCATGCAGACAGGCAGAAATACACTCTGAGCAGAAGAACGCATGGGACTAATAGTTCGATACGCCTCCAGTATCACAAAGATGGATTTACTCTGCCTTTCCATTATGTCCTTTACCGGATTCAGAAGTTGCCTGTAGCTGTATACAGCCAGGAAAGGGGTAGAGGGGAAAGATGAATTATCTATGAGACAGATGAATCACCCACCATTAAAGCAAAAACACTCTGACTAGCAAGAGCACAACCTAGCTACCGTAAGGAGTCTAGTGTGAGGCGGCTCTGCCCAAGATTAGGTTTAAAATGATATTTGCATTTCCTAAAGGTGTGGTGTGTGAAGCTGTAGGACAGCTAAGATGGTGTTAGAGTCTGTTTTTGTTTTTACTTTAATACTCCATTTAAACTTCAAGCTGATCACTGCTATTTTTTATGTTGTCAAACTAAATACAACTCTCAAATTTCCATGGAGAAATTAAAACCACCTGAACACACCACTTAAATGTTCATTTTTCATGGAAAGGACAAGCCTGTTGAGGTTCTTTATTTAGGACGCTGTCCTGTTTCATTCCACAAACTTCGACTTCTTTTTTTCCACAACATACTGCATGGTTGAGTTTGAGCTGAAGCTTTCTTTAATCCAAGACTGTTAGCTTTCCTTAGAAGCTGCAATCAGAGCTTCTCTAAAACATATTAGCCTTTCAACATTGCAGTCAAAGCTCTGAGTTCGACCTTATATATTCCACTGTGCTGCAACTCTAAATTTATTTTTAATTTCTTTTACTTTTTGTCTCATTTGATATGCTTTTCAGTAGATGGTGTTATTCTGTTTGAAGTGGAACATAAAACTATCTTTAGCTCATTGTTCATTTATAGCTCAGTTAGATGTATGTTGTTTCCTGAAAAAGCTTGTTTTTTATATATTATAAAACACACACACACACACACACACACACACACACAACAACAAAACATTTATGGCCTTGAGGTTGACCTTGGTGCTTTCAATCATATTGAAATTATCCTCAGTTTGTAACACTTAAGATATTTTTCTTGCATAAATGATGTGATTTGTGAAATCATTCGGGAAAGACGACATCTGGACCGTCGAGATGCATAATTCTTTTCACATTTGATATTCTAAACTGCATGCGATTGCGTTGTATTATAATCGAATTGGACTCCATACAATTGAATATGAATCTGTCAATTTAATTTGGTTGTTGTATTTCTGTATAGCAGTATGTTTGACCTGTCTGTACTGATGACATTAGCTGTTAACTTGTGACATATAAATAAATCAAAAAGCTGCATGCCTCAGCAAAAAGCCAGGCTGGAGGTATTTTCTAGATCATGAAGATGAGTTTTTTTTTTATGTACATATCAACATTCAGGCCTTCAGGGTGACACCAATACCATACTCCTCCTTTGATTTTTTTGCATTCTTATTTTATAATAATATTTTTCTTTTCTCCAGCTGTGTGCAAAATAAGATTGTAGCAAATTCCTTCCCCTCCCCCACCTGTTGCTGCTGTCTGTGGGTCAGCTGGGTGAAGGAAGGCTCCAGCACAGCTTCCCTGGCATTCAAATCAGACAATTTCAGCTGTTTGTAATTTCCAGAGCGTTGAGCAGCTAGCAGAACACAATGTTCTACAAAATAAACACTTGAAAACAAATGCTAACTTTTAAAGGTATTTGTCCTATATTTTTGCTTGTCTGTATAAAAATCAAAACAAATAATTTAGACAGATGTAAAAAAAACCCCAAAACGTTAGGATGTTGTAGTTTTGTAAGAAAAACTAATGCCTTTCTATTTTTAATAAATGTAATGTATCATGTATTTATTTGTTAAAATAATTAATCTTAATTAAATGTTTTTCTGTCGTGAATAATCCTTTAACCTGTCAATTTAACCATTGAAACTAGTCACTGCTTTTCATTTTAATGGTTTTTTTCCAGGTCATTTTGCCGGATAAACATCGTGATGACTCAAAAACGTTAAATGTCACATGTTCGGTTAAAAATGGCTTCGTCTTTAGTCTTTTTAATAAAAAATGTGTGCTAGTTTAACCTCTCTGTAGCTTGGAGTTCAAGTTCAGAGTCAACCATGCGAGAACACGCGGGGACGTGGTTTCTTCTGTTACTGAAAGGAAAAGTCGTCAGAGTGAGAGGTCTCGGGCCTTCTCTGATCTCTGTTCTGTAACCGGACCACAGCAGAGCGCGAGGGGGCCGTACAGGAGGTTTTGTTTGCCTCCAAACGAGCCAATGAGAGCCGCCGCAGCTCAGATTGACACCCGAGTAGACGAGCCCGGAGCCGCCATTCAGGTTAGACCAGCGTCCACCAGCCAATAAGCGGGCTGGACGGGTAGCAACGGAGGGAAGAGACAAAATACGAATTTCTCCTCCTTCCTGGAGGTGAGAACGTTACCTGTGCTGCTACCGTTAACGGAGGGAAGAAGTCCCAGCCATGGCTCTGTCGCAGACGTTGGACGACTCCCCGTTGAGGCTGGGTCAAAGACCCTCCGCGGCCGACACTGTCAACCTGCAGGAAGTCTACAACGAGAGGCACCGGCTGGCTCTGGAGGAGCTGCTCTCCGGCGGGGTCGAGAACTTTCTGGATTTCCTCGGGAGGGAGAGGATTCCCAACTTTCTGTCGGACGATGAGATCCAGCGGATCCGGAGCGCCGCCGTGCCTCCGCCGCGGTGCGTCTCGGTTCACGGGGAGGAGCTGGAGCAGTCGCTCGGCAGCTCGTTGGACTGCTCCTCGGTCACTTACTTCCCCGAGGTGTCCGACGTGGAGCCGCCGCTGCTGGAGATCGGATGGCCCGCCTTCACCGCGGGCTCCTACCGGGGAGTGACGCGGGCCGTGGCTCACTTCCAGCCCAGCTATGGGGAGGCTATTTACGCCTGCAAAGAGGCTGCGAGGCGGATGATCAAAAGTGCAAAAGAGGTAAAAATCCCAATAAAAATAATATATTCTCTAACTGAAAACGCATTTTACTGGAAGTCCTGATTTTTCAGCTAGTGCCAGTACTTTTTTATATTGCTCGGTTACTCTAAAGGCTGCAGAATACTGTGTTTTTTGTTGTTCTTTTTATATACTAAAAGAGGCTTATTATTATTATGCAGTGTTGTGTAACATGTAATCATGCAGACCTTTCTCTTGACATAAATTCCAGGGAAATTCCTAAATCCTCTTTGGCCCTTCCTGGAAATACACTGCATGGAGTCAGACAAATGTCTGATTGTTATAAATTCAGCTCTAGCTTTTCCAATCAGCAGTGATCTCAGACCAAATGCTTGTACTATCTCAAAAGATAAAAAAAACAAGAAAAATGGTTTTAAATGGGACCTGTCTCAGTCTAATCTCTGGTTTTGTGCAGAGACTTTCCAGTTTACAGGGATCTTGCAGGAGGAAAAGCACCTCAGGCCCATGTGGAACCTGTGTACCAGATGTGCCTCCACTTGCTTTGCTCACCTGCAGGACACATTGAGCTCCCTGCTTCACCAGGAAGCTCCAAACACACATTTTGTTTTTAACTCGCACCTTTAAGGCAGGTGCTGTGTGTGTTTCTGTAGCTGGTTTCCTGTGAAGAAGCGTGGAGTTGAAGTATTTTCCAAGGTGAGGATGAGTAGGGAGAATGAAAAGCGGAGCAGGGAAAGTGTATGCGTTTCCAGACTTTTTCCTAAACTTCCACCCATCCAGTGCACTGGCTTAAAATCCTTTACATTTATCCAGCTCCTTTACCACCTTAAAATCAAATCTTAACAGTAAGGTGACATAGTGGTAGGAAATCATGCAATGACAAAATCAGTAACTTGCACCGATTACAGTTTTCGGGCTGATCACCAATCTTCAGAAAGCCTGACCTGCTGAGGCCGTTTTTTTTTTTTTTTTTCTTTTTTCTGAAAGTTGCTAAACATTGCGACACAGTTGCTAAGTTGGCAACAGTTGGGTTGGCTATTGTTAACCAGCCATGTGCAGACATGACCTTGTGGGCGGGCCCAGTCAGTCCGCCCTCTCTCCTGGCAGACCTACAGGACAATGCGGCTGATTTTTGAGACCACTGTGGGGATTCAGGAGATCAGTTTCACATGGAAGTGCAAGCAGATCCTCCAAAACTAGTCGGGCATTTTATCGGCTCACGCAAACTGATTAGTTGTGACAAATTCACCTTTCTTTAGTGCCAGATGTGGATATCTAGAGCATCGAGACTCCGTCAAACAGACGTAGCCGATACGGGAAGTGTGAATTCCTGATTTCTGAATACTTTTGTTCTAGATGTGGCTATTTATTGTTTATCGTGATGAATTTCTTGTCACAAGAATTTTTTTAACTTTCTTTGTCGTGATAAAGTCCATTTGATGTTTCGAACCCCCCAAAACTGTTCTGATCGTTGGGTATGATAGTTCTACAAATGTGTCCACTCTTTGACCAATGAAGGCATTAACAAATTCAATACGTTTGAAAATACAATTACCGTGTGCATTTTAGTAATGCAAACCACACTTCTTTATGTGATTGGTGTCCTAAAATGTGCATTACAAATGGGAATGCTTTTCAAGAGCATTATTTATGCTGGTGGGGTTACAATTGCTGTGACTCACAGTTGCACAGTTACCTAATAAATAGTTCTTATTGTCACTTTTATTGTTATCACAATAGTACTACAAAATACTGTTGTGGGTACTGATAAAACTTTCAAGTCCATGTGACTCATATTGCTCTACTAATATCGTGCACATTGATGTTGCATATTGGTGGTATTGTGAAGCACTACTGAGAAGTAAAATTTTAGTCTAACCCTAATGAGACTCACAATATCATTGTTTTTTGTAAAAAAATGTGATGAAATATATTAATAATAATAATAATCAATTTAATTTATAATACACTTTTCATTAATAAAAATCTCAAAGTGCTACATGGTGCATCTAAAAACATAAAATCAGCAGTCAAAAACAATAAAAAAGACTGTCATTTAAAAGTGGGGTAGGCTTGTCTAAAAAAGAAAGTTTTCAAGCCAGGTTTTCAAAATCAGACAATAATTGCGGGGCTCTCAAATAGTCTGGGAGAGAATCCATAGACGAGGAGCAGCCACAGCAAAGGCTCCATCACCCATAGTCCTTAGTCTTGATTGAGGAAGGTGGAGAAGATTGCAGGCTTGGGATCGTAGGGGTCTAGAAGGTGAATGTGAAGTAAGGAGGTCCTTCAGGTAATCCGGTGAGGTTCCATACAGACAGTGATGGGTGATAAATGCAATTTTATATTGAATCCTATATTGAAAAAAGTGCTGAAATCCATGATCCTGTGAGTTATTTCAACAAACTTCAAAATATTGCATTGACAAAGTAAGTTTGCAGCGCTTGTCTAAGGTTCTTATTGCAAAGGTTTGAGGGAAGTTGTCTCAGTTTTTGTGTTGGCCGAACAGAAAAGCTATTTGAACAGCTTCAGGCATTAAGGCCTCATAATTATTTTGGCAGTTTTGTTGAGCATAAACAGACCCTAAACTGCAGTTCCAACGGTCCATTAAATCGCACAAACTGGCAATAAAAGTTAAACAGATGAAACAGGTAGAGACAATGGCATAGTCATTGTCTCTACCTGTCAACATATTTAGTCAACATATTTAGTCAACATATTTAGTATCAGCTAGAGGCAGAGCGAGTGGAGGACAGAGGACCAGTGTTGTGGCATTCTTTTTTCAAAAAGAATGTTGAATGTACACAGTCCAGTCACATTAATGTGACCATCTGTCAAAAGCCAGAATAACCACCTTTCGCAGAGCGAACTGCTACGAGACGTGCAGGAAGAGAGTCACTTAGGTCCCTGAAGGTCTTCTCTGGGATGTTGAGCCATGCCGACTCTAATGCCGTGGCCAGCTGCGCTAGATTACGCGGTTGAGGATCCATGGCGCGAACAACTCGATCGAGATGGTCCCACAGATGCTCGATTGGGTTTAAGTCAGGTGAGTTTGCTGGCCAGGGGAGGACGGTAAACTCATCCTGGTGCTCTTCGAACCACGCACGTACACTGGCAGCTGTATGGCACCTCGCATTGTCCTGCTGGAAGATGCCATCATCCTGAGGAAAAACAATGCGCATGTAGGGGTGGACATGGTCCGCAAGGACAGATGCGTACTTGTATTGATCCATCGTGCCTTCCACAATAATCAGTGAACCCAGAGAATGCCAGGAAAACATTCCCCAGACCATAATGCTCCCGCCTCCAGCTTGGACCGTTCCTGCAATGGTTGCAGGGTGGTTCCTTTCAGAGGTTTCACGCCTTATACGCCAACGTCCATCTGTCCGATGGAGCATAAAACGCGATTCATCTGAAAACGCTACCTGTCGCCACTCAGTGGACGTCCAGCTGCTGTACTGGCGTGCAAATTCTAGCCTTCGTCGTCGATGAACACCAGTCAGCATAGGTGCACGAACCAGGCGTCTGCTTCGGAGGCCCAGACGCAGCAATGTTCGCTGAATAGTGGTTTGGGAGACACTTGTGGTAGCCCCTTGGTTCATTTTAGTGGTCAGTTGCTCAACGGTAGCCCGTCTATCTGCCCGAACGCATCTCCGCAACCGTCGTTCGCCTCTGTCATCTATGGCCCGTGGTGCACCACATTTGCCACGTCGTTGATTTTGGACAGTCCCATTTTGCCATGCACGGTACACTTTTACCACGGCGGCACGCGAACAGTTCACAAACTCAGCCGTTTCGGAAATGCTTCCACCCTTGGCCCGAAAGCCAATGATCATGCCCTTTTGGACGTCGGATAAATCGCTTCGTTTCTGCATTACGCCAACGATTGAAATGTTTTCCGAAGCCCACACACACCCTTTATATACGCTCAACTGCACTGTGCTGCCACCTGCCTTCTGTGATTGGTTATTTAACTCTGAAGTGGAAAGTACGTGGTGGTCACATTAATGTGACTGGACTGTGTATTTTTGTGTGAGGATCAGCAACATTAGAGAAACAAGTGCAAACAGGAGGAAAATATGGTCACATTCACATTTTAAATCACCTCGTAGTCGTCAATTAGCCTTCTTCAAACCAAGTGCACCAATTCCAGTTTTCCAGTCGATCACCCATCCAAACCGATTTTTGTTTGGTTTGTTTTTATAACCGACACGGACTGGTATCATAATGTCGCATCTTATTTTGTTGAAATGCACTGAACAATACAAAGTTGTTGTAACTGCTTTCAGTTATAAATAAGAAGGTTAGAGTTGACAGTGGCTGATTGTGAAGAACTTGGCTGAAGTGAATCATGCAAGTATCTGCCAATCGTTCAGTTTGAAGAAAATCTGGGTTGATTATCAGTTCACCCCAATATTTCTGTCTGTCACCATCCTACCGTTTTTCTTGACTCTCCATGTTTGAATCCTGACCACTGTAGACGCACAAGCCAAAAATTCAGAGTAAACATTTGTATTTATATTCCAAAATGACGGCAAAAAAAGACAACTCCAGTAATTTGAGTGTGGCAATCTAATTTTTTACCTTTTCATTCTATAGTAAGCACAAAAGCTACATGCAAACCAGAAAAGGCCGTGGCATGAGCAAACACACAAATGATTAAATAAATACACCAATAAATGATCAAATTGTCGTCTTTAAGCAATTATTCATTCTGTTTGTCCCAATTTTAATTGCTGCACCGGGATTTGAAAGTGAAAATGTGTAGGAACCTTCCTGTACGACAAGGCCCTTTTGTTCTTTTGTGATGTTAAACAGCTCAGTGTGAAGTGCCTCTGTAGGTATATGGAAGCCACTCACTGTATCGCCGCAGTGTTTACTGGTGTGCTCAAAGGAGCAGCCTTCATCTCTGCCTCTTAAAAAATAAACCATCAGTACACGGCAGACCCCCCACCCAAAAAAAAAATGGGACAGGGTTGTGGGGGCTCTCTTGACGAGCTGCGTGTGAATAACACCAGTTTGAAGCCTCGAATCGAAGATACACCCATGTCTAATCCTCGACACGCAACCTTTACCGCAGCATGCGAAATTCCATTCGTTGGTGTGAAAAAGACGAATCTCAGCGGCCCCAAAAAAAAAAATCCACAAGAATAAAGAGGAAACCCTCCAGCGCACATACATTTCTTCTGTATAAAAGTCATTTGTTTGCTGACCAAGCATCACGGCCGATCTCCATGGCAACGGACCACAGTCAATAGAAAGCTCATGAACGCGCGTGCGCGCACACACATTATAGTGCGAGTGTGTGACAGGGCTCCACAGCCCTACTTGAATGAGGCCTTGTGTTTGATAATGAAAACACAATCATGTGCTAGATCTTGCGAGCGGCGGCTCGAACAGGAATTTTATTATATTACCTCTGATTTTTTTTTTTTTCTAATTTCTTTTCTTGTTTCCCTGCAGGTGATTGCCATAGTGACGGACTCCCTCACAGACCTGGATATCTTTAGGGATCTTCAGGAGGCGTGCTCCCACCGCAGGGTGCCCGTCTACATCCTGCTCGACCAGTCATGCGCTCCCGCTTTCCTGAGGATGTGCAGGAACGTCGGCGTTCGCCTGGATGACCTGCGGGTATGTGGTTGCTTCGGTTCAGCTGGCCGTGCCTTTATGGGCACAACATGAGCAGCAGCCAAAAAAAATTTACCCTCGATCCTTTGCAGCAAATGAGAGTGCGAACCGTCGCTGGCACGACGTACTACATGAGGTCTGGAGCCAGGATCACCGGGAAAGTTCATGAGCGGTTCATGCTGATCGATGGGAACAGAGTGGCCACGGGTTCATACAGGTATAGCGCCGTTGGTCCTGTTAAAAAATGATCAGAAGAGGAGTAATTAAAAACCTTTGGGCTCGTTTTATTTCCTCTCCTGCCCGGACTCATTGAAGTCATTGTATCAGCTGAACTTACAAGACAAGACAACTCTGTTTCCACGTCCAAAAGCATAACGACATTTATTAGACAAACAACAAATGAAACTGACAAAACTGAATGAAACCAAAATATTTACCTCACACGACAGACACACACACACAACAAAACAATACAAAGAAACACCCCATCGCCCTGGATGTTTCTCCGGAGACCCGGTGACGATCTGGCACCACGCTCCGTGCTAGCTAGTTTTATAGGGGGGCGTGTTTTCCTTCAACGCTGTGCTGAACTTAGGGGAGTCAGTGTCCTTAGCGAGTTTCATTTTAAGAAAAAAGAAGTGTTATTTTTCGTTAAAATAAAGACGGATGTTTTTAATGACCCTGTCTAGAATTTTATGAAGTGGTAAAACACATACACTAGCTGTGTTTTAACTTATAGAAAACTACAAGCTAAGTTATTTTAATTCAACTTAGTGTATAATGTTTTCGATAGAAATATCCTATAATAAAAGATTACTTTAATTGAACCATGGATATAATTTTAAATGGATTTCCTTATTTGAAGGACCATTAATTTTACCTAATTATTGAAGATATGGTTCCTTTTTTACAACTAGCTTATTTTAAGTATATTTTTTCTTAACAGTCCACAAACCTGACTGTATGTTATATCATACAGCAACACAAAGTAGGGTGTTATTGAAAAGCATCAGTGGGCACACTTTTTGCTAATGCAATAATAGCGGAGCTAATTTTTTGTTTAGGGCTTTAGCTAACTTTTAAAATGTTTTGCACACTTGGTTTCCCCTAAATTTATATTTCCTGATCAATTTTAAGGCACTAATTTGCAAACTTCCAGTTGAATAAAGGTCAACATCTTTCTTAAAGTTTTGGTTATTAGGACATTATAAAACATGTTAAATATGAAAATTAAATTGTGATAGAGGGCTGTAGCTTCTGAAAAGACTGTTAATGTAGATCTTGAGCGTTAGCTTGCCCTACATGCTATGCTGGTGTGTAACTTTAGTGTTAGCTACCGCTAAATACTGTCTTGGCGTAGCACTTTAGCATGAGCTAAATACAGTTTTGGTGTATTCCTTAACGTTAGCTTCTGCTAAATACCGTTTTGGGGTAGTGCTTTAGCATTAGCACAGCTAACTTTATAGTTGGTGGTGCCTACCACCGATTGTTGGATTCAAGTATTTATGTGTCTTCCTGTATTCAAACGTGCAGCTTGATGAATCCTCTTCCTGTTTCCAGGTTCAACTGGACTGACGGAAAACTGAACAGCAGCAACCTGATTGAGCTCTCGGGTCAGATAACAGAGAAGTTTGACGAGGAGTTCCGCATCCTCTACGCCCAGTCCCAGCCCATCAACGCCCACGGGCCTCAGAGCGTCCGAGGCAGCGGCATCCTTGAGCTCCTCAGCATCAAACACTCGGCTGCCTGCTCGCCTCGCACTAGCAGAGAGAAGCCCACTGAGCCGGTTCACCTGACCAGCACTCCCAGCCGTAAGCCCCAGACGTTACACGAGCCTTCCTCTCCGAGTCAAACCAGCCCGGTGTCTGACTCCTCCACCGTAGACGGGGGCACGATGGAGCAGAAGCTCATTCAGGAGGAGGTCCTATCTGCCAGCATAAATTATCGTCCTCCCGCAGAGCGGCATGCGGAGAAAGACGCAGCGAGCCCCACCGCCTCCTCCCGCCACGTCTCAACCCAGACCAGCCGTTCGGTGACGGACGGCGACACACAGACCGACGCTCAGCACCTCGGCCCGACTACCGTAGCCAAAACACAGCGACAGGACATATTCCCCAGGCAGATCCCAGCACCCCATGCAGATCCGGACACTTCTCTAAAGGACGCCTTTCACGAGCTGTCCAAAGAGCGGCAGAGCCACTACTCGGCCATCCGATCCAAACTGGAACACATGGTTACCTCCCTGACCGAGAGGCAAGAGCTGGCAGACGTCACCAACGTGACTCAGGGCGTCGGAGTCGCTCACAGCGGCAGGCAGAGGATCCACAAAGACACAAATCCAGGACCGCCTGGCGAAAGTGGGGGCATGGGCACGTGGCCAAGAGCCAGATGTGTGCAGGGATTTTAAGGCTGCAAGGAACGAGGTGTTGAGATGCTTAGTTGGTTCTAATTGAACACTTTTGGCTTCTACTGAAAATTTTATTATAGATATTATCTTTGTTTTAATTCTTGGCTGACATTTTGTCTTTTTTTTCCTGACTATTTCTCTATAATTTTTAGGTGCTGGGTTGTAAATTACCATTAAATTATGCCAGAAATTTTCAACCAAGAGAACAGTCTCTAAGATGCGAGTCAAGTCTGCTGTAGTACGAGCGAAAAACAGACGGAATCGCTGTTTTATCTATTCAAATGTGCCTTGTGCTGCTGTAACTACTTCCAAAGATCGTTCTGGAGAGCAGCTGGCTCTCACCGTGCCTCGAGAAATAAAAAGCGGCAATTTTCCACGTAACGACCTCGTCTTCGCGTTTTCCTTTGTTTTCCCATTTATCCTCTTTCTGCTTTAATTTGCAATTACGTTCTTGCGAGGAAGAGCACAGAAAATATTTGCTCAAAGAGTTCCAGGAGACACAAAGGAAGCGGCGCACGGCAAAGTGAGTTGACAAAGGGAAGGAGCACCTGCGCCGCCTTCGCCACGGGGCCTTCACGCAATTAGTCGAGAGACTGCATCTGTGATTCTGGCACCTCTGCTGATTATGCCGCCAATCACAGCTTTCTGTCCAGGGTGAATTCTGAGGAGGAGATTTGCAAGTAAAGGACAGGATAAATGCTAAGTACACACACACACACACACAGATGGGATTTTGGAAGAATTTGACAATTGTGTTTACGGTGCTGTAAAGAAGTATTTACTCCCTAACAGATTTCCCCTGTTTTTGTCACGTTTATTGTTTTTCTCTTTCTTCAGATCAACCAATTTCTACATACCGTAATTGCAAAAATTGTAGTTTTTCAATGCTGATGATTTTATTTATTGAGAGAGTAAAAAAGCCATCCAAACCAACTTGGCCCTATAGACCTTTTTAATCTTTAATTGGATTAAGTCAATCTTAGGCTTTGATTAGGCTGCTTCAAAATGTTGCTTTTTTGGGGGGTGGGGGGGGGTTAAGCCATCTAGAGCAGTGTTTCTGAAACCTTTTCAGGCTAAGGACCACAACCCATTTAACAAGCACTCATGGAATACCTAACCTGAAATTGGCCCTGCGTTAACACATTTTAATATATGATGCAACCTGAAATGAAAATTCTAGTGTCTTAACTCGCGTATTGTTGTTTTCTTTGTTGTTGTGGTGCTGTTTGGTAAAAGCGACTAGCCACGACAAAGACACAAACATCTACTTGGGCATTTTGAGTTATTTACAGACTCTGAAAGTGTCTAAGCTTTCCAATGCTATGACTTAGCTTCCTCTGATCATATAAGTGGCTACTTATATGATCAGAGGAAGCTAAGTCATAGCATTGGAAAGTTGAGTTGTTTTCTTTACATCGGTATGTGCAGCTTTTTGAGCTGCAGCTGTAACCAGTTTTCCATCATTATTTTTAACACAATCCTTTGGTAAGCTAGCTGTAGTGTTGCACTTTGAGCTCACGTCACTGCAAATAAATGGTCATTTGCACGCAGTACCTCGCGGACCACAGCTTGAGAAAGACTAATTGAGAGGTATGCTATTCTGGTGAAAAAATAAAATAAAATCCCCCAAAAGTTCATCCAGAAGGTTTGGACGCTCGGATATTGAGAAACTATTGCTTCCTGAAGGCATGAACTCTTGGTTTTAAATTTTACCCTATCGCTTACATTTGGCTGTGACATACATAATGCGCCAGTTTGGCGCTAAGATGCTTACTGGAAGTTACCAGCACTGTAAACAACCATCCTCCACTGAGAAGAGAGAAGTGCAGAGGCTAACGAGGCGGCCGTTTATGTTAATTCAACATTTGGAAGTGCGACCAACATGGACTGAATGGCTTTGTTCACTTCCTCTGCTGCTGTTTCTAGAACTACAGGCAGACTGCAATTGTAAAACAGCGCAGAAAATAAAGGTCATTGTTCACAACTTCTCCTTCCGCTCGCTGATTGGCCTGGTGGAAAAATCAACCAGAGAGAATCCAAGTCAATGGGAGAAAACCCAGACAGAAGTGAAGTGAGATGATTGTGTATTGACGCTTTGCCCGTGACGTCACACTCCCCAGAACTCCGCCCCATGACAGACGTGAAAAGAATCAATGCGCTTCTTTAAAGCTAGACTAACTACAGACATCTGTAACCTAATACCGCTTCTATTTAGTTGATTTCGCTTTGAAAATGGCCATAGGGTGATGGCCATAGGGTGCTGCGCGGTCGGTTGCACAAACAGACAAGGATGCAAAGCAAACTTGTCAAAGTTTTAGTTACTTGGAATGATAAGGCGGCGATGGATAGAAGCCGTCAATCATAATGACTGGCAGTCGGATTTGCAGCGAACACTTTTCACAAGGTAAGAAGATTAACGTTCATATACTTTATAAGTAAGAAAGATATCAAATTTTGCATTATGAAGAAGGTACGCGTCTAACCATTAGTAACCATGGAGACAGTGCCGCACCGTCATGTAGCCTAGCATGTATGGAAAAAAGTGGTTGGCATCTCCTCTTCTGTACGTTTTTACAGCTGCTCTGATATAAGGGGAAACGCCGTTTAAAACATTGTGATAGAAATCATGTGGTGTGAATTCGGGCAAAGTCGGTAATTTGGTCAACTGGTCAGGAGTGAGGAAGTACTGGTCGGTCTCTAAGCTAGCTGTTTCAGGCTTCTGTAAATACCGCCGTCTATGAGCCACGACCAGGTGTGTTACTCTCAAAAACAAATTAGTTTGACTCAAACAAGTAAAAGCCACAAATAAACTTCCAAAAACAACTTGGGGAAAACAACTTCAGTTGCTCTTTTCAATATTCCTGTCCCTCATTTACGACATCCATCATGGCGCCTGGAATGATTAAGTGGCGTATAGTTGCAAAGCGTCAATAGGAAGGCAATGACCAGGCTAGAGGTGATATCTATGTACATTATCTCCTTTTAAATAAGTTAATTTTCATTTTCATGTTCTAAAAAGTTCCACTTTTGTCTCATTAGTCTACACTATATTTTTCTAAAAAATCTTTGGGGTCCTCAAGATGATTTTGGTGTGAGATGGGCCTTGGAGTTATTTTTGGTCAACTTTGGTTTTGGCCTTTAATGTTTGCTAAACTGTGAACTTTGAGCTCTACAAGTCAGATCTGCATAGCATTAGATGTTTTTGTTTCTTTTGCAGCCTCATGTACTGTTAGAGTGATTTTGGTAGGATGACCAACTGCACTGTTTCATGTCTTCTCTGTGGATTATGGCTCCCACTGGGATTTACTAAAGCCTCAGTGATGGCTCTGTAATATTTTTCAGACTGATAAATGTCAGTGAATTTGTCTGTAGTCTTTGAATAATTTTTGAATTTCTTCTAATCATGGCTAAGTGTGTTACTTTCTTTCAGCTTACTTCATGTTAGACATGTTCTATTTAGGCAATTTCTGGATTCCTGAGCTCTGGTGGTCATTACAGCTGGGTGTGGCTCATGTAATTGATCTCAGCTGTCCATAAAAATGTTAATAAAACTTAATTCATGTTTTAACAATGAAGATATTATGGTTCCACATGGAAGTCAGGTTGGATTTAATTTCTTTCTCCCCCTTAATCAATGAAGCAGTCATGTGAAAACTGCTTTTTTGCATTTACTTAGATTATATTTGCCTGGTAATAAAAATATATGTTTTGCCAGAAGCAAAAACTACAGAAATGTTTTGCACAGCATTTAATATTACATTCTATATGCACTTATAATCACTTTGATGCCTCCATCTGCATCAAAGTGTCTTTAAACAGCATGTTTGGTGATCCGTGGCTGATGCCAAGCCAGAAATATTTTTTTGTATGTATGTAAATTAAGAACAAAGGTCCATACTGTAAATATAAAATGGGTTAGTGTCTTCATGAAGTGTGCTCAGAAGGCAGAGGGTAATAAATGAATCACTCACACAGAGATTTATGAGAGAAATGTTTAACTACATAAAGGATATGAGGTGTAATAAAATCATGCAGAGGTTGCTTTTATCCTCAAGGAGGAAGTTTTAAAACCTCACAGAGATCAAGAATCGGTAGGATTGGGGTGAAAGGATTGTACTCGGGCAACAAAAATATTAGTCCTAAAAATAAAAACAAAGACAAATTAACAATCCCCTTACAACATAAAGGAGCAGTAACCACGTTTAGGGCCAGAGTAAAGAAGGTTTAATAACAATTTCCTTTGGTTTTATGTTTCTAGGTTTGATATTACTTCTTCAACAGAACAATGCAGAATAAAAAAGATAGCTGACGTAAACACAGCACGGACATTGGACTTGAGTTTAATATGAGGTAGACTGTTTTTAAAGGGGCAGTATGTGTTTTCCAGGCACACAATACTGCCTGGAGAACAGTACTGTGTGCCTTGATTGTACTATAAACTTGACTTTATAGTACAATCAAGTAACTATGTTAACATAAATTGCTTAAAAAATGCCGTATATATAAAATATGACTTTGAATTTAACGTCTTCAAATTGGGTCTCTGTCTCTTTAAGAAACTCATGCTCTTTCTGAATCTTCACCTTCAGGAGGTCATCACAACATGGCTCCTCATTGAACCCTGTAGAAACGTTTTTATCTGTCTAAGTGAGCTTAGATCTGCATCTGTTTGCTAATTGCCGCTGGCTAGTCTAAAGGAGCCTCACAGAGCGGCCCTCCACAGAGGAGGGCGGAAGCTTGGAAATTCTAGCTCCAAGGAGGAGCTTCGTCTCAAACTTGACGTTCAGGCCACCCAGTTTTGCACAGCTGAATGGTTGCCTTTGGAGATTAAAGGATTTCTCAAACATGCATATTAATAAATTCACTGTTTGGCTGTCAAAATCTATTTGACGCCTTACCGATTTCTTCTGTTTGCTCCGATCGGAAGATATTCCTAATAAATATAACATCCAGTTATCAATTGTATGCAGTTATGTGTAAAGGAGAAAAGTTTTCCAAATCAATAACCTGGTAGAATTAACATTTATAAATGCATGCACAATCTTTTCCAGGGACAGTGGTGTATAAATATCTGTCTTTAGACACCCAGACTGCTGCTGAAAACGTTTGTGGAAGAGTGGGTCGCTCTCAGGAGTTCAGTGACTTCAGGTACCGTGATATGATGCACCCTGTACCATTAAGTCCAGTTATGTAATTCCTGGCTAATAAATATTTCACAACCAGCTAGCTGTTGGTGGTATTAAAACCACCTGAAAGTGATTGAGAATGACACACAGTGGTCAGGCATGTAAAATCACAGAGGTAGTCAGGGGATGCTGGGACTAAAAGGTCACACTCTTTCTGTGAAACCAACAGCAACAAACCTTGCAAACTTCACGTTGCCCTCTGATCAGCTCAATGCAAAACGTTAAATGCAGTGGTGAAAGGCACACAGGGACTGGACTCTAGAATCAAGATTCGCTGTATTCAAACACTCTGCTCAAACTGAAAAAGCTAAGATTACATGGTGATTCACATGGCACAGTACATGTTAGCAAG
This sequence comes from Poecilia picta, assembly GCA_033032245.1. Taxonomy (NCBI): domain Eukaryota; kingdom Metazoa; phylum Chordata; class Actinopteri; order Cyprinodontiformes; family Poeciliidae; genus Poecilia; species Poecilia picta. Next base: position 6,938,685 of record CM065357.1, on the reverse strand, counting down.
TCCAATAATTGTGCCAACTGTGATGTTCTACTCATCAGTCCACAAAAACAGCATGTCAGAATTGAAGTTTGAAAGTATGGGCTGGATTACAGCAAAGGATCCTGGGATACTTTATATCACTGAAGGAAGGATGAATAGAGAAATGTACTATTTGTGATCCCTTTTTTTTCACTTTAACATCGGCCAATCCGATCTGATACAGAATAACAGTGCTTAACTGACTTAAATCGTTTCTTCTTTTTTTTTTAAACACAGACACAAATGTACTGAGATACACATTTATTTGATAATTGTCCACCAGTACAACACACTTACCGATAGCTTCACAAGATTGGCCAAACGTAAAAGCAACATAACTTCAGTGTATTCAGTCAGCAGAATTAGGCGAATAGCAGCCAATATGAAATAAATAATATACAGTAGAAACTGACAAAAACAATAGATTGACTTATCTTGGTCAATCATGACTCAATAGATCTGCCCTTATGGGCACATGGTCACTGACGTACAATTTTTTTTCAATATCGGGACCAATACAGATGTTAAAATCGGATTGGTGAATTTGTACAGGACAGCAGTGTGAATTTCCATGATGGTAGTTCTAAACACACAGCTTAGGAAGCTCTTAATTGGTTCCAGAGGAAGATAGTAAAACTCCTGGAATAGTCCAATTAATCGCCTGACTTGCATCCAATTGAAAATCTTTGAAAACAACTGAGGATCGGAGTGAATAAAATAATAAAATGGACCTCCAGAACCTTTTAACACAGTTTGTGTAGAAGAATGGGTCAAAAATCACATGACTGGTTTCTCTGCACGGGAGATATTTTAAAGTTGTCATTACTTTAAAAAAAGGGGGGGTGGGGGGGGGGGGGGCTTTCCGTAAGTACTTAGTGCACTCAGTTATGGACAAATTTGTGTTGATTTCTTTGTGTGTGTGGATTACTTGAGTTGTTGATCTGGTATGAATTTTATGTCAATTATTCCATTAGACATATTTGAACAGAGGGGAAAAAACCTTGACAAGTGCAATAGAGAAATAAAGGGAGGCCGATTGTTGACATTCTCCAAAGTGCATCTAGCTGTGTGAAGAATTGCACTTGAAGACTTTTTATCTTAGCAGTTAATGGCCTCAGAAACGGCCTACCTCATCTCGGTTAATTAAATGATTGGCTAATTGCAAATTTGAAGAAATTACCACAATTCCACTTTGTGCTAGCTTCCTTAGTTCTAGTGCACGCGTTTTAAAGAAATGCCCTAAAAAGAAATGTCGCAGCGGACAACAGGAGCAACTCCACAAATTAATTTTGCACAAACATCAGCGGTATAAATGTTTCCTAAATACAACACGGGGACATCAGCGAGCGGAGGAAACTCGGAGCAGCTTTCAAACTGCTACATGGCAATAAGGTAGGAACAGCAGGGCATCCCCACCCGGGCGAGCACATCAAAAGCCTCTGCATTCATTATGCAAAACGGCGCAGCTGAGGGGAATTGATCTGCAAATAAACACAATGGTTGGTAATATGGGAGAGAATGGTATTTGATTTTAATTGGCTGCTGCAAAGCAACCACTGGCTGTAATCAAGGAAGCAGTGGGCGACCACAGCCTGCACCCTCACAATGAGACTCGGCTGACTGGTAAACAGAGAGAGGCGCGGAATCCTCCTCGTGAGAGACAATAAAAAAAACAACAAACTAAATCTGTTGTTTGCTTTGTTTTCCTTAATTAAAAGCGTCTTTTCGGGCACATGTAACTCAGATTCTCGAGTTAATTTGAAACACTAGCTCCACTCAGCCACCAGAGGGAGCTGAGTGCTCAAGTAAAGCAGGGGTGATGGATGAGGAATTCCTCAACGAGAAAAGAGCAAATGTTTTTTGGTTTTTTTATCCCAACACAAAAAAAAAAGAACCACTGTGTTTCTTTTTGACAGCTTGTCCGATAAAACAGAAGTTTTAGTTGCGTTCTGGTGTTTGTCGTTCAGTTTTCAGCTGTGTGTGTTTAAGGTGGGTGACGCATGAGAGAGGAATAAACGGCCTCTGTGTGCCGTCCTCATCAGGTCACTTGTGATCCCAGGAGATGTGCTGGCCGAGGCTCTGCTGGTGCATGCTGGGTAAAAACATCCTTGTGGATGTGAGCGTCTGACAGCAGGTGTTATGGTATATCTTTACAATTGTTATGGCATGCTCTAATTCTACCTCTCAGCCGACTTAAACGCCCGTGTGTTCAGAAAAACACCGCTGATTCAAATGTAAATGAGACTTCGAACTTCCAACCAGCATTTAGCTAAATGTGTTGTTTTGCAACAATTCCTGAAACATCAAGAGTGCTGATTACTACATTTTTATCAATCATCATGCATGTTTTTGTTGATCCAATCACTATCCACTAGCAAAAAGTATTTGTGCTAACATCATAGGAATAAACTTTAATGCATTTCATTGGGCTTTTATGTTATAGGCCAGCACAAGGTATTGCTCAATTGTAATATGGAAGGAAAATGACATGTGGTTCTTAAAATTCTTACAAATTGCGATCTTAAAAAGTGTGGTGAGCATTTGTATTCAGCTGCTTGAGTCAATACTTTGTATTAACACCTTTCACTACAACTAGTTTTAAGACTTTTGGTGTATATACCAACCAGTCTTCCACATTTACAGACTAATTTACAGACTAGCATGATTGGGTGGAAAGAGTTTGTGAAGATCATTTTCAAAGTATTGCCTAAGATTCTTAGCTGCTCCACTGTAGCTCTGACTGCATGTTTAAAAGTTGGTGTCCAGCTGAAAGGTGGACCTCCACCCTAGCTTTTAATTGTCTGCAACCTAAAATGGGTTTTCTTGTATATTTTGTGTTGGTCTAGCACATAAAATCCTAATAAAAAGCAATCAAGTTTGTGGTTGCTACATGCCTAGAGGTTTGATGGGGGTGAATGCATTCGCAAAACCTCTTACATCACACGTGTGTAGCTCTGTTTGTGTTGCCACAGTCTAGTTTCAAACAATAATCATCCAGGACGTCAACGTTTCTGATTTAGGCAAATACCGGATTCCTGAAAAGGCCTTAACGGACTCGGATGGCTCTCCTGACACCAAACATAAACCTTTTAATTACAGCTAACATGGCTGATGAGTTTGAGGCCTGATTACTTGGCCTTCATTAGTCAGATTGTGAGCCATAGTGGCTCCCACGGGAGCTGTTCAGCAAATCTAAACACCGCCAGCTTCTGTGTTAAGCAATTACATTGACCCCAAAATACGCCCAAACAGGTGTGCGCGCCCACATGCTGCGCACACAAACCGATGTGCGTGCACATGGGCCTTTTATCAGCCCGAATCGGCTGAATGTTGGGATTTCAGTCTGTTCCTTCATTTGCAGAAAGAGTCTGACTAAAAAGAAAACAGTGATAAAATGTGCTGAGCTCCACTCGGTTTAGCCGCGCTTTGTCATAATGACTCCATGTTAGCCGGGCCATCTCCGTGAGGAGGGGGGAGCGGGAAGTTTGTTTTGCATCATGGCGGCCTGGCGGTTGTCTCTGCACCGGGGGAGGGAGCGTCCTGCCTCGGGCCACACGCGGCGATAACGGCCGTTCGTCCCCCGTCAGAAACGAACTGCGTCTGCAATGTGCGGTCAGGATCTGGCCGTTGTTTGGGTGAGTGAATCAGACGCAGTGACACGCGCGCGGTTGTTCGGTTTACACAACACACTCAAGTCACTTCCTGTGTTGTAATGCTGATGTGCGAGGCCGCGCGCTCGAGCTAATGCAGGTGGAAAGTGTTGTTGACGGGCTCTTTGTGCTAATCTGCAATGTTGAGCTTCAACACACCGGGTCCCGCAGCAGCAGCAGCAGCAGCCTTGCAGCTATTTTTAGAGGAGTACAGCTGCTCCTCAGCACCCACCGTGAAACCAGCCATTCACCCCAGATTTATGACACGAGGCCATGAGAAACTGCTATGCTGTATTTGCCACCCAGATACTTTAGTAGTCCTACTTTTTTTTTTCTTCTTCTTCTTCACATCACTTTTTTTTTGCACCACTGTTGGAAGCAATTATCAGTCACTGCTGGTGGTGGATTTTGAAACCACAAGTTCAAAACGTCCGGTGCTGCAGAGGTGACTCAGGGCCTAGTCACAGGACCACCTGAGGCCAAGACAAGTTCAACCCTTGAGGCGGGTTGCTCCCCCACACCAGCGCATGCCCCTTTTTCACGTTGGCTCAGCATTACTTTGTAACCTCTGTGACGATATTGGTTGTTTATCAGAGGAAAATAAATACTTCCAGTTCCTCCTGGTGTTTGTACGACCAGATAAAGGATTTCTGAGACTTTGTGTTTTGTACCAAAAAGACAAATGTGTCCTTTTGTTAGTTTTCTTTGACACTTTGTCTTAGAGTGTCACATGGTTGTGGTAAATGTCCGTAAGAGTGTGTGTGTGTGTGTGTGTGTGTGTGTGTGTGTGTGACTGTCATCAGTGGGCACAAAATGAACTGATGGCTCAGCAGCAGATAAACATGAAGGGATATTTCAGGATTTTCGAAGTGAATTTCTGTTAAAAGTCTGGAATAAGCTAATCCAGTTCTTCCACCCAGATTATTTGATCACTGAGGCTGAGGAAACCATTTTGATTTAAAGCTAAAACCTCCAGGAATTATATAAGGTAACTTTTTAATATACTTGCACAGAATTAAATGTATATATGTCAACTTGAATCAGTGTTTTCTTTGGTTCTGGCCAGTGGTTTTACACCAATGTTACCCAACAGGCATGTCTCATAAGTGTTTCTGCCTCAACAATATAAACGAATAGGAACTCCAGTTATCAGCTAAAGTCTGTCATCTTATGCCCAACAAATAATAATAAATTAATTTGCTCAAAATCTCTCTGGTTGTGCAAAAACATTGACATTTTTCACAAACTACCAAAATAAAACGATATTGGTGTTTTGCAAGCTGAGAGGGAAGGGAAAGAAGTTTGCAGCTAGCTCAGCTGGATCAAAACTTCTAGGGGAAAAACGTAAATCTTTTGGCGTGTTTTTCGTACGTTTTGTGACCAGTAGGTGTAATACTCATTACCCAGCAGTTACTCATTATTATTTTATCATTATTGCATGGCTTTTTAAACCATGATTCTTGTTGCCATCTTGAATGCGCTGCATGCTCTGTTTGTACTGCAGCATCCAGGTCTGCAATAAGATCCTGATTCATACTGTGTCCTTCATGTTTTTTCCTACTGCAGCACATGTTCAGACGTTTATTAAAACGGTTTGTTTCTGTGCGCTGTGTGCTCGTTTTCCTCGTATCTCCCTGTGCCATGCTGGCTCCGTGTATGCTCCCGAGTTTTACTGTCATGGCATCTTTGTGTTGTATTTCTGTTTTGCTTGTTTATAATTTATCTGATATTCCAAGCGTTTTAAAGGGCATCAGGTCCCCTGAGTTGCAGTGACTTGACAGGAAGAAGACCAGATACTTAACTGGATAAGTAAGAAACATTACAATCAACGGCCTCTTTGTGACAGCCGTATGTTATTGATTAGATTTTGTTTTTTTCTTCACTCCTTCTTCCTTTTCTCAAACTGTCTCTGTACATATCAGTATGTGTTTATGCCCTTTATGGTCACAGATCCTGTACTTTCCAAATTTGATTTTGGTTGAAACGTAACAGGATTTAACTAAATATTAAATATTCATTTATCCATGATCATGGATAGCAGATAAAGTAACACGAGGATTTAGATTTTTAATTGACTAAACATAAAATGGGCCACGATTCTCTCACAGTTTGCGGGGAAGGCTGAGCATCCAGGAATAAACGGCGTCCAATGGGACTTCTTGCTACTGCATAATAAAACCCCAATTCCAAAAACAAAATCTTATGAAACTAATAAAACTGAAAACTAATCAAAATCAATCACTGCAATTTAATGCCGCTAGCTCACTTCTGAAAAACGAACCCCCGCCCAAAAAAAAAAACCCAAAGTTAATGGAGGATGCAATAAATTAATCCTCAGTCCTGGGATTTGACCAAATTATATTTAGAGTGGTAAATTAGCTTAATTTTCTAATTATTTTAGTGAATTTTATTTTCTCCTGTCTCTCTTTGTATCAGACTCTGACCAGAAATGCTTTTTAACGTTCAGTTCTCGGTATGCATTTCACACAGGAAGATGGCTATTGAGACACCTCCTGTTTTCCCCTCCATTTTCTGTGGAAATAGTCACTTATTTTGTAAATTACTGTGGATGCAAATGTGAAAATTGCACAAAGGTTTGTAAAATGGCTTGCAAAACAAAACTTACCTGAAACTGCTGCCGTTTAACATGTCAGAAGAATTAGACGATCTGTTTTTTTTTTGTTTTTTTATTCTACTAAATGGGGACTCCAGGAGTCTGTTGGTAAAAAATGAGAGGTTTATAATCTTCTAACAGAGACTCACCTTTTTAAAATCCTGAACTACTCCTTTAAGTTCAGCTTATCAAAGTCCGTTTGTCATCTGCATTATTTAAAAGGACACCTTATCAGCGAGGACTGGCTTGTATTAGCCTCCTGCGCCACGCGCACAACACAATAATGTTCTATGCTGTTCCACATTAGCCCTGGTGTCTGTTTCATCAGCTCTCTATCCATGTATTGATGCATGTCTTCCATCGATCCCCGCAATGATTTGCCATGCAATCCATTACCCATCTGTCTGCTTCGGCTGCCTCTTAAACGATCCATCAGTTTGAGCTATTAACAGGAGTAGTGGTGAAGTCCAAAGGTTGTTGGTGGCCCACATTTGAGCAGAGCCGCCTGTTTCGTGGCGGCTTGCATTTTAATTTGGAGAACATTCACGGAGCAATAGCACTGGGTGTTTATTTGAAATGCTTTAATTACGGTGGTAGTAAAAATTCTGGTGTTTAGCCATTACCGGCGGCGCTTCAGCCAACAAATTAAAGCAAGAAAATCATATTTTTGTGAATCCCACATCATTTAAAATGAAGCTCTAAGCCTTTGGTAGCTGTCTGTTTTGCCTTTTATGTGCTATCATTATTGAATCAATCAGTCAACAACATGACTGGGCTTTTTTTTTTTTCCCAGCTGGAATTAAAGTGCACCGATGACAGTCTCCAGCAGAGGCCAGAGATGGGACTAGTGTGAGCATTCACAGATCCAGAACATTGATTCAGGCGAAAATGTGGAAAAAAAATCTCATATCTACAATGCAGTTTAAAATGCTGTAAAAAGTAATTGCCCCTTTCACAAAGTTTTCTCTGTTTTTTTTCTCTCATTTTCAAATATCAGATTAACAAACATTTCTATATAATACAGAGACAATCTAAGTAATTAAAAAAATTGATTAAATTGTTTCATTTAATAAGAAAAAGTAGTCCAAACTAACGTATGGGGAAACAAAAAATTGCTGCCTTAACCTAATGACTAGCTGTGCCACCGCTGGAGGCAACAGCAACCACCAGACGTTTGTGATGAGTTATTTTACATTGGAGTAATCGTGTCCCACTGCAGAAATTAAAATAAGCATATTTCCACCACTGTTTACTACTGTTGATGTGAGGAGCGGCCATATTGAAACGCAAAGTCAGCCTTCCAAATCGTAACTGGGGATAGTTGGAGTTGCATCCACTTTCCCAGTTCCAACTACAACTTTGAGGGAATGTCAAAGTTAACTCGTTCGCTAATGCTAGCCAACGAGTTAACTTTGACGTTCCCTCAAAGTTGTAGTAGTTGGCACAAGTTAGCAGGAACTAGCTATGCTCAATGGTAAAACAAAGACTTGATTATAAAGTAAATACAGACAGGATAAGGTTAATTCAGTGTAACTGGTTTTATTTTGTACAGACCTTAAGTAGGTGAATGAGATTAAAAGGTTTTTTTTTTTTTTTTTTTTAAGACAAACACAAACTTTACAGAAATGACACAAATAAAACAGGACAAACTTCGCACAAAAATCATTCATTTTAAACCCGACATTACCATTTTAAATACTGGATCATAGACTATTCTTTTCTCCCCACAGTTTGGTATGTTCAGTGTCAGCCCTTCTTCTTGTGAGGATTATCCACACAGTCGACTCACTGCTGTGGATGTCACAAGCTTTCTTCAACGTTTTTCCGTATTTTGGTATTCGTTTGATTTTCCTTTACCAAGACGTCGACTTTAGGTTGTCCTCAGTTACTTCATTGGTGCATCGCGTTGAACCACTGCATGTTGCTGCTCTATGGTTTCTGCTAATATGCTTTTCTTTCTGTGTGGATAAGACAGTACGGATAATGGATGGATTATTCTCTTTGGACTGTATATTCAAAAAGTAATAAGAATTATTTAGTAAATAGCGACCCTTTCACATTTATGTCTTTGCGTTCTGTTTTCAAAGCCACAACAATGAATGAAGCAATTTTAGTATTTTCTTCCCCTACATGCCGTTCTCTGCCTTTACTCTATTTTCATTAAAACTGCATACATGAGGAGGGAAAAAAATAAAGGTAAATAATATCCATAAAAAATATGGCTGCTTTGTGGATTTGTTAGCGTGGCAAGTCCTTTTTCCAGGGTCAGACTTCCTTTTAACTTCCTTTTGATGTTGATTTTGACACTACTGCCACCTACTGTCTGTAGATATTACATCATTTCTGAATCCAGAGGCTGTGTAGAAGCACTTCTTTTCTCTGAAACTGAGAATAGTCTGACAGTGTCTTAGAGATTATAGTAAAATAGACAATATATGTAAATTCACAAAAAAAAAGGATGAAAAATGCCTGGTCATCAATCTGAAACAAGTCGAGGTTCCCGTGACATTTCGTAGTCTTCACCTGACCACAGCAATAAACAGAGAAATCCACCACACACAAACGCACAACTTTACTATAGAATTGCTGAAATACATTTGAATTTTTTATTTTTTTCCCACACCAGCAAAAGTATGCAGAGATTATTTTTTATGCTTCATTATTTGAGAAGCATGTGGGTTGGGCTTTTTTGGGGTAATAGTTGCGTCTTACTGCGAGAACACACTTTTGAAGAAACAAAGAAAATACCGCCAGGCAAACACAGATGTGACACATTCAAGACGGGCGAGAGGAGTGGAGGGGAGGCAGAGGAGAGGGGAGTTCAGATTGAGATGCAAGATGGATTCATATGTATTCATGAATTCAGTCAGAAAAGTCAAACGGAAGCAGTATGATAATCTCGCAGTAATTGCATTTTCCCTCCAACAGTTTTTTCTTTCTCTTTCTTTTTTTTATTTTTGGGGAGGAAAGCTGAGAGTCACATCCTGAGACATGCGACGGGGGGGAAAGAAGCGGCATAGAGATGATACCGTTGCAGCATGTAATGGCAGTCAATCCTCTCCAGGGTCAAGTGGCAGTTCCGACAAATCCAGTGGCGTCACGGAACAGGATGATGGTCATCGTTAGTTATTGGGTGGCCACTTATATGTTTAATTAAGCAAGGCAGACGGCAGATAATGGCAGTATTGACTAACCACGCCGAGTCACATTTATCTTCTGCCCCAGTGAGGACAAAGAGGTAGATTTGTTAAGAGTTACTGATGAGACAGGAAACATACACTCACCATCCAGTTTGCTGGGTACACTTTGACTTCAGAGTCGCATTAACTCTTCGTGGTGTAGACTTAACAAGAGTACGCCAAAATGTGTACAAAAACATTTTGGTTCATATTGACCTGATGGCGTCCCACAGTTGCTACAGATTTGGTGGCTGCACATCTGTGATGATGTTCCTGTTCCTGCACTGACGGGTCTAAAGTTTGGCAAGAAGGTGTCCCCCAAAATCCTCACACCACCAACAGCATCCTGAACAATTGATTTAAGACGTGTTTACCCCAAATTCTGACATTACAATCTGAATAGTGTAGCTGAGGTCAAGACTCGAGGGCACATTCAACATTTTCCAAGCTGACATCAGGGTTTTCTGCAGGTTACACCAACTCAAATTTCAGACTTTTTAAAAACCATTAAGGGTGAAATTTAAGACCTGTATCTCCACAGAAATATACAAACTACGTCCAGCAAACTGGCGATGAATTTGAACATCCTAGCTAGTTAGCTAGCAAAGGTATGCTAACATTGAGTTACAGGTAGTCAACCGCATCGAGTCACAGAACACAATGAAAATATTTGTGTCATGCAAACTTTTGCCTGATGGAAAGGTTCCATGAGAAAAAAACATACAGAGAATATACAAGATTAAATAGTCGTGTCAAGACAAAATTTAAAGACCAGCTCCTCTTTGACCTTTGACATCCACAGGGCATTTACAACTGGCTCTCGGTGGATATTTTCACTTTGTGAGACCACTTTATGTAACCCTAAAAGAAACTCCCAGCAAATACTCAGACCAGCTCATCCATGCTAAACCCGTTTTTCTTCCTCTGCGCCTGAGCACCTGCGTGCCCGGTGCAGAGTGTGATTGGTCGATTCACTATTTAAGATAACGAGCAATCCATTCACTTATTCGACAGTTTGATCCCATGTCCAGACCTCTGACTTAAGCGAACATATTTTTTGTAGAGTTTTCCGACTCTGCTCACGTTTCCTCCCGCGAGGCCTTAAGGGACACCATTTTCAGCTTCCAGGGCAAAAAAAAAAAAAAAAGAGAAACATCCAGATGACCTTTTTTTATTTATTAAAAAGAATACTGTCAGGCCTGTTTCATACATGTCAGTCCACTGGATACATGTCAGCATCCTCTCGTCTGAAAAATGCTGACACCGCTGCCCTGCTGTCCAGCAGCGCGCTTCAGCTGCGTGAACTTGGATTTAGCTCAAGGGTATAGCCACCCTGCTAATGCGATGTAGCTCTAAGAAGGAAACAAATTGGCCTGACGTCTCATGCACTGCCTTGTCTTGATTGTGTGATGGCTTCTGCTGCTAATGTGTTACGATGGGTAGACCTGTGCGGGGAGGGAGACAGATGTGTGTGTCTCTCTTTGTGTGTGTGTGTGTGTGTGTGTGTGTGTTAGAGACGGGGAGATAGAGAAAGAGAGGGAGGATAGGGGGAAGGGGCTCAGTCTGCAAGATCAGCACAAGTGGAATTGCATTGATTCAGTTAACTGCAGAGTTGGAGCGTGATGTGGAATTCTGTTTATCAAGGGTGGAGTTTACACGCTCGCCTCCATTTTGATCCCATTTTCTTCACCGTATTCATAATCAGTCCCAGCTGTCTTACTCTAAGCAGCAAGACATTAGATCAGCTTTATGCATATCGCTTAGCTCCACCTGGAGGTACAACGCTTTCAATAAAATGAGCCAAAAAAAAAGTGTGTTTCTTACTAATTTGACAGCTTGGATTAAATGTCTACTTAATATGATGCATTGTGTGTATGTATTGCTCTGCTGTAAAGCAAATAAAAGGAGTGCTGGCACGAGTTGCCGTATATGTGACGGCACTGGCAGATCCACACTGCAAACATCATCATAATCTATATTAATCTTCGAGATCAGAGGCAAACAAGCAACATGGCGCTCTGTAAATCACCGGGAAGTGCGCTGCAGCGCCGTTCCAAGTAAACACCGGCTCGTATTTCACATTCAAACCCAAGGCCAGAAACGACATCTGCTGAATCTTAACAAACCGCTAAAAATGTTGTATTGATTTAAAGGAACAAAGCTCAAAAATCACACTGCTAAGTGGTAGAAAACGTGGAGAGACAAGGGGGGGAAATGAGAAGAAAAAAAAAGGTGTGGGCCTGTTTCATTTGTTAAACAGAAACTGAGTGATGTTCACATGTAATAAATCTACTTCAAATTAGATCAAAAGAGTTTTTTTGAAAGACAAATCCTTCTGCTTGTTTTTTTTTTATCTGTAGAAAAGTCGTGCAGGTGCAGCCTGCTCAGTTTTTTTTTTTTTTTTCTCGGCTCTGAGGGGATACATGTATTTTAAATTAATGAGTGTCTATTTTAAACATTCATTTAAACCGGGCATGTGAGGAGATGACGTATATTTTCTTTTCCCTCTGTTCCCCCCCCCACCATCACCACCACCTTTCGCCACTGCTCCTCATTTTTCCGTCTGTAGCTGTGGGGAATTTGTCTCCAAGGGTTTATCATGACTGCCTCATATCCCCCCCATTCCCTCCTCCACCCACCACCACCACTACCTCCCCGAGTCCCGGTTTGTCATTTTGCTGATCCCGATGCTTTTTCATATTTCAGCATTCTTATCATCCACGGGCAGTAAGATGATCCATTTCACTTATTTCTCAGAAGTGTGGCTGTAGCCTAAGTCAATATCTACAGAGCGAATTCGGAGAAACACGACACAGCCAGCTGAGGATGGGGGCGGCTAGTTAGTGGTGGACCCTCTTCTTTTTTTTTTCTATCTAGTCAGCAAGGGTAAAATGTCAAGCATTTCTTAGGGAAGCAGCTCCATAGGATTCCATTCGAAGCTTTAATCTTAATTGAGAGCATCGCACATTGATATTCCATAGGCTTCTTTGCCCTTCGCCTCTCAGCTACTTTCATTTAGAGGACAGCCGTACTGCGCTACAGCATGGGGATTGCTTTGTCAGACAGCCAAGAGGCCAAAGGCAAGGTCACCCTCTCTTTGTGGCGGTGGCTCACTGTGGACTGAAGGCGTCACCTCTTTTCCTGCTTGTCAGAGGGTTTGCAAAAAAAAAAAAAAAGATTCTTAAAGTTTTCTCTCAAAGTGAAATTCAGATTTCTCTGTGACTTTTTTTTCAGCCTAAAATTTCACTTTTGCGCGTAGCTACAGGTCGAACGTTCAGATTGTTTTGCATATTTACAGCTTCTTGTAAAAGTATTCAAACTCAATCTACCTTTTTTGTAGAATAATGTGTGACAGAACAACGCAATGTTGATGTTAAAACTGTGGGCCGGGGCCATTTGAGGCCTGCCAGAGGATTTTGTCCACAGTTCAAGAATGTAGAGAATTTGCGATTAATTCTAGATTTTTAGACACAATATTCTTAAAAAGAAATACTTTGTGTTGTTTTGGCAATGTTTCTTAAAAAAAAAATTGGGATAATATTCCTTAGCCCCCGCACACACACACATACACACACACACACACACTCAAAAAGTAAAAAAGTTGTAAAAATGTTTTACTTGTCAATATAAAAAGCATCAATGCTGCCAAATTATTATTATCATTTGGACTGACAATGATTTACAGATTCCTTTTCTACAACCATTTGGCTACTTTGCTTTATTAAAATATCAATTTAGTATATTATTGTAGAGAAGACATTTTTTTCTGTTTTAATAAAAAATAAAATAAAAGTGGCCCTCGATTCCTCTCAGCTTAACATTTTTGGTCCTTATGGCAAAATGTCAAAAAAACTCAAATTTTATGAGAGAAGAAATCAGAGCTGAGCTAACAGAGCTGATCCAACAACAATTGCTTTATTGACCCAGTTTTAACATTTCACTTTGTTTGCTGGTTGGAGTTCATCAGCCTGAAAAATAAGCACAGACTAAACAGCCCTGAAAAGTCTTATAGGAACCATAAAAAAGCCTTAATAACCCAAATGGTCCTCTCTATTATAATTATAGTTGGAATATTTTGTGATAAAGTGCAACATAAAAAGCTACAAATGTTCATTTGTCCCGATTAAAGTCCCGATTAAGGGACTTTAATCGGGACAAGTCTCTGTTTGGGCCAATTGATCTGATTGGCCCAAACAGAGACTACAGCAGGTTACGTCTGTATCCTGGTTGAATCATGTTTGTTCTGTGTTTCTATCAATTGCAATTTTTCTTTAGCCACCTGCAAAACAAATTGCCCTTTGGGGGAGAATAAAGTTTATCTTTATCTTGACCTGCTGTATTCCAAGGTTCGCTCTCTGTCTTAGTTCCTGTTCTGCCTCTGAGAGGTTTTGCTCTGTAATTAACTTCATACTTTCCCAGCCCTGCTGAGAAAAAGCATTATCCTTCTTTCAAGGTGCGGAAGATGTTGTGCTCATGATGATGCAAGTTTCCCCTCGTTTGGTTTCCTACAGGCCAGGTTTGTGGAATGAATGTCTAATAGTTGCTCTCTTCTGAACCGATTAATCGGATTGATCGCGATTTAATTGATTATTGAAATAATTGCAAACTAATTCAGTAATTGACTAATCGATAACTGGAGTATTCAGACTCAAAAAAAGGCCAGTTGCTGAGAGAACATATTCTGAGTAATAAGTCAAAACTGGACAAACATGTATATTTTGCATTTAATATATTAAAAAACCTGTCTGTAAATATGTTTTACATATGCTTCACCTGGTTAAAATTCTGTAAAAAACAAACAAAACTCTTATTACGCACATTTTGTTATCCAATAATTAGTCAGATAATCCAAAAAATACAGATGACATATGAGCTCTACACTTTATTGATGTCAGGCAGAAACATCTCATCTTTTCACATGTCGATGTTAGGATTTTATTTAGCTGCAGATGTATCCCTTGCTACAAATTTTAGGCAATAAAATGATTAAATTATTTATTTATTTGCATCTCTTAATATATTTTTATTTTGTATAAACAAAATATTTAATGAAAAATCTGCTGAAAGTGCCTTTTTTTGGTCAAAATTAGTAATTATCAAAATGACTGATAAAATAATCAATGATTGAAATGACCATAAGTTGCTGCTATAGTTCTTTTGAAAGTATTTGCCTGAGCTGTAAACCTTATACTAACGTTGTACAATGTTAAGAAAATACATTGTAACACAAATAGTTGCGATCTGATTGGGTTAACTCTAGTTGCTGAATACAGTGGGCCAAATACAAATTCATTTCACACCTTTCAGATTTATATTTGCTAAATGTTCTGTGATAGAAAATCTCAACTAAACACAGTACAGTTTGAGGTTGTTGAGTGAAAAAAGTTGAAGGATTATGAATACTTCTGACAGACACTTCAGTTAAAAAACGTAGTTGTTGGTGGCGAGTCAAGAAATTCAGCATTCTGCACTTTCCTGCACATGATGTAAAATAACGTTTGATTCTAATTAAGTCACTTCATTGAGGAGGAAAACTGTGTCGGAGAGCTCCAAATTTAGCTCCCTGTGCCTCACAATGAGCGCACTTAATCCCTAAACAATGGAGGAGGGGGGGGAGGCTAAGTGGCAGAGCAGATGCAGCGATAAGGCCCTCGTCATCAGGCACGGAGAGGAGGACGGTGCGGGACACCAGCACTTCCAGCGCTGCCACCCCCCTGTGGGAAGACCTGTCATGCCACCTTTCCAGGGGAGAAGAAAACGGACGAAACTGGAAACTTTCACAGAAACTGTTTACATCTGGGCATGCAGCCCATATCCGCGAAACTGAGGACCAAGCTTGCCCCCATTTCTCATGCTGCTGATGCTGCTGACACAGACTGAATGCAAGCAAAGAGATGGCGGAGCAGATATGTGTGTGAGCGTGGCAGGGTAGCCTCAGGGGTGAAAGCACAACGAGCAAAAAGATGAAGGTTGATAAACCTGCCGTACTTCTCTCGTCAGTCTGAAAACACTGCTGGGAGCTCCAAGGTTTTCTGGGTACCTGAGCTAACCTGACTTTGGGCAGAGACACCGACTTGAGTTTGAGACTGAAACTCCAATCACACTTAAGTTGCGAGAATTAAAGACTTGAGACTTGACTAAGGATGTTTAGTCCAGTAGACTCAACTCAACTGGGGACCAGAATTGCAACATGCTGAAAATGTCTGTTTCTGAATGTGAAGGAAACGTATATGTATTTTCTATTACACTTTTGGATCATTTCTCTTTTATCCTTGGCTTTAGCCTGTGAACCAGGACGTCTCAGAAGTAATTGGAATGTGACCAGCAGACTGAAGCCCTGCCTGTAGCCATTGTTCCCAGTATAATAAATAAATGTGTTTTATTCTTACACTTTTTTTTAAAATATCTCAATCTGAAGTATTAGTGCATTAATACAGCTTATGTAATGAAATAAAAATAATTTATTCTGTCAATAGCAGAGTTGACATACTGTAGTAAATATTTTTTCTCTGGAAAAAGTAAGAAAGATATTTAGTTTAATGTTTGAGAATGACTGATTTTATAAATCAAAAGTCATTTCTCAATAATGTATAAAAAATAAATACAAGAAAATTATTCGTTGTCTTGAAATATTAAATGTACATTAGGTTATGGAATTATGTGTTATTTAATAACACTCTGTAAAAGTGTGGCTGTTCATCAGTGTCAATATAAAAATTATCAGAATAATTTCTATCAAATAAAAACGTGTTCTTTATTCAGAAATGCCCCAAAACAATTACATAATCACATCAAAAGTTAGAAACTCTGTCATTTCTTTGATTGCCAAATATATTAATGTGTGTGAGAAAATGTGTCAATGACAGGTATTAACTTAAAATACTTTGTAGAACTTCACTTTCTAAAGTTCGGTCCATTTACTTGTATTGGCTTACTGGCACATATTCCACATTCAATATGGCGGACGGGCCGGCCCGCTCCATGAGGGGTTTACATATTTATGTCTGTGGTTTCTCTAGTCTTTGGCTAAAAACCACAAGCTATTTCTTCTGCTAGTGCTAGCATTAGCACACATGTCTAGGTTGTTCGACTAAACAGGACTGGTGTGAACGCACCTTTAGCCTCGAGGTCCGAAACTCCAGTCTCAGTGAACAGTGTGCTTCTTTATTAGCCAGTAAAGTTAGCAAATTATAGGACATTCACGTTAGCTGCAACTTCATAACAATAAATATATGAATGTCTCTTCAACTGAACGCTGCAACAAATGACTTTGGATCATTTAGGAAACAAAGTAAACATGGCTTACCTTCGACATTCTCCCGCCGTTAAGCTAGCTACGACATTATGAGGACACTTACTGCTAAAATAAATAAAAGCAGGTCGCATTCCACTCATTCAGAGGTCAACACATTGATTTACTTGCCGCACTTTGCCTGGTTCATTATGTTGTAATGTAAGTATAGCTTTTGTTTGATGTGACTGTCTGTATCCTTAAGAAGCGAGAACAAAGGTTGCAAATGTGGATTTTAATTTTTATTGAAATATCAGAGTGAGGAGAAAAAAAAACCCCTCCAAATTCAATATTATGCTGTTTTAATGCTTTTCTTAATGTTTTTTGTAAATTAGGTATAACCACACTTAACAATTTTCAAAAATAAAGAGCAATTTTTAGCAGATTTTTGGATGCTAAATTAAATGTGCAGAGTTAGAGATGCATGTTAGAGATGCCATGGATTTGATGTAAAAAATGTTTAACTCCAATCATTAGAGACTTGAGATTATTGACTCTGAGATTTGACTTGGGGACAAAAATGACTTGTAAACGTGTCTGATGTCTTCGTATGGGAACAACCCACATACTAAACATACAAATGCATTTCCCTTAAATCTGGCACAATATAAAGGGAAAGGAACAGGCTTTGGAATGGTATATTTTTGTGCCAGAAATCTCTGTTATAACACAAACCTCCAGTTTTTTGTTATTGTAGCCCCTCCTGCCTTAGTTCAGTAATGCTTTGGGCTGGCTAAAAAGCCATTTTAACCGTATTCTAGACAGTTTCCTGAAGGCAACATGTTTAGATCCAACACTGCAGCTGAGCTTCTTCATCTCCACATCAACACACGGCACCACAGTTAGAAGTTTAGTACTTTTTCTTTCTTTTTCTGTACAGAGGATGCAACATCTGACAGCTTTATCAGGTAATCAGTGTTTGACGAAGCTTCAGAGAAGCTGCTCCCGTTCCAAAGTCCTCTCTCCTGGTGGGAAAACTCAGCGCTCCTGCTTTCCACCATCTCGTCCAATCGGCTGCGTCTCAGAGCCCAGCTGGCGTCCGGATCCATCCAGACAACAAAGCTGCCGAAGTCCTCAGCAGGACATTATGAAAGAATCTTTAGAGAAAGAGGTCACTTTTTTTTTTAAACGCGGATCAATAAAATCTATATCCCCATGCGCAGCGATCCTCCTCTCCTTCCAATAAACCTGCTTTGTAACTTATCAGCAAAATTGGGCACACTATCTGAGTTATGGATCCACTTTGTAAGTCTTGTTTTTATATATATATTATATATCTATATGTGGTCACATTTCCCTTTTCTTTCAAAGATAAAGACTTGCTAAATCAGTAAAATTTCACAATGACTTTCTTAAAATAATTTGGTGTCATTAGGTCATAAGGATGCCTGGCAGTGTTTATTTAAGGAAACCTGGGGGGGGGGACAGAGTCTGTTCAGTTTTTTTTTTTTTTTGTGGAAAAAAGTGCAGCATCGCTCGTCTCATGAGTCAAGGCTGCAGCTCGAGTCTTCATTTAAATATAGCCTCCATTCCCGCGAACGCTGTCACTCACAGGTTGACGGTAACTGTTTGACCTCATCTGCCACACTCCCTCTGCAGAGTCCTGCAAAAGTATTCACACCCACTCAACCTTTTTTTTTTTTTTAAACCTTTTATCACTTTACAATCACAAATTCAAAAGCATCTTTTTTGGACTGTAAGTAAGCCTGAGAGAGTCACAGAGAGTCCGTAATTCATTTTATTTGCAGTTTTTGTTGTAACTGGTTGTTGTTTCCATTTGTTTTATCATTTTTGGTTAGTATTTTATCTTAGATATTTAAAATATCTTCAATACAGCTTATTGCACTTTGAAAGAGCAAACTTGCATTGTTACGCCTTTATCAACATATTACTTGGAAAATGGTCCTAAAACAGCGATATTATCATTTATCGCTATAATTTCTGGGACAATTTATCGACTAGCAAAATTCGCTATCCTGATTGTATGTGATAAACCAAAATGAAAGGCAAATTACACTTTTGAATATTTTATTTATTTTTGTCAAACATCTGAAAAGTGTGACGTAGATTTGTATTCAGCTATCCTGAGTAAATGCTTTGCAGTAGTATATTTCAAACAAGCCTGGACTGAAAGGTTCTGACAGTTTTTCTGCACAAAATGTAACAAGACCAGCTGCATGTTTGGTTTTCCTCCTACTCAAAGTTCTACCAAGTCTTTAGTATTTACTTCCACCCGTCTTTTATCAACCAGCCTCCCTGTCTCAGCTGAAGTAAATAATCCCCACAGCAATACGCTGCCACCACCGTGTTCCAATGTGAGGATGCCAGTGATGGACGGTGTTCCTGGTATTCTGAATATAATCAAAAACAGTTCAGGCTTGACTTTTATCTCATTAGTATACATACATTCACTGTGCCTTCTACATATTTTGAGTCAAGCTAAAAACATTTTATTTCGTTTTTTATGGATTTCTTCCAATAGTAGTTTTCTTCGTTCCATTCTGTCAAGAAGGCCAGAGTAGTGGAGCGCACAGCTCATCATAGTTGTCCCTGTTTGCGGATAAATCCAGCTTCTTTCTTTTCTTTTTTGGTTTCCTGCAGCTCCTTCAGACAAGCCGTGGACCTTTTGAGTCACACTTTGGACACCCCTGGCTAAAGGGGTGTGAATGCTTTTGCAACAGAGTAGCAAAAGATTAACTAAAAAGTGAATTATGTTCCTCCACCCGGAGATTATCTGAAAATTAATCATGTTTTGTTGTCACTGAGGTTTCATTTGCACTCCAGAAGACGCCATGAAGAGCTAGAGCTGTAGCCGACGGGGCGTTCCCACCGCTCTTTAGATGGGTTAACCATTCAAAGCACATGATGGCTTCCAGGTGGGTTTGGTTGGAAGTCGTAGGCGGCCTGCTCCCATTGGACGGAGCGGTTTCTGCAGACCTCTGCTCGGCCACGTGCGGGTCGTAAGGTTCTTTACACCCTTCGCTTATACGATCTGCAATTTCATCTCACTGTGATCATATGAACGGCACTATATTGGCCTGTAAAGTTATTTAACGGTCATCTGCAGCGCATGATGGACAGTAAAAGACGGTGCAATCCGGCGCACCGTCTCAACCTTTAAAAGTTTTTGTCCGCGATAAAGTTTTAACAACCGGTATTAAAAAAAATAAATAAAAAATAACGTCTCAACCAGGTGAAGACTGGAACATGTCAACATGTCAGACTGATGATGGTGTTGTAGAGTCATGACTCTTCTTGTGTGAACGTCAACGTTTGTCATTTATTGTAACGGTTCCATGTCTCGTTCAAGTAGAACTGGACTAACTGGGAATCCCATGACTGTTCAGCTGTAACAGCGACGCCCAAAACAGAGTTGGGACAGTACAAGTATTTGATCAAAAACCCTGTGCTGCTGCAGACTGAGTGCCAGTAGTGACAGCCTAAGAATAATTTTAGCATCAATTATTGTTAGGTTTAAAAAAGAAAAAGCTGAGTAGTTTGAGATCGCTGATCTCTGCTTCAAACAGATACTAGTCAAAGGGGAAGTGCAGCAGGGAATGTTGTGAGAACGCCCTCGCTGAAAGTGAAGGAGATGACGGTGACCCAGGAACATGTACTGGTGCTGCTGACGCAGTGACCTCTGAACTCAGAACCTGGATCTGGGAATGACAGGAAACCTGACCTGACCGTGTTCTAGCTGCAAGTCAGAAAACCAGTAGTTTACTAGTCGTTCTCAACTACAGGCTGCTACTAGCATCGGCCTGCAGGGATTTTAGACATTCAGCAACCAACACAGTGGTGATCAGACTTTCTGTTCAAACTTTTGGAGGCCACAAAATGTATTTTTGAAGTTTACAAGTACATTTGTTGGACCTTTGTAATTCTATCTGCTTAAATTAAAGTAAATGTGTAAGATTTTATTGAAATGAAAGGATTCGTAAATCACCTTTTATCCAAAACAGACAAAGAGTCTTTACCAACTGTGTTATTAGAAGGCGTGTGATAGATTTTTTTCTTTTAGCCCAAGTTCACCAACAAGAATTAGCCGAGAGTAACTCTTTCCTCTAAGGTGATTGCTATTTTAACCAATGGGTGTTTCTGAATGTAGAAGCCTGGTTAATAAGTTAGAAATTATTTTTGTTGTTGTGTCAGGTCAGATTCAATTCATTACAGTATTGCAGCTCAGGGCCACAAATAGACCCCGAGCTGCACTTTGGACATCCCTGAACTAAGGGAACGTGCTCGCAATCCTGAAAGTGAGGAAAAAACAAGAAAAAGAAACCTTTTGTTGTTATGGTACAGCAGCCATATTGGATTTTGAGGTTAGTTTGTAGAAAATCACAGATGTAATCCACGGAGGGCGTTTTTTGTTTGTTTTGTATTTAATAAAACAGTAAATTTGTAGCCATTTATGTCCCACGTCCACATGGAAACAGTGTTTTTGTGGAGCCAAAATGTAAATTTATTTTAAAGGGGTTCCAAAGTGAATCTTTGTGTACAGGTAGAATGGATTCTGTGCTGATCCCACTCTTGACTGCGGAATAAAAAAAATAAATCAGGGTTACAGCTGCCAATAAACCATTAAATTAACCAGTTTTAAGCCAAGTCACACTTCATTAATACCTAAAGCTTCCAAAATATGTACATTTCACTTGAACAGTAACCGTGCTGCTGCTGCTGCAGTGTTTCTGCTCAAGCATAAAATTAGTGCCTGATCAATAATCTCTTGCAAATGTTATGACCTCAATCTGCATCTTAAAACATAAATGCTGGGAAAAAAAGAATATATTTGCTGGATGAAATTTCTTAAAAAGGCTTCACTAAAAGCACTATTCCCTTCATCTCCATGGAAACACTGAAAGAGGAAGTTGGAGCTTCCTTTAAATATTTCCACATGTGTTAGCGAATTTTATTAATGCATTTTAATGCAAACTGGGTAAGACACTGTGACATTTAACACTGGTGGCTGGTTTTAAACAGTACTCCTGTAAAAAAAATGCACCTGTATGTAGCTTCATTACACACAAATGATTTGCTTCAAGCATCATTTTGATAATTATGACCTAATGCTGAAAAACAAAACAAAATGCAATTACACAAGATCAAAAAAAGAAAAGAAAAAAGGATTTTTATGGCCTAGACTTTCACAGGGACTGACGGGCTTAGCAAGGAGAGTAAAACACAAAGTCTGTATTGCTAAAGAAACCGGTTGGCAACATAATGGCATAGAAGTGAGAAAAAGGGCTGGACTGCTGCTTGGTGGTCCAAAGTGACTTTAATGCCAGATAGTATTCACAATAAATTTGATTTAACACAATAGGATATTGCATGCTACTACGTGCAGCTAGCTACTTGTATGTTTACTGACTGAAATGACTGGAGTTGAAATAATATCAGCTTGGCTGACAGCAGGTGCGTCAAACTCGTTTTCTAAAAAAATCTGAATGTTCTTAAAGGGCCGGTTGTGCCAGAACGGATTGATAAAAACCATTAAACTGTTAAAATATCAATTATTGGCATTCAATAAATGTTTTTTACAATTAATCACACAGATTAGTCCATTCAGGATTTTATAATTGTTTTTGTGTATTTTTGCAACCAAACTCTCAGACTTTGTTGCGCCAGTTTATAAATATTTGTAAGGAATTTTCATGATGTTTGCGCTAATGTGACTTTTTATCAATCACTGTATCGATTATGGTCTATAACTTCAAGTAAGGCTGAGGCAGCATTCACTTAGACCCTATATGTTTGGCCAATTTTGTGGAAACTGCAGTAAAATTAGGGGGGAAAAAATGTGCGGATATGTTGACTTTGTGTGAATTTTGCAAATTTGTGAAAAACTGGAGGGACCTATTGATGTAATTCAGAGTCTGGCAGCAACATAAAAAACTACGGCTGGCCAGATTTGGCCCCCGGGCCTTGAGTTTGACTCACGTGGCTTACAGGACAGTGATTTCTCTCTCTCTCTCTCTGTTTCACTTTTCATTGCACAGAACTGTGTTATTGCTCGCTAGCCTCATAAGTGACAGACTTGTTAACACCCCACATTTAACCACTATCCTTACTGCTGTTTCTTTCAGTTTTGTTTTTTTCTCTCTGTTTGACTAAAACGAACCTTAGAAAATGTTTCCATTCCATGGAAACACATTTCCTGTATGTCCAGACCGCCGGCCTGAGCGTCGGTACGTGCAGGTTGTGAGTTGGAGCGGGTCGGACTATAAAAGTGTTGTTTCACTTACTCACCAGTGTGGTGAGTAAGTGAAAGAAGGGCTGCTCTGGTATGATTCGACTCTCATTCTGACTCCCCCAACAAAATGTGTCTAGATTGTTCGAGTCATTGCTTTGGTTTCCATGCAATCATGCGCTCGCTTGCAACATTTTCACATTACATGTTCTGCTGCCACTTGTTCCACATGTTCCAAACAGCAGGCAGATTTTAATGTGTCACATGAGAAGAGCTTAATGAGCAAATTGGTGTAAAAGAGGAGAACATGATGGTGTAGTTGCTGACATTATCAGTGGAAATCCCCCCCCCCCCTCCAAATAAGCATAAAATTACATCTGGCAAAATAAAAGCAAAGTTGTGATGGACCAATGAGAATTTCACTGACTGATTTTATTATTGTCTTTAGGTCTGAGTGACAGATTCTGATTATTATCTATCCCAAATTTCTCTCTGAGGACTGCAACAAACTCAAAGTCCTCTTTGAGCAACCATGAACGGAAAAATACGTGGCACATTTGCTTTGAATCAGACAGAAAATCACTATTTTAAAGGATTTCCTCCATTTATGCTATAAGCCAATTATCAACAACCTTTTATTTATTTATTTATTTAAGGAAACTCAAAAAAAGTGTCTGAAAATTCTGTTTGTTGATCTGTTTACAGACAAAATAGGTATACATTTTCAGTTATGATACTTTTAATGAGAAAATATTTTTTGTTTCAGTATTTTGCCAAAAGATTATTGGTCAGATTTACCTACTAGTATTATTATTGTTTTTATTGGGCCACATAAATAATTTAACGCATCTGAAACTCAGTGTAAATTATAGTTTTTAATGAAAAGTGACTACTGTTCCTACACTTAGTTTGTTTTTCCAGATATCTGAAGTCGTCCAGAACATGTGATGTCTGAGTCAATTTTCCTTTAAAGCCCTGCAGAGATATGCTGTGATTGATTTAACGAATAAGACACGGAGTGAGGGGGTTCTGAACTGACCAAAGGTTGAAGTCAAGCAAACATCTGTCCCTCTGTTTGAGGATTTCCTTTTAAATAAAATAAAATAAAATAAATATGAAGCAAGAGGCTCTTGAGTAGGAGGAAAAAGCAACGTTTGTGTTTGTAATCTTAAAAACGACCCGAATCCTTAATAAACATATCAGATATCGCGATGGATCAGATTACAAGATGCAACTCTTTTTATATTTGTGGTGCCTGTAAGAAAAATATGACTTTGAGATTAATAATAATAATAAAATGTCTTGGCCAGGATTCTCTTGCAACAAGAAATGTTTAATCTCAATTATATTTTCCTGGTATAATAAAGGTTAACAATAAATAATAATAATGATAATAATAATCATTTTTGCCTGTAAAGATAAGCTGAGTAGACAGGAGTATTGCGTTTTCAATCAGTTCGCCATTGGGACCAAAATGCAGAAGCATTCGGTGACTAAACTCAGTTTCCAGATTCCTGCAGCTTTGCTTCTCAGATTGGAAATAAAAGAAAATGAAAGAACTACGAGGTGAACTGATGAACTTGAAAGTTTGAAAAGCCACTGGTTTTAAATCAGGTTTAGACGAGAAGTAAACGTGGCATGCTAAACCATGAATGTCCTTGTGGAGTAACCTCTGCTGATTTAAAAAAAATAAAAGCACCATTCTTCTTAAGCTTTTCCTACTGCATCTAATTTCCAGATTAAAAGCTGCAAAAATGTGTCTTAAAAGATTTGACGCTTTCTTTGTAGCTTCTGCATAAGTGTCCGTGCGCCATGGCAGGGAGACAACTTGCGGTCAGGCTGCTGTGAATAAACTGCATGAAGCTGATTTATGAGTCTGAAACAACAGGCCGTCTGCAACTTAAAGCAAACCATCATCACACCCTAGATAAGCCTTGTTGTTTGCACGTAACCTTTCATTTAAATCTTTTTGAGAAGTCTCTCTCCTTTTTTTTCCATTAAAGAAGCCAGAACAAAGTACTTCCTGTATCTTAGCCACAACTAGAACAAACAAGTACTTGAGTTCACTATAGGATAAAGGCCTGTGTCCTCCTAAATAGATCCCTTTTGACAACCGCAGTCATCTGACCGCACCAAACACTATTTTTTTTCTTCTTTTATTCCGTTCGCTGGTTATTTTAATGGAGGCCGCACACACGGTGTGTAATCACAGGGAGCGGCAAAGAGGCGACGGACAGCGGCGGCTGTGAGAGGCAGAGAGACAAAAGCCTCGAATCAGCCGGAGCCAGAGGCCTTCTGAGAAACCTCAAGAAGGAGTTATGACACAAGATGGACGCCGGCATGACGCATAAGTGGGAGAGTGACACACCCGGTTCCAAGGAGGCCTCGCTAGACTTGACCAAAACACATGACTGCGCTTCCATATTCGACTGTAAGCAACGCCCACCGAAAGTCAGCGGGCCGAGAGCTGCTGCCGTGCAAAAACTATTCACACCCCTCGCAATAATCGCACGATGAATTAAAACGAGCTCAATAATTTTCATTTGCACAATTGGTGAGAGAGCAGGTGAAAAATGTCTCCGGTCTGGTGTTTTGGTCTCAACTGGTCACTTTTTTTGAAGGACAATTTTGCTAACAGAGACCTCAGTTTCCAGTTTGTGTTGTCTTGAGTGTGTCCTTTATTCGTTTTGCATATTTACAATGTCTTTCTGATTCCAGTGTTAAATGTTCATCAGAAATTACAGTTCATTGATATTTGAGAATGCGTCCCTGACAATGGTCTCCAAACAACAATATTGTTTACTGCGATATGTTCTGAGACAATTTATCATCCATCAAAATGTGTTAAATAGCCGCATATTATCTTCAGTAAAAGCAACTGTTCTGATAACTACACTGAAAAACTGACACTGCACATCACTGATCTGCACGGCGATGGATGAATCATGCCATGGGAAATACAAGAGGCTGCAAAAGACCAGTGATTGGGTTGCTGGTTCACTTTCCAGCTAAATATAAAAGCCAGACCGACAATCGAGACGTATTCGTGTGTCAGGATGGGAACAGTCAAAGTCCAGACCTGATCTGGACTTGAACACTGAGGCGCGTCGATGCTCGTCGTCACACAATCTGACCGAGCCGCTGAAATTTTGCAAAGAAGAAAAAACAGAAATGTCACTCCTCACATGTACCGCCAAACACTTGGAGGTGAAATTGGAGTGAAAGGTGATTATATACATGCAACATCGTCTCGATTTTCATTTTGAAAACCTCATTGGAAACATTTACAGTTCTCTTCCCGCTTCACGTGCTTCCATGTCTCGGCACATTGAGCTGTTTGTTTTCTCTGCCTCACTGTTCCCGAAAAACCAGAGAGTGTTCCTCTCCTTCCCCTTTTTTTTTTTTTTTTACTTTTCCTGGATGAAAGCATGTTACAGATACAAACTGTCCCCTGGGAATTGGACTTTTCCAGCTTTCCAAGTTTCACCAGATCACACATGCTGGTGTCAGAGCCAGGGGCTGACCCTTAATCAGCCGAGCTTTGTCAACAACAACTGAGAGCCACAATTATCTGCCCTATAGATAGGTAGGCTGCGCTCTGGGATCCAGGGGCTGTGGAAAAGGAAGACGCTGTCAGATTGCAGTGGGGGGGAGGAGAGAGAGAGTCTGCCTTAACCTCTGTGGCTCGTGTTTCTACTGCGTGCTAATGGACCCCTGTCATCATTATGGACAGAAACAGGAGGGCGCCTGCCAGCTGCATGACCCCCATAAAACAGGACAGGAAATCCTCACTGGGAATGAAAGGGAAAAGCCTCTTCTCTTCTCTTCTCTTCTCTTCTCTTCTCTTCTCTTCTCTTCTCTTCTCTTCTCTTCTCTTCTCTTCTCTTCTCTTCTCTTCTCTTCTCTTCTCTTCTCTTCCCTTCTCTTCACACTTATAAAATCAGAGAGCATCGCTTGTCCCAGTAGAAGGAAGGAAAGCTGAAGGTGTTGACATTATTGGAATGTATTTTGCTACTTCAAAATCTGGCTCCTTGTCCTTAAGTCATTTTGTAGCTGATCTGGTGGTACGCTTAAAGTTTTTTTTTTACCCAAACTTTACATTTATGACTTGAAGCAGAATTCGGCTTCTATGCACCACAAAACTGGAACAGACTTCCAGAAAACTGCAAAACACCTGGAACACAGAGTTCCTTTACATCTAGACTAAAAACTCTGGCTGTTTAGAGTTGCTTTTGAAACCTAATCATGAAACATTCATCAATAATCTGGTGTGCAAAATGTGATGTTGTCGACTGCATGTTCTACAACTTTGTAATGTTATGTTTTTATGATGTGAAGCACTTTGAAATGCCTTGTTGCTGAAAGGTGCTGAGCAAATAAAATATGATTGATTGACTGGGCCGGTAAAACGGTAAAAAAAAAAAAGAAAAAAATCTGTACTTTTAAATTTTTTTTAAACAGTGCATGTAAATTTCTGCTTTCCAATGTATGTGGAGACTGTGAAGCAGTTGCTCTCCCACACAGTGAGAACCCTGTATAATTATTACATACAGTGGATCACCCTTTGCTCTGTTACTAAAGTCCAACAGCCTGTAATGGGACAGGACTTTGTCACACTCCTCTTTAGCAGCGTCCACTGAAACGTGACAGCCTGTTTATCAAGAGCTCCTTCCTATCAGATCCTCAGGAGTTTGTCTGCAAAATAAAAAAGGAAAAAAAAAAGAAACCCGGAACACGTTGTCCCCAGGAAGTCAGGTTCCTTATTACAGCCAATAAGATAGTGAGCTTTATTGTAGTTTCGAGGCTACACATTAATCCACTTTGTTGAATCCTCCTCAGCCCATCATGTGATTACTTTAGTCATTACCAGTAGTGCAGTCATAATTACTCCGTAGTCTGTCAGGATATGGTGACAGGGGAAAATATGGCATCATGATTTATGCAAGAGGTCCCAATTCCAGTCTCAACCAGAAAAGGAGAAAAATCACAATCACATGACATTATATTAAAAAAAGAAATGCCGCACTCGCCTTGTTTTGTGAGCAAGCATGAAAGTGCACACGCGTGAAAGTTTGGGATTGCAAATGCATGTCCGAGTTCGCGTGTGTGCGTCTGTGTGTGTGCATGTGTGTGCGAGCTGCATCCATGGAGACGTGTGTGACGGCTGCATGATTCACAGTGTCACAACTGAGCAGAAAGGACTGGACATCCTGAGCGGAAACCACAGCGATCGAAGCTGCGTTTCCCTGCGACATCCCAGCCTAACACTCTCACAAAGAGTCACTTGACTGGACCCGCATATAGGAAGTGAAAGAGGAAGCCCCACTCGTCCATCCTGTCCTCCATCCCGATCTCTGCTCTGCCGCTTCACGTGAAACGCGCTTGTAGGCCCGCCGCAGAGGGTGTGAGAGCCTTACGGTTGCAAAACAAGAGTGGAAGAACCGGCTGAGGCTGGAAACGGTTTGCTGCCGAGGGTCAAATGTCTGGTCAGTTGACTTTTAGCCACACAAAGAGAGAGGGAGAGAGCGCGATGGGGGTCAGTGACTATCACTACTGTGAAAGCAGAATGTGGTGATTTGAATATTAAGTGATAAAGGGTAAATGGGCTTATGAAGCACTTTATCAAGTTCAGAAGACCACAAACGCTTCACACTACATTCAGTCATTCACCCATTCACTTGCTGACGGTAGCAAGATACCGCCAGACTCTGCCCCAGGGCGGTCTGACAGAGGCGAAGCTGCCATGCACCGGCGCCACCGGGCCCTCTGACCATCAACAGCAGGCAAGACGGGTGAAGTGTCTAACCCCAAGGACACAACGACAAACGGACTGAGTCTGGCTGGACAAACTCCTACCACCATTGCCACCGTCATCGGTGACGGCTGCTCAGTTCATCACATAACTCTGATCTCTAACGGAGCTCTTGAAGTTAAGTCTTGCCCAAGTACACAATGACAGAGGCGGATGTAGGGGAGACTGACACAAATTGACACAAATTTCTACCATCTACCATTTTTGATATAGACTGTCGTCAGCATAAAAAATGTCAAGTCAAGAGCTCTGAGAGCTTTAAGTAACAATACACACAAATTTGTTTTGTTTTTATATTGTTTCTGTTTATCATGTAAAAATGTTGTTAAAGTAATTTTGTAGAGTCCCGTAAACTATCGAAATTCTCTGCCAGAGTTTTTACAAAATAATTCCAAGGAAAAAGGCCTGCAAAAACACCTCAAGGTCAAAAGTTTGAGGACGCATCAAACGTCAATAACAAGTATCGGTATTGCCGATACCGGTCCTATATTTAGTTGGTATCGGATTGATACTGAAACACGCCGTATCGCATGCCTCCAGTCCAAACGCCCAGTGTTGAGGGGGCTGATAACGCACCTGGAGGCGGTGAGTGGTGGTTGGCTGTGGGGTCGTTTGGCCCGGCTTTAACCCTGGTGGCTCGTGGCCTCTGGCTGTGTTCATTGGTGTTAGTGTGCGCAGCCTGGCAGCCTGCATTCCTCTGCCTCTCCCCACACAATGGTGCGTATCTGCAGCATTCCTCTGTCTGTGTCCACTGTCTGAGACGCGGCCGGGCCTCGGCGGACCGCTGCTGCCCAGCTGAGTGGCTGGCACCACGCTCGGCTCAAAACTCAACTTTCTGACTAACACGCAAAAGTAATGCTTTTCTGAAATCTAACACTGAATATCCCCCTAAACACACCGTCCGCAGTATGAAACATGATCATGGTGTCTTCGTGCTGGGAGGATGTTTTTCTCCGCCATGGATATGGAAGCTGGTCAGAGTGGATTGGAAAATGTATGCACGTAAATACAGGGAAGGTCTGGAAGAAAACCAGTTAGAGCCATAAGTATGGTAAATTCATGCTTTAGAACGGCCCAGTCAAAGCCTAGACTAAAACCTGGATGAGATTCCTTGCGAAGACCAGAAGCACCGAAAATACGTTGAATCAGACTGAACTCGAGCCGTTTTATCTCTGCCGAAGTGCAAAGCTGGTGAGGACATACCCTCTGAAAACCTGCAGTTGTAACTGAGGGGGCTGATTACAAATGCATGCCACACTTTTCACATTTTCTAACCGCAAAAAGGTTTTAAAGCCACCTATGATTTCCTTCCACTTCACGATTACGTGCTACTGTGTGGTTGGTCAACTTCAACGGTAAAATCCATGGAAGTTGGTGCATGATTAAGAGACTAAAATGCGTAAAAGTCGAAGGGGTTTGAACACTTTTGAGAAGCACCGTAGTCTCGCCTCGTTTTGGTGCAGTTTTTCCCCTCCTCTCTTTGTCTCGCTCCTCTCTACAGAAGCATGTTTATCCTGGACCGTTTTCCCCTGCTCTCCAGTCGCCTTTCTCTTGTTCTGATGTCACGGCTGTACAGACACCTATCCCTCCTGCTGACTCAGTAGCCAGCCTCAGGCACTGTGGGCTCGGGGTGTTGGTGGCAGCGAGGGAGGGAGGGAGGTAGGGAGGAGGAGAAGGGAGGGAGGGGAGAGCGAGGCTCCCACATCAGGTCCCACCAGCCTATCACGTGTGAGAGAAAAGAGCTGGCTAATCGTTTCTGCAATGGCAAACTGTCACACAGCGCCACAAAAACCGCTCTCCTCGCCAACACTTCTACAGTATTATTCCACTGTTCCTTAGAAAGCCCCATGTGATGCGTTCAAGTGCGCAAGCACCCGATTGGGGGTGGGGGACGGCGTGTTCAGAAAACCGCAGAGATACACCAAAATATGTGACTTTGTGCACAGAGGCTTGCAAATTAGTTTTGATTTTTCTGTACATTGCAAACATGAAATCTGGAGTTTTGTTGATGTGTGTCAAGCTGTCACTTTGCGGGACTTTTAGGTGCAATTTACCTGAATTTAAAAGCAATTATGTAATTCACAATCAACCGGACAAAAATTCAGTTTACGGCCTCTCAGCAAACAGCTACCTGAACGGCTTCACAGGCGATAAACGAGGTTTAAAAGAGAGGCAGCAGACGCATATCGTTTGGTAGAACAGGTTTACGAACCTTCCACTGGTCACGTTAAGATAAAGTTTCCTGGTGGTTTTTTCTGCTACGTCACAGCAAGCAGACCTTAACGGATCAGGCCTGTTTTTTCTCTTTTTTTTTTTCTAGAAAAGTTGCTTCTGCAGAACTGCTTTCCGTTGAACAGAGAGATGACCTAAGCACCGTCCACGAAAGTCACGCTTGTTCCAGCAAATTCCTGTTAACTGAACCACCTCGCTGGCAGGAGAGGAGTTACAAAGTCTCCTGTGACAACAAAAAAAAGAAAAGAAAAGAAAGAAATAAAGAAAGAAAGGGGGAAAAAAACACTCTAAGATTCTCATAGAGGAGGTTATAAACTCCCTTTTACAATGTGACCACTTATCAACCATTATCACCCTGGCCTTGGGACTATTACGGTCAACTAAATATTGTTGTAGTGTTGAACTGGGAATGATCTTCAGTCCGGAACTTTGCTGTTAAGTTTTCACACACACACGCACGCACACACACGTGTTAAAAAAGAGAGAGAAAAACAACAAAAAGACGTATCAAGTGAGAAAATTCCTCCAGCGCAGGGCCAGCTGCGCCGTGCGCTGCTTGTTTCTCTCTTCCTCTGGTGATGAATGCAGAGGTGATGTGTTTGTCTGAGGAAGAGAGTCGAAGGGAAGCCTGATTTCCACTCTGTTTTATCTGTGCCCCGCAGCCCCCCCGCCCGATACCCCGCCGCGCTTTCACAGGCCCCGGGGTCCCACAGGAAGCAGCACTCTGCAAAGGCCAAAGGTCAGGGAATGACTTTTCACCGATGCACAACGCCAAGCGGGTCCGCCGAACGGCTTCTGCTCAAAAATAAAACTAAGAAGTGAGTTTCAGTGCAGGGAATTATTTTCAAGTAGCAGAATATTGAGGAAGCGACGTCTGTGCCGGCACACATCTGTTTCCTTTTCGTGTTTACGTGCGTCTTGCTGCGCTTTGATGCTGCAAGCTCATTTATGCAGTATGGCTGGATCTCCTTTTTTTTAGTCTAATTTGACATTATAAATATCACTAAGACAAAAGTGTTTGACAAGGTTCCTGTAAATATTAAGCGTTATCTAGAGATGCACCGATCAGTCAGCCAGAGGTTGAAAAGAGCCGATCAGCCGTGTTCACCAAACGGCAGATGAAAACACTGGAAAATCAGATTTTCAGCCATGTTTACTTAATTCACCGGCGTTCAAACTTTTGCTACTTTCAGTCCATAAACACATCCGTTAATGCTATGTCTTTAATTGCACCTTTAATAAAAAGATTAGAGGTGAAAAGATTTGATACATGAATGGAGATAATCTTGTGACAAAAATAAAAAAAAAAACTTAAAGAAATGTTAAGTAGCAGCTTTGTTGCACCAAAACTAGAAACTCCCACCAGTATTGGTCCATCAACACATGGATTAAAAACTTGCTCTTTGACAAATTGTACTGGGGTTTATTAAAATCAGCACAAACAGGAGCTAACCTTGCAACTTGTTAGTCTTCTCATACTATCAAAAATGACTCCAATACATTTTTTTTCATGAGTAGTAGTTCTTGGCGGAAAATAATCAATAACCAACAGCTGAAACACTACAATAAACTACATCCTGCATCATTTCTGCTCCATAAATGCTTCGACCAGCAGCTTCTCTTTCCTTCCATGCACTTTTTGAGTGGAATAAAACTTACTCAGTCGTGTTGTAGTGGCAGGAGAGACTGCAATATTGGCAGATCAGACCTCAAAGGAAAACTGAAAGTTGGTATGAGCAAAAAAAACAACAACAAAAAGAAAAACAATCTGTGCGTCTCTGTGACGAACTGATCTGTCAAGATGACAAAGATGAGGAAGAGTGTGAGGTGCTATTGCTCGGTAGTGATGGTTCGTAGCAGGAAAATGATTTGTCTGCAGATAAGACTCAAAGTTAAACTGTCAGATTAGGTTTATTGATCCAAATAAATGCAAAAAAACAAAAACAAACAAAAAAACAGATATTAGATGGAAAAAAAAACTACACATATATTTGTATAATCAGATATTTGTTTTGGAAGAAAGGCTGATACTGTCCAGCAGAATCCAATTCACAAAGAGTATGACTTGTTTAAGTAATTCATTCTCTCCCCACTTAAACCTCTCAACTCACACCCAAAAAAACAGGCATAAACACAATCCATGATTTGAGCAATAAAAAGAAAAGCAGAGAGAAAAGAAAATCACCTCAATAAAAAAATTAACCATTAACTAAATGATTACACTGATGCTAATAAAAGCAAATCTGATTTCAAGTATTTCCTTTCAGACAAAATACAGATAAGCTATGGCAGTATAAAATAAAAACATCTCATACATGACCAGCATGCATGCATCACTGCAACCCCCCCAACCCCCTCCCCACTCATTCTCATTAGTTTTTTTTTTTTTTGTTTTGTTTTGTTTTTTAAACTATTATTTCAGTCATTGCATTTCAATGATGGGAATGAATTTCGTCCTTGTTGTCGTCGTCGTCGTCGTTGTTGTTTTTTAAAACGACTAACTCACATTAAATACTCTGGTGAGGAAGGGTTGTCGCTGGTGGAGCCGGTTTCGTGGTAGCAGTTCGCACCGGACAGTTTCTCGCATTTCAGTTTGTAGGCGTCCCGCTCCCGGACCAGCCGGCTCAGTTCGTGCTTCAGCTGCTCCACCTGCGTCACCAGGCTCGTCTTCTCGTGCTCCAGGATGTGCTTCTGCTGCACGCGCTTGAAGCGGCACGACTGCGCGTAGCCCCGGTTCTTCAGGGTCCGGCGCTTCTGCTTCAGCCGCATCACCTCCTCCTTGCTCAGGCCCCGCAGCAGCCGGTTGAGCTCCCTGACGGACATGGACACCAGCTGCTCGTCCGAGAAGTGCATCTCCGCGTTGGACCGCCGGTCGTGGCGGCCGTGCTGCGGCTGCTGGAGCTGGTGGTGAGACCCGAGGACCTGCTGAGCCTCCGGCGACTCCGGGGACTCGCTCCCCATTTCGTCTTTCAGATAGGGGTCTTGGCAGTGGCTGCCCGGGATGCCCTGCATGTCGGGGTGACCCGGGAGGCCCGGGTAGTGCTGGACGGGGTCGCTCAGGTGGCCGTAGCCGTCGTAGTCCGGCTGGTAGGACTGAGGGTGGTGGCCGTGGGGCGCAGACGGGTGTCCCTGCTGCGTCGTGGCCCCTATTAGGGCCTCCATCGCATCCTCGGGCGTCAGGCCGAAGGCTTGGGGGTACATCTGATGAGGGTACCCGCCGTTGTTGTTGGGCATCCAGAACTGGTCGCTACCGGGGTTGGTTCTCTGCTCGTTCGGGTTGACGTTTGGCGACGAGGGGACCGAGTTGCAAGGCGTGCTGCCCGGGGTGGAGGAGACGGAGTCCGGTCTCTGCAGCTGACCGCACGGCCCGATGAAGGAGCGGTCCAGGCTCTGCATGGTCTCCTTCTTGACGCCGAACTTCATGAAGTCAAAGTCGTTGGCGAAATCCATGGGGAGTATTGTGCAGACCCCCCACCCTACCACCACCACTCCAAGTTAGGATGTGATATAGAACAAGGTGGCCTCGTCACGCAGCTCCAAGCGGCCACATATATTTCATGCAGTGAGAGGAGGAAAAAAAAGGGCCTCACTTGCAAAAAAAAAAAAAAAGAAAGAAAAAGGGAAAGTACCTCCAAACTCTAAAATCAAATATTTAAAAAAAAAAAAAAAAAAAAAAAAAGGAGGAAAAAAACCCCAGTATCTTCCACACCTAATGAGCGCTGCCTGCCCGGGTGGAGGAACCCCCAATGTGAGAGTTGTGAGGACTCCTGAATGCTGGACGCACCTCTGTGCGCTCAGGAGAAGCGCACTTTCTTCATAAGCTGAACTGACACAAAGTCACGCCTTCCAGACTACACCTCCACACGGCTCTCCAATGGAAACATGCTGAACAGGCTGATTTGCATAAAAGCTATTCCGTGTCTCCCCGTCCTACGGTCCACGGGAGAAGCTTTTTTAAAACAAAACACCAGTATGTAAAGATTGTTTGGCAAATTTAAATTTTAATTTAGATTTGCTCCTGATTCGTGGTGGTGTGTGCTGCCAAACTGATTTATTAGAGAGTAGGGGGTCATTATTAAACCCTTATCACTAAATAAATCAATCTAATTTGGGTCTGAAATACCGTATTTTTTCCAATACTTATTTTATTTCTTGGCTATTTATTTATCCTAAAATAAACAAATGAAAACAAAATTCTGATAGACAAAAAGAGGGCAGAGTCAGGTCATTTTAAACACTGGTTTATGTTGTCTTCCGAGTTGTACTTTTGTGAATACTGACATCTTGTGGATAAACTGCAGGTGCATGATCAGGGATTCTCCAAACTTAAAACTGTGACGTGCCAAGACCACGTTCAGTTCAACCCGTCTGCTTTTTGCATTAACAATAAAACCGTGCTGATTTTAGATCAAGTAAAAATAAGAAATACACTATGGCAAGCATAACACTGACAAAATAAATGCTGGCAATAAGAACATTGACAATTTTTTGCATGTGCCTTCTTAAAAACTTTATTAGCTGTTTAGTTGCAATTACGTTTTGTTGATTTTTTTTTTTTAGACACATTCATGAGGTGGATGAAAAAGGAGATGGTTACAACATTTTTTGGCTTTGCACGTTTGTTGCCTTCCAAACTGTTTTCCTGTTAGGAAGACAACAAGCTCAGCCAGGTGGGAAAGATAAAGTCCGTGACCATCAGTTTTCAGGTTTTACCACTAATTCTCTATGTATTTTTGATTTGGACTTTGACTGGGACACTTAATCACACACACATGCGCTGTTTTGAACCATTCCAATGTAGTTCTGGCTGTACGTTTTGTCTGATTCTCCTGTTTCCACCACCATGTTCCACAGTGGCAAAGTAGTAAAGTGAAGGGACTTATAACACACTGGGGGGAAACCCTGATGTTAAAAACTAAACGGGCATTGTTTTGTGCGAAGGTTTTCTAGCCACAAGCTAACTTGCGAACCCATTCCTTGGTTGGAACTTTTGTTTTTAAAAGACTTTTAATTAATATATTCCCCTCACACACACATATATATTGAATTACTGTGACTATTAACAAGAAAAATGCAAAAACGCATTTTCGTGAATACTAATTATTCTCAACAAAGTAGGCAAGACTTTTAACAATTTGCTTCATGCCAATTTTTCTGTGTTCTTGAGTAGTTATCACACCTAAGCAATGGATCTTCTTCACCTTCTCCAGAGTCACCATGGAGATCTTGGGTGCTTCTCTTATGTAATGTCACCTGGTCTCCAGCCTGTCAGTTTAGGTGGAAGGCCGTGTCTAGGTTGTTTGTGGTCAAGCTGTACTCTCTCCATTGTCAGATGATGGGGATAGTGTTTTCCTTTGCACTATCACAACATTAAACTTCTCCTCTATGTCTGCTGGGGCCTGTCAGTTGTGTTCCTTGGCATTCACAGAAAGCCCCAAAACAGGCTAAAAACCTGAGTGATTACACACAAGTGTCAACAGGATCTCAAAGGGTTACACAGCGTGCCCTGAGATGATCCTCTGTCAACGCTTACTACCAGTGAAAATCTCACTGACAAAACCTAAAGGACTTGAGCCAAAACCAATAGAAATTACTGTAAAAGAATGGCCTGGCATTGTTTTAGCTAGTTAGATTTTCTGGGAATTGAGGAAAAAGAGGAGACAGTGTGACTGAGTAAGGATTTCTCAGGGACACATACCAGGACATGTGCCAAGAGACCCGAGCGATTGTATAAGTTATGGGAAACATAGGACTATAAAGGCCAAACAGCGCATATAGTAATTACCGTGCGTGAAAACATGAAGCCCTCTGAAAATGTATTCCGAGCACGCAAAGCAACCGCCAATTCCTAATATATCCATCTCCCTTTTGCACATTTTGTCACATTAGAACCACAAAACTTAGTGGAATTTATTGGGATGTTATACAAAAGAGCGACACAAAGTGGCATAAAATTGTGAAGGAAAATGATACATGGTTCCTATTTCTTTTCCCAAAAAGAATGTGGGATGCATTCATGCCTCTGTACTATATTACCACCAAATCAAATCTAGTACACCCAACTGCCTTCAAAATCAGTATACTGTATAAAGTTACTTTGGGTCAAATGTCTTCTCAGTATTAGAGCTTTTCCGAGAAGGTTCCATACCTAGCAAGACATTGGCCAAACTAAAGAGTAGCAACCGAGAGACCCACAGGACACTTATGAGTCTTGCTCTCCACAAATCTGTTCTTTATGGGAAGTCACATTCATAAGAAAGCCAGAGAAAGTTATGTTTGCCACAAGTGAGGTAAGGGTCACAGCAAACACGTGGAAGAAGGCGCTCTGGTCAGATAACACCGAAATGTATCATGTTGGCCTACATGCAAAACGCTACATGTAGCAGAAAACTATCAGCTCACATCGCCCTGAATGAAAGAGGCCCTTAAAACATCACTGAGTGGAGACACTGTATTTCAGCAGGGACAGAGATGCTAATCAGAGTTGATGAGAAAGACGAGTTGAGCTGAATACCAGGGCAAAACGGGAAGAAAACCTGTAAAAAGCTGCTTTTTGAAATCCAGAAATCTAATCTATACGCAGATGGACTAAAGAAACCTGGCAGTTACTAAAGAGAGTAAATTTTTAAAGGGTCAGATTATATAAAATCAACTTTTATGAGCTTTACATCGTGTTTCGGTGTTATTCCCTCATCAAAAACATACCTTGAGTGTTGCTTTGATTCCTTCTTGAATGTTTGAGAAATGCTTTTGTCTCCATGGCAACCATTCAGCTGTACAAAACACCTGGGTGGACTTAGCTCCGCCTTGGAGATACAACTCTTCCTCTGCAGCTCCAGTTTCCAAGTTTCTGTCTCACATAGCAGCTCCTTCAGACTAGCCAGCAGCAATTAGCAAACACATGGTGGAACCGCTGAGCTATTCATATGAGCTCCTTCTCAGTGAAACGCTGGTAAAAACGATGTTATGATGACTTCCTGAAGGTTTCAGAAAGAGCAGGAGATTTCAAAGAGACACAGGCCCAGTTTCAACAAGATCACATTTCTTTTAAGTCATATTTGACATGTACAGCATTTTTATAACAACTGAAGGGAATACAGTCACTTGATTGTGCTATAAGATGATACTTTATGGCAAAATACATAATACTGCTCCCTCACCTTAGTCCTACTTTGCTCTCCACGTACAAACATTTTAAATATACATCTATACATTTAGAGAGATATAAAAAAGTGGATTTTCTTTGTATATATATCCATCTGTATATTTTTTGACAAATGAACCTCATTACAAGGCATATTTTAATTTATTAAACATTATTGTATATGTTAGAATGGCCCAGTCAAAATCTAGAACTACTGTAAGTTCAATTGAGGATGTGTGTCATTCTATGAAAACTATAAACCATTTCCATCCTATCTGACTGGGCTTGTGCTATTTTCACATATCTACTAATTCGGTAGCGCCTGGAGGAACATATTTTCACTCCATTTCAATCTGAGGTTTCAGAATAAAAGCCCATGAAGACAAATGTGCGCAACACTATTTTTTGTATAAAAATTTATTTGT
Organism: Poecilia picta; assembly: GCA_033032245.1. Classification (NCBI taxonomy): domain Eukaryota; kingdom Metazoa; phylum Chordata; class Actinopteri; order Cyprinodontiformes; family Poeciliidae; genus Poecilia; species Poecilia picta. Next base: position 6,900,133 of record CM065357.1, on the reverse strand, counting down.
AATTTTTTTTTTGAAAACCACTTATTTTTTCACCACTTCCCAAAATTACACTATTTTGTGTTCAGTTTATTACACAGTTCCAAATAAAACGCATTAAATACATGTGAACGCTCTGCAAGGCTCTGTATGTTTATGCATCACCATGGCGACACCTTATCTGCATCTGCAGGCATCTACAAGAAATGGGTCACATCTCACTTCATTGGGTTGCTGCTTTACAGACGATGAGGTTTGAAGGATGAACACTTTCATTTTCAACGGACCCTGATTGGTCTTCCAGCACCTGCTGGGATGTTTTTCAGGTTTTTTTGGTTGCTAGACAACCATAAAAACAGACCTTTGAGATGTAGCTAGTTTAAACTCATCCAGTAACACCAGGACTGTGTATACCAGCATGTCCTCCAGCAAACGACAATAACCATCACAAACTTCCTTTTTTCTCCCCTTCCTAATGCATTGTTCAGTCATTTCTAAGTGATACTCTACGCTACATAAGAACAAGCTTGGATGAAAACACAGTGACAAGATGGATATAAGTACTTTTCTGCAAATATTGTTTCAGTTATTCGTTTCTAATTGAAGACACAATTCATTTAAAATGATTATCTGTTAAGACAACATCTGAGAATCTCTGTTTCAAAAAAAATAGCAACATATTGGAGAATCATTTTTACACCTTGACTCCACGTCTTTGCCTTTCTGTCTTAAACTGTACACACTACATCTAGGCCTTGGGGCAATGCTTCGTCTCTTTGGCTATTTTGTAAACACAAAAGTCATTTACTGCTCAGCCCAGGTAGAGCAAACATGGAGCGAACAAGCAGCATAAGAAGAAAGACCATAGCAAGACAACATAAGACGGAAGTCATGATTGCGGGGGAACAGCTCAGGTACGGTGGGAAGACGGATGGGTGGGGGGGTGAGAGTACACTATGTGGGTTTATGGCTCAGATAAACTTCAAAACTCATTGAAAACTTGAACATGGATTTAAGGTTGAGGCTTCACGACGGAAAGCTGATCAAGGATCGGCGGTACCACCTGCGGACATATCCGAACTGCTTTGTGGCGCAGGAGCTGATCGACTGGCTGGTGAGTCACAAGGAGGCTTTGGATCGAGTGACGGCTGTTTATCTAATGCAGCACCTCATGGACCACGACATCGTTCATCACGGTGAGAGGTGCAGACACTGGACACTTTATTGGTGGTATCCATGTCAACCCTATAACCCAAATAGTGGATCAGCAAATCACATGTAAGGAACTTAAAGGGGAATTATTATGTATTTTCCAGGCCCATAGTGTAATTTTATAGTACAATCCAGTAACTGTTACCTTCAGTTGTTGTACAAATGCTGTGTATGTCAAACATGACTTAAAAGAAATATGACTTGAAATTAAGCCTGTGTCTCTTTAAGATGCTCCTACTCTTTCCAACTTCCACCATCAAGACATCATCACAATCCTTCTCATTCTGCTGTTTACAACCATTCTTAAGCACCTTTCACTGAGAATTCATGTGTTGAGCTCAGCAGACGTGCAGTTGCACCAGGTGTTTAATTGCTGCTGCCGCTAGTCTGAAGGATAGTAGGGGAGGGGTGCTCTGTGAGATGGAAGCTTGGAAACTGTAGCTTTGTGGAAATAGGTGGAGGTTTGTGAGAGGAAGGTTTTAGGCAAACCATATGGTTGCCACGGGAGATTAAAGTATTTTTAAAGAATCAAACCAATACTCCAGGTATGTTTTCTGATGAGGGAATAACATTATACCATGATACAAAGCTAAAAAAAAGTCAATTTTACACAATTCCTCCCCTCCCTTTTTAATGCATTTGGTCATCTGGATATGCTAACATTCTAACCAAGGTTGGGTGAAGAGCAGGGATTTAAGGGACCGCAAACATGAGATAGTCATCAGTGCCAGATGGATTGGTCTTAGTTTCTTTTTCAGAAACTTCTGATCTGTTTGGATTTTCAAACACAGTCATCTTCTGGGTTTACTGTGAACGATGTGAAAAGATAAAAAAAAATTATAAGAATATCGATGTAGCAGCAGGTGTGTGGACAAAAGTACCATGTTGGTGTCAAAGGTCAGGGGAGAGTGGGCGATTCCAATCATTGATGTAGCAGCAACAGCACCAAAATATCTGAGGATGTTTCCGACACTTTGTTGAATCTGTATCACAAAGAATCAAGGCAGTCCTGAAGTAGGAAGGGGGTCCAACCCATTACTATCAATGTGTTTGTAATAATGTGGCCAGTCAGGGTGAGAAAGAGCAATTTTAGACATTGGGTATGAATACAGTGGATGTTTCTGAAGCGCTTGCTGCACATGTTAAACGGTGTGCTACTTTTTCTCCTTAGTCTGTGACAAGAGACCAGAATTCAAGGACGCCAAACTGCTGTATCGTTTCCGCAAGGATGACGGTACATTTCCCTTCAACACTGAGGTGAAAATCTTCATGCGAGGGCAAAGGCTGTATGAAAAGTAAGAACTCGATACAAAAAAAAAAGTGTCGACTGAAAATAGCTTGATAATGTGACCGGGAGGAGTACTGAATGCAATGCTTTGCGAAAAATTTCAAATATCCATTATTTTTAAATAGAAGTTCTTGAATTTGATTCAAGTTGTTGTGGAAAAGATGGCAAAGCGGCATGTTTACCACTGTGTTGCATCACCTCTTTTCCAGCAATTCTCTGTAGACATTTCTGAGGTAGAAGAAAAAAGAAGATATGTTTCTGAAAGCTACATTCAGAGAACACTCTTTCCTGTTACAGCTGGCTGCTTCGTTTGCATGGCACCACAACTCTAAATACGAATCCATGTAGACTTAGCTTTAAAATTCAGGAAGTTTGTGCTTGGTTGGTTTCCTTTGCTGTGATAATGCCTCGGTAAAAAATAAAAATAAAATATCTATATTTCACCAATATACTTATTGTGCCATGTTTGTTCAAAAATGCTTTTGTAGGTTGAGCAGCAGAGTTTAGTCCATGAAAATCTTACAGAATGCAGAAAGTATTCACAGTGCTTCACTTTTCTTCTTCTTTTTTTTTTTTTTTACATTTTATCATGCTACAGCCTTCTTCCAAATTGTATTAAATCACTACCAGAACTCCACTGGACACTGGCAGGGAAAAATATGGTAATTGTTTTACGGACATAAACTACATAATCAGTTTGCTGCTCAACCAAGCAGCAAGCAGATGCATCTTCCAGTTGTGACAAAACTAAAAGGGAACAAGTAGTTCTTTTTTTAAGATTTATTTAAAAGCAACACATTTTTAATGTAATATTACCCTCTGCCAAGGAAGATTAATTGCTTTTATCACATCTAATGGTGAATAACTGCGGATTATTACACAAACTAATGACCTACGTATTTCCTTTCTGAAATTTCCAGAATGTGTTCTGAGAGAATTTGTTTCGTGATTTTAATCACCGGTTCTTTTCAGCCTTGTCGCCGACAAAAACTCCATCCTGCAGCTGAGAGAAGAGCACGGGGTTTCCTATCAGCGCTCGTTTCCAGGCTACCAGCTGATTGACTGGCTCCTGCAGAACGGGGAGGTGGAAAGCCGGCGTCAGGGAGTGGACCTGAGTCGGGCGTTGCAGGAGCATGGCATCATTCAACACGGTGAGTGCAGAGCTTATTTGCACTCCAGTAAAGGGTAAGCAGCAGCTGCCCGCAATGAGTGGCCACTGGGCACTTTTTGCAATCAAAAGCAAACACACACACACCCATCCATTCTTGAAACTCGTTCCAGTGTTATTTAACGCATGCATTCCATTCCCATCACCAGTGACAAAGAAGCATGACTTCTTCGACAGCGGGCTCCTCTATCAGTTTTGCATCAATTTCCGTCGCCGCCGGCGCTTATCTGAGCTGCTAAATGAACGGGAGCAAGAGAATGATGGGGCTTCCATTCAAGAGGAAAACAATCTCGACAGTCCGTTTTTTCTACGCAAAGACCCCATCCAGGAGCATAACAGTGCTTTTCAATCTAGTTAATATCAAATTTTCTGTTTTCTAGTTATAAAAATACACTTTGATTTTAATGTTGACTTCTGAATACACCTTTTTTTTTCCCTTGCAGTGGAGCCGAGTAAAGACATAAAACAGATCACAGGTGGCCGGAGATCCAGTCTGAATTCGCTTCAGCTTCATTCTGGCGGAGTTCAAACTTACGGTCAACTCTCTTCCAACTCCGTCGTGAGATGCAATCCTAAATCAGGCAGGTGGATCGATTGCATTCGGAGCCCAGATAAATTAAATATGATGTGTTAGAGGTAGAAAATCCAAAAGTCTTAAAAATATAGAAAGTTGAAAAAAACAAAATCAGTTTCCCTTGTTTTTCAAAGATATATATTTTTATAGTGATAGATAAAATTATTTAATCCCAAGAAAATATATATTTTTAATTTATTTAAAGTAAAGATAGATTAAATAATTTCAGTTTTGGGACTTTTTAAATCTTGAAACTGTGGCACGTGTGGCATTCCGTACATGCTTCTTATTCTTGTGTGGCATGTTTACATTTGGCCTAGCCTTCCTTTTACAGTCACATCTGTGCAGCAGTATCTTCATTTCATTTATGGCTGCTCATCTCCACCGTCCAGCCCGTTTATGGCCGATAAGGACACACCTGTTAATCTAATGATAATTTAGAGGAAGTCTTGAAACATCAAAGCCATTAGTATTTATCAGCCTTCACCTGTTACTTATCGGGTGAGTTGTAGTTATTACCTCCAGATACGCAAACAGGTCTTCCACAGAAAGTGCTGAGTTTGCTAGAACCATCAGATCAGAGGTGGTGTAGGTAGGCTCTACCTGCAGAATGAAAGGTGAAAGTCATGGTAACATTTTCTTTGGACCCTGCCCGGCCCAGAGTGGAGGGACAGGGTAAAGCTCCAGATTGTAATGGAGCAGCTTAGTGAACTCAAAGTTCATTAAGGTGTCGCCTAAACCATTGTGTATTTGGTGTGGGGGTATGGGGTTATTTCCATGCTGGAAAGAAAAATAATAGAAAAGGTTTAATAGAACTTACATTTTTATTTTTCTTCAACAACAAACCTATCTTTAAAACAACATTCTTGACCATAAATGGATAGTTCTGGGCCTTATCCATCCTTCTGTGTATATATATAAAGATACAGTTTTATATTTCTGTATGTAGTGCTGCTCCCTGATTAGACAAAATTACACAAACATTTTCATTTTATGAACTCGGATTCAAACTTCAGACTGAATCCTGAAAAACTTGTAAATGATGGTGTATGCCCTCTATTGTAGCATAGCATAGCATAGCACCATATTCTTTTCAATAGGAGATTGCTTATATACTCAAACATATTGTCTGGCTCTACAGTTTTAAAAAGACATGTCACATGTCAGGAGTTACTGGCCCCTGGAGCACCCTTCCTCAAGAAAGTGCTTACGGTGAGTGACTGTATGTGAGAAATCATATTTAGTTTACATATCACACTTGATTGTAATGCTTGTAATATTGTGATTTTTTTTTTTTATTATAACGCTTCTGGTGTGTGGACCAGAATAGTGGAATAGTCTATGGTGGGGACTAATGGGTATCCTTAAAGCTGCAGTGTGTAATTTTTATGAAAAATATTTTAAAATTGTTGAAACTCTCACCATGTTATGAGACAGATATTCTGTGAAAAATATTGCTTGGCAGCGCTAAGACCCACCCCCTGGCTCTGATTGGTTGTTTTTGGTCGAGAGCGGTACATTTCTTCAAATGGCAATAGTAGCTCAGGGAGGAGCTGGAGAAGATTGATCCTTTCACAGATTATGTGTCTCATATGATACCATCAGGATATGGTGATAGTTTTAACAAATATGAAAAAAAAAAAAACAAAAAAAAAAAAACGAAAGCTGCCTATAAAAGTTACATTCTGCAGCTTTAAATGAACTAAACCGAACCAGACATGTTAGCCACACTCAAGTTCGTCCTTGAAAAACAACGATTATAACTCAGGGCTAACTGTAAGTTTGCATTTTCCATCAACTGTAAGATGTATTTTAACTCACCGTGACCCCAGGTGATCGGTGACGCCCTGGGCTGGGGCATTGTGGTCAGAGGCAGGGCTCCCTGCTACGTTCAAGCCGTGGATCCTGGCAGCCCTGCGGCAGCTGCTGGAGTTAAGGTGAGAGAATTTTTTTTTTACAAATAAATCACACGACACAGTAAAACATTAAGTGTTTAGACAGAAGTGAGATCCATGAATGTAACCAATCTCCATAGATACGGCAGTTTGTGTGCCAGGTGAATGGCAGGTGTGTTCTTTACCTGGATTACAAGACAGTGACCAGGCTGGTGATGACTGGACCTCGTGTTGTTGTGCTGGAAGTTATGGAGCAACTGGAATGAAAACTAAGTCGGAACAACAATAATGTTAATAAATCTTGAATAGGAACAAAACAAATGATTGTGAATTAAAAAAAAAAAAGAAAAAAGTTAGGAGGCATACAAATACATCGCTGTTCACCTGAACAACAGACGGGACTGGAGTGAAGCCTTCTACCAGAACGGACGGGGTTCTGGTTCTGTTCTGGGGACTCATCTTGAACCTTGAGAGATAATTGTGCAAAGGATTCTTCATAAAATAAAAAAACATTACAAACATGAGCATCCTCTTCATTGTCATACAATAAAAGTGTCTTCAGTCAGAGGACTCTTCAGATTTGGTGTAACAGACTGATACTATTCTTCCTGCCCAAAGCCAACAGCATCTACAACCACTCTTTGAAGTAGGGCTGCCACCGTCCTGTAAAATACAGAATCGTCCCGTATTGAACCGATACGAGACACGGTTTGTTCCATATTTCTATAAATGTCTGATACACACGCCTATCACACACATATCAACACTAAATATAACAATAATGACCAAAATAAAACACAGGATATAAGGTCAGCTAAACTGTCATGGCCGGAGCTACACAGGACCCGCCAAAACGCAGCACGAACGGTTGCAACCCGCGTTTTTTATAATCTCCATCCGACGCTCCACTGTGTCCTTAGAAGCAAGAACTCTTGCAAAAAAACCCCAGACGTGAGTGGGAAGACACACATTCCAGGAAGACCAATGTCAGTGAGGATGAATACAGACATTGTTTTAAAAAATTTGAGTCGGCAATATTCAGTGGCGCAGTGTGCTGCTGTATGATATCAGACAGAATGGATCAGGAGAGGGACACTGCAGAACCGTCAGAACCAGACATCAGCGTCTCTTGAGGCCAACATGGTACAGAACATTTTGCTATAGCTAATTTATTAAGTTTCTTATTAATGCCTGTGTAGACCACCATGGTTTGATTATGATTCTTAAAATGTTGAGTTTGGATGATAGGTTTTTTCATATAAAATAGTATTAGCTAAAGTAATATAAACGACAATTTAAATAACAAATCATACTAATAGATTAATAGTAAATAAATAAATATTGTGAAAAGAAACTGTTTATTTATCCTACATTAAAACATTTTTGTTAGGTTTTTCTGTGTAGGAAAAATGTTGATTGTGATCAATATCATTTCACTATTATTCTATTAATGTGGGTTGCCAATTTGTATAACCTGACTATCTATCAAGCTATAACAAGGAAGTAAAGACATGCTAACCAATGCATCAGGCACAGACAGACAGGGGTTAATTCAAGTGGCTCTTTGGTTCACTTTACTTGATAAAATATTGACCTGTTTTTGATTTCATTCTTTTTTAAGTGCTCCCCATGAAAAAACACAGACTCCCCATGGCCCTGGTAAATTTGGTCTAGAACCAGCCTCTGAACCCAACTCCTTATTGTATAAATATTTTTGGTATTAATCTTTAAAATACCAGAACTTGCACAGAACTTACTTTTGGCTATCTGACATGATTTAAAAATATTAAATCACGTGCTATGATCAGTCAATCAGTACTTCAGTATTTTACTTTTTACCAAATACCTTTTGCACCTGCTTAATTAAAGCTTAATCTACTCTACTTAACATGTTGAAGTTATACTACTGTGACTGGAGTGGTATAACTTGTGTAATGATTGCACTATTGATACTTTTTTCACAAAAGACAGCCATACAGTGATGTGTACTACTTCTGTGGGCACCAAACCGTGGTGGCCATCCCATATTTTCATTTCTGAATGGTGACAACCCTACTATGAAGATAATAGGAGTTTATAAAGCATTTTGAATTGAAATGAATAATAACACTTTTCAGAAAGTCTATAAAAATAAAGTTATTGTGCATATTTGACTGACATTTAAACTGTGAAGCTGTTAATAAAAATGATTGGAGCATGTTACGCCATGAATAAAACCACATCAAACTGTCTCTTCTCGACACTAAAACGCCACTTCCGTCTTTTCCACGTCGCCATTTTGGATTTTATGTAAAGCACTTGAAATATAGAACGCTGCTAACAGGCTAGCCTCGGGTCTGAAACAAGCTAAAGAGATAGCGAGGGGGAATTTTGGGTCTGGGGGTCGTATGTAGTGTGCTAGACTATTAAAACGACCACTATCATATTTAGTGCGTTGTCTAAGCCGCTTGTTGCTGCAGATGCGGCAGCTAACTAGAGAGCTAGCGTTTAGCCATTTAACGGTGAAGGAGCTAATAGCATTAGCATTCCGGCGTCAGAACATCATCAGTCATTTCGTCCCGATTCACAGAGTTTACTTCTTTGTTACCAATTTATGTCAGTGAGGCGAATTGTATAGCCTGGAAACATTCTGAGGTAAGTCACCCTCCATTTTCATATCACAAAATTATAAAAGTCTGACTAAATAACCCCAGCTTTTAGATGTGGACCACGCTGCAAGAAGCAGCCAGCAGTGTTAACGGAACAAAGCTAATGTCATTTAGCGGGTTTCAGGGTAAAAAGCATCATTAGGCCTATCTGATCATGCGATCTCATGCATGGGGTCAAGTCAGTTTGTAGCATATTCACAACAACACAAGCTAGCTGCAGCAGTGCTATTGTATTGAGATATCCATCCATGTTGCATGTTGTATACTGATGGGAGTTAAGGGTTCGCGCACTCCCATGTCAAATCAGTCCGGTTTAGTCGTTGCACAGATTAATTCTCGTTGAAAAGTTTTTGCAATTCAATTCGTCTGTTGTGATTTGTCTGAAATCAAAGGCTGTATCAGGGATTTTTTTTTGTATTACCCGGCGGTGTAGCACTAGCACTAGCCAAGGGGAATCCCTGCAGATGCACTTTAAGGACTCTCAGTATTTCTCTTTTTTTCCCAGGAGCCATGTACCAGCTCCCTGTGAATAATCTGACAAGAATCCGCAAAGCTAGAAAACAAGTAAAGAAAAACCTAGAAGACATAGGACTCGAGCTCTGCAAGGAGGTAGCAGAGGTGAGTGGGCTTTTGTTGTTGTAAGTTTGACTAAGTTTTTTTTATTATAAGTGGTATCAGAATATCGACTGGACTTCAGCTCAGCTGCCGGAGTCAGTGAGTGAAATGTTGAAAACACGATTAGCTTAAACACCCTTAAGAACAGATTTGCAGCATATTGTCAAAAACAATAATGGCTTGGAGCCTAGCACACATCTACAACACAGGATGATTCAATTTGAAAGATAGCTTTTTAATTTTACCTTTAAATGGCACTAAACAGCATATCTTGACAAACACTGTCCTCTTCAGGTCCACGTCAATAGATTAAAATATTATCAAAGTTTATCTTTTTTAATAAATCATTAGAAAAACTTTGACTTGCATTTTGTCAGAATTACAAACTGACTGCTATGTTTCCAGCACGTATTTTTGGTAACTTTCATAAGAACAGCTTAGCACTTAGTGCAGACTAGCTTTCTGCATCTCAGAAAACTTGATGATACATAATTTCTTTAATACATGAGGATTATGCTATGTTAAGGCAGCTACATGTAAACTTGATAGTTTGTAGACAGTCATTTAAACCTTCTACATGAGGGTGAGGCGCAAATAAATATTGCTAAAGAAGCTGGCTGATAAGAGAGCTGTATCCCAATTATATTAATAGAAAGTTGAATGGAAGAAAAAACTCGGGTAGGAAAGAAATGCACAAACAGAGGGATGACTGCAGCCCTTCGGACTGTGAAGAAAACACACATTTAATTGAACTTTATGAATGAGGAATCCCAAGACAGATTTATTCTGGACATGGATTCCAATTTTCTCATTTCTTGTGTCGAACAACTTCCGGATCAGAGACGAGGTCGGTAACCTTTTGCCCCGATTCAGGAGAAAAAGGTCTGCACTGCTGCTCAGTGATGGAAAGTAATGTTTTTCACATTATAGTAAATTTTATATGGAATTTCCACTTTGAGGTCCACTCAGATCGGAATGTGGAAATCAAAGTCTGTGGGGAGAATGGAGAGGCACGTAGCAGAAGAATGGAATGTAACACTGACAAACGTTTCAGTAGCTGGTAAATTTGTTGGCCATTGTGTCACTGTGCCTGATTGTCTAGCAAACTGACCTGGCCTAACCAGAATAGGAAATGTGTATATAGAGTATCATTGAGATATATCTATACCTCAGTGATATGATCATAGTCATTTAAATTGACAGAACTAAAATCTTAAGATGTAACACTTTTTGTGTAATAAATTTTTGTATTTAATTACTGAAACCTTTTTGGATTTTCTTTTTTTTAAACAACCTTCTGTATCTTCTTTTCTTATTTTCACCTGCTTTTGAGCCTAATATGTCTTGTGGTACAATGCTTTTTGAAGCTAAGTCAGACTCTTAGCTTCGTGGCCTTGATTTCCACAAAGGTCTTGTGGAAATCAAGACCTTCGACAGTGCATTCAATGCAGTACAGTCAATGTGCAGTGCAGTCAATTTGGCATCAACACTGTCGATCAAAACTGAGACCCGAGTAAACAATATAAAACTCACCAGTGTCCAATCTGTCTTGTATCTGTTAAGAATGTATAAATTTAACTCTATGCTTACGTAATTATGCTTAGTTGTCTTCTTAATTGTTCCATTAACTCTACAGGAGTTTAAAGAGTTTTGCCCAGATGAACAAACTGTAAAGGAGACTGCAGGCTATGACATCTGCACGTGGGATCCGTCTCACTCTAAAACACAGGTAAATTCTCTTTCAGCTTGAATTTTATGAATAAATCACCCCATTTTCTAAGACCACTGTTTCTTTCCTGGGTGTTTTTATTTTAATTTTTTTAGGGGTACCGATCGAAGCAGTTTTGCTGCACAGAGTGCCGATTTTCTTCCAAATACTACTCTGGCTACAAAAATCACTTCCGCAATGTCCACCGGAAAATATTGGAGAGTCAACTTCTGGTCAACTGTCCCTACTGTGCTTTCAGTGCAAACAGGAGGACCCTGGAGACGCATGTCAAAATATTCCACATAACCAACTCATTCCAGCTAAACTATGGCAACCCACGTGCTTCCGTTTTGGGAAACAGCGCCGTACAAGGAAACAGACTGGAGAGACCAATGTACTTTTGCAAGAAGTGCAAATTCAGAGACGCACTCTACAATGTTGTCAGAAGGCATATTTATAGAGAACACTTCCAGCATATTGTTTCACCGTATCATGGAAGGGTCACTGGATCTGTTAAAAACGGTGCTTGTTCCGTCAATGGCAACAACATTTTCTGCAAACAGTGTCCATTTTCCACACGGAGCTACGAGGCTTTGGTGCAGCATGTTGTCGAGTACCACGAACGCATCGGTTCACAAGTTACAACCATGATTGGACATGCTAATGTCATGATGTCAAAGCCTCAACCATCCATGAACGAGAAAGCTGCTCTGATCATTAACAGGGGTAAAGCTCCAAGGCCTGAGCCAACAGCGCAACCGGTAATTGGTTACCTGAAGCCCACTATTAAGAGTCCGCATAGTGTCCCAGTGAATCTGAAGCAGGTCAAGGTCAATGCCAATGGAGCCGTGGCTGAAAATAATCAAACTGGTGTAAACACGGCCCAAACACAGAAGTGGAAGATATGCACCGTTTGCAATGAGCTCTTTCCTGAAAACCTGTACAGTGCTCATTTCGAGTGTGCTCACAAGGCTAAAAAGGTCTGGGCACTGGCCAAGTACATCATGAAAATCCACAACTTCACCAGCAAGTGTTTGCTTTGCAACCGCTATCTTCCCAGCAGCACATTATTGAACCACATGCTGATTCATGGCTTAACCTGTCCACAGTGCCACTCTGCTTTCCACAGTATTGAGAAAATCATGGAGCACACAGCCAAGACCCACCCAGATGAGTTTGTTGGACCCTCTGGTGCATCCCCTCTAACCTTTGATCTGACTATTAAACAAACTAAACCCACTAACATTCAGCTAGCTGTCCTCACTTTCAACATGAAGGAGTCACCCAACGGTCAAGATCAATCTCCACCGCCGCTGCAGTACGTTCAGCTGCCTGGAAAATTACAGCCAGTTAGAATTGTGGAAAAGCAAAATGAACCAAGAAATTTAGTTACGCTAATCCAGAACAGTGAAGTTGGAAAGACTGTTTGTCCACTGTGCTTCTCCATCCTCAAAGGTCCCATCTCTGACGCCTTGTCCATGCACCTGAGGCAGCGACATCAAGTGATCCAAACCATGCATCCTGTTGAAAATAAGATGACATACAAGTGCATTCATTGTTTAGGGGTGTACACTAGTAACATGGTAGCTTCCACAATCACGCTGCACCTTGTGCAATGCAGAGCCGTTGGTAGGAGTCAGTCGAGTCAGGGCTTCAAATCTGCCTTGACTCTCAACTCGGCAGGTGCCGGTATTCTCAAGCGACAGTTGCCAACACAATCTCCTTCAAGTCCCAAGAAAATCAAAATGAGCAAAAAAACAGGTCCCTTCCGCGGAAGCACTGCTCCGTTTGACGGCCTGGTTTTGGATCCATCAGGTTGCGAGCACAAGACGCATGAGGCCAGGAAAGAGTTCCTGACGGCATACTTCAATCGACGGCCATACCCGACTTCTCAAGAAGTGGAGAAGCTGGCCGCGAGTCTGTGGCTGTGGAAATCTGAAGTTGCTAGTCACTTTGCGTTGAAGCGAAAGCTGTGTTTAAAGGGTTGTGAAACCAAGAAGGTTTTGGTTCAAGTTGGCCTTGACATGAACGCTGTGCGCAAACTGAAACATTACCTGATCTTTGATAAGGGGAGGTTGGTTGGCACCACCTCTGCTAGGTCTACAGGCTTAAAGTCACATGCACCACACTCAAAACCAAAACGACATCCTCACACGCCCAACCACGCAGTGGAACAGAGTGGTTTGCACATAGAAATCATTTCAATAGACTCGGACAACGAAGAAGAAACAGAGGATCCTGTCCCGAATGAAGAAGTTGAGACAAACCAAGACGAAGAGGTTGACACAAACCCAGGAGACAATGCGGACTACAAGTGCCTGGAGAACCCGACAGAAGAGAGAGAACATTTGGAAGTGACTGATTGTTCAGAAGAAAAGAGCAGTAGTCCAGATGGCAAAGAAGATGACCCAATTCAAGAAGTGTCTGTCTTATCAGACAATGAAAATGAAAATGTTGAGCCAAACCAAAACAAAGAAGTTTTGTCAAAGAATGAAAAAGTTGGTATAGAAGAAGAGTTATTGCCAGAGAATGACACCCCTGATGTACAACAAGAAGGGGAGGATTTGGAGGATGAAAAAACGGACCCCAACCAAGAAGAGATCTTTGCAGAGAGTGAAAAGGTTGAGCAAAACCAAGAAGAGGTGTTGGAGAATGAAAACGAAAAGGTGGAGTCCATGTCCCCACAGAACCTGACAGAAGAAGAAAACCATGAGAGCATGGATGAGCCTTCCATGGAAACCAACTCCATTGACGATGGGAAAGAAAATGCTGACATGCCCTCATGTTAGTGTTCTTTTGTTCTGGTTGAAAATTAGATGAGTTTTACAAGTGAACGCGTTGTACTGCTCCAAAAGTGGCAACATCTCGAAGGCCTGTTTTTATTAACTTGGCATGGGGCACATGAATTCATCCATTTTTAATGTATTACTCTTAACCAGACCTGGAGAAAGGAAAAACTGTTACCTTAACCTGCATTGTATAAGTACCGATGCATATATATATATATATAGAGACGGTTCTTCTTTGCCTACATTGTGGTTCTGTTTCAAACTGTATTACTTTTCCTAGCTGCCATGACACATAAAATGTTCTGTTCCAAGTTTCCCTGTTTTTTGTTTACTTCTGTCTTAGTTGTTCCTGTGTACTCTCTTCATCTTATACCAGACTTAGACAATTTAAGACGCATTTAAAGTTTATGTACCTGTTTCAATAAAATGTTAATTAAAAAGTTTGTTGGGATTCAGTCTACCTGTTCACAAAAAACTTTCAAAAATAAAAGCCGATTAAAGATAAAATATTAAGCAAAAATACACACATTGCAGCACTTTCATAATGTTAATTATTGTGAATTATTTAGATAAAAGTTTCAGGTATAAAGGTAAATTGTCTGGTAAATATGCATTTAGACTCTAAATGCATATTTAAATACATAAATAAATTGTAGAGTGTTGGAGTAATAGAATACACTAGAATATACTTTGATCCCAAGGGGAAATTGCTTATACGCTGGTAATATATTCCATCCAAGGTATAAATACTAGTAAGTGCAAATATAAACGATGTACAATTTATCAAAATGACTAAATATAAAATTAAAATAAGAATGCGCGTATAAATATATTAATCTACGCTCAAGTTCCGTTAATATTCAACGTTACGGATCAGATCTCAATTTCCGGGGTGTTTTCGATTGTTGATTGGCGCAGGAGCAAGAAAAGGCGGGACTTTTCACGGCATCAGGGAAACAATTGGCCAACAACCTGCGTACGTCACTGAACGGGCCCCTGTCAGTTGCAAAAATGTTGTGTTTGCAATTCCATCCACTTTTACGTTCAAACCTGCTTTCTTAACGGAAGAAACAGACTTCTGAGAGCTGTAAGTATAACGGCCAGACACAAATGGCTATTAAAAGCACATTGTATGTACTTTTATTGCTCTTCCCCCCTTCCCTTGTTTTCTGGAGCGTATCTTGTAGTCAGTTTAGCAGCTAGTTAGCATTCAACGCTAGCCCAGTTATTTCCAAACTACGTGACTTGATGGAGCTGTCAGAAATGGCTCGTTTTCTCTGAGAGACGCTTAGGTATGTCAACAGTTTGCAACGATGTGGTTCCGTGAACCGCGATCACGACGAGTTGTGCTACATTATGGCTAAATCTAGATTCCGTTATTCGTATTTATGCTGATGATCTGTACTGCTGCAGTATGTGTCACAGTTGAACATGTCAAATAACCTCTAAAAATAATGCAGTCTGCAAGAATTGGGATTTTATGTGACAAAAAAGTAGGGCATAATTGCGAGGTGGAAGAAAACTGATACATGATTTTCACTATTGCTTCTAGCAAAACAAAAAAGTAACTAAGTGTAGCTTTAATGTGTATCCAACAGCACGAAAAGATACAAAATAACGGATTTTCAAAGAAATTACGACTATATTATTTTGAGATATGTCTGTACATGTCTAGACACTGATTTTTCTTTCTTTTTTTATGTGCAGCATTAGTTTTGTACTGCACAGAGTTGCATATGTAGTTCAGTTTCGTTCTTAACCTCTTTCAGTCTCCACAAAATGACTTTTTGCAAACTATAAACAGGACTTCTTATGGTTTTCCTCCAACAATTTGCTTATTCCTGAAGGCATGTTTGGACAGTTGTAGATGTAGCAGCTGGAAGTATTTTTTACTCTGTTTTTATGCATTTATTTCTGTTACTTTTGCACAGTTACTTTGATGCACAAACATATGTTGTTTGGAGCAGCTGATTAACATATCAAAAACTCAAATAATTACCAGAACTAAAACCCCGGATCCCAGAGGAGTTGAAGAGGAGGCAGGAGGAAGTTCAAACCGTGTCGTCAATCGATTGTTATGCCCACAGCCTGAGAGAAATTAAAAAAACGAGCAGTAAAAGCAGTTGAGATTGATTAGCAGAGCTTCCCAAAGACTGATGGCATCATGTAGGACAATGCTGCTGTGAAATATTGTCTCTGCTGCCCCGATTATTGAGCTGTTTTTGTTTTTTTTTGTTTTTAATTTCCCTGTTGATGCATCTAAAAAAGAATACAGACTAAGAAACAGAGGTATATGTAAAATAACAAATAACTAAATAGATAAGAGAACAAACAGCAAAACATTCAAATAACCAAGCAAACGGGGAAAAAAAGGAGGCATTCAGGACAAAAACAGCGCAGAACATTCCCAAATGATGTCACAACAAATTTTTTATTAATTTTTTTTAATTCAAAAATACTTTATTGACCGCAAAGGGGAGGTTGGTTGTTTTTTTTTTTTGTTTTTTTTTTTGGGGGGGGGGTGGGTGGCAGTTTTGTAGCTGTTAGCAAGTCATGAGACGCTCATAAAGCAACTTTCTTTTGTCAAATCAACATGTGTCATGAAAAAATTAATTAATTTGTATTCATCTATTACATGAAAGAAAGCTCATTAAATATATTTCCGTTTGTGTGTAACATGACAAAATGTGTACAAGGTGAAGTGATGTGCATGTATTACTGTTTCCCTAAAAAAAAGTCACACCGCCGCATCGTGATTGTCCTCTGTGCTTCCAGGTTGCTGTTCCTGGCTGCAGCATTTTCTTTGGCTAGAAATGAAAGCGTCATGGCGTCTTGCTAGGTCGACTGCATGTTGTGAATAATGTCCTACAGCAACAGAGAACTGGTGGAGTTCTACATAAGCTACAAATTGTCTCAGAGAAACTATTCAAGCTCTCTGCTGAGGTCCGAGGCCAGCGGGGCCAGGACCAATTGGGACGGGGACAGCCGGGGCCATAGCAATGGCCCGCTGGTCAACAGCCGGGCCGGCTCCCCGCAGAAGTCCCGGAACCCTCCCGCCAGCGTCGAGGTCGTCAAATCGGTTCTGAAGGATGCGGCAGAGGAGTTTGAACGCCTCTACACCCAAAGCTTTAAACACCTTTCCTTGCAGCTGGACATCACCCCCGACACGGCCTACCACAGCTTCAAGACCGTGCTGGACGAGTTGTTCAAGGACGAGGTCAACTGGGGTCGGGTGGTGGCCATGTTTACCTTTGGGGGGATTCTGTGTGTGGACTGCGTCCAGAAGAATATGAGCGAGCTGGTCTCCCGCATTGCTGAATGGATGACCACTTACCTGGACGAGCAGCTCAGTCCCTGGATCCAGAGCCAGGGAGGATGGGTACGTCTCCACATCGACACGCCTCGTCATCGAGTTCACAATATCATTTAAAAGTCTCATTTAGTTCAGCAACTCCATCAGCAAGTGAAACACATTATATGGATTAACTACACAAAGGCTGATGTTTTAGCTTTTAAACAGAAATGTGACCTTAGTGGAAGAACTATATTTAATAGCTGCTTAAAGGTTATTGTTTTTGACAGATGCTTTTAAAGGGGCAGTATTATGTAAAATTTACATTTTATTTTACATCATGTTTTAATGGCATTCCCTCATCACAAAACATACCTGGAGTGTTTCCTTTATTCTTCTGTGCATGTTCAAGAAATCTTTTAATCTCCCATGGCAACCATTCAGCTGTGCAAAACAACTGTTTGTATCGAGTGCTTCAGTTTCTAAGCTTCCTCATTACAGACCCGCCTCCACCTGCAGCTCCTTCAGACTAGCCAGCAGCAATTAGCAAACACCTGCTGAGCTCATTATAGGAGCTACTTGAAACGCTGGTAAAAACGTTATTTGCCTGGAAAGTACGATACTGTCCCCTTAATGTGACAAATGAGGATGTTATATTTGAATTTATTGAATAATGGATATATACTGTATACATATATATATATACAGAAAAATTTGTATTTGCTCCCCTTCAAATACAAGTTTTTTTCTTTTCATTTTTGTCTCACTTAAACATTTCAGATCATTAAGAAAAAAAGCTATATCAAATACGTATATCCTGAGTTAATACAAAAAAAATAAAAAATCACTCCTGTTTTAGCTAACTCATCCAAACCAACCTGGCTTTTAGGAAAATAAAAGCCAAATTTTGTTGATTGAAAAAGCAATAAAAGAGCAAAATAAGAAAATTATGAGCAACCCTGAATATCATCCTTGAGTGTCTTCAGTCAGAAGCTTTGATAGGACCGCAGCAATACAGACTGCTACCGAAAATCCTTACAGCCCATAATCTACAACAAGTTACAACAACCTTCTTCCCTTTGGGATTTTTAAATATAATTTAAAAATACCTTTTATAGGCTCTGTAAGGAAGACTAGAAAAAAATAGCTGAGAAAACTCTTTCTCAGTGCTGTACTCTCTACCAAAGTAAAAACCAACACGTTCTAACTCTCTGTCTGCTGTGTGTGTGTGTGTGTTTCATAGGACCGCTTCGCTAACCTGTACGGCCAGAACGCTGCTGCAGAGGGCCGGAGGTTTCGGGAGACCTTGAACAAATGGCTGCTAGTCGGTGTGGCTCTGCTGACCGGAGCTCTGCTCATCGTGTTCGTCGCCAAGAAACGATGAGCGCTCTGCATGTCTGTCATCATGGCACACCGTGTGTAATGCTATGCCAACGCAAGTTAAAATAAAGTAGTTATTGTTTACATAAAAAAAAAAACATAAAGCCCGGTCTGCTTGTGCACTGAATGTTAGGCTGCAGTCAAGCAAATGGTAGAAGTATCTACGACCAATGTAGCTTCAGTGAGCTGTCATACTTCTCACTCTGCTTTTCTGGTTTCTTTTAACATGCAGCAGTGCATTTTTAGTTGTTTAAGGGTCTTAATGTTCAGACTTGAAGTGCTTTAAATGAACATAAGCTATAAATAAGACTGAGAAACATGCAACTGGTTTGGTGAATTTGCTCCTCTTTTTTTTTTCTTTCATTTTGCCTTCTGTGTGTTATCCAAGGACCAACTCTCATGTCTCTCAAACTGACAGCTGACAGTTTATATTCCCTCCACCCCACTGTGTAACATTGGAGTCTGTTTGTTGCCTGTACTGGAGTTTTAGGCATGCTTCAAAAATAAATATATTTATGTTTTTCTTGCGGTGTTGTTTTTGTGTGTGTGTGTGTTGGTGAGATTTCCTGAAGCACGATATGTTAAACACCCTCAGTCAGGGGTGCAATTAACAATTACTTTAGATTGCAATTAATCTATTGATTGTTCTGACGATTAATCAAAAATGGCATATTCTACAGATTTATCAGTGAAGCACTTATGACTTTTTATACATAAACAGAAATACAACAAAAGATGCAAATAATTCCTTTTTAAAAAAAAACATTTCATTGCCTTAAATGCAATTAGGTAGCATTTCTTTAGTGAATCATAACCAGTTGAAGCTAAAACTAAAACTTGAATTTTGGCTAAAACATATTTACAAAGGTATTTTATATAAAAAGTAAAATGTGTATGTGTTTAGGTATAATCACTGCTTTGAATATGTTGAGTTTTTTAGTGTATGCTCCAGCTAATGAATAATTGGTAACTAAATTAGTTGATTATTTCATTAATCCGATTAATCATTTCAACCCTACGCAACTTTATATCTGGAAAGAGTAAGTTATGTGGTCAGAAAACTTACGCATAACCTTTAACCAACATGTTGCTTGCTTTATATCTGTCTTTATAGCATTGAGTAGATTTGATTACAGTGATTACGGTTCCGAAGTCAACCTTCTGTTAATTTGACATAAACACAATACATATAAATATGACAAGATTAAAAGTGATTATTTGAGCTATAGTTGATGTGCTTTTAACTTTCAATGTTTAGATGCAGCAGAGGGAACACATGCCATACTTTCCAGATTTGCATTTGTACATTTTAAAAATCAAGATTATTTTTTTCTTCCATTTTCTTTTTGTGTGCTTGTTTGTGTTGAATTAACACAAAATAAGACACTTTGAATACAAGTCGTGTAAGAAATTAGTGGTTTGAATAATTTTACAAAGCGCCTCTTTGACTTTGTGGTCAGTTGTTGGGAGTAGTGACGCACATGAGCCGCTAGAGGGCGCCAGCGCACCACGCGGTCTGAACGCGACATTCTTTAACCGCTATCCCGCTGGTGTCTATCGAAATGCACTTTTTTCAACATAGATGAACCAACTTTTGTTTTATATCGTATTCTGTCGGAATGTATTAAAATTAATTCACCCTTATAAAAAGCCAACTGAGAGTCACTGACAGCATATTTGGCTGTCGTGAAGTTTTACAGGAAACACAACTTTTAACCGAATAGTCGCAGCCAGAATAGAGACATCTCTGCAGGTCCTCCCAGTCTGTTCTGGAAATTAAAGCGCAGTGCACAGCAGCAGGAGAGAGAAGCTTTTCGCCACTAACGGATGGTTCTGTGAGTGAACTGGAGCGGGCCTGTGGTTGCTAATCTATCCCTGTCATTTGCTGCCATTTCCCCAGAGCAGGGCCGACAGCTGCTGCAGATAAACAGCAGATAGAGACAGTTGAGGAAAGGATATAAATTATGGATGTGACTTTTTCTTCACATCTCGTCCCCTTTTCTCCCTCCCTCCCCCCATTTCAGTTGTTTCCTTGTGCTTTTTATTAGTTTTTTTTTTCTTTTTTTATCATTATCATTAACTTTTTTGCATATTTCCTGTAAGGTTGTCCTTGCAGGTGTGTACGCCTCAGGGTGGCTTTAGAGGAAACAATAAAATAAAAACTAGAAAATTCCTGCAGAAATTTTGAAGGGCCTGCCAAAGTGTGCCCGTCGGATTGGACGCAGCAATATGATGCTAAAAAAATTTGCATTAATGCTAAATAAAAATGCAATGTAGTCAATAACCTGCAGGGAGTCAGAAGCATGTTCACTAAGCTGCACTCGTACCATTTAGTATGTTGCATGAGCCAAAATTAGCCAAAATGCTAATAATAGCATGATTGCTATTAGTAGCATGTGGAGCATCACTATCATGTTGTCTGTCATTACTTACTACATTCAGTATATGAAACATTGGTAATAAATAAGAAAAGCATTCTGATGCTCAGCATTAGCATCAACGCTAACCTGAGCTAAATTGTAGTCTAAAAATGCTAATGCTCTGGCTTCCACAAGCCAGTTGTAAAATGTGATTTAGACTGTTAATACTATAGCCGTACCTATGGCAGTGCATAGATTAACACTGTAGAAATGGCTTATTGCAAATCAGTATTACATCAACTGATGGGTTTTAAATGGTAAATAGACTGAACTTATAGCAATTTATTTGACTATTTCTGACAAATCAAATTGCTTCAGGCTAGTCCCACATTGATATGCAGCT
The DNA here is from genome assembly GCA_033032245.1 of Poecilia picta. NCBI lineage: Eukaryota > Metazoa > Chordata > Actinopteri > Cyprinodontiformes > Poeciliidae > Poecilia > Poecilia picta. The sequence goes on along the minus strand of CM065357.1, from coordinate 6,878,825 downwards.
TAGTAGGCTATTTGACATTGGATGCCTTGCCCAGGGGCAGAGTAACATGTGCTGGAGAAAGCAGGAGTCTAACCTGTAACCTTCCAATTGAAAGCCACAGTTGCCCGTGTTGCTAATGACTGAAGCTTTTGCCAGATCCATCGCCACATTACAGTGGCTGATCTGATTCACAGCAACAATCAACAGCTGAACTCATTGTTCAATGAAATTCAGTACCAGACTGACATCTATATAAACTTTGGACATGTCCTCCTGACTCACGGTCTGAAATTAAAAAAATAAATAAAGAGGTCATTGTTTTTTTCTTGAAAATTTTCAAGCGTCATACTAAGTATTTTAATTCACATTCAAAAATTCAGAGAAAAAATAATTTTATGCAAGCAAAATATGAATAATCACAGGAAATATGTATTCTTCCCACAATGCATTGTGACCTCTGAGCCCGTTTGTGAGAGTAACAGCGCTGCTTTCCCGGCTGTCTGATCCTCCATGTCTTTTTTTACTGCAGTGAGCCTCGATGTAGCCAATCTGCGTCAAGTATTAGCTTCATTGTGTTGATATATTTTGACGAGCTCCGCCGCTGTGAGTCCAGCTGCACATGCAGGTTATTGGCAACAAGAGACAACGATCGCAGCGCACCGCTAATTGACACTGTTAATGATTAACGAGCTTCAGACCGAGACTGAAGCTGCGCACATGTTCTCACTCACGGTACAAAATATTAAAAAAATTACAACAGTCCATAATCTCTAAATCTTTCAGCCTTCATAGTAAGGATGTCATTTCACACTGAAAAATTCAGAGAAATAATAATTTTATCTAAACAAAATATCAATAGTCACAGGAAATACTCTCTGCTGTTTCTCAGAGTAATGGCTGCCGCTGGCTGGAACCCGTTACTATGGTAATTAATGCCCCGCAGCTGTGAGGAGACAAAGAGCGGGAAAATCCTCTTCTCCCTCGTTTCTATACTTGGGAGACACCCAGCGCCAGTCTGAAGGACCCTGACAAAAATCCATAAGCCCTAGAAAATTTTTGAAAACATTTTACGGGAGCAGGGATGTGTATCTATGTTATGACCAAGTTTTAGACCAATAGGGCAATATTTATGCCTGTGAGGGCGAGTTAAACACAGTTTTTCAGTAAGCCATCAGGGGTCCTGTGTGTGTGTTTCAGACAGAAAGGTTACTGATGCTGCGAGTTCCTCAATCTCCAATTTTTTCGTTTTTATTAATTTTTGTCGTCATTTTAAGTCAGAATCCCAATAAAAGTAATAGCTCCCTTCCCGGGCACGAGCCGCTCGATTTGATACCACTTTTGTGGGTGGGCACGCAGCGGTACGAGCCGCATTAACGGTGACGGAAGAATAAACATATAATAAAGGTTTTTAAGTGTTCTATTGGGTGTAGAATAAGAAGTGCCTGCCATGCAATGCATGGAGGCAGTGACTGACCTGCTTCGCAGGTCAGTCACTGCTCTCCTTATGCATTGCAATGGCAGGCCCTAATAATCACAAGCCTGACTAGGTAATCTAACTTTATGCAACATGATTCCTGTCTCCACGGAGAATGAAGGTTTATAACGGTTGACTGGCATTTGCCAGCTCTGAAACAACAAACAAAAAAAAGTTATTACAACTTTCTTGGCGAAGAATGTGGTGTGTGTGTGTGTGTGTGTGTGTGTGTGTGTTCATTTGTAATACCTTGTGGGGACCATTCTGACACATCCTACGTTGTGGGGACGCTCTGCTCCTTGATGGGACCAAAGCCTGGTCCTCAAGGGGAAACCCTGCTTTTGGGTCAGGGGTCAGATTTAGGACTAAGGTGTGAATTGAGTTTTGTTTAGGGTCAGGGTTAGGAATATGGTAAGGGTAAGGTTTAATCTGTAGAAATGAATGGAAGTCAATGGAAAGTCCCCATAAAGATTGCCACGCAAACATGGCGTGTGGGTGTATGGGTGGATGGTGTTGCCAGATGTTCTCTGATCTGTGTTCAAGAAGATGAAACCAAATGCATAAATGAGAGTATTTTTTCTCCTTGACGCCTGCAGTGAGGCATGAAGCAAACATTCAGCCACACAGATTATGAGAGCTGACAGGATCCAATCACACCAGATTTGATCGGTTATAAAAAACAAACAAACAAACAAACACCGAACTCTTTGATAGCCATAGCCTTTTTTCATGGACGATTACCGCGATGTGTGTTTGTGTTCGTCATGTATAAAGCAACCCAGTGAGGCCCTGGCCGACTAACTGACAGGGAGGATGAGAGTGGCGGAGCCGGCAGCAGGTGGATGCTCTGGGGTCTGTGGCCTCAGTGATAACTTATCAGTCATCTTGCAGTCCTTACTGAGCAACCCCAGCCCTGCTGCTCAGCATAAAAAAGAAAAAAAAAAACATACATCACACGTGTTTGCCTCAGTGCTGTGTTTATTTCCAGCCGCTTTAAAAGGCGTTGTTAAATTCCATGTATTCGAAGGTGGCGGGATGTTTTCATGACGATGTGAAACCATTTTTGTTTTTGTTTTTTCTGCCACAAATGTCAGCCAGAAACTTTGCCTTAATACTCTAATCTAATCTTCTGAGATATGACCACAAATGTGATCAACATGAAACAGCTTTATCTGCTTTATTGAGCAGGATTCCTCTATAGAAACAATCACAGTGTAGCCGTGGGTTTTTTCTTATAAAACAACCATATAAATAACTTTAATAAAATTGTATGTCTTTGGGACGTAAAAAGAAAATAAGACTGCACTTATTAGTTAACATGCATTCTGTATGTTCAAGGGAAAAAGTAATTAACATTTTAAGAGGACTGGGATGCCTAGGGTGTCCATGCATCCTTGAAAAGTTTCTTATTTATGTTTCTAAAATTAAGACCTTAAAATGTCTTGAATTCTTGACAAAAAAAGAGTTGGCCTTAAAAACATTAATCACAGATCTTAAATTTTATCACTGCAGAACTGAGATGTATTCTTTTTTCTTGTGTGTCTTTTCTGTCAGGTTTGTAGACACCTGCAAACACCTTCATTATGTTACTGAGGGAGTTTAAGCCATAAACATAAATATTTATATATGGTTGAAGTTACCGCTAACTTGTCGCTAATACAACAAGGATGATAAAAGTATCTATGTAGCTTTTTTGTCTGATAAGTACAAATTCATTGTAAATTGTCTGGAAAACGTTTAGTTTCATAATTTTTGTTGCCAACTTTTGATTTTTGTTTTTTAAAAAAAAACAGTTATGTTTGACACTGTGGGGTTTATGTCTATAGTCAGAAACACAAAGCTGCTACCAAGAGCCCATAGATTTAACAGTTTTTGCTGTCTTTGATTATAAAACTGCAGGATCTTCTAGCCATCCTCTATCTTTATAGTTGTTAGGTCTTAAATTTGATTCAAGGTGGCATTAAAAATTCTTGAAGTTAACTTGCTGAAACCTGTAGATGCCTTGGGTACATAAGGGCATTTGAATAAGTGACGCAGGCACCAAATTAAAACTTTGTCAGAGCAACTTTCTAGCAGACCGCTGATGGATCAGGACTCAAAACCATCATTCACTTTGACAAAACCTTCTGTTCCATGGAGAGAAAAGCAACTCCACATCATCCAGTCTGACTGAAGTCTGCATAAAATTTATTCTACACCACTTACGTTTTGGATTTTATTTGTGATCAAGAGGAAAGAAAACATACAACTTACTTTCCTTTCTCCTTTACAATTATGCATCCCTTTATGTTAGACTATCACAAGTTAAAAAAAATCAAATTTAATAGAATCACAAGTAAAAAAAAATCAAATTTAATAGGTTCAGGTTTGTGGCTGTATAATAATGGAAAGTAGTTCAAGGGGTATGAGTAGTCAGGTTGATCTGGAAAACATCCCATTTAGAGTGTCAGGTGTCAGGAGTCCCTGGGGGAGCAAAAATGACTTAACATTAGTTATCAAAACAATCCTGAAAAAATGTTTGCTGTGAAGTTCAAAAGGTCACATCCAGGGTTGGACTTACAAGGACGAGTTGCCCTGACCTGGAGCCAGTTTTGGTTCAATTCATAATACAAGGTAGTCCTATAAATGACTCGATACATGTTGATCTTAAAGAATGACTATAGCTTCTCAATTTTCAAACACTTGAGTATTGTTTATTTTCATAAAATTCCCAAACTTTTAGTGCAATTCAATTGATATGGTCCTATACGTTTTGTAAAAAGAACAATGAAAAACATGTATTCACTGAAAAAAAAGAGGGGGTAAAAAAAGTCTTGGGCCACTCTCCAAAAAATTGGTGCCCTGCGTTACCGTCTCCTTAAGGCCTTTTTTGGGGAATTTGAAGTTTTTTTTTTCCAAGTCAAAAAACAACAAACAGCTGAAGACAGATCTACGCAGAAAGAATGTGCTGATATTTTCTCACCTGCTAAGTGTGTGAAAATCAGAATGAGGAAGAAAGAAGTAGAAAATCCCTGGACTGGAACGCTGACACAGCGTGACTCAAGAATACCCTGGTTATTTTTATAAAATGCTTTCATTACTCAGCACTTTCAGCTTGATACAATAATATTACCACTGATTACCAAATGTCTGATCTTTGGATACTAGCAGGGCCACGTGTTAGTGAAAATAAAAACATGGCATTCGATGCGCGTCAGTAAGACAGACACCCAGTTGTTCCTCAACGGGCAAAAACTGGCAGAAGCATCAAACCAGGTGTAAGTGTTCCACTTTAGTTGAGTGTTTGACACTTCTGCGGAAAAGGTGGGTGTGGGGCAGGGAGTATTTGCATAGCGACTTTGTACAATTACACTGTCAAAGTGGATCAGTGGCCACACAAAGGCACCACTATGTCTGCGTGGAGGAGGACAATACCTGCACACAGGAGGCAACACTTTGGCCAGGCCACAGAGCTGCTGCGGATTCAAATGACCTAAAACAAAACCCCTCGCCAGTCAAGCTTATAAACTCAAACATTTTATTCTTCTCTCTGCAGCTTTGGTGCGGTTAGATCATGTATGCAAATACATAACAGAGAGCCGTGAACATTAAAACTCCTGTGTAACTTCACACCGTTTAACCCGAAGCAGACGCCAGCAGCAAATCAGACGCTTGTTTTGTATTTACAAAAGGATCAAATCTGTCATCAGTGTGTTTACATGTGCAGCAACCTCCATCGAGTGATTTTTATCTGGCGCCGCACGCCAAAATATGTCAACGACAAATGCAATTAAAAAAAATTAAAAATACAGTGGAAAAAATAATAATGAAGAAATCATCATTTATGTACAAATCTCACGCTAGACGAAGGAGAAAGCGCACGCTGTAGCTGCTGCAGGGTCACACCAGAGTCGGCACCATGCCGGAGTTGAGGTGGTGCGTGTAGGGCAGGCCGGCGGAGGGGTGCAGCGGGGTCGGGGTGGGAATGAGGTGCGGCGTGTGGCTGTAGGTCAGCAGAGTCCCGGGGCCGAGGGAAAAGGGCCCGCCGTTGTCGTCCAGGGGAGGCGGCTGGACCACGTCCGAGTACGGCTCCAACATGGCGACCTTCTTGCTCTTCTTGTTCTTGTTGGAGACTTTCCGGTTCCGGGTCTGGATGCCTTCCTTCTTCATGGTGAGCGGTCGGTTGACCTTGGGAGTAGACGAGAGGAGTTATGACAGAAATGTCCCCCACCAGGATTCTGCGTCGGGTTGGAAATGTTGCTTAGACCTCATGTGGGGCCTCAACAGGGCCGGCTCGAGTCTTTCTGGGTCCCTAAGAAGATTTTTGAGGCCTCTCATACCAACATCTCAACACCAGATGCTTCATCATTCCTACACCACACTATGTGTGTAACCTATCTTTAGCGTCATTGGTAATTAGCTTACGTCATGTTAGTGTTATTAAAGCTATTGCCTTAATTAACTGAATTAATTTGAATTTTGAAATGGAGAGTGATATCAAAGTATGGCAGTAAGGTTGGACGATGTTGCTGAAAATCGTATCACAATATTAGCATTTTATGAGTCAATATTGATATTTATTGATTAGTTTTTTTGTTTTAGATATCTGAAATACATGACTTTTCCTTTTATCCACACTTTAGCAGCAATTTTTAAAATAAAAATTGCTGCTACACAAGTTACTCAACAGGTTATTGCTAGGTAACCAAGGAGAAAGCCACTCATAGCTGGATGAGTGGCTCAACTAGCTATTCTCTCCTAGCTAGCTTAGGTAGTCATGAGAGATTGAGCGGCTACAGCCTTTCCTCTGCCTACATCCCCCAGAATGCTATGCAGTTCTGGATCTGAATTCCTTTAAAATTATTCAATTTTATCAGACGTATGAATATACTGATATTGATTATGTCGATCGCAATTATTAATTTATTGCCAAGGCTTATGTGCCATATTGACAATTTTAAGTAACAGTGAATTTACAGTAAACAATTGAACAAGTTTTTTGCACTGCAAAAACACAAAGTCTTACCAAGTATTTTTGTCTAGTTTCTAGTGCAAATATCTTAGTATACTTAAGAAAGGACAAAACTAGCTTACAAGTAACATTTCAGGAGCTTGCTTAAGTCAATAATTCCTTAATACTCATGAAAAAATATGAGTTCCTTTGGAAGATTATTTCTTATAATGAGACAATTTTCCATGTCATAATTAAAATAATCTGCAAATAATACAAGTAATTTTTCATCCATATTAAGGAACAAGTTCCTACACCTTTCAAAAAAGTCACTTGTCAGTTAGTTTTGCCTTATCTAAAGTCTACTAATTTATTTTCACTCAAAAACATAAGATTTAGTTTGTTTTGCAGTGTGTGCAATTTATCACAACAAAATTGAAATAAATAATCTTCCCAATATCTTCTTATATAAAAATAAACAGTTGCCATTGAAAAAAATAATCCAACTGATGTCACGGCCCAAAGCAGCAGCATGACTCGCTTCTGCCTCGGACCGGCTCTGGGCCTCACATTGTGCAGTTTGTAGTAGAGTCCGCAGGCGTTGCACACGGCTCCCCGCTGGCGTTGCGCCGCCACAGCGTCGTCGTGCTGGTGTGACAGTTGGCGCACACGGTACCCGCGCGCTTGCTCACGATCTGAAACGCGCGCGAGAAGAAAAAAAAAAACAAAAACAACAACAACACGACAATTAAGGTTTGCGCAGCAGCAGGTGGGCTTAGCGTCTCCGAGAAGGAGCGAGTCCCACCAGTCTCTTCTTGGGCCGGATCAGAGGTCGGTTCTGGCCGTTCATCTTGTGGTACAGCCCGCAGGCGTTGCACAGGTAGTGTCCGGTACCGTCCCGGCGCCACAGGGGCGTCGCAGTGGCTCCGCAGTTTACACACTCTCGGGCCTCTGTTAACAAAGAACAAAATGTGTGTCAATTTAAACAGAAATTTACATACATTGCTTTCACTTTCTCCTGGCAGCTGTCTGGGTTAGTTTACATTACATTGATAGAAACTTAATTACAAGTTTTGGCAACTTCCAGCCAAGACAAGTTGTCTTCCTGCAGCTGCTTTGATGAGTCGTGGTGAAATGGAAACGAGTTCCAACATTTCTGCTCATTGGGTTTTCATGAAACCTCTTTTTGTCTATCAGTATAAATCGGTTTACTGTACTGTAATTAGCATTGTGTAGAAAGTCCTGCACGAGGCGGCTAACGGGGCAAAGGTCACAGCCTGGAGACTAAAACCTACAGCCTGAAGAAAGTGTCAGAGTGATTTGAGTTTCTTAAGGCTCCTATCTCTCACTCGCACTTCCCCATCAACTTGATGCAATCACCTTGGCAGCAGTAAGTAAATAGCTTTTATTTATTACCAAATGGTAAGTTTACTATTCTAATTAGGATCGAGTTAGAAAATATTTAAGTGAATTTGAATCCTTCTGTATGACTGAATTGGATAGGAATATGTTTTTTGTAACTGGATATGAATTAGATCTGTTTCTGTTAAAATTCTTTTAGATGACATTTGTTAGAAATTTGCACCACACAAATAAACTGAATTAAACTGTTGCTGTGCAACGTCAAGTCAGCTGGCTGTAAGGAGGCGTTTGTTGTGCTACTGAAAAAATAAGACAAGGCTATTTAGAAAATATCTTCAGTTGCAAAAAAAACTGATTTATATATATGTGTTTAAATTTGTGTATTAAAATCATATTAAAAATAATGAATTGACATTGTTTTAAATGAAATAACTATTTTCTTCAAAAATCTAAAATAATTGTTGTCTGTCATTGAGTTTAACATTCTGTTTTAAATTTTGGTATAAATATCATGAAGCTGTGATATTTTTACTCAAGGAAGTTTTTATACCAATCCAACAGTGGTGTTCCTAAGAGGTGGCCAAGGAGGGGCAGCAACTCGGAGAAAATTGACATCCACTAAGCAGGTATTAAACACACTTCTATTAAACTCACTATTCTGTGCTAATTTTTTTTTCATTTTATTGGTTTGATGCAATATTTTACCTTTAAATGTCACATTTTCATTAAGTGAAAGGGAGAAAATACTCATCATTATTAACAGAAATTTAGGCTTACAAACAATATATTCATATGCCATCAGTTTTCTGTGAAGAGTCTCACCTGGAGTGGTCGGCCTCAGCTTGTTGCGGAGCTTGGGGGAGTAGGACGGGCTGATCCAGGCTCCGGCGTTGGAGTAGAGGCCCGGCGAGCCGTAGTCCTGCGGCCCGCTCATGTACGAGCTGTAGGGGCTCAGCATGTGGGGGTGCGAGTGGGACGAGGGGGTGTACATGCTCCCGGCAGCGGGGGTCAGGTTCAGGAAGTTGCTGCTGGCTCCCGAGCCGCCCAGGGGGCTCAGACGCTCCGCTTTGAGGGCCTCCTGGAGCCGGGGGCTCTCCCTGCCCTCCCTTCCGGGGGAAGGGTACCCGTCCCTGGAGGCGGTGAAGGAGGAGACCATCCCGGGGGAGTAGAGGGAGGTCGGGGTGTGCGAGTGCAGCGGCGTCTTGGTGAGCGGGCTGCCGCTCCAGGTGGAGGCCGCGGGGCTGTAGGGCGAGCTCAGCGGGTGGCTCGGGGGCCCGTCCAGGAGCTGGAGGTTACTGAGGAGGCCTGGGGAGGTGTACACCTGCCGGACTTTAGACCACACAGAGAGACAGGAATGAAATCATCAAGTCTGGGTTTCAGATCAGTGGCCTGTTAAATATGTTAATGTGGGAGAAAATTATGAATTAGACTTTATTGAAAAAAAGAGAATGGAGCTCCAGTTTAAAAAAAATATTCATTTGTTACAATTGACCAAATTAACTTTGTCAAACTTACTTTATTTATGTCTGCTTAACATGACAACTTAATAAACTTAATATGTTTACCTAAGTTGATTACTTGTAACAAATAAATGTCTTTTAAGTTGAATCTCCTGTTTTGTTTTTCAGATGGGGTCTATTTTAAGATTTACAAATTTACATCTCAAAGGGAAAATATGAAGCATAACCCAAAGTGTTTTATTTCTTTCAACAGCCATAATTTTTTTATATCACGGTAAATAGGAGCGAAAACATAGAGGGACTATATACTCCAAAACAGACTTGAACAGTCATTTACTTGGCTTAATACAGCGAGACTTTTAATGGAACTTCTTATTTTTTTGTTGCTAGGAATAGACTAAAATATTTTAATAACCAAAAAAAGAAAGATGTCAGGCCTGAAAGATTTAGTAAACTGAACATATTTCTTTGGCAACACTTTATTTGACTGAACATTAAACTGTCATAAACATGACATGAAGTGTTGATGAATGTAAATGAATGGCGTTATGAGTTTTTCAGTAAACAGTGACACTTTTAGTGCAATATTACTGAATAATAATACTATTATTCAATAAATAACAATGTCATTATTATATACTGAATAATAATTAATCTTATTTAGTGAATGATATTAATCTACTGAAAGAATATTTAGTATTATGAAATTATGAAATTAATATTTAATCCAGTAAATTAAACATACATTTTCTGAATTAAATCCTATTCAGTACATATTAATATGCTGAATTCAATTAATGTTAAATTATATTAATTAATATTAACTTTAGTAGATTAATTAAATGTCAAACAATGCAAGAGTGTAACCTGCATTGTTCAATGCAAAAACCATTTTGTTTTTGTATTGAACAAAAAAGTTTAAAGCTACTTCTTTGCATTAAAAAGTTGCCAGTTTTAAAGTGTCATTCTTTACCAAATGACATTTGACGACCTCTGTCATGAACATCCATTAAGACTCCAGGTTTATGTCTTATTCACGTTCCTCCCGATAAATGTTAGCATTTCTTTAATAAAGACAAACGTCTGAGACGTTTTCTTCACTTTATGTAATTTATTGCTGGGTAAGTAAAAAGCACTTTTTATTTGGGGGATGGCCGCGGAGTATTTGTCCGTGGGGCAAACTGTTTGGTCGCCCCCCGGTTCAGAGGATGGAGAGGGATCGCTGCCGCTCACCAGAGCTGTGTCTGTAGCTGGACGGCGCTCGGCTGTGGCTTGGATTGGGGAAGAACGAGGACAGACCGGTGTAATCGGTGTCTGCGGCTGAGAAGAAGGCCTCTCCTTCTTCCCCGGCGGTCAACAGGCCCGAGTCGGAGGGGAAGCCAGCGAGGGGGTCGGAGCTGAGCAGGGTGGGAGACACCCAGTGGGACTGGTCTGACGAATCCTCCATGGTCACTTTCACCCTGAAATAGAAGCACAGATCCATCACTCGTCCCAACACGGCGCTCTGCCAGCGCTGGCGACTCTGATCGAGGCAGATAAGGCGTCATCGCCGGGCCCCGACGTTCACTAACGCAACAAACAAGTGCAACTTAAAGTTATCAGGGACGACATCTCGACAGCAGGCTTTTTCAAACTTCCTTTTCTAGGATCCTCATTTGACTGTGGCTGAAAGTAACAACTAAAAATAACCGGCACTTTAAAAGTAGTGATGCAGCCAGTGACCGAACGGTTACTAGGCGGCCTTAAAACATGATAGGTGTGCCGGTTGGAGGTAGGCTGAAGAAATGCCCGAGGGGATGAAAAAAGAAAAACACAGAAAAAAAAGATTCTGTTTCTTTTTTTGTATTTTTCCTTTCATAAACGGAACACCTTAGAGAATGACAGAACATCTTCCCCAAAACATTTATCTTCAAGAATATAAAAAAGTGGTTAAAGTAAGAAATATCACAGTCGTGGTAAAAGTCAGTGTCAATCTCGCTCAGGATCTTTACAGGAAAGAGAAGAGGGAAGAGAAGTGGCTGATAGCGAGAGATAAAGTCTGAGAAAATCTGATATGGCTCCGTTATTATAATCCTGAATGTGTCCATTTGCGATAATAAAGTTAGAAACACGCAGGACGAAAAGAAAAATCTGATCTGATTAATAGAAATCTGAAAGCAAAAGTGTGAAGACATCTCAAGGTCGAAAGCAGGAAGAAGTTTCACATAAATACATTTAAACTTCATAATTACAAACACACAACTCATCCTAAACTGAGCAATCAGTGCTTAAAATGTTTTTTTTTTGTTTTGATAAAATTATTTGAGCTATTTTTCCTAACTTGATTTAGAACCAATATGAAGTATAACATATTTTTAAAAATCTATAAAATATATTGCTTTAATTAAGTGGAAATGCCAATACTTACAGTTTCATTAAAAAGTTTCCGCCTCAAAATGAACTTTAACCATGATGCCAAAAGTGGCCAATCAGAAACGGCCAATTTTTTAAATGTTTCTTTCAATAATAATAATAATAATAATAATGATAATGAAAAAGAGCAAAACAATTAATGAGAGACAACTCAAGAACATCAGTCCAACATGAGATGAAATGGTCACCTACCAGAGTGGATGCTCACAGAATTTCTACAACCCAGTGGAAAGAGGTCCAGTTCAAGTCGACTGACTGACTGTCTGACTGACTGACTGTCTCGCCGCAGGCTGATGGCTACAAGAGCAACTTCTTCAACCAGCAGCAAAGTTTAGGGTTTACGAGACAGTCCGTGGGAGGGGTTGGAGACAACTTTTTTTTTTTTTTTGACAAGACACACCTCTCTGGTCCGCAGAGAAAGAGCCTGCAAGATGGCAGATGTTACATATTTACAGCTACGAGAGAAAGAGAGAATAAAAAAAATCACATTTGACCGTGTCATTTATTTACGAAATACAAATATCGCCGGTGGGTTTGTGGCCCTGGAAGGCCGTTTTAAATCTTAGTTCCTCTGCTCTTCCTTTATGTCCCTGCGCGCTGCTTGCGTCGCATTGATAACGGCCGTGTATCTCGGATGATTTTCACCACGAATAAAAAAAGAGCGCCAAACCACGGCTGTTATCAAGCCGCTCCAGGTGATGGACGGAAACGCCGGATGAGACTGGGTTTATTTAGGTGTGGGAGTCAGACGTGTCGAGGAGCAGGCCATCTCCAGGGCCCTTCAGGGAGCACACGCGCCATGGAGAGGCCCTCCTTTTCTTCTCTTGTCCTTTTTAGTGTCTGTTGATGAAATGTGCATACGGCCCCAGATAAGAGCGAGCCCACGTGGAAAAAGAGCTTGAGAGGCATTTGAACAAAGCGGAGGGAAAAATGCAAAGACGCAATTTCTTTGTGGTCCGGCAAAGCTTGGAGTGGAAGCGCAGTAATGCAAATCGGGGAAAAAGCAGCAATCATATGGGAGAGATATGGTCTGGACACGGCCTGGCGGCGCACAAGCCCGACACTGTGCCTTGTCATTTGATAGTCAAAACAGCTCCCCAAATTTCCTCTCTCTTTGTTCATTTACAGTTTTCAGGGAAATCAGGGAGAAAAACAGTTAGGCAGAAATGAGATGAAGGCTGATCTTTTTCCCAGCCTTTTAAGAAACCACAGCGGTTATGGAGGATTGATTCCTGATAACCTGCATCAGTTAGCCCAGGTGCAAATCGAAACATGGGGTCCTGGCAGCTGCGGCGTGAAAAAGTGTTTAATTAGCTCAACCATCTCTGTGAATTTTCTATTCCTGGGAACAATTGTTCAAGTAGGTAACGCTCACCATAAAGCCGGCAGAAAAAAAACGGAGGAGAATAGCAATGGTCAGCGAGGTCAACCTCAGCAGACTTTTTATGAAAAGGATGATTGGCAAACCGGAACCGGGCCGACTTTACCTTTTTAACAGGGCACTCAGGTGAAGTACTTGCTTTTTTTGTGGAAGCCTTGATTGGATTTAATAGAGTTGGACGCAAAATGTTTATTCATTTTACTAGCAAAGTAAAAATATCACCAACGTAAAACGAGGCATAATGCCAAAGTAAAAGTAAACAGCTGGTTCTTATAGGGGGACTTTTAGTACTGCTAGAAAAAGTTGGTTTTAACCATTTACAAGGTAAATACACAGGTAATTACTGTGACATAGAGCTATTAAGCCACAGAAATATACAGACTAAAAGACCAGTTGATCAGGAAACCAACATTATGTATAGGGTCTGTTTGGATGTGAATCGGCCTGAAAAATGAGCACAAAATGGATGGAGCGCAGGTTAATGATGACCCCAAGGTAACATGGAAAAGAGCCTGAACAGATGTGATTTGGGTCAAAAATGTCATCCCATGCAAGACGGTGGGTAATTGGTCTTACATTGGGTCAGACATGTAAAACATTCCTGGAAATATCATCATATCATTGGACAGTCCCTATCCTTAATCCAGGATCTGTTTCAGAGATTTGTAAGGACAGACTTCTGACATTGTCAAAAACTTTGAGCAGTTGTAATCAGGCAAATTACACCGCATCATCAAACGCTGAAACTATTCCCCAGCTTTCTGCCTTTGTTTGTTTGAGACTTTATCACTGTGTGGTTTCTGTTGTCCAGCTAGTTAATGATTTTTGAGCATTTATGGCACAGGTCCTGCATGTGCTGGCCACAAAGGGTCGCCAACTGGTGTTGCTTATGAGGTTTGTATTTAGTCAAACAAATAGGAAGCCCATTGGAAGCTAATTCAAATCCTAATGGCCTCGACATGTTTTATATGTAAGGAGCGCAATAAAGATTATGAAGAATAAAAACCCAAGTCTGTACCTCCTCATGTAGGAATAACATTAAATCCAACTTTATTCTGTTTCACTTTAAAAAAAAAAGAAGAAAAAACATCAAGAAATGTAAACTGCTGCACTCAGTCACAAGCTAACTATTAGCAATGCAGGCTAATAACTGGCTTTGTTGCATTTCCTGTATTTAACTCTAAACAAACAAATCCCAATTAAAGGTTTTACAGTGCTGAGTGTGTGACATAACGAAAGAGATACAACCGGCATGAGGGCTAAATAATCGTTTATTGTAGCTGCTATCGTTAGCTTAAACACGTGGTTAAATCTCAGCCTTCCTGTTTCTTCATCCATCTTAGAACTTGCAGTAGAGAATATTTTAAGAGCCCAGAGTCTAAACTGTAGAACCAAAATCTAATGCTGATAGGTATTTATATTACCACTGATTCTGGAACACAATCGTTGTGAGGGGTAAATAATTTATTGCAGCAGCTATCATCGCTGGTGAGAAATCTCAGACCTGTTTATTTGTCTAACTTGTAACTTGAAAATGTTGACTTTTGAGCAGAAATGGAACCTGTAGTTAAGCTACATCCTTCAACCACAACACAGTAGAACAGTTTTATTTTCTTCCTTTATTTTTGTCTGAGGAAAAACAAAGAAACCAAAAAAGTCTAAGTCTTTTAGACTTTTTAGTCTGAAAGACTTAAAAAGTTTCTACATTTCCACTTGAAAGATGTTAAACATGGGAGGATAATAACTTTCTTAATTCCCTGCGTGCTTGCCTAATCGAGATGTTGCTTGTCCAGATTAATCAAATTATTGTCCAAAATTAGCATCTTCAGAGCTTGCAGGTAGGATGAGATGCATGTTGGGTAGGCTCGATAGGCAAAGTGTCTTCTGTAGAAGTCTTCCTTATTTACCTACTCGATTTGGTCTGCTTTCCCGCTAAGGACCGCAGTGTCAAGATGAAATGGGACTGAGCCGACTGCTCTCTGAGCACATCGGCTTACGTGGCTGTTATGAGGAGTGACGGCGCTGAAGTCTGCGCCGCAAGTGTGGACAGCTGGGGAGGGACGTGGCGGTCTGCGACGCCCTGATAAGCGCTTATCAAGATGAACGGAGGAGGAGGCCGGGAATTACAAGCAGCGCAGCCGCAGGCCCACAGGACCCTGCGGCCTCGGCCTGGTCGTGCTGTGCAAGTCGGACTCACAGTGAGAGTGGCACATGTGCAGCGTGGCCCATCAGATGACAGTGTTTCCTGCTTGCGCTCTGAAGTGACACTACAGTGTGAAGTACAGGACAGTTGGGGGGAGTGGGGGCTGTTTGAGCCGGTCGTAACCCGGATGGCGTTGTGTGTCACCACTGGACTTTGATGGCAGCCTTCAAATTCCCAAGAAACGGGCTTCTGTGAAGGCGGTGGTCTTATCTCTTTGGTGCAGGGCTGCAGCAGCAGTGCTATACCCAGGAGAGCTCTTTCTCTCTCTCTCTTTCTCTCTCTCCCTCTCTCTCACACACACACACACTCACTAGCACACACACAAACTGTCCTCACCATCACCAAACACTTTCAGAGATGAGTTGCCTCCTCCATGCTGATCTTGGCATGTGAGGTGATGTTTTTAGCAGCAAAGGAGCGTGAAAGTGTTGCTCTGACTAATAAAGTCAGCTTGTCACTTAGCTATCGTAACTCTTTCCACTGTTGAGTTCATGTAATCTCACCATACACAGATGTGTAAAAGTGAAACTATTAGCACTTGTAGCTTTCCCCCCCTAAATGTTCATGTTGTTTGGAGTTAGTTTTTGTTCCTGTAAAGATCTCCTGAGCATTTTTGTTGTTGTTGCACGGATGCTGGTAAAATCTTTTTTTTTTTTCCTCTTTGCTTTGGGTTATTATCGAGTTGCCTTGCCTATTTATGCCTGTTTAACGTCTTTTCTTCTTTAAATGTCACATTGTAGCCACAAACCTCTATTTCTTTGAGATTTTCTGTCAGAGCAGCATAAAGTCAGATGGGTTCCTACAGATGACAGTATGAATCTCATAGACCAGTGATACTGTAGTCATTTAGAAGGCTGGGTTTTCCAAATAAGATGATTTCAGTTTTGCTTTCGTTCAGATTATTAGGCACATTTGAACATCTGTGAGGCACATCTGTAGGGGCTGAAGAGCAGTGTGGCCAGAATAGATAAATAAATATGGATAACATCCGCAAAGCAGTGAAAGGCGGCGTTATGTTGCATAAGTGTTGTGTTAAGAGAGGAAAAGAAGTGGAACTAGAAAAGATCACTGAGGAACCCCGAAGTCAAGATGGGACAGGACTGAACTGTGGGTCAGTTAGCTGCCCAGAGCTTAGGATACTGTTTGAAATACTAAATCTGACTCAAACTTTTCCACAACCTCCATGGTTTCCAAATTGTTTGTTGTCTAATGTTCACTAACAAACCTTTGAGACTTTCACAGAACGGCTACATTTATTTATACAGTGATTGAATTAGCACAGATGGACTTCATTTACTATTTTGGAGGTTATAAAGATACTGGGTTGCACTGAATTTTATTTAGGGGTATCAAAGTAAAAGCGGATGGACAGAAGTGGACATCATATATTTTCTCATTTTATTTAGATAACCATTTTCCTTCCCTGTTTACAATATGTAGTACTTTGTGTTGTCACAAAATTACAAGAACGTATGTTGAAATTAAGTAAACTTAACTAAAGAGCAGGACATTATTTTAGTTACATTTACAATAGAAATATTATATATTGCTTTTACCTAAAACAAAATCTATTTTCATCTATTATTGCTGTAGTATTTTTAAATTAGCTGGACTCGCTAGCACCGGTTAGCTAGACCTGTGGCGTGGCGTTTGGTTGAGAAAGTTGCGACAAAGTTAAATTATTGTAAAATGTTGGTTTAGTTACAGGGATGTATGGACTATTAGAGTCAGTAAAACTAAACTAAAACATAAAACTACTGTTGTAAAGTCTGAAATTCTAATTGCAGCAACTTAAAGTGGTGTCAAATATGCTAGGCTAGAGAAACACCTGACACAGTTAGCAGTGATGGAGACCTGCTGGCTTAACGGAAGCATCTGCTGCCCCCTGGTGGCGAGTCAAAGTGATTTACTGCCATCCGCAGGGAGTTTCTGATGAGGTTCTCTGTTCAGACACTGTCTCTGTCTCTGAAGCAGATGGAGGACATGCGGACACGGTGCATGAAGTCCACAGTTCAAATATATAAAAGTGTTATTGTTTTCTAACACATCGAACTTTGGTCAAATAATAACCAAAGTTATTAATAAATAAATAATAAAAAAATAAAATACACGTCTCTGTTTTTGTGAAAATAAATATATTTTTGATGCAGATTTTCTTTCACATCACAATTAATTTCAACATTGTGGATAAAAATATCCAAGCATGAAATTCATGCGCATTTGTTTGTGTTTCTAGTTATAGTTATCAAATAATTAAATTGTAAACTTTGTTTTGCTCAGACAAGTCATACATAAGACCAATAAAATACAAATTTAAATACTAATGTTATATTGTTGCTCAGCAGACAGTTACTCACAAAAGGAGGAGGGTAAGATACAAAACTATTTAACTTCCCTTTGGGATTGATAAGGTCTCACTGAAATGAATTTGAACTGAAAAGGTTTTTACTAAAGAAGCTGACAGCTTAGAGTGCTGTATCCAAGTTTCCTAATTGGATAGTTAAGTGGAAGGAAAAGGTTGACATACACTCAGGGATAAATAACTGCAGCGTTGTCTGAGGTGTCTTACCTGGGCTGAGGAGGGAAAGGACCGGGCCTCTGCTCAGAGGTCCAAAGTCTTCTTCAGATGAAGACAAATTTAGCTTTTCAGAAAGCCTTCCAGGTCCCAGTTTCCAGTGATGATTTGAGTTGCCATAGCGTCCGCTAGTGTTTGTCCGCTGAGTCCAGCCAGTGAGTCCAGCCATCTACCAGGAAAGTAGAGATGCGTCAGTGACTGTGCTTGATTGTCAAAAGGAAGATGAGAGGCAGAATAGTGAAAAATGCAGACAAGCTGAAGTCTATCGCATCTGACAGGGAGCAGCACATTCACATGCATGTGTTTGTCTTAAAAATACATTTTAATTATCAAAATAATTAAATTATTTGAGACCTGTAAGCTTCAAAATTAACAGAAACATATATAAAACCAACCTCTGTTATAAAATTAACTGCATTTTTAACCAAATTACTGTAATAAAATAAATTTCCACTGATATTCAAATCTACTCAAATGCATCTGTAGGGAAAAATAAAACTCCACATTGTCCACCATCGCTTTCTTTGAAACCATTTGATAAGATTTTGTATTTTCTGCCGAAAAAAACCCATTTAAAGGTCAAAGGTGAGCCACGAGTCAGCCACACAGGTGTTTATCAAACGATGCCTTCAAAAGCGTAGGACACAGCATTACCACACTATAGTCAATCACTATAATCAACAATAAACAATTATGATAACTGATTAAGTAAGTTTATATTGTAATGGTCCATCATAATTAATATTATATAAAAATATTATTAGTGCAAAGGTTTTTGGTTCATTTCCTAATGTACAAAATATTTTGTTTATAAAAATACGTTATCATACCATCAATATTTAAATAAAAATGCTGCATTTTCTCCTCTTTTTGTTCCTGTATTTTTTTTATATATATAATCACATTGTTCCTTAACGTGTTTCAAAGTCCGATAAGATATTTAGGACAAAAATCAAATAAAAGGTTTGATAAACGACAACTAACTCATTGCGATTTTCCGAGCAGCACCTGAAGGCGTCATCGTCCGCCGGAGCTCAGAGCTGCAGTGAATCTGGTCTCAGTTCAACATGGGTGAAGAAAAGACTCCCGTGACTCTGAAGACGATCCTCATAGGAAACTCCGGGTAACCTTTGGTTGTTCTTCTCTCTCTGAAATGTTCAGACTCGGTTCAGTTTAAAGCTCAAATGTTTCACTTTCACTTGCCGCGACTCTTTAAAATAAAGGTGTAAAGTATGTAGTATGCAGATATTTAAACGATTTCATCCACTTTTTAACCATTTTACACGTCGCGTGACGCACAAGAGGAGTCAACTGTGTCTTGTGATGAAGAAAGAGTTCAGTTTGAAGTTATTTCTAATTTATCTTGCGCGCTGTGTGTATGTGTGTGTGTGTGGTGTGTGTGTGTGTGTGTGTGTGTGTGTGTGTGCGTGCGCGCGCGCGTGTTTACACAGGGTGGGAAAATCGTCCGTCATGAACAGATATGTGGATAACCGCTTCACCAACATGTACAGAGCCACCATAGGGACGGACTTCTTCTCCAAAGCAGTCAGGATAAATGGGAACACGGTGACCCTGCAGGTTGGTGTGAGTCACAGTGAAAGGCATCAACCTCTATGACTGACTGGCAGTGGCCCCTCAGCCTTGTGTGTCCCCTCTGTGTGTGTGTGTGTGTGTGTGTGTTTAGATCTGGGACACAGCAGGCACAGAGAGGTTCCAGTCTCTCGGCACGCCTCTGTACAGAGGGAGTCAGTGCTGCATGCTGGTGTTTGACGTCACATCCTTGACCAGCTTCAGTGCCTTGGAGATGTGGAGGAAGGAGTTCCTGGTCCAGGGAGAGCCTCAGGATCCAGAAAACTTTCCCTTCATCGTCCTGGGCAACAAGACGGACCTGAGCAGCCGGGAGGTCGGTCTCGTCTCGTTTGCAGATTTCCTCCATTGTGCATCTGCTGGCAGGTTATTTAGGGGTAGCGCATCGAAAGGGGCTCAATATTAGAGGTGGCGTGTCGATTCCAGCTTGGTGTCGAGATCAGTGCTTTGGCTTCAAATTCCCTCTTGAAATTTTTGTACTGTAGTTTCTCAACTCTACAGTAAACATTTCTTTTTGCCTTGATTTATTCTTTAAATTCTGTCCTGTTTTAGCAAAAATAATTAAAGGAAAACAATAAAACAATAGCTAAGGGCTATAAGTTTGATACATCAGACGTACAATATAAGTGTTGGCAATTCTGGCCCTATATTTTCTTAATATCTGCTCAATACCAAAACATCCAATATCGCACATCACACTTTTCAACTTTGCTTTGAAAATACATTTTTAATTTTTGATACTCCATCACATAAAATCCTAATACAGGAAACTTTAGAGTATTGTCAGCAGAAATGATCCTAATGTTGTACTAGTAACTTTGAGTACTGAGCCCAAATATGAAAGTCATAAGCTCTATAATCTCTACTGTATTCCAGATTGTGAAATACTTCATCTGCTGTGTAGGTGTCTCCAAGAAAGGCAATGCAGTGGTGTGAAGAAATCGGGGCGGAGTACTTTGAAGGAAGCGCGAAAGAGGACCTGGACATGGAGAAGCCGTTTTTAAGAGCCGCAGAGCTCGGCCTCCAGCAGGTAATTCAGTCCTAAAAGAAGAACAAAAAAGCAAACCCGAGACACAATCTCTGTTTAACATGTTTATTTTTGATGATAAAAGATACATTACTCCCTACAGTACAAAAAACACACATTGGAAAATACAGGACATTTCCAGATAACCTGCGAACAGCCGAGAGAAACTCGCAACACCTGCGAGTGCTGATAAGAGAGAGAGCACTCGTCTCGGCGTGGGAAGGAAAGTTCGGAGACCTCGGCACTGCTGATGATGACCTATCTAACAAGGTGCAAAAATAAGTGACCCGGCAAAGGTACTGTGGAAGGAAAGGACACAATTGTATACCACATGGAGAGAGGAACAAACTCATTAAATGTTTTTTTTTTCTTTCTTTTTCCCATTTTTTTTCCTTTTTTTTCTTTTGAGAACCTTCAGCTTTATGGTCTAACTTAAGGCATCACTACTAAAATACACTGCTTTTTGCATGCATGTCTAGTTTTGTTTAACAGACACACCGACACGCACAAAAATTATGAATGCATATGAAGAGAAAGTTTCTAGAAAGAAATCAGGAGAAAATCCCAACCTGAAGCCACGGCGGCGAGCGGAGAGGCCTTTGACGTTCAGGGCCTTTTTGTTCATTTCATTTTTTTTTAAATTACCGTCACGAACCGGATCTGCCCTTTAACACAGAAGATCTCCACTCACACCCCCAGCCTGATAACTCCTCCCTGTACACGTTTGGACTGATGGACCTAGTAGGATTTCACACTCCCTACAGTGAATCAGCGGCAAAAAAAGAAAAAAAAAAAAAAAAGTTCAATCAGGGAGATTATATATATTTATATATATATTTATATATTTGCTTCTTTTATAAGTAAAGACACAAAAGGCGATCAAGATGACCCAACATGTAAAAACAGTTCGTTACAGGTAATTATATAAAAGGCCAAGATGTTTGTTTTGTTGGTTGTTTTCTGTGTGTGTGTGTTTTGTGTGTTTTATTCTTGCTCTATGAACGAACTAATTTACAAGTGAGTAACACTCCGGCTGTAAGCGGCCTTCCCATTCAAAGACAAAAAAAAAAAAAACAGGCAGCTTAGAACACCATCTGTGGTCTGAAATACAGAGCCTTAGAGAAGGGAGAAAACGAATTAAAATTTATTCAGTTGATTCACAGACATTAATAAAGGTGTTGCGGGCTGGGAGGGGGGGGATGGGTCTACGGAATATATGTAGCCATTCTACAAAATTAAAGATTCATGAGCAGAAGAAGCAACAACCAACCGAGCATCAGGAGGAAAAGTTGGGAAAGACCGATTTTTTTTTTTCCCCCCTTCTCTCCCTTCCTTTCAACCCGGGAAAATTTGTGTTTGGCAAACAAAGCAACACAAGCATCAAGAGTAAACAAAGTTTAAAAAAAAAGAAAAAAAAAAAAAGAAACTAAATAAAATAACTCCTCTCTCTGGGTCCACTTCAAGGTTCCCTTCAGTCCTACAACCTCTGCGGTTCTACTTGGAACAAATACAAAAGTCTCGTCTTTCATCGTCGTCCGTCAACAGGAACAACACGAACCACCTGAATGGTTTTTAAAAATATAGTGGCAACCTGAACACAGCCAGCCATCTTCCCACGAACACAAACTACAGGGGGGGCGGAGGGGATTGAACAGTTTAAAAAAAAAAGATTTTTTTTTCTCTTAAAATGCACACAATTACACATACACACAGGAGGAAAAAGAAGCTTAAAAATACAAAAATAAACTACACAAGAGATTTTTTTTCTGCGTCATTGCTAATTTTTTGGGAAAAGGTTTTTTTTTTCGGTTTTTGTTTTTTTTGTGGAAGTTTTTCTTGAAACGTGTGTGTGTGTGTGTGTGCTGCCAGTCTCTGTCCGAGCAAAGTCTGTCATTTTTTCTCTACAAATCTCTTCCTTTGCCGTTCTCTTTTTTTTTCTCCCTCCTTTTTCCTTCGTCCAACGTGCCGGTCACCACTCCTCGTATCTCGGGGTAGGGTTGGGGGGCAGGGGGATAAAAAGCGCACAGTGATGATATTTACCAGGAGACTGGAGTCCAGTACGATGACTGTACAAGACTTGGTTCCCTATGAAGCAAATTGTTTTGGAGCCAAAAAAAGAAAAAGAAAAAGATGTCCTCGCTTGTGGAGGACAAGTGCTTTATTTGTTTCCATACCGATTTTTTCCTTTCATCTAAACTAAATGCCTCCACAGCCATTTTTTTTTTCCAAACACTGTACAACATTTTATGTAGTCTCTTTCTACACCTCCCCCCAGAATTCACAAAACACAGATAAGAAAAAAAAAAAAAGGTAACATAACGCTCAGCCTGGCTCCCAGTTTGTGAAAAGGTGTAAATGTTTCTATAATGTTCAACTACTTGAGAGAAAAAAAAAAGAAGCAAAATTAGATGTTAAAACGAAGGAAGGGGATGTAGCTGAAAAAAGAGAATGTGCTTCTAGGTTTGAGTTGCTCTAAAAATATTACGACCAACCGAACAAGGAGGAGGAGGAGTAAGGGGGTTTATCTACAGAAACGCGTCTCAGATTGACTTTCATCTGGGCTTCTGCCACCATTTTGATCTGAGACGGGGGGTGGAGGAGATGAGAAGGAAGAGGATGAGTGAAGGTCAGTCTTCCTGATAAAAAGGACAGTGGGGAAAAAAAAAAACCAAACAAAAAGACTGGGAGGGGACTCCGGGCAACCTCACTGGTCCGTCCTTGCTTTCTTTGGACCAGTAGTCTTGCTGTGGAGGGACACAAACCAGAATGAGTCGCATGAATCGCTGATCGAGTTCAACCTGAAGTTTGTAGGAGAGAAGTTACTTACGTATCGGGAGAGGTGCCGGGTCTTTTGGGGCAGGTTTTGCAGAGGTGGCGTCTTTACCAGATTCTGTGGATTACAACAGTTATTGGTTAGATTTCATCTGCTAGTTTGGCTCCTCTAGTCATGCTAAACTGGAGCGACTGTGTAGCATTAGCTATTTGTGTCCAGTGCCACTTTTTATTGTCATCACTTTCTCTGTATGTCTGTTTTAGAATGAATGAGTGAAATTAACAGTCTCTGCTACATGTCACACAAATCAGTTTGTTGTTTCTCTTGAGCAAAAATGCAGTTAACTCAAAACCGTACAAAACTAATTAAGGCTTAAGGCAAATCTAGTTCTTTTCCTTCCAATCTTAACACCTGATATTCATGAACTAAAAGTAGTTAAAGTTAAAGCTGTGTTTTTGTTGGATTAGACACAAAACTATCTCCTAAACGCAGCACTCAGAGTAAGCTGAATTGATGGTGGTTGTTGTCTATAACGTGCCTCCAGCTCCTGTGAAGGGTTTTTCCCTCAGGTGCGGCACAGAGTCAGAGCTGACATAGCGCCTGTTTATCAGTGCCAGGTTGCTGATAAAGAGGCCAAATAATTTTACTAGTCCGCAAACCAACAGACACATATTCAGCCTTTTTTAGTTTTATTGCTTTCTATTTGTTTAACTTGACTAGACAAGTTCAGTTTTTAGAGGTTTCCCTCTGACCACTTCAGACCTTGTGCTGTTGTACTAATATGATGTGCAATCCTACTGAGGAGCCTAAAAGACTGTAATCAACATCTGTGTACTGAAAAAGACCATTACCAGTGAACATTTATTTAAAATGTTCTATCCTAAAGTTAGATTAGCTGTAGAGCAGCAAGCTCACCGTCACTCACCAGCTCTGATTTTTATATCTATTGATACATCATCAATACTCAGAGCTGCACTTCAACTTCAGAATTACAACAGAATCCATAGATAAACATTCTGACTCTCAAACGTGTCTTTTTTAAATTATTGGGTAGTTTCATGCCAAGGTGTAAATATAGTTTATACTGCTGCTGGCTGGGACAGAAAAGCACCCTCGATGGCAGTAGCCCAGGACCTACATTTCTTTTGGAGGGGCGGCCCCTAAGACTTTTTATTTTTTAACGAATGTCCATTTTCCAGATAATACTTGTATGCCCAAATCAGGCGAGTTGTATTAAAATTTAGGTATTTTAATGTAAATTAGTTTGGTTAGCTTAGCATGTATGTTTGTAGGGAAGCTAATAATAATTTGATTTGTGTAATTAAATTATTCTCTGATCCTCCTTCACAAAAACCAGACTACAACAGAAGAAAAGGTCAAACTTCAACCGGACGATCCTTTTGTGATGACACGACAGAGCTGCGTCTTTTACAGAGTCAGCTTCAGCCCCAGTTAGATGGAAAAAGCCCAATACGTTGATAATTCTCCATTCTTACCCTGTAGCCATCGAACTTGAGTGGCAGGACCGTAACCCTTCTCGTTGCGGGCGGCGATGCGGAAGATGATGGCTGGTTTAGTCGTGTAGTCGATGTGAGCGTTTGAGAGGCTGGACGACTGCACCAAGCACGAGGGGTTGGGTCCGCAGTACACTCGCATGAAGGCTAGCTGGGCCGGGGTGGAGGCCTTGGCCTCGGCCGTCTGGCTGCTCTGGATGGCCAGGTACACCGAGTACTCGATGATTTTCCCTGACGTGACCGAAGGCGGCTCCCAGGTCAGGTGGGCTCCATCTGGGCTCTGCGGGTGACGGTGATTATATAAGGCTTGCTACTTTGTGGCTTCGGCAGGAGGTTACATTCAGCTTTACAGGTAGCAGTGAAATGCTTACCTTGCTGATTTTGATGGCACATGGGGCTCCTGGGAATCCGGGTAGACAGGTCTTGAAAGCAGAAATCTCAGAGAACGTTCCACGCCCGCAGGCGTTGATCCCTGCCACACGGAACTTGTACGCCGTGCCGGGCTGCAGCTCCATCTTCTTCATCTGACTGTAGTCCGGTACGGCGCCGGAGTCGTCCTACCCAGAGGAACAACACAACGTTAGAGGAAGAGACTGGGGGAACGGCGCCTCTTTCCTGTCGCACTTACATCTCCTTGAGAATCGTCTCCTGGCACATAGAAGTGAGTGACGACCATATTCGTCACTTTTACGATCCCGACGTCAAACCACTGGTTCTCCTTTTTAACAACAGGCTTCACTGGAGCGGGCTGAGGGGCTTGTTTCTGGACAAATCACAAAATCAAAACAAAATGCGTTGAAACTTTTTGTCCTTGCTCCCTCAAAGCTGGTCCATCACGCGTCGCTCAAGCCTCACCTCTCCCTCGATGCCGTTGGCCACCTCTGCGAGAGTGGCTGCCGCCTGCAGCTTGGCAGGACTTGCTACTGCTATAGACGGCGCAAACGTACTTGATGGAGCCAGAGCTGGGTTGTGGAAAAAGCAACAAAAATTAGACAAATACAGTAACAGCTCAAGTTTAAGACTTTTTAAGGTAATCATGAATGAAACTTAAGATCTGTATCACAACCGAAATGTACAAAAAAAATTGCCTATTTTGTGCATTTGTAGTGCTTACAAACTAGTTAGCGGCTAGTTAGCAGTAGCTCTCAGAACGAGAAACAGAGCACAATGACAATATTTGATCAAATGTTTGCCTGACAGGAAAGATTCATGTAAAAAATATACTACATACACAAGACAAAATAAAATAGTCCTGTGATTAATAAAGGCAAACTTAATTCTTTTTGCATTGAATTTAAGACATTTTAAGGCTTTCATTTTAAATACACAAAGACTACAGGGTGTAGAAAGACTTACTCTCACCAGTGGTGCGTGGTAGAAGAGACGCCACGGCGCTGGTGACCGAAGCAGCCATTTCGTTGTGTCCGTTGCTTTCGACTGACGGGTCGTTGAGGCTGTCGGCGGGGGCGAGGCCCTCGGTAGGCATGCTGGTGTCCACGGAGGCCTGCTGCGCGGCGGCCTGCGCTTCCTGTAGCTGCTGCTGCTGCTGAACCAGTGCGGCCAGCTCCTGCTGGGTCAGCATGATGGGGATGTTGGTGGGCTGCTGGCTTTCCCCAGAACCGTCGCCTTCACCTGGAAACGCATTACAATATTTATAGCCAGGCAGCCTTAAGTTGTTATGGGCATTTTTATTTTGGCCCACATCAAGATCATGGATGACCTCAAGGGTCTGTTGTGGCAGAATGTATTGATAAAACCAATTACCAAACTGTCAAAATATTAATAGCCATCTTTGCATTTGATAAGTTTTTCTAAAAGCTAAATAATATTGGAACATATTTTCATATTGATCAGTTTCTATAGGGTTTTGCATTTGCTTTTATGATTTTTTTTTGCAAACCAAGTAACAGATTAAACTAATTTAGAAAGATCTGAAAGGTCATATTCCATATCACAGAATATGACTTGACATCAAGTGAGGCTGAGGCAGCAGAAATATGAGAAGAAATACTGCCACCCTCAGGTGGGTGTTGGGAATCACAACACTTTTTTTGACCATTTTTTGCAGAGAAATTGAAATAAACTCATAATTATCCAAATAGGGAAACAAAAACAAACAATTAAATATGCAGGTATCTGTTAAGTTTGTGTGAATTTCTGCAATGGCAAAATTGCAACAAAAAGAAAAAAAAAACTGAAATGGATGCAATTTGGCACCTGGAGTTGAGAGGTTAAAATAATAAATCTTTGGCTGGATTTGGTCTTGGGTCTTGAGTTTGACATGTGCCGAGTTTCCTCCAGAAAATCTGCCAAGCCTGGTAGTAAGGGTGCTAGAGAAGTCCAATCGTCTTTTTGAGTTAAAGAATGTTAAAAGCTACAAAACTTCAGAGGTGTGTGTGTGCAGACATTATTACTTGGAAATAATTGTGAGGCCAACAGAAAGGTACAGAGACAGTGCAATCTGTGCACACACCTCGCACCAGTTCAATGAGTCAGCTACTAACCTAGCTTAATCTGTTGTCACTGTCACTGTGAGTGGTGTATAAAAATCCCTATTGAAAATAAACAACCACCACTTAGCCTGGTGGCCCGCCAGGCTCATATACCCTGTGCATTAAGCTATTAATAATTATGATGCAGTCTGCATACCTAACGTGGCCATTGAGGGGACGGCGTGTACTCACTCATTACAGCTTGCTGCGCTGCCTGCAGGACGGCCTGGATGGCGAGAGCCTGGGCCTCTTCTGTGGCTGCGGCCTGGGCAGCAGCCTCAGCGGCGGCGGTCACGGCCAGCTCTTCGTCCGACAGCCCCGTCACCATCAGCGTGGTCCCCTGGGCCTCAGACATCAGCTCCGAGGGCAGGTTCAAGGCCGCTGCAGCTGCTGCGTCTCCCTGGCATAACAAATTCATAAGAAAAAAAAAAAAAATTTTTTTAGCTGTGATAAGTTTAGCCAGGCTGCCACTGACTATCTGTATGATGTGCTTTACGTACTTCTGCTTGTGTCTCCATGGCTGCAGCAGGCTCCTCTGCAGGTGCAGCTTCTGCTGGTGCAGGTTCTTCAGTCTGCATCGGCTCCTCTGTGCTGCTGGCTGCGGTGCTTACTCCTTCTGTGATTGAGGAAATTGACTGGAGGGAAACAAAAGTTGTTTTTTTAAAACACTCAGGCCTGCAGTTTTTAAACACATAATTGCAGATGTCACACAGCAGACTGTTAAAATAAGTGAGTCGTTTCCTTACCGGCACTGAGGGCCCTGGGGCCGGTGTGGACTGAGTGACCGTGGTGATGGCTCTGCCTTGGGTGGTTGTAGCTACACTAGTAGCTGCAGTGGTAGCAGCTTCCTCTGTGGTGCTTGTTCCTTCTGCTCCTTCCTCTGTCTGCTGGGTGGCTGAAAAGAGTAAAAAAAAAGAAAACACTTTACTTATACAACTCAAAACATCAATTGTGTTTAACCAAAAAATGTGGGAGACACAGTGAATTTGCTGTGTGAAGAGTGAAAATAAATGTGGGACAGTTTACAAGTTTCCACAAAGCTCGTTAATGCTCTGATCTGAAAGGCTCAGTTAGCAGGCAGCATGTGCTTGTATTTAGCATCTACAAACATCAAGGAGTTTTGCCAGGGGCAAACAAGCATCATAGAGCTACTTTGCTAATGAGAAGGCCGAAGTCAAACGAGTTACTGCAGTCAGGAGGTTACAGACAAATAGCTGGAAGATTACTGGCTATAGAAACCTCCCTATTCACAAAGTAGCTTCATTAAAACTCGTGATCAGTGTGCCTTTTGTCCTTTAAACATCTATTCTAGTTACTGTTTGATGGACAGGATCACCCCTAAACATAACATAATGTTCCAACATTTTAACGTGTCACACTTTTTAGATTAAACTTTCAAGTTTTTTTTTTCCTGAAGTTTTTCCCAACACTAAACATTTTAGTACAAAATATTCTCACTTCTCCGCTAAAACACAGAAGCTGAAAGTGGCTTTTGATTTTGTGAAGTTGGTGAAAAGCTCCTTCCCTGTTTTAAAGGCATCTGGAATAATTTAGACCAGCAATGTTTCAGAAATCAGCAACTGTTGTGTTTGAAGAAGCATTGAAAGACAATACATTTAAAATTGAAAATAGGCCACTGTGAAAAAGGACTGACACACCCACCAGGCCACATTTGCAAATGTGTGGCTAACAATAGTCAGTCACAATGGGAACTGGCAGATCAGGTTTTTAAAGATCTGCTTTAAAACACATTTTAGGTACTTAATTTCATTCAAACATCCACTCATCCCTGACCCAAAGCACAGAACATAGGTCCATTTCAACCTGAATTCTAGGTTGTCTACAACATCCTAAATCTGTGAAATGGTTCTGTATTTTGTTCTACATGTATTTCAGGGTTTCAACAAATTTCTGACTTTTTAAGACCATTAAGACTGGAGTACAAACTTCATCCAGCCAACTTCTGATAAACTTGCATTTATCCATGATAGATGCAAAAAAAAGTTAGCTAGCCAGCAAGGATATCCTAGAAGCTAGTTAGCTGTAGCCTCAACTACAGGCTACAGTTTGCAAGTCTCAAAGCAATGAAAACATCAAAACACACAGGATTAAAAAGTCCTGCCACCGCAAAATTAAAGCCTGAGATTTCCATATTAAAATGGGTTTAAGACATTTTAAGACCTTATTTTTATACATGGATTTGAGTCTCATTAAAGATGCGTGGACACCTTGGTATTCAGTCAACAAGTCAAAAACAGAACACTGACGGGTAAAATGGTCAATTCAACATGTGACATAGCAAATCAAATATAACTACAACAACTTCTATTTTGGTAAAAATCAAAACAAAACCCAGCACATTTAGTTTCTCTGTTTGCTTAACGCTGTCTTTGACGTACCTGTGCCTTCACCGGTCTCCATGCTGCAGGTAGCAGTGGTGGCGGTGTTGGTGGTCCCAGTCTCGTGCGTTTCATACGGTGGGTTGGAGCAGACCCTCTGGATCTGGCCCGTTGCTGTGCTGCTCTGGTCCTCCCCTACGCTGGAGGTGGATGCGGACGGAGTGTCGCTGGTCCCTGATTCGTGGGTTTCGCTGGGTGGATTTGAGTGGCCGCTCTGCACGGTGCCCGTCTCGCCGGCGTTCATGCTGGAGGAAGCTTGCGTTGCTGTGTTGGTGGTGCCCGTCACGTGGGTCTCGTGGGGGGGATTTGAACACACCTGCTGGGTCCCTCCCATGTTGGAGGACGCCATGGTGGCAGTGTTTGTCGTCCCCGTTTCGTGGGTCTCGCAGGGCGGGTTGGAGCACACGCGTAATGTGGACATGTTTGAAGATGCCGTCGTGGCCGTGTTGGTGGTTCCCGTCTCGTGCGTCTCGCAGGGCGGGTTGGAGCAGACCTGGCCGGCTCCGATTGTAGCGGAGGAGGTGGTGGCCGTGTTGGTGGTTCCCGTCTCGTGCGTCTCGCAGGGCGGGTTGGAGCAGACCTGGCCGGCTCCGATTGTAGCGGAGGAGGTGGTGGCCGTGTTGGTAGTTCCTGTTTCGTGGGTCTCGCAGGGCGGGTTTGAGCAGACCAGGGTGACGGTACCAGAACCGTCTCCAGTTGCTCCGGCCTCAGTGGAGCTGGGCTGTTCAGAGGTTGGAGAAGCCAGAATGGACACAGGAAGATCCTGGACTGGCTGGGCTTCAACACCGCTGGGGGTTGTGATCAGGGTAACCTGGGTGGGCTGGTTCTGAGGCAAAACCAACATCATCATTACATGCAAGTATTGTGTCATTTCCAGCTCAAACGTTGCTGCAAGAGTATTTTTCATTGCAAGTTTTAAAAAGCTATAAGAAACATGGGACACAGGAGTCTCACCTGCACAGTCATCGTAGAGGAGGGCAGAGTCGAAGTAGAAGTCAGACTGGTCTGAGCAGCAGAGACTGTGATGGCGGCTGGGTTGATCACCTGGCTGGACAGTGTAGCGATGTTCGCCAGTGTGGTGATCGGCGTCACCAGGGAGGCACTGGAGCTGTCGGCCGTGGCTCCTGCGGACACCGTCCCAGTGACGGTGCCTAGGGTGGTGACTCCTACAGGAAGCACAGGTGGAGAGATTAAATGGATGTTCAGAGGGATGCACTGATATGAAACTTTGTGCCGATATTTACCAATATTATTTTCATATATATTGCCATTTCAACACTGGAAAAAACATCCACCCCATCGTCGTAGATTCTCTTCCTCAGTTAAAACAAGCAACAAATCTGCACAGCCTCATCACTATCCAAGGTTTTCCCCAGAAAACTTGCCAAGTCTAGTGGTTGGTTCTAGGGCAGTCATTCATCCAGCAGCCCGCCATGTTTTTGAGTTTTTTTTTTTTTTTTTTAGTTGACAGGGAATTTGAAAATATTACTTGATTATTATGCATTATTGAAAGATTAATACCTGAACCCCAACTATAAAGTCTTAAGGAATGCAAACATTTTAAAAAGACTTAAATAAGAAATATTTAGCCTGGTGGGGGCACAAGTAAAGCCTGATGGCCCGTCAGGCTTATAAAACACTGGGGGAAAACCAAGCATAAAACCATAAAAATATCTCGTTAAACATTCTTTTGTAACCCAACAACAGCTCAGTAGTTACGAAAGACATGGGTCTCCTTACCAGTAGTTCCCTTGACAACCAGTGTGGTAACAGTGGGCTTAACAGAGGAGACCGTCACTGGCGTAACGAGACGAACACCGCCTACTGTGCTCATGGGCAAGGTACGCAAAATGGTGCCCGGCTGTCCTGGAGCGCCTTTTAATACCACCTACAAAAATAAACATTTGATCTCATCTTTGAAAAATATTCAGTTTAAAAAAACAATAAAACAAAAAAGCAGTTGAGAAAAGGCAGCTTACCTGCGTCAGTCCCTGCTGTCCAGCTGCAGTGGACAGTTTGGGCACGGCAGTAATAATTTTACCAGGCGTTCCAGTGGTCATTACCTTGGTAGTAAGGATCGTTATTGGCGTTTTCATGCCTGCACTGCTCGTCACACCTGCATAGATAACACAAGTTTGAGCTTTAGATACTGATTTATACCAGCAAATAGCATTTCCTACAGCTTAAGATACACTCAGGGTCAAGTGCTGGACATATATATAGATATTGCAACAGAAACATAATGTCAATAGATACCATCACCGATAGGATATTCAATATATAGAATATTCACTGAACTCCGATCTAGACCCGCTCAGCATTCTGGGGGATGTAGGCACAGGAAAGACTTTAGCAGGTCAACCTCACACAGCAAGCTAAGCAACATGGGTGACATCAACTAACTCACTCACTCTTTGGTTACCTAGCAACAAAATGTTGAGTAAACATGTAACCTTCCCTCATAACTTCTTCTAAACTGAAAATGGGGATCAGTTTGGCAGTAAAATTCAATTAATAAAGCCAATCAATAATTATCAATATCAACTGATATTAACACTTAAATCGCAATATATTTTTCAGCCACATTATCCAGCCGTAAAAACATTTGTCTTCCCACCACTCAGCTACTAGTTTACTGTAGACTGTAAAATCAATCAGATGAGTTCAGACCTGTGGCTCCAGGCTGGGTCATAATGGCCGACATAGGGATGGTCTTAATGATGGTGGTACCCTGCTTGGTAGTAGTAGGTGAAACGCCACTTATGTTGAGGATCGTGGGCTTGTTTCCTGTGCCTCCGGCCTGGGACGTTGTGATGATTGTTGTGGGCTTGCCGTCTGCAGAAGTCACCAGTTTCAGGATGGTGCCGGCTGGGAGGGGACCCTTTGTCTGAGAAGAAAAGCACACGCTCAACGACTGCTTAGAGAAGAAGACTAGGTGTCTGACTCGGCAGTTTTAAGCCATCTCTAGTTGTTGTTTTTTTTCTCTACTTTTTTTTTGTTTGTTTTCTGCACTCATGCAGATAGCTGACCTGTATGATCTGTGTGAGAGGGTTAGTGGAAGCCTGGCCTGTGACAGCTGATGTCTGCACTGGCTTGGTTTGCACCACAGACATCATCTTGCCAAGGTTGGAGATCTGCCGACATAGGAGAGAGACTCAAGTTCATGAGTCACTAGAAAGCATCGGACAGCACAGGGAGGTCAGTGGCAAGGCGGTCTACTGAACCCGTGGCTCTGACTTACAGCTTTAAACTGACAGTCATGCAAACGGATAACATTACATTCCCCGTTTTCTTAGTCGAGCTGTCCAACAGTCCCCCCACATTACAAATTTCAAGTTGTCACAGTCTTGTGACACAAAGTGTGGAAAAAGGCCATTTACAGCATGCATGAGAGAGCACCAGAGGGTGCTTTGTAGATTTAAACCGCATAAGATAATGTGGTAAAATACACGGTTTCTTACCAAAGTACCGCTGCTGCCCATGGTGAGCGGACTCTTGACCAGGGTGATGGTCTTGGTGACTCCTCCCACCACAGTGGTGACCACTTGGGCCTGCTGAGCCACTGTGACAGCCCCGGACTTGTGCACAGTGATGATCGGTCTGGTGGTGGTGGGAGAGGACGCGGTTGCCGTGCCCACCTGGGCCGCGGCCGTCTTCAGCATGCGGGTGGCTGGGTTACTGACCTGTGAAAACAAAATTACCTTTAAGTAATAGTTTGGGACTTTTGAAGAGAGCTTAAAACTAACAGCTAGTCCAGAAAATGCCAAGAAAAAGGTGCGTTTTTGATTTGGTATAAAAAAAAAAGTACAGAAGTTTATGCAAACAGGACTTTATGAACCTTTAAATTATTTACATTTAGCAGTTAGAACAATATGAGGGAACTCTTGTTTCATTGTAAATGTACCATTTACTTATTTACACAAAAAATAGAGGCAGGAAGTCATGCGCAACTAATGATCTTTTGGAGTCAAACATACTGAGAATGGAACATGTTTTCATTGATCAGTCATCTGATAAAAAAGGCAATGTGAAATAAAATCATTCCTCTTTTCTTTTAAACATAAAGACAATTTTCTTGACAGCAAAACACTTTCCATGTTCTGCTCCTCCACACAGGTACATCATTGCAGGTTTATTAAATAGCTAATAATCAATAATTTTATGTAAAAAAAAAATAATAAAAAAAGCCCAATGAAAATATAATAGCTTAAATAGTTTATAACAGTGTTTGCATAAACTGTTATGACATTTTGAGACCAGAGGGTTTTTAAGACAGCATTAGTTGTACAACTAACCTGGATTTATACTAAATCAATTATCTACAGCAAGTAATTCAATTCAAATTACTTTATATGTTCCAGAGGGTCAATTTCAAAGCATATTGGTAGGACAAATGGACTCAAAAGTGAGAGAAAATTCATACACGATACTAAATATACAAGTAAATGTGATTAGTGACTGTGTGCAGTGTGAAGGGAGCTAAAAACACTCATTATATAAGTTCTTCTAAGAGAACATCACTTCAAAACTTGAACTAGGATAATTATTAAGAAAAGCTGAGCCGTTTTGATGTTCTGAACGAGGGTATTTATTGAGAGGCTTTACCATTACAGGAGAAGCCACTTTCACTGTGGTGGTGCCTGGAGAGACAGCCACTGTTTTGAGGATGGTGGCACCAGCGGGGACATTGAGAACGGTGCCTCCAGAAGCAGGTGGGATCTTCTGTGTGGCTGCAGCTGCAGCAGCTAAAGCTGCCATGCCACTCATCTGAGGGCTGCTTCCAATTGGCTGAAAACAGAAGAGTTATTTTTATAATGCTAAATATAGTAAGGTTTTAAGATGTTAATACACTTAAATCTGGAAGTTCAAGTGTGAAATGGCTCGTACCGATCCTTGGGTGGTTTGGGTAGGCACTACCATTCGAACACCTGGAGGAAGGGACGTCACGGTGACGGGGGATTTCCCCGGCTGGCTCGGGCGAACTGTGACAACCGATGCGCCTGTGGCAGCCTGCTGAGCTGCAACCTTTAAAACAGCTGGGAACAAGCAGAAGGCATGGAGTTGAGACTTCATTTTTTATTACCCAGCAGAGCTTCTGTACATTGCAAGCTGAGCGCTGGTCACCTGTCTGCTGTAAACTCTGTGCGGAGGGTGCTGCAGCGGCTGGTGCAGGGCTCTTTGGAGAGTTGATGGGTTGCGAAGGCGTTGCGCTCATGGCTGGCGAGGCTGCTGCCGGGGTCACGGGGATGTCGTACTTCTGCAGCTGCAGCAGGTACGTGTCGGCGGTGGAAACTGCACCCCAGCTCACCTCCAGAGAGTTTGTGTTGGCACGGACTAACTGGACCCTGGCGGGAGCGTGGGGCCGCTCTGCAGGATGAACAGCAATAGTAAGACGTTTACCAACTTCCCATGATGGCCACAAATAATTTGTTACAACATCCTCACCTGTTTCCAGGTACCACAGGTCTTTACAGCACACTTGGTTGTTCCACGCTTTGCGGTAACCGTCACGGCCGCTCCAGACATACAGTCTGGAATTGATTGCCACGGCACAGTGGCCGGCACGGGCCCTCGGGATGTTATCCTCCAGGGTATCCATCAACACTGTTTCCCAACACATGGAGTCTGCAGAGACACAACACATTCAGCACCAAGACAACTGCTACTCAACCGCTTTACAGTGGGAAATGTTACGGAGGGAGACAAACCGAGATTTAGGCAAGCGAGTGTGTTTGTGCATTTCCATTCTTTCTCGTGTGTGGCCACTTTGACGTCATCCATTACCAAAGGAACCCATCCGCCAAAAACGTACATCCTGTAAGGTGAGAAAATCCAACTGGCGTGAGACACGGTTCTATTAGCCAAAATGTAACGTTCTACGTTTTAAGGAGAACAGATGTGGCCTTCATACTTGTTTGTGATTGTGGTGGCAGAGTGAAGACTTCGTGGAAGAGGTGCCGTACCACCTACTGAAGGTTTGTTCCAAGTCAGGGTATCTGGGAACAGAAAATAAAAACTCAATGAATTTCAGTAAATATTGCAACCTTTTTACAGTCATTGTTGAGTGCTGACTGGGTCAACTCACCCACTTAGAAATGTACATCTTGATAGTTTTGAATGTTTTATAACGGACTGTTTTTTTTTTGGTACTTAACAAAACCATCGACTGCTGACTAGTTTTTACTCATCCTGTATCAATTGGTACTCAAATGTTAAGCATTTTCAACAGATAATTCCACATAATTCTGTACTGTATAACAAAATGTTTTTTTCAGCTCAGTGAATTATGTAGTTACAGGTGGGGAACAGTTATTTTAGACTTAATTGGGGACTCTCAGCTCAAATGAAAAAGTTAACAGATCCAAACAGAGACCAGAAACAAAATAAATGTAAATTGGATGCAATATAAATTTGAAAAATTAGGAAGATAAAACTGATGGAACAAAACATTTTATTTACAGCTATGTAATGAAAGTAAAAACCAATAAAGTGACTTTGAGCAAGTAAGAAACAGGGGGTAAACCTGTTGACTTGACCAGAAGCATTTTTCCCCCTTTGTTTATTAAATTATTTGTCAGACACCTACCTATGTCAAGCGTCCACAGATCTCCAAGACGACAACCGCTCATTCCTCCATAGATTATCAAGCGTGACTTCCTGGTCGTCTTTTCTGTGTACACCACAGCGGTGTGACTCTCACGAGGAGGAGGCAGGACGCCATACGTGATTGGAATATCCCACCCGACCACGCTAGAACCAGGACGAAGCTCGAGTGTGTACAAATCATTTAGGTATCTGGGGGGAGAAAAAAGGCAGAGAGTTGGCTAAAATAGACTCCTGTGTCAGCAGACTGTGGATGCTTCTAATGCAACGCTTCCTTACCGGGGAATGTTGTTTTTGGGGTCTTCACTATCATTGGCCAGTCCACCAAACAAGTAGCATTTGTTGCCAACGAGCGAAAAGCTGTGACCGAGTCGAGGACAAGGCGGCGGGCCGTTTTTTGGATTTTTGGCTTTCAGTTTTTTCCATTCCCATCTACTGGCCTGTTACAAAAATTGTGGTTTTACTGTGACTATTCTTTTACATTAAATTAAAAATATAATTTATTTTCTTTTTCTGAGACCACATGTTTTGAATTTTTTTTTAAAGAGGGATTACCTGAAGTTCATAGAGATCATTGCTGTATTTCCCATATTCCACCATCCCACCAAAAACCAGCAACCGTGTTCCATCACATACAAAACCATATGCAGCACAACCTGGAGGGATATCACCACGGACTGCTGGGATAAACCACTGGTTTGTTGCTGAAAGTAAACAGATTCTTTTTTCTTTTCAGTTTCATAAATCTATACATTCACATACATATAAATATAACACACACACACACTGTAAGTAAGACCCTAAATAGGATTGGTATGTAAACTCTAATCAGGCTTTAGGGATATCAGCACATACACACCAACAGTAACGGCTAAATTTATTTATCTCAGTTTTATGAACAGGAAAGTGGGACACAGGATGTGCCTAAGCCAACCAGCATCATCCATTTTATTTTAGCCCGCCTTTTTTGAATGTGCAATAACACGACTTCTCCAGCAGAGGGACACCATATTATTCAAACAAGGGTTTGTTTGGCCTGGTGAGGCCTGCTCACAACTCAACTTTACACATCCCAAATTTGAATTAAACTTCAAGGTTCCAAGCAAAAGTTGTGTGAAACTGCTGGGAATATAATTTACTGGTGAAATAAACTAAACTTTACACCTGCTGCAGAAACTAGTAGGCGAAGTTCAACATGCAAGCCGAAACTTACCTGTGTTGTATACATGTAATTCATCAACAATTCCTTCGTTTCCACCTCCAAAAACAACCATCAGTTCCTTTATAGCCACAGCTCTGTGTCCGTGCCTGGGCCGAGGGACCGGACCGGACCATCCGAGGACCCGCTTCCATCGCGGCTGCAGAACCGACGGAGTGGTCCCAGACACCGCGGAACCAGGGGCAGACATGACTTCTGCAGCAAAGAAAAATAAAACAACACGTACTTCAACGGCTTGCAGCTATTGCACCATTTTCATAACAACAGCCCCATAAACGCATCGGCCGTGTATGAATGCACAGTACCGAACCACACGCGACTGTTGTTGCGGTCAAAGCAGCTGGAGCGCTAAATAGTTAGCGGTTAGCTTCGCCTCGGATGAACTCAAAACCAAAAACAAGTGCAAAATGTTTTCAGACACTGCTTACTTGTATTCCTCGATGTAGACTCGATGCTTCAGATTTCTCCAGAAATGCATAACCCCTTTACACAAAGTTATTTGCAACCATTGATTTCAATTTATGGAAGCAGCCATCTTGCAAACAAACAGCCGCCGCTAACTCTGCTACCCGACTGAAAAATGGCGGAAGCGAATTAACAGGCAAAATATATGTAAACTAACGTGGTGCACCACCACAGAAACGCGAAACAAGCAAAGCTAAACTCACTTATTGAAAACCGGCTAAACAAATAGAATAATACACAACGGCAATAAGTATTTAATTCAATTTTTTTTTCGTTAGCAGCAGTTGGCTATTTTCATGCCTCTCTGGGAGTCGCCATATTGTAGCTAGACAAATTAGCATTTTTGCAACGGCTTTAACGCAGTTATTATTGAAAAGAAGACACCACGACATTAAAGAATGATATATATTAGTCAGAAAATGTAAGTTCTCAACTGCCTGTAAGGGATTTGTTCAAATAAAGAAATACATGCTATGGGTGTAGCATTCAAACTGACTGTTAGCCATTGCTCCGTTGCTTTTGCCGCTAGCTGCTCAACCTAATTTAGCAATGCTAGCAGGGTTAGCTTTGCGGCTAGCATCTGTCAAAGCGTCGCCAAGAGTCACAATTAAATTCGACGCAACTTTCACCAAAACTCATATGCATTACATACCCAGTAAAAATATAGTTGCGGCAACACTCTCAAAACCTAGCTAAATCTAGTCTAACAGCACAAACACAGTGTTATTATGTTTCACGCCGTCTCTGGAAGCAGCCATCTTTTCGACAGTCGGCCTACTTCAGCGGCTCCCTCAAGAAAAATGGCCGGGCGCTTTGGCACAACAAAACACAACAAACCCGGAAAAGGCGCAAAAATAAATCAGTCTTACTCACTTAATCTGATGCAGTAGATGCAAAAACACTAGTATGTGCTCTTATCTTGAGGCAATAATCCAAATTCATTCGATTTGTGAAGAAGTATTTCCTCTCATGCCTGCCTGGAAGCTGCCATCTTCTTGACAACCAGAGGCGGAGGAAAATGGAAGCGAGCTAGCGTCACCCAAAGTAAACATGGCGACAAAAACTCGCTCGATAAGCATTTCACATTCTAACAAATATACCTTTATTTGTTATACGTATTATACGTTAGGAGAGGGTTTTCTGTACGCTTATATTTTACTCCCGTTTCTAGGAACTCTCTTAGACTTTGGTATTTTAACACTTTAAGAGTTTGAGCAAATGATAGCAAGTTCTGT
The DNA here is from genome assembly GCA_033032245.1 of Poecilia picta. Classification (NCBI taxonomy): domain Eukaryota; kingdom Metazoa; phylum Chordata; class Actinopteri; order Cyprinodontiformes; family Poeciliidae; genus Poecilia; species Poecilia picta. The sequence continues at coordinate 6,839,735 of CM065357.1, read as the reverse complement.
TACAACTGTAGGGTTATTGTCCCTTACTAAAGATGGCGACATCCGTACTGAAACCCTTTTTTTATTTTCCCATTATGGGCAGTGTGGAGTTTATTAGTGTCAAAACCCCCTTGGTAAAGCTCATACATGAGAAACAATAGTGAATACGAGCGAGTTTGCTAAATTACCGCTCTCAAATTTTATGTTGACACGCCCACGTATAGCCTACCGTTAGTGCGCCCTCCACTGATTCACTGCACCACGGAAAGTATCTAGGAATAATAAATTAGAGCATTTGTGTCAAACTCAAGGCCCGTGGGCCAAATCCGGTCCGCCGTAGCTTTTTTTTTGGCCCTCTGGATTCTAGACTAAACACTAAGTGTTGCTTAAACATTAAGTTATCAATAAAATCAATGCTGTTTTTATCTGTTTGCTGACAAATTATATCAATCAGTCCCTCCAGCTCCTTGAGTTATTGTGGAAATTCATGCAACATCAACAAATTCGTCTAACTTTTTTTGCACTAGTAATTGGGAGTTTATTGCAGATTTTTCTAAAAATAGTCAAAAACGTTCTTACTTGTACTAAACAGCTGCCTTAGCCTTTAACTGATGTCAGATTATGGTCCAAAATCTATACAGTGGAATAAAAAGTCACACTTACTGTCATAGATGTTAGTGCAAATATTACAAATATTTCCAAATTAGTGTCACAAACACTTTGTTTTTTTATTGCAAAAAAATTACAAAAGGTATCATGGAATCCTGGAGGAGGCTGCACAGTGGCGCAGTTGGTAGAGCTGTTGCCTTGCAGCAAGAAGGTTCTGGGTTCAATTCCCGGCCCCGTCCCCCCTGCATGGAGCTTGCATGTTCTCCCTGTGCATGTGCAGGTTCTCTCCGGGTACTCCGGTTTCCTCCCACAGTCCAAAAACATGACTGTTAGGTTAATTGGTCTCTCCAAATTGTCCCTAGGTGTGCATGGTTGTTTGTCCTGTGTGTCTCTGTGTTGCCCTGCAACAGACTGGCGACCTGTCCAGAGCGTACCCCACCTCTCGCCCAGAACAACAGCTGGAGATAGACACCAGCAACCCTCCCGACCCCACCAAGGGACAAGGGTGTCAAGAAAATGGATGGATGGAATCCTGGAGGGACTGAAAAGATGTTTAATAATATTTAATTTTAGAAATTCATTTATATATTAACAGTTTGTGAACGGGTTTTATCAATACATTCTAGCACAACCAGCCCTGTAAGAGCTTTCATGATCTTGATTTGGCCCAAAACAGGAATGAGTTTGACACCCTGAGTATGCGCTTTTGGAGTTGAATATGCACTTTGGCACGGCTTGTTGGTGAGATGCAAATATCTATAGAAAAGTACAAATTTTAAACACGTATTAAACAAACTTTGTTTGTTCTTAACTCCATATTTCTGTACTCATTTTTTTTAATTACTTGAGCTAATATTAAATATAATGTTTGGACAAGTTTATGTGGGTGACCCAAAGCAATTTATAAACGGGTAGTGTCTCTATCTTTTGACATTTACCATTATGAAAAATTTGTTTATTTTTTAAACTTATTTATTGAATTGTTTTCTTAAGTCTACCCATTTATTTGTTGCTAATATGTTAACTTATCAAAGACCATTTTTTTCCTGTCTTAATTCAGAAAGAATGGCATTTTAATCACTTGTTTTGCGATCACACAGTCCATTAGTTTGTTTACTTTCCCAGTGACCTAACAATTCATTTATTCCTTTATCAAATATTTTATTTGTGATTTTACTTTCTTGCTTACTACATAGCTTTGTTTATTTAGTGATGGTATATAAGAGTGAAACCTAGCAATTGATGTGAAAAGTAGCTGTGATTGTATTTTTGCTATAATCAGCTATTTTTTCAGTTATTTATTTATTGACTAGTATTCTTATCAAATAAACATAGTTGCCTGCTTGCTTAAACGCTTACATCCCAGTTTTAATACAATACAATGCATTATAATGGTGAAACCTGGCAACTAATTTGTAAAGAAGCAGCTAGGACTGTATTGATGTATTTATTGTTTACCTAAGAAATAACTAATTTACTTGTTCAATTACTTATTTATGTAGGTGGACTTTGACATTTTGGTTACATGTGCATTTTCTGTGGCAGCATACTGTTTAGATTTTCAAACTGGTCAACTTAAGAAACTTCCTGATCGAAAGTGATATTATGGCAGAGGTAAAAATATTGCGACTGTACCCAATTAAGACATTGGTTGCAGTTCTTTCAAAACAACAGATGGGTCATGTGTCACAAAAGTCCGTGGATTTTTCTGGTAAGTAACGAAGTAACGATCTTCCCATTCCTCCTATTTTCTGTACTTACTTATTATTGCAGGAGTGCGGGAGGAAGAAGTGGAAACATCCTGTGGCTACTGTAATATTGAAGCATTTGGAGTAGTATAAATGTTTCCAGACATAATTTTTAGTCATATATTTATAACCTACAGTTTTTTAAGCATAGAAAAGAAAACAAACACATTAAAAGTGACAGCATGTTAAGAGATCATCTTAAAAGGTACTGTTCTTAGTTGCAATGCATTTCTGTGCCACTAGATGGCAGATTTTCGCAAGTCAACACATCTCAGTGAAGAGAGATCAGCACAGTGATAAGAACAAATTCAGGTGAAACAACAGACGTTTTGATTTTTTAAAAGTTTTTTAAGTTGTGAAAAAAAAACAGTTTTAAAATCAGATAGCTAAACATCCTGTTGGAATTTGGTCATTTTTCACTCTATTTTTTTTGTTTTGTTAAACTCTCTTTTAAAGGTGCTCCACTGTGACCTGAAGAGCAGGAAGCTGATTAACAGTACATACGGCCATCAGCCCAAAGCAAAGTGAAGAAATACAGATGTTTCCCAGGTCAAAAAAGTACATTTTTCTGTCATTCCTTTGACAATCATCAAACGAGCTGAGTTTCTTTTGTTCAGTAGAACAAATTGCTTAGACTCTTTTTTGCAACAGATCGCATATTGCAGCCTGCATGCCACATCAGTTTTCCTCTAGAGGATGAATTGCTTATATTCACTGAGCATGCCTACCGTCAAATTGTTGAAACTAACTGTCTAATTTTTCATTTGCTTCGTTGCCATCAGCAAGAATGTAGTGGAGAAAAACGAAACAGATCACGTAAAAGCGGCCAACGTGCTTCTTACGCACGTTACAGGAGAAGGATTAGGTCAGATAATAACAGACTGCAGACTAAAGGTTTACGTCACCGGAATAATGATTGGTTAAACGGGTGAGAAACTTCTCAGAACCTTCTGAGTCTGCCTGGCATGAGAGAGATAAAAAATAGTGAAGATATTCAGAAAATACTCTTAAAAATATGATTTGTCTATTTTTTTATTAAACCAGAGCACAAAGGACCAGCTTTTTGAGTGTTCCTTGGTTTTTATGACTGTTGTTGTTCACCAATTTTCTCCAACGATCCTCTGAGGCCCTCACAGAGCAACCGGAGAAAATAAATGACACATAGGTGGATTCTATTCAGCAATTGGCGACTTTATTTATGGGTACCAGAGTAGCAGATGAAAATCCTAACACTAATACTCTGTCAGGCGTCTCAATTTTTCTGCACCACTTTAAGGGATTCAGATTCAGACATCTTGAATTTGGATATTTCCACCGTATCAGGCTAACTGTTTGGAGTAGAAACAGTTGCTGCATTAGTATCCGATTTACCTCTCAGCACAACCTGATCAGCAGAACGAATGTCTGCTTTCACGTGACGCATGAGCAGCAGATGGGCCACTGCAGTGCAGCTTCAAGTTGTTGTGCTGCTGCTGTTGCTGGTGGAAGCACCTTAGATTGCTTTTCCTAAAATTAACCCCCTAATGAGATGCCAACGATCTTGTTACTTTGGGCTCCCATCTCTACATTGTCCCACCTGTGTTGCTGCTGCTCCTTGACGAAGAATCCTTCTGCTCTCTGCTGAGCTCTGACACTTCACAGAGTGGGTTCTTTTGTTCTTTTTCTGAAAAGAACAAAAGAACCCATCCCATCATCCTTCAAGAAATTTATTTTGGCAACATACATTGCAGTATTTATCTGTATTTTATACTTTGTTTCAGGGTCATTTCATAAATTGAGCCCAACAGCTGCACATTTGTTGTGTACAAGTATTTTACAGCAGGATTAATTTAACTCCAAAAGCAGAAACTGAAGGATGTGACTGGCAAAAAAAAAGAAAAGAAAAGAAAAAGTTGGCTTCAGGTGCAGGCGCTAGCTCAGAGGTTAGCACCATTTTGGCTCCTGCAAGTTCATCAGGCTCCGCCCAGTGCTTATCCTACCTGCTATTTACCTCGGAAGTCGGATCTCGGAATGACGTCATGTCCAACTTAACCGTGTTACAAGTCGGAAAACCTGTGGGATCTGCTAATCGGTCTGCTCGGTGACCAGGCTAACAACAACTAGCTACAGGGACAAGGAAATCTGGAACAAACTTCCAGAAAAATGCAAAACAGCTGAAACACTGAGTTCCTTTAAATCAAGGCTAAAACCTCTCTTGCTTGTGTTGTTTTTGACCCATAATAACTGGAACATTGACCCACATAGTTGATGTGTATAGATGATTTTGATGGTGGCACTTGGAAAAAGTGTGATCTCTGTTACTGATTTCCTGATTGGTGACTGTAGGATGCGTCTATCATGTTTCTATGTTTTCATGATGCAAAGCTACACAGTCCAGTCACATTAATGTGACCACCACGTACTTTCCACTTCAGAGTTAAATAACCAATCACAGAAGGCAGGTGGCAGCACAGTGCAGTTGAGCGTATATAAAGGGTGTGTGTGGGCTTCGGAAAACATTTCAATCGTTGGCGTAATGCAGAAACGAAGCGATTTATCCGACGTCCAAAAGGGCATGATCATTGGCTTTCGGGCCAAGGGTGGAAGCATTTCCGAAACGGCTGAGTTTGTGAACTGTTCGCGTGCCGCCGTGGTAAAAGTGTACCGTGCATGGCAAAATGGGACTGTCCAAAATCAACGACGTGGCAAATGTGGTGCACCACGGGCCATAGATGACAGAGGCGAACGACGGTTGCGGAGATGCGTTCGGGCAGATAGACGGGCTACCGTTGAGCAACTGACCACTAAAATGAACCAAGGGGCTACCACAAGTGTCTCCCAAACCACTATTCAGCAAACATTGCTGCGTCTGGGCCTCCGAAGCGGACGCCTGGTTCGTGCACCTATGCTGACTGGTGTTCATCGACGACGAAGGCTAGAATTTGCACGCCAGTACAGCAGCTGGACGTCCACTGAGTGGCGACAGGTAGCGTTTTCAGATGAATCGCGTTTTATGCTCCATCGGACAGATGGACGTTGGCGTATAAGGCGTGAAACCTCTGAAAGGAACCACCCTGCAACCATTGCAGGAACGGTCCAAGCTGGAGGCGGGAGCATTATGGTCTGGGGAATGTTTTCCTGGCATTCTCTGGGTTCACTGATTATTGTGGAAGGCACGATGGATCAATACAAGTACGCATCTGTCCTTGCGGACCATGTCCACCCCTACATGCGCATTGTTTTTCCTCAGGATGATGGCATCTTCCAGCAGGACAATGCGAGGTGCCATACAGCTGCCAGTGTACGTGCGTGGTTCGAAGAGCACCAGGATGAGTTTACCGTCCTCCCCTGGCCAGCAAACTCACCTGACTTAAACCCAATCGAGCATCTGTGGGACCATCTCGATCGAGTTGTTCGCGCCATGGATCCTCAACCGCGTAATCTAGCGCAGCTGGCCACGGCATTAGAGTCGGCATGGCTCAACATCCCAGAGAAGACCTTCAGGGACCTAAGTGACTCTCTTCCTGCACGTCTCGTAGCAGTTCGCTCTGCGAAAGGTGGTTATTCTGGCTTTTGACAGATGGTCACATTAATGTGACTGGACTGTGTATTTGCACTGCCTTGTTGCTGAAATGTACTATATAAATAAATTTGATAGATTGATTGACTAAAATTTTCAGCATTCAAGCACTCTAGCAACACGATGTAATAAAATACAAACCACCAGATATGCGAATCAAATGTTAACCTTGTCACTTTTTACCAAGTTTTTATATGCGCTGCCTCCATGTTGGATTTTGAACCTGGGGTTGGTAAGAAACTCATGACTTTCCAAGCCAGAATTCACAATCATGCAGTTTAATTGGTCACAACAGACTTAAACAAGATAATACTCACTTTTTAAAATCAGCTTATTGTTGGAAGGCATCTGTCTCCGCTAAAGCAACCCTTTTGTACACATTCTGCCGACAACGTTTGGATTGTAATTAGCAAAAATACAACAATCATGTTCCGTGTGGGAATCCACACAGCACATGGCGTTATCCGTTCTTGATCCAGATAATACAACACAGGCAGAGATCATCCACCCTAATGCTAACAGAAAGGAGGTTAACTGAGAGTCGGCTGAAATGTGATTAGCAATCCTAATAGCATTGGGGATTGGCTTAGCTGACTTCCAAGTCTTTCCTCCATAAGGAGCTAATTTAATCACTCTGTGCATTGGGAGTGTAAGCAAAGGTCAAACGAGGTGTAAAAATATTGGCAGGAGTTGGAGGGAGGGGGAAAAAAGATATTCTTCCAAATCCTCGATGGATGTATCCTGTATGCTGATGACTATGTGAAATAATTATAACTGGCAAAGATAAAATACACTGACAGGCAAAAACTGCTGGATTGCAATAAAACTTCTGCATGGCAACCCATTGTCACCAAAATTCATTAAAAACACATAAGTGCAAAAATAAATAAATATTTAACTAATTCACAATGGTTAACCCGCAGGTGAAAAATGGAGGCAGGAAAGTATAAAATTCAAATGCATCGATATGGGATACAAATGGGCAAACTGGACATCTGGACTCTGGTGACTAGCCCAGAGTGGGATCAACACAAATTGACCAAATTTATAACTTTTTCCACTGAAACCCACACATGGAGAGAGAGATCAGGTAAACTCCACACATCGAGGCAGAAACAAGTCATTCCAATTCAAATGAATTCAGGAGCTCCTATTGGGTCAAACATCATATCAGAACTTTTCACAGAGAAAAAAGACTCTAGAGCTTAGAAGTGAAAGTCAAAGGCTGAAACTGCACACACAGTCCAGTCACTCCAAGACACCTAAATACATTTTGATCCATCTAATTTATTTCAGAATTGTTCAAATCTAAATAAAATCTTTAGGTACTCCAGCTTCAGATTTCAAAAATATTCTTATTCTTTTCTAATTAACCCAAAATAGTGCTTTTCTCCCTGTGATGGACTGGCAACCCGTCGATGGTGACCACACCTCTCGCCCGCTGACAGCTGGAGATTGACACCAGCACAGCACCCCTGCTGACCCCATTGGGATTAGAGTTAAAAATGGATGGATGGATGAATGGATGGATGGATGGATGAATGGATGGATGGATGAATGGATAGTGCTTTTCTCATATTCTAAGCTGGATATATCTTCACACCACTAGCATAGGTTGAAATGAAATGGGTCTTCATTCTACACCTCAGGCAATATTTGTTTCAGTTTAGTTCAATTCAAAATCTGCAGTGGAAGTCCTGAATCAAGTACATGCAGAGAAACATTTTTCTTGCAGAACACTGAAATTGGTTTTCATTAGCATTATATTTTTCTGATTGTACTGAACCATTTAGCTGCCCACACCGAAAACAATGTTTCTTTGAACCAACTAAAAAACACAAAACCCAAAAAACAAACTCTAATTTGTTACAGCTAATTTTATTAGTTTTGCTCAAACTATAATTCTGATTTGATTTTCAAATTTGATTTGCCAAATTTGGTTTGTTTTCAATTCACAAATAAAGCTAATTTTGTAAGTTTTGCTCAAGCAACTATTCTGATTTGATTAAAAATCTAATAAAATGAGTTGTAATAAATTCTAATAATTCTTTTGGTTGAAGTTTGTTCAGTGCACAAATTCAGTCTTTTAAAAATGCAGTGGTTTTTTTTCTTATTTTTCTTCTTATTATTATTTTAGTTTCCTACAACTTTTCTAATTTAAAATCAAAGTGTGCCAAGAATTCAGAGTCGTAATCCAGCAGGAAGCTGCTGTGACCTCTGGATCCTCACTACATTTAGCAAAGTGTCTAGTGTATTTAAAATTTCACATCAATTTTGGACTAATAGGCTTTAATTCTTTCTATAAACCATCTATGGACAACTACAATGCTAAAGGTTTATGACTATACTCTGAGGTAGGATGCAATTCAAACACACCACAAAATACGACTTCTTATTCATTTATTTGTTCATTTTACCTCATATACTTTTAATTTATGACATTCCAGGTACAGGGAAAGTGCTCTTTGTTTTCCCATGGCCCGAGTTATTTCTGAGGTTGTTTTAATAAGGATGTCTGTAGTTCTCAAACACAATCAAATGTTTGTCGTTTGATTGTGAGCTTTGATCACTGAATGCATTACAGAGCATTTATATAGGTCAAATATAAATAGAAAAGGGACCAAGTCTTTGTGCTGGTTGTTGGGGATAATCCTAATCCCGCTCTGTCTTCACCCTGGAAGTTCCACTCCTGAAAGATGAAGGTGACTGGAGAGGAAGTCGGAGAGTAGAAAAACTGGACGGGTGTCTTGCTGACATCCATTTGTCCAATTTTTTTTATTATCTAATACATTCAAAATAACCAAGTCAGACATGATATGAGTTCTTATTTTTGAAAATGGGCACAGGAAGATTTTAAAAAATTATGGTTGGCAATATTTTATGCTGAAAAAGAATTCAGTAGAACAGTTTTTTTTATACAGAATCTAATGCAAGTGCCACTGCAATTTGTGAAAGAGGTGCAGCGTTTGTCTGTTTTTATGCATTCCTCGTCTGAAACGCTAAAACTCACAGTCTCTTCTGTGCGGCGTTGTTGGACAGAGACTTCCACGATTACTTTGGCAGGAAGAATCCCTTAAGCTCTGTGACGAAGGCTAATTGCCAACGAGTTAACACAAACAGCTAAAGTAGTGGGATGGATTATCCTGTTCTTTACATGGGATTATGAGACATGATGTTACAGGCAAACAGATTAACAGGCAACGGCCCGCTGAGCTTTTCCCCCAGAAAGTGGGATTAACCTGCTTTAACCAGATTTTTACATTATGAACAAACTTCTCAATATAAAGCACTTGCACACCTGTAACAGCTGTTAGTAGGCACGTGCATGTTGGTGTACTCTCATGCCTTCGGCATTCCGGTTGGCAGAATTGGGAAGTTTGGCAAAGATTTATCCAACATTTTAGATCACATCCTAAAGAAAACGTTTATATAAAGAGTTTGACAATCAGCAACACTGAAATAGCAGATTTATTCGGAGATCGCCTCCCTAAATGACTTAGATTGGTTAATGAAAAAACTCAATCAATTAGTCAATTATCAAATTAATTTGTTATGAGGTACAGCATTGTCTGAGGTGGGCGAGACTTTATAAATATCTGGAGGGGAAGAAAGAGGCATGTTTGAGATTTGGACTTGGTGGCATTCATGACTTCTCTCTCCATCGTTACTCTATTTAAAATTTAAGTTCTTCTTCCCAAGTTTCACGGTTCAGAAAGGAAGCGAAATGAGGTCCAACCGAGTCATAGAGTTTCCAGAAGACTTCTGGATCCCAATCCCGTTGGACACAGACAACATTTCATCCCTCAGCCCTTTCTTGGTCCCTCAGGACCACTTGGGGAATTCGGGAACGTTTTACGCCATGGCTGGATTCACGTTCTTTCTTTTTGTCGTCGGCACTTCCATCAACACCCTCACCATCGTGTGCACCATGCGGTACAAGAAGCTTCGCTCCCACCTCAACTACATCCTGGTGAACTTGGCCGTGGCGAACCTTCTGGTGTCTGTGGTCGGCTCCTTCACCACCTGCTTCTCCTTCACATTCAGATATTTCATCTTTGGGCCGCTAGCATGCAAGATCGAAGGTTTGTCGCAACGCTAGGGGGTAAGAGCTAATCGACGATCTTCTTCATGCTACATCGCAGTATATTGATGTTCAAAGTTGTTGAGGCTTTGTCTTTGTTCTTCCAGGTATGGTAAGCCTTTGGTCTTTGGCAGTTGTAGCTTTTGAAAGATGGCTGGTCATCTGCAAACCTCTTGGCAATGTTGCTTTCAAGCCTGAACATGCTACGGCTTGCTGCGCGATCACCTGGATTTTTGCGTTGACAGCCTCAGTTCCACCCTTGCTGGGATGGAGCAGGTAAGCAAGGCATGCAGAAAATAAGTCAACATGCTGAAGCAGTGCTGTTAGACCAGCAAAGCAAACTCTTGTTATTTCCCCTAGGTACATCCCAGAAGGCCTTCAGTGCTCCTGCGGCCCAGATTGGTACACAACAAACAACAAATACAACAACGAGTCCTACGTCATGTTTCTCTTCTGCTTCTGCTTCGCTGCTCCATTCACCACCATCATTTTTTGTTATTCTCAGCTTCTCGTAACACTTAAAATGGTGGGAAAGCAGTAAAATTGCTGTTTTATGATCTTATTCAGTGAGTGCAGCGATCAGAGTGAAATGCACGGCCTTTTCAACAGGCAGCAAAGGCCCAAGTTGAGTCTGCCTCCACCCAGAAGGCTGAGAAGGAGGTGACCAGGATGGTAGTCGTCATGGTGCTGGGCTTCTTGGTGTGCTGGATGCCCTACGCCTCCTTCGGTCTTTGGGTCGTCAACAACCGTGGGCAAAGGTTTGACCTGAGATTAGCAACCCTGCCATCCTGCCTGTCGAAGGCCTCCACCGTCTACAATCCCGTCATCTACATAGTCCTCAATAAGCAGGTGCGACTTTAACGACAAAAGTGTTTTCCAATAAAAGAAGCCAGGCATCATGAGCAGTAGCTATGTAATTTTTGAAAGGATAGCCACGGTAAAATGAGGACTTAGAGAATCATCAGTTTGTTGTATTTCATTCCGGATATTTTAGATTATCTTTACATGCCACTTGGCTATTCTTGACAATTTCCAGCAAATAACAACTAATTTTGATGCTTCCCAACATCTCAATAATTCTGTTGTTTTTCCTCACTCTCAGTTTCGAACATGCATGTTAAACATGCTGGGGATGGGGGACGGAGAGGAGGAAGTCTCTACAACTCAGTCAGTGACTGAAGTCTCCAAAGTTGGTCCGGCTTAGTCTGACCGTAATCCTCTGTTAATTGTAAATCGTAGATGCTATGTCCAAACATTTTACAATCCAACAACAAAAATAATTAGAACAACTTAGCAACATTCTGCTAAATATGTCAATGAAAAAGAAAAATAATTAAACAATTTTTTAAATTGTATTTTGAAGAATTTTCAGTTTTTGCCTTTTTTTAAATTAACATATTTATTTCATTAGGGGCATGCTACAGTTTAAACTGCCTCCAATTTCATTTTATTCAGTTGTTGCCATTTTGTTCCTTCCTACATCCACAAAGAGTTTCTCACCATTGATTTTCAGTTTATTTTTCTTTGTAGTGAAGTGTTTTCATGAGTTATGTGCATAAGTAGAAATAAATACACTCAAATCTCGCATGTCATTTTATTGTATGGTGTCATATATGTGGAGGCTTTCATAAACCCTGAAAGTTCCACAATGGCTCCATTTGTTTTGGTTCTGATCTGTTTAGCCCAATCGACAGTTATGAAATATAGCAGATTGTGATCCTCGATTAGGTCAAAAATAATTTCAATCATCTGCTGTTGTTAGATATTATTTATTGGAGTCAGTTAATCATATTTTCTTACAATCATGGGGGAGTTAGGAGAGTTTATGGCGGTGATGTGATGCACATCTCAACTTATTTTCTGATCATGTACCAGCCCACAATTAAGATAAAAAAAAATCTAATACAATTTATGCATTTTATATTCTATTCATGATAGGTGGTTTAAGTCAAATGAGGAAATAGTTTTTTTGCTAACCAAAGCAAAGACCGCTTCCACTTTTAAGCATGGAGGTAGAGCACTCGGAGGGTAACCGCTGCTAATTTACTGACAAAAGTAAAGATGGTTTCAGTTGAATATTTTCCAGTTCTGGAAGAAGAAAAAATATCACAGCATCAACTTCAAGTTGCACAAGCAAAGAATAATACTTCAACCCCAAGATAACTAAAGATTCACCCCACCCAACCTCGACATCAAACATCGAGAGCCGATAAATGAATCCTATAATGCTGGTAGAAACAGAGGAAAATGTGGATTCAGACCACTGCAGTTCACCACAAATTGAAATGATAGGAATGTAAAAAAAAAAACCCATTTTATATATTTATTATTTTGGAATAAAAACAAAAACAAAAAAATAATCTTTGTTTTAAAAAAAGTGTCTACAAGATGTGTACTTGTTGTATGTAGTCAGTAATATCAGTACTTTTATGGTTAAAAACAAGGTTTTTTGACTAAATTAACAGGAAAATAAATATTTTTGCTGAAGTTAAACTTATGTAGTGAGTATATAGGTCATGTTTTCCAGTTTTTCCAGTTTCATATTTTAATTAAACAGAACAGAAAAGCAAATTTTCCTTCAAGGTATTGCTTTAAGAAGCACAATCAGATTCTTGAACAATCAAAACCAGTAATAAATCTGACATTAACGAGACCACACAACAATAGGCTACAAACTAGGCAATATGCGTGCTGGAGGACTAGCTAATCTTTTAGCCTCCGGCAAACGGATTACCCAATTCCCGGGGTCCAGACACAGGCAAGCAGTTGAGAAGATACTGGCCAATTCTGAACTCCGACACTAAGACTCTAATCTCGGCATTAGCTAAAAGGTGGTGTAAGTTGTCACGGGAATACATGTAAAGCTTTAAATCCCATCCTTGAGCCAATTAAGTTGAGCCGGAGCATCGTTTAAAGTTCCTATAAATGCCGCTTTTCAGTAAGTCGGCATCAGACAGAGAGAAACCAAACTCACTTAGGCGACAGGAAAAACATGAAGTATCACACCACTGTCTAAGTGTAGATTTAAAATTATACCGCATCCAGCTCGTATTTAACCATCCAGTCTAGTTGAACGTTTTATTCAAAAACCAGCCCAATGAAGATGAGGACAAGTCGTCAAGAGGAAACTCCAGATGACTTCTGGATTCCCATACCCCTGGAAACCGACAACATCACAGCCCTGAGCCCATACCTAGTCCCCCAGGACCATTTAGGGAGTCTGGGGCTTTTTTATTCAATGTCAGCGTTAATGTTCGTCTTGTTTGTGGCCGGCACAGCCATCAATGTCCTCACAATCGCATGTACTATTCAATACAAGAAGCTCCGCTCCCATCTGAACTACATCCTGGTCAACATGGCTGTGGCGAACCTCATCGTCTCATCCGTGGGCTCTTTTACCTGCTTCTACTGTTTTGCCTTCCGATACATGGCTCTTGGTCCTCTCGGCTGCAAGATCGAAGGATTTACGGCGTCTCTTGGTGGTAAGAACAGGAAAATATTAGAGCAATCCCAGTCTGTGAAAGCTGGCTTCATGCTTTACCAACTGAGTTAGAATTTAAGAGAGATGTAAGATATTGTGGAGAATTTAGTAACTAACTGTAACTTTGTCTATATGACAAGTCTTATATACAGTATGCCAACATGTGCATCATCTGAATTCTGTCTTGTTTTTCCTCAGGCATGGTGAGCCTTTGGTCTCTTGCAGTGATTGCATTTGAAAGATGGCTGGTTATCTGCAAGCCACTTGGGAACTTTGCCTTCAAGTCAGAGCATGCTTTGTTCTTCTGTGCACTTACCTGGTTCTTTGCTTTGTGCGCTGCAGTTCCTCCACTAGTGGGATGGAGTAGGTGAGGACAACACTTTAGCTATGGATTAATCTAACACAGTCCTGGAATCATATTGCTACCTGTATTGTCTGCTTTGCCAGGTATATCCCTGAGGGAATGCAGTGTTCATGTGGACCAGACTGGTACACAACGGGAAACAAGTACAATACCGAATCCTTCGTGCTGTTCCTCTTCTGCTTCTGCTTCTCCGTCCCTTTCTCTTGCATCGTCTTCTGCTACTCGCAGCTGCTCTTCACACTGAAATCAGTAAGTGGGACTTTGTGAGCTACCCAGATTTAAATCGTCGATGTGTGTTTGGTGTGGCTTTGTGGCTCGGATTCTGACTCGACCTGTGAATCTGTAGGCAGCAAAGGCCCAGGCAGAGTCTGCCTCCACCCAGAAGGCAGAGAAAGAGGTGACCAGGATGGTGGTTGTCATGGTGCTGGGCTTCCTGGTGTGCTACGTGCCATACGCCTCCTTTGCGCTTTGGGTCGTGAACCATCGTGGACAGACATTTGACCTAAGACTTGCCACCATACCGTCCTGTGTCTCAAAAGCCTCCACGGTCTACAATCCTGTCATCTACGTTCTCCTCAATAAGCAGGTAGGCTTATGGGGGGTGGGTTTAAAAGACTGACCATGGTATTATACTGTAAAGCTGAAGGAGAGACCAACTATAGACATTTTCTGTCTTGAACATGGCTGATAAAGGCCGCCAATGCCCCCTAATGGTGGATTTTAAATATAATCAATGACTCAAACTGCTTTCTTAGCATTCCACCTTAGATAGGTGTTCAGTGTTAAATTTTTTGTACTTTTGCTAGTTGTCTATTTGACTCTTGGATGTCAGCAATGTCCGAACCCCAAATATGTCGCCGCGTGGCAAAATCAACTTATCCTAACGAGATCGCATTTGATTCACGCTGAACGAAGGAAAGCATCTTAAGTGTCCAACTTTGCTTTTGCTTTCAGTTCCGCTCTTGCATGAGGAAGATGCTGGGGATGAGTGGAGGCGACGAGGAGGAGTCATCTGCAAGTCAGTCGGTCACCGAAGTCTCAAAAGTTGGACCTTCTTAAGATCTTGGCCTGTCTTGATTTGGATGACATGGAAATGACCAACTTTGATGTGTTTTTACTGTTGTTACATCTTAGGGTTTTCAAAGAAAAATACACTAAAAAAAAAGAGAGAGAGAAAATATTCATCTGATGAAGCTGATATTTTTCAGTGCATTTTTACCATGGACATAAAGCAAAAACACATTCTAGAATTGTATTCTGATGTGAAAACATGGGGATTGCGTTTCTTCCAAAGAAATGACTGAGGTCTCTGAAAACCCATAAACTACAAAATAAATGCATGTAGCACATCTGCAGCATGTGTGGATAAGTTGTTCTGCATGCCATGACATGCAAGTATTTACTTGTATATATGTAGCAACAGAATTAATAAAGTGAAGCTCATATCCACTCGGGAAAGAAATTATTTGTTCACAAAGAAAGAGAGCACTGCTTGACGTGTTGGACCTGTGGGATGAATGGTATGTACTCACATAGTACGATTACTGGGATTGTAAACCTAAGTTTCACAACCATATGAGTTTTATTGTTTCACGTCATTTTTTAATTCAAAAGTCTTCACACAAGAAGTATCAAATCTACAATTTTTATTTGACACGCATTAAGCATTTCAACACAAATTATTTTAATGTAAATAATGTAAATTAGGTATTTATGAATTTTAGACAGGTGTAGTGTGGAAAAGAGAAGTTGTCACTGACTTGGCAAACAAAGCTGGTTTCCATTTTTTCCAGGCATCACAGCAGCATTCAAAATGGCCGCCCTTCATCAGTCTCTGCTAGCAGTTCATCGATATACTGTATATATATGTACAAACTCACAACTCAAATTTAAATTGGCCAATAACCTCACCTTCCCAGTGGGAAAAGAAAAACTTTCACATAAATAATGTAAACAATATCAGTAAATCTCAAGCAAAAATGCTAATTTAAAAGTCAATTTATTCTTTTGAATACTTTGATTTTCTTCCACTTCTCAACCAATGAAAAACTCAAAGCACTCTTCAGCTAACTTACTGTAAAGACACTGGGTTTGAGGTGGGCCTCCTCTTTAGCCAGAACACAAAATGGCTGCCACAGCAGAAACACCGGCATGGTAACAAAGACACCTACAGTATAAGTGAGGCAAACAGCAACATAAGGAGCCAGTGGAGAACAATGAAACCAGAGAGATACACAGTATATATGCAGTGAGGAAAAAGTGGAAGATGATGAGATGAGAACTAGAGGGGCTGATCAGGAAGAAACAACTGAGTGAGTGTAGGCAGAGGGAAGTTAAGAGATGGGAAACCTGCTGTTTGTCTCTTAGCAGGAGGGTTGGTGAGAGATAAAAACCGCAGGAGGAAAGGAGACAATAAAGGTAAACAAAGGGGAAAAACCTGAAGCTAAGGCTACGTTCATACAGCAAGATGAATGCAAACCAAATGCAATTGTCCATATCCAACTTTTTCATGGCAGTACAGCCCGCTTCTTAGCTTATACTTTTACTCCCATTGCTGAATAAATTAAAACTGATCCATACATAGACAGTAGCATCCATTATTATGCTGCTGTGTGATGCTGTCATTCTTTTTCTGCATGTGCGGGTTGATTTAGCGTCATAAACCGCTTACACAGAAGTTTGATTGTTGTCACATTTAATTAGTAATATGAACGACCACAAAAAAGGAAAATGAAATAGGTTTTAGCAACAAACAAAAAAAGTTGGAATTGGGAATGAAGACCTAGTGTGAAAACATAACCTAATCTAGCAACATAACAGAGGCAACAAGTCCAATGTTACAAATAATAAGAAATGACATGATATCAAGGATTAAACTGTGATTATCTAAATACATGAACAATAAATATGATCAAATCTGAAAACCAAAGTTTAAATATGCACATATCATGACAAGATTTGGCAGGCCATTGTTAAGAGCGTTGCTTCCTTTTAGGGATGTGCCGATCAGGTTTTTTTCTCCCGATACCGATCACCCCTGAGGGCCGATCGCCGATTCCGATCCCCGATACCGATCACATAGTTATGATTTATTTATTTTTGATCATAAACACTACTGTTACATTATGTAGAAAAAGGAACCATGAATTCACCTTAATTTAGACAAAAACTTGTTTTTACTAACTTTTCCAAGAAGAAAACTAAACAAAACAGTCATTGTGCAAATTGTACTGCTATCAATAATACTATCTTTAATAGACTAATAACATATGAAGGTTGTGAAGAGGCTACATAATGCAAAGAGCCAAAATAAAACCTCTCAACATTGCCAAAAATTCAAGTATAAAACTTAACATTCAAGGGCAAAAACAGGATCCATTACAATAAACAATCCTGAGTTACTGAATGAAAACTTCCTGTTAGCATAGCGGCTAGCTGGTTACTGCTAGTTCTGATTGGCTGTTTCTGACTGAGCGGAGTAATTATGCGGAGCAGGGAGGAGATCGATTATTTTTTAAAGATTATCTGTCTCATGTTAGGACAGAGAAAGTTTTAATACGTATGTAAAATGTATTTTTTTAGGTTAGATGCTGCAGCTTTAAACAGGTTCGGTGTGAGAGTCGCTACCGGGTGGAGCAGAAGCGGCTCCGTGTCAAATATTACTAAATATTAAATATTACTACCTGTAGCGGAGCAGCGATTCAACAGCAGAACCAGCATCTTACATCGCAGCTCCAAGACTTAAATCATTTAGCGGGTTATTAGTTTAGCTTCCTGACCGTCATGCTAATCCGGTGAGTGTTTGTAGCTGCGCTGCTTTACCTGCTGTCTGATCCTCCATGTCTTTTTACTGCAATGAGACTCGATGTAGCCAAACTCCGTCATTGTTTTTATGTCTATTAGCTTCGTTGTGTTGATGCATTTTGACCTGCTTCTATTTTCCGCCGCAACCCGCAAACGTCCTCATTCACTCAGTGCTTTATAGTTACACATCGCTTAGCATTTGTTGCTGCGCGTTTGCGCCGTGTGAAGGAAAGAGGAGACCAGCTGGACAGACAGGCTGGGAAATGAGATGCAGGTGATCGGTATCGGTAACAGAGCCAATGATCGCCGATCCCGATCATCACCGATTTCACGGAAATCGGCCGATTATGATCGGTGACCGATCGATCGGCACACCTCTACTTCCTTTATATGTAAAACATTTTTGTCACTTTTTTAGAGAGTTCTCCAGAAAGAGTATTCCTCTACCAAACTCAGTGCAGGTTGCTTATAGGAAGGTTTTTGAAACATTTTGTTTTCCAGACAAAAAATTGACTTATAGCCAGAAAACAGGTGGTTGTTTGTTGAGGGTTTTTTTTTTTTTGGTACTTGCACTGTTTCTAAAACTAATAAAGACCCAAGTAAAAGAACAACACGCAAAAAGTACATTTAGCATAATAGCTCCCCTTTTGACCTTAAACCGGGGTACGTGGTGAATCAGGATTTTAGTGCACATTTACTCTCAGAAAATATCCCAAATAAAAGAACTATATTACACATTGAGCAAGAATGTACAATCACTTATTTCATCAATTACATATTTATTTGACTAATGTTTGTTGTTTTGGCCACCTTGGTCTCTTGTAGTTTGGTGAAAAACCTGGAACACAAAAAAACCAACACATGTAGTAGACACACCGAGACAGTGATCCCTATAAACTCGTCACACAGACTGTACAGTGACAAATCAAACGAGTAATTAAAATGTTAGTGCTGAAAAAGTAAACAGGTCCCAACATAACATTATGAACATCTGCTTGGAACAGCCATTTTGTTTCACATCAAAATCTCTACACTGTACGGATGATGATAAAACCTCTGTGTGTTTCTGGTGCTGTGATATTCGCTAAAGAGCCTGGCTGTGCTACATTTCAAACTGAAAGGGCTGAACGTTGCACATACAAAGATCACTGTTCTGTTTTTTTATGGAGCTAGCACTGTAGCGCCTCGCATATGTCATCTACCCAGGATGCATTGCAGTGTAAACATGGCGACGTCCATGTGACAGTATTTATTTAACTTTATAAAAACTGAATAGTCTACAATTTTTTTAATATATTTTTAATGTCTGAAATAAATGTTTCTTAAATAAATTATATTCTAATTATATTAGAACTAACTGTGGATCCTTTTTAAGAGACTGAAAGCTGTGTGAGTACTTCAAAAAGATTCTTGAGTATCCAGGCTAAAGTCAGCTTTAAAGGAGATAAAATAAAAATTAAATCACTGTGTTGTAACAAGATTACTGGTTTCACTCACCTTACTTGTCAGTGGTCATAATGTTTTGGCTAGTTGTTGTTTTCACTCGTAAGCTTTTCTAACACTTTAATGCAATAGAGTTAAGGCAGTTTGCTGGATAGGATTACCTTTTGGAATAAATGAAGGCAGTGGTTACCTAAAGAGAAAAGAAAACAACAGACATTTACAGATAAAACAATTTTTTTCTCAGATCTGTTTCACATTGTAACATGTTTTTTAAATGGCATTAAAAAAATTTAATATTTTTGTAAAAAAAAAAAAAAGCATCATTAAAGTCAAACACAAAGTTATATTTTCACTCTGAAGACATGGAAATTAATCAGTCCAACTAAAACAAAACAGCGCTGGAATTGACCCTGGAACTTCTTACTGCAAAAGTAAGAAAAGGGAAGATCAGAAAAATCTGGTTATTAAATAAAAAAAAAGAAAAAAAAGAAAACAAAAACACTTTATGAAGTGATTAAGAAAAGCCCTGAGAGAATATTACCTGATGTTAAGTGAACTCAGAACCATGAGATCAGCAGTGGCCGATTTGGCTCACTTGGCACCAGAGTAATTTTCTGTCCACCTTAACGGTCACTACATGTGAACCACCTGTTGCTCAACACAGCAGCTTAAGACCTTTACCGCCAGTCATTCCCGTCGCTTGTCGGGAGCAAATCCGAGTTCTGCTAGTAGTGAACTTTTGCCAAATATGAATAGTTCAGAACTAGCGGAATTCCAGACTTACCCTCGAAATATCTCAGCATCTCATGGAAAGTTCAGGCAGTATAAAAAAAAAAGTTACAAGTTTTAACCTTATGCTAAATGGAGATTTTCATTACAGTAAAAATGCTAATACTTCTAACAGTTTTTCTTATCTAACACGTATTCAAACACAAATACAGACATGCAAAAGTGTTATATATCTAAGCGATAGAAAAAAATCTAAATCTTTACAAAATTTCTACAAAAATCCTGAGTTCCAGGTCCATCCTCTTCTTGAAGTGAAAGAAGTCCTTGCGCCACATGGAGCACTTATTAAATGTGTGAGCAAGCACATGGTATAGATCCAATAAGAAAGAAAGAAAGAAAAAAAACAAAGCACACATGAAAGGATTAAAGTAAACCACTACAGAGGCTTTGATTAGGCTGAGTGTGCTCCTGACGTGACCTGTTATTCCGGAGCGATTACCTTCTTACGGAGTGAGCATGCCAAAAGTAATTACTCTATGCTAAGCAGTTTTGTGGAGCAACCTGAGCTGTCCGTATAATCTGATTTGGTCTATTGGGGCATGAGATATCCTCACTTGTGTTTCATTAGGTCAAATCAAGACGTTGTTGGTTTAGTGCTGTGCAATAAATAATAAAATCAGTTCACATCAATTTTGAAACCACCGTAAAACTTCTAAAATACATACAAGAAGGTTTGAATGCATTCCACTAATATTATTCAGTAAAGATGTAGGTCTATTACTGAAACTAATAGATGGCATAAGTGGATGCAAAGTACAAAATTTAACCCTTGTATGTCGAAATGGGGTCCAACCGACCCCACACACGTAAAACTTGTATCATTTTCCATAGCCCTCTATGTTTGCCTCAGTCCTCGCATGCATAATGGGGTTAAACTGCAACAGCAAAGAGATGCTTGAGAAATGATCCATTTCTCTGAAATTCTGTTACGTTACGTTTCTTAAAGTTTTTTGGCGGCAACAGTTTTCATCCATAAATTGCTAAACAGGCGGTACATCAAATAGAGAAGGGGAAAACATTCAGTAAATGGCTCTAGATTACTAATCAAGTTAGATAACACCACTAAATGTAATGTTTAAAACTCTAAATACAGATTAAAGCCTTTTTTTAACGGGTTTTTTTTAAAAATCAATGAAAAATTAATGGCAGAGCCTAGGTTAGATCTTCAACCAACAAATAGGTCAATTGGGCAACCTAACACCAGCTTACTAATGAGTTAATTGAAAAAATAACCCACAGGTAATTGTTGCTAATGTAGCAGGATGAAGCCTGTCCCAAGATTGAGGACACCTGGCCCCTAATTATCTCCTAATGGGTGTAGAGCATAAAAGGAGACTCCATCACCTGTTTTCTTCCTGCCTGCATTTGGTCATGTTTCAGTGTGAAGGTTGCTTGTTTAGCTTGCAGGGCTAGACCTCTTAACACCAGTAAGTAATGTTTCTCCTCCTGTATAAGATCTGCAATTTCAGTGGTTGATTCAAATTGTTTAACTTTAGAAACTGCCTGAAGTCTCCTGCTTTGTACTGGGGTGTGGCTGCAATTTACCCTCCCCAGTGCAGTTCGGCAACGCAAAATGGGTATGTATTGTTTTATAGCACCCATGCAGCTCCATAGCACAGAAAAGACAATTACTATATATATTGGTAAGCTGTTGGGCTGGAAGGGTCTCTCTACCAGAAGCTATCCGGTTCTGGTAGGTGACAATGGCTTCCTCTACTAACCTGTAACTTGATTTCAGACATAAAGTTGCTGCAGCTCGATGGAGACCCTGCTGCTTTCTTTCTCCAGGTGGACTGGACCTGTGTGCTGTGCGAGTGACCAGTGTTTGGATTTTTTCATGATTGTCTGTTCACAAGTGTTTGGGGTGATTAATTCATTCGTTCTCCACATTTGGACTGCCCTCTCCCTGCTGGTAAACCTCATTACTCATCCCTTCCCTTCCCACTGTGGCTCCTGAAATTTTAATTCTTTTAAAACCATGGAACAATAAAGTGCATTTTGTGGAATAAAGTCTCATTGGTGACGACCCTTAAGTGCCTTACTGGTGGTCTGTTTCTTTGGGTGGCTTTGACACCTCCTGGTTTCCCTGCTTTAAAGGGCAGAGTATCAAAATTCATATCCTTGTTGTGCCACACTGAGATCCATTTGCTATGGACTGTTAACCTTGTGTACCATGCACACAGAGACGATCTTTGTTGTTGCCCTACATGTCTTTGCTCACAAATTTGCAATTTTGGAAGACCAGAAACAATCGTTTCAGACAGGGTTCCAGAATGGACACGTTTCATTTGTACATCTGAGTCGCATTTTTTTAAAATTTATTTTTGTCTCTACGCATGCACCACATTTTCTCAACCGGTCGGTGTTCTTCGGTGTCTCGTTCTGTGGCAGTGCTACCGATTGGCCCAGCATACCCATCACTGATTTCAATGGCGCTGCTTCCTGTCACGTGGATGTATTTTTCTCTTGATCGTGTAAAATGTTTGCCTCTGTGTGGACAGGGCCCTAGCTGCCACCACGGGTCCATTTTACTTCCTATAATCAGAGGTATTCGGGACATCAGCGACCTGCTGCGTAAAATGACACACCTGCATACGGTAGGTCATATTAGACTCTGCATTATTTAAACTTCTGTTTCATTTCAATAACTAGCAGGTTAATAACTTTGAGGCTTTCCTTGGTGTTTTACCTGTGACACTGAACTCGTATATTGGGACAATAAAATTCATACTTTGACAAATATTGCTTATCTACATTCACAACATGACCAACTCTGGTCAATGTGTGAATACTGAATATAGAGCTATATTAGCTTACAAGCTAGCTGTAGTTAAATGTATTTGCTACACATTTGCTAACAAAGTAGTAACTTAAAGGCCAATGTAGTTACTACTGTAGTTTAGTACTTTGCATTATTTGGCCACTTATGTCATAACAGTGGGATTCATGTAAGTTGAATATGATGTTTATAAGCTGACAGCTATTCCAAAAGATTTTTCTCCAGACTGACATTGCATTTTATGAAAGCTACATTGTCTCATACAGGTGCTGCTACTTATTAAAGTAGACATATTTTAAGACGCACTAGGAACGCAAAACAAATTAGCAATAGCATGACAAATAAAATAATTCACGTTAGCTTGGACACACAGGAGTGCCTCCAAGCAGAGTTGTAGAATATAAAATATCGGAATGTCAAACTGATTAAATATCGATGTCAATTGCGATATGAATTTGTTTTCTCCGTTCCTCTCCTTCCCATCTGTTTTTCTGTTGCCATTTGTGTTTTTATCTGCTGCCACAATACTTTGTTAAATATTACATTAGCATGGAAAATGCAAGTTCATACCACTTGACAAATATTAGGCAACAACTATTGCAGTCCAAACAATCCTTCCGATACAAATATTGCACACATTATGTGGACATATTTGCAATATTCCAATCCAAATTCTCTGCTTAAGGCTTAGAATATAAAATGTTCAATTAACTTGGCATGTTTTTTTTTTTGTGAGAGCAACTGGAATATCCAAATAATGACTGCAGTAGGTAATAGAACAAGCCCTGTCCAAAATGTGTCTATTGTGTACATGTAACAAATGCATTTTGCAAGACGGCAGAACTTTGGCACTCTTGCGTTCCATAGGTGGGGAAACACAGTAATTATTTTGCTTGTGACAGATGTATAACCTCCTCTAAAAAAGCAAAAATATCTAATTATAGATTATTGGCCTTTGAAATCATTAAATGAGGAACTCCAAAACTATTTTAACTCAGGGGTGCCCAAAGTCGGTCCGCAAAGGCTGGCATTCTGCATGTTTTGGTTCTCTCCCTAGTGGTAGTAACAACCTCCTCAGGAAGTCAATGTTCTTCTGTGGCCTTCTAATGAGCCATCATTTGATCCAGGTGTGTAAATCCAGGGAGGGAACTAAAACATGCAGGACGCCGGCCCTCGACTGACTTTGGACATCACTGGTTTAACTGATTACACAGAAATGAGACTCGATACAGAAAGACCCAGTTTATCAAATGGGTCAGTGACATGTCTGAGAAAGTTCAGTGGGATCAGGTCTTTTGTAAAATCAATGGGAGTCAGGGTACACACTGGGTAGGTAACACAGACATAAATCTCTACGGTGTTGTTGCTGCAGTACACTTAATTTTAAACCACCAATCAGCATGATATGTATGACCTTTGAGCAGAAAGAATAAAAAAACCTTGCAACCAAGAATGTTCTGTTGGGCTGAAAATGCCTAGTCCTAACCTAAGATGTCCCTCATCATATTAAGGGCTAATGGTGGTAAAATATTAACGGTTGAATACACAAAATAAAATAAAAAAAAAACCTTCGACAAACAGAATTAAGTGTTTCAAAAGCTTAGAAATCAAAGTTTTCAGAAAGTGGATTTTCTGGAACGGATGCCGTGGGCAAATAATGCTATTACGACAATGCCGTGAAAAGTAGCCTAGTAGGTGGGTAGGAAAAAAAATCCAATGTTCTGAGGTGAATCTTCTTTCCGGATGGATTAAAGGTGTCTGACTTGCTCCACATGTCAGCAATTACAACAGTCACGGTAACAGTGCCACAGATCTCTTATCCTCAGAATCAGCTTTAAGAGGTGTCTGTCCTTTCTAGCCAATCAGACAGAAAAACAAATGTAAAAGTGTATTTGTTTCCTATATAAAGCATTTATTTAAAAAGCACAGGGTTATGTTTAATGCACCTGCAATTTTAAGAAGTATTTGCTACTAGGCTCCTTGAAATGCCATACATAAGAGTCAGAAATGTATCTGAAAACTCTCCATTTGATCCGCATATTGGGTGAGAGTACGGAAATCCACTCAGTGTCTTAACCTCATTAGATCTTTTAAGTGTAGTTAAAAAAAAGTGTTTCACTTTGTCGGGTAAGATCCGTGCCAAATGGCACAGGGTGTCTGTAATATGATTGTGAAGTAATCCGCTCAGAGGTCACCGAGGCGTCGGTATAAAAGCTAAAGTGTGAAGTGCAGATCACCTAGGGAGGTTACAAGTGAGAGGACGAGCTGAGAAACCTTCTTTAAAGATTAGGATGGCAGAGGAATGGGGAAAACAGGTGTTTGCTGCCAGGCGGCACGAAGATACAACAAGAGGCGCCGCATTCACATACACAAACAGCAATCATACAAAAGGTAGGGATTTTGTTTTCAATTATTTTGTGTTTAGACCTAGTGTTGTGTAGAAACTGATTTTTGTAAAGTTCCACAACCTGAAATATCACCGGACTGAGATGTGATGTTTATGAACCTCTATTTGACCTAATGCTAACAAGCACATCATCAACTGTAGTGTGAGATTTTTGAAAATTTTTATTTTGGTTAATTTTTATTTAAACGCTGACCAATTCGTCTGCAGTTACATGTAACAGAAGTCATAATGGCAACATGTGAGGTGTAAAAAAAAAAAGAAAAAGACGTTCTGAATTAGAACAAAGTTTGACCACGTTTGATTCTAAGACATGGATCTTTGATTGCAGATCCCTTTGAAGGACCAAACTACCACATCGCTCCTCGATGGGTTTACAACATCTCCACACTTTGGATGTGTATTGTGGTCGTTTTATCAGTCTTCACCAACGGCCTCGTTTTGGTGGCCACAGCAAAGTTCAAGAAACTTCGCCATCCTCTCAACTGGATCTTGGTCAACCTTGCCATCGCCGATCTTGGAGAGACAGTCTTTGCCAGTACCATCAGTGTGTGCAACCAGTTCTTTGGATATTTCATTCTGGGACACCCAATGTGTGTCTTTGAAGGGTATACAGTCTCAACTTGTGGTAAGTTGCCAAAGTGGTAATTTACTGTATGTTCCAGACCTGTAAATTAATTTTAATCAAACCTAAAGATGAATCGTTTTTGTGGTCTGTTAAATTGCATGTGTGCATCTATAATCTTTAAGGTATTGCTGCTCTGTGGTCCCTGACCATCATCTCTTGGGAGAGATGGGTAGTTGTGTGCAAACCTTTTGGAAATGTCAAGTTTGATGAAAAGTGGGCCACGGCTGGAATAGTTTTCTCCTGGGTCTGGTCTGCAGCATGGTGCGCTCCTCCCATCTTTGGATGGAGCAGGTAATCTAGATTATATGGTTTTTTATATCCTCGATAATCAGCAGAGCAAGAACCGATTGTTTCCTTGAATCAGGTATTGGCCTCATGGACTGAAAACGTCCTGCGGACCTGATGTGTTCAGTGGAAGCGATGACCCAGGGGTCCTGTCCTACATGATTGTTCTCATGATTACATGCTGCATCATTCCTCTGGCTATCATCATCTTGTGCTACCTGGCTGTGTGGTTGGCCATCCGTGCTGTAAGTTTTATCCCTCATTCCTTTTTTTTCTTCAGATTTATCGTAGCACTAAAGAAAGCTTGATCAAATCTGACCTCATGTCTTGTTGGCTACAGGTTGCTATGCAGCAGAAGGAATCCGAGTCGACCCAGAAGGCTGAGAGAGAAGTGTCCAGGATGGTTGTAGTCATGATCGTAGCTTACTGTGTCTGCTGGGGACCCTACACCTTCTTCGCCTGCTTTGCCGCAGCCAACCCCGGATACGCCTTCCATCCTTTGGCCGCTGCCATGCCTGCATACTTTGCCAAAAGCGCGACCATCTACAACCCTGTTATCTATGTCTTCATGAACCGACAGGTGGGCATAGCGACACAGTTGTCTTTTTTTTTTTATCATAACGAATATGTGTTTTGTTTTATATTTAACTTTCCCTCTGCTCTTTCATTTTCAGTTCCGCACATGCATCATGCAGCTCTTTGGCAAACAGGTGGATGATGGTTCTGAAGTGTCCACATCAAAGACAGAGGTCTCCTCTGTGGCTCCTGCATAAACCTTCATGTTCTCTGTTTTGGACCTCTGACCTGTACAGAAACTATTGTATGTTTTTCTTTTAATGAACATAGTTGTATTGAAAAAAAGTGACTGTATCATGCATGAATGTGTAACTGATCTTTTTGAAATGAATATAAACTATAAGGCATTATTTAAATTTTGCTTTCTGTGTATTTTTTGTAGTACTTTGTTTTTGAAAGAACAATGCAAACATTCTGTCAATTAATGATTTGAGATCACCTAGCTTTTTACAGTGTGGAAGATAAAAAATGAATACCATAAGAGCAGGTGTGAATAACTTTAAGGCTGGGGGAAAACAAATCCTGAATCTCTACTAATTGGATTAAAAAATTAGGCATGTTTTGGTTTTGTTTCTGAGGTCTCCTGGCCTGACTGAAGGAAAAATACATATTGTTGATTCATGTTCCTGGTAGTTCTTTTTTTTGTTTTTTTTTTACATTCTCTGCTCTCAGTTGGATTACTTTAAATTCAACAGCTCTGGGGATTTTTATTTTCTGGAGGAGAAAAATCGAGATGTACAGCTGACCCTAAAACAAAGTTCCACTTTGTTAAAACAGCTGCTGCTCGCTGAGATAACAATGTGTGCTTCTTCCCCCCCCCCAACACATCCCACTAATCTCTCCTTTATCCCAGAAATCCCCTCTCAAGCCTCTGAAGACATCATCAGGACAACAAGATCTTTCAGCCTTCCACACAATCTTACCTACCTTCCGTTAAGTTGTTGCCAGACTCCCTCTTCTGATTTTACAGACTTTCCTTTTCACTGATGTAAATTTGAGAACACAACTCGGACCATAACATGATTGTGCATTTTATCATCAAGCCCCTGAGACCAAAACAAATTCCACTAAAAGTCGCCAAGGCCTAAGTGGAGGAAAGCCTCTTGAAAACATTCCCCTGGAGTTGAAAGTGCTTCCTCTCTCCCTGCATACTCAGGCTGTGTCTGTCATTTTCTGTTTCTCCTCAACTGTCTCTGTAATCTCTGTTTTCTCTGAAATATTCAAGATATTTTGTTACAGTCAATGTCTCTCTTCTTACTGTTTCAGTGGACACACTGGGGCTCTGCAAGGTCTTACTGGCTGTTCATGTTCTACAGTACATTATACCAAACTATTGTACTCACCAAGAAGAGAATTTTGTCATGTCCTTGGAAAGGCTGTCAGCATTTGACACACATTCTCCTTTCGCCATTGCTGTGTTCAGACAACTTTTTTGTGTTCCCTAAAAGCAATATTCTGCTCCTCAGTCATGTCACAATAGCCACTGATCTTTTAAAATTTCCTTCCATTTAGTAATTTTAGCATTTCTGAGATCTTTTCTTGCCTGATCAAGTCTGTCATTCAAAGTCTGCCATTTCTTCATGATTTCTTTGATTCTCAAGATGGGCATAGATATTTTTTAAGTCTGTCATTCAAAGTCTGCCATTTCTTCATGATTTCTTTGATTCTCAAGATGGGCATAGATATTTTTTAAGTCGCTAAAACCACTGGAGCTCAGGTTTTCCATTTACACCCTAAAGTAAGAGCATACAACTGAGTTGTGTGTTTTACTATAGACAAGACAGGAAATTTCTCCCCATTCTTCATTACTGTGTGGTAGTAATCTGAAGTAACTATCACTCTGTCTTTTAGGTCTTGTAGCCAGATTGTCTGCTTTAGCACAAACATATACCGAGTTATCCTTGCAGGATCATAGTGGAGTTGGTGCTTATCTTCATGTTTGAGCATCTCTGCCAAGTCACACTCATGGGTGTGATGCAATTTTCAGAATGAGAATTGGTTTTATTGAACAAGTTTGTCACACAAACAAGTTTTAATTTAGATATGCTGTGTTCTATATGAACAGACATAAGCATGGGAAATGAAAGCAAATTAATATACATTTCTACAATATTGCTACAAAACAAGAAGACAACGTTCAATTAGAGGAAATGTACACAGTTTTGATTCCCAGTATTCTTTCTTTTGCTCATCAGAAAGATGGCCAGTGGTTGGATGCTAAAAATAGGATAGAAATACCCTTTATTGTCCCAGAGTGGGGAAATTCAGATGCAACCACTGCCAGGAAACAGGCAGTCGAAATCTGCCTAAATCGTTTGTGTGCAGAATGGTCTGTAAAAATGTTAGATGTCCTCCTCCTGTCCCTACACCTGTTTAAGTAATGAAAACAGGAAAAGTCAGCTCTTTTGTCCTGTTTTTTGACTAACCCAAACCATCGGACAAACTGAATAATGGTTGTGTAGATGGCTGGCAGCTCCTGCGGCAGATTGTCCTGCTGTGAGGAGGATTTCAGGTCTGGAGAAAGTTCCTGGTGGGAATTTTGAAGGATCTCACAGTAGACAGTGTCGGTGAGGATGGCGTGGGATTGATCTTAACAGTCTTGAGTGACTTAAGCTGCAGGTTGCTGACCTATACACACTCATCACTGTCCTGAATCAGAACAATAGCATCGGTGAACATTGGTTTCACAGACAGATCCGCTGAAGTACAACCATCCATGTAAAGAAAGAAGAGGAGCAAACATGGACCTCTGAGTGCCGATGGTTCTTGTGCAGAAGAAGATGCTGCCTGACCTCACCTGCTGCTGCCGGTCAGTGAAGAAAATATTGATTTACTGACAGGTGGAGGCTGGCGCTGTGGCTGGATAAGCTTCTGAGGGTAGGTGGTGTTGAACAGAGAGCTGAAGTCCTGAAACAAGATCCTGAAATGCGTCCCTGGAAAGTCGAGATAGGGCAGGGGGATGTGTAGACCTAGGTTGGCTGCATTGTCCAAACTGTTTGCCCAGGTGCGGGTTCTGCTCAGGGAAGGGGGGAAGGGCTCCTGTGGCTGGTTTTAAACTAATCCCATCAGAGTTCTGTGAAGCGTAGGTATATAAGTTGAAGTCTGATGTGAGGCACTCAGCAAAACTCTCAAGGTTATAAACGGCAACTAAGTACCTCTATCAAAGAATAGGATGTCAGATGATTGGAGAAAACAGCCGTTTGCTGCCAGGCGGCACAATGAAGATACAACAAGGGGTTCTGTATTCACATACACAAACAGCAATCAAACAAGAGGTATGCTTTTTATTTTGAACCATTTAGTGTGTAGACATGGTGTTATTAGAGATTACTTATTCAAGCCAGATTTGTAGATACATTTGTAGAGTTTTACAATCTGAAATACAAGAGTAGTGAAATGAACTGCTTATGAAATGACAAGTGACGTTGTGGAGAATTTGATAAGCGTTTCATTGTTTTGGTTGTATTTGAATACAGTCTCAGTAGTATGCATATGTACTAGGACATCTGAAAATAAATTTGTATTCCATAAAAGTGCAATATTTCTTGCCAGTCATTTCAGAAAGTGAAACATTCATTTTTATAAAGATTACGCAAATAGTTTGATGTTTCGAGCAGCTTCTATTTTATTTTTTTCAATTGTCAATGTGAGGCTTCTCAAAAGTGTGTGCGTTTCTATGCACGCAATACTTGGTTGGACCTACTCTTGCATGAATTACTGCATTAGTGTGGCATAGCATAGAGACGATCAGCCTGTGGTGATGCTTAGGTGTGATAAAAGCCTTTTGTGCTTTGATAGCTGCCTTCAGGTCATCACCCTTGTTGAGTCCGATGTCTCATCTTCCTCTTGACAACAGCCCATTGACTTTCTATTGTGTTAAAGGTCAGGGAGTTTGTTGGCCAATCAAGAATAGTACCACCATGGTAACTCAATCAGCTTATGATACCTTTGGCAGTGTGGGCAGGTGAAAAATAAAATCAGCATTTCCATACAGCTTGTCAGCAGAAGGAAGAATGTTGCATTGAGTATGGACTTCATAAAATCCAGTGGACTAGAACCGGAAGATATGATGGCACCCCAAAACATCCCTGACTGTGAAAACTTCACACTAAACTTCCAGCAATCACTCTTCACTTCACTCTTCCTCCAGGAACTAGAAACTTGATTTCCAGATGAAATGCAAGATGAAAAAATGAGTCTTGACCATTGCACAACAGTCCAGTTCCTGTTCTCCATAGCCCAAGGAAGATAATTCTGGCATTGTCTCTGGTTCAGGAGACAATGCGACATTTGTAGCCCATGTCTAGTATTGATCTGTGTGTTGTGGCTCTTTTAGATTGGATTTCACTCGACAATCCTCTCAAGGCTGTTGTTCCCCCTGCTGTTGGTGCACACCCTTTTACATCCTCTGTTAATATGCTTGGATAGAGATCTCTGTGAACAACTGGATTATTCAGCAATGGATTTTTGTAGATTAGCCTTCTCATGCGGGGTGTCTATGACTGTCTTCTGAACATCTATCCATTCAGCAGTCTTCTCCTTAAGAGTGGGAGATCATTTAAACCAGTCTTAAACTCTAGTCCTTAAGAGCAATGTCCTGAAACTTTTAGATGTGTGCTTTGTGCTACACAATTGAATTAAATGGCTAAAGTGCTTCACTAGCATGCAGAAAAGCTCTACAGAGCTCTGCTAATGAGTTAATATTGGAACATGGTGTACTGAAATAGAGAGACATCTAAAAGTTGCAGGACATCAGCTCTTGAGGACTGGAGTTTGAGACCACTGGTTTAACGGCTCAGGAAATCTTTGCAGGTATTTGAAAAAAATAAAATAGAAGCTGCTCGAAACATCAAACTATTTGCGTAATCTTTATAAAAATGAATGTTTCACTTTCTGAAATGACTGGCAAGAAATATTGCACTTTTATGGAATACAAATTTATTTTCAGATGTCCTCGTACATATGCATACTACTTTGACTTAGCCAATTAAGGCGTGACACCACGAGTCTTCATTAATGAGCTGTTTCACTATGTTCTTATTATCTGTGGTTTGTGGTAAAACTTTGTGATTTTCATTGTCATTATCTATTAGCCATAATAATCAAAATGACAAAAAATGAAGAGTTGGAACATATATCACTCTATGTATAATAATTCTTCAAACTATGAATTTCACTTTTTGAGACAGTTGGCAAGAAATATAGCACTTTCATGCATTTTTTTACATACACTAGTAAAAAATTACTGGTATTATTTGACATATGCCAGTATACAACATATTTGTAATATTAGTCATAAAAACATATTGTTTTAAAAAGGCAAATACCTCTGAATTGCAATGTCGTTTGAATAAGATTCTAAGACATTGACTTTGCTTGCAGATCCTTTTGAAGGACCAAACTACCACATTGCTCCTCGATGGGTTTATGATGTTGCAACAGTCTGGATGTGTATTGTGGTCGTTTTATCAGTCTTCACCAACGGCCTCGTTTTGGTGGCCACAGCAAAGTTCAAGAAACTTCGTCATCCTCTCAACTGGATCTTGGTCAACCTTGCCATTGCTGATCTTGGAGAGACAGTCTTTGCCAGTACCATCAGTGTGTGCAACCAGGTCTTTGGATATTTCATTCTGGGACACCCAATGTGTGTCTTTGAAGGCTATGTTGTCTCAATTTGTGGTAAGTTGTCACAGTGGTAAGTTAAGTACCAGACCAGTAAATAAATTTTAATTAAACCTAAAGAATTGTGTTGTCATCCTTTTTTCTGTGCACAGGAATTGCTGGGCTTTGGTCCCTGACCATCATCTCTTGGGAGAGATGGATAGTTGTGTGCAAACCCTTTGGAAATGTCAAGTTTGATTCCAAGTGGGCCACAGCTGGAATACTTTTCTCCTGGGTCTGGCCTGCAGTGTGGTGCGCTCCTCCCATCTTTGGATGGAGCAGGTAATCAATCAATCAATAAATCAATCAATCAGTTTTATTTATAAAGCACCCTTCATACTAAAAGCAGCTCAAAGTGCTGAACAGATCAATAAAAACAAACAATTAACCCCCACCCAACTCCCCCGGGTACCACATGGTAATATACTGGATGTTCTGGTTATGAAGTATTTATATACTCAATAATCCGCAGAGCAAGCTTTGTTTAATGCAAAGCAAATGCTAAAATATTTCCTTGTATCAGGTATTGGCCTCATGGACTGAAAACGTCCTGCGGACCTGATGTGTTCAGTGGAAGTGAAGACCCTGGAGTCCAGTCCTACATGATTGTCCTCATAATTACATGCTGCCTCATTCCTCTGGCTATCATCATCTTGTGCTACCTGGCTGTGTGGTTGGCCATCCGTGCTGTAAGTTTTATCCCTCATTCCTTTTTTTTCTTCAGATTTATCGTAGCACTAAAGAAAGTTTGATCAAATCTGACCTCATGTTTTGTTGACTACAGGTTGCTATGCAGCAGCTAGATAGTGAATCAACCCAGAAGGCTGAGAGAGAAGTGTCCAGGATGGTTGTAGTCATGATCCTAGCTTTCTGTCTCTGCTGGGGACCATATGCCACTTTCGCCTGCTTTGCCGCAGCCAACCCCGGATACGCCTTCCATCCTTTGGCTGCTGCCATCCCTGCGTATTTAGCCAAAAGCGCCACCATCTATAACCCTGTTATCTATGTCTTCATGAATCGACAGGTGGGCATAGCGAGACAGTTGTCTTTTTTTTTATCATAACAAATATGTGTTTTGTTTTATATTTAACTTTACCTCAATCCAGTTTTTACATCTATTTCACTGAGCATATAGATTATTTTTAATGTATTTAATCTTCATCCTATTCTTCCATTCAAAGTTTCGCACATGCATCATGAAACTCTTTGGCAAACAGATGGATGATGATTCCGAAGTGTCCACATCGAAGACAGAGGTCTCGTCTGTTGCACCTGAATAAACAATCAGCGTTCTCAGTTTTTTAGAAAAAATGACTTTTACCTGTACAGAAACTGCTTATTGTTTGTTTGTTATATTGTTTGTTTGTTATTACTGCCGGGACTGTAACTTGTTAGTTTTGAATAATTAATTACATAGATTTTAACGTTAAAAATTTGAATGCAGTAAATGACTTTTTTTTTTTACATACATAGATGGAACCTTTGCATTGTATTACCGGTAAAACATATAAAGCTAATGCACAAGCAATATCTGCAAACAACAACTACAGTTAGCAATGCCGCTTCTCTTGGACCACTGGGGGTTAATTTTCAATATAAAAAAAACAAAACAAAGAAAAATAATCTGGTTGTTGTTTGCACATTGTCCAAAAGTGATTTGACTAGGGTACACTGAAGCTATTCAAGGTTACAATACCACTTCAATTCAAAATGTGTTGCAATAAACAAACAGCAGCAAACACAGACATCCCCAACTTTAATGTCAGTGATAACATTTCTTAAGAAGAATTTCTTTCAGAGAAGTTACCTGAATGATAAGGGGATCCTGAAACACTTGAAATTTGAATGCACATTATTGCACTTTGCACCAATCTGATGGTTGAATAACTGAAATAAGAGATTAAAAACAATAAATGTTGAGTTCATGTGTCCATTTATTTAATTATTCTGTATCAAAAAGGGGTTTTAAACTTAATCTTTGCTTATGTTTCAATGTAACATTTTCCTTTAAAAGGTAATGAATTGCGATTGATTAATTACAGACCTTGCAATTTATTCAAAAGTGTTTATCCAGGCCCACCACTATTTGCTGTATGTTGACAAACTACTTTTCCTTTTACAAAGTAAAAAGTTTTAAGCTTACTTGTGGCAGGCCTATTTTGATTTTATTGTTGATATGACTATCCCACTTTTTTTTTGATCATTGAACTTTTTTTTTTCATATAGTTTTTTATCTTAAAATGAGAAATAAATTTTTTTTAAATTTCTGTTTTTCCAAGTGACCCTTCTACGGAACTTTTCTAACTTCGGACAGTTGGTTTCTGAATTTTAGCTGAACAACGCTCCCCACTGGCTGGAAAAAGTCATGTCAACAGTAACGTGGAAATTTGTACTGCATTGCTTCCTTATTTGGTGCTACTTCAATACTCTGTACAAGGCTTCTGTTAACATACCAGAATGCTTTCTTTCTCTATACCCAGCAAAATATCTTGATTGTGTAGAATGTAACTCTTTGCTTTGTTAGAAAGCTCAGTTTTAAAATCAAATTGTAATGTTTGTTGTCTTGCATTTACTTTTTTGTGTCCTTTTTCATTAACCAGGTTTGTGGCATGTATGCCACTGTTTATGTTGCTTGTATATTGGTCATTTAGAGCACTTTCTACTGTTTTGTAAGGTCAGATGCTTTGCTAAGACCTTGTCAAAGACACATATTTTATTATTTTGTTTTTTCTTTCTTTTTGCTCCTTTGAATTTGATAATACTTGACAGTGCTTCTCATTTCTTAAATATGCAGTTTTGGGTGCTTTGAAGATCATTTATTTTACCTGGGATGTTACGTCTGGCACAGCTAAAGCAGTCATTCTGATACTTACCAGTTTTTTTAAGCAAGCTAATTTCTGTCTAGTTAATGAACCTGAATTACAGTTGCGAGTGATCGACAACAGTAACATGTCATAATAAAAACTTAAAGAAACACTTATCAGATTGTTTATTTTGTTAAATTGGGAATACGTTTTTTTAAATTCTCAGGTAACCACAATTTCTCAAGATTATCAACATTTATCTTCAAAGCCGTAAATGACACAATGAAAAATGTCCCTTTTTTATTTACAGTTTTCTCATTTTAAAGCAGGAGCATTCAACCCCAAGTCAAGACAATTCAACTGTAATGCCTGTATCTGCCATTATCTTCTACATTGTACTCCTCACTAATAATATCCAAAAAATATCATAGTTTTCTCTGGACTTGTGGGCTCATGGCTGTGCTTGGTGCTATATATTTCTTCTGACAAGACAGTCATTGCTTTGCATCATAAAAATATTTAAATTACGCAGTGTTTCCTATGGCCCAATGCCACATATGTGACTTGATTTAACAGTGATTTCCCTTACACTTACCTGTTTCATCGTTCTCATTTGACGTTAACTGTGAGCTTGTTGTGGAAAACGTTGACAATTTTTGCTCGTTTTAAGTTACTAACTCGCAGCACAGTGACAGTGTTCATGTAAGGGCTACTCCTCCTAGTGGTCACAGTCATTACAAAATGTTGGTCTACTTTTCAACATAAGAACAGGGAGCTGCTATAATATCCTGGTAAATATAGTTTATATATACAGTGTACATATATATATATATATACCATCCATCCATCCATCCATCCATCCATCCATCCTTAAACGGACATGGATTAGTATTTCTGATGACACTAGGAAAAACGTGAGTCAACTTCCCTTGCGGCAGGAATTTGCAACAACACTACACTGTCGTCTGCACCCTCCCTAGAGGGAGCACTCCACACTTTCAAATAAGTTAACATTTATCAGGGTTGCACAGTGACACAATTAGTAGCACTGTTACCTTGCAGCAAGAAGGTTGTCTCC
The DNA here is from genome assembly GCA_033032245.1 of Poecilia picta. NCBI lineage: Eukaryota > Metazoa > Chordata > Actinopteri > Cyprinodontiformes > Poeciliidae > Poecilia > Poecilia picta. The sequence goes on along the minus strand of CM065357.1, from coordinate 6,803,663 downwards.
CTTTCTGGCTGGAGATTGCATGTTCTCCCTGTGTGGGTTTTCTCCCACAGTCCAAAAACATGACTGAGTTGACTGATCACACACACCTAAGGAGAGTAATTGTTTGCTGTCAGTGTCTCCCTGTGTTGCCTTACGATGGATTGCCTATGTCAGCCATTGACTGCTGGAGATGGGCACCAGCATCCCTGGCATCCCCACTGAGGATAAGTGGGTAGGATAATGGATGCATGGAAAACATTTAACTAGTAATCATTAGATAAGAAGATTATAGAGGAGTCAGATATTTGGGCAGCTATGTGACAACACAGGTGATGTTGTGAGACATTTTACCCTCCGTATATTCAATGAAATGTAAACCCCCACGTTTTACCATTTTTCTATGATTTATGTCAAAGAATGAAAAAAAAGAAAGACAAAACTTGCAGTCATGCTTTGAGTTTTATTTTCAACTGAAAAAATTACATGCATGTTAAGACATCTAGAAAAATTAGGATTTTTTTTTGTTTTTATTTGCCAGAATGCTATTTAAGTGAAAAAAAAAAGATATTATACAATTGTTATTTAGAGTAGCACTCAAAATACTTTCAGTACTTTTTTTTTCAAAACATAGAAGATTTCCATTTGCCATAAAGTTTCGTTTATCAAAAAATAAACAACAGTTTCTGTGCAGGTGACAGTAGTTTATTTTTCTTCCAAAACAGAGAACATGAAAGTTTATGCAGGAGCCACAGAGGAGACCTCTGTTTTTGATGTGGACACTTCAGAACCATCATCCACCTGTTTGCCAAAGAGCTGCATGATGCATGTGCGGAACTGAAAATGAAAGAGCAGAGGGAAAGTTAAATATAAAACAAATCACAAATTTGTTATGATAAAAAAAAAAGTGACAACTGTGTCACTATGCCCACCTGTCGGTTCATGAAGACATAGATAATAGGGTTGTAGATGGTGGCACTTTTGGCAAAGTATGCAGGCATGGCAGCGGCCAAAGGATGGAAGGCGTATCCGGGGTTGGCTGCGGCAAAGCAGGCGAAGAAGGTGTAGGGTCCCCAGCAGACACAGTAAGCTACGATCATGACTACAACCATCCTGGACACTTCTCTCTCAGCCTTCTGGGTCGACTCGGATTCCTTCTGCTGCATAGCAACCTGTAGCCAACAAGACATGAGGTCAGATTTGATCAAGCTTTCTTTAGTGCTACGATAAATCTGAAGAAAAAAAAGGAATGAGGGATAAAACTTACAGCACGGATGGCCAACCACACAGCCAGGTAGCACAAGATGATGATAGCCAGAGGAATGAAGCAGCATGTAATCATGAGAACAATCATGTAGGACAGGACCCCTGGGTCATCGCTTCCACTGAACACATCAGGTCCGCAGGACGTTTTCAGTCCATGAGGCCAAAACCTGATTCAAGGAAACAGTCAATTCTTGCTCTGCTGATTATCGAGGATATAAAAACCATATAATCTAGATTACCTGCTCCATCCAAAGATGGGAGGAGCACACCATGCTGCAGACCAGACCCAGGAGAAAACTATTCCAGCTGTGGCCCACTTTTCATCAAACTTGACATTTCCAAAAGGTTTGCACACAACTACCCATCTCTCCCAAGAGATGATGGTCAGGGACCACAGAGCAGCAATACCTTAAAGATTATAGATGCACACATGCAATTTAACAGACCACAAAAACGATTCATCTTTAGGTTTGATTAAAATTAATTTACAGGTCTGGAACATACAGTAAATTATCACTTTGGCAACTTACCACAAGTTGAGACAGTAAAGCCTTCAAAGACACACATTGGGTGTCCCAGAATGAAATATCCAAAGAACTGGTTGCACACACTGATGGTACTGGCAAAGACTGTCTCTCCAAGATCGGCGATGGCAAGGTTGACCAAGATCCAGTTGAGAGGATGACGAAGTTTCTTGAACTTTGCTGTGGCCACCAAAACGAGGCCGTTGGTGAAGACTGATAAAACGACCACAATACACATCCAAAGTGTGGAGAGGTTGTAAACCCATCGAGGAGCGATGTGGTAGTTTGGTCCTTCAAAGGGATCTGCAATCAAAGATCCATGTCTTAGAATCAAACGTGGTCAAACTTTGTTCTAATTCAGAAGCATCGTCTTTTCTTAAACCTCACAAGTTGCCTTCATTACTTCCGTTACATGTTACATGTAACTGTAGACTAATTGGTCGGTGTTTAAATAAAAATGGAGCAAAAATAAAAATTTTCAAAAACCTCACACTACAGTTGATGATGTGCTTGTTAGCATTAGGTCAAATAGAGGTTCATAAACTGCAGCACATCTCAGTCCAGTGGTATTTCAGGTTGTGGAACTTGACAAAAATCAGTCTCTACACAACACCAGGTCTAAACCACAAAATAATTCAAAACAAAATGCCTACCTTTTGTATGATTGCTGTTTGTGTATGTGAATGCAGAGCCTCTTGTTGTATCTTCGTGCCGCCTGGCAGCAAACACCTGTTTTCCCCATTCCTCTGCCATCCTGATCTCTGGAGAGCTTCTCTTGGCTGTCACACCTTCCTCTGGCTGATAACCTTCTGTGTTTGCTGGGTGCTTCATCTCACACTTCTCCTTATATACCAACACTTATCTGATCGCTGATAGGATTACTTTAAAATCATATTACACCTGTGGCTTTCCACTTGGCAGAGATGCTCAAACGTAAACCAATACACTGGTTATCAACTGTAATTAAATAAATCTGCTAATGAGATTAAGACACCCGGCGGATTTCTGCACTCTAACTTCATATAATGATTGCATTTCAGATCTAGAAATTACACATTCAAATCCATTAATAGGACCTTTTGAGTTTTTTTTCTGCATTTCTGTGAATTATAGCTGCAAAAAAGAGTAAGTGCACAATAACCATCGTCTTGTCAAACTTTTACTCAGCATTTAGGTGGAATTATTCCACTTCAGTAAGTTTATCTAAGATAATATAATATAAGATAAGACAATATAAAATAAAAGTTTTAATTTGAAGTGTGGCGAAGAAACTTTTTTTTTGGATTGTGTGTTGTGATGGAGGCTGAGGTTCATAGGAGAGGAGGCAAGTCTTACACCAGATTTAGAGGACAAGAAGAGATCTGCACTCTAATAGACGCAGGTTCAATTACGTGAACCTGCGTCTTTAATCCCTCCGGAAAGACAGTTCACCTCAGGGAGTAGGGTGTTTTTTTTTTTAACCCATCTAAGATGTGGGTCAAAAACAGACAACGGAGACATGCGGTGAAGGGATCGCGTACAGATCATGATTTCAGAGCGTGTGAACATTTTCTCCAATGGAAAACCAAGGGGGTTAACAGGCTTGGCCCGGTTCTTCCTTTTGGTTCAGCAGATGGATAAGCTTAACAAATGTTATGGTTGAACCAAAACAAATCTGGATGGTAGCGTTCTGGCATATCTCGGTTCAAAACATAGTTTTCACTTTGGTTATGTGACTGAAGCATTGGACAGGTCAGAAAAATGGAGTTACCAATAAGAAGCAAGCGTAAGAGTGAGTTTTGACTAAATGTTTTCTTCAAGGTGTTCATGGAGGATCAGTCTTTTTCTATGTTATAACTTTTTGCAGCATAGTACATTTTTTCTGTTGATACGAAAGAGACTACAGACTGTGGTTTAATTTTCTCTGATTGAGAAAAACAAGTTGAATTATCCTAAACTGACAACATGCTTAATAGAATGGGCTGTCTTTACACCAATAAGAAAAAGAAAATAGGATTGTTACTGATTGGTTTCTTGGTTTCTTAAAGAGTCTAAAACTCAGGCGTCCAATAAGACATCGTTCTGAAACTAGAGAAGGGGCGGAGCCAGTGTCAATTTTACAATGAGACTATACAGTTTTTAAAAAGTGTTTAAAGTGTTTAAACAGTTAGCTTCAAAACCTCCACATTAACAGATATAAAAAAAAAACATTCAAATAAAACTAAATGTGAAAAAAGAAGCAACTACTGAAGAGCCTAATATTTCAGAGCATAAACTATAAGTTTTAGCATCTGGGTTTTTATATATTTACAGAAGTATGTTCATTGTAAAACACAAAGATTATAAAATAAAATTAAAACTGAAAAATGTCTCCCAATTTACACATCAGTATGTGTTTGAGGAGCCAATTGAGAAAATATCTTGCTAAAAACAAAACCATTTGAAAGAAACAACTATTGATGCTTTCAAAGCAGGACAAACGTAAAGGATGTTACCGCATCATTTCCAAATGTCAAGAACTGATTCACTCTGTTCTACATGACTCTGTTTGAATTCTGTGATGATACTTTCCTCTGCAGTTCACCTAAAAAGTCACCTAAACAGGGATGTTAACAAAGACATGCCCTCAAAAGTCCCATAGAGTTGGAAAACGTCTGCAAGGAAGAATTCGTTCTACTTAGAAGTCCTAATGGTTCTGTAACACAGTTTGATCTGAATAAAGCAGAGTTGGGAAAAACCAACCATTACCCCAGCTTTGGTTAATCTATCACCTCTAGTCAACTGTCTATTTGGAGGGTTTTACGGATTACGGAGCCGACTTGCCAAAGTTAACTGGACTAATTAATATAATGGAGCAACCTGAGGCGTACTGCTGATCTGATTTGGCGTTCAGACGCAATCACTTATTGGGTAAATTATCACGAACCCCATGTGTACCACAACAGGAAGAAGATAAAGTTATCCCCCACTGCTGTGTTAGCTGTATCAATAAACAAGACGCAGTGGGGTCATAATTATGCACACACGTGACAGATTGAGATTTGAATTGACTTTTGTCTAAATGCAGAGAGGTAATAGCCATTGTGTAATCTGAACTCTTGTCCCTGACACGTGAGTGTGTGCATGTATGTTGCCCTGTGATGAACTGATGACCTATCTAGGATCCACTCTACCTGTCAGGGATCAAGGGATCACAAATGTCCTCTAAAGGTCAGTCATAGCAGAATGTATTAATAAAACTATCTGTTAAAGCTAATCCAGTTTTACAAAAAATTGTTTATGCATGTATGTTAAAATTATCATTGTTGTGGCAGCATAACACAGATAATCTGTGAATAAAATTGAGCTCCTCTGCCTTTCCTCCACAAACCAATTGCGGGAAAAACACCATTTGGTCAAAACAAACCAATCAGAAGGCAGGGAGAGAGGTTTCTTAGCAATATCATTTCGGTTCTGTATGGCCCATTCATTCCGCTTCTCTTGCAGCTATAGGTATTCGACCACACATGTGCAAATGCTAAGGTAGTTGGCAAGCAGTGAAGAGTAACAGTTTTTGTCAATAATATTTCTCGATTGCTGTATGAGCAATACAGGTTTTGATTGAAGCGTAAGAATTTGCCTCCTGGCATGCTCTGATTGTAGTATTTATTTATACTGGTTTGCTGCATTTATTGCAGTGCAAAAGGTAGTTCTGGAAGGTAGGAGCCAGTTTTGCAAATTATTGTCTCATATTTACAGTCATGAATAGTGACATTAAAAATATGAAAAAATGTTATTGTAATTTTGACTTACATTATGTTTACTTTTAAGTTTTTTTTATTGAAGTTATTAACACTAACTTTGTATTTTGAATTTAAACTAAATGTATTTTAGACAAGTGTTTTTACATGATGTATTTTAATTTTATGTTATCTTAATTATTTAAATATTAATTTAATTGACATTAATGTGATGAAAAAATGATTTAAGGTCCTCAAAAATCAATGAAAAAACATCGTTTGATAAAGTGAGGCATCTTGCTTGTTCACAAGGTTTGTTGTTCTAAAGTTATTTTCCATCTGCTGAGCCTGTTGTACCATATAGAGGTCAGCTGAATATATGATAAACAAAAACTGTCTCTACTACTACATGAACTAGTGTAAGTTTTATACTGAAAAAAAAAAGATTTGAAAAAGTGTTATCTTTACATTTTGTAATTATGTTATTTATTTGTACGATGTTTTTATTTTATTTGCTAAATATTAAATATAATTTTAAAATATTAAATTAGGACTTATTATCAGTGAGTCGATAGCTGCTTTTTTTCATCATATACCTTTACATTTTACTCTTACTTGAGTAATTTCCTGGACGGCTACCTTCTACTTTTACTTCAGTAAAAATAGTTTTAAATAGTCCTAGTCACTCCACTACTTTAGATACAGAGGAGTTTGGACGATGCTTTTACTTTGACACTTACCGGATGTTGACAGTTTATTTGACTAGCCATCTGACCTACACGTGCAAAAGAAGAAGGCGAGGGTGAAGTTATGTCAAAGCAAGTACGTCTGCCAATACTGTGCTAAATGTAATTTCCTCATGTGTATGTGCTTATGGTTTGTTTCACCGGTTTCTGTTTTTGGTCACAGAGCAGAAACGAGCTAAACGTCTTGGTTTTCTCGGGAAGTTTAAGGTAACCACCTTCGCGGCTAACGCTGCCTGTAGCTAACTTTACTTCAGGATTAACTTCATAATTAATGCCTGTCACGAATATATATAAATACTGTATTTTTGACACAAAGGTGTAGTTTCGACAGAAGTGTCATATTCCGTATTAAAAAAACGCTTTAAGTCGAAATTCAAGCGCTAACATCGCTCATTTTAGAATATACATGGTTTAATAGCTAGTAGAAACAGGCTCTCGGATCAATTCTGCAGTTTCACATTACAGAAGATGCATTGAGAACGAGTCTGTAATAAAATAATAATAATAATTTTTAACTGTAAAATTATTTTTTATATATAATAAAGACATAAGCATGTATCTTCACTTAGACACTAACCCTTTTAAGGCCTTTGCTTTGAATCTGTTACTCCTTGTCTGGACTTGTGATCCTTTAAAAGTAGCGAATGACTAAACTGCTGTTTTCAGACTAAAGATGGGCGGAAGACTGAAGGATCAGGGCCGACAAATAATAGCAAGCAGCCGGTTGTTCACCAGGTCAAAGACTCCAGGAGACCAGAGGATGTCAGGAAGCAAAGGGTACATTTTAATTGTTTTCAACTTCTAATTTCTTTTTTATATGAGCAGTCTTGAATAAGATTACATGTATTTATGCCATGTGTGAATGCTTTATTATTGCTTTTTACCTACATTGACCTGCCAGAGACTAGAGACGTGTGGTACATTTAGATGACAGATTGAAACACATATTGATAAATTAGCGTCCATTTTAAATAAAAAATAATAATTTATTTGCCATAATTTATTAAAAAATAATATAAAACACACAGCTTATTCATTAAATCTGAAATAATACATAAAAATTTAGTTTAATATGTTGATATGAGCCATATTAACAATATGCAATGTGGTTTGTAAGCAAAAAAAAGAAAAAGCATTTTTAAGTATTTCTTAATGGAAATTATTTTCTTACAACAAATGCCTATTAGTTTTGGTAGCTTGATGTGTGCCTTATTCCTTGTTTGTTTAATATCTTCAAAGTGTTTCAAAATACAATAAAAAGCTGGTGTAAAATATGTATATTTAGAATATTGTAAAAGTACAAACACACAAAACTGCTGTAATCTTTAGTGATGTGTTATAATGCTTCACCCTAAAATAAAATAACTGCACTAAACATTTTAAAGCTTTGGTATACTCTGATGTAGTTGCAGTTTAAATGTTAAAATAATACTATTTCAAAACAACTATATATCCATTTTGTAGTATGTATCCATTTTGGTAGTATGTTGGTATTAAATTATCAAATACATTTGAATTAAATGACATTTTATTTAGCAAGGTTGCATTTGATTTGTGTCTTTTTAACACATTAAAAATATTCTAGCTAGCGTCAGGTTTAGCTATAACAACTGTTTACATTATATTTATGGGAAAATGCAATAAATCAATAAGATCTGGTGATAGATGAGCTTGTTGAAGGAGTTTCTGCTTTTCTGCTTTGGGTTATTTAACATCTACTTGAATTCAGGTTCAAGGGACAGTTGGGAAGGTTAGGGAACTGGATTCGGCTGTAATCTGCGTCTCTTCTCAGCTTCAAGATCTCCAGGAAAAGCAGAAGTTGTCCAGAGAGCGAGAGATGATGAAGAGGAGAAATTTACAAACCTTTCAGAACGACATCCTACAGCGACAAAGAGAGTTTGAGCTGAAGGTATAAAAGTCCCAGTCTGAATGCTAATCAGATGCTGCGTATTTCACAATTTGTGTCAAGTTTTCTTGTCTTGTTGCCAAAGGAAACAGAGATGCAGAGTTTGGAAAAAAATGTAAACTTTGAAAATGAGAATTCAAGAAAGGCGTATTACAGAGAATTTAAAAAGGTAGGTTTCTGTCAATCCTAGTGCTAATAATTTTCGAATATAATAGTTTTATTAAAAGCGTTTTGCTTTGTAAGGTGGTGGAGGCTTCGGATGTCATTTTGGAGGTCTTGGATGCACGTGACCCTCTGGGCTGCAGATGTCCTCAGGTGGAACAGGCCGTCATCCAGAGCGGAACCAACAAGAAGATCGTTTTAGTCCTTAATAAGATCGGTAAGCACATATACAAATATATGAAAGGGTTCATATATTTTCATATGATTTTTATTTTACACATTCTTTGATTTCTAGATTTGGTATCGAAAGAAATCGTGGAAAAGTGGATTAAGTATCTCCGTAACGAGTTTCCTACTGTGGCTTTCAAAGCATCTACACAGCAACAAACTAAGAACTTGGTAAGTGCCAAGAATTGTAATCTTGTTACTGAACTATTGTTGAAATATTTGATAAATTGGCCCAGAGTTCCTTACTTTGGGTGATCGACTATCAGCCGATGCTTCATATATACATTCGCAAAGGTCTGAAAATCGGCATTGTCCCATTTTGCTCTGCTGACTCACAGATCTATCCACCAGGTCAAATCTGCATGTGTATGGTTAATGATAGTAAGGATGCACAATATATCACTATCTAACATTGATATCTGCTCATATTAGTCATTTCTAACATGCATCAGTATCCGGTCGATATTAAAAACTGATATTTACATCAGTATCTAACGTTGGTATCTCCCTTTGTTAGTCATTTTTAACAATGGGCTGATATTGACAACGCATATTAACTCCCATCTTGCTGCCATATCTTTCTGGAGGAGAGAAGGTTGGTCTTGTGTTATTTGTTTGGTCATGTGACAGTTATTGGCCATTATTATCAGATTTTGATATTTTTTAAACGTCGGCAATCAGACAGAAAACGGCAATCGATGCAAACTTAGAAATATTAAAGCCGCTTTATTAAAGTTAATTGTATCACCAGTATAGATTCTGTTTTGTTTTTCCCGTGGGCAGAAACGCAGCAATGTCCCAGTAACTCAAGCCACCTCTGAGCTCCTGAGCACCAGCGCTTGCATTGGAGCCGACTGCCTGATGAAATTACTGGGAAACTATTGCCGCAACCAGGACATCAAGACTGCCATCACCGTGGGAGTTGTGGGTAAGACGCTGTGGTTTTAGGGTTCTCTACATCTGTGATCTTAATTTCAGGCTTCACTCACTGTTGGACGCATGAAAAACAAACAAACAAACCTAACTTTGTTAGGTTGTTAACTTTGTTTATATATTTGTGGTAGGCTTTCCTAACGTGGGGAAGAGCAGTTTGATCAACAGTCTGAAACGGGCGCGGGCCTGCAGCGTCGGAGCCACACCTGGGGTCACAAAGTAAGTGTGATGCTGAGCTCCATGTGCTGAATCAGTGGCGTTCTGACTCCCAACACAACTGATTCCTTTGACCGAATTACAACTTCAGGATGTCATCAAGTTGTTTGATTTTGATGTGATAAACCAGTGACAGAATCCATTTACATTGAACAGAGTAGCCAGTTCATTCTGCTGTTGTTGTACCAACCTTCCAGTTTTCTGGTTCTTGTTCTGGTTCTGGTTCTGCTGGGCATCTCCAGAACCAGAACCAAACATGTAGAAGCAGCATTCAGCTTCTATGCACGACAAATCTGGAACAAACCTCCAGAAAACTGCAAAACAGCCAAAACACTGAGTGACTTTTAAATCTGGCTAAAAACCCACCTGTTTAGAGTTGCTTTTGAAACATAATCAGTAAAACACTAATCAATTAATATATGTAATGTTCCAGTTGTTGACTGTGTGTTGTGTGATTTTGTATTTTTATGGTGTAAAGCACTTTGAAATACCTTGTTGCTGCTAAACAAGTAAAAATTTGATTTGATTGATTCTCAGCTATTTCAAAATTCAGTCCAAACTGATTAAATTGAACTGGTTCACGTTCATAGTTCACCATTGAAATATTAAGATTTAACTTTGCACTTTTTTTAAATTGATAGAGAAAAATTGATAAGTGGACTCTGAGCACAACAGTAGTCCTTCTGCTGAAAGGTTTTTATTTATTTTGGTCTTCAGGTGTCTTCAAGAAGTGCATTTGGACAAACATATTAAGCTCCTGGATTGTCCCGGAATCGTCATGGCAACATCGACAACCGACGCAGCAATGATCCTTCGTAACTGCGTGAAAATCGAGCAGCTTGTCGATCCCCTTCCACCCGTCGAAGCCATCCTCCGCAGGTGTAACAAGGCCCAGGTCCGAACCAGGCAATTTACCCATCGGTACCGCTTCTCAGTCGGCCAGGCCATTGACGGTACCTTTATCTGCACAGATCATTGAGCACTACGGTGTTCCAGACTTCCAGACAGCTCCGGAGTTCCTGGCTCTTCTCGCCCGGCGGCAAGGCAAACTGAGGAAGGGTGGGCTGCCGGACACCGACAAGGCAGCGAAGAGCGTGTTGATGGACTGGACGGGGTGGGCGGACCAGACTCTTAAAACTCTTACCAGTGATACTCGGTCAGCGTTTGTTTGATGTGAATTCATTTCATTTCATGCAGAGGAAGGATCAGCTACTTCACACACCCTCCAGAAACGCACACTCTGCCCACCCACGTCAGCGCTGAGATCGTTACAGAGATGGGAAAAGCCTTTGACTGGGACGAGCTGGAGAAAGGAAATCAGGAGATTCTCGCAGGTAAAGTCCAAGTCTGTGACTTCACAGTTTGGAGGAAAAAAAGTTGATAAAAGCTTTATTACCTAAAGACATACATTTACAGTTTCAGATCATGCAAATCTGACCTTCTTAAAACCATTATTTTCCTCAATTAATTATATAGATTTAACATTTTAGTGCAATAAATCGCTTTTTTTTTTTTTTTACACCAGCCAGGACTTTTCCATTTGCTTGTTTCTGGTACGTCTGTAAATCTGATGCACAAGCCACAAACAATGACCAACAACTGCTATAGATTAAAAAAGAAGCTGCTTCTCTTGGTCCACTGGGGTTAATTCTTGCTTCAAAATGCAATCTATTGTTGTGTGGAAATTATTCAAAGAGGAGTTAGCTGATAGAAAAGTTATGCTATCCTAAAATGTCAAAGCTAAACATGTTACAGCAGCACAGGTATCTCAATGCTGACGTCACCGTCCACAAATCAGGGGCTCCTGAAACACATTGTAGCTGAACAGGTGTACAGTATGATGTGATGGGTGATCAGATTAAAAACAATAAAAATCTTTCTGAGCTCGTATGTCTATTGGGTCAATAATTTTGCAGCAAAACGGGTTTTTGAATTGAAAATGTTGATTATTTTGTCAATAATATACAGTTTTCGACTAAAATGTGATTAATTGCAGATGCTGCAATTAACTCAGTGAAACATTTTAATCAAGTCCCTCTATCACAAACCTTGTTTCACAGACTAAACCAGTGAGGTCCAGAGTGAGAGCAGGAGTGGTTCTACCACAGTTGTTTATCAAATGTTTAATTCCTCTTTAAGAGGGAACTTATGTCACGTGAGAATGCCAGGGTGACTGAGATGCAAATATGTGGGAATAAATTGAGAGCCAGAAACATAAACTTGGAACAGTTTTTGAAATATTCCTCAAGTGTTGAATTAATGCATCAAACCCAATTGATTTAATAGATTTACCTAAATCTGTGACTATAATCTGGATTTGATTGTGTTTTGTGTTCCTTTACTGCCAAGCATTTCATCTTTTGCCATCTCGCCCAGCCTTAAAGACACCTGAGTTATTAAACTCTTAGTGGTTGTAGCAAAATACCACAGCAACCAAAGAGCTACTGGTTAATGTGAAATCAGTGTTTACTAAATGTTTATCCGTCCAGATTTATACCAGGAACAGAATATGGGTTGTGAAGGAAGCAGAACTGTGCACTTCAGTGCTTGTTAAAATTGAACAGAGTAATAATTATGTAGAGTATTACATGCAATTGTATGCATTTTTTTAAATGTAAAAAAAAGAAGAAAATGATCAGGTGCACCACAAAAACTAACATTAAATCTGTTTTTCCAGACAAACTGTGTTGTTTAGTTAAACCATAAGATTTTTTTCTCGTGATTCAGAGTCCTCTTGCCCTGACATCCAAATGGGATTCTGCATGGAAACTGCTGGAATGACCCAAGGGGGTCAGATCGAGTCACATGACCCAGAAATGGAGGGATGGTCTCTGGAAGATGAAGCCGAAACCATGGAGGATGACCAGGATTCGGAGGTGAGGTACCCTGACACCTTTGCTCTTTCATCTGAAATATTTATTCTGAGCCTCTTCTCAAATGAAAGTTATCAAGCCAACCCCTCTACATCCAAATAGTTTGGGCCGATGACGGTGGAGATAAAAGCCCAGAGAAAGACGAACCTCCCTGTGAAAGACGCGGCTCCCAAAGTTCCAAATTTCAAGGATATTGTGAAAGTAGATCCTCTGCAGCAGGGACAGGCGCTCCGAGCTGCCAACAAGAAGAGGAAGAAGCAGCAGAAAAGAGCCGGTTTGTATCATCATGTTTGGACTGTTTTCTTTAGACAATAACAATTGTAAATCCTCTGTAACCATATACCCAAAAATATAAAAAGAAAAGAAAGGCTGAACAAAAATACATACTTTCATACACAAATGGGAATGATGTTGCAATTAAATTTTTGTTGGACTCTGAACATAAGCTCCATCAAAAAGAATGCAACACATTTTCTTTTTTTTTTAATCTTGTGGTATTTTAAAAATGAGAATCTGACTCAGCATGTCAGACCTACAAAAAAAACAGCAATCTGTACGGAGCAGGAAAAGCCTGACTGCCACATGGGACAGAATGAGACTGAAACTTTCTAATGTATCAAGAAAAGAAGAAATGAAAGTGTAAAAAAATGTATATGTATATTCCAAATGTGGAGCTGTACAGTACAGTAACTGTACTTGTTAACACAAAATTCTCCTGAATTACAGGTTGTGTATTTTGTTTCAAATAAGCAGAATAATAAGTCATTAAAGATCTTCTGAGAAAATGTTGAATGTGCTCCAACAGGTTTCTTAAGTTCGAGACCCCTCCCCCCTTAGGTAGAAGAAAATCTATTACTGACTGAACAACCACAGGGATTTGTTTTTCCACTGTTGCGCAACTTGTTTTTGATTGATGGTGTTGTGCCAGTAAAATATCATGTTTTTTTTTTTCTTTTTTTTAACAGACAAAATTGCTACCAAACTGTCGGACACATTTGCATCTGCAATGGACTTCTAACTCTCAGAGGACTGATCATGGGAATTAAAATAAAAAGGAAGTTAAACAATTCTTTGTCCTGTCTTTACTTTAACTATTACATTGGTATATACAACATGTTATCGTTTGGTGTCTTCATATGGTAAATGGAAATTACACCTACTTTATGGTAATTTTTCGTGCTTTCCAGGTCTATTTATATGTCTCAAATGTTTGTTTAGTTAAAAATAATCTGTTCTAAAGAGGAAAACTATTCAGTTGACAACAACTTGACAGATTTCGACAACTTCCGGGTAACGTTGGCGTGATGACCTCAGTTCAACATAAACAACAGCGTTAAGTGTCGAGGCTAGGGGGCTGCTTAGTTTGTAACCTCCGACACTAAAACATGGCAAAGAAAGCGGAGGTTTCCGGGAATTAATGGGTGTAATTATGTGAAGTGAACATATTTGTTTGGTAAGTATATCTTATTCGACGGTATGTTTCCTAATTTATAAGCCTTAGCTTGGTGGGTAATTATCGACTGCTGCTAGCTGACTTGTTAGCTGAGCGGCAACTTCCTATTTCTCCATAGCCTTTGCTCGTTTTAGTAAGAAAAAAGAACAACTAAATAAAGTCGCTTTATTTTCCCGTTAAAATACAGAAGCGGACATAAAGCGTTTATAATGTGTATATTATACATTAAGTTGTGTTTTTTTATGAGCTGGTTGGTGTGTGGGCCCATCACAGAGTCGGAGCTGTCAAAATGAGCTCAGCTAAGTCATGACGCCGAAGCACACCGCTTAAAATAGAGATTACAAAACAGCCGAAATAAAGCTAACTACCGTCTGTGGGGCTTCGACAAATTATTAACTAGCACGAACAGCGACGTAAGGCATATAACAGAAACTTCTGCTTTCGAAGAAGTTTCCTATCATTTTTAGCGCACTTTTCAAGCGTTTTTTACGTAACCAGCCAGCTTAGGACGTAGTGCGCAGTCTGCAGCCTCAGAGCGGAACAGCTTGTGCTGAACTGTCTGGCTACAGAGAAATGGCTCCGCTTTTATTTTTGTACTCAGAGAGTAAACTGTCCGTCTGTGTACAAATGGAAAACAATGTAAAGGGAAAAAAAATCCACTACTCTAGAGATTGTGTCAGAACCTTGTGTTTAACTTAAGGATGAGATAAGAGCAAATGTTTACTGAATGGCTCAAATTCTTTACAGTAACTTACATGAGTTAGAATCTCTCAAAATGTATCTAATTCAATCCAGCAGGGATAGTTTGACTGCACACATTGTGATCTATTTATGACATAACATTTTAATTTGATAATCGTGGCAAATTGAGGTTGTAAGAAAACTGGAATGCCACTTCAGATCAATAATAAATACTTGACAGATAAATGCTGTTTGGTCAGAGTGCTGAATCAAAGTGTAATAATGGGGGAAAGACAGCAACAGGGATAACGGCAGTTATTCTCCAGATGATGACTGACGTCTCCATGACACTGGGTACAACTGTGTTCCTTGTGATAATCCACTCCTGAACCACAGTGGTCAGAAGTGAAGCTTTTCAGAGAAAGGACAGGACTGTTGATCAGTGGTCCAAACTGCTCTGTAAAATCAATATCCCAGCGTCTGGAGTGAAAGGCACAGAACCCAAGTTGCTTCAGCTCCAGTGTGACGCTTCCATTTAGTAATAATTTGCCAACGTAGCAGAGGGATTTTCGAGTACTTCATTCTCTCTGACGAGCTTTGTGAAGATACTGATTCTTTTTTTCCAGCTAGACTTGATGGTCTGTGTCATTGACCACAGCATCACTGTGTGTTGGTCAAATCAAGCTGAAAGCCATAATAATCTAAATGAGCAAGAATACATCCTCGTTTTTGAAATGTATCACTGCGTGTAATGAAACTATATAAAAAGTAAAAAAAATTAAATTGTAATTGCTCAAATAACAACATTTTTTAACAAATTGAATATTTGGCAATATATTTTTTCTGCAGTGCAGATGGTTAAAGATTAGAAGAAATATTAATAAAGTCAAGACCTGATTAGGCAAAAAAAAATATCTAGAGATGCACAAATTGAACTTTTCCTGGCAGATACCGATTTTTGGTTTTCTCTGAAGTCTATAGATCTTGAGTGATGCCATTTCTTTTTTCTACTAGGAACACATGAAGGAGAAAAATACAAAAACTATCCCTTCATCACAGCACATCTCCCAAACCCTTTATCTGTGTTTTTTAATTATTAAACTTTAATAAAAATTTTAATTAAATTAAGTGATTTTTCTTTATCACTTTTTGTTTGAAGGACACTTCAATTCAAGGAACAACAAGCTTCTTTATTATCAGATTAAGATTGTTTTGACTCTGTCAGACTGGACGGCCTTGCGTCCAGACAGTATGGCCTACATTTTTAAGCGAATGAGTTGATTTTATTGTGTTTCCATGGTGCTGTGTGTTAATAGACGATCTGTTTAATTGATGCTCTAGTGATTTTTGTTTTCCAGCTACACTCATCTGTCATTAAAGCATCAGTAGTGGGTGATGCGAGGTCACCATAAACTTGTAGGTAGAGTTACAGAAGCTGGTAGGTAGTAATGTTACATTATTACAGCTGAAATAGCCACACAGGAAGTGCAAAAAGGGAAAAAGTTAATTTAATTCACTGGAAGTTGATCTGTTGTTTGGTTTTTACAGGGAGCAAAATGTCAGTGATCTGTTGGGTCGAAAAAAAGAAAAGTGCTGTTTGACCTTGTGTTGTAGCTTTGAGAAAGATAAACGGTGTGTTTAGACTGCATACACATTTTAACATTATTTGACCAAATGACAGTCAACTAATTCTCATTACACTGCAGTAACAGTCCGATTGAATCACGACTGAAATGATTAATCGAATTAATTATTAAAATAATCAACTAATTTGTGGAGTATACAGACCCAGAAAAGGCCATTTGCAGAAAAAACAACACAGTGAAGTAATTAAGCTAAAACTGTAAAAAATACACATTTTGCATTTAGAATGTAAAAAGAGAACCCCATTTGACTGAAAAACAAAAACACTTCCCACGTGGAATTACATCTGTTTATAAAGAGCCAGAAGATGACATTTGGTGTCATTTGCCAATATCCAAATAAATATGCTATTAAAATGGCTATATATTAAATATTGCTATATATACCACATCAAGGTCTCATTTTTCCTGTTTTTGCTCTCCTGCTCCATCCTTAGATCTTGATCTGTGTCCACCATGTCGTCGCGCGTGTTGCTGCGCCAGCAGCTGATGCGAGAGCAAGCCCAGGAGCAGGAGCGGCGCGAGGCGCAGCAGCAGGCCTCCGCCTCCCAGCTCAGAGGCTCCGACTCCACGCCAGCCATCTCCGTCTCCCTGCCGCCCAACGCCGCTCGGCCCCCACCGGCGCAGGTGCCTGTGGAGGTGCTAAAAGTAAGAGCTAAGCATTTATTATTTTATTAACGTGTAACTGTCTAAAAATGATTGAACAGTGTGTAATCAGTCTTTTCTTTTTAAAGAAAAGACAGCTTTTAAAGAGCATGAATTTATGCTTGTTTCACCGCATCAGCAGTAGTGTCAACTATCGTCAAACTTATCACACCCTAAACTAAATCAAGAATACATTCAGTGATTTGGGACAAAACTGTCACTTTTAAATCAAAATCTACTCACAAAAATGTAAAATGCAACACAAAGTGATCATGTTTTTCAAGCCCTCTGGTTTTTTCTGTTGTAGTAACTAGAATCACTTCAGCTTTATGACTTGTGCTCCAAAATACACCTGCATCTGCCTGTAATTGCTTTATTAAAACTTGGCTAATTGCAGGAAGTGTTTTCATAGGAAGTTTGACCTTTTTATTGCTGCAAACTCACAAAAAACAATCAGTTTTCTTCAAATGAGCCTGAAATTATAAGCAAAGTGGTTCCCTTTCATTTAATAAATAAAAATAATCAACTAATAAAAACAATTTGATAACTTTATTGGTTGATTTAAACTAGTTCAGTTCAATTTTAGCTTTTAATTGTAAATTATTTGGCTCGCGTGGAAAAAAAAAAAGTTTGGACACCCTCAAGCTAAAGATTTTTTTTTATATATAAATCTCAGAGGATCAATTTTTGTTGTTTTCCTTCCTGATTTTGCACTTACCCTTTGCTCATGTCTAAAGCAGGAAGACAATAGAATGGCATAATAGAATGATGCCATTCTATTATGTTTGCATCATTAAATCTTGACACAGTGTTGTGTGTCTCTCAGTGTCTTCTGAGTGTTTAAGCTGTTGAAATGTTCCAGGTGCAGACTCACTTGGAGAACCCAACCAAGTACCACATCCAGCAGGCCCAGAGGCAGCAGGTGAAGCAGTACCTCTCCACCACTCTGGGGAACAAGGCGGTCACGCAGTCGCTCGGCGTGTCCCCCGTGCACCAGTCCAGTTCGGCCCCCGAAGTCGGCCCCACCGCCAGCAGCGCCCCCAACAGCCCCATGGCTCTGCTGAACATCGGCTCGAACAAGGAGGAAGTACGGGAGATTCCTAAGTTTTTCACTCTGGGTTTCGTTTTTATTCCTCCCACAGCAGATTGCACAACGCCGCCCGTCCGTTACTGTTTCTGCAGAGTCGCCCGATTGTGTTTTGAGGAAGTTAGACGCAGGTCGCCCGGCTCGTTTACAGTCGAAAGGCTGCGTTTGCTCGGAACTCCCTCCGGGACGATGCATGCCTCCTGTTGTCGCATTCTCGTCGCTCTGTTGTCACAATAGGATGTTAAATGTTGCGCCTGCAGCAGAACAGAACCACGCAGCTCCGTCTGTGAAGACAAAAGCTCTGCTTTATGCCGTCGCCGTTTTGCTCCCGGAATGACTCTGACGGAGGCCTTTCCACTCTCTCTCTCTTCCCGTCCAGATCGATGACGTGATCGACGACATCATCAGCCTGGAGTCCAGCTTCAACGACGACATCATCACCTTGATCGACTCAGGTCTTCAGCTGCCCAGCACGGTATGAAGAACAATGCTGTTCTGAATGCTTCCTGTTCGACATTTCCCTCAGGACCGACGGGTTATTCTGGTTGCCGCGCGGTATCGCAGCCATCAGGACCCGGCTCCTGAGTGCTTTTTCCCCGAAGGCAACGCTCTCTTTCACGTGTGGAATTCAGAAGCTGTGGGAGTAAATATACATTTGTGGCACTCGCCTACGATTCGTCACAGAGGTGCTGCCTGGGCGGGCCTGAGCCGTCGCAGGCCGGCCCGACCAGGGGAGGCGAGTCAAAGTGGATTTGTGTCGACTGTTAAAAACTGCTGCAGCAGCAGGTTAACTGATAACTGAAGGTGAAGGGGAAGAAACTTGTAGGATAAATTGAATAATGAAGATTGTGGTGATGCTTTTGGAGGACCAGAAAAGGAAACAAGCCGAGGTAAACGCTCTAAACTTTAACGTTTTAAAGCGCCTGCGATGAAGAGCGGCTTTTACATTAAACAGCAGTTTCATTTTGAAGTTCCCTACGTGTCGTCTGTTAAACAGATATTTCCTTTTTTTTCTCTAAACCATTGGCTGCATGCATGATAACATGTTTGCCGTTGCTGTAGCTCCCGGGAAATCTGCTGGATGTTTACCACAGCCCTGGAATGGCAGCTCCTACTCTCACTGTCAGCAACTCCTGCCCTGCTGACCTTCCACAGATCAAAAGGGAAATTACCGGTACTGAGCCTGCTTGCATTGACTTCTGTCTGCGTCACTATGAAACTTTTATTTAACGTGTCTGATTCCATTACAAAGCGTTCAACTCCTCTTTCAGACGCCGACACCAAAGCATTATTGAAGGAAAGGCAGAAGAAAGACAACCACAACCTCAGTAAGTTGCCCGCAGCGTTTGAGTCGCTTTGAGTCAGAGTCTGGCTGGAACCATTGATGAAATAATCAATAACTAGTTTAGCAATCGATTAATCGTTAGCAGGAGTGAACAGACTTTAAAAAAAAGGCTATTTTGAATGTTTATTTTCCTATTTAAACAAGAAATTTCATAATTTATTTACATTTTCAATTTATTTGTGCATTATCGTGAAAAATCTGCAGAATGTGCCCAATTTAAAAAAATCCGACTAATCATCAGAATAATGGATAACTAAAATAAGCGATGGCTGCAGCCGTAGATCAGTGTGTCTGTTTCTTAACTCTTTCTTTGCTGCAGTCGAGCGGAGGCGACGATTCAACATAAACGACCGAATAAAGGAGCTGGGTACTCTGATCCCCAAGTCCAGTGACCCGTAAGTTGCTAAAAAGAACAGCTTCTTTTCTTCTCTTCCTTTCTCAATAAACATTACAGTTGTGACTTATTCAACTGGATTTACATTAGTTTTGTTTTTTTTCTGTATTTGGGCCTGACAGGGAGATGCGTTGGAATAAAGGCACCATCCTGAAGGCCTCTGTGGACTACATCAGGAAGCTGCAGAAGGAGCAGCAGAGAGCCAAGGATGTCGAAATGCGCCAGAAGAAGCTGGAGCAAGCCAACCACATTCTAATGTTACGCATCCAGGTCTGCGTTTGAGCTCTTTAAAGCGTTCACTGTTGCACACCTACACACACGATTGTTGCGGTGAAACCTGACAGTGGCAGCATCACGCAGACACGGGAAAGATTTAAGAGCGGTGCGGAGGTTCGCCTTCCAGCAGGACAGGCGCGCTAAACGTGCAGCCAGGGCTGCAGTGAAATGTTTCAGGTTAAAACATATTGATCTGTTAGGAGCCTAGTCAAATCCAAACCTATATCCCGTTGATAAAACAAGACATTTGGAATTTGCAGAGCCACTCTGCCTCTGTTGTCAGTATAGGGCTGGACAATAAATTAACAGTATATATCGCTATAGATACATGATTATCAATAGAGATTACAACTGATTGAATTTTCAGTATTCAATATATAGAATATTCACTGAACTCTGATTCAGAGCAGCACAGCATTCTGGGAGATGGAGACAGAGGAAAGGGGTTAGCCACTCAGCCCCCGTTAGCTATTGCTATAGGTTGGTGGCATCAACTAACTCACCTAACTAAGCACTTTGAATTGCCTCTTTGCTGAAAATGTACTATATAAATGAAATTACCGAACTACCCAACTCACTTCCTCTGAGGTTGCCTAGCAACAACTTATTCTGCAGCTTGCACAGCAGCTGTGCCTCATAACTGCTTCAAAATAAAAATTATGTGGAAAAGACACAAAACAACACGTCACTAGTTTGGTAGCATTTCAGATATGATAAACAAAAAAAACTATTAATTATTGATGTGAAAAAATTATTGATATTGACTGATATGAAACACTTTATATCGTGATAGGTTTATCAGCCATATCAGTAAATCTGATAAATGTGCAAAGCCTTAAGTCAAATAAACACTGAGAATCTCGGCAGCCGTAAGTTAAGTGGAAGCTGATCCTAAACACAAATCAAGCCACAAGTTGTGGATTTTTATTTGTAATGGTACTTTTGTAAGGAATTGTACATTACAGTCCTAAAACATCTATCAAACTTTCCTTTATTAAGTTAGAAGTGGATTTATTCATCCCGGTGTCGTTCTCACACATTTTTCTTTAGGAACTTGAAATGCAGGCACGACTCCACGGACTGCCAGCCGCCCAGCAGCAGCAGCAGCAGCAGGCGGCGGTGGCGCTGCCCCACGCCACACAGAACCCTGGTGCCGCCACCACCCTGAACCTCTCGGCTCTGGGCGCCATAGCGCAGCCGCTGCCGGCCTCCTTCCTCTCCCCGCCCTCCTCTGACTCCCCCGCCGGTGTCACCATCAGCAGCCCGCTGGACCTCGGCAGCCTGAGCTTCGCCGAGCTGGACGACCCCACCGCCTCGGCGCTCTACCCAGATGTGGGCCTGGGGGACATTCTCATGGACGACGGGTGCGCCCTGTCCCCGGAGAGGATGGGCGAGCCGCTGTTTTCCCCACTGTCACCAGGTGCCTCTAAAACCAGCAGCCGCAGGAGCAGCCTTGACATGGACGAGGACTTGTGATGGGTTTCCATAGCGATCAGAGATGATCTAGGAAGTGCAGTCTATCCCTAATAACTAAAGTCTATTTGTAGGACTGAAAAGAAAAACATTCAAAGCTATCATAGAAAACTAACTTAATGTTGAATCAGATGATTAATTATTGAATTTAGTTTTGTTTTTGTCATACATATTGTTCCTATTGGGAACAGCTCAAATGATTGTCTAAGTTTATAAATGCAATCTTATTAAATGGAATATTATATATTAGTGAAGTGGAGCTTTAGCATTAAGAAATTCAGTAGTTCTTAAGACGAATTCAGAGATTTAAAAGGGACGTCTTGCTTTTCTTTTTTTCTAAATTTATTATGATGATGACAAAAGCTGTGAGGATTCACCGGCATAGCAAACATACTAAGAGATGCCAACGATTCAGTATGACTTTTAATTTAAATTTTTGTTTCTTCAACTGACTGGAATCTGGGTTCGTCGTTCGCTCCTGTCGTCTCACCAGCAGCTACAGAAGGGATCTTTTTCAAGGGTGTCCAAGGTCGGTCCTGGAGGGCCGACATCCTGCATGTTTCAGTTCTCTCCCTAGTGGTTGTAACAAACTCCTCAGCAAGTCAATGTTCTCCTTAGGCCTTCTAACGAGACATCATTTGATGCAGGTGTGCTAAACCAGGGAGAGAACTAAAACATGCAGGATGCCGGAACCTCCAGGACCGACTTCGGACCTCCTTTTTTAAATGAATTGGCACATTGTGAAATATTTACTGCATTTTGTACATAAGAGTATTTTATTTTGAGCAATTTTATTGCACCTTACTTTAAGGGAGTCTATGCATTTTATGAGAGCTGTTTGGTTTAGTTTTTTTTAGTACTTTACACCCAGTGGACTGCTTCTAGGCCCGGTCGCATGATAAAGCCGTACAAGCAGCTGGTTTAGCCAAAGCAGGATTTGTTCCATGTTTTATTTTTTGAGTTGATTTACTTAGTAAACGCATGAGTGTCTGAGAAGAGAACAATTTTCCAACAGTACTGTAGCTCATAACTTTTTTTTTATACCTGATAGTTTGATAAATGCTTTTTCATGACTAATATCTATTTTTGTCTTTTGCTTTTTCTGTGATCACTGAATGACTTTCATCAGTTGGCATGTTTTACTCTGATTGTTTTACTTTGTGATATCATTTCTGATCATGCTTTAATATTGCTCGTTGTGTGTTTTACCGAGGGCTTTGACCCCCTTTAACAAAAACAACTACTAGCTTCACCTCAGAACTGATTAGAAAAATGGGACGATTAAGAACTCACAGGTAAACTCTTCCGTAAAGTAGGCGCAAATATTAAGAATTGTATTTAAATTTTAGTTATTTTTCTAACACCGACTTAGTTTTTCTGTTCAGCAGGCGGTTTGTAGCTCATCGTTCAAAAGTTGGAGCTAGGTCTATTTAAAGGCGCTCCACACCAAAGCACACTTCCTCTCCTCCATTTTTTTTCTTTTTTTTGCATATATGCAACTATTATCTACCACATGTAGATATGTGAGAGAGTTAAAACTGACTGTTAAACACAAACACGTGCTTGTTGTCCCCCTCCCAGCAATTTGGCTTTTGTTAACATTTTAACAAATAAACGACTTTCTTCAACTCGAGTCCGTCTCCTGTTTCGACGCGGCGCCTCAGTGGTAGAGCATTTGAGAGATTTCCATGGCGAGGTCCAGGCACTCCGTGGCCGGGAGGCAGACGTCGCAGCCGCCGCAGTCGCACAGGAAGCGGCGCGCGCCGGCACACGCGCACGCGCCGCAGGTCCGGGTGACCTCCAGGGGAGGCCGCGGGGCGCCGGGCCGGCAGCCGAACAGCGACGAGCACAGCGAGCAGAGGCACACGGTGCAGCCTCGGAAGGTCTCCGTTAGACAGTCCACGGGCCGGCAGAAGAGGCAGCCCAGCAGGATGGCGGCACACAGGTCTCGAGATGAGGAAGACAACGTTAAAAGTGAGACACGAGCTAAAGGAAAACGGTGCAGATTGAGCCACCAACATTTGATTAAACATAAAACTTGAGGTGGAGGATAGGAGTGTTTTCCATGTTGGTAATCTATAATACTGTTTTTCAACAGTGATGCCGCTAGGGGGCACTGTGTGGGGCTTCAGAAAGATGGAGGGTAAGAGAAAAAACTTGCAAAAATAAAAAATATTAAATGTTATACCTTTTTTACTTCAATTTTTTATCATAATTTAGTTTTAAATAAAATATAAGTTAAGATAATTCATTTCTGTTATTTTTGACTGGTATCGAGCTACTATATTAAGCTAACCAAAGAAATGGAAAAGTTCGACCAGCAGCTTTGCTGTGGAGGATCCTAAAGAAAATAACCATAAGAACTGTGAGAATAAAATAAAATGTGATGTGATCAATATAAAATATTACACATTTTCTTATAATCAAATACCAATAAAAAAATATGTACAAAATAACACCCAGCTCCCTTACCACCTCCACCTGCCTCGGTGTGAGCTGACGAGGTTTTCAGGCCGTCTTGAACTCTGGCTTTGGTCAGTGTTTGGCTCACATCAGGAAGTTTGCGGATTTCTGTGAAGGGCGGCAGCAGGGAATGTAAAGGTTTCGGCTGGTGTCCCTCCACAGAACACGGGCTGCAGACGTACACAGCTGTGGTCGATCCACTCTTCAAATGAATCTGCACATCATGTTCCACTGCAGTCTCCTCTGTGCAAAAGAACAAAACTAACAATAAGCAGCAGAAAGGCCTAACCATGAACCATAATGATGATCTTACTTCTTGTCTGATTTGGTGATACAATCACAGAGACTTCAGCTGAAGACAGCTCCATGTTCTCAGTGGAAATGTGTCCTGACGTACTGTTGACTTCAGTAAAAGATTCTGGAAGATGAGACATTGTTGTTCCATTTCTCTCTGTAAAGTTTTGTCACATGCTCCTGTTAAACATACCCGTTCGATCCGCAGCTTCAGCGTCCGAATCTGAGGCCACGGTTTGTGAAAACTGGGACTTCAGTATCTCGTCATAGTCTTCCTTCCTGTTTCCAGTCATCCCTCTGAAAATCTGCTTGTCATCCATTGAAACGTTCAACCTGAAAAACAATCTGCCTTGCTCTGTTAAAGAGAAACAGGGGAGTGGAAAGTGTAAAAATGTTTACACTTTGTTCATGTGTTTTATTGGGATTTTAAGTGAAAGCTGAGCTGTTAGCATCAAAAGAGTGTTAAAAAGAAGCAATCTTCAGTCAGAGGCCTCTTGACATTCGTAGCAAGACTGACTACTAGTGGAATTAGTTCCTGCCCAAAGCATCACCATCCACGATGACTCTTTGAAAATACTTAGACAATGTGAGTTACAGCTGCATTTAATTCCCCCTTAGAACAAACAAAGGCCTAGGCCTATTTTTGAATTAAAATTGGAGAACTAAAGCCAAAAGGTATTGCAAACTTTTGAAGAACATGTACTATTTGCTGCTAAAATTCTAATAAAATACAAAATAATAATCTTGTACTAATATGACAAAATGTAAAAACTAAAAATAAAAAAGTGGGCATGAATATTGTTGTAAGGCACCTTAAATTTGTAGCCACCTGATACGCAAAGAAACTGCATTGAACGCGTCACATAAGATTAATATTTTAGTTCCATCCTGCAAATTAAATTAAGGAAGCTGACAAAAGGAGAATAAAGATCTCGTCACGCCGCTAAGTCTAGGTCAAACGACGGAAACCGTATATCAGATCAATAGCTGAGGTTTCTCAGCTGTTAGTGATGAGTAGACAACTTGCAAATGGTAGTGAAGTTAATCTATTATTCATCTCCATTTTGCTCACATTTAAGAAGCAGATGAAATAGAGCGCACAGACATCCTGACAGCTCTGTGAGCGAGCTCGGCTCCTGTTCTCTTTGTGTACATTGCCGGTCATGTACGCAAAGAATGATCCAATATTTCATGTGGAAATATTCCACATGAATATTTCCACTCACAAACCGACATCCATAAGGACAACTATGCTGTATTATATAGATTGTCAAACTAAACCCTAACCCTAACCTCAATCTCTTGAGGCTAAAATTCACAGCCTCAAGAGATTAACATTCATTGA
The DNA here is from genome assembly GCA_033032245.1 of Poecilia picta. Lineage (NCBI taxonomy): Eukaryota > Metazoa > Chordata > Actinopteri > Cyprinodontiformes > Poeciliidae > Poecilia > Poecilia picta. Next base: position 6,778,036 of record CM065357.1, on the reverse strand, counting down.
TTCAGATCAGCCCACAATGTGCCGTTTACCCATCTATTTTGCTGCCTGTCGGAGGTTCGTAGGGAATAAATTATACTTACAACTGTTTCCTCAAAAGAAGAACATTCCAGGCTGAAGTCACAATCACAGATCCATCATTCAGCGAACTGTCAGAGCAGGAACTATAACTTTGCAGTAAAACCTCTCTTCTTTTTCCCCCCTTCCTTTCTCTCTCATCCATCTGCTCTCTCTTGCTCTCTTAAACACACACACAGTGTAGGCACACACACATTTCTTTACTAACTACACATTTAAAACAAAACAAAAAAAAAACACATTTTTTTATAAATAGAAGATTTTTGCAAGCACAAAGGCTATTAGAAAGGCTTTGGAGAAATTATTTCTCTTTAGTTCAAACACAGATTTTTATTTTTGTGACAAACTTATTCACTCTCAAATTCCTTCTGTTTGTTGTCACTGTCACATTTTTCAGATCATCAAATGCATTTCAACAAATGATAGATAATATGAGTAAAAATCAAATTTAGTTTTCAAATGATCATTTCTCTGATTAAATAAATAAACCTGTCTTTTACATCTCTCTGGGGGAAGTTTGGTTCACTCTTCTCTTCAAAGTTACCTTAACTCAGTTCAAAATGACTCCACACGATCTCAAATTTAGATTTATTTCCTAATTTTGATACCATCGCCTCCTTTCCTTCTTTTAGCTGCTCCAAGATGGACTTGCTGGTGTGCTTCCAATAATGTCCATTGTGTTTGAACTGTGATGAACTGATGCTTGGCTCATTTTGGGAGAGAACAGAATTTACTGTTCCAATATTTATGGCAAATTGAAGAAGCAAAACAGACCATGTATGGTATGATGGTACGGTTTGATGTTTTGGGGTTTTTTCCTTTTGGCAAATGTGAGATTTAGACTTAGAAATATATTTTTGTAACATTTTCTTTTAATTCTAGAGACTTTGTTTCTACTCTCTGATTTCAATTTTTTTTAGATAAGGGGTGTGATGTCTTTACTTTTGAAATTTTTTTTATGTTGTCAGATGGTACAAAAGGGTTACTGTGGGGGAACAAAATTTTGAATTTAATTTTAGAATTCTAAGAAAAGCATCAGAATTTTTTCAACAGATGATGAATAGCATCCAGTAATTTCATTTAGAAGTGCACTTCCAACAGATGGCAGTACTTTAGGACTGGTTGCTTATCAACTCCCATAGAAAAAGAATGTTTTTCCAATGGTATCAGTGACAGTATATATGCATTCATATTCTAATGCATCATTAGAATATGAAACAGAAATCTGTGAAAATTTATCTGGCTCTGCTACTGTCCAGTTGGTTCTTTTGGTGTCTCAGCACATTAAACACGTTAGTTAATGCCAATTGGCATAGCTGCAGCTATGCAATTGGCAGAAATACAAGATAACATTGTATCATCATTGTTCATTTATAGAATGATTTAGAAAACAAAATGCTGTACAGGTTTGTCAGAACTATTTCGACCCATATTATAACTTTGCATTGATTTTCCTTCATTTTAGTAGCTGCACTTTTGCCAAACCCAAATCAATACTAGTCTATTCCTAACCCTAACCGTAACTAAAACTTAATTTCGATCTGTTACCCCTGACCCAAAGCAATGAGTCCATCATGTTAGGACAAGGCTTTGGTTCTAATATGATGGACTTAATGTTCCACTGAACATATAGGGCGTCGAGGGCTATTGCACCTCGATTTGAACTGTTTGGTGCTTTTGATGCATCTAGTGCATCCAACACGACTTTGAATGTAAACCAGACTCCCCTTAGGCTCAAGACGTGTTTGATGTGACTGCATCATTAGAATGTTCAGTTCCTCTGGTAACAAAGACACCAGCAGTGATGACATCACTCTTTGATGCATCAAATCAATCTCTCTCCTGAGTCTAGCACACAGACTGATAGAAATTTCAACGTGAAATTAACAACTGCCAATTATATGATTAAATATTGTTATAAATTCACTCAGATGGTGGTGAAGAGGTGGCAGAACTCTGAAAAAAAAAATAGTTGTTTTACACCCTGACATAATTTACAGGCCTGTAAAGTCACGGATTATTATGATCATCAAAATCTGTGACCAGAGTCAATTTGGCTATTTAAGGGTTAAATATTGTTATAAGTGTGATATGACTGTAATGAAGAGATGGCAGAAACATTAAAAATCGTGTTAAAAACTACCAGAGCACTTAGAATCATTTCTTAATCGTTTAACGATTTATTAAACGGCCACAGTTGGTTTACATTTTTTAATGACAGCACATAGGCAAACAGCTGAGAGTCAAATACGAAGAAATACATTTATATTTTCTCCGTCGATGCGATGGTAATAGAGGAGCCGTGAAATTTATAATCTCAGCTGCATCAGTATTTACGCAGTTAACGTAAATATTCTTCTTCTCGTTGAGCTTCAAGACGTACCTACGTTCTATCGCCCTCTGCTGCCACACAAAATGACGGGTCACAGATTTTGATGCAGAATCACTCAGCAACGGAGAACCTCGAGGTTCTGATTCTGATGGACTAAATAAACCTAGATATTTGATTTTGTCTTGTAGAAATGTATTGCTGGCCCAAACATAATGATAAATCACACTTGCTACTGCCACTTTAGGAACTTTAATTTTTAAATTCAAATGAAAAATCTAGTTCAGATCACACCAAGCTAATATTATGTAGATCTGCTGTTTTATACTGTCAGCACAAACCTGCAGCTCAGAACGTCCCTGCTTTTCTCTTCTTTAATACTGTCAGTTAGTTATAGCAGCGAACTTAACGCTGTGTTCCTGTCGCTCCCCGTAATTAAATAATTACAGTCCTCTGTACGGAGCAGCTCTCTGATAGCAGACGGCATGTTCGTAAACAAGTTTTACTAAATATTGTGCAATAACCGAAAAGAGAGATGTAACTTCTATTATGAATATAGATTAGCCAAAAACCCTACAAATTACAATGAAATACTGCTACTTCCGGTGGGCGCCGGAAGTACGACCCGCCTTAAAAAAGAAGATGAATGTTTTATGAGCGATTCGGAGAAACAAGTTATTTAGGAGCCTTAGTAATCTGACTATGAAATTTGACATTGTTGATTTACTGCAAAAGGACTCAGGAAGCAGAGGATACCGGACTATATTTGATTTTTTGAAACAGTGTAAGTTGTACAATAGGATGTAGCTTTTTTTTGGTCATGTGGTTCACACTCCTTACCACTTGGTGGCGGTAATGCTCACCTAACGTTTCTTGCCAAACGCCAATAAATTTCAAGAAGAAGAATATTTTACGAGAATTAACGAGCGTAGCCGAATTCATATCCGTGTGTACAGTTAGCACAATGCTAGGTAAAGAAACGACGCTCCTTAGTTCCTTGTAACATTAGTTTTATTGTTGGTTGCTGCTCCGCGAAAGACTCAGTGACTACACAAAATGGTCAGTATGCAAACAGTCATGTATTTATGACCGAGCGTTTGTTCTGGAGACCGAAACTGGGTAGTTTATCTGGGCCCAGTCGGTAACACAGCCGTTTTCTTTGCACGGGAGTCTGAAAATGTTATACGTGGATAAGTAATTGCTATGCTGTAACCGATAAATAATAACGAAAATGGTCATTTTATTTGGATTTTAACTATACTATCTTTAATTGTTTGTACGAATATAGCTTATGCTAACTTTAGCCTTCACAGTGTAGGTGTGTTTGTGTAAACAAAGCATCTTGTTGGGAGGTTTTCCTCTCACACTGAACTCCAGTACGTTCACAGGCTCCTTCTTAAAAACTACAAACAGCGATCAGCACACACTTTAAAATGTCCTGGTTCTGCTGGCTTTTTATGCACATCAACACTTTCAAGAACAGGAACTTAGAACTTAATTAGAAATAGAAAGAACATCTAGGAATTTACATCTCAGAATATAAAAGAAATTACATCCTTAGAAAGAAGTTGAATAAGTAGGAACAAAATGGCTGAAAAACTTAAAACCCAACTTTTTCAATGTGGCTTTTTGCTAGATAGATGTGAAATTTTACCGTCAAAAACCAGAACTAGAGTCGAACACGAGGCTCTTGGGTATTTTTAGTTTAGTTTTTTTTAAAACTTCTGGGATTTTGACTCCTGAAAAGATTAACATCTTCCTTAAATATCCACTTGTGAATAAACTTCCACACTTTTTGAAAATCATAGGCTTGAATTGGTCTCATTATCCGTCACAGGTTGATGTGCAGCATCTGCCATTACTCTGCAGTGATGCTGATGCCTTCCTGGCACCTTGACTGCAGATACCCTCTGCACTTCAAGCTAATGTTCCCCACCGTTCTGCTCTAACCATATTTCAGGACAGCGAGCTGTCGGACCTGGACACGGCCCCGGGCCCCGAGAGCAGCAGCATGGAGGGGGAAAACGCTCCACTTTACTGCATTTGTCGAAAGCCAGACATCAACTGCTTCATGATGTAAGCTCACAGTTCAGTTCAGGTCAAGTTTCTTCAGTCATGGACAGCACTGTAAACAACGTTACATGATTCACAAAAAGGGCTTGAATGTGTTTTGTTTTTTTGTTACGATGGTTTTCGAACCACAGGCTAATTTGCAAACCCAGTCCTGTTTTTTTTTTTGTTTTTGTTTTTTGTTTTTTTTAAAAAGCAGCAATGCTGTTGTACTTGGAAACATGGATTCACGCCGTGGCATTTTTGTTTGCAGCGGCTGCGACAACTGCAACGAGTGGTTCCACGGGCACTGCATCAACATCACGGAGAAGATAGCCAAGGCCATCCAGGAGTGGTACTGCATGAGCTGCAGAGGTCGGCGCTTCTCATTTCCTGTTCCAGTGTTTTTTCCTCCTTTAAAAAAGAAAAACAAAACAAAACACGCATTTCTTATTTAAATTTTGTATTTCCTTTTCATTTCGATATTACAAAAAGACGAGAACCCACTGCTGGAGGTCAAATACAGGTCCAAGAAGAGCCGAGAGAAGGAGCCGGACTCGGACAGGACCGAGCGGCAGTACAGCACGCCGAGCACTCCGGACTACAGAAGCGACAGGCGGCGCGGATCCAAAGTAGGTCTCAACCGGTGCGTTTTGGAAACGACAGAACTCCCTCCGCTCGCAGGAGCTGAGCCGTGTTTGTTCCCCCTCGGACGTTTGGGTCTGCAGGTGAAACGCTCGGTGCGCATGTGCGGGGAATGCGAGCCGTGCAGGCGGACCGAGGACTGCGCCCAGTGCGACTTCTGCAAGGACATGAAGAAGTTCGGAGGGCCCAATAAGATCCGACAGAAGTGCCGCTTCAGGCAGTGCGAGGTTCGAGCCAGGGTGAGTCGGTCTCAGGGTTCAGGCGGCAGCTTCACGTCCCGGAAAGTTCTTGAGTTTCAATTAGGTGGTTTTTTTTTGTTGTTTTTTTTCCCTAATGTTTGGAAAGGGCTTCATTTCTGTGTGAAGTTCTTGACAATCAAACCACACACAGTTTTGTAATAAATCTAATGTTTGATTTAAAAGCCTAAATTTAGAAAGCATTATTTAGTTAAAGATAATAAAAAGATAAGTGCATATCTTTTTTCCTCTCACATTTTGACGCTAAATCAGTCTAAGCTTTGCTTCTTTTAGGTCAGTTAGAATGACCAACATGATTTCTATTTGCTAAGAAGAAAACTTTGAACACTTGTTTCCTAACGTTCTCAGACCTGTTGGGTGTGTGTGTGAGCCATTTTAAAACATTTCTTATGTTTTAATTGATCTTGCTCCTGCTGTAGATTGTAGAATAGCTTCACAACATATTATAAGTAACAGTGATCAATAGGTCTGTCACAATAAATCAATTACTGGCGTAATGAATTAAAACAAAATCAATATTGTCCATTTGGATGATTTATCGTTTTTCTCTTTCTACCAGAAACTGGAAAAAAAGTCTTCAGTATAGCTTTTTTTTTTTGAAGGATGATTTTGTTTACAGAGACTTCATATTCATTTTGTTTGTTGTTTTGTTTATTTATATTGGATATTTAAAATGTTCTCCACTTCCAGTGTTAAATGTTTATCAGAATTCAAAGATTATTGATCTCGTTTTCTTGTGTTGTTACTAAGCCATTAGCATTCGGTTGCTTGAAAATGGTCTCAAAGCAAAGATGTTATCATTCATCGCAAAACCTTGTGGGACAATTTATCGTCCAGCTAAATTTGTTGTGACAGGCCTGTGTAATGAACGATATGAAAACAGCGAACTGAAACGGTTTTCTTTAGTACATTTATATTGTTTTTGTCTCTAAGTGTGCAGGTGCTGGAAAAGTTTTGAAGACTTACCTTGAAAATGCTTGAATTTGACAGTGGGAAACCCTTCATCTTCCCCTCTTTTTTCCTGATCGACAGAAACTGTATCTTAGAGAGATTGTGTTTGTTTTTTTTTGTCCCCAGAAAATGCTGCGCGTGAAGGAGGAGGAGCTCTCCCTGCGCGAGAGGAGGGAGAACTCCCACCACAGAAGAAGACGGTACTCCGAGGACTACGACAGCGAGGTGGAGCTCTACCAGCAGTACAGGGCGGCGGGACTCGGCGGCGACCTGGTGAGTCGGTGCCATTTAAACCCACCGCTCATTCTGGACGTCTGGAACTCATCGGATTCGTCTGCGCAGGCATGGGGGAGCGACGACGAGGAGGAGCCGGCCTTCAGCCCTGTCATACGGAAGAAAGCCATCAAGGTGAAGCACGTCAAGAGGCGGGAAAAGAAGATCGAGAAAAAGGTGAGACTTCCTTCGTGCGAGACGACGACGTCAAGCCGCGCTTCCTTTGACGCGTCTCCCTCCGACCGTTCAGAAAGAGTCGCGGCGCCACAAGCAGAAGCAGAAGCACAGGGACAAGAACCGGCACAGCGAGCGGGGGGACCTGCGGGACAGCGGGGGGATGCGGCAGTGTCTGGGGCCCAACTGTGTGAAAGGAGCCAGGCCCAACTCCAAGTACTGCTCCGAGGACTGCGGCATGAAGCTGGCAGCCAAGTAACGCCATGACACACAGCCATGACACAGCCATGACGCACAGCCATGACGCACAGCCATGACGCACAGCCATGACACACAGCCATGACGCACAGCCATGACGCACAGCCATGACGCACCGCCATGACGCACAGCCATGACGCACAGCATGACGCACAGCCATGACGCACAGCCATGACGCACAGCCATGACACAGCCATGACACAGCCATGACACAGCCATGACGCACAGCCATGACGCACCGCCATGACGCACAGCCATGACACAGCTATGACACAGCCATGACACAGCCATGACGCACAGCCATGACGCACAGCCATGACGCACAGCCATGACGCACAGCCATGACACAGCCATGACACAGCCATGACACAGCCATGACCACAGCCATGACGCACAGCCATGACGCACAGCCATGACGCACAGCCATGACGCACAGCCATGTTGATTTGAGGCTCGCAAAAGTTTTCACACCCCATGATTTGTTGTTGTTGTTTGTTTTTATCACAGAACAGCAAACTTGTGTATGTTGCATTGGTTTTTTTATGTGACAAAGTAACACATGCAGTTGAAAGGAGAAGTGAACTGATTACCAGTCACTGGCCGATTACTGATTCTTAAAAAGAAAAAGAAGCTTGGAATGCAGATGCTAATTAATTTAACTGAAAAGTTGCTAAATATAGACAGAGTTGATAAGTTGACAATATAACAAATTATTATCCCAAAATGAATGAATTTTGTGTTGATTTATTGCTGCACCCCTAATTTAAAACCAGAACTTTAGATGAATAGAATCGGTCCAAAACTGATTTTTCTTTTTTTTTTTTTTTATTTTAATTAAAAAAAATATAATTTTTTTTCTTATGAAGTTGCTAAATAGAGAAACAAAGTCCTCTGCTGACGTAGATAATATCCGTTTGACATACATCAACCGATTGCCCAAATGAAGGATACTGGGGCCAATTTATCATTGCACCCATAGAAGAAATGAGTTTTATCTGGGTATATGTGAGTAATATAGCAAAATTTATCTTGTCTTTTATTTTATTTCTGGGGATAAAGTCAGAATGTCAACTTCTTTTTCCATAATTGCTATAATTTAAGCTTCTTTTTTTTCCTTCTTCTTCTTTGTTTTTCCCCCCGACCTGCAGCCGGATCTACGAGATCCTCCCTCAGCGGATCCAGCAGTGGCAGCAGAGTCCCTGCATCGCCGAGGAGCACGGCAAGAAGCAGCTGGAGCGCATCCGCCGGGACCAGCAGAACGCCCGGCTCCGCCTCACCGACATGGAGCGGCGCTTCCACGAGCTGGAGGGCATCATCTCCAAGGCCAAGCAGCAGGCAGTTCAGCAGGACGAGGAGGTGGCAACCCAATTCTCACCTGTTTTTACTTTGCTGCGCATTTTTGAATAAGTAAAAAAAGCAATAACAGAGGGGCGGCTGTTTTGTAGGTGAACGAAGGTGAGAGCGACGACACAGATCTCCAGATTTTCTGCGTGTCCTGCGGTCATCCCATTAATCCGAAAGTGGCGCTGAGACACATGGAGAGATGCTACGCCAAGGTGATTCCGCCTCCTCAAAGCTAGAATGCGATTCGAGCGGCAGGCAGGCATTTTTACTTCTAAACATCCGTTTCTGAAACGATTCTTCTCAACAGTACGAGAGCCAGACGTCCTTTGGTTCCATGTATCCAACAAGAATAGAAGGGTAAGAGTGAAAGGAAGCTTCGGAGTTTCAGCAAAGAATTTAGTGGTTTTGGACCACGGCGTTTACTTTTGTTCATTTCCTCCTCAGTGCCACCAGACTCTTCTGTGACGTGTACAACCCACAGAGTAAGACCTACTGCAAGAGGCTGCAGGTTCTGTGTCCAGAACATTCCAGAGATCCAAAGGTGTGTGAGTCTCGATGTGTGGCTGTGGAAAAGCTTCCACGCTTCTCTGCTGAGCCGTATTCGGTGCTGGACACGATTCAGCTGATGAGCTAACAGCAGAGCTCTTTTATTTTATTTTTTTGCCCTTTTGGCATTCTTTCTATTTAACGGAATATAAAGATAAGTTATAGAATATGTAAATTATATCAACGTTAAATTGGAGCTCAAGGGTTGTAGTCTTTCAAGTGCAGATGTAATTTGAATTGAAGTTAGCATTTGCGCATTAGCTTGCGCTAACTTTATTGTGTAGAACTTTAGCATTAGCTTCCACTGTGTTCCGGTAGTGCTTGGTGTAGTGCTTTAGCGTTAGCTTCTGCTAAATAATGTGATGTGTAGCATTTAGCTTCTGCTAAATACCATGATGGTGTAGCACTTTAGCATTAGATTCTGCTAAATATTGTGATGCTGTAGCAATTCAGCATTAGCTTCTGCTAAATACCATGATGGTGTAATTCTTTGACTTTAGTGGAACTAATGTTAGTGTTTTAGGGTGTAACTTTATATTTAATGATGCTCACCACTGACCGTATATAACATGTGAATATTGTGATTGTTTTTCTTTTGCTTGCCCTCCAGGTGCCGGTGGACGAGGTTTGCGGCTGCCCTCTGGTGAAGAACGTGTTTGAGCCGACAGGAGATTACTGCAGGGTGTCCAAAAGGAAATGCAACAAACATTACAACTGGGAAAAGCTGAGGAGAGCTGAGGTGGACTTGGAGCGGGTCAGAGTGGTAAGACGATCTTGAGGCACTCTGTTGCCATGGAAGCCGCAACAGCTAAAAGTCTCAGCAGGTTTTAATGACCGCTTCTCTTTCTGCTCCCACAGTGGTACAAGTTGGACGAGCTTTTTGAGCAGGAGCGGAATGTCAGGACAGCAATGACCAACAGGGCCGGTTTGCTGGCTCTGATGTTGCACCAGACCATCCAGCACGACCCGCTGACGACTGATCTCCGTAGCAACAAGGATAGGTAGTCAGCCTGGCTGTGTTGCTGGATTTAGGTCTGCAGATCTCTGTACATAGCAACATAATAATTGTGTGCTGAAGATGTAAACGTCTAGATGAACTACTGCTTTGATGACAGAAGATTTTCTACCATTTTAAAGTGTGTGTATGATAATATATTTTTCCCTAATAGTGGTAGAGGAGCCACGTTTGAGTTTGGAAACTGCTGTTTTTGGTATGAACATTAGAAATAAAGCCTTGAAACAAGCTCTGTGTCAGGACTAACATGTTTTACACCAACATTACTCTCGTAGAATGGGTACATTCACATATTCATACCTTAACACAGATATCATCACTCTTATGAAAATTTTCTGGCAATTTTTTAACTTAATTTTATAAAAATATAATTCAATTTTTTTAATTACTACATTTGAGGTTAGAAAAATGCATATTAAATTATGCATTATGCATATTAAAGATTAAATTATCTGGAGTAACTGTTGCAGGCTAAATAATTTGAATTTAAATTAATTCATGCAAAAGTATTCATACTTAAGTATCAACTTTCCACATTTTGTCTATTTATGACCACAAATCAGTTTAGTTTGGGAGGATTTTATGGAGAGGACTTGTACATAAGGAAGGAAACCTTTCAAACATTTATAATGTTCACCTATTTCCACATGCCTGGTGTGTTTGTGATTGCATCATTACAACGTAAAAAAAAATCAGAAGACAGACTTTCCAGTGAACTGCAGCTTTCAACATCCAAAAGCTGTTATCTTACTTCACTTCCCTTCAAAACGTCAGTTTTATCCCCTCCATTTATCTTGCTACGATTGTATTTTTTTCATTCATAAAAGTACATTTTAAATAGTTTTGATAGAAATTTCTGATGTTTTTGAGTGACAAGACACAGTGGCCCATCTCTTAAAAACTTGCTGTTTCTTCAAGGAATTGCAGAGAGTGAAACTTAATCTGGACTTTTGGACTTCTAACAAGTGAAGCAAATTTCTTTTAAAACAACCCATTCTTCTTGTTTTAATTGTATGTACAGATAGCACTTTGTTTTATTATAGTAATCTATGTAATCCTCACTATGTTTTACTAGTTCCTCGGGTGTTAAAGCTGTTCCTCGGGTGTTAAAGCTATTCCTCCCGTCGTAGCTTTTCCAATAGGTAGAAAAGCTGAAAAGTAACAGACCGTGAACGCAGCAACGTCTAGTATCAAAGAACACGTTACTAGGGCAAGATGACTCACCCCCTTCTATTTGGGAATCGGCTGCCCGGAAAGAGCATTGATTTTCTGTTACTCTACTAGTACCTCGACAGAATTGTGAAATTTAACAATTTTATTTAAAACGTTACAAACTCGAAACTAATCACTGATATTCTGAAATAAAAACGTTCTTCTTACAAATGTATTTCATACCTGTTCACTTGCATGACAAGAGAACGCGGGCTTCGAGGCGGTTATCGCTGCCGTACGTTCCTCTTTTGGTCTTCGAGCGCTTCCGTTGGTTGTGCTGGATGCATGGTACAGGGTAATGTAGCCCTGGCTCATAAACTGAAAGGAACCTACTTGTAACAGAGTGCCATAAATTTGGGGAATAATAACCGAGAAGGTGTGTCGTTTTTATCTCTCCATTTCGGCAAAAATCTTTAACAGACTGACGACAAAAACCAGCTGATAACACATTAGTGGTTGATGAATATCAGCACAGCAAAGCACCACCAAACGGTGCTACAGCTAGCAGTGGCTAACGTCAACCCCGCTATTAGTAAATGTTTCTATCCTTCTGACGCACCAGTAGTTTTGTGTGACTATTCGCTGTATTGCGGGTTTTTGCCGTAAATGGGTGACTCGGACAGTGTAGCCGAGAGTCGGTGCATTTTGTGCGGAACAGACGCTTGTTTGTGCGGCTAACGGTTGTGCTCGGCGGCTAACAATAGCTGCATACCGTTGCAAGCTAATTAAGCGTTCACAAAACCTTCTTGTAGCCTTCCGTTGTGAATAATTTCTCATCAAAACACCTGCTGACTTTACATTATCCTGGAATACAACCTTCTTCACTCTTATCTGAAACCACCTCCCCTGTTTTTTTTTTTTTTTTTTTTTTTGTTTTTTTTACCCAAACCCCTTCAGGCTTGAGGGCGTCAAGCGTTAAAAACAGATGACTCTGAATGGGATGCCCGCGCAACTGTAGAAGAAATTATCCATCTGCGGGAAGACTCATTAGATTCTCTGCTGCCCGTCCTCGGTGCACAGATGAGTGAAGCAGCAGCAGGAGAGAGCAAACCCCCCGCCAGTGAGGCAGCGCAGGAGGAGGACCAGGGTGAAGACACCGTACAGAGTCCCAAAACAGACAATCCCTCAGATGACCCCAAAGAGGCAGCCGAGATAAGCTTGGTCCCCCCAGTAGAGGCCAAAGAGGAGGAGGAGGAGGAAGGCAAACCCGCTGGCGAGCCTCCAATGGACTGGTTCGAGCCGCTCGAAGATGATGATGATGATCCAGATGAAGAAAGTCTGGCAGGAGAGACGGAGAGCATCGCGGGCAGCGAGAGAGCCACGAGGCATCTCTATCAGTAGGTTCACGTTTCTTTTCTAAATTCCACGAAACACTAACTTGTTTTTGTTTCTTCGTTTTCATGTGTTTCTTCCTCCTCCTCCTCCTCCTTCTAGGATTTACGGGTATCGACGTAAGCGCGCTCATCCTGAAGAGGGATGGGTCGAGTGGCCGGTGCTCGGACAAGGTTGGAAGCGCAAAGAGGTTGTTCGACGCTCAGGCTCCAGCATCGGCCAGAAGGACGTGTATTATCTAAGGTACGAATTAGCTAGCAGCTGATTTTCTTTTAACTGTGTGTGTGTGTTTTTTTTTTAATGAAAATACTAAAAGAAAGTCAGATCATAATGTTAATGACACCTTGAAGCTGCAGTATGTAACTTTTAAAAAATGTATATGCACATTTGTTAAAACTTGTTGTGTCTTTACTCCAACATAGTATATTTTTAAAAGATGAATTCCACTCGGAAGTAACATCAGCCTGACTGTTACAATGTTTCTTTTTTTATTCCGCTACAACGTTTCTCATATCAATACACTGGCGGATAACGTCTAGGTAACTCGGTTGCTAAGTGGTTCCGCTTAAGTAAATAGATCGGCTTTATACACTACACTCCTCCCCTTTTAAATTAACGCCACACAACACAAATAACACATAACATTGCCAATGCATTAAATACAATTTGTTATTCAGTTCACAAATATTGAAACTTTTATTTATTTATTTTTGTTAGTCCAATAGTCCCATAAGAGAAACTCATAAATCCAATCTTTTCGGGGGTGCCCTGAGTCGTTCAGGGTTACACCTGGGAACCCGTGGAGGTCTCTCGGTGGGGGCCACTTCCTCTGGAACTGTAGGTGTAACTGTACTGAGTTCAGAGTTGGTCTCTGGATCAGGTGGACGTGCTGGTTGCTCCGGTGTCTTTGGTTGAGCATTCAACAGCTGATCCACATGACGTCTCCAGGTATGCTCTCCAGTGTCCACCTCGTACATCAGGGGGCCACTCCTAGTGGTTATCTTTCCAGGCGTCCACTTTTCCCCTCGGTAATCACGTGCCAGGACCTGCTGTCCCACATCGAAGCTCCTTGGCGGTTCACCCAAAAAGCTGCTGAACTGTTTGTTCTGCACTTCTCTCCTCAGGTTTGACTTTAGAAGATCAATGCGAGATCGGAGCTGTCTTTTCATAAACAGCATTGCAGGTGTCTGATTAGTTGTTGCATGGACAGAATTGCGGTACACCAAGAGGAAATTGTCAATTTTGTGTTAAAGAGAAATGTCTTCGTTTGTCATTGCTTTTATGGACTTTTTGAATGTTTGTACAAACCGTTCTGCTAACCCGTTTGTTGCCGGATGGTGAGGTGCTGACTTGAAGTGCTTGATACCATTCTTTTTCATGAAGTCTTGGAATTCATCAGAAGTGTACTGTGGGCCATTGTCACTCACAATTTGCTCAGGGAGGCCATTCCTGGCAAAGATGGTTCTCAGGACAGAGATGGTCTTTTCTGATGTAGTTGATTTCATTGGGACTACTTCTGGCCATTTAGAGTGAGCGTCCACAGCTATGAGAAACATAGAGTTCATGAACGGACCAGCAAAATCAATTTGCACTCTCTGCCAAGGTGCAGACGGCCATTCCCACAGGTGTAGGGGAGCCTGTGGTGGTGCGTTTTGGAACACTAAGGCATCCTGGGCAGGTTTTGGTGATGTCCTCAATCTGTTTATCTATCCCTGTCCACCATATGTAGCTACGGGCCAGACTTTTCATCTTCACCATACCTACGTGAGCCTCATGCAGACTGTCCATCACTCTGGTGCGAAGCTTGGAGGGCATTACTCAACGTGATCCACACATCAAGGTTCCCTGGCAGACTGACAGCTGATCACGTCTTGCTGAAAACTCAGGAAAGCATGGATTCCCATGGGCAGGCCAGCCTTGTACTGTGATGTCGTACACTTTGGAAAGTGTTGAGTCATTTCGCGTTTCTTTTCGTATCATGACATTTGTAACTGGCAGTTGGTCTACCAGTGTTGTGTGGAACATTTCTGCCGGGTCACTTGTTGGTGGTGGATTCTCCACTGAAGTTGACAGTGGGAGGCGTGACAAACCATCAGCATTGCAATGTTGTTTAATTCCCTTGAACTCAATGTCATACGAGTGTGCTCCTAAGAACAGGGCCCATCGCTGCAGCTGACATCACTGGGACTCCTTTTTGTGGATTGAATATTGATACTAGGGGCGGATGATCAGTCACTAAGGTAAACCTTCGGCCATAGAGGTAATGGTGGAACTTTGCCCCATACTAGGCTAAGGGCCTCCCTGTCTATCTGTGCGTAAATGCGTTTGGCACTTGACAGAGACCTTGAAGCAAACGCAATTGGGCTTTCAAGTCCATTATCCATTGTGTGTGACAGGACTGCACCGATGCCGTACGGGGACGCGTCACATGCTAGACGGATGGGTCTGCATGGATCATAGTGGGCAAGTAGCTCGTCAGATGTTATTAGTCTCTTTGTTTCTGTGAATGCCTTTTCACATTTTTCTGACCAATGCCATTCCACTCCTGTCTGTAGCAGCATATTTAGTGGATACAGCACTGAGGCAAGGTTTGGCAGAAACCTATGGTAATAGTTGATGAGACCCAGGTATGATCAGAGTTGTGACACATTTTCAGGTTTAGGTGCTTTCAGCACTGCCTCAATTTTCTCTTGTGACCTTTGCAAGCCGTGCTTGTCAATGATATGTCCGTAGTATGAGATTTCACTTTTGAAAAACTCACATTTCCCTCTCTCTGCCCGTAGGCCATACTCATTCAGCCTGGTGAGTACTTTGCTCAGGTTTTGGAAATGATCATAATCATCTTTTCCTGTTATGATAATATCATCCAGGTAGCACTGTGTTCCAGGTATGTCCTGGAGCACCTGATCCATAGCCCTTTGCCAGATGGCTGGGGCTGAAGCAACACCAAACACAAGATGATTGTATTGGTAAAGTCCCTTATGAGTGTTGATGGTTAGGAACCTTTTGCTTGACTCCTCCACTTCCATCTGGAGATAGGCTTGTGACAAGTCAATCTTTGAAAACTTCTCCCCACCAGCCAAAGATGAGAAGATGTCCTCTATTCGCGGAAGGGGGTACTGCACCGTGCGCAGCACCGAATTGATGCTCACTTTGAAGTCCCCACATATGCGCACTTCACCTTTACCTTTCTTCATCACAGGAACAATAGATGTAGCCCAGTCACTCCAGTCAACTTTTGAGAGAATCCCGGATGCCTCTAAGCTTTGCAGTTCAAAGTCTATTTTGGGACGTAGAGCATACAACACCGGGCGTGCCTTGTGGAATCTTGGGTTGGCATCTTTTGCTTTTAGGCGTTTTAGTTTACCAATGCTTTCTCGAACACATGTGCATTAGCCTCCAATAACTGAGACAATCTTTGCTCAGGCCTACTGGTAGAGCTCTTGAGGCCTGTTGCGATATTCAGAGCTTTTATTGCATGCCAGTCAAGCTGAATTCTTCTCAGCCATTCACGCCCTAGTAACGCTGGGCCTGTGGTTTTCAATACATAGAGGTCTAGCTTATGTTTTTGGTCACCATAGACCACATCCACTTTAAGTTTCCCGTTTGGTGACACTTTTTCACCTGTGAAGGTTTTTAACATCACTGATGTCTTTTGCAGTGGTAAGTGGGACAGCAGCCTGTCATAATTGGTTTCGAAGATCACTGACAAAGCTGGACCTGTGTCCAGTTCCATCTTTAGTTTCACTCCAGACACTAGTTGTGACCCATATTATGTTTCTGTCTTCTTTGGTTGTGCTATGCAGCTCTAAGCATGACAGGTCATCGTCGTCACTGCTGTTTGTGTTGTCAGAATGTTCTGTAACTTTGTGCATTTCATTTGCTTTGGCCTTTGATTTAGGTTTAAAACCTTTGTTCTTTCCAGATTTTCCTTTTTGGGTATTGGTTTGGTCTGATTTACATGCTCTTTCTATGTGGCCTTGTTTGTGGCATTTTCTACATGTCTTTTCTTTGAACCAGCAGTCGTTTGCATTGTGTGTGGATTTACCACACCTGTAGCATTTTTGCTTTTTCCCATTCAAGGACATTTGATGCACTTCGTTTTCTAAGCTTTTCTTTTGTAGCTCCGATGCACCCTTAGCTGCTGTTTCCATTGAGATAGCTAGTTCGAGTGCTTTCTTCAAATCTAGCTCTTTTTCGGACAGTAGCCTTTTTTTGTGTGCTTGTACAATGCATGCCACAGACCAATCGATCTCTCAAAGCATCGTCAAGTCCCGTTTTAAAGTCACAGTGCTGCGAGGGTTTGCGCAGTTCGGCCATATACTCAGATATGCTTTCATCTTTCGTTTGATTCCTCTTATGAAACCTGAATCTTTCCGCTATCACTAGTGGTGCGGGATTCAAGTGCTTCTGCAACGTATCAACAATGTCTTCATATGACTTGTTCGACGGTTTAGCAGGGCTCAGGAGATTACGAAGTAGATTGTAAGTTTTAGCTCCCATTAGACCAGAGGTTCCCAAACTGTGGGGCGCGCCCCCTGGGGGGGGGTCGCCGTGCCATTGCAGGGGGGCGGGGGGGCGCGGGAAGCCTCTGGGTGAAAAAAACAAAAAAAAAAACAACACATGGACGCTGTATGCGCTGGGTTTTTACCTTAGAACGGCCAACTCTCTGTTATTCCTATGTCAATTTGATACAGTAGGGGCTTCTGCACTTCCCATATCTGTGTCCTCTGTCACTTTTATCAGCAGTTAAAACTGTTTAATCCGTTGTTAACATGTGGTGACCTGTTTTTCTGAGCCGCTTTTAAACGCAACATGAGCGCTACGATGCTTGCACTGTTTACACACCTGTGCAGCTGTGAAGGAGACCTGATGCTGCTGCTGTGCGGCGCTACACAGGTGTGTTAGAATCATGGCAGCAAACCAGCAAAACGCCAAACTTTTCACAGTTTTTCCCCAAACTAACCGACTGAGTTGAGTAAAACTGTTGGATGCAGGTAATGTTAGCTAAACGACGACTAGCTAATATCAATACAGCACCTTAAGCTTAACGAGTAGCCTGTAGGCTACCGATGTTGTTGTCTATGTTCAGCTACATACATTAATTTTGTATAACATTCTCAACAGATTTTAAACCAAAACTGTTAAAATAATATATGCACTTTCCATTTAAGATGAATATGTGTGCCTGGAACTCCTCCAATGAGAGTTTTAGCTTCACCTGGTACCAATTAAGTAAACAAGTCATTTCAATCAGAATTAATTATTATTAAAATACTTGCAGCCCTATTATAAACATTAATTTTCTGCCCTCCACCCACCACCCCCCCGGCAGGGACAGGGGTGGCCCAGAAAATGTTTAGATACCACAGGGGGGGGCGCAGGAGAAAAAGTTTTGGAACCACTGCATTAGACTGAGGAGGATGGAATTTTTTTTTTCTTCCTCGATATCAGTAGCGTCGCAGTACAACTCCACTCGCTCTATGTATGATTCCCAGTCTCCATTTGAACTATCAAACTCCTCTACTTTTCCAACGCAAGCCATCCCGGACATGAAATCCAGATATTATCCGTTGCCCTTTCACTGTGTTCTATGAACCGTTACTCACGGATCCTTTGCTAGGTTTCGTTTGTCTCCTGCTCTATTTCATCCTTTTCTCCTTCCCACCGGTTCAAAGTCTCATTCCGGACAGTTGTTCGGGGTTCAGATTCATCGTCGCCAATTTGTTGTGTCTTTACTCCAACATAGTATATTTTTAAAAGATGAATTTCTCTCGGAAGTAACATCAGCGTGACTGTTACAATGTTTCTTTTTTATTCCGCTACAACGTTTCTCATATCAATACACTGGCGGATAACGTCTAGGTAACTCGGTTGCTAGGGGAGTGGTTCCGCTTAAGCAAATAGATCCGCTTTATACACTACAAAACTGTCATTGTGTTTCATGACAAATCAGTGAAAAATTCCAGTTCTTCTGCCTTCTACCTATGCTAACTAGAAACAACCAATCAGAGCCAAGAGGTGGGTCTTACCGTCATTAGTCATGTCTCTGCTCTGATACAGCTTTTCCCATCAGCGTAACCTGTTGTGAATGCTAGAGCTAGCTAGCCATAGCCACCGATACGGTCGTGTAACGGTGAGTTATTTCGCTGCACTGGACCTTACCAAGCTCCGCCCAGAAACGCCCCTCGAAAGTCCCACGTGACTTCATGTCTCACAAGCAAAGCCTGGTGCTTAGTTTCTATGTGTAATTTCATTTTGACTGACTCTCTGCAGAGTATTTCTGAGTCGATTAGTGTAGCATTTTTGCCGGATTTTCAAAAAATATCAGCCACGACAATGGACAGGGGAACCAACAAGTTCATGTCATCTTTTTTGGACGACATCAAGGTGTTTGAGCCACGCGATGCCTCTAAGATTGTGCATGTCACAGCTAAATGCTACCGGTGGATGAGGAAAACAGCAGATCCTCAGACCTTCAGCATAAATATAGCTGTGGACAAGATCATTGACGCCTATTGTTCTTGCAAGGCTGGGTAAATCAGGCATTCATGATTTTGAGGGTGATTTCTGATGGCAAATGTTCGAATGTGCCTAGGTCTGATACACAGTACTTGATGGCTAACACGATTAGCGTGGCTAACACGATTACAGTTTAGCAAAAAGCCTTTTTAGGTGAAATAAAATCTTTAATGTATGTCAGATACGGTACACATTGCATTTTGATCTGTTCAGCTAACGTAACAGACAGGCTTCAAGGTGTAGAAGTTGTATCGGTACTGCCATTATGCTGTACTTGGCTAAAAGGTTTTCATATTGGATGTGTTTATTATTGACTTTCTTTTTTTCATTCACTAAACACAAAGAAAGCAAAGCAATAATATTTACACCAGCAGACACTCCTTTGTTCTTATTGATCCTACGACGGTTGAGCTACAAATGCGGTCACGCACAAGCTTTGATCCAAGCAAGACATTCCGTTTCAGATTTTGGAAATCTGTGAATTCTAGTTCCACTAATACGATCAGGATACCTGACATCGACTGTACAGATACCCCACTGACGGTGAGAACCATTCTTCTTCAAGTCCTGACGCAAAAACTTTCTGCCGGTCTGCTAGTCCACAATGTTCATCAGCATGTATTTACTACAGTAGCTTGTGTTTTTGAGACGGTCAAGCGCGTGGTAGCTGCGCTGTAACGTAAAATGGGCATTAGCCAATGAAACGTGCCCCTTGTGGTAAGGTTCATTAGCATATTTAGCAGTACATTCAAGACTTTGATTGACAGCGTTAAGACCCGCCTCCTGGCACCAATTGGTTGTTTTTAGAGCTGCGTATTTCTTCAGACTCCTCTGGGAGGAGATGGAGGAGCTCAATGTTTTCACAGATTGTCGGCCTCATGCAATACTGTAACAACATGGTATGTAAAACAACATACCATACCGCTGCTCCTTCGCCCGACGCGCAACAGGAAGCTCCGTGGACTCAGCAACGGCTCTGAACCGACACTCAGACGCCGGCCGAGATCGCCTCTATCAGATTCTCAGGATGAAGCTTGGACTTAGTTTACATATGTCAAACTATATTTTTATAAGAGCGCAAAGCAAAGGTTAGAAGCTTCAATACACGCTGATCAGCTGGGGGTAGTTGAGGGATAAAGAAAATCCGACATCATGCCACATTGTAGCACATTACTCCGGTAGTCTTTTTTTTTTAAGGGATTTTTTCGGCACTAGTTTATTTGACAGCAATCTGAGTCGGGAGTCGGACTCCTGACTACCGCGGGCTAAAGTCTCTGTATGCGGGGCGCCGCGCTAGCCACCGCACCGCGCAACGCCCCTATTGCGGGAGCCTAATTTACAGCTTCTCTTTGTTAAATTATTTACATTTTACAATTTGAGCTTTCTGGCGAACTCACCTGGTCCTTTCATTTCCTTGGAAAACTATGTTTTGTCACGTGATTACGACTAGTCGACTAGCCCAGAAAAAAGTCATTGCAGAGAAAAGAATCAACTAGTTGACTAGTCGACTAATTGGTGCAACCCCTAGTAGATACACATAGATATAAGCTGTGTCCGAATTCAGGGTCTGCATCCTTCGAAGGATGGATCTGTAGGCTGATGCGTCATAGCGTGGCGACAAGGCCTGTCCAAAATCAAAGACTCCTTTAAATGCGTCCTTCTTTTCCTCAGATTTGAAGGATGGGTCTGGTGTATCCTTCACGGCCCACAATATCCCATAATTCATTGCGGCTTCCAACTGGGCGTTCAGGCAGACCGTCAATGGCGGTGAATAGCGACAAATTATTTAGCTTTATAACACTTTAAATTACACAACGTGATTTGGTACAACATTTTTATCTCAAATATCTGCTTGGTTCAGCAATACATCACCTAATTGCAATATTGCTCTGACATTTTCGGACACATCTGCTACCGCTGCGTTAACAGCCAGCTCCCCTCCAGCTGTCAGCTGGCCGGAGCTCCAGGTTCGGTATACCGAGAGAAAACACCTAAATCCTGGCATGTTGTTATAAAAACTCCCGCTAGTTTCCCCAATGAGTGGGAGTTAAACACCGATATTATTCAGACAGGTCTGGTTGAAAAATGTTTGGTTTATAAAGTATTTCAAAGCAGAGCACATCGGTTTTTTTGATTAATTAAAGCTAAGCCTTCAAACATAATAAGTTTATTTAACCGTAATGTCCTATCTGCAATGTGGAGAGTATTATATTTGTAAATGAATGATTTGTATTCCTTGTAGAAAAGCGCAGTACACATTTGAACATCTTAGAATCAAACTAAGAGATTTCCTTTTTACTGGAACATCCTTTACTATGAAAGGTGAAGAATAATATAGAAATCAGTAATACGTGACTGAAAAACAAACTTAGGCTCCATTGTTTTTTTTTTTTTTTCTTTTCTCCTCTCTCTGCTTCACGCTGTCACGGTTGCTTGGGAACATGAGTTACGCTGAGGTGGGGGAGGGGACAGTTGGTGAAAGCTAGACCTGTCCGAATCCACAGATATTTTTCTTCCGATCTTAGTTTATTCCCAACCTTTGAAGGACCCGTCCTATGTAGACCAGTCCTTTGAAGGATGCAGATCCTTAATTCAGACACAGCTATAATGTATAAGCTGGGCCTTTAAAAGAAAATCTCACATTACCAAGGCAACTGGTGGTTCCATGTTCTGGACAAGGTGACCTTTTTTCCACTGGAGCACCTGCTCCCCAAAATATATTTGTGTGCCACTGCATGTATTATACATACACCCTCTTGGTATAATTTTTAACAGCAATAGAACCCCTGAAGGAAACTTTGCCAATCAGATTTCTTTTAGTGTCTTTAATTGTGTTCCTTGGCAGTCCACGGGGTGATCGAGTGAGGAGCAGAGTAGAACTAGCTACGGTGCTCCAGGGAACCGACTTGACCCAGTTTGAATACAAGAGCGGCAAGTTTGTGGAAGGGGAAATCCCACCAGTGAGAGGTCGACCCAGAACAAAGGTATTAAAAACTTCTTTATTTTTAACTATTTTAAATTCATATTAAAAAAAAAAAACCCTACAACGTTTTGCTGCACTCCCATATGTTTCAGAAACGCTATCGGGACCGGTCCTCTTCAGAGTCCAGCTGGATGGACAGAGGAGATGGGGCTGAGACTCCGGACTCCCACCACCGGCTGACCCCGAACATCACGCCCAGGAACCTCCACAGCAACCAGACGAGCGTCTCGCTGAACAGCTCGACGGGGGAGTCGAAGCAGAGCCCCAACTCCGAGGAAAAGCATTCGGAGGAAAAAATCCGGCTCCCTTTCCCCTCGTCGTCTCGTCCGCTCTCATTGCCTTCGATCAAGGGAGAATTCGGATCGGAAGAGAGCACCCTGTAAGTAGGCCTGTCACGATAACGAATCCTTTTGCTGGATGATAAATTGTCACCAGAAGTTAATTGCGATAAACGATAACATTGTTGTTTTGAGACAATATTTTTCAAGTAATGTAACAGAGTAACGATGCAAGAAGACTTTCTCAAAGATCTGTCAACTTTAAATACAAATGAATATTTAACACTAGAACTGGAAAATATCCAAAACTAATGAACAAAACGATACATAATTGAATTATGAAGCGTCTGTAAACAAAATTATATTTAAAAAAAAAGGTCTAATTGAGACCAAAAAGCACCAGACTGAAGACTTTTGTCATCCAGTTTTTAGTAAGAAAAATAACGATAAATCATACAATGGAAATTGGTGAATTTTTTAATTTATCACGTGATTAATTCATTCATTGCTTATTGCGACAGGCCTACCTGTAAGTTCGTAGCCCAACACAGCTTACTGTTTTTCTTTTATTTATTTTTTTAAACTGGCTGACTGAATCATATCGAGGACTCGTATTTTTTTATATATATATATATATATTTAAATTTTGTCCTGAGTTTTTAGTGATTAACAACCTATATATGTGACAGAGTGCCTGATGATTCCAGTACCACAAATCATCCTGTAACACTCAAGCATGTTGTTATTTTATTAAGCGTTAAATTTGGATAACTCTGGATGTCTAAACTAAACAAAATAAGATAAGAAAAAAAAAAGATTTTGAAAAAAACAAACTGTTCAATCTTGTCTAAGAGAAACTTTCGCGCCTGGTTATCTGGCATTCAGATAACAAGCTCCGACAAAAAGTCAAGGTTGTGGACTCCTAGTTTTGAGATCCCAGGTCCTCCGCCGGAAAGCGTAAGATTTACTCTGTCTCGTGTTTATGCCTGTCACCACAGCGAGTGTGAATTAATGTCGCCCTGTTTCTCCACAGGATCTGTGCAAAGTGTGGTATTTCGTTTACAGGTACATGGTATGACAAACAAAGAAAGCGGCCTTGCTGTCCCTCCTGCTGGGGTATGTGTCTGTAGGAGTGTGTAATTAGTAATATTTTCAAAAATAAAACATGTTACAAAAAGCATTTTCATGCGTTTTTTTTCTTTTTTTTTTTTCCTTTTTTTTTTTATCTCAGCAACGTCAAAGTCGATAGAGCACCCGCTGATCCGCTTCAGGAAGGTAAAGTATCACCAGATAACACGCTGCAGCTTCATGCTGATGAATTTTATACAGTCTGCATAATGTTTTAAAGTAGACTCTTATTAGCTTCTAGATTATTCAAGACTTTCAGAAATGAAACAAACAAACGCAAAAGAACAGCTTTCCGTCTGTTTTTTTCTTCTTGGACTGTCAGTGGATTCCTTGTGGACAGTGTGTGGGATGTCACAACGCCATCGACTGCGGTCAGTGTGCAAACTGCAAGCATGGACTGCAAAGCCCCGAAGCCAGAAAACGCCTGTGTCGAAAACGGAGGTGCATATGTCCGATACGCAAGGTGAGCTGACAGAGGCTAGGAAGCTAAGCTAATTGACGTTTGTCTTAGTTGAACTTGTTTAAAATTCAATTGATCTAATGTTTTCTTTTGGGGGGGGGGGGTTGCAGCAAAGCCCAGGAAGCATAAATGTAACTTACAAGAGATCTTTTGTTGACCCTGTTGACACGTATGAAGATAGTGTAAGTCTCCAAAGAACAACTTGAAATATTTCCCTTGCTAACTGTCTTATTGTAATTATTGTTTTTTTCTTATTTGTCTTGAAAATGTACAGAATGATGTCACAGAGTCACAGGTAACACTTTTGTACTGCAAATTGCTCCTTCATATTTTTATTTTACTCTAAGGGTGCACCGATTTCCTTAATTTTGCGAAATTGGCCGATACTTGGCAAACCGATCTCATCCACTACCGTAAAGGTCTGAGAATCGCCATCTCCTTTCGCTCTGCGGTGAGAGACGACAGTAGCCGTCTCCCTGCTGATCACCAGGTCACATTCATGTGCAGATCAGATCTCATCTGCACATGTTCAGTTAGCAACAGTGAATTCAAATTTCAAAAATATTTTGATTGCAAATCGAAATCAAATGTTAACAACGTAGCGACTTTTTCCCTCTGTTTTGAGACTTTTCAGACGGAAAAAAATGCATATATGGCATCGGTCAAAATCTGAACCGGCTTTTTAAATATCGGTGAGTTGATCACCAATATTTAAAACTGCAATCGGTGCACTCGCATTTCACACGTATTACCTAAATGGAAAACTGCCAGTGAGGAACCCCATCGCATTTTTCCGCACGTAGCATCCAAGTCTCAAAAGCAGCGACACGGAGAACTTCTCAGCGAACGTGGACCTCGACGATGACGACATGTCGACAGACGACGACGATGACGTGAGCACGTTTTGTTTTTGCCTTTTGAAGATGCTTGCCCAAGTTTGTCCCTAGTATTTCCCATAGGTGTTTGTGTGCTGTTTGGTTGCCACAGAGTGCAGGAGGCTTCTCAAACATCTCGTAGATGTCATGGCTAACCGTTGAGATATGCATGTGACGCACGCTTATCGGTCTCAGTAACTGGGAAAGCAGCAGAAGCTGACAGTTTGTCACACACGGCATCTGTGTTTTTGGTTGTTTTTCTGCAAATTGATCCATTTGAAAGCTATGAGAAGCAGTGTTCATTATTTAGTCCAGTTCATTTTATTTTATTTTTTGTAGATTTTGCTCTTAATAAATAAAATCATTGTATATAAACTCTTGAATTTACTCTGATGTTGAAGGTGGTTTTATGATCTGAAACGCATAATTTTAACAAACGAAAACAGAAGAAATCAAAAGGGAAATGACTTTTTCTGAACCTACTGATTCTGACGTGTACCCTACTTTTGAAATCAGATTTGGGTTTTTTTCACCTGTGGAAGAGCTTAAACTCGGAACAGTCTTCAGTGTTTTCATCCAGTGAACTCTGGGATTGTTGTTGAAGCATTGCTGTTTCGACTATTTTGAATATGGTCGATATAAACTGAGTAAACAACTCTTCTTTGACCAGACTGCTGACTGCACTTGAACGCTTTCCCGTTTGTTGCCATTTGAGAAGAAAATATTACCGACCTCTATGAACGAATGACCTCTACTCACAAACAAGAGGCTGTATTTTCAAGGCTTTCATAAAACAGAATTAAAAAAAAAATAAAATTGGTGAAATCGTGTCCATTTGCGTTCTTGATTTTCGGATTTCTCTCCTCTCGCTTTTGTTTCTAGTGGCATAAAAAGCGGAAGCGACGTTCCTGTGGCGAGTGTAAGGCCTGTCTGTGCAGGAAAGACTGCGGCGTGTGCGATTTCTGCATAGATAAACCCAAATTTGGAGGCAGCAACAAGAAAAGGCAGAAGTGTCGTCTACGGCAGTGTCAAAGGCAAGCCATGGTAAGACACTTGTGCAATAAGGCGATTATACGTTTCCGTACAGGGTGTCTGCGCGTCCTTAAAAAGTCTTACATTCGTATTTCTAAAATGAAGGCCTTAATATGTCCTAAAATCAAATTAAATTTTTTTAACTAGCCTTAAATACACTAGTACAGTGAAATTACTGATGAGAAAAGGAAACTATTAATTATAATAATAAAGAAAAACCTATCCTGTAAAGATGAACAAACCCAGTCTGTGCAAAGAACACAAAACAATACGTACAGATACCAGATCAATCAGTATAACTAAATTCCAAGCTGGTCTTAAATATGTTAGTCACAGGTCTTAAATTTCATTGTGTCAGGATTACGTTATCTTATCTACATATTTTTATTTATTATTTTTTTGTTCTTTTCTGTCATGCAAATGATTAAGTCGCTTATTTGTTTCGTTCCGTGACTCGAGGCGGTTGAAGCTACTGGAAACTAGCTGCTAATATACGCTCGCTAACTAGCATAGGTGTATTAGCAGCTATATCAGGAATCATTGGTTATGTTTCCTGGAGAGGAGAAAAACTAGCTAGTTAAGAAAAAAGCAAGCTAGTGTCTATCATGCTCAAGTTTTATCACATTTCAGTAACAAGGCAGTTCAAATTGCTTTATGATAAAACATCTTGCAGCCACCATTTATGAAACAAGCTATAAACATTACGTTTTGCTTAAGTTCAAATTTTTCATCAGATGGCTGGATGATATTCGTCTTTGCCATTGGCAGTTGATTGCCAACCCAATTAGTGGGTGAAAAAGCTTAGCACTACCAGGGTTTAGGCTGTTTGTTTCACACATTTGATGTGATTCAGGTCTTAAATTTCACTAGTGGTGGTCTTTAAATTTGAATTGGTGAAACCTGCCGAAACCTTGTCGTAGTTAAAGCAACTGCACATTTATTTCCCAGAGACATTTGCTGCCCTTCCAGATGGCAGGAGCTGAGTTGGGGCTGGACGCCCCTCTGCTGCCCGGCAGGCCCAGGCCTCACTACACGTACAGCCGCAAGTCCAGTTTAAAGAGAAGCCAAGATCAGCAGGCTGACATGGACTACACCGACGACGATGACGACGACGATGAGGACAGCAATCCACAACCGGTGAGGCTCAAAGGGCTTTGGCCAGAAACATTGTTGCTAATTTCCATCTTGTCACGTTGGATAAGAGGAAATAAAACTACCCTTCAATGAACGCTTAAAATGTTATCATTTTCTCTGCATCTGCTGAGTTCTTTTTAGATATTTAACATCTTTTTCTCATTGAATTTACCGATAGTGATACTTAGGCGTACAACTGTTATCTTGAAGCTGCATTTATGTGGCTCTCCCAGTGTTTGAGGGCCACATAAATGGCCTTGACTTTAACACATGGGCTCTCGAGCAAACACATCATAAATCCATTTTGTGTTTCGCCAGCTGAATCATTCCGATTTTGGGGTGCGGAACGGCATGCCGGATCGATTTCCTCACATCAGCAATCATAACTACTCCCAACCAGTAAGTCTTCATTTTTAAATAATAACTTGAACTTAGCTGAATAAGCTAATATATTGTTTTAGTAACTACAATCAAATTGTGATGTAATTATTTCAAAACTTTTTATTTGCATGTCCGTGAGACGTTTCTGTCCAGTTACACGAAGTTCTTTTAAAATTATAACATGGTCACGAAGCTGACGTTTTTAGCCGACTTTAGCATCTTATCTTAGCGGTTAGCATCTTAAAGGTGGGACAGGTCATATTGCTTAAAAAATACTCTTTGTGTATTTAACTATGTAAAGTAGAGATCTTTAACATTTGAGATTTCTAGAAAGCTTCCAGTAAGTTTCACAACTGAGCTTAAAAAAATCAAATGGAAAATGTTTGCTGTATTTCAGTTAGCCTTAGCAACCCAAACAAACCACAGAGTCAGTGTTTACTTTTAATGAGCTCCTAAGCATCTCACTGACACTGATACTGGCCACCAGCCAATACCAGTCACAAGCTTATTGTTTGTTAAATCTCCTATTTAGCTTAAAAATAAGCATGATGAGGAAGACAGAAGGAATGAGAAAACGTTTCAATAGCACTAACTAGGCACACGTCTGAACTCTGTTGAAATTATAGCCTTTTTTGAGTGCGTGGCAGCGAGCCATCACCCCACAAAAAGCTAATCCGATTCTGCTGTCATTCCTCTCTTCCTGGCTGTCCTTCAGTTTTGGTTATTGCGGTAAGATTTTGCGAGTCATCTAATCAGATAAAAACATGATGTTACAGTAAACATGAGCTTTTTAAGCTGTAGGACCAAGATAGGTGCAACGCGCTCAAGCAGTGACCACCTAACAGACGCACGTCTCTTGGACACCATTGCATCAGAACGTCGATGTTGTCGTTGACTACATAATTAGGGATGGACTAATCAAGATTGTCGTAACTTGCTTGATTTCGAGTCAAGCATTAACTAGTCAAAGCTGATTGAGCTGATCACCAATTGATTTATTGGTGACGGGCCATCTCTGTAAAAACGGAACAAAATAAATGTTTGTGGCTCAGTGTTGGAAGAATTTGGTCTGTAGGTAGTGACACAGTCTCCTGCTCTCTGATTGGATGTTTTTTTTCTGTATACGTCTGTCATAATTAAGAAGTACTCCGTTTACTATTTTAGAGATGCTTATCTCAAGCTGGGCATTAAATCAATAACAATATATCAATAAATAACATGTCTGACAAAGTACTCAATAATTTCTCTGAACTCTCATCCAGAACAGCACTGCATTATGGGGGATGTAAGCAGAGGAAAAGCTCTAGTTGCTCAACCTCTGGCAACTAGCTAAGAAACATTGTTGCCATCCTCCAACTCACTCACTGTTTGGTTACCTAGCAACCACCTGCTGTGATTAACTCTTGCAGCAGAGGTTAAACCAGGACAGGCCACAACACCAGTTTGAACGTATTTCAAACAAAAAACTGATAAACAATTATTTTTATCGACTGATGTTAAACTCTTGTATTGTGATACGTTTTTCAGCCGTATCCTCCGGTCCCTAGGAAATTTGGGCCGATATTGGTATCCAATGTTAATATTGCTGTTATGGCCAATAACCGATACTTAAAGATACCACATTACTGCGTTTCTGCTTCAGTGAAACTTCCCACCATCCTGCACTGCATCATTACTGCTGTCCATGACCAAACAAATACCACACGAGCAACCTCTTCCACTTCCCCTCCAGAAAGGAAAGACAACAAGATGGAAGTATATATAGGTTGTTAATATCAGCCCAGATTTATGTTTCAAACCGGTGCTGATGCACTCACACCAATGTCAGTGCTGATATATCATGCATCCCTACTTTCTTTTTGATTAGGTTTCCTTCATGTTTCTTTTTTTCCTTTCAAGTTTTAGTGAGATAATGCTTCATTATGCTCAACGGTTTTAACTCATTAGACTGTATTTCTTACTGAAGGACCATCACAGTCAGTGGGATACAGAGAAATCGCACACATGCAGAAATGCCCCAAAGCACATGGAAGATGATGAGGACGAGTTCCCCATGGTGAGTGTCCGGTGTTTCTCTTTATTTATTTATTTTTTTCCCCAACGTGTTTCCCACATAATCCCGTGTTGTTCATTCCTCGGATCATCCACAGATCACACAGATCTTCAGCCTGGCTGAGAATCCGGCGGAGAGCGGCGTGGACCTGGAAAACCAGCTGATGAAGCTGCTCCACTCGCTCCGCTCCTCCGTGCTGCCCATCCTCTGGTACGCCATCATGGCGGAGGGCCCGCAGCTGCAGCTCATCCAGTGCTCCAAGCAGTCCAACATGGCCGACACCATGGTGCTGATCGACCCGGGCTTCTGCTACCAGGTCACCGTCCAGAAGCAGCCGCTGCTGCCCATCCACCCGCTCTACGACATCCACCCGTCGCGGCTCGGCACGGCCACCGACGTGGTCAGCCTGCTGCTCTCTCTGGAGCGCTATGTCGTGTGCCAGGGACTCCCCACCAAGAAGTCGTTGTTCGACAAAGGGCCGATCGTGCTGGAGCGGGCAGCCACGTGCGACTTCCTGGTCAAGAAGAACGAGCGGATCTGCGCGAGCTGCAAAGCACTACAAGAACTTCAAATCCATCACAGAGAGTGAAAAAACACAGTTGGATGGAAGCAGTGACTTCTTTTTTTGTTTGTTTTCTTCTATTTTGTGCCATTTTCTTTTCCTTTTTCTCACTATATTGTACAGTTGAGAGACAATTTGACAGACTTGCCTCTGGACTGTGATAGTATGTTTTACCTTTTTGAAAATCACCAAAGGAATTCCAGAAGCTGTATGAGTGTGTAATATATATATATATATATATATATATATATATAATTTATAATTATATCACAATTTTTTTCACATTTTTATCACACTGGTGTTTACTTTTTTTTTTCTAAACAACTGTCTGTCTGTGTGTTTTGGCAGTGTGTGGGAAAATGTATTTTAATTTCCCTTGGTGCATTTGTCTCTTACTTGAAAAAAATGGCCCCTCAACTGCTACTGCTATTACTATATATTTGAATAGTCAGTCCTCAGACAAATTGATACTTTAGGCAGTTTTTCTCGCTGGCAACTTTTGTCTCCGTGCTTGTTTCCGTGCTACACCAGTTTTTAAGAATTATGGAGTTAAACGACAGTTGGATTCTGATTGGAAAACAATTTAATTTGCAAATTGGACAGTTTGTAACTCTAGTTTGCCAATCTAACTTCATATTACTGTCTTGCTCTAATTTCTGTTTTGTACCCTCTTACTTTACCATTGATTGATTGCATTTCAGAGTAGGATCTTCTTTATTTTAGAGGCAAGTAAACATGACATCATGATCGCCTCAGGCAGATATTATTTACAGTAGTCCCATAAATAACGTTGTGGATCACATAAATTTACTTTGTATCCTTTGCTATAACGAAGAATACAAATGGAGACATTCTCGGTACGAAACGACCAGCACACTTCTTTTGTCATGTAGCAGTTTTTTTTTCCTCTCTCTCTCTTTCCAATCCTTTTATTTCCAAGAAACCGTTTGCTTATTGTTGGGTTTGTCTTTTGAAATGTCTCCAGCACACTTTTTCTCTTGACGTATGCCATTGCAAAACAGCCTGCGCGAGTTCGGCCTTCGGGAGAAAGAAACTTGCAAGTGCATCAAATAAGAATGTGTTTTAAAAAAAACGGTAGCAGTTTGGCAGTGAGTGAGTTCCTCCTGAAAGAAACAAAACACTACCTCTCCATGTTATTATCTCGTCCGGTTCACTTCCTGACCCGAAAACAGTGGGACTTTGTTTTTTTTTTCTTAAGAAAACAGTTGTCATATTTAAGCTGAAAGATGTGCAACTTAAATGGTGAAAACCCATGAAAGATTATAATTTGGAGGGGCTCTGGCAGATGTTTTTTTGCACAAAGGGCAGCGTAACGTCAAAAGTTAAGGATATTTGTATGTAATTGTTCTGAGAGCTGTTTACTTCGTGTGTGGTGTGTGTGTGTGTGTGTGTGTTGTGTGTGTGTGTGTGTGTGTGTGTGTGTGTGTACTCCAAAGTGATGTCCTTAAATGAAGGTGCTGTTGGAGTCCAGTCATTAGGCAGATGTTGCCGTTCCTAAACCTTGATGAAGCTGGATTTTTTTAGACTTTTTTTTCCCTCATTTCCAACCATGGCTAATAAAAATATTTAAAATTATTTAATAGAGTTTAAAGCAATCTGATCATTTTTTTCCCGTTTTTGTCTGCTGCCCCTGCCGTCTGCTTTGGGATGTTTGTGGAATAACTCAGTGACTTTTTTGACAATGTGAAACTTTATGCATTTTCAACATATGTATTTTGGTTATCATGTTTTCTTCAATTACTTTGTGTATATTTGATACTTTAAAATTCTATTGTAATTTAGTCATCGGAGGAAATCATGTTGAAAGAGTTAGATCAAAGACTTTAAAATCAGTACGCAAAATTTAGTTGGTTTTTCTATGGATCATGTGTTCTGATCATGAGAGCGAGGAACTTATTGTGCTCAATTTGGATTAATTATTGTATTGGAGACAGAAAATGTTTTTCTGTTATTAATAAAAGAATTAAATTGTGACTTTGCTTCTTGTACAGGTTACCAGAGGTGCCTAATTCTTACTGTCCACCTCTGTCACACCCGTCTACACACAGTTAAACCTGAGCCTCCATCTGATATTATGATCTTGTTTATGTCTCAAGCTTCATCCCGTTTTTTTATTTTTGCTAATACTACTCAGACTGCAATGTATTTTTGTGATCAAATAGGTAAATAAGGAAGGGGAAAAAAAGAAAAGGCATTTTTAATTTTATTCTTTTTATGTCATATATAAACTTAAATTTTCTACTTTGCTTAAAAGATTAAAGCTTAGTCAGAGAAATTTAAACTGCTTAAATATGCACTTAGTTTTGCTTATGTTTTGGATTATTGACCTGCTGGAAGATATGCATAACAGATTTTCTTCCAGGATTGCCTTGCATTTTGTGCAATCAGCTGCTTCTTGGGTTATGTAGAGTTATTAAAAATCTAGTTGTTTTCTTCTTGCATGTTAAAACCATGTAAAGGTAAAAGTCAGAAAATCTGTGAAAGGATAGAGCTCCTTCATGTCCTCCCAGTGCTGCTATTAGATATTGAAGAAATGCACAGCTCCCGGTCAAAAACGACCAATCAGAGTTAGGAGGAGGGGCTTAATGCCACCAATCATCTTGTAATGGCAGAGAAACGACTTCCTATTCCAGGAAAACTATTGGTCGCAGTGGCCATGCTGACCACCTTATACTGTCTCATGACAAAGCAATAGTTTACACTGTAGACTATTCTGTGTTGATTCAAGTGACTCTCATTCATCTTCTCTGAACTAAAATATATATTTGGTGTATTAACACACACACACACACACACACACACACACACACATACAAATACAATTTTACTTTTAGAATATTTAATTATTTCTAGCAATGTATGGGAGTTTAATACACATTTAATCTTACTTGAACTAAGAA
Organism: Poecilia picta; assembly: GCA_033032245.1. NCBI lineage: Eukaryota > Metazoa > Chordata > Actinopteri > Cyprinodontiformes > Poeciliidae > Poecilia > Poecilia picta. The sequence continues at coordinate 6,745,247 of CM065357.1, read as the reverse complement.
GGAAAAAGAGGAAAATCACTTAGCTTTTACTGCTTTTCCGTTTCATGCTACTCCGCTTAATAACAACTGGATGACATTAGCATCGCTGGCGCACACTGGGAGGCATGAAACATCTGGGAGGGGCCTCTGTGTTGTGACAGTAGCGTCTCAGCTGGCCGTGAAAAACCAGCGGCTCTTCGGTCGGTGGAGAAGGGGGAGCTTTCTTCTCGCGGAAAACAGACTCTGCTGACTGAGATGCGCGCGGCTCCGACGCAGCGGAGGTCGCGAGGCTGCTGGTGAATTACAATTGGCACGCGGAGCCACCGTGAACGGAGGGCTTTTTATTTTTAAAGCGCGTGCGACGAATTTCCACACCTTTTTGCTAATTGTAGCTTTTTCAACGAGGGGTGTTTTTGTCTTTTAGTCTGCCACAGGAACGTTTTTGCCCGGCTGGGTTTTGCTACAGAGGACCACGAAGACCTTCGAAGGCATCGGTCATGCTCCCTGGTAAGCTCCAAGATGTCTCTCTCATCCTGACTGGGCGGACGAGGGTATCTTCGTCAGCACTGCTTTTATATGTTACATTAACATTTAAGTCGACGTCAACAGAAGTATTTATGGGGTTAAAAAAACATAGATGCATAAAAAAAATAAGCAGAGGTCCTGTTTTTAGACCAGCCTAAAGACACACCTGCGAAATGGTATTGCTTGAATGAATTAGTCCTGGGTGGCTCATTAAGAGCCGGTGTTGCTGTCTCAATGCGGGGTGGCTGCAGCCTGACAAGCCGGGCTTTAATGAGGGGGCATGCAGTTTGCTGAACGACACGTCTGCGCATTAAATGCAAGGACTGCGTGGAATAAGGCCAAATTATTTTTCATCTGGGTGCAAGCGAGCACACTGTTTCTCCCTGGCACCAATAAATTCACGATATATTGGTGCCAATATATGCACGGACCGCATCCATATACATGAATATAATCGGGTGCCATGAAGGAGTACAAATCTGTGTCAGGCTTTCTGGGAATACAACTTCTCCCTGTTGCTGCATTCTCCTGGCTGTCTCTCACATGTTTCTCTGTTTCCACCTACATGAGCGCTGCCTGTTCCCATGCAGACTCGTTAAGCCCTATTATTAACAGATTCCTGAACCTGAAGGCCTGTGGGGATGTGGAAAAAGCTAATCCAGAAGAAGTTGTTGGTCAGTCAGTGCCTCCAGGGTCATCTACTTACCCCCATGTTTTGTTTTGTCTTTGCTTTCAGAACTTAGATATGGTTTTATTTTGAGCTGAAGGGGGATTGTCGCCTGTGTTTTCTGGAAAACATCAAACGGAATCTTGTGTAGGTCCATCTTTAGTACATTTATGATATTAGGTGTTTTTCAATGGTAGACAGTTGAAACGTATGTCATTTTTTTGAAGCGCTTGGTTTACCTTTCTGTAAACAAATGGTCCGTCCATGTTTTCAAGAACAAACCAAGTCTGATTATTTGATTCATGATTCATGATCAAAAATGTCAGTCTGCAAAATTCAGTGTATGTTATTTTATATACAGTAAGTATCTTAGACGCATAATCTCATTACTCAAATGTTTAAGCTATTTCAAATGAAATAATTTGTCTGGACATACCACCTTTGGTTTGTATTTTTGCTAGATCACCTCAAATGTGAAGTCATGTCACTTCAATTTAGCACTCCCTGCATGTGTTTTTAAATGTGAAATTCATCTGAGAGAGTGAATTATTAGTCATATCTGTGCTAATCAGAGATTTTGTTCCGCTGATATCAGATTTTGGCTAAAACCAAAAATCTTTAGTTCTGCTTTCTGGATGAATTGAAAATGGATCTAATTTATGTTACGTTACATGTTAATAAAACTGTTATGTCACAAGCCAGTGTTACAGAGCCAAAGCTATCAGTGCCACTGACGCAAACATTGTCTGGGACAGACGAAGCTGTACAAAATGATAAGTTAAAAAAAAACTGCTTATATTGCACTGTTCAGTATGTAGCAGCATAAGTACTCAGCTTCATTCCTTCAAAATAATGGTTCATGCCCTGTAGCATTGTAAACTATTCCTTCCCTGAATTTCCTGATAGAATTGGAATAATCAAAGGGATAAAGGAGAGCAGCTTTATCTTTTATACATTTTTACTGTAATCTATAAAAGTCTCTGTGTTGCCTGAAGGAAAATTAATTTTTTCTCTATAAGCTCTTGAGCTTCTTGTGATTTCATATTAAACATCTCATTTATTCTGAAAAATGGGAAATTGGTCTTCTTCCCTCTGTAACAACCTCAACATGGAAGAGTGTTGTCAGTGCACTTTTATGCCGCTTACATAGGTGTATTTAGTGATTTCTTGGTGCAACCTGGCCTTGACCTTAGAAAGGACTTAAAGTGGCGGTAACCCAGGGCTACAGTTTATTTGGGGTGCCCACAGAGTATTATTATTTTTTTATGAATACGTTTTGCAAACCTTGTGCTATTATATGAGTAATAGGCTAATACCATGTGAGTTGTAATAATATCTTGGGATTTTTGTGCATATAAACAATACCAAAGTATATGAAAAATTATAGTATTTTTTTTTGTAAGGGGAAACAACGAGGGATGCATTATACCTAATCAGTTGGTATCATCAGTTCAAATCTGGTTATATATAGGACATATAAATGTACTGTAATTAGCATAATTAGCATTAGCATCATTTAGGGAACCGAAATGATTTCTAGCCCAGGGCTTCACATCAATGTAAATCCATTCCTAGGTGCACATCCAGTTGTATCGCAGAGGGTTTTTTTAATCCTGTTTGTCATTTTTATCTGTTTTTTATTTCTGCTCTTCTTATCTTTTTAATTTTTTTCTATAACCATATTAACTGGCTTAGTAAAAGTCCTCTGCTCTCTCTTGACATGGATCTACTTAAACATCTGCACAGATTTAACATGAAAACACCCTTGGGGAGGAATCAAGTCCCAGACCTTATCAAGTGGTGGTCTTGTCAGCCACAAGATAACCCATTTTGTCTTAAAATCGCATAAGCACAAAAAAAATCACAAAAGGGGAAAATGAAATCAGATCAGAGAAGCTACTGTATGTGCGTGTAAGTAAAGCCTCTGACTGCAGGGCCGGGGCTGTCTTCATAAATCTGACTGAAACAAAAGCGCTGAGCTGCTTCCAAAATCAACAAAGCGGATTACAGAGAGTAGAAACTCTTTTTAGTACATGCTGGAGTCCCTCCAGGTGTGTAGAGCAGAGGGGGGGAAACGTATGGAAATAATCCCCTTGGACAACAGAAGCACATTCCTTTCTTTATTGCTATCCACCTTCTCTCCCCCCAGCCTATCACAGCAGACTCCAGGTGGATCGCAATCAGCAGGTCTACGTTTTGCCCGTGGTAGGAGCAAAGGTGACTCAAGGCCAGTGAAGAGGGGATAATACACTGATGTGATTGGTCAGTGTGAGCCTCATTTGTGCTGCCTTGTGTGTTTATGGATCAGTATATAGTGGGTACAGATCGCACAGCTGGAGATTACTTCGTAATCAGGGGTCAGTCGGGGTCACCTGACCTCCCGTAAACTTTCGCACAGTTCCTTTGGTTGGGGTCGCTAAGGTGGGGGTAAAACCTCCACACTGACTGAGCCGACCGCAGTCGCACAGAGAGAGGTTCAGAGGACAGACGACACACGGAGTGCAAGTCTATAACTGGGTTTCCATCAATGATAAAATTGTGGAACTAGAAATTACAAAAATAAACTGGCTTAATTTAAATATGACAAAAAAAATCATGTTTTTAGATTTAAAAAAGTTATGATGGTCAGGATGAGGTGGTTTTCCATCTGTATGAAGACACTTTTTTCACATCACACACCGCATGGTCAACAACTGGATGTTACTACTGGTGAAAACGACAAAGAAGAAGACAGGAAGTAGTTGGAGAATGATGGTTTTGGGGTTTTTTTACACAATGTGCAGCTGGCTCCACCAGAGCTCTCACAGCGTCTCATAGTTCATAAAAAGTTCAGTGTCACTCACAGGCCTGTCATAACAATTTTGCTGGACGATAAATTGTCCCACAACTTATTGTGATAAACGATGTCATTGTTGTTTTGAGAACACATTTCATTTCTCAAAGATCAATAAACTTTATATTCCAATGAACATTTGGACACTGGAACTGGAAGATATTTGGAATATCCAAAATAAATAAATAAAACAACAGAAACAATAAATGAAATTAACTATGTGGACTCTGGAAATAAAATTATCCTTCAAAAAAGGTTTAGTTGAGAACAAAACACCAGACTGAAGACTTTTATCATGTAGTTTTTTTTTTAATGAGAGAAAAGGGAAACAATAGATCAATCAAATGAAAATTATTGTCTCTTTTAATTTATCATGCAATTAATTAATTTATTGTTTATTGTGACAGGCCCAGTCACTCACACATGGTGAATCCATAGCTCTTCTGTAAAATCGCCGACTTCCCCAAACCCTAGCATTCATAGCAGTTCCCAGGCGGCTTGTCGCTCCAATAAGACACAGATGTCTCCTCTGATGGCTGATAGATGATGATGAGGGCCATGGCTGAATTATAATAAAAGTGTTTACATCTGTCCCTGACATGATTTGTAATGACTTATCGCAGGAACAAGCTTATTCACACGTGATTTTACTTTCATTGGGAATTTTTTTGTTCTACATCAGCAGAACACAGACAAAGATTTGCTCACATTTGTAGTGGAAACTCAGCTGCAGCTGTATGCTGTTCATATCTGCAATCTTTGTCATGGTCATTTTAAAGAGACACGCTCTAAATAAACTCTTAAGCTGTGATCCTCGCTCTAATCCAACTGGAAGTACCGACTTGTAGCGCGGCCCTGAGGCGGTCAGCAGGGTGAGGGGGGCAGGTACCATGTGTAAGTTGACAACAGCAGCAGCTGCGTCAACACCAACAATAGTCAACATGCGGGTGTCGGCCTCACCTGTCCACGACAAGCTGGACAAACGCGTCCAGCTGCTTCTTTATGCGTCAGCTGCCTAGCAAACATAACGAGTTACTGTTGTAAAAACACGTGGATTTGTGGTCAGACTCTTCAGCAATGAATTACTAATAGTGGCACCACACGACTGGTTATGATCTCAGGAAGGTGAAGACTTTAAAACATATAAGCTGTTAAGTGTTTTGATTTCTACAGATTGTAAGACGCCTGCTGTAGGAAAGAAAATAGACTTCTTACAGCGTGTAACATGTAAGAAGTATTTAGGGATTCTCAGCTAAATATGTTTTGTGTTTTGTTCTGGAGAAAGACTGAAGTTTCAGTTGCGTTTTTTGAATGAGAGAAGTCTTCAAGAAACAACTTCTGACTGTCATGTAATGACTGAGAAATAGACACTGCATTGCAACTTTAATGAATGTATTTTATTGTTTTTATCTTTATTTCTTGTTTAGTTAAACACAAGACCTTAAGATCTGAAAATTGTGGTGTTTTTATAATGATTTCTGTTTCTGGTACTTTGTACCTCAGTTAATGACACTTTCTATTCTAGTCGCCTTATAATTTTACTTCCTGGTTGGTATTTTTTGATGTGATTGCTGATTGTTGTCGGGAAGCACTTGACCATATGAAACATGCTCTATAAATAAAACGTGAGTGAGATGAAAACACAAAGCAGCGAAACAGAATGATTCGCTGCAAGGGATAAAAGCTGCGTATAAATCCGTACGAGTTGAAGAGTTAATCTTACTGTGAATGTTATAATCTCTTGTGTATTAGTTCGAAGATGAAGATGCGACGATGCCTCTGAAGATGCCTCTCCAGTGTTGTGATCTGTACCAGGGTAGTTCTCAGCCCATGTTTAGCTAACACGGCCTCCTGGGTGCCATCTAAAGCTCTACACATGCAAAGTCAACAAGTGTTTGATGATCTGATGCTCGGGTCTCTTCTGTTGATGCCTTAATGTAATCCTTTCTTTGATGCTGCTCTCTGAGTCTTTATCTGATTCTCCACTGTCTCACCAGCATCCCTCTGGAATCTGCTTCCTTTGTACCTGCCCACATCTGCAAACCAGATGTTTTTGAACGTTTAGCAGTCAGGTGCCCTGTACTTTAGACGCCGTAATGATCAAAGGTTTGAACCTGGTCGTCCTCTTTGTTGGGCCTGTTTTTTGTGTGCAAACCGCCACTTCTCCAAAACCTCATAAACGCACAGCGCTGAGCTACAACCAGGCTATTATAATTACACACTCAAGTGTAGCAAACAGTGAATGTATTGTTCAAAGCCAACTTATCTCATCTGATACTCGTTACACACACCAGACCCATACAGACTCCAGTAATTTAATTAGAGAAACCAGGAGCTCAGTTGGAATAAAATAGCTTGTTTTGCTGGAGGACGACCAGCGTTGACAATGTTGTCCTCGTGAGATGAATACCACCATGAAAAAGTTGTCAGACCTTTTGAACTGTTTCACAGTTTATCACGTTACAACCACCAACCCGGCGGGATTCACGCTGGATATATTCATGATAACAGGATTTCTGCTGTTTGGAGCTTGCAGATTCCTGGCTTATCGACAAATTTGTGACAGATGTGGCTGAACTAGCGAACACTCAGACTGTTGGTGTGGACAGAGACGCAAGTTGGATGCGAGTCTTGCTGAGACTCGCAGCCCAGCTGAGGACCCCTAAAACTCACTAACAGAATCGATCTTGGAGATGTTGTTGGTTTCGGTTCAGTGGAACGACCAAACTAATTTGGATGATTGGGAACTGAGATGTATCAGAGAGACTGAGATTGAAATTCACAATCTTCCCAACCGAAGACATTCACCCCTCCTGTTATCCATGCAGCTATGAAGCTGAGCGCTCCCAAGGACATTCCTAGATAACAATATCTTTATCGGACTTCTGCTGGGAGGCTGAGGAACGTGGCTTCATGGTCCTTTGACATCACCTCCTTCACTCATGTCTTTGTTTTGCCCTTTGTTTTGTCTGAATGTTGCCATCTGCTGTAATGTGTCCTTTCCTCTTTTTATTTTATTTTGTTAGAAACTGTGGAATACTCACTTTTAATCCAGAGAAGGAATTAGAATAAAGTTGGTCACCAGAGACTCAGTTTATTAGTCACTCTTTAGCTCAGTGGTTCCCAAACCTTTTCTCCTGCGCCCCCCCAGTGGTGTACAAACATTTTCTGTGCCCCCCCTATGGATTACAAATAGTTGTCTGGTTGAACGACATGTGTTAGTGAAGGGAGGGGTGACTCTAATAACGGGGTAATCGGGGGTGGATCGACTTTGTTGGGAGCAAAATGAATGTACGTAGCTGAACATAGACAACAACATCAGTAGCCTACAGGCTACTTGTTAAGTTTAAGGTGCTGTATTGATATTAGCTAGTCATATTTTAGCTAACTTTACCTGCATCCAACAGCTTTGCTAACTAACTCATTCGGTTAGTTTGGGGGAAAACTGTGAGAAGTTCTTTGCGTTTTGCTGGTTTCCTGCCATGATTCTAACACACCTGTGTAGCTCCACACAGCAGCAGCAGGTCTCCTTCACTGCTGCACATGTCCAAAACCCAGCGGGAGTGTCTTAGCGCTCATGTTGCGTTTAAAGGCGGCTCGGAAAAACAGGTTACCACATGTTAACAACGGATTGAACAGTTTTAACTGCTGATAAAAGTGATAGAGGACACAGATATGGGAAGTGTGGAAGCCCCTACTGTATCAAATTGACAGAAGACTAACAGAGAGTTGGCCATTCTAAGGTAACCCAGCGCATACAGCGTTCAAGTTTTGTTTCGTTTTTTTCCATCCAGGCGGCTTCCCGTGCCCCCCCTGCAATAGCACGGTGCCCCCCCTAGGGGGCGCGCCCCACAGTTTGGGAACCTCTGCTTTAGCTTATTTTTTAGAAACTATAGAGTAGGTACTATTTAGATACAGACTCCTATTACTGCAACCCAGAAAATGAATTAGAATGAACTTAGTACCCAGAAAACAATTCTTCCAGAACATGAACATTTAGGGTTTTTTATTACTTAGAAACTGTGGAGTACTCGTTACTTTTACAAATTTAGAGCACACTTAGTCCAGAGAATATTTTCTTATGCTTATCTAGCAACCCAGAAGTCCAGAGGATACTTACTTACTTACACTGACCTTGTGTAAGTAAGGAAGTATACATGCAAATACTGTATTTGCATGTATAAAATAAACAACAATAATAAGTAATAAACCCAGAACAATTTATTTTACAACAGAGAGATAACACACCCAGTCCATTTCTTCCAGTCAAACCCAGATCCACCAAAAACATTATTATGAGAACTGAGTCCTTCACTCTGTACCATCAGCTTACATCCTCCAACATAGAAGCATTTAAAATGACTTTTTATATCTTATTTTAAACTGAGTTATGTCTTTCTATTGTTTCAATCCAGCATTTAACCAGTTCCTTAAATCCACTAAACAAACACACACATTTCTTTTTTTCTTTTTTTTCCCCTCTGTTTTTTAAAATCTTAATGTCTCCTCTTAATGTAAAACCCAACATTCTGTCACAGACCTTATATAATAAGTAATTGTGTACTGAAAGGAAAATAATATATTTCAGTGTCCTTTCACAAAGGAAAGTGTCAAACATTTGTGTTAATTGCTATTATACTTCTAGATAAAGTGCAACCACTTGTTTGTACCTAATTGACACCAAAAAGATGCCTTCATAAGTTATTTACTTTTTTAAACATGAATCGTTTTCCTTCCACTTCCCAACTAGTTTGTATTGGTCTGTCACATAGTGGAAAAAGCTGCACAATTTTACTTATGAAACCTTGTTAAAATCATCCACTGTCAGCCAGCAGATCTGGTGAATATTAACTGTAAAGTTAAAGTGAAAATTATACCCCTGAATCTACATTTACCAACAGGAACAATGTGGTGGTGTTTTTTCTTCTTTGTATGTCAAAAGATTAAAAGAACAAAGCAGAGCTGCGAGAGTGAAATATTTGTTTTTGGTCAAGATGGTGGGAACATCTTTATTGAGAAAGGCACCAAATGTCTGAGCAAATGTTTCTGTGGCACAACAGAGCAATTCTTAAGAGGCATGGCAACCTTTTGGCTCCCGCGTTCAGCTGCCTAGATGAATACCAAATGTTTCCCTCTTTTTTCTCAAGCGCTTCTCTCTGTGGTTCTTCCACTCGCTGCCCATCCGATAACATTTGAGAAAGGCAGATGTGACGGCGCATTGTTTATCTCAGGTAAAAAAACAACAACAACAAAAAACTTCCTCTTAGTCCAGTAGATTAGCAGTGAAAATCCGATCATCATAGACTCCACTCGGTCTAACGGGATTCATGTGATGAGCTTTTGTCCGGGCGGCAGTCGTAAGTCTGCCACATGTTTTTTTGTGAAAGGCTCCCACTTGTCTGTCAAAGGGAGGTCAGGCATGCCTCGGTGGAGGGGGGCGGAGGCTTTCACACACACTCAGGCTACCGGTTCACTTTCAGGACAGAAGCCAACACAATCGTTTGAAGCATCTAGTGTCCTTCTTCACAGAAAACGAGGAAGTAGCCGGTTGATTGCGAGCAGAGCTTCGAAGGCGGCTGCTCTAACTAAACGGTAGATAAATGTTTCTGTTTCAAAGACGCAGTGCCGGCTGAAGCGGCCTCAGCCACGGCGATTGTGCGCCAGGCCTTAAGAGCCCATCCGGAAGTCGTTTTATGATTTATGATTTAAGCAACTGGCAAAGAGACAGAAGGGTGATTGTTTATGGCAGCGATCTGCGAGCAGCGATGAGTAAGGGCGTTTTGGCAGAAAACACTGTCACTATTTTTGGATATCAGGTCTCTGTTGGATATTAGAGATGAAGCTTTGTGCATTTGGCACATATACTACATGGAAACAAAACAATATTTGCCTCAATTCAGTGAAAACAATACTTTTCAAAGGTTTGAGTGTATTTCTTAATTGAAGTATTTTCAGAATTATCAGTGGTGGAAAATCAGACATTTGGTGAGTTGGAAGTCAAGACAGGAGGAGATAAAATGATACTAATTGATTTCCTACTTTTGTTACTGATCCCACCAACCAGGTTTCAGTCCTTTTAGTTTTGTTCTTCTTGTTCTTCTCACTTTGCTTTAATCAAGACCTGGACAAACTACCAAGAGAATACATTTCTCCTCCTCTAATTCAGTCCATACATTATTAATGTATGGACTGTCTCATTTCCCATCTTTTTGCAAATTAATTAGTTGCTAATTGTAGTTGAGTGCTAATTTTAGAGTCATTCGTTCAGAATCTCTTACACGCATGTTAAAACCAGACTCCAAACTGGTTCAGCTTTTATCTCTCTCATGTGAATTTAATATGAACGGCCAGCACAAAGTAATGCCTAATTCTTTATACATTTAAAGTGTGGGATACATTTTTTTGAACCCCTTTAATTCAACATAAGCCCATCGAAAGTGTAATGAAACAAGCCTAAAGTTGGTTGTCTCTGTACTTTAATAAATGTGCAATTTAAATATTCCCATGTTTTATTAAAAAAAAAACACCTTGATGCTATAACTTTACAATTGTCTGCTACCTTGTGTTTGTCTGTTTTATAAAATCCCAACAAAATACTAAAGAGTTTGTGGTTGCAATGTGACAAACTGTGAAACATTTTATATTTGCAAGGCATTGCAGTGGTATCTAAAGTTTGTGTATCTGTGAATTGTTGCAACTCTAACCACTGGTTTTCTTTATCCCTTTTACTTGCACTATGTTGTTTGATTTACTTTTAAATTCCTATTTTTTGTAAACCTAAAGCAGCAGAGAACAATACCATATTTAGTCTATCATAATAATATAATAACATTAATCTGTATTTCTTCTTTTATCTCTCTCAGAATTTGACGTCATCCATCTGAGCCGAGGCGTTGCGCCTCCCTGTGTGTCTCCCACGATTCGGACCGCGCCCATGTTTATCTACTGAAAATTTGGAGAAAGAAATGCTGCTCCCTCCACACCTCAACACCACAGATGGCTGCAAGGTCAGACGGAAGGAAAGATTGAAACTTGCAAACATTTCTATCCGTGCCTTTCAGATGCAAATGACCTCTAATCCGACTTCATCCAGGTAAGGGCACTGCTGGGAGAGTGAGTTGTGTCCTCAAAGTTACGTTGCATGGAGGTCAAAGGACATCTGATAACATCCATGGGTTTGGGGACTCCTGGTGAGTAGCAGAGTCGTCTCACTGTGTAAGAAAACAAAGAGGAAAAAACAGCCCATCATGTCTGGACAAGCTTGAAATGGCCTGAGAAATTTATTTAGTAGCTTGTTGTTTGTTTGTTTTTTTTTCTTCTGACAAGTTTTCTCATGGGACCAGTCAGCTGAAAAAACATCTGCTTGTGTGAACACCTTTTGTTCACACAGTGTCATCACAGCTGCAAGATACTTTAATCAGAAAAGTTGAAATCTGAGAACAAAACGGTACAAAAAAGAGACAGTGATATGATGGGAAAAACACTCGTTGCACCAGGTTCTTTTTTTAGCTACTGAACGTGTAAACCTGAGTCATTTGCTCTAAATGTGAAGCTGCTGTTGTTTGCTATCTAAAGATGCTTTACATGTGTTGTGGCCTGCAGATGTTCAAGGCTGCCAGGACAGCAAACTGCAGGCTGAGAGGATTGCAGCTCTGCAGGAGAGGAAGCAGACCCTGGAGGCTCTCCTCAATGCCAGAGTGGGAGAGCTTAAACAAGTGTGTTTGCAGGAAGCAGTGAGTGACTTTCATTTCTGTTTTCAGACGTACCAAATGAAGGTCAGGATAAAAAAAAACATATTCCCTTTAACATGTGAAAAAAAACTATTATAGCCTATTTCTTCCTTGGACATGTGGATATTATCAGTTTTTTTCAAGATGCTGAAAAATAAAACTAATATAACCAAACAATTAAAACTGGAGGCATCTTAACATTTTCTGCTAAATGAATTAGAACATCTCCATTGATACTTCCACTAGTAATGGCTGAAATGAAACATTAGCATGTCGACTCAGGTACACGACTAGCAACATCGTCACTGAGCATTTTCAGCTCTGTGTGTGTGTGTGTGTGTGTGTGTGTGTGTGCGTGTTGTGTGTGTGTAGGCCATAATGCAAACCAGCCGCTCTCCAGACTGAGACAAACATACATAGTGACCAGTTATGACTGGTTCATTTCACCATAGCAACACTTTACAAGAAATCGACCAAACAATAGTGCATTTGTTCTGACTACAATGTATGTATGAGGCCGTTACTTTCAACCATGTTCAGAACTGAAGAAGCTTTTTGGAGCGATCGCATGGGTCTCACACACACCGGTCCTGCCAGGTTAGTGCACCAGGTGCATATTCTGAAAGAGAACAACGCCTGTGGTCCTTCTGCTCGGTTTGTACAACGTGAAAGGAATTGATAATTGTGTTTATTGTAGAGCGATGACTTAAGAGGGATTATGATCAGCTCACCATCCAGAATCCTAGCAACCCATCTCAAAGCTGAGAGTGAGGAGAGGTGTCAGAAATTGATAGAAGGCTACACATAAATATGTCACAATAAATAATAAGTCAATTAATTGCATGAGAGATTAAAATTAGCGTGATAATATCCATTTGCATGCTTGTTCGTGTAGTTAGAGATGCTGCCCTTTAATATTACTGAAACTTCAGCATTTTGGAAAATGCTACAAATATTTGACAATCAGTGCAAAGTGGTTAGTTTGCACTTTTTCAGCAGTTTTTACTGTGTTTTCTGTCTGAGCCTAATATATGTTCTGAAGGGAATTTGTGTTTTGTTGAGACTGCACAATCCACTTTATTTATTGTTTAGGTTGTTTTGTTTATTTATTTTGGATACGTAAAATGTCTCTCAATTCCAGTATTAAATGGAAATTAAAATGTATTAATCTTTGAGATCAATACATTTTTATATTGCATTTTTATATTAGTTGAAAATGGTCTCAAAATAACTATATTATCATTTATTGCAATAATTTATTGGACAATTTATTATTTCCCAAAATTAGTTATTGTGACAAAACCGGGTAAAACGGGCTCTCGATAGACTGTCCTAACATTTTTGTCTTTTTTAAAAAGCTGTTAAATACAATAAAATTACGTTTTCACAGACATACAAATTAGATTAATGCCTGTAAACATTTCTTAATGACAGAGTATTTAACAGAGCGACCTAATTCTTCCATGTGACTGAGAAGAGGTTTTCTCTTCGACCACCGTTGAGCTCGGACTCATGAAGCAACTTGCCACAGTTTTCTCAAACACAATGGCCTGCAGATGAATTGAATGAATTGTCAGCACATGTTAATAAGGCCACAACACCCTCAGCTTTTCTTTGCAGCTGTTTAACACATCCCCTCATTTTCAGCTGGATGTGTAGTGAGTCACTCCATCTCACTTCGCCTATTTTTGGACTCAAACGGTTCTGGCAGCAGAGCGGCTCGCCTCTGATGTTTCTGCTCTTCTGCAGGATTTTATTCCTGACACAAGAGATGGGAGTTTATATACAGTTGTGTCTACTGATTTGTTGAAATATTAGCGCATAGTGCCATTCATAGGATTTATGTGCAGTCAACTCATGTTGGATCTGTCAGACAAGTAAAGAGTCGTTGCTAAATGTCCTCTGTAGGAGCTGACTGGGAAGTTGCCGCGTGCGTTCCCTCTGGAGGTCGGGGAGAAACCCCCACTGGTGCAGCGCAGAGCTGGCCTGGCGCCGAGCACCAAGGCAGAGGTGAGCCGTCCCCCTGAATATCAATAGTGCTTTACGCATTAGCTGGATCTCTCCTTTGCTTGTATCGTAATATGAACGGCTGTTTTCTGGCTTCAGGATGACTCTGGCCAAAGAAAGCAGATGAAGGCGATCTTCACCGGCGCTCTATGCAGACACTCTGAGTCAGACAGAAATGGCCTGAACACCAAGAGGGCAGTCCACAGGGGGTGTCATACAGGTGAAAGACATTGTTTCTTCCAAATGAAAACAAACATTAAGTGCCGTGCACATGCATTTCTACTCTTTTCACATTCAAGCAACAAACCAATTTGTTGAATTTGATGTGATAGACCAACACAAAGTAATGTATTGTTGTAAATAAGGTTACTTAGATAAAAATCTGAAAGCGTAACACTTCATTTGCACACGTAGAGGCTTAATTTCTTTTCCCTATTGTTGAGCTCAAGTTGAGTCGGATTGGATGGGAAATGTCTCTTAACATCAACTTTAAAGAAGTCTCAATTGAATTTAGGTGTGGACTTTGACTGAGCCATTGTAGCTCAGTGAAATGCTTCACATCTGAACTAGAACTGCACAATATGTTGAATTGCCTCTGCTACACACAGTGTGTGTGACATTGCAGTGGATGCCTGGATGCACTATTTGGCAGGATATATTATCACAAGTCATGCATATCAGGAACATATTTACCTCTACAGTCTATGGCCACTTCCTTTATCTGTTATTGATGAGCACTGAGATATTAGTCTTCATATAGCTGTTTGTTCTTTAATTTATCTAAAAATATTACATTAATTAATTTCCATTTGTGTATTACATTAATTAATTTCCATTTGGAACCTGAGCGATTAATCAAGTCTAATCTAAAAACGTTGAAACAGCTGCATTTATACTGAGATTAAAATGCATGCAATGCTTACTACGGCACTGATTTTTATTTAGGTCTGAGTAATGTTTATTCTAAAAGACAGAACTCCTCTCTGACTTTTAGAGGACACTGTGATGTCAGAAAGTACCAGCTCTATGTCGGATTCAACATCACATGACAACGGTGAGACGACTGTACATAAATGTTCTTCTCTAAATATTTTATTCTGCCTAAATACCCCAGAAATGGTTGGTATTCATCGGTGTACATGTTGCAGTTGGTCACCATTTGCTGCTGTTTTTCTCCTCAGACTCTTCACCCAGCGTTGCTGCTGACCAGCGCTCCCTGTCTCAGCCCCGGCTCACCGTGGGAAGCCCCGACCACAGGATCAGCAGGAAACTGTCTCCTGTTGAGATTTACTATGAAATGAGGACGCGTCGCAACTCGGTCACAAGCTCTGTGAGGTAATTGTCTAAGAGTTCAGAGGTATGCTGCCAGCCTGGTGCCGCTGTCACTTATAGACATACAACTTTGTGTTGACTTTTGCAGCCCAACTCACTCTTTACCCAGAAGTGCTTCTAATGTTGAAGGTAGAAGTGTTCCAGCGACGCCGTTGTTGGCCCGAACTGCTCCAATCAGCGTTCACATCAGGTACCCAGCGACTCTTATGGCTTTTGTGTCACAGTGGTGTCCAAACATTTTCTCCTGGGGGTCAAAACAGACAAATCTGAACTACTAGTGGGCCACAGGATTCATTAAATTAAAAATTTTAAAAATTGTTTTTGGTGATTTTTTTTATTTTTTACTTTACCTGCTCAACACTAAACCTGATTTTTATGAAATATTTATATCACAAAGCATGAAAAAAATGGTTTCGGACTGTTGCTTTATTAAAAGTAAAACAATTTCCACATTTTTCTTGGTCATCAGTTGTTTACCATTTTCAACATGTGATCAGAGGCCGAACAAAATGATTTCAAAGGCCGCAAATGGCCCCAGAGCCACATTTTGGACAGCCCTAGTCAAAGGTATTTGATCAGTCACACTGTTGAGGGGCACAACATGCAAAACAGCAGCTCTTCATATTTTTCATATTTAGTTTTTTTTTTGGTTTGATGCACTTGTAGTTCTGTACTGTTGAAATTTAGCTGCCATGTTATGGTTCACTTTACAAATACAGAAAATGTCCACTGATTTTTATCTGCAGTTGTCTTTGCGATTCTTTATGTGCTTGTTTTTAACCCTCCTGTAGGTCTGACGCATCGGGCAGTAATGGGTTGAAGCAGTGGTCTGGCAGCCTGGACGTGCCGTACATGATTCCCCTGGCTCAGGAGGGCTTGTCCTCTGATCGCAGGAGCTGCCCTTACAGCTCCAGAGCGCGGCGCAGCAACAGCTCCGAGGCCCTCCTGGATCGCTCCAGCCTGCCAGACGAGCCTGGATCCAGAAACAGCATGCCTCAGCGGGGAGGACCGTACAAGAGCTCCGAGACCCTGACCGACGGCAAACTGCGGCAGATTCAGCTCGGCAGCCCAGAGAGCCAAGGTGACGGCTCCGTGGAGCAGAGTAAAATGCGTCTGTCAGTGGGCGGCAGAGGGGCCAGCGGAGGCTACAATGAACTACTGATGGACTACATCTGGGGGAAGCAGCAGAGGATGCAGGTGCAGCACCAGTTGTACCAGTCCACAGGCCGAATTTGGCAAGACATGTCCTCTCCTTGTTCCTCTACTGCTGCAGTGCCTCCACATGCCAACGGCTTCTCCCATTCCCAGGTGAACCTTCCCAGTGCTGCAAGTCCTTACAGCCCCATGGTCCTCAGAGGGTCCCAGGCGGAGCTCCGTAGGGTCAAGGTCACCAGGACCAAATCTTGTGGGCCTTTCATTCCTTTGCAGCAACATTCACAAGACGGCATTTTGCTCTCTGCATACGAATCTCCTCTTCCTGCCACTGGCACCACCACATCCTCCATCCCCAACCTACTCCCCACTACCTGACTGGCCCCTCCTTCGGCCGTAGGCCCCCGCAGTTTTCTCTCCCCACTCCAGAAGATTCGACCAGAAGCCTACATAAAGCACTCGCCCTGGAGGGACTGAGGGACTGGTACTTGAGGAACGCCTTCGGCTACCCCTCTTCTGCCTCAAAGGGCCATGAAGCGGGCATCTCTCGACTCTCGCACCCCCATCCTCTGGTGCACCAGGTCCAGTCCCTTCAAGGGGAAACGGCCAACCTCCAAAGGCCTCAAATACCCCAGTCAGCAAGCTTCCATGGTCACCCGCTGCATGGACGGTCAGTACATAAGTATCTCTACATGACTGGAATATTCTATGTCAAAAGCTAGAATTTATACTTATTTATGTAAAATGAAAAGATCAAAACAACATTCTGTACTTGGAAAAAATGCTCTCCATGCTCCAGACTGTCCCTAAGTTTAGACAGTACGGTGTAAAGTATTTAGCTTGTGGTTTGTAAGGAAACTCAACACATTGTCTGACTACAATGCACTGCTAAAAGAAGAAGACAAATTAAACAGCAGAAGCATTAAATGTCTGGATCATGTTAATTTATGTATTGCTGAATCAACACAATGTCTGACTTTTTTTCTTTTTAATCTACAATCGCTCTAATTCTCCACCGTAAAAAATAATGCCAGAGTACATTTACACCAAAAAACATTAAAAAAAAAGTTTTGGATAAACTTGGATAATCCGACATTAAAAAGTTGTAAATTTGCAAGAACAAATAATAAATTTCCAGTGGTAAAAGGTATGAATTTAGGATTTTTAGAGTAGGATATTTTTACATTGTGAAGTCAGAAATGTGTGTGTGGAGAACAAACAAAACTCTTAACCTTCTCAGATTTTTCCTATAAATCTTCTGTCAGACATTTGTGACAGAAAATGCTGGTAGTCCTGTAAGATTGAGGTGGCAAATGTAGGAGGTGGATACTTTTCATTTATCATATGAATACAAAAAAATAAAAACATATATAAATTGTGTAGTGTTTTTGAATTAAGCTTAGCTTTTTATATTAGTGAAGTTTTAAATAGTAGAAATAAATGCATATGCTACGTCTAGATCAATTAAACATTTTTTAACCTTAGTGTGAAACAAGTCACTGTGAATTTAACGTTACCAGTGGTAACGGTAAACCGTTAACGGTGGTTTTAAGTCGTAAATCTGTAGCACATTTGTGACTTTCACTGAGTGATTTATGCCTGTTGACTTTTCTGTGCTTATAAAGAGAAATAAAATAAAGAGACTTCACAAAGTTTACACTTAATCACCTGTTTAAAAGAGGCTGGAGGTTGTAACTGTCGGAAGACACAAACTTTACTGACTAGACCCTAATGAGGTGGAGTTAGCAGGTCTTGTTTGTTGGGAGATAATTACTCAAAAGGAGGATGTTGTGTGTGTATGTTTCTCTTTGACCTTCCTGTTTTTATAGATCACATTTGTTTAGCTGTTGTCCAGCGGAGGACGGTCGTGTTACGCTAACCTTACACATTATGAATCCACTTTTACAACTACGTCTAATTTTATGGGCGCATTTTTGAATAAGCATAAACCTCCCACCTACAGCCTTATGCTAACATCTAGCCTCTCTGTTGTTTGTTTTTCAAAAGCAGTACCAATCAGATTTAGCTTGCAGTTTGGGGCCTTCAGCTCAAGTACAGCCGGGTCACGTGACAGGACGTTGATCGAAGGGCACATACACACCTGTCTGAGTCGTTCCCACAGAAAACAAGGATTTTTGAAGTGGCCTGGTCAAAGTCTGTACATAGTGCACGATCCTAAATGGGTTGTTCTTGATCAAAAACACTCAAATGTGGCAATAAAACATATCAAAGTACTTCGCATCGTAATTGTGAATGTGCAATAAACATTTAATTTTGTCAAATGACATAATCAAACTGATGAAGCAAATGGACATCAAATAATATATAATGATCAATATTCCAGTTATTGTGAATCAAAAAGTGGATTTTTAGCCTTGATTTAAAAGAAACCAGTGTTTCAGCAATTTTGCAGTTTTCCGGGAGTATATTCCATAGTGATCGCTGCTTCTCCATGTAGCTCCTTGACGACGTGCTTTTTTTTTAACGTTTCAACTTTTAACATACTGCCTTTATGCATGCACTGACCCTTTTTTTGTGTGTGTTCTTCCAGATCAATGGAGTTTTCTCTCTACCAGGAAACTCCAGATCCACAAAAGCAAGAGGCGACCCCAAAAGAGCCGAGCGCGGACCCAGGTACCCTGGTCTGAAAACCACACGATGCAACGTATCAGCAGAAACACTGTAGCCTCATCTAGACTCCATTAAAAGTTACAAGTGGATACAACATGACCTCAGTGACAAAGCAAAACATGGCAACCTCAGCAGAATGGGACTGAAGTGTAGCTGTATAGTTCAAAAAAAAAGAAGAAGAAAAAAAACTGAAGAATTTCCTGTGTTCCGTCTGATTCCAACAGTATAAACTTGTAACCCAGTGTTTCTGTATGAATGTGCACTGGTGCTGACTTGTCGAAACATCTAATACCAGTAAACGTCACGCCTGGTCCTAATAAATCTCCCAAGATATACTTTTTTACAGAATATAGACATCTCTAAATAACTATTTTGTATATTCTGATATAAAAACAGCTATATTACAGAGGGTAATTTATTGCTTCTCAAATATGTGATAAACAATAGTTACGGTCTCATTCCATTCGAACAAAATAGCTACATGATTGTTTTTCTAAACTAGATATAAAAAAAGTGAAAACATGCCTCACTGTTCATTTACCATTCACTCGCTAGCATCTCTTTTTTTTTTTTTTAAAGAAAAGTATTTTATAAAAACAAACGTGGAGGCATGAAATGTAGTGACATGACGCTCAGGCGGAAGTGCCAAGATGTTTACAAACACTGCCTTGTATTTGTAGCAGATGAACTTTTCCACTTTTTGTCATCAGGCTGGACGAAACACGCTGGTGCAAAAAGATGAAGGACAACAAAAAAGATGCATGGTTTTCAGGATGGTTTAGAAAAGCGAGGCATACAGTTATACGCAGAGTTATTGACTCCAGGGGAGCTGAAAACAAATGCACCCCTTCACTTTCCTGCTTTTTATCTGTAAAGTATAGAAAATCATGCATCATTTTTCCTACTCGATTTATGCGATGCTTTGTGTTGGTCCGTCACGTTAAAATCCCAATAAAAATGTTACGGTGATCAGGCCGGTCCAAATATCTTAGCTAACTTCTGTGCTAACAATAATCTGTAAAAAGTTATAATCAAAGTGAAACCGTTGATGATGTCACTCAATTAGTTAATAGACTGATGTGATTGTCTCTTTTTTTATTTTCTAGATTCAGATAAGTGCTGGGTAACAAATGAAGCCTTCTCTGTTAAGACCTCAACAGGCGAGTTAAAACCAGCTGCAGGTAAACGCATAGGGCCGGAGTGAGACCTGCTGTATGGTTGTAGCACATGACTGTAGGACAACAAATAAAATAAAACTACATTCAGCTGGATTTGAGTGTCATACAGAGCACTTTATAAACATCTGAAGCCTTAATTCCCTATTAAACAGTCACCAGGAGACGGGCAGCAGTGAGGTTTTGCTATGAGGTAAAGCCAAAGAGGCTTTTTAATGTCTGCTGTAGGTCTGAGTGTCGGTGAGGATGAGTTTCACACTGGCATTTTATTCCCAACCAATCTCATAACGGTGTAGTATAAAATAACCTCACCATGCCTTCCACCCCCCCCCCAAGTGAGCATTAGTGGTGGTTTGTGTGAGCGGAGCTGCTGCAGCGTTCGGCGAAGGTGTGAGCAGGTCTCGCACTGTTAGATCCTGTAAAATAAAATGAAAACTGGTCTGTATTTGTAGGGACTATAAATCATGTGCTTGGGGTATTTTTTTGTTGTTTAACAAAAAAGCTCATTTTACATTTTTCAACCATATGCTGCATCATAATTCATTTTCTAACCAGACTCGGTAGCATTTAGAAAAGCCACGAGGCATAAAAAACTGAAATACTGTTTGGTGTAGCATAACGATTTTTTTCTGTTGTCGGTTTATATACTTGAAGCATTGCCATTGTAAAACTAATTTGAATGTGATTATTTAAGTGTGTGACTCTATATTTTTCCACTGTCTTAAAGTGTAGCACGCTGTGGAATGTCACGTTTTCTGCTGTCTGATGCGTTTCAGTTTCCAGCTTCACAGATCTCCCTCCCAGCTCATTTAAAAACCTGAAATCAAAGACCAAACTGCTGTGCACTGGGGTCAGAAAGGTATTTTTCATATTATGTACTCTGTAAATACAAAATAAATGCTATGAATTTAGCTCTAAAGCAAAATGTATTCAAACTATATTATATTTATGAACTTATAACATTTTGTAGCCATCTACTGTAGCTCTTGGTGCAGGAATTGCCAGTGTGTGTTTAAACCATTTTATCCAATAGTGTGATGCGTTGATATTTGATTTGACTGTTTTTTTTCTCTTTTTTTTCCTCTAAAATATATAAATGCAGCTGTTTTATCTTTCCCTCATCTCCTTCTAATCAGGCCTGTGACATTTGTCTTAACAGACCTGCTCTCTGCTGTACGTTTGAGATTTTGCATTTGTTCTACTAAATAAAGTGTCATGTTGAAATTACCTCTATATTCCTCTGAAGTATTTTCTCCAAGACATTTGGTAGTAGAAGTTAAAATTGATCCATTACAATGATCAAATATTTTTAAGTTCTTATAAAGTATTTTAGATTAAGTTTGATTTTTATCAGTACAGTAATTTCATGTGATATCGTTGGATTACTGTATGTTTGCTTAAAAAAAAGAATGGTGATTTGGTATTTAGTTGCTAAGAAATGTATGCGTGTCTTCTGACAACTTTACAGATCAATCATTTAGAAACATTAGTGAAAATTAGCACAGTTTTGAAAATGATTTGTCTGAAACACAAAATTAATAAAATTGAAAAGATGCTGTTTGAAGGACCAATGAGCCACAGAAGTGGAAAATAAGTCACCAGCTTATCCTGGTGAAAAACTGCCATCTAGTGGTTATAGTTTTTATATTTTAAGAATAATCTAAATTATTACCTTGCAAAATTATTCGTAGCTCTTGAAACATTTCACAATTTTCACTAGTGATGGTCGATCCTGGCTTTTAGTAAGTGAAACAATGTGGTTGAAACACTGGAGCTTTCAAGAAAACGGTACTCGAGTAGGACACCTAGTGGTCAATAAACCGAAGTGCCACTGAAGCTGACATCAAGTAAGTGAAGTCATTGTTGCAGGTCTTACAAGGCTTAATAACCAGTCATCATGTTTTAAAAACATTAATTCACTAGTTGGCAATATAGCTATCAAGTTTTACCGTAAACCGGCAAGGCGTCCCCCAAAACAGCGGCAGCAGTCGTGGCAACTCTTCCAGCTGCCACTACCGTAAAGTGAGCCGCTGTCTCTCCAGACAACAGCAGCGGCGGCGCTCTGCTATTCCTAGACCCTCCTCTCAGACGGAGGAATGATGAGCGGAGCAGCCCAGGACTGAGACGCTCCAGTCCGCCGCGCTCCGCTCCGGTGTCGGCCTCGCCTCGAGTCCCGCCTCACCAGCATTAATTACTTTTCATTGGAGAAGCTGCGTCATAATTTCAAAGAGCCGACAACAACGCAGCAACCTCTGTTCGACCTCCCAGAGAGGAAACCACTGGGTAATATAAACTTTCATTATTTTGAAAGAATAGTGCGTGAAAATAACAAAGCAAGATAGTTTTTCATTAAAATGATAAACATTGTTTCTCTCTAGAAACTTTCTTTCTTCATAAAGACATTAGCTAACTTTTTAAGAAGCAAAGTACGAGGATAATAGGCAAACAAAGTTGTTTGCAATAATTTAAATTTAAAATAACGTACTATTTTTGAGCTTATTTTATACATTCAGTTTTTGCTTTGGTAGCTGGTGTGTAATGTTAGCCTGTATCGGTGTTCTTTGGTATACTTATTTCCTTTTCCTCCTTCAACAGTTTATTTATTCCGTCAAACAGTAATGCATAAAACCAAAAGTAGCATTCTCCTCACGTAATTAAAAAATGCTCAGTAAATCCAACAAATGTTCAAAAGTCCCTGAATAGATATGAGTCAACTACAGTATCAATGCAGAAATGCGTTTATTAAGTAATTTTTGAGCATTTTTGACTTTTTTCAAAGTTAAACTATCATGGTTAGTCCAAAAAAACATGTTTAATCCAAAAATGTGACTAAATATAAAAGATTCAGATCTGCAATGAAGTACCAAACTAAAGTTGTTAATGGTGTTATAACAAGAACAACTAACAATTGGGATGTTTAAATGTCTAAATTCAACCAATGTAATCTCCTGTGGATATTTTTATCTTTTGACTCTTACAATACTTTTATCAGTCTTATCACAAATGACAAAACCATGAGGTTTTCAGAGACCAGAGGGTTCATATCAGGAGTTCATGTCCACAACAGAGGCTCCCACAGCAGCAGTTATGCAAGCCCAAGTAGAGTCTGGTTGCAGCTGGGCTGGTGTCGGGGGCTATTTATGTTGACATGCCATTCATCCAGCTAAAAATAGAGATACACGCTCATTGGCCCCTTTAAAATGTCATTCCACGCAGCCAGTGGGTGAACGCACAGACCGCCATGGAAGAGATTTACTTGGAAGTTTCTGAATTTCTCGAAATGCCTTTTCGTTTCAGTCTTCCCGAGTGCTGCCATCACAAAGCTCCACCCGAACTGATCGCGCTCCGGCCAACATGTCGTCATCCTACGCGGCCGCCATATCGGCCCTTCTCGCATCCAACCAACCGATCCATCAGCCTTTCTCAGAAACAAAACATAAGAGTGGCAGTAGAAAGAGTCCCACACCCAGCAAGAGCCCCCACTGCCCTCCGTCTTTACAGAACCACGCCGCTTCACCGGAGCTTCTGGGATCTTATGAAGAGCAACAGGAGAATCCTTCAGACTACGGCATCGGTACGTAAGATCCCAGCAATAAATCCCAGCATGCCCTGTGACATCTTCACTCTTGATTTCTATCGACCGCTTTGCTTCCAGGAGGTTATTACCGGGTAGAGATCGGAGAAATATTTGTCGACCGCTTTCAAGTCCTTAAAAAGTTGGGATGGGGTCACTTCTCCACCGTGTGGCTCTGCTGGGACATGGTGTGAGTAAATGCTCGACCTTGTAGCTTTGCATCAAGTATAATGGTACCTAGCCAGGCTAAAAGTTTTATTTCTATCATTTGAAGTTTTCAGCAATGTGTCGTATTGCAACAACCAATGTAGTCCAGTCTAGTGGATCTGCCTCCTGCTTTAGACAAACATCTTCTCAGCATGCTTCATTGCACATATGGTGGCTTGAGGGTCATGTATTTTTATTTTGGTTTTGTGAGACTGGAGCTAATTTTTTGTTTTTGTGTTTGCTGAGGCCCCTAATTGGGGACTGGAAGAGAGATTTCAACAATTTCAAAGATTAACCACTGATAATTATATACTCTGTGACTCTGTATTGTTCTATGAAGTTAAAATCTCATTAAAAAACACTGGTTGCAATATGACAATTGTGAAAAATCCGATAGGGGTATGAATATTTTTGCCAGGAGGTGTAAGGAACCAAGATGGTCTCTGTTGTAGTCATTGTATTCTTTGCCTGCAGAACGAAGCGCTTCGTGGCTCTGAAGGTGGTGAAGAGCGCTGAGATGTTCACAGAGACGGCGCTGGATGAGATCAAACTGCTGAAATGTGTCAGTCTGAGTTTCCACTCCGATGCGTCTCTAAGCTGCCTTTTGTCTTTTTCAAGCATTATTTAAAATTTAGAGTGAAACAACACTTTGCAACAGCTTATATTTGTCACGTAGTCTTTTGTTTTTGTTGTTTATATATTTTTTTCTTTATTAAAACCAGAAGTTACTTGACTAAGCAGATGACAAGTCTTGTTTTTCTTTGTGCTACTAGGTAAGGGACAGTGACCCCAAAGATCCAAAGCGTGAGAAAATCGTGCAGCTCATCGACGACTTTAGAATCTCGGCTCCGACTGGAGAGCGTATCTTTTACAGAACAGAGACGACGTTGCTCCTAAAGGGTTTTGTTGCGAGGTTTTGCTGGACTTAGCAGGTTCCACTTTTATGCCATCGCTGCTAGAAACCCTGACATCACTTCTCAGTGTAAAAAAAACAAAAAAAAAACAAAGGATCCTTAGCTGCACGTCAGACGTGTGCATGGTTCTGGAGGTTCTCGGCCACGAGCTTCTCAAGTGGATCGTCAAATCCAACTACACGGGCCTCCCCCTGCCTTGTGTTAAAAGCATCCTCAAACAGGTGTGCTGCATTTTATTTCGCCGGACGTTATTTACCCTGCTGCCTTTCACTTCTGACTCTGATCACATCAGTTTGTGCATTTTGTTGCAGGTCTTGCAGGGTTTGGACTACCTGCACACTAAATGCAAAGTCATCCACACAGACATCAAGCCAGAAAACATCCTCCTGAGAGTGGATGAGATTTACCTCAGGAAGCTTGCAGCCAACACAAAGCTGTGGCAGTTACCCGTTCCTCCTCCTCTCAGCGGCAGCAGCTCAGGTTTGTGCACGTCTGTTGAGTAACTGCTTTTGACTCAATACATTTCAAGAATCAAGTTTTGTTTTTTTTTTTAGCGTAGCGCTTGTTGACGGTTGTTCGTTAGTCTCATATTCATTCTTCTCTCTTTCTGCCAGTGAACAGAGACTCCAGAGAAAAACAGGTGTGCAACTTTAAAATGAACTCTTCTGGAATAATTTCAGTCTTTTTGTGACTAGATTTATGCTGAACTTTGTGATGACCTTTGTCTTTCCTGCTGCTCTTTCCTAAGCGTGTGTTCAACTTGTTTGGGAAGCTGACCGGGGTTCTGCACAGCCTTGGCGAATGGGTAAGCCGACAGACGCCATCAAACCCTCTGGTCATATTTCCTACAGAGTTCATATTGGTTTTGACTGTTTTGTGGATAACACTCTGCTGCAACCAAATCCCTCTCAACTTGCCATCCTACATTTCCACCTGCCTGTGTGAGTTAAAAGCTTGATGCACCTCAAGCCCAGTTTTCCAAGGAATTGCTTATTTGCTATAAATGTAAAATCCACGTAAGCCATTATTGTTTTTTAGCTCTCAATATGTTGGTACATTTCCTGCTACATGGCAGATAAGTTGTAGAAAACCAGATAGTTGTCAAGGTAGTTATTTGAAGTCCTTTGTCCAAATTAGGAGAAATATGGAGAAGGCCTTCGCACTGCAGTGGTTCTTGTCTGCTTTATGTCAGAAGAGACAAGGAAATGTTTTGAGGTTCCTGCAGCAGCAGCAGCTGCTGCTGTCGTGGTTACGCTGTGCTTTGCTGTTGGCGACACTCGGTTCAACAGTTCACATCAAAGATCTTCCAACAGGGTTTTTAATTCTGAGTGTGTTTTTCCTGTCGCGGCGTCCGAGTAAAAGAATCATGGAATCAGTCGAGTTGGGAACATGCATGGCGCAGAGTCGACTAAATTTACATGGTTTGCTTAAGCTGACAGTTTACTAAACGGCTTTTAATCACACAGTTAACGCTCACATGTGATTGTTTGTGACTATACGACTGCCGTCCTCAGTCCAGCAAGGTTTCCAGGAATCCACTGAAGCGGCTATCGGCAAAGGACAAAAGCCGTCGGGGACAGATGAGTCCGTCTGAGCGGAAGTCAGACAAGCCTCATGTGACGTTTTCTGAAGCTGCCGCTTCAAGCACGCATCACTTCACTGATAACTCAAAGCTCAGAGGTCATAACCTGAAGATAAGGAGGCAGACGTTGCTGTTTGAAGATGAACTGGACAGTGCTCCACGCAGCCACAGGTACTCCATGGGCTCGTGCCCAAACTTCAGCATGGACGCTCCGGCCTCCGGCTCCAGGTCCGCGCTGCTCCACCAGACGTCGCACGCCGAGCCCGTCGCACCTCTGGCTTCCTCAGCTAGAGGTCAGTATCACTGTTTACTGCTACACTTGTATATAAAAAAATCACTTCAAATAAGCCTCAGCTTGGTTAATGTGTTTTAATGATCTGCATTCTTATGTCTTTGACCAAGTCATTGAAGTTTCTTTAATTATTTTTCTGCGTTTCAGGAATCGGTGACACAGATGTTCCTCTGGACGTACTGAAGCCTCACAATGCCGACAAAATTGTCGTCAAGATTGCAGATCTGGGCAATGCCTGCTGGGTGGTGAGTGATTAAAGTAAAACACAGTTAAAATGATTTAAGTGATTAATCTTAGTTCATTTTTAATGATTAAATTGATGACCCTTACTCTGGATTGATATTTATAACTTTTGTTTTTTTTTTTACATGTAGTGAATCTGAATCTTCTAACCATCAAGACAATCAACAAAAAATATGCTTTGCTTTTATGTCTCACTTTATTCTCTATGATTCTGAAATTACATTTGGAAGAAATGAAGAAGATGAATAAAATTATGGAGGTTAGCTTCAGTATTTTCTAGTTTTTATAACAGTATGACAGGCGGACATACTGATGTCACTATCAGTGTTTAAACGTCTCAATTCGAAACATTTAAATTGAACATTTTGAACATTGCTGTCTTTGTTTTTCTGTCTTTGTTAGATATTGAGAACCTCCAGAAACATACATTTTACTAATAGATTTGAATTGTAATGAATTGAATATCAAAAGATCTACTTCTCAGAAAATAAGATGGCATAAAAGCAGTAAGAAAAAAAATCTGCCCCTAAATTGTTTAGGTGTGTGAGATTTTCTGTTTTTGACAAGTGGCTAGACAACAGAGTCTTTGTAACATTGACTATGTGCCGTTTGACCAAATAAATCTGGATGAATGAAGTTAAAGCAGAAAAGTTTAGTTGTAGTCTGCACCGTCAGAGATCCTAAGAGCTTAAAAGTTAACTGTCCACAGAGAGCTGCTTCCTAATTACATGGATGAAAAGTCCAGCTGGAAAAAATGTGTTGTTGATAAAGATACAACAGGGAAACAGCAGCCTTGGTAGGAAATAATGATAATAATTATTATTCTGACTTTTTAATCTTCTGATTCAGAAGAGGAAAGTCAGAATAATAAGACAAAAAAAATCTGATTGATTTTTTTTTCAGTGGCCCCATCTTCTACAGTGTTGGGTTTTAAAAGTAACAGCTTGACACATATGTAACCGAGTGCTATGAATTTCTGTAATTCGTTCTCACATTTTTACTTGAATAACCTAAACAAGATTATCTGTGATATTCTAATTTATTTATGTGACCCTGATCTTTCAATCATGAATGAAGATAGTAAGATGAACCAAGTGAACTTCAGACCATAAACTACTACTAAAAAAAGAAGAAATAACCAAGGGTTTAAACCATCCATTAGAAACAAGACAGAAATGAATAAATTTAGCAGAAAAACAATCAAACCTTGTCATGCTGGTTCTGAGCTGCAGCCCGGTCAGAAAAGCCCGGTCCGTTACGTTATGTTACGTTTAATCAAGCAGATGTGCGCTACAGACTGCAGGATCATATTTGCAGATCTTCTCTGTTTTCAGCACAAGCACTTCAGTGAAGACATTCAGACCTGCCAGTACCGGTCCATAGAGGTTCTGATTGGTGCCGACTACGACACGCCAGCTGACATCTGGAGCACCGCCTGCATGGTGAGTGAGACAGTAGAATGATTAGTAAAATGATTCCAACACTGGAATCATTTTACTGCTACTGTCTCCTTGTGTCCTCTGAAGGCCTTTGAGTTGGCTACAGGAGACTACCTGTTTGACCCGCAGGCAGGAGCTGCGTTCTGCCGGGAGGAAGGTGTGTGTTCAGCTACTTTACCATCGTTATGTTTGAGATAAATAATATGACCATTAAGCAGAATGTTTTCACGTCCGTAGATCATATTGCCCACATCATCGAGCTGCTCGGACCTCTTCCGTCCCAGTTTGCCCTTTCTGGGAGGAAATCCAAACAATACTTCAACAGGAAAGGTAAAGTTAAGTGTTTTTAAAAACATAGACGTTTCTTTGTGCCCAATCTCTTTTTCTCTTTTGGCAAATTTTTGTTTTAATATACTAAATTTTGAATACATACATAATTTATCTTGCATAGCACAAGAAAATACACAAGCAGCATTCAAAATATATGACAAAAATGTTTGGAGAGTTCACTTGTTAAGGCACCATTAGCATCTTCTGTTAGCAATGAACAGCATTAGCGTACTTGCTCCTCTAAGAAAATGTTAATGCATATAAAGAAACACTTACATGAAGATGATATTAGCATTTATTCTCAATTCCCATCAAAATCTCCACTTAGGTAGTTTCTGCTTGTTTTACTTCTCCTTTCATTACTCAATTATTAGTTGATTTATTAGTGTGAATACTAATAAGTTAATTGTTGATTGTTTTTAGTGATTAAATCTAATATAATCATTCAGTCTCTACCTGAAGTGTTAATACTGAGATGTTTACAAAGAGAATTTTCCGTTCCAAGAGGTTTTGGAAGATTTGAGACTGATAAAAAAAATACATACATATATTTCAGTAGTCACTTAACTGATGCAGCTTATGATCCAATGTTTCTAAGGCTTATGACTTTGCTGCTACGAGGCACTGCCCTCTGCTTCGCATGTAAACCTCAGTGAGATCGGCGTTATCCTCATCCGTTCACTGCAATATGTTGATGCTAATCTGAACTCTGGGATTTCTGAAAGCTGCCAGCATTTCAACGTCCAGCATCGACCGTCGCAGACAGCGTTTGTTTCAAAGGTCAAGGGAATAAAGCGGCAGCCTCTGCTTTACGCTATTCAGCCTTTTGTGTTTTCTGCAGAAAAGCACCGCTCAGCCTGAGCTGACCCAGATATTTCTCAAGATGGATTTCATATTTTTGTTTTGAACAGTCTTTGCATCTCAGCGCTTTGACATTAGTTTGATGTTAGTCTGCGCTCCAACACAACCTTTGAGTTCCTGACTGACCAACAGTCAGTCAGAGCTTAAAATTGACTTATTTCTCCCACGAGACGTTTTTTTTCTCTGCATTTCTGTTCTTGCACAATCCTGCTTTTTATTGGAATAACGTTTTTAAAAGCCCGATTCTCACGCAGATTTGTAAAATACATTATATTTATTCAATCTGATTATTTTATATGGGTCTCTTGCTTTTACTGGACCGTATCGACGGTTTATGATATGAGTAATTACAAAGTCAAGCTGGTCTGAGCAGCCAGAAACCCCCTCTCCCTTCTCTTCAGGGCAGCTGCGGCACATCTCCAAACTGAAACCATGGAGCTTGTTGGAGATCCTGCTGGATAAGTACGAGTGGCCGCGAGAGGAAGCGCTCCAGTTCAGTTCGTTTCTCCTCACCATGTTGGAACTGCAGCCAGAGAAAAGAGCCACAGCTGCTCAGTGTTTGAAACACCCCTGGGTTTCCTCCTAGAGATGCAACGCAGCGCCGTGTCGCTAGGGCCATTGTGCAAGAGGAAAACAGTAGTCAGTTTCTGTCAAAAGCTCAGAAATGTTTAAATTCATCTCAGAATATTTCCTGGAAAATACAAGGACATTTCTGAGCTTGGAAAGTCTAATGTTTACTGGGGGGAAAAAATCTTAAATGTTGAGCTTAATCTCATAATTAAAAAAAAACAGTGAAGTCAAAAAATTTGCAGGAAAAAAAATCTGAAATTTTGATCTAAATAATTCATAGAAGCACGTTGCCATTTCTGAGTTCGAAAAGTCAAACATTTGCTAAAAAAAAAACCTTCAAATTTTGTAAATTAAGTAAAATGTAGCATTTTTCCTTGAAAATTTCTGAGATTTTTTCTAAAAAATAAAGAAATTCAGAAACTTCCTTTTTTATCATTTTAGAAAATTTCTGAGATTATTCTCAAAATGTGATGTTTTTTTTTTTGTTTTGGTGGAAATGTACAAGGTTTATATGTACAGCGGCCCAGATACGCTGTTGTACACAGGAGACGATGTCTGGTAAAAGGGACGCTGCCTGCTGTAGTTGTTTGGTGCTGGCATCAGTAAAAACACTGGCACAGACTTTCTTTTTCTTACATTGATTGTTTGCTACTTTAATACTTTCATGCCACAGAGATCAGAGTCTCAATGTTGTTTCCACTTTGTGTTTCTCCTTCATCTTCCATTCTTCCTGGTGTCTCACATTTTAACATGACTATAAAAGACTGAGAATTATGGGAAGTAGTGTTTATAAGATCTTACATTTTTACAAAATAAACATGCAAGAACAACTCTGCTCCGGTTATTATTGGGATCCTTCAATTCAAGCCAACATACATAAGAGTAAAGCTGTCGTCTGCACTCCAAAGACTCCTCACATAAGACTAAATATAACAAAAGCTGTGACAGATGCGTCTTGTTTCCCGCAGAGCGTAGAGATTTCAGCAGGCTGCACATTCCTCGCATGCCCACATTTCGGTGCAGCTCTGAGCAGAGGAGGAGGAGGAGGAGGGGGGGATGGAAGCAAGACGAGGGAGGAGTTAGCTTCATGTAAACTCAGGCATATGTCCGGCTTTCGAAAGCACATTTTCCTGGAGCAGCGACGAGGTGGGAAGAGGACGGAGGAACTCCACCTGATCACACGGGGGGACGTATCTCGTGTTAGATTGTCAGGAAGGCACGGTGAGTCGATTCATGGTTACTCTTGAGTTACTTTGTTAATGTTCAGTCTGATGCAGAACACAGACTGACGCATGGTTCAGTCTGTGTTCATGCCTTCTGCATTTAGAAATGTGTTCATTTGTAGCAGGTTAACTTGTTAATTTGCAATATTTTCCCATAGGGAATATAGTCACCTTGTTGTCTTTATGTGTGTGTGTGTGTTTTGTTGTTTGTTTTACAGCAGCTATAATTTAAACATTGGTTGTCAAACAGGCATGACTAGTTTTACAGTAAAAAAAAAAAAGGTACCAGTTTTGTCCGGCATTTCAGTTTGTTGAGAAGAAAGCCTGAGTAAAAGGTTAAAGTCTCAGTTTTGTGCCTTTGGGTGACACAGCTCTTAACCCCCAGCCAGTTGCCATGCGACTCAAACTCTGAATCAAAAGGGATTACCTCAGCTACCACAGAGCTTTCACAGCTGCATTATTACTCCAAGGTAGCCGGGGTCTTTTCTCTCCTCGCTGCTTTTCCAGAGAACGAGTTCTGTTTAAGATTCAAGCTGTGCTCTTCTCCTCTCTCTTTTCCTTCTTTTCCCTCCCTGCTTCATCTGCGCTCAGGCTGCAGATAAACAGCTTCTAAGTGGGGAAAGCAGCTGTTTGTTACAGATTATTGCAGCTTATTTTAGATACTTTCTTCCCAGAGGTGTATATGTTTTGTGTGTGTGTTCAGATTGGATGTGGCAGCGGCAAGAGCAGCTCCTGTATTGTACCTTGCATAGTAAACACCCATCTCATTATCTAAACACAAAGGGACAGGTAGGGCGACGGGAGCCACGAGAATCCCTTGATCCCTCCTCTTGTACATTTTTTGCTCTTCGTTTATCACTGTCTCTTTTAATATTACTGCACACTGTAACAGTACAATTTTCTTTCTTTTTCCCTTTTTTTCTCAGGATGTGGCTGACTCTGCTCTATGGTTGTGCTGGCGGGGCCGCTCTGCTGTACGCGCTCTACAAATGGGTGATTCCTTCTGTCGTGCAGTACCATGCGGGACTCGTGCTCGTTTGGCACGACACCATCGTGGAGGGATTGCTGAACACAGTGACCCAGACCACGCGTCCTCAGGTGTGCCTTTGCTAGACGCTCGCCGAACACGAGAAATGAACAAAACCTACGTCGAAGGTGTAAGAGTGTCAGGGAAACCTTTTTAGGAAAAAGGTTTCCCTGACACCAAATGCTCCAAATTACCTGGTTTGTTTTCGTCTCAGCAGTGAAACGCAATATTCACATTCTTTGGAAGTTAAGTGGAAGAAAAACGATAAACAAACATGTTGCCCATTCTTCTTTGTGAAACGGCTCAGGTTCAGTGAGATTGTTTGGGACAATTTTCAAGTCTTCCACAGATCCGTAGGCGAAGTCGGGTTTTAACCGGAAGATGAACTTCTCACCCAGTTTTAGGTGTTGTGCAGCTTCAGAGAGCTTTTCCTTTCAGGACTGCTGCTTTGTGTTTAGCTCCGTCCATCACTTTTGTTGATGTGTGGTGTTGATTTCTAGCATTTCACTTGTGGAAAAAATGTGTTTTTTATTTTTTCTCATCTCACCAGAGCATTTTCCTCTAAGTGTTTACGGTGCGCTTTGCAGGACTCGTGGCAAACTGTAAAGTCTTGTGGCGTTCTTTTATCAGTGGCATGCTTGTCTGGAGGCCAAATTTGTGAAGTGGACAGCTAATATGGGCTGATTGTACAGACTTTAGCAGCTCATCCTGAGTTACCATCTTGGCTGTTCAGGTTGGCGGCCATGTCCTAATATATTCTTAGTTGTACCAGTTTCTGTCATACCCAGTTTCACAGGATGGCCTGAACACGGCTCATTATGAATTAAAGGGGAAGTAGAGTGTAAATGTGACTTTTTTGAGTTTTACAATGCTATTCCCCCATCAAAAACGGACCTGGAGTGTTGAATGTTTAAGAATTTCTTCAATCTCCCGTGGCAACCGTTCGGGTTCGTTGAAACTCTTGGGGAACCGAGTGTTCGCGAGCTTCTGCGTAGCTGAGCACTCCTCCTCCATGACTCGGCTCCTTCAAACTAGCAGCAGCAACTAGCAAACTGCTGGTGGAACTGCGCATTCGCTGAGCTCATTATATGAACTGTTTCTTGCTCTGACAAACGTTTGCCTTCAGCACATCAACGTCGCTTCCCCAAACGTTTACGGAGTTCCGGAAAGAGCAGGAGTTTCTTAAAGAGACAGAGGTCCATTTCAAGGCGTTAAACTGCAAAGTCACATTTCTTTTAAGTCATATATATTTTATAACACCTGGATGTAACACAGTTACTTCATTGGTCTATAAATTGATACTTTGTGGCTGGAAAACACATAATACTGCCCCTTTAACACATTTTATTTACTTTATCTTTGGGATGGGCCTTGGTTTCCAAGATGTTGTTTGCTCACTAACTGTCTTTTAAAAACATCTGGATTCACACTGAGATTAAATTTCACACAAATTGACTCTAGCTCTATGCTTGGAGACTTTGGAAGGCAGTCAGTTGGACTGAATTTCATTTGGTGGCATCAGAGTAGCTGAACTTCAGTGCTCCCTTCTTAAGATGTACCGTTTTCCTGCCGTCTCATAAGTACTCGGTGCTTTCTGTTGGGTTGCCAAGATCTGAAATGTGAATACTTTTTCAAGGCAAACCACAGATTGTCATGGCAACATGATACATGTAAAAAAAGTATCCTGGCCTCTTCATTTGGGTTCACGCTCTTGTAGTCGAGAGTGAACTTGTAGGAAAATACACGAGGGAAACTTAAAAGCTCTCTCAAACCCGTCGTGTTGAGATGATCCGATCCGTTAAAGTGTTTGAGTTGCGGCAGGACAGATGCATACTGGGACTCCCTCCTGTCAGCTAAGAAAACAATTCTTGGGCTCAGCAGGCTCAGCAAAACTGCAGAGATGTGCTGAACTCAGCGGTTTTGTCGTCTGAGCCTTCTTAAGGCTCACAACTTGGCATTAACGGCGTGAAACCTTACTCCCAACACAGCGAGTCTCAACAACCCGGCTTGACTGGTGTTTGTGCAGTATAGCATATCAAAATAAAAACACCTGCCTCTGAAGATAACACGAAACCCTTCCTGCAAGAACAGAGACACTTTCCAAAAGGTTTCCACACTTTCCAAAGACTCGGTTCCTCGTTCTCGCTCGCTCGCGAATGTTTACGCTTCACATTCACGACGGCTGAATGTAGATTCTGCTACATTAATCGATGGTTAGTGGTATTTTGCTCGGCCGTGCTTCTTGTTCAGGTGGCTACCATTGATTTAATTTGGACTTAATTAGATAAAAATAAAACGTTTGCACTATTTAAAAAGAAAAGAAAAAGACTCGTCATTTTTAGAACAGTATCTTGATGAATATTGATTATGAGCTAATCTCATAAGGTCAAATATCGATTATAAACAGAAAGAGAGCTGCGATTTATGGGTCAAAGGGCAACAAAACACACTGTGTGTTAGAAAAACAATCCCTCGGTCCATCATCAACTCTCAAGCTCAGCAAAATCCCGACTTGTTTCATGTCACTTCTTTTCTTTTTTTTAAAGTTTGCTCTCTCAGTTTGAGCTGTCATTTCGTGGATGGTTTGTCATAAGCAACTTGGGGCGTAATGTGTCGTATTCAGATTTGAATGTGTGAGTTTATGTTGAGATGGGCTTTTTTATTGCCATGTACAAAAATGAAGTAAATCGGAGGCTATTTATTTATTTATTTATTTTCTTGGCTTTAAATGGTTACATTAGGAAATTATCATAACGTCTGACGGCATTTCCACAGGAGAAATTTCTAGACTTTGATAATCCTTTCATAAGGAACATGGGTTAGCTAACAAGCTAACATGTCGCTAATGAGCCAGTCACTGAGCTGGCTAGCTGATTGGACAGTATTCAGCAGTAAAAAGGCTGTTCGATAAAGATACAAACAGGCTTATAAATATTCCAGTTATCATATCCCCCATAATCAGCTGACAGTAAGCTGTAACACTGGTCTGCCTTCAGGAGGAGAAAATGTTAACTAAATGTGATGAAAAATAATAAAATAGTTTGTTTTTTGCTCACTGGGAGGTTATTGTCACAAATGAAAGAGATCCTGTTTCTTTTTTTTTTTTTTTTTTGCTTTCTTGGCTCCCTGCAGCGGATGTTGGCTGCAGTGCAGAAAAACGCCACTAGAGGGGACCCTCGCAGCGTGGTGAAAGCCATCGATCAGTTCTGCAGACAGAAGGAGTGGGCCATGAATGTGGGAGACGAGAAAGGTGACGACTTTTTTTTTTTCTTCTTCATTGTATTTATTTATTTTTTAAAGTTCACAACTCTGTTCTTTCATGAGGAAAAAATATATTTCCTTTCCGATACGTTTCGATTCGTCCTTCGACCCCCAGGGTGCATCCTGGACTCCGTGGTGACTGAAGTGAACCCGGCGACGGTGCTGGAGCTGGGAACCTACTGCGCCTATTCCACCGTGCGCATCGCCAGCCTGCTGCCTCCTCACGCCAAGCTCATCACCCTGGAGTTCAACCCGCACAATGCCGCCATAGCTCGCCAGGTGATCGCTTGGGCAGGACTGGGCGACAAGGTAGAAGCCAGACGTCTAAAGCGAACTACGAGAACGAGGCGAAAAAAAAACCCCACTTCTGGGTCACATAGCTGAGTGTTTTCTTCCCTCTAGATCCAGTTAGTGGAAGGAGCGTCTGGTGACTGGATCCCCAAACTGAAGGAGAAGTTTGGGATAGAAACGTTTGATTTGGTTTTTTTTGGATCACTGGAAAGATCGCTACCTTCCCGACACAAAGCTGATGGAGGTGCGTTTGTTGTAACACACTTCAGTTTGGATTGAACTCTTCCCTGTTCATTCCACCATGACACAGTTTTTGTTTGTTGTTTTTTTAAATCAGGAGTGCGGTCTCCTCAGGAAAGGCAGCATCCTGTTGGCAGATAACGTCATCTGCCCCGGAACGCCAGACTACCTGGAGTACATCCGCAACAGCCCCCGGTATAAGAGCCAGTACTTCAGATCCCACCTGGAGTACACCAAAGTGGAAGACGGTTTGGAGAAATCAGTTTTCTTAGGGTAGATATTCAATAAAAGAGCCTCAGTCACACATTTCAGGATCATTCACCAATCATAGAATAAGAAATCTCGTCTCTTTTTCTAATGTAATGAAGATGTTGACTTGAAAATAAAAGTAACATGAAATACAAATGTAATGTTGCGTTCTTTGTTATGCTTGTTCCTTAACGTTTTCACATATTGTCATGTTGTATGTTTGTTGGGATTTTTTTTTACATGACAGAACAATTGTTTTTTCCACAAGCCATTTAGGAACTAAGAAAGATGTTGCCTTAGAAAATAAAAAAAATAGATTTTTTATGTCAATATAATTATGTCAAAATACTTAATCAGCAGAAAACTGATATTAGTTCTCACATAGGTTTCTTTTTAATCAAATCTGCTTAAAGTTAATTCAGAGCAATTTAATATAAATCCTCTGAATTGCCAAACCTCTCAAAAATCCTATTTATAAATAATTAAAAAAAACATCTATGTATCTTCCTCATTTAACTCTCACACTGCATATAGCATTGGTGTCTCCTGGGCCGCTAGGGCACTAGCCCAGGGCACCAAGATTAACTTTTTTAGTGGGGGGACAGAAGGGCTGATTTTGGAATGTTTTTTTTCTGCAAACATTGTACCTTATATAAAACTGTCTTTTCTGTAAGTTGTGTGTATCCGTCCAGCACATGGCGGCGGCGATCCTTTAGCCGAGCTCCTAATTGACAGATGAGCTGCGAACTGATCTGGGAGCTGCTCTTTTTTTCAGAGCATCGACTCAAATCAATCGGAAACCTAATCCAGCTACGTTCTGTAGCGCACAAACCTGTTCTGTGCTCTGATATTCTTTGCCATTGTGTGCGTGTATGTGTTGACGGGGTTGTGATACTGAGTGGATGTGGTGTGTGTGTGTTTGTGTGAGAGAGAGGGAGAAGGAGAGAGAGAGCAAATTGCTGCTCATCTAATCTCTCAAAGTGATGGAGTGGGAGGAGGTTTTTTTTCTTTTTTGCTGCAGCTGCACGAGAGAGAGAGAAAAGTGAGCTTGTCCACCTAGTGCTTTCTTCACAGACGGCTGCATGATAATCCCAATCTGAGGCCATTAGTGCGCTGAGAGAGAGAGAGAGCGAGGGCTCACCGGAGTGAGGGAGGGAGGAGTGACTGCGCTGGACAGAGACGCGCACGGCTGAAAAAAGGACGGCAGAACGGGAGGAGAGCTTTTAAGGGATTTGGCAGAGATTTGGAGATTCTCATGCCGTAATGTTGCACTTCCCTCTGCTTCTGCCAGGATGCCGCACTCTAAAACCCTCGAGAGCCTCTTCTTCATTTAGTCTTTTTTAAAATTACATCAGTTTTTTTTTTTTATATTTTCTAACTTGTTTTTTTAGTTGTTTTTTTAACCGTGCAGAGCAGGCAGTCCGAGATGACAGAGCCTCGGGTTTGAAGTGCAGCCCATCGAATCTGGACCGAGGTTGGTGGCCCGCCTGGACAATCTCCTGTGATGGATGAATGAATGAAAATTGATCCATGAAGAATGGGCAGGTGAGCAATGATTTTACTTTTTCATACAAGTTGTTTGTAAAGGTGTATTTTTTTAAGTGATTTGTCTTACTTTCTCTATCGTCCCTGTATTTCAAATTGATTTCAGCCTATTAAATTCAAATTATAAACATCATATATTTTGCTCTAGGCATTACTTAAAATAGCAATCAAAAGCAGAATTTAAATATGTAAAAAGAATCATGCCAAAAATGTAAAAAACAGCAGTTTTGTTAGAATTAAATCTGGACAGATAAAATGACTTCAAACATCCTTGGAGTGAAAAATATCAAGTAAAACTGTCCACAGACAGCTGTGGGTGTTTCTGTCTCTCTTACTCTTCTCATGCAGATATAATCAACCTGGTTGGTGTTTCGAGGCATGGAGTGCCCCGTCAGTTTTTGTGATGTTTTCTGGTTTTGCAAAATTTATAATGTTTTCCATCATCGGCTCTAAGCCCTTCATGATAAAAGCTTCCAGCGTTCACTCCGTGTTATCCTGCAGGTTGTTTACAAAACTCCTCATCTTCTGCTTTTTTTTTTTTTTACTTTACTTTTTATGCACTTGTTTTGACCTTCTTTCTGTTTTTTTTAGTTGTGAAATAAAGCAAAAACATAAGAAAAAAACAAGCAAATGCTAGTTCCTAAAATAATACAACCACAAGATCAGGGGTGTCAAACCCATTTTTGTTTTGGGCCAAATCCAGATCAGGAAGGCTCTTAAAGGGCTGGTTGTGGCAGAATGTATTGATAAAACCTGTTCACAAACTCTTAAAATATCAATGAATTCTTAAAATTAAGCATTATTGAACATTATTTCAGTATTTTCCTCCACTATTTTGTGATTCTTTTTGGGGGTTTTTTGCAATTAAAATCAAAGTGTTTGTGACAGTAATTTAGAAATATTTGCAGATATTAGCGCTTATTTATTATGGTAAATGTTACATTTCTTAGTACTCGCTGTATAGATCTGAGACAATAATCTCACATCAATTAAGGCTAAAGCAGCTGTTTAGTACAAGTAAGAAAATTTTTTTAAATATTTGGGAAAAATCTGCAATAAACTCCCAGTTATGTATTAGAAATAAATTGTTAATTTGTTGATTGTGTGTGAATTTCCATGATAATTATCAAGAAACTGGAGGGAGTGACTGATATAAATTGGCATTAAGCAGATAAAAGCTGCATCAATTTGATTTGTAACATAATATTTAATCTCACTTGTTGTGTAATCTAGATTCTACAGGGCCACATAAAAAACTGCGGCGGGCCGGATTTGGCCCACGGGCTTCAAGTTTGACACGTGACCTAAATTCAGCAGTGACAATGTTTGGTTTTTGTAGCTGAAATATGTCAAAACTGTTTTGATATTTTCAAAACTTGTTCCCCTATATTGAAGTTTTTTTGTGATTTATGTAACGATCAAAGACTGAAATTCTTCTTGCTTTCACACACCTGGGTGTCCATAGCAACCATCTTTTGATTTCTCTCTTCCCAGAAGAAGAAGAAGAGTGAAATCAAGTTGTGATCCAGAATTTCAATTCTAAACTCTGGATCACTCCTTGACTTTTAGAGGTTTCTCAGGTTTTTTGTTGTTTTTTAGCAGCTTTCTTTATGCTTCTGTCTTCCTTAAATGTTGACGTTTGCTCGACTCACCAGGGGTAGAGCTTTATTAATGCTGCATATTTTTTTCTGAATCCATCCTTTTTTCTCTCTGTGCTGACTAATGTTTGAGTCCTGGCTGCAAAAATCAGAGCGATGCTTTAGTCACCATCTTTAGCTGCGAGGTTGGTATAAATGAGGCAGACTGTGTTTGGCTTACGTTTTATTTAAAAAAAAAACCCAACTGATTATTACGGTCATGATCTGATCACTGCATATGTTTCCTGTAACAGGACAAAACATGAACCCTCTGTCCTCAGAACAAATTCTCACTTTCAACAACGACTTCTTCTGAAAACATTCAATCGTCATACAGCAGAATATCATACATGTTTTTCTGGACGACATTATGTTTTCTGTTTTTACAGCAGAATCAGAAGAATATCGTAAAACAGGGAGAAATTAAATATTTATCGCCCTGACTGCTCCTGTTCTCTGCCCCACAGGTAGACGGAGTGGCCCGGTGCTGCCAGTACCTCTGCTGGACATCATCATGATGCCAGAGGCCGGTCCATACCATCTCCTCTGCCGTTCCACCTCACTGTTTGCGTCCCATCCATGGCTTTGTGTGCTGTGGCTCCTGCTGGTGGGCTTCAGCCCCCTCTCACTGGGCACCCAGCCCCAGCCCCAGTCCAGCCTCAAAATCGAGGGCGACATCACCCTGGGCGGGCTCTTCCCGGTCCACTCCCGGGGGCCTGCCGGTGTGCCCTGCGGCGAGATCAAGAGGGAGAAGGGGATCCATCGGCTGGAGGCCATGCTGTACGCCTTGGACCAGATCAACAGCGACCCCGACCTGCTGCCTAACATCACCCTGGGGGCCCGGATCCTCGACACCTGCTCCAGGGACACCTACGCCCTGGAGCAGTCGCTCACCTTTGTCCAGGCCCTCATCCAGAAGGACAACTCGGGGGTCCGCTGCTCCAACGGAGAGCCCCCCATCATCCCCAAACCGGAGAGGGTGGTGGGAGTGATCGGGGCGTCGGGCAGCTCCGTGTCCATCATGGTGGCCAACGTGCTCAGACTGTTTGCGGTGAGCCTTTACTTCTTTTTGCTCATGAAGGGAAACAGCTGAGTGGCCTGAATGTCACTCAGCTGTCCTTCTGACCGACAGAGATGGAAGCAATAAACTGCTAAAAAATGTCTGGGGTTTTTCAACTGATTTAGGGTTATTTTGATGTTCCCAATCCAAAAGTCACATTGGTTTTGATCAGTCCGGACAAATATCTAATCTATGGAGCAACATGAGGATCAAAATGCATGACTTGTTCTCACATCTGGATTGGTTTCCTGAGAATCTGATCAATGAGTGACGAGCAGGAACAGACTCCATCAGGACAGGAAAGAGACGGAGACGAAATGTTCAATTCACATGTTCTTCTCCATATCAGTGATTATTATTTTATTTACAGAAATGCAAGTTTATAACATTTAATTAATACACTCTGTTCTCCTAAAACCTTTTTTGGATAAGAAATATTAACAGAAATGAACTGATAATGTCACAAAAATTTCATCGATTTAGTCAGAAGATCAGATTTTGAGCTATAAGCTATAGAACAAAAACCTGATTGAGAAAAAATTGATGTAATTTTAGCATTCAGTGGTACAAAATAGTCCTAATTTAGTTGAAAAAACATATTTATTATTTGTAACCCAGGCCTGGTAGTGCGTCAGGCATGAGCTGCAGATACTTTAGATAGGCCCAAATATTGTGACAGTTGATATTTCTGAAGGTTAGCGAAGCAAAAAAAAAAAATAATAATTGAAAATGTTTTCCACTTTATAAACACTCTAATGCAACAATTGTAAAATTGTTTCCAAGTTTTCAATTTAACTTCAGATTTAATTGGTTGACTAATAACCTCTCTCAAAATGACCAGATCTTTTCTAACGTTACTTATTGTCAGTCGTCTCTATCTTTTGAGTTTGGTTCCTTTGCACTCTCTACCTGTTTAGCACCATATTTGTTTTTGTTGTTGTTGTTTGTCTTAAATCCCACCACTTGACTGAAAGCATCTGTGTTTGTTCCAATAGGACTTGGTTGGCATTCATTTGAAAAAATATATGTCAGATGCTGACTGACTTCTTCTGGCCTTAAAAACGAGTTAATATAATATATAATATTGTTTTTTTTCTTTTGGTGTCTGAAATTGGCATACTGAAAATTCAGGTGTTTTTGTTGTGCAATAACCACAATCTTGTTTTGATCTGTTTGTGTTTGAACTTTTGGTTTTCATTCATGTTCCTGTTCTGATTGTGTGTTTGCCTATCTCTCACTATTTTTGGTTTGTTCCTTCATATTAGTTTATTCATCCTCATCATTTCTGCTTTAAGCTGGTTTAATTAGTTTCATGTTTCTTTCCGTTTCCTGTTTGTCAGTTTCAGTATTTCTCCCCTCTGCTTTGATTCACCTGATTCCCCTCCCCAGCTGTTTTCATGTCCTCATGTGCCTCCTGCCTGCTCCCTTCCTCAGCTGCATCCACTCACCTGTGATTAGCTCTTCTAGCGCCTTTATCTCTCAGTACTGAAGCTGCCCTTCCTCTTTCACTCATTGCTGGATCCTCTGTTATGGTGCAGAACTGTAGCACAAAATGAAAATGACATAATTTTGAACACGTTTTCCCTGATGAAGATCAGTAAACTTTTATGTATTCAGTCCCCTTTAATAGAATACCGCTAAATAAAATCCAGTATAAGTAATTGGCTTCAGAAACCGCATAATGAATTGAAAGTAATCTCGGTATGAATCCAGATGTTTTTTGAAGGAGAGTGTCAGTCTATAGCTGATGTGAGAAAATGTGCTGAAAAGGCAAATATTAGTCAAACATCTCAAATCTGAGCTCCACTTTAGTCTTCAGACTTAATTCGTCTCGAATTTTGTGAATTTTTACTATTTTTACTTCAGCTTATAATCCACACACTTCTCTGTGATCTTTCTAATAAAATAGGCATAAAATACCCTGACGTTTGTGAACGCAGCATGACAAAATGTGACTAAATTTTAAATGGTAACATATTTTTAACTCGCTGTCCCTGCATGCCACTATCTCATTCTGTCATTCAGTTATCCGACAAGCTGAGCTGAAAAACCAAACCAGGTGTTTTGTACGCGCCTGAACGTCGGGGCGCGCGTTGCAGAGCGCGTTGCAGAGCGCGTTGCAGAGCGCGTTGCAGAGCGCGTGCTGAGGCAGCAGCCAAACAGAAGCGGCTTGCAGTCCAGACAAATGTTAACTACAGAATCACAGAGCCCACCCTCCTCTTATAAAACCTCTCAGCAGCTCAATGGAGGGATGGGAAAAAACAAAACAAAACAAGACAGTATCAGAGCAGCAGGATGACGCTGATTCAGGGTGAAACTAACTTATGACCTGGGTTGGGTACATTTAAGCTAAATGCTGTATTTGCTCCAGATAGCAACAGACTGCAGAGGCTTCTAGTCTGAGATACAATATAGACTAAATAACTGATCTTAATCGGGCTGGGTGAGTTACATTATTATTATTGTTACTGTTATTGTATATTTTTATGCAATGACTGATGCAAACAAGGCTTCCTGCCTTGACAAATGTCCACTCAACACTAGTTTCAACTTTTGTTCCAAACATGTGCTAATATGAAATAGCTGCAAACTTAAAGGCTGTAGGCACGATGAGCAGAAGCCAGGGAAGCAGCCAAGAGGCCTAACAACTGCAGAAACATAAAGGTCAGATTTAAGAATCTATCAACGGGACAACCTTTAGTCCCTGCACTCCGTGAATCCGACCTTTTTATGGAAGATGGGCAAGAAAAAATAAAATAAAAAAAAAAACAAGAAGCTCTATCTTCAGTGTGCCACCAGCCATGTAGGGGACACAGCCAATATGTGGCAGGAAATGCTCTCCGTAGCTGACACCAAACATCTTTAGAGAAACACAATATGTTTTCAGAAACCCACAGATCTGTTCAGATCCGGGTTGAGTTGGGCCCTGACCACGCGGCAGGACACAGTGACCCCAACATGCACCGACTTTTATCAAAACACATTCATGTGTTAAAATTTGGGAAAAATATAAAGGTTTCAAAAACAAGTCAGGCAGTGAAAGGATGCAAAGAGATCATAGTTCAATTCGCAATAATTAACCCATTTCAATGTTTATTTGAATAAGAATTAACAACTCTAATGGAAGTTCATTACAAAAACATAATCTGTCATTGTGTCTTTTACACACCCGCCTCGGGAAATGCAGATTTTTCCCTTTCGACTCATAAATTTGTGCAGCTTCTCACAGCCGCCGCTCCTGCTCTGAACCTCGTCTTTGACGGTTTCGGCAAGATGTTCCCTCATGAAGGGGATCACTATGCCGCCGATGTGGCTCATTGATTGTACCACCAGAATTAGAGCGGATGCCTCTGTGGGATTAATTTGCTGGGGATTATGCGTTGTCTCGCTCATTAGTGATTTGTATGCAAACATTTGGATCTGCTCTGTGATCCTGGTGCAGACTCTTCATTTCATAAAAGAGGTTTCATTTTATGAGGGGGTTGGGGATGTTGCTTGAAACATCAAGCAGGAAATTAGGAGTTTGGGAGGCTTCAAAACAGCTGCTACACTGAGCTGCATCAAGCAACATTTATTGTATGCCTT
The DNA here is from genome assembly GCA_033032245.1 of Poecilia picta. Taxonomy (NCBI): domain Eukaryota; kingdom Metazoa; phylum Chordata; class Actinopteri; order Cyprinodontiformes; family Poeciliidae; genus Poecilia; species Poecilia picta. Next base: position 6,701,086 of record CM065357.1, on the reverse strand, counting down.
ACAGCTGAGAAATGCTAACCTTTTTCCAGTCTCTTGATCGCCGTCTCTCCCTCTGTGCTTAACATAATTTGCTTAAAACCCCTATAATCCTTCTAGATAATCTGTGAAATGGTTCTCGCCCCTCTCTCCTTCTCCCTTGCCCAGCCCTTGTGTCTACCTTTCCCCCCCCTCGTCTCGCTCCCTGCTCCCTGCGGAGGGCCTCAGCGTTAAGCCACGCTGAAGCCCTGGATGGCATTAGCAGGTTCAGGGTTAAGGCTGCCAACATGCACTGCCGTCATTAAAAGAAGTAGCACACTAGTAAATTAATCTCCATATCCATTTTTTTTTTACCCAGAAACAAATGCTTTTAGCTTGTTGCATCTGAATTTCTATGTCAGCCACTAAGAGTTAAATCTAGACCAAATGTTTGTTTTTTTTATGCTCAACATTCAGGCAGGATAAATATAGAAAGCCTTCATTTAGACTTTGTGTTTCTGTGAGTAAGTGGTGCATCATCCTCTGACACGGCTCACTGCGTCCTCTTGTCGTTTCTTTTTTACCTTTTTTTTTTTATTCACGCATCGGCCTAATAATCAGCGGCGCTCGCATTTTCCACTCGACCCGTCCTCTCTGCTCACGGCTGACCCGTCCCGTGTGTGTATGTCCCAGATCCCCCAGATCAGCTACGCCTCCACCGCCCCGGAGCTGAGCGACAACAGCCGCTACGAGTTCTTCTCCCGCGTGGTGCCCCCGGACTCCTACCAGGCCCAGGCCATGCTGGACATTGTCAAGGCCATGGGATGGAACTACGTCTCCACGCTGGCCTCCGAAGGCAACTACGGGGAGAGTGGCGTGGACGCCTTCGTGCAGATATCCAGAGAAGCAGGTCGAGTTTCGCTGCCTGCGAGACTGTAAATTTGTTTCTGCAATTGAGGGGGATTACTCATCGAGCTGCACTGCTCTCGCTTATTAAACGACTGGAACATGAAAGGGCAATCCTTTAATACTCAATGATGAACAAATGCAGCTCATTGTCTTATAAGTAAATTTATGGGTTAAATACCATTTAAAGTCATACCTCAGTGACCACAGAGGGCACGCTACCACTTTGATGTTTATAGCAATTTGGACAAACAAACCGCTGGTAAAGATGTGTACAAGGGCTTAAAATGAATTCATGTTTTCTATTGCAGGAATATTATCCTAAAAATCCATAACTAAATTGAGGAATTGTTGTTTTTAATGGTATAATTTTTGGTACAACCAATGTAACTCATTATTGGGGCCTTTTCGAAGGGGCTGGAGCGTCTCTCTATGGTGACTAAATGATGAGCGACATGGGGGTAGATGTGGGAGCGGAACGGCTCCTAATCAGTTATTGATTTGCACAAGCAACAGCTGTTACTAGTAACTTCAGAAAATGCTGACTAGAAATAATTTTTCTGCCATTATTTTGGCGCCACACCTGACGTAGCACCCCACACGTCACGTTAGATACCCACTTTTTGGGTACGGCTGAAAACTCTTTTGAAATAAGTGTAACAAGCACATATTTTAAACAAATTTACTTTTTAAAGTTGATTAGAGTTTCTAAAATATTCTAGCTAATAACCAAATCACTTTCTGTTCACCTGGGGAATAGATATACATAAAACTATAGGAAAGAATGGCATTCTAGGGTCAACAAATCTCCAGAACTTATTTTATTCCTTCCCCAAAGTTTCTTGGTGTGGCATTAGGAACTTTATGTAATTTCAAAATATTATGTTAAATAAAAAAAAAATCTGGTGGTCAGAAAGCAGGAAATGGATCGGCATTCATAAAGACCCAAAACATTTGACCAAGTCACAAAAACAGCAACGATTTTGTCACTGACGATTTAAATAAAGGCAGTTATTTCTCAAAAGTTAGATTTTTCTCATTGACAGATAACGTAACTAGGATGAAAGATAAATATTTTATGTCTGTTTACACATCTTTACCAGTGCAAACTGAGCAGATGGTCATAATTTCTTGTCGGGGAATCGTAACAAGTCAGACGTTAGCACCAAGTCCAGAGCTAACAGCTGTGTTTTCACATTGAAAAAACAGAAGGAGTCGTACAAATTCCCTGCAGCCACACTTGATGGTACTTAGTGGTGCTACACAAAAAGCTAGCGTGCCAAATTAGGCTTTTTAACAGTGTACTTGCTAAAGAGCAGCATGCTAGCAGAAGTCTCAGAGCCCCTTGCGTGACCCTACATTCTTGAATCTTTCATGACTACACTACTAAGAACTTATTATGCCTGACTTTTGAGATAAACCAGGGCAGCAACTAAACCACGTACACCTCCTATCAATATTTGACAGAATACATGTAGCCCTGCAAAACTGTTTGTATGTATTGATTTTTCTAGACAGCTGTTGGTTGTGCATTTCGCAAAGTTGGTGTTTCACGGAAGTGTAGCAAGAAGAAAACTTCTTGAAGACTTCTTGTTAGATTTTCTCTTAACGCCTATGAAATAGTCCTGCTTGCAGTTGGTAGAGGACACAACAAGCATGTGGAACAAGATGTTTTTGTTAACATTGAACAGATAATTTATGCTGAAAAACCAACGGAAATGAAATAAAATGCATTGGTTCTGATAGCTTTTTTCCACCTAATAAATGAAATTGTTATTTAATAGCTGGATTTTGTTTTGTACTCGTCGTTTGATATTAAAATTTGTTTAATGACCTGAACATTTAAAGGAGTAGTACTGTGTAAAATTAACTTGAGTTTTACATGATGTTATGATGATATTCCCTCATCATACCTTGAGATTCTATCATGCATGTTTGAGAAATCCTTTAATCTCCGACGGCAACCGCTCAGCTGTGCATAATGCTTGGTTGGACCTGCCTTTGCCTTTGAGACGCAGCTCCTCCTCTGAGCTGCAGTTTCCAAGCTTCTGAGCTTTGGCCTCACAGAGCAGCTTCTCCCCTACTCAGCTCCTTCAGACTAGTCATCAGCAATTAGCAAACATCTGCTGGAACTGTGCATGCTGAAGAGCTACTTCTCAGTAAAACACTGGTAAAATCGTTGTTAAAAGGCTAATAGAGGAGCCATATTGTGAATTCTTCCTAAAGGCGGAGTTTCAGAAAAAGCAGGCGTTTTTTAAAAAGATAGAGGCCCAATTACAAGGTGCTAAACTTCAAAGTCATTTTTCTTTTAAGTTGCATTTGATGTCTGTAGAATTTCTATGACAACTGAAAGTAACACAGTTACTTGACAACGATATAAAACGGCACCATGTGTCTGGAAAACACACAAGAAATTTCTGGGACGGTAAAATACTTTTTACAGCACGTTATTTAATTACCCTTTGGAACCAATGAAGTATTTTTGAACTGAATTGGATGTACAGTCCTGACATCGTCTGTACTGCCTGTTTTGCAGGGGGTCTCTGCATCGCTCAGTCCATCAAGATCCCCAGAGAGCCCAGACGAGGCGAGTTCGACAAAATCATCAAGAGACTGATGGAGACGTCTAATGCTCGCGGAGTCATCATCTTTGCTAACGAGGACGACATCAAGTGAGTCAAGCTCCGCTGGCGGCCGCAGTTATGATACGAGAGATGACGAAACCTACCACAGAATAATCCATTGATTTTTGTGATTGTGTGCTTCAGACGGGTGTTGCAGGCTGCGAAAAAAGCCAACCTGACAGGCCACTTCCTGTTTGTCGGGTCCGACAGCTGGGGGGCCAAAAGCTCCCCCATCGAAGATCAGGAAGAGGTGGCAGAGGGAGCGGTCACCATCCTGCCGAAAAGAGCCTCTATTGATGGTACGCGAGATTTATACATCTGGGACGGCTGGATGCACATCGAATGGGATATTACATATGACATTGATCGATGAGTCAACTAATAATGCAATAAAATAGTTCATGAATGACTGATACGTCCGATCTGATATTGCCGTCCTATTTAAATTGAGGAAACCAGAATCACATTCAAACTTGCTTGTATAAAAACAGGCCTTTTTTTTCCCTTCTGATTTTCACCCCAGCTGTGTGTTTCACTGACGTATAAGCCCTCATGAACTTGAACTCAATACGAAATGCTTCTCGATCCAGGTTTTGACCAGTACTTCACCTCGAGGTCGCTGGAAAACAACAGAAGAAACATCTGGTTTGCTGAATTCTGGGAGGATGACTTCAAGTGCAAACTGACTCGACCAGGCATAAAATACGACCCCGACAGAAGGAAATGCACAGGTGAGGAGGCCACAGTTTCAGCAGGTAGCAAAGACGGCGACCTTACACGTCTGAAACTTAACCTCGGCTCTCTGTGTGTGTGACATGATGTTTCCCGCTAGGCGAAGAAAGGATCAGCAGGGACTCTCAGTACGAACAGGAGGGGAAGGTGCAGTTTGTCATAGACGCCGTGTACGCCATGGCCCACGCGCTGCACAGCATGCACATGGACCTCTGTCCCGGCTCCATGGGCGTCTGCGAGAAGATGGACCCCGTGGAGGGTCGGATGCTCCTCCAGTACATTCGCTCTGTAAACTTTAACGGTGAGTCCTCAGCCGCCGGTCTGATTTTTCCACCTTTTCCCGTGTCACGTTTAGAAAAGAGGACAAACTGGAAGGAAATTAAGATTTAGGTCTATCAAAGGCCGTTTTGACAAAAAAAAAAAAGAAGAAGAAAAGAAGCTGATTTAAAGGGGAGAGTGGCAGAAGGGAAGGCCAGCTTTAATGTGAAAGCTTTGAGATGCTTTCTGCTTATGCTCCAAACTTCAGAACACAACACGTTGCTTTCAAAGAGCGCCCCCTCCCCTCGAGGCCACTGCCTTGGTCTTTTGTGTGCACAACACTCCCGCTTTTCATCACTCTTTCGTCTTTTATTGAAAAGTAGTCACAGTTTGGAAAAATGAAAAGAAAAAAAAAGTGTTCTATGAAAGCATCCTATTTACTGCTTTCCTCCTTCCTGGGCGACCTTGTCTTGTATAGAAGACTTTCTGATTGAGAGCGCCTGCAGGGACCCGAGAGGAGCATTCAATCACGTTAGGGCAAGAGAGCAGAGTGCGCTGAAAGACTGTACGCTTGGAGCCACTAAAAAGCGTCCTGCACTTAGCTTTCAAATGACTGCGAGACTAAAGTAAGCAATACTGTATTCAACAGTGTGTGGGCATTTTCTCTCTCTCGGTATCCTCGGTTTCTCTGTCACATGTCTTGTGTGGGTTCAACTTCTTAAAAGTCTTCCTCCAAACAACAGGCAGCGCAGGTACGGCGGTGATGTTCAATGAGAACGGAGACGCTCCCGGTCGCTACGATATCTTCCAATACCAAATGTCCAATGTCAGCAACCCCGGCTACAGGGTCATCGGCCAGTGGACAAACCACCTGCGACTTACCGTAAATATCTGCACCACTCAGACCTTTTATACCAACTACTAGGAAATTACCAGCAAAAGAAGTATCTAGTTTTGACAAAGAGAATCTGTCAGTAGAGAAAATAAAAATAATAGTGATATAATAAAAAAAGATGATATGTTTCTGTTTTTATTTTGTCACAGGTGTTAGAAAATGATCATTGGTTTTCTAAATCCTACATTATTCTTCAAAATAACACCTATTTGCAATATATACTGTTTTATTGCTAACTTTGCTAATATCCAGGTGAATTTGCCTCATGCTAGTGCATGTTCCACCTGTGCTTTCAATATGAAAAATCAATTAGACGTGAGTCTAAGTGAGAGGGGCTTCAGTCCACAATGGACTGTAAGATTTGGATTAAGAAATTTCAACCTTTCCAACATTTTCCAGTGGGAGAAATCAGCTGGCGTGAATAAAGTCAGAAATCTAAATAGAAAATTCCAAATTGTGAGGTTTTGTTTTTCAGCTCAGTCAAGTTTAGCAAAAAATATTTTCTACTAGTGTTATCTACGTGATGACAGACATCAAGACTGGCTACACGACTATGTGTTTGAACATCTACCGTAGCTGGAGGAGATGCAGTGGTCAGGAGGCGACCGCAAGATCCCGGAGTCCGTGTGCAGCTTCCCCTGTGAGCCCGGTGAGAGGAAGAAGATGGTGAAGGGCGTTCCCTGCTGCTGGCACTGTGAGCTCTGTGACGGCTACCAGTTCCTGCTGGACGAGTTCACCTGTGACATGTGCCCTTCTGACATGCGGCCCCTGAAGAACCGCACAGGCTGTCGGCCCACACCCATAATCAAGCTGGAGTGGAGCTCTCCCTGGGCCATCATCCCCGTCTTCCTGGCCATACTGGGAATCCTAGCCACGACCGGAGTCATCGCCACCTTTGTCCGATTCAACGACACGCCCATTGTTCGCGCATCTGGCAGAGAGCTGAGCTATGTTTTGCTGACGGGCATCTTTCTCATCTACCTCATCACCTTCTTTATGATTGCGGAGCCCAGTGCGGGTGTGTGCACCATACGCAGGCTGCTGCTGGGTCTCGGGATGTGCATCAGCTACGCCGCCATGCTCACCAAGACCAATCGGATCTACCGGATCTTTGAACAGGGCAAGAAATCAGTCACGCCTCCCAAGTTCATCAGCCCCACTTCTCAGCTGATTATCACCTTCATCCTCATTTCGGTTCAGGTAAACCGGTAAATGTTTTCGTGACATACGTCATCAGTTCGGTACCTGCAGCAGTCTAATGCTTCTGTCTCTCTCTGTAGTTACTGGGGGTGTTCATTTGGTTTGGGGTGGTTCCCCCTCACACTACCATTGACTACGATGAGCTAAAGCCTCCAAATCCGGAGTTTGCACGTGGGATCCTGAAGTGCGACATGTCCGATCTGTCCCTCATACTCTGTCTGAGCTACAGCATTGTGCTCATGATCACCTGTACGGTGTACGCCATCAAGAGCAGAGGAGTCCCGGAGACCTTCAACGAGGCAAAGCCCATTGGCTTCACCATGTACACCACCTGCATCATCTGGCTGGCCTTCGTTCCCATCTTTTTTGGAACAGCACAGTCTACAGAGAAGGTACAAGTACGAACTCTGTTTTCTGCTGCCCAACATCTAGGACAGCAGATGTTGGACAGTTAGCTGACATATTTTTCTAATGAGGACATTTTTTTAATTTTGAAGTTTCTTTGATTTAAAAGCATCACATTGTCCATTTTTGCTGTAATTAAAGTGGTAGAAATAAGATATTAAAACAAATAATTGGGTCATTTGAAACTAGGTCAGGATGACAGGTAAACGCACCTCTAGTCTTATTGAGCACTTAGAGTACTTTATACTGTGGAATGTACTTTCACTATTATGTATTCAGACTTTTCAGACTACCCTGTGTGCACGTTCTTACCATTCACTAATCTAAGTGTCAATGAACACAAGTGTGATGCAGGGTTCAGTACCTCACATCTTGCCAGCGGATACAGTAGGAATGCTCCACTATTGCCTTTTAACTGCAGATATGTAAAAAAAGAAGAAAAAAACACTCAAGACCTAGGCTGACGGAGGTCTGAATTGTTCAGTGGAGTCCCTGAACCTCTGAAGTTTTGCAACTTTTGCGCCACCCGTCACTTATACTGAACAATTCAGATTATGTTCTTTTAATGCAGGTACACCTGCACTGGCATTTCAACGAACCCTTCATGAGGGCCATTTTCAGAGAATACCGCACCCAAACTTAACTTTCTGGGCTGTGTGCAAACAATATGCAGTGGAAATCTAACATGTCACACCATCGCACACCACAGTGAAACATGGTGTCAGCACTATGCTGTGGGCATGGGGACAGGGCAGCTGAAGCTCAGCAGAAGATGGATGGAGACTAAGAGTTGTGAACACATTTGCAAAGTGCTGTAGGTCTAAAAAAAAAAAGACAATAGATGCTCTGTTGACTCATTTTAAGACAACTCTCTCTCCTTTATCCTTATGAAGGCATTAAATCGGTGCAGTGGCTGAAAATATTGCCACACACAAAGGAAAGCACACTCACAGTTGGAAAGTGAAAGAAAAGAAACCCTCAAATCCTCAAAGTGAAATCTCGGTTTGCTGCCTGTCAAATCGTATTTGCTTTCTGCTGCCCTCGCAGAACATTCTGCCACCACTGTACTTAGGGTTTAAATTAGCTTCGGGGTTATTTTTTGCCGCAACAAAATACGGGACTGATGGAGGAATATCAGAGAAAAAAATACGGATAGGCTTTGACTAATCGAGAGCCGCATTATGGCTCAGTGAACCTGAAACAATTAAAGCCTTGGGGTGCTTTTAAAGTCTTTTCACCTCTTCAAACTGGAAGTGAAGTGAATGAAGACAGGAAGGGAATAAGAAAGGAGGACAGACGAGCCGACAGGATGATCCCGACCGCTCGGAGACCAATTTAACCCTCTCGTTCAATTAATAATCACTTTGGGAAAAACGGCTAAATATAGGCCGCGTCTTCTGTCCGCGTCGTGGAAGTGACATCTGTTATCAAGCCGTCACGTGCAGAGAGCCGCGCGCGGGGAGGAGCTGGTCTGGTCTACCTGTTAGCTCGAAACATGGCGGCGGCAAAGTTATCTGTTTCTGAGCACGTCTCTCTGCTCGCCCCAGGGCCAAACACACACACACACACACACACACTACAACACACACACACACACACACACACACACACACCACACTGTACACACACACACACTATACACTGTACTACAAAATCACTGAAAGCTTCTCCAAGAAAGAAGACTTCTCCGAGAAGAAATAAATAATAATACAAAAAGGGAAACATGCGAAAGACGGGTGAGGACAGCAGTAGCGGTATAACCTCAACTCAGAAGCGGCGGAATGATGGTTGGTGATTTATTTATGGCAGCAGACGTATGTCTTATTCATGGCACATGGACTTCATGTTTTTTTTTTTTTTTGCCTTGACAGATAAAAAAAAAAATAAAAAAATTATATATATTATATATATATAATATATATATATATATAATTTTTTTATTATATATATATATATATATATAATTTTTTTATTTTTTTTGTATTTCTTCTCGGAAAATAAAAAAATTTTGTATTTTTTTATTTTTTTTGTATTTCTTCTCGGAAAATAAAAAAATTATATATATATATATATATATATAATTTTTTTATTTTTTTTTATCTGTCAAGGCAAAAAAAAAAAACATGAAGTTTTGGGTATATATATATATATATATATATTATATATATATATATATATATATATATATATATATATATATATATATATATATTATTTATTTATTATTTCACATGTTATTGGTACTTTTTGCGACGGACCCACACTAAAAAAATAAAACTAAAAAGAATGAAATTACAAGAATAAAGCTAACATTATGAGAATAGTATTCTGAAAATAAAGTTATAATATTACGACTTTATTCTCAAAATACCTACTTTTGTCCTATTGCAACATTATTCTCGTGTCATTAGACTTTATTCTTGTAGTACAACTTTTTTCTTGTTTTATCTTAGTATGGCCGCAGTGCTCTGTTGTACATTTTGATTATTTTTGCCATATTTTTTGCAGAAGTAAAGTAAACGGTGAAGAGGAAATGTGAAAACCCAGAAATGGGACATCTTCTCCAGACTACATATACAGAGACATAAACCATTCATCAGGGAACACTGGCCGCTGTGGTTTAAAATGAAAATAAATAAATAAGACAACCTGTTCTCCTGAACCTTGTTGTTGTTCCCAACTCCACTGCTTGTGTTTCTCACCTTCTGAGTGTTTCTCTGTCTGTAGATGTTCATCCAGACCACCACCCTGACCGTCTCCATGAGCCTGAGCGCCACCGTTTCCCTGGGCATGCTCTACATCCCCAAGGTCTACGTCATCATCTTCCACCCGGAGCAGAACGTCCAGAAGAGGAAGCGCAGCTTCAAAGCCGTGGTCCAGGCGGCCACCGTGTCCACACGCCTGTCCCAGAAGATCAACGACAAGCAGAACGGAGAGTCCAAGATGGAGCCGGACAGGTCTCAGTGACACGACGAGGGGGAGGGGGACATTTAGAGGTGGAAACATCTGAGCGTCTCTTTCTGTCCTTCTGTTGTGGAACCAAACTACCAGCAAATGTGGAGGTTTATAAAACTTTATTCAACCTGGAGGGAAACATGGAAACAAAGGAGAAACTGACACATAGGGACTGTGACAATACTGAGCCATCTTGAATCAAATGGAAAAACAACTGATTTTTTATGCTCCTTTATCCACCTACAGCTCTTGTCTAAAATTTGCACACACTCATCATGGTTATGGATGTTATACTCATTTTCAGGCTTTTATTGTTGGACATTATTTATACAATAGATTAATTACATTTCAAAAATATGAAATTGGTGCACAAGTTTGGATTCACTGTTGTTGATTTTCTAATCCACAAAGGGACAAAATGAGACGCAGGAGCTCAAATACGTACGTAAACATCCTTCCATATTTGAGTAAATGTCCTTCAGCACATTGCAGAGAAACCACACGCTTTTTGAGGCCATCAGCAGAATTCTGGCATAATTCTGCATGGATATTTCATGGATATATTTATAATTTTCACCCTTTGTGGAGAACAAAAAATTCACAACTACTTTCTATTTCAAAAAGTACATATATGCTGTTTGGATTAAAGAACAGTTTAAATGTGTCTCTAAAAGCCCTTAACGATTGGTGGACATAAACGTCTCAGCAGGACTGTCCTTATACCTCAGCTCAACGGAGGCGTGTTAGGAGTTTAAACGCTCCTTCGGAAATACTTCTTAGGAGAAAGAAAAGCATTTTCCTTTGTCCTACAGGAAGATTTACATCGTGAGTGGAAGCCGTTGGGACCAAGCGGCTCCTAAAGCACTGCATGGTTTCTGTGTTTTATGTGTTTCTTATGAATGTTTCACACGTTGTTCATGAGGGATGACCGTCTCTTACCACACTGGGGGGAGAGAGATTTAAAACATATCACTATGTCTGTATCACTGCTGGACTCAATAGCCAGTCGCTTGTGTCACGCAATATTTCTTTTTTTTTTTTTTTTTTTTACTAATGTAATAATGAGACAACCTAATTTATTTTTAGGTGGAAACTTCATTTAGGGGCACAAACAGGACATGGGTGATTGTGAGCAGGATGTTTGTTTTCTACCTGGCACTCTTACATCAGCATTCTGGAAGACAATGTTTGGTATTTCCCCATATTGTTTGTGAAAATATGAAGCGTTCTGTGAAAAGGTCAGGCTGCGTGGCAGCTATATGACTCCCGCCTGGGAAGCTGCCAGAGCGCAGCCGATCGGCCTTCATCACCATGACAATACATTTGAGGAAATGTTGGGAATGATTAAAACGACACTGAATCAATACGAGCTCATGTTCGCCTAATAGACCTTTTTTAGTTTCCTTTGTAAGTTTCATTCATCTCAGGATTTTTTTTTCTTTTTACAACAAAGTAAATAGTTAAGGAGGACGACTTGAACTTTTTAAGTTGTTTCACCGAACTAAAGAAAACATTTTTACCCATTAGTGGTGCTTCTTTGTTTGAAGGATGGGCTGTAGGTCTGCGTTCCTTTTTTCTTTTGAAGAAATTAACATTTTTAGTTTGAAGTCCAAAAAGGTAACAGAGAATTCAAACATGTTTTAGTTCAGAGTTGGATTTTTTTTTTACCTAATCTTATCCTCAAAATTGAAAATCATTGCCTTTCTTTTGATGTTTAGTGATAGAAATAAAATGGCATTAGCTTGTACTGCTAACAGCAGCGTTAGCACACCAGTTAGCAAATCCTGCTGGTTTTTGAACCTTGACCTGGAACATGGCTTACTCGGGTGTAATGTTACATCACTTCAACTAATTGAATCCTATCAGAACCGAGCAACTACCTTCACTTAATTCACGTTTACATCACATAAAATGTTTTCTAATTGAAGAACAACCTGAAAAGAAATTATTTAAGTTGGATTATTATGGTTTACAGCTATGAAAATTCAAATTTCAGCTTCATAAGTAAAAATACTACAAAAAGCAACAGACACGTTAAATAAATAAATACAATAGTTTGCACTGCCCTCTGCTGGAGAGCACCACTCAGTGCAAATATTAAGAAAAGAAACAGACCCAAGCTAAAATAAAAAAAGTTTATTTTTGAGCTGGTTGACACAAACATAATTCTTCTATCTAAATGTAAATCTTTATGACATGTTTAAAATCAGCTGAAAAAGGGGAAAATAAAAAACTCAGACAGTAATGCATCTAGTCAGAAGCGCTTCAGGACAGACTGAGTATAAACAAATTCTTCTCAACGCAACAACAAAAAAAGACTATATACATCAGACATGTTAAAAAATAAAGGCAGCATTTGTTGTTTTCTGAGGTTCATTTTCCTGTTTTTTTAAAGAAAGTAATTATAAAGTTCTGCCCTGACCCGTACCAGACCCTCCCACCCCCGTTCTGGGCCACAGCAACATCAATGATTTGTTTTCTCCCCAAAATGTCCCGACTTCATTCCAGGAAGCTGTCCAGAGTCAGACATGATGGAATCTTAGAGAGAGGCCGAGTCACTTTTTTCCTTTTGGCTTTCAGCAGAGGCCGGATCTCGGATAAAGGAGACTGGATCAAAAAACTCGGATAAGGAACGATGACATGCTGGTCAAAAAACACGACTTGGTAAATATACAGCAAATACCTTAATTGCTTTTTAAGAGCTAGAATTGAGAACAAATTTGAACATATGCTGGATTTTCTCATTATTTGCACACACAACCACTAACATTTGGTTAAATGCAGAGAAACACTAACATTGGTAGTAGCAACTGAAACTTTGTCACAACTAGAAAATAATCCTTAAACAACTAATAAATCATCTACTTTAAAGCTGCAGTATGTAACTTAATAAAAAAAATTAGTTAAATATTTGTTGAAAATGTCATGCTGTGACAGTATTGAATGAGACAGAACATTTGGTAAAAAGTTTATTTTGTTTTGTTTTCAGCTAAAAAATTAACTCCTCTTTCAATAAATGAATAAATGGCCAAAATCTGTAACATTCATGTTGAACTTTTCTCTCCCACAGAAATGAAAACAACAGAAAAAAGGATACAGGCTGGATGAATTTAGTCCGTCCTCCTAATCCATCGTAGCCAGTTTGGAGCTAATAAAGAAAAAACGAAATAAGACAAACTATACTTTGAGAAGCAAAGATTTGTACGTTGATTCTGTTGTACATACGACTCCAGCCTTCTTCTGAGGGTTCACCATGCTTCCAAAATCTTCTTTCTGAAGAGAAGGGAGTTCCTCAAAAAAGGATCAAACGTTGAATCTTCATTCTGAGCCGACGGCAGAAGATCACAGCGTTACGCTCAACGGGTGACAGTGAAACATGCCTTGCAGAGAGACTGCTTCAGGCCTTACCTTGCTCAGAGAGGAAAGTTTCTCGCTGTGTTTCGATGAAGACATTCTAGAAACGAAACAAGTTTTTCCGTCTGAGTCTCAAACGACTGACTCGTCATCCGAACCCGTCGACGCAAAGAGCTCACCCCGGTCGCTCCAGCCGCATCTTCTTCGAGGGAACCTGGGCCGGTCTCTTTGACACATCTTCGGGCGTGGCGATGTCGTAGGTCATGTTGAGGTCGACGTCGTCTCCGTGCGCCGGCTGGTGGAGGCGAGGGGCCTTCAGCTCCAGAGGCGCCGGGCTGCGGAGAAAAGCCCCGGAGAATCACAGACGGAGTTTCCCGGGAAACCGCTTCGAGGAGGCTCTGAGGGAACGAACCTTTCGAAGACGAGCCGGCCGAGGGCTTCGTTGGTTCGCGTCGGCGTGCTCAGAGTCTTCTGGAGAAACTCCACTTTCTTTTTGAGACTCTGGGGACAGAACGTGAGCAGGGAATCGGCATGAGCCCCTCGGACAGCGCAAGTGTTCGCGTGTGAGTTTGATATACTCTTACGGAGATCTCCTTGTCGGCGCCGGCCAGGTCTTTCTGCAGAGACTTCAGCTCCTCTTTGAGCTGAAGCGCCTCCAGGGAAGCCTTCTGCAGCTAAAAACAGAAACAAAAAAGAAGAAAAACTGTTGACAATCAGGAAATTGTTTTTTGGGGCGTTTGACTTAAACGCTACCTTGGTGTTTGAGGAGAGAACTTCTCTCTTCAGCTTCTCGCACATGTCGTTTGAAGACTTGAGGCTTCCTTTCAGGTTATCATACTCTCTGTGAATAGAGGGAAGTAGATGACAAAGGTTTTGAGCAAACAGAGTTATGAAAAAATGATTCATTCTGTTGAAATAAAATTAGCTTATTGCCCTTCTAGATATGCGATATCTAGTACTGTGTTACAAGTACCGCCCATTACTGTGTCTGAACTCCATGGATCAAGAGTCACTCTGATCTCTCCAGACAGCCCACCGCTGAACAACTTCACTCACAAATATGAGGTAGCTAACTGCAGATGTGACTGCCGAATCACTCAAAAATGACAAAAATATGTACCCGTTTATTGGTGATAAACAGCCATTTTGTCACTACATTTAGTGACTTTTAAGACAAATTTCAATTTTTTTAAAAATTTAAAAAATCGGTTTTAGCAAAAATCAGCAGCTCAGGCTTTTTAAAAATTGGTGAACGGCCAAAAAAATCCAACCGGTGTGCCTCCAGTGTGTTCACTGGTGAATGTATCTGGATGTCGACAAATCCGACAGCTAGAAATAATTATTTCCTGCTCGTAAACAGATTCTGTTACGTTAACAGGATGTGTGACATGGATGAAGAGACGGTAACCCCGGCAACAACAACAAAGGATCCAGCCTGACCAGCAGGTTCTTACTTCTTCAGAGAGATGCAGTAAATGGAGAGCTGCTCCACTGCTGCCTGGCTCACACCCATATCTGTGATCATGGACTCCACTTCGCCTCGCTGACCCTGCAGCAGGACGTCCAGGCTGGGGAAGACAACAGCTGGATCATCACTTCACGACAAGTCAGTACTTAAAGTCAAAACAATTTCATCGGAATAAACCTGTCCTGCTTCCTGTGACGCATAAAAAATAAATAAAAACCCCAGGAACATTTAAATTCCTCAGTGTTACCTTTCAAAGGTTTTCATTTTGCCCCTCAGTCTGCGGACCTCCTCCTTCACCGCCTGAATTTCGTTCTGCTGCTTCTCCAGATAAGCCATCTGCTTCTGTTGACGCGTCCGAATGTTACCAGGGCGACCAGTTACGGTCTCACGTGGAGGGATTCATCGCGTCGGCCTCGAAACGAAAAGCCGTACCTTGAGAGCGACGCAGACCATCTCCTTATCCATGACCTCTTTCCGCATGGCGTCCAGGTCTCTCCTCTGCTTGTTCACCGTGTCCTTCAAGCCGTCCATCTCCTTCTGTTTCTCCCGCAAGTCTCGATCTGAAAAAAGACGATAGTTGATCAGCTGGCCTTCAAATTACAGGGGAAATAAAGTGTGTGTGTGTGTGTGGAGAACCTTTAGAGCTCAGCAGTGCCTTCATTCGATCAACCTCATTCTGTGAAAGACATGTAGAGGACACACTAGAGTGAAACGTAAAAACACATTCTACAGAGAAGAATCTGTCAATTTTACCTTGATCTGACGGATTAAATTCATCCAAATTTTTTTACATTTTTTAAATTAATTTTTATAAAACTCTCTTGGACTGTTAGCTTACCTGCAGGCTCTCTGGGTCTGCATTACCTTCTTCCCCCCTCCTCCAATGTCAAAGAACAGCTTGTTGATGATGTGTCTGGTGCTGACCTACAGAAGATGGAAAAAAATAAAGTTATGCATCCATAAGCATGAGTACATAGTTGAGATCAGGCTGTTTTCTGTTACTGTGAGCGGATGTGTCCTTCCAGTACCTGTTTCCTGCACTGAGGACAGGTTTTGGTAGGAGCAGTTTGAAACCACTGAAGAAGACTGGAAGAAATTGACAAAATATATTTTACACACGCACAAGAAAATGCGCTGATATTTTTTGGAGAATACTGACGGATATGATATGGACAGTTTAAACCGTCTTACCATTCGTAGTGAAAAGTGTGTCCGCAATGAATGGCTGCCACATCTCTGTCGTGATCGAAGAAGTCCGAGCAGATTGTACAATACGCTCGAATGGGCATTTTTTTGTAAAAGCCGGAAAAGGAAAAAAAAAAAGGCTCGACCTGTTCGTGTTATATGAAAGAAACAACAAACGACTTTACTGTGTTACTATCTCACCAGCTATCAGTGTGTTTAACAGGACATATTTTAAAATGAATGTTGTCTCATGAGACACAGTGGTAGCTACAATGGCAACCTAGCTAACAGCTACATTACCGGATTTACTAAATAGAGACGCTAAGTTACACCACAGTCCTTCGTAACAACCTCCAGTATCCCTAAACATATCCGTGAAGCTTTATTTGAACCTAGTTAGCGCCACATTGTAACTCAAACCATAACTAGCTAACAGTCACACAACACTTCACTTCCTCCATCTGAGTCTGTTTCCCCGCTAGACGTTCAAACATAAGCCCCGCCCCCACATGGTGCGTTCACGGTGCTTTTGGTGCGTCAGTTTTGTCGCAGTCAGTTTCACCAGTTGTAGATTTAATGGGATTTTTTTTGGTGATGCTATTATATTATTGTAGCAGTTTAACCTGGAGTTATTTACAACTATATACATCACTTTTTAAAACGCCAAATGGCAAATGGTAAAAAAATAAATAAAAAAAAATTCAAAACGTAATACTTCATTTTAAGGTGAATGTATTTATGTGAACATTAGATAAATTTAATTGCCTTCCAGATTGCTCTAACAATTTGTTTCTAATTTTGTGTTTCTTCAAATACTGAATTACAATCTAGGTCACTGATAATCTTTTATTTTTTTCTACAGAGCTATTACCCCAGTTATTAATTAGCTGGAAAACCAAAATTATTATTATTATTATTATTATTATTGAAACTCTACTATACAAGTGTGAAACCAGAACTTAGTTAAATTACAAACAAATTGCGAAACAATACTGGATTTATGTTTTGTGCATACTCTCTAACTCTGACACAATATTTGTGTCCAATGGCTTTAAACCATTGAAAGAAATGATTGATGGTTGGACAACTTCATGTTATTGGTCATTTAATAATAGTAAAATTCACTATAGACATAGCTACAAAAAAACCCTGGGAATCCATCCAGCTTTGAGGAATTGCAACATCCACCAATCAAAAAGATATTCATTATTCAAATACAAAAATGTAGCTGAAAGCACAATAAAAAAAAAACATTCAAGTTGTACAGAATCACACGAAAAGCACTCATTAAAAACATAGTATATAGCTGCAATAAAGCACATTACTCCCAACTAAAATTTCCCGAAGAAAATAAAATAATTCTAATCTAACAATAACGATATGGTTTTTGAGGTGAATTTAGCTGTGATGTTCAAAGTAGTAGTTTCAAATCATTAAATATTGGTGAATGGAAAATCTGACTCAACAGTACAAAGAGGAATTATCACTGAAAAGCGAAATCTTTCTCTTCAACCCAACCTGACACTAATGTAGAAGAATAGATTGCTGTTCTAATGTTCCTTGCATCACTAGTCATGTTTTAGCTTTCCCCTGCAGGCCGATTTACATAAACACCTGATAAACATGACAGCGGTCAGAAGCATGAGCAGCTCTGCCCCTGTTAGGAACAGAGCAACATCTGCAGAGTGGTAGATGAACCAGGACATTCCATGGGACTGTGCTTTCAGGTGAGCAGCACCTTTGTTCCTCATTACAAACTCTATCCAGAAGAGGCCATTGTCTATGGGCTCTATTGGCTGGTCTCTGTGCAGTTTAGAGAGTCTCTGCATGTTCGCTCTGTAGGACGGCTCATTCAGGACTTCTTTCACAGCTTTCAGGAAGTTGTTGTCTTTGTCCACCGTGGTCAGGGTGAGAACCTTTGCTCCCCCTCTGTCTTGTAGGTGGAGCAGATTGTCATACTGGTCGAAAAACAAGGACAAACCCACCACTGGGACTCCGTGGTAGATAGCTTCTTGGACTCTGTTGGTTTCTCCAAGAGCCACAAACAGCTTCACCTTTGGATGCCCTAAAAGGTATTTTTGCGGCATCCAGTCCACCAGTAAGGTGTTATTCGCCAGAGTGGACGGTTTGCTTCCGCTGTAGCTCCAGATGACCTTCTGGGGCAATTTGGCAAAAGAGGCCGCAGTCTTATTTGCCATGTCGACTGGAATGCTGGGCACAAAAGTTCCCAAAGACATGAGGATGACGCCGTGTTCTCAAGAACTCTGCACAAACTCCTCCAGGTCCTCTGGTAACGATTTCACAGACGTATAGTGGAACCCTCTCATGTACACAATGTTAGGCATGGTGGGACGCGGACAAACACAAAATCGGTTCTTATTGGCCAGATGTTGGCGCCAGACTTTATCTGATCGAAGTCCGCGTCTGGTCCAAGATATTTGGAACACAGTGGCTTGTATACCAGTTTGCTCACAGAGGATCTGGATCTGGGTGATCAGATATATATATAATCATGTTTTTGGTTCTCTGAAAAAAGTTAATTCAGGTGACAGGAATTTAGGATATTGGTGAACTAGAAGAAGATTAAGATATTTTGCCACAATAGCTCCATTTCCCCACCAGGGGTCAATAAGGATCAGGTCGAACTTGCTCTGGTTTAATCTCCTCATCTACTCCTTGTCGTCTAACATGGCTGGAAGAAATTCACTCACAACTCTGTGAACCTCAACGTTTTTATCAGTCATGGAGAAAACTGACCAAAGCTGAAGCCTCCCCGTTGAAATTTGATGTACTCGGTTACGAGTCTTCTTGTGTACTTCTTGTCAAAACTCCTTTCCACAGGAACTGTGAAGGTGCTGTAGTACGGCGAGCTGACCTCAACTATCAGCTTTTGCTGGAACCCGCAATGGTAATGTTGTGTCCTCTGGAGTCCAGCGCTTTAAGGAGGATCTCGTTGTTGAGCCAGTGGCTTCCCTCAGTGGGAAATGACCAGGATGTTGCTGCTTTGACAGCAGCTTGGAACGAGGGTCAGCAGCAGCGTGGCGGTCCAGCAACAGGTCAGTTTGATCTGGAATGAAGGCAGGGGTCAAGGTAAGAACCGAAAATATTGTTAGAGAGAGATATTTGGTAAACAGCCAGTTAATACCGTCTTGACTCCCCCCACCCTCCAACTCCCCTTTTTAAAAAAGTAAGCATTCAGCTTTTTGGTTTTATAGCTCAAACCAGATATTTACTTACCATGCACTAAAAGACATAAGAAAAGAAGAAAAGAAAAAGAATATAGGACTTTCCTCAAACTCAGTAGTTTATATAAGACCTCTCCGCCTTAATTTAAATTTGGCCAGTTTCTTGATTTATTCTTGTTAATGGTGTCAACCCATTAAAAAAAATCTGATTAATCACACTTCAGTGCTGTGATTTTGTAAACTTGAAACGGAAATATTAATATTTTGAAAAATGCTTAAGAAAATGTTTTATTGTATCAAACCAAATTGAAGATTTGGAGCTCTTGAAGAGCTCTCACAAAAATTGAAAAATGTTCAAGTCTTCTCGGTGTGTAATCGTGTATCGTGTTGGGTTCAATCCGAGTGGCAAAACTTTTAGCCACGCTGCTGTGAACCTCTTTGGTCAAAATAAGTAATTCGATTAATCTTCATTATATTAATGCGTTAAATTTACTAAATTACTAACAGATGTTGACAAAAAAAAAAGATAGAAAAATATCAAATCCAGCTACAGTTAGATTCGACGTTGAAGTTATTATATAAAGTTGTTGTACAATAAAATTTAATAAGTTATGGCAATTATGCCAAGTTCGTTTTCTATATAGGAAACCCAGCTGATTATATCGAGTCACTGACTTTGCATCGATCGCTCCTTAACGATTGACGATAGTGGCCAGTAGAGTGCAAGTAATCAGCTTTTATTGTGGTCACTTACTATTTAGAGTTTTGCGTGATTTAATCAGGGTGGAACAATGTTTAACCCCCGACACCCCAAAAAATAAACAAAAACTAAAGTTCTACCAGAATTTGCTCCCATCTTTATATTTTATCTGTAGTTAAATTCTTTTTAAATTTGAAATGAGACAACTATTTTTTTATTCTTCCTTAAATAATTTCCCAGATGGCTACTTTTTTTGCTTCTATTTGAGTGCAAATATATTGAAGTGATTTGTGGCTGCCCTTCCCACTTCTACGCTGTACATAAAAGCGTTAAACCTCAGATTTATTTGGAGGTTTTTAAAACCTCATGACTAATAGTCACTGAATCTAAACTTATTGACCAGCGTGTGATCGCAGTATTGAGTATTTCACATTGTTGTTGCTTTTTCTGTCCCAGAAGTAAAAATTTGCCTCTCAACATGCTCAGGAAGGATTCCTCCAGTAAAAAGTTTTAAGAAGAAAATTTTCATGAGGAATAAAAGTAAACATTTGTATCAGTCATATGATGTCTAAAGTTTTTATGGAAGCAGGTCCACCCATCCATTGATGTTTCAACTGGTCCAACCAGTGTCACACAAAATCCATGTTGAATTACTATAATATAGGAATATAGGAATTAAATCAAATGCATCAAGCCAATGTAGAGCACACAAATGTATTTTCACATATTAAACCACGCAGACCGATTTTAACTAAGCCATTTCTTCTCACAGTGGGTTTTGATTGTCCAAACTAGAAATCTGCAGCTGTTAGAGCATTTTAGTGTCCTATGAAAAACATGAAGAGTCACCATGAATAAAATACAGAGACAATCTCAGTGAATGAGAGCGAGCAAAGGACAGTGACAACAAGGTTACTGATTAACAAGACTGATGCAGAGGAGACTAAACAGATTCACTTCACGAATTACGCAGTTTGTTTTTATTTGAACTTTAATGAAGTTTTCAAGAACCTAATTTACCATCTTTACAAGAGTTTGTGCGCTGCTGTTGTTGTTTAAATGCAAATGCTTACTGGAATAATTTGATCATTGCAATCAGACTAAATCCCTAAATAGCTCAATAATCCTCACCCTAACCCTTAACCCCCAGCAGCTTAATCCTGCTGGGGTTTTTTTTTTCAGTTACTATTCACATCCTGTGACCCAAGGTGATAGTCTGGATACACACTGTAAAAAAAAGTCTTTAATTTACAGTTAAATACCAGCAGGAATTTTATCTTATTTGTACCGTATAATAAAGGTAAAAAAAATTGGCAACCATAGCTGCTGGTATTTTACTATAAACTAGAGATTTTTTTACAGTGTAGATGGATAGTAAAAGCAAAGAACTTTGTTCATAAGGCCGTGGGGTAAAGATAAAAACCCCCATTGTTTTTCAACTTGTCTGAATGAAAGTGAAAGTACTCTTCTCAAGCCTCTAATGCAGGGATCTGCAACCTGTGGCTCCAGAGTCACAAGTGGTTCTTTGGATCTTCCATAATGGGTCTTTATAACTCTGGCTAAGATGATAAAATCCCAACTATTGTTTTTAAATATGGATACGATAACAATAACATGCTGAATTTGCATTTGCAAAAAAGTTGCTAAGTTAGCAACAGTGGTAGCAATTTTGTGATGATGTGCTGGCGGCTAAGTGGTAGAGCAGGAGCTTCTTAAAAAGACAGAGGCCAATTTCATGCCTTCAGTTTTAAAAGTTAAATTTCATAACTTACGTTTGATATATAGCAATTGAAGGTGATATAGTTACTATAGTTCTGCTATTTCATTACAAAATTGATATTCCATTAAAACGATTTTTCATTATTATTATTATTATTTTAAACATTGCCACGCTTCCAAATAGAAGTTTCTCTGTTCAATGAAAATAAATGAGATCTGAAACTAGGAGTAGATATTAATATGTTTTCCTTAAACATTTCCAATGGATGGATAAGCCTGGCAAATAAATTCACAATGTGCTGAAACATGGAATGATGAAACAGTAAAATAAATGCATAGTTTTACGTTAATTTGACATGTAATAAAATAAACACTTTCTATTTTTTTTATATAATAAACATGTATTATAGGTAAAAATGAATGCATACTTTTCCAGTGTACATACAAAAATCACATATAATTGTATTTATTTATAATTTTAAGAATAATCTGGTGAATGTTTTAATATTATGTATTTATTTAAAGCATAATTTTTTTGAAGTATTTTTTACTCTTCATTCAGTCATTGACTCAATAATTATGTTTCCCCCCCTTTACTAATTACTTCGACTCAAAAAACATAAAGTAGCTTAGATAATCAATTAAACGTAAACAAACAAACAAAATAAAACTACATGTGACTACGTCCTGAGGACGTCGTCCTCACAGCATTCACGGGCTTCTCTTTTTCTGGACTAGGGACTTCATATCCCACAATTCCCACTTCCGTTAGCTAGCATGTTGGCAGGCAGCAGAAGTACTTTAGTTTCGTGCAGCTAGCTGCTGCGGCAGTTACATGAGTGGAGGAGACGTGGACTAAAACACGGAAGCCGTGGAAATGAGAGGTACAAATCTGACAATTGTCTGTCTTGTAACGATAAGTATTCGTTTTGCTGTAGGAAGTTGGAATAGACGTCGCGAGCCTCCGACATGGCTGACGTCTGTTGGAGTTAGCAGTTAAGCGTAGCCTCTGAAGTTCTCCTTTTGGTGATGCTTCCAGTTAAATAACGGATGTGATAGAACAATATACAATATATAATTTTGGTTCCGTAGTTTAGTTTCACTTCATTTTTCTGCTGGTACTAGTTTATAGCTTTTAGTCACTGTAGACATAAAGCAGGGTATAACCCCGTGCATCTTTAAACGACGCAGTCACGAAGCCGCCCAACCTTTGGACCCAGCTCTCAGTGTGTGTGGGTCCTGCTGTCCAGGTGTGTCCCCCCGCCGGAAGTAGCAGGGATGGAAGCAGAAAGTGGCAAGGCGGCCGTGTCCTGGGACAACGGTCTGCTGGCCCCTGTGGACCGGCTGCGCTCGGATAGGGCGGACAGCCCCACACCGGGTCTGGTGGAGGGGACGGAACCAGGTGAGCTGAGATGAACCCGCTCTCACCACTACGTGCTTACTCAGCACGTCGATGCAGCTGGAGGGTAAACATAACAACGATCTGAAACTATTTCTGGGGTGATTTATTTGTGTTTGTTTCAGGGTTCACATGGAACTGTTATATGTGAACATCAACATGACTGGATTTCCCAGACAGATGATTTTTTTTTTTTTCTGCAGTAGGGCTTCAACATCATGTAGACTCCAGG
Source organism: Poecilia picta (assembly GCA_033032245.1). Lineage (NCBI taxonomy): Eukaryota > Metazoa > Chordata > Actinopteri > Cyprinodontiformes > Poeciliidae > Poecilia > Poecilia picta. The sequence continues at coordinate 6,677,914 of CM065357.1, read as the reverse complement.
TCAGTCTTGGACTAATCTGGATTAGATTATATTGAGTGTCTCTTACTGTCTTTGTAGCAACTTTTTAGAATTTTCAATTGCATATCCAAAAAGTTTGGTTTGGATTTGTATTTGGCCTCCAACACTTTAGCAGAACCAAAACTTATTTAGGTTTTTCAGGATATGCCACTCCCCACTTTGCCAGACTAGGGCCTCATTTATCAGAAAGTAATGCAAATTTAGGTGCAAAAGTTCCACATCTGATAGATGAATTTCCTGGCCAGTGTTTGCTCAGAGTTGATTTTAAAATTCATAACCGTATTTATTCACGGTTTCAGTGGGATTGTCCACAGAATTTGTGACTTAGATGAAAGAAAGATGATGGAAGCAAAGACAGAATAAAAAAAAACTTTAACTGTTGTTGACTTTAAAGACACATATACACATATTTAAACTTGAAAAATGCAGGGTGTATTTGTAGTTAGGCCAGCTTATATCTTGAACCTAGTGGTATTTTGTGATGGGGTCATGCTGAAGGTGGTTTAGGTGTGAAGTGGCATGATTGTGCACATTCTAGGGTTGTGTAAAATAATGCATAACGCTGTGCTTTAGCTCTTCCTGTCATGAAAGACAGCAGCATGCAGAGATGAGTTGAACATGGACGTCTATCGCAAGCCATCGTGTTTTCATAAGAGCCTGCACTTGTTTTCCGCAAGCGCAGGCAGCACTCAGTGAAGAGCAGCTGCTAATGCTAATGCAGCACTAGCTGCAGCCTTTTCCAGGGTTGAGACTTGGGAGCAGGCTGGAGGAATTCTCCAAGCTCACATTAGACGTTCTACAACACAGTCATTAAGGTCCATTTCTCCAGAGTCAGCGTCCTGCAACCTGTAGATTAGGGCTGAAATGATTAATTGTGATTAATGAAATAATAATCAACTAATTCAGTAAAGGATTAATAGTTATCTGGAGTATACAGACTCAAAAAAGGGACATTTGCTAAAAAAAAACACCTTTAGAGCAGTAATTAAGCTGTAATTACTGCTTAATTAAACTGTACAAAAAATCTATACATTTCGCATTTAAGATGAACACACCTTTGTCTGTAAATATGTTTTAGTCAAATCTCAAATGGAAACGTTTTAGCTTTGCCTTGTTCAGATTCACTAGAGGAATTTTAACTTATTGCATTTTAGGAACTAAAATGTCTATTTTCTTATTTAAAAAGGAACTGAAATATTTGTTTTATATTCATATTTTAATGTAATTCTAACACTGTATATAAAGGTAAAGTGGTTAAATTAAAAATCTGTGGAATATGCCAATTTTTCTGTGTCCAATTATTCATCAGAGACATCTATAGAAATTTCTGAGGTTCAAAATGTGGAAAATTATGGAACCTCAGAAATTTCCACTTTTTTTTTTTTTTAGCAACTTTTAACTTTTCAAACTCAGAATTTTCCTATTTATTTATTTTTATTTTCTGAAAAAAATGAGATGAGTTTTTTGGTGGAAACTTTTTCTATTTACAGTGGCCCTAATGCTCAGTGGTAAGAAAAAGCTCTTCTGTCCCCCCAGTTTACTTTTAGTAGTTCTGTGGTTTTTGGCGCCCCCACCTGGTCCACGTCAGAACTCCTGGATATGTTCGTCATCTAATTCAAATGACACATATGTTATAAAAAAAGAAAAAAAAAAATCAAAACCTGACATAACATAAAAACCTATCATAATCTGATCATGATTGTAGATCTCGAATGGATGAGGTTAGGTACTTAGAGGATGTTTTGGAAAATGCACCGTTGGTTAACCACTTTGATTTCAGGTCTTTTTGTGGTATTTAAGTAGAATTGGCCTTCCATTAAAAGCCATTAGTTTTAATAATTCTGTCCCTTTTATCAATGCAGGCGCTGGTCAGCGGAGTGCCATTTTCTATCACGCACAGTCCTATGAAGACCTGACCGCCGAGGCTGAGGGAGAAGCTCAGAGGGCGCCAGGGTCAGATGATTCAGCAGAACATGATGAAGAGGAGTTCAACGCGCTGGTGGGGGACAAAAGCACCAAGGAGCGGCTCAACAGCGATGCTTCGTCCGAGAGCAGGACCAAAGAGGAGGACGTGTCCAGCGAGGCGTGGAGGAACCACAAAAAACACGTGTTTGTGCTGAGCGAGGCCGGAAAGCCGATCTACACCCGCTACGGCACGGAGGAGGCCCTGTCCAGCACCATGGGGGTGATGATGGCACTGGTGTCTTTTGTCGAGGCGGAGAAGAACATCATCCGCTCCATCCACGCAGGTCAGAGAACGCTTCGGTATTAACTCAGTCCGCTTTTGTCCCTGATACGCCGCTGAGTTTGATACTTTAGTAAAACTAGTCAAGTCAATTAATGCTCGCTTATCTTAAATTGTGGTAATATTGATCGATTGGTGATTGGTAACGCGTTCAGCAAAGCAGCTAATCGACCCGACTCCTCTGTGTCTCGGTTCCCAGACGGCTGTAAGGTGGTTTTCCTCACCAAGAGTCCTCTGGTCCTGGTGGGGGTGACCAAGAGCGGTCAGTCGGAGAAGGAGCTGCTCCGGGAGCTTCAGTACATCTACTACCAGATCGTCAGCCTGCTCACCCTGACCCAGCTCAACCACATCTTCCAGCACAAGCAGAACTACGACCTGCGCCGCCTGCTGGCCGGCTCCGAGTACCTCACCGACAACCTGCTGCAGCGGCTGGAGCGCGACCCGGGCCTGCTGCTCAGCGCCGTCACCTGCCTGCCACTGGCCAGCTCCGCCAGGGACGTGGTGTCGTCCAGCCTGCAGGCGGCCAAGGCCAAGAACCTGGTGTTCTCCATCCTGCTGGCCGGCGACCGCCTGGTCACGCTGGTCCGCAAGAAGGACCAGTTCCTGCACCACATAGACTTGCACCTGGTCTTCAACCTCGTCGGCTCATCTTCGTCGTTCCGGGAGGGCGAGGGCTGGACGCCCATCTGCCTGCCCAAGTTCAACACGGCGGGCTTCTTCCACGCCCACATCTCCTACCTGGAGCCCGGCTCCCAGCTCTGCCTCATCCTGGTCTCCACCGACAGGGAGGACTTCTTCAACATGTCGGACTGCAAGCAGCGCTTCATGGAGAGGCTGAGTAAGCGCAGCGCCTACCAGGCCATGAAGGAGGCGCTCAAGTGCCAGACCTACTCGGTGGTGCAGGTCGGAATCCCAGAGCTGAGGCACTTCCTGTACAAGTCGAAGAGCTCAGGCTTGTACACCAGGTGAGAGGTCAACGTCTGGCGGAAACTAGGAATGCACCGATCCACTTTTTTCTTTTGGTTCCAATACCAATATCTGAGGTTTAGTATCAGCCAACACCAATCTGACACTGGAAAACTATCAATGCACTGATATGAAAATTTTGTTCCAATATTACTGTTATGACCAATAACCAACATTTACAAATTTTATACATAATTTAGTGCCATTTCAACACCTTTGTAGTATTTAATATTGGATCGGTGCATCTCTAGTGAAAATGCTCATTTCTATCCTCTAACTGAGATATTGGACGTTTTTTGAGTACTTTTATGTTTGTTTTTTTTCCGTCCAGTCCAGAGATACCTGAGGTGTACCAGGCTGATGAGGAGCAGGAGAGGCTGATGGGTCTCTACCAGGACCTTCACAGCTGTTTGCACCACCCGACCAGACCGCTGCGCTCCTTCTACCGCTGCGGCGAAGCTGAGAACCTGCTGGCCATGGTGGGTGGATGTCTCCGTCAAAACGTAAAAATATCACACCAGAAGTTGCATTTTCGCTTTTATCAAGGAATTCCACACTGCTAGAAATGGTGCGCAAATTGTTTAAATGATGTTGTTCTTTTAAATAAAATAAACAATTGCATAATTATTCACCTCCTTCAAGTTGGCGTCTGGATGCTGCAGTTGATGCCTCTAGCCTTGCTTAGTTCATTGTGAGAGTTTCAGCAGTTTCTCTTCCTACATCCCCCAGAATGCTGTGCGGTTCTAGACTGGAGTTCAGTGAATACTCAATATTTATTGTACTCAATCACATGTCTGTCGTATTATAGGCAACCAAAAATGACTTCCAAGCAATACTTCCCAACTGCAATATCACAGATATTAGTATGTGGATGACAGTTGTGGTGCTGTATATTGAGCAGCTCTACATGCAGTTGTTGCTACTTTAAAGGGACAATAGGTACAGATTTTGTTCAAGTTAAATAAGAATGTTACTGTAAAACAGTAATAGATGCTTTGTAAAGTATAGTTCTACTTTTTGGAGAATATAAGTTCAGCTTCATCAGTTGGTAGATTGATTATTGTAAATGGAAATAAGATTTCAGAATGAAACCAACATCAAAAGTAATTCCAAAACTCTCAAATGACCTGATATTAAAAAGAAATACATAGATAAAAAAATTCATAAGCTAAACATCAGAATTTTGAGAAACAAAAAGAAAAATTATCTGAATCAATTCACTTTTTGGATGAAGTATTTTAAATTGCTTCCCTTAACTTTTTACACAGTCCAGTCACATTAATGTGACCATCTGTCAAAAGCCAGAATTTGCTGGCCAGGGGAGGACGGTAAACTCATCCTGGTGCTCTTCGAACCACGCACGTACACTGGCAGCTGTATGGCACCTCGCATTGTCCTGCTGGAAGATGCCATCATCCTGAGGAAAAACAATGCGCATGTAGGGGTGGACATGGTCCGCAAGGACAGATGCGTACTTGTATTGATCCATCGTGCCTTCCACAATAATCAGTGAACCCAGAGAATGCCAGGAAAACATTCCCCAGACCATAATGCTCCCGCCTCCAGCTTGGACCGTTCCTGCAATGGTTGCAGGGTGGTTCCTTTCAGAGGTTTCACGCCTTATACGCCAACGTCCATCTGTCCGATGGAGCATAAAACGCGATTCATCTGAAAACGCTACCTGTCGCCACTCAGTGGACGTCCAGCTGCTGTACTGGCGTGCAAATTCTAGCCTTCGTCGTCGATGAACACCAGTCAGCATAGGTGCACGAACCAGGCGTCCGCTTCGGAGGCCCAGACGCAGCAATGTTCGCTGAATAGTGGTTTGGGAGACACTTGTGGTAGCCCCTTGGTTCATTTTAGTGGTCAGTTGCTCAACGGTAGCCCGTCTATCTGCCCGAACGCATCTCCGCAACCGTCGTTCGCCTCTGTCATCTATGGCCCGTGGTGCACCACATTTGCCACGTCGTTGATTTTGGACAGTCCCATTTTGCCATGCACGGTACACTTTTACCACGGCGGCACGCGAACAGTTCACAAACTCAGCCGTTTCGGAAATGCTTCCACCCTTGGCCCGAAAGCCAATGATCATGCCCTTTTGGACGTCGGATAAATCGCTTCGTTTCTGCATTACGCCAACGATTGAAATGTTTTCCGAAGCCCACACACACCCTTTATATACGCTCAACTGCACTGTGCTGCCACCTGCCTTCTGTGATTGGTTATTTAACTCTGAAGTGGAAAGTACGTGGTGGTCACATTAATGTGACTGGACTGTGTATGTGGCAGTGCATTCTGAGAGTATTCTGTTACTGCCACCTACTGGTGGGATTGTTTACCTTTCAGACTTTGTGTCTGGAGTTTGACGCTTTGGCTTGGTTTTACTTGGCTTGATGAATCCTGCCGCCTGTGATCCCACAGCAGGAGCTTTTATAAAGTATGAGATCTTCGGTGTTTCAGTTGTGTAATAAGAACCTGCTGAAACCAGTCCAAGCTGTTTCTGTTATTTCAAATCTGGGAAGATGTCTTGTAGTTTTACCATCTTGTTTCCTAAAAAAATTAACATTTAAAAAAAAAAATCAACAAACTAAAACAAAATAAATATCTGTAGTAGTGAATGTTGCATCCTGCTGCATTTTCATTGTTTCTTCTGGCCTGCAGGTGACGAGCGGCTTTGAGCTCTACCTCTGCTTCAGTCCGCTGGCGACTAAGGCTCTGGCGTATTCTGCCGTGAACAAGCTCCTAAAGTGGATCCGGAGGGAGGAGGACCGTCTCTTCATCCTGAGCCCACTCACATACTGAGCCGAGCTGAACCGAACCTCCTGAGATCGTAGACAACTCTGTCGCCACCTACTGGCCTGGTGCCAGCAGCCTCACGGGACAATAAAACTACAACCATCTCACCGTAGACGGGTTGATTGTCAGAGCTATGCATTTCAAGATTCTGGGATTCCCCCGATTTAATTCCTTTATTTGTTCTTTTACAGACTTTGCTATAGAAGTTGAATTAAAGCAGTGTTTTACCTGGGAAGATTTTAAATAGTTTTATTTTGAATTGGGAGGGGCCGCTGCAGCTTTTTGCTTGGCTTGAGATAGAAATTGATCATTGTGAAAGTTCTTAATAATAAAGACTCATTTCACGTGCTTCTAAAAGCACAACCTTTATTTTTTTTAAAGCTGTCATTTCATTTCTTAGGAATTTAAAGTAAACAAAACCCCCCCCAGGCTTTGCAAACGTGGCGCTAACAAGCTGCAGCACCTCTTGCTGTCTTTGAAGATCCATTGGCAAAGCCTGTTGGCCACATTCCTGTTGAGCCCCGTCGATTCCAGGAAACGCTCCCGTTTTCCCGTCTATGCATTCCCGTCTTCTAAAGAAACACTCCATGTAAGAGACTGTAAGCTGTTCACTGTGTTTTTAAGCTTCTCGTTGTTTTTCTCGATGTAAACCGGTCCTGTTCCAGTGTTGAAACGGTAAACATTTCATTCCTCACCTGAGAAATCAACCTTTTTATACATGTGCCATGATGGTCCTCTGTGTTTCACTACACCTTGTTTTTTTTTGCTTTGTATTGTTTTTTTGCAACTTCTGCCTCCACTAAGTACGCCTTAACTAATTTGTTTTGTGCAATGATAATTTATTGAAGAAGCCGCATTCGCAGAACAATTGTCTGTTAATAAAAAGAGACCAATTAAAAGCTTTCGTCATCCTTGAATCCCGCCCCGATGAAAACGTGTACAAAACAACTGCATGTTTACCGTTGCCTTAAGCGATAGGTGAACTGTACACACACAAAGCACAATGAAAACAAGAGACCCAGATGCTCCAAAATATGACTTTAGATTAGAGGACACAGGCCAGTGTTTTACTGGTAGTTTTCACATAAAGATTGGATTAAAATGGACAAGGCAGGAATGGGAGCGAATGACAAATTCACATTTTGCTAATAATACATGTACATCTCAAACAATTAAAATGACACTAAAAGATATGTACAGTTAAATTTCTGAGTTTGAACAATGGGTGCATATTGAGTATTTGATATTTTGCTTGACGCAGAGGAAAACCCTAAATTCAATTTTTGTGGAAAAGTGAAGTGACTTATTTTTAGACTAATAGAAAATAGTTTTAACACAAATATTATGTCATGGCTCCCGCAATTATGGGGGAAAGAACTGACCTGATGGCATCCAAAACATGTTAGAAAGTTTAGTGGAAGGAAAAAGTGCATAAACAGCAGATACAGCTTACCTTTGATAAATGGTATATCAGAGGTATAGGTATACCATATATCAAAGGTCTGGGATCTACTGGTGACATTGGGTTAAGCCATTCCAAAACCAGAGACAAACTGGGTGCATTTTATTCAGACTAAGATGCCCAAAGTCCCTTTTTACATAAAAACACATGATCAGTATGATCACCGCTTCATTAAGAAAAAAAAACTAATCAAGGTACCAGGAGTGGAGAATCAAACTTTAATAAATGTTAATACACTACATGCTTTATTCCTGTTGAGCTTTATCATGGTTTCTGATTTCATTTTACTTCAGAGCTTGACATATTGTCAAAAGCAATAATGTGGTTCTATTAATCCATATAATTTCTATCAAACAGTTTTGTAATTTGCTTTAAACTTGAATATATGGTTTAATTTGTTTTACTTACGCATTAGCAGGTTGTTGTGTGTTGCAGATTTTATACCCAGGTCCCTCATGTAAATGAGATATGGATCCCAATGGGATTAGATAAAGGAAATAATAATAATAATATATATATAAAAAATACCTGACTTAAAAGCTGTGGCGTTTCTTTATGGTGAAACTCGTCTGACCTAAACAGGAGAAAAATGAGCAAACAACAAACTGAAAGTTAGTCTTCCTTAAAGCGTCTGCAGAGCCCCAGGCTGTTTACAGCTGCATTAATGTCATAATTCAAGCAGAAGCAACAAGCAGGTACTGAGTGGATAAACACCTTAGAGTACATTAACTGAGACATTTATGTAATATTTCCTACATTAACAAATCATTTAACACAGTGGCCCCCTTCCCGGCCCACCCCGTGGCGGCGCCCCTGGATCTCGCGCGCAGACGGCGGAAGGAGGCAAATCCAGGTTCGGTGTCAGTCCGGTGGGGGCGGAGAGGAGAGGAGGAGCGCGAGCTGGAGGAACGGCTGAGGAGCTTTCCATCGACACCAGGAGTTTATCCATGAAGCTTTGCTGGCTTTGAAGTTTTGACGTGAGAAGCAACAAACCACGAGGCGGTGATTTTCCTCCCGACCCGATGAGAACCCGGCGCGCGCTGTCAGCCAGAGACGGAGGATCCAAACTTGTCGGAGGACACGGACCAACCTGCGCAGGTACGCGTTCAGCTCTATTTGTAAAAAAATAAACTAAGCTAATTTATAATGTCAAACATTTTCGTGCTGTACAACAAATTATTAACAAAACAAGAAATTAAAACTCTTTATTTTGCTGTAAACATATTACTGTCTGCTGCTGCTGAGATGAAAAGCAGTTTGGCTCTGTGTTTTCTACTTATTCTTCATTCTACTGGTATCTGTCGCTCTGCATCAATTCGGTAGTAATTGAGTGGGATAAGCAACAGCAGCAGCAGCTGCAGCAGCAGCAGCTGCAGCAGCAGCAGCTGCAGCAGCAGCAGCAGCAGCTGCAGCAGCAGCTGCAGCATACCTCACACATCACTGACTCACAATAAATTCCCAGAATAAGGTGTTGCCTTGGTTTAGGATTTCAAACTCAGATGTTTGCATCCTGTCTGTGGACAGCAGCCAGGATCCGTTGGCGTGGATCAGGTGCGCTTAAGGTAGAATGTTGGATTACGAAACAGTGGCGACCATGACAATAAGAACATTTAGTTTAAAGCCCTATTTAATTTGTAACAGTTTTCAACATGTTATGGTAATCTCAAGGAAAAATACTAGTGTCTGTCTGGTATGCATTTAGAAGTAACAAAAGATAAGTTAAAAACGATCTTATGTTATTAAAAACAAAAACAATAATCATTTCTCCTGCAAAAATATTATTGCAGTTATAATAATGTTCTAAATAACATTGTAGGAGGAAAATATATTGTAAAATTTCATCTAATTGTTCTTTCCCTAGGTGTAGATATCTTTCAGACCACTGAGTGCTGAGCTCAGCAGAAAGTTGAAAAACAGTTAATGAATCCACTTTCTTCAACCTTATCACAAGAAAGCCAAATATTGAAATTAATTTCGTAGAAAGACATTTTTCCTCACACTCCCTTGAAATCACACTAAACCTTTTCTGCTTTAGATCTTTTAGGATAACAGGTTGCTAAGTTTTATATTGCGTTTTTTGTTTGTTTGTTTTTTTTAAATTCAGAAGTTTATTTACACTAATGTCCTTATGCCTTTAGGCAATGTTGGAAAGCTCAGATGTGCTCAGCTTTGTAAGCTTCTGATGCGTTCATTAACAACATTCGAGGTAAACGGAGGACGACGACCTGTGGATGTTCTGTAACACAGTATCTCAAACACACTGCTTCATCATGACAAAAAAAATCAAGATATAAAAAAGAGAAATATTCAACTTTGGGCACAATTTCCATATGCCTGAATGTTACTGATAGAGGAAGAATCTGTTATTCTAATAGTGACAAAGCTATTGGTGAAGAGAAAGAGATTACAGTGAACAACACTGCAGCTGCTTGGCCAACATAATGTCCCATTTGGAGCTGGGATTTACAGAACCGCAAGTGGCTGTTTGGACTTTCCATAATGGCTCTTAATAACTGTGGTTAATAATGATAAAGGAACATTTCACTTTTTTAAATATAAATTCAATAATAAATGCAAGTCTCTGTATTTTAAAGGAACAATTGCACTGAATTTCCACCACACATTGACAATAAAAGTACCAGGGATGTTTTTCAGATTTACTTTTTGAAATAAATTTAATCAAATGTTATCTGTTTTTTTTTTTTTTGCCAAACTTTCAACTATTTCTTTATTTTAAAACCTAGAAATAAGAGTGAAATGGCCAATCTTTAAAAATGAAATCACATTTTTTACAGTAGATATGCAACAAAGACTATGTTGTCATTTTTCAAAAGGTCTTGTAGCATTTGTGGCTCTAAACAAGTTTTATTCAGCTTTAGTGAGGTGTAAAAGTGGCACTTTGGTGAGGTCGTAGACTCCTGATTTGGAGTGGGTAGCTTGCTATCCTGAGAACACCATCGCTACAGTGAAGCACGGTGGTGGCAGCACCATGTTGTGGGACTGTTTTGCTGCAAGAGAGATTAGTGCACTTTGCAAAATAGATGTGAAGTGCAAATCTGTATGGAAATGTCGAGGCAACATCTCAAGACATTAATCATTAAGGCAAAGCTTGGGGACAAATGGATCTTCCAATTGGCCCATAAACCTCAGAATGCCATCCAGTTAGTTCTAAAGTGGCTTAATGACAATCCTGATAAAACTTAAATTTCAGGGCCAGAGGTGATCTGTGTGATTTACCTGACGCGGTCACATCAGTTCTTTTAGGAGGAATGGGCCAACATTCCAGCAAACCATGTGATGGTTATTTATTCCATCTGACCCAGGTCATACAGCTGAAAGACAATAGTAGCAAATAGTAAAAGGAATGCGAGTAAACCTTTGAAGTTTGATAAAATTTAAACAAAAAAATAACTTTTATTAATTTGGAAATCAGCTTATAAAAATGACTTTTGTATTCTTAATAGTGAGAAACGTGTCTTTTTAGAAAGTTTATTTTAATATCTAGCTTAACCAGTGATATAAACAACACTAATGAAGCCTAATTTTACATATTTTCATCAGAAGAACTTTGTGCTTTGATCTGAATTTTGGTATTAATCTTGAATTGATTTATGGAACAGGCCTGTCACTATGACTAATTTTGCTGGATGATAAATTGTCCCAGACGTTATTGCGATAAATGATAATATTGGTGTTTTAAGACCATTTTCAAGTAATGTAAAGATCAATAAACTTTCAAATCTAATGAACATTTATCACTGGATCTTGAAACTGTGTCATAGGAATGTGACACAGTTTTAATCACAGCTCATCTCTGTTAAATCCCAGTGGAAATCTCTGCTTCGATTCGTGACATCTTTCCTTTTGTGTTTCCTCGCTTGCCTGAGATCCATTTATCGGGAGAAGCTGCGAAATATCATGGTGGACGGTTTGTTCTCGACCCATGGGTCACATCCTTGAGACCGAGTCAGTTGAGCGAGGGAATATAACGGTCTAAACAAAAAAAAAAAACAGTCTGCAGAGCCACGCTGTAAATAGCACAATGAGCTGAAACCGGTTTCCAACCATTTCCCCCACTTTATTCGCCGTGTGAGTCAGAAAGAAAGTCAATCAGTGCCATTACTATGTACACCCATGTTCTCACACCTTAACCTCAGGTTCACATGGAGATGAAAATGTTAAAATGTAACACGACATAAGCGGCATCCTATGAATTATTGATGAAAGGACGTTCTCGCTCGGCAAACTGTTCCGTCCGGCTGCTTAGTAGAGAACGAGTGTTTTTCTTTTTTTTTAATGGAGTAAAATCTCCTTTTTATGGCCTGAATAAAGTTTGTTTACTTCTCAACAGAACGCTTTGAGCTGCTTACCTTCAGTGACACGAGTGTTTTACCTTTCAGGAGGTACATTGTGTCTCCTCATCGTGAGTTCACGCACATCATTCCCCTCCGCGAGGCACGTAGAGGTTGTGACAGGAATGCAAACTAGAGAGGCCAGATTTCTTGAATGCAACTCTACTGTAATGTGTCGAGTTAATGATCTACGTGACGACGTCTGTGCAGAATGAAGGGAAGGGTCGTGGTTGGCTGTTGTGCAGAGATGGGTCAGAGAGAGCCAACGGAAACATTTGGATTCGGTGGGTTCAAGTTCAGCAGCGGTGATTAACCTGCTCTCTGCTCTCTTGCATAAAGCGACTAATTTAGAGAATTTCCATTTTTGGACCGACAAAAATAGACATGGGAAAACACAAAGCAGTGCAGAATTACAAAGCAAAGACCTGTTGAGTGGGGTCAATATTTTGCAGATGCGTCTTTTACTGCAGTTATAGTTGCTTTTTTTTTGCTTTGTTGTTTGTTGGTTATAGTTTTTAAGAGTTTTGCACATCTACAGAATTAAATTCTTTTCAAAACAAAATCAGTCAAACTGAACAAACAAAAACACAAAATCTTACAAAATATTTTTCTCCTAGTTTCTAGTGCAAATATCTAAGTACACTTGAAATAAGACAAAACTAACTTACAAGTCAGAGGAGCTTGTTTTAAGTCAATAATTCCTTAATATTGATTTAAAAAAGCTTCTAGTTCCACTAGCAGATTATTTCACTTATAACAAGACATTTTCCCTGTTCTAAGAGAAAGAATCTTCTTGAAAACCATGCACCATTTTTCTTCCACTTATCATTTGTGCAGTCTTTCATGCTGGACTATCATATAGCATGCTGCTATATCCAGCAGCATGCTTTAAAGTTTGTCGTAATCTGCCAAAATGTGGAATTACCTAAGGGGTAGGGATACTTTTGCAAAGCATTCATAGATTAGTGTTTTCAGGATGTCACAATAGAAACAGATTTAATCGCGTTTGGCAAAGCTCCCTGTTTGATTACATAAACATTTCTACTAAGTGTTTGCGGTGAGTCACAGGAAATTCTTCTCTTTATGACTACAGATGCTTTTATCATCAGTCTCTACCAGAGTGTTGATGCTTATGGTCTCATTTATAATAGAATGAAGAAATGAATATGAATAATATGATTATAAGTTCCAGGACTATAACTTTTATCTTTACATACTACAACAGTGATTTAGCTTCTGTTTATCTTGCAGGATGGTCAGCAATATCAACTTGTTGACCATTCGAAGATAAACAGAGGAAAAAAAGCAATTCTTTCCAAATGCAATAAAACCCCCCAAAACAATTGTTCTTGTTCTTGCCACCTTGAGTACAGGCCAGTGCATCATGTTCAATTACAGAGAAATTTGACTGTTTACTCGAGGCAGCAAAAACTGGTCAGGACATTTCATACTTTACAACAACTCCAGTGCAGAACTCTTGGGAAGTCCTCATAGGGGCCGCCCAATGCTGCTTTTGTTGGCGTAGTAACCACACCCACTTCAAATTTCTGATAAATCTTTAAAAAATTGTGGAACACTTAACACCTGCCAGATGATGTGTAAAAAACAAACTGCAAGAATTACTAAACCAGGCCTACAGGAACAGAATGATGTCATATTTCCTAAATTAAACTGATGCCTTTAACAATTGAACTAAATTTTTTTTCTCCTTCTCCTTTTAGGTGTTATTAGCTGGTGCTAAGGATGTTTTTGTTGTATCACCAGGCGTGGAGGTAGTCCTACATCATCTGTGTGTTGTTCCCCCTCTGAACCTGGGAGTGGCGATGGTCCACTGGACCACAGTGTGGGGGACATGCATCCGGCTCCAGACTCTGCTGGCCTTTGCCTTGGCCAACTGTCCCTCACAGACCCCCAGCCCGGTCAACTTCTCCGTCGTTTACACCATGCCCTTCTTTCAGGCACAGGGACCCATTCAGAACATAGTGAACAACTCAATTTACCAGGAAGTCTACGTGGCCTCGCAGAATGTCATCGAAGCCGTCAACAGGAGTCTGGAAAAAGCCTGGGAGCTCCGTACTGGGCCGGTTGGAAGCCCAGAGTGTCGCATATGCAACTTGTGCGATATCGATAAGGATTACAACTTTCTGGAGGATACGGATAATCAAGTGTTGGTGCTGGACACTCCTTTTATGTATTTATATTCCTGTGGAAGCTCTCAGTATGGTGTTTGCTATTTTCATCAGCTGAACTCAAACGGAAAACTTCCTTCTCGCTCTAAATGTCTGTTCAGGAAGAGTGCAAACTCTGCTGCTTATTGTCCAGACTGCGTGGCGAGCCCTCTTGGTACCAAAATGTCAATGGTAGAGGAGGGCCAGGCAGTCTACTTTTTTGTTGCTGCCTCTGTCAATGATAGCGTTACCCAGCGTTACGGAAGGAAGTCAATATCAGTCCGGAGACCAATGGCCACAGAGGATGGTTTCTATAGTGATGTGCGAGGCCTTACTGTCCTGCCCACTCTCCGGAGGACTTACCACATTGACTATGTCTACAGCTTCTTCACTCAGGAGTTTGTCTACTTCCTCTCAGTCCAAAGAGAGAGCCCAGATCAGGAGTCATCTCCATTTCAGACTCGCCTGGGACGTCTGCCACGGAGCGAGTGGGAGGTGAAGAGGTATCGCGAACTGATCCTGGAGTGTCGCTTTGAGCCTAAGCGCAGGAGGAGGAACGTTCGCGAACCCTACAAGGACGTTGTGTACAACGTGGTCCAGGCGGCCTTCTTCGGCAAGGCCGGCAGGGAGCTGGCGGAGGAACTGGGGGCGGAGGAGGAGGACGACATCCTCTATGGGGTGTTTGCTGTGACTGATGACAATGGGGTCACAGAGAACGACTCGGCTCTGTGCGCCTTTCCTATGGACAGCGTGAACAAGGCTATCGTTGATGGCGTTGATGATTGCTGTCAGTCTGGACCAGAACAACTCTCCAGAGGGCTTTGCCACTTCCAGCCATGTGAAAGCTGTCCACATGAGGTGAGTCTATCGGTTCACAACAACAGAACAAATCCACTTCATTGATGTGATACTTGATGTAACTGAAAGGTCCGTAGTTCCATTTATGGACAGCAGAGATGGTAGCTTGACTTAGAGTTGTTGTCAGGAACTCAGGTTTCATTAAAACCTTTTACTTAGGCAATCAAGGGAGAAAGTAAAAGTATAACGTTTTCATTTATATTAATAAAAATGCTACTTGTTATAAGAGGACATATTTTCCTAGGCAATGTAATAATTCTGTTAATATATAATAATTGTCCTTATTTTAGTCAAAGATTATAGTTCAGTAGAAAATTGTGTATCGGACTCAGGACTGTAAAGTATTTACGCTGTAAATGCGCCCTCTTGTGAACTCATTGCTCAAACTTTTTTTCTTTATAATAATTTCTCATGACACTAACTAAATGTGTTATTGGACTTTACAACACTATGTCCCATGTTTTCATGAAAAGCACTAATTTACCTCTCTATCTTTTCTCATGTTTGATTATTGGAGCGACTGTGGCTCTGTGGGTAGAGTAGTTGCCTTGTGATTGAAAGATTGTAGGTTTGATTCCAGCTTCCTCCTGCCACACACTGATGTACCACTGAGCAGGATGAATGTGACTCTAGTGTAAAGCACTTTGAGTGGTCAAAATGATTGGAAAAGCACTATATAAGTTCAGACCATTTATTATACACAGGCATGCATTTCATTTATTTATTTTTTTCAGAAGCAATATAGCAAAATACGGTTAAACCGCTTTTGTCTTCATGTGTTGTTATTCTCTTTAAATAATAAACAATTTTTTTATTACAATGAGATGCAAAAGCAGAAAAGAAATAAAAATACCCTCCCTGGAGGTATTTATTTTAGGACATGTGCGAATTAGCTGATGGTACAGATTGTACTTCCAGGACAGATCGTGTGGTTGTAAGGCAATTTGCACATTTTCTAGTGAAAGGGTGTGTTTGATTTATTAGCCAGAGACATCTATGTGATGTGAAGTTTTATTGATTCATAATGATATGTCCATGTTAGCTGTGGTTTTATAATAACAACCACAGATGTTTCTCGAACTAAATCTGTAATAAATAACTCTTACGATAAAATAGACTAAACTTACCTTTAGGCGAGTGACTTTTTGTTTTGTTAAGATGCTTTTCAAAATAAAATTGATTTGTTAAGAAATTCAACTTTCTCTCTTAATCACTCGTAACATTGTGCCTCAGTCTGTAATTGGTGAAGTGACCTGGGATATTTTTGCTATTTAGACTTAATAAAAAATATAAATGAAGATTTAGACCATTTTTTAAAAATGATTTGCCAAATTGGAATATGTAGAAATATTTTTGTTTTGTGCACTTTACAGTTGAAGGAGTGGGAAATGTTTAAATTTGAACTAACAGGTGTTCATGAAACTATTTCCTGTTTTCCTTATTGTCATGTCAAAAAACTGGCGACATCCTCAGGGTGTGACCCGCTTCTTGAACAATGACCGCAAGCACGCACGCACACGCACACACACACACACGCACGCACGCACATGCACACACACACACACACACACACACACACACACACACACACACACACACACACACACACACACACACACACACACACACACACAACGTCAGAATAGAAAATCAATGAATAAATCTTCCCCATCAGACTTTTTTTGCCTTCATGTCAAAAGAAAAATTGTATGAAAGGATTAAACAACAGTTAAGGCTGAATTTCAAAATCAGTCAAACTGCAAGTCCTTTTATTTTGAAGAACCACAATAATATTTGAAATGTAATCATATGTGTAATTTGCAGCTCTTCATGACAGGTTTTGAAAAAGATGACATTTAAATGTTAATGCATAAACTTAGGCATAATGAAAAAGCAGATGTAAACATAATTTGCACTCATAGCTTAGACACTAAATTGCATACATGTGATACAACATTTGCCTCATTCATTAGACTTGATTTGGGACTGATGATTGTTTTATTACGTGTGACTGATCTGAATTGTGCTGGAATGAGAGAACATGATAAGATGAGAATGAGATCATGTAATTGATAAGATTGTATTTACAGGAATACATTTTTTCTTAATTACTGTTCAGGTACTGTAGCTGGATGAAGAATTATCACTGCATGTGAAATTTTAAAGTATCTTTGGCATGTTTTAACAGTTTTGGACTGGTGGAAACTAGTGGAGCAACAAAAATTTTGATATATGATTATTTTTAGCCAAAAAAGTATTTCTGACTGAAAAAAAAGTATAAGAATTATCTCTTCACATGTTTAGGCAGGTGCAGCATAGCTATAGAAAAATCATCTTAATATGCCTCATTAAAGAAAACAAAGCCATGAATCATGTCTTAAATTTCTAACATGAACAACCTGAAACAACAAAGAAAAAGCCCGGTTCATTAGAGAAGTCTTTAAAGTAAAAACAGCAATTCCTTTCAAGCACCATGTTTGAGAAAAGTCTATAAAAACAAATAGTTTAAGATCAAATCCAGAAACAATTAAGATGGAAAATTTGGTTATTTTAATCTAGGGTGACATAATTTGCATTTGTGAAGAAGTGTAGAAAGAAGCAATGTGTCGCACCATTATGTTACTACGGTAGCTCAAGTGGGACATAGCAAACACCATTTCTAGGCGTTATGAACTCACGACATTTTGGTGGCACTATTGTGATAACGATGAAAATGATGATAAAGTAGGCAACATCATTCATAGGACCACAAACAGAAAAAAATCCTATTTAAAATTAGGTTTCTCCGGATGCTATTTACATAGAAAAGTGTGATTAGTGTCACTAAACTGCACACAGTAACTGCATTTAATAAAATGTTTGAATTTAATGATATTTATTCTGTGACAGACTTGTGACCTGTCCAGGTTGTACCTGCCTCTCACCCAGAACATTAGCGGAGATGGGCACCAGCACCTCTCCTGACCCCATTAAAGGACAAGGGTGTAAAGAAAATGGATGGATGATATTTATTGATGCTCTTGTGGGACAAATGGCAGAGAAAATAGTAAAAATAACATTTCTGAAAAGGCAGTCAGTTTTTGTTTTATTTTAACATCATTACTTGGAATTTATAAAGACAACGATAAATCCACCTTCTTTCTGTCTGTCTGTCTTATCTATTTTATCTATCTCTAGTTTTCTAGAGCGCAGGAGAAGAGGAAATCTGGGTTACAGATTTCTTTTTGGTAAAAAAAAATGTCATGAAAAATTTCTTAGGGAAAACGTCTCACTCCCTGCTCAGTGTTATTATTATTACTATTGTTTTATGAAACAGTTGCGTGATGTACAGAAAATTGCATATTTTTTAGGATATTATCGTCTCACAGCATATGGTGTGTTAATTCTCCAGGGGAAAGCTTAGAAAAAGGCTGCTTATTTTCCCAATTCTCATGCATATTTCCCATAGCATACATGCTTTCTCTGCTTTGGCATCAGTGCTACCAGTAGGGAGGAGGACTGGTAACGTGGGGATTGTGGTGAGACAACCTTTTCCATTAAATCCCATGTAAACAGTTGTGTTGGAGAATTCATGGGAAATTTTATGGCTGAAACATTTGCAACAATATTTAATAGTTTGGATGTTACTTCATTTTAGTTAGTGATTTAAACACAAGATCCAAAGTAACTTCACAACTAAGTTTTTTAATCATAATGATCTGTTTTGAAGTTATGCAGTTATGTTACAACTAAAAAGTGTTTGTAATGTTTCTCATAGTCTGTCTTTTATTAAAATTAGAACGAAAACTGCTTTCTTCAGGCTTCCTCTACTCTAAATATTTCTTATCCAGTCACATGTGTTGTCTTTAATGCACTCTGAAGCCCAAATCATCTCTGCTAATAAAGAAGAGTAGAAAATATTATCTGACTGAAATGTGTTTGTTGATATTTTTTTTTTTGACAAATTTTCAGGTGGAATTTGGTCTGGAGTTTGATTTTTTTTTATCACATTATTAGGTATTTATTATGATAACAATAAAAGTAGTGATAAAAAATTAATGTTCAAATTCATAGCAGTCTCATAAATATTGCCCTCATGTTTTTGGGGCTTTTCAGACATGAATTGTATCGTTTATACAATAAATAAAAAATTCTGAACACACTATGGACATTTTTCTCCAAAGCTCTACAATAAATGTCCATCCTTAATTAAAAACACATTTCACCATGAGGATTGTGTCCAGAGTTAGTTTTAGTCCTCACAAAGTAATTGCATTTTTGTTTTGGTCCACTGGTTAAGGAGGAACCTTTTGTGTATTTGCAAAGTCACTTAACGTAGACCTATTGAACATAAACTCATAAACTGAAAGTAAGAGCTGTCTCACTGTCACATTTACACATAGTAGAAATGCTATCAAAGAACCAGTTCTAACATAGCCTCCATCAATCCCACTTTAGCTATATACATAAAAAACAACACCGACAGCAGAATTAAACTAGCACTGGAAATATAGCCAACGAGCATCTAAAGAACGATCTAAAGAACGAGGCATTGTAATTTAAGACTGTTTTTTTAGGTCTGAAACTTTGTCTTTGGACATGTTGTGATCCACTCTTCCTAACTTTTTAAGCACATACATTAATATATATGTGTTTATCAGCGATGGCCACATGGATTGGACAGAAACACAAATGGTAAAGAGCCTAAGATGTTCTGATGTGAGAACACCCATCTCTGAGGTCTCTTTATGGTGTTCTTTGCTTGCAAATGTTCCCACAGCAACCAGTAGTGGAAACAAACAAACCATTTTCCAATAGAAACCCACGTACTCCCATTACTCCATTGATCGATCACATTAAAATAATCAGAATATTGGAACGTAATTCTCCATGGAGATTACTAAAACCAAAGTTCATACCATATATAGTCATTAACTTTGACCTTTCTTGGCCTTTTTTGCAATAAACAAACATTTGTTCTTTTAGTGAGCTGCTTTTAGTCAAGCTTAGATCTAACTTGTGCTCTCTTGCTATCTGCAAGCTGATCTCTCTGTCGGCGTTGGATCATCTGATCATCTATCACGGCTTGTTACTTAATCACATTATCACCTTGTGCATCTGGTGTGCTGGGTCTTTTTCTCATGATCGTCGTGGTGACGAGCACACCTTGCCCCACGTCTCCATGTGAGCCTGGGCACATGTGTCAGCTTGTAAAGATCAAACCTTGAAGGTGGATAATGCATCATTTTTATGACGCTGGCTTTAACCTGACATGCCCAGTTGTCAGGCTTGCCAAGCTAACATAAAAATGATTTCTGATTTGTCTTTAAATTCTATTAACACGCAGTCTTTAGGAGCAGATGGGTTTGTTTGTCTAGCTGTTGAATGACGTTTGGTAATATCTGACCCTGAAAGCAGCAACTCCAGTAAAAGCAGACTTGTTCTTTCAGTTCCGGGGAGGTGGATGTGTTTTTGAAGTTTGTAGACAATGTCAGCATTTCAATGTTAGAACATAAAGACTGTATACTTTCTGGTCACTGTTTCGTCTCTGTTTGCTCCCCCTGGTGGTGGCATCAGAGCATGGAGAACAACGCCACATGCAAAGACCATCCCACCATGGTGTCAAAGCCGTACTACAGAGTGGACCTCTTCAATAGGAAGATGACCAACATCCTGCTCACCTCTCTCTTGGTGACGACCATAGAGAACAAAACCGTTGCTCACATTGGCACCTCAACTGGACGTCTGCTTCAGGTATGTTGCATTGTTGCAAAAAAAATAAAACCCAACTAAATAACAATGCTTTGCAAATTGCCAGGGCGTGTTGGGTTACAGTATATTCACCTCATGAGATGGTGCAATACATTGTGATTTTAGCACTATATTCAGGAAAACCAAGCTAGGATTTCTTTTTCCGCAAATAGAGCAAAGGCTTCACAAACTGTTTTTAAAGGAGTCTGTAATCATTAGCTTAGAGTAATCCAGTCCACAACCAACCGATTCAACATCATATGTTTGGCCAAGAGAGTCAACCTATTATTTTTTGTCATTATTATTTTTTTTTTATTATTTTTTTTTCTATTGGTTGTTCGACTCCTAATTGCACTGACTGAACAAATTAAAGTTGTGTTGCTTTACATTTTTGTCCAAGCTTGTCAAGCTATTGAAGTATGCTGTACTGGTGCAGAGTTATCAAATAAATGTGCCATTCACTACATTTATGTCTTTGTTTAAAAAAATTAAACATCTTAAGTCAATTCACCGAAATTATTTTGTATCGGATCGTATTGATACAAAATAATGTATCGGTTGATACGATCCAATACAAAACCTCAGATATCAGCATTGGTATCAAAGTGCCGAATTGGTGCATCCCTATGATTAATTAGACCTTATATTGTGCTTTTTTATTTTAATGTAATCTGAAAATTCATTTAAAATACTTGGTTCTTGTGTTTTTGCAAGTAGAATAAAATTACATAAATCTTAAACGGTGTTTAAAAGAAGTTTAGTGCAGCATTAGAAGTAGAGACCATGAACAGTATTCTCACTGGTGACCTGTCTCTCGCCCACTGATAGGTACCAGTGATGGATGGCTGGATAGATCATCAATATATTCACCCATAAAAATAACATTTATTTAGAATTTCTTAGCGCATGATATGGTATGTCTGTGTGTGCAGCTTGTGTTGACAAGATCCAGCCCAGACATCTTTGCCAACTACTCCTTGGTGGAGAATCAGAGAGTGTCTTCTATTGCTGCTGTTTACTCCTCGGAGTATCTACTATTTGTAGTTGGAAACAAGGTACGGTAAAACAGCCCGTTTCTCTGGTCAAATATTGTAATTAGTTGATATCACTGTCACATTTTTAGTGGAGCTCTCAGGTAGAAGGAGTAAAGCTTTTCTCCAGCGGTTTGAAGACATTCCTGTAAGGTTTTATTTCAGTCCATGCCTAAATGTTTTGACAAAGCAGTCTGTGTAGATGGATATTAGATACCGGATCAGTTACAGCATTTGTCAAACTTAGCACTCTTAACAACAGGAAGGCTTTGTTACAATATTAAAGGAATCCTGAAAACATGTTGGTCTTTCCCAAGATTTTTCTACTAAAAATATGCAAAGGAGCGCCAGTTATCAACATTTAACAGCTTCTGTTTAGAAAACTATTTTGTTGACATTTCATTTTTTGTCTTTCTCTTCTCATCTATGACTAAGTAATGCATTTGAATTTTACTAAAGTAGTTAAACATTTGAATTGATCTAGTTTAGTTAAATGTTGTGTTTAAAATGTTTCACACATATAGTAATCAGAAGGTCAATTCTTTGGGATTTGAATCCCATTTCAAGTTAACCAAAACATGCAACTGCATCCTTACTCTCACTATTATAAGTTGTAGTTGTTTTTTATGACTACATGACCTTTGAAATGTTTCCCTTACTGTAAAGTATTTTTGTTCTTTATTCAGCTTTTTGTACATATTTTATGTACTATCTTTGCGTAAGTCTATTTGCTATGTATCTACTCTCTTCTATTATTTTTAGACAAGCTAAAATAGAAAAGCTGTGTCTGAAGTGCTGAGTAAACTGTTGCAGAATGAAGTGGTCTTTGAATGAGTCGACTGATTTCACTGTTCAGATGATTCAGGTGCCCCAGAGGGGCCCCGGCTGCCAGCACTTCATGACTTGTGTCACATGCCTGACGGCCCCGAAGTTCATGGGCTGCGGTTGGTGCTCTGGAGTGTGTTCGTGGAAGAGCGAGTGCCACAGCCGCTGGAAGAATGAATCCTGTCCGCCCGGGATCAGTGGGGTGAGGTTTGCGCTGCGATCAAAGATACAGATGTCTCTTTTTAACATTGCTTTTGAGGTCTGTAATTTCCTTATTCTACTTGTGCAGTTTTTTCCAAAAACTGCTCCCCCTGATGGTCAAACGGAGCTTACGGTGTGCGGATGGGAGTTTCAGTCGATGCTTCGACCCGCTATCACATCCAGGACCCACCAGGTCCGACTGGGACAGACCGCCTGCACTGTGATTCCACTCAAAAGCAACAACACACAGTGAGTGAACCTGAAGTGTTAACTGTTGTCGTTCTTTGTTTAATAGTCTGGAAAAATACAAAACATTAAACTAAAATTTTCTCCAGACAGAAAAAAAGAAACCTTTAGGTTCTTGTAGGTTTGCCAGCTCTCATGTCTCCAGCATGCTTCTCACTTTTACTCTTACTCAGAAAAATCTCATTTTTTCATTCCCTAATTTATTTATTTAAATTAGGACAATGCATGTTAATGTCATATATAAAGAGAAACTCGGCAGATTGTGAGAAAATTGAGCAATTGTGCCCACCATCACTGTGAAAAGATGGTCATTAAAGAGTCAGGGGAAACATAGCTGTCGAGTATGAAGAGCGCTGAACAGCAACATGAAAAAGTAAAATTAATTTAGGCATCAATGAGTGAATATGATAAAAAAAACTATTGGAAGCTGCTGAAGAATCACAATTTATGAACTAAAAGGCTTTCAGAGGATGTTTGAATTGAGGAGGTACACATTGAAGTGAGATTGTACCGCTAGGAATTTTTATAAGTTTGGATAATTTTACACAAAACTTGTCCTTCACTCCAGAGCTACATTCCCAAACATGTCCACCCCTTCTCCCTAACTCCCCCCAAAAGTTCCACCTGCAATCCAATTCCCACTCTACTTGTTATTGTAGAAACAAAACAGTTTTGTGTTTTCCTGTTCAAAACAAATACAAAGGACTGACACTACAAGGACGCTGTGCACTACTTTTGACATGTTATTGTCCTTGATCATCCTCATAAGGTTACCTAAAAAATCAACATGGCAGCTTACAATTTTTTTTAATCTCGACCATTATCATAGTTTATGTAGTTAATTTGTCCATCCCAAATTTTTGTAAAATTGTACAGTACTCACAAAATATAATGTTTTTTATGTAAAGAGAAACTTTAACCATAAAAAAAAAACAAAATAAAACAGGATATTGTTAAAATCAGGTGCAGGTTGTTTGCTGATGACTCGCTGATGTTTGTCTGTCGTTTGCTTCTGTCAGTTTAGTGTGTAAGATTCGCTCTGGGACCTCTGAGCCATTCAAGCCGGTCAATATTACAGTGGACGTGCATGAGGGCAAGGTGGAGGGCCGCTACTCTATTGATGGCAAGGCTGAAGCACCAGGGTTCAAGTTTGTGGTAACTTACGCTCACCCTTCTGTCAGACCTGGAAAATTACCTGTTCATAGTGACTAACATGTAAATAAAGTTGCTTTAAGTCACTTTGTAACCAAAACAGAGTCACTTTCCCTGTAGGTACCAAACATCACAGAAATCCAGCCCAACTACGGACCGCGTGTCGGAGGAACGCTCATCACGATCACTGGGTTCCACTTAGATGCTGGAAAGAACAGAAGAGTCACTCTGAATGAAGTACCCTGCCATATGAGAAGGTGAACAATGGATTTGGATATTTCTAAATATCAAAAAGCATTGAGATAAGTTGGTTCCAGAGGCTTAAGGTTATGCCTGTTCCCACGGGGGCCACAACCAAACAGGCCTCTACCAACTTATAGCAACTCCAGTGACAAGAACCGCACACTTGTGTTGGCAAATGCTTTCTTAATGACCTCCAAACCATTTTCATGTTTGCGTTGAACAAGTTACTGGAAATTCCAATAACTCTTTTTATGGTTTCACTTACTGTTCATCCAGATTATTTGGTCCTAGAGGCTAAAGCTAACAGCTAATCTGAGAAGGCAGACTTCCAGCATCTTCAAACAACTGAAGTGCCAAAAACTGAACACTGATTTGTTGAAATTCTGTTTTAAGGGCCTTCAATCCATTTCCATGTTTGCATTAGCGCTGCTGTTCCTACAGAAAATCTAGAGTCAGAGCTGAACCTGGTGCCATCAGTGACCTTTCAGTGTGAAACGCGTACCAAGAACAGAATATGTATTTGGATAGTTACTCTGACTGGAGGTGCTTTACATGTTTCCTTCTCACTATATATTTCACTCAGGAACACAGCCTCCCACGTCCATTTTCTCAGTAAATAATCATTAGTTTGTATGCACATACCCACCCAATGCAAACTTTTGCAGATATTTTCCATAAATCCCCATTGAATATTTTTAGTTGCGAGTTGTTTAAAGTCTATAAAAAGCATGTTTTGGTCTTGGCCCCTCTTACCAGCCTCAGCCTGGGTTTATACTAGGACACCAAGAGTTATCTACTGCAGAAAAGATATTAGCTGCATATAACCTTCAGACAGAGCCTCATTTATGAATTTATGAATTATTCCTTTAAGGCCTTGAATTGCTGGATGATTAAAAGACATGATATTTGCTCATACATTTTATTGCTGTGAGCCAACAGTCAAACTTGTTCAAATGTGCTTTAATTACTAGTTAGGAATCCGCTGACTGAAGCAGAGGAATGATTCAGCTCATTTTACTGTAATCTTCACCTAATGGGACAACTGGGGTTAAATGTTGGAGAGCATTTCAGTTTAATTCACATTTTTGTTTCTTCAGGTCCAAATTGGTAGCCAATGTTTCGTCCATCATCTGCTTGTCCCAGGCCATCTCGGAGGTGAGGGATGTCCCGCTGAGCGTTTTCATCGACAAATCTCAAGTCCCCAACACAAAGGTGTTTTACTACAAGGAAACGCCAAAGATCACGAACGTGCTGCCCGACTGCAGCTTTCACAGGTTGGCCACACAGAGACCTCAGCCCATGCAGCTAATTTTATCTGGAACGTAAAACAGTGGAAGATGTTGAATTTAACATGACTTGACAATCTTGGGATGAAAATGCAAACGTCTTTGTTCTTCTCTCTGAACGTAGAGGTTCAAAGATCGTGATTGAAGGGGAGAACCTCGACTCGGTTTACCGCACCGTAATCCGCTTTAAGCCCAACGAGAGCCACCTCAGAGCAGTAACAACGGTACGTTTTGACTGTGTTTTTTAAGGGGCATGGGACCCATGAAATCCTTTTGGATTATTAATTTTTACCGTGTGCTGAGAGCTAAAGTTTCGCGCCGGTGTTTGGCTCTAGGAGTGCTTTGGGAAGTCCCTGCCCAACCGGATGGAATGTGTCACTCCGGCGTTCCAGAGGGATGAGAGCGAGGAGGGCCTGTTGTCCTTTGACATGGACGGTGCCGTGGGCCTTTGGAACAAAGAGTTCTCCTATCACCCCTATGGAGAACCCATTCCTTTTGAAACAGAGGGACATGTGCTCAGTTTGTATCCTGGGCTTGACGAAGTGTCCCTTCATGTAAGGGATTAGCTTATTTAGAATTACTTTGACAATATTTTATTGGAATTAAATGCTTAGCGGCCACTTCATTAGGTACACGTCACTAGTACTGGGTTGTGGGTTTGTATTTTTTCCCACTGGAGGTGTCCGTCAGAACATGGGTTCATTGTCGTCACAAAGGGACGAATATCGACAGCGACAGGCTATGGTGTGTAAATGTTTAGTTGCTGTGAAGAGTTTCACCAAAACAGCATCTTCCACTCCATTACACCATCTTTCTGACCCAGCCCTGTGAAAAAATGCCAGAATAAATCAAGACTCATTGGACCAGGTGACATTTTTCTAATCGGTTATTGTCAAATTTTTGCGAGGAAACTCATACCTTTCCTTACAACCTTTAGTTTTTGCTAACATGGCATTTGACCTCCTATGCAATTCCGCTGGATTCTAATCCCATTAAACTGCAGGGTCTGGGATTTCTCCCATTGAAGGGATCCAGTCTCTGCATATTGTCTCATTTTCAGACCATTCTCTATAATCCTTAAAGATGGTGTCACTGAAATTCTCTTTCCTCCCCATTTTAATGCTCAGTTTGATCTCAGACAGAAGTCTTTGTCATATCTAAGTGCCCATGCATATCCGATCGCTGCCATGTGATTTGCTACTTCCAAACTCGTGTTATCGAGCGATTGAACTTGTGTATCTAATAAAGAGGCTGGTGAGTATACAGTATTGTTTTAAGTTCTTCATTAGACTTGTTGTTCTCAGCATAAGAAACTGAACCTGGTGAGCTCCTGCATGACCATCGTCATGACGGTGGCCGATGTCGACTGTGATGCCAAAGTCCTGGATAATGAGATAACCTGCAGGATCCCTAAAAACATCACCATTCCCAGTGAGGGACTTCCAGTGAAGGTTGGTCAGGTTGTTTTTTTATGGAAAAGTTACCCTCCAGGATCACATTGTGAAGGGGATCTGCTCTGTTCAGGCACATGTTGAACACTCTGCTAGTTGACCTTTGCCTCAGGTTTAAGCGTGACAGAGGGAACAAGAGGGCAGTGGCTAATAAAATATTTAGCTGGAATTTTTTAGTCATACAATAGATTTTGCTGAAGTTCAGAGCTAGTCAGACCGTAGCCAAAAGGTTCCAGCTGGAATCTTTGGATTCGCACGTTTCTGGTACTCAATAAAAAATGTTAATGAAGTCCCGCCATAGTTCTTTCTTGATTTAGGAGTACATTATATCTCAGTAGAAAATTTACCCAAATGTTTTACACTAGGCTTTGGATGTTTTTGTTTTTTTTTTTTGTTAAGCCCTAGAACTGACTGAGTGTACTTTCTTTTGACCATGACTGATATTTTCTACCCTGTAAATGCAAAAATTGGTGTCAAATTACACCACAAAACTTCTCATTTTTCAGGTCAAACATTTTAGGCTTCAGAAAACAGCTTTGCTTTAAACACATGGAGGACTGCAAGGTAGTTCTTAGCATCAAAAAGAAGATATGTGCAAAAATAATAACACTGCGTGTATGTGCGTGTGTGTGTTGTCTGCACTCCAGATCTCCATCAACAGCCAGGTTCATAATGTCGGCACGGTGATGAGGGTCAACAACCACTACATGGTGGGAATAGTTCTGGGAATCCTGGCGGCTCTGGTGGCCGGGGCTGTACTGGCCTTTGTTGTGATGAAACATTTGAGAAAGAAAAAGAAAGGTAGGTCCTTCTCTCTTTCTCCCTCTCTCTCACTCTTTCTTGTGTGAACCTTGATCAGAGTTGTTTATAAAACTGTCGCTAGGTATGAATTGGAGTCTTGAATGGGTAACGAAAGTCTTTCAACTAGAACAACGCAAGTTTTTGACCGGATGTCCAGGCGCTTTACTTTTGTGGGAGGGGTAGATGATTAAAAAGAAAACAACAAAAACTTTGTAAAATGTCTTTCAGCCTCAATGATAGAAGCCCGTTTGTCCCACTCTGCTACTCACTCTGCGACCAACAATGTGGATCTGTCTCCCGCAGGAGACTACAGGAGAGGTAACTCTAGAAAGCGTATTAACACCCCTCGGACTTTTTCCAACAAGACGAAACAAAATAAAATAAAATTACACATATAAAGTCATAACCTTACAAGAAAAAAGTTACATTACTATGAGCTTGTTTTAAGTAAGTAATTCTTTAATATTGATGAAAAAAGTACTAGTACCACTGGCAGATTATTTTATTTATAACAAGACCTTTTACCCAAGTTATAAGTGAAATAACCTGCCAATGGAACTAGTTCTGAAATAATTGACTTAAAACCAGCTCTTATTTCTTGTTAAAAAGTTACTTGTAAGTTAGTTTTGTCTTATTTCAAGTCCACTATTTTCCATATTTTCCACTAGAAACTAAACCAAAAATACTTGGTAAGACTTTGCCTTTATGAAGTGAAAGCTCTCTAGAATGTAGAGGGTCACATAAAAAGCAATTTGGCCCCCCGACTTTCAGCTTGATACGCTGTAGAGCATTGACTCATAATCCCAGTCAACTACATCAAAGTTTGTGTTTGCCGATGTGAGAAAATGTGTAAAAAAGTTGAAGGGGTTTTAATAATAATCTACAAATGCAAAACCACAGTGATACAGCAGTGATGCTCCTCCGTATCTGTGCTTCCACCAGTCGTTTCCCTTAGCCCCCCCACCCCTTTGATTGGGCCCGTGGTGTTTCGGGGCCTGGCCTACTCCGCCTGCAACAGAGATCCGACCCTCACCCCTCTCATGCAGACAGAGAAGATCTCCATCTCCAGCTTCAGACCGGAGCTGCTGGAGGAGGTGAAGGACGTTCTCATTCCTGCTGAGATGCTGATAGTGCAGCACCATCGCATCATCGGGAAGGGTGAGAAGAACCGCATCAAAATGAACGTCAAAGGGGTAAAAAAAAAAAAAAAAAAAGTCAGCATTTCTCATTCTGTTTGTGGTTTTCCCCGCAGGCCATTTTGGAACTGTCTACCACGGTTACTTATCAGACTCCAGCAACAGAGAAACTCACTGCGCTGTCAAGTCTTTGAATAGTAAAGTCTGCTGTCGATTTAACAAGAGAACTAGAAAGTCAATCCAGTGGAACAAATTGTCTAAGCATCTATATTGTGTTTTTTTTTTTTATCTATCAATTTTCCAGGAATAACGGATGTGGAAGAGGTGGAGCAGTTCCTGAAAGAGGGCATCATAATGAAGGGTTTCCACCACACCAACGTCCTGTCTCTGCTGGGCATCTTCCTGCCGCAGGAAGGGCTCCCCCTGGTGGTGCTTCCGTATATGAAGCACGGAGACCTGCGGCACTTCATACGCTGCGAGAAGAGGGTGTGATCGAACTGCTACTACTTTAATGATCAAGCATTAAAACAAAAAGCAACAGCCACTGCAGTACAGATACAATTAATAAACGTTCAAAATATGGAAAGGCAAGAAAAAAAAGATCAATAAAAAACTACAAGAAAAGAAAATCTTAGCGTGTCAAATGTTGGAAAAAAATACAAAAACAAAGTCAAATATCAAGTAAAGAACAATTATTTTTTATTTATTGAGCTTTAGACTTTTAAAAGCAACTAAAATGAATCTTAAAATGAACTCAAGCAGCAGGGAAATGGCTGCATTATTGGATTGAATTAGTCAATTTTCATGCAGCTATATGCTAACCAATGAGTAACATATTTCTTTTGTTGAATTTTTTTCCCCCTTTTTTTTAGAACCCGACCGTAAAGGATCTCATCGGATTCGGGCTGCAGGTCGCCAAGGGGATGGAGTATTTGGCAACCAAGAAGTTTGTCCATAGAGATCTCGCTGCGCGCAACTGCATGTAAGAAACTAACATCAGTCAGTGCTATTAGACTTTGACCTCTTGCTAAAATCAGGAATCAAGAGACGATACGCTCACTGTTCCGCCTTCAGGTTGGACGAGTCGTACACGGTAAAGGTGGCGGACTTTGGCATGGCCAGAGACGTTTTTGATAAGGAATACTACAGCGTACAGGACCACAGGAAGGCTAAGCTGCCCGTCAAGTGGATGGCCATCGAGAGCCTGCAGACGCAGAAGTTCACCACCAAGTCAGACGTGGTACGTGGGATTAACGAGGACGATACCGAAGAGTTAAACATGTTTGTTCTAGATTTGACATATCTTGCAAAAGTATTCATAACAAATTAACTTTTTTCATATTTTGTGTTGCTACCATTAGGAATGCACCAATATGGAAATTTGGGCTGATATCAATATCCCATATTAACATGGTTATCAAACAATACTTACCGATAATATACATATTTTACTACCCTTTTGGCATCTTGGAAAAAAAAATAACCACATTGCTGACAATGTTTTTCTGCTTCAGTTAAATTTCCCACAATCCATTGTTGCATCAGTGTCACACGACCAAACAAAAACCACATGACAGACCATCTCTAGAAACAAGGATAACAAGATGGAGATAAACATTGGTCGTTAACGTCGCTCCTTTATTTATTTTTTTTACGGAATGATTTGTTAAAAAATTCTGAATTTCGGCCGATGTCGATGTTAGTGCCGATATATCATCCTCAGTAGCAATCACAAACTGCAGTGTTTATTTTTAGGATGATAATATGTGATAAAACACCACAGAATCATCCATGTTTGTGAAGTGGAACAAAAAATATTTATGTCCATCTTTTCCCATTATTTCTCATTCAAAACTTAGGATATTGTTTTATGATCTAACCCTGCCTGAAAGTTTCTCCAGAACTTTGATCACTGAAGTTCTGAATTCAGTTCAATCTTGTGAATTAACTGTGTGTGGATGCTTTTGCCAGGACCTCCATGTGGGACTCTGCATGTGTCTGACTGTTTGCTCCCCCCTGTTCTTTCCTGCAGTGGTCCTTTGGTGTTCTGATGTGGGAAATGCTGACCAGAGGAGCGAGCCCCTACCCAGAGGTGGACCCTTATGACATAACGCATTACTTACTGAAAGGCAGGAGGCTTCCCCAGCCACAGTACTGCCCTGATCCACTGTGAGTAACACGAATGATAGCAATTAGCCGCTAGCACTGTGGATTCCCAATAGGAAATAAAGTAAGCCCCCATACAAGCACTGCACAGGAGATCTGGACACAAAGTCCAACCAGCGGAAACAAGCTGTTCAAATGGTAACCCAGTAGTGGTAAATTGTCCACTACTCTTGTTCTAACATGGTTATGAAATGTTGTCGGGGAGTTAATGTGTCCGACGCACTTTGAAAACAAACTCAGTGACACACTTCTTTGTTTTAGCAGGTTTAATGATTTTTTTTTTTTGCACTAAACGCTGCTCCTAGCAACCTTAATGACCAGGTTGAGAGGTAAAGCTAACAGTCGTTTCAACTGTATTTTCCACCAAGGTTTTGTCACACACTCCATCAGCAAACATTCTCACCAAATTATACTAACCCATTAATAAATGCATGACTACAGTTAGCTTCCTGCTTTTGGAGCATTCCAACCGAGCCAGAATTCACCTTAGTAAACCCAGACCTAAGTTCTTATCCAGACTAGAGTTTGCTTTTTTTGGTTCGAATTTGAGTTCAGTTGAGGATTCACAGATCCCCAAACGAACTGGACTATCTAGACAAATGAACTGGATTTCGATTGAAGCGGATGCACCGTGTTGCCCTGAGTATTCCTGAACTGCAGTCAGGGGCCTCAGAAAACCCCTCCTCTGGCTGCTAATGCTAATAGCACCAGGGCCACACATTTGGACACCCCTGATCTATACTCTGTCCTCTTTTTTTTTTCTCCAGATATCGCATCATGCTCCAATGCTGGGATCCTGATCCGGAGCTCAGGCCCAGCTTTGCCACTCTGGTTTTGGCCGTCTCCACCATCCTGTCGAGCCTGGAGGGAGAGCATTACATCAGCCTGAACATCACCTACGTGAACCTGGACCAGCCGCGGCCGTACCCCGCTCTCACAGACTCCCCCGACGAGTACGACTCCACAGACGTCGAAGACTCCGGCTCAGACTCAAACTCTTCCTGATGCAGAAAACAAACAAACACTCACCTCTGACATATTTGTGCGTTTTATGTCAAAGCAGGAAAAACAAAGCACCTTCTTACTGTCTGAGGACATGAATGTGATAATAAGAGACTGCAGGTTACCTGAACAACACCAAAGCTGTTAGTTTTTCTATTTAATAACGTAGGAACATTAGTCACATCTCAAAACTGCCTCTGTGGGTCAGTACCATCCTTTGTGTATTTTTCATACAGTGGCACCTCCTTAAGTCAGAATTTCATTTAAAAAAATGAAATTAAAATTAAAAAAATGTAATAATTCAACACAAAAACTGAAACTCATTTCACTCCCAGGTATAT
This sequence comes from Poecilia picta, assembly GCA_033032245.1. NCBI lineage: Eukaryota > Metazoa > Chordata > Actinopteri > Cyprinodontiformes > Poeciliidae > Poecilia > Poecilia picta. The sequence continues at coordinate 6,645,438 of CM065357.1, read as the reverse complement.
ATTTCAAGCATTTATTTCTCTCAATGGTTGATAATTATCAAAACGAAAAGAATGACATGGGTATGCCCAGAGAAATTAGCCGGTCGTTAATTTGCACCAATTTCCTTACATTTTGGAGATCAGTTGATACTTGCATGTGAAACAAATCATATCTACCTCCACAAAGGGATGAAAATCAGCCACTGTCCCGTTTGCCTCTGCCAGCATATTTAGAAACTTTTCTGACAAAAAGAAAAACAATTGGTATTGACCAAAATCTGAATCGGCACATCAGGCTTTCTAAAGATTGGTGATCGATCAGAAAACTGCAATTGGTGCAACCCTAGAGATGAATGGTTGAAACTGATCACTCTGTATGTAAGGATATCTGAGTTTCCTCTTTGAATTTAAATTACTGAAATAAATGAAGATTTCTGTGGTTTCATAATTGATTGAGTTGGACCTGTTAAGCATTTATAGCTTAATAATTTTTGATATAGTTGGAAATTAGAACATGAATTCAGTGAAATGCTTCCTTTTGCTTTAACTCAAAGATGTATAAAGAACTTTTGAAGGCCTTGATTTAATGATTTCATGCTATTTTTAACCTTTATTATATTATTAAGAAACAGCTTTGCCACTGTTTTCTGGAAATCGAAACAACAACAAAAATACAAGATTTTCTATCAAATCTTGTGAATTTTTACCCATCAGTTGTTTCTCTTAAAAATTGTTTCAGTCACATTCTCTTAAGAAGATGATAATTCAACAAACCTTTTATTGCCATATGGATTCCATTCCATCCTCATCCAGATTCTGGAAGTAGTTTCTGATCAGACCTATCTGTTCTGACATATTGCAGGGCAGAATTGGGCCTTTAATCCTAGAAATGTGTGATTTCCACTAGTTGCAGAATCTCATATTTTGATATCTATCAAAATTGAGTTTTCCTTCAATGATAAATTTCAGCGAGGGGGAAGCTGACCCAAACCATCACACTCTGCCAAAAACTGTTTAGTATTGGCATAGTGGCTTTCCAATGATATAGAATTGATCACTAATAAGCTTTAGGTGGACATAATTAACCAAACACAAATGTTCTGACTTCTTGTGCTGTTTGTTACTCACCCGTAAACTAGCTGGGTATTTAACTAGCCGACAAGCACTGTTTTAATGTTGCTAAACAGCACTATAGTGTAGTTATACAGTGCAAGTTTAACACATTACAGTATGTAGTGCCAATATACCAACAAAGGAAAAATATGTTAGTTTGCCAACATTTTTTTTAGCACAGTGAAGACTTGTAGCATCACACTGGCCTTTAAAGTCAGACTGCCTCTTACTTAGCTAGCTAATGGTTAGCTTGATGGCTTTTTCTAAAGGTTAGCTGCTCTTCGCCATGTTTTTTTTTTTTTTAACAAAACTTCAAATAAAAGTTCTTGTTAGTGCTAAGCAAATGTATGGGAATATTTTGTACTTTGCTGTTTTCCTGTTATTCATGTAAATATGACAACTGTAGTGTCAGTTATTCCACACAACGGCGAGTAAAATATTATTTTACTATGTCGTACACTTTCACCATACTGTCACGTTAAATGCATTCTTACATTTTGTGTCTTTTTTTCAGTGTAAATAAAAGATGAGCAAGTTAGTCTGTTGATATTTCTGTCTTTGAAATAGTGTAATAAATATTTATTTATTTGTCTATAGGTTGGCTGTCGTGTTGTTGAGTTCTGGGAATTTCAACAAACTAGCTGCGTTTTCTTCTCACACTAATTTCTTCTGCGCCTGTGTGCCTGGTGTTACACTACAGCAGGGAACAGATGTCCAAGTTCTCCACTAGAGGTCACTAAAGTATTAATAAGGACTTCCTGGCACCGACTCGCTGCTTCCCAGCTGCACAGCTCAAGCTGTCATTTTATTGGCTATGCTAATCATTTTCACAGCAGTGTTGCAACATGACTGAATCAGGTTTTCCGCCCCTTCTTTTGGAGACAAACTGTAAGCCCAGTCCGTGTGAGGCATTAAAACAGATGAGAGCGCTTTTAACAACTCGATTTCTTCCTCTCTTCACACTATATCAGGATAGACCTATTTAAATTTCAAACGACTAAGATGTAGGATTGACCAGCCTGAAGAAAATCTCATCAATGTACGAAACGCCTCACCGACATGCAGCAGCAACTCCCTGATGTAAATAGACATCACCTCCTGTAGAATCCAACCGGTGGAGTTGAAATAAAAGATACATCCTGGTGCCAAAAACACAAGTCAACCCCAAGATACTTGATTTAGACAGAGTGAGCCAATCCTAACCAATCAAAAGCGTGTTTATATGTGAGGCTGGTGAGAATCCCAAAACCTAGACACCAATGTCTCTCAGTTTCCTCTTTTGTTGGTGTTGGTTAAAGTCAGACATTGAGTGAGTCTGGGCATTTCTCATAAATAAATATGGGCCATGTTGAAACCTGAGCTGGATAAACCAACACATGCTTACTGTTGTGTTGCATCACACTTTGCGACTGCACTCCGAGGAACTGAGGCAAGTTTTAACTGTACAAAATGAAATGTTTTCCCCAAACGTCTAGCTTAGCGTTAGGATTTTATATTGGAGTAAATTTAGTCTGTTTTGTGTCTGGACTGCAAAGAAGGGATGAGATACGAGTTGTAACAAACCACGAGTCGCCTCAGGCTCAGTCAAACTGATTTGAAGAGCTCTTGTGAAGAAGACGTTTCAAGTCTTGCTACATATTCTTAATTCAATGTGGTTTGGGACTTTGGGCCATTTTAACACATGAATATCATTCAGCTGTAAGCTCTGACTGGTCTCTTGCTCGAATATCATTTGGTCTTTTCCAACCTCTAACAGGTTTTCTTCCAGGATTGTCTCGTATTCAGCTCCATCCAACTTCCCCAAAACATGACGCTGCCACATTCATGTTTTACTAATGTTGCTCAACATACTTCTGAAACCTTCACGGATATTTTATGTTGACATTTATTTACACTCAGGTGGCTAATTTTTCTTTTCTTTTTATATTGGTTGCACTGGAATTTAATTTAGGCACATCAGAGTTAAAGGGGGTTGAATGCAAACATATTGCTCACTTTTCAGACTTTGATTTTTAGTAATAATATTAACAACAATAATAACAATAACACATTTCATTTATAAAGTACTTTTCAAGACCCTCAAAGATGCTGTACGGTAAGAAAAAACAACCAACAACAGTAACAACAAGAAATCAGGAAAAATTAAAATAATATTTATGTTTTCCCAGTGCGTGACAATTCTGTACTACTTTGCATTATTTCATTCCAGAAAGTCTTAATAATGTAATAAGATAAAATGTCAAGAAAAAAGAAACAAATTTTTTAAAGCTTTTCCTCATCCTCTCCTTTGCAGACATCCTCTTTCCTATGTGCAAACCCCACAAAATGCAGGTTATTATTCCTACTACTAATAATAACATGCATTCTCTACGCTCATCCTGGTTGTTTATGAGCTGTTGAATTAGACGGCAGTCAGATTTGAGGAAACATAAATAACTGGTGCTGGACTCCTGTGCCAGCTCTTCAGAGTGAGAGAGAGAAAGAGAGAGAGACAGAGAGAGAGACAGAGAGAAAGAGAGAGAGAGAGAAAGAAAGGAAATAGCAATTTGTGAGATTGGCCATGTGAATAAGACTTTCAGAAATTGATATGCTAATTATTTCCGTCAGAATCCCGTGCTGGTGGCAGATTTGCAAATAAATGGCAAAGCCAAAGTAAGAGTTTGTGAGATTCTATTGATTCTGCTCCAGCCCTGTTATCACAACACAAACAAAAAAAACTCTGTGGTAAAATAATGTCCTTTAAAAAAAACAAAAAACAACTTTTGTGAAAAGGAAAAGAGAATTATTCCCTGCTGTGTTGAAGTGTTTCATTGTGCAGCAGTGAGCTGTGTGTCCCGGTAAGTGTTTTCCTCTCAGCTGCTTGGAAACCGGCAGGTATTGTCAGAGGCGCGGCGCTTCATGCTGATTTTGTCAAAAAAGGCTCCCGAGCTCATTTTTCTGCAAGGAAAAAAGGTCCCAGGGTGGGTCTTTAGTCTTTATGGCTGCACAGTGTGCATGCCTGGGAGAGAGAAAAAATCAGAAGAAAGGGTTTTGTAAAAGCTTTAAAAAATAAATTTGGTATACTGGGAACAAGTTTCCTGGTTTCTCTCATTTTCTGCTTGATATTTACAGTTTAACTCAATGACTGTTTAGATTTGTAATCAAACATGGCACAGTGCATGTTTCTCTATCTCTTCATGTCGTGTTTAGAGCATAAATCATTGTCTGACCTTCCTGGTTTATTGGTAAAATATGACCCATGAAGTCCAGGCTTGTGCCAGGCGACTAATCCGTTGTCTTCCAAAGATATTGCTGCAACGTACTGCCGTCTGTGGTGTAACATCTGGATGTAATAGAAATGATGCACTAATTATGGCTGCACCAAGTCACCTTAGGAGGAATACTGCAGACAGCACCTAGCATAAATTACCCCTGGTAAATCGGGTTAATGTACAGCTTTATAGCTACAGCCTTAATTGCTTGGAGCTCCACTTACACCTTTAGTTGTTGCTCGGTGTTTTTTTATGATATAATTGGCATCCGAACATGTGGTTGTAAAGCAGTTTACAACAGTACAGTTTACTCTGCATTAGTGGTGACTCAAGAAGGAAATTGTTGAAAAATAAAGCAAAGAGAAACAGGATTATTTTTTTATTTATAAAAATCTAAAAAGTTAGGGTATGCGTAGGCTATGTTGTTGTCTATGTTCAGCTACATAGATACATTTTGCCCCCTAAAAGTCGATTCCCCTCCTCGCAAACACATGTCATTCAACCAGACAGCTATTTGCAATCCATTGGGGGAGTGGGGGGGGCGGGGGGGCAGAAAATGTTTGGAACCCCCTCGGGGGGCACAGGACAAAAAAAGTTTGGGAACCATTGGGCTACTGTAAGATGACAAACCGCAACATGGACGAAAAACGTTGACCTACATACAAAACAGAAAAGGGTAAGTATTACAGATTTTGTCCATTTGTTATATTAAAAAGAGGCTTCTCCCATAATTCCTTTGACTCTCAGGTTTTACAAATATTTTTTAATCCTTTCCAGATTCTCATATGTTCTTGAACTTGTTCAATCTGGGCATTATGAATTGCTTTTGGAAATCTTTTTTGGGTTTTCATAAAGTTGTTTCTTGATTCCATAGACCCGTGTGGGGCAAGTGAAACGGGACAAAAAGTTGTTTGTTACAATTAATTAATGATTAAATAAAAGGGGCCAATATAGTTACATGCCTAATTGGTTTGACTTTTCTTTTGCTGTTATTAATTATTAATTAATTAATTAATTATTAATTTATTATTTAATATATTAAATATTAAATGAAATTGTATTTACTTATTTTTTTTTAAATCTGGGGTTAAAGTCTGTTTGATGATCTGACATATAAGCAAAACTTGTGGCCGTAAAGGGGGTAAATACTTTTTCACAGCATTTACTGCCCAACCCTGTTTGAAACACTGAGGCAAGAAGTTATGCTCAATCCAAGTATTTATACCATTTCCAACAGTTTGCTCTTTCACCTTTGACCTCTTCTCAACCAACACATGGTGAGTCAAGTTTGAAGGAAATCATCTCACCAGTGTTATTTATCTGTTTGCTCTTTAAGTGAGGAACAGCATTGCTGTCGAGGTCATCTGCAGGTGTTCTATTGCCTCCATCTCTGTTATTCACAAGTGACTATAAGTCTGATAAGACTTCATGAGTCAAGCTTATTTCAGTGGATCACTCTCATTCCAGTCGAACGCAGTAATTTAAGACAAAAATAAATATAAAGGATGGCGCTGTCCATCCAGAAAGCCAGCCTTTTGCTGCGGGACTGTAAGTTATCTCCATATTTTAAACGGTGGTTTGGATTGACGATTTCCTGTAGCCATGAATCTTTATCGCGCTGCAGCATATCGCCTTGGCTGTCCCTCAGACGGCAGTAAATTGTAAACAAGGAAGTAAAACAGGAGAGTTCATTTACGCCTCCCCTGCTGGGGTGAGGAGTGTATTAAACCCGATAAAACTTAACTGTGCAGGCGGAAAAAAAACTAAACAAAACTTGCTGGGTGAAGGGAGCGCCAAACATGCGGACAATTGAGAAACCATTAAAAAAAAAAGAGGAGCCACAAAGAAGAGGAAAGAAATTCTCTCAAAATTGCTGAAAATGTAGAAATGGTGTGTGCTCTCCCTTCATCTGGTCTGTATCCTGCTTTGAAACTGGTTTTAGTGACTGAAGGTCTGCCACAGGAGAGCACAGAAATAGTACAAATCCTAAAAATAAAAGAGAAAGAACATACAACATTGCGGAAACAGGATGAGTCAGAGTGCTTTAACTGGGCTGAGGTTCTGAGTAGTGCTGACTGTTTGGCTGGTCAACAAGCCCCTTTTTAAATTCAGATAGTTTCCAGTTAGTGCCAACAATCTGACTATTAACCCCACAACAAAGTACTTTAATCACCTGCTCTCTCCCTGTGAATCTGGCTCCACATCTTTATGCTCATACAATGAAATGTTATCAATGGATGTTTATAGAGACACAAATAACAAGCTAAATATACCCAACATGATCAGGTTTTTTTTCTTTTTTTTTAGATTTGAGCAAATCATTTAAAAATAAACACTGTGGAGTTGCAACTTTCTTTCTATATATTTGTATGGTGCTGGTTGTAGAATCTTTAGTCTTTGGTTTTATTGTGGAGATTAATCCAGCTGCTAAAAAAAATAAAAAGTCTTGACACCATCTATTAAGTTCCCAACATGCTGGATTGAGTTAATCATGACCTTTTTGATGAGATGCTTCCAAACCTGTTTTTTTTAAAATAGGCAAAAGTTTCATGCACATAACATCATGTAATGTTTAATGTTTAGCTCTGACTCTCGCAAAAAAAGAAAAGAAAGAGAAAACACAGTGAGAGAAAACATGGATGAGTGAAATAAAATGAATAGATTTTCTAAGTTTGACTGGGATCACCTTTTTCTATGGTGCAGGCTCTTCATCAAACACTTAAAGTTGAACAGCTGTCCTTTAAAAAAGGAGAAATTCCCATGATGAACAATGAAAAGGGAAAAGTTTTCAACCTTGTGCCCAAATACAGTACAGATGCAGGAGCTTGTAGTCCCCAGATGCTGGAGCCTGTTGGCAGGAAGCAAAGCTGAAGGTTTGCACCAATCGATACTCCATCAAAGATTCTTCATGTGCAGAAGCTGTGAGTCCATCTTACCTGTGCAGGAGTGAACCTCCCTTTGGTAGCTTTCCTCCACACCTCTCTGAATTCAACCCTTAAATTATTTAACATCTTCTCAAGGCTGGAGCAGCTTTGAAGAAAAATGACTGTTGTGGTCAGATGTGGAGTTAAAACATATTTGCTGCATAAGTTGATAAACAATATCAACAACCTTTTCTGAAAAGTTAACACCAAGTATCTTGCTGTTGCCGTGTCAAAGTTAAATAGGTCACCTAAATTTCTGAAGGCCACCTGATGTAATTTAAATCCAGCTGTTCTCTGAAGGCCTCTGAGGTTTGTGAGAGAAGAAACAGCATCAAGGAACATCGTAGACAGATCAAGAACGAAGCCATGGAGAGCAAAGTTGGGTTACGTATCTCACACCATCATTCATGCATGAAAAAAATTATAGTACAACTGCAGCGTAGCAAGAAATCTGTGGTGTGGTGAGTCTTCCTGACTCTGAAGGTGTTGATGGTCCATGTCAAGTCCTCGGATATGTAAACTTCAAGATATTTGCTGTGAACCATTTCCATAAGAGTCCTGTTAATGAATATTAGAACAGGGGTGGGGCTCATCCTCCAAAGGTCAACGACGAGATCCTTGATCCTCCTTGCACTGAACCAGAGATGGTTCTACAGGCAACAACCCACTACCCTGTGGACCACCTGCCAATATGCTGAGTCATTTCTATGGTGTTTCAGTGTCAGTAGGGTTATTGCTGTGTTGTCATTAGGAGACTAGATATTCAGCTAAGCAGTCAGGTATGTATAGTGAACCCTGAGGTGCACCAGTGTTCAGAGTGACGGGGCAGATGGATTTATGTGGATTCTGACAGTCAGTAGTTTGTCTGTCTTGAAACCCAGGATGTAGCTCCAGAGAGAAGGTGTTATACCAAGCATTAACAGTCTGTCTTATAGTCTCTGTGGTACTATAATAGTAAAAACAGAGCTAAAGAGTAGCAGTCCCGACTTTCTAAGTGGTTAAGATGATAACAATCGATACTACGTCTGATAAAGAGTGGTCCATCCTGAAGGCAAACTGATCTGGGTTCGCCTTTCTGTAGCTGGTGCTCTTTATCTGTGGTGATCAGACACCACTGGAGTTGTCTTCAGACACACTCAGACCACAGCCTGACGGCAAAGTGTTGGAAAGACAAGTCTGCATCTTGGTGAGTTATTGGACACACTCCTTTAGAGTGTGTCCAATCATCCTGCTTCCAGTGATGATTGGTTCTGTTGCTTCACAAGGGTTAATGTCCTGCAGATTCACCCTTAGCTTCCTCTGCAGGCTGAGAGGTGGATTAGCTAGGATCAAAACATATTGGTGTGCTAAGGCTAACACACACTTTGGCATCTAATCCAACAGAAAGTTGTGTTGGATGATGTACGCAGTAATTAGAACAGTAATTAGAGTTAATGGGGGCATGCAGACTATACAATCAAAAAATGCTCCCGCAGTGGGAAGAAATACAAACTTAAATATTTTACTTACAAAAAAGACAGTGAGTAGGAGCTTAGAAGTATAATAAAAAGTAAGAACAAAGTAGTTCTCTTGTCTGAGCAGCTTTGAGTTGAATGGCGGACCAGCTTTTGCGTGTGCTGGAGGGATTTCTGCTCTCACTCGAATGCTCACTCCGTCTGGACTCCAGTGGTTTGTTGATGAACCGTTGAGTCAGAACCTGTATGTCCGTAAAAAGAAATCACGACGTAAAAAGTTGAACACAAGCATTGACACTTTGCCTTGATGACTACGTCAAATCCAGATTTCAATCCCATGAGAATCAGTAGCAACATTTTTATGTCTTTTATCAAATTTTTCTAGATTTGAGCTTTTGCACCATTAAGAACTGGCTTCAGTCAGGTTCAGTCTCTAGATGTGTAAACTTGGCAGAGACATACCCGAAATGACCTCGCAAACCTGAAACCTGATGAAACAAACTTTTACAAACATGCACTTCTTCATGGAATGTCGGGACAGAAAATCCTGATGAAATCGATGAAAGCTTTCAGTTGTAATGTGCCAAAAACATCAAGGAGCCTGGAGCCTTTTTGCAAGGTACTACTAGCTAATGTCTTGCCAAATAAAACGCGACTAAATCTCCGATTGCTCTTTGTTACCAGCTGAACAAATTAAATGTAACTTGTGCCTCTCTGGACTCAAGCTGCCATCAGCGTTCCTCTCATTGCCTCTCTGCCTTTTCTGAAGACTCCCAGCTGTGCGCCATCCTGCAGAAACATCCAGAAAACATTCCTCGCGCCGTAAATGCTCCCATTCATCCCCCCTTTTCACCACTATTTTTACCGACTTACTCACCGAGGATGGGCTTTGTTTGGCGCGTAGCATAAGGACGGGTGACTGAAAATAGCCTCCGGTGGGACAATAGTCTGGTACAAGCGGCGGGAGGCAGAGCTCAATTATAGCCGGCTTTTTTGTGAATCCTCGATTCAAGCATTGTAATGAAAAGCAGGCCTTTGCTGGACATCTGCTGCTCTAATTTGGGCTCATGGGTGCGCAGGGTGATAACACCGGGCACAATAACGAGCAGGAAGGCAACATTTGGCTTATCTGTGTAGCTGTCAGGCTTGATAATGGAAGTTCTCAATTATACGTCTTTACTATCTTTTCAGTTCGCATCCTTTAGTTTATAGGAAACTAATGAGGTGACAGAGTAGGTAATTTTCCTCTAAATCTTTACAGCGGTTAATCAGTGACAACAGTGTGTGTGTGTGTGTGTGTGTGTGTGTGTGTGTGTGTGTGTGTGTAAGCTTTTAGTCCAGTTAGAGTTAAATGGATTGGGTTCTGCTTCTTTTTTGTGTGAGAAAAAACAAATGAAATCCTCTCTAGACAGGACCGGGAAGGACCCATCAGTAAAGCCAAGATGATTAAAATGATCAATATCTTCTGTGATTGTGAGGCTTGGCTAATATTTTAGTTCACACAACAATGAATAATGATTTTGTTTGACAACTTCCTTTAAAATAAAAATGTTTATGATAAAAAAGGAAAGCTTCATATTTTGAGCCACGTTTGAGACAATAAAGAAAATAAGAGTTGGAATACGAGCCTTGATAGGTTTATAACCCAAACAGGGTGAAAATGTGAACATTTCCTAAGATTTGACAGCTCCTGTCAATAAGTGTTGTCAATACACTTATACACTTATGTTGATATACATTCAAGTTTCTGTCAATAAAAAAAATATAAAGGATATTCATGTTTTTACCTTAAAAATATGTCCATCAGGGATCATAAACACATTTCTGCGTTAGACCTCACACTTCTAGAAACTGAAAGCATCTGTTTAAATCATCTTGTCCAAACACATCCAACTGTATTTATCGCTCAACTAAAGCTGTCCTCTGTACAAACCTTCTGCTTTTCAGGCGTTTAACAATAACAAAACATTTGCAATTCATGCCGCCATCGGCTGCATATAGATTCATCCCCATCCCAACAAGTTGCCATTCATCATCAGGTACAGTGTGCCTCTTCTTTTCTCCCCCCCCCCGTTGAGCTGACACGTTGATGCACAGGATGGGATAGGCTCGTAAAGAATGCATAAACCACACAAAACCTCCAGCTGCAGCAGTCTTATCTCCGTACGCGTAATCAATAACGCTGTGAAAGCCGCTACATTCAGAGACAGCGGGGCTAACTGGATTTTTTTTTTTTTTTATATGGCAGCATCATGCTGACTCTCTTTTTCACACATCAGCATCCATTTTTAATCGCGGTATCTGGCCTCGCCGCGGCTCGTCAAGAGCCTCACGGTCCTGTCAGAGTGTGGGCTTGCAGAGAGGGGATAAGAGCTCTTACTGCTGCGCTGTGGAAATAGATGTGCTGGTGAAGCAGCAGCCCACCTCTCCCTGCAGCATCTGTGGAAGTGGCAGAGCGCTGGGGTGACTATTACGTAAGGTGTTCACATCACCAAAAAAAAAGCAGTCTCTTTCCCAGCTGTACGCAAACAAGTTCTTTGTATAATTTGAGTTTTCTGTTCTCCCAAATTTCCACAGCCGCTTCTAACTCCTAACTCTTCCATCTGCAACTGTTTGTTTTGTCAGTTTGACTGATGCTTTGACTCTATCCCCCCACCTTCACACACACACACACACACACACACACACACCACACACACACACACACACACACACACACACACACACACACACGCACACACACACACACACAAACACCTGGTGAACCATCTGCTTAGCTCGTGTAGGAGCTAATTCTCAGTACAATTCTGATAAAAACATTGTTAAAGGGTTAGTAGAGGAGTGACATTATGATGACTTCCTGAAGGTGCCGTTTCAGAAAGAGTAGGAGTTTTTAAACACAGAGGCCCAATGTCATGGTGATAAATTTCTTTTAAATCATGTTTGATATATTTAGCATTTTTATAACAACTGTAGTTAACATAGTTGCTTAATTATGTTGTAAAATGGCATCATGTGCCTGGATAACACTTATTTCTTCTTTAAAAATTTAAAGACCCAACATGCAGGATAAAAGATCTTTCCGCTTAATCTAACGTGATTTAGCTTTTCTTAGTGACATTTTTGGGCAGAGGAGAGAAAGATGTGCATATGTGTGTATTTGTGAATGCAAAAACTCAGATTTCTGATGCTCCAAATCTCTACATTTTTCAGGTGTTTTTAGGTCAGAGATATTGAGATGCATTGGGAACATGGGTAATATCAGTGAAGGTACCTGCAAACTCAACAAGAAACCTGATTTTTGATAGCTTCAGCCCCACAATGTACTCTGCAAAATTTATAAGGACAGAGAGCCTCTCTCTGAGTGGAGTGCTGCAGTACTTACAGAAAGAACTTGGAAGTCTGGAGCCTCGCTCTCGAGACCTGATGCAATTAATAGCTGAGAAGGAACAGTACCAACCTTCATGTCTATAAATTATATCATTATAGGCTACACATTTGGACACCATCATAACTTTTCCATTTCCAGGAAAACACATCAGTTGGTGATGAAATAATAATGTTAATTTAACACAATTTTTGGCCACTTTTATACATTGCTCCATTTTTTCAGAGAGGGTCCTAATGGTTTGTTTCTATGTAAATGACATCCTACTGATTCAGGTCTTAGTTTTAGCAGATATCTGCAGATTGTCTCCCTAAATGCGCCTCGCCCAAGTCCGGTTCTCGAGAGATACCACCCTTCAACGTTTAGGTGCTTCACTTCTCCAACACACCTGAATCAAATTACGAACTTGTCAGACATCTGCAGACGTACTGATGAGGAAGTTCAGCCATCAGATTCCGGTTTTTGAAGCAAGGATTGTCATGCTATGTCTAACAACTGTTCTTGCGCTGTTGTTATGAGAGACTCCCAGAAACTAACAAGGCTTTGCAATAAAAGGTGAAGAGAAATCGTTACAGGTATTGGGGAGGACATTGCTTAACTCTTCGGCGCTTCAATCGTCAGAGCTGAAAGAATTCAACTCGTGACCTCGGCACCTGCCTCAGGTCTTCTAGAAAAAATATAGGCCTGTCACTTCACTCAAAGAAACTGTCACATCTCCAGCTACCTATTGCCATTATAGATATAAATCTCCCAGACACACATTGCTCTCTGCAGCTTAAAAACTATGTATCTTCAATAGCAGAGGAAACTGAAGACTAAAATGTTTTAAAAATTGAAACCTAATATCACAAAGTGTAAAGCAGAAGCAAAATCCAAACAAAACAGCTGTGAGAAGTATTGTGGCAACAAACAGATTACGAATGAACACACCACTGAAGAAGATGTGCAAGGTACAGTGATTACCTAAACAGATGAGTGGAAAACAATCATCATAGTGGAAATATAAAGTGAAAAGATGAAAGGTGTAATAGGAAGCAAATTTAACTTAATGTACAAAGGAGACAGGTTGCAGTCAGTTGCATCAGCCTTCGTTCGTCTGCATCCATTCCTGTGTTTGTAGGTATCAGGACATTCCAACAGTGACGGCATCAAAGTTTTAAAGCTGCTCTTCTCACAACATTTAAAGCGTTTTTGCCATTACTGTGAGGTGGAAGGAAGATGACAAATGTTTTCAACAACCACCTTTCAAATTGTTATGGGTGTGACTCTGGAAGGTTTGCAAAATGCTGACTCAAATGTTTTGGCCATTCTTTGTCCTTCCAAAATTGCTCACATTCATCAATTTTTGAACGTATTACAGAGCACACATTGGACTTGGTTAAACTTTGACAAGGCCACCCCAACATATAGATATACTTTGATCTAGACTTGTAACTGTAATTCAGGACTGTATATTTATGGTAATTGTCCAGTTAAAGGTGAATCTCTACACCAGTCTCAAGTCTTTTACAGTCTTTTCCACTCAGTATTGACCTGTATTGTACTGCTCCATCCATTTTTTCCAATAACTCTTACTAGGTTCCTTGTCACAATTGAAGAACAGTCTAACACCATTACCCTACTTCCCAATTTGCTGATTTGATGGTGCGTTCATGGTGATGTGCAACGTTAGTTTCTAACATTCAACTGTAGAAAATCTTATAGGGACGTTGTTTCAGCGACAACTACCTTTGTGTCACTCTTCTGCAAAGGAAAGATTTGTAAAGAACATAACTAATAGTTGTCCTATCAAAAAAAAAAAATATTAACCTCCGCCTAAACTTCACAACTGTCTCCCTGACCTGCCTAATGTTCCTTGGTCTTCATGGTGCTGGACATTTACTAATATTCTCTAAGCAACTATGAGTGGAGACTATTTACTGAGGGAAATTGGTTGCACTATATTGTATTCATTTTCATCAGTGTCAAGAGCATCACACACCTTGAAGAAACCCTGTCCTTTCAAGACGACGTCTGTCTTCAGCACATTCAGAGCTTCTAGCTACTACTGCTGTTGGTTCAGAGTGATTTGAGTGAACAGGTGGTGTGTTAATAGAACATAATGTGGTAATCCAGGGCTATTTCCAGGCTACACACATGGTTATCATCAGGCATACCATTTGTAATCATTTAGGCATTAATCTGCCTCTCTCCGTGTGTTTGTGTAGGTTTCTACATTTGGAACAACTGTGTTTCCGTTACAAATGAGTGCAAACATTTGTCTATATTCTGCTAAATTAAATAAGAAATTAATTTATAATCATGTATGAATGAGCTTGCTCATGCGACAAAAAAATTATTCAAAATCATAGTAGTGATGGATATAGACACATTAAATATATTCATAATTCATTTATATTTATTATGCATCTCTCATCTATCAGCCATCAGAGGAGACATTAGTGACTTATTAAAGTGTTGGAGTGACAAGCCCCTCATATTTGGGAGCGGCTACGTATTCTGTGTTTTGGGGAAGTTGTAGTTGGCAATTTGATAGAAGACCTATAGATCCAACGCATTTGAATGTGACGTGACTTTTCCTGACCTGTGCTACGCAGTGAGAGCTCTAGTGGAGTCAGTTGCATGTTGTCCAAAAACAATCCATCATCTTCCAGCTACTTCCTGTGCATCTTTTTCAGTGTTTTCGCCAATAGCTGTCGATCACATGACTCGTTTCCATTGCAGTATTGTGAAACACATCTATTTTGATATGGTTGACAAACTACCTCATCCTACTGCAAAAACGTTTTTAGCAAAAAATGAGACTCTTTTCTCTAAATTGGCGTTCTTCCGTTAAGCAAATTTATTTTCATCATTTCAATTTGCGCAATTCTTTAGTTAAAGGAAACGTAATTATTGCTCCCGTTTCTTGGAATGGGGCATCTTGTGAGTTATTCTGACTATGAGCCACAGGGATGTGTGACCATCCTTTGCAACAGTAACCCCATATGGTGCAAACATTGCTCCCACATGACGGTCCAATCTCTCCACAGACTCTGTGCCCATATAAACCTGTGTTTTGACAGCAATGCCAGGCAAACTGTACCAGCTCTGACAGCAATTTGTGGCCCTTGTTTGTCATGGTATAAAGTTGTTTTTCATCCAGAAGAAAACACCAAACATTGCAAAGGGAAAAAAAGTTTAAGTAATTGTTCTCAACTGAAAAGTTTACTTCAATTTGCAATTGTCTAAAGACTTTACACGTGATAAAAGACTTGGACCATATCGCCATAGTCTAAACAACCTAACTTGACGGAAATACTAATGTGACAACTATAAAAGTTGTAATGATGATACATCTCTCAAGATTGTAAAGCAAGAGTTATTTTATTAATATTATTAAAAACGCATGACTAAGCTGAGTGAATGAAATATGTGTGTAATAAAGAGGAACTTATAAATCAGCAGAAACTTAGATCCATTAGCATCGCTATAAAACCTGAAGCTGGCTCCCTCTGACGGTTTACTAGCAAGTCCTCAGGGAGATAAGATGGTCGTCACAAAACGGAGTGCAATTAAAAAGAGTGTCTTTCAAGTCTGGGCGCCAGTTAGGGCGGTAGGATGCAGAGATGACAGCGGGAGTCATGGAAACAGCAGATGGATGGAGTCAGACAGCTTCTACAGGCAGATAAAGATGACAACCTGTCAAAGGACCCTGTGTGTTTGTTCTCCTCACACCCCGTGAGAGAACAGAGAATTACACAAAACAAGCAGCTGAATCTCGAAAGAATGTTATTGAAATGAATTATTCCCTTTTTGACAATACTGCTTTGCCCGTTGGCCTGAATACAATCACTGGCATGTTCCGAATGGAAAAACAAATGCATATAAACTTCTACCATGCTGCTTCTTTGACCCACATGGTTTATGGTAGTGGGGCAGAAGTTGGACAGCTTTAACTAAATATTGTTTAAAAAAAATTGTGACCCAGTTTGTTGGGTTAAGAGAAGAGGCTAAAAGAAGCTTCATTCTTCAGTGGCCTCCATTTTGAACCATACAACAACCTGTGTTTTCCAGAGGATATAAATAGAAAGGTTAAGATAATCAGGAAAAACTTCGTACTAACTTAATAATAGTTCATGTTAACATGATAATATTAATGTAAATTGTGTTCATGACTTTAATGAACACTAAAGAATTCTGAAGAACATTAACTTTTTGCCTGTTAGCGCAAGCTAGTGCTAGCTAAAAACATTCACACTCAGACCACATGGCATCGTACCAGACACAAAAATGTAGCTGTTTTTTTTTTTACTTTGATTGTTGTCTTTACTCTTTAACCTGAAATTTGGTAAAAAGTTTATTTTAATTACTTTTTTGCTTAGTTTCCTTAGGTCTTGCTAGGTGTCATGGTCAACACAGCAGCATACAGCGTTATTATCAATACAAATATTTATTTGACCCAAATGTTAATTATGTTTCTTTTTTGTTTTTTTTAGTAATGTTTAGAAATAAAGGTTAGTAGTTATTCTTTTCGTAACACTATTTGGAATCCTTAAAATAAGACACTAGTGACTTTTAACAAATTTTATCGTTTAAATCCAAATTTATTGTAATGAGTCAAACCTATTGATAATAATAATTAATAATTGATAATAATAATAATGGAGCACTAAGGTAGTAAAATACTCAAGTTAGAGTGTTCTTAGGCCATGTTTGTAGAGTGTGAAGATGTTTAATCACTGCGACATTTCCAGCCCACGTCCGACTTATAAAAAGGCCTTTCTGATCTTGTGTACAATGGATTAGTTATGCAAGACCTTTTCCCCCCTTAAAATTAGCACTCATCTCAGAAGCTAATGAAAAGCCAGTGCTTTTCACGCTGTACCATGGCAATTTGTAAAATAATTATAACTTGCTAGGGACGAAGGGGGAGGACAGCAAAACAAGCCCCTGCCAGCTCAACAGCCACAAAATAAATAAATAAAAAAGCTGCGACTTCCCCAAAAAGTCAGGCCTCCATTTTGTTTTTTTTATCCAGACACTTGATTACTGCTGCCACCCAGATATGTCTGGAGAAGAGGGAATTTGAGTTTTGCACTTAAAGTTTGTCACCACTCCAGTTGAGGCTTTGAAAGATGAATATATCCTATCATCCTTGAAATGCAACATGTATATATATATATATATATATATATATATATATATATATATATATATATATATATATATATATATATATATATATATATATATATATAAATATATATATATAATAGTCGATAATTTTTTTTTACACATTTGTTAGAATTATCATTATATCCTGACAGTATAAGACAGATAAAATGTGAAAAAAGGTTAGAGTTGAGCTCCTCTTCCTTCTTCAATTGCTCCCAGTACTAACTACAGAAATACACCAGTCAGTCAGAAACAACCAACCAGAGCCAAGAGGAGGATCTTAGCGCTGCCAATCACTCTCGTGCTCACCCATTTGCTCTTTGCTAAGCTGGTTCACCACAACGTAGTCTGCCGAAAAATGCAAAGTCCAGTTAGCATAGCCAACGAAGACACCGGATAAGCAGATTTCCTGTAAAGGCAAGTTAGTTTTCCACAGTTGGCGCGTTGAGCAGCATACAGGAGGTTGATTGACAGCGCTGAGACCCTGCCTCTGATTGGATGTTTTTGACTGGGAGCAGTGCATTTTTGCAGACCTCACTGTAACAGTAGCAGAAGGTTAAGGAGCTTAATATTTTTCACAGACTATATGTCTCATACTACAGTCATGACATGGTGACAGTTTTAATAAATATGGTAGTTAAACATTACATATGTAACTTTTACACACTTCACCTACCTTTATAAATGTATGATTTTGACTCTAATATTAGCTATCTATCAGTCTTATTTGAACTGCGTTGACATTTTTGTGAATGAATTCCTATAAACTAAGCGTATAAGCGTTTCAATCAATTAAAATGGACTCCACAAAGATAACCAAATTTAAAGGATATGATATGAGCAGTGTCAGACTGAGTGATGTATATATTTTTTGACTCACTCCAGTAATCGGGTTCGATGCTTGGTGAGACATTTTTACTGCCATACAGAGAATTCAACTTGCAAAATGTAGGTGACATTATGTCAGGCCCACAGAACTAGCCAAGGGCACAATGAGACCTGACACCAGTGGAGGCAAAAAAAAAAAATCTTCCTTAAACATCAACTGTGAATGTCAGACAGTGTCAGCTCCACCGAGGCTGAGCTCCACCGATGTGGCCAGAACCATTTCTGAGAGGCAGACACTGAATACAGTAGATGCATTTGTTTCCTGGTAGTAGCCAAGGTCAGCCAAAATGTAGTAAATGCTACTCTCAATATGGTAAAAAAACATTTAAGAGGACCAGACAAAAGGTAATCCCTCAAATATAGACTTTTTAAATGTAATATTAAATGTTATAATATGCAGTCTGAGTCACCAGGTGTTGGCGCCGATCTACAGGTGACACCAGATGGTTTCACAGCAAGCGGTGATAAACGTTGCCCATTTAGCTGCACAGCAGGACAGGAGCGACGCGCCAGCTGCAGTTCCCTCAGGTTGCGATGGTTTTCGTGACGCCGTTGTTCGTTTGATCGGAGTGAATGTTCCAAATCCTCTGACGCTTTAATTCACACATTCTCACCTCTTGCCTCCCACTTAAAAGCATCCTGTCAGTCATCAACTGTCCTTGATGATGAACAATTGCTGCTGACTAAAACCCCTCCTGGTCTGTTTCTTCCGAATTAGAAACACCATTGGCAAGATTTTTTTTCTTGTGTTTGTTATTACAGTTTATTTGATGAGATTTGCAGCAAACTTGTTTGAGTGTTTCAGAGATTTTTAAAAATTATTATTTCTTATTTGACCTTTATTTTACCAGGATAAAAGGCCATTAAGATTTAAATCCTGGCTAATAGGCAACAACGAATACAACATAAAAATGATCATAGTTGAAAGTGATGAACTGTTTAAAAGCGTTTAGCAAGAGTTATGCTAACCGTCATCATAGTGATCAGTGATCACAAATATTAGCATCCATACACAAGGCACTTTAGTGCAAGTGTCTGATCTGAAATGAAGGCGATCTGTTTTATGTAAGTGTAAGTTTTATTTAAGTGTAAAAGTCAGTAAATATGCAGAGTCTTGTGACTCGCAGAGCAACAGCGCTAAACGCTCCGCACTGCTAACGCTTGGATGTGGAAATGATGAAACAGCGGTGTACTTGGCCAGTTTCTTGCTAACGCAGTTACACTTTCATCAACTATGCATTACTGTCACTTGCTCAACATCACACTTATTACAAAGAAAAATGGACATTCTCCCTCAAGCTTATTTGCCGCACCTATACACAATCAATGCCGTCCAAAACAATAAAGCCGCAATAACTCCCTGCTAACCGCGCTTATTTTAGTCCTTCACCAACGTTTTGCCGTTGTATCCAGGTTGACGCTGTGATTTGCTCATCTTGCTAGACCTGTGAGAGTTTACCTTTATTTAGAAAAATAAATCATATACAGGAACAATAACTACAAAAAAGGAACAAAAAACACTATGCAGGGCATCTAAAGCTTTGCAGAAGTATTATGACACTTCCAAGAAAATCTATACTTCAAAAGGTTGTATGTGCCCCCCACCACCACCACCACCTACTTGAATCATTTTTCTTCAAGCAGTCACAAAAGTGCCTCAGTCTCTCAACTTGTGCTTTCTGGGAAGGAGAGCCATGTAATATAGCTGCACTTTCACAGAGGCTTATCAGCTGTGGGGCGCAGCAGCAGAAGTGCATGACAATTCTGCCTTAACACAGACAACTCACGAGGCAATATTCTTGGCAAGGAGATACCGAAGCAGAGAATAGCAACTGCATGTTTAGTTTGTGAGCTTTTAAAAGCTTACGGTTTGGAAATGTGTGTCCGTAAACTATGAGTTAAGAGTTCAATTTGTCACTACTTCTGTGTTGTGCTGTCCAGCAGTTTGACTTCTGGTTTTCTAGCAGAAGATATGTTACATTTCACAGTGGATGCAGATTTCAGCCCAATTCTACATTGTGCTTTGTTGTTCTGAAGCAAGATGTGGTGTTGTTGTAGTTTTTTAATGATGAAATGAAGCCTTTTCTTCTTCCCTCTTTGGTGGATAGGACATTCTGACCAGCACAGCGTACAGTGAACCTTTATGTTGTTGTCCTTTGCTGACCGGAACTCAAAATAGTTCCTGTATTTCCAGCTACTAAGTGCATACATGTCTCCTTCCTCTATTGTTCACATTTCTGTTGTGGAGTACTATCACAGGTGCTGGTAACGTGACTGAATTGTTGTATAGGCCAGACGTCACTCCCCGAGACTCATAGAGGAAATAAAATAAAATTAGTAAAGAAAATGAGTGGCACAAAAGTAACTTAAATCTGATTACTGGATTTGAAATGGTAACGCGTTAAATTACTTGTTACTGAAAATAGTGGCATCACTGCCAGTGAGCCAGTTTTAAGTGGAGAAAAGTGAGACTGGCAACCATCTTACTCCTGAAATAGACTATTCTGGTTACACAGTCGCCGCACAGACTAGTTAAAATCACAATAATCATTACGATTTTCTACACATCCTTCAGATTCGTTCCTTCACCTTCTCCTTTCACCCTCTTCTCCTATTTGTTGTGGTTTATTGTGCTGAGGCAGCGGTGACAGCAGAAGAAGTTTTACTTATACAGCACTTTTAGGGAGATGTATAGCGGAAATTATTTTCCTGTTGTAGACAGAAACAAATGTAGCAAAGCGTCAATTTACATGCAATCATTCACTGCTGGAACAAACATATACTTGCTTGAAGCCAATGAGATTAAAAAATATAACTAAACAAACAAGAAAGACATGAGAAATTATCCCAGTTGAGCCTTTTTACATCTTTCCCGCTTCAAAAATGATTTACGCTAGCCAGCATTCAGTTAATCTAATATAATTACTTAATGTGAAAAAGTTCTAAAACTTTGGGGGATTTTCTGGTTTTAATAAGCTCCTCCTAATTAATCTTCCTCAGGAAAACAAAACTTTTTATAATTAATGGGTTAGTCGCTTTTTGTAAAGTCAGATTTATCTTTTGTTTTTAGGGTTTTGCATCAAAGAAGTAGAGATGTGAAAACAGCAAGTTTTATTCTACATCAGTTTACGTGATGAGACCCGGTTCTGCATTGTACTCCCCACTGTTACATTTACCTTTTTGTGTTTATGCTGTTACTCATTTTAACCCAACTTGAAATCTGTTGTCTTCATGAACCTTAACTTTCCAAAAGGTTCTATTAGTTATTAAAGTATTTCTGCCTAAGTTTGATCTAATAACTCTACGTCTTTTGCCACGTTTGCTGGTTGTTCTGTCTTGGGTTTAAATTTCTTCATGGCACTTGGTCCTGGAAGTCACTTTGAAAACCAATCTTCTAAAATGATGAAGGTTTCTGAAGAGTTTTGTGGCAATTGCAAAAAACAAAACAAAAAAAAAACAAATGTCAAGATTAACTGCTGATCGTAATCTACTGAAATTGCGGAAAGCTTTGGAACGAGCAAAAAGCCGAGTGGAAGCTGCTCCACGTCTAAAAAGCAAAATGAAGTTGTTTCACCTTGAACACATGCTGCCTGTCTCTCTGGGACTCCGATGGAAAAAAAAACTGAGCTTGACTTGCATAATTAGAGATGCATGAATAAATCAGACACCGGAACAGAAAAAGATAAACTTGTACTGCCATATGTTACTGCTTTCCTCTTTATCCGTAAACAGACTCTGTTTGCGAGTAGCCTATGAGGCTCGTTGCTTTTTTTGCACTTTTTCAAATGTTGCTAAGATATTTTCATTCATCATGACCACCATGATCCACATTTTAAATATTTCATTTAACCATTGTGTTTTCAGTCACTGCCTGACACCAATATGAATCACTGCACATGTCTGTATGAATATATTCCTTCTGCTATGAGCATGTCCTACATTTCACAGTAATTACCGTATGTAATAAATGAAATCGCTAGCTCCTCATCTACAGTGGGATGATATTGCCTGACCCAATATCATCAGTCCATCTATGCGCTCTAGTGGGGATTCAGAACACTGTAAATGTGGTTTCTGCTATACTTGAACCAAATGTAAAAATAAGACTCCGTTTCCCAACGCTGCACAACAAAAGCCTTCCCCTCTAAAAACAGGGACGTCAAAGATACGAGCTGACATGGGAATCCTTCTCCTCATCTCACACTTCCAGGTGGGAGTGATGGATCAGATTGTGAGAAGATGAGATGCCTGTCTCCTGTCAGGCGGGCGTAATCACATTTTGTTTTTTTTGTTTTTTTACATATTTGCTAAAACTGTCACTATGTCCTGACTCCTGGCTATAGAGTATGAGGCAGATAATCTGTGAAAAGATCAATTTAGACCTCCTCCCTGGGCTCCTGTAAATGTTAACTAGCCTTAGCATTCTGGCAGGCTGTTATGGCGTAGGAGAGAGAATGAGACAGGGTGATTGACAGCACTAAGCCCCTCCTCCTGGCTCCGATTGGTTGTTTCTGACCGAGTGGCGTATTTCTGCAGTCAGCACTGGGAGAAGTCAGTGGAGCTCAACTTGTTCTCATATTGTCTCATCTTACACTGTCATGACATGGTGACAGTCTTAACAAATATATATATATATACATATATGCAAAAAAACATACTTTTTAAAATAAAAGTTATATATTGCAGTTTTAATCTATGATAAAGTGCAAAATTTGTCTGTCATGGAGCATGGTGTGACTGGGAAACGCAGGCAACCTTCTGAGAGTCTGACCTGCCCTAGTAATAATGCTAACAGTGCCATTTGCTACTATGAGATGCTAGTCAGGTTTTCTTTGCTCTAAACTAGCTATCATTGCGTCTCTAGTGTCAAATTCCTCTCCTGGTTTGGAAACAGAAGCTCCTTCCTTCTTGCTGACTGTTATTACTAAGACAAAACACAAGTTAAAGTCTTAGAACTCAAGCTATCTCTGAGTATATTTTCATCTTGTATCGCAACGTGAAACTTGTTTGTGCTTTCATATGAAATGCTCCAACACGCCGCCATACTTGTGCACACGGCACACAGTGTGATGGGAATAATTTCAGCTGCTCAGGTTGAACACTTTGTCTGTTTGGGACCTCGGTGTTGCTGACTCACCCTCAGCAAGAGAAAATTAGAGCGTCTTAGATAAACAGTCTGTAAAGGGCCTAATGAATGAAATCCCCAGAATGAGCAGCTGGCAGTGCTGCTAACGAAAAATACAGAACAATTATCTAGCCGAACGAACACGCACAGCATTAAAATTCATGGAATGCATGTTGTTTGTAAGAACATAATTTATTTTCCATCAGAAGTTTTGTTTTTCCACATCGGAGAAAAACAGCTTAATGTGACCGACAAAGATCGCATTTTATCTGCAGCCGCTGTACGCTCGGCGGTTCCTTTCTGAAACGTCTTCGTCTGCTGTGTTGTTGTTTTCAACCTGAGCCAATTAAAACAGGCCCTCTTTCTCACAAAAACTGGTCTGCAAAGTCAACCCTCTGCTGGGCTTTCACGTTTAATTTCTCCCAAATGGCGCATGGGTTTCTTCATGTTTGGAGAAGATATTTATATCTTGACACAAAAGGAGATCTAGAGATGTTTGAGGAGAGGTTTATAGATGCAGGAACAAATGGCGACAATTTTAGCTTTAAGATTTCATAATAATAATAATAATAAAAAACTCATTTCAGAACGGCGATAATGGAAAGATGCATTTCAAATAAAGTGAAAGGAAACCATCTAAACCTCTTTCTGTATTGATTGTAAAATTAAAAATTATTATGACGAAGCAATATGGCACTGAATAAGCTATGTTCTGTTGTGCATTTGAATTATGTTTAATAATTTTCTGAATCGAATACCTAAGTTTCTTTTTAGATGAATATTACAAATTTATACTTCTTTCTGCTCCTTTTCAGTCCTGTTTTCTTTTAGTGGTTACCTGAACTATTCATATTTATTGAGTGAATGAGATATTTAAAAAAAAGGTTAAATAAAAATTATGTGAAAACATCTTTAGTAATTTGATCTCGTATGTATTATTTTTGCATCACTCTGATCCAGAATAACACTTCCTTCTAATATATTTATATTATAAGGAATATAAAGATATTCCTTCTTTATATTTTTAGTTTTATGAACTTTTATGTGTTTTAAGTAAGAATGAAACAAGAAAAAACAAAAGTTTAATTTTTTTGTCGTTTTTTTCCCACACAATAAAACATCTAGTC
Organism: Poecilia picta; assembly: GCA_033032245.1. Lineage (NCBI taxonomy): Eukaryota > Metazoa > Chordata > Actinopteri > Cyprinodontiformes > Poeciliidae > Poecilia > Poecilia picta. Next base: position 6,621,032 of record CM065357.1, on the reverse strand, counting down.
TTACTTACCGGCTCGCTAAAGTATCCATTCTTTTAGCTGCTCCATGGCATAATGTGAAAAGGTTTAAGAGTCTTTTTCTTCTGGAAGCTACAGCACTTCATGTAAAAACTAATTTTATTAGTAAAGCAAAAATAGACTGAACAAGTTCATAATTTGATACCAATATGGACCAAACGTATTCGGTACCATTACACTTGAGGAGAGAAGGAAGTGAAGTAGCACTGCAGCGACGCTAAACTCCCTCAGACTCAAAGCATCTCATTAGTGAGACACGGTGAAGCACTGAGAAATGAATTCAAGGGTGACACCAAATGAGGACCAACATTTCTAAATGTGTAAATAATTAGCTGATTTAAAAAAAAGTCTTGGTCTCTAATTTGAATCTGTTCAGTTGGACGTGTAAGTTACGTGGGAGCAGCCACTGTGGTTTCGTTTACAGTGGCTCTGTGTTGGTCAGTGATTCTTCATGGGATAATTTCTATTTTAGGATAACTGTAAAGCTGAATAATAAATACCATAGCATCAGAGGGGGAAATATTGCTCAAAGCTTTCTGCGGCAAAAGACAAAAAATATATATAATGACCTAACGTTGAACTCTTGAAGCGATGCACTATCCACAATCTAAACTCAGTTCGCCGCACAGGGGGAGATGGGTTTATTAGATTCTTGGATCGGTGCTGCTGATGCAGGCGAACAGAGAGCGGCCCTCCCTGTCAACACATGCAGGACTTCTGCAGAGTTACAGGATCCACTTGGCTGCAACTATGACCTTCCAAGAATTGTAGTGAATGATAATTTTTCATTATTTTAGAGGTTTTTTGGCTTATTCCTTCTGAAAGAACTGTTATAACTTAAACATGTGGCAGAATTTTCAATCATTCTCGACCCGTTTGAGGAAAAGCCACAGCATCTCAGTCTGATTTAACTACAGATTTGGACCATAGAACCCAAAAGCCAATAATCCTATTATTTTTGTCATTCAAAGGTAAAAATATGCCAAAGTGCCATAGTGCATATCATGTCTGGATTGTGAGTTTCGGGCTCCAAACTGACTCAGCTTCAAAATTCTGGTATGTGGTCCAACCCCTGACACACTAAAAAAAAGTTTTTACTTCCAAGTATGCCAAATAAAACTTGATTAGAGATGCAAAGGTCACACAATGATTTGAAAAAAGACAATGTATAACTTTAAATAAATATCTGCTACAGGGAAATTGTTTGTGATTTTTAAAGGATCACCAGTTTGTTTCCAATTTTTAGTATTTAAAACAAAGAAACGTCAAATTTTGCAAAAAGAGGATCTTTTTTTGTCTGTGGGATGGTAAATTATGTAAAAAAATGTAAAAAGCACACAGATTGCAACCTAATGACAGGAAAACTAGATATAAAAGAATATCACTAGTACTTTTAGCATCAGTCTTTGTGGAAATTCAATGCAAATATTGTAGGAATAAACTGAAAAGCTGCTAAAAACTGTTTGCCATATTTAAATTTAGAAAGTATCTTTACACCAGAACACCAGAATTTAGTCCTGCTCACTCTGAAGATTTCAGCCACAAATATTAAAATTGTAAGTAAGGTGTTATGTTTTTCTTTTATCAGGAAGAATTTAAGGTCATATGGAAAGTTTGTGATTCTGTTTTCACACGTTATAGCTAAACTTTACTTTCAAAGTAGTACTATTATGTAAAACCGTGTTATTATGTTATAGTATTATCCATCCATCCATCCATCCATTTTCTGCTGCTTATCCGGGGTCGGGTCGCGGGGGCAGCATCTTCAGAATGGAGGCCCAGACTTCCCTCCCCAGCCACTTCTTCCAGCTCCTCCGGGGGAATCCCAAGGCGTTCCCAGGCCAGCCGAGAGACATAGTCATAGTGTTATCCAATCATCAAAACTATACCTGTAGTGTTTCCTTGATTCTTTAATGCTTGCTTGAGAAATCCGTCAATCTCCCGTGGCAACCATTCTGGATTGTAAAACGCCTGGGGTAACGCCGTCGAGACGAAGCTCCTCGGTGCTGTAGTTTCCAAGCTTCCTTGTTACAGAGCAGCTCTCCCCCACTCAGCTCCTTCAGACTAGCCAACGGCAATTAGCAAACATCTGATGGAACTGTGCATCTGCTGAGCTCATTATACCAGCTACTTCTCAGTCCAGTACTCCATGTTTGTAAGGTCTTAATAGAGGAATGATGACATGCTGAAGGCGGAGTTTCAGAAAGAACAGGCGTTTTTTAAAGAGACAGAGGCCCAAATTCAAGGCTATAAAAAGTCAAATTTCTTTTGTCATGCTTGATATATACAGCATTTTTATAACACTTGATGGTGACAGAATTACTTGTGCTACAAAATGATACTGTACAGCTGGAAAACACATAACACTGCCCCTTTATTAAGTAGTATCACTTTAAATCTGCGTTATTTTCTTTATCTCTACACTATAGAGGTGCATCTGTCACCTTAAGTGTACAAATTCATCCAATTACGCCACAAAAAGTGCCAGTGGCATCCATGTGAATGAGCAGGACACAAATCTAAGGCACTGCTGAGCAAATTCACCATGTTGATGTCAGAGCTCTCCATCTATCTGTTTTCCTACCTGCTTCCACCCTGGAGCGTTTGCAAAAAAAAAAAAAAAAATAGGGAGAGCTGACCTGGCCAGTTATGAACCAGGTGGTAAAAAAAAAAAAGCATAGATGAGTTTGAATAACAGATCGACCAAATGTGTTGCCATGGAGATGCTCTAGATGACAGAAAAAAAGTGGCTGTACAGTAGCTGTCCTTGATTACATAAACGTATCATTCGGCCCCAGCCTCCACGGCACAGCACGGTTTGTTTGTCTTCTAACATGCCCTTATTGTGGTGCCTCTTGTTACCACGGTAACCGCTGTTTTCACAATGAGAACGTGTAGGATGCCAGAAGCGTTGCCAGAATTCGGTTCAATAAAGATAAACGGGTCTTCGCAGAGCTGTTAAAATAAGCTACTACGAACGGCTCCGGTTAGAGCTGGAACGTGCGATCGGAGTCGACCGGATTCGGCGTTCGAGGAAAAACAAAACAAAACAAAACAAAACAAAGAAAACACAGATTAAAATGGGTGTCTGTGGTAGATTCTGCTACAGAAATGGATGTTGCGAATAATGGATTAGGATCAGTGTGAGATATGTCGTACATCGTGTGTGCACGACCCGGGCGATCCGAACCGGATGCAGCCTGGTCTTACATAAGCTCCACTTGGCTTATGAAATGCGTTTATTTATCGCTACATGTTTAGAGTAAACTGGGAGACGACAAACTAAGCTGAATCTTTCAATGAAACAAACATCTCCGAATTATATTCTGGTCTCCTGCTCTAAATTCACACATTATGAACACGAAGGACTTTGCATATTTAAATCAGTTGGTTCTTTCACATGCTGCTGCGGTAAGGTGTGTGTTTTAAGGAGCTGTGTGTGAGGAGACTGAGGTGTTTTGGAGGGCAGCTTCTTTAACTCTATGGTGTCAGCCAAATTCTATGGTGTCATTTGCTGGAGCAGGATGTCACTTCACCATCTGTTCCGGAAGCACGATCTGTACCTTTGGGTTTAAACTGGAAGGAAAAACTAAATTAAGCCGCACAGGAAAAATATATTAACATGATGCATCCGAGTGTGTATGTTGTGAACTTCTGGACCTCGGAAAATGAAACGTTTAGTTGCTTTGGGGGGATTGTGAGAAATGTTGATTGCATAAATAAGACCAGGAGCCATTGTGATGAGTTTTTCTCAAGGCCAACACTGGTTATTAGCATCCACAGAGGCTGGGAAGTGACTTTTAGAATCAGTTTATGCATCCATGCCTCCACTATTACCTCATCTATCCTGCACTTTCTCTCTTAACATTGTTCTACATTACCTAAACTAAACTAGATCTAATCAACATTATTGTTCACTAATTACCATTCTATGTAGAAAAATATAGCTGCCATGATTGTTTTCATGAAAATATGTATGTTTGAGTTTGTACTAGTTAGGTCTGAAACAACAAAGGATTTTCTGTAAGATTGTTTTGACTGTGGTGTTTGGTCTGCATTAAAAAAAAAACGATGTACCATATGATGTAAGACGAGTTGTTGTTATGCTAACTTCAGTTAGTTTATCTATACATTCAGCTAATTCAATCGACTCTACATTTCTGACATTGACGTTTTAGCTTAAAAGTTTCAAAACTGTAGATATCACACATTTTTTCATTTGAACAAATGTTTGCACGTTATCTTTTCTTGGTCTGTTTGCCATCACTCACCTGTAGTAATGCTACAGTCAAACAGCTTCAGAGGTGAGAACTTTAAACTAGTAATGATACTTACTCAACCGTGTTCTGGTTTCAGTTTGAAAAATCTGCCAATTTTCCTCATTGTCATAGTCATAATATTAATATCAAGACACTGTGTTGGTGTCTTACTTTTATAATGTATTCAAACAATGAAATGATGAGCTCTAATGGAAAATGTCAAATACTGTGTGCAGCAGATTTAAAAATAAGAAAAGTAGCAAAACAGGAAAGGAATAATTTCGTTCTGCAGTCACCACTTCTTTTTTCTTTTCATCATCAAACAGATGGTTTAATCTGTTTGATTTTGAGGGTTGAGAAAATCTAACATGGCTGATATTCTAAGCCAGGCCTGACTTTCCAAGTCAGATATTTCAGACTCAAAACAAAGAACAAAAAAAGAGAAAAAAAATCTATTTCAAAGTTAAAGTTAAACTTTTCACTTTTTACTGTTGTCTACAGACTTTCCTCATGTTTCCTGTAGCCTAAGACATGTGCAGTCTTTGGTCTCCAGTCCTAATGGGAAGCAAAGCTGCTGCTTCCCATTAGGACTGGAGACCAAAGGCAACAAGTAGCAACTTAGTTCCAGAGGACATGCGACTCACTGAATAATTCAGCACAATAAAGGCGGTTTAAAGATTAATGGGTGACCGGGAGTTCCTCCTGGCACTTCCCTCGGGTCATACAGTGGTTCAGGAGACACTTTAATTGCCAACTCTTGTCCAGGAGAAGTCTTTAATTAGTGTGGAAAGCCTTGCAACTTCCTTGAAGCTCCGCTTGTCGACCTTTGGAAATTGGTAGAAGTTGATAAGCAAAGTGTTCCCACTGTGGCCTCATCTTAAATCACTTGAGACTAAAATCACAAGTATTAACTCAACTTGTTGAAAATGTGCACACAAGGTTCAATAGGTGGCAAGAGCTCAAATGACTGAAAAACAAACTCTTCTGTTAGGTTAACTGTTTTGTCCCTTAATGGTGACCGATTTTCCCCTGCAAACAATTAAATAATGCAACTTGTTTTTTTTAGACAACACTGAGTTAATGCATAATAATATGTACCACCAGCAACTATACATAGTTTGTTTAAAAGTGAAATGAACTATGTTTCACCCAAAGTAAAAAACAGGCAACCTCTCGATTGCCACTTGTTTTCACAACAGGCTTTGCTGTTGTGAAAACTTGAGTCTTATATAGCTGCACAAACCTGGAAAGGTCACAGCATTTCTTCTATTTTAAATGCTGTGATTAAAACCTCTTCCTTCTTTTTACAAAGATAGCAAATCCAATAAAACTACTTAAATAGAAAACATAGCACTCATTGCTAAATGAATGGGATAACAGATCAGGCAATCATTTCACCATCGTCTGAGTCAGAGTTAAAATAAAATAACAACCCCAGAGCAAAGGAACATTCTGCAGAGATGCAGTTATTATAGCAACAGATAATATTCACGAAGCTCAAAAATATGCTTGAATAATAAAATATGGTATCATTAAGGCAGCATCCAGCAAAATCAATGCCAAGATTTTAGCTTCCAGTTTGCTTATCATCCACATCATCCTCATCATCGCCACCTTCGTCTTTGGCTCTTCTGTTCTGTGTGTAGGCTAAAGAAGATACTCGTATCCTGTCGCTTTGGAGTGGCCACTTTGTTACATGGGCTGATCCAAGTGCCTCTTGTGAATGGAGAAAATCATCACAGAAAAGTGAGGCTCAGGAGATGCTGTAGAGCCCTTGATTCTGAGTTCAGCAGAGGTTACAGAGAAGAGTCCCAAACTCTTTTAGTCCCCCCGGTTTCCAGTGCAGGCTGACCATTTGGTAACAATTCATCGTAACTTGTGCTTCCATTAACTATAAAATTGCACAAATTGAAATCATGAAAATAAATTTTCTAAATGGAAACACGGCAACTTTGAAAAAAAACTCATGGTTTTTGAGGTGGGTGGGTTTTCAGCTGTATCAAAATAGATGGATTTCACACCATTGCAATGGAAATGCTTTTTTTTTTTGCACAAGTCACATGATCAACATTCAGATGTTACTAGTAGTGAAAATAATGAAAAAGACAAGGACAGGAAGTAATAATAAGATGTTTGTTACTGTGTTGTTTTTCAGACAGCATCTGGCTCCACCAGAGCTCTCACAGCAACGCAAAAGTCCATAAAAAGTTGCGTAACATTCAAACGAGTTGTTTTGGAGTGTGACTTTTCAGTCTGGTCACAACTTGAAGGATCTTCCACTTTCAGAATGAGAAAAACAAATGGACAGGAAGGGGGAGTTGATAGGGAAACTGACATGAGCTGTCGTCATGTGGTTGTGAACCGATTGAGCTTTTAAACCTGTCTAAATAAAGAACAAAGCAAAATGGTGGAAAGTTTTGGTGGTTTGAAATGCTTACTTTTTAAAAATGGTGCTATGAGACTGGTTATGGACATTTGGGACTTTCTGTGTTTAGTCTTGTTTTCCTGAGTCTGTGTTCTCTTGTCCTTGATTGTTCCCAGGTGTGTCTCGTTCTCGTACCCCGTGTGTATTTAAGTCCATCTGTTGTCTCTGTCTCTTGTCAGATCATCATCACACATTGTCTATGGTCTCTCGTCTCTGTCAGTCAGTTTCCTCAGTTGAACTGTGAAGCCCTGAGGTTGCTTTCTTCAGTCTTTATGTCAGTTGCTACCGGTATTAGCTGTGTGCTAATTTGCTGCCTGCTGCCTGATCAAGGACTGTGAGCTTTTCATCATTAAATTCATAATTTTTTCATCTATAACCTGGGTCCTGCGTCTCTCCTCAACTACAACCACCACACTGCATGACAGACGCATTTGAATAAAATCTGATATTCTAAAGCAAATCTAATTTATCTAATGACCTAATACACACCTAATTTAATCTGAGTATAAATGCAGCTGTTCTGTGAAAACCTCAAAGGTTTTCTACCCAAATTCATTTTTATCTTGTGTTTTTCTGTGAATCATTTTGCTGGAAGTCAGCATAAAATTTTAATGAATCCACAGGTCCAACATTTCTTCTCTCTCTTATTTCTTCAGGAAAAGATGTTATACACATGCTGTAATGTGTATGTACTCGGGTCTTGTGCTGCCTTGGTTTTGTTGTGTGCTCATTTATTAATAATTTCATTATTCAGCCGTGTTGGTCCCCCGGCCTCACATAACTATGGCAACGGGCCGATCAGAGCGCTCTAATAAAGGGAAGGAGGGGAGGGAAAAAATATTTTCACTATTTTCTCACAGCAGATGTTCTCATGTGACTTTTGGCTCCGAGAAGGCAGTCCATCTTCCGAGTCAATGGAAAAGCTCTCGTCTCCTTGGAAAAGAAAAACTTGCAGACTATCTGCCCACAAACAGACGTCAACTGCATCTCACCACCTACCAGCTGATTGTAGTGCAGACACTGTGTGGGGTGCAGCGAGCCGAGTTGTAAATCAGTAGGCTTAATTCACATTTCCTCTTCTGCACACTGATATAATACATGCAATCTCCCAACTGAGAGGATCGTTTTAGCTTCTCTGTTCCCACAACTCCCACTGTTGTTGTGGAGCTTAATTTGTGTTTTTCAGTGATAGTAGGTATGCTTCAATGCCCTGCGAGCCGGCCTTGTTTAGTTTTCCTGCATCTTGCTGGATGCCCCAAGTGGACTTGAAGTTTAGATACAAAGGCAGGCAAGAGAATCACAAAACACCATACAAGTAAAAAGCAGCACAAAAACAGATTTATATTTATAAAAATCAATCTAATCTTTAAGAGACACCGTACGATGTGCCGAAAATGTCTATTCAACGCAAGTACCGAATTTTTCAGCTGCTACTTTTTTCACGCGGTGCGGCTTTTCTGTGGAGTTTTCTTTAACCACCAGGGGGCGCTTTAGCAGGACGTGAATAATTGGAAATCAAGATTGAACATCAAAGAAGAAAGTGCTAATTTTAATTTAGAACAAGCACATGCTAGCAGCAGACAAGACGGAGAAATTTCTTCAAACTTATACTGCCTCATCATGGAAACAACACGAAGAAAAAGCTTCTAACCCTTGTGCGTGTGAGGACTGAGGCAAACATAGAGGATTATGGCAAATGATACAAGTTTTACGTATGTGAGGTTGTTTGGACCCTATTTCCACATGCAAGGGTTAAGTTGAAGGGTATCAATCTGGCAGTACATGAGGGAAATGGAGCCGCTGCACATAAACGAGGCGTGAACGAATCCATGGTTCAGTGTTGGAGATGCAGGGCTATGTCCTTAATAACAGATTTATTAAGGACGCTTCCTCTACTTCAATCTTGTGGAAAACTGACGAGCAGAGATGCCAGCGGCTTATAGCCTGGTGAGGCTTATATATATGTGCACTTCCAGTTTTTTGTTTTTTTCATAAAGTTTGTAGAAGCTGCATTGCTTATAGCAATGTGCGCTCTATAGTCTGGAAAATATGGTAGGTGATTTTTAGTCTGTTTTTGCCTAATGTTAAGTTTCAAAAATTTGATAATTTTTCTGATCAGTGCGCACAACATAGGCAGGTGATGCCACCACATACGTGGGCATATTGTGTGTATTCTGTGTTCTAATTTCTTATGACAAATTCCTTCATTTCCAACAATTCCACGTAACTCAAAACGGTGCCTCAACCTCACAAAGGGTCTTCGCTGTTTTCTCCAACATACATGTTGTTCCCTGAAAGTCATTATATTCCCTCACTAATGTGTCATACAAGTTTCTATATTTTCTTATCTCGTCTGACAGACATGCTTCAAAATTTTATTCCATTTCATCCATAAGATGGTGTTGACTCTCAAACTTATTGGTTCAGCGTCGCATATGAAACAGTTTGGGAGAAATTGCTCACTGTCTTTTACAAACGTCTGACGCCACTCTATCTTTGTTGCTTGTATTTTGCAAAAAAGAAAGTTGTGCTCAGTATCTTCTTCAGAAGTTTTCATGTTATTTCCTTCAGTGGTTCTCCTCAGTAGCGTCATCCCCAGTTGAGGAGGTAACCATGTTTAAAAAAGTTTGGATTGTTGGACAGTGCAGTGTGAAAGTGAACCGCACCAGCTGAAAAGGTAGCAAATGCTTTTATTTCGGTCCCCAATCAAACTGAGTCTACCGGACTAGATGTGAAAACAGCCTAAAATACGATCAGAAGAAGCAAAAAAGTTTTAAGGTTTGCCAAAATCGAACGTAGCATCGATTTGCTGTCCAGAGGTCAAAGCAGGAACAATAGTTTATAAATAACAGAGTCTAAAAACTCTGTACAAAGCGGAGCGTAGAACAAAGCCCTGATTTTTAGCAAGCTACAAAATAAATAAAACAGGCCTGAAAGGAAACATAATTCCAATTAGACATGAACTTATTGGTGTAAAAGCACAGAAAACATCAAATAACACTACAAATTCCCTGTATGTGGGGACATTTAGTTTATGACGTACACCTGAGTACACACAGGTAGCAGGGGTCCACTTGAATCTAAAATAGCAACACCCTACTTCATGTTACCTGCCCTTTGGTGCTCGTGCCACCCATTCCCACCACACAGCCCTCCTCAGAGGTTCAACTCTGTTTTCCTCCGGGACACAGACCTGAACACAACAACCTTTTTGTTTTTGCTGGATATGCCTTTGAATTTTGGCTGGTGGTATTTTTAGGCGTTTTGTGGGTTTGTAGTGACTGTGTGCATCACATATTTGCACTGTTGGATACCAGGAGGACGAGTGGCAGAAAAACATAGAAACAAGTGCACTCAACTACCCAGAGGTCAGAGCAGAGTGGGAGGCACAGGCAGTGATGTTATTGCAAAAAACATTGTATGACTCAGATCTAATCTGCTGCTGTTCTAACCAGGTTTAATGCTCCCTCCATCTGGCTCGCTAATACTCATTTTAATTGAAACACTTTAGATTCTCTTACCTGTTTTGATGTGTGAAGTTTGCTGCAGGAGGGGAACAAATGCTCAAATCCCGATTATCTACCTACGAGTCTGGCGCTGCCTCGTGAAATGAATTTACCTTTTACTTTTATGTAGTCGGAAGGCAGGGTGCGTGGATTTACAATTTAAATCCAGAGCCACTTGTGTTTACCTCATTATAAATGGCTGAGGTTTTTACATTTTAACAGCTTTAAACTTATTATTTCTGAGAGCTGTATGGAGGACATAATTGGCTCAGTTAAGGTTTGGTGCACTGCGCAGGGTTTCTAAGCAGTCTGAAAAGGTACAGAATTTCACTTGATCATTTTCCAAGTTTGTGCGAGTTTTTCCTCATTCCACAATGCAAAATGTATGAATTCGAATTAGAATGTTTTTTAGTTAAACTAATCATTTTATCTTTGAGTAACCAAATAAAATGTTGACTTTTTTCACTACTATTGGATTTTAGGGGGTTTTGAAGATAAAGCTCAAGCTCACAGAGTCATTTTACTGGTTTTGTTTAGTATTTTTCTTGGGGTTTAATCTGTAGTACGCATCTTGTCAGGTAGTGCACTTTGTTTTGGCAGGTGCAAAAAGCTAATCAGAACTGTAGCTGACTCTGGTTCGCATAAAAGTCAGTCTGTTTGCTCTCTGGTGAATCCTGCTGCGATTTGCTTACAGTGATTCTAACTGGACAGTCCAGTGAACCAAAGCAAGAAAGGAAATGAACCCCAAAAAGAGCTGCCGCCACTGCTTATTATTTTATGGATGTAAATGTGACCTCAAAACTTTTAAATCTTTGCTTGGTCTTGCATTATTTTTGTATACTGCTGCGTTTTTCTCAAGGGTACGAAGAGAGATGCAGAACAGATCTCCAGTTAAATGACCTCCCTTATGGCACGTCATTTAACTGCTACAAAGGGTAAAAAAAAGGAAGTAAATTATGAGTATCATTTGCCATATTAAAAGCCCCTTATGAAAATGACATTTGAGCTTTCATTAAGGTCATATGTTTGAAGTCGGAGTTTTTCAGTTCCGAATAAAACTGTAACACAGCTCAAGTGAGTTCTAGCAGCAACTAAACATTAGATTCAGTTTGGTGGATCGAAATTAATCCTGGAGTCCAAAAAGTACTAAAATAAATACACATGAACAAACTTGATGAAAATCTTGAAACACAATGAATTTAAAAAGCTTAGAATTTTTAGATGGAATATTTTTTAGGAATCTTGTCTATTTTCCAGTTTACAATAAGCAAGTGAAACTCATTCCAATTATTAGAAATGCAAATAACAAACATGATTATCATCGCCATGTTTTTAATCATTATTTTTACCCATAATGTAAATTAGAGGCATTATGCGATGAAGTATAATTTTCATGTTCAGGTTTTACTTTCAGCTGTTGCGACAGATACGTGGTCATTCGGACTGCTGCCAGGGAAATGATGAGTCAACAAAAGAGAAAGTCCTTTGAGGGAGAGTACGACTGAAAATGGTGGGGAGGCGTTTCATCCCCACCACTTGCAGCCGGACTGCCAGAGGAAAAAGTAGCTGTTCATGACCACAGGGCACGAAGGAAAACAAAGGCGCAACAAGTCAGTTGGGTCACACATCTGCAAAACTGGCGGATCTTCTGTATGCTGTGTTTGTCATGCTGCTTTATATAGATTCCATCAGAGAGTCAGGAGTCAGGAAGCCAAGAGGAGTGTGTGTGATGCAGGTGCATGTGAGGATTGTAGCAGAACACAGGAAAAAGAGACTACCGGTATATTTATTTGATGCCTGTGTACATGTGGCCTGAAAGAAGCTGAATTATAAATGTAGTTGTCAGGAAAGAAGGTTTAATGTCTCTTCAAGGTCAGAAAGGCTGAGGATGTTTACTGGGTTTAGAAATAAGGTTAGGAAAGGTTGTAAGCGCCGTCTCCCTCCGGATCTCTGCAGGAAGTCCCTGATTGACAATATTGAGTCCCATTTGTACCTTTTCCTGTTGTTGACGGGTTATCATTTTTTTATAGTAGGAGATGATTAATTTAAGTATATTACAAAATAAAATGCCACTTCATAGTTCAATTTAGTTTAGAGGACATTCAATAACAAATCAAATTCGCAGATTAAAATTATACTACCAACAGATCAGTGTTTTGTCTCCTGCACCCTGGCGACCAGCAAAGACGGCAGAAAGATAAGTGATGAAAATGTGAAGAGGTTGGAAACAAGAGTTAAATTATTAAACAATATTCCACTGAGTTCTGTTCTGTCATGTCAAAATGAGAAAAGTTTGTGTTTCCATTAAAAATATGTGCAAAATTTTGTTCAACATTTCGCTTATGTCGTGTTAAGAAAATAAATTTTAAATATGCTAAGTTGCAAAAACTTAACCATATGTTCAATATTAGATAAAACTAAGTGTTTTAAATAAGAAAATTCACTCCAAGTTATATCCATGGTTCAATTAGCGTAATGGTAATGTCTTGAGTAGGATAGTGTTATGATCGTGTTTTTTCTGTGTTTATTTTTGAGTTTTTTCCTGTTTATTGTTATCCTGTTCCCTGTGAGTCGTGTCTCTGGGTCTTCCCAGTTGATTGTCTCCCAGGCGTGTCTCGTTCCCTTGATTACCTCATGTGTATTTAGTCTCCCCTGTTGTCTGTGTTCGGGTCCTTGTCTTTGTTTTCTGCACGTCAAACGTTGTCAGTGAAGCTAGCCAGTAGAACTGTTAAGTCCTGGTTAGCTTAGCCCTCAGACGTTTGTCTCGGTCGGCGCCAGTAGAACTGTGTAAGTCCTGGCTAGTCTAGCTTGGGTTCCAGTCCTCTATGTAACAGTTGCTACCGGTGTTAGCTGTGTGCTTCTCGCTGCTGTGCTGCCTGTTTTGGACTGAAGAGCATCTTTCTTATTAATAAATCATCATCACCATACCTGGGTCTCAGCGTCTCTCCTCACCACCACCATCCACCCCACTTCATAACAGATAGTTCTATTGAAACATATTACATTAAGTTGAATTAAAATGGCTTGTAGTTCTCTATAATTTAAAACACAGCTAGTTTCTCTGTGGACTGAGCAGGCATTCACAGGGGGTCATGGCTCTGTGTGTGAGTTTAATCTTTTGACTACTTTGTAAGATTTAACAGCTGGTGTAAAACAATCTGGTCCTGCCAATAGAGTAGAGCTTCCTCTTGGGACAGGGTCATAAAAAAACATTTGTCTCCATTCAAAATAAAATAACACTTCTTTGATCTTAAAAGCAGGTTTATACTGGAAGATGGTCAACTAGATTTAAATAAACTTAGCCAAGGACACTCCCCTAATTTGAATACAGCAGAGAAGGGAAACGCGCACTCCCTTTAAAAGTATAGGACCTGGAACCTTAACTTCAGATTGCTCTGGGTTTACCTGTGACGCTGTCTCCGAGGAACGGTGCGTCGGTGAAATGGTTCCCTGTAACATTTGTCGTGGTGTGTGGATGTCTGTGGTGTGAGTTAAATATTGAATTAGATGCTGGTTAGTGATTTTATTGAGTTTTGTCAGTTTCATTAGTTGTTCGTCTAATAAATGTTGTTTATGTTTGGACTTGGAAAAACATTTGTCTTTGTCTTTGTGGTTCAGCTGATACGGTGATGACATCAAGGAATCCGGCCAGAAGAGAGAATAAAACGAGTCAAAAGATTTTAATTCTTCTGATTAAAATTAACAGTCGAAAAAAAATACAATTGAGTTGTTTCTGTTAAATAACAAAATGAAAATCATACGTTAACACTCATTAAAAATCATGGCAGCAACTGATCTGAATAGTTACATGAGATATTCATTATACGGCCATGGTGCTCATTAGCCATCAGAGGAGACATTGGCGTCTCATTGAGGCGTTTGAGTGTCAAGTGACCACGTACGTACGTACGTGGTGTTTCGGCGAAATTGTAGTCGGCAATTTTACGGAAGAGCTGAGGAGTCAACACTTTGACTGACAAACACTCCAGGTATGTTTTTCATGAGGGAATAACATTATGTATAGCTTTAAAAAAGTCTATTTTACTTACTTTTAAGTACAGCTTAATTAAAATTTTTATTTATAGTTTTACTTGATATTTTCCTTGCATTCATTTAAAAAACTATAACTTAATTGTATTAGTTTTTAATTTTGTAGTCATTTATACCAATTTTTTTTTATCAACACAAGTCCTTCCTAAGTTGACATAATTCTGTATATTTTTGGGTTCTTTTTTGCCTGTCGTATGTCATTTGTGTTTAATGCTTTCTCTTTCATCAGCTCCTGTTTTGTCACTCTGCATTCCCCTCATTGTTAATAAGTTCTCACTTACATACAAATTAATGGATTAACTGAGTTTCTGTTGTGAGTTGTGGCATATTTTTTAAACTTAAAGCTGCATGGATGTTGCACCTCTGTTGTTTCCAGAAAGTATTTGAGAACGATTACATACAAAATTTAATAAAAATGTAGCAAATACATCAATTCTTGAGTCATAAACTGAATGCCACACTAAATATGCCTGAAATTTCTCTTGCTGCATAGCTGCAACACACTGGTGAAAAACACATCATCCACTTGTTTGTGCAGGTTCCCACTTCTTAAACTTTCCTCTGGCAGATTCTGCCCTAAAGGCTTCCAGTAGCCAAGAGAAACGAAGAACCTGAGGATCTCACTGAGACCTCTGGCTGAAAGGAGTTTGGAGTTTTATTTCACAGCTCGCTGACAGGTAAACACACGTCTGATCCTGCAGGACAGAAGAACGGGTGAGCGCTGATGAGTTTCTGTTAAGTCCTGGAGACTTTATAATCTGATTTGCGGCGAAAACGAGCTTCATCTGCCAACAGTGCACACACACTGCAGCGTGAGCCTCATTCACAATTTCCTACCAGATACTAAATTAACTTTATGCCAAAAAAAACACAGCATCAACACAGCAAGTAATCCCGCTTCCAAGACCGCCGTGCTTTGGGATTAACGGGCTAATACTGGCATATTGACGGCGCAGCAGCGCCTCACCTCAGCATGCCTGCTTTGCTGTGGGAAAAAAAAGAGCATTTAAAGATAGAAAAATCTATTGTGAGTCGACATTGTGAGACAGATCCAGGCAAACCAAAAAGATGCTGGCAGCCTTAACAATTCAATTTTTCTTCTCTCAGCAGGAACACAATAAACGATTGTTGTTGCTTTCCTTCTCACCCTTTGGTGTGTGTTCACATCGAGGATTAGCAGGCAACTTCTCCAAATCCATCCCGGGTTCTGGTGTGTGTGTGTGTGTGTGTGTGTGTGTGTAAGAAATTGAATTGTCCCGTTATTTGATACATTATCTGCAGCTCAATTTGTCCAGGCATTCATCCCACTTAGGGGCATATTGTTACGTGACGAGGTCAACACTTCCCCTAACATCAAGCGCAGGGCTGAGATGAGTCCAGCTCCATCTGCGTTTCCTAATGAGTCTCATCAGGCGCCAAGGGTTGCTGAAGATGTGAAGCGGTGGCAACACGTATGCAGATCGTCTTTCTCCTCATGTAGGAATCACTTTTGGACTATGAATAAGAATCTCCACTTGTGGCTCTGCAGAAACGTACCTAATGTTCTCCCATTACTGCAGCGTTTTGACAGGCTCGAGCCGCGCTGCAGAAGCTTGAAGCTCCAGCGTTATTGGAAAACGGTCGGGATAAAGTGCTGATGCAGTCCGTTTCCTTCGCTTACATACGGATCAGAATACTTACTTTACACACAGCTGAAATATTAATAATACATATATAGTGCAGTTGGTCCTCAGGAGCATTGTTAAAAAAAAAAGGAAGTGACACAAAGCTGAAGTCGCATTTTATCAATGGAGCAGAGTGTTGGGAGCTGAAGGAGGATTGTGGGTATTAAGCAGACAGTCTTTGAGTGCATGTGAAAATCTTTTATTTTCTCACAGGGAGTAGTCATTTAGGTGCAGGGAAAAAAAATCCTACCTTAACCTCAAGTAACCTTCTCTGAAGCGATCTCTTTCTTACCCATGAGACTATGAAAAGCATTCGCACTTCCTTTCACATCTTGCCATATAGCAGCTAAAATTCACTGTATTTAATTGGGATCTTTCTCTGACAATCCATGTCAATAAATTCATTTTCATTAAAGTGTGCAGAATTTCGTCAATATTCCGCCAATTTAAAAACGCCCAGGATTCGCAATTGCAGTGTTTTCATTAAATAAACACAAAAACACGCGAATAAGTTTGTTCACGTGACAACTCATCATTAAAACAACCACGCAGCTCCATGATCCTACAACCATTGTCTCTCTTCTTTGTGGTTTGCGCCAGTGGCAACATCCGGTTGTTGATCACGTGATTTGTGTGATATTATAATAAAAGTGTTTCCATTGCTGTTTTGCAAAATAAACCAATTTCAGTACGGTCACAATTCCACCTCTTCCTAGCGGCAGAACGTTTTATTGAGAAACAATTTTTTGAAATTGATGCGTTTCCATTAGGCAAATGTATCTTCGAAATGTAAAGTTTTGCAATTATGGGCAGGTCACCAATTCTTGATTCTTCAATACTTCCTCATATTCAATTTTTCTTGTATTTGCCAGTTTTGACATATTTTCCTTCAGAGTCTGACTAGAAAAGAAAGACAATCCCAATGAAAAGCTGCTGTTTCTCACATTCTGACTGACTGGAAAATCCATTTAACCCTTCCTATGGCGTGGCGTGAATTTTGGGTCCAAGTCGTAGTTGAAGCATTGCAGTATGTGGATATTTTTAATATCTCACACAGTGCAAGGTGTAAAAATAGTGAAGGATACATTCCCAACTTCTAAGAGATGTTGTTGGATCTAACTGCTGCTACCCCTCTTTTTTTTTTCTTGTTTGTCAGAGACGCACACGCCACGGAGGAATAATTCAGTGTGAGTTCACGCTAATACCTTCCACTGCAGAAAATCCATTCATGAATAGAAACCTCTCACTATAGACTAGGGGGGCTCAATACGTCAATCTCTGCAGTAGGTGACAAACTTTCAACTTTATTAAAGAATAAAAAAATCAACCAAATTGGTTACGGTCCGACCAGTAAGCCACAAGGACGAAGGAATATATATAAAAATTCGATTCATTTTTCCAAAAAATCTTAATAAAAGGCTTCAAACAACAATTCAATCTGGAAAGACTGAAGAAAAAGGAACAATTAAAAAATTTAATGACAGGGATGAATAACAGTTCTTTGGCGCTTGGGCCCCGGCAGCTGATTTGAGCTGAGATTTGATGTGAACTTGATGAACATCCCAATAACTGATTAGGGATGCTCTCCCCCAGGGCCTGACACTGGTGATGGAGGACGAGAAAGGGTGCTGTCCTGGAGAGCCGAAGGATGTGGGTGGAGAAGGGGCTGTGGTGGGTTGAACGCAGCTGGATCCTTTTATGCAGAGCTTGATTGATGATTGGACACGCCGGGTGAGGTCCAGGGCTGAGGTCGGAGATGACCATGACGCCGATGGGCGAACGGAGGTGGTGAAGTCTTCCAGGTTGAATTTTCGCTATCAGCTACATATCTCAAAAATATAGCAAAATGGGCCCAAACAAATAATCAACTAAGGCATAACAAACCAAAACTGGCCTCACACAATGAACACCAGGGAATTTATACAGAAAGGCTAGCCTACACAAACGAGGAGGGGTGGGAGAGCAGACGATAAACGATGCATAAACATGAATAACTAATTCAAACCAAAACATTTTTGACATTTCCACTCCTCGTTTGCCTTCCAGCCAGTCCTTCAAACTCTGCAAAACAAGGTAGTTAATGATTCAAATAAACATAAGGTGTTTACTAAATGTGTGCACCCATAATAGTAAACAACCTGCCAGCACCACAAAAAGAATGAAATTATAAATGTATTGTGTGAAAACATTTAAATAAATACTAACACTCTAGGGAAAAGATGGAGGAACCTCTACATGGTGCATTACAGCCGCTGCAATTTCTGAGCCTTAAATAAACAACAATATCAGACTACACCTAATTACTTTGTTCATTTGCTAGTATATGTCATTCACAACAAACATCAAACAGGGTAAATATGTTTCATTAAGAATTTAACAAACAAATGGCTTCTACGTGATAATTATGTGAAATTAATTTTTTTTTTAATAGTTGGGTGCTCTGTGGCATCTTGCTTTGAGCTCAGAGTCTGAGAGGCTTTTCCTCTATCAAACTTTTTTTTTTGTCTCTTATTAAGTGGAAATTTTGATGTTGATGAGACTTTCAATCTGGAGAGACTCAAACGGAGAAAGAAAGTGATTAAAAGAGTTTAATGACAAAATGAACATGAAAATAAACAAAGTCCTTTGGCGTTCAGGCCCCGGCCCGACGTCGAGCTGGACTTCAATAAGATCGATGAACATTCCTGATGCAGCATGGGAATGTAGACTCCCCGGGGCCTGTACTGGTGGCGGCGGTCGAAGGAAGATGAGGCCTGAGAGCTTGGAGCAGAAGGTGGCGATGGGACGGAGGTGGGTTGATTGCAGCTGGTGAGCAGAGGAGGCCATGGGTGGAGGTCCTTTTGAACTGGAGCCCAAACGATGATTGGCTGGAGCGAGGCTTGGACCAGCGCTGATAGTATGAGATTCAGGGTGAGGAGGAGCCATGTTATAGAGACAAAGTGGAAGCTGCAGGATCTTCAGAACATACAGGTTATGATGCTCACCCAACTGTATTGGTATTTGTTCTCCTCCTTGATTACCATCTCAGTTTATCCTTGTTGTGCAGCTTCTATCCTCTCCACATCTGGGATGTCTGCACCAACAATCTGTACCGAATAGTTAACATCCCCATCCAGGTTGGTTATTCTTTTCGCAACAGTCGAAAAATCGTCCTTAGATTCACTCCAGCTGGGGTAGTCTTGTCTTTGACAATTGGGAGCAACACACCACTGGTTGGCTTCTCCCTTGAGGCCGGAACCCCTCCTGTGGGGCTGGTGTTTGCTCTCTGGGATGAGGCTGAAAGAATCTTGGAGGCTGGACCCTGCAAAAGAGTGGATCTGTGCTCCCTAAATACCCACCAGGTGGCTGCGTAATCAGGAGCACCTCCCAAAATCAAGGACCTTAAATGGCAAGCAATTAACCAGCCCCAATTGCCACACACTTCTCTGGCAAAGGCAGAGATGAAATGGATGAAGTCAAAACTTGCGTTATCAGTTCAGCAAAGACTTTTACTGTGAGGTCAGCCACAGATAAATCTTCCGTAACTGGGTCGGGGGGGTTTTTTGACCGCTGTCCTCTCAAGTCAAGATGAACATATAATGCCGTCTTTGTAAAGCCGCTGGTATCGTTTTGACTGTCAGCTGTCTGACTTTCAGAACAAACTTCCCCAGCTGGGTTAGTTTTTTCAAAGACAGTGCAATCGTCCTCAGTACTTCCTTGTAAGGTCTTAGTCAAGTCAACATCTGTGGTTCCACAGACATCTGTTGCTTGTTCAAGACAAACCTCTCCAGCTGCGTTAGTTTGTTCTTTGGGAACAGATGATAATTTGTTCCAAAAGAAATCTCTCTCATTCCGAGAGCTACAGTACTTCCTCCAAATCCTTTCCAGAAAATAAATTGTCACACACTTTCTTCATTCCTGTGCTCACTAGGTGTCCAAGCCCGAAACCAAGCGGGAAAACCATGGGGACTAGCGCCTTTGAAAAACTAAACATCCTCACGAGACACAAAGTCGAATCTCAGAGAACCATTTGGATCCTAACTGATGTATTGAGATTCAAGAGTTCAAAACCTCAGTACTTCTTTGATCTATTGTGATGTACATGGTGTCATGTACATAATTTTGTTGCATTTGTGTTTTTCCATACCTGCTGCGGTCTTTAAACACAATCCTTTGGTAAGCTAACTGTGGCGTTGCAGTTTGAGCTCACGTCACGTTTTGTATATTTATATATAATATATTCACATACAGTATGTACTATATCTATATATACAATATTTCATAAGTTTTATTTCTACACTATAATTACTCGTCTGGTCTTAGTTTTATACAGTGCAGTGTGAAAGTGAACCGCACCGCTGAGAATGTAATAAATGTTGCTATTTTAGCCCCCAATCAAACCGAGCTACAACACTCATAGTTAACAGAAATATATTTGCGTGTAATTATAACAGGGTTTTATTTTAACAATATTATAAATGTGGAGTTTGTCAAAAATAGTTTATTAATTCATTAAAATGTATTTTGTTTAGTCAATAAGTTGTTTCTAAAAAACAACTCTGGCGGTTGCCACGCCAACGTGTGTGCTTAAACGACAGAGAGAGTAAAAAGGTCCTGATGGTTTTGAGTTGATCGCCTGTTCGGGTTATTTTACCTTTGTTTACCTTTGCTACAGCCGCCGTGATTTCTGGATGTTCAGTAAACGTCAAAATTGGACTAATTCCCTCATTCGTTTGCTAGTCTACGTCATTCACAACAGACATTACAAATACACAGTCCAGTCACATTAATGTGACCATCTGTCAAAAGCCAGAATAACCACCTTTCGCAGAGCGAACTGCTACGAGACGTGCAGGAAGAGAGTCACTTAGGTCCCTGAAGGTCTTCTCTGGGATGTTGAGCCATGCCGACTCTAATGCCGTGGCCAGCTGCGCTAGATTACGCGGTTGAGGATCCATGGCGCGAACAACTCGATCGAGATGGTCCCACAGATGCTCGATTGGGTTTAAGTCAGGTGAGTTTGCTGGCCAGGGGAGGACAGTAAACTCATCCTGGTGCTCTTCGAACCACGCACGTACACTGGCAGCTGTATGGCACCTCGCATTGTCCTGCTGGAAGATGCCATCATCCTGAGGAAAAACAATGCGCATGTAGGGGTGGACATGGTCCGCAAGGACAGATGCGTACTTGTATTGATCCATCGTGCCTTCCACAATAATCAGTGAACCCAGAGAATGCCAGGAAAACATTCCCCAGACCATAATGCTCCCGCCTCCAGCTTGGACCGTTCCTGCAATGGTTGCAGGGTGGTTCCTTTCAGAGGTTTCACGCCTTATACGCCAACGTCCATCTGTCCGATGGAGCATAAAACGCGATTCATCTGAAAACGCTACCTGTCGCCACTCAGTGGACGTCCAGCTGCTGTACTGGCGTGCAAATTCTAGCCTTCGACGTCGATGAACACCAGTCAGCATAGGTGCACGAACCAGGCGTCTGCTTCGGAGGCCCAGACGCAGCAATGTTCGCTGAATAGTGGTTTGGGAGACACTTGTGGTAGCCCCTTGGTTCATTTTAGTGGTCAGTTGCTCAACGGTAGCCCGTCTATCTGCCCGAACGCATCTCCGCAACCGTCGTTCGCCTCTGTCATCTATGGCCCGTGGTGCACCACATTTGCCACGTCGTTGATTTTGGACAGTCCCATTTTGCCATGCACGGTACACTTTTACCACGGCGGCACGCGAACAGTTCACAAACTCAGCCGTTACGGAAATGCTTCCACCCTCGGCCCGAAAGCCAATGATCATGCCCTTTTGGACGTCGGATAAATCGCTTCGTTTCTGCATTACGCCAACGATTGAAATGTTTTCCGAAGCCCACACACACCCTTTATATACGCTCAACTGCACTGTGCTGCCACCTGCCTTCTGTGATTGGTTATTTAACTCTGAAGTGGAAAGTACGTGGTGGTCACATTAATGTGACTGGACTGTGTATATGTCATGGAGTATTTCATCAATTGAAATACCCTCCTACCACGATAATTATATGAAATTACATTAAAAGGAAGAAACTGCATTAGGTTTTCTATCACCTGAATATGTCTGCTATAGCTAATGTATATTCACATACAAAAGTTTAATTTACAATTTTTACATCTTCGTATCATGTGGTAGCTCTCAGCCAGCGGGTGATAGAAAAAGTAGATGTTGGTCTCAAAAGGTCTGGGCACCTCTGATTTCTAAATATTTTAGAAACAAGTGAAGGTCTGCCTAACAAGGCACAAAACACCGAGTGCATTTTAATTTGCTGTAATGCCGGTCATTAGCAGGAACACGCTGCATTTTAAAGTGACATTTAGTCTTTCTTTCACTGCTCGCACCCCTATCTTTCTCCCACCTACCCACCCACCCGCTGCCAGCAGCTCTTTCTCACACACACACACACACACACACACACACACACACACACACACACACACACACACACACACACACACACACACACATTTTCGCATCCTTTTTCCCACCCATGCCGCCGTTCTCTGTCATCTCTCGCCACTGAGACTGGTGGAGTAAACGGTGAGGCCGGTCGAACGAATGTGACACGGTTCAAACACGTTTGATTAAAGGGGGCAGCAGATGGCTTTGACAGAAGCTAAACTTGCTCTGCTTGCTGGGCAACCTTGCATCCAAACAGGAGGAACTTTGCCGTTGCTTTCTGGAGTTTGGTGTGCTGTGGTTTGCATGGTGCACTAGCTGGGGAACTTTGGATTTTAGGGAGAAAAAGAAAAAAAAGCACCCTAATATCCAGCCTCACCTCCAACATCTCTTTAACACTCTTGCTCTGTAATGCAGCTGTTCCTGTCCTCTCCTCTCTCTGTTCGTTATATAAATATTCAGCGCAGGTACAAAGGCACAAAGAGGAGCCCAGAAAAATCAAGGTTGAGAACATTACGCAACCGAGCCGCCTAGCCGCAGAGACGACAGCCTATCAAGATGCCAGAGCCGCCTCTTCAGGTTGCCATGACTGCGTCGGTCAAATTATGTCATCCAATCTGTGATTGTTGCATTTATTTGCTGATGGTGACAAATCATGCCTCACACATGGAGGGATTGGAGTTATTTTCAGGGTGTAAAACGGGACACTGTGGCACATTTTTTAGGCTGAAATATTAGTTTTCTTTTTTTTATGGAAGATTCTGAATCAAATAAAAATACATGAAAGGACCTTGTTCTTAAAAAATGTACTAAGTCTATGTTCACACAGCAGGTCACAGTGCTGAATTCGGATTTTTTTTTGTATGTGTGGGCATTCATGTAACTAACCCATCTTCAGTAAGATTTCTGTGTGAACAGTTTACGTCCCCAAAGTGACCTGCATTTGCATGAGACGCCACATGGCAGCACATCGTTTACAGAAGTAATAAGGGATAGAGTCATTTATGCATCAGTGTTAAAGTTCATGCAGCGATGGGAGCCGACAGTACCGCCACAAGATCATAACGCTAAGGAAGCTGACAAAAAGAAAGCACATCTAATTGCAATTGCCTCCCATGGGGCATTGACCACAATTTCTGAAGAGAAGTCTGTTTGGATGGTTAGTCGGTGCCAAGAGTTGTGGCATTATAAAGTCATGTGCTTCAGTAACGCAGATTTCCTTCATAAGCTCATAATTATAATTTTCAGTTCTATAATTCTCCGACCTTTCGACGCACGTCTCACGTCAGTGACGTTAAAGCCGGATGAGATGCGGCATGGCCATTCAGACTGGAGACACTTTGAGAACACAGTAGCACATATGGAAGTGGCACAGATCAGATTTTTTTTTCTTTTTGTCGGTGAAAAGATTGGATATGGGTCACATTTGCCTGCTTTGTAAACATAGTCTAATGGTCTCCGACAAACATATTCACTCTATTCACTCCCAATGCAGCCTGTCACATTCAACAGGCTGCATTAAGCTCCCTGTCGGGGAAAACCCCTGATTTAGATCGGAGCAGCCACGAGGTTCTACGACTGGGCCCCATCATTTGTAACACGACACACTACAGGATGATTGGCTACAACATCGCAAGCGACATTTAACATTCTAAGATTGTTGTAAGGGGAAAATCAAGGCAAGATAGTGTAGACTTCTCTACTCTTTTGGTTGAATGTAGTTATTATTTCCACTTTGGTTTTACGTTGTTTAGTTTTTATTCAAGTTCATTTTTTGCTAATCTAGACTGAGAGTTTATTTTATTTTTGGTTGTTTTGTTTACCAGTTCCAGTATTAAGTGTTCTTTTGAAAATAATGTGTGTCTATTTTTGGCAGGATATCGCTTGCATTGTTGTGTCATTTCCATTAAATCAGCGTAAAAACGTCTTCGAACAATATTATCGTTTATCACAATAAGTTTTGAGTCAATTGCTCAGCAAAATTTGTTATGTGACAGGCCTACAGCTGACAGATTGTCCCATCTGAGCAATGGATCTATGTGTGTAAGTAAAGAAGCTACCAAAGTGTTGACCTTGGTAGCTTCTTTACTTAATGCTCTCCCTGTCCAACCGTTCAGTTTAGGTAGATGGCCACGTCTTGGTAAGTCTGGAAGTTTCCAAAAGCTCAGGAATTGATTGAAAAGCTAAACCTGCTTTGATCTTTCTCCCTCACTTGTCTGCTTTGTCTCTTGCTCATCATCAAGGTCCTGTCCTCTCTGCATTTCTAGCATCTAACTAGAAATGCAGAGAGGCACTTCTACACAGCACAGACATGATTCCCTGTAGTTTCACCTTCCATTACTCAAAGCAAAGCATAGCTACTGTTCTGTTCACATGAGCTCACTAATAAATGACATTCATATTTTCAGTACATCTCTAAACTTATCCGCAGATTTATTATCTGATGAGACCTAAGCTCAGCACTCCTCACTCTGGCATTGTTAAAGGAAAATCAATTGGCAAGCAAAAAGCTGCAAACTTAAGAGACTTTTCTTTTGTAGGACAAAGGTCGGCAACTTCAAGCAGGAAGAAAAGGCATTAATATTTCACCTTCAGGGCATGATCTGAGGTTAGCTTTGTGCGTGCTGCGTGGCCAAACTGTTCCACACACTGGTACAACTGTCCTGCTTTGCAGGGACCCATTTCTGATCAGGTGTAAATCCTCACTTTAGCTCGTCAGTACAAAAGGCAGGCTCACATGAATTTACCCAAAGGAACTGAAAGCTTAGCTTAGTTTCCATTCTGGGTTTATGAACGAGGGAGAAGCAAACATATGTAAAACTGCTGGTCATTGGTTCAGTTGGCATGAAGCCGTCGTACAACCCGGAAGCTGTGGATTTGATTTCCTGGATGAGTTTTTGATGCAGACTTGGAGTAGTTTTAGTCAGCCACCCAAGGGAAGTGTCACCATTGTTCTATGTTTTCACGATTTGTGAACAATGGCGCTCGGTGGACGAGTTGTTGCTTAGAGATTTTGCAGCCTACTTACCTTTGCACAATAGGCTTTATTTAAGAGTCTTCTTACTTCTACAGTGACTAAAGAAACTAAACTTAGGCTTTCAGAAAAAGGCCTAGTTGATGCATGATTTATCTGTGATCAACTTGGTTTGGATAGCTTCTTCTCCTTAATCAATGAAGTCATTATTTGTTTTTTAGCTTAGGTTCTCTTTGTCTATCAAAATTTTGGGGGGCATAATTTAAAATATTTAACAAGTAAAGAGAAAACCGAAGGCACAGATCTATTTTCACTGTGCTGTACTTACCTGTGAGGTAGACTTTCATTTGACTCATAGACACATCATGTCTCTCCACCTGAGTAAACTCTGTCACTGGACACCAGCATCCAAATTGCACTAAGCAGTCATAGAGTAGCTCTCACCAGTCTACAACTTATTAAAAAAGTGGCTCTTTATTTCCCCTTTTGATCACTACGAGAGCGCTTATCAAATAACGTCGCCATGGAAACGATGCTTGCGTGTGTGTGTGTGTGTGTGTGAACTCTTTACGCTGGTGAGGCAGCTGTGATTCAGAGGTAGCTTGCAACAGGCCAGTTCAGATCATCTAACTATAAATTCACTCATGAAGTCAGGAATGAGCCAACCTGCAACGCTGCAGGCTATCATCGCACGCCGTGCAGCTTTCCAAAACACAACCAGCAGCTTCAAAAGAAGCGTCTCTATAAAATGAAACCTGGTGGCCAACCGGTGTTGAGGCGGACAGCAAATAAACTGCATCTGCCTTCCACGTCTGATTAAAATCTGAAAGTCTTTCTTTTTTAATAAGACTTTCACAAGTGCCGTCATAGAGTCCGGTGAGAGTCTTCCTCTGTAACAGCTGGGGATGAGCAACACTTTATACATTTCAGACTGAGACCCAGCCACTGTATCAATAAACAACGCAATCTATGCCAGTCAAATTTATGAGCTTTAGATGCCAACACTGAGACTGGCTTTAATTTCTCTTAAGAAATGTTTCAATCTGCTTATTGTTTCCAATGAACTTTATTGACATGCTAAAGCAGGAAATGCACAGTGTTGTTATTTAGTGGCGATTCATTTAACTCGTTTCCTTTTCATGTACTTTGTGTCTGCTCAACCTCGGCTGGTTGTCTCATCTTTTGGTAGACTTCTCTGATGTAGGTTTGTATTTTTCTTCATACTCTGTGATATGTTTGACCCAGTGCTTTTGCAACCAACTACAAACCAGAGTTCTCTTCTAATGCATTACTCATCTGTGGCTGAAACATAGTCTTAAACCCCGTTTGAAAGAAACTGTTTCTGAGTCATTTAAAATTACAAAGCACAAGAGTAACTACTGCATATTTGGGTGCTGGACTTCCAACGCATTACAAGCTGGACTCAAACTGATTTCTGGAATGAAACTGACAAGAAAGGTTTAGTACTTTACTGTACTCATTAATTTGTTGAATGTATGCAGGTCACATTTATGGAAGGGTTTATTTTCAACAGGACAGTATTAAGTACTTTAATACTTAATATTATTAAAATACTTAGAATTGGAAAATTCTACGTATTTTCCAATCACGTAGAATCATTTTACAGCAGTCAAGTAACTATGTTACCTCCAGTTGGGATAAAAATGTGGTACATATCAAATATGACTTTAAAACATGTGACCTTGAAGTTGGGCTTCTATCTTTTTTAAAACTCCTGCTCTTTCTGAAACTTCACCTTCAGGAAGTCATCACAACATGGCTCCTCTATGAACTCTTTAACAAAGTTTTTACCAGTGTTGCACTGAGGAGTAGCTCATATAATGAGCTCAGTAGATCCACAGTTTCACCAGGTATTTGCTAATTGTTGCTGGCTAGTCTGAAGGAGCTGAGTGGGGGAGTTGGTGGGGAAAGGCTGCCCTGTTATGCAGAAGCTTGGGAACTGCAGCTCAGAGGAGGAGCTACGCCTTGAAGGCGGTGCTAGGACCAAGCAGGTGTTTTGCAAAATAAATGGTTGCCACGGTAGATTAAAGGATTTCTAAAACATGCCGGTGTTCTGTCAGATCAGCATACATTGTCAGATAGTCATACGCTTAGCTCAAACATGTCTACGCTGTCATTACCATATGATTTTATTTAATCAGCAGCATAGAATCAAGACGTAGATTATCATACACTTTGTTATTAACAGTTATATGGCATTTTGACTTAGCGGTTAAGTAGGTTAATGAGTTTTACACGGCTTGTGTTGTAGTTGACTGCAGCTGCAGCCAGATCCTGCTTTAAATACACTTTGAAACCACCACAGCGCATGTATAACTATCTAGTTATCATGTTATATCATATTATAAACAATTTAATGACTTATTTTCGTCATAACTTGTTGCGTATGCTGAACTGACAACTCCACTGACGGTCGGACTTCTTAGTGCGCATGCGCGGGCATGCGCACTCACTGCATATATGCTATCCTGACAGCGTATGGCGATCTGATAGAACACCGGAACCTCAGGAATGTTTTTGATGCGGGAATAACATTGGAACATAATGTAAAGCTCAAAACAGTAGATTTTACATAATAATGCCCCTTTAAATTGCTTTTTAATAATTATTATTTTTCTGTCATTTAAGTGTAATGCACTGATGAGGTATTTTACTACACTGGAGCAGGTTGGCTGAAGTGTGTTAAAGCTACAAACCATGGGGCCTTCAATATATTGAAGCTAAAAAGACAGAGCTTCATCAGAGTTATCCGTTGTGAATGATATAGAGAGAGTCGGCATAACTTATCCTGTGAAAAGCGGCTCTGTGCTATTGACATCGCACACATTGATTTGTCATTTGAGCCGCCTTCAAACTCAATGATCTGTCACTTGGACCGGACTTAATGGATTTCATTTCATTTCATCAATGGACACATCCCCTCTGCTGAGCCACCAGCATTGCTTGAACTCAGATTTTTCTATGTTACTGCTGACGTGGTGAAAAGCCCTCAAACTCCCCCGTTCCTTTAGTAGATTCTGTATGGGGGGTTTTGGCTCACACAACCTGCTCATCCTATAATGGAGTGAAATCCTGTCCCTTGTTGGATGAAACGGCGCAGGTTGGTAGCTAACACACACAAGCACTGTTGCTTTGAGTTGTGCTTTAGCGGAACCACAAGCAGAAACTGCATTTACCACATGGTCGACCCGTTCCTCCCTGGGGCCTTTGCAGATGGTCGCCACCCAGCAGTGAACGCCATGTCTTCTCCACGAACAGGCCCCTTCCAGAGGAAACGGCCATATGCACCAAAAGAATAAACAAAATACACATCTATCTTTGAGGGGGAAAGCTCAGTTCCACAAAATTTATTTTTTTTAAATTTGCAACTTTCTTGCTCAAGCAACAGCTTGAAATCTAGAGATGGATAGTAACCGTAGGTTTAATTTACGTGAGTAACATTTTGGGGAAAAAAAGTACTTTTAGGATTTTTTATTTTTCTCTCTTTGTACTTTACAGTTTCATTATGAAATATTGCTACTCTTGAGTAAAGTTTCTGGATTCACTGTGAGTCACTTCATTGAATGAGGGACAAACATGTATTAACCAAAAATTCACCAGACACAGAGACACATCTGCAGTCTTTCCTCAAAATTTCATAAGTTTTGTGTTGAAGGAAATTGATCTGTAAGTTTTTATTTTTGCCTGATTTTGTTATTTTGTATTATTCATTAATTTATTTATTTGGAACCAAAGGCAACCAAAGTACTGCACAAATCAGTCAAAAATTGCAAAGTTGACATAAGCAATCCAATTGCCAATAAGAAACATAAAAGAAACAAGGACTGCCCTAGTGCTCTCTCAAATTAAAATTAAAAGTCTTGAAAAAACATTTAAATTATGTCATTTATATGAATTGTTTTCAAGTTGGTCTTTAAAATGTCAAGATTTTGGTCCAATTAATCGACCGATGACGGTCGATTAATTGTCGTGTTTGACTGTAGAAGCTAAATTAGGAAGCTTGAAATTATTATAACTCAGATTTTCAGACACTGCAGATATTGCAGTCGGTACATGAAGACTTTTGCCATCCTGTGCTTTGCAACAAAAGAGGACTGAAACCAAATGCTGGCATCTTGTCTGATATTCTGGTATGATCTCAGTGTGACAGATGGATCTCCAGCACCGCAGGTGGCTTTTACACAGTGTTGCATAAATGGCTGAATATTTTTCACAACCAACTCGTTTCCTTCAGAGCAACAGTTGCTGTAAAAGTTGACATCACCACTGCGTGCAGTGTGATCTTCAGGTGTCTCACTTTTTACACTTATGTTCCTTTGAGGAACATAAACAATTTCTATTGGATGGAAATCAAAACTTTGTGATGGTTATTCTGAAAATGATGACATTGTTTTATTTACCAATTTGTTGCTAATTTAGCCACATATTTAGAGCCAATGTTCAGTTGGAATAACGTATTTGAACAAAATCTTTGACTTGCTGGTAGAAGTGGTGGATTTGCTGTAAGTCCTACATCTTGACGCTATGACACATTTCATAACACCTGGTTTCTATGGAGACTGAATATGGGCTGGAAAAGAGACATTGCTGATTAAAAAGTCACATCACCACGAATATGCATATAAGGTTTTGTCAGTATTTTGTTAATGTCCAAAAAGACACAATTTTTAAATTGAGGTGTTTCCATTAAATAAGAAACGCAACGTGAATAAACTTGTTCATGTCTTAAAAATCATCATCCAACTACTTCCTGTCTTCTTCTTCATGATTTGCGCCACTGGCAACATTCGATTGTTGATCATGTAACTTGTGTGATGCGAACAAAATGTTTCCATTGCAATTTTGTAAAAGAAACCAATTTCTTTACAGACAAAAAAACAACAAAAAAAACACCTCATCGTAGCGCCAAAACTTTTTATTGAAAAATTTGTTTTTTTCAAATTTGCCACATTTCCATTAATCAAATTTCTTTTCTTAATGTGAAATAGAGTAATTATTTGGTCAGTGGAGTCGCAGCCATTGGCTTCTGGTTTCCCCCACAGTTTGGGTGTCATAAGGTGAGTCGGCTACAGCTCATGTCCAAAGTGTGGCTTGATCTTCTGTGTCTGAAGAAAAATGCTACTTCATCTCTACTCCCTGGACAAGCTTTGACGTCAATAATAAGTTGCTTGTTACTTTTTCTCACTTGCTTTATTGTGTTCAATAACCTGGACAGTCGCTGCTTCTTTAGGCAGAAACATGAATTGAAATATAAACCTTTAAAATTGTTTTAATACAATCATGACTTAATGATTTTTTTTCACAGCTTTCCCATAGTTGCGTCTGTGTTTCGTTTCTGACAGAAATCTATAAGTCGTAAGTCTACCTGGCCATAATTAATCATTCATTTAATCTATAGTAAATCCTCCAAGCCTTTCACAGGAATTAGCTCACTGTGTTATTTTGGGGCCGTCTGAAATAGCAGAAATCCTTGGCGAGCACTCGCATCCACTACCTGGCATGAAAGAGAAAGAAAAAAACAGACATGAAGATATATGAATGTTGAGCTGCTCGTGCATTTGGCTGTGTTCCCACACTAAAAACCTCTCTGCGGTCTGGCGTTCAAACGCTGAAAATGCTAACCCGCTGCAGAGCAGTCGGCCACAGAAAAGACAGACTGGCCAATGAATACTCGCTGATCACAGCCAGTATTTACTTTCAGAACGAGATAACTTCATCTGTGGTTTGCAATCATTTATTATTGAATCTCGGCACCATTGTGCAGCGAGGAGTGAGAGCGTCTTTGTTGCTCAGACGACATTAAACATGCTGACGTACTGGGATTTGTGAAGCATTCACGGACACTTAAGAGATGGCGTGTCTAATTCCTTTGAAGGATTAAAAACACAATGCCGGTATCACATTTCATATTTTTTTTTCATTTCAGCAACAACGGGCCCACGACGGGCTTAAACGCATCGTGCGTGAATAAACTCTATACGCGGTCTGCCATTGTTCCTCTGCGGCTCCAATTGTTTGCCACCAAAATTGTTCAAAAGCGCCCATTATATAACACAGGCAGATCTTCACTCTACAGCCTCTCCATTGTTCTAATTTTATTTTCGATTTCACCATTAGCACTTATTCAGGAAACCCAAAAATGCTGCCATGACAGAAGTGGATGAATCTACGTGCTGCGAAGAGGCCTTTTAGTGCTGCAATGGGTTCTGATGTGGGAACATTTATCCTTCCTCCGGAGAGATGGATCTTATAGTTTTCTCTTCTTCAACCAGACTGTACAGATTCACAAGAAATATACTGCAATATCTCCATCTTACATTATTGTTTTATACACCACAGACATTATGTTCTACATGTAACATAGGGATGTGTAATATTTCATTTTAAACATTCTGTATTCTTTATGGTAATGTTAAATCCAAAAGCTACTAGACCCATTTAATAAAATGGAATGCTGTTGAAAAGTTAAGAAACTTTATCACTAGTGAAGCACATAATAGAGATAGTCGTTTGAAAGCTTTTCTTCATGATTTTACGCTTTAATGTTATTGAAAACAAGACATTTAAAATCAGAATATTACATCAAACCTATAAAAAAACCTATTTTTAAAAGTGAAATATATATGAAAAGTATGTTTAATTTAACTTTAGGGTTTAACTTTATGTTTAACTTTAGGGTTATTCTCAAAAGACTTTTAATGTGACAAACGAAACTCATCGGGACATATATTCTGATTTATTGAAAATGACCATATCAACACAATAAAAACTTATTTTAGGTGTGAGTCAATAAAATGCTTGGCATGTTGATACATTTTTTTGTAGTGTGAAGTTTTCTACGTTTCACCTACTTACTCCCTGGCCACTGCAGACTCGCTCCCCAACAACCGCAAAAAGGCTGGCTCCTTTTCTGTCTCCTGCCTCTGTGCTATTTCTCTTTCTCCGCTCTATTTCATATTCTTTAGAAATTCATTGCCAAAAATCACAATTCATATAACTAATTACATCATACATGCTAACTAATTAGCATGTATCACTTCAGTTCAATGTAATACTTTTGTAAAAGAAATCAGGAATCGTTATTTTATCTATCGCTGATCAAAATTATAATATTGACTTCTGTAAGAGAAGATAGTGAATGTTAATCCATGTTTGTTGTTTTTGGGACTCTCACCATTATTCAGAGTGCATATTCTTTTTCTTTTTTAAATCATATTACGCACGGAAGTAAAGAATGGCTGAAACAATTAATCGTGATGAATCAGTTATTGAAATAATTGTCAACTAATTTAGTAATCAATTGATCCTTATCCAGAGGAAACAGACCCTAAAGAAATCCATTTGCGTGAATGACAACACATGGTAGTAGCTAAGCTAAAACTGTACAAAACATATACATTTCAAATTTAAGATAAAATTTAGAAATTTTTATAATGATTTTCTGCCCAGAACTACTAAAGTTGCAGTTTTAGCTTCACCTCTGGCTCAAATTCTGTGAATAAATCTCCTTTAGGCAGCTTTTGCTATCTAGTTATTAATTGGCTAATCAAATAAATAATCAGCAGGTCAGAACTACATGGTATTCATATTAATTGAAGCAGAAAGGCTTGAAATCTTAACCTTATGCATCCTGTGCTACAAACAATCAAGTGTTCGCTGAAGGAATGCTATAATTTTAAAATTTTGGCACTAATATACCTTATTTAAATAAAGGAATTGAATTTTTTCTACCTATTAATGTTTTCTAATGTCTAAAAAAGGCTTAAGCGGTTAAATAAAAAATCTGCATTTTTTTTATCCGATTAATCGTCCTCCCTAACTAACTTCAAATAGTAACACCTATTATATGCATATTATTTTCTTAATGATCGTAGCTCAACAAGAGTTGTACGCATAACTGCAGCCGCATCTTCAACCAGCACAGCATAAATCTAACACTTTAACAAGATCAATAAAGGCATTACATCATTCGTCACACTCTTCTGCAGGATCTGCAGGATGCTTCTGGAGTCTGGCGTCGAGTTAGAACCCCACTGGAGCGCTGAGCTAAGCGAAGACAAATACCCATATGTATTGAGAAATAATGCACGCATCACGAGGGGAGCAATTTTGAGGAAAGGAGGAACGATCCCAGACGACATTATTGTTACAAGCTGCCGTAGTGACGGACGAACGAGCCTGCAAATCTAAAATCTAATGCTTGTCTCGCACTTATTGCGAACAGAGCGGTGAAGCAGAGAACATGAAGAAAAATCCCTGTGGTTTCAGAGGCCTCAGAAACGGCACAATATTGTGTTTCATGTTCCTGCTCTAGTTTGGGTGTCAAATATGGGCCATGATTTATGACCTTTACCAGCGGGCTGATGTTTGTTGTGCAGCTTGTTCATCTAATTTTTTTTTTTTTTTTACCAAATCTCAGTTTTTATACCAGAACGTCCCATTACATGCCAACAGTCACAGAAATGTTTCAGCTTTATATCATGTTGGTGATTTGTTGTCCTCTAAGTGGATATTTGAACAAAATATGCTCATCTACGTCTCAGCAGAGAGAGTGTGCTGAACCCCACATATTGATATTGAAGTATTCAAACCTGACTGAACCTTTTCAACATCGTCCCATTACAACCTGCAAGGAGGTACAGGGCAGATCTATTTAGTCAAACTCTATACTTTGAGCGACGTCATGCTTTATTATTATTTTAAATTACATTTAGAATTCTTAATCGCACTTTCTGAACCGTTTGAAAGAAGGTTTGTCACGTTTAATTTGACATGTTTTGCCAATGTAGTCAACCTATTGTGTTATTGTCAGTTTCCTTATTTATTTTACATTGACTGTTTTACTCTTAATTGCACTGACTCAACAAATTAGCCTTTGGGGAACCTTTGAATTGATGCACTTAGGACATTGATGTCCTAAAATGGTGCACTTTATAAAACTATGACAAAAATTACATTTTCTTTCACTTTCACAGCATTAAGGTTGTGTTGTTTTTACACGTTTGACCAAGCTTGTGAAGCCACTGATGTATTAAAGTTTGTTGTAGGTGCATCAACTAAATTTTTAATTCAGTACATTTATGTCTGTGTTTAAAAAAAAAAAGAAGAAATGTTTTAAGTCAATCCAGCTTTATTTTTCTGTATCAGATTGGGATCAGCCGATACCAAACCTCAGATATCTGAATAAGAAATGAAAAAAGTGGATCGGTGCATCCCCTGAATGAAATTCATCAAGTTTTTGGTTGCAATGAAGCAAAATGTGAAAAAGCTAAAAGGGACATAAGTACTTTTAGAAGGCATGCTATGATATTAATTTTGAGCGTTGCGGTGCTGTCAAATCCCTCCACAAAGCCGCGTCTCCCTCTTAAAAGTCCTGTTTTTGTGGAATCTGCACAGAAGGAAGCTGCTGCCAAAAGAGCCATTCATTCATGGATGGCTACCAAAAATATGCAGCCACGTCCTCATGGTGATTACATCAGTGTCCTGGTGTTCACTGTCGAACAAACAAAAAGCAGAGCTTTGTACTCGACAGGCTTAAAAAAATAAATAAATAAATAACTGGTGCAGTGGGACTGCATCTGTCTGATTACGAAAAATCATCTTCTCCCCATCATATCCTCAATATGTTCACAAACGCCCGGCCCAAAAAAATAACCCCTCCAAGCGCCTGTTGCCATGGCAACTACAGATTGAGTGCTGCGATGCTACAAGGCCACTCACGCCGTTGTGATGCGAGGCGCCTTAAGAGAAACGGCACGGCGTTTTCTGAGGCACGCTGTGACAAAAAGACGCTTCGGCGAGGAAGATGGAGACGGTGGAATGATGCTGAAATAACTTTTCAGATTGGAAATAGAGCAGCAGAATATGGAAGCCATGCTGCATCAAGAGAGAAGACAGAACACAGGCCCTCCAAAAAATATGTAATAAAAATACACATGCTCTCTTGCTCCTACACTCCACACCCTGCAGGTTACAAGCACCGTAATTTAAAAATAAGTGATAAGTTAGCCTTGTACTGGAATCTCTGCATCTTTGCTGCTGCAGCACAAACCACTTAACTCCACAGCAACAGATAAGGAGATGCGGCTCAAAGACCCGGGCTGTCGGTGCGTCTTACAAATGATTTGTTTACATCTGGAGACTCAATTCATTTCACTTGCAAAGTGCACTTCTGCTGACTTCGCGGCCAACGCGCGAGACGCGTTTCACACTTTTTCGCAGGCTCTCACGCAACACTTAACTTTCATTAATTCTCACGTCAGAGAGCAGATCCGAAGCCACAAAAACGCAGAGGCATAAAAAGTAGAGAGAGACCCGTGGCACAGAGGTTGGTGTTGCGGTTTCTCTAAGGGTAAATGGACTGTTTGGACCTTTGATTTATTAAATGTGAAACTATAAGGTCTCATAAAGGGAGCTATCACGGTTGGCAGAAAGCATCTGCTCTCTCTATTGCCGCCCAAGAAAGCATTTTTTTATATAAGCCACTGAAGGTTAATTTAAATATTTTCCAGTTTTTTTCATTAAAAGAAATTTCTCCTTAACCTGGGATTTTCATCAGTCCACAATCGACGGTTTAGATATCTGCAAATATGGAAAACAAATTTGTAATACAAGTGTGATCATGGATCTATTGCTTATTCTGTTTTTGTTTATTATGGACCATATTTGTGTCTGAATAAATAGGTCTGATTGATTGAAAAACTCAACTTTTTTGAGATATTTATATAGTTAGCATTATTCCCTCATCAAAATCATAGATGGAGTGTTCCTTTTATTCTTTCATGCATGTTTGAGAAATCCTTTCATTTCCCATGGCAACCATTCAGCTAAACAAAACAACTGGGTGAACCTAGCCTCACCTTCGAGGACGAAGCTCTTCCTCTTAGCTGCAGTTTCAAAGTGTCTGACCTTTAACATCACATAGCACCCGTCCCCATTCAACTCCTTCAGACTAGCCAGCAGGAATTAGCAAACAGCAGGTGGAACTGCACATCTGCTGAACTCATTTTACAAGCAAGTTCACCCAGAGAGCAGACGGCAAGATGCTAAAAGGAATCTTCAGAAACCCCAAATTGTCATCAGATGACCTTCAGCAGGATTTTGCCACTGTTGAGATAAAAAGGCCTGTCTGCACAGTCGGAAAGAGACTGCACAAAGTTTGACTTTCATGGAGAGTGTTCAAACCTTTACTCTGAAAGTAAAACATAAAGGATTAGCCAAATAAACGTTGACAAAAACCAGGTCTTCCAGATTAGTAGAGTGTCTTAATTCTTTCCTCCACAAGGTATTTTTTTATTTGTGTATTTTTGTCTGAGTTAACTACAGTAAATCTTTGGTATATATCTGTAAACCAAATCTTCCTTAAATCATAAGCTATGCAAAATATATTTAACCTCAGACCCACTTGGAGTGTTTGGTACTGAAACATCCAAGTTATGACACATTCTGCATCTCATCTCTCTGGAGGCTCAATGGCCGTAAAAGGCTTTTGACTTTTTTGTTTTTGACCAACTCACCTAATCCTACAGGTAATTAAGTTCCTGCAGAGTTTTGTAACCTGCACATTTGTGATGATACATACAGAAAATTGCTCCAAAGAAGGGCTGTGCAGAGACCACTAAAGGGGCAGGTGCTCAACAACAAAAAAGGGCACATCTAACCGCATTCTAGGACCGAATATCAACAAAGCCACACAGCTTTCAGAGTTTAATAAACAATGATTAATTACAAAATTGTGAGATATACAATCAAAGCTAAGAAGAATCTATATATAGAGCATACAATTATGTAAGATATTTTATTAGTAATTTCTTTCTGCAGGTCTACTTTGTTATAGGAAAGTATTGCAATATTCAAACTTGCAATTTAGCAAGATATGTAAATCAGAGCTAGACCACCAGACATATTCTGTCTTTACAGAATAACACTATTAAAAATATAAATAAAGGCACAATGCAACCTTTTAGTGGACTGTAATCAATAAAAACGCTGCCTGTTTGCTGCAGTGGAGATGAAGATGGTCCATTCAGGAAAGCAGAGCTGCATCAAACTTTAACGTGGAACTGCAGAAAAAAGAAAAAATCAAAAGCAAAAATTTAATTGTTAATGCATGTCACCATGAGAAAAGTCTACTGAGTTTTGCTTAAAAAAATAACTTTTTAAAAAAATTAAATCACACATTTTTGACTCATGAACTTTTTTTTTTGCAAAATAAACTTATTTGCGCTTGTCAGAAATCTTTTGTTGTGACTCAAAGTTTTGCTTGTGATTTTCACATGATATCGTGGGCAGGTCCTAAAATCACAACAAAAGATTTCTAATGTGTGCAAATAGAAGCTTATGTTTGGTAAAAATGAGTTATTTAATTTAAAAACGTATTTTAAACAAAACTTTGTTTGTTTTAAGGAATCATTGATTACAATATTATTTTACTTAACTCTTAGTTTTTTTTCACTGAATAATTGGGAAACAAATTTAACTTAATACTCTGTGAACCAGACCCTATAGTCTGGATTGAGTTTTTCCCCTTTCATTAATGATACACTTTTATTACATTCATTATATCTATCATGGTAATTCAGGGTAAGTTATTTTTAATTCTAAATTAATATCCTTGAAGGACTTTTATTTACGTACTATTCTCCCTTAAAGATATATTTACCTAACACTGGAATAAATGCAATTTACATTATGTAGCAAAGGAAAGTAGAAGATCGGACATACAGTATATCCATCATGGAGATGATCGGTTTTGGAAGGGCGATGTGCCTCTGTTGCATAAGCGATACTGAAGAATGACTGATATCATTAGCGATACACAGAATAAGCTTTTTGTTATCTAGCTTTGCTAGCAAAGTTGTTAGCCATCACCTAGCTAATAGCACAACAACAACAGCCTAATGTCTGTATGATAAAAATACTGAATCGATAGATACACTAGCGGAACAAGTCAGCGTCGGGCCGGGGGGCGGGGCAAAATACCGGACCCCTAACGGATCACGGGGCCCCCTGACCAATCACCGGGCCTCTAACGACTCACCGGGCCTCTGGCCAATCACTGGGCCCCTTACGTGCACCAGCTGGAAACTGTTGAGCGGGAAGGGGGGGATTGGAGGGGAGCTGACTGTGACATTAAATTCACCTTTCTCAACAGGCGGGGGCACAGTTTCTCACTTTCTCGGTCTGTAATCAGATATTCAAGCGATTTGAATCCATTCCTCTCTCCCTGGCTCCTCCAGACCCGGGCCCCCATCGGCCCGGTTTGGGGGGGCAACCGCCCCCCCAGGCCCCCTATAGCTCCGCCCCTGGATAGATAACAGTTTTTCCTCACCTGGTTGTCTCCTCCCGCTCAGTAGTTCTTCAGAGAATGGCAGACGCAGAGGCCTGTCAGTGTCTGTTGCATTTCATTACCTCTCTGCTTAAACCGCGACTCCGACCTGAAGTAAAAACGATACTTCAACGTTTTCCGTCATCTGACAAGTAGCAAGTCTACTCCACTTTATTCACCAAGAAGGGTTTTTTTTATTCACCAAGAACTGTTCCGTAATCTGGAACGTTCGCTACGTTGAGCTCGCAGTTAGCCGCCTTATCTCACTGCGCGAGAAGCAATTGCGTCATGCGTCACGGGCACAAGGTCAAAGGTAACAAGGTGACCGAGGGCTTATGTTGTACAAAAACCCCCCAACAAAAACAACAAATAAATTTAGTACATGTTATTATGTGTCAGAAGAGGGCTTAGAAATTTATAATACAAAAAAATAAATAAAAATTGACCAAAAGGGCACTTGGGGGCAAGGAGCAAAAGGGGCAGGTGCTCCAGCACATCCCTCGCCCCCCCCCCCCCCTGCACATGCCTGGTGCCTGCTAGAGCACAAGCGAGCAGAGAGGTTTTAGAACAGCTGTCAAAGGTTAACATAGCACGATAATCCTATGATGTCACAAGACATGTTGTGATGTCACCACAGAACTTCACTTAAAGTACAGTTGACTAGTTCTTTAGCTTGTCAGAAAGCACAAGGTCGAGTGGAGACTGCTTCTTCAGAAAACACTGTTTGGACAATTTTCAGCATATTTTCGAAACTGATATTGAGAGAAATGGAGACTCAGACAAAGGAAATCTTTGAACAAGAGACCCATTTCCAAGAAGATGGACAGAAGAACGAGGAAAATCAAGATGCCTGTATTCAAGATACCCAAAGCGGAAAGTCTTTGGAGGAGGAAATTAATAGACTAAAGACTCTTTTGGACGAAGAACAAGCCAAATTCAACAAGGAACAGATAGAGCTAATAACTTGGAAGCAGAACTTCTCAAACTCAAGCTAGAAAAATGTGAGTTTGACGAAATTGACATTGACCTATGCAGTGAGGCAAAAAAGGAATGGAATACCAGTGAAGACATGGAAAATAAAGCCCTCCAAGATCAACTAAGAACTTCCCAAGATAAAGAGGCACTTTTACAACAAGAGATACAGGAAAATACAGCTTTGTACCAAGACGTTCTGGCTAAGCTCCAGAATGATGTTGTCAATCTCTCAGAACAGGTGGCAACATTACAGGAAGAGCTGGAGATGGAAAGATCAGTCAAATCTCAAACTACTACAAACAAAATGTTTTTTAAGATCAGAAGAGGTGAAAGCACAGCTCAGATTACAGAGCTGATGAAAGAAATTGTGTTGCTGAGAAAGACAAGTTCAGAGAAGGAGAGGCAGCTACAGGAAGAGCTGAAGATGATGACAGAGTCCTCCCAAGACCTAAAGAGCAATTATCAAACTTCTGTTAATGTTCTGGTGCAGCAAACGGAGTCATTACAGAAAAACCTCAGAGACAATGAAGAAGCTTATTCTGAAATGCTGAAGATGAACCAGATACTTCATGCAGGTCTGGAAGCTGAGAACGAGGCTCTTAGACAAAAACTGACATCCCAGCAAATCGCTACCAGAGAGACAGAGACACGTCTCCAGAGTGACCTGGAACAAATCAAAGAGGTGAGTCTGGAAATGGTCCAGAAATATGAAGCTGATATTTTGTCCCTCAAGGAAGAAATACAAACGATGGAGCAGGAACACAGAGACGAAAGATATCGGCATGCAGAGATTGAGATACGTATTGGAAAGAGAGCCAAGTTCCTTCATGCTGAGAAAAACATGTTGCAGAAGGAACTGGACGAAGTAAAACGGAAACTCTTTTTAGATGAAGTACAGCATAAAAAAGAGATGGATACTTTGACAACTGAAATGGAACGTCAACTTGAGCATAATTATAAGCTCTCTGAGGAGCTAAAACAGAAAGAACAGGAAAATGACAAAGCAAGGGCTCCCCTACCAGAAAAGAAGCCTTTCCTGAAGAAACTCCGACATGCGGTGGGTTTGAGGAAACCAAAAAGATGGAAGAAAAGGGAGGCTGAAGAAAATGAGTAATACTTGATTTATGCTAGGGGCCAAGATAATGAAACTTCTCACTATAATGAATGGATAAAGATTTGCAATTCACTACCAAGGACAACATCATAAAGGTAGAAGTTTAAAGATTTATTGAAGAAGGGATGAAGGGATGAGAGAATGAGGGGATGAAGGGAAGTGAAGAGGTGAAGACTCAGTGAGGGGGGGCATCTTTGGAAAATCGCTCCTCTTTATTTTCCTGAGCCCACAGAGGTAGAGGGTTGGCGAAATGTAACGGACTGAGAAGAAAAGAATGAGCGAAGTACTCACTGGAAAATTAGAGGTGTGGTCTGGATTTGGTCCTGCTCCTAAACTTAAGTCAACATATTGACTCCATTTCACTAGAACTAAAAGATATAAGTTTAAATGTTTTACAAAAGAAGGTGTGATGCACAGTGGTGCAGTTGGTAGAACTGTTGCTTTGCATCAAAAAGGTCCTGCGTTAAATTTCAGGCCTTTTTTCTGCATGGAGTTTGCATGTTCTCCCTGTGCATGGTGGGCTCTCTCCGGGTACTCCAGCTTCCTCCCACAGTCCAAAAACATGACTGTCAGGTTAATTGGTTGTCTAAATTTTCCTCAGGTTTGTGTGTGTGTCCTGTCTGTCTCTGTGTTTCCCTAGGATGGACTAACAACCTGCCCATGGGTGACCCTGCCTCTCGCCTGTTGACAGCTGGAGACAGGCACCAGAAGGATGGATGGGATAAAGGGATTAGGGAATGAAGGGATGAGGGGATGAAAGGATGAGGGAATTGAGGGATAAGGGCATGAAGGGATGAGGGGATGAAGGGATAAAGGGATGGGGAGACAATCTAAACCAGGGAGTCCAAAGTTGAGTCGGCCTCACCTTGACACATGGCTCTGGTTCTGGAACCAGTCTCCTTGAGAGGGGCTGGATGTACTTCCACTCTGGAGTTGACCAGAGTGAGAGGCGCCGGGCAGGAGTGGGCATACTTGTTGCCCCCCATCTTGGCACCTGTACGTTGGGGTTTACCCCGGTGAACGAGAGGGTAGCCTCCCTCCGCCTACGGGTGGGGGGATGGGTTCTGACTGTCATCTGTGCTCACAGGCCGAACAGCAGTTCAGATTACCCACCCTTCTTGGAGTCCTTAGAGGGGGTACTGGAGAGTGCCCCTCCTGCGGACTCCCTTGTTCTACTGGGGGACATCAACGCTCACGTGGGCAATGATGTGAGACCTGGAGGGGCGTGGTTGGGAGGAACAGCCCCCCCTGATCTGAACTCGAGTAGTATTCTGTTGTTGGACTTCTGTGCTCGTCACGGTTTGTCCATCACGAACACCATGTTCAAGCATAAGGGTGTCCATAAGTGAACTTGGCACCAGGACACCCCAGGACGCAGTTCAATGATCGATTTTGTCCTCCTTTCATCGGATCTGCGGCCGTATGTCTTGGACAGTCAGGTGAAGAGAGGTGCGGAGCTGTCCACTGACCACTACCTGGTGGTGAGTTGGCTCCGGTGGTGGGGGAGGAAGCCGGTCAGACCTGGCAGGCCCAAACGTGTAGTGAAGGTCTGCTGGGAACGTCTGGCCCCTGTGAGACGGAGCTTTAACTCCCATCTCCGGCAGAACTTCAAACACGTTCCGGGGGAGG
This sequence comes from Poecilia picta, assembly GCA_033032245.1. Taxonomy (NCBI): domain Eukaryota; kingdom Metazoa; phylum Chordata; class Actinopteri; order Cyprinodontiformes; family Poeciliidae; genus Poecilia; species Poecilia picta. The sequence goes on along the minus strand of CM065357.1, from coordinate 6,578,657 downwards.
TGGGGGACATTGAGTCTGAGTGGACCATGTTCCGTGCCTCCATTGCTGAGGCAGCTTATCAGAGCTGCGGCCGTAAGGTCGTTGGTACCTGTCGCGGCGGCAACCCTCGAACCCGTTGGTGGACACCTTCAGTGAGGGATGCTGTTAAGTTGAAGGAGTCCTAGCAGGCCTTTTTGGCCTGTGGGACTCCAGAAGCAGCCAATGGGTACCAGCGGGCGAAGCGGCATGCGGCTCGCCTGAGGCAAAAACTCAGGCATGGGAGGAGTTTGGAGAGGCCATGGAGAAAGACTTCCATATGGCTTCGAGGCGATTCTGGTTCACCATCCGGCGTCTCAGGAGGGGAAGCAGTGCACCACCAACACTGTTTATAGTGGGGATGGTGTGCTGCTGACCTCAACTCGGGACGTTGGGGCCAAGTTGACTTCAAAGACCTCCTCAATCCCACCAACATGCCTTCTGTTGAGAAAGCTGAGCCTGTGGACTCTGGGTCGGGCTCTCCAATCTCTGGGGACGAGGTCGCCGAGGTGGTCAAAAAGCTCCTCGGTGGCAGGGGGTTCTCCGGGAGTATGGGGTACCGGGCCCTTTGATACTGGCTGTCAGGTCCCTGTATGACCGGTGTCAAAGTCTGGTGCGCATTGCCGGCAGAAAGTCGGGCTCGTTTCCAGTGAGAGTTGAACTCCGCCAAGGCTGCCCTTTGTCACCGATTCTGTTCATTACTTTCATGGACAGAATTTCTAGGCGCAGCCGAGGATCTTGAGGGGATCCGTTTTGGTGGCCTTCGGATCGCATCTCTGCTTTTTGTGCATGATGTGATCCTGTTGGCTTCATCAGATCGTGATCTGCAGCTCTCGCTGGAGCAGTTCGTGGCCAGGATGAGGCTCAGTGTCTCCAAATCCAAGGCCATGGTCTTGAGCCGGAAAAGGGTAGAGTACCTTCTCCGGGTCAGGGGGGTCGTCCTGCCTCAAGTGGAGGAGTTTAAGTATCTGGGGATCTTGTTCATGAATGAGGGAAGAAGGAAGCAGGAGATCAACAGGTGGATTAGGGCAGCGTCTGCCGTGAAGCGGGCGCTGTACCTGTCCGTTGTGGTGAAGAGAGAGCTGAGTCAAAAAGCAAAGTTCTCAATTTACCAGTCGATCTACGTTCCCACCCTCATCTATGGTCATGAGTTTTGGGTCATACCGAAAGAACGAGATCACAGATACAAGCGGCCGAAATGGGTTTCCTCCACAGGGTGGCCGGGCTCTCCCTTAGAGTTAGGGTGAGAATCTCAGTCATCCGGGAGGGACTCAGAGTAGAGCCGCTGCTCCTCCAAGTCGAGAGGAGCCAGTTAAGATGGCTTGGGCATCTGGTCAGGATGCCTCCTGGACGCCTCCCTGGTGAGGTGTTCCAGGCACGTCCCACTGGGAGGAGGCCTCGGGGAAGACCCAGGACACGCTGGAAGGACTATGTCTCTCGGCTGGCCTGGGAACGCCTTGGGGTTCCCCTGGAGGAGCTAGAAGAAGTGGCTGGGGAGAGGGAAGTCTCGGCCTCCCTTCTGAAGCTGCTGCCCCCGGGACCCGACCCCAGATAAATGGCAGAAAATGGATGGATGGATGGATATATATATATATACTGTATATATATACATACATATATATACATATTAGGGATGTGCCAATCGGGTTTTTTTCTGCCGATACCGATTACCCCGAGGGCCGATCGCCGATCACCGATACCGATCACATAATTATTTATTTATTTTTTATCATAAACACTACCGTTACATTATGTGGAAAAAGTAACCATGAATTCACCTTAATTTAGACAAAAACTTGTTTGTAATAACTTTTTCCAAGAAGAAAACTAAACAAAACAGGCATTGTGCAAATTGAACTGCTATCAATAATACTATCTTTAACAGACTGATAACATATGAAGGTTCTGAAAAGGCTAAATAATGCAAAGAGCCAAAATAAAATCTCTCAACATTGCCAAAAAGTTCAAGCATAAAACTTAACATTCAAAGGCAAAAACAGGATCCATAATAAACAATAAATAATCCAGAGTTACTGTTAATGCTATCTGATCCTCCATATGTCTTTTTTACTGCAGTGAGCCTCAATGTAGCCAAACTCCATCAAGTATGGCATTGTTTTTATGTCATATTAGCTTCATTGTGTTGTTGCATTTTGATGTGCTTCAATTTTCCACTGCAACACACAAACTTCCCCAGTCACTCAGTGCATTATAATTCCACATCGCTTAGTATTTGTTGCTGCGCATTTGCGCATTGTGAAGGAAAGAGGAAACCAACTGCACAGGCAGGCTGCGAAAAGAGATGCAGGTGATAGGTATCGGCAACAAGAATCAAAGATTGCCAATCACCGATCATGCACTTTTTCATGGAAATTAATTTATTACAATTTGTCTCATGAAGTGATTTTTTTTGTTTGCAAAACAAATTTATTTGTGCATGTCAAATCTTTTCTTGATAGTCTAAGTGTGCTTGCTTGTGATTCTCACATGACGTTGTGGGCAGGGCCCACAATCGCAACAAAAGATTTCTGATGTATGCAAATAAAAGTTTATGTTTGGCAAATAACTCTTTAAGTTTGTAGTGAAGAGGTCTTCATTACTGGGACTCTTTTACTTAAGTCACTGTGTAGCACTTTAAAAGCACTTTGCACTTTATTAAACAAGCACTTTGTTTAGCACTGCACTTTAAAAGCAGAGATTTGCACATAAATGACAATTTGCACACAAGAAGTTTTAATTGTATTTATTGAGGATTTTAGTAATTAGCATGTAGCCTTTTGTTCTGGGCTCTGCACAGCTGCTCCTCATTGACTAGTGAGGTGGTTGCCTGTGAAGGGAAGATAATTGTTACTCAGAGCAATGAGCTATTGATGGGTAAAACTGAGCAAATGTGTGTGCATAATCTGTTAAGTGTGGAGTGCTGATATGGAGTGACTCACCTGTCTTTTCTGTGTCCTCTCCAGGGTGTTTGGACAAATACTACCCCGGGGGTCCAGACACCATTTGTAGATCCGGGAGAGGCCATTGGAAAGTGGGGGAGGAAATTGTTTATGGGTTTTGTGGTGGTTTCATTTGGTGTAAGATAAAATATAAAATATTTATAAAAAGTAAATTTTAATGTTTATATTTAATAAAATGTAGTTTATTTAAATAGGTGGATATATGTGAAGGGAGATCCCCCTGTGATTTGGAGGTGGTTGAGTCCAACACAGCTGAGACTATTTAAGCCTGCAAAAGGAGGCATGATGAGGATTGTTGTGTGTGTGACGCTGGGAATAAAATCCACTGCTGTTCTCCACCTAATGCTGCCTCCCGTAATCTTCTTCACTGTAAAATCCAACTGCAAACGGCCACCATATTACAAGTGGTGTCAGAAGTGGGATATTCATGCCACGGTAAGAAGATGATGACCAGAGGTGGTAAAAAGCCAGGCCAAGAGAGAGAGCCTGATGAAGGAGCTGGAGCTTCCTGTGAACTGGAGGCTAATGTAGCGACAAACCCTGAAGATAAGTTGGAGGAACTGGCAGTGATGGTGAAATCTATTCTGCGGTCTCAAGTGGCAAGAGACCTGAAGATTGATAAAGACTTTTCCCACCAGGAGCAAAGGTGGCAGCGCATACAGCATCAATTTCAGCAAATGCAGCTTCAATTAAATGCTGTACTTGAAAAACCTGAGGGATCAGGAACACAAGCTCAACCCACGACGTCTGAAGCAGGTGGAGATGAATCAGATGCTGATGATGTCCAGGTGGCTCATGGTTCCAGGTCCATAATGGAGCCAAGATTTCTTCCTTTATCTACTGATGACGACATTGAGCATTTTCTGACGACGTTCGAGAGGATGGCCCAGGTGTGTCGGTGGTCTAGAGAAGAGTGGGCGGTTCGTCTGGTCCCTCTGCTGACCGGTAAGGCCCGAGCAGCCTATGTGCTGATGGATCTGGCTGACTCTGAAAACTATGACAAAGTGAAAGAAGCAATTCTGGCAAAATATGAAATTACTGCTGACACTTACCGCCGCTGCTTCAGATCCCTGAAGATTGAATCAGGTGAGACGCCGCGTGAACTTTATGTGCGTTTGAAAGACTTGTTTTCAAGATGGATTAAACCTGATAAATCTACTGTGCAAGAAATATCGGAGCAGATAATTCTGGAACAGTTTTTAAGAATGGTTAATCCAGAGTTGGAGGTCTGGATACGTGAGCGTGACCCAAAGACGGCTAAAGAAGCAGCAAATCTTGCAGAGGTCTTCACATCAGCCAGGAAGGGGAGCAAGAACAGTTATTTTGGCCGAGAGACTCACTATGCCCAATCAAGTAAGTCCACTGGGGGTGAACAGGGCTCTGGTCAAAGTCAGGCTAGAAATGGTTCTAGTTCAAAGCAGTTCCCTTCCCAAAGAAACCCCAATGTTAAAAAGTCATTTTCCAAGTCTTTAGTCCAAGATATTAGATGTTTTAACTGTAATGGCTTTGGTCATACACAACATTTCTGCCCTGCCCTTAAATCAAAGCCATCACTTTTGTGTTCTGTTCCAAGACCAACTATGGATGCTGTAGAAAAGAAAGTTTGCACTGTTTCTGTTCTAGTTAATGGGCAGAAAGAAGAAGCTTTGCTTGACTCTGGGTGCTTCCATTCTCTAGTGCATGCTAGCTTAATCTCAGCAGAAAAGCTAAATGGGGTGGGGGTTAAAATAAGTTGTGTACATGGAGATGAACATGTCTACCCTACTGCTGAGGTGTATTTGACAGTGGGAGGTCAAACTTACCTGGTACAGTTAGCTGTAGTTCCCTCTTTGCCATACTCAGTTATACTTGGTAATGATATCCCCACTCTCTTTGACCTTATTCACCAGTCAGACTATGAACCCAAAGAGCTTACCAACAAAGATGCTCAGAATTCATGTCCTAAAACTGATATATCAATGAAACCCTGTAATGTAGTCACAAGAGCTCAAAGTGCAAAAACTGGGTTAGAAGAGTTGCCTTTTTTTGGGGAGGCTATAGAAGCAGAACTGGGAAGACCTAAAAAGTCAAAAGCTCAGAAAAGAAGGGAGAAGTTCAAAGGTTCAGGTGAAGACGCAGCACAGTTGTCTAAGCCAAATAACGTGTTTGAGTTTGACATTCCCTCAGATTTGGGTGCACTCCAGAGAGATGATTCTACTCTCAAACCTTGGTTTGAGAAGGTAACTGGGGTGGGGGGAACTCATCAGAGCCAGTTAGACTTCCGTGAAGATGCGGTTTACATTATTAAAGGAGGTATTTTGTATCAGAAGAAAGGACAGTGTGAAGCATTAGCCCTTCCACAACAGTTCAGACACAAAGTTATGGAGCTGGGTCACTCAATTCCATGGGCGGGACATATGGCTTTTTACAAGATACTGAGTAGAATCAGTAACCGTTTTGTCTGGCCGGGTATGTATACCCAGATTTCTAAATTTTGTAGTTCCTGTGAAAAATGTCAGTTGACTTCAGGCAGAGGAGTAGCACGAGCTCAGCTACAACCACTGCCAATTATTGAGACACCTTTTGAAAGGCTAGGCATGGATATTGTGGGCCCATTAGAAAGGAGCTCTACAGGTCACCGCTACATTTTGGTGATATGTGACTATGCTACACGGTACCCTGAAGCCTTTCCTCTCAGATCCATTAAAGCCCGACATGTTGCCAATTGTCTCCTGCAGCTTTTCTCTAGGGTAGGAATACCAAGAGAAATTCTCACAGATTGTGGGACAAACTTTTTGTCTAAACTGTTGCAGGAGGTATACAAGTTATTAGGGATTAAGGGACTTAAGACCACCCCTTACCACCCCCAAACGGACGGGCTAGTGGAAAGATATAATCAGACACTCAAAAATATGCTGCGCAAGTTTGTCTCTGACACAGGTGCCGACTGGGACCAATGGCTGCCCTACTTGTTATTTGCTTACCGGGAGGTTCCACAAGTGTCCACAGGTTTCTCACCCTTTGAACTACTGTATGGGCGTCAAGTGAGAGGTCCGTTGGATCTATTGAAGGACTGTTGGGAAGATGCTAAGCCAGAGGGTGAAAACATTGCAGCCTATGTCATCAACATGAGAGAGCGATTGCAGGAAATGGCATCTTTTGCACAAGACAACATGAAAGCAGCTCAACATCATCAAAAGACGTGGTACGATCAGAAGGCCAGAGACAGAGTCTTCCTTCCAGGACAGAAGGTTCTGTTATTGCTTCCTACCAGCGACAATAAACTGCTGACAAAATGGCATGGACCATATGAGATCACCAAACAAGTGAGTAAAGTGGTTTATGAACTGTACATGCCAGAAAGGGCTAAGAAGCATCAGACCTTTCATGTCAACTTGTTGAAAGAGTTCTACAGTCAACAAGAGCCGGTGCACCAGGAGTTATTTGTGAGAGCAGTTAAGGATGAGGAGGTAACGGAGAAATTCTTTCCAACTAACATGTCAGACTGTGCTTTGGTTGACATTTCTCATCTGTCCCTTACTGAGCAGGAAAAGATCAAACCTCTCTTGGATCCTCAGCTCTTTCAAGAAGTTCCAGGATTTACATCACTGGTTCAACATAAGATTCGGGTTAAAGAAGATGTGCCGAGTCGTCAAAAGAGCTATCGCATACCAGAGCGACTGGTTCCAATACTGGAAAAAGAAATAAAACTGATGTTGGATTTGGGGATAATTGAAGAGTCTAGTAGTGAATGGTGCAGCCCAATTGTACTAGTACCAAAGAAAGATGGCTCCCTCAGATTTTGCATAGACTTTAGAAATTTAAATGCTGTGTCCAATTTTGACCCGTACCCAATGCCCAGGGTGGACGACCTACTGGAGAAAGTTGGTTCAGCAAGCTACATCACAACGCTGGATCTGTGCAAAGGATACTGGCAAGTGGCTTTGGCATCAGAAGCAAGAGAGCTGACCGCCTTCAAAACTCCTTTTGGTATGTACCAGTTTAGAGTCATGCCATTTGGGCTTCAGGGTGCGCCAGCAACATTCCAACGTTTAATGGATCATGTGCTGAGAGATGTTTCAGGATTTTCCTCAGCATATTTGGATGATGTTGTGGTGTATAGCCAGTCCTGGGAGGAGCATCTGATTCACCTACAGGAGGTGCTACGCCACATCAAATTGGCTGGACTGACTGTTAACCCAAAGAAGTGTGCTGTAGCCCAGAGAGAAGTGGAGTACTTGGGTTTTGTCATTGGGTTTGGAAAAATAAAGCCTCAAGTGGGAAAAATGGATGCAATCCAGTCCTTCCCAGTTCCAACTACAAAGAGGAAGGTGAGAGGATTTCTGGGTTTGGTGGGCTGGTACCGGAAATTTATACCTTCTTTTGCAGAACGATCAGCTGTACTGAACCAGCTAACAAAGGGTGCAGCCCCCAACAAAGTGTGTTGGACAGAAGACTGTGATCGAGCATTCAAGGACCTCAAGCAAGCAGTATGTACTCATCCAGTTCTACACACACCAGACTTCACTAAGCCATTCATCTTGCAAACAGACGCTTCAGGAGTGGGACTTGGAGCTGTCCTTCAACAAGAAGTGGACGGTGAAAGAAGACCTGTGGTGTTTCTGAGTCAGAAGCTGCTTGATAGAGAGACAAGATATTCAACTGCGGAAAAGGAGTGTTTGGCCATGAAGTGGGCTATCGAGGCCCTCGGGTATTATCTTTTAGGACGCCACTTTATTTTAGAGACTGACCATCGTGCCCTCCAATGGTTAAGACAAATGAGGGATGCCAACGCCCGCATCGCTGGATGGTACTTGTCACTGCAGCCATTTGACTTCACGATCCAGTACAAGCCAGGGAAGTCTAATGTGGTTGCTGACTGTTTATCCAGAGTGGCAGAGGACTGAGGTACTGTGCTCTTGAGAGAGGAGGGAGGAAATGTAATGAAGAGGTCTTCATTACTGGGACTCTTTTACTTAAGTCACTGTGTAGCACTTTAAAAGCACTTTGCACTTTATTAAACAAGCACTTTGTTTAGCACTGCACTTTAAAAGGAGAGATTTGCACATAAATGACAATTTGCACACAAGAAGTTTTAATTGTATTTATTGAGGATTTTAGTAATTAGCATGTAGCCTTTTGTTCTGGGCTCTGCACAGCTGCTCCTCATTGACTAGTGAGGTGGTTGCCTGTGAAGGGAAGATAATTGTTACTCAGAGCAATGAGCTATTGATGGGTAAAACTGAGCAAATGTGTGTGCATAATCTGTTAAGTGTGGAGTGCTGATATGGAGTGACTCACCTGTCTTTTCTGTGTCCTCTCCAGGGTGTTTGGACAAATACTACCCCGGGGGTCCAGACACCATTTGTAGATCCGGGAGAGGCCATTGGAAAGTGGGGGAGGAAATTGTTTATGGGTTTTGTGGTGGTTTTCATTTGGTGTAAGATAAAATATAAAATATTTATAAAAAGTAAATTTTAATGTTTATATTTAATAAAATGTAGTTTATTTAAATAGGTGGATATATGTGAAGGGAGATCCCCCTGTGATTTGGAGGTGGTTGAGTCCAACACAGCTGAGACTATTTAAGCCTGCAAAAGGAGGCATGATGAGGATTGTGTGTGTGACGCTGGGAATAAAATCCACTGCTGTTCTCCACCTAATGCTGCCTCCCGTAATCTTCTTCACTGTAAAATCCAACTGCAAACGGCCGCCTTATTACAAAGTTCACATGACAAAAATTTGTTATTTAATTGAAAAAAAAGTTATTTAAAGAAAACAATTTGTTTTAGAAATCATTACAATTCCAAAAGTTTTGATTACAATTTTTTTTTTACTTAACTTAGGTTAGTTTTTTTTCCCATTGAATAATTGGGACTATATTTAACTTCATACTCTGCGAACCAGACCCTAAACTTAAAAGTCTGGGTTGAGTTTTTTCCCCTTCATTAATGACACACTTTATACAGTATCTATCATGGTAAATCAGGGAGAGTTATTTTTAATTCTAAATGAATATCCTTGTTGGACTTTTATTTAAGTGCTATTCTCCTTCAAGATACGTTTACCTAACGCCAGAATAAATACAATGTACATTATGCAGAAAAGGAAATTAGAAGACATATATCCATTTTGGAAATGATAGGTTTTGGACGGGCGATGTGCCTTGTACACAGGGAAGAAGCTTTTAGTTTATTTTGTTTTGCTAGCGAAGTCGTTAGCTAGCAGCTAGCTAATAGCACATCAATAACAGCCTAATGTCTGTATGATAAAAATAGTGAATCGATAGATAAGAACAGTTTTTTCTCACCTGGCTGTCTCCTCCCGCTCAATAGTTCTTCAGAGAATGGCAGAGGCCTATCAGTGTCTGTTGCATTTCATTACCTCTCTGCTTAAACCGCGACTCTGAGCTGAAGCAGAAACGATACTTCAACATTTTCCGTCATCTGACAAGTACTTTATTTACCAAAAACATTTTTTTTAATTCACCAAAATCTGTTCCGTAATCTGGAACTTTCGCTACGTTGAGCTCCAGTTAGCCGCTTTATCTCACTGCACGCAATTGCGTCATGTGTCACGGGAGAAAGGTAACAAGATGACCGAGGGCTTCTGTTGTACAAAAAATAAAATAAAATAATTTTAGTACATGTTATTATGTGTCAGAAGAGAGCTTAAGAAATAATACCAAAATAAAATAAAATTGACCAGAAGGGCACTTGGGGACAAGGAGCAAAAGGGGCAGGTGCTCAAGCACCCCAAGGCCCCCCAAAGAGGCATGTAGGGAGTATTTAAAGATTAAAAAAATGCAGTGACCAGATCCATACAGGACCTCATCCAGTCTTGTGAATTCTGCATCGTCTTGTCTATTTCCCAAGCAAACAAGAAGTCTGTCAGTAGAAGTACCTAAATTGCAAATAAATATTATGCTTATTTTAAAGGAAATTGTTAGGTTTTGCCTGTTACTTTTAGACCTATTCTCAAAGTGCGGTTGATTTTTTTCAAAGAACAATCATGGTACTGCAATAAAATCTAGATTGATTGTATTTTTTCTTTAGAATGGCATAAGTCAAACTAAGCCTGCAAACATTCGCCTCATTCCGCCGAATAAAAAGATGCTTGAAATCACGGACTCTGGTCGCGCTGCTAATTATTAGCTATGCGTCGATTTCCCTTCTGAGACTCCGTAATCTCCCATGCGCGCGCGGACTCGCTCTCACATCCACCGGTGTCCGCGCGCTCCGGACCCTTCACCGCCTCTCCTCCTCCCATTCCTCCCCTCCTCCTCTCTCTCTCCCCTCGCCGCGCAGAGCTCGACGCGCACAGGCACAACAGATGGTACAGTACCACAGGCTGCAGGAGCGCAAGAAATTGGCTCAGAAGTACTTTTATACCTCCGAACTTCGCCGGAACGTTTAGTCTCAGCGGAAGTGGCGGGATTCTCCGTTGACAAAAGTCGACTTTCCGACGGTCACTGGACCCCCCGCATTTAGAGGCGCAGTTTGCTGCCAAGGTAAGTTAGGATTTTTTTTGTTCTCAAAGGCGTTAAAAATTTTGTTGGGTGCGCAGAGGAAGCGACGAGACCTCTCATTTAACACTTTTTCGTACAAATGGAGTGTCCTAAGTCGATGTTTGAGTGGAAAAAGCAGTTGAGCGCGTTAGTGATTATTAGACAGGTTTATTTAATTTGAAACCAATTTACAGAACACGTGGTTTAACTGTGTCCTGTTCTGATAAATTTACTTGGAAAAACGGTTCATTTCTACATGTCAGACGAAGGTTAAATAAGTAAATGCATCGCCGAGGGTCCAAATGAACTTCATTTGGCTCAGGGACCGTAAGTTCTGGTCAGGAGTTTATTGCAGCACTTCATTACCGCCGTGGCTCCGCGGGCTTCTCCTGCAGTTTGGTGCTGCTGCTGCAGCCAGGTGAGGATCCTGCTGTCACAACGCCGAGCGGCGCTCAGCCACCCAACCACCACGTTTAGGGACGTCTGCGAAAAATAGGCTGATGGTGTTGAATGAAAACTCATAACTTTGCATTGTATGGAAGTCCGAAAGTGACACAATCCCATAAATAAATAAATAAACAGATTACCTACATGTGTCATTAGTACAATAAAATTTGTAACAAATTGATAGATCAATTATCAGGTAATTGCTTAATTATTTGAGACAATTACTTAAAAATATCCTGCGTAATTTCTGCATGTTATTGCTGTATGCTGACATACTTGATTAAATAAATTCAAGGACTTAATTTAATCTTTAAGCCTTAACCATCGGAATTAATGGGCGTGGCTTATTTTGATTGTAGATTAGCCCATCACTTGTCAGAATACATTTGGGGGACCTAGTGACAACTTCAATTATTTTATAGTAAAGCACAGGTGAATAAACAGAATAGTTATTTTATCTATTTTACGATTTATGCTTAATTGGAAATAAATGCAGTTAAAAATAAAATTGTTTTATTGTCTAAATTTACTTACTGCATAATTAAGTAGTAAAATAAAAAAAAACTTGGAGGTGTTTCCATGTTAAAATCATGCTTGATTATATTTATTTCATGAGTTCCATCCATTCATCTATTCATCTATATTCTCATCTTCCGGATAAAAGTGTGAAACACAGATGTCATTTATTTATAAACTTGAAATTAGTCAAAATTGTATTCAACTTTTGTCATCATTGTATTTTTGTAGCTGCTTCAGGGTCAGGAGCTGTCTGCCAGTCCTATCTAGGGTTTTTATTATCAGTAGTGAGTTCATGGTTTTCTTATTTAACACATATAAAAGACGATGAAAGTCAACAGATGAATGATGAAAGTCAAAGAACAGAAGATGTAGTCCAGAGTCGGCCTGAGGTATAAGCAAACTCTGAAGTCTTTCTGCTTGACCGGGTGCCTCAAGAGTGCTTGAATTTACAGGCTTAGAAATGCACTAGTTCTACAAAACAGACGAGCAATGAGATTTAGAGGCCTGAGATATTGTGATATTAAGAGGCTACAACATTTAGCAAAATCTGTCTCGTACACTGCTGTCCTGTTCCTCTGTGTGTGGCTCTGAACAGTGAAGCGAGTATAAACTATTATGAACCCTGGATATGAAAATGTTTTTGGATTGAAACTGTTTGGTATGTGTTTGAGACTCTTTATTTTGAAGTAATGCAGGAAGTAGTTTCTGAGATACCGTGCTCTGATTAGCAGTGCTAGCTAACAAAGATGGTCAGCCAGACTGCTGTGTAAAAAACTCCTACTTCTTTTATATTGTTTGGCAGAATGTAGAAAAAAATGGTGAAGTGATGAGATGCAAAGAATTTTTGAGCAAAGAATCCCACAACTGGCAAATAAGTAGCTGCTAAAGTTAGCATGTAGCTTGGCGCTTGGCTTGCTACTACATTGCTGTTGAGCTGCTGTTTTCAACAGAAACTTGTTTTTGTGAAGGAGAGCATTTCACAGTTTAATTTTTATTAGAAAATATTACAACCACCTTAGAACTGGACAAATTTACTAACAATGTGTGAACTGGTCAAACCTGGAGAGGGAGATTTCACACTGATAACAGATTTATTGTGAAACTTTTTACCCAAGACATAAAAAGGTATTTCTGCATGTCCTCCCAAATTATTCTAATATTTTTTCTTGTCTACTTTAGGATTTTCTGCTGCTTTGCTTAGGTCACATTTCCTAGACTGAGTTGCTCGTGAGCAAAATATTACATTATTCCAATGTGCATATTAATTGCAATCAGCTAATCTATTTGTGGATCCTCCAATTAAATTACAGCAGGGATATCAAACTCCTTTTCATTTTGGGCCATATCAAAACTCTGAAAGCTCTTAAAGGGCCGGTTGTGCCAGAATATATTGATAAAACCAATTAAATTGTTAAAATATCAATGAATAGCTATTCCTTCAGGATTATAATTGTTTTAGTGCAATCAAAAGGTCAGATTTTGTGGTACCAATTTTTAAATGTTTGTAAAAAAAATTTTACATTTGAGCAAGTGTATAATGTCAAATATGTTAATTTTTATAACTCGCCATATTAATTACAGACTACAACTTGACATCAAGGCTGAGGCGGCAGTGATAAAAATGTGGAGATTTGTTGATTTGAAAAACTGGAAGAACTTATTGGTTTAATTTGAAGTCTGGAGGGCCACATAAAAAGCTGGGGCGTGCCAGATTTGGCCCGCGGGCCTTGAGTTTGACATGTGAATTCCAGATGTTTAGGGTCTCATGCTGCTTTCTGCCGGCCCTGCTACAATATGTTAGAGACCAGCTCTGTGTAAGACGTACTGTATATTTCATTTGTTCTACTTGTGAGGCTTGTCACTAACTGTATATCTGGCAGCTGAGTCACATGCTTTGAGTCCCACAGGAAAAAGAAATCATCTGCAGGAGCATCACCATTATAGATTGATGGCATTCCTCCTTATGACGTGCCCTCAAGTTGGCAACGAGCAGAGCATAATTACTTTCTTTTTTCAAACCCAGAAGACCTCCTTTGGCCCCCCAGGTGTCCCTCGAGGCGGCAGCCGCAGCCAGCCGCTCTCAGGAAACGGCAGCGGACCACCACGTCCTCCTAGTTTGTACACAATTAGATCTCCGGGGAAAACGACTCCAACTTTCCCCTCGTCATCCGCTCTTAATTCTCTGTGAGCTGCTGGCAACGTGGAGAAGGAAACACTTTTGAGGAGTGCTTTGCAAATGTGACTGTCGGGGCAAAAATTTGCAATAGCTGCTGATTTATTGAGGGCAATGGAGAAGTTTTTAAATTAACAAGCAAACAGGAGGAGAGGGATACTGATTCTTCTGTGCTGTACGGATAGATGGCATTGGGATCTGTTAGCACAGACTTAGAGAAGCACAAATGTGCTTCTACGAAAAAAAAAATTATTCAGATAATATGTAACAAACTAAAAGACAATAGTGTATAATTTTGAATTGCAAAAAATCATTTGGATGTAATTTTACCAGATGTTTGTTGTGACTTAGGTTTTTTTTTCCACACCTGATAATCCGATAGATTCAGTTGTACTGGTGACCAAAGTTGCAAAATTTGTTACATTTTCGACAGGTGTGATTCACTTTCACACCGCACTGTGTCAAATGAACAAAACCCTTTGAGAAACCTTCCCCCACCTCACCTGAGATGGCGCTGCGGCAAGACATTGAACTCAACTTCCTTCTTTACAAAATGTAATCAGAAATGGAGAAGCGTCAGATTTTAGCAGTTGTTGTTGGTTAAAGATCACAAGCCATTTCTGCCACTAGACTCGTTTATTCTGGTTGTTTTTACCCAGAAAGCCCTGCTCTACAGTCCACTTCCTGCTTTAGAAGTGGTCTCTGGTCCGCTCGCATCCATATAGATATTCAAACCACACCAGAGTTCACTTCAACCAAACCGAGACATAGGTTTTTAGGCAGGCCACAGTTCACTTTTTTGGTGGTTTATGCATTCCTTAACCCTACCCCTCCCCAAAACAAACCAGACTGTCTAGAGAAAATGGACTGGAGTTCAATTAAAGCGGACTAACCGCAGCTTGTGTGAATATTTTCTTCATAAGCTGATGAATGCGCTTCTTGCCCAGCCTCTCATCTGAGGTGGACGGCCATGTCTTCTTGGTAGTTACTTTCTAAAGTAATTTTGCTTTAAACTTCTCCTATCCCTTAACCCTGACCTGTCTCCCATGTTCCTTGGTCTCTGTGATTCTGTTAGTATTATTCTCAAACAAACCTCTGAGTACTTTATACAACAGCAGTATTTATACTGATATGAAATTACAAACAGCCAGTTTATTCTTGATTTTATTGAGCTGCAAAAGAGTAAAAGGGGTCTGACAACAAATATACGCAACACTTTTAAGATTTTTACTCTTAGAAATGTTGAGAAAATTCTCTACACTGGACTAAGATGCTTTAAAATGTATATTTGTGACATGATAAAATTAGGGCTTCAACTAACGATTAATTTAGATATCAAGTATCCTATCACATATGTGGACGATTAATTGCTCAATTGGATTAAACATTTGGCACATTATACTGATTTATTGTTTAACTTGCACCTTCTTTTTAAAATAAGAAAATAAACGTTCTAGTGCTACTGCTTAAATTCAATAACGTAGCATTCTTTTAGTGAAATTGAACTACGTGATGCCACTTGAGACGTTTTTGGTAAAAAGTACTAACAAAGATGTTCTAACTGAAACGCACAGTTTTGGCTTAATTACTGCTCTGAGTATGTTGGGTTTCTTCAGCAAATGGCTTTAGTTTTGAGTCTGTACACTCCAGTTAACGATTAATTGACTGCTACGGTAGTTCTTTCAATAACCGATTCATCACGATTAATCCAATTAATTGTTTCAGCGGTGTATAAAGTGCGCTAATGCGACAGTGTTGTTTTTTATGTTCATGTTTTTCCGTCCATCCGTGCATCTGGAGAACAAACTTGATAGTTCAATACCAAAGCAGAGGAACTGTTGCTCGTTTGGTCCACTGCCGCTGACAGACTCTCACCCCAGGCGATGTTTTATTATACTTTTTGACACTTGAAATGATGAGACTGTAACCATAGAGGGCCTTGAAAATAACTGTGAGGATTTCCGTGTGATGGAGGAGAGAGAAGCCTAATGAAATCAAGCAGAGACAACATCCACCAGTGTGGAAAAGTTAGCTCTCCAGTAATAAGATAGGACCCGGCGCCGTTCAGTGTGGACTCTGACTGCAGTCTCTTGCTTTGAAGAGTGAAATCAAAAGCTTAGCCGCCGCAGAGGCCGACTCATTTTGACATTTACGTAACCCGCATTCAAGGTTTGTCTTATAAACACAAAGTCTGCCTCCTTCATTTTACATGAGTCAGTAAAATAAAGGAAATTCCATAATTAAACATTTGCTCATTAGAAGTCATTTTCAAACAGCCTGGAGCCATTCTGTTTCAGAGAACGCGACGGCGTGCAAATGCGATGTGACGCTCCCAGACATTTCAAGCAAAACGCTTCGTGTAAACCATCAGAGGGAATCAAGTCGACTCTCGCTTCCACGTGTTGATTCGTTTGGCATGACTTAAGCAGCCGGACGCTGTTTGAGTTTTGAAATGTCGTTGCTGCTGTTTGGTGTTGCTCCATGAAACAGAGAGCAAAGCTGTCCTCACATAACCGAAGCCGTCGCCACAGAAATGGGAGAACACAGAGAGGAACCGCACAGGGAGAGATGGGATGTATCCTGCTGATGGGCGTACAGTGTAGAGGAATCTGCTTTTTAGTGGATCAATACCACACTCTGAAGTGAGAGATTAAAAAGAGATGAAAAGAGAGGTAGGTAACTAGAAAAAAAAAACAATCTGTAGTTGTTAAATTGCTCTTTGAAATCTGCCTCTGAGCTGCTAATCTTGTCATGAAAGGATGGATGCTCACATAATGAAAGATGACAAATGAATCTAAAAAGGATAAATTATGCTACATCTGCATTCATGCCCTAAACCAGCAGATCATCAGAATGCTTATGAGATTCTTGCCTTCTGTATGCACGACCAGATCAGGCTGCAAACACCAGCCTTTGGAGGGGAACCTTAGACATTTAAGAGTCTACGGGAATATGCAGAGAGAAAAACAGATGGCACTGAACAAACAGCAGTAGCTAGCCATATCTGTTCCCATAAGAAACAGCTGGTTTCTTATGGACTGTTTTGAAAGTTTCAGACCTCAGCTTTTAATAATTTCTTTACTTCGCCAAGAGATGTTTCTCCTTTACTGACCATCCTAGTCATTGAGATGAGATCAATAGAGATCATCGTCTGGCCTAGACACCAGTGTCTGATAGAATTGGATCTTTGTGTCCTATTTTTACGTCAGTGAAACAAATTAGTTTGTTAATAGTAAACTATTTAGGAAGTTAAAAAAGAACATACTTTATTTGCATTTTTAAAGGGATTCCAGCAGTTTTACTCGTGTTGACTTTGTTAAAACATTCTCAATAACTTTTTTTTTTGTCAAATGAAAAAAAAAGAAATGCTCACTTTCGGGACTGCCAATAAATTTGTTCAGTAGTGGAACTTGACAAGAAGAAATAGAAAATATGCTGTGTGATGATATCTAGGTTAGATATTGTTGAAAAAGGATCAATTTAAGTCAAATTAAAAAATACAATTCGGTTCTTTTCCTTTGTCGAGTCCCGGATCTCAGCGGCTGTCTGGAGCCCACGCCATCGAAATGACTGGAGATTCCTTTTTTCCTGAGACCGGAATGTGGCCCTGCTTTGAAATGCTCTTCACACAGATAAGATTGTCTCCCTTGTGTGGTTTTATTATTTTACAACCTCAGTGACACAAAAACTCCTAACTTTAAGTAAAAGATAGAGCTAACTCAAACACTAAAAAATGATTATATTTTCTAAATGCTAGAAACGATTATATTTCCTCAACAATATCTATTTAGATATCTAAGCCAAAGGTTCTTTGTTTTTTATTGGTTTTGTAGTGCTGGTCGATCAGGAAGGTTAGGTAGAGAAGGGGAGAATTTGCAGTAAATGCCCCAGGGCTGGGTATGAATCCCAGGGCGGTTGCTTCCAGGACCGTATGGTGCACTCGCTCCACTATGAGCTCTTAAGTTTGTTGAATTAACGAGAAACCTGCAAGAAAAAACGTTAATGTGATCACTGCTGTAACGTTTAGCTTCCTCCTGTTTTTACCTGTTAAAATGTTTTGTGTCGTGTTGGAGAGCGATGCAGCATCTGCCTCTCACCTTTTATCGCCTTCTGCCCGCTTGGCTCTCGCCTTGGCGCACTGACGAGCAAGTTGCTGACTCAGTTTGACTTTGTGGTCATTAACGGGCTTCTATCAGAGAAGGCTTGAGCAGTAATTATTCTTTAATGACACGCAGCACTCCCAGTTCAGGTTCTGAGGAGGAAACAGAATGCATTAAACCAGGGGTGTGGCAGGGTGTGCTAAATTAAACCCCAAGAGATACCATAGATATAAGACAGAAGGTGTCGTTATTGTGGCTGCTCCTCGTCTTTAGAGGAAGGGCTGCTCAAGCGTGCAGCATCAAAGAGCCGCCCTGCCCACTATCCACAGATAGAAAAATTGAAGCGGAATTTTAAATGGAAACGGATTAATATTTCACCTCTGCATCGTTTTGTGTTGCTACTCTGGGCATTTTCCTCGGCGAGCCTTTCACTTATGTAGAAGCAAGTGATGTTGTTTTTGTGGTCCAGATCTGACTCATTCTATACCTCTCTGCATTATAATGGAGGACTAATGTCATCACAATGCAATCTGTCACCCTGACCGCCTGCCTGCGTTTAGTCACAGGGAACATGTTGACTGGATAATGGCTGCTGTGGCAGGTTCTGTGAATGGTGCCACCAGGAGAAACTGATGACATTTAAAGATAAGTTTGGTTTATTCTTGTTTGAAAGTGGAACTGCAAAACAGCAAAACCAAAATACTAATAGAGTTGGAAGAATGACAGAAAATGTGTTTCCATTAAACTTGGGTTTATCCAGAGCTTTTAAGGGGCAGAACTGTGTAAAATCTTTTTTTGAGCTTTACATCATGTTATGATGATATTCCCTCATCAAAAATGTACCTGGAGTGTTGCTTTGATTCTTTCATTGACGTTTGAGGAGTTCTCCATGGTAACCATTCAGCTGTAAAAAACACCTGGAGGGACTAAGAAAATCCTCCTTGTAGTTTCCAAGTTTCTGAACTTCTGCCTCACAGTTCTCCCCCAAACAAATCTTTCAGACTAGCCAGCAGCAATTAGCAAACACCCGGTGGAACATCAGCTGAGTTCATAATATGAGCTACTTCTCAGTGATATGCTGGTAAAAACATTGTTAAAGGGTTAATAAATGAGTCATGTTGTGATGACTTTCCAAAGGCAGTGTCGGAAAGAGCTGGAGTTTCTTAAAGAGACAGAGGCCCGATTTTAATGTGTTAAATTACGAAGTCAAATTTCATTTTAGTAATTTTAGTAATATTTGGTATATAACACTTTCATAACAGCTGAAGGTGATATAGTTGTTTTATAAAATGGCACTACGTGGGTGGAAAAAGCATAAAAATTCCCCTTTATGTGGAAAAATAAGTGCCAATACTCACCTTAGTGTCATACCAATATGGATGTAATTTTTTCTATTGTACAGAAAATACAAAGAACAAAAAATAGAGCCTGTTCTAAATGTAGTCTTCATGAGCCAAATGTAAAATGTCATGGAGTCACCTTTATTAACTTCCTCATGGTGTTAAAGTAATAACACTAAAAAAATTAATAAACTTAAAGCTCATTAAAAACAAAGTAGTGATGAGTGCCTTTTAGACTTAAAATTTCCTGTTCCTGTTTCCTTCTCTAATATGTATTTATATATTTTTTCTCAGTGTTAGGCCTGGTCTCAACAAACCCATGGCCGTTTAGCAGTATTATCCAACGTTTTATCTGATGACTGAACACTACCTCAGGACAGTGGTGGGAGGACGGTGGGTTTACTTCACCCAGAGCAAGATGTTTTAGCTTTCATGGTTGTCGTA
Source organism: Poecilia picta (assembly GCA_033032245.1). NCBI lineage: Eukaryota > Metazoa > Chordata > Actinopteri > Cyprinodontiformes > Poeciliidae > Poecilia > Poecilia picta. The sequence goes on along the minus strand of CM065357.1, from coordinate 6,559,173 downwards.
GTCCTCTGGTATTTGAGCATAGCACGGAGGTTACGTGCCGAGAGCGAGCCGCCTGGGCAGTGCGGAGAGCCAAGTGAGCAGCGCTGTAGGAGAACGCATGTTGACAGAGAAGCAAAGACACCGGTAAAAGTCCCAGTACGCTGAGGGGTGAAATTTAAAAGTGGTTGTGCTGCGTACCGGTTCATACTGGCCAACTTAAAGCACTGCATGTAACAAGATCTTATTGCAAAGATATCCAACAAGACAAAATCCCACAGTATTTACCACCAGTTAAGTTTGTCTCATGAAACACTGCCCAGTTGCTTCTTGAGCTTTTATTAAGCCTGAGAAATTAATGTGTGTTGTTTAGACAAGACTCATATTTTGAAAGTAAGGCAAAAAAAAAAAGACGCATTTTCTCAACTTGTACAACATATTCATGACTGGGATCATGGATATGTTGTGCAACATGAACTTGACATGAGAATGTGACTAACATTACAGCTGCAAATGTATTTTAAATTCTAATAAAGTTCCTTTGCTAAATTGTTGAACTCTAAATCCCCACATTAAACTGCTGCATTAAATCTGTGGTAACTTTGACAGGGCCAAAAAGACTGAAACTAAAAGATAAAAATTTATCTTTGTCCCTGTCAAGATAAATTCTCAATATTAAACTTTAGTGCTCCAGAAGTCATACGTAGAGGAGTCTTAAGGACACAACGTGCACAAACCAAAAACATGACATTCGAGACAGGAAAACGTATTGCAGCATACCTCTTACAGGTTCAGAAAGAGCTGCTGGCGTCAGCCGCCAACCAGATGCTGCTGGTGTGGGTTGTGGGATCATATCTGATGTGTGTGATGCCGCCTGTGTGCATTGACCTTTGGATAACTAAGGAAAATGGCTGAGCAACGACGTAAAAGACTCATTGAGCAACCCACTGACATAATCTCTAAACTGATGATTCATTTATTTCATGTGACAGTTCATCTTTCAGCGTTTCCCACATTGTACAGGGGAAATTATTGTAGTCACACAATATTTTACTGTTTGCATGACATGTGATGGAGAAAGATGGGAGACAATGAGGAGAAAGTTGAAGAAAAAAGCACCAGTCGTAGCATAAATGTCAGTGTCTAATAAAACAGCTGAAGCAGATGTTCTGTACTGTAAAAAGAATTAGCACAGATGCAAACAGCATTTCCTGAGGGCATAATCAGTCCTCACTGTTAGAGCAACAACCTTTTGTGGTGCCCTGATTGAACATGGACCAACTGGACTACAGATGTGACTTAGAAAGATGTCCAATGATAATGCCCTCTTTAATGATAATGATAATGTCCTCTTTAGATGCAGCAGTCACTAAGGAGTGACTGCTGCATCTGTTGATCACTTTGCCTTTGCCTCTGAGTCTTAGTGAAATTATTCTCAGCACTCACCAAAAGATTACTTCTATTAACTTTTTATTTTTCATTAACATAGAAAGTACTCTGACTTCGGCTCTTCTGTTTCTTATTTTGAGACTTCTGCTCTGTCTTCTCAGACCACCAGTTAGTGGTAAATGGCTGCTTAAGTCAGGTTCTGGTTCTTTTTTTCTGTTGGACGTTTTCAAAATGGCTGCCATGGTTATAATAGAGAATATGTTTGCACTGAAATTGGCAGTAACTGTATAAAGTGTCTTGAGATGTTGTGAATTGGCGCCATATAACTTAACTGAACTGAACTGAAAATAAATCATTTAAACGCCACTGACACATTCTCGTAAACAAGTCGTGTGTTGTTCGACTTCTGCATGTCCAGCTTTAGCATATCTATGAGGAGCTCGCCTACCTTCAAATTCATTTGGTCTCAAAGAGGCATTTTGAAAAGAAAACAGACAAAATGTTTTGAGATGTCCAAGGCACTTGCACGCAGTTCCACCGAGGCATGAAAAACTCTTGGACAGTTCAGCATCTCGTGGGAAAGTAGAAAAGCCTTAACACTCCAGACATCCTAACAATTCACTTCAGGACAGAGGTATTTATGATCAAGGAGACTGTTGGGTATTTATGGATTGAACATGTCCTGAAAAGAGTCACATAAATAATAAAGGACTAAATTGACTGTCGAGGCCAAGCGTGCGTGTGGCCATGTGCAGTTCTGATGGAGGGAACAGAAAGCTCACTTGTTCAGGTGGATGGAAGTTGTGAACCTGAAAGAAAGGAAGATGTTAGGAAAGGCTGGCGCAGGTTCTGTGGAGTCAGACCCAAAATTATTCATACCCCTGGCAGGTTTAGGTTGAAAGTAAACTTTTAATTCAACAACATGTTTCTTCTTAAAGTACGTTATGTTAACAATTACTTTTACTTCACAAGGATAGACGGAAATTTACATCAGATAACTAGTTCATCGTACAGAGTGTGAACAAATGTCTCCACTGCTTCTAAGAATCTACAAGACATATTTTCAGTTTTATGTAGTTCTACTTTTGGCATTAAAATCCCTCTCTGTCAGGCACCTGAGTCATGTAGTAACCTACAGAAGAATTTATTTATCCTAAAAAGAAAAAAGACAGATTGCAAATTTTTGCTATGTTTAAATACTGCTTTAATAATTAGACACTCATGTCTCAACCACGTTGCTCAACTCCCTGACAGCAGATTAAGGAAGAGTAAGACTGCGCTGGGAGAGCAGGTGGTAGTCATGAATGAGCAGCTTTAATGAAAATCATTCAGAACAGCAGTTCCAGCTCAGACTGTATGAAGGAGACGGCAGCAAAACTCCCATTCATATGATAATTTACCTCTAAAGCGACAAACAACTTGAACGAAGACTGAAATTGAATCTTCTTAATTTAGCAGTATGATGAAATCACAGACAATCCTCCAAAGCGATGGTTTGCGCTCCTCTGCGCCGAGTGCTGTGGCTTTGTAACCAAGGCAACCAACAACAGGTATGGTAATTGGTCAGATTAGCCGGTGAAAATGGAACTCTTTTACGGTGAAAGGCACATTACCAGATGAATGTGTTGCTTCCTTTCTGAGGCTGTCTGTGCGTCTCCTGGAGGTTTCATATGACGATCAGATCAACACTTGCTGCAGAATGCAGAGCTGTGAGGGTGAAGGCCCGGTTCTGGCTGCAGAGGAGTGCACCACTGACCTCAGTGGAGGTGGATGCCTCCATTAGCGAAGAGGATTTGCACCCCAGTCTTTCGTCTCACTTCCTCCCACCGCAGTGACCTCCCGTCACATTTCCTGAGTCACCTGGCGCCCCGCCACTGCTCCACGTTGGGACTCTCTCTCTCTCTCTCTCTCTCTCTCTCTCTCTCTCTCTCTCTCTCGCTCTTCCCATCATCGGAAGTCGAGAGCCGATTAGCCTAGACAAAGTAAGGAATGGAAGGGAAGTATATTTAGGTTCAGACTGTTCCTATCGATCTGAAGAAGCCGTTCAGAGTCAGGGAGCTTTTTTTCTCATTCGCGTAGGAAGAAAAGAAGCACCAGTCCGACACTGTGGTGGAGAGGAAGCTTTTGGAAAGCAGTGAAGCTGCTTTCTAGTTGTGTTAGCATGTACGAGACAGGCTAAGTGTTCATCACAGAGCCAAACATTACAGGGTTTTACTGCTATTTAAGACTAACATGCTAAACATGTAGCAGCAACACAGACGGCTGATGTCAGAGTCCACAGTCCACATTTCTAATCAAATTATATGAATGATCAGGAGCTCATGAAACACTGCAGAGCTGAATAGGAATAATCGTTCTCAATTAGGCTTATAATACCATTTATCTATTTTTTTTATTCTTGTTTACTGTAAAGTGCCTTGGTCATTCATGTTGTATGTTGTAAGTGCTACATAAAGTGATCAATCAATCACTCTGATGTTTAAATAATCTAAAGTCCAGATCAAAAACAATAAATATTGTTGTGCAGCTCATATCTCTATTTACCGTATTTTCCGCACTATAAGGCGCACCTTCAATGAATGGCCTATTTTAAAACTTTTTTCATATATAAAGCGCACTGCATTATAAGGCACATAGAATAGACGCTACAGTAGAGACTGGAGTTTTGCTATGCATCCACTAGATGGAGCTGCACTAAAGTGAATGCCAACAAAACAGTCCGACTATGTTCAGCGAGGAGAGCCTTCCACGACTGGGCCAGTGCGTGGCCGGACAATGGCCACCCTTCTCCATTTGCGCACAGCATGTTCGTGGAGAAAGTGGTGCTAAATGACCCGGAGACGACCTGATTATAGATGGTGTTAGGTAGATATAGGTCAGTCAAACTTTATTAATAGGTCACAAATCAGCGTTCTGACAACTATCCCAGCATGCACCATGCGCTTCTTCTTCTACGGGCAAAAATGAAGTCGGCGGCTGCTTACCGCAGTTGTTAGACCTGTTGTGACTCAATATTGGTCCATATATAAGGCGCACCGGATTATAAGGCGCACTGTCGGCTTTTGAGGAAATTGAAGGTTTTTAGGTGCGCCTTATAGTGCGGAAAATACAGTACTCAATAATTTAGCAATAGGATAGGTTTTTGATGCTCATGGTGCTGTCAATCATGCTTATGTGTGCACAGTTTTCCCCTCGTCCCCTCAGCACCTAGTTTACTTAGCCACTGAGGAGGGTGGATAAACGGTTTTCCTGTAATGTGAGTTGTTTCTCCACCATTAGCACATTTAGCAGCGCATTCCCGATGTTGATTGACAGTGGTAAGATCCTCCTCTAGGCTCTAATTGGTTGTTTTTGGTTGGGAGCAGTGCATTTCTTCAGATTGCATTAGTACCACCAATAGGAGGTGCAGGAGCTCTATCTTTTCATAGATTATCTGTCTCGTCATGACATGGTGACAGTTTTAACAAACGTGTAAAATACATATTTAAAAAAAGGAAAAGTTATACTGCAGCTTTAACTTGATTAATTTTTATTGACTCCCACTTCTAATAAATCTACATTTTTGTCGTCCCTGAGACAGGCGGGCTCAAAAATAGCAAACGTGCTGACGGTGGTGTTTGCTTTTGCTAATATTATAGTGCTTCCTCTTTTCTTAGAAATTCAGACAGAAGCTGCTGAAGACGCGTTTGTGTGTGATTTACACTTCCTTCCAAAACTTTGCTGAGTGGATACAAAGCATTCGCGAGACAAATGTGTTTTTATTGCTGTCAGTTTTTCTCTGCTGCTCTTTTCTACTTTCAGAGTTATGAGATGGAAAAAGAGTACAAAAAAGGGGGGAAAGTTTAGAAAACTTCATTGCAGAGATGTGTTAGATAACACCCTCTTTGCAACACACTGAAAAAAACCGTAAGCTGAGCTGGAGTGCTGTGCTGGACCTATAAGAGCTAGAACCTTTTACCTATATGAAGGATAAAAGCGATCACACTGTGGGTGTGAAACATGCATGAGTGCCTGGAACAATTTAAGCATTGGCTGGAATGTAAACTAGATTTTTGTGTGTACGTAGAAGTGTTGCTGGTATGGGGATGAAGTTTCGCGTGGCGCCGTTAAGAAAGCAGGTGGGCTTAGCCGTTGGGCAGACGGTGCTGTGACTCTCTCTGGACCGTTGAGGTAAAACACCGGACTGCTCAGTGCTCCTCGCCTTATCAGTGTTTACAACAGACCGGAAATCTGCTGCAGGGTCATTCTGTTTTCAGCAGTAGCTACATTTCCATCAGAAATGTGTACAAAACTTTGTCCGTGTTCTGCTAATGTCGAGAAAAAAAAAACCCAACCTAATTGTGGGATTTTCATTAAATAAGAAACGCAATTAGAACCACACGTGAATCATGTAATAAGTCATTAAAAAACACACCGCGTCACCGTCCTCCGACCTCTTCTTCTGCTTCCACCGGCGGTAAGATCTGGTTGTTGATCTTACTCATGTTGTTGACTCATGTGATGCAAAAAAAGTCTTTCCATTGTGGTTTTTAGGAAATACACTAATTTTGATACGGCTGAAAAACCTCCTCATCCCAGCACAAAAACGTCTTATCAAAAAACATGAGTTTTTCTTCTTTTTTAATTATGTGTTTACATTAAGTAAATCCATTTTCATAAATTAAATTTGTGCAATTTAAGATTAATGGAAATGCAGCTATAGAGGCAGATTTGGTTTTAGGAGTTAGTTCATCTGTGTACACAATAAAAATCAGCATTTTTTTTCTCAACAAATACTTGGGTGATGATTTATTTATTTTTTATTAAATGGTTCTAATCCTAATTGTGCCCTACTTATGAAACTATGTATGTTTGAGTTTCTCTCAGATCAGCTTTATCCTTTAAAATGAGTAAGTAATATTTTGAGCAGAAGAGTTAAAAGAGCATTTTTGAGAGCCATGGGTCAAAAATTGGCATTTCAAAAATGAAGGTGTGTTTAGGTGGTTTAATTTTTTTTGGTTTTGTCTCAGTAAACATTATTGCCCCATATTCTTTAATATTTTTATAATATTACAAACAAACTGTCATGTATATTGCATGAAATTGTATTCAGTGTACCAGATAATTGTGAAGTGAATGGACAATTATATGTGCTTTTCAAAAACATGGAGTCAGTATTTTGTATAACCACATTTTGCTGTTCATCTCCATCAACTTTATGCTTTAAGAGAGACAAAATATGAAGAAAATGAAGAGGCATAGTTTGTTTTCCAAGGCTTAAAAATTGCAAACATTTTAGCACACTTCTTATGTATTTTTATCTTTAAATTTAAAACATCTGTTCACAGTATACGTCAAACCACAGGATGCATACTTTCCCCTCTCACTGAATTATTTTGTTGCAGTTAATTACACTTATCACATTTCAAACAACACCAGCTACTATTTATTTATTTATTTTATATGTACAATTACTGTTCGGTACAGCAGTTTATATTCAGACTTCACACATTATTTTCACAGTTTCCGGTGTTTGGGATAAATTAGACATTCTCATCAGAGCCATTTTTTTTGGCTATAAGCAAAAAAAAAAGAAGTTTCAAAGATTTTGGTAGAATATGAAATATTGTTACAAAATAATCTGCCTCGCCGTGCAAATGATTGTCACAGATGGTGCAAGAAATCTTTAAAGCATGATTAATTATTCCCCCAAAGCCAGAAAGACTTTCTCAAATTTGAATGCAAATCACTGGCATTTGCCTGAAAAACACAGTCAACGGTAGAGAAATGCTCAAAGTGTTCACGATAGTCTTCAGTAGGTAGAGGGAAAAAGTGAGGGACGGTGGTAGGGAGGTGGTTTAGCATTTCAAACACCAACTCAGAGCGGCTTCACTTCATAATTATGGGGTGAGCATTCCCAGCTGGAGGAATGTGCGCTCAAATCCGAAGTGATAGACAGCTGCATTCAGCTGAATGTGGTTGTAATTTGCATCGTCCTTCTTCATAATTCTGACGTTTATTTTTTTTGATGCAAATCAATTTTTTCCTCCATGTTTGGAAGGATGGATGATGGGCATGAGTGAGAGATGTAATTGGATCATCATTATTAACTACAACAAATCAGAGTAGTGACTGCAAACACAAGGAGTGTAATGGAGTTGATGTATTTGTCAGAACTGTTACATGATGTCGGTGGATCAGAGGAACCCATAAGAGGAAATATACAAGTTTTTATTACTTCCTCTTGTTGCCATTGAAGGGGCAGTGTAATTCTACTTTATAGCACAATCAGTAGCTATGTTACCTTAAGTTGTTATAAAAAGGGTTTATATATCATGACTTAAAAAACTTTGACACACAGGATGTAACACAACGCCTCGTAATCGGGCTTCCGTTTCTTTTAGAAGCTTCTGTTTTTTCTGAAGCTCCGCCTTCAGGAGGTTCTCACAACATGGCTCCTCTGTTAACCTTTTAACTAAGTTTTTACCATTAAATTATTTCTAAAACATCCTTTAATGTTTGAGAAATCCTTTAATTAAGGCAACAGTCCAGGTATGTTTTGGATGAGGGAATAATGTAAAGCTCCTAAATATCGATTTTACATTATGTTGCCACTTTAAGCATTTATCATAAAGTTGACATTGCCAAACAATGCTGCTGTTACAAGAGGCTTTAATGGTGCTGTTTACAAGAGGTTTTTTGCAATGCATAGGATTAAAAAACATAAATCAAACATCAGGTGTCCACTGGACTTTCAACAGTGTCCCGCATGGAACAAGTATGTTCATTATATGAAATGAATTGTTGAGGGTTTCAATAGTCCACGTTAGATGAACTCACCTAACCTGAACTATTTATATTTCATAATAATAGACAAGACAGCAAGCTGTAGCTTAAAACTGAGTTACACAGGCTAAGATACATTCAAAATACATTCTAACCCTACTTAAGACACAATGTACAACATACTTCTATCACAGCTACAGAATGTATGCAACTGTAACTCAAATAACAGTGCAATGACCCAATAATAATAATAATACTTCCCATCCTGCACTTTGTTGACACTCACTCACATCATGATGCTGGATGCTTGAAATGGAAAGAGTGATGGCATTGCTAACTAATTGGCCTAATAATTCCCCACCTGGGGTCACTCAAAGAACCCCTTTGCATATGGTGAGATTTTTGGGACAGCAAAACAATTAAACAAGACAGTGAAAAGTAGGAAAAGTTATGTCACCAGTTATGATGAGGCTGAACACAGTGAAGTCCACAGCACTGATCCCAGTGCACATGCACTATTCAGAATAAATCACATCAAAAGAAGCACATCTTTCAAAGATATGAAAGGCAGGACTTGATTTTCCACAAAATACTGTTTTTGTTCTCACAATTAGCCAACAATTTACCAAATCAACACGTTTCTCAAAACTCCATCATTGTTTGACAGCAGCTTTAGACAAATCATATTTTATGTTATGCTGCATATTGTTCATGACATATTTTGAAACATTTTTCAAAATAAGTGAGTTTTGAGAAGCTCTGCTTCAATCTCCAACAACTGCTGGGTGTATCAGCCTCTGTATCAGCTCCCTTCGCTCTCTCTCTCTGTCTCTCTGTCTGCCTCTCTCAGTCTCTCTCTCACTCAGAAGCCCCTTTTCAAGCTGCGAACTTCCTATTTTCAGTTCAGTGAAACTGATGATATAAGGGAGGAATAAAAGGGAGCATCCTCTCCCAGATGGAGAATAGAGCTGTTCAAACTGAATGAGAGGAGCGAGTGGAAGACGGAGCCAGCGCGTACTGCCACGCCGAGACAGAGTAGAAGCTAATGAGAGCATGAGACACAAACTTTCACTGGAGAAAGAGAAACGTGTAACTCGGTGCGACAGAATAAAAGAGATGGTGCAGAAAAATACTTTGTTTTTGTGTTAATGTTAAAGAAAAAATTGTCTTTTTGCTTGCTACATTTTAAAATCAACCTGTTGTCACTTTGTATGGATTATTTTATCGTATCTTGTATCAGTGACATGAACTGATTAGCTAAGCTACATTTGCATTTTCTACTAATGAGTTAAGGACTCATCGGTTGTTGCTCCTTCCTATCTGAACATGGTTCTTCAATAGTGTACAATCAAGGCCCATAAAATCATGACCTTATCTCTAGAGTTTAGATTTGTAGCCAAAATTGGGGCAAATTGGGCCTAAATACACACAGCAGAGAGAAAATCAAATGAGATCTGTTCATTATAGTGCAAATAGGAGCAGGCAGCTTTCCCTGTTGAGGAAAGGCTTTCATTGGACTGTAACGAGCGCAGGGCACAGCACAATAAATGCACACGTAGTTCCACCCTACTCCACTCCTATCAATCAGATATCCGAAATGGTTTGTACTTGACTCAGCCCATGGTTACAACAAGCGACAAAATGGAGCTGGAAGACACTAAACAAAAGCTAGAGAATAACTTATTCAAATTCTGGTCTAAAAATGGAAGCAGTAATAGCTTAACTAAAATTGGGATGGGCTTACTTCTGGCTCGGGCCTCTAATGCTAATTAGTCGGTTTGGTTTGGGCGCAAGCCGGGTTGGATCTAGGCCTCATCTGTTTCGAGAGGCTATTTTGTCCAACATTAGTGTCTGACCTTATATATATACTCTTCTAGAGGAATGTCAACAGTTGCCATCAAAAACATAAGAGTTGATGATTGCAAAGGCTGGGCCATCACTGTCATATAGTTGTGCAATTTGACATTTTGAAAATAAATTTGCTTAATGGAAACGCTGCAATTTCAAACTCTTGTTTTTTGATAAAACATTTTGACGTTAAGATGAGGTGGTTATTTTGGGTTATTTTGGGTGGCAACATTCACTTCATTGAAGTGAATGTTTCCACTTCAATGAAGTGGAAACATTGAATGTTTCCACTTCAATGTTTCAGTGGAAACATTGAAGTGTTTCCACTGCAATGGAAGTGGAAACACTTCCATTGCAGTGGTTCCACTGCAATGGAAACACTTTTCACGTCACACGAGTCACATGATCAACAACTGGATGTTGCCACTGGCACAAACTGCCCAGAAGACGACAACAGGAAGTAGTTGAAGGATGATGGCGCGGCATTTTTTTTTGACTTATGTGAGAAAACTTTTTCGTGTGTCATTTTAATTGCGTTTCTTATTTAATGTAAACACCGCAATAGTAAAATCATGTTTTTTCGACAATAGCAGAATATTGTTTGCCAGCTGATGTTTTCTTTTCCAGTCTGCTGTCATCCTTCATCCTCACGATGTTGTTGGTTCACAAACGCTCTGCAGCAAACCTCAGACGCTTTCACAGACCTGATTGTGAAATGTAAACAAAAAAAACCTCTGAAGTTTGAGGTCGACATGTGACCAAAGGTAAAAAAAAAAAAATTAGACAGGTTTAAATACTTTTGCAAAGCACTGTAACAAAGCAGTGCTTTCAAAGTCAATAAATATAACATTTAAGACATGCCTGAAGCCAAACATAATGCTCCTTTCTGCCTTGTTATCTCATTTCTTAAACAAGGTTATGAAGTTAATCATTTCCATTTACAGGGCAGCAAAAGATGACTTGATAAAGGCGTGTTTTTGTTTGGGGTTTTGTTTTTGTGAATTTAAATGCTTCATTTATTATGCAGAGTGCAAAAATTTATGAACAAAGTTTTACTTAGTGGTTTAATGAAAAAACATTTTCTGCACAGCAGCAAGTCGAGTTTAGTAAGAATGCTGGAGATGCTCTTCCCAGAAGGGAGTCAGATCACATTTAACAGGTGAATTAGATTAGTTGTCGCTGCAGGTGACAGCTAGATGGAGCCTGATAACGAATAAAAATACAGGATGTAAAAGAACGTTCAGATCTTAGTTTGATTTAGAGTACTGCATGGTAAAAATAATAATAAAAAATGAATCCTATATGAAATAAACCAATCTGATCAGATCAGAATATGTCATTAACTATTTCCTTTTAGTTTAATTTCACTAACCAAACCCAGACCAGATTTCAGAGCATCAGAACCGAGAAATCATATACACAGTCCAGTCACATTAATGTGACCACCACGTACTTTCCACTTCAGAGTTAAATAACCAATCACAGAAGGCAGGTGGCAGCACAGTGCAGTTGAGCGTATATAAAGGGTGTGTGTGGGCTTCGGAAAACATTTCAATCGTTGGCGTAATGCAGAAACGAAGCGATTTATCCGACGTCCAAAAGGGCATGATCATTGGCTTTCGGGCCAAGGGTGGAAGCATTTCCGAAACGGCTGAGTTTGTGAACTGTTCGCGTGCCGCCGTGGTAAAAGTGTACCGTGCATGGCAAAATGGGACTGTCCAAAATCCACGACGTGGCAAATGTGGTGCACCACGGGCCATAGATGACAGAGGCGAACGACGGTTGCGGAGATGCGTTCGGGCAGATAGACGGGCTACCGTTGAGCAACTGACCACTAAAATGAACCAAGGGGCTACCACAAGTGTCTCCCAAACCACTATTCAGCGAACATTGCTGCGTCTGGGCCTCCGAAGCAGACGCCTGGTTCGTGCACCTATGCTGACTGGTGTTCATCGACGACGAAGGCTAGAATTTGCACGCCAGTACAGCAGCTGGACGTCCACTGAGTGGCGACAGGTAGCGTTTTCAGATGAATCGCGTTTTATGCTCCATCGGACAGATGGACGTTGGCGTATAAGGCGTGAAACCTCTGAAAGGAACCACCCTGCAACCATTGCAGGAACGGTCCAAGCTGGAGGCGGGAGCATTATGGTATGGGGAATGTTTTCCTGGCATTCTCTGGGTTCACTGATTATTGTGGAAGGCACGATGGATCAATACAAGTACGCATCTGTCCTTGCGGACCATGTCCACCCCTACATGTGCATTGTTTTTCCTCAGGATGATGGCATCTTCCAGCAGGACAATGCGAGGTGCCATACAGCTGCCAGTGTACGTGCGTGGTTCGAAGAGCACCAGGATGAGTTTACCGTCCTCCCCTGGCCAGCAAACTCACCTGACTTAAACCCAATCGAGCATCTGTGGGACCATCTCGATCGAGTTGTTCGCGCCATGGATCCTCAACCGCGTAATCTAGCGCAGCTGGCCACGGCATTGGAGTCGGCATGGCTCAACATCCCAGAGAAGACCTTCAGGGACCTAAGTGACTCTCTTCCTGCACGTCTCGTAGCAGTTCGCTCTGCGAAAGGTGGTTATTCTGGCTTTTGACAGATGGTCACATTAATGTAACTGGACTGTGTAAATAGAATCTGTCTGAAGACACAAAGTTAGCTGTGAGGACTCAAAGAGCAACAAATCTTGTTCAATCTTAAGAAATTCAAAAATAAAGTCACTGAAAAATATCAAACTAGACAGGTTTAAAAAAAAAAACATTTCTAAAGCATTTGGGCTCCAGAGAGGGAAAAAAATGGCCACCAGGATGGAGGTGGTGTCTTTACGTGTTGCCAGGTGTGCGATAATTATCGTATTTGTACGATAATTTTCCCCTCTGTATGATAAATGATCAATAATCCCAAAAAAGGCCACATATACAATAATTTAATCATTCTGCAAATGTGTGGTTGTAATCGGTTGTAATCAGCCTGTTTCTACGGTCTGTCAGAGTTTGTTTTTTGCTGAAGGCATCTGATTTTGTAAAAGAAATGAAGAACCCAGGTTAAGAAGCAGAGGTTCTTAACCTGGGTTCAATCGAACCCCAGGGGTTCGATGAGTCGGTCTCAGGGGTTCGGCGGAGCCTCTGCCGCGGAGGTAAAGACACACTTGTGTAAAGTTGTGATGACGCCCCACTTTTCCATTACTTGCTGAAGAGGATCACGTTACATTGCTTAGCCAATCAGTGCTGCGGAGGAGCACTGTGTTGAAGGAACTCCACTCTCAGCATGGATTTGAACTTGTGTCTTTAATTACTTCAGCAAAGCTCACAGTTTTTACCAAATTCTATAGTCTAAATCTGCTCCTTTGTCGCATCTTTTCGGGGTTGCTACTGCCTCTAGTGGCGTGGGAGTGGTAACACAGCTAATATAATTACATTACTAAATCAGAATACCGCAAAAGAGTTTGTGTGTCGGCGGGCGCAGGGGGAATAAGAAGGGTTCGGTGAATGCGTATATGAAACTGGTGGGTTCGGTACCTCAAAAAAGGTCAAGAACCACTGGCCTAAAGCAACTGTGGGGCTGCTGATGAATCCACTCTGTACTGACACCACAAAACTCTTGAGTGCCTGTTAGACGATATTCAACACTAGACTGACTGTAGCACATCAGTGGACTTGTTGTTTGGTCATGATACAATAATGTCCCTCAAAATACAAGAATGTTTTACTGTGAAGTAAAACTAATAGGTGAAACACAGATGAACGCTGCCAGTTTGTTGAAGGAGCGGACGGTCAAACATAACTGACAACAGAGAACATGACTAAAAAGTGATTTTACTCTCATTTCTCATTGTGCTGAGTTCCATTCAGAGATAATGGGATACTGTACAATGCCTGATGTGAGGCAGAACTGTCCTGAAAAGCCGCTGTGTGCTTGTAACGGAAGATCAGCGCTAGACTGTTGCCTTCTGCTGCAGTCCGTCTAGTAACTCTCACACAGCTTCAGCTCTTCCGGACGCACCAAAACCCTCACTTCAAATACCATCCACTCAAAGTCTGCTCGTTATTTTCATAGATAGCGTTTCTCGAGCTCACTGCCCATAATTTGTTTCTCCTTTGCTCTATCAATTCCACCGTCAGCAGTCCGGAGGGACTTTCAATTAGCGCCGGTCCGACATTAAAGCGGCACCCGTTTTATTTATCCCCGCCTTTGGATGATCATTTTTCATGTAATGTCGATTTTATGTGCTGCAATTAAAATTTCTGTCTGCTGAAGCAGCGTACAAGAGCAAGGAGCTAATGAGATTGGCTTGTGCTCTGCAGACGAGAACTGGCTTCTTCATGTGTAAGTCATTTCCCGGGAAAATAACAATAAAAAAGAAGAAAGAAAAGTGAGGGAGAGCGTAAAAATGTTGATGAAAGCAGGATAAGATGATTTGCAGCTTGAGTCAAGATCTCATTTACTAAGAAACGCCGATCCCAATATGCTTGGAAATGGAACAGATATCATATTAAACTTTATTTATTCCACAGAGTGAATAATAATCTGAAACCCCAGTACTCTCAGAGTGGAGGGTGTTGCTTGAAATGTTGGATTAGCTCAAAACTGTTAGCAGTTTTAAGCTAAAACATAAAACTTTAAAATTTTAATTTCTATCAAAATTAACTGCATGCAAGATAAACATGACAACATTTTCTAATCAATAAATCAGAATAATATGGAAAAATGTATTACTTCAAAAATTTTACCAAGTCAAGTTTATTTTTATAGCACAGTTCACCGAGAAGGCAGTCCAAAGTTCTTTACATCATAAAAACAAAAATTAGTGACCAATTATGGAACAAACAAACAAATAGTCGCAAATTGTCAAACAAATATACATCAAATATGTTGATTAGTAGTTCAACTGGCAGGGACAACTGGATAAGTCCTTCTGGTTTTTCACAGATCTGCAACATTCACACAAAATTCCCAATAAATCAGCAAATCCACAAATTTTTTTGACATTTTTTTCTCAAAACTGGTCAAAAACATCAGGTTTTATTGACTGACTGCTGCCTCATCCTCACTTGATGTCAAGTTATAATCCGTGATAAATACAGTAAAGAATAAAAAGTCAAATTTAACATCACATGTTAGATTAGCGCCACAAAATCTGTGATTTTGATTACAAAAACCCAGAGAAAAACAATCTCAAAATCCTGGAGGGACACCTATTTATTAATATTTTAACAGTTCAATGGGCCTTATCAATGCATTCTGGCACAACCGGCTCTTTAAGAAGGTTAAGATTTTTGATTCGGCCCAAAATGAAGCTGAATTTGACTCGCCTGCCTCAGAGCCTCCATCTATAACTAATATGTAACGTGATTCTACTGGACCAAGCGTGGGAGTCTCCGTCTTATTACTGCAAAGCATTCGGTGAACAAATCACTCAGGTTGACCTTTGTGTTTAATGCAAAAGTCTGTTTTTGGAAGCTTATGTTTATAATCCGTATAATCTGATAAACATGGAGGAATCCTTCTCCCTGCTCATCCCTGTGATTGGATCAGTGAGTTGCTCTGAGTTTCCTGCTGTTTCTCCTGCTGCGATCTGACCTCCGCCTCACATTAATCGAATCAACCCGATCCGCAGTCGCACATTCAGACAATACTGTTATCATCCGGTTATTTTTTGGTTTGTTGTTGTTTTTTTTTTTTTTCTTCATTTGCTGTGCTCGCACGCTTTCTTGCATCACACCGGAACGACATAAAGGTACACTGCTTCTGACAGCAGAGACGTTTCTCAGGCTAAAATTAGAAATAGTGGGTGCATTGTTTGCAAATAGGGGAGGACAGAAAACGCTCCGACTACAGCAGATATAGTTGGGAATAAATAAAGGAGGCTCATATTTACCACACCGTTCAGCCTGGGGATGAATTGTCAGCAGATGTTTTACTAAATAAAAAATAAAAAATCATACATCAGCTGCTGGATGTGTGTGTTGAGTGTGGACAGAAGGACCCCTGGGTATCTGCTGGAGGTGAACAAGTGGCCATTCAGTCGTAGATGGACGGTACACTTTAATCGGTACACATTATCATTAATAATCGCCAGATGTTTTCGCTGCTGACTAACATTGTTAGCTGATAAGTCAGTTCGATTAATTTTGAGTTATTTTCAAGGCACTGATGGCGTTTACTGGAATATTAGAGATCAGCATGTTACTTTAAAAAAATCTTACATTCACTTTTAATTTAATTTAAATTTAATTCTTGAGACTGTTTAGAAATTATGTATTAATTACACAAATGCATTTCATTGAAGAAATCAAAACACAAACAAACAATGAAACTAACACTTTCATACTTTCACAGAGAAAGTATTAAAGTAGTGGGTTTAAAGTTTTTAACTCTACAAGTATCTTTCTCTGACATTTAAATAAAGTTCATTTTGATTATTTTTCCCAAGTAACGTCTGATGGAACATGAACTTCCACGTGAGAGCCACCTTTGGTTCGTAAACGTACAGAAGAAGATTAGGGCCACTGAAAAAACAACAAAGAATTTTAAATTTTTTAAATAAAGTTGTTATTTTGATTCCAGGTTCTAAGCACTTCTTTGACTCTAAACTTGAAGGCAACAATAAAACAGGTCACAGATGTTGCCTAATGTGATGGACAGGCATAAAAAAAAAAAGAAAAGTCTCTTGACTGATCCGAGGCTTCTCCCCTCGGATCAAGATCTTTGAACCTCTGTGCTCAGAGAGAAGAGCAGAGATGTTGTCAGCGTTGCTTCGCCAACAGCAGCAGCTCCTAAAAACAAGCGGAGCAGAAAGTACTTCAGATTGAGATTAAGCCACGTCTGCTGCATCTCGGTTGCATAATGGTGCTATGTGTGAGAGGACGTGCTGTGAGCAGCATGCCGCTCCTACTCCACTGATTTCACAGCAGCAGTTTGGTTGAACATTGTGCATTTGTTTCTTTTCCAACAGGAATATTACTGAAGAGCTGAGGTCTGATTTTACTGTGAGAAAATATACTACATATGTCAGATGTTTTGAGGTTTTTATTCAAACCTATATTTGATTTTCCTTCCACTTTACTGTTGTGCTCTACTTGGTATTGGTTTATCTTGAAATCCTGACAAAACATTTTTTATTTTTGACAGATTATTGATTTATATGGCTTTTAATAGCAACTAACTAGGTGACCTCATCACAAGAAAAGACAATGGAATCCAACAGTAGAAATAAGGAAAAAAATGGAGTTATATAAAAAAAAATAAGTCTTGAGATACACTTTAAAGGCAGCATTATGAAAAATTGACTTTTTTGAGCTTTACATTATTAGTTTATGTTATTTCCTGATCAAAAAAAAAACTTGAGTTGATTCTTTCATGCATTTTTGAGAAATCCTTCCATCTTCATGGCAACCATTTAGATGTGCCAAACACTTGGGTGGAGCTTGCGCCGCACTGGATCGTTTCTGGTTGAATTCCCCAAAGCTGATCAGAAGTGTGATAGTCTGGTAGCTGCTAAAGAAAATAATTTTTTTGCTTGAATCTTTTTTTTAAAAACTTTCTGGAATGTGATACACTACATTAAATAAGAATATCCACACTGAAGACCTAAGATGCCCCGTGGCAATGCAAGCACAGCTTATTATTACTATTCAAGTACTTGTGGCAGAGTCAGCTTATCTGCTTTTTTGAGTCATCTATTAATAATTGATGTGACCCAACAAATTCACTGTATCTGCATGACTTGCAGGCGCTGCATGCAAAATGCAGCACCTCTTTAGGTAAGGGCTGAACGGAGAGGGCGTTTGTCACAAATCTATTTTCAAACCACCGATAACCCTGGGTTAGAAAAAAATTTTCTTAGAAGTTGTCTATGTTTTTTCAAATGAATTAGGATTATTTTGCACAGCTGAATCCTAAAGTGATGTCCATTTTTCTCAATCAGATCAGGCTTTTATTCTAATTTTATTTAGAGAAATCTGATCTCCTAACTAAATTGACATTTTTGTGACTTTATCAGTTTATTTCCGTTAATACTGTATTTCTCATGCATAAAAGGTTTTAGGAGAAAAAAGTAGTTTTCTAACAGAGTTTATTAATTAAATGTTAAAAACTTGGATTTCTGTAAACCGAATAATAAACACTGATAAGGGTAATTACATGTGACTTGAACATTACCTCTTCATTGTGTAAAATTATCTGTCTCTCCTCCTGCTTGTCACTCACTGATCCCAGATCCTCAGGAAATTGATCCAGACGTGAGAACAAGTCGTGCATTTTCAGGGTTTCTCTCACTCTACTATAAGCCTGGCGCACCACCAGGCTTTACTTGCGCCCCCACCAGGCTAAGCATTGCTTATTTATTTAAGTTTATTTTAAATGTTTGCATTTTTTAAGACTTTACAGTTGGTGTTCAGGTATTAATTTTCCAATCTTTCAAGAACACAAAATTATTAAGTGATATGTTCAAATTTCATGTCAACTTTAAACATTTTTTTATCTCAAAAACACGGCAGGCCGCTGGATGAATGACTGCCCCAGCAGCCAACCACCGGACTTGGCAGATTTTCTGGGTGAAACGTTGCATTTTGATGCTCATGTTGCATCTACAGATCAGGAAGTTCATCTGGCTGGGCAAAATCAATGTGATTTTTGGATTCAGCACATCAAAATTGCCCTGAGAAAGTTGAAAAACCCCAGGTCATTTTTTGGGACATTGATCAGCGTAATCTATTATGGCTGTAGAACTTTGACCAAACTGATTATTAGGAGGCGATCGTTTGGTAGAGTCGCCTCTTTCTGCAAGAAACTGATCTGAAATCTGCACTGAATGTGTTCAGTCATGAGCCACTGCAGTATTTTCTAATAAGAATAATGCTGCAGTATAAATCAGATGGCGAGCGCAGCTCGGAATGAGTGATGACACAAATGGCACGACTGCTCCTTAAAGGTGCCTTAATGGTTTAATGTCCCTGGCTCAGAACAGAACCCCATTCTTCAGCGCCGTCTGACAAAACGAGGGATGTATTACGTCCTTTGGAGATTTGTGTTTTGTGTGAGGCCCGTGGGACGGTTCACTGAACTGGGATAAGGTTAGGGCTGAGGAGAGGAGGCTGGTAATTATTAGGGCTCTGCTAAAGCTGCCGCACTTCTGCTCCGAGCGCGCCACTAAGCAGGCACCTCGGGACTTGGCAGTTTCTTCGACACAAGAAAGACGTGAGTCAGGAGCCCAGCGAGACGAGCAGAGGGAAAGGAGACCGCCTGACATGAATAATTAACTTGACTACATATTCGCCCACTTTTTAAAAAATCTTTGCCACCATATTTATTCCGATCCAACAATGAAGGCAGCTTTCTGTGTCTTGTGCTGGTTGTGACTTAGCGTTCAGGTCCGTATTCCTGAAATCTGATGCATTCAAACTTTAATCAGAGCTATAAAGAACCCTAGAGACTGGGAATGCAGTCTTTTATGTCAGTGCTCCCATGAAGCTATTTCTTCTTGAAATCAGAAGTAAAAAGAAATGTAAATTCATATGAGGTACTATAATGAGGAAGAAAGATGAAGTCACTGAATGAAGTTTTTTGTGTAAGGGGACTGAAATAATGTGGCTTGGACCTCATAATGTAAAATATGTAAAGATGTGTTACTTTGTCTCTACTTCTGGTGCCCCATTTTGTCTTTACAGTTAGTTAATACAAACAGCTTTCTGTCAAATCGAAGGAATTTATTCTCTTCATTTAAGCTAAAATGTAATGCGAAAGTATTCATGGACTTTTTCACATTTTTATCTTGTTACAACGGCAAGAAACAAGAAACCATTTAAATAAGTAGCACAGGGCAGGCTAAAGAAATCTCAAACAGGAATCATATTATGCCATTATCTACAGTAAACAAATATAAGAGAAAAAATGTATGTTCCTACACATGTGTACATTTGAAATCCTTTCATTTGGAAAGAGTTTCAGAATCCATTTCTAAAACTTTTGAACTACCGTGAACCACAGTAAGAACCGTTCATCTGACAATCCATTAACTTCTTCTTAATCTGTGATTGAGTTGCAGAGGCAGCAACATAACTAGGGAAACCCAGACATTCTTCTCCCTGGCCACTTGGGCCATCTTCTCTGGGACAATACCAAGGCAGAGCAACATAGTCCCTGCAACGTGTCCTGTGTCTTCATCTGGGTCTACGAGACCACAGGGAGGATGTAGAGCTGGTTCAAGTCACAATGTTCTGTTCCTCCTGAATCTGACACACGACTATCCAGTGGATAATCCTCCCTGAGTAGACTTTGCTTAGGAGGCTTTGGAGTGTGACCCCCTGTAGTTGGAAGACACTTTGAGGTCCCACCTTTTAAACAAGGGGACCACTACCACCCCAGTCTGCCAGTCCAGGGGAACCACACCCTATTTCCATGCGATGTTGCCGACGGGCATCAACCAATGCATCCTTACAACGTTCAGAGCCTAAAGGAACTCCAAACGAATACCATACCATCCACTCTTGGGAACTACCAACAATCGGAACCATTACTCACAAAAGAAGGAAACAAGGAACAGTGGGGAACCATCACCAGGGGCACAGCCTATCAAAATTACTCCAATAGCAAATCAAAGACTCATCCAGGAGGTCACAACGAACCCAGGGAGGGTTGGGGTAAAGCTATCATGCTAAATGCTAAACATGCTGCCGTGGTAGATGAATGGTCTGGGGATGCTTTAGTGCTTCAGGACCTGGTTGACATGACATAATTGATAGAATCATAAATTCTGCTCTGCTGTATTAAATCTTGAAAGCAAATGTCTGGCCATCAATTTATGAGCAGAAGCTGAGGAACTCTGGGGTTTTGCAACAGATTAGGGTCTTGAAGTACAGCAGGTTCACCTCTGAATGACACACGAAAAAGCAAAGCTAAGGCTTTGGATTTGGCTGGTAAAGTCTTCAATTAGAAACAATCCAGCCAAAAAGCCTTCCAGTTGTGGCTCAAAATTATTCTATCAAGAACCATGGACCAATATTTCTCCACAGCAATATAAAACACTCATTGTCAGCTGTTGCAGTCGTCAATGGCAGCAACAGCTGCCAAAGTTGATTGGCATCAATAACCATAAAACCATACTTTTCAAATATGGCAGAGTTGGTGAGAATAGGCTTTTTTTCCCCTTTTATTAAATGAACTCGTCATTCATATTTATTGCCTTCTTGAACGGTTTCACTCATAATAGCGGCGAGCCGATGAGAGCAATCCTTCTTCCGCCGTCCGCTGCAGAGATTTATGCCACTGTTGCCAGGCTCGCGTGTGCTGACCTTATTTTCTTTTCAGCCGATGGCGATAGCGCCATCATGGCTCTCGTGGGAAATATCAGGAAATCAGAAGGTATTAAAGCAAAATTAATGTCAAAGATGTTTGTTTCCTAATAGCTGCAGAGGTTCTCCGAGTGGAGCTGAGGTCACATCTAATCTCAGGATGGCAGGATGATAAGTAGCGGGTCCGGTGTGACGCTCTTGAAGGCTGCCATGAGGTCAGTTTAAAAGAATTATTAGCTTGCTTGTACAAACACTCATTTAGGACTTGAAACAATAAACACCTGCTCAGTTTTAGAGATGAGTTCTTGTACTGTAAGATCCATCCTACTATATCCATGATTCGATTTTTGCAGTAACCACTGAATTGTGTTTAAATGCAAGCAGAATACTAAAGGGGAACATTAAAATCTAATTAGTTTAATGTTGTCTTCCTCAGATTGTTGAGCAAGATTCTGTTAAGGGAAGAAAATCAGTTGTTTGGTGAAGAGAAGGCTAGAATCTGGGAGTTATAGTAAATGCTCACTCAACACGTCTAACCTTTCTGGCATATGAATGAATTCAAATTCTGATTATAAGGAAAGTATTTTCTAACTAGAGAAACAGTGCAACATCTCTCACTGTTTCCATTAACTGTAGAATATTAGCAGAATATTGACCAAAATTTGCACACATTTGTACTGGAAATGCAGATACTATTGAGTCTGTCTTGTGTTTCTATACCTGCGGTAAATTATGCTATAATGTCACCTTCCTTTTAATTCATCAATTTTCTCACCAGCTTCTACCTCCAGGAGAAGGAGGCTGAATTTGGAGCAACATCAATGACAACCTGATTGAAACGCATACTTGAGATGTTTCAGATTTTCAGAATAACTGTCTGATTATAAGGAAAGTTATATTTTTGTGGTTTAAGTGAACAACATTTTCTTGATTCTTAGGTAGCTAGTCACACCTGTAACCTGCTATGTGTGTCTGTTTTTAGCGTGTGTTTCTCGCAGGAAGTTAATGTTTGCTTCCCACCGCCATTTTCTCCTTTAGCAATCACTGGAATTTGTGTAAAAAATAAATAAATCATCCAGTGCAAACATGAATGCAGTAAAAGTTTATAAAATAGCATTAGCTGTGACATGTTTGAGATTAATTTTAACTTGGTGCAAGTTTATTTGGATGTTGGACCTGCTGACACTTGCCTTTATTTACTGTGTAAAAATACATCAACATGATGGAGCTTTAAGCAGAAAAGAACCCCTATGGATTTTGATCTGTATTGTAGAATTCTTTCTTTTTTATCAGGAAGTGCTCTGCATTCCCAGAAGCTATATGTTTTAGCTTAAAGCTATTCAGGAAAAAAATAAAATAAATTATCTGAGGTAATTTAGCTGAGTTTCACTCCTTTAAACATACTGATCGGTTGTCAAAGGAAAGGAATCTTGCAGTAATAATGAAGTAAAAGCTAAAACAGAACACCAACAGCAAAGGTATAAAACATACTGTTAATATAACCTTGCTGACAGGCAGACTGACAAATATGTACATATATAAAAGGTTCATTGTGACTCCAGCAGCTTGCAGGCTCACCATGACGACAGCTGAAAACTTTGAATGAAATGTTTATCTGATGTTAAAGACCTTCACAGGCTCTGTTAAAGTAATTTTACAGAATCGCTGATACTTTTACACTCAGGCTGATGTTAGAACATTTGTTCCTCTCTTCAGTTGACACAATCTCTTTAGAGATTATTTTGAAACGGTATTACTACAGAATCTGTACTCTTGTAGTTTATAGTCCAGTGTCATAAAAACTTTTTTAAAAAGGTTTTATGATTGGTGGAAGGAATAGTTTATCTATTTTCCCTTCGTACTGAAAATTTTAAAACGTTGTTTGATGATAAAAGAAAAACAAAAACTAACAGTCAGAAATACGATTACCAACCTCAGCTTCATAACCCAATATGGATTACTTGAATACAATACAGTCAACTTAAAAGAAGTTGACTCTGTTAGAAATCGTATTTCTAACAGAGTCAGAAATATGATGAATGTAGTTTACAAAATAAAACAATAAAAAATGCAAATAAGGTCAAAACCTCTCGTGGCATTAACTTTTATTCATTTCCCAGAGGAAGTGATGTCAAACGAGCAGTAAAAGGCAACTAGCAGGGAGCAGGACATCTTTAATGATCAATTATTTGCATTGTCAAGGACATTTGACCTGCCTTTTTAGTTGGAAAGCCATACTACGTATTTTTAAATTATTAAAATGAGAAATAACGCAAATGTTATGAGTAAGTCCCATAAATGAGCTAAATCAGGTTTAATGTGCTGCAAAACAGAGTTATGAAAGCTCAGGGTGGTTTTAACATGGGCACTTATGACAGCAGAAAAACAATTCGCGATTAGCATGTTTAGTAGCGTACCTGAGGTTGATTGACAGCGCTTAGACCCGCCTCCTGGCTCTGATTGGTTGTATTTGGTCATGAGCGGTGCATTTCTTCAGACCGCAATAGGAGCACTGAGGAAGTGGAGGAGATTGATCTTTTCCTCACACCATCACAACTTAGTGACAGTTTTAACAAATATGTTAAAAATATATATATTTATATTTTTTGTAAAAGCTACATACTGCATCTTTAATATATACATAAAAAATACTGCCCTGTTTTGTTTTGTTTTGTTTTACTATATTCCTTACCTCCATAAAAAAAGGCACAGGCCTTAAACCAAGCGCCTCCCCCCCCGCCAGATAATTTGGTCTGGAGCCGCACAGCTTGAGAACCGTGGATGTAGTGAATCCTGTGCAAACAGAACCTGCCTCTGAAAACACCTCCACCTGTCCTGGAGGATTTTATTCCATCGGATTAATGCAGCGGGTTGCGTCTTCTTCGCATAGAGGCTTACCACACAAAACAACTTATTCCTATGAGATGCATTTCCATATCATACCACCACTGCAGGTAGACTAATCCCCCTCACCGCTGCTTGAAAAAAATCTTGACGGTGCATATTTTGTGCTGCATTTACTCTAATCCTAAACATTGCTAAGCAATTCAAGAGCTTCCAACCCGATGTCAGAAAAGAAGAAGGAGCCCCAAACATTTCCCCACCATCGTTTTCTGAGCCCTATGGCCTCGCTGTTCCTGTGGAGACCAGATGGGGATCCGGTCTGGGAGACCGAGCCGCCCCCATGGGTTGACCCAGTCACACACTCTGCCGCAACGGATTACGAGTCATTGACTGGCGCTCCAGAGGGGGGACAGCCTCCAAAATTCAAGCAAAAATTTTGTATTTATTTTCCAGACAATGAGAAAGTTGCAGTGCTTTCAAACCTCAAATAATGCAAAGAAAAAAACATGTTCGTTTAGAAACAACAATACTAATATTTTACTGAGGAAGAGCTCGGAAATCAATATTTGGTGGAATAACCAGGACGTTTTCAAAGGGGTTTGGTGCAGTGTTCTCTTCATTTGGCTCATATCATTAAGTTCTAATAATACTTTTTAATTTTTCTGAATATAGTCAATACTTGAGTGCTTAAAAACATTAAAGATATAGTAATTTTCTTTTGGGGGGAACAACGTTGAGTTGCTGGCAAAAGCAACATGTTAAACCTACCATCATCAGTTCATACCCAGTTACTGTAATTAGCATTAGGCACCAAAACAGTCTCCAGCTCAGGGCCCCACATCCCCGTAAATCCGGCCCTGTATTTCTAAAGTGCATGGTTTCTACAGCTGCCATATCTGCTCAGATTCCCTTCCATTTATCCCTCAGCTTGAGCTGAATTGTCTGATGTACAGCTGAACCAAAGAAACACTCAAGTTTACTAATGACAGGTCAGCCTCTCGCTCTGCGACTGCACAACACAGAGTCAGGCGTCATCTGAGAGAGAGAAGGTAAACGGAGGGAACAGTCGCCTCACTCCGCCCGAGCAGAACCTCGCTCATCCAGATTGGATTAGGACGTGGTGCTGCGGAGAACAGATCGCCACGCTTGCACATTATGCTGCACTTCTCATGCTTATTTACATTTAAGCATCCATCACCCAGAGTGTCCGTGCAGATGGTTGTTGAAAAGGAAAGGGCTAAGAAATGATTACACACATGCACACACACACACACACACACACACATATATATATATATATATATATATATATATATATATATATATATATATATATATTATTATTTTTTTTTTTCCCAATTTGCCTCTTGGAAATTCTGCTGTGCTGAAGTTTTTCAGCGCTGCTTTGCTTTACATACAAATACCTTCAGCAATCCGATGCTTATCAGTGAAGTGCTGTGCAGCGTTTGAGAGATATTAGTATTATTTTTTAAATGATTGGATCTGATTTTACCCAATCTGCCTGTGTTGTATTCAACCGTGAAGGAAGTTATGCTATAAAGCTTACAGGAAACTATATGCGCCGTAAACGAGCATCCAAAATGAGACTTTTGCTAAAACCCAAGGATCAGCACAGACTGAGTGGATCCATCCCAGAAATCCAAGACAGAGCTCTGACGGAAGATGAGAATTGAGTGGAAGAGAATTTGCCTGGCTGGTTGAAGAATAACCACGGTCTGGCTCCAGACCTCAGTTAGCAAGTGACATGTTCAAGGTCAGTTAGGAGAAAGGATTTTTGATTTGAATCATCAGCTCCTCTGGAGGCTAAAGTTTCCAAGAGTCAACTCCAGGAAGCTTAAACTGGGTCACAAACAGAACAATGATCCCAAGCAGAGCAACAGAATGGCCGACAAAGAAAAGATTAGGATGAAGGTATGAATCAGTGAAAATGCATTCACTGAGCCCCCCTAACCCTAACCCTAACCCTACTTCATAGAGCGTCACACAAACAAGAGTCTGGGAAGTAATTTTAATGAACTGCAGCAGCAGTTCACTGATTTCTAACTGATGAACATCTCTTTATCTTTTCCCGTACTTGTATTGTTCTTGGTTGTTTAGAAATGCCGTAATAGAAACAGAAGAATGCTTTCTCGCGGTTCCCGCTCCTCGACTTTTCTCGCTGTCTGCCCACAGAGAGAAATTTGTCAGGCTATCGCTTTGAGGAAAAGATGACGGCGCAGAGCTGAGGCACACTTCTTGTGTTTTTTTTTTCTCTTTCATTTTTAATATTACAGGGCTGTGGAAAGCTTGGCTACAGAAAGTTAAATGAGTCAAAATGCTGCATTAAAACTCCCTCCGGTGGCCTACGTCGTATGATAACATCCTCAGCATAAAAGAAAAGAAAAAAAATCACTGTTTTTCTTTTTTGCAAACTCACCATCTAAAGTATCACAATGAGTTGGAGGCTCTGAAGTTTTCCCGTCTCTCTCCCTGTCGTTCCCAGGTCGGACGTGGCCATGCCATTTGGCTGTTTAACGGTTGGGGAAAAGAAGGAATACCACAATCCTTCGGACGTGACGGATAAATATGATCTGGGTCAGATTGTTAAATCGTGAGTATCTTTAAGTCTGCCTTGTTGTGATCTGGAGACCTGAACGGAGCTTCTTACCACCAAAAGCTTCCTTTCAGGGAGGAGTTCTGTGAGATCTTTAGGGCCAAGGACAAAGCCACCATGAAAATGTACACGTGTAAGAAGTTCCTGAAGAAAGACGGGAGGAAAGTCCGGAAGGCTGCCAAAAATGAGATCCTCATCTTGAAGATGTGAGTTGTGTTTTTTGGGACAGTGATAAGCTGTTTTTTTCTTTTTAAAATAACATTTTTAAGCAAGATGAGACAAAGTGAATTGAAAGAAGCAGCTCAAAATGTAAAAGTTAACACCCAAACTTTTTTTTTTCTCTAAATCGGTTTTTATGATTATCTGGCTTTCAGTAAATCCTGCTTTAGCATAGTCTTATTGAACTATTTGTTGCTGACGGAGAGATAAGTGTGTTACTTTCTCTTTCTGGAGACTTTGGGAACACATAGCTGGATATTATTAATAGTCCATCCTGGATGTTGCAGTTTTTTGTTTTTGTTGTGTGTTTTTTTATGTCATTCCTGCGGCCTAAAATCACTGCTTCTGCATCACATTTGAAAGTCTTTTATTTTAAAACAAAAAGTAGTCTGTACCATTTAGAAAAACTTTAATAAAGCAAAGCAAATCAAGTATAAAAAGAACACATTCATCTTGAAGTAGACAATTATTTGTTCCAATATTTTAAAAAGCTAGAAGTGTTTAATATTGTTGTTGTCAAAGCTCTCACTTTTAAGTTGTTTGAGAAATCCATGCGGTGCTTAAATTTATAGATGAAATGAAAAAAATTTGATTTATTTATTTATTTTTTAGGCCGAGTTGCAGGGATTGGTTCGATTGAATGAGTTCAACTACAGCACTTTCTAGATCAGGGGTGTCAAACTAATTTTTGTCTTGAGCCAAATCCAGATCATGAAAGCTCTTAAAGGGCCGGTTGTGGCAGAATGTATTGATAAAACCCGTTCACAAACTGTTAAAATATCAATGAATTCTTAAAATTAAAACATTATTGAACATCTTTTCAGTCCCTCCAGGGTTTTGTGACACTTTTTGATTTTTTGCAATAAAATCAAAGTGTTTGTGGTAGTAATTTGGAATTATTTGCGATATCTGCACTTATTTATTATGGTAAATGTGACTTTTTATTACTGGCTGTATAGATTATAGACTATCATCTGACATTGATTAAGGCTGAGGAAGCTGTTTAGTACAAGTAAGGAAGTTTTTGACAATTTTTCAGAAATATCTGCAATAAACTCCCAAAGTGCTGGGATTTATTGATTTTGCATGAATTTACATGGTAATTCTCAAGAAACTGGAGGGACTGATTGATAGAAATTGGCAGTAAGCAAATAAAAACTACATTGATTTGATTGATATCATGATAATATTTAACCACTCTTAGTGTTTAGTTTGGAATCCAGAGGATCACATGAGATCAGCAAAACATTACTGCTGAATAATAAACGTTATAAATGGCATTTTTGACCTGCGGTTTCCTCGCCTTGCTGCTTTGGCTCATGGAATGACATTGCTCTCTCCCTGCCTTCTGCCTTCCTCAGGGTGAAGCATCCCAACATTCTCCAGCTGGTTGATGTCTTCGAAACCAAAAAGGAGTACTTCCTCTTCTTGGAGCTGTGAGTGTAAGACGTCTGATGGGGGGAATGAAAGGCTTCCAGCTTGTCTCTACCCCCATCAAGCCGCTTTCTGTAGATGGAGTGTACCTGGGGGAACGGGCCAGTGTTGCTCGGGGCCCTAGTGGATCCTGAGAGCGGCTCTAGGCTCTGTATCATTTGGTATTCAGATGCGGTCGCTCCGTTCTCTTCTTCCTCCGGTTTTGGGGATTTGGGTGCATTTCTGTGGAAATTCTAAATGTGGAAATGAATGTTTCCCACTGAGAAGACCTGAGGGATTTTTGGTTATGCTGAAAATTCAGCAAACAAGAGTCATCCATGGGGAAATGATAATTATCACTCTTACCCCGTGGACGCTTCTCCGTTCTTAGAAAGACAGAAATACCTTCTCGTAGCTGAAGTCATTTTTTATGAGTTCTCCAGATTACAGGGAGCTTCTCTCACCTGTATTTGTCTGATTTTGTGGCAAATGAGCTGAAGACAAAAGAAAAAGAAATGTAAAGCAAAATGTACCTAGCTTGCAGAAATGAACAAACTTTTTATTTATTTATTTTTTTCTACCCACCTCTCCGCAGCGCGACGGGCAGAGAGGTGTTCGACTGGATCCTGGACCAGGGCTACTACTCGGAGCGTGACACCAGCAACGTGGTGCGGCAGGTCCTGGAGGCTGTGGCCTACCTGCACTCCTTGCACATCGTTCACAGGAACCTGAAGGTAGCACAGCTCAGCAGCAACACTGCAAAAACACTAAACCAAGTATCTTTTTGGTTTGGTTTCTGCTGCATATATCTTTGTACACTTGAAATTAGACTAAACAAACTTACAAATAACTTTTTAGCAAGATGTAGGAGCCTGTTTTAAGTCAATAATTCCTTAATATTGATTCTTATTCCACAGCCAGATTATTTCACTGGTAGCATGGGAATAATGTCTTGTTATTTGTTAAAGCTGTCATTTTGTGACATTATAACATGAGACAGATAATCTGAACAGATCAATCTCCTCCACCTCCTCCCTGAGCTGTTATTACCGTCTGAAGTAACGAACCGCTTCCGACCAGAAACAACCAATCAGAGCCAAGGGGTGGGACTTAGTGCTGTCAATCACACTTGTGTACGCACATTATCATCTTACTGTTACTGGAAAACTGTTTATCTGATGTCATCTGTGGTCACTATAACTAGCCTTAGCACTCACGACAGGCTAGCTGTAGCTTAGCCTAGCAGAAGCAGTGCGTACACTAGGGTGATTGACAGAGCTAAGACCACTGTTCAAGCACAGTCTGAAAATGAGTTCACAGTCTGAAAGGATTGTGAGCAAAGCCGTGGATGTTATGCAGATCTGACAGATTCTAAGTGTTTCTTGTACATATTGAAATATTGAAAGATTTTGTTTCAAAGTTAAATTATAATTAAGAGATTTTTTTTCTGTCATTGACTTACTCGTATTCTCCACAAAAAATATACATTTTAATCATTAAACATAGTAAGAGTGCGACTTTTTGTCATTTGTTTTTCACCCACAGTTGGAGAACTTGGTGTACTACAACCGTCTAAAGCACTCCAAAATCGTCATCAGTGACTTCCACCTGGCCAAGCTGGAGAACGGGCTGATCAAGGACCCCTGTGGGACACCAGAGTACCTGGGTGAGATTATGAAATGTGGTGAAATCAGATATGACATAATGTGCCATGAGGATCTGGGTCAGTGATGATGTTTGTGTTTCTCCTGTTCAGCTCCTGAAGTGGTTGGCAGACAGCGGTACGGCCGGCCTGTGGACTGCTGGGCCATAGGTGTCATCATGTACATCCTGTAAGTCGTCACAATCATCTCTAATTAGTCATCTGTAGTCCAAATACAGGAAAATCTGTGTCTTTATCCCAGTCGTTACATGCTTCAAAACCAATTACTTATATTATTTTGATCAATAAACACGTCAACTACTAGTATAGAAATCTGGTGATCTGGTATTTTTCTTAATAAAATATAAATATTATAAATATTATTTCAGATGTGTACATACATCTGAAATATTATAAATATTTTCTTCTTTGATACTTCTTTTTACTGCCTACCTAAATTTTTTTATAAGAAATAAACTCTTGCGCTGAATAAAAATCATTTTAGACCTGATTATCTAAGCCCTTGTTCACACATAGCTGGGTATTTCTGAAAACATTTCTGCCATATTGTTGAAAAGAAGTTATTTCATACATAGAGAGTCAGTTTCAGAAAAGTTTTCATCCACATGAACCCAAACAAAGCCTCCCCTGAGTGTTGTTTTAAACATGCCAGACCCATAGGGGGCAGTGTAGCACCGAGCTGAAACCTGTCAGCCAATCAAATTGTTTCAAACCAGCCACAGCTTCCTGTTAGGAATTAGACACAATGCAAAGATTTTCATTTGTGTGGACAGACATGCAGGCTGAACTGAATTTGTTTTTGCAAAGACAAAGCTGCGTGTGAAATAAATTTAAGTCTAATTTTGGACCTTAGATATGATGCGTACCAGGAAAAAGTCTTGAAATTCTCAGTTGTATTTAAAACTCTCACCTCTATCAAACAACCTGTTCTATGATTTTTTTATGTTCTTAGAGTAAAAAACTTTTTCTTTTTTTACATCAGAATTACTAGATCAGGCATAAAAAAGAAATGTATTTACTTTATTTATTTCGAACATGATAGAAATATAAAATCACACACATGAACTAATAAATAGGAACATCAGTACTGACCTGATCGGTGCATCTCTACACTGATGTTCTCAAATGTGGTCGGCATGTCTTATAAAGATTTAATGACCCCCACTCTTTTTGATTTTTTTTAAATTATCTGTTTGTTTTACCACAGTCTGTCAGGCAACCCTCCGTTCTATGACGAAAGCGATGACGACGATTACGAAAACCATGACAAGAACCTTTTCCGAAAAATCCTGGCGGGCGATTACGAGTTTGACTCTCCGTACTGGGATGAAATCTCCGATTCAGGTACTCTCAGTGGCAACTTCTTATACACACACATTTCACACACTCCAGGAGGAACCCGCCTGCCTTTCTTCCTGTTGACTTTTCAAAGCGGCTACGGTTGTGTTGTCATGCCGTCAGGAAGTAAAACCCTTTTTCTCGTTGCGTTTCCTTCCTTGTGACTTCTCTCTGACAGCTAAGAACCTGGTTGCTCGTTTGATGGAGGTGGATCAAGACCAGAGGCTGACGGCCCAGGAGGCCATAAACCATGAATGGTAGGCGGAGGACTTTTTGATATATGGTGCAGACTAAATCAGAGTGCCGGGAACTGAGTGCGCTAAACATGATTAAAAAACTTCTCAGGGGGTTTTAAACTAAAAAAAAAAAATTAAATGAAAAGGAAGATATATTATCCTGAACAATTTGGACAGATTGTCGCTTGGTCTGCTTAGTTGTACTGGAGAGGCATTTCTAACTACCTTTACTCTTTAGTAACATCACAATCTTCTGACTGCACCGAAAGAAAACGACTAAAATATCCCTCATGTTTCTGAAAGTGTATTAGCAATCTGTAACTTATTTTTGGTGTGAGCATAACTGATCGTTTCGTATCCTCCTCTTTCCTCTGCAGGATCTCCGGTGGCGCAGCTTCAGATAAGAACATCAAGGAAAATGTGTGTGCACAGATAGAAAAGAACTTTGCCAGAGCTAAATGGAAGGTGAGCTCTTTTGTTCTCTTCCTCCACAAGCTGAAAGCATTTCAGGTTTCACTTCTCGTTGCTGTGAATTTAAAGAAAAAGATTCTAATGGCGCCTTGTCATAACCTCTGTACCGCCACTTTAAAGTTTCCACATTTTTTCACATTGCAGCAACAAATTAGTAATTCTGGAGTTTTATTTGAACAAGTTAAACAAAGTGGCAAGAAAAGGTACGGAACATGATCAGGACCACTGACTTTATACTTTTTTCCCCTCAAATTTCTGACTGTTTTCTCAGAAGATTAAAGTCAGAATTCTGAGAAAAAGTCAGAATACATTTATTTTTTTATTTGGCCCTAATTTTCTTCCATAAAAAGGAAAGAATATATTTTACAAAGAAAAATAAGCAGTGCTCATTTGTCTTGAGCTCCATTTACTCTAATCCTACCCAAAGAAAGCAGCTCTCTTCAGAGGACATGGCCGTCCTTAACAGGAGTGGCACAGAGAGCTGAGAGGTTCCTGGTGACTCTGGAGGACCTGCATATCCACATGTTGTTTGTTGCTATGGTTTCTCTGTTTTCTTTTCTCTCTTTCTGCAGGTTCAGAGTCAAACTAATAAGGTGTTGACTTGTGTTCTCTTCTTTCTCTCCTCTATTCATGTCTCATTTCCCTTAAAGCCTTTCCTGACCTTTAATGCTCTGTTTGTGAAAGTAAATCTGCCTGACTTTGACACTCTGAGTGCCAAAATGCTGGACAGGAAACGTTTAAGGGAAAAACGTGTCTTTTGTGTGTGTGTTAAAATTCTCATTCTCCCTCTTACAGAAAGCTGTGCGAGTCACCACCATCATGAAGAGACTAAGAGCGCCTGAGCAGAGTGACGTGAAGCCCGCCGTCCCCGCCGCAGCTGCCGACCCCACAGCTCCCCAGGCCTCCGCCGATCCCTCAGCGCCTCAGTCTGCGGCCGGGCCTGACGGCGCTCCTGACGCCGCCGGAGAGGAGAAGAGCCAACAGGCGACGGGGGCCCCAGCCGAGGAGCCGCAGCCGCAGGCGGCCGAGTCCACGTCACGCTGCAACGGCGAAGCTTCCGCTGCTCTTCACACGGCGGGCAAGGAGACGGATGAGCAGGGTTGAAGCCCCGCCCACTCACCCCTCCCCCTCCCACACACGGTACCCGCCTTGTGCGAACTCTCCTCCTGCACACTGTACATTAGCTGCTAGCATGGTGACACTGACTCTGCTTCTTCCTCACTTGCAGCATTAGCATCATCTCATGAAGGCTGTGTGCTACCTTCCCTGAGCGCTGCCTTTCTGTTTTTTCTAACCTGTAAAGCGCTTTCTTGTTAAATAATCAAATCTGTCTCAAACTTGAGCTTTAGAGAGTCAAACAGGTTCAACTGTCAAGCCATTGGCTCACACCTAAAGCCAATACAATTTGCCATTACAAATTGTATTGAGTGTAAATAAATGAGTGACGTTGTACTAAAGCTGATTTTGATTAGCGCTTAATAAGCTGACAAGGGGGAAATTGCAGAAATGGTTCCCTGTAGGCCACCGTACTAATCAACCACACACGGAGGAAGGTACTGTGCCTGGAAAAACATTCATACCCTCGAACCGTACCAGATCCTCGTCATCACAAACTGCAGTGGATTTCATTTGATAAATCAGAGTGAAATAATGCATTACTAAGTGATTATGGCTTTCAAAATATCTACGTTGAAAATCTGCTAAAGCTCAGTCAGACTGACTAGAGAGCATCTGTCAACATTCAGTTCAGCTGATTCTTAATTTTATTCAGGTTTGTACTTTGACTAGACCATTCAAACACATGGATACACTTTGTTCTGAACTACTCTTTTGTAGTTCTGACTATGTTGAGGGTAATATTTCTGCTGAAACTTGAATTTGGCTCCAGTTTTAAGCCTTGTGTAGCCTGAACTTTCTATTGATGATGTAATCTTCTCCATAAAATCCCATACAAAATCCCACCTGAATGAGTTTGCGTTCTTATGGAGCTATATTGGGGCCATAAAGTTGGTTTAAAAAAATAAAAATAACATAATAATAATAATAATTGAAATTGATAGATAAAAATATTTTATCTGAAAAGTAGTTTTGAACTTTTTTGTCAGTTTCAAAATTACTAGAACTGACAAAAAAAGTTCCAATAATTTGGAAAAACTTTGTTTTCAGTTTTCATATCAATTTTGCTCAAGTTGTGGGGGAAAATAAATCCAACAAACATAATGGTCATAGTTTAGCTCCATGTGTTTCCAATCGGGGAAAACTATCAAAGGGTGTGAATATTTCTTCATGGCATAATGTGTTTTCCTTCCACATGAGAAATGCGTGTACCTGTCTATTCCTTCAGCGTTTTCACTTCCTGTTCTTGTCCACTGAGCACCGGAAGCTCAGGGAGTTCTTTAACCCGGCTCTGTATCTTTGAACGAGGCAGCTTCACACATAAGCACACAGACGCCATGTTTCCTTTGCTCCCTTGCTCAGGAAAGAATCTCCTGGCTGTTAAATGTAAAGAGCCTGTACATAGAGACCTTTGTAGAAGTAGCTAAGAACAGCATGCATCGTTTCCCACTTCGTAGAGAGAGCTACGTTGTCGCCGACTCTGTCTCTCCGAACGCCGCGAAAGCTTCATCCATAGAGCGCGATGTGGCACTTTACCGCCCCCATGCGGTCACAGCAGGACCAGCGCGGTTCCTAATGCATAGCGGTTGTTATGCATCGAAATGATCGGTAGCTGTTTGTTTTCCTGAACTCGCCACATCCCGACGCCTTCAATAAGCCGATGTCAGCCGATTTTCTTCTGCCAGGTCTCCGCTTGCCTCATTGCTTTTACTTGATCCTGACATTTGTGCTCTGATGCTGTACAAAAAAAAAGCCGTACATGTCTTAATATTTGGCTGAAACTGTAAAATAATTTCTAAAAAAAAAAAAAAAAGAAAAAAAAGCATTAGCCAGGCGAATGTGAGGGAAGGGTTTTTTTCATTGAGGTTTTTCTTTTAATTTGTTTCGCTTTATTATTATGTTTGTTTTATCTACAGTGCCGTCCCACTTATGGTAGTCCTGGTAAATGTGTGCAAAAAGCCTTAAATAAAAATACATAATTATCATTGCCGCAGCATTTCGCAGACTTTCTGCAGTTCCAACCGGATGGTTCGGAGCGTTTTCCACATTTCAAAGGTCGGCACAGACGGAGAGAGATCTTCCTTCAGTATGATCTCTTCTCCTCAGCTCACCTGACAGTGATGTGGGGTGAACTGTGAAGACTTTATGTGTGTTGAACAATTTCTGGGTGGATGACCCACCTTGAGGTATTTAGTGGAAGCCACTGGATTTATATTCAACATTTTGCTTATAAAAATGGCTCTCTAATTCTCTATCTGTGATCTTGGGATATTTTTGTCCACCTCTTTGACCACCAATGAGTGAGACACATGTGCTTTTGTTAAAAACATTGTGTAAAAAGATATACACACACATTTTCTCTCTCTGTTTTCTTTTTGTTTCTTTCAATTTTATTTACTTATTAGTTTGTTTATTTTCTATTTCTTTCTTTGTTTTAATAAGAGAGAAGTTCAATAATTGTAGAAAATGTAATTTACTTATTTTCTATTTTATCTTTCAATCTAATTAATTTATCTAATTTTTTTCTATTTTTATTTTGTATGTTGGTTATATGACTTTTTCCTAATTTTATTTATTTCCCAATTGTTTTTTTAATTAATTTTAGTAAAAAATTTTCTCTATAGTTTTTTGTTTAGATGTATTTATTTTCTAACTTTTCTTTTTAATTTAATTTATTTATTTTCCAATATTTTTTCTTTTAGTTTTTATTATTCATTTATTTTCAAATGTTTATTTATATATATATATATATATAAATTTGCCCATATGATATTTTGTCTTTACAATGGGTACTTATTAACTTGTGAGGGACACTGTGTGTTTAGTTTATTTCAACTTATTTTCAATTTATTCTTGATGAATAGTAATAAGAACCATGTTTTCCTGTCACTAGTCCAGTCAAGCATTAATAATACAGAGCAACAGTTCCAGATCTCTGTGTTCACACCACAAAGAGAATAAAAAAAGAAGCAATATCTGACTGGCTGCAGAAACTGTGATTCTTTGTGTCCTTTTCGATCCAGTCCACATAACCTTTAGCAGAAGTCTGTGGTCCTCCCTGACTGTCAGCAACGTCACCGACACACACAGCCTCCGGCATAAGGTTGATGTCAGATTAATGTGCGTCTGTTCGTGTGTGTGTGTGTAGGTGACTGTGTGGGTGGCCTGTTCTGACACTCACTGAAAATGTTTTTCCCCCCTTTTGGCCACAGAAAGAGAGCAGCCTGTCAGTACGATGATCAGATTTCTTCATTTAGATCCAATAGGTGATGACACACACATGCACACACACACGTTTATGTGACTAACTTTGTGGGGACTTTCCATTGACTTCCATTAATTTCTACAGCCTAAACCTTATCCTTATCCTAACCAAAACTCAATTCACACCTTAGTCCTAAATCTGACCCCTGACCCAAAAAAAGCTTCGGTCCCCACAAGGTGCAGTGTGTCCCCACAACGTAGTATGTGTCAGGAAATTGGTCCCCACAAGGTATCAGAAACAAACACACACATGCACACACGTACACAGTCACTTTGAAGTGTACATACATCTGAATTTTGATGAAAATGCACATTTTGAATTAAACAGGCTACTGTTCTTATTATTAGCTTTATATGATAGGTACTCAAGTTACAGTTTATTTAATTTTCTTTTTTATTATATTGAATCTGATGGGTCATTATGTCACTGTGTATTTTGTTATGCTAACAGTTCCTTGCAAACATATTCAAACCCCATCAACTTTTTCACTTTTTCTCACATCAAACTAGAATCTTTATTGTGCTTAATTAGGCATTGAGAGACTTGTTTTTTTGTTGTTGTTTTTTTGTGGTTTGCTGTCCTCAAAATACCTAAGTTTCACTCAAACTTAATGGATTTTCTAAGAACTGTAACTGCAGTTCATACATGTCACAAAAATTATGCCATGACAGTATGTTATGAGAGACAATCTTTGAAAAAGAAAAAGAAAAACATTAAGCGCCTCCCCAGACAAAAACAATCAATCAGAGCCCGCAGGAAGGTCTTAGCGCTGTCAATCAAACTTGTGTACATGCTAACTGCTAAACAACATAGTGTTTCAAGAAAACTGTTAATCATGATCAGTGACCAGACACATTCCTCCATGTTTGCTGTGACCTCTACATGGCCTTTGACGAATGTGACTGACCACAATAAAGCCAGGAACAAATCTCCTTGAGAGACATTTTGACAGGAACATTATTGGAAACATCAAATCCACACTTTGCGGATCTGTAAATAACTTCAATTTTCATCTTACTGGCTGAAAACAAAAACGTGTGAATACGCAATTATGCCTGGTATGATAATCAGCTGTTTGCTTACAGCTCAGATTTATTCTGAATTCAAACACAAATTTGACCATCTTATTATCTCTGAAGCTGCTTTTTAAAGTAGAGGATGGTTTATTTATGACTTAGCAGTAACATGAAAATCACTCTATTCTTAGAACTTTAAGTATTTTTATGTTGGTGGGGTTTTTTTCTGCTTCTGCTCTGGTGACTTGTTTTTGGTTTCCCCATGGCGCGCCACAAATTTCAAATGGGACTATTTGTCTCTTTCTTCTTTCCACACTTAAAGTGTAACTTCAAGTCTTCTCAACCTCCCACTTGAGCTGTGGGCCTGTGCAGCTCCTCCGAAGTCACCAAAGAGGCTATTGGCTGCTTCTCTGGTTTTAACCCTGGAAGATCCAGATGTAGGAAAACATAAAAGAATCTGGAAAATGGATTTGTAGGAGTATGCTAGAGATGAAAATTTTTTGCTTTTGTAAGGTTTTATGAAACATTATAGGGTTCAGTCTCTAGGCTTAGGAATAAAAAAACAAAAAAAAGTAATCATTTGTTGTTGTTTTTTTGCTATTTATGTTGAAATATATAGATGATGTAATATCACAACAGTGGACCTTTCTGGGTCAAACATCTCCACATGTTTCTCTCAGCTAACAACAAGTCTCAGTGTTCAAAGAACAACTTCACAACTATTACACACTTTATGTCGGTCTGACTCATAAAAACCCAACAATTTACAATCTTAAGGCTGAAATGTGACAAAATCTGAATAAGTTCCCAGGATGGAGGGGGAAGTGGTGAATATATTTGCCAGGTAAATAATCCCTTAGAGCCTGAATCTGAGAAATATTTTATTGGTTAACGGGTCGAATGTGTTTGATGTTAAATAAACACTGTTACATTCTGAAGCACTGCTTTCCCCCCCCCCCCAACATGTTTCTCTCTGTGTTCATGCTCCAACATATGTTACTGTTCATGTGGTGTTTCTGCCAGGAACCGGCAGTCGCCCGCTGCTCCTGTCCTGCTTTTTTTTTGTAAAGCTTTGTAATGTACTCCTTGACTGACTTGATGACTTTAACAGTAATAAAAATCGATTCCGTCTCTTTGTTTGGGTCCTGTCGTTTCTCCTCTTCATACTTCATGCTGTTTTTAAACCAGTTAGGATTATTTCTGGAGAAAAGCGGGAAACTCTGCTCCCTCCCTCCAGCCAAGAGGGGAGCATCTGTGTCGCGCTCGCTCAATTAGCGTAGACTCGGCAGCCGTGATTGTGGGGCGCGAAGTCCCAGCAGGGCTGTTCGGTGACACTTTTCCAGGATACTTGAATCAGAATAAGACCGCAGAGCCTGGAACCTCTGGGGTTGAATTAGGACTTCTTTGTGGAGTTTTCCCCCAACAGTTTGAGCTTTACCCCCAAACTGTTAGCGTAGCTTCAGGGAACTGAACTATGTGTCATGATGACTTCGTGTTCAGGTTGGAGGAGGGTCACTTCTTCTGTTTCTATCCAGCCACCAGAAATTAAAGTAAAATAGTGCATGTAGTTAGAGACTAAAGCAGTACATTTCTGCCAAAACAACTCGGACATTTTTAGATTAATCTGGTTAGTTTGGTTTCAAGAGTTGAACGTTTTCAACAAACAAAAATATGACATAATGAGTCATATATACATATATTCTCCTTTTTATACTATACCACCCTAATGTTTTTTAACTTCTGCCAAAAATTTGAATTTTTGACTCTAAAATCAATTTAAAAAATTGAGTAATTTTTACTAATTACATACGTCATAAAAAAAGACATTGTAGTGACATTAAAAATTAACAAAAAGGACATAAATGAGACGTTTTTGACCATTTTTAATGTAGTATACTCAGTATAAGTATGTGTTGAGCAAAACTAATAGTACGGTGTTAAAAATGACACAGGATAGCATATAGTGTGATGTAAAAATATGTATGATTATACAATGACTGGGTCATTCTATATTATGACGATATAATATTTGTAAAAAAATACAAGCAGAGACCCTGGATACATATTTACGTTAGAAGTCAGTCATACCGACACGTCTGACTCAACAAAGAGGAGAGAGTGAACCTCCACTCAGAAGAGGAGCGATACTGTCCTCTTGTGGACAGGAATGTCACCTAAACGGGCTTGTTTAAGTCAGCAACGTGTTTGCTGCATCTCTGCGCCAAAGACCCGTACAGTTAACAATTTCACAAATACTAAAAGCTTACAGAGCAGCTACAACTTACGGATCATTATTAAATGTAACAATGGTGTAAAAGTACTGCTCTGCCGCTGCCATGAATAATGTATCACGATAATAAGTACTCTTGATTTAGTGAAATCTAAAAATGTACTAATGCACATGAACATCACAGACAGCAAGACAAGGCAGGCATGTAAGGACATAAAGGAAGCAAAGAGCAGGGAACAAACCTGAAAGCAGCAGCACCCAAAGTTCACATTGGAGGAAATGACAAGAGTCTTGCTGGGTTGATGAATAATCCCAAGATTGACTGAGGTTTTCATTTGTGGCCCTTGGATGAAACATTGAACCCACAATATGCCCCCAGTGGCAGTTTAGCACTTAAGGTAATGTACTCTTGTACACTTCACACTGTATAGAAACGATATATAGATATAGATAACATATCTAAGATATAAGAAGACTACAAAGATTCAAAAGTACCTGTGCTCATTCATCATTCAGATGAAGTTTTTACAGAATGGCAGAAAACATGAGTCTCCATCTGCAAGGTTGATGAAACTTGTGGCTTCGCCTGAAAATCAGGGTCCATCATCTGCCATATGAACTGGAAACCCTTGCAAAGACGTGAGGTAAGCCTAAAAATGAACTTTTTTTTTTTTTTTTCAGTAGTGCCAGAGTAAGAATGCTTCAGATTAGAAAATGACAACAATGAAGAAGATAACGATCTCATACTTACCCCGGTCCTCACTGTTGCATAAACACTCTCAAATTTTTACTCAGTAATTACTGACTTTTGTCTTTATTTTCTCTTTCTCGGTCAGATGGTGTTTTCTAAATTACTGACAAGCTAATAAAAAAAATAATCATGAAAACTAAAACATATTTAGGAAACATCTAGAATACAGCAGCCTCCATTAGCTCTGTCATCAGGTGAACTTCGTCACTGACTGCTGATTGAAACATCCTCTGGGTGTGAAGTTGGCGCCACCTGCTGTTTACTTACATGAATGACCACTGATACACTGTTCATCAGTTATTTATTTCAGGAAAAATATTATGAAACTTCTATATTGAACTCTGATTTATTGTTATTTTTATCCATCTTTTAATGTTTTCCCTGTTTTTAGACTCTGTCTAGAAATAATTAACCGCTTGTGAAGTGTAACGAAAATGATTCATACACGTGGTGTCATGAATAAAAACAGAAATGTGAGCATGAATTTGTATTCTGAGTCAACACTTTAAGGTGTTGACCTTTCAGGAAAGACATTCTATGACCTTTATACAGAGACTGTTTGTTTCCCCGTATTTCTCTTTGCTCAGTAGCTCAGCCACATCAGCAACATCAAGTCTCACATTGTGGTGCAGATTTATCAGATTTTGGTTTCTGGACTTTGACCAACACATGATCTAAACCTGTGGCAGCTGTGGCCTGTTATGGTACATTAT
This sequence comes from Poecilia picta, assembly GCA_033032245.1. Lineage (NCBI taxonomy): Eukaryota > Metazoa > Chordata > Actinopteri > Cyprinodontiformes > Poeciliidae > Poecilia > Poecilia picta. Next base: position 6,518,004 of record CM065357.1, on the reverse strand, counting down.
TGACATTTGTCAAATGACAATCAGTGCAAAGTGACAAATCTCTGCTACGGCGCTGCTTCTCTTTATGAATGCTAAAGCTAATTAGCATAGTCACCAATGACAAGAGATAAACAGTTTTCCTGTAAGTGCGAGTTGTTTCTCCGCCGTTAGCACACACTGAACTGTCAAGCAACACAAGGATGATTGGCAGCGCTAAGACCCGCCTCCTGGCTCTGACTGGTTGTTCTTGGTCGGAGCGGGACTTTTCTTCAGACAGAAGTACTCGCTCATTAGGGAGGTGGAGGAGATGGAGTTTTTCACACACCATCTGTCTCATATTACACTGTCACAACATGGAGACAGTTTTATTATGTAGACAGCACATTTTTCATAAAAGTCACAAACTGCAGCTTTACGTCACTAATAGAAAAACTGGATTTACAGTGAACAGAGTAGGTGGGCGTACAAATGCAATGCACACCTTTTTAGATCTTTATGTGTAAGAGATTTTGAACCATTTTGAATCTCGTCCCTCTACTTCACAATTATTCACAATGTGTTAGCCTTCAAGTCCCAGTAAAATACATTCAGGTTTGTGGCGACAAAATGTGGACAAATTCAAAGAGGTATGAATTATTTTGCACTCCATGTCAAATTAGCACTTTGTAAGACCTTTCTAAATTTATTTATTTATTTATTGCTTATGACATCACTGTATGCCTAAACACGTACAGTAAAAACGTTTCTGAATCTTTTAAGCTTCGGTCGCACAGTTTCTCATCTCAGCTGCTGGTTGGGTTAAACATGTCAGGTGGAGAAATGATGAGGATTTGGTTGAACATCGTCATTTATTTGACGTTTTCCTGAACGCTGCACGTACGCCGGGATAAGAGGCGAAAAAAGTCAAGAGTTCTGCTGTGTCATGGCCACACCGGACCCAAATAGTCGGGTAAACAGGAAGTAAGTAACAGCTGTGATGCAAACGAGTCAACGTCACTGAAAAAAAAAAAGAAATAGGCTTTTCCAGTATCTTTATGTCAAAAGTCGTCGTTAGAGTTTAAATTTATTTAATATTTTACGATGAGCAGAAGGAAGAATTTGCTTCGACTCTTTGAATAAAACCAAATTGGGTCTATTATGGTATTATGGTATGACATTCACACCATAATAGACCTGGCTTGTAGACGCTTTATCAGATCCACCAATAATGGCCTAACAGACCTTGAAAAACCATTTGTGTTACATTTGGTTTCCTCAGAGGAAGGTCTTGGGGTTAAGAGTAATAGGTTATGGTTCATGTACACTCACTCCAACTGAGAAAAACTACAAACTTCACTCAGGGAAACTTGAACTTTAAGCTCTGAAGTGGGCTGTCACTGAGTGATTTCAAGATTACCTCTTCCATGCCCCACACTTTACAGTGTACAGGGATAACAATCCCTTGACATATGTGATGAAAAGTGCTAAACTGAATGCGCTGGGTCTCAGAATTATCTGATTTCTATTTTACTCTGAAGCACAGACCTGGTAAAGTTAACCGAGGTGATGATTTTCTGTCTCGATTTTCTATCTCGCAAACCTGCAGAAATGGACAAAATAATGTCAGCATTAAAGCTGATGACATAACAGCACCACAGCAAGGACTCAAAGCGGATCACAGTGGTGATACTGACTGGATTTCAGCTGTTACATGCAATGTTGATGTACTGTCACAACTAACTGTTCCATGTACAACTCCAGTTGAGCCAATAGCAGTGAAGGACATTCAAATTGCTCAACAAGAAGATCAAGTGACACAATGAGTAATCACATTAAAGCAGAAAAATGAGAGACTTAAATACAGGGATGAAGTGAAAGAGCCAACTGAAGTAAAACGACTTCTAAGAGAATGGCCTCATCTTTACCTGGACAAAGATGGAGTTTTACGACGAAAGACAAAAACTAGAAATCAACTTATAGTTCCTGTTAAGCTCAAGACATTGATTTATCAGCAACTCCATAAAGAAATGGGTCATTTAGGAGCGGACAGAATGATCTCATTGGCTAGAGAGAGGTTCTTTTGGCCAAAAATGCGAGAAGAGATCGAACATTATGTTACAAGAGTCTGCCGCTGCTTGAAACAAAGGAAACCCAACCAATAATCTAAATAGACCTATTGTTTCCAAACGAGCAAAAGCAGTCAGTCTCATCAAGACTGCAGACAAAAGGCAGAGGTCAATGCAGGAAGCCTCCAGCATTGCAGAAGAAAACATGAGAAAAGCAACTTAAAGAGGACAAAAGTAATAGAGGACAACAGAAAAGCCTGGAGTTCAGAACTTCAACCTGGAGACCAAGTTCTTGTCCAAAACCTATATGAAAGAGGAGGACCTGGAAAAATACGTGCTTACTGGGAAAACCCATGTTACAAAAGAAAGAAGAGGGCAAGACAGTCCAGTTTATGTGGTGATACCATTAGATGGTGAAGGGAGGGAAAGAATCCTTCATAGGAATGTCTTACTATCCTGTCCTTATCTTATTGATGGACAAGACACTAAGGAACCAAAAGAAAAACATAGCCAAAAGAGACAAGTAAACAGACAAACACACCAAACCAAAGACCAGGTTCATGAGGATCCTGACAGCTGTAGTGAGGGCAAGTATTCTGTGTGGATTGTCCTTCAAAGCCAGACTCAGTGGCGCAACTACACATTTTTCATGTGGATGCGAAAACATAAATCGGCCCCCCCCCCCCCCCCCCCCCCCTGAGAACGTCAGGGTGAAGTTGCGATGATCTCTTTCCTTGAACTTGAAATGACTGAGGAAGACATCAATACATCTTCAGAGGGTGATCAGGAGGTGGAGCAGGAGCAACGTTCCTCAAGAACTCAAAATCCATCTTTACATACTGTATGATGAGTTAGGAAAACCTAGTTTCATATCTTGGAAGAAATAGGAATAGGATTTTGAACCGTATCCTCTTGACTACCAGTAGTTCATTTTTGTCCTCTGTAGAGGACATTTCTAAACTTGAATTTTTTTTTCCTGGAAGTCAGGAGGATATCTAGTTCCAGTTATAGTCAAGGTTAATTGAAAATGTTTTATTATCCATTTGGTACAAAATATTCAGTTACAAGTAAGAGTCATTTTGCAGAAATGTATTTCTAGTTACTAAAACCACACTTATAAGTTATTGATGCATTTACAGAAGGAAGTGAGTGTTTTATAAGATAAAACAATAGTTGTCTGTAAGAGGTCGTATTACATTCAAAGCATGTTTAATGTCGATACATTTAATAAGGTGGAATGGTAGATTTAACCATATGTGACTCAATGGACTTTGGGAGGCCTACATATGTACCAATTATTTAAGTTAATACACTGAAACAGGAATATAAGTAAATGTACTTATGCTGTATACATGCATTTGTAGTCATTTGATGTGTAGTATTGGTTATTGTTTTTGAAGAGCAACGTTTAACTAAATGGTACCTGGATGAGTTCAATGTTAGAAGCTAGTAGTAAGGATACATTATTTAAGTTTTAAAGTGTAAAATGTTTGGAAAACATTGTATTATTTTAGTAGGGGAGGGTGTATGAATGTGATATTGTTTAATATGTATATTGATCATATTGGGCAAGCATTTATTTGATTTAGTATTAAGTTTGGTTTATGGCTAAATATGTGCTCAAACTATTTTATGTTTTTATTTCATAAATTTCTGTCATAATTTATGAATGTCGCAATGCATGATGGGAGTTGAAAGTTCTTGACCTGTGATTATTACAGAAAAGAAGAGAAAACTACACACGCTGTACGCTCGAACCGTGGATTTTGTTTAATAAAGTAGCACAAAAGCTAATTTGAGTTTCTATTAAGTTATTTTAAGGGTGCAACATATGTCAGGTGTTTGTCAAGTATTTCTGAGAAGTTCATGAAAAACACAGAGAGAAGATCTAAAGAGTCTTGGCTCAAAGTAATAATTAAAACAGCAATAATTGAAAAACCTTTTTTTTTTTTCTTTAGAAATCTCCTTTGAAAAGAAAATCTCTTGAGTTCTTTCGCCCGCTCAGCCGCTGGTCGTGGCGTGGGGCTAACATCCATGGTCTTTCTCCTCCATGCTGGAGCTGGAGCTGTGGCGGCTGCTGACGGGGTTGGAAGCGTCGGGCGACATGGAGGACAGCAGCGGGTCGCTGGGGGAAACCGGTCCCAGGCTGTTGTCCCTGACCAGCTCCTTCATTTTACACGTCCTGGAGCTCCCGTAGTGGGCCGAGTCGCCGGCGTCGGCGGGCATGTGGTCGAAGGTGATGGTGCCGTTGTTGAGGTCCAGCGTGGTCGGAGGGGACATGTCCGGGGTGCAGCTGTGCTGGTAGAGCTCGGAAGGACATTCTCCGAGGACGGGCTCCTGCTTGATGGCCCGCGCCATCAGCTCAGATGTGCAGAGCGACGGGGACGACACGACGGTCAGGCCGTGAGCCCGAGCCTGGATCTCCAGCTCCTGGACGAACACGAAGCAGAGAGTTAATCACCTGCATGAAATACCAGATAAACAAACAACATGACACATCCATCCATCCATCCATCCATCCATCATCTATAACCAGGGCCAGCCCAGGCGCTTTTGGGGCCCTAAGCAGATTTTCATTTTGGGCCCTCTCCCACTACCAACATGTCAACACGAGCATTTTTCAAAGTGGGGGCCCCAGAAAATTGGAGGGAAGATGAGCAAAAAAAGAGAAAACTTTTCTTTTAATCCTTTAACTTTTTTTTTAATTAGCATACTGAGTTGAGCTAAAAAAATGGACTTTGAACTGCAGAATGGTATTTAAGTGTATATTATTTTTAAAAAATTAAGAGACTACCATACTTCAAATGATCAGTTTCTCTGATTTTACATTTTATAGGTAAATGTTTGAGTAAAATTAACATTGTTCTTTTATTCTATGAACTACTAACAACATGTCTCTGAAATTCCAAGCAAAAGCTTAATATTTATTAGCAGAAAATGAGAAATGGTCAAAATAACAGAAAAGACACACTGTTTTCAGACCTCAAATAATGCAAAGGAAACAAGTTCATGTTCATTTAGAAACAACAAAACTAATGTTTGAACTCTGGACAAGTTCAAAAATCAATATTTGATGGAACAACCTGGAGGTTTTTAGTGGGTTCATAATCTTTTATGCACAAAATGATTGTTTTTCAAAATGGTTGTTTTTTTTCTTTTTCTGCCCTCGATGGAGCGTAAAGTTGTGGTCAGCTTTCTGCGGACGCAGCTGTGGCCCACCTGTATGCGCAGCATCAGGTGGCGGTTGGCGTGCTCCAGCTTCCTCTGCCTGCAGTCCAGCTCCTTGGCCCTCTCCTGTTCCCGCTGCAGCTTCCTGATGTAATCCACGGAGGCCTTCAGAATGGTGCCCTTATTCCAGCGCATGTCTCTGGGGGAACACAAAGATCTGCAGTGAGGGCCAGCTCACCAGCTGACCAGAACAACGCGGGATTCTTCACGGATCATCTGGGTCAATAAGTCATGCACTTTTAAGAGAACATATGGAAGAGGCAGAGCGCTGTGGAGCAGATAAATGTCAAGGCATGCGTGTTCAGAAGAAGAGAAACTTCCACTGAGGTTTCTAAAACAGGTTTGTCAAAAAATATGTTTTTATTCTCAGAAAGAAATAACCTTAAAAAATTCAACCACTTTGTAATCTGTCAAAATGAAAAATAAATTAACTCCTGTTAAAAAAGTTCTTAATAAAACTCATTTTTAAAATTTCATCTCAGTAATTTGTAATCAAGTCATTTATCCAGTGTCTCACCAAGTGATTCACACTTATTTAACTTTTTTTTTCAGTACAGCAACAAAGTTTATCTCTATTGTACAAGCATAACCCGACACAAAATAGTAGCAGGGAAAATAATATAAAGTAAAATAATAAATAAAAAAATAAATGTTAATCTAAAATGTGTGGCTTGCATGTACAATAAAAAAACTAAATTTATTCTACCCAAACAAATTTCCTACTAAAACTATGAAAAATACATTAGTATTACATTACTATTTTAGATATTTTCCATGTATAAAATATTCTATAATGCTAAATGTTTTTTTAATCCTACTAATTTGTAGTAACAAAAAGATTTATACATTGTCTTTGAAGTTTTTTTCTCTCTTTTTATTTTTTTTTTAATTTATTTTGTTGCTAATTTTTAAGTACAACCACAAACTGTAACTGTTTTTCACTTGAATTTTACCTGACAGCTCAACACAGAATAATCCAGAATTTTGATGATCAGGTAAAAATTTAGATGGGATAAAACAAAAGGTTTTTTGAGGTTTTTTACAAACAAACCAAAAAACACAAAGAAAGAGAAACGATAACAATCTGAAATGTGTGACCTTCATGTGTTTTCAGCTCCACAGTCAACTTTTTGATAAACTTCCTTTGGTTCCCATGACAGCTGCGTCTCTTTCTAGAGCAGGGGTGGACGACTCCAGGCCACCAGGGCCCGACTCCTGCAACTTTTAGATGTGTCTCAACTTCAACACACCTGAGTCAAATAATGAGGTCGTTAGCAGGACTCTGGAGAAACTGACTGCATTTAGGAGGTGATTCAGCTGTTGGATTCAGGTGTGTTGGACTAGGGAGACATCTAAGAGTTACAGGACACTGGCCCTCGAGGACCAGGATTGCCCACCCCTGTTCTAGAGTTTACTCATCAACAGACTATTTATTTTTTTTGCCCTTTCTTCTTTCTAAAAACTTCAAAGGTAGTCAAACCGCATGAAAAGTGTCAGCACAGAGCAATTTGAAGAGTTTTCAACAGATCAAATGGGTTTAGGTCTGAAATTTGACAGAATTTCATTCCAAAACATGAACATCCCTTAAGCCAAACCCTCCCACTGCAGCGCTGGCTGCATGTTTCCAGCCTCCTTCCCTCCAGGACAGACAGAAAACAGGAAGTTCAGTTTTTTTTTTTTCACAGCAGCTCCTCCCACATATTTGCTGCTTATGTGGAAACCAGCAGCTAATAAACAAGCTTTTTGACCAAACTCATGTTTTCTTTGTTGTTTAAAACTTTTTCCCATTTTCTTTTCTCTTTGACAAGCAACAAGATCATTCCCACTGGAACTGGGCGCAATGGATTTTACTAGAGGGCATCAGAGGGAAAGTGCATACCACACTTTTCAGGTTTCGACTTATTAAAAGCTTGTTGTTGGTTTTTTTAATGTGGTCTGTCACATAAAATGACCAGTTCAACAAAAGTGAACAGAGTAAATGCTGCGGTTTGATACTTACGGGTCATTCGACTTCGGTATTAAGGTTCCCAGCTCTTTGATTCGATCGTTGATGTTGAACCTCCGCCTTCGCTCGACTAGAAATCATCCAAACGGAGGAGCAGAAAGAGGAATCAGTGTTTTTCTTCCACTATATTTCCTTTCTGTTCAACATGAATAAAAACATAAACACACAGAAATCTCATTTTCACTTTATTATGATGGACTCACTCAGGTTGTGATTGTCCTTCTTTTGTCTCTCTTTAGCCAGAGCGCGAACTTCAGCCTCTGTGGAGCAACAGGAGAACAAACGGTCTGAACCGCGTTCGTTCGTTCGCTCACTTTGAAACACTTGTAAAAGTAACACCAGTTTAGTTATCTGTGGTTTTTTTTTATGTAAATGAAAAAATTTGGGGGCTTTAATTGTGTGCAGATTAGTCGTACACAAAACACATTGTCCGACGGCAAAACGTTTCCTTCTTACCTACTGGAAAGCCGTCTGACCTCTGATAACTTTCAAACTGGCCACAGGATCCCGACTTGTCCAGAACTTGCTTCATGCCAGGAGCTGGAGTGATTATTTGGCAAAGCACTGACTTAATAGTATCTTGTGCACTTCCAAATTGCACACAATACTCACACGAGCCTGTCCAGAAACATTTTCATATAGTGTTTTCTAACATGGCTCGTCTCTAACTGTTCTTCCCACGGTGAGAGAAAACAATCAGGAGTATTTGCAGTAGCATTTATTTCTTTCAAAGTCTGTGTTTATCTGGATCTTCATTTATTTACCTGTGAATTCCCTTTTGATGTTGGGTGCGCATGCGCTGCCGACGGCGATGCCCGGCAGAGGAAGCCCCGGGTTGCTGTACACGTCCATCAAGCTACCAGACACTGGCAGCTGGAGGGGGAAACAGGAGTCAGTGTTTTGTTCAGGGAAGAAATCAAATAAGAACTAAGGAGGCGTTTTAGAGCCAATCGTGACAGAAAGCAAAAAGAAAATTTGCATCCAAAAAATCTCAGAAATTTTCAACAAACAAAGAATGGAAGATTTTGAGTTTCAAAAGTGGAAGATTTTAGACTAAGAATTTGAAAAATTGAAAATGAATTAATCCATCACAAAATTTCAGATTTTCTAGCAGAGTTTTGACTTTTGAAAGTCAGAATATTTCCTAAAAATTTAAAATTTTGAAAATGTGACACTTTTCAAACTCTGAACATTTCTAGAAAAACTTCCAAAATTTCTGAATGTTTGACTTGAATTTTACAAAAAATAAATAAAATGGAAATTTGTGACTTTTAAAACTCAGCTTAAAATTTCCAGGTTTCTCCTAAAACATTGTCTGAGTGATTTGGCAGAATTGTACTCTATCCACAACGGCATCAATATGCAGTTGTTAAAAACAAAAAACAAAACCAAAAACAACCAATTAGGCAAAACAAGCTGCAGATAACCTGGTTGTTGATTTGCAGAGCGGGGTCCATCAGGCCCAGGACGTCCTCGTTGTAACTCGACTCCAGGCTGATGATATCGTCGATGACGTCGTCCATCTGTGTGAGAGAGAACAACCTTGGTAAAAACCTCCCGGGTTTCATCGGGGTGTCTAATACGACCCATGAAACACTCCTACTTCTTTTTCGCAGTTGGTGCCCAGGGTGAGCAGGGCCATGGGACTGTTGGGGGCGCTGCCGGCGGCCCCGGGCGGCATGCTGTGCTCGGGTGGCTGGCTGCCGGCTTTCCCCCCCCGACTGGAGGACAGGTACTGCCTCACCTGCTGCCTCTGAGCCGGCTGGATGTGGTATTTGTTCGGACTTTCAAGGTGGGACTGCACCTGTGAGGAAAAAAAACAAACAAAATAACAAATCAGAACCTTTTTCTATTTGATGCTCCAGCTTTTGTCCAGATTAAGAGAATTTATTAATCAAATCTTATGAATGTGAATGGATTTTTAGAGGTTTCAACAGAAGTTTCCAGCTTTAAAATTCCTAGTCATTCCAGTTTTAGTTTTTAGATCCATTTAAAGGAAACTCCTGACCACGTTTCAGACGACATATCATGTTTTATTGCCCTTAAAGATGATCAGAACTCTATATGTTAATTCTATTTTCATAACCTTAAGTGGAAAGGCAGCAAAAACATCACAGCTCAGCCGTTAGCTGAAATCACATGACCACAAAATGCTTCTCCATTCTGCTTTAATGTAAACTTCCGTTAGCATTAAATGCTACAAATCACTCTGATTTTTTTTTTTTTTAATTTTTTATATATCTTAAACATCTCCAGGTAGCTTAAAAATTAAATGAGTCATCAAAAATAAAATGCAGAACTAGAAGACTATCTCACCTGATAGTGGCTGTATTCAAGCATCTCCAGCATTTTGTGGTTGTAAATTAGAACAGAGAGAACAGAAAAAGGTTTTAATCCCGTCACGCTGAACGTCGGTCAGGCTCTGGCCGGCCCAAATCTGACGGTCGCCGACATTGGCGCTGCTTTATTTATTGTGGGAAGAAGCCTCATTAGCTATGCACGTCAAGAAATAAGAAGAGGACATCAAGACTCATCCTCCCACCTCGGCGTTGTTCCGGATTAAACGTTGAATTTATGTCTTTATAGAGGCCTTTTGACGTCACGGTCTCCAGCGCACAAAGAAGCCTTTCTGTCGATTGGCCTGTGGTCTGCAAACTAAAGTTTGCTTAAGGCCAACTAACATTTAATCTTTAGTTCTGCTCATTTGGTATAAAACATCGTTTGTTCTGAGTGCCAGAAACACAATTGACACTACTGTTCCCCCGACAAACAACCCTGATAAAAGCTGAAATGTATTCAGCGTTTACAAAAAAAAAAAAGAAAAAAAAGAAAGCCTGTTTGCTTTTATTTCTTTGGACTTTTAGAGGTTAAACATGTGGAGCTACCAACTGGTCCAGATGCAATGTGAAGTGGATGAAGCTTCGTTAGCTTGTCATTCACATTCAGGATGTCACCAGGAAATGTTTCCCAAATTATAGCCTTTCAAAAGCAAGAGTAAAATAAGATTTGGATTTTTTTTTTAAGTTCGATGCTTTACATTACAAAAACAATCATAAAAAAAAGTTTTTTTTATCCATTTATCCCTGTTTGAAGTTTGTAAATGAACATAAAGCTCTGAGTCCCAGAATAAAAGTGAGAGCTGAAGGTTTCTCTAAAGAGCTCTGAAAATCCAATATGGCCACCTTACATAAAAAAACAAAAAACTTGGTAACGACCTTGAAAGTAAACAGTTTCTTTTCACTGCTGATACCTGAATAGATCAGTCAATCTGACGTTATAAACTCTCTGTTCCAGTGTTTAAAAGTACAAAACATTAAATAGTCAGAAACAGATGAGCTTTCAGCTCCAACAAACACCAAAAAGACATGTTAACCAGTCAATTATGCAAAGAGGACAGATGCAGCCGTAAATCTTCCATCATGCTAAATGCTTATCATCACTCAGACAAGCTTTCAGCAACAAACCTCAGAGATTCATTCCTCTACTAAAACGTCTCAGCTGTGGTGAGAGAAAAACGGAGAATGGTCGCAAAGCCACAACTTACAGAAAATGATCTTGAGACATGATTCTATCATCCAGAACAGTGTTAGGTAGAGAAATTAATTTCTCAGTGCCAGAGTTATCCAAAACATTTCCCCAGTAGAGGAAAAGACACGCACTGGGCTGAAACACACACAATGGGTCACTATTAATGATGAATTTTCTCCCCTGAAGACTTTATTTTAAAATAACTGAAGCAGTGTGAAGTTATCTTAACAGAGGCAAAAAAAAAAGAACAGAAAAAGCAAAAAATAAGTCTTTCAAAGGCTGGAAGAGACATTCAAGAAGTGACAGAAAATGTTTATTACCATACCAACCATTTTCATCTTGAATAATATTTTGAGTTGTTCGCTGACCTAGAAATTCAAAATATCAGTTTGTTTCTATTAGAAATTGTTGATTTTATTTCTTTTCTAAAACTAAAATGGAAATACCTTCTCCATATGTAAAAAAAAAACCCAAACAGGAATAGACGATGCTAATTTACTGTGTAACTATTGTTTTTCACCCTTTTGTTTCTATGACTTTAAGTAAAATGACCCAGCATTTCCACTCAACGTGTGGAAATACTGATATCTAGTAACAGCAAAAATTTTAAAAGCCAATCCTCAGATTGTTTCGGACATGTCACAAAATTCTCTTGCATGAGGATGATGGAACATCAGAGGTTTCACATCCTTTCAGTTCCGATATCAGAGAGATGACCCAATAACAAAACTGCTCAGCTCCGTCTGTTGTTGGTGGTTTCTCAGTTTTGTTTTCTCTCTTTCTGCAGGTTTAGAGGCAGACTTCAAGGTTGTTAACTTGTTTTGTCTCTTTCTCTCTATTTATATCTTCTTTCCTTTTAAACCTTTTTCTCCGCTTTTCTCCCTTTCGCTTCTCCTTTCTTTTTTGTCTCTGTCGCACACAAAAATCCCCACAGGAAACCAAGTAGAGGTTTTCCTGTGGGCTTCAAAGTTAAATCCTGTTGTTACATTTAAGTACAAAAAAGGATGGTAGACCCAGTCGTTGGGCTTCAGGGCCAGTTTGGTTTGGATAGTTTTTTTTAATGATTATTTTATTCTTTTTGCTTTAATAAATGAAATCATGATTTGAAAACTTGTCTTTGTCTGATCATCTTAAACATGTTGGTTTGATAAACAGCTGAACCAGAAAAGTCCAAAAGGAGACCAATTTCATATCTGTTCTAGAATAAAGTTTTTGTTTTTTGTTAAACAAGCTTAGAAAGAATAAAACTTTGATTTGGAACTGATCAACTTCTACAGTTTTGGTTAAAAGTTTCAATGTTTTTTTTTTTGTTATTTTTATCTATTAAATTTTGTCTTCAAAATAGGAATTTAAAAAACGTTGGTGACAAATTATTGCTGTCATTTTTTGAACAAACCGTTTGTAAGTAATCCATCCTCGGGCATATTCATGTTCATAACAGGTATTGTTTATGACAGTGTCGTGCCAGTTTTATCACACCCCATCAAATGAAGTGTTACCAAATGGTTTTCATTTCAGTCTGTACACTTCAGCTGCCAATTTGTTAAAACTGATATGAATCTGCACTTGCTGCCCAGAAATACAGAGGATGAATTAAACAGAATGGACAGGACATTGTGAGAATGTACATTGTGTACCAAGAGATTATTTTATGCTTCGTTATTCACGATTGTGGAAGAAAAAAAAATCCAGCGTTTTGAAGTTTATCGCATTTAGTCAAGGCATTTAGAAACAGAGTCCTCACGTGTTGCTAAGTGTTACCAATCATCCAGTTAACGATCCAAATGGGCGCCGCCGGATCTTGTGTGACACGCCGAGAACAGAAAGTTTTCTTCCTGTTTGTGGACAGCTGGAAACTCTCTAAATTGCAGAGGTGAACGCAAATACAGTGGGGGTGGGGGGGGAAGTGGCCTCTGGCTGAACACAGCTCGATATGATAAAAAAAATCTAAAAAAAGCATTCTTTGTAAACTCATAGTAGAGTGTTTCTTTGTTTCCACTTCTCAGTCTGCCCTTTTCCTTCAGCCAAACCTTTGGGTTTAAAGGAAACTATTAACAGAGCTGCATTGCATCGAACCCTTGAGCAAGCCCAGCTTCTTGCTTTTATTCATAGGCTCTTTGTGAGACGGGTTTATTACCTTCTCAGGGAAAGCACATGGGTCTGTGTTCTAGACTTGTGCCTTTAGGACCAACAACATTTTGAGAGATAGTCGTCACTCTTTGACCCCTGAAATGAAACGGATCCATTTACATCGGCTCCTCTCCGCACTCCAGCTTTTCCCATTCCCCTGGCAACCGGCCACTCTTCGGGTCATTTCGTCAAAAGAAGACATTTAGCATTGACTGGTAAAATGTTAAAATACTACAACGGGGGAGCTTTTCAAACGGTTCTAAATCCCACCAATGATGGGTCGGTCACAGTAAGCTGGTGATGAGGACTGGTTTCCGGTGGTCGGTGGCTAGTTTAAAGACAAACCGGTTAAAGCCTGATAAGTCAGGAAGATTTTGGGGCTAAAGCTATTATATATGATGGAGCTGTTTTTAATCACCACCCTAAAGGAAAAAAAGACTATAGATGGCTGTTTCAGGAAGTCTGTAACTAAAAGCATAAGACCTGTTGCACAACACTTACAGCACCAGATCATTATTATTAGCCGTAAGCCAGAGAGCAAACAGAAATGACAAACTGGTCCATCGTGGACCAGTTTGTCATTTCTGACAAACTGGTCAGAAATGACAAACTTGTTTTATTTTCATAGTACAAAACTTCACATCTCCAAATTGTTCTATTGGCGTAACAATTTGACCAACTCATGATTTCATGTCTAAATAAATGGCAAAGGTTCAACAAGTCTCAAATTTGTGTTTTAAATAATTGGAGCCGGTGTATATTTTTCCAGATATGTTGCGATTTTAGTGTTTGACAATTTCTAATATGATTCTCATGGTGATACAAGCAGGAAAAAGGTACCTTTGAGTGGTTTTGTAAGAAAACGCCTCAGAAGATATTTATGATTGAGTCTGACTTAGCAGGATGCTTTTTTTTTCCGGGCCAATCAGCTAAAAGAAGGAGGAGCTGAGGACGATGATGTTGAGTTTCTGAGTTATTTTGGAATTGTAGTTGCCTGTTGGATGAAGGTCCAGACAAGGGGTTGATTTTTACCCTGCAAGCTAACTTTAAGTGTACATTGTCTCTTGCCCAATGGCTGCTGGAAACACCAGCTCCCTGTCAGTCTGCAAGAATAAGCTAGAATAGACAATGACTGGATGGACATGGAGCTTTAATTATCTGTTTTAGGGCTTCTTTGGACATGTTAGGATAGTTATACACATGTTCATTACATTTTTTGCATAAAATCATTCTTAGAAAATGAGATTTTAATCTGCTTAGTTCTGACAGTTTGAGCTCCTTTCAGTATGAGCCATTTTAGGGCATCCTGTTACTTTAAATCTAAATAAGATGCTGCTGGCCACGCCCCCTAACCACTCAACTCAACATGTACACTTGTGTGTGAAAATGGCTGCAAACAGTTTTAACAGTTATACAACTGTAAATCGTTGAAAAGCAGAAGTGGAGCCTCCTGAACAACCAACAGCTATGCTGGACCGTGAACTGCTCCAGCATAGCTTCCTCTGCTTTGCAAATGGAAGTTTGAAAATCCATATAAAACATGTGACTAACCATCTTGGTTGCTAGGTAATAGGCAGTGCCTGCTGATTTGTGAAGTTATATTCCAGAGGTTTTTGGAAACGGCTCATTTTCGACACCAAAAGACTTCTCGCCAAAACATTTCTGGGAGGTTCTTTTAAGCTCTTTGGCTGCTTCTAGAAGCAGAAGAAACCCAAATATACAAAAAAGCGTAAAATATGAATTCTGCATAATACACCCCCATGCGAAAATGGCTGTGAACAGATACACATTTGTACCATACATCTTTGAGTAGAGTTTCTAAAAACTGCCTTTTGCACAACAGTTCCACTTTAAGGTTAGGGTCATGGCTAATGCTCAGGGTTACAGTTAGCTTTGGGCTAATGCTAAACCCAAATGTATTGACAGATAGAACTGAAAGGGAGCTCTGTCTGAAAATGATGTCTGAAAATGTAGCCTTCAGCCAAATACTTTTCAACATTGCACAAAAAATGAACTCAATGAACATTAATTAAGAGTTTTTTTTCTTTTGGCTAAAATTTTCCAACGGACAATACTACACATGATTAACAAATATTATTGTAAAACAGACAAGAGTTTGGCTTTTGAAGAAAATACAATGTCATTTTTCTTCCGTTTTCTCTCCCTCAGTCCAGCTTTAATGACCAAACCAAACATGATGGATGGGATGTGAAAAGGGTTTTACACTTTCCTGCTTTGATCCGATTTTATTGGAATTTAAATGCCCAAATCTACGGTCCATGTGTGATTTTCAAACTGTAACGACAGAATTTTCTGTTTTTTAATCTCTTCTTACATCTAATCTATTTTTTGGTGTTCAAATAGTGGAGTAATTAACTAAATAAAGGTCAAATTGTTCAAGTCTGTGGATAGAATCAAAGACTGTTCTTTTACCAGGAATTCATGCCAGAAAATGTGAAAAAAAGAGACAAAAATATGAACAATACACCCTGCGGCAATTTTTCTCACAATGAAAAGACGTTGGTCAGAGTGAAAATTCCTTCCAAAGCCAGACTGCTTGTCTCCTACATACAGAGTCCTACAAAGCAGTCAGACCTGTTGAACGTTTCTAGATTTAGTGATTTTACAATCAAAAGGTTTTTATGTATTATTGGGATTTTATGTGATTGAACAAAGTGGAGAATAATTAGAAAGTAGCAGGGAAATGCTGAATGTTTTCTCAGAATTTTTAAGAAATAAAAATGCAAATAATCTGGAATGGACCACCTCTGGAACCCCAAAATGAAATCCAGTAGAACCAACCGCACTGCTGATTAAGGCTGTGACAGTCATTTCACAAATTATGAGTGCAAGCCACACTTTTCAGTGTTTAAAGCTGCGGCATGGTACTTTTATTAAAAAGAAAATTGACATATTAACTCAACTTTCACTGTCATGACAGTGTTACATGAGACAGAAAAAAGTCAAAGTCCTCTGTTTTCTCCCTGTGGTTCTACTGCCATCTGCAGAAAAACTCAACAAACTCAACGTTTTGACCTTCGACAGGCACCAGCATGACCTCAAGAACAAAGATATAAAAACTCTACTGGATAGATGTGTGATAATGCAGCAACTTTTTTTTGTATGTTTGATATAATTATTTTTTTAATCACATCTATGACAAAATAATTTGCTTCTCCCGTTCAGGTTCCACATGACATCGCCGCTAGCAGACAGTCCCAAAAACGTAAAAATGCTCTCTTCATGGAGAAACATGGGAAATGTGTTTTTTAGTCAGTTTTTTTTTTTCCTTATCTCCCCCTCTCCCTCCCGTCTCGCTACGTTGATAAAACTCCTCGGACACGTCTCAAAACAAAAGCGCATTCAAAATTCAAATCTGCAGAACACAATGCGTCCATTTTTCACAGTTAAGCGGCCGGAAAAAATCGACATCGGGGGAAATTATGAAGAGTCCGGACCGTGACCTGCTCCAGCAGAGCTTCCTCTGCTTTGCAAATGGAAGTTTGAAAATCCATATAAAACATGTGACTGAAGAGCAAATGTTTATTTTCCACATCATTAAGCACACTGACTCCAAAGAGAGTGTGTGGTGTGTTGTGTGTGTGTGTGTGTGTGTGTGTGTGTGTGTGTGTGTGTGTGTGTGTGTGTGTGTAAAGGAGGGGGGGTTGAGGGGGGGACCCAACAAACTGATTACAAGAATGAGATTTTTTTCTTTTTATTTACTTCGCAGCATGTGCTGAGTTCCACTAATGCCTGGAGGCTTTTTGCTTCCTAGTTTTATTCCTCGTTCCCTCAGTTACATTTCCCCAACTGTCTGCAGTTACGGCCGAGGCAGACCGCTTCATGAAAAGGAGGCGCTCCGGACAAAGAGATGCCTTTGCTAAACACCCCGAAGCCTTTTTGGGTAACAGCAGCAAGAACGTAACATCCTCTTCCAAGAACTAGACACATTGTCCTTCCACTGCGCGATGTGGAACATTGCACTTGCTTTAAGCTGCGGACAATAGCGCTTAATTTAGCCGCAAAGTCTCATTAAAGCTGTAAAAACGTCGAGCGAAAAAGTCCAAACAAAATGGCCGTCTGTACGTTTCCATAGCAATAGGAGCAGCGGTCAAATCCCGGCTGTGTTTAACGCAGTCGGATAAAAAAAAAAAAAAAAAAAAAAACAAGACAAGGAATGTTCTGGAAACATGCAGAGACATGTCCCGTTTCTTTGAAAACGTTATCTTAAAGCGTCCTCCGGCGATTCAAAATGGAGAACACAGCTCTAGGTGGACTCCGGGTTTTCGTCGACAAAAGACTCTCTTAGCTCGACTGCAGCTCCAGTTTATGCCTGCCCGGAATATCAAAGAGCACAAAGACGCGGCATTATTTAGCTCAATGCGCCTGCAGTTTGAAGCAAAGGTCACCGCCAACCACAAACAGCTGCACGTGGAATGAAATCAGATAAATTTGAGAGTCTGGGTTTTTTTTAAGGCTGTGAAATTAAATTTAAAAGTCTTCTGCAGAGTGAAGTCGAAGCAAAATATGAGGTGGGGAATCCGTTGCTGTGATTGTGCGGTGGGTTTTTGTTTTTTCTTTTGCTTTGGAGCTGCAGTGACACACCTGGTGTGTTACCGGTCTGGCCATCAGCAGGAGAACCAGAGAACAAGAGGATCTCGCTGCGATTCCGTTACGAACGCAGCAACAACTGTCTGGCATGATAGTGAGCAGCTAGTTAATGCCACAAACTTGCGCTAAATTTAACAGGCAAGAGGTTAAAACACATCAAAACTAGGTTTGGAATAAATAAAGCAGACATACATAAATTATCTGGAATGAATTTCCCATTACCTGCACATTAGTCTTTTTGAAAATTTGTCGACTACTCTTAAAAAAAAAGCTGGTCGATGCTGGAAAACTGACCCTTTTTATTTAACTCTATTCCTAAAGAGTTTTAGCCAAAAAGGTCCAACCAGTATTTTCTCATAAAGTTGCTGATGGCTACAAAACTTTCAGAAAACAGTAAGTTCGCATCTGTCTTATGTTTTAGCCTGTGTTTAACATTTTTGATATTGTGGAGATGAGAGAAAGTCACACAACTTGTCCTGAATCTTTGCTTTAATTTCACCTTTTTCCGACCTGCCTGAGTCGGATAAGTGGTGAAACTCGACAACAACTGTCGTCTCTAGCAGCACTGATACCATCTTGAGCAGCATAGACACTCAAAACAACTCAGAGGGAAACGCTGGAGTTCCCAGAAACACAAAGACTCTTCTCACTGCCGTGGACCCTGTAAACTCATAAACAAGGGCGTGAAGCCTGAATGATGAATGTCGGATGTTCCACACAAAATCAACAACAATTATCTTCAATGTGATAGCAGCGTATTTTAGAACTTAAGTAACCCCAAAATTCGGTTTCTTCATTTATACAAATGCATTGAGAGCATGGAGAATTACATTTAAAAGCAAAACATCAAAACATTTTTTGATAGAATCTGACCTTAACACTGGAAGTACTGAGGGGAAAAAATATTGGACTTGTCTCACGGTATAAACTTTAGATGCGCTGCAATGTGGTGTGTTCTCAGACTGTGACTGCCATTGGCTTCAGTTATCACGTTGGTAGCATAAAACACTAAACCTCAAATGTACATGAGATCTATGAAAGAAACAAAGTGCTTTGCTATTAATTGTCAATACTTCAACATCTAAATAACAAGGTCTAAGGGTGTCACATCTCACAAGTCAGAAAAAATTATTTAAAAAAAATAGTGATGGAAAGGGGAGTAGGCCAGTTATGCTGGCTTGACTTTGACAACCTCAGCATGTAGATGTGCTGCAGAACCCACATACGCACCTGAGCCATGTGGTGCCTCTCTAATCGACTCTGATCGATTTCAGTCATTCTGTCACAGAGGAAGCTCCTACAGCGTAGCCACGCTGTAGATTTTTTGCTCTCGTCCCTAAATTTGGGCCACTTTTTTGTTCACAGAATGAGTCACTTCACTGACTGAGCTACACACACCACTATGAAGAACAATGAATTAAATATTCACGGTCACAGAACACGGACAAGAGAAACACACTGTTAGTGCAAACAAAACGTTATCTTAGATTTAAAACCACAATAACTTTTAGGCTAATCTCAATGCAATTTACTTTGTTTTTAAACGTACGTCAGCGATTCCCAAGCACCCCAGAGTTTAATACACTGTAAAATATATATATTTTTTACCATGTATATTTTGTCTAGTTTCCAGTCTACATCTCAGCACACTTAAAATAAGACTAAAATACCTTACTAGTAACTTTCTGTGACATATAGGAGCTTCTTCTAAGTCAATAATTCCTTAATAGTGTTAAAGTGTTGGCAGGATTTTTTCACTTAATGTATATCATGGGAAAATGTATTTTTATAAATGAAATAATCTGCCAGTGGAACAAGTACTTAAAAAAACAAAAACAATAAAACATTAAGGAATTATTGACTTCAAATAAACTTCCTAAAAGTTAATTATAAGTTAGTTTTGTCTCATTTCAAGGTTATTCAGACATTTGCACCAGAAACTAAACCAAAAATACTTGGTAAGATTTTTTGCAGTGTATCCACTTCATTTTAAAAAATGAAGTGAAAGTTGCAGGTACAAGCTGTTTATGACAACCTCAGGCTGTCACAACCCTTATGTGTTTGAGTTTTGGTTTTCATGTGTGTTAATATTTTTTTTTATTATTTTTCTTGTTTGTTAATATCAGATTGTATATTTTCTTATCAGTTCATCAACTGCATTTGGGCTTCTTTGTTCTTTAAGTAATCCTTATAGAAAAACCTATTAGTGGCTTCAAAAGACCAAAAACAAGGGGGGATGTTTGCTTTTCAGTGGTAAAAACCTTGGAAATGCAACAAGAGCTACAAGTGCTTAGATCAAAGTATATTATATTAAGTTAGAATGTCACACTGCAAAAACAAAATCTGACCACATCTGGTTTAGTTTATAGTACACTTGAAATAAGTCAAAACTAACTTACAAGTAACTTTTCAGCAATATATAGGAGTTTGTTGAAGTCAATAATTCATTAATATTGATAGATAAGTTCTCCCAGTGCAACAAGACATTTTAACTTATTTTAAAAAATTAAGTCGAAAGAATATAAAAAGTAGAGTTACTTGGATGAAAGTTTACTTAGATACTGCAAACACATTTAAATATTATTCAAATAAAAGTAAAAAGTATCTTCCAAAAATGTCACTTTAAGTAAAAGTTACCTCGCTACTTTTTATGAGCAGAAGAAAGTTTCAGAATCTTAACACTAAACCAG
Organism: Poecilia picta; assembly: GCA_033032245.1. Taxonomy (NCBI): domain Eukaryota; kingdom Metazoa; phylum Chordata; class Actinopteri; order Cyprinodontiformes; family Poeciliidae; genus Poecilia; species Poecilia picta. The sequence continues at coordinate 6,497,788 of CM065357.1, read as the reverse complement.
TAGAAGGATGAATGTCGTCTATTTTCTGGTCACTTTTTTATATTTTATTTGAATTTTTACTCATTAATTTATATGATTTCAAACGGAACTGAGTAAAATACTTTACTCAAAACAAACTCAATCTAAAGTAAAAGTTCAGGTTTTGTAAACAACTTTAAAAACTGACAAATTACATACAAGCCGTTCATAATTACAGTAATCGAGTTAATGTAACTACTTACTTTCCACCCCTGAGTTTCACCAGAAACCTTCAACTGTCATACACTAATCTATGCAATGCTTTCATATAACAAGCTACAATAAGTTAATATCTTTAGTAATGAATACATTTAAGATATAATTTGTTCAAAGCATCTTTCCACAACACACACAGTTGGAGAGCCATGTGAAAATGGAAAGCCACGTGCCAAAAACCACTGCAGCGGGATTGGATTTTCATGCAAAAGTTGAAGGGGGTACTGAGCTGCAGATTGAGTTGCGCGGCTATTAGCGACCGCAGAGCTGAAGATAAATAGCAACCTGTTCTCCAGACGAGTCAACAACTTAAATGTCTTCGTCACCCACGAGCAGATCGTATCCAGGCAAAAGCAATCTAACGCGTATCCGTGGTAATAGGCGGAAATGATGATAATAGTTTTTTTTTCTTTGACCTGATTGTGCAGAAAATCAAAGAGAACTCAGCACGATCGGCTACAAGGAAACGTGTCTGACAGTTGGAATTTCACTCACACAGACATAAAACTGTGAATTTTAAACCTTAAAATGCAACAAGTTGATATTGAGAAGTATAGGACGTTATTTGCTTGACTAGGATTTGTGATTAGAATTGAGTGGGTATTCTAACAGGGCGGCTACAGCAGATTGGAAATTTGTCAGTGTAGTGGAGCAAATAGGATTAGGTGGTTTGCATGCCCAAATGTCTGAAAACAGGAATTCTCTCAGGAGATAATCCCTCCCTATGGATTGAACATAGCCCACTCTCTAAAAGCTGGAACAGAAATCTCTGAGGACGTACACCTTCATCAGAGCAAATGAACTAAATTTAAAATGAGAAAGCCTTTTTACAAGGCATGGTTGAGGAACTACTTACACAAACGGGCCTACCTTCAGGACTTCCATGGGCCTCGGGCTCCCCACAGGGCGCAGGTGTGAGAGGAACGGTGTTGGGGAAGGGAAGGGCTCCCTGCTCTCTTGGCCCGGCGTCAGCCTCTCTCTGACCTGGACCCCCGGCGTCTTGGAGGTGGGAGGTCTTTGGCGGCGCTGGTAGAGGCCATGCAGGTCTGAGGGAGCCCTGAAGACCCCAGTCCACCCAAGGACACAAGCAGAAGGAGGAGTTAAACACGCCAGGCGAAAGCAGCTGCGGCCATTTTTCTGAGCCATCCTGAGTCCGGGAGCAACGTGAGGCATTGTGGTGTGGAGTACAATGTGATGATTGAATGAAGCAGAAATTCTTTTGCTAAGAATATGTAATTGTTCTGGGCAGGAGAGCGAAACATGCATAAAATATTTCAGGGATTTGGGAGGCATTTGGGATTAGCTTGTGGAATTTAAGTCGCGGGAAAATATTATCAACAGTATTTCATCGAATTAAGACACTGTTAATAAAGATCTTCAATGTATCTCACTTTGTTGTTGTTTATTTTTTGATCCAGGCCCTGAAAATACCTCACTGATATTAACAAGCTTGTAATTAACCTCCAACGTTACCTTATTTACCATATTTAATTGTTTTTCTTAAAAAAAAACAACCTCTAAACTTCAGTGCTTTGTAGTTTTCAGTCACACAACAGCACTGACTCTGCATTGGTAAAGCTGTTGATTTGCTTCCTTCTTCACAGAGACACATCAGAAAAGTTTGTTTTGGGTTCACTGATGATAATATCCTGACTGGAAAGGTGGAAAAATGAATGGGATTGTCTTGTAGTTTGCTAAACTGGTTCAGATATTATTTGGCAGATGGGAACTACTTTAGGTGAGTTGGTAATTATAAATCTGTACAATCAAATTTGTATGTGAGGTTCCTTAAGGCAGCTTTCTCGTGTCCCATTTTGATTTGATACAAACATGATCCTCCTAGATCAAATTACTGGGAGAAACACAACAATATAATATCTATGCTGATGGCATGCAAGTTTATATTTCTGTGTCAGCAATCTGACCGTAGTTCCCTATGGCCACTGAGTGAGGATGTGCTAAAATATGCATGGATGGGTCAGAATTTCATCCATCCATCCATTTTCCTACACCCTTGTCCCTTTTAATGGGGTCGGGAGGTGCTGGTGCCTATCTCCAGCTGGCGTTCCGGGCGAGAGGCGAGGTACGCCCTGGACAGGTGGGTCAGAATTTCCAGTATCTTAATTTAAAAAAAAAGAAAAATAGCGAGTCATTGGTTTTGATCCAAAAAATAGAAGGCCAGATATTAGAACTCAACTAAACTCTAAGGCCTGGCTTCCACTCAGCAGTGTGGCGTGGGGTCAGTACGGTGGTTTGCCCATTTCCATTGCCTGTACCGCACCATTCCCATTAGTTGTAGGTCGATAGGTCAATGGCAGAACACTATCCATTGATCAGGGGCAGAAAAATGTCACTGCAACATGTATGAGATGTCGCTCTTCTTATCGCACTAGTACAATGCCTCTTTAGGGATTTGAGTTTAACTCTGCACGCTCAACAAGAGTCCAGCTGGTTCTGGAAATGTTCTCTAAGAGGTTAAAGAATTTCAAATCTTGTCAATATCTAAACTAAACTGTAACCATTAGATGCATCCTTTCTCCAACAAACCTGAATTCTCTTATTCAGCTCTGCAAGATGCCTGGTCACAAGCCGTTCTTTTGATTCAGGTTTTTAAAATGTCTTATTGAATCACCATGCGTATGAATGGTGCTATACACAGAGTCCTGCCTCGCCTTGCCTCCATTTCAGTGGAATTGAAAGCCAAATCTTTAGCTTAGGGATTATGTCACCAAATACCATTGCTAATTATCCTAAAACCGATAGTCAAAAGAGTTTGGTATTATTGGCTGGATCTAAGCCTGTGCACTCCTCTGCCAACTCAGAGGATAACAGCTTCTGTGAGTTCCAACACAGTCTGGAAGATTCTAGAAAAGAGTACAATTATATGTATATTCCAGAGCTGAGTAAACTGAGTAAATATGGAGAAAGTACTGTCAGACTTATTCCCTATGTTATTCCCCATATCCATTCATCCATACCTTTAGTATTCAAACTTTTAAAATGGTCCAAGAAGCGCTCTTGGACCATTGTTTTTTAATTATGTTTTGTTTTAATTATGTAAAGCACTTTGAACTGCCTTGTTGCTGAAATGCACCACACAAATAAATTTGACTGATTACTAAAGAAAAGTATGAAATTTTGACTTAATTAATAGGAACCCTGCATGTGCCACTTTTTGTTAAAGTGTGTGAGTTGTGGCCATTTAAAATGTATCGGATGACTTCATGTGAAATACATGAAGTGGAAAAAAACTAAACAAAAAAAAAAAAACGTTCCTTTTGAGTTCCCCACTGTATATTCACACAAACAGCTGCACATCCCAAGCTGAAATAGATCTGGGAGTGCACACGCTGTCAGTACAAGTCACTCCCTGAGAAAATGATTCTTTTGATAAAACCACTTCAATTCCTCTCAACCTGTGATAATCGCACTAATTAGGCAGGCATGTCAAGTCTGAGCCAGTCTACTGCTTGCACTTCAACAACGTCAATGTCACAGCTTCGAAACCGGAAAGGTTATTATTATTATTATTATTATTATTATTATTATTATTATTATTATTATTATTATTATATTATGTTTTATCTGTTTTTGGATTGTGTATTAGGTTACAGAGAATAACTCAGTTTCTTCTAAATCTGAACAATATCCCAGCTCTTGCTTATGGCCACATATCCATGCTCATTGTATTCTCAGGCTGGGACAAAAGTGCAATTCACTGAGGTCCCTGAATGGTTTATCCTGTTGTTCTGGACATGACTGTTTTCCTCACTAGGGCCCAGTTCTGTTTCTCTCCATGAAACCAGAAAAGCTTCATTTCAAGTTCATCCAGTAAACTCCACAACTATTTTGACACCAATTAACAATAAAATCATACTAATGTGGAGTTTATTTATGTATTTTTGTTGTTGTTAAAATAAGATCCAATCACTTTTATGAAAGTAATTACAAAACAATTAAAATCATCAAAGCATTTTTTTCTAAATTTTCAGAAAAAAATAAATCTGTTTTTATTTTTTTTGTTTTTTATCAAATTTTCCAACAAACAAAACAAAAACAGTCTGTTTGGTAGTCATTCCAGCTGCATGTACAGGTCTAAACAGATTGACTAAACATTGTTATGATGCTTTGGACATATAAACTGTGCTGATAATAAAGTTACTGAATATGTGATAGTTAAAATTAGTTAGGAAAGAGAGAAACAGACAAATGGGGATGTAAAATTATCTCTCTCTCTCTCTATATATATATATATATATATATACATATATATATATATATATATACGTATATATATATATACGTATATATATATATATATATATATATATATATATATATATATATATATATACGTATATATATATATATATATATATATATATATATATGTATATATATATATAGGTAATTTTACATAGATAGATAGATAGATAGATAGATAGATAGATAGATAGATAGATAGATAGATAGATAGATAGATAGATAGATAGATAGATAGATAGATAGATAGATATATCAAGTGAAACTTCTTTAGGTTAGACTCTGTTATTTTACCTCTTAAGCTCCACTGGTTATGAGTATTATTTTTACACAAAACAATAAGTTTTTGAGTTTTCCCATGTTTAACTCATAGATGAAAACTGTCCTCATCGTCTTTAAGCTTGTCAGCATCAATTTATTCTCAGTTTATTGCACTTTATAAACTGAGAATACATTTTTCTGACTTTTGAGTAGTGAATTTTTCTGATTTTACTGCTTTATCATTCATCAAAATGCTTAAGTTTTGTAGCGCCAAGCTACAAAATTAAAGAAGTAAATGACATGCTGGCATCAAGGGCTATGTAATAATTGGGTTTTTTGTCTACAAAAAACTAAAAAATACTACTGTACAGTAATAAAATACAGCTTTGTGTTTTCATTGCTTTTTTTTTTAAAAGAAAATCTCCAGTCGTTCACTCAAATCTGAAAATATTTGACTCCAATAAAGCCACATTTAGCTCTGTTGAAGCATGTTTTCTCTTACAGGGTTACAGTAACGACAGGAGGTGATCATATTTTTAAGAAAACATCAGCTTCATTATAAGGCGATCAGCTGAGCTTGCAACATTTCTATGGCTCTGTGACCATGAAAAGGACAAGAAAGCCAAACCTTGAATTACCAAGCATGACTTTGCCGTTACTCACTGTAGGTCAAATTACCGTAATGTGTTAAAGATCTTGTGTGGGAGTGTGCAGTTTAGTCATGTAATATTTCCAATATCTCCTCTAAATGGATGAAATATTAGCCTTTTTTGCCACTAACCATCTGAGAGACGTCTGGAAATCCCAGCTGGGTCGGTTAACAGTTTCAGCAAAACCACTGCAACTTGAGGAAAGTCAGAAAGTTCCAGATTTTTTAAGTAACAACATCTTTTCCATAAGCTCAAACACAAACATTCTTATGCCCTCTTCACATTTTCTGACATTACAAAAGACCTTTAAAAGTATTAAAGTGTTGAGCAAGATGGCATGAAGTCAACATCTCTGGGCCACTGAGTGAAGGTATCAGAGGTTAGATTTATGTTAGGGAGTGATATGTCAATGAGACTTGCTTTGGGACTTGCTTTTTGGATGAAAATTGGAAAAACTTCACTTGAACTGGGACAAATTGGTGTATTATGAACATTATCCTATACCATTAACACATTAGACAGGTCACACTGACATACATCAAGAAGAGATTGTAGGACTTCAGCCTTGGGTAGAAACTTGAGTAGTTTCTACTCAGCTGGAGTTGGAAAAGAGAGGAAGAGAACTGATAAGAAGTTATTATCTACTGTTGTGTTTGACCCTTTAAAAAAAGGATGTCCAACATTTGTTACTAGATACCACATGCAGTCTTGATTTAATAAAGTCAATCAACAATTAGGATTCTATCTTGTCATTGTTGTTCTTGTCTGTCTGAGCTCTAATTTTCTGAGTTCCCAGCTGGAAATACTGCAAGAATGCCCTATAAACTCTGGGAAAGGTAGCAGCTCTGCCTTTAGCATCTAATATGGCTGCCACACACAAAACATAGCATAAGATAACTATTTATAAACAGTTTGCAAATCCATATCAGTGGCACACAAAGTGCTTGACAGCCTTGATTTCTGAAAAAGTTATTTTGTGTGTCTGAATGCAGAATATGGAGGGAAATACAGTGTTGAGAGTCATGGCCAGCAAGTCCCGCAGGTTTTCGAACATGCTGAGCTCCGCTGTGATGTCATTCATCCGAGATTGCACTTCCAAGATAAACACAGCATAAGTGTTAGACTTGTGAAGTAAACACAAAGTAATGAATCTTTAATTCAGGTCCAGAATGTTTATTTATGCAAATGTGCAAGCATCCGATCAAAAACAGTCAAAACTCACCATGACATGGTATGGACTATGTTATCTTATTTCCTTCTATAAGAGAAGGTTTGGGTGTTTCTTATGCGCAAAGATGAAATGATGTTTTTATTTCAAGTGTTTGAAAGAATCTGGATAAATTTCAGAAGCAAAAAGATAAAAATTATTTTACAAAAGACGGCAATTTAGATATGGTTTATGAAGGGGAACCACTCTCTCACTACTTATGTTTACAACAGTCGCAGTTACTTTATTTTTTACTTCATGTTGTGGATGGTAGATTTTGTTTTTTGGAAGTAAGCACCTCTTTTGACCTGCAAAACAGATTATTTCTGGTTAATCTGGATTCCAGCACTTGCTTTCAGAAAATTTTGCGTTTATGTAATGTTTATTTCAAACAAGTCACTTTTTCTGACCAAAAAAAAAAGAAATCATGCTGTCAGTTAACATTAGTGTTACCCATTGTTACACGATTCTTCTGGCTGTTTTTGATAGCTACTGTCAACAACTGAAGCACCCACGACGCAGATGCATTTCAGATAGTTTGTGTCTACAGCTAAATTTGTTCCACTGACTTCAGTTAAAAATGGAAAATTACACCCAATTGTCTCAGAAGAAGGGCCTTTTGATCTCACAGAGACCACAGAGAGCCAATGTCATGCTGTCATGATCTAACAGAGACTACAACATGATTGCCATGCATGAGCTGCTCATATAACTTCTGTGTTGACCATTCTGACAAGGTAAAAATGTCAAAAGGTCAAGCATGAAACATTTCTTCAGTCACTGATTTATATAAAGCTGTTGGTTGACAGTATTTATAATGTTGTTGACAGAAAAAGACGTATGTCATCCTTACCCTTTACATTTTCGTCGGCCGTAATCCAAAGTTGCTGATATCCGTAATGCTCCACTTTGAGGAATTAGGTCCTTTTTAAAGAACTCAGAGATTTAGGAACTTCCTGGTCTGACACAATGATGTCTCATTTGCTGATGACACAATAATGAACCTCAGAAGTTATGACTTTTGTCGAGATATTCTGTGGTTTCAGTCAAACCTACAGCTTTAGGGAAGGAGGAATAGCCGTTTTGTGGTTTTGCAACAACCATCATCATGTGCATTATTGCTGGTAAATAAAGATGCAGCTGCATGACAGTTTCTGAGTGTTTTTTCTTTTTTTTTTTGCAGCATGACCCCCGGTGTCTTCTTTACCATTAAAATCTCTAGAAGCTATTTTTGGAAACGTGTCAACAGTTCCAAGAACAAAATAGATACATTTTTCTTGTTTTTTAAACAAAGGAATTTGTTGTTTGCTTGTTTGACGATCTGAAAAAGACCCCGAGGTCTTGCAGAAAATAATAAAAACAATACATACAATATTCACCTACAAAAATGGCCCAAAGTGTAGTCCACAGTGAACGGTTTATTTAGATCAATATTTCATGAAATTTCAATAAAGATTTAGAGATTTGTGTTTCCATTTGCTACCATTTCTTCTTTCATTTTCATGTGCTTATCACTTTAAGTAGTGGTTTTGTTAGTTAAGCATTTTTAATGATCTCTAACTAATAATGACACATGCTTTGAATCCACGGCCTACTGTTCCCTTAAGATTTCCAATTATTGTGATACTGACCTTGTTTTACCCAGTTACATCTTATAAAAGTTAGATCATAATGCCTGACCAACTGTGAAAACTTCGAAGTGGTTTCCTGCTCAAAGATTGGATTTATGGGGTAGCATATAAATCACCACACTGCGATGCAGCAGACTATGAGCAGGCCAAAGGAAATTTCTTTTAACCACGAGACTTTCAAAGTGGGTACGAAATGTCCCAAAAGCTGCTACAAATTTACCCAAGCCTGGCACAAAACGTCCCAAGTTAAAAAGCATAGCAGTTTCAAGCAGTTTCAATGTTGGTTGCTAAAATCCCCCCCACCCCCGAAAACTGTGAAAATACAAAATGAATAAAGGGCGTAATCACCCGCACCCCACAAGTACAGGACGAAAAATCAAAATGTTAGCTTAGCATATAGCATGTGTCAGATCTATGGGAGCTCAGGCTGCGTTTCTTTTATCTTGGAAGTTAAAACTCAGCGCTGGTCTGATCTTAGCCTCTTGTTTTTAGATTAGTTCCATGGTTATTTGAAGAGAAACTTGTGCTTGTGGAGGAAAACAATCTTTAGCATGTTATTGTTTAAGTCAAGCTATAGCGGTATCAGCTGCATGTTATCACTATAAAGGATTACTTCCTCTGTGACTGATTTCCATTGTTACTCCAGTCAGCAGTTGGATTCCATCCTTATCTGGACACAAGAAATATTCAAATAAATACTGACAAAAAAAAAGTACAACTAGGAAACAAGTGAGTGAAATGAATTGTCAAATTCTTTGTAACTGTATAAAAACAGTTCTCCGCTGGATCTGGTGTACATAAAATAAAATAAAACTCATAATAAATATACGTACATTCTAATTTAATTTCAATCTTTTTTTTTTTGGTTTGAGGAGGAAAGAACACCATAAGAAGTCCCATTCAGACGGCAGATGAAAACTGCATCAGCTGAGTACAGCATCTCCATGGTGGTGGCAGAATTGGGCAGTGAGAATGTTTGTCTTCAGAATCAGTGGGGAGATGGATGGAGCTAAATAAAAGCCAAAAGTGGGAAAAAAATTTATCTATTGCCTCGGCTTACACAGAAGATCACCTTCCAGGAGGATAGCCTTCATCATACAATGCATGTATCTATGCATGTTTATGTGCTCCACTGGCCCAGTTAATGTCCAGTCATATATCCAAATGAGAATCTTTGGGAGAAAGCTACTAATGGACACTCAGGTGTCATTTTAGAAAGTGATGGTTCTACAAAGTACTGTCTCATGGGTTTCACCTGTTTCAGATTAGTATTTGAAAAAAAAGAAACAAAAAAAATCATTTTCATTTTCTTTTCACATCATAATTCTGCATTACTTTGAGTTTTTCTGTCGCTAAAAGGGGAAACAGGAGTGCTGTGTACCATTCCAGATAAGATGCTTGAATTGTTTATGTCCGGTATGCTAAAGATCCTGTACAGGAAGCAAACTTCTTATCTTTCCTTGTGTAACTATCTCATTGCACATATCTCCACATACGTAATCAAATTAAATGTGTCGAGGTTTTCCACGGTTGTTAGTCTCAGTGGAGTAATGTGAACCATAAAACTATCTGTGACATTTAATTCATTCTGCAGGGTCAGTGTCCTCATTCAGCAGCCCTGTCAGAAGAATCCATTGTCAAAAAAATAAAAAAATATATATATATACACACAAATCTATTATTACATTGTAAAACTGACCAAATTTCGTCTACATAAATGTATTTGTACCACTGACAGGGTTCACTGTTGTTTTTTCCCTCTTGGCTCCATAAAAAATTAGACGTATAGAAACAGAAAACACAAACATGACAAAAGACAAAACCCCGGTCTTCCATTACAAGGCTAAATTTTGCAATGTACCATGACAGATGCAGCCACTGAAAAGGGGAAGGATGAATAATGAGTCAGCCGTTTCCATCCTGAAACTTGGCTCTAAAATTGGTTTCTTTTCCAGTCGCTTATTTTGTCACCTTCCTCCAAAAGCCTGTTCAGTACCTTCACCCATTTCCAGTCACCATCTGTCAAATGCACTTTGGATATACTCTGTCTCTCATGTTTAGACATGAGTGTGGAAAGAACAAAAAACATTTAACATTTACACTAACAGTACAGAAGACAGAACGGCGTGTCAAATGTCTCTTACTCTGAGCTCTAGTGTCTAGATGAGGCTCCCCAACATGAGTGGTGAGGGCATAGAAATTCATTTTGCTGTTTAATGTGTGAGGATACTACTTATTACAAGGCCATTTGTCGGCACACAGAGGGACAATTCATGGCACTATCTTGTGTTCTCTACCAATGATAATGAGTTATTCACCGGATCTACTGTGCCAGAGCTAACAGTGCTTCCTTTCCCTAACCAGCGCATGCTGCGAGAAAGTGGAATATTACCTGCCGAGACCTAAAAGTACATTTGTATTTTTTCAACGTCATAAATGTTAGTCAAGAGCCTGAAAGGAAAAATTGAGTGTCAGACTGGTAGGTGGGTTGGTGTGGTGGCAAGCGCTGCACTGATCTGTTGTGGTGAAGAGAAAGCTGACCCAAAAGGTGAAGCTCTTGAAAACCTGGTTGATCTCTGCTTCTACCCTCATCTGCTGTCTCTGGGTAGTGACCAAAAGAACAAGCTTGCAGACATAAGTGGTCAAAAGAGATAGAGTGAGAAATTTGGCCATCTGGGAGTGGCTCAGAGTGGAGATTCAGCACATCAAGAGTACGAGGCGTCTCTTCGTTTCAATATGTTGTGCTTTTTTGTTTTGTTTTTTTATTCTTTTTTATGACTGTTAATTATTTAAACTGTGTGGCACTTTGGTCAACTACTGCTTTAAATGTGTTGTAGAAATAAACTGACTCGACTGTAATCTTTATGACAGATTTACGTTGTGCTTCAGTGAATCTGATAGTAAGTATGTTTTTTTTAAAAAAAAATATGTCAATATTCTTCAACTTTTATCTGAAATTATTATATAAAGCCTCTGATGTAATCTGTGGTCCCTTACTACATCTGATAGTATTAGAGCTACAGAGCAGCAACGTATAAGACCATAGTGGCAGCAGGTGGTAATACTTCTGCATTTATTTAAATGATTTTAAAGTCATGCACATGCATGAAAATTGACAAGGCCAAAGGAGGATTTTTATGGGGTTTTCCAAACAGTTTTCATGCCACATCAGCCAAACTACAGCTTCAGGAAGCAGATTATCGAAACATAACAAAAGGAACAGATACAGGTGCTGGTCATAAAATTAGAATATAATGAAAAAGTAGATTTATTTCAGTAATTCCATTTAAAAAGTGAAACTTGTATATTATATTCATACATTACATACAAACTCATATATTTCAATGTTTATTTCGTTTAATTTTGATGATTACAAATGAAAATCTCAAATTCAGCATATCAGAAAATTAGAATCTTACTGAAGACCAATAAAAACAAAGGATTTATAGAAATGTTGGCCAACTGAAAAGTATGAATATGAAAAGTACGAGCATGTACAACACTCAGTATTTAGTTGGGGCTCCTTTGGCCTGTATTACTGCAGCAATGCAGCGTGGCATGGAGTCAATCAGTCTGTGGCACTGCTCAGGTGTTATGATAGCCCAGGTTGCTCTAATAGTGGCTTTTAGCTCTTCTGAATTGTTGGGTCTGGTGTATTGCATCTTCTTCTTCACAATACCTCACTCTTACTTATGGGGTTAAGGTCAGGAGAGTTTGCTGGCCAATTAAGAACAGGGATACCATGGTCCTTCAACTAGGTACTGATAGCTTTGGCACTGTGTGCAGGTGCCAAGTCCTGTTAGAAAATGAAATCTGCATCTCCAAAAAGTTGGTCAGCAGCAGGAAGCATGAAGTGCTCTAAAACTTCCTGGTATGTGGCTGCGTTGACCCTGGACCTCAGAAAACACAATGGACCAACACCAGCAGATGACATGGCACCCCAAACCATCACTGACTGTGGAAACTTTACACTGGACTTCAAGCAACGTGGATGAAGTGCCTCTCTTCTTTTCCTCCAGACTCTGGGACCTTGATTTCCAAAGGAAATGCAAAATTTACTTTCATCAGAGAACATAACTTTGGACCACTCACCAGCAGTCCAGTCCTGTTTCTCTTTAGCCCAGGCAAGACGCTTCTGACGCTGTCTGTGGTTCAAGAGTGGCTTGACACAAGGAATGCGACAGCAAGAACCCATGTCTTTCATACGTCTGTGTGTGGTGGTTCTTGAAGCACTCACTCCAGCTGCAGTCCACTCTTTGTGAATCTCCCCCACATTTTTGAATGGGTTTTGTTTCACAATCCTCTCCAGGGTGCGGTTATCTCTCTTGCTTGTACACTTTTTTCGACCACATCTTTTCCTTCCCTTCGCCTCTCTATTAATGTGCTTGGACACAGAGCTCTGTGAACAGCCAGCCTCTTTAGCGATGACCTTTTGTGTCTTGCCCTCCTCGTGCAAGGTGTCGATGGTCGTCTTTTGGACAACTGTCAAGTCAGCAGTCTTCCCCATGATTGTGTAGCCTATAGAACTATACTGAAAGACAATTTAAAGGCCTTTGCAGGTGGTTTGAGTTAATTAGCTGATTAGTGTGGTACCAGGTGCCATCAATTTTGAACCTTTTCACAAGATTCTAATTTTCTGATATGCTGAATTTGAGATTTTCATTTGTTGTCATTTGTAATCATCAAAATTAAACGAAATAAACATTTGAAATATATGAGTTTGAATGTAATGTATGAATATAATATACAAGTTTCACTTTTTAAATGGAATTACTGAAACAAATCTACTTTTTCCTTATATTCTAATTTTATGACCAGCACCTGTATTATGAACTGTTTGAAGGAGATTGGCTTAAAAACTTTAGTTTTCTAGATAAAAATAACATTCATGCTGAAGCAATTCTTGTTTGTGGAACATCCACTAGAGGGAGCCAAACACAAAAAAACACAAAAATTGCTCTCTTTACATTGGTCATAATGTATGTAACTTCCGCAGCAGGAGATTTAAACGCCTTTGAGAAATGATTAGTTATATTTAAAACACATATATAATGCAGGTCAGTTAGTTCTAGAAAAGTGCATTCAAAGCATATTTCAATGTCACAGACAGTTCTGTATTTATACAAGACATATAGGGCAGTATTTGTTTTTGAAAGAGAAAGTGAGTCTGCAGTGGTTAAATAAGGATTTATTTTTTTCTGTTATGATATCACTGATCTAACCTTCCTAGTGACTAATAATTAAGGAGATGAGCTAATAAGTTAATAAGTTCCTTTATTTCTAAGTTGCAGGACAGGTTTATCCCACATGGTGGTGCTGTAGCTACAATACATTGCGAATGGAGGTTCATTCATTAACAATAACAAAAGACTCTCACAGTTGGATGCATCTTTACACAGTTATGCCCCTCATCCAACCCAGGGACGTCCACATATCCCTGATGAATACAACCACATGCAACACAAAAAAGGATCAAATTAAAGATGTATGTGTTGTATAAGAAAGCAAAATGGCTGCTTACATTTTTTAATAAATAATGAATGCATTACAGCAAGTGTGAGTTGAGTTTTTCGCAGTGTTGCCTATCCATACTTTGGACAATTCTATATTAATTATAATAAGCAGTGAAATGCTTCAAACAAAGAGGTAAACTGAAACTAGAGCCAGAATAACTGAGTAAGATAAAGGCTTTGTCATATCCTCACAGGCTTCTACTTTATTGCATTCTTGTTATTCCTCTCCTCTCTGCTCGACTTCCTGATGAGTCAGAGCAATTTCCATCTGTCTTGCAGTAAAGCTGTAACCTTTCAGAGGTTTTGCTTTTCCATCGTGTGTGATCACATTAAGTTTTAGTGGACGATTTAATCACTGCTCTGCCACTCACAGACACACAACTTTGTATTGCTATTGGTCTCATTTCCGTTTAGTCACTCCATTTATGCCTAACCCAAACACTTAAACTTACCCTAATCATTACTAGAGTATTATTAACCAAAACTTAATTCACATCATACTGCTAAACCTAACCGCTAGCCCTAAAAAAAGGAGGTCCAACACATCTGGACAAGGCGTTAGCCCCCATAAGGCCCACCAGTCTTTCAAAGGTTAGTTAGGATGTTAATCCCTAATCCTGATGACGTGGTGAGGTTGGAGTTCATCCTGTGACTGGTAGGATGCCGGTTTGAACTCCTGCTCTATCTGTCTCAGTCATTCTGATACATACTTTACCTGCTTTGCCTGCTGGTGATGATCAGAGGGCCTAACAGGTGGCGCCAGTGATTGGCACCCTCCTGCTGCCAGACTGCTCTAGGGCAGCTATGGCTACAATGTAGCTCACAATCATCAGTGTGTATGAATGGGTGAATGATTGAATGTAGTGTGAAGGGTTTTGGGGACCTCTGGACTAGTAATGATCTGAACACTAATTTACTAGTTTCTAGTAATACTTACTTACTAAATACTAGTAATTCACACCTTACCTCCAAACTTTAACCCCATACAGGGTTCATCGTATTAGGACTAAGCTTCGGTTCCCATAAGGATCATCAGTCTTCAAGAGATTACTGAATATGTCACAAAAGCCTACTTATGTCCTAAGTCGGCTAGCTAAACAAGTACACGCACATACGCATGCACACACACACACACACACACACACACACACGCACACATAAATACTCATGTACAGTGCAGAAGACTAAATTCAGCTTTAGTTTATTCAGAACTTCAGGATAAATTAAGATTATATTTCTTAATATGATCTAAGTTGCTTGACCACATTGAAGTATTCTTTTTCTCTTTATTATTGTTGTGGACAAGTTACATCTATATCATGTTTAAAACAGTTTAACTTTATCAAAACGATCCAGCCTGGTTTTTTGAGGGGGCTTGGGGGGTTGCCATCTACTTCATGAGATGATAACTACGACTCAGCTACCATTTTGGAAGGGCTATCATACCAAAATATTAACTAGAGACATGTATCTTTTCAAAAAATATTGATAGACTTTGCCACCCTGAAATGGACAAAAAAAAATGGTCTGGCCCATGGACTACTTAGATTAGACATATGAAACAGTAATGCTGTCCATCATTTATCAGAGATAAATAGTAACTAGTTACTTTTACTCAAATACATTTACTCAAGTATTTTTTACTTTTAATTTCATTATGAAGTATTTCTACTTTTACTTGAGTTAATTTTATGAAATTTCTACCCACTGAATGAAAAACAAACATGTTTTGACCAAAAATTCACTAGACACAGACACACACACTGGAGTTTTTGTTAAAATTTTATACGTTTTTTATTGAAAGAAACTGACTTTTAAACTTATTTTTTGTCTATTTTTTTTTTTTTTACTTATTTGAATTATTGTCATTTTGGTCCTTAATATACCAACATTTCCACTGAACTTTATATTTTGGTCTGTCCAATTATGTAACGTTTAAATATAAATGATTGATAATTTGAGTAATTTTTTGATGGCTAAGTTTTTCTTGAATAAAAGTATGTTGAAGTAGTAATACTCTTTCTTGAATATACTTTTTGGGCACTATGCCTCTCAACATCAGACAGAGGAAAACATAAGCTGAAAATTCTGATATTTTAATTACTAAAATAAAGTGTTTCGGAGTGTCAAAACTTAGTAGCAACAGCCATCAATTTATTTATTTATTTTTGCTTTCGACATATGGGAATTATCCGATTGGAAAACAGTAAAACTTGAAACAAATTAAATTAATTTTAAAAAAAGCATATGAAACTAATATTTAAAGTTCGTATTGGGATACTTGCGTTGACATTATTCAGGTGTTTATTGCATTTATTTTTGATTTATTTGACTTTTCAAACGCTTCAATAGATAGAAGAACATACAGTATATTGTCTTTTAACAAGAGGTCTTACTTTAACATAAACTGTAGGTGTGTCTGCATTTCATTCGATTGTGTTTAAAACAAGTTTGTTGTTAATTCAATGAAGTTACTTGTACTGGGTAAAGTATCCAGAAATTTTACTCAAGTAAGAGCAGCGATACTTCATAATAACATTACCTAAGTTAAAGTAATCATTACAGATCAGTAAAACTACTCCTAAAAGTTATTTTCAAATAACTACTCAAGTAAATGTAGCTATGTAAAAGTAAATGTAGTTGGTTACTGTTTACCTCTGCTCTTTTTATTAACTAAATTAGTAAGAGGGATATTGTTTATATTTATAAATATATGTTTATATCTCTAGCTGGTATCCCATCAACATTTAATTCCAGTTGGTGGCGCTAATGCACCAGATCGTTCCTTGCCAGCCGCCATTACCAGAGAAGAAGAAGAAGTTGTAAAGGAACACCCGCCATTCAGGAGCGCTTCAGTTCAGTGTTTAAAGCGCCTCTCTGTTTGCCGTTTTACTTCCAGTCAGCAGCAGAAACATCCACTGGAGGTTAAAACAAAATTCAGTTTATCTGAATTTAGCTAAAGGTCTCGCTAAAAGCCACCATGATCCAACAAGCCGCGGCTCTTCAGACCTACAACAACGAGCTTGTCAAGTGTAAGTAGCTGCGTTTACATTTTAACCTTCTAAATTTTCTGTTTTTAAAGGGGCTTTTCATGTTGTTTCGGTTCAAAATCTGCTCCCCGTAAACAGCGCAACAGTAAAACGGTCCGTTTTAACTGGGCGTATTTTCACAAAATAAGTCCTGCATGTGCTGTGCAGCCTAAATCTGTTAACCTTCAAGTCAGCACAGTACAATCTGATTAACGCTCACAGATTAAGATGTCAAATCTTAGATGTCAATCATCAGCTAATAATTCTCTGCAGTGCACGTTGATGTAGCTGTAAGCATTAATTTAGCTGTAGCTGTAACTTTGAATCACTTTTCTGAAACATCCATCCTCATCTGTGTGAAGAAACGGTAGAAATGCCAGGATGAAATCCTCCTAGCCTCACATAATCTGTTTAAGGTTTTGCAACCTCTGCGGACGGTTAGTCTGAGATTATTTTTAGGCTGAAGTTTTAAATATAGCTCCTTATTTCATGTTAAAGGTTGTGGTGAACAAAACCTATGTCATAAAAACGTAAAATTAAGCTTTAATCTTATTTGCAGTAATGATAAAACCATAAATCTTTTTGCAACTGGCTAGAGTTCGGAATCGGCCGATTTTTTTTTCTTGATCAGCTTTCATTGGTATGGAGTTGGAGTACTATTATTACAGATTATTACAGATTTTTTTCTTGTATTATTATGGTTGTATTCTTAAACTCTTATTTTATTATTTTATTATTAAGAGTCCAGGCTACCTTGTACATTGGATACCGAATGCTAAAAGAATAATTTTTTTATCCTCCTAAATGCATTGCGGCCGACCACCAGGGGGCTCCACTCATCTCTAATCTATGAAATGTTTTGATTAAAACAAATATGCTAGCAGCAAACCATGGACCTTACCACAGCGGGGGCTTTTCATTGGCTAATGCCCATTTTACGTCACAGCCCAGCTATCAGTGGGTTACCGACTCACAAACTAAAGCTAATATACATTGTGGGCTACCAGACCAACAGAAAGTTTTTGCGTCAGGACTCGAAAAACAATGGTTCTCCACTGTCAGTGGGGTATCTGTACAGGTGATGTCAGTTATCTTGATCATATTTGTGGAACTAAAATTCACAGACTTCCAAAATCTGAAACGGAAAGCTTTGCTTGGATTAAACTTTTTCACAACCGCATTTGCAGCTCAACCGTCGTAGGATCAATAAGAACAAAGGAGTGTCTGCTGGTGTAAATATTATTGCTTTGCTTTCTTTGTGTTTAATGAATGAAAAAAATAGTCAATAATAAACACATCCATTATGAAAACCTTTTAGCCAAGTACAGCATAATGGCAGTACCGATACAACCTCTACACCTTGAAGCCTGTCTGTTACAGCCTTACGTTAGCTGAACAGATCAATATGCAATGTGTACCGTATCTGACATACATTAAAGATTTTATTTTACCTGAAAAGGCTTTTTACTAAACTGTAATCGTGTTAGCCACCGAGTACCGTGTATCAGGCCTAGGCACATTCAAACCCTCAAAACCATGAATGCCCGACTTACCCAACCTTGCAAGAACAATAGGCGTCAGTGATCTTGTCCACAGCTATATTTATGCTGAAGGTCTGCGGATATGCTGTGTTCCTCATCAACCCATAGCATTTAGCTGTGAGGCACACAATGTTGGAGGCATTACGTGGCTAAACACCTTGATGTCGTCCAAAAAAGATGACATGAACTTGTTGGTTTCCCTGTCCATTGTCGTGGCTGATATTTTGTGAAAATCCGGCAGAAATGCTACACTAATCGACTCAGAAATACTCTGCAGAGAGTCAATCGAACGAAAAATACCATGTTTAGACATAGGAGCTAAGCTGATAATGTGAGACATGTAGTCATGTGGGACTTTCAAGGGGCGTTTCTGGGTGGAGCTTGGCAAGGTCCATGAAAACACCTCCTCTTATTGCAGTAATGTAGCATGTAATTTTTTGACAGTTCTTTTAAGAGCGACTCTCTTCCGCTCGTCAGGCATCGAGGACCTGTGCTCGAAGCGGGACGAGCTGAACCGCCAGATCCGGCTGGAGGAGGACGAGAAGGAGCGACTCCAGCAGGACATCCAGAGTCTCTCTGTGAAGCTGAGCCGGGTCAACGAGAGCATGGCGCAAAGACTGACCACCAGGGCCAACCTGGAGCAAACCATCGCAGAGACGAAGGCTGCATACGCCAAGGTATTCATGTTAGCTTAGCATCATTGTGGGTCTTATTGCAGGTAGTTGTTGTAAAAAGTACAGAAGAGTTGCAAATTTGACATCAATACTTGTCAATTTCGATAATTATTGATAAATTTTTTGTTTTAAATATCTGGAATATAGAGCTTTGGAGCGTGACGTCACTGCTCTAGTCGGAGGGGGTATCAGTGCCATCTTTGAACATAACCGACAAAAACAACAGTCTCGCAGATTTTTTTAATCCGAGTTACTTAAAATAATTTAGCTGTGGTACAAACTTGCTGCATTATTGAATGTAATGTCTGATCACACGACTGAAACGGTAAAAAGATGGAAAACGGACTTTCGTTTCACTATTTTCCTGCTTGGAAACAACGAAAGGAGGCTAAGCTATCGGAGCTAATGAAAAGAAGACAAATGTCCTGGTATCAGCGGTGAGACGTCATGATATCACCTTCTCCAAAATCTCCAGATGCCTACAAGTTTGCTCCAGACATTTCTATTCTGGTGAGTGTCTAAATTTGATTTGTTGGTTTTGTGTCATAATTTTTTGCTATGATTTTGTCCGGGTGTACTCATGTTCAGTTCATGTTGTGTAGGTCGGGCTAATATTGTTTATGTAGCATAGTCCGAGTTTTGTCAGTGGACATCGGGGTTATTACATTATTGTGAAGTAAACTATTTAAGTTTTTTAGTGTTATCAGATTTACAGCATTAATACTGATGTGTTCTGATGTGTCTTCTTGAAGGCAAACCGACGTATGAAATGGATGAACTCAATCCTGACTGGGGTCCAGTGCTGAATATGGGTCACTGAGGTCAACGACATGGACGTCAATTAAAGAAGTGGAGCAAGTTGGAGAGGCTGAGGAGGAAGAAACCAGGATTTGAGCTCAGCAAGGCTGCAGACTGAAGAGAAACAGGAACCATTTGTGTTGAAATATAGTTGAAGTGGCTCTTTTCTCTCTTTTAATCATTTAATGTATTAAACATTCATAAACCGTTTGATTCAAGCACTTCAAGTTGCATGTAAACAGGTGAAGAAATGAATCATATTTTAAGTAAAAAATTGATATTTAAATTTTTTAGGTAATAAACATACATGTAATGAAAGATTATATTTTAAAATATTTTATGTGATTAAAGTAAACAATAATATAATCAGACATCTGTCAGGACACTGGGTTTTTGGGTTTGTTTTGCTTTTCATTGAATTTAGCTTCATGTTTTAATTCACTTTAGTTTAGCCCTTCATGGTCCTTTTCATATTATTAGAGGTATTTAGTGTAATTATAATTATATTATTGCTTTTCCTTGTTTGTCTGAGTTCATCTCAAGCCTTTAATGACTATCGTTTAATTCTATTTTATCCCTCTTGTTTCTTATTTCAGCCTCCCTGCAGGGTTTCTAGTAATGTTAGTAGGAGGGATATTGTATCTTTCTTTAGTAATTCTAGTTGGGTTATTTCTTTGTTTAGATCTTCTAGATTCTCTTGCTCTGTGTTCCTTAGTTCTTATTGTTGTTAGATCAGCCTGGTTTCTATTTAGGTTCGGTTCTGGTTTCCCTCATGTCTTTCTCTCCTAATTCATCAGGTTTTCTTTACTCTTAGAGTCTTTTGTATTAAAAGTATTTTTCAGTTCCATGTTTCCTCCCATTTGTGTTCCCAGCAGATCTCCTTAGTTTCCCTGTGCCACCATCTCCCTAGTCCTCGGCAGCTCCTGTAGCAAATTACTCACACCTATCACTCTTCTCATTTAGAACATTGTCCCACTACTTAAGCTCCTCTTTTTCAGTCACAACTCAGCAGTCCAATTTGTTACCCTCACCACGTAGCCAGTTGTTACCATTGGTATCCCTCGTGTCTCCTGTTTCATTGTTTAGGATTCCCTTGTTTTCCCTGGATTTTGGATTTAGTTTGTTTGTTTTGTTCATTAAAATAACATCCACATAAAGTCCACTGCCTGCTGCATTTGTGTCCACTGCCACATCATGACACAGACCAGATGAAAGAGCCCATCTTTAAACATTTAATGTGTAATTAAACAATAAAGGTGACAAATTTTATGAAACAGATCAGACTTTTATGAATATTTGTTGTATTTAACATATTTCAGGTAAGTGAACATGTAATAAAATTGATCCTGTGCTAGAATTTTATGCAGTTGAACATTACGGGTAACAACTGATGATCATCTGAGGTAATACATTTTATGATTTTTAAAAAATATTTTTAAAAATATTATTTTGGTTAAAAAAATAAAAAAGCTATTTAAGAAAAATACAAAGTTTTGACTACAGAAATAGCTAAAAAAAATATATAAAAAGTGTTAAAATGTAATTAAGGTGAGTGTGCCTCATCTGTTCAGCCTAGTAGAACAATTTCACACAAATTGAGTTAATGGGACACGATTTGGAAGCTACTGAAGAAAACATTTAATCAGTAATTCTTGAGAATAGTGACAAAATGGGTTTTAATTTTCCCATAATTTATTTTGTTATTTCTCAGCCTTATGTATGCAAATATGACAAATAATGTTTTGGAAATGTAAAGATGCTAAGGTACAGGCTCCCAGTTGCAACATTTTTTTAAAAAATTACATTTTTAATCGACCTGACGTAGAATGTTGTCCATAACCAACTGACAAAAATAAATTTAAAAAATTTTTATGACCCTATTAGTGATATTTTTACTCATTTTACAGACAAATGCTTCTAAAGAAACAAAATAAATATTATTTAAAACAAAAAACTACAAAAAGTCCATCTGACGGAGTTGACACAGAACTGAAGGTGGTGACAAACTAGTGAGTAAAATGAAAAACTTGGTACATGTGAAGTAATGGAATTTATGTAAAATACATTAAAATGAATTAATTGCACATTTAAATGAGATTTGACAACAATTTCACTGAGAGTCAGAAAAACTCTGAGTTGACATCTGACGGAGGTGACAAAAAGCCAAACTACCTCAATTTATATGATGTTATTCCTAAGGAGGCCATATTGTAGTTCATCAGGTCCATGAAATCTTTACATTATACTAAAATTAAGCTTTTATTTCACAAAATTTCATCAAAGTTTTGTAAATTGTCAGTTATGGTGTTGACACATCATGGTTGTGACAAACAATTTAGGAATTAAAAGAAGAAAAAAAACTAAAGAATAACTTAAGCTAGCCAGAGCTAACTAGCCCTCTTAGCAAAGGAAGAGAAAGGAAGAGGTCATGGGGTCTTCAGAAGTTCTGGTGTCCCCTATAATGCCTGATTTTTTTTTTTTACATTCTTTTCATGTCTGACGGTGTTGACAAAAACTAAGGACAAATTTCAATGGAGTTGGGAAATATATAAAAATGATTTTTAATTCAATTTATTGATGCTTTTATAATTATTTATATGACTTAATTGTCATAATATATAATTTTAGTATTTCTTTAATTGTTTTAAACTATTATAATGTATTGAGTTCTGCTCCTGGACAAGGGCTTTTACAGGCATCATCCACCAACTACAATGTTTAAAATACAAAATATTCAGCAAATACCTGGAAAATATACATTGTTGTGCTCACATGACCCAGGTTAATTTAGTCAGATATTTGAAAAAAATATATTTTGTTTAATTTATTCAAATTTTGTGCTTTATCCACCTGTTTTGTCCCTATTCTCAAGAATCATTGTAATATTAAATTATTGAATATGACTTAAAATTTTAATAGAGGATAAAGTGCCTCGTTTAATAGCATGAATGACCACTTTTTTGTATCAGTTGGTCACAAGACAAAGCATTTATTTACAGGAGTATTCAGAAATTGACGGTCCCTATGTGAAACTCCGAGCGCTTGAGGAGGGACTCTTAAAGAACAGCTGGTCGAAATTAGCGTTCATAAATCGGATCAACCTTGAGCTGAACGTCCCTTACGCCGCGGAGTGCGGGATATCCAGTATCCAACTTGAAAACAACTTCACTGCGGTCGGTAACACAATGAAAACACCAGTTTACTGAATAATTTGTTTTGGTCTGTGGACACCAAAAATGGCGCCGAGCGACGTAAACGTCATACGCTGTGATGTCAGCTCCAAAGCTCTATTACCAAACTGCTGACTGCTATATCCAGTTTCCTCCCCAAGCCATTATTTGCTTTTTTATTATTATTTTTTTTAGCCAATGTTGAGGAGCAGTGAGGAAACTTAAAACTGCTGCATCAGTTACTTAGCAGGTCGTTGCTAGGCAACCAAAGTTGGGGGTGGAGGATATCTTGAAACTGCTTCTTATCCAGAAGGTTGTTGCTAGGCGAGTGTCCGTTCCTTCCACCAACATTAATATTCAATATTGCATATATTGAATATTAAATATTCTATCAGACATATTATCTATTGATATTGATTACATGTCTGTTGTGATATCATTTTTTATTATTATTTTAATTGTAAAATTGTGTTTTTCTGACAGTTTTGTGTACTTTTGTAATGGAAAGATGACCAAACCAATACCAGTGGGGGGAAAAAAAGTATTTTAAGTTTTTACGTTTTTTTCCCTTTTATGAAAACTGTCTATCAGAAAAATCTCAACCAGAGTTTCCACATCCTTATAAAGCTTTAAATTAATTCTTATCTGACTTGTTATTGCTGAACTCCCTTCATCCTCTGGCTAATTACTGAAAATGAAATCTCCTGAACTGGTCTGACTGGGAAAACATCAGGAAGACCAGGAAGCCATGAACTCTGGTCAATGATCTCCTTCTAGTATAAACAAACAACACAATAGATATTTAAGATTAGACCCTGAGTTTTATCGCCTGTGGATAATGAATGCCAATCAGCCCTTGGTGCGTTAAAGGGAGGTGAGGCGATCCGGGAAGAAAAGATGGCCGAATTTAATCTGAAGAAGTTTTCTTTTATTAAAAAGCTTTTTAAATAAATGCCAAAACAGTAAATATAAAATGAAAATTTATTAAGAATATTTACAGTAAATGAACTTAATTATTGAGGAAAGTATCATAAATTAAGTATTTCACAAATGACCTGCTTTTGTTGTTTTTCCTCTGCGGGTCCTGGAGAGTTCCCAGACTCTACGGAGTGTCCTGAAACAGGAAGCGGGAAACTTGAATGATTTTTTTTCATCCCGCTAAACTTTCTACTAATATGCTTAAAGCTTTTTGACAATGAAGCTGACTGCAAAAGATGTAAAGTTTAAATTATAATTATCTATGGTAAATTTACTTAAATGTATATTCAAGTACATTAAAATCTAAATAAACATTCTATTAAAGCTTTTTCTTCAACTAAATTTGCCTTTTAAACACCCAAACACAAGATGTCGGATTCAAAATAGGTATTACAACAGACAGAAAATGTATTTTCAAACTAATTAGGAAAGTATTATAATTCAGGTATGAATCAAAATTACCCTTTAATTCTTAGTTTTTCCTTCCACTTAACTTTCCACAAAACATGCATGGATATAGAACTCTGCACAGCTTTTTCAACAGAAACATTGAGTTTTCTTCATTCTGCTTCTGAAAATCCCTTAAATGAACAGGAACATTGGAATAAATGATGTGAGGAAATGTTCTGCTCTGTTTTTATTTAATCTGCTTTTGTTGTTTTTCCTCTGCAGATCCTGGAGAGTTCCCAGTCCCTACTGAGTGTCCTGAAACAGGAAGCTGGAAACCTCAACAAATTCCCAGAGTAGTGGAAAAAGTATCATCAAGAAAATCACTCTGAACTCTGCTGGACCCAAATTTTGCACTATTAAACCCACTTTCCTGTGTTCATTTTAATAATATATGTTTTTTCTCTCCTTTTAAAGCAATAAAGGTTTGATTTTTTTTTTCTAGTCACTCATTCACAGCACATCTTTTAGTTTAGGTTGTTTATTTATTCACCTCTTATTATACAAGTATGATGTTTTTTTTATTGTTTTTTCAGCTTACAGTAAGCACATGGAGTGTTACAGACAGAAAGTGAGTAAAGGATGAACCAGGAAGTGAGGCATTAGGTTTCAGACGGAGGGCAGGAAGAGATGGATGGATTGCATCCTTTAATGTATTTATAATATTGTATAAAACAGTGGTCCCCAAACTACGGCCCGCGGGCCGGATCCTGAATGATTCCTCCACATTTGGTCCGGTCCCTTGAACAATGCCAGAGAGCATTCAGATTTTTTTTCATTTACCATATTTTCCAGACTATAAGCCGTTTATATGTGGATTTTTCTTCAACCACCAGGGGGCTTTTTAGCAGGAAGTGAAGTTTCGGTTACTTGCACGCCAACATTGGGAAACGGATCAGATGTCTTTGGAAAGTTTCTTTGCAAAGGGGAAAAGGCCCAGAGAAGAGACAGGAGAATGGATTTATACCGGACCGTAGGTGAGTCCCACGTGCGGCGACCAAGCTTCAAGCTGCTTTGCTACATAGAGACCAAGCAGGCTGTGCTCAAGCAACACAGCTCGGGTTATTGTCTCTCATCACATTCAGATAGAACCATCTCGTTGCAGAGAAACAAGCTCAGGGCTCCTTTAGTCATTATCGGGAGTTAAAATTTTCAGAAAGTAAAATGTTCGTTTTTGTGGCGCATCTGTATCTTATTTTTGAAGGGATATATAAACGTTACCATAGCGACCAGAGTCAGAGAGCCTTTGGTCAGTGGGCGAGAGGAGATGAGTAGAGCTTGTGAGTCTTAAGTCTGGTTTAGACGGAAAGATTTAAGAATTGTCGGCCGATTCTAAAAACCTCTGTGACCACAGAGCTGATAAAAGTACAACAGGTTTGATCGGTTCGTGTTCAGCCACAAGGCAGGAACCGATTCCAGTCACGAACATCCCGATTCCAGAGGATAAGCCAGTAAAACCCCCCAACATAACGGGAATTTAGAATAATCAAACACGGATGACGATGTAGAAGCAATAGTGATGGCTTGTGGAGATATTTTAAGAGATAAAACGTAATAAAAAGAAAAGGCGGTGGATGAAAGACAACAGGAGCAGCTGCTCTATTTGGAGGTGAATATGTTTTTTCATAGTTAACATTTTTAACTGAATAAACATAATAATGACCTTTAGATTTAATAATAAACATTTCCACATATCATCTCCGATATCCACCGGACTCTAGTGATATGTCAGTTGTTTGGGATTCCCCTCTGTTCTTAGTCACCACGCTTTCTGATTGGCTACCTGTCACATTCAACAGGTCGTATTCTCGTTCCCAGTCAGGGAAAACCCCACAGGCTGCGATAAAAGGGTCAAGACAACCCAAATAGGGCATATTCAGTATTTAGTGGGAACACCAACATGCAGAAGCCTTATCTGGCTGTTCATCCCCCACCCCACCCCCAAGCCACCTTGTCTCTCCTTCCCCGGGCTGCAACAAAATGTCCAAGTCTTGACCGGTCCACGATAATAAAAAGGTTGGGGACCACTGATCTAGAGGATTGAAGGGGAAATATGGAGAGTATGATGTTTATGGCTTCATTACTTTGGAACCTGCACACAGGTTTGTATTTCTACCCATATTAGGACTTTGTACTGACTTCCATTTGATTTAGTATCTTCATTTCTTCCTAACCCCAATGCTTACCCTCACCTTAACCCTTTCCAATATGCCCTAAACAAGGGGCTGCATCGCGTTAGGACCCATAAGGCCTATCTGCCTGCAGAAGGTTAGTAAATATGCCAGAGAAAATTATCTGGCAAACCTTACAGTAACAGTTCATGATGGAAAAAATGTGGAGTTCAAAAAAGGGGGAACGTACATCTCCCCGCAGGTTCTACGGCTCCAAAAGCATTGCATCAGAGAGGACTGTGGCCCTCACAGTTTAAAAAGATTTGAGAAAGAGTGATGCAAGGCATTTCAGAGAATGCCAAATTGTTTTGACTCTACAGTTCATACATACATATCATATAGTCCTTTTTTTGGACTATATGATACATAATCATAAAACAAGGTGGAGTTTGCAGTAGATATCACAAATGTTCCCAACCATGTTAAAAAAAAATTATGCAGAAATGTCTGACATAAGTTTTCAAGTGCTGGCATGGTTTATGTATTGAA
Organism: Poecilia picta; assembly: GCA_033032245.1. Lineage (NCBI taxonomy): Eukaryota > Metazoa > Chordata > Actinopteri > Cyprinodontiformes > Poeciliidae > Poecilia > Poecilia picta. The sequence goes on along the minus strand of CM065357.1, from coordinate 6,470,732 downwards.
TATGTCCCTCTTCCAAAAAATAGAATCAAATCAAATGGTCAAATTCCCTTGTCCAGTTCAAATGTCAGCGGTAAAGGTTTTCAATGTCTGGTCCAGTTTCCTCCCACAGCCCAAACTCATGTATGTCAAAGAGTCTTAATTGGCCCTATGTGTGAGTGTGTGGCTGCACGGTTAGCTGGCCCTTTAACCGACAGGAGACCTTGCGCCTCCTGCCACACTGACAGCTTGGATAGGCTCCAGCTGCTTCTTGAAGAGGACAAGGCAGGTTGGGAAAAGTTATGAATGAATGAATAAATAATCTAGATGATGTCACTCAGGTTCTTACCATGACATGAAAAAATCTGCTGTGTAAGAAACATAAAATTTTAAAGGGTTAAATTCAGTATGTTCAGATATAAGAATCTACATGCTCTACTGGCTACCGTGTTACTAAAAGACCAAATATAAATAAATCTGAAATCTAAAAAAAATAAGGATCATGTTGAAAGTAAGAACTGAAATTGTAGAAAATTATTGCTCTGCTTTTCTTCATTTCTTCAACATTTGCTCTCCCATTGTTCAAAACATGAGACAAATGGTGTAAACTGATAAATCTTGCTGCTTGTGCTTCGCAAGCAGAGGTAACATAAGACTTCTTGGTAGATTACTGTATTTTTTATTAAGCAGATGTTTACAAGCACTGTTTGAGAAACGCATTTATGACGCATATTTTGGTTATTGGCATATATTTCATTAACAATTACAAAATAAATATCTCAAGTTACAAAGTGGACACCTTAAAAGTTAGTTTGTGCTCAGCTTATGTGCTCAAAAGCCTGGAAATGACTGTAATTATTGACCCGTCAGCAGAGTTAGCATGGTACTCCAGCCTGCCAGACTGCTTTTCTTATCAGTGCTCTCCTTGTGTGGATTGTCTGTTTAAATGAAAGACCATATCTGGCAAGTTGTGCCATACTATTTCCATTTTGTAGTGATGGCGTGGACAGAAAATCATGATATGTGCTTAGCTTAGGACATCTATTTAAACTCTGAACCAGGAATGTCCCAAACAGTTTTGGTTTTTTTTCTTGCTAGAGTCTGATTCTGAGTTCTTTGAGTATCATCCGACTCCCGATTCGATTCTTCAATAGAACATTTAAAAAAATTAATAAGAGCAAAGAAAATGATCCAGGATGTCCATTATTTTTTAACTTATCCACCTTATTTACCATTTAAAAAAACACTGAGGGAGTGTAGATCAGATGCAGGTAGTTCAAGTTACAAAGAACAAAACAAAAACAGTAGGCAACATGGAAAAACGATATTTACCTTATATTTACTGTAATCCAGAGCGGGATCACCGGCAGCTTTGTGCATGTGTGATACCATCACAATGTGGAAATGGAATGGAATGAAATGGGTCTCGCTGCTCTCCGCGCATGTGTTATTTTGGGACAGTCTGACTAAACCACCACATAGTGGTAGATATTATTTATTATTATTGCTAAGGTGTTATAATACATGCATCCTATCGACCGATTCTAATGGAGTCTGAAAACCACATGATCATCCCAATTTCCGGCCACATGTTTAGATCAGGACGTTCCCTTCTCCATAGTTTGTCTGCTCTGCTCCTTGGTCTTCATGACACTGTCTTACTGATGTTCTCCAAAACATCTGAACAGCTGCATTTATTCTGAGATTAAACGGCATCCATGTGAATGTTGTTTTTTTTTTTTTAAATTAACTGGGTGACTTCTGAAGGAGACTGATTGCTCTAGATTTTTAGGGGGCATTGGACTAAATGAAACGTTAATGTGATGCTTAATCCATTATACTTATTCTATTTTTAAATATTGACTACCACCCATCAATTTCCTTCCTCCTCACAATCATGCACTCCTTCATGTTGGTCCATTCCAAATAATCCCAATGAAATAGACAGATGTTTGTGGTTTTTAGCGTAACAGAATTGTGTCTAAGATGATTCATTCTGACCTGGAAAATGAGAAAGCTGTATGAAAAAAAATCAGGCTGGAGAACGAGGACTGCTGGTTCGGGAGATGCAACACAACAGCTGACCTGCTTAAAGGTCTGAAAGGATGAGATGGGACGGAAGAGGTCAGTGCCCACTTATTGTTCAAGCCCCAGCCTTGGTTCATCAAGCTGTTCATGAATGCATTGAGTTTTGTCAGGAAAAAAAAGAAAAGGCAGGAAAGTTGGCCAAGATTGTGTCTGTGTGAGCACAAAGGAAGAAGACAGTACCAGCCCGTCAAGGCTAAACTTTGATGGGCTGGGGGTGGGCTGTGTTAGTCTGCTGTTGGAGAGGTGGGGGCAACATGCAAGTAAAGACTCAGAGGATGGGACACACATTGGCAACGAGCCAGTGAGACTGTGTCAGTCAGCAGATACTCTCAGGAGGGAAAACCTCTCTGTGTTAACATCTGTTCCACATGCACCACATAATCCCCTTGTACTGAAAATGTATTTATTAACCCCCCTTTCCCCTTAAACAAACAAATCCCCTCATTAAAACCTCTTACCTTTTCAGTGACATCTAACAGAAATCGATTTTACTTGCAGCTAAAATCTATTAAAGAGTTGCAAAGGAGACCTTCTATAAAAATCTCAATTGACCAATGCAATGCTGTCTTTGCATCATCTTCATAGCTTATATGAAGTCTCATCAGGACAATAGCCCCAGGATTAATTTCAGCAGGAGTTGAGGCCCAGCACAGATTTCTAGAGCATGTTTTAGGGAGTCAGGAGGGGGGAGTTGTGGTGGGCTACGTGGTGCACACATGGCACTGGGGTGAGCCTAATCACAGGCTCGCAGAAACCGTCACAAAGGGCCAGGGGGGAAGGGGGTGGTCCCCAGGGTGACTCATTTAGGTGCGAGCATCAGAGCGGGCCTTTGCTCAGACATTAGGACTCATCTTCTGTTCTCTTCTTTGTGACTTCCCTTCCTCGGGTGGCCATCATCATGTTGTTGTTGTTGTTGTTGTTGTTGTCGTCCCCATCAATCTTCGTTAAACTTCTGGACAGTTCCAGCCCTCCCATTTCCTTCCTCCACCAGTTTGCGTGGATTACAGAGTCTTTCCATTGTTCCGTCTACTACGAAGCCACAGCCGCATGACACTCCTTTCCTTTAAAGAGCAGTCGCTGGAAAGTCAGCCATCTATTTAAAGCGCTACGTAATGTTTTTTAATATGAGCTTGTAAAACTTTTAACTGTGTCTGATTTCAGTTTTTCTCTTGGCTGTTTTTTTATCATACATTACAACGAGACAAAAATATCAACAGTGGGTTGTACATTTGTTGTCTGTATTTCTATTTAGCAATAGTCCCTGGGGGTCTGGATTAAGAGTCTGTCAGAGGCAGAGGAGTTTAGGTGTCTTGGTGCCTTGACAACGAGTGAGAAAGAGGGACCTATTTGGACTCCCTGTAATAATCATAGCTCTAGTACGCTGTGGTGAAGGAGCTTAGCTGAAAGATGAAGCTCTTGCTTTATAGCTATAGATCTGTGGTCATAAAAGGTATGATCATGGTCAGCAACAATCCACAGATTGATTGTGGTGGTTCATTTGTATTTAGGGTTCAATATGAGCCAAGAAATGATTTCTCTCACACCACGCCTAGTAAAAGCAACCAGCCCCTTGTTCTACGCTTTGCTTCGTCCATAGGATCCAGTTCCTTGGCTGTAGAGAAATGATTGCTTGCTGATCAGATTTTTTTCCAGTCACTAATGTCAACTTGATTATAAAGGAATCTCATGTTATTAAGCTTGAAATGTGTGCTCTGTAAAAAAAAAATCAATTTCAAGAAAATGTCTCAAACAATCTTCTTGATCTGATCTTAATTGTTCAGCATTTGGTCGTGTGGCCAACAGAGACCGAGTGGCTTCGTTCGCTTCCTCCACTACCTTTGCCAAACTAACAGATGCCAAACTACAACCTTGCATATACACAGATGACAGTTTGAAACTCAACGTTAACCTTCTCAATTCCTCCTTCTGTTCCAAGGCGGAGAGCCGAAGGAAGATGAGAATCGAGTACAATTATGTTGGAAGGCAATAACCCTCACCACTATCATAATGAATCCATGCTTTTACAATGTTAATTGCAAAATGTGAGGCTGTATCTGAATGCTGCAGATTCATCAGTTCCACTGCTGCTGTAGCTCATCTGTTATGAGATTCCACATGCTGTATATGCAGCATGTGGAATATGCAGAGATCTATATGCAGAGATGGTTATGGAAGATACCGTCGTCGTTCTGTGATCTAAAGCCAGTCTTCCTCCTTGGTTCTGCTCTCATCTCTGATATCAACAAGGGATTTTTGCCTGGTCACACAAGAAACATTATTCTGAACACACAATGTCAATGCTACAACACAGTGGTGGCAGCAACAAGGGTATAAATACAAAAGCAATCCTGGAAGCAAACATTTTTCCAAAGTATATCTTATTTGTAAGATGAATGGATGGATAGATAGATACTTTTTGAATCCCTGTGGCGTTTTCCCTCAGGGAAATTGTCATTTCTGTCTCTCACAAAACATCTTAGATATACATAAAACACTAAAAGCAATTTTTAAAAACCATAACTATTAACACCATAAATCCTACAAATCTGGTCAATGGTCCAGGAATGGTCACTAACAGGAGTGCAATGGTCTGTTACCATTGCACTCCTGTTAGTGAATGTTACTTCACAAGATGCTCAATTCCTCATTCATTTTTTTAAATTATATTGAATTTAGGAATTATAAAATCACTAATTTTTTCTCCTAATATTGTGATTTATTCTCCTATTATTACGACTTTGTTGTCGTAATATTAAAACTTTATTCTGGTAATATTATTACCTTTTTTTCCCTCGTACCATTACTACATCATTCTCATATTTTTTTTATTTTCATTTTTCTTAACCTGTCTCTAATAGTCAGAGCTGAGAGTCAAAGCTTTCTGTTATCAGAGCTGGTTGATTTATGCCGCCGTGCTTTGTTCTTGATTTTTTTCCTTTTCCTCCAATCAACCAGTGGAGGGTTTGGGCAGCAGAGAGAGCTTTTCTATTGGCCAACCGCGCCGCGTTGATGCAGCGGCAGAGGGACATTCAACTGTCCCATCCGAGGAAAGCAGCGCGGAGGCGGGGCAGGCGGAGAGGAGAGGAGCGGGTCGGGTCGGAGAGTGGATGGCTCTCCGCGGAGCCTATTATGCCGAACAGGCAACAGATTTCTCTCTCGGACTTTGTGGACGAGTTTAACGCCGATTAAGTGACTCCTCGTTCAAACCAAGCACTTTTTCTAAGCTTCTTTGGGGTTTTTTTTTGTTGTTGTTGTTGTGAGAGAGGAGGGCTCTGAGTGACTGACCGGCGCCGGCTGAGACGCTCCACGGCCAGACAATAAAAGTGTGAGCGATCAGATCACAACAAAAGACACAAGGTAAGAAACAATTCCGATTATTCACTAGCCAGTTCCAAACCGACGTGAAGGGACGTGATCACCTGTTAACACGGAGGGAAAACGTTTTTGTTCCACTACTGTTGTTATTATTTGTGTCATGCTTGACGCTTTTCTGCACACTTTGCTCACAATGGATGAGCTTCTTCTGAGTGATGCATATTCATCCATGTTGACTTTCCCACTGAGTGCAACGTGTTTCCTGACTCAGTTTTAATATGAATCTTGCAGACACAGAGACTGTGTACATGGGTTACAGGTCAGCTGACTCCTGCTGGCTGAATGTCAGCTGGATCAAGTGTTGACATGTCAACACCGGAGTCGTGCAGATCGTTGGTTTGCTCCTATTTATTTTGGAAAATTTAAGGAAGAGCACTGGAACTCCAAAACAAAAGTTGCAACAGGCCGTCTTGTCCTGACCTCTTTGTGAGGAAAAGCTCACTACGGTCAGCTGTGTCTGCTCTACTCTTCTCTGAGTGAATATCCTGTTTCCTGGCCAAATCACACAATGGGATAGGCAGGCATGTGACATCCTGTATGGGTCTTTTGTCACCCCTGGCTCATGAAAAGACCAACACGCGCTCTAGCTTGCGAAAGAATTCATTTCCCTTAAATTATTTTTCAGGATTTTGCTACCAAATGTCAGCATTCTGCCCCCTTTTTACTTCAATACCTCTAAATAAAATCCGATGTTTGTGTCAGATGGGACTAGAGCTGCACAAGTCCAAGAAACAAACTTGCAACATTGATTATTTCCTCTTTATTTCCAGTTATCATAATGCCGATAACCCTCATCATGAGCATTAGCATCTTGTTTACCAAAAATCTACATCAGGTCTGGGTACCAAGGGCGGCTAGTGCTCATCCAACTGGCCAGATTTAGTTTTGGCATCCAGAATGTGAACGCATGGCACTCGAAACACAATATCCAACCAAATGTTGCATCTAGAAATTGTGATTCCACTTTACACACATTGATATTACAGTGATGATTGCAATTTGAATAATATTGTGCGGCTCCAACATCCTGGTTTGCGCCAAAAATGCTTGACAGAAAGCCAACGCTGCACACCATCTCCATGGTGATGGATATCCTGGGTTACTTCAAGACCAGGGCAAGAACCCCAAACAGGTGCTATAGAGATGCTATAGTATCTAATTGAAGGGATATTTATGGGCTTGAACAACATAAATCTATTGGAAAATCTGAAGAATTAATGTTTATAAATGCTTTCCATCCATCCTGACTGAGACTGGACTAGTTCTGCGGAAGCAGAAATTAGTATTTTAGCTGTAAAAACAACCGAGGAGATTAATTTGTGTACAACCAAAATCTACGTTTTGCACTACTTTGTGTTCACCCATCAAAACAAATCAGAATGAAAGATCCAGAAGCTTTTGCTGAATAAGACTTTTGCAAGTCTCTCAAAGCAGGTGATTTAGTCTGATGCGGTGAGACTGGTTGTCTTCCTTTCACTGAGTTGTGATATCTACAGGTCTGGTATGAGGAAACGCCGGTGAGAGGAAGATGTGAGCGAACGATACAGAACAAAAGGCCTGGGCCGGCCTCCTTTGTGTAGGTGACTGTATTGAATTTGTTCTTTGTAGGAGCAACATGTGCTGCTTTTCTTTCTCTCTCTCCGTTACTCTGTCTATCAGAGGGACAAACTGCACAGGCAGCGCTGCTTTTTGTGTTGACTCTCCATCTGGGATGTTTTCCTGTTTTTTCAGTGAGGTCAGCACTTCTGATTCAATAAAGTCATCAACCGTCACAGGCTACTCCAAACGCTGCTGCTCAGTTTGGCACGTGTGAGTCAAGGTAAAGGTGTGTTTTTCAGAAACATAAACATTCAACCTGAGCGGTGTGACCCGAGCCGATGACTTGTTCCCAACCTTTCCTCAGCATTTTTACCTGCTTTCCCACACATTGTCATTATCAGCATCTTTTGTTCAGATTTGGATGAACCGTCGCCAGGTAAAGGCTATGTGATACGGCATTTGATGCTGGTCTGTACAATTCAGCACTTGGTGTAGTTCTGGTCAGACTGGTTATGTGTGTAACAGGTCATCCGCCCAGAAAGATGAAGCCCTTGATTGTGCCTTGTGTCAGGTGACGATGTGAGGTTAAGTCCCTATTAGTTCAACCAGTAACTCGGTTTTTAAGTAGAGGATTAAAACCTGATGCTCAGCATTTTGCTGCTGGAAGCTTAATGTTGGAGTAAGAGCAAATAATTCTTGAGTTGTTTTTTTTCATAAATTGTTTGAAAAATTAGGAGATATAATGACACTTTGTATTAACAGCACATCATTCATAGCGTATTTATAAATTATTAACAGTCTACAATGCAATCTAAGTAATTTAGTAATAATAGACTGTGCCAATATAAAAGACAGAAGGGTCCACTAGTTACGCCAAATGTATAATTACTTGACTTATGATACCAAAGCAACCTTAATAAAAAAGGTTACTTTGGTATGTTATTTTTTTACCTCAGCTTTAAATATTGAAAAAAGTGAAGGTATGAAACTGAGCTGTATAACTGCAGTATGCCTGGACTCTGAATTGTAACTATTGGTCCATGGTGTACGATACCCAGTCTCTTACCCATTGACCAATATAGACGGCGGCCCACCCTCAGCCCTGTAAGTAGGGTATAGGGAACGACCCCGTGGCTAACTACTGTGGCTAATATACCATCATGTATAATATGATGCAAACACATCAACTAAAGAATAAAAAGGAAACAATCAAATGAAAGTTGGACTGAAGCCAGCTTCCATTGTTCAACCATGTAAGCTGACACAAAGGATTGGTTCACTTGGAAACCAAAACAACAATAGAGATGCTAAAGCAGTGAGACATTTGAATGAAAAGATTTCTATTCAACAGCTATGTTTTAAAGCAATTGATCCAACTTGCTGAGCTCCGGTAAGCTAGTTTCTGTCTGTAGGACTGTTTGTGTAGTGAGCGTTATAGTAAAGCCATTTGTTTCAGTCACTATTGCTACGTATTGAGCTGTATCTTTAGAGGCTAGCTGATTTTTGTCTGTTTTGCTAATCGCACTTTTGGAAAAGTTTTGCAATGGTCGGACATGACTACTCGTTGCTTTTCTGTAGTCAGACTAATCTCGATATGTGGCTTCAACAAATGCATGTGACTCACGCACACAAAGTGAAACAGGAATATTCTTGCGATCGGTTGGTTGTTTTCTAACAGTGGCCAAAAGATGAGGACTGTGTTTTTGTTCAAACGTATTGATAACAAGCTGGTTAATGTTTTTGGACATATTGAACATTTTGTCACGACCCGGAGACGCCACATGCTATTCTAATCAGACGCTCTGTCTGCGCTAGTAAAGATTCAATCACTTTGCCATTAGACTCCAGCAGCGTGACCTATTTTTTGAATAGTTCAGCTAATCATTGGTCATTCACTTGGGACTACTGTTTCATTTCCACATAGTAAGTTGATCTTTAAATCTAAATAAGTATTTTTTTATATTATAAAAAAAACATAAAGTTAGCCTGTCCTGACAGTATCATGGGAATGCCTCAAATGTAACACACAAACTTCAACTAACATTCTATTCTATTCTATTCTATTCTATTCTATCTTCTATTCTATTCTATTCTATTCTATTCTATTCTATTCTATTCTATTACTGCTTCAGGTCTCACTGTGCAGAAAACTGCTTTAAGTCAATAAAAATAATTTAACATTTGAGTAAACTGCTGTTTCTTGTTGCCTCTGTATTCTCTATGTCTGCATCCTCTCTATCAAGACAAGTAACTCTTTTAGGTTACAAGTTGAAACAAGGTGAAATAACAAGGAAGGCTTGTTTTCAGAACTGGACCTAGTCGGATGTTGTGGATTAGTCCTGCTAGGCTTCCTGGCTGAACCCCAATTCAGGGTCAGGCAGTGGGGAGTGGGTCACCAGTAATCTATACGTTTAGGAGTGAAAATCAATTCAGAATGTGCTGGGAGCTGAGCTAAGAGGTTGAGAGAGTCCACGATAAAAATAATCAGCATAAAAGTGGCCCAGCTGTTTCTCTAGTACATTTCTGATGCGTTATCGACACAAATGTGACTTTCTGCCACCAGGAATCGGTTCCTCGTTGTCTGTCAGCCGTCGCTTTTCTTTTCTCTTCCTCGTTTCGTGTCTGGCCTGCATCCTCAAACCGGACGTCATGATGAAAACAAAGAGTCTGGATCTTATTTTCCCTCAACTCGAACCATAAGGAATTATATTTTTTGTTGTTTTTCATTTCATTTTGTGTTTTCAAATTTAGGATTCTGTAATGGCAGAGCAAAAACAAAACAAAGAAAAACCATCAAACGACTTTCATCCGACAAATGAAAGGAGTCACTTTTTCTTTGATTTCTGAGGGATTCTGTAATTTAATGTGCGGCTCCGAGACGATGCTCTGACTCGCTTTGTGTTTTTATGTCCCTTCAGAATAAAGGAGGCTCTCAGCTGGCTGGGAATTCCTCTGGGACTTTTTTTTTTATATGAAAGAGACGACATTAAGTCAAATCTGTTTAAGGACATCTGCTTGACAGTTTTTAGACAAATATTCCTCAAAACGCAGCGATCGGCCGGCCCCTCCTCATGATGTGCTGTTTTAAAAACGGACACAAGGATGGGTTTGTAGGTTATCCATGTGCTTTAGTGACTATTGACCTTTGAACTTAAACTTCCCAGGAGACTGTTACGAGGATATAAATCACAACTTGAACTGTGCGCTTCCATTTCTGAACGTGGTGTACATTAGGAAAGGCTACACTTCGGTGGTTTATTGGCTATCTGTTTTATAGACTCAAGTTTAGATGAATTAATGAGAAATAACATTTTATTACAGTTGCTTAAAAACATTCTCATGCTAGTGTAGCGTTTGACAATCTCCTTCAGGATTTTCCCCCCGTAAAAAAATCTAGATTTCTGATTTCCATGATGTTTTTTTTTACTAAAATGCTGTTAGATGTAACAGGGCACAGACTTTTCAGAAAGTTTCTATGTTCTCATCAGTCCATGGAATGTTTTTCCCCAAAATCCAAAACCCATCTCCCATGGAGGTTTTTAGGGTTCATTTGTGACTCCTGGGAAGATTCACCACTGCTCCATGTTTTTTTGTTGTTTGTTTTTTCTATTAGCTGATAATGGCTCTCACTGTGGTGTGCTATTGTACCAGAGCATTTGAAACGTCTTTTCAGACTCAGAGATGTTGATTACAGCGCTGTATTTCTCATTCATTCTCCTGTTTCTTTAGCTCATTGTTGTTGTTTTCTTTTTTTTTAGTTGTGCTTCTCTACTTCATGCTGTTAAGCCGGTTCTGTTTAGTTCAGTCTAGTTTTCTATGTTTATTTCAAACATATTCACATTGAAAACACGATACATATTTAAATATGTGTTTGATAAGGAGATAGACAGAAGAATGAACTTATTTGACTCTCCTCTCTTTCTTCTATGAGTGTCTTATTTTACACATTGTTCTTTATGGAAAGAAATAAAACAGAACTGGTGTGAATAAAAGCAGAACCAATAAGAAACAACTAATAAAAATAAAATAATTATTAAAAAAGAAGCCAGTACCAATACATAAAAAAGTGGAACAAAAAAAATCCAAAACCAACCAATTAAGAATAAATGAGAATTTAAGTGGCTGACTTATTGACTCTATAAGTGTAAGTGTATAAGCTGGTCTGGGTGTGGCTGGTGAAACTGCACCTAAAAAAAAAGTGGTTAGTCTCAATTAAACTGATTTAATAACGTTTTTGCTCAGGGTCAGGCTGTCTTGGATAGTTTTTTCTCTTAATAAGCCCCACCATCATTTACCATCATTGACTCAGGTTATCTTTATCTGTTATCGATCATTTGTTTGACAGTCTTTCTTTTTTCTTTTTTTCGACTGTCACTGCATTTGAAATATAGCGCAGGTGGAACGTATGAAAGCAGAAAAAAAAAAAAAAACAGCTGGAGCGACCTCTCTCCATGTACTTTCACTTAATACACCGGGTAGAGGATGGCAGCTTGAACTTGATAAATTTGTATTTGATGTTTCACTCCAGGAAACCCCTTGGCTTGGCTCCTTCTCCTCCTCCACATCTTCACATGGCTCTGCGCCTGGGAAGCAGACACTGTGAGACTGATAAAAAATAAATAAATAAATAAAAACAACAATAATAATAACACAGGAACCTCTCCACCACCTCCATTTGTGCTGCTGCTGCTGACTCGCCCCAGAGGTTTTGGGGAGATGCACGGGAGTGGTCATTTCTGATATTGTGAGAGTGTTATACATTGTGAACACTCTAATTTTGAGACACACACTTAGCACCGGGCGACGGATAGAGGCTGTGCTTAAAAGCCTGATTGCGCTGATCAGAAAGAGGCTCCCTGCACGGCAAACAAGTGGGTGAAGGGATGGGAGCACCAGGCCGGAGCTGCTATTATTACCCTGTCAGGCTCAAAAAAAAAGAAAAAAAGAAAGGAAAACAAAAAGAGGTCCATGATGTGGAGTCTGGAAACAACAACAGCCGTGCTTCCAGAGCAGACATACCCCGCAGCCTCATGTCCGCTGTGATCAATAGCGCACAGCTCGTAAAGCCCCATGTGAGTGCTTCATGCGTCAACCGCCAGAGGGAATAAAAACAGAAACAGTGAATATGCCCCACACGAAAGCGTTTTTTTTTTCTTTTGCTATGTTTTTGTTCCTTTTTAATATTCCAAGAGGTTTTAATTGATTTGTTGTACGTCTGGGTCTGATTGTTCAGCTCCTAAGGCTATTCGCCCCGTCATCGGGGTACAGCGTCGACCCCGGATTTCCCATCGTCTGCAGGTTTTAGAAAGCCAGAAATCACCCACCCGGCCGCCGTCACATTGGAGATTGGCTTGTGGAGGAGCAGGGAAGTGTGGAAAGTCATTATCACCTGCTCTGTGGAGCAAAACCCAGCTCCCCTCTGAGCCACTCTGACCGGCCGCAAACCTTTGTCCTTTGACAAGGACGGAGGTGTGAACGTTATCAGGAATTTAAGGGAAGATGAATGAGTTTGAGGATTAAAGGGGAAGTATTATGTAAAACCCACTCTTTTTTTTTAGCTGTACATCATGTTATAATGGTATTCCCTCATCAAAAACACACCTGGAGCGTTGCCTTGCCTTTCTTCCTGCACGTTTGAGAAATGTTTTAATCTCCATGGCAACCACTCAGCTGTGGAAAAAGCCTGGTTGGACCTAGCGCCGCCTTAAATTCTCCTCAGAGCTGCAGTTTCCAAGTTTGTGTCTCACAGAGCAGCCCTTCCCCATCAGGGCCCTCGGTCAGCTCCTTCAGACTAGCCAGCCGCAATTATCAAACACCTAACTGCAGTGTGGAACTGCACATCCACTGAGCTAATCATAAGAGCTACTCCTCAGTGCAATGCTGGCAAAAAACCTTTTTAAAGGGTTAATAGAGGAGCCATGTTGTGATGACTTCCTGGAGGCGGAGCTACAGAAAGAGCAGGAGTTTCTTGAACAGACAGAGGCCCAATTTCAAGGCATTAAACCAGGAAGTAAAAATAATTTTAAGTCATATTTGACTTAAAAAGATCTATTTTATGGCATTTTTTTTAACAACTGAAGGTAATATAGATACTTGATTATGCTGTAAAACGCCCCCTTTAAGAGTTTCTTAAATAAATAGCCACAAAGAGCTAAATTATCATACACAATTATATTCACTCCAACATCATTTTTAAAGACTTTGTATTTGACTTCATTGTTACTCATTGCTATTTGAATTTCTGTTTGGGTCAAGTGAATTTTACAAAGTATTACTTTCTCCCCCGATTAGACCAAAGTACCTGGAAGTGTAGCCCTGTTGATGGATATTATTTATTGTAGCCACATAACTAGATTTCCTTACAGCAGACTATAAGTAGATTGTATAAAATTACTTTAGGTCTTTGGTTGTCAAAGTGGGTCAACACATCACTGCTGCTGGTTTAAGTTGGCAGATAGTCAGAATGCAACTACAACTGCAAAGACACAAAAAAATCTCAGAAGTAAAATAACCACTTCTAGGACTGCATGATATTAATTATAATTAACCCATGTTTTTTTTACCCTTCTCTCTTTATTTTCCTCATCATGGTGTCCCCACTAATTTCCTTATGTTGTTTGATCTTGGTCACTTAGACAACTGTAGACAAAAAGAAGAGTCATAATCCATCCAAGTGGTCAAATTTATCGTTGAAAATACACAGTCCAGTCACATTAATGTGACCATCTGTCAAAAGCCAGAATAACCACCTTTCGCAGAGCGAACTGCTACGAGACGTGCAGGAAGAGAGTCACTTAGGTCCCTGAAGGTCTTCTCTGGGCTGTTGAGCCATGCCGACTCTAATGCCGTGGCCAGCTGCGCTAGATTACGCGGTTGAGGATCCATGGCGCGAACAACTCGATCGAGATGGTCCCACAGATGCTCGATTGGGTTTAAGTCAGGTGAGTTTGCTGGCCAGGGGAGGACGGTAAACTCATCCTGGTGCTCTTCGAACCACGCACGTACACTGGCAGCTGTATGGCACCTCGCATTGTCCTGCTGGAAGATGCCATCATCCTGAGGAAAAACAATGCGCATGTAGGGGTGGACATGGTCCGCAAGGACAGATGCGTACTTGTATTGATCCATCGTGCCTTCCACAATAATCAGTGAACCCAGAGAATGCCAGGAAAACATTCCCCAGACCATAATGCTCCCGCCTCCAGCTTGGACCGTTCCTGCAATGGTTGCAGGGTGGTTCCTTTCAGAGGTTTCACGCCTTATACGCCAACGTCCATCTGTCCGATGGAGCATAAAACGCGATTCATCTGAAAACGCTACCTGTCGCCACTCAGTGGACGTCCAGCTGCTGTACTGGCGTGCAAATTCTAGCCTTCGTCGTCGATGAACACCAGTCAGCATAGGTGCACGAACCAGGCGTCTGCTTCGGAGGCCCAGACGCAGCAATGTTCGCTGAATAGTGGTTTGGGAGACACTTGTGGTAGCCCCTTGGTTCATTTTAGTGGTCAGTTGCTCAACGGTAGCCCGTCTATCTGCCCGAACGCATCTCCGCAACCGTCGTTCGCCTCTGTCATCTATGGCCCGTGGTGCACCACATTTGCCACGTCGTTGATTTTGGACAGTCCCATTTTGCCATGCACGGTACACTTTTACCACGGCGGCACGCGAACAGTTCACAAACTCAGCCGTTTCGGAAATGCTTCCACCCTTGGCCCGAAAGCCAATGATCATGCCCTTTTGGACGTCGGATAAATCGCTTCGTTTCTGCATTACGCCAACGATTGAAATGTTTTCCGAAGCCCACACACACCCTTTATATACGCTCAACTGCACTGTGCTGCCACCTGCCTTCTGTGATTGGTTATTTAACTCTGAAGTGGAAAGTACGTGGTGGTCACATTAATGTGACTGGACTGTGTAGTTTCAAAGCAAGGCACCTGAGCTATAACAGTCTACAAAAAATGGCAACAAAGAATTCTCGTGATTGAGGAATTTTATAGGTTGATATTGTCATGATGGTGGCAATTTGATATATTGAGTGGCTTTAAAAAACACCTATAATTTGATCTAATTTCATTTATCTGAAAGCAGAAAAAGAGTAATCACTACTGTGGCTAAAATACAACAGTGTTATTTTAAAAATGTATGGTTTATATATAACATTATTTTGATTTAAATGAGATTCCCAATGTAAAATCTTGAATGAACATTCAAGTCGCTGTGGCTAAAATCACGGTCAGCTATGTTTATTTTTACAGCTCATTTTGAAACCCTGTAATCCAGTTTCAAGTGTCGAGATGAAATTTCAGTCCCTGTGAGCAACAACACATCCTCTTTACTGTAAATACCAAAGCTGCTGTCACACTGTTTTTCATTTTCTCATGCATGATGGGATATCTTTTCACATCAGTGCAAACATAAAGAAATTAAACTCATTTGTGAAACGTTGAGTCCAGTGATGTATGGGATATGTTGTTCACGATGTGTTCTCATTACATATTAAGTAATAAGATGGAAAAGTTTAACTACGGCGCTGTATGGTGTCCACAGTGCATTTCAGTGTGCTTTGACACAATCGTCTTGATATTTCCGTTAATTTTGGTTAACTTTGTATTTTATTAGGGTCGTTGCTGCGTATCTGCGGCGTTCACAGGTGTGTGAAGGTGGAGGTACATGCTGTGTTCTTTTTTATCTAAACCAAACGTACTACCAAGTGAATCAAGATCTACAAAGAACAAAGACAATGGTTATTTGATCACAACTGCAGAAAGTAATTAACATGTGTAAAAGCCATGTTGGTAGCAGTAAAAAAAAAAATGAAAGGGGAAAGATTTGGCAGGTCATGTAAGTGAAACTTCATGGGCACAGACTGAGAGTTTGCATGGTGCCAAATGTGATTGTGAAGCATGATTGCTGACTCTCTTCTAGTCACTTTTAGTGGTTAGGCCTCTATGTAAGTTATGTGACATTACATATTTGCCATATTCTTTTTGACATCAGTGGTAATCAGCCACTGATGTCATCACACTATCACAGGTCGTCATAGAAACATATGAGCAATACAAACAAGTGAGACTGGAATAATTTTGGAAAGCTAGGAATGTTTTTTTAGTTATTTAGTTTGGTTAGCGGTAGGGTCGTAACACTTCTGGGTTTTCCATCATAGTTTAGTTTTATTTCATTGTGACTTTTGGTTTATCTAATTCAGTTGGTTTTAGTTGGTTATTAGAGTGTGTTTTTATTAGTTAAACATTGTTTAGTTTCAGTTTAGGTTTTATTAGTTCCAATAGTAGTTTTTCATTCTTTGCCATCTATTGGGTAATGAATGCTGAATACTGAACAGAAGATACAATTTTCAAAAAATGGAATAAATTATTGTTGAACAACCAGCTGACTGGTGTTTTCTCCCAACTCTTGTCGCCATTTTGCAGACTATTGTAAGCCAGAAGGAGTGTCGCTGAAAGCTGGCATAAATGGCTTTGTTAGTTTTAATTAATCACCTTGGTTAGTTGCAGAATTGTTTATTATTTTATCTTACTGACAAGCATACTAAGTAAAGCAGCTTGTTGACAGAACAGCGTTACTTCAAAAAGTCTAATATTTCGTCCTCTTCTAGTAGTCCAACCATGGCTATCTGTGATTTTTTTTGTACCAGAAACATCTTCAAATCCATTTTTTTAGATCAAAACTTTGTGCGAATTCACCACCTTATGCTTAGATACTCACTTAAAAGTAGGAAGGTTGGCAAGGGAGGGGTAAATCTATGCTCTCTGAACCAGATATAGTCCTACATTATCTCCCTTATATAAACGAAGGGAGTATAGGAATAGGAATAGGAGTATAGGAAGTAGAGGAATCTTACCATGCACAATGTTACTGGTGTTTAAACCATATGCCTTGCAGCTAGAAGTCAACCTATATGTATATGGGACTGTCCAACTGTACAAGTCGGTGCATGCTAGGCAACCGCCGGGGTTACATTACCGCAGCAAAGCCAGTAATGTGACTCTCTTTAATCATGGTGAGGCATCATCAGTCAGAAATGAATAATGTCTTTATAATGTGTGAAGACTGGAATAGAAAGCTGATCTGTAAATGGTGGGCAGGGCGAATTAGAGCAGGTGTCCAGCACACATGGAAGAAAAATGATACAGTGTCCCCAAGCTAGGGTCGTGTTTGTTGTACTAATGAAGACTGTCAATAATGATAATCTTTTGTTCTTTTTCTTTATCCGATTGGTTGTTAAAGTTGAGCAATGATTACAATAATGTTTTCACATGTAACTTTAGGAAACACTTTGAAAGTTTTATTTAAAAGCATCTTTTTGTGTGGACTACCTTGGTGATAAACCTATACTTGTTATCTTGATCTGGCACTAACATCTACATAGTCTGGTAAAAATCAGCCTCTTGTTCTATACTTTGCTTCATACAGAAGGTCTGGACCCTAAGGTACTGAGCAACGTTTGCTTGCTGGATGTGTGGACTCCAGCAAGTTGGATCTGATTTTACTCAATCACTATCATTTGGCTGTGACATATGTAATGACCCAGCTCGATCGTGATCTATGAAGCTTACCGGAAACAAATACCAATAAAATGTCTTAAAACTTTCTCTTGCTCTGATTTTGATTGTTCAGTATTTGGAAGCGTGGTGAACAAAGACTGAGTAGCTTGGTTCACGTTCTTCTCTGTTATTGCAAACTACCCCCACTAGGTAGACTACAATTCTAAGACTACACAGAAAATTGACATCATTCTTCACAACGCCTCCTTCTGTTCAAATTCCGGTTGAAATTCAACAGGAGAAATCGAGTTCAGTAGGAGAAATCCCAGAAGGAGTACTGAAGGGAGGTTAGAGTTGAGTGAAATTTCATAAGAAGGCAACAGCCAAGCTGATATCTACGCAGCAAAAACCAAATAATCTGTGATATAAAAAATACTTTTTCACTGCACTGCATGGGTTTGTCATCAGAATGTTTTTAAGTGTGGCAGTGTTCATCTTTTATTGTTTATTTACATTTAAGTTTGAAGAAGCTTTCTAGATAAATTGCTTATCTTTGAGCGATTGAGTTATTGCTACTGGAGTAAAATATCTGCGAAAATGTCTGCTGGAGGGCATGTTCATAAAAACAGCTTTGTCTTTACAGTATTATCTTTTAATTATTTAAACTTGGCAACAATAAATGTGGATTACTTTTCAACCGATGGAACATTGCAAAGCCATAAGGAATGTTGCCCATCGGCGGTGCAGCAGCTGTTTCAGGAATGAGTGAATATGTAAGCAGCAATTTGACTGAATAAAACATCACAGTGACAGGAAAGCAGGAACAGATGCTCTGTTTTCAAGCTTTCTACCTACGTTTGCGAATCTTGGTGGCTCTCGATGCAGAGCTTGTTTATATCCTGGTGAGTGAACTTGTTTATATCCCCATCAGTGTTTGGCCATACCGGTGGCCAAACACTGATGGGGAAAGTGCTAACTATCCCTAAAAGACAGTGAATCCCAGTTTCAAAGTGGGATTCACTGTGGGAGTCACAGTAGTTCTGTAGTATGCCTTTGGAACGCAGGGCCTGAAAACTCCCAACATCTGTTGTGGTATCTCATATGCACATGTGCCATATGTGGTTAGATAAGGCCATGTAAGTGATGTGATTATATGTTCAGTAAATTGGATTGAGAGTGATAAGCCAGAGGCTTTCAGAAGCGCAGATATGATCGACTGCCTTGACTCCGCTAATCGAGGACTATGACCACAGAATAGATATAGGGTTTCCAGTTATATAGAAATATGAAATGGACCTTTAACATCTCTAGACATGCATGAATCTTCAGGGAAAATACCTGTATAAATTAGAGTAGAGAGTAATAGTCCTGCCAGTGGTAGTCCTTCCAAAAAATATGTCGGATACAATGGATTATGATGTCTCTGTAAACAAATTAACACTACAAAACTATTAATCATCAGTATGGAAATGATCAAGCTCCTTATAATTTATCATTCGAGTAACTGACTTACTGCTTAGTGTGACAGGCTTATGCACCAGTAATTTTATTTCTTTGATACATGGTGATTTGAAGTTGACGTTTTAAGCTACCCCTTAGCGTGATTTAGCATTAGCAGCTGTAAATTCAAGAAGAAGACAGATGCCTTCACGCTGCAATTTCCAACAAAGTCTTAAGGCTCAAATATTAAAACAGAGTAATTTAAGTTTCTCTCTAATATCAAATGATGTTGACTCCAGGTCAAAATGCCCCTTCACCAATTCAATGAAACGTCCCCCAGGGGTCTTGTGACAGACGGCTCCTTTTCAAACCCGTCAAAATTTAGGTACAAAACAATTCAAACTGCAAAAAGTATTGAATTTAGCCTGAATGAACAGCATTTCTTCTTTTTCTTTTTACCTCTAAACATTTTACGGAAACTGAAAAAAACCAAAAACTAAATCAACTTTTTCCTTTCAATCATGATTACACCATAAAAACATCAGTGTCTCCTAATGTCCTTGCATGTCATACAAGTTGACTTTGGTGTGATCACACACAGACTGTGTGCTTTCAGAGCATTTGAGACAATGAAATCAAAGGCCAGAGATACCTGGGGAATTCTCTGAGCACTTTGTTACACACATGCATCATCATTTGTCACCAGAAGAAGTCAGACATGGTAAATATGGAAGAAACCATTGGCTGAAAATTATAGTTTTGAAATGATGTGACAGTTTTGCGTCACTGAAGTGCATCACATCACAATCCCACCGCTCTGATTATGCATCCAAACAGACTTCTCCACAGCAAATGAGCACAAAAAGATCATCTTTATTAGTTGTACTTTATTTTTATTAGCTTCCTCTGTGTTGCTATGATCTTGTGACAATGCAGTTAGCTCTGACTAATTTAAAAATTGATCCATTAATCCATTATTACTTCCGTAAACAGAGAGCTACAGTCTTTTTCTGTAGATGCCGGTCGCTTTGGGGTCGTAAACCGCTCACACAGAACTTTGATTGTGGTCACATCATTCAGTCATATCTACCAACATGCTAAAGAGATGTGACTTCAGCAAAAAAAATCAGAATTGAGCATCAAGAACTGCTGTGCGAACGTAGCTTAAGGCATCATTTGACACAAGCTACCATAGGTGATGAGAAGAATCTAAAAGATTTCTCTTTACAGTTCTAAGTGGTCTTCTCTGAACTCCCCGTGTATGATATAGGAGGATTGACTTCAACCGACCCCTCCAGTCTATATCAGGACTTTTTAGTGTAAAGCACATGTGTAGAACACAGAATTATGATCTGAAAGGGGCTTTTGAGTCTTTTCCCCAGTAATAACATCGACACTGATTGCCTGGTAGTACTTAGGTACAGTACTTGTAGCTTTGATAAAAGATTGGATTTGTGTATTTCTGACAGGTCAGACAAAGTAAAATTTAGCTTCATCTGTGAAGTGGCCCACTTCTCTGTGCATCTCTAATATATATATTGTTTGTCTAGAACTCAAGCCCATTTTCAGTTGACTGTCTCCAGTCTGATTTTCTGGAAACGTCTCTGTTGGACTACAGAATCTTAATTTTACAGGCAACACGTGTTTCCGGCGACTCAGATATGATATTACAAATGTTCCGACATAGTCTTTTACTTCTAGTCCCTAGATTAGACGCATCTAATCTGGGGACCGGCGGTTTGTAACGTCAGACAAGTGCGGAGCTGTTGGCTGACAACGCGGCCTCTGTAACCTCCCAAACCCAGAATCCTCCCCCTCCTACTCTTCATAGCATCTGGGTTATGCACACACATGGTTAGTCACGGCCTCTGGCCTCCAGGGTGCCCCCTGAGTGCTGTCGTGTGCCACAAGAGAACCCAACAAGAGGAGATAAAGCCCCCCAGACACCCACGACGGGGCAATAGGTGGATGGTGGCAGCCACTTTTCCTGCCTTTAATTTCTTTTTCCCACCTCCTGCCTAGCCACACAAAGCCGAGCCTGACTGTACCTCACACAATGAGCTCCTCAGTGCCTCCATTCACTCCTCAAAAGGAGCTTAATCACACGGTGTTAATTGGCTGCGATTAAAACACTTTTCCGTTTCCTCAGCAGATGTGGGGAAAATTTTTGTCTGCTTGTTCGGCAGTAGACTTGATGCTAACAGGCTTTCAGATGGCTTTGGGCCATAAGACACGGATCAACTAGTTCCTCTTGATTTGTTTTGTTCTAATAAACATGGCTGAAAGAACAGCCCATTCGGAGCAGTAATTAATCCAAAAGTGTGCAACGAACATGCATGTTTTGCATTTATGATTAAATTAAAATATGTGATTATGTTCCTATTATTGCATTTTAGGCAATAAAATGCAAATTTTCTTATTTAAAACAGGAATTTAATAGTTTATTTGCATTTTTAGATATTTCTAGTATGGCAAAAAAAAGGCTTAAATTAAATATCTACAAAATGTCCCAATTTTCTTAGCCGATTAATCGATTAATCGTCAAAAATAATCAATAGATTAATCTACAACTAAAATAATTGTTAACGGCAACCTTACTAATAATACTAGATAGAAGAGTTCATACTTTTCAGGATACCATAAAGGCAATGCAGCCATGAAAAAAACAATGATAGGCATGATTCATGTTTTATGAGTTTAATCTAACAGTTCATCCATGATGTATGAGTACAAATCATCCTCCTTGGGGGCAGAGTATCATGATCTCTGACAGCTGTGTCCACCCGCAGGAGGCACGACAGGCATGCGTGCTTAGGACTTGCTCCGCAGGCGTGTTTGCGTCAGGCATACAGTCGCAGAATGTTTTCCATTCAGCGGGTCAGCTGCAGTCTCAGTATGCGGCATATAGCTCGTCAGCTGCAAGACCCGTGTGGATGACAGCTGTCTCCGCTAACACCCTCACCCACCTACCCCTCCACACCCCTCCACAAATTTTTTCTAGCTCTTCGATCTTGCTTGCATTCACCAGGAGGCCTTTCCCCTCTCTACTTAATCAGACAGCAATTATGCAGGGTAATTGTCATTTGATGTTAAAAAAATGGCCCCGGGATGATAAACTGATGATATTTGCAGCACGGTTGCTTCCGCTGGTGTCCTCCTCCCGTCTTGCGTTCCCAGCAGAGTCAGACCTATTAACTCTGAACCTCTGGGACAGAACGGAGCAGAACCTGGAGGTCATTTTCTGAGTTAAGCCTTCAGTTTGAGTCACAAGTGACGCGAAGCCCTATTAATAGTTGAAACAGGGAACATAGGGAAACACTCAAGACACAATTGTTCAATTTTCACTCAACATATTGCCTCTTTGTCCCTAAGTAAGTAAGGGACAAAGAGGGAATATGTTGTGATTCTCAATTTCCCCACCTACTGGCAGAACCAGGGTACTGCAGAATTACAGGATCAAAATCTGAACAACTCTACCTCATCCTTCTCATCATAAAGTACTTGTAAAAACAGTTTAAGGACATTTGTAGAAGAATGAACCCCTTTCAAGGGACAGTATTATGTATTTTTATAGTGACATTTTATATCTCTATTAAGTAGCTATGTGACCTTCAGTTGTAAAAATTATATATATTCATCCATCCATCCATCCATTTTCCTACACCCTTGTCCCTTAATGGGGTCGGGAGGTGCTGGTGCCCATCTCCAGCTGGCGTTCCGGGCGGGAGGCGGGGTTCGCCCTGGACAGGTCGCCAGTCTGTCGCAGGGCAACACAGAGATGCACACAGGACAAACAACCATGCACACACACACTCACACCTAGGGGCAATTTAGACAGACCAATTAACCTGACAGTCATGTTTTTGGACTGTGGGAGGAAACCGGAGTACCCGGAGAAAACCCACCATGCACAGGGAGAACATGCAAACTCCATGCAGAAGGGCCGGGGCCGGGAATCGAACCAAGAACCTTCTTGCTGCAAGGCAACAGCTCTACCAGCTGCGCCACTGTGCAGCCTCCTTATATATATTCAGTTGTAAAAATTATAAAAATGATAAATTATTACATATATAAAAAAAGAATTTGACTGTAATTTAACACCTTGAAATTGCTATCTAACAAACTCCTACTCTTTCTGAAAATTTTCCTTCAAGAAGTCATCACAACATAACTTCTATTAATCCTTTAACAATGTGGGTTCTTTTTTTTTTTTTACCAGCGTTACACTGAGAATTAGCTAGTATAATAAGCTCAAGCTCTGCTGATGTGCAGTTTCAGCAGGTGTTTGCTAATTGCTGCTGGCTAGTCTGAAGGAGCTGACTCAGGTGAGGGCTGCTCTCTAACGCAGAAGGACTGAAGTTCAGGAACCGTGGCTCTCGGGAGGAGACACGCCTCAAAGGCGAAGATAGCTCCACCCAGGCTTTTTTGCACAGCTGAATGGTTGCCATGGAGATTAATAATTTCTCCAACACACAGGAAAGAAACAAAGCAGCACTGGAGGTCTGCTTTGTTTTGATGTTTTTGATGAGGGGATAACATTAGAACATGATGTAAAGCTGAAAAAAGTTTATCTTACATAATTTTGTCCCTTTAAGTGAGTGACTTATGTGTTGACACTCTAATCACAAATGTCAGGATGACAACAGCGTGAAGTCATAGTGTTGGCTGCTGCTGTGCCAGGCTCGAGACAACAAGAGGCTGAGGAGAAATAGCCTGTATAATCACATGCAAAGGCAATGGGTGGTGTCAGAAGATATTCAGATGGTCTGTAATAGGATATAAGTGTATTAACTTGTAAAAGTATTTGTCTTCCTTTGGTTTTTTCCACATTGTTTTCACGTTATGTTAAACTTCAGTTCAGATTATTCAGATTTTTTGTGACAGAACAACAATGCAAAGTTGTGCATAATTGTAAAGTAAGATAAAAAAGACAAAAAAATCTGGAAAGTGAAGTGAAAATTTGCACTTACGCCTGTGAGACAATAACTCGTAGAATCGAGTTTGCTCCAATTTGCTCCATCAACAAATACAAGTTTTTTCCGGCCGTCTCTATGAGGTTTGTACATGTTGAGATTGAAAGTTTTACCCTCTTTCCTCTCCGTAAACTTGCTCAGGCTCATGAAGGCTGTCTCCACTGGCAAAATTAATTAATTTTCCAGCACGCCTGATGTTTATTGGTAAGCTACAAAGTTGCTGTATGTTTTTGTTTTTTCTTGCCAAACTTTTTTTATTTAAAGATTCATATGGCCTCTTTGCTACAGAAAATATGTTTTTTTATGTTTACAAGATGTCTATATTTATGTGGCCTCTCTACATCTATTGTAGGTGGAGTACAGTATTTAATTTCCAATCTCAGCATAGAACTGTTTGGTTGAATGTGTTAAAGAATTTGGATGAATACTTTATTCTGACGGGCTAAGTATGGATTTATCAACTTATGAAGCTAATTTAATTTGACAATAAAAATTCATTTAGGTTAAAAATATATTCTGAATATATTTTAACACTGAAAAAGTAAGTGCAGATATACAACATTCAAATTTCAGAGGCATTTTTAATACAAATTCTGATGGCACATATTTACTTCCATAGACTTTGACCTACTGTTACAGATTCTAGGCTATTCCTGTTGTCCATTCAGAACAGAACCATCCGTCCTTCCGTCCAGCTATTCATCTATCCAGGACTGGATTTACTAGGACGTGGCCCCCGGGCTGCACCAATTTTGGTCCCCTATCCACTTAGAAAAAATATTTTTCTAATGCAAATGAGAGTAAATTCTGTACAGTAAATGGCTGATGCCATGCAGGTTTAATATGTTTTCTTGTCAATAACCCCAATAAAATCGACTACAACTTCATCATTTTCAAGCATTTAAAATAATTTATACTCATAAAAATGATACTAATAAAACACACAATCTGGGCCTATGAGCGCAATGTAAAGTGTAATGTTTGAAAAAAAGAAAAAGAAATAAAGATCTTTACTGTCCCCTTTTAACAAAATTGAGGCCCTGGGTTAATGTCATTTGAAGCCCCCTAGCATCCATCCATCCATCCTCCATCCATCCATCCATCCATCCATCCATCCATCCATCCATCCATCCATCCATCCATCCATGTGAACTAGAAGAATGAATATTTCCAACACATCACGTTCCATTAAACATTGTTTAGATTCTTAAACTCTCTTTAAGTCTGAGACTCACGTAAACAAACCGGCAGATATAGTTTCCAGATGAGCCGCTCTGTCCCACTGCTGTTCCTGTAACTTGTTTTAGCTGAATCAGGTGGTCTGTGATCGGCAGCTTTGCAGAGGAAGACGTTCCCCTGGTCATGTGTGTATGTGTGTGTTTTGCTCCCTCGTAGTTTCACTTTGTTGTATTTTGTTGTTGTTTTCTTCTTTGCCATGTCATTTCTATCTGCTGGCTCAGACAAAAGCAATTATTTTTAGTGCTGCCTCACAACACAACGGGTGGGAACGTCTGGTCTGCTCTGCTCAGGAAATCAGCCCCACACCCTGTACAGACAATGACATTTAAACACTGAATAAAAAAGGTGGAGAAACGTTGTTTGTCATTTACGGAGACCTAACATACAAACACCCTCTGCAATTCAACCACTAAATGTGTTGGGTGTAGAAGTCTGGACGGTTGTTTCTGTGCGGTCAGTGTTTGAGTTTTTTTTTCCTTCTTCTTTAAACGTGGAGGGGCAGACGGAGATTTTGCGGCAGTGGGCCTCTTGGTTCTGTTCTGTCCTGCCCTCCCCTGCTCTCTGAGGCAGTGTTTTGGACCGGGGCCCAGGACCGAGCCTAAGGCGCACTACTCCGCACCAGCCTCTCCAGAGCGCCGACTCACACTGACATTACATCAGCTAGGGAGACATAGTAGACCAGTGTCTGGATGCTCCTTGCAGCTTGTTGCTTCAAAGCCAAACAAAGCGGTCCGTGGATTGACTTGTTCCTGAAGACATCATGAGGTCCCGTTGCTAGAGGGGTAGACGCAGTTTGGCCAAGAGAGGAGACTACAGGGGGGCAGGCATGGCCGTGCGCATCATACGTGGACTGGAGGACCTGGTGGCGTCGGGGAGCCAGCTCGTCTGGAGCCTAGCGCACGAGACGCTGAGGACATGGTACAGTCGTGGGCTGATCCCATGCAGGCACCTCTTGGAGTCCTGGTTCAGGATAGGAAAATGCTACCAGGTAAAGTTAACGTTGAAGAAAATTGTGACAAGCATACTTTTAGTTTTGTCACAAATTACGTTTTTATTGCTTAACTTTCCTCGAATCAGCCGCTGTTTTTTTTTCTTCTTTTTTTCTGTCCTGGCTCATAATTGTGTGCTGTGTTTATTGTTATGAGGACCAGGCTTCCTCTGGTTGAGTCACAAAACCAGATTTTTCTTTTTTCTTTCTTTCTTTTTAACAAGAGTCCCTCTGCCTTGCACATATGGCAGTCATTTGAAAAGCAGCACGAAATGTTGTTTGATCTCACTGTCTGCAAGGCTGAAGAGGGGAACTTTGAAACGTGTCGATGCTGAAACACCTGACCTGACAGTCAAGAGCTCTCTCTGTTTCATTCTTAATCGTGTGACAAAACCATCATCACATAGTCTAAAACGTTTCTCAGCATGTTGCCTGCTAAAAGCACCACCTGAAACTACATATCACGAAGGTGTTTGTTTTATGACAGGATGAATTAAAAGTAGGGAAAAGGGAATTTAAGAAATCTCTTACAATATTTCTATGATGAGGTTGGGAATCAGTGGCTCTTGACGTGTCTGCTTAATTTGGTCCCCTTAAAACTCATTCTTGGCCTCTCGCTTACCTCCAGCTACAGATCCTGTTCGCAGGTGTAGCAGCGTAGTGTAGCACTCATTGCAAAGCTTTGTAGCTTTGCAATGAGTGCATTAACGTTCAACAGCCTCTGAGCTGTTCTATCTGTAACTTCAACTAGCAAAGGTACACAAACAGGTCTCTGACAGAAACTGTTGAGTTTGTTACCGCCTTTAGATCAGAGGACACAGAGGAGTGGTCAAGCTGTACCTGCGGCTTTAGGTGTGTTGCTCAGCCAAAACTTGCTGTGCGGTTTCTTTGCATCAAAGTGATGGAGGCAGCCTGAACCAGGGTGGAGGCACACATTGTCTACTTGAGTTTCTCTACAACATCTACTGTACGAAGTTATTCCCCTCTACTGAAAGGACAATTTGAAAGAAAAATAACGGGAAAGGTTTAATGTAGCTTAAATGTTAGGCTTATATTCTTCTTCACCAACCTATTTGGAAAACAAACAATATTCTTGACCATAATATGATAATGTGACCCAGTCTCACTCTATCTGGTTATAAGTTAAATAACCTGCTAGTGGAACTAGTATTCAACATTAAGGCATTATTTACTTAAAACAAAGTTTCTTGTGAGTTTTGTTTTATTTCAAGAATACTAAAATAGTTGCTCTAGAAACTTGGTAAGATTTTGTGTTTTTGTAGTGTAAGACACTACAAAACACAAAAGACTTCTACAGTGTTTTGTAGCCTCTCACAGGCTTTCTTCCAAGATATCCAAGATAGGTATTTAGCTCCATCCATCTTTAGAGAATCAGCTCTAAAGGACCAGAACTTATTCTTTAGTCCATCAGCTCTGGTCAGCTTTCCTGTACCCTGCTAAAGAAAAGCATCCCCACTTAAAAAATGACGTTTCACCATCGAGATGGGCTCTGTGCAGTGCTAGTTTTCTGCCATGTTTTGCATTTTGGGAAGATTTTAAACTTTCAAGAAGCTTTCTCAATGGCTTTCTTTATGACACTCTACCATAAAGGGCAAATTTATAGAATGCAGAATTAATTCATTGCAGTTGGGATAATTTTAGAGTCTCAGAGTGAAGGGGTACGTTTTTCTAAAAAATGGTGTCTTTGGTAGTCGCCACGTCATTTTTTATGTGCTACTTTGTGTTGATTTTTCGCATAAAATTGGGCGTACAAATAAAATATCTTGATATTTGTGGTTATTATGTGACAACATCTGGAAAGGTTCAGCTGGTGTGAATATTTTCACAACTGTATGCTTAGAAACAGCAGCTCGCAATTCTGAGTCAGAAAATGACTTTGAAAATGTTTTGTTGCTAGTGATTAGCTGAAATCATCCTGTTGACTCATGACCTTTGTCTCCTTCTCCAAGAGTAGATAGAGGCTATTAGTTTCCATTTAGGTCATTTGTTCCTATTAGTTTCCATTTAGGTCATTTGTTCTTGCTCATTTTTTAGAGAGACTTTTTCTTGCCTCCTGTGAAACACAGAGTTAAAGCTTAGGAACTTTCAGCTTGTGCAGTTGTCCAAGCTAACAGTTAGCATCATACTAACTTGGCGTGACCGTGACCTGTGTCGTGTTGTCGAACGCTGCTCGCAGAGACGTCTTTCGTTGCGGTTCAGGGCAGTTAAAAAAACAACAAAGTGGGAAAGCAGCTTGTGCTGCTGTTAAAAGTGAAATGACAGTGTTGCTTTGGCACTTAAAACATACTCTGGGAAGATTAAGCTTACAAAATAACAATTAACAGGGCGTCCTCTGGCCTTGTGGTTGAAGTAGCTGGACTTCAACGCATCAATGACTTTCCAGCACTAAAAACCAATTAACTTAACACTGTGTTTTTCACTGACGTCACTGACGTCAGAGAATTAACAGACACAGCGCACACATTCAGAGACGGCAGACAGCTTTATGGGTACCAAACGAAAATAAAATTTGCCTAAGAAAATATTTATAAACAGCAGGTCAGAGATCTTTGATGGTAGTTGATGTAGACTCATAGGCAGAGAGGCAGAGATGTGGAGTAGCAATGAAAATAATGATGAAAACCAAAAGTTACAGACAGCCAGACGAACACAAACAAAACTGGAACTGGATTAAACAGGAGGAACCAGCAAGGAGCGTCAGCAGGAGAAGGGTTCAAATACTGTGAGGGTGAATGCTGAAACAAAAGATTTGGACTGATGAGCAGGAAGCAGATTGAGGAGAGAGAGATAGAAAGAGGAAGTGACAGGGGAGCAACAGAAGACACGCTGGGGATTAGGAAATGAATCTAACATTAACAAACGACTAAACATAAGAAACATATTAAAACTAGAGTAACTAAGAGGATTAGACACAAGAAATAAACTGGAATCACCAAGAAAGCACTCAACCACCTTCAATTATGAAGTTATAGTCAATTTCTTTGGAGACAACATGAAGTTAGTAAACCTACAATGCATCAGTTCATACTTGATGATGTGTAGGACTATCTAATAATGTACTGTAATTTGCCTTAGAAAAATATTTTTTCTTTAGTGGATAGGGCACTGAAACCAACTCCTGTCCCGGGTCCCACATCCTGTTAAATCTGGTCCTGTGTGGATCGATGGATGGATGGATGGAAAAGTGTAATCATAGGACTTGATTTAATAACATCTGGTGGTCGGTTTGACCTGTTTTACTTTGATCAGAGGTCATAATTTGTCATATAAGTTTGACTGTCCCACATGGGCAAGATTTCAGCGTTTTAATGACTAATTTGCTTCATATTTCATCAAGAATCTGTAACTGCCACAGTTTTTGTAAACGGATGTAAAACGTTTTGTTTACAGGAATAAATGTAAGGTAGAAAGGGACAAAATGGAAACGTGTGGATATGAATTGACCTGGATCCCAGTAAAGCTTAGCATCGGTACTTTTAACTGCCGACAGTACAATGGAAATCCGGTGAATCACTAGAGCAGGATGGCGTTGTGTTTTCGTTTTGTCTCTTAGCAAGAGGACGACAATGAAAATGTAAGAAATTGACTTGTGATTCGGAAGACAAGTACCTCATTTTTGAGATTTAAAAGGCTTAAAACCAAATCTCTAGAGAAAACCAGAGATTACTTGATAGAAATGATCTCAGTAGATCATTTATTTATTTGCACTTCCTTTATAGATGACCGAAGGTCGTGTGTGTCAGATTCACCTCCTCGACGGCAGGAAGCTGGAGCTGCTGGTTCAGGTATACAGCTTCGCACTTTCGGTTCTTTTTCAAGGGAAATGGTTTGGTTGACCGGGACTTTAGCTCTCTCACACATGCCGATCTGTTTTCCTTCCTTTGTTTTCTGCTTCCCTTTTATTTTGCCCCCGGGCCCTGCAGCCGAAGTTGTTGTCTCGGGAGCTGCTGGACCTGGTGGCGTCTCACTTCAACCTGAAGGAGAAGGAATACTTCGGCTTGTGCTTCGTAGATGACAAGTGAGTCGGTTTCATCACATTTGAAATGATACCAGTATGGCGTTTGAATTTTCTTTAATCAGAAACGGGAAAGAGGAAGGAGGCTGAGGTAGCAGTGTAGCGTGACATGTGAACTATTATTTTATTGCTGCTCAGTGGCCAGAGTAACTGGCTCCAGCTGGATCGTAAAGTGCTTGATCATGCCTTCTGCAAGACATCGGGGCCACTGGAAATCAAGTTTCTTGTGAGGTGAGTGTTATTACTCTCAGAGCTTGCCAAATGTTAACCAATTGGATGCTTAGGGAAAAAAGATGTGCCGTTCTGTTCGTCAAAAAACTCTGAGTACAGTAGAACAGTAGTGTAGACTGTATGATGAAATCAGGTTCACCCTCAGAGTAGATTGCAGAGACGTGAGCCACATGGTGGGCTGCAGACTTATTTCTATTCTTTGAACTTTACAATAAGAAAACGCAAAATATGGTTTTCAACTCTCTTTTATTATTTACATATAGAAGTTTGAAAAGTGTGGTGGAAGAATCAGCAGGACAAGTTTGTTCTCCCCAAAAATCTGGCTTTTTTTTTCTACAATAGTAGCAAAAAAAAAAACAGCAATAAAAACTAACACTGCACCACCGTACACACGGCATTCCTATGTTGGAAACTGGTGGTGGCAGCACTTTGACTTGGTGTCGGACTGAGAAAAAGAGAATGGAGCAACAACTTAAAAGAGTTGAGTTAATTTATTACATGTAATTGAATTAGGTTTGATAAACCTAATTTATTCTTGTTGTTTAACAACAACTTAATAAATTATGTATGTTTACTTGGGTAAACTTAATTTGTCTACTTGAAATAAAGCTTACTGGTTTACTTTTTTGACTGTGTAACCCCAATAAAGTACATTGGGATGACAGACATGTCATTTACACTAAAAAATGGCACAATATGAAGAAACAAAATACACATATAGATGGACATATGAGTAAATAACTACATAAAGTTTGAAATTTATGAGGGTGTCTCATACTTTTTTCAAATGGTCAAAAATATATGAATCCCTTTATAGATCAACTCCCTAAACTGAGCCCTTTTCTCTACAAGTGCCAGTAAACAAGGTTGTGCTCCTTTGAGATCAGTAACATCAATCAACCAGCAGGTGGTAGTGATGTAGCACAATGAATGTCTTCCTGTTAGATTCCCAAACAATGGGGCCAGATTTAAACAAGATGATCTGTGGATTTGTGAATAAACACTTGCACATGGATGAAAACTGAGCTTTTATTTATTAATTTTTGTTGTTTTGCTGATGAAAACAAAATTATCTTTGCAGGTTTTATGTTGAGAAGATCACCCTGTTGAAAGAGAATACGACCGTCGAGCTTTTCTTCTTAAACGCTAAATCTTTAGTGTTTAATGTAAGTGATTTAAAGCAGTGTGATATGTATCTGTTATGTTTGTTTAATTTGGAATATTTTTTAATTAAATGTCATTGTGCTTATAATCGTTTTGGGTGGGTGCCCTGTGAAATTATTAATAATTTGTTATTCATAAAAATGCCTATGGGTTTATTAACTAACAGTGGCATTAAGCAAAAAAAAAAAAAAAAAGAAAAACGAAAAAATGTTGCACAATACAAACACAAGAAAAATTTACCCCACACACTTAAAACCAACTGATGAATTTGTGCTCAGGGTAGAAGATGAGTAGTTTTATCGAACTGTTGGTAAAAATTATGACGATGCTTGTTGGGCTAGCCAAGAGATAAAAAGGAGGATCATCATTCTTTACAAACTAATCAACAACTTCATGAAACTTCACTGAGCCCCTTCCACAAGATAATATAATATGGTGATATGGTAAAATAATGCTGTCCAATAGTTAGTAGGTTGTGTTAATGATGTTGAATTTGTCCAATTAGCACTACATTAAATGTTTACTTCCTAAACCTAAATGTGGCCAAGTTAGCACAAGTTATCATTAACTACACTAAGTAAGACTTTGGATTCTTTGACCTTGTCTGTCAACAAAAGTCATATAAGATATAATCTGTTGGTTATATTTTTCCCCAATATGGTTATTTCACTTGAGAATTGAATAAAAAGCATTTATTTCAACCCAAATATTACTTGTATTATTATTCCTGGATGGTTATAGTTTTTTAAGCCATTCTTCAGGTATAAAATTCCAATAAACGTCTTTCCCTTCCAAATCATCTATAGACCTTTGGGAAGTGAAGTTACCAATTTATTTTGAACATGATAGAAGTATAAAATGACACACGTGAACTAGGAATGCAAAAGATACATATTTTTGTACTACAATTATCTTAACATGCTCACAAAGGAGCAGGAAGAAGTAAGAAACTTGCGGACTCCTACCAAATAATCTAATACAAAATTTTAAGATGGACCTTTATTATTAAATAATTAAGCATTTGTCTCAGGAATTGCTCTTTAAAAGGTGTTTACAAAGTTTCTCAAAATTACTAAATACTACGCTTTCTTGTCGCAATTGGGTGCTGCATTTAAGGTTCGAGAGTAGGTTGCTTTTTTTGTAAAGTAGAAAGTAAATATTACGCTGTAAAGTCTGAAAGGTACAACAATATAAACTTTAGAAAGTTAAGAGCAAACGCAAGTAAACGTTTCTGGTTTGGATTGTCGATAATTAATCCTCAGTAAGTGGAAATAAAACTTTTACGAGACGCACGTGAAGGCAGCATGAGATCAAACGTTGTATGGTGTGCAGTTTTTTTTCGCGCGGAGAGCTGACTGGTCACCATGGGAGACAGAGACTGTTGAACCTGCTTAGAGACCGTACCACTTTACCCAGGGGGCTTTAACTCTGAGCAGAACCTTAAGCTAGTCCGTCTGTCCCGCATTGTGGATTTTATTTCTTATTTGTAATTCCAAGATAACTCAGAAGAAGAGAAGAGACCGTTAAAACCTCTTCATAGCCGCATGAAACACTGAAATGTTCCTGCCGCGGTGGTTCGGTCGGTAACGGTGGGACCGAGGTACGGTCTCCAAGTATGGGACGGGAGGGTTTTCTCTCGAGTCAAGTGTTTGAGACAGTCAGCGCTGTGTGTGTGTGTTTTAAAAGCTTGCTGTTTTTTCGCCTCCTTTCCCGACAGGAAACCATTGAAGTGGAGAGCGAACATGTTTTCAAGTTAGCCGCTTTCGCATTGCAGGTAAGAAAGAGTTTTTTTTTTTCTTTTTTTTTTTTTGTCGCAGCCTCTCTTGGTTGTAATGTCACTCACCCCCTTCAATGTGAAAGAGGACGGACGAAACATTTGAAAATGATTGTCTGTTGGGGGTCTAGAGTCGGTTAACTCCTCTCACAGGACTTGGAGCTATGCCTTTAGAAAAGAAAGGATAGGAAAACACAACTTGTGTAATGTATATTTAAATATCCAGCCATTTGTGGATATTTCTGCTGGTATTTAAACAGCACTTTACCAGTAAAATGCTCGAGCGTTAATGTTAATCCTGACTTCACTCACTGAATTATCCCTATTTTTTAAAGGAGGCCAAAGGAGATTATTCCAGGTAAGAAATTCTTATATTTCCCTCTCATAACTTTAATTGCATTTACAGCCGCGTTTCATTTGTATTAAACAAAGTGTGAATACGTTTTCCTGTTAAATAAGCATGTTACCTTTAATTAGGCAAAAGGTTTCCTGTGCAGTGTTGATTTAGTTTTTTTTAAGACTGTGCAAACAAAATCTATCGACATATGCTGTTAATCAATAGGATTACAGAGTGGAGACAAAAGCCCTGCACAATTTTCAATGCACTTGTACATGTAGGTGTAGTGTATAATGAAACGGTGTTTGTTCTGAGCTCTGTAATATCAGTAATAGCTTCTGTTAATGTACAACCTTACTAGCTCGGATTTCATTGTAGCTTAAAACTGTGCTCAGTTAATAATTGCCTTAATTTTGGCTTGTGACATTGAGCCTTATCCCTTGTTGGCTCTCTGCCTTCTGTTTGTGGTCTACATACTATGCCGACAGTGACTTATGAAAGTATTCACTCCCCTTGAAGTGTCTATTCATTGTAAAAACTTCTAGCATTTACAACCCCAAACCAGTGTATTTTAATATGTTTTTTATGGGGTCAGTCAATGGAATGTAGTGCATTGTTATAAAGTGAAAGAAAATTGGATAACATGTATAATTTTAACAGGACCTTCTTAAAAGCATTGTTTGGTGATGGACTGAGTGTAGTCTGCATATACAGTATATTGTAGAAAACCAATCATCTCCAGGATGAAACATTTAGTGGCAGCATCATGCTGTGGGGATTCTTTTCTTTAGTACAGACAGGACGTGTGGCCAGGGTTCATGGGAAGCTTGTTAGAGCTTGATAAAGGGCCATCTTGGAAAAAAGTTAGATCAGTGGTGCCCAAAGTCGGTCCTTGGGAGCTGGCATCCTGTGTGTTTTAGTTCTCTCCCTGATGGTAGAAACAAACTTCTCAGCATGTCAGTGTTGGTCTTATTGCTCTAATGAGCCTTCATTTGATCCAGGTGTGTTAAACCGGGGAGAGAACAAAAACATGCAGGATGCCGGCCCTGCAGGACCCACTTTGGGAACCACTGGTTAGAGGCTGCAACAGTATTCAAGACTGAAGTAGTCGCTAAGCAATAAACCAATTCATTGCATGATAAATTAAAAGACGCTCGACAATTTCTATCCTGGTGATTAATGTTTTTTGATGGGCAATTTATTTATGATTTCGGTTGTGTGTGATGTACATTTCTGTTTTACCTTGGTGTTTTTGATCCTCTTTTAGTTTTTGTATATTTAAAATATTTTCCAATTCCAGTTTACAAAATTAAAATGCATTAATCTATGAGATGGCGAAT
Source organism: Poecilia picta (assembly GCA_033032245.1). NCBI lineage: Eukaryota > Metazoa > Chordata > Actinopteri > Cyprinodontiformes > Poeciliidae > Poecilia > Poecilia picta. The sequence goes on along the minus strand of CM065357.1, from coordinate 6,435,727 downwards.
TTGCAGTATACTGTGATTTTCCTTACATCACTTGAAAATGGTAATATTAAAAGCAACATTAACATTTATTGTAATAATTTTAAGGACAATTTATTGTCTAGTAAAATTTGTTATCATGACTGGCCTAGTTGTCGCATTCAAATTTGTACTTAGGAAAAATAATAATTTTTCTTTCACATTTATTTAACACTACTTTGCCTTGGTCGAACTTTTGAAATTTGTTGTCTAAAATGACAAAGTGTGAAAGGGTGTTGAGGGTTACAAAGAATGAATAAAAATGTAAATTTCCTGATGTTCTGATAGAAAAAAAATAAATCTGCAGCTGTGAAACCAAAACTTGCTTCTACATTGTGTTTCCTCAGGGATCACATGAGTTATAAGTGCACATCCCACCTTCAACATGTGGAGTCCAGTCAATTGATTTCAACACATGGCGGTTTCACAGCCAATGCCACATACAGTTTAGGAGACACGTGTCTGAACAAAAAGGACGATGTGTGCCTGATTTGGTCGATGACACTGTTGTTAAAGTCAGTATGAAACCTCCACAGCCTGTTCAGTAATGGTGATGTTTTCACAGTTGACCTGCTGATAATGTTTGGTATTTTTTTTCTTTTGCCAATCATAGAAGTGAAGGGCATTATCTGGCATTAGTAAACAGTGATCAGGCTGATCAGCCGAACCCGTGTTGTCTCTCTGCCTCAGAAGGCTTCTGTATTCATTATGCAAACACAAGCATTTGTCCATGGCAAGGAATGTTGTGCATGTAGCCACGAGTGGCGAAATGTGCAAAAGTGAAAATGCAGCCTGTCCTATTGTTACACTATCGCCTTTTGTTCTCCTGCAAAGAAGAAAAAACTTGGCAGCATCTGCTTGTGCTCATTAAGCAAGCACAACTGAGCTGGTGAGTAGTTAGTAGCATCCCTGTAGTGTGTTCAGTCAGCGTTTTTTTTTTTTAAGTAAAATCCTCAGCTCCAAAGGTTCACCCTGTAATGGCTGAACTTTCACTTCATGTGGGAGTCGGGATGGGCCGCACTTTGTCCAGACTCTGAAAACACAATAAATGATGAGACGCCAAGTGTTCTGGTAAAATTTATTAGGGCGTGGTTCCATCCAAACCAAAGCTGTCGTTGTTGGCTTTTTAATGTTGTTTTGCATGAAATTATTTAGGTTTTAGACTAACACAAATCACATACATACTAACGCATTCCTCTGCGAGGGATGGAAAAGTAAATATGGTTTTCAATAGTGTTTCCTTTTAATCCAAGGCAGCTAATTGGTAGCAGATTGCCAAAAAGTGGCTTTTACGTAAGATTTGAAACAAGAAGTCCAGTTTACACAACAAACATGTAGGAGACAGTCATCTGAGCAGATTGAGACCAAAATGTAACTCTTTGGTTGACATGGAAGATTTTCTTTGTGTAGGAAAACTAACTAAAAAAGCTGCTCAGAGTTGATGGGAAGAGGAATGAATGGGAGCCTGAGATAAGAACCGTGAACAAACAGCCAGATCTGCGACATTATGCTTTAGATCACTGGTCTGCAACTTTAACTACACAAAGACCCATTTCTACCTGCCCTCAGTCCAGCCAAATAAAACTCGTTTACAGCTGCAAATATTAAAGTTTTGAGAAAAAAAACCCTCAAACTTCATTTCTGATCAATAGAAAATTTGTTGTAATTTGTATTTCTAATGTTTGGTTCTAAAAATTTAAAACCTTTCCAAAAGAGTATGACTACCTATGTTTCTATGGGAAAGTTGATACAGTTGTAACAAAAGCATAGATCTAATTTCTTGTCAAGCAAGGATTCTCATGTCTTCTTTTGAGGTTTTTGTGTCGTTTCCTTCAGTAGTTCTTGGTGCAGCGCCACCTAGGCCAAGGGGGGAACAACTTCTTCAATTAGTTTGGATTGTTTGATACAGCAGCAGCTGAAAATGTAGCAAATGTTGCAGTTTTGATTCCCAGTCAAACCAAGTGTACTGGACTATCTGATTTGAAAACACCCATTGGGTCAATCTGTCGTGGGAGTTCAGTGCAAAAGTCCCATGAAAAAACTGGGAAGAGTAAACATACATTTGTTAATATAGATATATTTAACAAATATTAGTTACTTATCAGTTTTAGGTAAAGTTTTTAAGAGCCATTGTGGAAAGTCCAAAGAGTCGCAGATTGCAGATCAAAACCTATTCATGTTAGACTTACAGCAGCACTACAGAGTCAAAGTGTTGACTCAGTAGTGCTGAATACAATCAAACTCCACAATTTTCAGACTTTTATTTGTAAAAGCTTTGAAAGCCATCATTTTCATTTTCTTGCAATTCATAATTACATGCTACTTTGGTGTGGCCTGTTGGATAAAAGCCCAATAAAATCTGACTGAGCTACATCAGGATTGTTGCCATACTTTGTTGCCTAGCAGCAAGAAAGTCCTAGGTTAGAATCCTGGCCTCAGGTTTTTATGTAACAAGTTAGCAGATAGAGGATGAACTGAATTATAATATACCTGCACACATTGCTGGACAATAAATCTGCAGCAGTATACCAATCAATATAATATCAATAGAAAATTTGTTTGAATATTCAAGGATTTCACTGAACTCCGATCCAGAACCACACAGCATTCTGGGGGATGTAGGCTGAAGAAACGCTGTAGGCGCTCAACTTCTCACAGCCAGCTAAGCAATGTGGATGGCATCAACTAACTCACTCACTCTTTGGTTACCTAGCAACAACTTGTTGAGTAATTTGCAAAGCTGCAGTTTCAGGTTTTGCCACTGTGCATCATAACTACTTAAATATAAAAAAACATCAGATATTTAAAACAAAAATAATAATAATTATTGATATGAAATTCTTACATTCTGATATGTTTTTCAGCCATAAGGTAATAGTTTCTACCATATAATCTCTTAGTTGCCTTTTAAAAAAACGTTGACTACATCAAAATAATGTTTTTTCTTGGATCCTCTTCCTTCAGGAAACAAAACTGTCCTGTGGAAGTGTTCTTCACTCTCGTCAGCGATCCTCTTTTATCCCGACTTCTTGTGAAAACAGACCCAGTAAATTCCCCGTGAATCATCCAGTCTAAATACAACTCCCCTACCCCGTTTCCACGGCGGCTCCTACAGCAGGAGATTAGCTGTGGAGGAGTCGTGGAGGTCTCCTTTGCCTTAAGAGGGATGAGCCAGACCCGCTGTCCAATTGCAGACAAGTTGGCGTCGAGGGGCCCGACTGTAGTCGCGTTATTGTTGTGGTGCGGCCCAACACCCCCCACTCCCCACCCCCCAAACCCAACCCTCCTCCCTGCTGTGGGGCTGAATTAATGCACCGCCAGGTTGCTCATTGTTCTTTATCTGCATTGTCTTCCGGTTCTTTACTTATTTACACTTTACTGCTATTGGTTTCACCACCTGCCGCTGTAATCCTCAGCTGAGTGCAACATGCTGCAGTCCCTTCCGTGGGGGTTGCTTTATGGGGCCGGGGAAATTGTAAGAAATCACAGGACTGATTGATGCCTTTAATTACGCCTTAAGAGCAACCAGGGAATTTTTTTTCTTATTTATGTTTAATTGTACTCACTCTTAAATATAGGCTTCAAAAGTTTGTTTGTCCTTACGCACACGCGTGCGTGCAGACACACACACACACACACACACACACACACATATATATATATATATATATATATATATAAAAAATATTCCTTGTGATTTGAAATTATCTTCAGTAATTCAAAATTTCCCACACATGCATTGGCATTCCACCCAGTTTTTGTCCACAGTTCTATTTGCAGGTGTGGCCTGTAATTAGTGGCTCATTCACATCAACCAGCTCTCTCATTGTGCTCCCTCTGGAGTCCCCCCTGCTTCCCCCAACCAAGGCCTGTGGAAGAGCTGACACATGAGCATTATCTCTCCCACCCTGGGCAGACTGCGCTGGGCTGGGCCGGGCCCCGCCGCACCGGGTGTAGCAATCGCCCCCATGCTGCTGGAAGATAACAGACGTAGTAATGAATTCCAGACTGCTGACACAGCAAACTCTGCCGCGGAGTAGATCACCCCAACAACGCCGGGGCCAGAGCGCCCCGTAAAAAACGCACGCCATCAAACAGGCAGCCAAGTGCCGTGGCAGCAAAACTCAGCCAACCAAGGAGAGGGAGCTGCAGGGGAGAGTGGCCTCAAGACTGCTTTTTGTTTAGTAAGCTGGTTCAAATAACCGGATCATTATATCTCTGGTCGACCATGTTGGAGGTGATGCTAAATTACATCAATGAGAGATCAATTGAGGCTCATAAAGTGAGCTTCAGGTCATTCACCTTTTATAAAAACACTGGCTTGTTTTTCATGGTGGTCTGAGGAGGCAGCATGCTGTTGGTGTGGGTGGAAATGAGCTTGACTCGGTTGGACATTATGCCACGTCACAGTTTCCTCTTAGTGGGGTTATGAATGTAAAATTTTATCACATTATGATGCACATTTAGTGCCATTTATGATAAAAACAACAATAAAATGTAAACTAAATTCAAGATGGTCACCTGTAGGGGTGAGTAAAAATTAGAGTTGCATTGATCCCTTAATGATCTCTGTAAATTGAAAATTCTTCTATATCTGGCAGATCTGTTCAGGCTAATTCTATTGTTTGTGAGTGAGTGAGTGAGTGAGTGAGAAAGAGCTCTAAATATATTTTACATATGTAGAATTTCTAACTTCACTTTCTGAACCATTTGAAAAAAGGTTTGTTGAAGTTGATTTTTACGTGTTTGACCATTATGTTTATTTAACTTTGGCTGTTATAATCCTAATTGCACTGACTGAACCAATTAAAATTGTGTTTGTATATTTGTGCCCAAGCTTGTGAGGCTGTTGGTATATTTAAGCATGCTGTACAGGTGCAGTTTTCAAAAAGATTTTAAATTCAGTACATTTATGTCTGTTCATAAAAAACATAAACATTTTAAATCAATTCAGCTCAGTTTTTCTGTATTGGATCGATATTGGCCGATACTGAACCTCAGATATCTGTATCGGTATCAGAAGTGAAAAAAGTGGATCAGGTCATCCCTAGTAAAGATATCGATTCGTCAATGCGTTACAACAATATTTTTTTTTCAATTCAATATCAATTTGGGTGAACCTGTGAATCTTGCTATGTCATCTCTGTGTCACATATGAAACACCTGGATACAAAGATGTGAAGTATTTAAAGGAATACAGAGTCAAATCTATTTGTGACCCAAAGAGTTGAAATTGACTTGAATTTTGAGGTTCGTAACAATACCCACCCCTAGTCTATGGAGATTTAAATCCATCATTCTTTTTGTTCATCATTGTCTCTAAAAATAAATCCTGTTACTAAAAACACAGCTGACTGCATCGATTATGCCATGGTGCTCATGAGCAACGCACAATAACTGCACTCCATATTTCAGAATGTAAACGCTGCATTCATTGACGCTGCATAAACGGTATGAAAATATTGAAATGACAACTAAATCTGAATCCCAGGCATACAACTAGTTTCCCTTTTATTGTAACAGGAACTAATTCTTGTCATAAAAACGGTTTTGTCTCCTTGCAATGCTGAACATGCCATACATCTTAGTGTATTCTACTGAAATACTATAAACTGATTTTATTTTTTTTTTGTGTAATTTTGTTTTGTTTAAAAAGAAACAAAACATAGTTCACAATATTTATTATGACACAAGGAATACAAATCACGTTACTTTCGTCCTGTAGAAGTGTTGGTGCTTGTTCTTATTTTAGACTAGGGATGTCCAAACTGTGGTCAGGGCCAATTAGGACCCCAAAACTGATGATGTGTGGCCTGCCAGCATTGGTAATTGAATCAACCAAATTTTTGTTAATTTATTAAACCCGACTAATTTTTTTTGAATGCTGTAGAGGAGTAAAAAACACTCTAGTACGATTTCTTGTGTGATTTTTATTTATTTGTGATATTTTAAGCCTTCTAGGTCTCTCTCTAATAAATAATCGTTTATGGGTGCAGCTGAATAAATGCAGTTTGAGTGGTCGATTTGACTAGAAAAGATGCATTCAGGCCATTTGTCGTTTAGGTTGTACCACACTCTTGATGATTAGCTCAGTTTATTAGCAAAAACCGGAACTTTGAGGATTTCCAGGTGTCAGTTCCTGCACTTATTGTAGCCATCATTAGTAATGGCTTTCTGGCAGAGCAAAAAACAAATTGATATATTTTAGTAATTAAATTTTTATTGTCTCTTAAATACTTTTCATGGTACATAAGATCAACAAGAAGAATATTTCTGTGGAGAGCTTGCAGGCTTAAACACTTCTCTTCATGTCTTTTGAGAGACTCCTGATGAGTTAAAGCCTTTGCATGAGCCTTTGTAAATGAAGTCTGGCAAGACATGAGTAAGAGTCAAGTTTTGCCTTGGCAGCCAGTGCTTCTCTTTATACATCATAATAAAAAGATTAAAAAAAACTAAATCCTGTCGATCCACCTGCCCACAAAGGTTCACAAGTAAAGAGTTATTGCTGCTGTGCCTTAAGATGGCAAATCAAAGCCCTCAGAAAGTGGAACATGTGGAGAAAAGGTCTCGTTTTTGGACTCGGTTTGAGCTCTTTTGTGTAAAGGTTTACCTTTTGCTGTCCACATGTGCATGTCAGGCTCTTATTTTAGGATCATAAAAGGATGTGAAGTGCCTTTGACAGTAAAGGAAAACCTCCTGTAAAGACTTGGCGCTTGTTTGCAGGCCAAGGTCAGTCGAGCGGGGATTTTTAAAGTTGTGTTAATGGAATTCTTCCTGCAAGTGAGGATGAAGAATAATGTTGAAAAAATGTGGAAAAAAAATTGGAATAACATGCAGGAATGGTGAAGTTTCTGTATATTTCCCCCCAGTGCTGAGACTACAGCATCGGACCTGAAGCAGCTACCAGTTCTCCCCACCAGAGTACTGAGGGAGCATCCGTCGCTTAACTACTGGTAAGAAACCTGATCACGATGTCTCTATCAACTACAATAAGCAGCATTCAGAATCCATTTCAAGTCTTCCTGAGTGAGTGGTTTAGAGCTGCACCTAACAGTTATTTTATCAATCGATTATTCTGACAATTTATTGAGTCATTGGACAAAAAAAACATGGCACATTCTGCAGATTTTTCATTTGACTGCCTGTTTGGTACAATATTAAAAGTACATGTTTTTCATCTTAAATGCAAAATGTATATATTTTTTGTCCAGTTTAGGCTTAATTTCTGCTCTGAGGTTATTCTTTTAGCAGTTGGGAAATTTTAGAGTCTGACTATTTGATTATTAAATTAGTTGCTGATTATTTTCATAATTGATTCATCACAATTAATTCGATTAATTTTTTCAGCCCTACTGTGATTTCTAATTATTTATGCTATGGTCTTACTTTGAGTAAGCATGTCCTGTTGAGAATCATGATGTTGGTAACGGCATCCATGTGTTTTCCTGAAGCAATACAGATCCTCACCTTCTCTGTTAAAGCTCCACAAAACTGCTGAGTCAGCCTAAACGAACAGCCGAGCTGTTTTTGTGGTTAATAATACCGTTTTTCCCCTCTGGCTTCTTGCACCTTAACATTCTCACAGAAACTCAAACTAGCTAGCTTAGAGTTTAGTCAACTAGCTTGCAGCATTCAAGTCGAAGTGTGTTGTTGTCAGGGCTCATTCAGCTTTGAAGTGCTCAGGCATGTTGATTGGAAAAAGGTCGCATTTCTGAGTTCCTGCCTGGCAGTCACCGGTCAGTGCTGATCAGAGAGCTTCCAAGCCTGCGACCAAAACTGCAGATAACAGCAGCTGTCTCTTCAACACAATGACCTGAACTGCACCACTATCAGCAGCTGCCACCATTTGAACCAGTCACCTTGGTTGTATTTGAAATGATTTGCAGTGCACAACTAAAAACAATACATGAGCCTGAAATTACGCAATTCAACAGAAGTACAGCACTTCCCTGATCACTAGTGTTTACTATAAATATGTGTTGGACATTATACGTCGCTCACAGCTGATACTTTATCTCTCCACTCAGGAGGAGGAACTGTAATAAAATATCTTAAAGTAGATTATTTGGAGTTTTGAGTGTTGACACAAGTTAGCAGATTTGGACAAACTGAGTAGAATCTGTTTAGAAATGCTTTTTGCTGTGTATTTTTTCTTGTAAGAAAATTATAAAATTGTTATCTTACTGTAAAAGTGTCATAATATATTGCTGCCATATGTTTGATATGAGAGATGAAAAGCAACCTTAGCCCTTGCTGATAATCATCTTTGTCCAAACACTCCACTGTTAGTACCTCATCATCATTAGCTTTAATTGAGATAAATTGTAGTGCAAGTTTATTTAATAAATGTTTAATTTGCCTCAGATGTGAAAATTAAGTTGTGTATTTTTTCTATTAAAATTGAGTTGCACTGCCTTATGGATTAGTCATAACAGAAAGTTGAATTGACAACAAAATGTGACAGGGTGAGTAATGGCTGATTTGTTTCTGAGCAGCCCTGTCAACTCTGAGTTCATGCGGTGCCGTGGCATGTCATTACGTAACACTTGGAAGGTCACATCAGCTTCCAATCAGGACCGTTTGAACGTCCATGAGTTGCTTGAAACAGGATCGGGGATTGCTGCTCACTGGGTCTATCTGAAGCCTTTACTTTATCAAGCTGCTATCAGCTGGTAAAGTTCTGCTCAGCTACGAACACATGCAGACGCACATATGCTAAAGATGTGAGCATGTTTTCTCCAACATGCTAACAATAAAGCATTTCTACTTTATTGTTGGTATCTACCAGATAATTAGAATGCTTACATCTTGTAAGGCACAGCGCTTCGAGTTTATACATGGTCCACACTAGGGCTGTAGTGATACAATAATTTCACGATACGATACAATACACGATATTCTGCTCACAATACGATATATGTTGTGTTGTGAAGCAAGCAGTGAGTGAGCAAGATGACAGTTGGATGTTACGATACTTGCGGATGAATATTGATTTTTTTTCTAGGACAGAAAATATCGATATAAATAGCAAAATTGGTATTATAACACAGCCCTAGTTCACACGCCTTGATAAACAAAGCCAAAATAGTTTTTGTTGTTTTGTAAAACTTACAGTTATGCTTTATGCCTGATGCATTTAAGAACATCCATCTACTCATGCTGAGTTTAGGTTTGATACTTCAAGCATGTCTGCTTTGAATGCTGTAAAATGTATGTGCACAGAGCTGATCACATGACACAGACAGGGAGCCATAGCAGCCAATACATCTTGTTTTTTAAAACTGTCATGTTGAATGGTGAAAACACTCACTGAAGTTAGTTTAAGTTACATATTTGTTTGGCCAAACCCAATTAAAAAAAAGCTGAAAATGTTGAATATTGTCTGTAATATTGTTTTTAAGGTATTCAAAAATATATTGTGTTATTATTATTTAACAATATTGTCAAAAAATATTGACAATATCGGCCAAAATTGGAATCGGCTGTTCAGGCTTTTTAAAGATGGATGATCGACCATAACACTCCAATCGGTCAGAGACATTTAAAAGAATGCCCTAAGTGCTGTTTTGACCACATATTTCACAGGTCAAACTCCAGTCCTAGACGGCCACTGCCCTGCGACCTTTAGATGTGCCTCTGCTGCACCACACCTGAATAGAATAATTAGGTCATTAGCAAGGCTCTGGAGAACTGATCTACACAACAAGGAGGTAATTAAGCCATTTCATTCCAGTGTTTTGTGGCACATCTAAAAACTCCAGGACAGCGTCCCTTGAGGACTGGAGTTTGACACCCCTGAAATAAATGACTAAACTCAATTGATTTAGACATGAGAAATAGGCCAATAACTTAAAGGTGAAATTATTGTGATCTCATCCTTTTAAACAGAAGGTTGTAGGCCAGGTTCCAGTTATAAAGTCGACAGAGAAGCAGGTCTCTGTGTTTACAAACCCGTTACTAGGAGGATGTTTTTGTTGTAAAGCGGCTGACTACACTCTGAACTTTAATTACATTTATTCATTAGACTGGGAGGTGCTGAGAGCTGCTGGTTGTCTGAGGCATTCCTCAGACTCTCCAATCCACTCCGCCGCCGTTGATTTGCAAGCCTGTCTCTCTCCGCTCCCTCTCACTGATACCAAGCAGATGCATCCTCGAACATCCTCATTGGGAATGAGCGGAGACATCACCATACGTCCACTTTTATCTTAACGTCTGAGAGACTGCTCTGCGCTAATAAAAACTGATTATAGTGAGAAGTAAATGGGAGGCATTAGAATGGTTAGTAGATGAAAGTTATCAGCGGGCCAACGGGCTAGACTGCATTTTCTGCATGAACGGACTGAATGTGCTTCAAAGAAAGAGCCTCGCATAACAGTCCCTCTGTGGCCACAATCTGTTACACTTGACGGATTATTCATTAAATGTTTTATCCCCTCATCCGTAGTGAGGAGAGAGTGATTGAACATTACAAGAAACTCAAGGGAGTGACCAGAGGACAAGCCATCGTAAAGTAAGTTTGGGAAACAAACAGAAAAGACTGTATGTGTGGTGAAGACGGACAGTGTTGCCTCAGTCTGTCTCTCCTTAGAGTCTGCATGTGCTTGCACCTCTTTAACCTCATGTCTGCACTGTGGTGGCTGCAGTTAGAAGAGGTGGCTGTCAACATGCCAGACTGTGTCATTAATTAGAAGGGCTGCTTCTATAGTAGGCAGCCTGCCAAGCCTTGGGAAGCATGGAAGTCCTCCATCGTGCTTTCCCTGGGACCAAATGATTTCTGTCCTTGAACTGATCAATGGACTCTCCCCTCCTCTGTCACAGCCCCCAAAGCAAATCGATCAGCTTGTCATTGTAAATGACTGCGGCCTCTCGACGGCTGGATCTTAAATCCCCGTCTGTCAGTTGTGGTACAGATATCAGGTGACAGTGATGAAGTGTAAGTAGCTGAATTTCTGTTAACCTATTCCTCTCTCGCTGTAGATATCTGGCCCTGGTGGAATCTCTGCCCACATACGGAGTTCATTATTACTCTGTGAAGGTAACAGCACCGCCCTAACACATACACCAGTCTAAACTTTGAACAGTCATACATTGTCTTACAAAAGGATTTCTTATTAGCGATGTACCGATCCGATATTAATATCTGCATCATTCCAGGTAGTGAAGAAAATTCTAGATCAGGTATTGGTGACATTGTCGTTTTTCTTTTTTTCTCTCCATTTAAGTTTGCAATTTCAGAAAGTGGTGCCCATCATCTTTCTGTCCCTGCTAAAGAGAAGCATCCCCACAGCCTGATGCTACCACCACCATGTTTTAATGTGGGGTTCCAGATTAATTGCAGTTTCATCAGGCTGCATTTTGCATGAACCCCAAAATGTTTAAGACTTTTTTCATCTTCTACATGTTTTTTTGGGGTTTTTTGGCAGCAAATTTATAAGTGAAAAAAATGCTATGACTTGTTTCTTCTGCCAGTCTTTCATAAAGACCAGATTTGCAGAGTGAATGACTCATCTGGTCTCTGTAGCTGAATTTGCAACTCTGAAACATCTGTATGAGCGTGGTTTAGTGAGTTTTAGGGAACGAAGTGATCCGCCTTTCCCCGACCAGGCCTTATTAACTTAAGGTATTTTAAAAAGATCAAACAGCGATGTTAAAATGTCTCTGTCAGCTTAGCAGGCTTTTGTTTTTTTTTGTTTCGTACCTCTCACGTATTTGATCTCTTCTTGTGTTACCATTTCTCTGATCTTAATGAGATAATAGCTTCTGTAATGGGCCTCCTTTTTCAGACTCCACCAATAAAGCTTGCTCTAACGATTCTTATGCTCTGTGTGTTTTTTTTTTTTTTTTTTTTTTTTCATACAGGATAAACAAGGAATACCATGGTGGCTGGGAGTCGGCTATAAAGGCATCGGCCAGTACGATTTGCAGGATAAGCTGAAACCAAGAAAGGTAGAATTATTCACAGCTGTTGTATTTTTTTCATGTTTCCCAACTTTCATACCTCATTGCTTAAGCACTTTCTTTTGTTTTTCTGTTTTTTTCCAAGCCAATTAGAGATTCGGTGTTTCACAGTTATTCTTTGATTACTTCAAAAACAAACTTGTTGTTTTCTTACAAACCACATTCAGCTCTGGACACAACAGATTACAGCAGATTAAGGAAAAAATATTTAGCATCTCTAAAACTCTACATTTGCTGCTGGAGCCGCCGGCATTATCACACTTTTTTTGTGTAAGTAGGTGAATGATTTATCAATATGCTAAACAGGCGTAATCTGGGTTTCTGATTCCCAGGGATGGAGGAAGAGGAAAACAGATGGAGAAAAATAGTTTAGTGAGTCACCGTGTCCTCGGTGCACTCAAGGCTGTGAAGTGTCAGAGCAAACACTGAGAGCGTCAACACCAGCAAAATGATTGGGAAATAACTCAGCTGACCAAGTGTAGAAAAGCAATGCAGGAGGAAAGTCCAAATGAATAACACAGGGTCTACTGTTGTTTCACGATTTAAACTGGGATTAGAATTTTATATTGACCAGAAGTATTTGATGAAATACACCAGAAATGTGTGCGAAAGTTATTCCTTCCCTTCTGCCACAATTTTGTGTTAATTTCTCCTGAGCCGGTTTCATCAGACTGAGCCTTGCTGCTGCATGACAGGAACCTGTTGATGTAGCAGGGTGTGCTGTTATGCTGAAATCTGAGTCATTAATGGGCAGAGGCACAGCATGCTGCTCCTCCGTTGTCCTCCTGGACGTGTAATTATGGCGCTCCATGGGAAGCTGTAGAGCACTGGGACAGGTTTGGCCCTTTGCCAGCTGTAGAGGAAGGAGGGTAGGGGGTGTTGGGGTATAAAAGAGCTGTGGGACAGTGGTGAAAGTCTCAGGATGCTGGAACGGTTCAGAGAAACAGACTGTTCTGTTTCTGTCTCCTCAGCTCAGTGCGGTATCTGTTAAATTAGAGTTTCCTGGGCAGCACAGACAGTGCCTTGTGTTTGACCCGAGCCGTCCCCTCTTGCCCTCTGACCAGCCCCTCTCAGCAGGCTGCATTCATTGTTGTAATCTGTCTGTTTGGGTCTCAGCGAGAACACAATTGATCAAACAGTACAGAGCTGTTGCTTGCGGTGGCCGGCGATGCTGGGATTGTCCCGTTGTTACTGGTGTAAGGTCGGTTAACAGTTCACATTGTTCTGCTTTTAGATGCATAGAAAGTAGCATTGTGCTACAATTTACATCAAAACCAAGTGAGAATGCTTTAAAAAACATCCATATCTGCTGGGATCAGATTGTGTGCATTGAATCTTGATTCTAATTCATCATTTAGAATGAGGACTAATTATGTTTGCTTCTCCAATGTTAGTCTTTTTCATCTCCGCCTTGAGGACTTTGTACCTGCTTCAGGAGCCGATGATTGAAATACATTTTCTATAATCTACTCATAGTTTAATGTTATGTAACTCCAATAAATCATGTTCACCAGCAGGGAGTCGCTTCCTGTTCTGTGTGAATGATCAGAAGTCTGATGAAGTCTGGGTTTTCTTAAAGCTACACCTTTACTGATGTGAACATCCCGTCTACAAAGCCTGCGCGTCTAAAACGGAAAACTAGACTGAGTTAGAAGGGAGCTTGTGATTTTGTGAAATAATAGAGTTGTAGTGAGTCTGACTCTTAACAAAAGTGTGAGTAATGAAGGGAACATGTTCTCTGATGTTTGGTTAATTTATCTGACAGTTTCCTTCTCACTGTCAGGATTTCACAACTCTTGGTTGTGTGTCATTCTCTGGAAATGTACAGTGTTGCCATTGAGCAGCAGCTGGTATGTGATGTGCTGTGCGACGGGTGGAGTCAGTCCTACTCTGAGTCTGCACAAGCAAGTTCCAAAATGACCTTTAACACATTTTGCATCTTTGATCAGTGTCTTAAATCAAACGCCTATATCTGATTTTTCTTTGGTAGACTAGTTGCCCGTGGGGGGTCTTTGGGTTGTTGAGTGTGAGCTGGATGTGAACAGGCTGATCCCATCTAAAACCACAGGCGTTTCTGGCAAACGACCACGCTTCTTTAATTAGACGCTTGAAAATTACAAGAGAAACGTAAATAGAGCAGGAAGATGAATTTTGTTTGCTCTTGTCTTGTGCTTTTGGGTGTACGAAAGTTATTTATTTAGAAGTGATGTTGAGTCACCGAGTGATCTGTTGGACAGTTTCCAAAGGTCCAACATTAAGTCTTGTGACTCAAGAGTTTGAGGTGTGTCTCTTCGCTTACACGTCGCAACACCAGCTCTTCTCTTCACAGCCGCCGGAGCTCAATAGTTTCACAGGAGTGGAGTTTCTCTAATGATATGCTAATCCACTCAAGTGTTTATTGTTCTATTATCTGTTGGTATTATGTAAATTACTCAGAGTGGTAGTAAGCAGCATGTGGGAATTGGTGTGAGAATCCCTCACAATGAGGCACATCCTGCTGCCGGGTTCCTGTGATTCATTAAATTAGACTCTTTATTATTATTATTATTATTATTATTATTATTATTATATATTTTTATCCTCCCCCCAAGCCCCGAACAGTAGTTGACAGAGAAATTCAGCTTTGGTTTTAACATAATGTGTGATGATCCATAATGTTGTGATATTACATATTAATCCAGCTCCTCTATCCAAAGCAGGGGGATCTATATTAGGTTGGTTGCGGAGTCAGCACCATCCTAACATTCAAGCCTGTGTTATTAATGATTAGCTCAATGGTGTCCAATCTTTTTGCACTGGGAACCAAAACTGGCAAATTTAAATTATGGGCGGGCCACAAAATTCATTCAATTAAAAGTGCAGAAGTTATTATTTTTTTCTTTTTTTTTTAGTTCTACCTGCTCAAGAAAAACAACAACTACTTCTTAATGAAATTGGCATATTATTATAGATCCAAAATATACAAAGGGCTTCAGACTGTTTTCTTATTAAAAATAAAAAAAACATTTCCAAATTTTTGAGGTCATCAGCGGTTTTCTGCTTTGTTTGCCTGCTTTGTTTGTTTGCTTTCTTCTAGACTTTCAGTCAGAATAGTCTAAAAATCCCTTAAAAATCATTTTAAGGGTGACAAATAGCCCCTGGACTAGATTATCACATCAACTGTATTCAGGTATTCAGACCTTTTCACTTGTTCACATTTTGCCACATTGTAACTGCAAACTAGTTGATTTTATTGAACTTCTATATGCCTTGTCACCATTTTAACACAGGAATATGCCTTGATCTGGGCCATTCCATCTTAGTCCCAACTCCTTTGCATGGGCTCACTGAATTGCTCTGTAGTTAGTAGAGAAGCCCAAAATATCAATATCGGCCAATGTCAGTCATTTTTTAACATGCAAAGTAGGGGTGGGATTTATTCATTGTGAAAAATTGGTTTTAATAAGAATTTTTTTAATATTGTCTTGATAAATGTAAAGTAACAATGGTACAAAAAAAGCAGTTAACCTGAAAGTATTATCAGGTTTTAAAATGTTATTTTAACTCTTTTCTTAACTGTTCCACAATAAATAAATATCAGTAAACATGAAGATTTTTATCATTTTCACAGTAGAGTCACAAAGTATCACGATAACATTCTAAGTCCACATTGCCCACCGTTGCTTTAAAGTATTTAAAACTCGGGTAACCAGAAGCAGAGGTGAGTTTAAATGCCTCCAAACAAGAAAGTGTCCTGTTTCTAGTGAATACCTGCACACAACCTGCTCATCAGGTCTGACTGAGAACCAGGAAGGGGAGGAGGAAATCTGTGCTCCACCCCTCTGGGAAGCCAGAGGCAGCATAAGGTGCTGGTGATGTCACAGTGGGAGGGGATGATTTCAGGAGGGGGTGTGGTTACCTCAGCTGAAACTTGCAACACCTATCTGGATCCCTGAGAACAGACAAGAGGGAGTATTGTTCAAGGAAGCTCTAGCCCTGTGGGAAAGTCACAGTCAAAGGATTCGATATAAAACCAAAGAGAATTCCAGCAGGATCCGACACAAAACACCCGCCGCGGTAAGACTTTAAAAGTTGACAGATTTTCCTTTTTAAATCCTATCTGACTGGCTTTAGAGAGCTCTGATATGTATGCCGTTTATCTCTGTAGTGCTATGATAAGTTCGGAGTCGCTGGTGGTTTAAATATAGCCTTTGAGTGATTTCTCTCCAAAGACGTCTTGGAAGTTTAGTCCTCATTTGGTATGAAGTCAATTTTAGGGTTTTGGGCCTACAAGATTTTTTCCTGCCAAGTGTTTCCTGAGCTGCTTCAGCAAGCACAGCTGGTTCTGTGGGACAAAGAGAGGAGAGCGAAATACAACAAGAATCTGGCTCCCTGCCTGAGTAGGATCGGCTCCCTGGAGCTGGAGATGTTCACCTGGCAGCTCGACCAGGACTCTGATCGAGCGGAGTCAGAGTCCTAGTTGCAGATTGTTTCTTTTATTTCAGTCATTTTTCACCTTTCCATACTCGAGTTGAAAATTTAAAAAACACAATCCTGAAAAAACAAAATGAAAGAAGACAGATCTGATAAAGAAATGAACATTACTTAAACCACTCAGTGCAGACTAAGTCTGTCACCCTAAGCAATTAAGGTATTATGATAGATTAAAATGAGGATGGTAATTTTCCATCTAATGATTAATATTTTTTTATGGTCAGTTTTGTTTTCATCTTATTTATGATTTCAATCATAAGTGTTTTTATTTACAGTTTTTGGTCGTTTTGTTTTCATATTTAAGACATCTCCAGTTCCAGTGCTTTACAAAATGAAAGTTTATCGGTCTTTGAGAAGACAAACTTGTGTTATTGCAACACATTAAATGACCTGAAAACAACAATATTATCGTTAATCACTATAACTTCTGGGACAATTTATGGTCCAGGAAAGAATTTGCCGTCATGACATTCTCCAACACGTTTCAGTTGAGTCTGTGAGCAAAGATCATAAAGTAAAAGAAACGGTCACAATCACACCTTATTGGTTTGACAGCTTTTCACCTTCATAGAAATTGTATGTATGGAAGTTTGCACTGACACCTGACTACCTGCTCCACTGGTGCAAAACAGTCCAAGTTGCTTTAATATTTGCTTTTCCCTCTGGTCTGGGAACTTCTTCCCTCTCATGTGACAGGACTTGTAGCTCTGAAGAGTATATTTGTTTAACATCCTCATGTGCATCAGATGACTCTGAATGTTTGCATTCTGCAAGCCCACTTTTCAGTCAATGCTCCTGGCTTGTGTGCTCAGCAATATGTAATGCTGTTCTCTCTCTCTCTCTCTCTCTCTTCTCTCTCTCCCTTTCTTTCTCTCTCTGTCTGTTTCTTTGCAGTTGTTTCAGTGGAAGCAGTTGGAGAATTTGTACTTCCGGGAGAAGAAATTTGCAGTGGAAGTGAACGACCCGCACAGGTCAGCAGACGGGCCGCTTCGCTCGTCTCTTCTGATCCGAAGTGGCGCGTCCTTCGTGTTCCGTGCGCCTGTTTTAGTCGCCGCCCTCGTTTCAGATCTCCCGTCGTTGTGAAGGGCGTCTGCAGCCAGCGGCCCATTTATAACCCAGTCTTGATAGCTTATATGTTTTACTAAGTTTTTTTTCCCTGCTTTAATAAAGTGATTTTAAAATTCTCAGGTTGTTACTATCAGCTTTTAGTCAGAGGTTCTCAGCTACTCAAACGGTTCTGGTAGTAAAATTTATTATTTGCTCTGTTGGCTCTCATTTTTGTCAGAACATTTTTGAGCAGCAGGATAAACATTTCTTTCTTCCTATGCAGAAGAACAGTGACCAAACGAACTTTCGGACAAGCCGGCCTGGTTATCCACTCCTGGTATGCCAGCCACTCTCTGATCAAAACCATCTGGGCGATGGCCATCAGTCAGCACCAGTTCTACCTGGACATGAAGCAAACCAAAGTGAGTTTCTATGGTTTCCAGCTTGACCTGTGTCTACTTGTGTTGTTTTGGGTTAAAGTCATGAAGTGAGGTTTGTTGTTATCTAGTTGTGGTTAACATGACGGATAAGCTGTGAGTGTAATTCTCCACAAGGAAGATGCTGAATGATCTAATAAGGATTTTCCTGGAAGCCAAGGTGTGCCTTTGTGCACGATGCAACTGTTTAGTTTTTGGTTTGTCGAGCAGCGTGCCTCTACAAGGAAGTTAATTTGAACTGATTTGGTCGATAGCTGAGGTTTATTTTCACCTGATTGTATCATAAATAACATCGGAACTTGTGAAAGGTTTAGTTTGACGTGAGGTAGAAAGATTATTGCGGCCATGATGTGATGAGAGATTAGAGTCAACATATTGACCTGGTTTTCAGTCCCGTCTTCTGTGTTTCCAAATTATTAGGAAAAGTCATTCAACTAAATCTGTCACAATAAATCAATTAATCAGAATCAGAGTATGCCGTATAAATCCCCAAAGGGAAATTGTTTATTTGTTAACAAGCTACTCCATCTAAAGTGTTGAATATTAGCAAATACAAAATATAAACATAAGTGATAAGTAAAAAATATATACGTAATGTAAAATTGAAATTAATTTAAATGTGACATAAATATAACATAAATCAAATTAAATATGTAGGAACAGGTAAAAATGTTAGTCTGCAAATGAATCTGTAGTTTCAAAATGAACTGGATAACATCCAGTCTGAAAATGAACAACTTGTCTGTTCCATCACATGTGGAGAACATTGTTGAGAACAGTCCTAGTAAAACCGGATTATTCTATCATTTCAAAACAAATTGAGCACGTTGTGTCAAAGATCAGTTGAAGAGCAACAGTCAGGCCACCTGAATGTCCCAGTTTCCTTTGAAAAAGCTTCCTTAAAACGCTCCCTGTCCCAGTTCAGCATGTTTTTCTGCTCCGGCTCATTCCATCCTCCATCCCTCTGTCTCTTCTCCTCCCAGTCTAACATGACCACAACCAGAAGCTCCAGCGACATCGCCGTGGACCTCACCGAGCTCAACATCCCGCGGATCAGCAAGCTCTCAATCGTCGAGAGCAATGACCCGCTCATCATGGCCAGCAACGGCAGCCTCATCTCCACCGGTACGCACACAGCTCATCGGCTTCACGGCAGGTCTACGATTCGATGGTGACGCGTTGTAGTTAACTGAGCATGCGCTTCCTCCAGGTTCTGCAGACTCTGAAGTCAGCGAGGAGCAGAAGAAGGAGAAGATTGCCGAGTTAAAAAAGAAAGAAAAGGACCTTCAAGACACCTGACACAGAAGCTTAAAGAACTAAAAGAGATCTGCCTGAAGGAAGCTGTGAGTATCTGTAGGTTTTGGTTTAGATTCAAGTCAGGGGGATCCAGACTGAATTCTGGTTTTGATTTGCAGGCGATCACAGGGAAGCTGCCTAAAGAGTATCCCCTAGCAACTGGAGAGAAAGCCCCTGCGGTGCGTCGGCGGGTCGGGACGACTTTCAAGCTGGACGACCTTAACCTTTACGACCAGGTTTGTAACTCTGTTGCTCTGCTGTTTGTTATGAAGCTAGTCGGTTTTGGTTAATCTGTTATTGTGCCACATTAGCTGCCTTTACGCTACAAACGTGCGCCACACTTTGTCAATATCCTGCCAATGTAAAAAAAACACAGTTTCACCATCGCTGTCTTTCCATTAGTTCAGAAACGCAAATAAAATCACAAGTGAAAATGTTTGTTCACACAAGAAGTCATCAAAAAACATACAGCGCCATGACCCTCCAACTACTTTCAGTCTTCTTCTTCTCTGTGGTTTGTGTCAGTGGCAGTATCTGGTTGCTGATCATGTGACTTGATTGATGCGGAATAAACAGAAACCACTAAAACCTTTATTGAAAATTTAGTTGTTGTTTTTAATTTGCTATGTTCCTTTTGAGCAAATTTATTTTGAAATGTCAAAGTCTGCACTTACATGGCCGATGCAGTGTGTGTTTGTTATGGTGATGTGGTGTTGAAACTGGGATTAAGAGGCAGTTTTGTGTCTTAAAAGAACATAATCCTTTGAGTAAAGCACTTCAAGTTCAGGTTTGAACCGGTCTCCTCTTTCAGATCAGCAAATTACATGAAACCAAATCGAAATGTGAATATTTTAGGCTGACACAATAACTCTTTGAGTAGATTTCAATGTTTTCTTTGGAATCTCCCCTCTAACTGAGTGGGCGTCGTGTTTTTCCTGCAGGACCCTCATCTCAGCAACCTGGAGAACAAGCGCGCCCTGCAGCAGAAGATTGTAGAAGCGAAAGAGAAGCTGCTCAAAGAGGACGGCCTGGACAAAACAGTGAAGAGGACAAGAAGAAACGACTACCTGAAGTCCAAGGGGATCCTGGAGGACATCATGAGAGAGATTGGTACCTACAAGACAGGAGCCAAGTCTGCTCCGAGAGGCTCGCTAGTCTCAGCAGGTAGAGGAGCTGGCTGTTCGCTGATCAAAAACATGGCCTGTTTTTGATCATTTAGTGAAAATTCTTCTGTTTGTTTTTTCCCAGATGACGCTCAGTGTTCAGAGCTCAGCTCTCTTTCTGGCAGCCTCACTCTGGATGATGGTGAGCATGACGCAGCTACAGGCTTTTATAGCATCGTTTTATCATTGATCACATTAACTTTGTTTGTCGTTGGCACAATAAATTCTAAATAATTTTCCTTGAAAAAATCCCAACTGTCCTCATTGTCCGTTTTTTTTCTCTTTGTTCAGTGAGAGTATCAATAAGTGTGAAATTATGAATAAATGCAGTTAGCGCGCACAGTTTAGCGATACATGTCACACTTCTCTATGTGACTGGTGTCCTGTAGAATGGTATTATAACTGGGAATGTTTTTTTGTGTTTGTGTGTAAGTTTATAATTAGGTTAAAATTACATAGCAGCTAGTTTTATCATTGTTGCAATATATCGTGATAAAACTTCATGTTCAAAACACCCAGCCGTTTCCTCCATCCCTTCACCTGATGCTCATCAGTCTTTCCTTTTCGTCTCCTAGACGATGAACTGGGTTCCCAGAGGGAGCGGTCTCAATCGGTCCAGTATTCCCCCAGGCTGCACCAATTCGTGACTCTGGATATTTTTCACAACAAAGACAGACGAACCTCCGCTAACGACCAGCTCTCAGCAGGAAGGTAACATCAATACGCTCATTCAGAATCTCACAATGCCTAAAATGTCCTTTGCAAGGCTCTGTATTATTTTAAAAAAGTCTTAAACTTAAGTTGCTTTGATGTTTATCACTCAAATAGGTTGCAAACATCATGTTGACAACACAATCTGTCAAAATAGAGTTTGTCAGACAGATGATTGGGAAAACACACCCAATAAGTAGGGTGTGTGTGTGTGTGTGTACATGGTTACCGTTGTAGCTTTGATGAACCAAAGCAGAGAGCTAGTCGAGACCTGCAGAGCATATCAAGAGCTAAATTCCTGCCAGTCTCCTCCTCCTCCTGCTGCTTCTCTGACTGCCTGCCTCTTATCAGCCAAAAGGCACCAGCTTTAAAAATAGATGGGGGAAAAAAAACACATTGTGTACAACAGTTCCAGAAAGAGAGGAAAACGGGAAAAAGTGGAGCTTGTGATACTTACATCGCATAACTGTTGGCAAAACATGCCAGTTAGAAAAAAAGAGGAATTATTGCTTCACTCTTAAATGGGACTCACTCGTGTGAAGAATGACTTTAGTACTGTGTCAAACAGAGAAGTTACCTGTATTCAGTAAAAAAAGGACTTTGTCCCAATGAGTTGAATGACCTAAAAACAAAGTTCTTATCTCAGTTCCAGGTTAAATTATGACCCAGTCCAGGAATCGTTTCATTACAGCCACATTGATGCCTTATCAAGCTGCAACAGTCCACTCAGGCGGCCCTCCAGACCGCCGTCTGATAGCCGCAGCATGCCCCCTACGCCTCTCCTCACCCGCAACGCCTACAGCAGCACACAGCTCAGGTACGGCCCGGGCTTCACTGACCGGAAAAGGACGTGGCTTTGTTGATGAGTCACAAAGTGCAGTGATAAAATGTTTCCACTGTTTCCATCCTTTTTACTGTTTTATTGGTTTTTTAGATTAGAATGTAACAAAATGCTAAAAATAGACCAAATTCACAGTAAGGATGTTCTCATATTTGTTTCTCTTGTCCATGTGCAACCAACAAATTACTGGTCAAAGTATTTTTGTGGGTTTTACTAGGATCTGATTTCCTTAATGTTGGGAGACACTCGATCGACTGATGTTTGCACAATTAACAATAGTCACCACACTATCGCCAACTTAGCAATTTTTCTGATTAAAAAGTCAGAATTGGCAGGTTAAAGGTAAGGGACTGGCCCAAAAACTGCAATCAGTGCACCACTTATTTCACCTTAACATCAACTTACTTTTTTCTTCTCTTTTATTTCTGTAAATTTATGATGGCTATATGTGTTTACATTTAGAAAATTGATTAAAAAATATAAAGAAATCTAAAAAGAATAATGTTTTAAAAATTTTGAATTGGGCAAAAAACTGTTTGGTAAAGAAAAAATTTGATTTTTCTTCCCTAACCGTTGAATTCATCTAAAACTTCAAACCTGCTGTAATGTTTGGTCTCTAAACACACCTTGAAAACCGCAAGAAAGTTTTCAGTTCAAAAAAATCTCAAGCTAATTTTTGAAGCAATGATTTTCTGTTGGATTCAAAACTACTTCCACTGTTGAAGATGCCTTATATATTTTTTTTGTCATGTGTCATAGTTCCTTAAAACAAATCTTCATCATCTGTACGTGATTTGATGTTTCTTTTATTTTGTTTCATGTTTCTCTAGAACATTAAATCAGTTTTGATTGACTTTGCAGATCCGATGACGCCACTCAGCATTTCCACCAGAGAAGTGGGAGTTTGGAGTCTCTGTCTCAGCTCGTGATGGAGACCAAACCGCCCGTACCGTGCCTCACTGTCTCCGCCGCTCGCCGCTGCAACAGCACCGAGGTCATCGACGACGGCTCGTCACACACCAGCCAGTCCAGCGTGGAGTACAACGCGCCCGGCAACCACACCCAGCGGCGGCGGACGCGCGGTCGCCACAGAAAGGACCTGTACGCCAACACCGGCAGCATGCCCAACCTCGCGCAGCCGGACACCCGTTGCTACGCCTACCAGCCTCAAGGGCGACCCAACACCACGGCGTATTACATCACCGGCTACCCCAACCACCTGGAGCCGGAGCCGTACCCCAACAGAGTTTACATGTACGAGGACGAGATGGAGGGTCACTACAACGTCAACCCCTCCTACCACCACTACCAGCACGCGCAGCAGGGTTACTACGGCCACGACGTCCACCCGCAGTACGGCTCGGACGTTATGGACAGCGTTCCACACAACGTCTACGCCACGATCCGGCCGCCCAGGAACCGGCCGGCGCCCCGCGGCACCGAGCCGGTCAGCAGGAGCATGCAGAGGGCGCTGGTGGTGGAGCACCTGAAGGGCTGGTACCAACGCAGCGCGCCGCAGAAACAGGGGACGCATCACTACGACTACGACAGAGGCTCACAGCACAGCCTGAGCTACCAGACCATGCCGGCTCCTCATCCTCACAACCACAGGAACATGTACTACTCCTCAGGTTGGTGTGCCGCGCTGCACGCAGGAGGGTTACGGCCACTGAACAGAAGAAATGATTCAGATTTTAATCTCAAAATTCTGACTTTTTTTCTTCAGAAGATAAAAGTCAGAATTCTGAGAAAAAGTCAGATCTTTTTTTTTTTTTTTTTTTCCCTCAGTTGCCCTGATCCTCTACCACAGCTCTGCGTTGTGTCTCTCAGCTTCACGTTTTGCCTGTTCGCCCGTTAATCTGTACCATTCTTCTCCAGTGTCGTCAGCCTCCTCCTCCGGCGGAAACTGGCACATGAGTAATCGTGGAATGTCAGATTACAACATGCCCATGCAAGAGTCGTTCTCCTGTTCGTACAGCGCAGCTCCCTACGGCCACCCGACCCACAGCAGGTAAGGAGAAAAAAAACCAACTTCAGCTTTCCTGCTTATCCAATAAGCCACTCCCTGATCCTCCTGATCCCTGGGGCCACGTGTTCCTGGTTAATTTCCTAACAAATTTGAAAACTGCTGTTGTATTTTCCCCACAAAGCAACAATATGTAAATATTCTCTTCTGATTGTCCTGTAACTGCTGACTGTTGTCCCTGAAGCGTGCGGCTGTTTGCTCTGAGACGGAGCGTTTCAGTGGGATTACAGGATTACCATGCTCTCTCATAGATCTGCCACCTCTC
Organism: Poecilia picta; assembly: GCA_033032245.1. Lineage (NCBI taxonomy): Eukaryota > Metazoa > Chordata > Actinopteri > Cyprinodontiformes > Poeciliidae > Poecilia > Poecilia picta. The sequence continues at coordinate 6,411,495 of CM065357.1, read as the reverse complement.
AGCTTTTTAAAGGCTCTTGGTTCAGTCCCGACGGCCAGAGGCGTTTTTCCCCCTCTGGTCCCTCCTCCTCCTCCAGCCCCCCTTCCGGTCCCTCCTTCCCCTCTTCTCCGTACTCCCCCGGCTGTCGGGCCAGACAGGTGGTCCCTGGCCCCGTGCAGCAGCAGCTCTCCAGGGGCCACAGGCTCAGTAAGGTGCCTTTTGCAGAAGGTAGCTCATAGTAAGTAATCTGGCCTGAGTCTCCTCTGTTGCTGTGTCCCCACGGTTTTTAGTTTTGCCTGTTGATGTTCTTGAGCAAACGTTGCAGTTTTCAGATGTTTACTCCATGTTTGTCATGTATAATAAGGTTCCTGCATGGCTTATTAAAAATATGCCCGTCAGACCAGATGGCATATTTTGCAGTCACCAATCTTCAGCCGTTTTTTTCCCTCTGTTTGCTGTCGTCTGCATCTTGCTGTCCTGCACACACAGACGCTCCCTGCCAACGTTCTGTCATTCAACCATGACCTTTGCCCTCCTTCCCTCCTCAGCCCCCTCCCTGTCACGCACAGATGCCTCCCAGAAACTAGGATGCCGGGCCCTGCGGGGCCTTTAGAGAGGTTTGCCCGTGCCACTGACCGGGAAAATTTACGGCAATAATTTTCAGTCTCAGCAGACGAGGAAGGGTGAGAAAGAAAGAGTTTCGGTGGCGGTGATGTGTGGTTTCAGTCATGGAGCAGGACTAAAGGAGCGCTCCAAATCACTTCCCAACACTTCTTCTGATTGGCTCAGCCGGGTGTTTGGTGGTGGCGGGAGAGCAGCTGTGTGGCAGAGGGTGACCTCTGAACCTTGTGGCATTTAAATCTGTGCATGTTTGTAATGTCAGTCTGCATATTTTAGTGTAATGTGTTATGATATTTGACTTATTTAAAACAGACTAGCAAACCCAGAATGAGGGATGCACTGAGCAGAGATACTTGGGACTGATTTTAATTTTAACGACTGACTGGCTGATACCAACCCCAGTTTATGCTTAAGGTGGATATAAAGTAAAATATGTTTTTTAGTGTTAATAAAATGTGTATTTATTGTTTTATAAAAACAATCCCATAGTAATGTCCTCCAGGGTAATCTATAAAACTCAACTAAAAGGGACTGCAGCATATCTCATTTCTCCCTTCACAAGAAAAATGTAGCTCATCTCGTATCTTTTGTACATCTGAAAAGGGGGTTATATTATGCAATAGTCCAATGCTCAAGTATGCTGCAGATTTCTGTAGTTAATCACAAATGATTTATTTTAAGGGGTGCACCGATTGTTGATCTTTTAAAAGCCTGTCCTGCCGATTATGACATTTTATTCTTAATTTTTTTGTCTGAAAACTGACCTTGTGGGCAGGTCGGTCATACAGTGGACAGTGGCTGATTTTCAGACATTTGCAGAGGTAGAAAAGATCTGTTTCAAGTATCAGACGATCAACGACAATTAAGAAATTGGTGCACTTCTATTTATTAATAATCATGAAAAGTTGCATCATAGAAATACTCTCTTCATATGGATATAACGTTCCTGTGTTGGTCGATGTCGTAGCTTTTGTGATTCTTTACCTTTACTCTCAGTCACCTCCCTGATACTGAAAATAGCTGAGTGTTCTTCCACAACTTCCTCCCTGGAATGTCTTTTTTTTTTCTTTTCACTAACACCTGTTAGCGTTTAGGCATGTTGTCTTCACTAATCAGCCAATCAGGGTCAGTCGAGGGAAAAAAAAAAAAAATCAACCGATTCTTCTCATTGACCGATTTTTCTGTGCATCTCTTTCCAAAAATATGTAACTTGGATTGATTTTTATTTGTGATCTCACCAAACGTCTCCTAATGGGTTTTTTTTTGTGTGTGTTTCTTCCAGATCCACAGTGGATGTGAGCCACATGGACTCCCAAATGAACAACCAATCACACGGCATGGAGCCAGAAGAGCAGATTTTCTGGCACGAAGGCTCCAAACCAGGAACGATAGTCTAGTTCTGCAGGATTCCTTCACGTTGACGAGCCGTCATTGTGCCTTAGACTGCACTTACTAGTTTTGTTTTGTTTTTTTTCTAAAATGGACTTGAAGAATGAAGGAACATAATGGAACTAGCCGAATGAAGTGCAGAGTTTCAGTTTTCGGCTGAATGCAGTTTGCAAACCGATAAAAGGAGGTTCCAGCCGACTCCGCCGGAGTCGGCTGGAACCTCAGCGGAGCGTCTGTCCGTCAGGCCCGTGTGTCTGCGGTGGTCATCCCCTCTGCACTGAGACGGAACCTGCTGCAGACTGAGCGCTTCAGCCAGAGGGAGAATTCAGACTAAACTTTGACAGTGTTTGCCTACAGAGATGCCACCTTCACACAGACTCACACCGTCTCTGCTAAAAAAAACAAAGAAACCTGAGCAAAGACGAACAACTTCAACAACTGACCTGTTTTCTTTTTGTTTTTTTTTTGTTATTGAACACTGGAACCATGAAGGAGGAGCCAAACATCAACATGAAGGATGAACTCATTAAAATGAGTTATAAAAAACTATATTTAACAGTTTGTAAACTCTATGATTCATACAGCCAAGCCACTTCCTTTACAGTTTTTCAAGTGATCACCGAATGCAAAATAAGTGAGCCAAATCCTCATTTGTAGCATCATGTGAGTATTACAGGTCACCAGTTTGAGATTACTGCCACTTCCTCTTTTGTGTTTGTTTTTTACTTGGTTTATCTGATCCATGCTGGAAATCATGGGCCGGTGCTCGTCCGTTCTCTCTAGAGATCGAACCTGTATGCAAGTGTTGTTATTGTAAATACACTGGTTCTCTCCTTTTTTTAAATGCATTTTTTTATATATTTTGGGGGGAAAGCACATGTAATATATAGTGAACAATAATTGTTAAGCTGGTTCTTAGTTATTTGTATAACTGTGCATTTGTTTGCAATAAAAAACGTATTTGAGCCAGTGTTTTTGTCGCTTTGGGGGAACTTTAGTTCCAGAAGACCTGAATGATAATCCATGACTTCAAACTAAGGCGTTTTCTAAGATGATCACTAATTTTGCTTTTTAATAGCAATATGTGGTCTAAAGCACCTAATGTGTCATTTTTTTTCACATTACAAAATTCAAACTCCAACCTCAAAATTCACTGCATTTTCTTGGAATTTTACAGACAGCAAAGTCGTACATAATCGTGAAATCGAAGAGAAATAATGTACGTGTGACACAGTTTCACCTTTCATTCATGACCATGTCTCTACCAGCTTCTGTGCCCATTTTTCCGCAAAATGGGTGATTTTCAAGTCTTGATTGTAATTTTCAATTGGAATTTGACTAGGCCATTTTACCAAATGATTATCTGTTAATTTGATCTCAGCTCATCTTCGAACCTTTGCAGCCTTTTTACACGTTTTCCACAGATTTTCTAACCAGACGTGGAAGAAACTTCCACACAGAATGAAGCTGCAGCCTCCATGTTTCACCATGGAGATGGTGTCCAGGGTGATGCGCAATGTTTTATCTGCCCCCAATACGTCTTGAACACTTTAAATGGAACTTCCTGCCTCATTTAAAGTGTCCTATGATATTTTTTCTAAAAACTAGACTCAGAAAACTTGGTAAGACTTTATGTTTGTGCAGTGAGCTTTGAATAGTGTTAGTCCATCACATATTAAAGTTCGATTTAAACGTGGCTAAATGTGGAAAGAGTGCAACACGTTTGCAAAGCAAAACAAGAATGGCTGAACGAGTTGATTTTTAAACAGCCTGAGATCTGCTGCTCAGCTGTTTTCTGACTGTTGTGCTTAGTTGTCGGGCTGGTTTTGACCGTCCCGAAGCTGTAAACCAACCAAACCCGTATTTAAAACCCGTCACACCCTCTTCCGTCTATAACCTCTCCTGTCATCCCTGCGAATGACAAACTGCGGAGTTTACAGCTCCAAGCCCTCCCTGTAAGAGGAGCCTGCTGCTCTACACATGTCGTCCATAAACCCCCATGAACAACACTGTGCTGCTACACGCCTTCTCCTCCTTTCCCTCCCTTGTTTCCTTCCTTCCTTCCTTCCTCACGTTTTCCTGCCACCCAGCACATTAACTCTCTCCCAGCGCCTCTCCGTAACATGAGGCACTGAGTTAGCCTCATGTTAGCTCCTCTAAGTTAGCTTAGAGGAGGTCTCGTGCCTCCACAACCTCAGGGACAAGAGGGGCGCGAGCGCCCTCTGGTCCAGCTGCCTGCCTCACACCAGCTGCACCCAGACGCCACCGCTGACGTCTCACCACCAAAACGAAGCCCCTCCACCCCCACCTCTGTTCTTACCCTTCATTATCAGCCCAGAAGAAAACTCCGCTGATGTGGAGAAAGGCTCGGCGTCAACCGCAGTAATTTAGGTTCAGACAGACTTGACTCCACCGCACAATGACTGAGGTGAAGAGCTGGCATCAAATGTCTGATGTATTTACTGTTAATCAGGTATCGAGGAAAATGACTAGACTTTGCTGCGCCGTTACCTTTAGGGAGTAAATTAGGCCCTAATTTTTTATACTAACCTTATGGTTAAATGTTTGAGTCAACTTTATAGCCAACATTTTGCTTTTAAAATGTTCTTCAGCAGCTATTTGCTCATGAACACAAAAAGGGGGCGGATATTTCATTCAAGCCAGCCTGATGAGCTACGTCAGCCTTTTTGAAATTTCTCATGTAGACCCATTAGAAAGAAAAAGAAGTCATTTTCAAACCACACTTTAAAAGTGAAATAAGCAAAAACACAATAAATTACTACGTATATTTAGTCTAGCTTTTAGTGTATATAGTACACTAAATAAGATGAAATTAACATAACTTTTTAACATAGGAGCTTACTACCATGATCATCCTCATTGCTAAACATAGTAGTGGCAGCATCAGCCTGTGGGAGTGTTTTTTTCTTTTGTTTGTTTTGGGGGGGGTTTCTGCAGAAAAGACTGTCGAGAGTTGATGAGAAAATAAATGGAGCTAAAAACTGGACAAAAAATCAGCAAAAAATTATGAGGGAAAAAAAACTTTGAGCCTGTGGCAGAAATTCATTTTCCAATGGAATCCAATAGGTGTTAGATCAAAGCAAATTCTTGTTAGAATGGTCTAGATAAAGTCCTGACCTCAATCAAATGAAGAATCTTGACTAACACTTAAAAATAACTAAGCTCAAAGAATCATTTTGCAAAGAATAACACTCTGTCCCTTTAAACTGCTTTAAAACTCATTGGAGCTGATGACAATGTAAACGAGTTCATTCATGGGGGTGTGAATACTTCTGCTAGGCCTGACATGTAGCAACCTTTGGAGCTTCACTCACCCTACTGTAGGGAACAGTATGAATATCAGAATACAGATTTTGAAGGGGAGCTTCTTTCTCTCTGCTGAGTCGACAATGACACACACCTGTTGTGTGTGAGCAGCAGACGGCACACGCACCCACGCACACACACACGTCCAGCTGCTGCTTCATGTAGAACAAGGGCCTCCACTGTGCCCTCTGAGACATGACTTTACTTGATTCTGCTGCCAGCGGTGCTTGTGTTTACTCCAAGTTTTCCCAATATGGATGAGGCAGCAGGGGACGTAAATCACAGCTGTAGCCCAGAGGGAGCGATCGGGGAGAGAGCGGACCATTAAACTCAACAGAAACACTGGAGGTAGAGAAACAAGCCTGTGTGTTTTTTGGATTTTAACAACCCAGAATGCAACACGTGAAGAACCAGTGAGCCACTCAAATATAAACAACACAGATAAGTGGAGCGCTGTCCAGCTCGGCTTCCGTTTCCATTAAACTTTGCTGCAATTACCTGGACCTCATAGTTGTTTGCACATTTGCACTTTTAAGCCGTACATAAACATAGGCAAAAGGCAAATAATGCTCTGCATGGGATTAAGTATTATTTCCCAAGGAAGCTTCTTATGTACGGAGGTCCAAATGAGTCATAATTCACTAAATAAAACATTCCTTTTTGCTTAAATATGTCATGAATGATTTAATATTCAATACAAATTCATAATCTACTAATTTTAGAAGTCACTAAAAATATGTATTCAATTAAAAAAAATACTTGCATGGTGCAGCACATTGCATATTTTTATCTTTGTTAATTTAACTTTTTCTCCACTGTTTGTTCAATGGGAGTATTAAGAAATGGGAATAAGATTAAAAGAAGTTACTCTTTTTTATGTGACTGATATTTCTTACAGCCACTTTTACACTGCAGAAACACAATCTTGACGGATCTTTTGGTCTAATTTCTGGTGCAATTTTTTTTCATACACATGAAATTAGAGAAAACTAATTTACAAGTAGCTTTTTTAATCAAGATATAGGAGCTTGTTTTTAGTCAATAATAGTTAATATTGACTAATAAACGTACTCGCTCCACTGACAGATTTACTATTTCACTTTTAGCCACACATTTTTTTCCCCATGTAAAAGTGAAAGAAACGGCCAGTGAAATTAGTACTTTTACATCAATATTAAGGAGTTACTGTCTATGTCTTGCTGAGAATTTACTTGTAAGTTTTCTCATGTCAAGTGTAACTGAATGTTTACACTAGAAGTTAGATCAAAAATACGTTTGTAAGATTGTGTGTTTTTGTAGTGTGTCGTTTAGACACTACAAAACATCATGACATGGTGAGGTACCTCTGGTACTGTAATCATTCAGGATCTTTCAAAAACAAACTTTAAAAGATTTTTTGAATTAGGTATCAGAAAAAATGTTTGCCATCAGAAAACCATGTTTTGACAGGTTTATTTCATTATTAATTTTTTTCACAAGTGTATTCTTGTTATCTGGACTCCATTTTAGAGAGAGCAGCATCAAAGTATCTGATCTGAGTTCAGGGCCTTATTGACAGCAGATTAATCCACTCTGTCAGAAATGCTCCGTAATCTGCTGCACGGTCATCGATTAGCACGTCAGCGTTAGCCCATCCATCACCATCGAGGCACTGTCAAGATTAAAGAGGTCAGAAGAATTCCTTTCAAGTTTTCCCTTTCAAATACTGACGAAAGTGATCAGACTGAAGTCAAAGCAGGGCTAGCTCTTTTTGAATGATTCTCTTTGTTTTGCAGCTTGCTGGTTCCAGTCCAACTCCGGGCCGATGTAAACAGTTCCACTCGAAAATGTGAAGAGTTTTCCTCCTCCGTGAACTCGAAGCGCTCGTCGTCTTGGCAGCGACGCGTGTTGAGCGAGCACTTTTCAGCCTCGGTTGAAACTGCAACACTTGCGTGCCGCTTTCACAATTTCGCTCGAGTGCAGACGGAGGACTTTGCAAGACTGATTAAACACAGATTTCATAAACAAGAGGCTTCGCAGCGGGACATGATTCGCATAGCTGCGCAAGGTCTGGGAGGGATGGGGCAGTGAGGGAAGCACCCATGACAAGTTGAGACCGGAGTGTCACGAGATACCCTGAGGAGGAGATAACGTTTGTTGGTTTGCAGTCTTTTGTTTGTCGTCAACATGCCAGACAATAGAGAAACTTAAAAGTTGTTGCGTTTTGCAGAAACGCTACTCCTTCATTTTTCCCTCCAGTAAAGTCTGAATCTTAAGGAGGTTTTCCTCCTGCTGCCCCAGAGCCTCGAGCAAAAGGCCCATCGGAGATCTCTTCAGCCCCGCGCCTTCCATCTTGTTCTCCACCTTGTTCTTCATGTTGCGCAGGCGAAAGGAAGCGTGTGCGACTATCACTGCAGAGCAGACAGAAGCAAATAAATTACATTTCAAAATTTGACATCTGGCAAAAACAAACTCGTAAATAAACCCAGAGTATGATCTGATTCAGGGAGAATTTAGGCTTTGTTTACACGAGACTGCTGCCTGTAAACTGCTGGTATTAGTCGGATGCTGAGTAGGGAAAAGTTCCACATTTATCAGACGATACAGCCGAGACGCCTTCGGTCAGCTGTAGTTGCCATGCCAGGCCACTAGATGGCGCTATGATTTTAGCATGTCGAAATTGACCCTTCACTTTGACCACAGTAAACAGCAACCCGTCTCCCATGAATGAAGTGCTGGTGTAAGTTGTGTTGAAGTGAAAAGGTTAGAAACACAACAAAGCACGATCCTATCCGCCATTGTTTTAGTTGTCATCTGGCTGGGCATGCGTAGAATAAACCCCGCAGTTCTGCGCATTCGCCCGAATGTTACAAAACAGTTTTACTCTAGGCGCAGCGTTGGCGTGGCGATAGAGCGTGCGACCCATATTTACTCGACAGAGGGGTTCAAGTCCAACCCCATTGACTTTTGCCATCTCTGACAACTCGACCACTGTCAAATAAAGACCACCAGAAACAAACCTTAAAAAAAAAAGGAAAAAAGTTTCGACTTTGTGTAATCCGGACCACTTTTAAATGATATAATTCATAATCCAGTGTTGCATAAAGATTCTCCATCAACTTACAAATGAGAGGTAAAGTGATCGCCGTCATAAAAGTCATGACACTGCCGAGCAGAGAAATCAGCATGTAACTGGCCACCATGACGGCGATCACGAACAACGTGGGGTTCTGCCTCTTGAAGTTCTTGATCACGGCTCGGTTCTCTCCGGCCCAGACGGAGCCCAGGAAGACGGCCGACACCACGGCGACGGCTGTGAGCATCCCCACAGGGTTGAGGAACCTGCAGGACCACAGCAGGACACAAGGCAGGTTAAAGGCGGCGAGTTACGGTGTATGCACTGGCTCCCTCTAGTGGTTACATGTTTGAACTACAAAAACAACATTATCCCTGCACGTTATGACTGTTTTGATAGAGAAATGTCCATTTCAAAAGAAAGCTCGAAGCTGTAAAAAGCAATTGAATAACTGATTAATGGATAAGTCTGTTGAAAAAAAAATTCTGTGCATCTTGTGTGTATTGTGTGTGTGTTTTTTTTTATTTAACTGGCATTTGCTTTACATGTTCAGATAAAGGCAGCTTTGTGCTTTGTGACAGTGGCAGCATTGACACACCACCACCCATGGCTTCTGGCCAAGTTTATGACCTCTGTGGAAACAGGGCCCTTCGTCTTTATGCTGCAACCTAGCAACAAAAAGCTCAAACTAAACTAAGGACAAGTTTAAAGATTCAGATAGCATAAAACTATATTATTTTTAAGGCACAATAATAATGGAAAAGAGCTAAAGAAGTTTTAAGGAAAGCAGATTGTAACTTTTTCCAGCAAATGACAGTCTGAAAAGTGTAGTGGGTGAATCTATTCAACCCTCTTTACTGCATTTAGAAGTCTAGCACAGCTGAAAGCGACCAATAGATGGCGCTCTACCTAACCTGGAAAGCTGCATGATGACTCTGGAGGAGCTGCAGCATGTTGGTGTGCTTACAGACTGAAACAAAGAGTTTTTAGTTATGATGTATTCAATGAACAAAGGAAAACAATCTGAATTTTGCGTATCTGACAGTTTTCGTCCGTAGTCAGACGGGGAAAATGTAGAAGTTTCGATCTGTGGTCGATTAATGAAATGGTATTTAGTTTTCTGTCAGAATGACTGTGCACTTTGCATGTTTGAACATTTTTATTTGAAAAATTACTTCAGTGTACCGTCTGATGCAGCAGGGAGAATGGTAAATATCCATGATCCGGCCAAATCCCACGTCATCTTCTACAAACCCATATGCAGTTACTTTTGTTGAACGTTAACTGAGTGAAATGTTTTCTCATCTCAGATGGTTTACTCAAATTAAAAATCAAAAATAAATGTGTCAAAGTTCAGATTTGCTGATATGGAAATTATGAGTCAAGATGAAGTCACTGAAGAAATTTTCCAATGCTGGATTTGGACTTTAATCAAACACGCAAATGCAGTTGATTTGTCATCAGAGAGGCATTTCCATTGTCTGAGGAAGCAAAACACGTGACCCAGGTTTCATGACAAAAACCCAGGTTTGCAAACTTGTCGTGATCCATAGATAGTCCACCAAGATTTAACTCCAACAAATTAACAACCAATGACACATACAGGATGTTTGACGCTCCAGTTAAGATTGTTGGATCATCTGGACATGTTCAGACTAGTTGAGTCTTTTCCTGGACTTCACTCTACACCAAAGTCTCTGGGTCAATTATCTGTTAGTGTTAAGCACATGGCCAGATCCCAAAATTATAAACTTTTAACCTGCAGTATTTTTTATTTAATTTATTTTGTTCTCAAACAGCAGCAGAGTTGATTTCCTGCCGTTGCTTCCGCTGATCTTTCTAGAAGTAGGTTAAACCAGCAAGGCGACCAGACTGAGTCAACAATAATAATAAAAACATAACAGACTAAAAATACATTTCACTGTATAGCATTTCTTACCCGACAATGAAGAAAACAGCAATGGCGAGTACCAGGTAATTAGATTGATAATAAAGCAGGTTGCTGACAACTCGGTTGTTCCATCTTGCCATGTCTCCAAAATCCGGTTTGGCGAACCGTTCCGAGCCGGGGAAGAAGTCATCCCACGACCTGAGCGGTGCCACCTCCACTTTAGCCATTACAACCCTGTGGGTTACTTTCCTCTGACAGCTCAGTCCAGCAGAACCAAGAGGAAAAACAAACAGCTGAAACTTCCAGCTCAATCTCGCGAGAGCGAGTTCGCCAGCGCATGACGTGGCTTTGAAAACCTCACGCTATTGGACGAGAAGCGCACGTGTTTTTGGCCTAAACTAAAGAAGAGGCGCGTGAGCTCCTAAGTAAACCAGCTCATTATGTTTCTAAGGTGTTTTTAGCGCCCGGTACTAAGTTGTTATTTCTGTCGGAATTATTATGTTTTTGTTAATATTAGTTTCGACTTCCCATGGAGGTGACGCGTCCGCGCATCCGCCATATTGTGAGTGTGAGGTTATCGTTGGAAAGTGTTAGAAACACGGTTTTATGTAGAAAAGAAACTAAAGTTTACATTTAAGTAAGTTTCAATAACCTTTTGAATATGAATCACTGGAAATTAAAATAAGTTCTACTGACATGAACGACTGTACTTGGAATTTACATAAACTAACCATAATTCACATTTGAAAATAAAACACAAAAAGGGTAAATTATATTTCTTAAAATTAAACTGCATGGATCATTCCATGATTGATGAAAAAAGCCCTTTATTTACAAATTTTCTAGCATGTATTCATAAACTTTTAAATAATTACTAAATACCAGAAAAATAAGTTGTTTTTTTTTTAGCTCCCTCATTGTCAGAAGTATATTTCCTTAGGATTTGATGCCTTTAAACTGTATGAATTGGGTCAGAAATGTTGGTTATCCTTCCACAATATTTTCCTAACGGCTTACTGGAATTTTGGTCCATTCTTGCTGACAGAACGCGAGTTTGCCCAAAAATACCTTTAAAATTATTCCCAAAAAATGTTTTAAAAGCTTGAGGTCCGATGTTGCTAATTAAGCAGTCAGAAGCTTAAAACTCATGACATCATTATCTGGACCTTTCAGGTCTTTGAAGGTGATAAAAAATATCTATATTTAAGGAAACTCTAGCTCTCATTATACGCCACTATGAAACGTCAAAAACATTTATATTGTGCTCCTAATAATGCTCCAATAAATGAATGACTGCACAAACCTAAAATGTAAGAGAAACAAGGAATGTTCTGCGTTTGCAAATGTGGACCAACTAGCTAGACTTCTACAAAAGAAGATAAATGCTATGAATCAACATTTATTCTTTGACCAAACCTCTTTTCCCACCATCATTCTCCAAGTGGATTCTTGTCATCTGCAGTTTCAAATGAAATAGAAAAAAACAACAAAAAACCCCAAAACAGAACAAGTATGTAGTCCACGTTTAGAGCTCTATTGACTGCAAATGAACCCACTCTGTCAAAAGAACCTTCACACAGCTCCATAATCTACTGCAAGGCCACTGATTAAATTTTGAATGAGAGGAAGGGAAAGAACATTTACCCCATCCATCACTTTGGAGACACGGCTCAGAAAAAACACAGGAGAGTCAGAACTCCGGATGGGCATCATGGCTTTCCTTTTCAACTTTTCCAGATGGTAGACACTAGCAGTAAAGTATGTTGTGTAAACTTCAATCTCTATTGAAAGGAACTGTAAGTGTAAACCGGTGGAACCAACGACCCAATGAGACGAACTGAAAGTAGATTTGTGTTTTTATGTTCTTTATTTATGAAGCACAGCATTTTAAGATCACATGAACATGTTAAAGCAGATCTTGGAGAGGAAAAGAAAGGATTTTGTTCATTTTCATAAAAATGGCTCCATCCCCATCAACTTTATAGCATATGAAAGGACACTGTTGAGTTTTCTATTAGTAACATTAGCTACTAACAGCATCAAACCCAAAGAACACAGCAGGAAAAGTCGAGGTCTGGTGAAATGCTCTTGATACAAACAGAAGTAAACATTTTGGCCAGCGTACAAAAGAATATGTGTTACAACAATCAAAACAGTAAGTCTGAAAGCACCAAGATGAAATATGGTTATGGGAAAATTATGCTGACCCAAAGTTCAAACCTAAACCCAACTGATAATCTGGAAGTCTCCATCCAATCTGGTTGAATTTCAGCTATCTGGAAAAGAAGAATGTGCAAAACGATTCATCTCTAAATATCTAAAGCTGACAGAGACGCACCTTAAAAGATTTGAGGTTGATTTTAGAAAGTGTGGTGAGCAATTATTTTGTTAAACATTTCAAGATCACGTCTCATTATTTCTGCTAGTGAAGAAGAAAATAAGTCAATATCAAAACTTGATATTTTTTCAACGTGTGAATTGAATTCCGCCAATTTGGCAACAGATCTTAAAATTTAAAAAAGAAAGTCTTTGAAAAAGGCAGCAGGACCAAAGAGGCAAACCAAAATATCATCCGCATAAAGTGAGACATTTTAGTATTGCTCTGTTGATTTTGTTGCTATTGTTAGAATTTAAAAAATATGTGCAAGACAGGATATCGAGCCTTTATTTCATGAATAATTCTTAAGTTAGTATTTTCTAAAAGTGTCTCAAAAGAACTGAGAAAGCCTGTTGTAATGTCAAGACTGGTTAGCTTTCCTTGTGTTTCTTTTATTCATTAAATTACTCAGGACAAGCACCAACATGTATGTAGTTTTCTTAACCATGAAGCCTGTAGCGGTGGTGCACACAACAGATTTAGTGCAAGACAGAGAGATGCTCCTCAGAGCGGCGGAAAACAGCAAAGATGCAGTTTGTCAGTTATAGTCGATCCCTTAAAATCAAAAGAGGAACTTTAAAAAGGTCAATGAGCATAGAGGAAGCATTTTGTTTCGTCTGGGGCAAAAAAGTGCGTTTTTCAATCATTCCGTCTCGTTTCCTTTTCTTTCCCACGAGCCTTTATTAAAAATCCCATTGGTGACCCCTTCAGATCCTTGGCTTCTTCACTGCACGTCACCTCGCTCACGTTGCGTTTGCAAAGGGAAGCATGTGAAACAGTCACTGCAGTGCAGAGGGAAAGGCAAATGCTAATGTTTGCAATTTAGCAAACTTATTATTCATTATTACTGTATTATATTCAGTCTATTTTAAAAAAAGTAATCTTTTCAGTCTCGCCTTTACATAGAGCAAAAATGTAAAAGTGCCACATCATGAAAGTTGCAACAGATACTCTGTGCTTAGTAATAAGTGATTCCTGCTGAGTCAGCGATTGAAGGCAATCAGCCTTGTCTCCTCCGATATAAATTCTTTTACCAATTTAATTAGAAACCGAACTTGACTGCATTGTTTTACAACTTGGATTATTTTTTTAGGCTGCATTTGTAGTGAGCTGGCAGCATATAAATGAACTGAGTTGAATCGTAAACAGTTTTGTTTTTCTTTTCTTCCCCATGTCCTGTCCAAGCAGAGCAACAAGCAGAACTGTGCCTGAGTGCCAAAAAGGAGCTGAATAGTTTTACTTTCACAAGAGGAGCATTATGGTATTTGCTGTTCTTCACAATTCATATATATATATATATATATATATATATATATATATATATATATATATATATATATATATACATAAAGAAGAAACCTTTATCAGAATTTACTTTGCATTTATTTTAGTCTTTCTGATTGTACAGGCATGCACTTTCATACAGCGCAAGACTTTGGAAACTTTATTTAGAATGTTACAATCTACTGTGAGTCTTTTCTTTTTTACTTTTTAGAAGGTTATGGTCATGTGTTCATAAAACCTTTAGAAGGTTTAGAAATTATTCATCAAGTCTTACAATCTAAAAAATTATTTTAACAGTAGCATCAGTACTTTAAAGGCCCACTGAATGTACTTAACACTTTTGATATTTTTTTATGTAAACATTTTTAAAGACCACAGTTACCTGGTTCTATGTGAGGAAAATATCCATAAAGACAAAGTGACAAAATACAAAAGCGTTCCAGAGGTGTGAATACCATTTTGTCTGTTGCTACCAGACCACAGACCAGTTCTTCAAGCTTAAGGGTTTCATTGGAACTAAGTAATGACCCATCTTTCTGGTCCAACGTGTTTCCTCGTTTTACTTTGTCCATCAAAACTAGTTGTGAAAAAACATCCCAGTATTATTTATTAAATAGGAAAATTCAATATAGGTTAATTCAACAGGTTAATTCAATATATATATAAAACTATAAATGCAGTGTAAGACATTTCTTACCCTGCAATGATGTAAACAACAGTACTGAGTACCAGATAGTTAGTCTGGTAATAAAGTAGGTTGCTGATTAGTGTGTCGTGAAAGTCGCTGTAACCAGTCGGTGTTTTCCATCCGGGATAAAACTCCCCATGGCCTGAACGGCAGCATCCTGGAGCTGATCTCTGACAAATGACCCGGGCAGCGCCTCAAACTTTAAAACATGACAAGTCTCGCGAGAGACGTTTTAAACCCGCCTTACGTGACCGAAAAACTCTCACGCTATTGGTCGGTGAGCGCACGTTTTCTGAAACTTCCGGCATCGCTTCATGAGGAGACCAGAGATGACAGAAAGATAATTTTCGGTGAAAATTGTGTTGTTGGCTTATAAAGTGTGTCGGGTTTTTTTTTTCTGTTTCCCATAAGCGGCTGATGCTGACATGTTCTGACAGAGTACCAGGTGCTTTGAGACCGTTATGTACCGCAGTGAACTGTCCTCCAGTGACACGTTAGCCGGCTAGTTCCTCAGTTACTGCAAGCGAACCCAAACTGAGGCGCCTGACTTGTTCTCTCTCTCTCTCTCTTTTTGTGTGTGTGTGTGTGTGTGTGTGTGTGTGTGTGTGTGTGTGTGGTGTGTGTGTGTGTGTGTGTGTGTGTGTGTGATGTGGAGCAGATTTTTCAGACCTGCTGTGATCAGTCATAGTGTATGGAGGAATCTGTTCACCATGCGGCTGAAGACTAGCGAGTTCAAGTCTCTGTTCACTGATGGGCTGAATGGGATAGCAGGTGAAAACACGACTTGATGGGAACAAAACTTGGACGCAGAGTGGATTCAGTTTAAGTCACAAGTCTGCCAGTGATACGATACGATAGAATATTAATCTAACACAATCATTTACATATTTATCAGTTTACAGAAGTTTAATATTTTTGTTCAAGTATGATTTGAATACTTTATGTTAATTCTGGTATCAGGCATTTAGATTTAAAAAAGCATTTTTCTTCTAAATGGATAAAAATAGATCACCTTAAAGCCTATCGATAACCAATGTTGTTGGACAATAAGTTGCTCCAGAAATTATTGCGATAAATGATAATATCGTTATTTTGAAACTTTTTCAACTAATATATTAATAATTCAAGTTCACCCTCTGATTTAAACATTCACCCCTTTTTCTACCTCAAAAATCATTTGTAACCACTACTCTACTTATTTGTCATTTTGGTGTAAATAAAGCTTTGCTGCATTTGTGCGTTTTCTTTTTACCTAAAGAAACCTAAAAATCAGGACACTTTATCGACGATTGTAAGATATTTTGTTAGTTTCTCCTCCACTGACCTCAAGCTTTGTGAGTTGGTAAAAGCAAAAATACTGCTGTGCGCTTTATTTCTGGTAGTGGGTTCAAAACAGGTCTGTTGTCCAACCTGTTGTGCAAGTTGTGTTTGTTTTTAAAATGTGAAAAAATGAAAGACATGGAACAGATTTTTTTTTTAGTTTATTGTAGTTAGGATAAGAATGCTCTAATCTTTCATTTATATTCAAGAGCACCACCTATTGTGCATCTAGGCATGTCTGTATACTGTTCAGAGTTTTTCCTTAAAATTAGATTGGAATATTGAAGTTGTTTTGTGACCTTATAACATCTGGCAATGATGATTATACTAAATAAATAAAAAACAGTATCTGCCAAAATCGGAATTGGTGCATCGCTACTATTTGAGAATCTGACTTGTAGAAATTGGTGCTCATAGTTCATTATCCTGTTTTGAATGAGTCAGAATCTCGTTTCTCCAGAGCTGTTTGAGAAGCACCAGTATGAGCTGCGGATCGCCGGCGGCGCTGTGCGGGATCTGCTCTCCGGGAAGCGGCCTGATGACGTGGACTTTGCCACCACAGCCACTCCGGAGGAGATGAAGCGCATGTTCCAAGATGCTGGGATCAGGTTGATCAACAACAAAGGAGAGAAGCATGGCACCATTACCGCACGGGTAAGACGCTGAATAGTTTTAATGGCAACAGATACGAAAAAAAATCTGCTTTTAGTGATTATTTGAAAAGCTGTCTTCGTACCAGCTCTTTTTCTTCAACCTAAAGTGTTAGATTAAATGCCATAGTCTTGATACTTAAAGGTAAATATTGTTAAAATTGGTGACAGTTTGTCAAAGGAATATGTCCATGACTAAACCGTCATCTGGCATAAAGGAGAACTTGTTACCAAGGTTGGATTCTAATTGAATCCCTCTGCTACTGGAGATGCGTGCATCAGTTTCACCTCTGTCTCCAGAGGTAGATGGATGAATAATTACTGTTTGTTTGGGCAGGAGATCAAAAAAGCTGGAAGTGTACGCAGGTGAGAGGATCAGCAGGAATGTTGCACAGCCAGATATCTTTGTGAAACAGTTTTCTTCAACTTATTGGACACTGACTTCTTGTCTTCTGTTTCTTTAAAAATGAATGCACAATCTGTTTAATCATTTAGTGCTACAAAAAACCCCAACCGTCCAAACTCTGTGGTTCTGTATATGTTGTTTAAGATGAGTGTTTTTGAGGAATAAAACTCTTGGCAGCTTCATTACATAGCTATTAAAATAAGAGTTGTAGTTGTTGGCTTGTGCTCTTTGCCTCAAACTTTAGTTCTAAGGAAAGACAAAAGTAGGGTAAAGAAAAATGCGCTTAATGAATTGTTTTACAAACATGTGGACATGAATGATTAAATAACCAGTTTGATGAATCGAAATTGTAACCATGTGAGTTGTTGGCCCATCCTCACAACCAGTCTGATCAGTCAAAAGTACTTAGTAGATCTGAAGTTTAAAGGGATATTTATTACAGTGGCTCTGTTAGAATTAGTTACTTCTCCCCAGATTACAATTATGCCCCAAATTATTCATATTACTGTCTCATGGCAACCAACAAGTTTGCTGAGGTCTTGATTTATGAGGTTGAAGAAGAGTCAGTGAGTTGAATTCATGAATTTCATTTATTAATACCAAAATACAGCTGGCCGTAGTTCATGTTATTCTTAAGGGCTAGCAGAACAAAATGGCATCGGACAAAATTTTTCCATTTTCTCTAAGCTATGCCCTAAAGAGAGCGTTCCCTAGTGTGTCACGTCCTTTAATCTTAGCTTTGAGGGTGTTTCCTAACATGTCATTTCCTTTAGCTTTAGCTTTGCAACTAGCTATGAGATAAAAGGAAAACACAGAATTATTTATTCTCAACAGTACCACTAGCTAACAAGTTAGTTGCGCTAACACTAAAGCACTAATCATAAACATTAGTTTAGAAGCTATTGCTAAAGCACTAACTTTAATAATAATTGTAACAATGTTGTATAATCTTCTTAAATATTTATGTTTAAATATTGTAATTCAATGTCTGTGTTTTATTTTGTTCATGGATGTTTTTGGTTTGAAGTTAAGTTATTTGAGGAAAAGACAGAATGCAAGGAAATGGAGCTGCAGAGAAAACGATGTTCACCCACTTCAAAATAAGAGCACAAACATAAACATCTAACTATCTGAAGAATTAATAACAGTTGAAAACTAAAACTTCCAACTCAGACATGAACTGAAAAGTATAAAAACAGCCAAGTTAGTGCTTTGCTAATATTAGCTAAAGCGCTAAACAAAAAGTTAGCTTTGCTATTAGCGCACCAGCAGAAATGTTTCCACCACTGGAAATCTGGGTCATCTGGGACAAAACTAAAGTTTGTCTTGGAAGTTGAAGCTAACAGCTAGTCTGAGACTTTGCATTTGTTCAGACTGTTAGACAACCCAGAAACACTTCATGTTCTGTACTCTGCACATTTCCCACAGGAGGAAAATCATGGGCCACCATCTTCTACCTCCATCTGCTGTGTCATGGCAACATATTATGTATGTTATTCATACATAATACTTCTGTATGAATAACCATCTAATATAAACTTTAAAGGTTCATTAAGAGGATGTTTGAATTGAACATATTTGAGATTGAAGTTGTTTAAACCAGATCAACATCCACTTTAGACCTTGGTCCCTCCTAAGCTAACTGTTAGCGCCAGCCTGCTGGATCAACTGATCTGAATTCATACTGATAAACCCGTTAACATCTTTAAGCTGCAGCTTTAGAAGGGTACAAAAGTCAATCAAGTATAAATAACCAATTATTATTTTTTTAAAATAAATTCTTCTCCGAGTCATTTTATTGTTTATTCAGCCCAAATTATACCAGCCAATAACAATAAAGGTCCAGCTTTACGTGATGTTTAGTGAGCATCCTTTTAAAGATGATAAACATCCCGGGCAGCCCCTCTCTCTCTCTCTGTTTCTTTCTTTCTCTTTTAAACCAACTCCAGATAAAATCCCAGGGAGGAATGAGAAGATGTACTGATGGAATAAAACCTGGGCGTAATCAGCAGTTGGATCATTGCGGATTCAGCTTCATTTCTTCCACTGCCGTTTATGACGGTTGGTTTCATCTCACCGTTCAGCTGCAGGCAGCGTCCTGGCTGAGCGGAGGCTCTCAGAGATATTGAGCAGCAGCACTGAAGCCTTTAACGGAGTGTGTGTGCTGCCTCACATTCCTCAAGAAAGTTGAATCTTCTCCTCATCCTATCCAAACGGCAGATTAACAAATCACATGGAGCAGCAGTTTGACGTTATGGGACAGCTGGAGTGAATGCAATCAGTGTCTAGCGAGCGACGTGAACTAATGCTTACTTTATAGTCCAGCTTTGAGCTCACTCAAAAGTTTGTTGCAGCATAAAATAAGATCCGGATATGATGAGATTTGAAAATGAGTTTGCTGCGTCATGATGATGGGACAGATAGTGAAAAAAGAAAGGACAGCTAACAGTGACGGCCATTTTGTTGCACTGACCGCAGCTTCTGTAGAGGAGCTGGTGGGATTGTGATGTGATGCGCTTCACTAGCTGCATTTTTATCAAAATGTGTGCAAATCTTCTGCTAGTAAGGGATGTTACGCTGCTAATATTCTGCTTATGTCGAAAAAGCACAATTTCGCAATTGCTGTGTTTCCATTGAGTAAGAAATGAAATTAAAAACACACGAGAATATGGTTGTTCATGCTTTAAGTCATTAAAAATCATGGCAGCGACCAATGTAAACTGCTACATGAGATATATTTATAATTCAGCCACTACTGCTCATCATCTGTCAGCCATGAGAGGAGACGTCGGCTTCGTATTCAGCTATTGGAGCGACAAGCCCCTTATACTTGGGAGCGGCTACGTATGCGGCGTTTTGGGGAAATTGGGGTCTACGATTGGGATTCAAGATGCTCCAATGACCTCTGCGATGCCATACGACCATAAACGTTTGAAATATTCCACTTAATGTATCGAGATATTATATATGAGACCCAGTTTTTTTTTTTTTTTCATTTAATTATTGAAATAAATTCAGTTTTTAAGTCAGACCTTTGTCGTCCTCAGCTGCACGATGAGAACTTTGAGGTGACCACACTGCGAGTGGACGTTGAGACGGACGGACGGCACGCGGAGGTGGAGTTCACCACCGACTGGCAGAAAGACGCTGAGCGCAGAGACCTCACCATCAACTCTATGTTTCTGGGTAACTCCACTCCCGAACGAAAAGGAATTTTATTGATGAACAGTGATCATGTTTAATCCCAAGCGGTCCACTCTGCGTCTGGCAGGGCTCGACGGAACATTGTACGACTATTTCAAAGGCTACGAAGACCTCCAGAACCACAAAGTCCGGTTCGTCGGCAACGCTGAGCAGAGGATACAAGAAGACTACCTGAGAATACTGAGGTATTTCAGGTAGGCAGCCTCGCTTGTGGAAACCCGGGGTGGTGTGTGGTTATTTCTAAACAAGTGGTTCAGGTGGTCCCGGTCTCGTTGTTTGGTCCCAGGTTTTACGGCAGGGTGGCTTTAAGGGCCGACGAGCACGAGCCCGAGACTCTGACTGCCATCAGGGAAAACGGCCGGGGGCTGGCAGCCATATCAGGAGAAAGAATCTGGGTGGAGTTAAAGAAGATGGTGGTGGGGAACCACGCTGCTCATCTGCTGGAGCTTCTCTACAACCTGGACTTAGCTCAGTACATCGGTGAGAGACGTTAGACTTTAGAAAATACTAACATGAGGGCAGATTTTGATTCAGGCATTTTTAGAAATACGAGATCTGAGCTAAAATTGTTTATTCAATCTAAAACACACAAACACAAATGATATTAGTTGTTGCAATCAACAGTCCAAATACGATCAATGAGATTCAAAATGAAACGAAATAGAAATAACAAGATGTAGGCTGAAGCTATTCTGCTGATAAATGCCTAAAAAAATGGAGCCAGGGAGTAAATGAGCTTCATTTTAAATTCAACTTTTTCAAAGCCTTCACAGAAATGCGTCTAATTCTCCTAGTTGAGTTTCCGTTGATTCTGGTTGTTGGTCTCTCCCGCTACGCCCCAGGTTTGCCTCCAGATGGCGATGTTGATGAAATGAAGCGCGTATGGCGGAATGCTAGTGCCCACTCTCCCAAACCCATGACGGTCCTGGCGGCCCTGTTCCACAGCCAGGACAACGTGGACAAGATGGACCTGCGACTGAAGGTGTCCAGGGAGGAGAAGACGCTGGCTCTGTTCCTGGTCAAGCACAGGCAGACGCTCCGCAAGAGCGACGAAGAGCCAGACGACCTCAGACCTTTCACTGACTTTATTATCGATGTAAGTCTGCAAGAGCAACCTGATGATTTCTGCCTGCGTACCAAACCAGTTTTTCTTGTAAATTTTCAACCATTTTTATGTGTGGATGATTGCAGCCTTTTAGTGCCTTCAAAGGTTGATTCTGTGAATCAGCCTCTATCTCGTAAAACATATTTAAAGTACATTTAGTCCAATCTTTTCTTCTGCTGAGTGAAAGGGTTTAACGGCCAGAGCTAGAAAATAAATTCAGAAGCAGTTCATCGTCAAGACGAAAAACTTTCTCATTATAGGATTTTAAACTCCCTGGCACAATTATTGGCACTCCTAACATGACCTTTTAAAATAAAGGGAAGTGAAGCAACTTATTTTTTAAACTCTTCTTTTTATTTTGTTAAGTTGATCAAAGTTTGTAGAAACTTTGTGGCACCTTTAAATAACCCTAACTGATTAAAGACAACCAGTCAGGATTTGAGAACATAGAAACTAGAGGTGTCACAATCTGATATTGATATCGGAAATCAATCTCATATCAGCCGAAAGATAAGTATTGGATTATAGCAGCTCTTGTCTAAAATCTCTGATCAAAACACTCCAATAAAACCATTCCGCTCCAGAATTTAAGTCTGATCCAGCAGCGCTTGTATCTCACACACACACACTCATTGGTTTAAAATGTATTGGTTAGTTGATTAATTTGTACTCAAAGGGGCGATATTGGTATCTTATCGGTAGTGGATAAAGTTGTATTGGGACACCCATAATAGAACAATTATAATGAAATTGTTAATTGCCAGGTGAAAGGTCAGATCTGCTTTCACAAGTTTGAACCATTTGAATCAGTTTGTAAATAAGTCATTTCTGTAATATCTCTCACTACCCAGAGCCGGGAGCTGGACTCTCAGAGCAAAGTGTGTGAGCTGCTGAAGTATCAAGGTGAGGAGAAGCTGCTGTCGGAGCTCCAGAGGTGGTCGGTGCCTCGCTTCCCCGTCAGCGGCCACGATCTGAGGAAGATGGGCATCACATCGGGGAAGGAAATTGGCACCAGCCTGCAGGAGCTCCGTGACATCTGGAAGAAAAGTCGATACCAGATGGACAAAGACGAACTGCTGAGCCATGTGAAGCTTTGAATAAAACAGGAACTGGTCACCATCGTGGTTTAAATAGCTTTGCCCAAGTGTTATTTAAGTAGTTATCTTTATTTTAGACCAAGGGAAAAACATTCAATGGGTTTTTGTGTTACTTTATAACTGCACTGCTGCCAGAAATGGTTAGAGTAGCTGAAGCATGTTGTGAATAAGGACACTACAAAAGGAAGACTTATTACCGTTTGGCTTCTTTTTCCCCATTTTCATTTCGATTCAAATCTGCTCAGGCACTTTTTTTTCCTTTTTTTTTTGCAGAAAAAAGGCTGATGCTTAAACCCTTGTTTTACCACGTGTACGAAGACAAAACGTAGCAGCACAAGTTTTTGCGACGTCCAGTGCCTTGTACAAGTGTTCACACCCCTTGACGTTTTTCATGCTTTGTCATGTTGGAACCACAAACTGTAGTTGATAGGCTGACATAATAATGGTGGATTGTTTTAGAGTGGAAGGAAACTCCACTCTGTTGCTTCTAGTTTTCAAAATTATTTAACTAGAAATCAACATGTAAATGCTGTACTCTTACTGATTATTAAAATAAGGACATTATTATAAGAATTTTTCATTTTGCCAGTATGTTTCCACCATAATTTGTGTGATTTATCATTTTGACCAATATTGTAAATAGTGTGAATTGAGGCCTGTTGAAAGTCAATCCAAAAGGCAAAAATTTTATTGCCGCTTAAAATCTAACAACCCAACAAATATTGCTTCCAATAAATCCTTTTTATATACTTAATACTGAAATATGGATGGGGTGATGATTATAATTTGAGACATGCACAACGGGGTGAGAATTTACAAGGTGTCCATTCTTAAAAATTTAAAATAAGACCTGAAAATGTATTGGATTAATGAAAAAATATACGTTGGTCTTAAATATTAATCACAGGTCTTGCATTTTTGTCGTGGTAGGGCTCTTTAATCTCCAATATTGTGGGATAAGTAATGGTTTTTTGTCACGCGGGACTTTTCTGTCACGCAAAGGTTTGAGTCGCGCTCAGGCATGTCGAGGCATGTATGGAGTTACATTTGTTTCACAATTATTCAATAAAAAATAAATCATGTCAGTCAAAAAGTAGTATTCAATCAAAAAACTGTTATGTAACTAGAGACGGTTGATGCTACCGAAAATGATCAGCTAATAAACGCTAGTGAGCTTTTTTATGTGCAAGTACAAATGTATCGCCCGTTGGCTGGACGACATTCATTATCTCCATGGCTTCACTTCTCTTGCAATCTGTACGAGGCAGAAAAAAATGAATAAAAACTAAGTTAGGCACCATGGGGGAATGTTAGAGAGCCATATCCAGTGTGAGAAAAACAAAGCCGATGCCAAGAGAACAAACAAACCAGAAATTTAAGGGGTTTTTTTTTTTGCTTTGGTTGCTTGTTATACATATATATGCACCCCAACCTTCCCTTATCACTTATTTTCCTATATCCATTGGTTTTAGCAAGACAAATTGAGCATTATCCAGGGACAATGGAAGAAAATAAGTTTTTGTCTAATTCTGTATGAAATGTTAACGTGCATTGTCCCTACCAAATACATTCTAAATTTAGAGGGCTTTTGTCTTGTATTCAATTCAAGGTGGCCTTTAAAATGTCTAAAATTGGACTGTGACAACAGACTCCTATACATCACAGTAAAGAGGGCTGAGTCTTGAGCATTTTATTTTTTCGTTTGTCTATTGCCAACATTGTCTAATACTTTTACATCAAATCTTGATAAAAACACATTCACGTTTGTGGTGTAAAAAAAGGAGTAGGAACATTTTTTGTCAAGACACCTCAAGTTAATGGCTTAAAATGAATGAAATAAAAAACAGAAGTTTGAATAACATAACTCCTTTCTGAACAGAAATTCTACTTCTTCAAAGTTCTATGAAGATATTAAATATTTTCTGTCACACCTTTCCGTTTTCTCTCTACCTTCTCTGGTTGGAAGCAGCTCCTCCCTCCTGAACAGATCAGATATAAAACCATCTGCTCTCCTCTCTCCGCTCCCCACTTGACTTGAACCAGCTTCCTAGTTATCGGAAAAATGTCCTGCAATCTCCTACGGCCATCTTTTGACTTTTTAATAAGCTTCCATTCCACCTGCGTTGCGTTTGTCATATTCAACCGTCTCTCCACCTGCGTGGGCTGCGTCATGGCGCGGGGCCCCTCCGGCCAGCGCTCGTCGGAGTGACCGGCATGACTTGGTCCAGCGCGAACACCAGCAACGCCAGTTCGGAGTCCGTCCCGCCCGGGGACGAGCCCCGGGACGAGCGGCTGGCTCGCCTGGAAATAGCTCTGCTGTCCGTCATCTTCGTCGCCGCGGGGCTCCTGAACTTCGGGCTCCTGCTGGTGCTGTGGAAGCGGCGGAAGCGGCTCTCCAGGATGCGCGTCTTCGTCCTGCACCTGTGCGTCGCCGACCTGGCGGTCGCGTTCTTCCAAGTGTGCCCGCAGCTCATGTGGGACGTCACGGACAGATTCGTCGGCCCGGACATCCTGTGTCGCCTGGTGAAGTACCTGCAGGTGGTCGGGATGTTCGCCTCCACCTACATGATCGTGGCGATGACCATCGACCGCTACCAAGCCGTCTGCAACCCCATGGTGACCTTCCAGCGGAGGAGGGCGCGCTGGAACGGCCCGGTGTGCGCCGCGTGGTGCGTCTCCTTCGTCGGCAGCCTCCCGCAGGTTTTCATCTTCTCCCGGGTCCAGGTCGCTCCGGGGGTCTACGACTGCTGGGGTCAGTTCGTCGTGCCGTGGGGGCTGAGGGCTTACGTGACCTGGACCACTCTGGTGATATTCGTCCTGCCGATTCTCATCGTGATCGTGTGCCAGGTGCGCATCTGCCGCGCGGTGCACAACAGCATCCACCTGAAGACGCAGCACCACGCCGGGGCCCCCGGGGCCCCCGGGGGGCCGCTGTCCTCCCGGGCCAGCTGCGCGCTGGGGCTGTCGAAGGCGCGGGTGAAGACGGTGAAGATGACCGTGGTGATCGTGCTGGCCTACGTCGTCTGCTGGACGCCGTTCTTCACCGTGCAGCTCTGGTCCGTCTGGGACGCCGAGGCGCCCATCCAGTGTAAGAGCCTAGAGAGTCACTGTCAGGTCTAATGAGGTCCCTCACAGTTTCTCACTTCATATTCCCAAACCTAAATGGATTTGGAATAGAATAAACCAACGGAAAGTATTGCGAAAAGTAAAACGCGCAATCATTTCCAATCTGGGGCTGGAAATGGCTCATCCAGCCCCCAGACTAGGATTCAAAACCAACGTAAGTTTGTCCAACCAGCACAGAGGTGGATTTAGATGAAGTCTTTATTTATTATGGCAAACCAAATTCACAGACAGATTAAAAATGTTGTATTATAGAAAATACTGCAGGCTACAACAAAAAGTACTCATCTTTTAACCCTTTTCTTTCTCTACAAGGGCCTCTATTTTCTCAACAGCAAATTTTGCTGCATCCAAATCCACTTTTAACGAATTTACTAAACTTGGCTAAATACAGGAACAACTTCCAAAGATAGTGATGACCTATTGCCAGTGGTGCAACTACACATTATTCAGGTGGATGCGAAAACATAAATCGGCGCATAAATACTGCAGATCAGTTTATTGTTGAGATGGGACAAAAATAAGAACATTTTGGCCCTCAGGTCTTTTTGACTAAATGAGGTTGACCCATATGGTAAATGGCTTAGACACCCCTCAAGTAGAATGAGAAGGAAACTAGTTTTCTATAGTAAAAAAAAAATCTTAAAAGTGTGGCATGCATTTGTATTCATCTGTCCCAAACTTTTCTTTGTATAATCATCTTGTGCTTCAAGTACAACTGTATGAAGCAGCTGTATTTGTATTTGTGCATCCAATAGACGTATGAGGTTTGTCAGCTTTGATAAACAGATTCTAATTAATTTCAAACTAATTAATTTCAAACCAAACACTTTCAGTTTGATTTGATGAAACATTTATAGGTGACCTACTATTCTACCTTGAACATGTTAGGATATAGATCCTACACGTTTTTGTACAAAATCATTCTTAGATAATGAGATTTTAGTCAGCTCATTCTGCATGTTTTGAGCTCCTTTCAGAATGAGCTGTTTTAGGGCGTCTTGTCACTTTAAACCCAAATAATCGGCTTCTGGCCACGCCCTCCATCCCCCCCAACTCAATATTTACCCTCACACATGAAAATGGCTGCAAACGGATGTGCATCTATACAACCGCACACCTTTGAAAAGCAGAAGTGGGGCCTCCTGCACAACTAACAAGAACGCAGCAAGTCAACAGCAAAACACTTGTGTTTTCCAGCAGCCATCAGACTATGCATACATACACCACTTAGGTTGCTTGGTAACTGGCTGGACTTCGCTGGGATTGCTGGGTGAGATTGCTGATTTGTGACGTTGCATTCTGGAGGTTTTTCAAACACCAGAAAACATAAACCTTTGCCAAAATCCGTCTCTGTGTTTTGCTGTATTTTTCCAAGTGCTTGAGTTGGTTTTTTAGAAGCATTAGCGACTCAAATGGAGGTACAAAAAGTGCAAAATTCATCCCCTTTGAATCTTTTAAGCCTTCACGTTTTACCACTTGTTTTTACACAACTTCCAATAATAACAGGCTGTAATTATGAAGAGAAAGTCATTTATTCAGTATTTCCCCTCTCTCTCTCCAGCGGCCACCTTCACCATCCTGATGCTGCTGGCCAGCCTGAACAGCTGTGTGAACCCCTGCATCTACCTGGTGTTCAGCGGGAAGCTTCCCGAGCGGCTGGTCGCCCTCATGTGTGTGGACGAGCCTGACCTGAAGGAGTCCATGCAGGAGGAGGCCACCATGGTCAGCTCCATGTACATCAGCCTCAAAGGCCTGTCAGACTGCAGGTAGAAGGCAGAGTGAGAAGTCCCTGTTATTTTTTTTTTAAATTTCTCTTCATGGTTGGCGGGAACCAGGGGAAATCTCCTGGTGATCGTGAGGATCTTACAGCAGAGGTCTCTCTTCCTCTACAAATGATTGATCCTCAGCCTGAGTCGGGGAAGAGAACGGCTAATGTTTGGAGCAGCACAAAACTCAGACTGAAATACTCAAACTGAGTGAGTCGGTGTCAGACAGAAAAACGGAAAAAGTTTCAAAATCAACTTCGTAGACTTGACAACTGAAGCACGTTGCACAAATAATGAAATTGACGCATTTATGCATCGGCTGCCACAAGAAAAAGAAAAAAAAGTGTAATTGACGGTTAAATTCCTTTGCTACTCGAGTCTATGTTTGCGTGGCTACATGGATGTTCTTGACGGTTATTTTAAAAGATAAAAGTGTAATGAAGTTTGACAGGTGTAATGCATTTCTTGGTAGAAAATGTTGTGTTGAGTTCTCATTTTTTGTGTGTGTTTCAGATGTGCTTTGTGTTTCATTGGAAATGTAAACACGATGAAGACGTTTGATTCATGTGAATCTGTGGGAAAGATTTTTTTAAAGCAAAAATTTTTGAGAAATCTCAACATTTCCAATCAGTTTTTGTTGGAATGGGACTATTTTGATACAGAAAGAAGAAAAAATATATGTATTTTGAAAGTAGATACAATAATCTGTGAGTGGGGCTGCGCACTGAAGGATTAAGAGTTTGTTTGTTCTTCTTTGCTACCAGAAGGTAACCCTGTTTTCTGTGACGGCGTATTTGGGCCGTGGTAGATGGAAAAAACTGGAGTACGTTTCTGCCAAAAAACTCAGAGACTTTGAAATTAATCTCAGAAAATTTCTAGAAGTTTCTGTGCTCCAAAAATCAAACAAATTGCGAGAAAATTCTCAGAAAGTTTGAGATTAATCTTGGAAATTTTCTAGAAAAAAATTGGAAATTTCTGAATTTGAAAAGTCTCAGATTTTTTCTATAAAATCAGCGTTTTAGATTAATTTCAAAATTTCAGAGTTTTTTGGTGGAAATACCCTTCTTCACTTACATTGAAGAAGGGTACACACAGGTAATTTCCTATGTTCTGATCTGAGATCTGAGCATAACTTTAAATGCTAACACAATGTTATAGTTTGATCCATCCCTTTTCATGCTGCTGTCTGATAAGCTGCTTTCAGAGCTATGTGAAGATGGGAATCTCTGCACTGAACAACAAAGTTTTCCCAGTAGCATGAATACAAAGAGCTTGTGTTTCTTTTTAACACAAAACCATATCTGTCTTATGAGATGGATTAAATCTTTGTAGTTTTTTTATTTAAAAAAAAAAGCTAATTAGAAAATCTGCTAAGGGTAAAATCAAAACTTTCAACAGGCAGTGGGTCCTTTGATAACTACAAAATATAACTTTTACGTCTCTTTTTTTGCCAGGAGTAATTCTTAGACACTAAAAAAAAAGTGGGAATGATTAACATGTGCAATAAATGAAGATCTGCAGAAGAAAATCACTTTTACGCCTGGATATATACTCCACTCTCCAAAGCTTTATGAATATTTTATTGCATACTTATCATAAAGCCCTAACCTAACCATAAAACCTAGCCTAAAGCCTTTTATATTATTGTTGTCTATATTGGTTAGTTTCCTACATTTTTACAGATTGCATTTTATTCATATTTGCCGTACAGACAGTCGAGGTTGACACGTCATTGTCTTTCATTTAGTGTATTTTACGTGTACATATTAGGGATGTGCCGATCAAGTTTTTTTCTCCCGATACCGATCACCCCTGAGGGCCGATCGCCGATTCCGATCCCCGATACCGATCACATAATTATTATTTATTTATTTTTTATCATAAACACTACTGTTACATTATGTAGAAAAAGGAACCATGAATTCACCTTAATTTAGACAAAAACTTGTTTTTAATAACTTTTCCAAGAAGAAAACTAAACAAAACAGGCCTTGTGCAAATTGAACTGCTATCAATAATACTATATTTAACAGACTGATAACATATGAGGCTCTGAAGAAGCTAAATAATGCAAAGAGTCAAAATAAAACCTCTCAACATTGCAGTATAAAACTTAACATTCAAAGGCAAAAACAGGATCCGTTACAATAAACAATCCTGAGTTACTGAATGAAAACTTCCTGTTAGCATAGCGGCTAGCTGGTTACTGCTAGTTCTGATTGGCTGTTTCTGACTGAGAGGAGTAATTATGCAGAGCAGGGAGGAGATCAATTATTTTTTTAGAGATTATCTGTCTCACGTTAGGACAGAGAAAGTTTTAATACGTATGTAAAATGTATTTTTTTAGTTAGATGCTGCAGCTTTAAACAGGTTCGGTGTCAAATATTACTAAATATTAAATATTACTACCTGTAGCGGAGCAGCGGTTCAACAGCAGAACCAGTCTCTACATCGCAGCTCGAAGACTTAAATAATTTTACAGGTTATTAGTTTATCTTTCTGACCGTCATGCTAATCCGGTGAGTGTTTGTAGCTGTGCTGCTTTACCTGCTGTCTGATCCTCCGTGTCTTTTTACTGCACTGAGCCTCGATGTAGCCAAACTCCGTCATTGTTTTTATGTCTATTAGCTTCGTTGTGTTGATGCACTTTGACCTGCTTCTATTTTCCGCCGCAACACGCAAACGTCCTCATTCACTCAGTGCATTATAGTTACACATCGCTTAGCATTTGTTGCTGCGCGTTTGCGCAGTGAAGGAAAGAGGAGACCAGCTGGACAGACAGGCTGAGAAATGAGATGCAGGTGATCGGTATCGGTTCAAGAGCCAATGATCGGCCGATCCCGATTATCACCGATTTCACGGAAATCGGCCGATTATGATCGGTGACCGATCGATCGGCACACCTCTAGCACATATGTATATAGCAGAAGTGTTAATATTTTTCATCTTAGACATTTGATAAGCTCTGAGGCGGTGGTTCATTATTGACACTCCCAGTTGTTTACATTTCCTCTCAGCATCCACAAAGTGATGATGCTCTTTAACTCGTCGCCAAATGATTCAGCTCCAAGTCGCTGCAATTTCTTGTGTACAAACAGCAGCGTCTTGAATAGTAATAATGATAATAATAACAAAATAACAATCATAGTTGAAATATTTTCCTCTCTGTAGAAAATGGCAAAAATGCCATAATTTCCTTATTTTCTCTGTATTTAATGACTGTGGTTTGTGTTGTAACTACTGCTGTTCTGAGCCGCTGTTGTCGTCTTGCCTATGAATGTCTTGTAAAAATTTGTTTGTGGAGGTTTTTTTCTTTTCTTGTGAAATAAACATCACTGCAGTGCTGCCATGGGTGCAAAATTGTGTTATTTATTTGTTTTTACTCCCCCCTTTTCCTGGATGGAATAATGCAACATATAATTTAAAGATTCTGTAGGCGCAGCTTGGAAATATTGGAAAAAAGCACAGTACACGGCGGATTGCCCAGACATTAAAGGCTACATGCTTTGGATTGGACAAAAAAAACCAAACTTGCAGGTCATTTTCTGTCTGGAGGTAGAGCGCAATATTTCTGGGAAATTGCTCTGCAGCATCATCATTATGGGCATCAGCATGAGAAACCGCCTTCGTTCCTCCAGATCTCTGCACGACTGAGTGAAATTGCCCCGAAAAGAATCTTCGCCTTTTTAGCCATGCGTTCGGCAGCCAGCCAACTCGTGGCTCCGACCTCAATCAGCCGCTGACCCGCAGACTTCCCAAGGTGCTTGACATTCACCGGGGACGGAGCCGTCACAAAATCATTTAGAAACAAGTCCACAGAAACTAAACCTGGCCATCTGTTCCTTTCTCATCTTGCAACCCATGCTGACATGTTTGAAAATGGACTTTTAGATGGACCTAAACGTGAGGAAAGTTGTGAAATATCGAGTCTCGACACATGCATGCAGTGTGTTTGTCTTTCTTGGACAAGATCTGTGTTGATAGTCTGGAAACAGAAATACTGTGAAATTCTCAGCACAACATAAGACCCAGCTTTTATGTTTCCCATCGCTCCTCCGTTTAGTTAAAAGTCATTATTGCACTGCAGCTCCCTCAACAAAATCTTACCAAGTATTTTTGATCAAATATCTTAGCACACTTGAAATAAGAAAAAAAAAACTCACAAGTGACTTCACAGCAAGATTTAGGCGTTTGTTTTAAGTCAATAATTCATTAATATTGTTTTTTAAAAAGTATAAAGTCTCCTGTTATAATAACTAGAACTTTTTCATCAATATTAAGGATTTATTTAACCATCTCCTACATCTTGCTGAAATGTTACATGTAAGTTAGTTTTGTCTTATTTAACGCGTGATGTTTGCACTAGAAACTACACCAAAAATACTTGGTAAGATTTTGTTATTTTGCATTGTAATAAAATAAGTTATGGTGGAGCTTCGGTAAAATTGACAACAAGAGCAAGAAGTAAAGATCAGCCCATAGCAACCTGTCCTGCTACTGTTGTTGCTCACTAAAGAAAATATGAAAACTTACCAGAAAGACGGAAATGATACAGAACTGCTGCTGAATGCAACTTTTACAGGCCCGACAAGACGGCCTGTAAAAATGTTGCTGTGGTGTCAAAAATGGTATCAAGTATCAAGTCTTTTTCCTAGTATCTGTATCGAGTTTGAAATTTTATAACCGTGACAACCGTATATGAAATGTAACTCACTCTGCATTTAAGTCAAGTTAATTTGTGTAGCACGTTTCAGCAGAAATGCAGTTCAAAGTGCTTTACATCATAAAAACATCCTGCAGTCACCAATTGTGAACCAAGCAACAAGCGTTACATTTCGTCAAACCATCAAAATAATCAGTACACACCAATTATGTTGATAAGTGTTCCGGTTGTTACTAATCAAAGGCAATGCTAAACAGATGGGTTTGTAGCCTTGATTCGTAGGAACTCGTTGATTTGGTTGTTTTGAAGTTTTCTTGAAGTTTGTTCCAGATTTGTGGTGCAATAGAAGCTGAATTCCTCACATTTAGATGAATGTGAACCTTACCGGAAATGAAGAAAAGTCTAGTCAGCCCAAACCCCATACATCATATTAAATGCAATTGGAGAAATCTCTGTTGATGAGACAACTGCTGCGTTCAGGTGCACATGGAACACAAAGTTACTGAAATATCAAAACCAACTAAAAAATGTTTTATTTTCAAATATGGAAAGGTCTTCTAAAAAAATTCTACATATCATCACTGAATGTTTTGAAATGGTTATATTGTCGTTTTTACTATTGAGCTATGATGGATATTCACTGAAAATACCCAAACTACGTCACTAGTCAGTTCTGCACTTTCTAACTTTTAAAATTTTACAACATAATAAAATGTTATTCATTTTAGAAAGAGAAATGCTGATCAAAGGAAAAATTAACAAAAAAATCTGATGTTTTTTTTCTTCATTTTTTCTTGATTAAAGCACACCGAAAACGTATTGAATCTTGATTTTTACCTCACTCACAACAAACCGCATCTCAGCCATGCAACCAAGTTCATTTTACACAAAGTTACTTAGAATAACTTCCTTTCCAAGAATGTTGTACCATGTTTCATTAAAAAAAGATAAATAAATAAAACGTTAGCACTCACAAGCACCAACCCTCAATTTAACGATGAAGCGGCTGCAACCAGCAGCTGCAGGGGGAGATAACCTGGTCTCCACTTCCTTACCTTGGCAAGAAAAGAGAGAGAAAGAGAGATAGAGAGAGGGACAGAGAGAGAGAGAGAGAGAGAGAGAGAGAAACTCTTCTGAGACACAACAAAGCTTCAACTCAATAACACCAATTTTGTAACTGCTGAGCTCGCTGCCACTTGTTCCTAGTTGTGGTTTGTGTGCAGAACACGCACAGCCCAGAGAGAACGAAGCTGCTGCTGCTGCTTTGTGAAACCCAAACCAAAACAACAGACAGCTTTTGTGACTGAAAGTGAATCAGATGAAATGATTTTCTTGTCATCTTGTGTAAGTGATGGCTTATGACAAAATCAGACAACGGTTCTAAAAAAATTATCGAGTGGTGAAAAACCGATAAAAACATCTTGCATAATTGCAGAAGTATAAAATCCATAATCTTAGCAGCAGCCAGGCGGCTCAGCTTTCCTTAAAGTTTCATGAAATGATGTGCGGATTCTCTGGTGATTGTCTTAGAGAGGATGGAAAATCCACCTGTTCACAGATTTCTTCGGTGAGCATATCTGAAATATTTTGTAGAAACTTCAAACTGAAACAACTACCTCACATCCTATTTGCTGACGTTTGCAAAGCTGCTAATCCATCCGCCATTTATCTTCATTGGTGCTGATTGGCTGTTCCCCAGATAGTCTGCAGATGCTAGCTTCTGCGGTAGCGCTAAGAAAGTTTTCATCCTGCATATTAAGGTATATTCTGTGTTTGAACTATAAAAATAGGTAGCTATAAGCATTTTCAGAACACATCTCAAGTATTTTCAAATTTTTGCTCAGACCCCCAGGAATACTGATGGTCCACTGGATTGCACGCAGCTGCAGTATCAGGCTGAACTATCAGCACACTCTTGACCTCAGCTGTCCAAAATTTTGCCGGTGGAAAGGGAAGTTTGATAGAAAAAGTTCAGTCTTTGGTGTTTATATTAATGCTATACAGTTTGATGATCAAAAAAATGAATATTACCTGTCTAAAAAATCCAAAAGTAGAATGTTCAGTCATCAGTTGGTGACTTTACGCTTCAAGACCAAAAACGCACCAGTACACATTGGCTCAACGATTAACGATAAAAACTGTTCATTCTCAAAGACCGTCCATTGTGGGAAATTGAAAGCAATTTTGCAAAGCAGACCGAGGCAAGAGTGTTGAATCTAGTCCCAAACACTTGATGGGACTCGTTAAAGCCAAGGGTGGCACAAACAGTTATTACGTTTAGGGGAAAGTACGTCTTTCACAGAGGGTCATTTTGACTTGGAAGGTGTTTTTCTTTAACAGAATCATTTGAAAACTGCATTTTGTGTTCTCTCAGGTCATTTTTGTCTGATAATGTTTGATTGTCTGACATACTAAATCAAGACCAAAACGCAAACCAAAAGAAATCTGTAAAGGGGGAGAAGTACTATAGAATAATCTGACTCCTAGTTGAACAACTCATGCAGAGTTGTTATTATTCATACCCATTGCAGATTTAAGTAATATAATTTAACTGAAGTGAATAGAAGATTAGGATTAAAAGAATGTTCCTGACCCATATGCAGACTCATTCAAAGGACACAGAAAGTAGAAACGCAAAGAAAAGACATGATTAAGAACAATAAGGGAAGAATTTTCCGAGACCAGGATTCTGCTGCATCCAGACGTTGATGGGAAAGTTAGACCGGCAAGGAGTCAAAGACTAGGAAAACTCACATGAATAAGCACACACACACACAGACACACCAGGATCAGGACATTCCCAGTCATAAACAGGTTTTTTGATTGTGTCGCAATAGTTTTAAATTTAAATTAGTGTTTTATTCCGTGGCCATAAGCAATGTTCAGTGAATGTTCAGCAGAACTTCTTTCTGCAGCCAACAGGCTTTTAGATCTCTGGCTGAAAACTAAAAGGTGCATAATTTGACCTCACCATGTTTTTGTTTTTAGCCTCCCTTCTTGTTTTGTTTTTATCAAACCTTCTCATTTCTGATTGCTCTCCACCCGCTTTCATAAATAAATTGCCAATTTACCCACCTGGATTGCTTTTGCTATTTTCCAACTCCACTCTAATATTGCTGGGGGTTTCTTTGTTCGTTGGCGGATTCTCCGTCTTGTTTTAGTCGGTTCTGTTCCTGCCTCACTGTGCGCTAATGGTGTGCTGATATCTCAGCACACCATTTTATTTTAATCACATAAATGAAGAAACTCCAAGAGAGGTACATTCCTTTTACCACAAACCTTATCCTAAATGAGTTAAACGCTTATCAGCATGTGTGGAGTTAAATCCCACAGAGCTTTTAAATAGGTTTTATTCCACAGTTCTTCCTCAACGCTAAACCTCCACAACTTATATTTCTGCTGTAGTTTTCTTTGAGGATAATTTTAAGATGAGGTTCTGTGCGATTTAATATTTTAGCTGTAAGAATCCGTCTGGATGAACTCTGACCAGAACTCTGACCAGAGTTCATCAAGACTTCTGAGAGGCTTCTGACCAGAAGCTTCTAGTTAAATTAGTAGTTTACTAAATTCAGTTTTAGTTCAGACTGTTCAGTATGAAGCTGTTCCATATGAAAGCGAGAAAAAGTCTTTGCCTTCTTACTGATTTAATCTGTTTCTACTTTTTGTCACAACTAACTGTATTATATGATTAAACATCCCCCCCCCCACAAATGTTTACATTACATTGAATGGCAGCCCTGTATGTAAATAGTGCCGGTTGTTAAATTGTTGTAAGAATCTCCTGCTCTTTCTGACACTTCACCTTCAGGAAGTCATCACAACATCGCTCCGCGATTAACCATTTAACAACGTTTTTACCAGCATTGAGCTCAGCTGATGCGCAGTTCCACCAGGTGTTTGCTAACTGCTGCAGGCTAGTCTGAAGGAGAAGAGTGGGGAGAGAAATTTTGTGTGAAGCTGAAGCTTTGAAGCTTGAAAACTGCATTTCAGAGGAGGAGCTAACCCTTGGAGGCGGAGCTAGGCCCACCCAGGCGTTTTGCACTGCTGAATGGCAGCAACTTGATATTAACGGATTTCTCAAAAATGCATAAAGAAACCAAGGCAACACTCCAGGTCTGATGAGAGGATAATAATACAACATGATGTAAAGCTCAAAAAAGTCGATTTTACATAAGAACTTTACACAGGCAGTCAAAGATTAACATGAAAAGTGCAAAGACGAAAAATCAAAAGCAGGTTTATTCCTGTGTAGCTCCCTGGCCTCATTAAAACCAAGCCGGGCTTTCAGTTGGTGACAACTGGTGATCCTAAAAATAGCCACCTGCCATGATATTAAGGAATGCTTCCATTCATCAGATGAGTCATTAGGCCTTGATGAGGGGCGGCTCTGACACTTTGAGGTCCAGACAGGAAAAGCAGGAGAGAAAAATACAAATAATATCGTTCCATCTGTCTAGCTAGCTATCAAGCTGTCTGAAAAATATATTTTGTATGTATAGTTTTTTGCTGCTCTATCATAAACCCCCCCACAAATGTTTACACTACATTGAAGTTTCTACCCTGACCAAATATTCAGTAGGTATGAATCATTTTGGAAGCAGCTGTAGGTCCCATTTACAGCTCAGTTATGATCCTGTTCCTGTTCTGCTCAGTCGGAACTGCTTTTGATTTCAGAGTCTCCCACTTTCATCACTTCCTTCGTCTGTTGACTGTCTGGGTTTCTCTCTGGTCACTCTGTCTGGCTCTGGATCGATGTCCTCTTGTCTCTGGGTTTGTTTTCTCTCCCCTTGTTTGACTCACATCTTCTCAGCAACAATAATCAACAACTTCTGTTGCTATATAAAAGTCCCACATAATGATCTCTGTTTACAATGTGAGAGAGTGGTTGCGTTTCTATTGATACATTATCTGGTGTATGTTAATCAAATGTTGTTTTTTTATTCAAGGTGGCACTATTATTATTGTTTTTCTAACTCTTAATGGACTAGTGACAATTGCAACAGCTGACATTTGGAAGTAAATTACATTCTTTTCAGGCAGCCAATTTAAATTAGATGTAAAAATTTGTTTTAGAAATTTTACCATCTGAATAAAAGCTTTCTTTATCAAACTTTCAGGGACCTTTATGAAGCATAAAATTAGCATAATCAGTTTGTAACACACAGTACAGCTATTAAAATTCATAAATTCAGCACAGAATCAGTTTTTGGGTAACCTGGAGTTTAGAGACCTGGCAAATAAAGTTGATTCTGATTCATTTCTTACCCACATTGTAGAACATATGTAGAACATATATTTAAATAGCAAGAAATATGTTTTTATTGATTGCTATACATCCCCACGACAGGTACAGTAAAATGGTTATTTGTTAAACTAAATATTTGATTTATCTAATAAAATTATCTTGTTATATAGCTTATATTTCTCTTTTTTTTTTTTACGTCAAGGCATATGATTAAGACCTGTCAATGTAGACTTCCCAAAATTTAGGAGAAAAAATACAGCTGCTTGAATCAAAGTCAAGACAAAGTTTTTTTTTAAAAAAAAAATCACATATTGTACTTCTTTCTACTGGTGAGAAAATAAAGGCCTTTGACTAAAATAATGAAAGAAACATAGCCAGATTATCAACCAGCCAATTTAAGCTTTAAAATATTTTAGACTTTTCTTTACCTTTTATGGAAAAATCTTCTGGTTTTCTCTGATTGTTTAAGGCTCACATGCTCGCTCCCTGTACAGACCCCGCCGACTCTCAAAGCTGGGGAAATATTGGAACAATATTTGGGTATTACTTCAAAGACACAGCTTTACCCTTCTTTGAACGTAGTTGTTCATGGCTGCCAGCCACACTGGGGTTGATGCAGGTGTTAGCAATAGCAGGAGGAAGTTAGGGCAAAATCTCTGCAAATAGGAATGCGTGGCAGGAAGTGTTTCCCTTAGCAAGACAGGGAATGGATATCAGGCAGGACTGACAAAAGACAGTGGTACACAGATAGTCTTTGTAAGAAAGTCGCAGTTCTGATCGTAATCAGAAAATCTGACTTGTCCTGAAGTCAGCTTGTTGCTAATTTAGCATCATGCTAAGGATCATTGCTCATTTGCATGCAGATATGTGCCCAAGCTCCAGCTTCCTGGGTGATGTCTTAAAAGGGCAGTATTTTGTGAAATCAACTTTTTTTTAGCTTTACATCATGTTGTAATGTTATTACCTCATCAAAAACATACCTGGAGACTTGTTTTTATGCTTTCATGCATGTTTGAGAAATCCTTTAATCTCCCCTGGCAACCATTCAGCTGAGCAAAACACCTGGGTGGACTTAGCCCCGCCTTCGAGGACGAAGCTCCTCCTTAGAGCTGCAGTTTCCAGTTTCACTCAGCTCCTTCAGACTAGCCAGCAGCAATTAGCAAACTCTTGTTTGAACTGTGCCTCTGCTCAGCTCATTATATGAGCTACTTCTCTGTGAAACACTGGTAAAACGTTGTTAAAGGGTTAATAGGAGCCATGTTGTGATGACTTCCTGAAGGCGGAGTTTCAGAACGAGTAGGAGTTTTTAAAGAGACAGAGGCCCAATTTCATACTGTTAATGTTTGCAAAGAACTATTTGAATAAATTTGACTTGGCTTGACTTTGACTCAAGATTTGAGGCAGAGAGACAGAGTTGATCGAGTGTGTGATTGTTGCCTTAGCGATGAGAAGCTTTGAATTAGCACTAAAGCTAACTAAATTGAATTTAGGCTAAACCTAAAAATGTAGTGTCAGTGATGTTTTATGCTCATCAGACTTGTTACCCATATTGGAATTCATTTCATAACTAAACCATAATTAAGTTAAAAAGCATAAATTAAACAAGACAGAGCAAACCACTTCTATGTTAAAAGAGAATTTAAGAAAATATTTCTTCATAAAATCAAAGGATAGATTTCATAATACATCTGTTTCATGTCTTTGATGCTCAGTAATCATCTAACGAGCTTTTAAGGAGCCCAGTTTGTCCCAGTCTGTTTCGAGGTGAACAGATGGACGCAATAATCTTGGCAGGATGTAAAACAAAATGCCTGATCAGTCAAAGAGCAGCAGAGGAACGACGAACCCCACTTAGAGATAAATTTAGGAAGAACCTGAGCTGTGCCATGGCATATCAATCAGGACAGGCACCGTGATGATCTCTAAATCACTCTGATGTTCATCTATCAACTGCATTTGACTTTTTCCCCCCTGGACTGTGTGGATAATCCTTGAGCAGGAAGAGTTAGAATTAAAAAACAACAAAAAAAAGGTTTTTATCACTCTATTACTACAGTTGAAACTCCTTTTTAATTGCAATATTGCTGCAATGAAATTCATCAGGTTTTTATTGATCAACTTTCGCAGTTTTAGTTGAAAGTTTCTTGTTTCCTGAATGTCAGACGTTATCGATTCTGTAAAGTTAGAAAGTGTTACGTCAATACATTCTGCTGCGATTCAGCTGCTTGTGTTTTTTAATGTATATTTGTAACAGTTATTTAATTCACTCCTTAAAACAATAACTGCAGATTCAAAGTATTTGACTATTGATTACTGATAATAAGGCGATCGTGATAAGACAGAAACAACCCCCACCCAACATTTTTCAAGTCTGTTTTTTATTTTACTTGAAAAAAAGCCCCCGCTTATCCGGTAACTCTGCAAGGATAAAGAGGTTTACACAAAGGAAGAAAACAGAGAAAGAAAAATGTGCAAAATTAAAGTTACGTTTACTCATACACACATCAACTTACACCACAGGTATAATTTTCCCTACAAAGACATTTATACAACACTTTTTACATCAGCACATCCAGACCATTTCAGTGTGAAACATGCATTCTGTTGCCAAGCAATAGTCAGACATTCAACACAATGAGCCTCAATGAAACAGCACGAAGGATCAGAGTCATAGAGTGGAAAGGGACATCATGTGATGGAAAGAAAATCAAGTCAAGCAAATAATTGTGGGGTATTTAAGAAACGTCAGCGCAGTGGTCGTTGTTCATGGTGTCTATATCAATATGGGGATACGTCTGTCTGAATTATTTCTATGGTTTTTATTATGTTTTATACTGTGTTATCTTCAGTTGTTATAAAAATGCTACGTATATCAAATATGACATAGGAGTAGTTTGTCTTTGTATTTTAATACCTTGAAATTGGGCCTCTTGTCTCTTTAAAAACTCCTTCTCTTTATGAATCAAAGTGGAGTCAAGCTTCCTGGATGGTGGAAGACAGGTGTCCAAACAACTGATTGTAAACCCAGTTTGATCCAACTCTTTAACACACAGTTAAACTCAGAATGATTTTTCAAAACCTATCCAACGATACCGACTCAACACCTGAAAGTTGGACCTTATCAGAGGGAGACAATTTGCAAAATAATCTGGATGTAGGACCAATCAGAGCAGAAAATAATTAGGGATATTCTTTCAGTCTCAGATGATGGATCTCCATTTTATATGACTGACAGCAGTATTCTATCACTGAGACCTGGACATATTCGTTTGATTAAAAGAACCGCATGATGATTGTTATGTTGCATTCATGAGAAGTGAAACAACAGTGAAAAATACATTTTCCTCAAATCCTGGTTAATTGTGGCGTTCTGCAGGGCACTGATGTGTACTACTACTTTTTAAGTTATTCCAGCATGAGTTAATGTTTAAATGGCAACACTGATAAACAAAACACAGAATAAGTAACAGGCATGGTCCAAATGCACTGTTAAAAAGGCCTAACTAACTTAGCAATAATAATAATGTAGATAACTTAATAGGAGATATTACATGGTAGATTAATACAACCAGGTATTATTGGGGTGAAAGTATAGTGTAGTGTTTAACATATTTTCTCTTTGGACTTTTTCACTTAATTCAAATAAACTGTAAAATAAGACAAAGATAATACTTTGTCGTTTAAAGTATTTTAGCTGGATGATTTATTCATTTTTGTTAAACTATATTTTGGAGAAAAGTAGTTTATTCCATATGTCTGTAGAGCTTCACTCTTCAAGAACATCAGTGATTAACTTATTTAGTGGTATTTAATATTGTATTCATAAGTCTGAAAATTATTTCCTGATAATCAGGTTGGTAATTTTGTTCTAAGTTACGATTCATGTTCATAAAAGCCTCTAGCATTTATTAAAGTTATTCAAAGCCAAACAAAGCCTACTGATGCACGACATAGCATTTATGTTTGTGATGTTTGGTCCTTTTTGCCTCCCATATTGACTCCACAAATCCCCCTGGGGTTTGTTTCTTTCAATAACACTCTGTCATTCTCAAGGGAAAAAGGAAAACCATCAGACTCGCTTAGCATTTATTATGTTGCCTATATTCCCCCCCCCCCCCCCCCCCCCCCCCCCCCCAGCCCCGACTTGCCTGACACATTAGCATATTATTGCCATTTGCTAATTTCTTACCTCCAAGCTTGTGCAGTCACTCACGGCACACATGAATAATTTAAATGGGGGTTATGTATAGCCACAGAACAATTAAGAAGACTCATCTTGACTAATGAAGCCATCATTATGTCCTGTGTCTGCCGTCTGCAGACACACGAGCTTAGAAACAAGCCAAGATGAACTCAGTAGATCGATGGAAAGCATTTGAAGGCGGCACTTTGCTTTTCAGGCCCGTAATTCTTCGCCGCTGGAAGAGTAGAAGTCGATAAAAGTCACAGTTAAAGCATGTCTCATTGACGGCAGTAAAAAACAAAATCCCCACCGTATTGCTGATGTTGTAAAGCACCACGGATTATGTCACATCTCTAAAAACCTAAAGAATACATAATGACGGGAAAATTGGTAAGAAGAAAGTCACCACAGATTGTTTCTAACAGCCTTCGATGATGGCGCTGGGAAAGAATCGAGCCATGCTGGATGTCAGCGCCTGGGGAATATGTGCTTTAAAGCCCGGCATGCTTATAGGCGTTTAGGTGCTTGGTCCCAGAATCAAACCTAATCATATTATTCTGTCCTTTAGGATGAAATGTGGTGGAGAATAGTTTACATTTTGCTTTATCGGTCAGGTCTCTCGTTCTTCCGTCAGTCTTCAATGACAAAAGGAGAATTGCCTGTCTGGAAGTGTTTCTCTGAACTAGACATGTATCAATGTCTCCTGTGCAAATTGAGCTATATTCTGTCACTGCAGGACTTCTGGAACTGATTTGTCACAAAAAAAAGACAAATCTTGAAGACTCAGGAAAAAAAATGCTGTCACTTTTTGCTGCTTAAAGCAACAGTAAAACAATTTGATTACAAAGAGAATCAGTAAGCAAAGGTTTACTAATCATTACTTCAAGTGTAAATCGGTTACCTTTTGTATTAGAACTTTCTTTTGATAACTTATGTTTCATAAATAAGCAGATAAGCATCAGCTCTAATGATGGTGAAATAGAAAAGACTCAGAATATGCTTCATGTTTTCTTCTAGTTACTGTAGAGGTGCAGGAAAAAAATCGATTCTATAGAGAATCAAAATTTTTAATCCTGGGAATTCTGGGGAAAAGGCTCAAAAATTGATTATAGTCTGCTTAATTTCTCTTGTAATACTCAAATAGTAATAATAATAATGTTTTTTTCTCATTTAAGGAGTCATGCAGCTAAGCTAATTGAATACTTCTAATTTAAGTTACAATTTAAGTTTAATTTATGCACAAACCTATTTTCATTTCAGTATAAATAAATGTAAATAAATGTTCTATTTCATCACAATTTCGTTTTCGCTCATCAGTCACATAATTTAAACAGAATTTCTGGACCATTTGAAAAGAAAAATTGGTTTCTGAATTAAAAATTGTTGCTGAATCGAATCGTGAACCAAAAAAACAACGACTAACAAATCGAATCAAATCAAATCGTTAAGCACTTAAAGATTCGCATCTCTGTGAGCAACAGAACCGTTCAGAGATCTTCACCGCTCTGAGAATTTACAATTACATTGACCTTTATTTGTTTAAACATCTTAACATAATCATCTAAAGGTCAGAGGTTGATCAAGTCCCTGCAGTGACCACATCTGAGCTTCCAGACCAGTAAGCGGGAACTTTAGCTTTGCCCGTTCTTGCCGTTCTGCTTTGAAAATAAGACTGGAAGTAAATGATTACTGAAGTAAGCTGCTATTTCTTTCCAGACAAATGTGTTAATCAAACAATTGTTATCTTCACAGTAAACAGTCTGGAAACTGAGAATCATCAAGAGATGACTGGCAGCTCTTTTGTTGTAACCATGTGCTTGATTAAATGC
The DNA here is from genome assembly GCA_033032245.1 of Poecilia picta. NCBI lineage: Eukaryota > Metazoa > Chordata > Actinopteri > Cyprinodontiformes > Poeciliidae > Poecilia > Poecilia picta. Next base: position 6,368,290 of record CM065357.1, on the reverse strand, counting down.
AACCTTTGTCAGGCTTCCTGTTTGAGTTTTCTGCTCTTTTTGTAGCTGCAGAAACCTTTGGGACCCCTGCATAGACAGGCGGTAAGAGGCGTAGCATAGCAATTCAATGGCTAAAAGAAGGACATCATGTAAATAAATACTGCAGGTAAATGCATGACCCAGACTGACATGACTTTTCTTTTCATGCTGCTTCTTCAGGACAAAAGTTTTTGTTCTGGAGCTTTTAGACCACAATGAATAAAGCTGCTTCCATCTGACTGGGAAAATCACATTTCTTTTGTCTGATGCCGACTGTAAGAAATTCATATCTGGCAAATGTCTTTGTATCATTTGAAGCCTCCAAAAGAGGACACTTTTTTCTGTCTGTGTTACTTCTACTCACATTCATCTCTCCATACTGCACAGACATTATTCCGCAACAAAGATAATTTCTAGAAATCATCCTCTAAAGAAATATGTGAATATTTAAATTTTTTGTTATTCCATATGTGTTCATCGTTAGTACTGGTTTCACATTGGATTTATTATCAAACTCACAGTGCAGACACAAAATTGAATGTATGTATTATGTATTAAACTATGGTTAAACGTCAATTTTTGACAATCATACTTAAACTGTTGCAGGGTAAATAAAACAAAAGAAGATGCTATAGCCTGTAAAATACGTCATATATTTAAACCGGATACCTCTTACGGTTGCTAATGGTTTCAAAACGAGCTCCTGCAGCAACTGTGGTGTCATTAACCTGTTAATATTACTCCATTAAGTAGAACAAAGAGCAAATTAAAACATCATAGAAAAAGCTGCATCTTGTGTTGACACGTCCACAGCAGCACAGTTCTTTCAACATTTATTTTCTCAATGACATTAAATTGTGAACAAAACTGTTAAACTGCATAAATCACATCCTGCATAACCAAAGTAACAAATCTGCTCTAGTAACACTGCTTAGTCTGGATTGTGGAGTCAAATTTTAACATCTAACTGGCTTCACAGCTGAAAAAAAAATTTAACTGAACCATAGCTCAATAATCTATTTTGTATTAGGTTCATTACTGTGAAACACGTATAAAAACTTTAAAACAATTTAACTAAATGTAGTTTTCCCTACACAGAGTCATCAACTTAAGCGTATTTTCCTATATCATGCTAAGAAGCTGTGGAGAAGTGCTTGGTTTTAAGAAGAAGAGTGCCCTCTTGAGGAAATGCACCACAATTGCAAGAATAGTGCATAAATAATAATAATAATAATAAATTTAAACGTCTCCCTTAATGCTGTAACTTCAAAATACTATTTAAATGCATATTAATATGTGGACAAATTAAGGACTAACATAGCGAGTCTTATAGAAAGGTTTGTGACTGCCCAGTAATTTTTAAATTTCTAAATCAAATTCATGCAGTTTTCTTTATGTCCAGTAGAGGTCAGCACTATCCTTAAGAAAACACAAATTTATGCAGCGTGCTGTTGGAAAGTTTTTTGTTATTGTTTTTTCTTGTTTGTTTGTTTTAAATAATGACAGTTGTAGTCCCTATGTGGAAATATATATTTTTTATGTTACTCAAAATGTTCATTTCTTGAACTGTCAAGTTTGAAACTTCAGCAAATGTTGGAACAATGCTTCTTCAATTTGATGTCAATATTTCATCCATGGCAGGATGTGGGCCAAAACCTTTTTTTTACACAGTTTAAATCCCGTTGTGAAATAGAAATACTTTTGATATGCTTATAGGCCTGGCTGCAGTAACTGACACGTAAACAAGAATAAAATCTTAGACACCAAATCATGCACTGAGGATACAACCAAATAGCTTGACTCAGCATAGCAAAACAGTAATAAAATGTATACTGTGTCGGATTAGTTGAACCGGGTCCAGGCTGAGGATCAGAAAGAGCTGAGTGAGTCCAAACCCAATCGATCACTCTGTCTTCAACGTGCCTCGTTGTCTATCTGCCATCAATCAGCCGATACGAGACACCTCCCAAGGTCAGAGTCCAGCCTCCCAGAACAAGACATGATTTAGCACTTTGTCAGCAGGCGCTAACATCGGTCAGCAGGCGCTAACGTCCAGACGTCTCTTTCAGGCGTACAGCAGATTTATCTAACTGCAGCTGTCCATTTAGGGAGACAGACAGAAAAATTGAAGTTCATAAGTAACAAACTGTAGATGGATCTCCGACCAGCAGGCGGCGCGCTTGCTATATTTTCTTTTTTTTCTTCTGGATTATTCAGTGCTGCTTTTAGGCAAGTACACGTTATGGAAGAAACTGGTGAAGGCCTCAGAGGTTTTAGAGACCATTTGGTAATTAGTAGCATCCTTAACAAATTTAACAATGAGTCAGAGTAGCAAGACTTCGTTTTCGGAATCAGAGGAAGAAAACGCACATCAGATGCTAGAAAGAGAAAGACGGAGGCTTCATGACATCTTCGAAGAAGTTGGAAGGATGTCATTTGAGATTCACTCATTAATGAAAGCAAATGAGGAGTTAAAAATGGAAGTCCTAAGCCTAGAACAAGTGGCATTTGAAACAAACAAGCTTCTTCATGAGAAAGATGAAGAATTTAAAAAGCTGGTGGACATAAACATAACCTTGGAAGAGGATAACGTCATGCTGCAAAAGATTAACACTGCAATAGAAAAGAGACAAATTGATTATGATAAGGAAATTGCTCCGCTGAAGCAGAAATTCAGGGCTCTGGAGCAGGATAACATCAACCTGACATTGAAAACTAACACTCTGGAGGAGAAAAACATCACCCTGGAGGAGGAAAACTCTGTCCTCAACCAGGTGAACTGCCTCTTGGAGACTGATAACATAGTTCATGTCCAGGAAAACTCCGACCTGAGGCAGCAAAGCCAGGCTCTGGAAACAAACAACACCACACTGGAGGAGAAAAACACCACCCTGGAGGAGAGAAACACTGCCCTGGAGGAGAAAAACACCACCCTGGAGGAGAGAAACACTGCCCTGGAGGAGAAAAACACCACCCTGAAGAATGAAAACTCTGTCTATGAGCAGATAAACAACATCTTGGAGGGGGAAAACGAAGTATATGCCGAGGAAGTCTCCAACCTGAAGCAGGAAAGGAAGGTACTCCATAAGAAAAACACTATCTTGGAGAAAGAAAACGCCGCACTGAAGGAGAAAAACACCGCCCTGCAGCAGGAAAACTACATCTTGGAGGGGGAAAACAAAGTTTATGAAGAGAAAGTCTATAACCTGAGGCAGGAAAGGAAGGCTCTTTATAGGAAAATCACTGTCTTGGAGAAAAAAAACACCACACTGAAGGAGGAAAACGCCACACTGCAGCAGCAAAACAAGGACATAGTGGAACAGAAAAGCCAGAAGCCATCTGATGAGGAAGCCCACAAAGACATCCAATCAGTTTCAGACCAGCCACAGAAGGAGCCACATCCATTCAGACGTGTGATTGGAGGCGTCTGCAACACACTTCTGGAAATGTATAATACAGGAACTCTAAGGTATTGGATTGAAAGATGGTACTTCTAACTAAAGAACTAAAGAAGTGGAACTCCAGGGCTTCATATGGAGTCCTCTTGGTCTCCTGGCTCGTTTTCGTCTGCTTCCGTGACTTGGTAGGGAGTCCTGTGGGTCTCAAGTCTGACCTCTAGGGTTCACAGCGAGTGCTTTTGGTCTCCGAGCTAACCTCCAGTGTTAGCTCAGAGGTTAGCGTCTGCTTTCGTCTGCTTCCGTGACTTGGTAGGGAGTCCTGTGGGTCTCCGGTCTGACCTCTAGGGTTCACAGTGAGTCCTGTGGGTCTCCGGTCTGACCTCTAGGGTTCACAGTGAGTCCTTTTGGTCTACAGGCTAACCTCCAGGGCTTGGTAGCAAGTCCTGTCCATCTCTCCGCCTGCTTTCGTCTGCTTCCGTGACTTGGTAGGGAGTCCTGTGCGTCTCCGGTCTGACCCCTAGGGTTCACAGCGAGTCCTTTTGTTCTCCGGGCTAACCTCCATGGCTTCAAAGCAAGTCCTGTCCATCTCCCGGCCTGCTTTTGATTACTTGCGTGACTTTGTAGGGAGTCCTTTTGGTGTCCAGGCTAACCTCCAGGGCTTCATAGTAAGTCGTGTCAATCTCCCGGCCTGCTTTCGACTGCTTGCGTGACTTGGTAGGGAGTCCAGTGGGTGTCCGGTCTGACCTCTAGGGTTCACAGCGAGTTATTTTGGTCTACGGGCTAACCTTTAGGGCTTCATAGCAACTCCTGTCCATCTCCCCGCCTGCTTTCGTCTGCTTCCGTGACTTGGTAGGGAGTCCTGTGCGTCTCCGGTCTTACCACTAGGGTCCACAGCGAGTCCTTTTGGTCTCCGGGCTAACCTCCAGGGCTTCGGAGAAAGTCCTGTCAATCTCTCCGCCTGCTTTCGTCTGCTTCCGTGACTTGGTAGGGAGTCCTGTGCGTCTCCGGTCTGACCTCTAGGGTTCACAGTGAGTCCTGTGGGTCTCCGGTCTGACCTCTAGGGTTCACAGTGAGTCCTTTTGGTCTACAGGCTAACCTCCAGGGCTTGGTAGCAAGTCCTGTCCATCTCTCCGCCTGCTTTCGTCTGCTTCCGTGACTTGGTAGGGAGTCCTGTGCGTCTCCGGTCTGACCCCTAGGGTTCACAGCGAGTCCTTTTGTTCTCCGGGCTAACCTCCATGGCTTCAAAGCAAGTCCTGTCCATCTCCCGGCCTGCTTTTGATTACTTGCGTGACTTTGTAGGGAGTCCTTTTGGTGTCCAGGCTAACCTCCAGGGCTTCATAGTAAGTCCTGTCAATCTCCCGGCCTGCTTTCGACTGCTTGGGTGACTTGGTAGGGAGTCCAGTGGGTGTCCGGTCTGACCTCTAGGGTTCACAGCGAGTTATTTTGGTCTACGGGCTAACCTTTAGGGATTCATAGCAACTCCTGTCCATCTCCCCGCCTGCTTTCGTCTGCTTCCGTGACTTGGTAGGGAGTCCTGTGCGTCTCCGGTCTTACCACTAGGGTCCACAGCGAGTCCTTTTGGTCTCCGGGCTAACCTCCAGGGCTTCGGAGAAAGTCCTGTCAATCTCTCCGCCTGCTTTCGTCTGCTTCCGTGACTTGGTAGGGAGTCCTGTGCGTCTCCGGTCTGACCTCTAGGGTTCACAGTGAGTCCTGTGGGTCTCCGGTCTGACCTCTAGGGTTCACAGTGAGTCCTTTTGGTCTACAGGCTAACCTCCAGGGCTTGGTAGCAAGTCCTGTCCATCTCTCCGCCTGCTTTCGTCTGCTTCCGTGACTTGGTAGGGAGTCCTGTGCGTCTCCGGTCTGACCCCTAGGGTTCACAGCGAGTCCTTTTGTTCTCCGGGCTAACCTCCATGGCTTCAAAGCAAGTCCTGTCCATCTCCCGGCCTGCTTTTGATTACTTGCGTGACTTTGTAGGGAGTCCTTTTGGTGTCCAGGCTAACCTCCAGGGCTTCATAGTAAGTCCTGTCAATCTCCCGGCCTGCTTTCGACTGCTTGGGTGACTTGGTAGGGAGTCCAGTGGGTGTCCGGTCTGACCTCTAGGGTTCACAGCGAGTTATTTTGGTCTACGGGCTAACCTTTAGGGATTCATAGCAACTCCTGTCCATCTCCCCGCCTGCTTTCGTCTGCTTCCGTGACTTGGTAGGGAGTCCTGTGCGTCTCCGGTCTTACCACTAGGGTCCACAGCGAGTCCTTTTGGTCTCCGGGCTAACCTCCAGGGCTTCGGAGAAAGTCCTGTCAATCTCTCCGCCTGCTTTCGTCTGCTTCCGTGACTTGGTAGGGAGTCCTGTGCGTCTCCGGTCTGACCCCTAGGGTTCACAGCGAGTCCTTTTGTTCTCCGGGCTAACCTCCATGGCTTCAAAGCAAGTCCTGTCCATCTCCCGGCCTGCTTTTGATTGCTTGCGTGACTTTGTAAGGAGTCCTTTTGGTGTCCAGGCTAACCTCCAGGGCTTCATAGTAAGTCCTGTCAATCTCCCGGCCTGCTTTCGACTGCTTGCGTGACTTGGTAGGGAGTCCAGTGGGTGTCCGGTCTGACCTCTAGAGTTCACAGTGAGTTCTTTTGGTCTACAGACTAACCTCCAGGGCTTCGGAGAAAGTCCTGTCAATCTCTCCGCCTGCTTTCGTCTGCTTCCGTGACTTGGTAGGGAGTCCTGTGCGTCTCCGGTCTGACCCCTAGGGTTCACAGCGAGTCCTTTTGTTCTCCGGGCTAACCTCCATGGCTTCAAAGCAAGTCCTGTCCATCTCCCGGCCTGCTTTTGATTGCTTGCGTGACTTTGTAAGGAGTCCTTTTGGTGTCCAGGCTAACCTCCAGGGCTTCATAGTAAGTCCTGTCAATCTCCCGGCCTGCTTTCGACTGCTTGCGTGACTTGGTAGGGAGTCCAGTGGGTGTCCGGTCTGACCTCTAGAGTTCACAGTGAGTTCTTTTGGTCTACAGACTAACCTCCAGGGCTTCGGAGAAAGTCCTGTCAATCTCTCCGCCTGCTTTCGTCTGCTTCCGTGACTTGGTAGGGAGTCCTGTGCGTCTCCGGTCTTACCACTAGGGTCCACAGCGAGTCCTTTTGGTCTCCTGGCTAGCCTCCAGGGCTTCGTAGCAAGTCCTGTCAATCTCCCCGCCTGCTTTCTTCTGCTTCCGTGACTTGGTAGGGAGTCTTGTGGGTCTCTGGTCTGACCTCTAGGGTTCACAGCGAGTCCTTTTGGTCTCCGGGCTAATCTCCAGTGCTTCGTAGCAAGTCCTGTCGATCTCCCGGCCTGCTTCTGTGACTTGGTAGGGAGTCCTGTGGGTCTCCGGTCTGACCTCTAGGGTTCACAGCGAGTCCTTTTGGTCTCCGGGCTGACCACTACGGCTTCATATCAAATTCTGTTGGTCTCCGTTCTGACCTCTAGAGTTCACAGCGAGTCCTTTTGGTCTATGGTATGACCTCCCGCGCTTTGTACCAAGTCCTGTCGGTCTCCAGGCTTTATCTATTTCAGTAATTTTCTAGTCTTATTAGTGAAATATTTTTATTTTTAATTTAGTTTTTATTTGTTATAGTGGCAATTTTCTTTTCTTAATATTAGTGACTTAGATTTGGTGACTTAGATTTAGAAGCTCATGGAGTGTGAAAGAATATAATGGTAAAAAAGAGGAGCGTTTCTAAAATAACACCAAGCATGATTTTCATCGATTAAATTGCAATTTTAAAGAGTTCCCTACTTATCCATAATGTCAGAATTTAATTGGATTAGGATTTAATGAAACATCGGCTTCATTACATAATTTGCTAAATTATGACACTTTATGACAACAGTCTTAAATATTCATGAAGGTTTATTCATGTTCATGACAGGCGTTTTGTCATGTTTATGACAGTGTCATGACAGTCTTATTCACCCCCTTCAAATAAAGTGTTACCTTGTTTTCAGTTAATTTGTTTAAGCAAGCTGACTTTCTGACTTTTAAGTCAGAATTCTTTCACATAATTATCGCGATATAAGCCATTTGTTAAATACTTAATGAAACATATTTACCGTGTTTGATGTTTGTTGTAAATGATGTATTCTCGCAGACAAATGAGGTAATTAGTCCAAGTTTATCGTTTATTGAACGTTCAGAAACTACAGTGGCTGTAAAGAGCCACAGAAAAAGTTAACAAAGGTAAACAGGTGATCAACTTTAAACTACTCACACCTTTTTACTCTCAGTCTCTTTGCCATTTAAGCACACCCGTTGCCATGGCAACCTCCTGCGCTCCCCAAGCCGGCCAGAGATTACGTTAAAAACATAACATTCAGTCCGTTACCATATCAGGTTTGCAGACTTGATCTTTATTTTGCAATCATTATTAAGCTCCCTGAACTCAGCGGTGGTTGATTAGTATTTAAACTCCTGCTCTGCTAGTTATTTTGGGAATGGAACCGGAACGCACAGAATTGCACCACAACCTGTAGAAATAATAATCACTGAGATTATTATTGTTGTTGGGTCAATATCAATGTCAAATGTATTTATATAGCACTTTAAAACAGGTATAAAACTGCACCAAAGTGCTGTACACGAACGATAACAAATGACAAACAGAGCACAAAACAATACATCAATTAAATGCCAAAGAGTAAAAATGAGTTTTAAGAAGCGATTTAAAATGATCCAGGCTGTGGGAAGATCTAATCTGGAAAGGTAAGTTATTCCATAAAACAGGAGCAGCAGCAGAAAAAGCTCCATCTCCTTTCCTCGTAAGTCGAGTCCGAGGAACTGTCAGTAATAACTGATTATTTGATCGTAGGGTTCTGGAGACAGACCGGAAATTTTAAAGGTCCCGAAGATAAGGGTGGGCTAACCCATTTAAAATCAATCATTAATTTGAAAACGTTTTGTTGACTTTTTTTTAAATAAAGTTATAAACATTTTGATAAGCCAGTAAGAGGACGTGCTGCTTCAGCGTCCAGTTTGTCACCAAATGCCGAGATCGACATATTGCACCCCTGCTTTAGTAAAGCACGAAGAGTTCAGAAACAATATGAAATGGTACGCAGTTACCCTACCGTACCCCCTTACTTTCACCCCTGTATATATGTATATGTTTTCCAGCCAACAGTTCTATCTTCAGAGATCCAGATTGAGTCCAAACTCCATGTGATCCATCCTGCTGCAGTGAATCCGTCTCTCTTTATAGATTCTACCTCTTCTTCCTCAAACAGTACAAAAATTTTCCGTAAAAAAACAGGAAAATGTCCTGGTAATTTTCTGCCAGTACATTTTCTGTTTTTTTACGGAATTTCCAGCTGAATTTTTTCCATAATTTAACAGCTTTATGTGTTAAATATTAAACATAGAAAACTGTTAAATTACGGAAAAAATTCCCCTTTTTACGGAAAAAAAGGGGAAAAAATTCCCCTTTTTCTGTATCGACACTAATGTTTTCTGCATCGTGAGTCGACCTTGTTCAGGATTTGTGGCCAGAAAATCTATAAACAAAGAGAATGGATACTCAAGTTTAACACAGAAACACTACATGTTATAAACACACTTTTTACAAAACGCTTCTAAATCACATTACAGCAGCAGATCACCTGGCTCATCAGCGTCTCACCAATTGCTAATAGCTCTTTCACAAACAACAACATGGAGTAATTTTGATGAATTCTGACAGACAAAAAATCTACACTGGGAGTGTGTCAATTGCAGATTTCTGGTCAATCTTTAAAAATCTGACTTGTCAATTCTGATTTTGGCCGATACTGATTATCTTGTCTGAATATTGCTAAATGCAGAAAACATCAGTGGGTTGGCAACAGTGGGGTGACTATTGAAGACAGCAAACATGGAGACATGACCTGGTGGGCAGGTCTATCAGTCAAACGTCTCTAACAGGAGAGGAAAGCGGTTGATTTTTAGATCTTTTAATATCAGTGGATGAAATCACTTTCACATGTATTGGCGGATCACCAATCTTCAAAATTAAGGATTTGTGTTAGATTTATTGGTGCACCCCTAACATACACAACACACAAATATTTTATTGAGAAAATAAAAACATACACTGATTATTGCATATTTGTTAAAATAAAGTCACCATGTCATGATTTTATATTATGAGACGTATAATTTGTGAAAATAAAAACTCCTCCACTCCCCCTGAGCTACTATTTCCATCTGAAGAAATCCATCACTCCGAACCAAAACCAACCAATCAGAGACAGGAGGAGAGTCTTAGCGCTGTCAATCAACTTACCATTACAGGAAAACCGTTTATCCACTGTCATCGTGTCCATGCTAACTAGCCTTAACATTTATCCTTAACATTCATGAGGTTCCGTTAGCTGCAGCGTAGCCAAATGCAAGAGATCAGAGAGAAGTGGGATGAGCAGCACCACAAGAGTTTGTGATTGACAGCTAAGACCTGCATCCTGACTCTGACTGTTTGAATCCAGTTAGCACTGGCTAACAGAAGAGCTACATTTTTTTCACATATTATCTCTCATGCAATATCATGACAGTGACAGCTTCAACAAATATGTAAAATATATAAGTTACATAGTGCTGCATTAGACATTAGAAAGACACATAACAAAACATTATGCCTGTTATTGTAGAAAACACCACACACTTCTTAATTTAAACTAAAGATTTAACAGGTTGAGTAAAACAAAAACAGATGTACACACCTATTTAAAGATGCAGAGTTGCTTTCCAGGAAAAGTTCAGGAGTGTCTGGATGCAGCTGTTGAGGAGAGAAAACAAAATAACCATAAGGAGAAGGAAAAATAAACACCAACACATGCTAGTCTTCCAATAAATAAATCAGTTTTTGTTTTTTACATTAAAATGAAATAATTTGTTCTGACAACAAATTAAAACAGTACTATTTATATAGTTTTTAAGCTAAGCTTCAATAACTGATAAGAGTTTGCAAGCAGGGATTTCAGTAAAAACTCCCAATTGGACTTTTTTTTGCCAACGTCACTTTTATTTACTCTCAGTGATGTTTGTTCCCATATCAGAAATAGAAAAATTAACTATCTGACTTACAATTTATGAGACAAGAAGCTTGTGACCCACTGACAGTTTATCAACCTAACCTAATCTCATTAGAGCATCGAACATGCAACAAATTTACCGCTGACTGGAACACGAGCCGTCGCTGCCCAGTCTTGCCCTCGTCCCCTGGTCTAATGGCGGCTCCCGCTCCCCCCAAGTTTACCTTCATTCGTAGTTCGACCGCCCCAAACTCCCCACCACCACCTCTAACTACCCCCCACTTCAGGCGACATTTCTCATATTCTAAAACCCCAAACTTGACATGGAAAATTTTATTTACCGAACTTAAATGGCCACCTGCTTTTATGTTAACCAGGACATCAAATCATGTTTAGCTAATAAGACAACTGCAGCTTGATATTTTTAAAAAGCAGGATCGAGACATAACTAGCATGACGTCATGACAGTTAGCTTTCACGCGCCCAGTTCAGATTGACCTGGAAAAATGGCCGGAACTTTCAATTTGGTAAAAATACATGAATACGAGTAATACAGCAGTCACCGCGTTTTACTTTTATAATACACAAGCAAACACAGCTTTGTAAAAAAATAATATATACCTTTTAAAAAAAAAAAAAAAGACTGCAAGACTGTGCCAGGACTCTCACGAAGTCAAACGAAGTCAACTACAAATATTTCAAAAACATTATTCACAGAAAAAAAAGTTTTTATTTATTTTACTTTACCAGGGAGGTGGCAGAAAGGTAACTCCATCTCTTAATCCAACCGAAGTCCAAAAGATATTTGTTCCAGGGTCCAGTTAGCGACCTTGAAATGTCCTCTGACCGGTTTTCGCGCTTCGCGAAGGTTCTTGTTCCCATGATGCAATGCGTAAAATGGAAAATACAGTACAAATACCTGTAAAACTAAAAAACGGTTTCAGTTTTACAGGTGCAAGATGTGCACGTGTTTCCTAAAGACACGTGTACATCGTGTTTTTAGGAAAGTTCAAAACAAAAACGGAAAATTCAGGATGTATCTTACTAGTGAAAGAATTACATAATAGTCTTTACCACCTGTGTAAACTTTGCCGGTGAATGTTATAACACATACGTTTTATAATATGTGTTACATTGTTTCATTTCTAATATAGGCTCTTGTGTCAGATAAGCCCAGTCAATGTTAGAGAATAATTAATGTTTTTAGATTTACAGAATCTGTTATCCTTCATATCGGGGCTGAACCCGTATTACACCATGTGGCTAATATTAGTTGGTATCTCACCATAAATACAGTAAAGTAATATTCTAATCACAACATATACACAATAATATGTCCATCTTACTTGTGAAATGTTGTCTGTGGAGCCTCACATCAATAATCCATCGATCAGAACAACAATATCCCTCAGTGCTGAGGCATCTGCTGCTATTTGGTTGAGAAATGTAAGAGGGACTACCGCTCCAAGATGGCCGCCGTATTTCCTGCGCCGGAGCAGCCAATGCGGGGTCTGCTCTTATATTATGTCTATGGAGTAGAGTAGACCCCCGGATTGGCGCTCTTGGAGCGGAGCGTCGTCTCTCCTGCTTTGCTCAACCAAAACAGCAGCAATCTCAGCACTGCGGAATATTGTTGATCGGATCGACGGACTACTGACCTGAGGCTCGACAGACTTTTCGCAAGTATGACGGACATATTACTGTGTATTTTTTGTGATTAGAATATAACTATACTGTATTTATGTCCACTGGCGAAATAACAGCTAATGCTAACTGTAGTGCTTGGTGTTCAGCCCCGCTCTGAAAGCTAACAGAGATTCCGTAAATCTGTCTCAGTCATTCTCCAACATTGAGATCATCTGATACAAGAACCTACTATTGAAATGAAACAATATTATAAAAATCATAATATAACATTGAACCAGCAAAGTTTACACAGGTGGCAATGGCTATTATTTAATTATTTAACTGTGTCAACGTAAGATAATTCGAAAATCTCCCGGTTTTGTTTTGAAGGATTACTTCTGCGTGAGGAAGAAGAAGACATGTCTTTAAGGAGAGACAGACTCACTGCAGCAGGATGAATCTCCTATCGGAGTTTGGACCCGATCTCAGCTGCTGAATCTATCTTAAGCCAGAACTCATAGGCTGGAAAACATATGGTGTGTGTGTGTGTGTGTGTGTGTGTGTGTGTGTGTGTGTGCATAAACATGTCTAGCCTAATGTATTTTATTTAGTATTAGTCATTATTTATGTTTATATATTTATATAAATATGTATTGATAAGACGAGAGCGGTCCATTATTCGTCCGTCCTTTAGCAGAAGACGGATCCTTCGAAGGCCACGAATATGGCCGACCGGAAGAGAGAAGCTTAGCCTCCGGCTAGCTGCTAGCTTAGGCTAGTTGTAGCCTCCGGCTAGCTGCCTAGCCTCCATCTCGGCGTTATGTTGCTTAGCAACCATGACAACGTGAAGCACAGAGCGGGGAAGGAAAAAAACGGACTCAAAGTTGTTTTTTACTCTTTATTTCTGTATTATTCTTCACCTTTTGTAATAAAGGTTGTTCCATAGTAAAAAGGAAATCTGTCTGATTCTAAAATGTTTAATGTATACAAGGGATATTCATTTTCAAATGCTCTCCAGATGTCACGTAGTAAGACATGACAGTTAAATAAAACTATTATGTTTGAAGGCTTAACTTTAATCAGTCAAACCTATTTGCTCAGGAATAAATTAAATACTTTAGTGAACCAAAAGATTTTCCTATTACCTGACTTAATATCTGTTCCACCTCCACTCATAGGGGGAAACTAGCGGGAGTCTTTCTAACTATTTGCCGGGAGACCTGGGTTCTCTCTCGGTACCGAACCTGGAGCTCCGGCCCGCTGACAGCTGGAGGAGCTGGATGTTAATGCAGCGGAGCAGAAGGTCCGAAAACATCGGAGCAATATTGGAATTAGATGATTTATTAATGAACCAAGCAGATATTTCAGATCATCTACATCTACATTCTCGCCTAAAAACATTGTAAAAAATCATTTTGTGTAATTTTAAGTGTAATACAGGAAAACTTATTTTTTTTCACCATTGCAGAGCCTAAATTCGGACACAGCTGGTTTTCGTTAGACTCCCCCTAGTGGTCTGGAGCACTTCCGTTTTTCAACACTTTTGTTTGCGTCTCTCTTTTTTGTTTGCTGCATTTTATTTGCTTTTTGTTTGCTCCATTTCATTTGTGCGCGTGTCTTTTTTTGTTCGCATGTTTTCTCTGTTGCTGCACATTTGCACCTGTCGGCAACTGGAGTAGCCACCCTTCTACCCATAGAGGGCAGCACCAGGACAGTTTTAGGTCAAAAATTTTATAATGACATAAATTCACACAAAAAGTTTCCAACGAACAATGAGGAAACAAAAGTAGTGAAATAAAACATTTGTGTCCCTGTAATTGTTCCTCTATGTCATATTAAAGATCAGAGTAAGATGGAGCTGCTTTTGTTTTCATCCTGTGGATCCTTCTGTAACTACACACTACCCAGATGATGGGTTATCCTTAAGAGAAACTTGGATTTTACAAGATTACATCCTTCTAAGATGTTTTTCTTCCTCTTAAGTGACACGTCATGCAGCAATTGGCTTTTATTGCTGAACTATGTTTTTGTTAAAGCTCATAAGATTCTTAACCACTCACATGAAAACAAAGGCACAAGAAAACAATGGTGAATTTACACATCATTCTTCATCTAGATTCCATTCTAATTTGAAAATAAAATAGAAAAATATAATCAGAACCAAAAGTATAACATTTTTATCTAGTCAAATCTTCCAATATCAGCACATTAAATTTTCAGGAGCCTTCCTCAGAATGTAAATGAAATAAAGTGAGGAGAGAACAGCAGAGTAGGCTCCATAACAACAAGAATGATGAAAACAAGTTGCTCTGAGAACTCCAGAGAAAGTCAATGCCGTTTATAGAGTGTCTAGTCTGGTAGAAGGTAAAAAGCCACCAAAATAAAAAGCTTTTATAGAGAAGAATTTATTGTGGTCTGAAATTTGACACTTAAAATAAAACAAAAATATAAAACAAGTTTTAAAATGTTGATTAAAATGCTTATTTCCTGTTCTGAAGATACTGATAACATGCTGATCTTGTATTGCCCCAAACAAGCTTTCACAGTGGAACCGCCTGACCTGCAGTAGCCGCCCTGGATGCTCTGTGTTACAAATTAACTCCGGAAAGACCAAGTTTAGCTGTTTGTACAATACAGTTTATCTTATAATGTTATTTCTTTTATTTCCCCTGTTATATGTTTTCAGAAATCTATCTAATTCAGTTTGTTTTAATCAAGAATCAGGAGAGCTATGTTGCCTTACAGAAACCTCCGGTCACTAGGTGGCAGCAGTGTTTAAATTAATCAACATGGTGGCGCAAGCCGGTAGAACAAGTATATCGTCCGACAGAGCTGACGGAGCAGGATGGTTTGAAACTTGTCTCCCTCCAATGGAAGAGATGGAGAAGTTTGTGAAAGAAAAAAGAAAAACGGCGGCAGAGGTTAATACAGCAAATATAAAGAATACTAGGGCCACACTAACAGTATTTTGTACTTTTGAAATACAAGAATATATTCATTATATTACAAGGACAAATATATTTGTGGTGCCAGTCTTGGCTTCTTTGGCAGAGTTTTGAGTTTCAGAAATGTCCATGGTTAAGCTTTTAATTCATGTAAAGCATTTTGAATTACCTTGTTGCTGAAAATGAGCTAGATAAGTAAAATTATCTTACAGATAAACTATTAAATATTGTCAGATTTTCAGCACCATTTCAATTCCATATTGTGTGCAATAATCTAACCCGCAAAAACTAAAAGTATTCAACAGTTTTTTGTTTTATTTTAACATAAAGCATTTCACCTTTGTAATTTTAAGATACTGACAAGATTCTTTCATTAGAATCTTGCCATTAGAATAGACATTATCTGCTCTTATGTTTTGGTCTTATTTCATAAAGGCAATACAAAATAGGTTTTTGTCATGTTTTTTTAAGTTTAGAATTATTAAAACATATTTTGGGAGACCAAAAATAATTTATTTATTTATTTTTTAAGGTCAACATGAAAGGAAACTTGGCTCATCCTCTCATCAGCATTGCAGACACTTGGTGACAGTAATGAATTGTGGTCTTGTAGTGACAAGCAATGTAAAGTTCTGTGTTCTCTGCATGTGTTTGGTAAAATGTTGCCATACTCTATAATCTGAAGTAATAGGATCATGTAGTTTAAGAATGAAAGTGGTGTTGAGATTGATGCCTTAAGAAAACTCACATTTGATCTTTTGAGTATTTAAAATCATAACCACAAAAAGACAGGAAGTAGTCATGTGGTAAGTAAGACAGAACCTCTTCGCTTATATAACAAATCTTATCTAAATGTGACAACCAGAAGGCAAAACATGCAAAAAAGGATTTGTGCCAACACTGTGTGACTGTTGGCTTGGAGGTCTTAGGCAGGAAAACCCACAGCCACCATGCGCTGGTCCTGCTGAGTTTATATATGCACAGCACTTTTTATCCTGGTTTTTTGAAGAAAGCGTAGCCTCAAAAGTCAGACAGCTGCCATGGGGGATAAAAATGTAACGTCAGCAGCGGGAACTGAGAGATGAGTCTGTCGTTGCTGAACCCATTGGAGAGTTTTCTAAATCCAGCCACATACAATGAGCCACACTGGAGTGAATTTAAACTGAATTCATCTGAGTCATGTTGAGTTATAATGGTCCTGTTGACTGGCAGGTGTAATGTGGTATAGTGACGTATTTTAATATGACTAATGCAAAACGGTTCTAATAAATGAAGCATCCCTGATCGTAAAATGAACAAAGCAGATTACCGTTAATCTGAAACGATTTCTCCAGACTTGTAGCTTTAAATTGGGGTCCACTGCAGGAAATCAGTCAGTTGTATGAACGTTATTATTTTCTGACAACAGTGATCAAACGTTCTGTAAAAATTATTCCGTACGCTCATTGATGGTTGCAACAAACATGTGGTGGAGGTGCAGTTTGCTGTGGGATATTAGTTAGGTTTTATGTGAATTTGAGTTTATTTTAATTAGCCTGAGCCAGCAGATAAAATCTGCAAGAAATCACTCAAGTTAAAACATCTAATCTCAGTACGTGCTGGAATTGTTCCTATAGCTTTCAAGAACATGAGAACATTTAAGGACTTCTGTCCTTAGGAAGTCTTAAATTCATGTATCTAAAGTTAAGGCCTTAAAATGTCTTAAATTCATAAAAAAAGAAAAAGAAAATTAGCCTTATGCTAGTCACAGGCCTTAAATTTAGTCTGTGACTACAAAGCTAGCAGCATCCCACAAACACCCCCAACTTTTTGGTCTTAAATTTTATTTAGGTTGGCATTAAAAAGGTCTTTAAAAGTCTTTCACTTGACTTGATGTGACCTGCAGATGCCCTCCGTCTAGAACTGTCAGAAAGTTCCTGTCTTCATGCAGACTGTAATTTTAGTTAACCAAAACTTTGCTCCGAAACGCATCAGCTGACTTGAGCGAGACTTCAGAGCTGAACTCCAGCGTTGGTACTGAGCTTGGAGGCCGGTGTGGATTGAATTACGAAAGGGGTGAAAAAAAAAAGAAGAAAAAACTAGAGCAAGTGGCAAAATGAACGAAAATGACAGCTTCATCCCCCAGTCGCAGCGGCGGGGAGGAGAGACCGATGAGCACGCTGTTTTTTCTTTCTTTCTTTTTCCCCAGCAACCCCCGTCTCTATCAGTCATCTCATTTTAACCCAATCCGCTAGAGAGAACATGTCTCCGGCGTCAATTACAGCAGATTTTTGCCACAACAAAGCCGATCAGATGAAAACGCTGCCTGAGCTCGTTCTCCTCCAGTGAACAAGTCAAGCTGCTCTCTCTGCTGTGAAGGAGGACTCTCAGAGCTGTTGCGTAACAATGTGTTGAGCAGCTCAGATTAGACTTATTTATTCATAACAGATGTGGGGTTATTTTTTTCTTCTCTAAACTACAGTATGTGCTCAAATATTTATCAGGCCAGCTCTAGCCGCGTCATTACTCTAAATTATGAAATTACCATTTTCACAGCTGATGATGCTCCAACTACACAGTCCAGTCACATTAATGTGACCACCACGTACTTTCCACTTCAGAGTTAAATAACCAATCACAGAAGGCAGGTGGCAGCACAGTGCAGTTGAGCGTATATAAAGGGTGTGTGTGGGCTTCGGAAAACATTTCAATCGTTGGCGTAATGCAGAAACGAAGCGATTTATCCGACGTCCAAAAGGGCATGATCATTGGCTTTCGGGCCAAGGGTGGAAGCATTTCCGAAACGGCTGAGTTTGTGAACTGTTCGCGTGCCGCCGTGGTAAAAGTGTACCGTGCATGGCAAAATGGGACTGTCCAAAATCAACGACGTGGCAAATGTGGTGCACCACGGGCCATAGATGACAGAGGCGAACGACGGTTGCGGAGATGCGTTCGGGCAGATAGACGGGCTACCGTTGAGCAACTGACCACTAAAATGAACTATGGGGCTACCACAAGTGTCTCCCAAACCACTATTCAGCGAACATTGCTGCGTCTGGGCCTCCGAAGCAGACGCCTGGTTCGTGCACCTATGCTGACTGGTGTTCATCGACGACGAAGGCTAGAATTTGCACGCCAGTACAGCAGCTGGACGTCCACTGAGTGGCGACAGGTAGCGTTTTCAGATGAATCGCGTTTTATGCTCCATCGGACAGATGGACGTTGGCGTATAAGGCGTGAAACCTCTGAAAGGAACCACCCTGCAACCATTGCAGGAACGGTCCAAGCTGGAGGCGGGAGCATTATGGTCTGGGGAATGTTTTCCTGGCATTCTCTGGGTTCACTGATTATTGTGGAAGGCACGATGGATCAATACAAGTACGCATCTGTCCTTGCGGACCAAGTCCACCCCTACATGCGCATTGTTTTTCCTCAGGATGATGGCATCTTCCAGCAGGACAATGCGAGGTGCCATACAGCTGCCAGTGTACGTGCGTGGTTCGAAGAGCACCAGGATGAGTTTACCGTCCTCCCCTGGCCAGCAAACTCACCTGACTTAAACCCAATCGAGCATCTGTGGGACCATCTCGATCGAGTTGTTCGCGCCATGGATCCTCAACCGCGTAATCTAGCGCAGCTGGCCACGGCATTAGAGTCGGCATGGCTCAACATCCCAGAGAAGACCTTCAGGGACCTAAGTGACTCTCTTCCTGCACGTCTCGTAGCAGTTCGCTCTGCGAAAGGTGGTTATTCTGGCTTTTGACAGATGGTCACATTAATGTGACTGGACTGTGTATGTTCAGTTTTAGTTTGTTGGTGCCTGTTGTAATCTGCAGACCATTTTCCAGCGTCTTTGGATTGTGGGACACTTGTGGGTGTCCTGGTTGGTTAACCCGACCAGAACTATGCACAGTAATTCAGTGTTCTAAAAATTTCAGATCCTCACCTTGTCTACTCCTGAATTTTTCCAATATTTTCCAGTGTTTTGTACCTAAAAATAATTAGGGATGCACCATCATTTTCCTTCTGGAAATTGATAACCAATAGTTTTCTCATTCTGAAGGCCAATGAATGATAATAGCCGATAACATTCCTGGAACTAAGACAGAGCAGTGAGCAAAAAAGACCAAAAACAGTTGACGCTTAAAAAATATATAATGTAAAAACGACTTTTGCCATATTACCAGAAGCCATATCTCAAATGAGCACCTTGTACGTAAAGTTGGTGCATTTGTCCAATCAATTGTTGCCAAAAGCTGACATTAGGAACAAATCCTAAAGTCCAATTATGCATAACAATTTATTTGAAAAAATGTAATTTGAATTAGCTTTAAAACCCAATTTAGATGTTTCCTGATCTGCTCCTGACTGAAGTCAGTAAGATTTTTCTTTTTTTCTTTTTTTTTTGATGCGTTAAGATTTCCAAACATCTGATTGTAGCAGAACCAGCCGTCACAATTTTCATCATTTCCTGCAGTTCATCAGTTTAGAAAATGAAGAGCTGGTGTTTTGTTCCACTATGCATGTTGTGAGTCAACAGGACTTCCGCTGGCGATGGTCGTGGTCTTGGCATGCCCTCCTGGCCTACAAAGAAAGAGACTAATGAGGATTTTCTGTGAAGCAAAGTGTGCTGAGATCTTGCTACTTTGAAAGCTCATTACGTTTTCTGTTGAATCTGCTGATCAGATCTATTCCAAGTAACCTGGGCGGCTTTTTTGGGGGATTTGTAACGTTTTGTAATGATTTGACTTGGTTTCTGAAAATATCTGTGGAGAACATACAAGTATTTAAAAGAAAACATAAAGACAAATATATGTAAGGATATACAGAAAACAGGTGAGAGGGTCTGGCATTTCTTTACAGGCAGTTTAGTGCTAGCTGAGCTTATCAGTGCAGAAAATATCCATCATCCATCATCCAAAATTATGAAAAAAATCGTGAACAACTGATTCTTTTCATGAACTTGTGAAAAGCAAAAAAAAAAAAAGAGAGAGAATTAAATATAGCAAATGTATGCAATTACTCAACAGCCAGTTTTTCATTTTGAGAGATTCAAATTTTCTCTTCTATTATTTAACACAATTCCACCTCTACTGCATATCATGTTTTACTCTGCACTCTTCAAATCTTTTTTTTCCCCTCAGGTGACAAGTTTAATTAGCACTTTGAGAATTTCTGAACTTTCTCGTGAATCTTTCTTTCACCATAAGACATCTGTGATATGGAAGAAAAACACAACTTTTTTATAGAAAAAGAATGAAACATCAATGAAAAATGTCATAAGATTAGTAGAACTAATCTTACGAGCCTCACCAGCTTGTATGTCATTGAAACATTTATAAGCAGGAAACGGTAAAATACAAGAGCACAGCGGAAAACGGGTAAAATCTGTTAGTTTCTCTGCCAAATCGAGAGACTTGACAGGTACAGGAAAAAGTTGGGAACCAGCAGGACTCTTCCCAGAGCCGGCTGAGTGATCAGGGATGAGACCAAGAACCCGATCCACAGGCATCATGATGTGATGTCATTTGAAGAGCCGAGTTTGACTTCTGAGAATCAGCACGAGAGTTAAGTCTCTGCGATTTCACCAGTAAAAGTTTGTACTCAGTCCTGTATCAGTTTGAGGAAAATTCATCTGTTGTTTGATCTTTTTTTTTTTTGTCTGTACTCTGTCTCTGTTCTGCATTGCATGGAAAGTGAGGATTTTCATCAGGTTTTCAGCTCACACCGAGTTTTGGTCCACAGCTGCTGTGATTGTCTGAAGCCCTTGTCATGCGAGTCAACCAGAGCGCTGTCTGTCTGTCTGTCTGTGAAACCTTTGGGAATCCAAGCCATATCGCAGGCGGGCCACACGGAGATCACAGTGAATTATTTATACGTTTCCTGCCCAGTGCCCCGCTCATCTCAGAACAGCATTGAATGTTTGAGCCGGGGCAGGCCGGGACAGGCCTTCAGGCTGTCATTACCACACAATACTACACAGGCAGCTTTCATAGCAATCGATTTGCTCTGTTTCCACTGTAAAGGTTTATTAAAGCAGCAAATATATATATGAATATATATTATGCTAAAGATGTGTTTGGACTGATTACAGATGGGGTTTTAAAAGAAAAGGAAGCTGAATATCTGATCTGAACATGTGGTGAAGAAGCAGCTTTAACACTTATGGGTTATTTCCCCCCTTGACAATCCGTTGCATTTCAAGGAACATTGGCGAATGCACTCCTCTGACTCCAGCACTGACACAGACACATTGTTGAAGTGATTGGATTGCAGGAAATGGTCAAATTGGTTTGTTGTTGTTGTCTTCGGTGCAGAGCCGGAGGCCAGCAGCCCATCGCCAAGGCGACAGCATCTGATAAAGACCGCTGCCGGAGGGGAAGCTGGGACAGCACATGTTACGCCTGTTCTCATGAATCCCGCTAATACAGTTACTGTTGCCACAAGCGGTTTGGAAAGTAATGAGCTAGATGACCCCATTGTGACTCGGGGTCACATGGTGTTCTGCTACTCAGCTGGGATTTTGCTCTGAGGGAGAAGTTGTTTATTTTGTTGAAAGGTATGAAAATACTGCAGAGATATTTATATCTCCAAACTGATGCAGAAAGATTAAGAGGTCTCAAGCAAACCTAGAGGACACACAATCACGTCTTTATGGTTCAGGTAGAGAGACGCTCAGAAGACGGCGAAATACTGTTTGTCACTCATGAACTGTTTGAAAAAAAAAAAACTTTTCTAGACTTTTTTTAAAGCATGTTTTTATGCTTAGACCATAATTTGCAAAGCAGTGCTGGTCTTAAAATGCTGTCCTGATTTGAGATATGATCAAATATGTCCATATTCTGGACTTTTCATAATTTGTTTGGGGTCTTTTTAAGTTGGTGTTGTACAAACTAACAGCTTTTAACTCCCAACAAATGATATATTCATGATATGTTCCATGTCATCTAAATAAACAGCCACATTTCAACATTGACAAAAAACTTTATGACAGAGTATAAAATATGTGGATACTGATTAGTAAAGGAGTAAAAGGTTAATCCCTCCATCCAGACAAGGACGCATTAGTGTATTTATTAATTTTTTTTGTGTGTGAATTGCCTCATAAGAAAATGGGTAGCTAAGGAATTTGAAGCACTCCACACCAAAGCAATGCAAGAACCTCCAGTCATGAAGGTACCAGAACTCTTGATGACCCCCTGGCTTGTTTCAAGTTCCACAAAAAGCCGTTTTGCTCCTTTGCCGTTCGCAATTTTGATAGTTTGATTCTGGGTGAGAATTTGTACCTTCCACCACAGGATATTTTGGACAATCAAATCAAATCCAACAAAAGGACATGTCATTCCTGCTTTGACTGGAGACAATTTAAAGTCATTTGTACGCCATTTCCCCATAAGGAAATGTGTTTGATTGACTCCAGTAAATATTTACCAGGAATAGGACACTTACTGCATGTTTTTCAAAACCAGGGTAGTTTTCTGTGGCCTTGTGCTTCCTCTGTATCTACGAGGGTAAAAACTGGTTACCAGGATTAATGTTTAGCTCTAAAAGCCTTGAGGTACTAATAGCAAACTGACCCTGGACCATCCGAAACTAGAGTGGTGGACACGTGGGATGCCAAAAGTCTGCCGTTCCAGTGTGTTAGAAGGCCTGACGGCACACAATAACCACCGGTAAAGTGATGTCATACCGTGGGATTGGCTGACATTTTCTTAGCAGTTTTATTACAAAATTAATCTAAATTTGTTCTTAGACATAAGGGTTTGCGAGTGTATGGTTGCCTGTTCTGTGTGTCTTTGCATTGGCCAGGTAATGTAATGATTAACCGGCCTGCAGTTCTAACATTGAACAGGAGTGTGAGAAATGGATGGATGGACAGATGTTATTTCATTCTATGCTGTTGAAATCCAAATGAGTTGAACCCAAAACATATGTAGTTTGGTTCTGTTTGGTGAAAACAAGTTAAATTTCATCTCCCGTGATGTCCAGAAAGCTTCTTGTTGTATTTTAAAATGCATGGTTTTCCTTTTCCATTTTATACACCTACAGTTCAAACATGAACAAGTTGTCATATTGCAGAAAAGTTAATTTTAGCATTTTCAGAGGAGACGTGGCTGCTGTGATGCTTCCCCTCTTCACTCACAGGTGAAACTGGAGAAATGTGACAAATGACTGCAACCTGTCAGGAAGCATTACCTGGTTTTTATTGTTCTGGTGTGGCAGCATTGAACTGATCGCTCTGATCTCCAGACTGTGCAGAAAAGTCTCAGATGTTCAAATAACATTCGACTGAACAAAGAAGAAGAAATCGAGTCGCCCTCTGATTGATACTCGGAGATAATAATTCTCTCCTGAATCGTTTTCATGTTTTTCTAAATTTATCCCAAAGGTGTAGGATGTTTAACGGCTGCTCACTCACACAGGCACATAGATACTCAGAAGGAGGTTGCTGTGTTTATGTTCTTTTCTTCACAGATTCCAAGAGGAAAAACTAGTTTTTAGGGATCAGTTTTTAAATTTCCTTTTAAAATTAGGATAAACATCCATTTATGATAAAGCAGTATATTTAGTATATATCATCTTTTTGATCACCAGCAAAAAGGACAATAAATTTTTTTTTTGCAACTTTAGTTTTTAATACTTTTTTGGCCTTTGAGGAAATTTTGGATACACGTGGCATAGACACATCTTGTGTCTATGCCACGCTTGTTAATAACCAAACAAATCTTCAATTGTCACTGAAATAATTTGCAAATGACAAAAGTAACAATTTATAGAAGATTTAAAGAAAATTAGCTGCTGAAAATCAGACGTTGCTTTTGAAATGGACAACAAATTCAGATTAATAATTAGCAGATTAAGAATAATAAAAAAACTGATTAATAATTTTAAAAACTAATAAAACAGGTACAAGTACCTTGAGAAAATATTTTAAATAATTTGACAATAGGGATGTGTTAAACTAATGTGAGTCGTCTAATTCACATTGAAAGCATCTTCAGGTTGTAGTCAGTCAGTCTGCCTGGTTTCAGGAGGACCAGTAGTGACACGTTGGCTACCACACTGAACACGGAGCTCAAAAACCCAACGAGGGAGATCCAGGAGGCTAGAAAAAAAATTATAGACAGGCATATTAAAGGTGAAACTCTATAAAACTGTCTCCAAGCAGCTTAATGCTGCAGTTTCACAAATTATTCAGACGTTAAGGGCTGTCACCAACCTGCCTTGTCGTAGCAGGAAGACTGATGACAAAGAAGAGAAGGATAATACAAACGGTAACCAAAGAGCACTGAACAAATAAATTAATGATTAATTATCATCAAGGAAGGTACATCGGTGTCAGGTCAAGCAGTTTGTCATTTTCTCATCCAAGTGGACTTAATGGATGACGACAAAGAGGATGCCACTGTTGAAAGCTAATTATAAAAAAGCGATACTGGAATTTGCCCTGATTCGTATGGAGAAGCCAGAAAGCTTCTATGATAATCTGAAGCTGCTTAGCTGCGTCTGGCACCGAGCGTCTTGAATCTGTCCAGGGTCCAATGAAATCTGAAGACTGTGGAGGAACTCTGGAGAGAAATGTGCTGCTGAGTAGAGAGCTTGGTCTCAGTGTCAGGCCAGGGGGTCTTCCAACAGGATAATGACCCAAAATAACACAGCTAAAAACACAAGAACATCAAATCATTTAATTATTCTGAAATGGCCTTTTATGAGACAACTGGACCAGAGGGAGTGGGCCAACATGCTGTGGACAGGTGCCTCAAAAGGTTGTGCAACAATACATTAAGCAACAGGCAGCATCATTTTTAGTGAAGCCTGTTTTATTAGTGATTTTTTTTTTTTGTAATACGGTGTCTGATTTTAATTAATTGATTTTCAGTAAATTACTACTTTCGTCAATGTCGAGTTATTTCAGTGACCATCTCCATGGTCTTCCAACAGAGACGTACAGTTAATTTCGTCTGTGTGTAAAACGTATCTCCGATGCTTCACCTGTTTCTCAGTTTTGTTACCAAGGTTTTATCTAGATTTTGTGACCTTCAGTAGAGTTGCTGCTTTATGACAGAAATCTTCTTCGGTAGGATTCTCATTTCAGTCGAGATAAAGAACGGAAACATCCTCTCGGTGAAAGTGTGCGTAAAAGTGTGCACGTGTGTGTAAGTGTCCAGATCAGAGAACGACAGCCGGCCTTTGTCCCAGTCCAGATTCACTCTTATCCTGCGGAGTGTCTTCTGTACTGGGAGCGCAGTGGGAGGAGCTGGCGGTGACCGTGCTTTGTATTCGCCTTCAAAGAACCCTATCACGAAAAGTCCAGACCTGGTCTCTCCTTTCCTCTGAACCGACTCCGCTAACACACCGAGGGTCCAGAACGAGCTGTCTCCAACGTCGACGTCCCAGCTGTGACTCCCCGAGTCGAAGGCCTTGGAACTGAGGACGGACGACCAGCCATCGAACCTCTCCGGGTTCTCAGGGAGGTCCTGCTTCTCTTCCAGCCTCAGGCCGGTCAGGTCCTTAGACAGTTTGACGTCTACGTCAGCAGTGTTTGGGTCCAGGACGAGAGGCGTGTAGGAGACGACGTCCCTCATGCTGCTCCAGATGCTGAAGGCCAGGTTGCCCCGGTGTTTGGCCTGGTCTATCAGAGCTCCTGAGGGCAGCTGTGGAACCTCCAGCAGGGGGCAGCGCTCCACTCTGTCCGCTGCTGCCCTGAAGCTGTAAAGGAAAGGGATGTCTTCTGCTCCTAGCTCCTCTTCTGTGTCTCTGATTATGTCCGAAAGTGCTGCCATCTCCCTGCTCAGTCTCTCTATCTTCCTCTTCATCATTCCACTCTTCTGCTCCTCTTCCTCCCTCAGTGCTGCCAGCCTGTCCTCCTCTTCCTCTGCTAGAAACCGCCGAAGCTTCTTGAACTGCTCCTTAATCCTCTTCGCCGTGTGGCCTGGCCTGGAACTTAATATGTTCTGCCGTCCAATCAAACTCGTCCTTAGCTTTCTTCCCGAGCCTCAGCCTCTTCTTTATGGGTTCCATATTTTCCTGCAGTTCCCTCCGTTTCCTCTGCGCCGCTTCCTCGATGGGCCTGATCCTGTGGTTGACGTGCCTCGCCGAGTCTCTGCAGATGTGACACACTGGCTGCTCGTGGTCCAGACAGAAGAGTTTGAGTTTCTCAGAGTGCAGACTGCACAGAGCCTCCTTTGATCTGTAAGCCATTTACTCTTCGACCGAAGCTGAAAACACAGCAGGCAGACAGAGAGTCCAGTTAGTCGTGGTCTCCTCTTCTCTGTTCATCCCAAAAACTGAATTGTGTTTCTGGTCAGACTCACCGTCAGAGTGTGGAGTTTGAGCAGCTCGGAGCAGAAAAGTCTGTGTTTTTCATTGTTTTCTCTCTCTCTTGCGTTTGGAGTCACTCAGAGGAATCTGACGGTGTGTCACTCTGGTCACAAAGTGCTTCCTGTTTGACTTCAGCTGGGCTGTTTTAAGGGTGGGTCTTAAACCTGTTTGTCCTGCTGATTCATCTGTTGAAACCTGACGGTTGATCATAAACAATTTAACAAGCTTTCCGTTTTTACCTACATAAATGACCACCAGAGAATAAACGTCGTCAGTTCTTGCATCCAAAATATTCCAGATGAAGTCTATACGTGGAGAGTTCACAGCCTTGGGAATTTTCCAGGTGTCAGAAAAGGGGCGGGGCTTAAACCTGCTAGACCTGATATTTTAAATACTGGTGTCCACATGTCACTTAGATTCATTTAATTAAGTTGTTTTCGACACCTTGTAATGATTTAAGATCCAAATCTCTTTCACAGTGTAACCCTCCACACATTCACACTGTGGTGAAAACTAACTGTGTATCCATACAGCAGCTTGTAAAAACTGAAAACCCTACAGCAGTTTTTCAGCTTCACATATCGCTTCAGTTTATTGAGTGCCCCCTCCCCAACAGTAATCCATCAAGTAGAAGCCTGTACTTTGACAGGACCACTGAAACAACTTGATTCTTTTTTTTCAGCTACTCTGTTATAAATTTGCTGCTGCATTTGGGATCATTGTCCTGATGAAAACCCAGTTAATCATGACCCATTTGACAGGTTTTTTTTTGTTTTTTCTTACAGTGGAGCTCCTAGCCAGTTTGGGCAAAACAATTCCAAATCATTAGAGACTGTCAGTGATTTCCTTATGAAAAAAAATTGTCTAATTAGAATCACACTTCTTGTTTTTAGACATTGGATTTATACTGACTTTTTATCCTGTGCAGTTATGTATCAAATGCCACATTTAAAATGTCACCTGCAAAATATTTGCCTTCAAAAATTAATCTGCAAACTAGTCACAAATTGCTGTTACCTGGTTAGCACAGCAGCGTTTTATACACTTGTTTTTCTGATCAATAAAATTCAAAAAGTTTTGATTAAAATGTTACACAATGTCTGCTTTAGTAATAGAATCAGACATACAATTAGCCAACTATAAGGCTTCTCATAAAAACACTGAATACAAAAATTATTTATTAACATACAAAAGATAAATTTTTGCAAAGTTGGGTAAAAATATGAGGCTCCAGAGCCGCCTCTCAGAAATGAGCTGAACTTCCCATTTGTTTAAATCAGGAAATTAGACTCCATGTATCAGTGTACTTGGAAAGGTCAAATTAAAAAAGAAAATCCAAATAAAATGCTAAGCCCTTGGTAGAATGACTGAACACCAGTGAGTCAGAGAGGACGACAGATAAGGAGCAGCAGAAATCAATAACCCCAAAATCATGAATTCATAATCCTCTCTGCACTTATGAACGGCAACAGCTGCTTCATCAAGGTCATGGCTGATTTCTTTGTGATAATGGGATAAAAAGGCTTTTGGGGTTTGTTAAATCAGGAGTTGAATCATAAAAATCATAAAAATGTCCCACGCTGCTGAACAAGAAGGAAATATTTTATGTTTTATTTTCCCGAGACAAAATAGGCAACAAGACATAAAATTATGCAACTAAATGCAACTAAAAGGATAATATAAGTAGCTTAAAATATGCACATAGGATTGATTTTAAAAAAATCTGTTGAAAAGCAACAAAAAAGGAAATGTTGAAATGTACGGAGCAACATACAAGGCAAAATTTCCAAAATCACTTCTTTATAGATCTTAATATTTCAAATTTCTTACTTGAGAGCATAACAAATCTGAAGTCAGATTCCTTGTTTATGTGAAAACCTTGAAAATAAGCTGATTATGATTCATAAACATATGAAAGGAGACATAAAAAGTAGTTAGATTGTTGGAAAATTGGCATTTAAAACTCAGCTACACACCATCTACAATTCTCTCTAAAATGTATGAGTAATAGCTCACCCGTCTTAACATCCTATCTACTTGGGTATAAATTTATCCTTTGCCTTAAATCTGATATGCATCGAGGAAAGACAAAACTGTTTTTCTTTTTTTTTTTTAGATTTGACACCCCTCTCATATGCCTGAAGCCTTTTTCGAGTCAAGATGTTCTTCTCATTAAACATTATTTAAAATCACAGTTCGAATTTCATTAGCCGAGAACTTCCTAACCCCTGGATATGCAACCTCACACAAGAGCGATAGGAGCACAGCTCCATGGGGAAGAGCTATTCATCATACTTGCCCTCAGGAAACAAACAAGGAAATGGATCTAGGCTGTTGTTTAGCACTCTTCTCCTATATTTATCCCCCCCAAGGTCATGAGACTGGAGCAGGCATGCTGGGGACAGAGATGATGGTCCATCCATGTGTGCTACGTCTGCCCACAGAGTCAGAGGTAATCGCTGCTGGGAGGGGGGGAATTAGGTTAGCAAAACATGGAGCAATTGGCAATCAAAGCTTGAAAACGTACGCTCAGCAATGCACATTTCAGTGCTTCGAGTTTATTTTTAGAAACCTGAAAAACATTCGTAGATGAGGAAGTGAAATATCCAAAGGCTTTTTAAAAATGTTTTATCATGGAAATATGGAAAAATATACAGTGGTTCCAAGAAGGAAAAAAAGCTTATTCTTTGTTAATAATTATCACATTATGTAAAAACCTGCAGTGTTTGATTGAGACACTGTTGTATTCTGGGTGACTACTTTCCCCATTTCCCCAGTTAAAAAAGTATGTTTTCTATTTCCAAGCCTCACAAAAAGGATTAGCAAATATAAATATAATACAGATTTCTTTAAGTTCTTTACTCACAATTAAATTACTTTGATCATCGGATTTAAGCATCATCTAAAGAAAACCTGAGTAAATACAAAAGAAGGAACCCAGAACATGTTGAAATTGGAGGACTCAGTTAAGATTTGTTTTCATGATTCAACAATCAGAAAGAAACTTGGCACAACAAAAGACAGCAACTGGAGACAGGTCACAGTTTTTTTGGTTTTACCTTTTTAGCCATTGTTCAACTTCTTTAAATGCCTTCATGTCATTTTGTTTAAAACATTTCCTTTAATGCTTTCAGACAATCACATCTGCAATTATTATTTTCCAAATGCTGTCATAGGACATTTGCTAATTTAAAAACTGTATCTTTAGCTTTTTTTTTTTTTTTTTTTACAATAACACACAACCTTCTAATTATGTATTCTCTTTGTGTAATGTGAAGATAAAGGAGTGTGCCAGCTATGTTATAATATACCAAGAGCCAACATGATCAAATTTATAAGGTTGGGTACTAAAAACATGTGCACAACCCCGTATGTCATGCTGGTTGTGTGTAGTTATTCTTTGAAAATGAACAAAGCACATATTCTCGCACATTTCCATGGCTAGTCTTGCTCTCTCCAAAGCCCTCATTAAACGCTGCTGTTTGATATTTCTGCTTACAATACTTTGAAGTGCTGCATCATTGTGAGGCGCTAATAGGACTCTCTCTTTGCGTCTTTGTCCTCGCTCCTGCAGCCTCACTGCGTTCAGTTTCTTAGAACCAGCAGACCCTAGTGGATGGTATTCTGCTACATTCACTGCTTTTCTGCTCCTCTTGCCTCTCAGTACACCACAACGCCGAAGCACAGGCTGACAATATTTCTTCATTTATGAATAAAAGTCAAAACAAAGAGGACCAAGCAGAGAGAACATGACAACTTCCCCCTGCCTCCCCATCCATCTACCTGTCTAAATTAGATGACTCTATAAGCAGATGAGGGTGGGACTGGTTCTGACTCATCCTTGTGAGCGCGGCTATTATCTGTGCAGCAACTCCATTTACTGTGCAGATTCATCTTTGTGTCCCAGTTCGCTAGCGGCTTTTTGTTTTGTTGGCTTTTGGCATGGATACGCCGAGCACCAAAACCTCACTGGAAGTTTTGGTGCTCGGCAAAAAGTGACATTTCTTCATTATTAACAAGAAAGATTAGAAAGAACTTTATTAGGTGGGTTTGTGTACTCTTCGGTGAGCCGGTAATTCAACATGTGGGCGGCAGAATATGAGGAGCAGACGCAACATTAAAAGATCATGATGTCATGATCTCACATCATGATCTGATGTCAGATCATGAACATTGTCTTGGGCTTGTGACATTAGCACAATCCCACAATCCTCCTATTAAGCTTATTTCATTGAACCCATAAATGCTGTTAAGTTGATGTCTTTGTCCTTTTGAGTCTTACGAGAGGGGCAAGAAAAAATCTAGAAGAGTTCCAGCATGTGGTTTGTCACAATCATTGTATTAGTCACAGAGGGTAGGTACTCTGTTTATATCAAACCTACCTTATCTGGAGCTGGATGACAGGGGAGCCATTGAAGAAGACCTGGTAGGCCAAGAAAGAGCTGAGACTAGGATGGAGATTCTTTCAAGATAACTGAATAAAAATGCTGACCTTGCAGTTTTTTTTTGTTAAAAAAAAAACGTGAAAACCATGCGTCATCCTCCCTCTCCACATTTACAACTATGTACTCCTTTGTGTTGGTCTATCAAATCCCAACAGAATACAATGCAGTTTATGTTGTGATCTGATACACAATAGTTTTGTGTTTGAAATGTGACCTTGTGCACTAGTGAGGATTTAGTGGCATTTATTCTCCTTGCTCCCAGTTAGAGGTCATTACTGTTGCAACATAGAGATTGGGCATTTGAAAAGCAGTATTGATCGCATGCCTTTTGCAATCCGCAGTCTTCTGTGTGTGTGTGTGTGTGTGTGTGTGTGTGTGTGTGTGTGTGGTGTGTGTGTGTGTGTGTGTGTCTAATTACATACTGGAGTCAGGTGTTCTGGAGTTGGAGGATTGTCC
Organism: Poecilia picta; assembly: GCA_033032245.1. Taxonomy (NCBI): domain Eukaryota; kingdom Metazoa; phylum Chordata; class Actinopteri; order Cyprinodontiformes; family Poeciliidae; genus Poecilia; species Poecilia picta. The sequence continues at coordinate 6,337,087 of CM065357.1, read as the reverse complement.
CACCAGCTGCAGCCAATCAGTAATCAACGTCACTTCAAACAAAACAGCCCTGCTGCATTCATTATGATCTGGGAGCATGAGATTGGTGGGAATGAAGATTTTCTCAGCTCTAAATAAAAGTGCAACGTTTCCAGCAAACCTAACAGCACTTGATGGGCAACTGAAGCACCGAACCATTTGAGCCAATATGTTCTGAAAAACGGCTCAAAATCACTCAACGCCTCAGGAACACTGACCTCTACTGGCAAAGTGTAAGACTCCAATCAAATTAGGCAGGTTAATTGGTGGACAGGAGGCGTTTAACGACACTCACCTCAGTAGTGGAGTCAACTTCGCTTTTGTCAAAAAGGCCTTTTTTGGTTCCAATAAATTTTTGTTTTCATTACCACGTGGTGTTTGAAAAATACTTGCTTTGAAAATGATTTGATAATACAGGATCGGTTTGATGTAACTTTTTTAAAAAAAGTTTTTTTGGCTCTAGTGGCCTTTATTTGATAGTCAATTGACAGGAAAGTGGGTAGTGAGAGATGGGGAAGACATGCAGCAAAGGTAACCAAGCCTGGGAATCAAACTTGCAACAGCTGGTTGAGGACTAAGGCCTCCTGTGGGTTGTGCTTAACCCCTGCACCACCACAGCACACCTGGTGTAACAGTTTTGATTGAGTTTGTTGTAATTTGATGGTTTTTGTGGATCATAAAAATGACGCATAATTAATGAATATTTGAGACACTTCAGAGCATGATTGTTTCTACTGTCAGTGTTTCATCTGTAAATGTACTCACCAGGCTCAAGTCAACACGTGATAACATTATGATATTATTTAGCCATTAGTGTGGACATACCAATCGACTAAGTTATGAAAATTACGATAACCACTTACAGAGCACCCAACAGCTAATATTTTAGAAAATATTGTGAGTTTGAGTCCAGTTTCCTTCCTTGCATCATTTAAATCTTCCCCTGGAACAAGGAACTTAGCCCCGAACTCCCCACTGATCCGTGTACTTGGTGTACGATCATGCCTGCATTTAAAGGTTGTGTCTTTAGAAAAGTGATAACTTCACCTTAACAAATGGTAACCTTACCATTTGTTAAGGTGTTCTCAAGATATAGATCAACAAATGATTTACCGTAAGGAATGAAAGAGTGTAAAAAGCAAACCTAAGACACAACAATATTTTGTGAAACCAAAACTGAAGTGAGTTTTGAGCTCCTTTTGAAAGAAATCACTGAGTCCACAGATTTAAAGCTAAGAGTTGCAGAGTCTCAGAGCAGTGAAAGCAAAAGTCTGGTAAGATGCACAGCCAGCGGCTCTGATCACAGGCCTTCAGGGACCGGATACATCAGGATGAAAAGTCTTTAATTTAGACTCGTGCTTGTCCATGAAAGCCCTGAAAGTAAAAACTAGCAAAAAAGTGGGACTTGGAGAATTGAGAGCCAGCCAGTGGAAAAGCAGGGGACTGAACTGTGGCCTGTAAACACTCCGTGCCAGTTTTATTGAGAAAAATAAACAACTAAAATGAACCAAGGTGTTAAATGATTACATGGCTAACAATTTTACAAAATACAAGCTCAGGATTACTAACTTGGTCTCTTTGGTAGTAATCAAGCAAGTTAGACTAATTAGGTCTCAAAGAGACTTGATCTCTAGAGAGACCAGGGGAGTCTTGTCTGAACTGTGCAAAATATTAGTATTTTACAGTGCTGTGCACTGGAGCTAATGCAAATTTATGTAGTCAAATTTTTATTTATTAAACCAGCAAATGAGGTAATTTTATGTAATATCTCAACAACTTCGGACAGAATGCCTAAATGATCTCTTTATTTTTGATCGTGTGGCAATAAAAAAATATTAGTCAAACAAATTGAGGTGGTGAACAAATTTAAACTTTACTTAATGCCACCGAGTTCATATTCTCATTGTATGTGTCTTTACATGACATTTGCATTTTATTCACATGCAATTTGTTCAATGCATGTGAACAAAATGTACATTTTGGACACAAACTAATACTCTGAAAGCTACGGGAGTAAATAAATCGTTTCAGCTTGCTCTCACTCTACATCCACAGACTTTTATCTTTACACCTGGTAAAGTTGGCAGGCGCCTGCCAACATGTGAGAGGCAGCAGCAGTGCTGTTATAAAAATAGCCACGTTTCTATACATTTCAACTCCTTTGACATGTTTTTAATAGTTTATTTTTGTCTTCTGGGTTCGGTCCTGTCATCTATTAGGAAGGGACTTGATTTTTACCTCTCTGTTCTCCGTCGGCTCCCCGTCGGTCCCATCTTGGTTGCTCTCCTTTCATGGGGATGTTCAAAGCCGTCGGTGGGACGCAGAGTGGGAGACATCATTTGAATTTCAAGGGGCTGACAGAACACATTGCTTCTATCAAGTGTAAAGGTCCTTTTGACAAGAAAGTGCCCTCGAAATTAATCATCTACATTGAGAATTCTTTGCCGGCTGCCAACAGGGTGAGCAGCCAAAGAGGTTGTTACAGAGAGCAGGGAGATACAGCCAGACTTCATTAAAAGAAATATACAGCCAGAACCCTCCCACAGCACGCCGATTCCAGGCCCCAAACATGTTTTTACGAGGCAAGCAGCATGAGGTTAACTGGTCCCATTTGTGCTTCTTATTCACATCTGTCCATTTCTTCTGTTTAGCACAGAAAAAAAAAAAGGTTCTTAAATTGTGACATTGCCAATGCACCCTGGGGAGGCGTAAAATGATCCATGAAAACACAAAGCTGGAGTTTCTCCTTAGGCCCCGTTGATGAGACATACGGCGTGCGATGAGCAGCAGACAGCCTCCAGTCATCAGCGCTACGGGCTAATTAGCCATCACTAATGTGTAGCAGCTTGATTTACAGGGCCTGTCCCTTTTATGTCTCCATGGAGACAATGTAATCTCTAAGGACCGGTGTAGGCCCACTAGATGATGCCATAAAAAAGCACTTATGGCCACTTAGTAAACTGTCACCACTTGGAGGAGACCGTACAGGAGAGTGTGTGTAGAACCATGGGATCAGGTGTTTCAACGTTACACATGCTTTCAGGTTTAAGGAGCAAAAGGGATCATGAAACTACTGGTGCACCACGATCATCTACTACCGCAACAATCTTTTGGTTAAAGAGACATTTTTCAACAACGAAGTCCCAAATCCATGGAGCAGTTTAATAGACTAGAACATTGAAAGTCCTTTCTAAAGGTAGCGTGCTATGATGATATACATATACGCTAAGAAACCTTCACTTGAAACATTCTTGGACAGTGAACGCCTGCTTACTTGTTTTTTAGTATTTTTTACGTTTTTCTGAGACTCCAAATTACTTGCAAAAACTCTGCAAATATATACAAATTATATTATATAATATATATTATATATATATATTATATATATATATATATATATATATATATATATATATATATATAATTATATATTTATATATATTTTTAAAATGCAGCATAGGGAGATGAAATACTGCAGTATACTGCTACTTGACATGCTATTGGTTGGGTTACTATCATGTATAATTTTTCCTGACATTGATTGGCTATACCCTGAAGACGAATAAGACTGTGGATGTTAGCTTCTGTGGTAGAACCAACATGGTTTTCACTGTGAATATTAATGCATATTAAATTATTAAAGGGGCAGTATTATATAAAATCAGCATTTGAGTTTTACAACATTTTATAATGATATTCCCTCATCAAAACCAAACTTGGTTGCCTTGATTATTTCATGCATGTTTGAGAAATCCTTTAATCTCCATGGTAACTGTTTAGCTGTGTGAACTGCCTGGATTGACCAATCGCCACCTCAGAGAGGCTCTTAAAGAGACAGAGGTGTTTTGGTTTTAACACTACTGAAGAGGTCAGTGGTTCTGATTTCCCTTTTATAAAGTAAAAAATGTCTAAGGAGGGATTTGGTCTTGATTGTTACCTGGGGTGTCAATGCAAAGAATGATGAATGTTCCAATGGCGTCCGAGGGTAAAGGGCTATTTCACTTTTTCGGGAGTATTTTTGCTTTTGCATAATGATCAATTTCAAGGTGCTAAATTACAAAGTCATATTTTATATATATGTAGCCATTTCTTTACAACTGAAGTTAACACAGTGTCTTGATTGTGCTGTAAAATGGCACTACGTGCTTGAAAACATATAGATATAGCAGTATTTTTTTCAGCATTCATATTTCTGATAAACAGTTTATTTTGTTGAAACCAATTGTAAATTTCCTCTCTATAAGTAAAAATACACTCGCATTAAAGAGGGTTTTTTCAAATATATTTGTGGGAAATTGTGCTGCTTGAATTAAATAAATTAATTTGATTCACATCTTTGTAGTAAAATAATTATTATAAATCTGTCTATAAGTATAAAATAAAATACTAATCAAAAAGAAATTAGAAAGCGTCCAAAGAATTGATTTTAGTATTTAATTCTTTTGAACCATCTTAAAACTGTACTTGCGGCACTCTGCTGTGAATTTCACAACCATCTTCAGCTGCAAGTCGTTCAGGTCTGTTTGCTAATGTGAAATATGAAGGTTAAATTCAAAACTTTAGAGAATTTGAAGGTTGAAGTCTCAAAATCTACTTAGCATCCATATAATCCTGCTTTCTGACGGCTTGTTGGACATTTAGAAGATAAACTATCTGAGGAGCCTGTTTCCTTCAGTGCTTCTTTATTTATCTTCGCTTCCTGCCACTGCGAGCTCATGTGAATGAACCAGCAGAACAAGTAAAAGGAGAGAAAAACATGCAGCCATTACTCACACGCACACACACAAACACACACACAAACACACTCCGTACTCCTTATAAAAAGGAAGGAGTGTACTACAGGACAGAAAAAAGTGATTTGGTTGTCAGTAGCGGCTAGGATGCTGACAGAATGTCTCCTCTTTTACTTCTCTGATTGTCTCAGTGTCATTTTGTGAAATGTCTGCAGTGTAATCGTTTTTCTGCGAAAATAAAACCCGATCCTGCAGAGATCAGTGTGTTGCAATTCTGACAACACATGTGATCTCTAATTTCACTTGTATCATTTCATTGCTAATGCTTCATGTGCGACATCATCATTTGTTCCCTCATAATAACCACTTGAGCTGCTTTCTCTGCTGTGTTTTATAAAACTAAAAATGTGTCGGCCTTATTGGAGACGAAGTTGCAACCCATCCTGTTTTGGGAGGAAAAGCTCGTTTTTAATATCCTATCTTATGCAAGGCAACAACTAGCTTAAGGTGGCACTTGTTATAAGAGAGCAGCGTTTGCTGTCTGCAGCTCCTGTTTTCCACCAGCAGCAGTCCAGGAGCCCCAGCTGAATATCAAGTGATTTTCAGAGATGCTGACAGGCCAGAGGCCAAAAAGCAACACAAGTAGTAGTTTGTCCTGCGCTCAGTCACAATACAAAGAACTACAGAAGCTCCAACCTAATCCCAAAACACGCGTCTGTTACGGCAAAGTCGAGAGCATCCACTAGAATATCTGTAGTTTGGATGCAACCGCATAAAAAAGAAAAAGAAAAAAAAACAGTTTGATATCGGTCCATAATGCATCACCAAGAAAGAAAAAGCAGTTGGAAGCCGCAAAGGCAGGTAAACAGATTTTTTATTTATTTATTTATTTTTTGGATCATACAAAGCCTGAGAACAGATTGGAGTTATTCGCAAATAGTTCGTGCAAAACATATGCGAAAGGTGTAAGAAAAAATAAATAAAAAGAAAGAAAATTACTGGATAGAAATGTTGATGAAAAAAATACACCAAACTAATGCCACACACAATGTCAAAACCTCTCTGGATCAGCTACAGATTGTTCAAGATGAGAAAACTAAATCCTGTTAATCACATATTTTATTCTGTTGCCTTTCCAGCTGTACTGACTTGCTCTCACTTTCCGAAATCCTCCTAGTTTTAACTTTCAGAGCACACGGACAACTTTGACAACCTCATGTCCTTATTAGATCCCAGAGGTCCTGTGATCAGAGCCCGCTGGCTGAGCTTTACGGTAGGCTGAAGACTAAAGGAAACAGAGCAACCGTTGCTCTGAGACTCTCCGAGCTTCAAATCTGTGAACTCTCATCTTTTTTTTTTTAAAGCAGTTCAAAACTCATCTATGCAAGCTGGAATTTGCATAATTTTGTCATGTGCTCTAGATGCCTCCTGCGATAATATAAAGTGCTTTGCAATTTTTAATTTGAAAAGTTCTGTAGAAATTACTTTTACTTACCTGCTTCCACTTCTATTTTTTTTCTTGCAAATTTTTAATTTGCGTCTCTTTTTGCGATTTACTGACCTTTCTTGAATCTCATGGAAGAAAGAAAGAAACTCCCTTGTGTTTTTGTTTTAGTGTTTATTCCTTTCACACTGAATCAGCTAACATGAACGTCTCTTCAGCTGAGAGAGACATGAACTGTATTTTGTGAAATAAGTTTTAATAAGGTCATAAATTTACCTAATGGCTTGACGTTTTTGTTCCAAAACTACACTTATTCCAACACTTCTAGAGCTGTACATTTTAAGTGCCAAATGTTTTTGTTGCCACCTATTGGATGATGTGTTTGTGTGTTTAAGACTATCACTGCTCAAAATATGTTTTTATAATGTTTTACTTATTTATTTATATCTACCTATCTATCCAGGTATTTATCTAGTTGGCTACGTAGATATTGAGCTAGATAGAAAACTACCTAGCTACCTGTGTAGCTTGGTAGCTTAGCTACCTACCTAGAAACCTATCTAGCTAGGTCGGAAGCTAGCCAGCTAGCTTGAATCCCTTGGAAGAAAAAAATCCAAGCTATCTAGCTATCAACTGTCTAGTTCTAAATATGAGAAAATATGTTCCTGGATCTAAAATTTTAAACCGAACTTCATGTGCTTTCTACAAGAAAAAAAAAAGATGTGCATGGAAAAGAAAAGCAATGACTCAACATTGGAAAGAAAATGAAACTGTAAATTGATTAACCAGATATGCTCTGTTCTTGTCTAATAAAAATGCACAAGAAGCAGATAAGTGGCTTTCATTCATTTTTTTAGTGCAAATCAATGGAAGGAACACAATCAGTTCAAATGCAAATGTCTTTGATACTGAAATGCAAAAAGAAAAAAAGGAACTGAAGCAGACTTAAATCCAGCATGCAGATTTATTCATTTATGCCATTTGGTTTGTGGATAATTGTATCCTTAAAAGTAGATAATGCAGCCGCATTGGTTGCCTTGAGATACGTTTGTGAGTAGAAAAAGACTCTGGAGTTTGGAAGCAGGGCTTGTGTCTCCAGGGAAGCAAAACGCCTCAGGTCGTAAGATAATGAAATGGACAAATGGACTTAGCTTGTTGGCACCGTTTTTGTTGTGGAACGTTGAGCTTAAAATCATTCACAAAAAATACATCTTAAAACGTCCCACAGATTGTAAAATTCTGCTGCTTTGAAAGTAAGATTTAATTCCGTATCCCAAAGACCTCGTAGACACGTATCAGAGTTTGCTCGCGACTCTACTAATCTAATTATGAATATTTTTATTATGGGGAGCTAAAAGACAAAATGGATGTGGACAACATTTTTGTGTAGAGGAACCATTTCCTCCAGATAAAAGACCTGCTTACAGACATAAAACTGTTTTTGTAGTGATTATTATACATTTACATAGATAAAAAAAAAACAATATAGAGAATAAGCTAAAATCAAACATTAAACAGAAATGTTTGAATATGTATAATTATATAACAGAACTGGTATCATCCCATTAGCATGCTGGGAAAGGGCTTTAGCCTCGTCAGTACAAGATTATTCCAAAGATGTTTATCTTCTTTAGTTGCTAGCAGTTTGTTAGCTTAATTTTTTCAACCTGAAGATTTCTAAAGTTGCCAATTTGAGGGCAATTAATCTAGTTCAAGCATCGATCCATCTACTAGCCTTACTTTGGATGTTAATGCTAAGCTAACAGCTAGCCTGAATTCAGGGCTTTGCATAATCATTTGGAAATAAATAAAATAAAATATAGGGTAAAATAATGTTTTGAAATGCTATGTGTCATGCTCCTCTTTCTGATTGGCTGCCAGTCAAATCCATCAAGCTAGCGTAGCATAGCCTGCTAAAGTCAGAAGGCATGAGGCAGCATTTATGCTTAACTTATGTAACAATTATTGAATAGAGAATAAAAGTCGATGCTTCCTTATTTATTTTGTAACTTTATCTGTGGGTTTGCAAAGAGGGGTCTGCACCCTGGGGAGCCACGAAATGGAAAAGTTTGAGAACCTGGAAAGGAGAACATCCAAATGTCTTTACTGAATTCCTTCCTGATTACCTTTCTGGGGGGAAAAATGACAGAATCTGAAATAAAAATCATAAGGAAATGAATGAGACTCCAAGAACCTTTTGGGATATTCAGATAAAATAATCAGGAATAAAAGTCGAACCATTTACGCATACTACTTTCTGTTACAATGGATAAAAAATAGTTTGTAACTCAAATTGTACAACTTCACAATTAATGCACACAAGCTGACACATATAACATCTTTATTTTAACGTGATTATGACTGGTGATCAACTGCAATATTTTGTCATTGATTTGGGGTTGATTTCTACTCACCATGCTTATATCCACTCATTAGGATTTATTGAGGGAAAACTGGGTTTTCTTTACAGGTGTTGCATTAATGGTGGCTGAATGAGGCTAAATAATTTAGAAAATCCAGCATCCATCATCTTCCGCTTCACAACATTGCTATGAGTCAATCCACACACCAACGCTTGTAGTTGGCAAAAATGGTGAAAACAATAATAAACAATGATATATTAGTCAGAATGGTGTGAACTTTTATAAAACCACTTTGTTTTATAAAACCAGAAAAATGTGATTCCCCCCCGCATCCAGACTAATTACCCAGTAGCTACTTTAACTCCCATAATTAGTTTTCCTTGGACACGCTGTATCTCTCCACAGCCACCTGTAGCCATGAAGCCATTTGCGTTTCTCACACCATTACTCGTGTGACCGCGGCGAGGTTCTTCCTGGACACACTCGGCACCTGTGGCAGCTCAGATAGTGTGACAAAAGGTGTCAAACCTGCAGGCGCTGAAAATGAGACGTCTTTAAACGTTACTCAGAGGATGAGCGGTGGAGGGGGCGACTCTGTTGTCAACAGCTGTGTTAAAACTCATCAGCTGTTCCGTATAGTTTCTAACCTACTTTTAATAAAAGAAAAAAAAAAAATCAAACAATAGTTCCTCTCCTGGGGTGGAATCTGACTTTGACTCTGGAGTTGGACGTATGGACAGCAGCTACTTTCTGTCCTTCCCCCAGGTCAGTGACACTGATACTATTGATTATCTGAGCTGGCGTAGTGGAGTTGTGTGCTGATGTAACAGCTATCAGCTCCCAGCCTTCATTTTGTCCACTGAGATCACGCACCGTGATCCAGTATGAAGCGTCTCTTTGACCTGGATTGAGTGGAAATTAAATCCATACAGAGTGTCCGAGCACCTTAAAAAGTCTGATATTCACATATCTAAAATTAAGGTCTAAAATGTCTTAAAAATAATTAAGTTGGCCTTAAATACGTTGATCATGAGGGGAAAAGAAATCGGCTGAAAGTGTCGAATCATCATCTCCAGACATTCGAATGAAACGAACCGCCAAACTGTACCTTGAAGTGGTTCAAGGTACAGTTTAAAATGATGTTCTAAATGCTGAGCATGTACAAATAATTTTGAAAAGACTGGTTTTCTTAAAGCTTAATCTGATTCAGTATTGATTTAATGGACAACAAGATGAGAAAAGCTTGTATCTTTAGTATAAAGCATGTAAATCCTGTATCTGGTTTCAGATGACCTGGTTGTTCCGGATGATATAAATTCAAAATTTGATGGTATTTTTTCATATTTGCCCCCGTTAATCCAATACGCTCCAGTATTAAACTAATGCATTTCATGTTTTTTGTTCATTATATCTTAAGAAAATAAATCCATCTCAATTTGTAATGACAAACTGTGTTTTTTTCTCTCAGAGTAGTTTCTTCAACTGATACAATTATGGCAGAAAAAATAAATATAATGGTGAAACATTTCCATCTTGTTTCTATTGATCAGTCAGGTGTTGGGTCTGGAGGAGTCAGACTCATGCAGGGGGACGGTGGTGACAAGTGGAGCCTGATTAGATTGCGGCGTTTGGATACCATGCAGACTTTTAAGCCCTCCAGCTACAGACAGATACAGAAGAGCCTCTTTGTCACTGACGTTGTGTGTGTGTGGGGGGGGGGGGGGGGGGAGGCTTTCATGAATGGGACTTGAGCCGCTGAAAAATTAGTCTTGGATAATTATGCTGAATGGGATAGTGGCGACATTTGGAGGTCTGTCTTAAAAGAAAATGGCAGAGCAGCTTGTTAGCAATTTGAATAAGATGTTTGTTTTTGTTTTACTGGAAAACTTGTGTAATCAGGAGAACCATTTTTTTTCCTTATGCTTATTGTTACAGTAGTACTAAGACCCGCCTCCTAGTTTTGATTGGTTGTTACATACTGCAGCTTTAGCTATAAAAGGTGAAATGTCCATTAGCTATAAATAAACTCCCAACCTTAAAATTGCTTAGCGACGGTTAGCTAGTCGCAGTATTCCTGTAAATCATTCATATCTTCTCCGTGGCTCTGTAAGCGTTTCTTTTTTTAAAAAAATAACATTTCTCCTGAGTATCCAAAATATTCTCAAAGACTTCTTCATTGTGACAGGAAACTATTTCCTTTCTAATTTGAACAGCGGGCAAACTTGTAGCTCTGGTGAACGTCACAGTGGCAGGATGCCCTCGTTTATCCAGCTGCCCCCCAGCTGAGTGGCTTCGCCTACATGCACAGTCAGTGCAAAAGAAAATGTCTTTTTTTCCCGCATGGGAATCTCTTAACACATAATGACAAATGCGTTGTCAACGTCTGTGCAGGGAATACCGAAAACTATGGTGCAGTCAAAAAAGTAATAAATGGCATCAGTTAAAGAAATATATGAATTGGAAGGACGAGCTTGAATCCCAAATAAGTGTCTTGGAGAAAAGCTGAGGGTCGTCGTTAATCACGGCAGATTGGTGGGGGGTTGTAATCAGAATATACAGGAAGTTTCATTAATGGACTCAGATTTACAGATTTGAATAATAACTGAGCTTGTTGATGCGTTTTCCTGAATAATCAAAAGTATTCAAACATGGTCTAACAACGTCCTTCCTCTGTATTCAGTTACCGTCGAAGCTTATATAAAACCTACATTATCTTGGTGATTGCTCCAATCAGTGTCCTTGTTTTTATCTCCAAAGAGGGGTATTTTAGTCCAATCAGACTTCTGCTATTATCTTTTATCATCATTTTTCCAGCTAAAGAAAATATAGGATAAAGCTGCTGAATTTCATATGATAGACTAACACAGAGTAGTTCATCTTGTAAAGATTTTTGCTTCTTATATCATCTTCTATGATGGTCAAAAAACCTTTTCTTGCTGGTCCTGTCTGCTCTCTGTGGCTTTAGAAAACTAAAAGTGGCACTTGCTCATAGTTTTCTTCCAACAGTGGATTTTCTCTTCCTCTTCTTAAAGAGATTTAAGCAAATATGTACTTTGCCAGACCTGCGGAGCGCACAAACGTTAGCAATGACAGATATCCTGTCGACAGATTCTCCCAACAAACTTTATCCTTCACCTTCCTGGTGTGTTTCTTAAAATGACTCATTTGGATAATAATATGTGTTAGAAGTTATGCTTTATCATAAAAACATTAACCTACTTTTTGAAGTCGGTTTTGTAAAGTAGTTATAAGTAGTCAGTACTTTACCTGTAGTTGACAGAACACAGCGATTTTTCTAAGGTTACCTCCTGGACTGAGGCCGCCATGATGTTTGCAGTGTTGCCATTTAATTGACTGTTGGTGCAACTTCCTGTGAGACAGAGGAAGTAGCAAAAAGTGTCAGCTACCTGAGGAGGGCCTTTTTGTTTTGCTCGAATGTTGACGTTTCATCACTGCATTACCTCTGGTTCGATCCAAGAAGCCATGCTGTCAAAGATCTTATTGCTGCTCTGTCGCTATCAAATGGGGTGGCAGTCTGCCCCCATCTGTTTCAGGTAAAGGTTACCTCCATTGGCGTTGTGAGGCAGAATTAATATCCCATCACTGGGAGCAAAATCGTTTTGCACACGTCAGCGCAAACAAGGCAGAAAGACCTCAGACAAACGTTCATTTGAATTATGAACTGCAACTGCTTCCAACATCATTTTTCACTATGATTGTTTTTGGCTTTTCCTAAAATGACGTAAAGGTTAATTGTGTAATTAGTTGTTGCTGCCTTTGCCTGTTGGTGGCGATAACAAATTCTGAAATGCTGCGCAAGAAAATGTTGGCACCTATGAGTATTGTGTATTGACTTGTTTGAACTATACAACATGTTATATTATTATTCCCTCATCAGAAACATACCTGGAGTGATACTTTGATTCTTTCATGCATGCTTAGGACATTGTTTACTCTCCCATGGCAACCATTCAGCTGTGCAAAAGGAGGCACCGCTCCTCCTCACTTGCAGTTTCAAAGCTTCGCAGCTTCCACATCACAGTGTCGCCACCACTCCTTCAGACTAGCCAGCAGCAATTAGCAAACAGAGGCCCAATGTCAAGGCGTTAAATTATAACAACTGAAGGTAACATAGTTACTTGATGATGGCAAATGCATAATTTCCATTTTTCTGGGGTTGTCAAATTTACATAAATAATCAGTCGCCCCCCCTTTTTAACATCCCATATCTCAACGACTTTCCGTCTGTGTCAGAAACAGAGGTGTCTTTGTGACATTTCCCCCCAACATCTCCTCCTCCACCATTCATCATGTTTTGCCTATGGGAATTTCAGTGTTCCTTGACCCGTGTCGAAGAGTTTCAAGGTATCCCTCTGGAGGCTGGAGTTATGAGGATTAGACCGGTTTTCCCAGCCATGGGAGGAAAAAAAGGTCAAACATAGCGACTCAAACAGGTTGCATATTATCTTCCATTGAGTCTTAAGGTCACAGTCTCATAGCAAGGGGTCAAGGTGAAAGGCTGCCAGCTGGCGGCCTCATGAATATGGATGACAGATGCTCCATCTGCTTGGCTCCAGAATGCAAATGGACAAGGCGATTCCGCTGCTTTTTGTTTCTTGTTGCCTTCAGAGGGGCAGACCTCACAGACCTTAGATGGTATCAGTTCCACTTGTCGATCGCAGAAGGAAGATTTATGTTAAATCCCGACAGAAACGTAGGAGGCCGCTTCACGAAACGCCAAAGCCCATGAGCTCTCCACCCGAGCAAACTCTGGTGATATTCAGACGGCTTTACCATCACTTCTGGATCGGTTTCTACTCTGTTACACGACGTACATGTTCCTGTGTTCGGATGACGCAGCGTTGATGAGTACATTTACTAACAGCTCAAGGAAGAAAATCATCCCCTTGAATCTCAATGCGTTCATCTCGTTGGCAAAGTTTAGCTCTTTAATCTCCAAAAAGCATAAATACGAAGAAATGAAATTCCTTAAATTACTTCACATTCTTCATAACCACAAGCTTTAATGTATCAGAGTTGTATGTGACAGACAAACACAAAGTGGTACATAAATGTTGTGTGGAACATTTCAATTGTTGATTTTGTGTTTTCATAATGTAAAGCACTTTGAAATGCCTTGTTGTGGAAATTGTTGAGGAATATAATTATGTTAATGGTTAAAAGTTATGTTGATTCACATTAAGATATGTTTTGCTGAAAAGGAATGTGTTGTGTCGAATGTGCTGGTTCACTCTGACCCAGTAAGTTTGAGTTGTTCCAAGAACTTCTGGAAAAACGTCCCAGATGTGAAAAACTGCTTGCGTAAAGGAACTTGGCCAGAGTCTCTGTTTGGACAGATAAGAACTAACAAATTGACTAATGGTCCTCTGAGGGAGCAGATTTAACTTCCACGAGGTCAACCCACAATTCTCGGAACAGAGTAAATCAAAGCCAAAAGCGAGTCTGTAACGCCATTGGTCAAGGTTTCCAATACACAACAGCAGACTGAAAAAACAGTATAAGTATTCGGAGCGATGAGCAGAGGAGGAGACATTTTGGACACTGAGACAATGGAATAAGATGATGATAATTGTAATTTGTGAAAATGCCGCAGATGTGCATTAAATGTCTTTCTGTTTGCCTGTGAGCCGGAGAGAATGGAGTTTTGTGTATCGTCTCTTAATTCATGAATTCAGCACCTTTGAATTCCTCCATAAAATGTGTGGGCCAGACTGAGTTACTGGACGGACAGAGACTCACTAACAAAGCATTGACTCACAGGTCAATCCTTTCTAACTTTCAGATTCTTTTTCTTTCTTTTTTTTTTCCAAGGAAATGTTGAAATGAAAATTAGGTTTCCTTTTCCTTCCACTTCACCATTAAGCACTACTTTGTTTTCGTCTATCACATGAAATCCAGAAGGTTTTTGAAATGGTGTTAAAACTTCTATTTAAATTAATTAGAGATTCAATTATTGTCTTCATGACAACTTTAGATATGTTGCAGCGTAACGTCACATAAGCAAAGTTTCTGCCCTTCAGAGGCAACTGCTTGTCGATGATGACTGAAATAATGTGCTAAATGTTAAACGTATAGGTCATGTATACAAGAGAAAGGGATCTAGTGTTTTGCTACTAATTATCTATTAATTGTTATTTAACAATGGAAGAGGATTCAAATGTATCACATTTCAGAGGTCAGTGAAAAGTTATGATTAAAAGAAATAACAAGGGAAAATGAACTAGGTCAGTTATGCTTGACTTTGACAACCTTAAGATGTAGATGTGCTGCTGACACAGAGAGAACGGACAAGAAACATACAAGTATTTTCTTTTTCTTTTTTGACTGTGACCCACTGCAGTAAATTAGTAATACCTGCATCTCCAAGTTTAATTTTTTTAAATAAAATTGTTATACAGACAGTCTTACTTGCCAAGTAAGAGAATCGACTTTTTGTCCTCCAGCGTTGTGCACAGGCACAACATTTCCAGATGTAAATAACATCTGTATTGCCAATATGATTTTGGGGATTAATTGTTAACAGTGTACAAATTTAGAATCCAGAAAATCTACTTTAGGAACTGCTTTTTAGACTCCTGTTCTCCCAACCCAGAAAAGGAATCAGACCAGAGGATACTTACTTATACTTATCTACCAACCCTGAATACGAGTATCTAGTTTATTTACCTTGGCTTAACATTATTAGCATTTTCTCCTTATGCTCTTTCTTTTGGTTTATTTTGTTTGTGTTTCCTTTTAAATCCTGTAAAGCATTTTGTATTGCCTTGTTGCTGAAAATGTGCTATAAATTACCTTTACCTTTGGCATTTATTATAGAAAAAAAATATATAAAATAATATTAAAGAGCAAAAGCCAACAGAAGGGGTGGACTGGAATAGTTTGAAAGCTGCATAACTTTCTCAGTGAAGACGGCAGGTGAAATATGGGGCTGCTGCTTGGTTGGAGCTTAAAAGCCCAGAGACTGAAAAGTCAGTCATTAGAGTGTGGAAGCTTAGCAGAGACTCAATCCTCTTTTGCAAATGTCTTTTTAAAAAAAGAGAAGCCCCATTTTACCCTGTAGGTGTGATTGCTGCGTTTGTGTTTTAGATATCGGTGACTCCACAGCAGTAGGGAGTAGTAGGACCAGTAGGAATGTTTAATCCTCTACTTTTCTCTAGCAAACAGGAGAACAACACAGAACTGAGCAATCTTGTTGGTTTTCCCCTCAGATGCAGCACCAGAGCAACCTGGTGCTGCATCTGTGGACCTGTTGATAGTAAAATAGCAGGATAATTGGGAATAAACGTAATTTGAATTTATGTTATGACAAAAGTGTGTGCCAGAGGAAACCAATGAAGACTGAAGGCAACAAAACGGAATGCAGAAGATAAATGGTGATGAGTTCTAAGCAGAATTTTTACATCCTGAGATTGTCACATTTGCTCCTTCAAGCTGTCATCGTCCTATTCTAGACGATTCTAGAAGATTTGCAGCTAGAACGTGTTTCTGCAAAGTGTTGGGGTTCTGAAAATGTTTAAGATACTGATGGTTTTCTTTTCACTTCACAGTAGCTGTTTTCATCGACCTTAAACCTGCACAAATCAGCAAAACCTGTTTTGTTTTTTTGCTTGTTTTTTTATTAAACACCATTTTTACAAGTTACATTTATTGAATCAAACTAGCCATGTGATCAACAACCGGATGTTGCTAGTGGTGGAAAAGATGAAGACAGGAAGTGGTAGGAGGATGACGACCCAGAATTATTTTAATCACGTAAACAAACTTATTCCTGTGTGATTTTAATTGTTTCTTGTTCAATCAAAACACTGCAATTGCGAAAAGTAGCTGCTTTATTATTGACCATTTAATTACTCAATTTGACATTTCCAAAACAAAACTCATATAACATGATAAAAACACTTTGTAACATACGTTCTGACAAACACGTAAGATAGTTGGACCCCGTCTCTTTTTGAGGAGGAACTCATTTCCAGCAGGCCGGATGTTATGTACCCGTCCTTCCAGCTTCTTCCCCTCTGGTGCTAAAATTACCTCGGCGCTCTCAGGCTGCTGGAGCCTCATTATGAATCTAAAAGGCGATTCCCCCGCAGTGTGGGTCAGGAAACATATCAGTCCATTCACACATCAGCTTCTCCTCCTGCTTCCTCCCTGCAGGTGCTCGTCGATCACAGGAGGACTTCCCCCTGCAGGACCGAGTACAAAGTGGGTGAAGCGGCGGTGAGGGCAGATTATCCACGAGCTCCCCGTCCGCCTTTGAAGTCGTCTCCCAACTTTCCTTCGTCTTGATTTTTTTTTTTTTTTGCTACTCCTAAAATCCTCACATCTGAGTTGAACGGTTGACCTCTCTCTCTCTCTTTGTCTCTCTGTCTCTCTCTCGAAGCTTGACGTGTGTCTCCACCGAGACCTCGGGATTGGTTGCCAGGCAGATTTGATTAATATTTAAACGGTGTTTTGTGCATATTATGGCACAAATTCATTGCTGTTGGTGGGTGTGCGCTTTTTCTCCCTCCCTCTCTCTCTCGGGACGACAGGATGAAACCGCTGGAGACTTTTTCTCAGCCGTTGTCACGCCGAGCTGACAAGAGTACAGAGAAACTCACTTTACTGTGCGTTTGCTCGTTCGTTCTCTGAACCCTCACTTGACTTGAAACGGAGTCAGAAATGAACCTCCTGGTTATGTTGTGCTTTTCTCTCAAATTAATATTTTCTGTGGGG
This sequence comes from Poecilia picta, assembly GCA_033032245.1. Lineage (NCBI taxonomy): Eukaryota > Metazoa > Chordata > Actinopteri > Cyprinodontiformes > Poeciliidae > Poecilia > Poecilia picta. The sequence continues at coordinate 6,319,793 of CM065357.1, read as the reverse complement.
TTTCTAAGTGGACGGTATGCCTTAAAGCTGCAGTGGAATATATTTAAAAAGAAATACTTTTCACATATTTACTAAAATTATCATTATGTCTGACAGTATAAGACAGATTATCATGAAAAAAATCAAAGGCCTCTTCCTTCTCGCAGTGCGGAAATACACCATGCAGTCAGAAACCACCAATCAGAGCCAGGAGGAGGGTCTTAACTCTGCCAATCACTCTCGTTCTCAACCCCTACCCCTTTCTCTCTGCTTCACTACAGCCAATTCACCACAACATAGCCTGCCATGAATGCTAATGCTAGTTAGCACAGCCACAGATGACGGTGGATCAACGGTTATTCTGGAACGGTAAGTTGATTCTCCTCCATTGGAATGTTGAACACCAACCAGGAGGATGATTGACAGCGCTGAGACCCGCCTGCTGACTCTCATTGATTATTTTTTGGTCAGTAGCAGCACAGGGAGGGTGTGGAGGAGTTCAATCTTTTCACAGATCATCCGTCTCATACTGTCCTGTCACGACATGGCGGGCAGTTTTAACAAATATGTAAAAAAAAAAAAACATTTTTTTTTTATCTTTAGCTTTAACGCTGTGCTGTGAGTGAAGATAGTGAGAGAAGAAGTGTCTGAGTAATGAAACACCTCTCAAAATCTGTTACATGCTGAAAAGCTCAGCTACATGGGGAGAAAAGGAAGAGGGGGGTAAAAAATGGGATGAAAAAAAGAGCAAGTGAGAAACTGAATCTGTGTGAAACTGCCAGATCTGCCTGGTAACAATCTTCAGTTTAGCAACAATCAGCTGACGAGAAGCTCAGCCGTCCTGCTGACCTTTTCAATCCTCACTGTCAAAGTGAACGGAAGGTGCTGCTGTCTCTGCAGACAGAGTTGTAAACAGACCACAAGTCATATATAATACTGGAGTATATATATATATATATATATATATATATATATATATATATATATATATATATATATATACACAGTCCAGTCACATTAATGTGACCACCACGTACTTTCCACTTCAGAGTTAAATAACCAATCACAGAAGGCAGGTGGCAGCACAGTGCAGTTGAGCGTATATAAAGGGTGTGTGTGGGCTTCGGAAAACATTTCAATCGTTGGCGTAATGCAGAAACGAAGCGATTTATCCGACGTCCAAAAGGGCATGATCATTGGCTTTCGGGCCAAGGGTGGAAGCATTTCCGAAACGGCTGAGTTTGTGAACTGTTCGCGTGCCGCCGTGGTAAAAGTGTACCGTGCATGGCAAAATGGGACTGTCCAAAATCAACGACGTGGCAAATGTTGTGCACCACGGGCCATAGATGACAGAGGCGAACGACGGTTGCGGAGATGCGTTTGGGCAGATAGACGGGCTACCGTTGAGCAACTGACCACTAAAATGAACCAAGGGGCTACCACAAGTGTCTCCCAAACCACTATTCAGCGAACATTGCTGCGTCTGGGCCTCCGAAGCGGATGCCTGGTTCGTGCACCTATGCTGACTGGTGTTCATCGACGACGAAGGCTAGAATTTGCACGCCAGTACAGCAGCTGGACGTCCACTGAGTGGCGACAGGTAGCGTTTTCAGATGAATCGCGTTTTATGCTCCATCGGACAGATGGACGTTGGCGTATAAGGCGTGAAACCTCTGAAAGGAACCACCCTGCAACCATTGCAGGAACGGTCCAAGCTGGAGGCGGGAGCATTATGGTCTGGGGAATGTTTTCCTGGCATTCTCTGGGTTCACTGATTATTGTGGAAGGCACGATGGATCAATACAAGTACGCATCTGTCCTTGCGGACCATGTCCACCCCTACATGCGCATTGTTTTTCCTCAGGATGATGGCATCTTCCAGCAGGACAATGCGAGGTGCCATACAGCTGCCAGTGTACGTGCGTGGTTCGAAGAGCACCAGGATGAGTTTACCGTCCTCCCCTGGCCAGCAAACTCACCTGACTTAAACCCAATCGAGCATCTGTGGGACCATCTCGATCGAGTTGTTCGCGCCATGGATCCTCAACCGCGTAATCTAGCGCAGCTGGCCACGGCATTAGAGTCGGCATGGCTCAACATCCCAGAGAAGACCTTCAGGGACCTAAGTGACTCTCTTCCTGCACGTCTCGTAGCAGTTCGCTCTGCGAAAGGTGGTTATTCTGGCTTTCGACAGATGGTCACATTAATGTGACTGGACTGTGTATATATATATATATATATATATATTAGGGATATGCCGATCAGGTTTTTTTTCTGCCGATACCGATACCGATCACCCCTGAGGGCCGATCTCCGATTCCGATCCCCGATACCGATCACATAATTATTATTTATTTATTTTTTATCATAAACACTACTGTTACATTATGTAGAAAAAGGAACCATGAATTCACCTTAATTTAGACAAAAACTTGTTTTCAATAACTTTTCCAAGAAGAAAACTAAACAAAACAGGCATTGTGCAAATTGAACTGCTATCAATAATACTATCTTTAACAGACTGATAACATATGAGGCTCTGAAGAGGCTAAATAATGCAAAGAGCCAAAATAAAACCTCTCAACATTGCCAAAAAATTAAAGTATAAAACTTAACATTCAAAGGCAAAAACACGGATCCATTACAATAAACAATCCTGAGTTACTGAACGAAAACTTCCTGTTAGCATAGCGGCTAGCTGGTTACTGCTAGTTCTGATTGGCTGTTTCTGACTGAGCGGAGTAATTATGCAGAGCAGGGAGGAGATCGATTATTTTTTTAGAGATTATCTGTCTCATGTTAGAACAGAGAAAGTTTTAATACGTATGTAAAATGTATTTTTTTAGTTAGATGCTGCAGCTTTAAACAGGTTCGGTGTGAGAGTCGCTGCCGGGTGGAGCAGAAGCGGCTCCGTGTCAAAAATTACTAAATATTAAATATTACTACCTGTAGCGGAGCAGCGATTCAACAGCAGAACCAGCGTCTTACATCGCAGCTCCAAGACTTAAATCATTTGACAGGTTATTAGTTTATCTTTCTGACCGTCATGCTAATCCGGTGAGTGTTTGTAGCTGCGCTGCTTTACCTGCTGTCTGATCCTCCATGTCTTTTTACTGCACTGAGCCTTGATGTAGCCAAACTCCGTCATTGTTTTTATGTCTATTAGCTTCGTTGTGTTGATGCAGTTTGACCTGCTTCTATTTTTTGTCGCAACACGCAAACGTCCTCATTCACTCAGTGCGTTATAGTTACACATCGCTTAGGATTTGTTGCTGCACATTTGCGCAGTGAAGGAAAGAGGAGACCAGCTGGACAGACAAGCTGGGAAATGAGATGCAGGTGATCGGTATCGGTTCAAGAGCCAATGATCGGCCGATCCCGATCATCACCGATTTCACGGAAATCGGCCAATTAGGATCGGTGACCGATCGATCGGCACATCGATATATATAAATTTCTTTTAGGAAAGTGGAGAGAGGGTAGTTTTTTTTTTTTTTTTTTTTTAAAATCCATTTCAAACATGCCTGGATTCTTATTACAAACACAGAAGGCCAAAAATAAGTGAATAAATGTCTCAGTAAGACGTAACGTTCTGAGTTAACAAGGTGTCGTCAATAAAAGGTGTAACGCGCTAAAAATAGAAGACACTGGTTTCGTTCTGGCTCTGTTTTTAAATAGGGAACCGTTTCCAGCCCCACCCACATGCTTCTACCTCCACCACACTGGGAACTCTGCCGATTTTAACCGAAGAGCCAAACTTCTGATGAGCGATTGAAACTTCTGAGCCTCTTCAGCGACCGCCTTCCCTCCGGCTGCTCAGACTGCAGGGGTCCGTGGGGGGAAGCTGGGGGCTTCAACGATCAGTATGCTGGACGTTTTGGAGCCTCTACCAACTAAATCTGGAGGATATTTTTAACAAAACACACACAGAAAAAAAATCTCAACAGATTTAGTTTAAAGGTTTGTTAGTTATGGGAGCTGGTTGCTTCTTTTTGATAAGATCCAGAGGTTTGGGTTATAGGTGTGACTCAGCATACTGAGCTAAGAGAGGGTTGAAAAGAATAAACCATAGAAAGGAATATTTGGGTTAAAAAGAGGATGATTTTTAGTTTTAGTTATTAACGCAATAAATGTAATTACAAAAATAAATATAACAAACTAAAAAATATGACCCTCATTATTTTTGAAAAACCATTTTCACTTTTAGAGTACTTAAAAATATTCAGTGGATACAGAAGGAAATATTTAGAGAAAATAACTTGGTGTATGATTAAAAAGCAAAAGTGATTTAATACAGAAGGACATTTTTGAGAAAGCAAACTAATACAAAATAAGAAACGGATTAAAATAGTGAAATAAAATGTAATGGCAAACACAAAATATTACAGAAATACAAAATATGAAAAAAACGAGAAACAAATTAAAAGGGAACCAATTCATAAAACAACATAAGACTGGAAATAACTTGTAATACTAAATAGTAGAGATAATTTTAAATGTATACTGTTAGAGATGATAAACAAATATTAATCCACAGCTATCACTATGTGATAAGCTGGGAATGTTTATAATCAATTATAATTACTTTGTCAAAGCATTTATTTATTTCTGTATTTACTGGCAATTTTTGGCAGGATCAGTCCTCCATAGGTGAAAAGAGTTCAGATAGGTCTGCTCAGGTTGTTGTGTAGTTCAATGAGGCTCCTTCTAGTCTCTCCTCTCACCAACAAACTGGGTCAGCGCTTTTGTTCTGGATGAGTTTTTGTTTTATTTAAACGCCGTCTGAAGACTCTCTTCCAAACATGTCCCTCACTCCAGATGATTAAAAGGAAAGGAATGCTCTGATTTGCTTGGTCTCTGCTTTAGGTAGGAGGCTGTAGGAAATATTGGGCCCATGCAAATTTAATCAAAGCAGACAGAAACTCTGAAGCGAGCGATGTGCATTTCCAGAGTTTCAGAACATCTTGCAGGCTGCAAGATGGATAACTGGCGGACACAAAAACTGGAAGGAGACGCACAAGACGGAAAGTGTTGAAGCAGCTGATAAAAATGTGTCCTAAATTACACTAACCTCTGCGACACGGTGGGGAAAGAGCTTAACACCACAGATTGATGAAAACAGCTGGATTCAGTTTTACACCTCATGCAAATTTGGTTGGATGATCCAACCCGCAGTCATTTTCACACCTGACCCAAACTGACAGGGGGGAGGGAGAAGTGATGCTAAGACTTGCACCAATTTCCTCATCTATCTTCTTTTTTTAGCTCTCATCTCTGCATATTGGGTGCAGAGAGTAAACATGCTATTAATAAATAACGTAAGGACAGATAAATACGACAAATTCTTTGAAGAAAAGAGTGAAGTTTGCGAAAAGAGCAAAAAACCAAAAACGTTCTCCTCCTTTTTAAAAAGGCGACGTCGTCCGAAGCTTAGCGGGCGCAATGCTTCAGCCTGATGGGAGATGACAGGCGCTGATGAAGCGCAGCGTTTACTGCAGGAGTTAACAGAGGCGATCGATGGCAGCACTCAATACACCGAAAGGAAAACGAAGCGCGGTTTTATCACCTGGGCTGGTGAACAGAAGGTGAGGATGAGCTGGAAAAGTGTGACATCAAGCTGTTTAACAAGCACAACAATTTCTTTCATTATTATTATTATTATCATCAAATGCTGTATTGGTTTATAGGATGCAATACTATGTGTCTCTTCATCCAAGTTGTGTTTGTCCTACAGAAGGAGGACATTATATATTTGGATTTCCATAAGTATTTTTGCATGAGTGAAGCCAAATGGGGTGTGAGAGCAGAAATAAAATGGACACCTGCACAGATATTTATTTGGAAGGCTGCATGTTCAGGTTCCCACAGAGAAACTGACATATGACTGAGAAGAAATTACATCTATTTTTATTTTATATTCCCCTCATGGGGATGTAATGTAATAACTATTAGGTTGTTAAACACCAATAATCCTCCACTAAAACCTGAAAATCCCAAGTTACATACTATTTGTTTAGCAATATATATTCATTCTATAGTTTTTTAAAATTATTATTATTTTTTTACCTGCATCAGTAACACTTACATATCTATATGTACTTATAGATAAAACGTATCGTTTTTTTTCCTGGGTACTCCAGTAGCCAAGCAGCAACATTGTGTTATCAAATTCACTGTTGTGTCTTTGTAAGTAAGTAAGTAAGTAAGTAATAAGTAAGTGTAACTAGCGGTGGGACTGTAATTAATTAATCAGAATTAATCACATTTTTATCAGAGACCAAATATTGACAAAATTAGCAACATTCTCAGTTCAAAAACATTTTTTGCTGCTAAATTGTTTTAATAAATATTGTTTTTAATATTTTATTTAGGTTACTCATCCATTAGATCGGTGCAGTGTGCTTTATATCAGCTCTCTTGTTTTTCAGGAACTTCTTTGAACAAATGTTTTAGAAATGTGGACACTGACATCGGGGACATCTACGCTGCTGCGACACGTAGCATCAAGATGCTATTTCAGGTTTAAATAGCTTCACTGATAGGCTACCTCCTTTTAGCGCAATCTGAACACAACAGCAGCTTCCCATCAAATCGTTTTGTTTTTTAAACAAAAATTAACCCCCACCTTTGTCCAAGAGAACAGTTTTGACGTTTGTGCGTCAGAAATTATAGGTGTACCAGAAACACACATACAAAGGTTCCGGTTAGGGAATTGTTAGAGATTTTTTGGTATTATAATTTTTGTCTATTTCTTTAGTTCATATTCAGTCTAATATTAACCAACATTCAGTCTAATGTGCGAATACTTTTTGAATTTTTTTTTTTATTTATTTTTTTTTATTTTTATTATGTGTACAGTGCACAGTAATGACACAGCAACATTCAAACTTCATATTCACACCAGGAGTTACCCTTATGGGGCCTCCTCAAAGTAAGGGGGCTCTAAGAGCCTTACCTTTTGCCTTTAGTTGAAACTCTTTTAACCTTCTTCTTTAGTCAAGCTGTTATTTGACAGGACTCAAACCTAAACTTCTTTAGTCAAACCGTCATTTGACAAGGACTCAAACCTAAACTTCTTTAGTCAAGCTGTTAATTGACAAGGACTCAAACCTAGACTTCTTTAGTCAAACTGTTAATTGACAAGGACTCAAACCTGAACTTCTTTAGTCAAGCTGTTATTTGACAAGGACTCAAACCTAACCTTTATGAATCTTAAAAATTCACTTACGTTTCTGTAGTTTTCGGGTTATCCAGTCGGATCTCGTCACTCAGTCGTTGGCAGACAAAGTCGGACCTCTGCCGCTGGCCCAGCAAAGAATTCACTTCCTGGGACTTTCTTTCCAGGTCCAATTGACTTCTGGCCATGCATGGATTCAGCGCGTCTTCTTCTGCCTGTCAGCGATTTTGTGAGAGATTCCGGGTTTCGGCACCAAGTTATGATAGGTATTTTTCCTTGAACCTACATTAAAAGAACCACAGACAACGTATATGATTTTTTATGTCCAAACTTCTGCAGAAGGAGAAGGCCGAGCGACCGTACTCCTCCGAGTAGATCACAGAGCGTTCTGCCGTCTCTCTGCTCGAGCAGGACTTTTATTTGGAATAACAAAAGTCAGAAAAGATAAACAATGAAGTCAGAAATGATAACAATGAAACAGGTGACAGGCTGGCAGGCTCTACCTAACACACAGGTCATCTAGTTCTTTCAAACTCTGAAGGGAACAATAACACAGATATTCTATATAGCAATCAAAAAGTATTCGCACATTAGACTGACTGTTGATTAATATTAGACTGAATATGAACTAAAGAAATAGACAAAAATTATAATACCAAAAAATCTCTAACATTGCCCCCTTTTTATCATTTTACCATCTGTGTAATCTTTATTTAAAGGCCAAGCATTAAAAGAAATGAAAAGAAAAGTAAAGAAAATAATTTAATTAAACAAAAGAAAAATACAAGATGAAATTGATTCTTCTCATTATGAACACCATTTGTTTTCACAATTGACAGAGTGGGAATCATTCAGCAAATGAATTAATTGTTTATTGATTACAAAACGCCATCATCAGGAAACATGTCGTTTTTATGTTTGTCATAGGTTATCTTCATCAGCTCATAGGTGACAAAAGCAGAGTGAAATGTCTTAAGAACCAAATGTCGAAGGCATAGAATGATGCAGCCTGTGAACAGGCAGAAAAGAATAAACACAGTCAGAATTGGTGTGACAATCTTCATCTATAAGTTCCATCATGTCCCGGAAGTGAGCCAAGAAAGCAAATCAAAGAAGTTGATCTTTGTGTTGCTCCATCCGTGTAGCGTTTGAGCTCCTCCAGCTCATGTAGGGCATCAGAAATAGTCCATGAACATTTCTCCGCTGTTCCACACAGGAAGTACCAGTCTGCCATCAGCCGTGAATCATGGCTTCCAGACATTATGGCACTGTACAGCGTCGTCTCCTCTCGTCCTCTCGTCCGATGCTTGATGTTGAAGCTCCTCTTCTGAAGCAGGTTGTCACAGTCTGGGTTGTCCTTCCAGACTTTGCAGTCGGGGGTCGCCCTTTGACCCCTGCAGGCAATGTAGTTGATGTAATCCGGTGTCATTTCGCAGTTGGTGTAAACTTTGTTACACCAAGGTAACATCCTAAGTGAAATGTGTCCATCGTTGAAAATGTAGCTCCTCAGAGACCCGGGTTTAGCTCCTGCTAAAGAAAAGGTCTCTGGTTGGTTCCATGCAGCTTGTGAAAACGGTGTAAACGGAAGTACGTCAACATCAAAGGAACACTTCATAGGTCCAAAAAGTCCTTTTGCAGCATCTCCTCTCCTCATCCTTTCGGTGGTGGCACGCTGCGTCGTGGTTGTGTGCTCAGGCCATAGAGACACATCTGTTTGTCATCAGTGATGGGTCCAGCACGCAGACCTGAGTTGTGTGTGGCGAGTGGTAGTTGTGCACACACATAACAACTTACTTCTTTCTTTTCATGTGCAGTTCTGTTCATCAATTGCCACCAGAGGTTGGCAGAGGTTGGTACCGTAGTCATGTGGGTGGAAAGTGAGGTCACTTCCTCCTCCAAACGTCAGACATGCTGCAGTCACAGCGCAGTAGAAGATCCATCTGTGATATGGAGTCGCCATTGTTGCTCAGCACGCAGAGATGTCAAAACCCCCAAACTAAGGAAATGAGACTTTTCCTTAGCTTTTTAAGCGTTTCTTCACAGGGTTTGAGACGAACTACACTAAAAGTAGGACACCTTTGTAGCCCTGACTCAATGATGAATTAGGGGTTCAACACTCTCTGCTGCTTCTTGTGACTGAGATGTATCCAGCTGGGTCTTTCAGCGTTTCAAACAGCTGTTGTTGAGGTCATCAGCACTTGGATTGGTCCTTCCCACTGTGGACTCGCCCAGTTCTTTCGTTTGATGACCTTTATGTAGACCCAGTCACCAGGCTCGACAGGAGTGGCCTCCTGCAAGGGAAGAGAACCAGAAGGCAGTAAAATTGCACTGGACATTTCCTTCAGTTCCAGAGTTCTGATCATATAGTCTGCTAATGTTTGTTCTTCATTAGCTTTCTGTAAGTCTGGAGCAAACAGAGGCAATCTGTAAGCTCTCCCATGAATTGTTTCAAAAAGTGTTAAACCATCTGATTTCGGGGTGATTTTCATACAGAGCTTCACCAAGTCTAAACATCCTGGCCTGTTTCATTGTTATCATTTCTGACTTCATTGTTTATCTTTTCTGACTTTTGTTATTCCAAATAAAAGTCCTGCTTGAGCAGAGATACGAGAGAACGCTCTGTGATCTACTCGGAGGAGTACGGTCGCTCGGCCTTCTCCTTCTGCAGAAGTTCGGACATTAAAATTCATATACGTTGTCTGTGGTTCTTTTAATGTAGGTTCGAGGAAAAATACCTATCATGTCTTTCACCTGTCTTTCATCCAGGTGAAAGACATTTGATCCTTTCACAGCTTTCCTGACCTCTTCTAAGGTACAGGGTCTAAAAACATACAAATTGTGTTCACCGTCCTCTAGTGAGGAGTACAGTCAAGTTGCTGGGACTGCAGCCGCTGATACCGGGGCAGATGGAGCTGCGGCAGGGGGAGGGGCGGCTGCAGGAGCTCGCGCTCCCCACACCGCTACAAGATTGACTTTATTACCTTCTGTTTCTACAAATAAGTTTTCTGCTTCTACAAATTTTTCTTTATTTAAATTTGGTCCAGGTTCGTTGACTCCTAGGGAGTCCTATGAACTGGAGATTCTTTTCAGCAGGCCAGCAATTAAAAATACCTTGTTGTGGTATTCCCCGCTTCAACTCTTTTGAGTGGGAGAATCTTGCCTTTGCAGCCACAAGAGGTTTGCTGCTTACAACCCTACTGTTTTATACGAGGTAAAATACAGAGTGGTATTTAAACCTCCAATCACTCACACTTTCAAGTCTTTTTCCCATTTTTTTTATTATAATTTTTGTCTATTTCTTTAGTTCATATTCAGTCTAATATTAACCAACATTCAGTCTAATGTGCGAATACTTTTTGATTGCTATATAGAATATCTGTGTTATTGTTCCCTTCAGAGTTTGAAAGAACTAGATGACCTGTGTGTTAGATAGAGCCTGCCAGCCTGTCGCCTGTTTCATTGTTATCATTTCTGACTTCATTGTTTATCTTTTCTGACTTTTGTTATTCCAAATAAAGTCCTGCTCAAGCAGAGAGACGGCAGAACGCTCTGTGATCTACTCAGAGGAGTACGGTCGCTCGGCCTTCTCCTTCTGCAGAAGTTTGGACATAAAAATTCATATACGTTATCTGTGGTTCTTTTAATGTAGGTTCAAAGAAAAATACCTATCAGGAATAAAAATCTATTAGTTGTGCTAAAATTTTTAAAAGTTAAAATCTATATTATTCATTAACTGAAATGTTAAAGTCTCAGTAATAACTAAAACTATACAAAATTTGTTATTTCTTAATTGAATTTGATTCACTTCCAAGATACTTTATTAGGAGACATTAAATGTTTAAACTCATATTACATAATTTTCTTTAGAGTTGTTGTAGATGCTGTGGGCAGGAAGGATCTCCAATATCTGTCTGTATTACACTCAGTTCTCTCTCTTTTTGTTCATATTATCATTCATATTCTCCTAAAATGATCAAAATACAAAAACTTCTGGCAAGGTATGTAAACTTGTGAGCACAACTATAACTTAGGGCAACACCTGAGAGACTGAACACAAATTCTCAACAAAAGATTTTTTAAAAAGTGTCAAGAAGTAAAGCTTATACATTATCATAAAAACTACTGCTATCGCTCACAGTCCATAAGCAGAGAAGTGAGACACTGACAAACTGCTTACAAATATAATTAGTTCTTTTAAAGGGGGCATTTATTTTGGGAAATAGCTGTACTCTGTTGTTTTAATTGTGCTGTTAAACAGGACGGCGCGCTGGGAGTTTACTTAAAATAAACTCGTTCTCGGTTGCGTGTGCCACTGAGAAGTATCTGCCATGCTTTGAAACAATGCGTCTCTTTTATGTGCTTTTAATAGCTCTTGGTAGCAGTTTCATGCCTCCGACACAAAGTGAATAAGTTTCTGGGATTGGCTTTATTCTTGGAAGCAGGTAGTGGGATCATGGTGAGAGCGCGGCCGTGTTGCTGGCTGAGCTCACTCCAAAAGTTTCAAGTTTGAATTTAGCCTTTTTGTTTGTTTGTTTTACTTGAAAACAGAACTAGCTGAGGAAAGCTGACTAAATGCAGTTGGTGTCCATAAAGTCAGTTAAATTGAAGGTAAAATAATGTGGAACTATTACAGTATATAATCCTCACAATCCCATCTGTGGCCCATTTTTTATCCTTATGAGGCCTATATTTAAATGTAAGCTTGGTGTTTATATACAAAGACTACAGTACACACTATCTGCTAGAGGTGGGCGATATGGACTTAGAATTTTATCACGATATTTTGTGGTACTATTGTGATAATGATAAATATGACGATAAACAATTTATTACTTTTTTTTTTAGGTAACTGGCTGTGATTCCATTCCATTGTTCAAGACACTACAAACACAAAAATCATTCCTATTTGAAAGGGTTTCGTCAAGCTGCCTCATGTAACTTTTATAAAGAATGTTTTATTTACATATTTTCTAAAACAGTCACACATCGTGACAGTATTATACGAGACAGATAATCTGTGAAAAGGTCGATCTCCTACACCTCTCCTACTATGTAAATGTACCGCTCCCGACCAAAAACATCCAATCAGAGCTAGGTGGAGGGTCTTATTGCTGTCAATAAACTCATATACTTGCTGCTAAATGTGCAAAGAAACAGCTTATTATTCCAGAGAAACCGCTTATCTGCCATCATTAGTGACTTATGCTAAATACCCTTTGTGTTCATAGCAGGCTGTGCTAGCTGCAGCGTAGCTGAAAGCAAAGGAGGGGTTGAGCAGCGCCGCATGAGATAGTGATTGACAGTGGTAAGACCCACCTCCTGGCTCTAATACATTTTTAGTTAGCACTGTGAGCACAGGAGCTCAAATGTATTTATTTTTGCACAACGATCTGTGTCTTACTATACTGTCACGACACTGAAAGTTTCAACAAATATGAAAAAAAAATTAATTACACACTGCAGCTTTAAAGATCTTAAAGAATTGTTATTTGTACTGCACACAGCAGCTGCATTTAATATTTTCTGAAATGACTGATATTTGTCAATATTTGTCAAGAAAATAAAAATAAAATTTCCGATAAAACTGCCAGATTTTTCTTTTTTACATTATTAATTTAAGTATATCAAGACAACAATAAATCAAAAAGACATTTTTCACGATAAATGCTAAACGATACGATAAATGCCCACTGCTAATTAGTAACTGTAGGCTATAATTGGTTGCCGCTCAATTTTATTTAGGGGTTTTAGAGTAAAGGGTGCAAACTACAAATAGAATCCCAAATTCCAGATCTTTTTCAGTAAAACATTTTTTGACTTCACGACAGAAATGACATTAAAAATGGGTTCATCTCGCTGTAAACACCCACAACTCCAGGTCCATATCTTCTCTCTTTTTTCTCCTTTCTCAGGCAGTGATGCCTCGCTCCCCCCCCCCCCCCCCCCCCCCCTCCTCCTCCTGCCTTTGTTCTCATCACAACAAGCCCGGAGCAGATGGTCCTCTGCTTTGCTTCTGGCCGGCGGTGACAGACAGTCGCTCTCAGCCAATAGCCTGCTGGGGAATCAGCTGACTATAGTCTGGACAGCGCCAGGTGTTTTCTGCCTCTTTCTCTTTTTTTTTTTTTTTTTTTCTTTTTCCTGCCTCCCCATCTTGCAATCATTATTCCTCAGCATTCGCGCGGAGAAAGGAGCAGCAGCAGCAGCAGCAGCAGCAGCAGCAGCAGTGCGGAAGAATATCATCTGAGTGACAAAGCGGTCTGGTCGCGCGGCAGGTTGTGGAGAATCTGTCTCTGCTGACCGCGTCATGCGTGTCTCTGTCCGAGGCGCTCTGGGGATCCGACCGACTGATGGGACGCGACGCTCCGGAGGAGACAGGGATGTGTGATGAACCCGTTCACCTGCAGCTCTGTGGCGGTTCTCTACTGAGACGTTCACCTGGATAAAGGAGCCGCGCGCTTGGTGAACGTGAAGACCTGGAATGCCAACAAGGTGAGAGCGGCAAAGAATTTTTAAATTTTAAATTTTAAAAAACTATAGAATGAACATTGTTTACAACATCCTTGAGGAAAAAGAAAAGGAAAAAAAAAGGAGGAAAGAGAAAAAAAAAACCCTGAATTTTGATTTGTTTTTAAAAAGACTTAAAAGATAAGCGGTACGCTACTAAACACAAGGGCGACGATTGAAGGCGCAGACGCGCTCAAGGGCATTATCATTTATTTATCATTTATCATTTATTTAGATAAACACACTTGGTCGAGGTCGGCTCCGTGATTTTTTTTGTTTACATTCAACAAACCCGAATCAGCCTCTTAGTGCGTCAAAAGCAATTCCACGGAAAGCAAACTTTGATCTCCGTTGCGGCAGGCGGCTCGCCGTGCCCGCGTGCGGTGATGTGATTTGCATATTAATGTTAAAGTAGAAGCCAGCAGATGTCTCGATGCCTCGACGTCTCCTCCGTTTAGAGCGACACGTCGCCCCGTCTTCCCTCTTGGGGGGAGGCGGTGATGGCGGCATGGAGGGGGGGATGAATCCGGGGCCCCTACGCGGGAGATGCGCGATGAGAATGAGGCTGTGTTAGCGGGGGGTCCATTGTGGTCCGCGGACGATGCTTCTGTCGCTGCAGCTGTTGCGCTTTTGTGACGGCCGGGGGTCGAGGGGGGGAAGGGAGGGGAGAGGGGGGGGGGGGGGGGGGTGCGGCCCCGGCTGCCGACTGGCTATCGGATCAGTTCAGGAAGGTGGATCGAATCTGCACTTCACTGCTTGGTTTGTGGTTTTGGGTCCAAAGACGGGGAAACAAATAGATTTGTGTTGTCCTCGTTGGTTTCTGGTTTAATTTGTGAATTATTCCATGTGCAAATTGCAAATGTGCGCAAAAACTTTGCCAGTATTCCGCTAATGTCGAAATAACACAATATCGCAATTGCCGGTGTTCAGAAATGCAAATAAAATCACACCTGAATGGTCGTTGTAAAACATGCTGCGCCGTCATCTTCCTACCACTTCCTGTTCTCTTCATCTTTTCAGCAGTGGTAACATCCGGTTGTTGATCACGTGATACAGAAAAACATGAGTTTTCTTGAAATTTGCCTGTTTGCATTAAGTGAATTTATTTTCTTAATTCCAATTTGCACAATTTCATGGTTGATGGAAACACAGGTAATGAAATTGTTGAAACCTCTCGTCTCTTGATGTGTCAAATCAGTACTAAAAGAATTTTTGGAATGTTACGTATTTAAATAATTATATTTTAGAATGGCAAACATTAAGTGTAAAATTGCTAATTAGTTCAAGATCAAAACACATCCAGGATTTTGTGTAGTTAGACTGGTGGTGGAACGCGATTAAACTTTTTATTGAGTTTGCAATTAATATTAGCAAATAATCACAATTTAATCAAAACCAAATATTGACCAAAAAAAAGCAACATTTTCAATTCAGAACCCCTTTTTACTGCCAAATTATTGACTAAGTAAATATGTAAGCGCAGCAACAAAGGTGTTTATTGTCTTTTGTCTGTTTAAATTATTCAAACCCAAATGATGAGGGTTTCCTCATCATTCATGGAACCTCTTTGAAAAAATACTTCTTTAGAAATATGGACGTATTGGGGACGATTGGTCTTCAAAGATACTGATACAAATCAATCATGATCAGTAAAATAAAGGCTTTTTGAGGGAAAGAAAATACAACAAAGTGTCAAAGTGAAAACTAGTTTCTTCAAATATAAAGACAATTAAATAAAAAAATATTTAACATAAAATAAGTGATTGCATTGATGTTCGCCCCATTTAAAGTAAGTGACCTAAATCAACAAAGCTCAAGCTGATTGGTGCTACTGGTCTCCCAATGAGCGGCATGGAAACCAGCTGAGTGCAGTGACTGTGTCTCCATCTCAAGTGATGTTGTTATAAAGACAGCTGTGTCTGGAAGGTCTATTCACTAGTTCATTAGGATTTCTGGCTACCATGGAGACAAAAGATCACTCCAAACAAATCAAATAAAAGCTTATTGAAAAATATAAGTCAGAGGATGGATACAAAAATAGTCTTTAAAGTCTTGAACATCACCTGGAGTTCAATTAAATTAATCATCAAGAAATGGAAGGAATATGACTCAAGTGTAAATCTGTATGTATCAAAATTAGTTCATTTCGCAAAACTAAATTGGAAACACTGTTTCGTGTCACACGAGTCACATGATTGACAGCCGGCTGCTACTAGAGTTGAAGACACCAGGAAGTGTCAGGAGGACGATGGCATGGCATGTTCCTTAATTTATCATGTAAACAAACTTAATGCATCTGTGACTTTGTTTGCGTTTCCTATTTAATGGAAACACTGGAATTGTGAATTTTTGGTGTTTCCACAGTTAGCGAAATATCAAAGTTTTGTTATGGAGAAAGTTTTGTTACAAGAGAAATACAACTTCAGACAGCATTTGTTTCCCACCAAGACGGTGACCTAAAGAATCCAGCTAAAGCTACACAGAAAGAGTTTAAAGACAACAAGGTGGATGTGCTGGAGTGGCCTAGCCAAAGCCCAGACCAATAGAGAATGTGTTGCTGGACTCAAAAGGTCTGCTAACAGCTGATTCAACCTGACAGAGCTTGAACAGTAACAATGGAGTAAAGTTGCAGTATCTGGATCTGAAACCCTGACAGAGATTGATTTGGTATTTTTGAACAGTTGAACTGAGATTGACAATGTTTACTTTTCAGGTAAATTGTAATAATAGGTGGATGTTGAAAATAAAAAGCCAAATTAAACTCAGTTTCTCAGTATTTATCTTCACAAAAGGAGAACTACAGAATATCAAGTTGAAAAACATCTGAGTTAAATAGATCCAACGTTCCACTAATTTTAATGTCTAATTTGCTCTTTAAAATATAACAACACATACAAAGCTGCACACTAATCCACTCTCTCACACAGACAAGTGAAATGTTTTAATCTTGATACAGACAACTGAGCAGCCATTTCCCCTGAGGTACATTGCAGGTGTGTGGAGAGGGATTGTTGGGGAAACAACAGAGCTGGTAGTTAGGAGAACTGAGCTTCAAGCCCCTCCCCCTCCCATCATGACATCACTGTTAGGTCCCAGTGGTGTACAGCAGACTGAGTTAGGAACATCCACCGGTTTAAGATATTAACCCCTTCCCCTGCATTAGGTTGACACATCATTATATTTAACTACTGTTTTCTCTTTGAACGCAGAAAGCTAATTTCCTGGATCTCTCTCCTCATCTTTATTCCAAACATTTTAACAAAATGCTCAATTTTTCCATTTTGGTCTCCTATCAGGACAGTCAAAGCTCCCAGATATGGGCACATTTCCAAATGTGCAGCGATTTTTACGGGTGTCGTTTGGCGGTGATTAAAATGCTCAGCCGGATAATGTGTCATGGCATCATGGAAAGGTTCCTTCCTCCATGGGAGGACACAAATGGGTTTTGTCAGGTAGCAGGAAATGAATCATGATAGGACAATGCCAACATGTGAGTTGTGTGGAAAGTAAGTGCCAAGCTTCCATTAGTGTGTACATTGGGTAAATGTAGCGGGTATAAATGGACAAACCCAATAAATAGGATCTCCAGAGCGTTTACTAAGGCATTGGCATTAAGTCGACATAACGTACAGGTTTGATAGATTTCCAAGGTTCAATTAAACGAGTCAATGGACAACAAAAAAAAAAATTAAGGTGCATTTGCTTCCATTTCAAAACCTGCAAGGGATAAAAACAACATTGCTGTGACCTGGTTAGCCTTCCGGTTATCTACTTTAACTTTTTATCCATCTCTGAATGAAACACAAATGTGTCTGATGTGCCATGGTAGATAGAAAAGGGAGCAGTACATTCTATCAAAATACGTAGCAATATTTTGGTTAATCCCAGAAATTTTCTAGAAAAAAAAACAAGGACATTTCTGAGTCCAAAGGTTAAAAAAAATTACCAAAAAAAAAAGTTTTTAGATTGATTTTAGAAATTTTCCTTAAAAAAACCCCTGACCTTTCTGAGTTTGAAAACTCAGAAATTTGCTAGATAAATAAAAAAATTGACATAAGTCTGAGAAATTTTCTAAAAAACACTAAAATTTCTGAGTTTCAACAGTCGGACATTTTTGACATGGACATTTTCCGAGTTCCCTGTTACAAAGCTCAAAAAATTCCTTGTTTTATTTCTAGAAAATTATTGACCTAAATCTAAAAATGTCTTAGAAAAAATGACTCCTCCTTTTTTTCTACAACAGAGGCCCAAAAATGTGGGATTTTGTGTCAGCATAAAAAATAAAAAATAACCGAAAAACACAACTTCTCAAAAACAGATTGAGCATTATCAAAACACTGCCCTTTTGAAATAGTTTGTTTTTGTGAACACATCCTATTCTGAGGCAGTAGCACATCTACAAACTATTAAATAGTCTGTTTGATAACAGAAAATAAACTGTGGATTTAATTCAAGAATACCTCCTACAGGTTTAAAAGTTCCTTCGATTAAAACTGAGTCAGGCTCCTGCTCTCCTCTCTTTTGACATTCTGCGTTTCTCCCAGCATGATTTTTTTTTAAGTTTGCTTCATGCCGCATCATTAGGTGTTGTTTTGAAGAAAATTTGTTGCACAGATTAAACAGCAGGGTGCCGACTGTGACTTCTTGCTTTAATCTCGTCTCTGCTCTTCCGTCAGAACGTCGTTTTAACGCGTCTCTTTAGAAATGAACTAACCTCTTTTTTCACCGAAATAACTCTCATGTTTAGCATTAAAAGGGATCAGTGACAATGCGACTAAATTCCATGAAAGGGAATGTAGACAAAGCCATTAGTGTTTACCAAAATGGAGAAAATGTAAGATTAGCAACAGGATTAACCCTGTTTTTAGTGAACAGAAGAGCAGAAAACAAAACAACAGATGATTGTTTACTGCTAAATTTGGCTTATGTTGAATTATAGTATTTTCTGAAGACAGTTATTTGTTTGGTTATGATTTAATTTCCAATATTGTAGTAGCTTTAGGAAATGCACACAACCTGACATGCACAGATGTAAACATGTCACTGTTCTAACCCAGACTCCTGAAAATCGATTCAACTAAAACCTCTCTATCGGTTCCATGGAGCACAATGTCAAGATTGTCCAAAACTAAATGACTCTTGAGTTCTTGACTCTTTTCATAAACGTTGTTATATAAACATGAATACATGTTGAAGTAGTTCTCGTCAGTTCTTCTGATTTATACAGTACGTCTCGCCAGAGTCCTTAAAAAAATACACACTTCCAGTCGGGGATATTGTTATCTGGCATGTTAGATCATCTCATCTCAAAAAGTACATTTTGAAAAAGAAAATGTAGAATATTGATTGTTTAAAAGAAAAAAAAATTACAAGAGTTTTTCAGAGTATCCTTTTCTGCCCCAATGGTGGGCAATTGAGCTTTATTGCTCCAATATAGTAAGATGCCTTAATATGTTTTATTAAGCACAGTAGAAACCGTCTTAGCATTACCACAGAAGCTAACATCTAGTCTTTCTTATTTTTGCACTTACAGCCAATTGGCAGCCAGAAAAAAATAAATGTCACTTCTGGATTGCAAACACTAGCCAACAAGTAGTATTGTGCCTAGTTATTTCAGCTTCTTAAGCTCTATTTTCTTTCAAATATTATAGATATTCCCTACGGAAAAATCTCTGACTGGGCGGATTTTCTACTAAAATGATTTTTTTAAATGTGATCTATTAGGTCTATGGATTGCTGAGTCAGCAAATAGACAGGAGTCCACTGTAACTAATTAAGAAAAAAGATGTGTTAAAAATATTTTTTCATTCCTTCTATGCAATTTTTGCTCCTCCAAAAAAAAGGACTTAGCCTTCAGAAAGACAAAAATTTGAATGTTGTCCTTAAAGAGGCCCATTAAATTGTTAATTTGCTTTCCATGCATCATGTGTAAAAGCTGCAGTTGTGGGACAATTATTCAGCTAAATTCTCTTTGCTACAATGTAAAACCTTTTTAGAAACCTTTTGTTTATAGTTCACAGTATTTACCATCTGTGAGGATCCTGTCCTGTAACGTTCGTGTTCTGACTTAAGAACAAACAGGCTGAAACCATGTTTTGGTTTCTGAAGTCTCTAAAATCTTTATTTATTTATTTTTTCTTTTTTACTACCATGGTTTATTTTTACTTTAAAGTGCAGCAGTCAATATAAAAAAATGACCTCATGTGCCATTTACCCTGAACTTACAGTTTTCTGATCCACACATATGTTGCTTTTTAATTAAAGTGCTAAAGAACCTGTTTCTCTCCTCCTTTGGTCTGAATTCAGCGCACTTGCCCCGCAGCTAATCGCCTCCTCAGCATCTCCATCTGCTAATCCGAACTGGCACAGCAATAGTCACAATATAAAGTGCTTTAGCTTAAAAACAACATCCTGCCTGCCTCTCAGACGCCCCGCCCCGTCTCGTAGGGAATCCCCGGTATAGGAGGAGAGGCGCGCCGCTCCTCTCTCCCCCGGCGCTGTTGCCAGGCAGTTTATGTACATTCCCATGTATTGCCCATCTTTCTGGGTCCAAAGCCTCTTAAGCGCTGTCTTCTTGAGCTGGTGTTTACCCCTAAGAAGGTGGATGCCGCATGGCTCTGCACGAGGCGAGGTGCCTCCTAAATAGACCTAATTGAGTTAGGGATTGTCTTAAGTGTTGGCTTTGTGCTGCAAGTACTCAGGCTTGTTAAACACCTGCTGGCTACCTAATCTTGCTAATGAGCGAGGCTGTCGCACAAAGACGGTACGTTTGGTCACGATATGCGGGAATAAAATGAGAAAAATTGTTTAGGGGTTTCTGTTCCTTACAAAGTAAACAAGCTAGCTGATATTAGCTTGCTATAACTAAATTAGCTTTTATGTTAACTAATATATCACTATTATATATTAGCTTATACATTAGCTGGTTGTTAGCTACCTAACAACTAGCTAATGTGTAAATAGCTAATATCAGCTAGTTTTTAGATAATATATATATTATCTAATAGACTAGGTAACTTCTATTACAAGCTAATATCAGCTAGCTTTTAGTTAATGTTAGCTCATGTACACATAAGCTGAAAAGCTTGCTGATATCAGCCTGTTACACAGTGATTCTTGAGAATAGGGACAAAACAGGCCCTATGGATAAAGCACAAAATTTGAATAAAATATACAAATAATATAATTTTTTCAAATATCTGACTAAACTAACCTGGGTCATGTGAGCACAACAATGTATATTTTTCAGGTATTTGCTGAATATTTTTTTATTTTAAACATTGTAGTCGGTGGATGATGCCTGTAAAAGCCTTTGTCCAGGAGCAGAACTCAGTACATTATAATAGTTTAAAACAATTAAAGAAATACTAAAATTATATATTATGACAATTAAGTATAAGTAGTCATATAAATAATTATAAAAGTATTGAAAAATTGAATTAAAAATCATTTTTATATATTTTCCAACTCCGTTGAAATTTGTCCTTAGTTTTTGTCCACACCGTCAGAAATGAAAAGAATATAAAAAAAATCAGGCATTATTGGGGGCAGCAGAACTTCTGAGGACCCCATGACCTCTTCCTTTCTCTTCCTTTGCTAGGAGGGCTAGTTAGCTCTGGTTAGTTTATGTTATTCTTTAGTTTTTTCTTCTTTTTATTCCTAAGTTTTTTGTCACAACCATGATGTGTCAACACCGTAACTGACATTTTACAAAACTTTGATAAGATTTTGTGAAATAAAAGCTTAATTTTGGTAAAATGTAAAGATTTCATGGACCTGATGAGCTACAATATGGCCTCCTTCAGAATAACATCATATAAATTGAGGTAGTTTGGCTTTTTGTTACCTCCGTCAGATGTCAACTCCATCAGAGTTTTTCTGACTCTTTCAGTGAAATTGTTGTCAAATATCACTTAAATGTGGAGTTAATTCATTTTAATGTATTTTTACATAAATTGCATTACTTCACATGTACCAAATTTTTCATTTTACTGACTAGTTTGTCATCACCTTCAGTTTTGTGTCAACTCCGTCATGCAGTGTCAACTCCGTCAGATGGATTTTTATGGTTTTTTGTTTTAAATAATAATTATTTTGTTTCTTGAGAAGTATTTGTCTGCAAAATGAGTAAAAATATCACTAATAGGGTCATTAAAAATTATTTTTGATGTATTTTTGTCAGATGGTGATGACAACGTTCTAGGTCAGGTCGATTAAAAATGTAATTTTTTAAAAAAATGTTGCAACTGGGAGCCTGTACCTTAGCATCTTTACATTTCCAAAACATTATTTTACATATTTGTATACATAAATTTGAGAAATAACAAAAAAAAATGGGAAAATTAAAACCCATTTTGTCCCTATTTTCAAGAATCACTGTTAACACATATTGGCTAGTTGATAAAGCTGCTCAAGTAGGTAGCCTGCATTTAGCTACTTAAACTACCAGATTGGAGATTTTTTTCTTTTGTAGATAAAAACTTTTGCATTGACTGGTGACAGTACAACGCGATCATTTAGGTTTTATTTACATCACTATGACTTAAAGGGACAGTATAAATCATGTTATAATGTTATTCCCTCATTAAAAACGTACCTTTAGTGTTGCCTTGATTCTTTCATTCATGTTGAGAAATCCTCGAAACTCCCATGGCAACCATTCCGATTGTAAAATGTGTCATAGAGCAGTCCTCCCTCATGGCTACCCAACTTGGAGTTTCAGAAAGCATGAACTTCTTAAATGAGTTAAACTGCAAAGTCAAATTTCTTTTAAGTCCTATTTCATAGCTACAGCATTTTGATAACAACTGAAGGTGACATAATTACTTTATTGTGCTACAAAATGACACTATGTGGCTGGAAAACACATAATACTGCTCTTTAAGGACACTGCTGAATAAAACAGGTGTATATAATGTAATTAAATCCATCAGCTGTTTTTTTTCTTTGTTGTTATTTATTTATTTATTTATTTTGGAGCAATTCATCCCAACCCTCATATTTTAACACTTAAACCCAGTTTTACTGTAAGATGTTTGATGCTTCTTGCAGAAATCATGCTCAGTTCAACATGCATACTTAGACCTTGTGGACTCTCACATGCCCTTATTCATACTGTTTTTAGCTCAGTTGAGAGTATATGCCATCTAAGAAAAGAACTGAAAAGAAAGAATGGAGGAAGAAGTGCTGTTTCACCAGAATATCAACGCAGATTTGTGTTATTGGGGGAAACAACTGGGAACAGACTGGACAGACGTACTGTTAACATTATGTCACGTTTGTTTAACGTCCACCAGTCTGAGACAGATTGCAGTTTGAACTTAATGTGGACACTGTCACAACATGCTGAGAAGCACATGTGAGGGCGGTCTTAGTTCACTCTAGTTCTGCTAGAAGATGAGAAATGTAACATTCATTCATACTGATCCACATTGAAGTGAAAGAGGATGGATTTTTTTTATTATTCTGTGATACTGGGTAGGAATCCATAGTAGATAAAAAGGCTTGTGTTTGGTCTGAAACCACAGCTCAGGCTTTTTTGACTGAGACTTTTAGTAACAAAAAAGTCAGATTTTGCTCTGCTGTCTGAGATTTGTCATACTTCATCTATTTTTTGTGCTAACTCCTTCATTTCTTTTCTGTTTTGAGTTCTGATTTTTCCCCCCTATAGTTTCAAACCTCTTTTGAAAGATTTTCATCAAGTTGAGACATAATTTTAAGGCCATTTATTATTTAAGTTATAGTTTTAAAATTACATTACGTAAAATACTGCACGAGTTTTCTCATTCATCTATTTTTAGATATTTATTAGAACCATAGAAAACTAGGCTTTCTTAAATCTTTCCACCATCTTTAGCCTAAATTCTGAATGCTTACAATGTGACTTTAAAACTTTAGATGTGCAAATTATTGTTGCTTTCTTTAAGGTTTGGCGCTGACTAACGTCTAATAATGTTTAATGATGCTTCAAATAAGATAATGATGGCGTCCTTGTGGGCCTGGTGGGTAGATGAAAGCCCTCAATGCAACTTGATTTCTTTCCAGCCCAGGCCAGTGTGTTGTACATGCTCTGTAATGAGCTGAACTTGCATTTTTGTGAAACTGTTGATGATGCACATTACTCAGTCTCACGAGAATAGCTCCACAGCTAAAGATACTGTTCCCTGTCAATTTTGCTGTTTTATTTAACCCACAGGCTCAGGATGAGGATGAAATGTCATAAAAAAAAAATAAATTCAGGAGATTGGGCAAAAATGCGGGTAGCCGTTGGCTTATGTATTTACAACAAGTGTGAGATTCTAGTATTTAGTGACTCACATACAACAGAGGATTAGGGCCATACTAAGAAAAAAAATTATGAGAATAAAGTAATAAAATTACAAGAATGAACTCATGATATTATGAGAATAGAGTCCAAATAATATGAAAAAAGTCATGACATTTCAAGAATAAAGTCACTGTATTACCAGAACAAATCATACAAGTATAAAGTCAAAATAATACCAGAATAATGTAGTACTTAGAGAATAAAATAATATTACGAGAAAAAAAATATATATAACATGAATGAAGTTGTGATACTATGAGTTTATTCTTGTAATTTTATTACTTCATTCTGGTAATTTGATCTTTTTTGTTTTCTTGACCTGGCTCTAATTCTCCTGTGTGTATGATCTGCTGTCATACACAGCAGATAACAAAATGACCTTTCATAAAAATATTTGTAAATGTGATAAATCTCTGTAGGTACAAAAGTGATGTTCCAAGCAACAGTCGTATATATTGGGGCGCTCTTTGCTGTTCAATTATGTTCTTACACAAAGCTCATAACCTTTAACATTATCTTAGGGAATAGATTGGAACGTTTCCTAAAAATTTTGTTTTTGGTTCAATATTCTCCTTTTTTCCGTCACCCTCTAATTGTAACTTCTTTGTTCTTCTTTTGCAGATAATCCTCCACCTTCAGAATCCCTGCTTGTAGTTTCCACCCCCAACTTTGTCTTTAAAACCTCCCATTTCCTGGGCTTAAAGGCTTAATTGGTAGCAAGTCTGGTTCATGACTGTTACAAACCTTCCTCCAAAGTCCACTGACCAGCCTCCTATCCCTTCCCAGCATGGCTAGATGGAAGATGGACAGCTGTGCTCAGGTTCTTGGTGGCTTGGTTCTGGTTTCTGTAGCACTATCTCTTGTCCAAAGCAATGACTGCCCTCAGCTGTGCGTGTGTGAAATCAGACCCTGGTTTACCCCTCAGTCCACCTACAGAGAAGCTATAACAGTGGACTGCAATGACCTTCGCCTAACACGGATCCCAGGAAACCTGTCCAGTGAAACTCAGGTTCTTCTCTTACAGAGCAACTACATCGCTAGGACCAGCGAGGAACTGGAGCAACTCTTCAACCTGACAGAACTGGACCTGTCTCAAAATAACTTCAGTACAATTCGAGATGTTGGTCTCACCAACATGTCCCAGCTCACCACGCTCCATCTGGAGGAGAACCAGATCATGGAAATGCCCGACTACTGTCTGCAGGACCTTAGCAACCTGCAGGAACTCTACATCAACCACAATCACATCAGCACCATTTCTGCCAATGCCTTCTCTGGGCTTCATAACCTACTCAGGCTTCACCTCAACTCCAACAAGCTCAAAACCATTAGCAGTCAGTGGTTTGATTATACGCCAAATCTGGAGATTCTCATGATTGGAGAGAACCCTGTTGTTGGAATTATGGACTTTAACTTCAAGCCGCTGGGCAACTTGAGGAGTCTGGTTTTAGCTGGGATGGATTTGAAAGACATTCCCGGAAACGCCTTTGTGGGACTTGACAATCTCGAGAGCCTCTCTTTCTACGACAACAAGTTGGTTGGAGTGCCTCAGAGAGCCCTTCAGAAACTACCGAACCTGAAATTCCTGGATTTAAACAAAAACCCAGTACACAAGATACAGGAAGGGGATTTCAAGAACATGCTCAGATTGAAGGAATTGGGGATAAATAACATGGGAGAGTTGGTTTCCATTGACCGTTACGCTTTGGACAACCTTCCTGAGCTCACTAAGCTAGAGGCAACAAACAACCCCAAGTTCTCTTATATCAACCGGCAGGCCTTTCGGGATGTCCCAGCTTTGGAGAGCCTGATGCTAAACAACAACGCCCTGAATGCCCTTTATCAGTCCACTGTGGATGCTCTGCCTAACTTGCGAGAGATCAGCATCCATAGCAACCCTCTGCGCTGTGACTGCGTCATCCAGTGGATGGGTTCCAACAAAACCACAGTGCGATTTATGGAGCCGCTGTCCATGTTCTGCTCCATGCCGCCAGAGGTCAGGGGTATGCATGTACGTGAGGTGCTGCAGAAAAGGTTACTGAATCAGTGTTTGCCCTTAATCTCTCACGATACCTTCCCCACCCACCTCAGTTTAGAAATTGGCATGACCTTGGATTTGGACTGCAGAGCTATTTCACAGCCTGAGCCTGAGATCTACTGGGTGACACCAATGGGGCACAAAGTTATGACTGACACTTTGTCTGATAAGTACCGCCTCAGCAAAGAGGGGACGCTGAGAATTTCCCACATCCAAGTGGAAGACTCCGGCCGGTACACCTGCGTGGCTCAAAACTCTGAGGGAGTCGACACAAAAGTGACAGCTATAAAGGTCAATGGCACTCTGCTGGACAACACACAGCTCTTAAAGATCTACGTCAAGCAGACGGAATCTCACTCCATCCTCGTCTCCTGGAAAATAAGCTCAAACGTCATGGCCTCCAACCTCAAGTGGTCGTCCGCGACTATGAAAATCGACAATCCTCACATCACTTACACGGCCAGGGTGCCTGTAGACGTCCACGAGTACAACCTGACGCATCTTCAGCCGGCGACCGAGTACGAAGTGTGCCTCACCGTATCCAGCGTCCAGCAACAGCCGCAGAAGTCGTGTGTGAACGTCACGACGAAGCAGGCGACCTTCGCAGTGGAAATATCCGATCAAGGGACCAACACGGCTCTGGCTGCAGTCATGGGAACGATGTTTGCGCTCATCAGCCTGGTTTTACTGGGTGTTTACACTGCCAAGAGGTGGAAGAGAAAGAATTATCACCATTCCCTGAAGAAGTACATGCAGAAGACCTCATCGATACCGTTGAATGAGCTGTACCCCCTCTCATTAACCTGTGGGAAGCAGACAGTGAAAAGGAGAAGGAGGGCACCTCAGAGTCCAAACCCAGCCAGGTCGACACGACGCGCAGTTACTACATGTGGTGAACAGAGGATTCCATCAGGAGATACACAAACGTCATTGTTTAAGTAGCACAAATATTCACACTCGCTTCTTTGTCTTAATATATAAGTATATTTTTTTCCATTGCTTAATTATTTCTCTCTTTCAGTTTTCTTGGACTAGATTGAACAATAAGCCAAGATTTTCACATCTACTATCACACGCTGTGTTTTCACCTCACGTGTTTTTGACACACAACGTGGCAGCTTCACTTAGCCTTCTGAACTTCGTAGTCACGGCGCTTTACTTTTAGCACTCATTTTTATGAACAGGGCATGAAGCATCGTCATGGATACAGTGCAACAGAAAAGGCCAGGCTGAATCCCAAACAGTTTTTTTCTTCTTTTTTTTGAGCAGTTTCTCTGGCCGAACTGTTACCAGACTGCAGTTTTTCCTTTCTGTTGTAAGACAGTTTCACTTTTGACTGTTGTGCACTCAAATATATAAATATATATATACTAATTTGTCTATCAACTCAAATGTAAACTGACAAAGTACATTTAGACTCGATGTACTGTCTACTGAATAATGTTAGAAATTCGACTGTAATGGTGTATCAGCTATGACTTGATTTCACTTTTTGTACATTCAAATAAAAAGTATGTTTGATTTAGACTTTTAAGTTTGCAGGGTACTGTAAACCAGCAATAGAAATATGAATGTTATAACCTAGCTAAGTAGATGTAAGGCTTTTTATAATTCTTACAAATTTTGTTTCTTACATTGCTAGAGTGTCTACAATCACTGTTTTCTTTCAGGTTTACACACATAAGCGTGTAATGAGGGGCAACTCAAATAAAATCTTCTTTTAATCATGTTTTTAACCTATGACTTCAAGGGAATATGTCATTATTGAAACCCATTTAAATGGACTGTTGTGATCAGAAGTTTATATTCATTTTTACCTTTTAGAAATATTTTTGTTCGGCTTCTGATAGGAGGCAGCAGCTCCAACACACTGCTTTGTTGTGCAACATCATAAAATGTTTTTTTTTTTTTTTGGCTTCTTAGTCCAATCACACATGCGCTGAAAGGCCATTCAGAGAGGAAGAAGCCATTACTCCAAAAATAACATACAATTCAGATCAGTCTATAAGTCCATTCAGGGATAAATGCCTTATTTTTTGGGAGACTTTTCCTGTGGAAAGAGATTAAAATAAGTGTTTGGCGTTATGCCTTATTGTTACATTTGGAGGGGGGAAAAAAGGGAAAGTTTGAACGCCAGAGAACACCGTTTTGTATATTTTATATTTTGCATTATTTTCCTAAATCTTCACCAAGTTCTCACTCAACCAATTGAATTCAGCTTATATAGCGCCAATTCACAACAAATGCTGTCTCAAGAATCATTTCACATTATTCATCCATACACTCCAATTGCGTCATTGAACTCGTTTATGGTAATAAAACACTTCTTTCGTTGCCATCGACGAGTTTCTGGAACATTTCTCTCTCAATATTTAGTTTCTCATCTTGACAGAAAGAGTACAGAGTTCATCTAAAAATTTGGTGAAGGTCATTCCAGATGTATATTGGCATAATCCATCTCCCTACACCAGTTTCAATGTGTTTGGGATCATTGATTTGTTCACACACCCAGAAGCATCACCGGCTGCTTTTCCATTACAAAGATGGGCAAAACACTGTTGACATTCCACTAATATAGAAAAACAACAACTTGCAATTGCTTCTAATAACAAAAGCAATAAAAATATGTGAAGAAGTTTGTTCGCACAATAAGTTAAAAATTAAACCCATCATTTTTTTTACTGTTTCCTGTCATCTTCTTAGGTTTTTTTCTGCCACTAGTAACATCTTTTTGCTGATCATGTGATGTGAAAAAAATGTGCTTCAATTGTAGTTTCAAAAATTTTTTTTAAAAACACACCCAAGAATTGCACAAAAACTTTCTAGTGACAAGTTTTTTCTAAATTAGTGTGTCCACAAAGCTAATTTATGTTCATAATTCCAACTTGCGCAATTGCACGGTCAATGGAATTGCAGCTACTATTTGTATGAGGTAAAGTTTGGAGGTATTTCTGCGCCGTTGTTCACTGCTCTTTGAACTGTTACCCAACACCACTGGCAGCTGCACACCCTCACATCATTTTGTTACGGTGACATGCTTCCAGTTTGAAAAACTCCCCTCGATTCCTCCAGGTAATATGGGACACTCATGGGACACGGGTCCTAAACAAGTTGGTTTGTTGAAGGAGAATAAAAGCTAGTGGCGGCACTCACTAATGGGACATGAATACAACGTGGCCTCATTAAAGTAAAAATATATCTTAGTATCAACATCACCAGTAAAAATATTTTGGTGCCTCTGTGTCCATTTCTATAAAAATTGGATTCTGTGATTAGAGGAAATCCATTATTTTTCACAAAACATCTAGATATAAATATTGCTTTCTTTTTATGACTCACTGATATGTATGGTATGTCATCATCCCACCATAAAAAAGTCCCAAATAGATATGATATTCATACTTATAACTCTTTGTAATCCTTCAGCACATATGTATGAGTGCTATGATTTTAAAACCATAGTTACTGAAGCAGTAGCTCGTTCTCATGTTATCTTGGGAGGTTGTCATTGTTTGCTATGAACAGGCTAATAACCTACGCATGATGAAGATAAATTGGAAAATGCAAACTTCAACAACTTTTTTTTCTCTACAATGCAATTATCAGAGATTCATTTTAAATCACGTTTACAGCAGAAGGCTTAAAGTAAATGCAAAACATCCTGTGGTGAAATGGAGAAATCTGTCAACCAGAACCCATAGCTGCAACTTTCCACCTGTGTTGGTACTCCAAAGAGGCATACTTGTAAAAACAGCTGAAATAAAGAATTTATAATAGTATCAATATGAAATTTTACAAGCTGGGGATCATGAATGACTAACATAATCACTGTCATGGCTTCAGCTATTTATGTTCCATGTGTTATAAATGGATTGAACTTATATAGCGCTTTATCCAATCATTTTTGACCACTCGAAGCACTTTACACTAGAGTCACATTCACCCATTCGCACTCACATTTATACTGTACATCGATATGCAGATTGGTAGGCAATTTGGGGTTAAGTGCCCAGGGGCACATCAACATGTGTCAGGAGGAATCAAACCTACAACCTTCCGGTTGCAAGGCGACCCACAGTCGCCCCCATAAAATGTTCAGTGAATCTTAACTATCACTGTTCAATGTTTTTTCTCCTGTACTCGCCTGTAATGTTACGGGTTTTCCCTCCCGAAGCATTTCTGAGTTTCTTTGAAAAAAAAATCCCCAAAATCAAATCTGAAGCTCAGCTACACGTTGTGTAGAAGCAACAGATCTTAAACAAGGGCCTGGAAGCTCTGGTAGTTTCTGGCGTTGACTGACAGCTCTGCGCCTCCAGGTGCAATCAAACCGTCTTTGTTTAGATTCCCCCGACAACCTGGCAAGTTTTCTCAACGAGTCTAACCCCACAATTATCGCAGAGACGGAGACAAACGGCGTCGAAGAAAACAATGTGCCACTTATTGACAATTGTGCATAATGTGCTTCCGCCTCACTTCTGGTTGATATAAACCATTTGTATTCATGACGGCACTTAAACTTTTCCAGACGGTTCATCATTGCAGTCATGAACTTTAAAGCTTTAATGTGTTTTGTGGGGGGGTTTATGATAAAGATCCACACAATGTAGTGCACAACTGTGACATGGAATGACAGCATTATGTGTGTTCTTGTAGTTTTTGGAAAAATGTGTATGTATCCAACCCAGGAATCTTGGGCCCCATGACAAAAAATGTTATTGCCTGGAGTTTCAGTTTTGACTTCCCATTTATATAATTTGGAACTAATATTTTCCAACAGCAGTTTGATATTTCATTGAAAACCATGCCATGTAAATGCAGTACAATAATACTGCATACTTACACTCTATTTTGTTCCAGAGTTTCTGTAGATTATCATCAATATTCTGCTTCAACATTGATTAAAATCATTAAATGAAGCCTCTATAGTTTCCTGAAGCAGGCATGGCTTTATTGTTAAACTCTATTCTTTCTCCTGCAGAAAGACGTTTTCATGTGGAGCAGTTTTCTGATATGCTACGCTAACTTTAGCTTGTTCACCCTTTGTTCTGATAGGACTTGTTGATAAATCAGTTTGTAACATAATTTAGGTCGGTTTCAGTAAATTAAGTCTAAAGGAAACAAACAAATCAGGATATGAAGGAGACTTTTACTTGACAGTGATGTTATTCACTATATGCAAATTTTCATGGTTTGCTATATTCAATAGGAAGTCACATTTTTGAACTACAAAATGCCAATTTATTCCTCTGTTCCGCTCATTTTTAGTTGTGTAATATCAGAAAAGGCTGCAGAAACATGGCTTTCATAGGCAGAGGAAGGATGACCTTTAGTAAACCTTCACACTCAAATCTCAGCTGTAATGCATCCACTGCCATGCTTTTGTCTGCAGGAAACGAATAAGCCTTTTTTTCCCTCAGACTCAGCAGGTAACCTAGTAACAGACCGGAAATCAGCTCGGCGGGACAGCTATCAATGAAAGCTTTTCAAAGCGTGTGCTGCTGCTGCTGCTGCTTGCACTGTGTCCCATCCCAGTGGCTTGTTTCCATGACAACTCCTTCCCCCCAACCCCCGATCCACCTGCGAGCTTTGGCTGCTGAGTGAAAGACGTCCCCAGTGCCTGGGCTCTAACTGACAAGGTTAACGCCCTGCAGGTGGGAAATCACAAAAACATCTTATCCATTTTCAAAGGCGTGAAGAATAAGCGGGTTCCGCTTTTGCAGCAAAGACGAACCTCAGCTACTGTCTGCCATATGCAGGAGGAAGTTCCTCAAAATGTAAATGAAGTTGAATTTTTTGGGGGGGTTGGATATGCTAATCCGATTATGCTAATAATGAGCAAATGATAATAATAATAATAATAATAATAATAATAATAATAATAATAAACCAAAACAGAATAAAAACATGAAATTCTATTTCCAGAACATGAACAGATCCATCTTTCTGGCTCAACCCCCCGAATATTGATTTCTGAACTCTTCCCAAGTTAAAACATCAGTATTGTTGTTTCTAAATTAACATAAACTTGTTTTCTTTGTATTATTTGAGGTCTGAAAACACTGTATATTTTTTATTATTTTGACCATTTCTCATTTTCTGCAAATAAATACAAAATTGTTGCTTGGAATTTCAGAGACATTTTGTCAGTAGTTCATAGAATAAAGGAACAATGTTCATTTTACTCAAACATTTCCCTATAAAAACTGAAACCAGAGAAACTGATCGTTTTGCACTAGTCTCTTCATTTTTTCCAGAGCTGTATAGATAAACTATAATTTAGTAAAGGTGACCATGGTCAAAATACAGTCACCTTATTGAATGGATTAAATTAATATTACGCAAAATGCTAGCATTAGCCAACTAATATTAGCTACAAGGCTAAGGTTAGCTTGACATGTTATTTTTAGTTGTCAAAATACATAAGATCCAAAAGACAGTCAGTGGTTAAACAGAGTTGAGCCAGAAATTATTCATAAGGCTGCACAGGGGATCGATGCTGCAACACTTCCTTCATTTACCAGAATTCCCAGGACAGCTGGCAGCATCATCAGGGACTTTCTACACCCACTGAGTAGCTTCTTTAGACGGCTCCCCTCCGGCAGCCGCTATAGGAGCACAGCAGGCAGAACATCCACACTGAAGGATGGCTTCCTCCCAAATACTGATAGAGTGGTAAACAAAACCAAGCTACACACGTATTTATGCATGTGTATACTATATCTGTCAGGGGGGTTTTCCTGTTTTTCCTGGTCTTATTCTAAATTAGTGGAGAAATTCAAGGTTTTCTAGTGTAAAAAAAAAACTCAACATGCAGATGACATTGTGCTAATATAAAAGTTGTATAATGTCGCATTTGGGTCCCTCTTTGCTAACATGCATCTTTGAAGAAAGTTTTTAATTATTCACATTAATTTCCTCTAGCTTATCGAAACTTTGTCATCACAGTGGGCTGAACTCCTGAGAAGAGGAACCTAAGAAATCAAAGTCATTTTGGGGTTTCTTTAGTTTTTGGAACTCAAATGGGTTGAACATCTTCCAATTTTTGCTGCTAATAATCAATTTTAAAGAACAGCAAAACAGGCCTCTACAGAAACACTTTTTAACACTGAAAACAGAAATGTGCCCCCACTTGAGAAAATATACACCCGCTTTTGTTTCTCTCTTAAGCAAAGTTCCACCATCCACTGTCATTCGTAATCCTCACAAGAGCCAGCTTTGACGGTTCACTTCCCTCTACTGTAACGAAATGTGACATACGAAGAAAGTAACCGCTGTCACTTTTCAGAGACATCAGCATCAGCTCTTTTCTTTGTTTCAGAGGTGTGAGTTTACACCTCTTGATGGAAGCAGGAGGTTGTCATGCAGGGACAACACTAGAGAATCTGTGTTGTTGTTCCAGATCCTCAAATACAAAAAAAAAATAGATTGGATAAACAACTAAATATTCTGTCGTTAATATCAGCGTTATGATATGGTAAATGTTAATTATTTGCAAAGTACCAACATTTTCCTCCCTCTTTTCTTTATGTTCTAAATTCATTATGCTTCTGTATGGAGCTAAATTTGGGCCATAAAGTTTGATCAAAAGAAAAAAAGAATCTGAAACTGAAAAGGAACTTTTCAATTTCAGATTTTGTTCAATGTTCAGAACTACTTTTCAGATTCAAGGTTTTTATTTTTTATTTTTTACTTAAATCTGAAAAGTAGTTTGGAGATTTTTTTTTAATTTTCACCATTTTTTTCAGTTTAATGTTTTTGCTTCAATTATTTTTTTCAGTTAGAAAAGCTTTTTTAGTTTCTATTTCTTTCCAGTTTCACATCCTTTTTTCACTTTCAAATCTTTTTCATTTAAATTTGTTTTTTCTGGGGTTTTTCACTTTCAAACTTTTTTTTCAGTTTAAAAATAATTTTTCAGATAATTTATTTTCCTTTTGAAAAAACGTATTGGTCCCAATTTAGCTCCATACTTTTGCTCGACATACCAGAAAAATTCACCTGATGCTGCGTCTGATGCAAAGCTACTGGAAGGAAACAAATAGAAGCATTTAGTTAATTACTGTCCTCTTCACATCCTCAGCTCTTCTTCTACTAACTTCTTGGCTGATTTCTGAACTTTCTTGTCCCCAATCAGAACGCTAACTGGCATTAAAAGAAAACAAGAATTACTTCCATATTCGACACTTACAAAGCTGCTCTTGACCTTCATCGCTCTTGGATTTTCAGCCACTTCCCAGCAGCTGCAATCCATAATGAACCAGATAAACTAAATACTGAGTATTACCTGCTAAGTCCCACCTGAACTCCTTTAATTCCTCTTCTACAAACCAAACGTTCTCACCACAGTCTGTGGAGTTTTCAACAATCATTTTAAATCATTTTAAACTGTTTAAACTGTGTTCTCCAATGAGTCTCTTATTTTTCCCCTCTCTTTAGCTGTGCACAGGAAGTCAAGTTTAAGTTTTTACACTGACAGAAAATCCATCTTATTCCTGTGTTGGTAGAAAAAAAAGCATACAGATGCAACTTCAAATGTAATCGTGAGAAATTGGAGTCTTATTGTTCCCATAGTTCCTATTTTAAATTAGATTCACGTCGGCCTCGTCTCATCGATCCGGACTAAAACCTCCCAGCCCCGCTTATGCCGATACAGAGATAAAGCTGACGTCTTCAGAGACGCAGCAGCTGGGATAGAAACCGGAGAAATAGATCGGCTAAGACATCTGGAATAGACAGAGGCCCAGTCTTATATGCTTTATATCTAGACTGAACATCATATTCAAATATGCAACTAAAAATTCTTAATTATACTTTTTTTTACCATTAGAAAATACACATTTAATCAAATGAAGGGAGAACAGACAAGACCTTAAACAGTTAAGAGTTGAACAATTGAACTTGTTTTTTAAGCAATATGCATTATCACAAAGAACTGTCTGGATAACAAGTATTACATCATTATTTAAGCATCATGCATTCATGCTCTGCTTATCTGTATTATATTCAGCAACATTTATTTACCACAGCATAGAAAAGTGGTAAGCAGCTTTATTTTAAGAGTAGTGTGTCAAAAAATGGCCCAATAAACATTTCTCTGATCTGAATGAAAATTCTCTGAACTTCTGTAACATTTCAATGTTCTCTAACATTTTCATTTCCTTATGTTGTCTCAGTCACAATTAATTACACCTATGAAGACTGAATAGCCACTCAATCTAAAACTAATCGTCTTTGATTTATTGCTTGAGTCGTTACAGAGAAACATGCTGATCTATTTCTCAAAATCTGTCCATTTCACACGGTTCCTGTTCTTGTTTAAATGGAACAACGCTGCCAGGATTTTTCATTTTGGTCACACAGACACTTTCACTGATGTTGCTATCTGCTTTTGAGGAACCAGTTATCCATTCTGAGCTAAACTCAGATGAATTTTTGCAATGTGTACCAATTGTTTTGAGAATTGCTCTGAGTGTTGTGCAAATGTTAACAGTGATGTGAGAAATGCATAAAAGTGACAGGAGAAACTGTAAGTCTTCAGAATGTCGCTACATGAAGTTTCACGTTATTTTAGATCAACAGACTTAAATGCTGTTCGAAGCAAATCATCTTTGAAATGGGACAATTTTACTTTTCAGATTGCACTGGCTGCTGTGTATTTGGGTAAAAAAAAAATATATATATATATATATATACTAACGTCACTTTCACACAGAAGTTCCCACCATTATCATTCATTTTGTTTGCAGAAAATAACTCAGAACTGAGCCAATTTACTTTTGTCCTATTTTGTCTACATAATGTACAATCCCTGCTTTGTGAATATAAACGAAAATATGTCTATACCTGTCAAAAAAGTGGGGCTTTTCTGCATGCAAGGAAGCAAAAAAAGCCTCATAATTTCGTTCACATTGACACAGAGTTCAGTGTTGCCCCATCATAAAAGTATACGTATACTTTTACTCCAAGAGAAGCAAAAAGCTGTGAATGTGTGTGTAATGCACCTTTACAAAGCTCACAGCCATTGGGAATTAATAGTTGGTGATAATATGTTTCAAAATAAATAAATAATAATAATAATAATAATAATAATAATAATAATAATAATAATAATAATAATAATAATAATAATAATAATAATAATAAAAGAATAAGCTATACACAGGTTTTGGGCCATTTAAGAAAGTGGCGAAACACGGAGAAGCATGGAAACGTAGCACATGTCTGTGATGTTAATCATCTGTATAATGCATAATAAATTGTTCGGCGGATTGTTCTGGTGTTTTCTCTCAGGGCCCAATTAAAGGAGTGCTGCATATTGCCTGGAGCATTCTGCCAGGCTGAGTGTGTGTTCGGTCTCGGCGCTGACACGGACGCTTGAAGCTCGTTTTTAACTGTATTTTTAGATGGAGCTCGTTCTGTAACCGGTGGTGGCTTTTCTCCAGCAGAAAGCATTTTGTGTGCGCGTCAGTAAGACTGACAATCTAAACGCTAAAAACAGTAGTGATCAGACTGTTGAGGTGGTTATCCTTGGTGGGAAGTAGCTGCCATGGTAGCAAAAGTAAAAAATTAACGGGGACAAAAGCAGAGGAGATTTCTTGGCATCAAACTGTTTCTAAGAGCGATTATTAAATAACAACTCATTGTTACCTTGACTACTTCTGCATTGTACGCCCCGGGAGAGCACAGCAACATTTCCACATATTTTGGTTTGACTCACAGTGCCTCTGTCTTCTCCTCCTGCAACAAGAATGGCATTAGAAGCAGGCTGGGAAAGGTCAGCCAACAAAACCCAAATGGGCCTCACCTTTATAGAGTTGCTCATTTACTTCACAGCATGAAAGACAACAAATGGGAAAATGTTTAGGTTGCCCTCGTATCTTATTAGAAAGTTGTGGGGGGGGGGGGGGGGGGGGGGGGTTAATACCGCAAAATACACAGTGAATTCAGTAAATAATAGGGATGTGCTGATTATGTGAAAATGTGGGGCTACATCGATATCCAATATTGGTACCTTGACTAAAACAACCATACTGCTGACTTCACTACTGCTGGTTTGGTTAAACTTCCACAGTCCTGCACTGCATCACTATAGCTGTCACATGACCAACCTCCTCTAGAAACAAACGGCAATAAGATGGAGATAAATATTGGCACGCTTTTATTTATTGGACCAACATCAATCTGTTAAAAAAAGGACTAATATCGTCCGATACCGATGTCAATATATCGAACATCCTTAATAAATAAATTTAAAGTCTTCAACAACAGCAAAGGTCTCTAATTGTTCTCGAACCATTCAAAGATTTAGCAGTCTGAGTTCCCACACAGACACGCAAACACTGTTTCAAGTCATTGTGATAATAATGTGGTAAATGAAAAGTGAGCAAAAGTTTGAAAAGTAGGATTTTTCTCTTTTAGCTGTGTCTGGCTCTATTATACATTTCTATTTTCCCAAAGCTCGTCAGGAACCTACACTTGCCTTTGGGTGCTGGTGAACCTCTGACTCCATGTTTAATTAGCTTGCACTACCTTGTGGTATGGATAAAAACTTTACCCCCGCAGTTAGCTGACAGCCAAACTAAACTTCCAAAAGTGTCATGAAGCGAACGCTGAATCCGTCCTGAACCGAACCCTGCTGTGTTCACCTATGTAGAGTTTCTAGTAATTTCCACGTCTGCCTCCCAGCTCCATTACACGGCTAATCTTTGTAGCAACCCCTCTGGTGTTTCCCGGGTCACCGCCGTCATTATATTTCTCCAAGTTGGCAAGGCAGATGAGGGAAAGCTTTGAAATTTCTTTTGTTCTCCTCTGTCCCCCTCAACACAGCCTGGGAGAAGCATCACAGACAATTTAAGGCCAAGTCCATCAGCGGGCAGTTGTTGATATTCAGAGCTCTGATGGGCTTTGGGTTCATTATCTCTCCAACCAATTGTAGCACAGCTTCAGAGTTCAGCATCCCAGAGTGTCTGTTGTCGTCAAACTCCCAAGTACTCCTAACAAGTAAAGCCTATTGAAGTCCCCCAAAGACATTCCAAACAAGAGAATAAGTATCACTCTGGTCAGATGCAAGTATAATCTCACAATGTACCGTAACCTAAATGGGGAGGCCATTAAAATATTGCAGAAATTATAACCGTGAAATATTCTAATTCTAAAACATTCATATGGGTTAAATTGTTTTATGATCTTTGTCCTTTTTGTGATGGCGGTGCCTATCTCCAGCAAACGTTTCGGGCAAGAGGCGGGGTACACGTTGGAGTTTAGAGAGACCAGGACTATGGGAGGAAGCTGGAGTACCTGGAAAGAAACCCACACATGCACAGGAAGAGCATGCAAACTCCACGCAAAAAGTGTTGCTTCAAGGCAACAGTGCTACCTACTATGCCACTGTGCAGCCCCTAAAACCTAATCAGTTTGGGTTATTTTGGAAACCCAGTTACATGCCAAATGGACTGATTCAGCCCAAGGTTAATTCAACACAAAAGGCTCAAGTTTTCAACCCGAATTCAAAGGTTAAATTGATTAATGTCCAATTTTGAAGCTAGGTGGTTGAGGTAGTTGCTTAGAAAAAAGGGCTAATGTTATCTTAAAGGAACAAACACTGATTTTGAGTGAAGTTCCTAACACCACCTACTGACAATAACATAATTATACAACAAATGTCACCATCTCTCTGTTTATTTTTCCATCCTGTTGAAGCCTACAAGATAAAAAGGTATTTGCATACTGGACAGTTTACTAGCCCTAGCAGACAATTTTATTAATCTTTATGACCTTAAAGACTAAGTGTTAAAATTTATTTAGCCTCAAAAGTTTTTGATACTTATACACTACTTTTACCTAACCACAAATATTCCTGATCTTTTTTTAAATCGTCCTGTTATTCCTTCTTATGTGGAAAGCACGCCCCCTAGTGTTCAAAATGCAGAGATGCAATCACTTTACCAGACCTTTCTGCAGTTCTGGACAGTATGAACATTTTCTTCCCTGAAACTTTGAAAAAGAAAACTTTCTTTTTGTAAAAATAGTAGCATTCTATTTAAAATTTTCAATCGCACAATGTGAACAAGCAACATTTAACAGTGAAATATTTCACTGATTCTCTAAATTGTCTCTAGGTGTGAGTGTGTGTGTGTGTGTGTGTGTGTGTGTGTGTGTGTGTGTGTGTGTGTGTGTGTGTGTGTGTGTGTGTGTGTGTGTGTGTGCGCGTGATTGTTTGTCCTGTCTGTCTCCGTGCTGCCCTGCAACAGACTGGTGACCTGTCCAGGGTGAACCCGCTTCTCGCCAGGAACGTTAGCTGGAGATAGACACCAGCACCTCCTGACCCCAATAAGGGACAAGGGTGTACAGAAAATGGACGAATGAATGGATGAATATTGAATGAATCTGAGGTTCATTTTCTGATATAAGTGAAAAAAATATATACTTTTTTATAATTTTGTATAATTACAAAAATAAGTTGTTGTTGTTTTTTTTTTAAAACTGCTGTTTTCATGTCAAGCTCTTTTTCTCACCTTCACTTAAAGCCAATTGGCTTTGTTGCATCTATTGTTTTTTGTGCAAAACCAATTACACTCTTTTTATTCTCACATTGCATTATAGCAATTATGTAAGTTTCTTATTTTTTATCCACAGTACTAAAAGTTAATTACCAGTTCCAATTTATATTGCTAAATTATGTTTTCCTGAAAAACTTTCCTTTGGACCATGTTATAACTGTAGAACTTACCTTATAGACTTATTTGTGCATTTATTATCCATTCCCCCAGTTTTTAGGGATCAGACTTGATTTTTGATAAATGAAGCTTTCAGCTCGGCTATACCCAGGGGAACAACTTTCACAACTGAAACTGAAACTTTATATTTCACTGGAAAACACTTATCGCTTTCATGACGTTCCCATAATGGTTACTTTTATCCTCAAATAACTGTGCTATGTCTCAATGTATTTATTTTTTATATAAGCTTTTTTGTTTCCATACTATTTCTTTATGTGGAGAAAAATTGTGCGTATGACACCGTTTCCAAAAGATTAAAACCTGCTGATGAAACTTTGAGCGTTTTACAGGCAACTTAAAGACAAGTTGCAACTTAGCAAAATATTTTAAACCGCTTCCATTTTAAACATGTGATGTAGGATAAGATTCTGGCATCTCAAAACACTTTTTTTATTTGTTTGACCTTAAAAATGTGACATCAAAGTCTTTATTGAGACAAGGCGTGTATTTATTCATTTATTTTGAGGTGGCGTCATTCGCCATCTCTGAGAGGATGTCATGATTACAACCTACCGCTAGGGGGAGATAGTCGCTAACTTCATCAGCGGAAGCTGTTATTTCTGGTTCTATTCAGTTTGTTGACTTGCTGCAGGCTAGATAGCTGGTCCACAGCATGACTGAGGAGGACGGTGTGGATTTGAGCGGCGGTTTGGAGGATGTTCCTGTTTTATGTGAAGCTCTGAAACCCCCGATATTCAAGGTAACGACACCCAAACCTTTACCGCAGATGAATGCCGCCGGTAGCAAACAGGAACTGAATTATTACTTTGAGGTAGGAAAAGGGAAGAGCAGAATCGTCGTTTTGCGCTCTCGAAATTGTCATAACCGGAACAAAATTGCTTACAACTTAACATCTATAGCTGCTGTTGTGAACACTAAAATGGTTTTAATACTTGCTTGGTCTGTGAATGCAGTAGAGATTTAATGAGTCCGGGGTATTTCTATTTTTTTGTTTTTTGTTGTTGTTTTGTTTTGCTTTTGTTATTATTTTTAAATGAATAATAAAACATAACACCTTGTGAGTATTAGATTAAATGCCTTTTAAACTGTAGCCATCTGCTCTGAGAAGCCTCGCCTCTATCAGCTGAAATGCCTTGTTTCACCAGCAGGTGTCAGTAAATCGTCACTGGACATACAACTTGTAGCGAGTCAAGCAATGACCTTAGTTGGAGGATGTAGGGTTACGTGTTCTGTAAGCTGATTGCATATGAACGACAGTATAGTCTGAAAAAGCATGTAAAACATTGCCACACCTTTTAGGTGTGTGGCAATGTTTTACCATTTACCATGTTTTACCATTTACCAAAGAGATGAGAACATCTTTGAGCTGTGAACCTGTTTGACTTGTTTACTGACATAAAAATTCATTAATTTCATGATTTTTAATTTCTAGTTGCACTCTTTTTACACGTATAGTGCCTTGCAGAAATATACAATCATAAAACATCCACATATTTTATGCAGCAGACTATCACAAAGAAGCGTGTTATTGTGGTACAGTTGGTAGCATTGTAGACTTGAAGCAAGAAGGTTCTGGGTTTAAAACCCAACCTGCGTAGAGTTTGTTTGTTCTCCCTGTGCATGCAGGGGTTCTTTCCTGGTACTTCAGGGTAAAACATGACAGCTAGATTAATTGGTCTCTCTAAATTTCCCTTACGTGTGTACGTCTGTGTGTGTGTCTATGCATGGTTATTTGCCCTGTGATTGGCTGGTGGCCTGTCTTCTCATTGGGTGTACTTTCATACACTACATTGTGTTAATCTCACAGAAATCTCTACAAAGTATAAGTTTATGGATGTAAAACTTCAGAAATTATTCAAGCCTTATGAATATTTTTCCAAGTTTTTTAAAAAATTATTATTAATCTGGTGCAACTTCTGTAGTTTTCTGTTTTTCTCCAGTATTCCACAGATAATGTTCAGGGCCCAGGATGCTCCATAGATCCAAGTGAAGTCACCCTTCCTGGTTGCTCATGTATTTCCCATTCCTGCCACCCCAAGACCTGCACTTGCCTTCAAACGTCCGACAAGGCCTATGATGACACGGGCAGGCTGCTGAACCTTGACGGGCCTGAATCTGGTTACTCTTCCCCGTGTTTGAGTGCAATGCCCTTTGTACCTGCAGCGACACCTGCTGTAACCGCGTGGTAGGGAGGGGGCTCCGGCTCAGGCTGGAGGTGTGCCGCACCAAGACCAAGGGCTGGGGAGTACGAACAGCGGAGGAAATCCCTCGCGGGACGTTTGTGTGCGAATACGCAGGGGAGGTGATCACCTTCGCGGAGGCCAAATGCAGACAGCTTACCCAGAGAGCCGAGGAGAACAATTACATCATCGCCGTCAGGGAGCACGCGGGGACGGACTCCGTCACAGAGACATTCGTGGACCCCGCTCGGACGGGAAACGTGGGCCGCTTCCTCAACCACTCCTGCTCACCGAATCTGTACATGCTGCCTGTTCGCGTTCACTCTGCCATACCGAGGCTGGCGCTGTTCGCCGGACGGGACATACACGCACAGGAGGAACTGACGTTTGACTACTCGGGAAGATATGGCACCCAGAAGCCCGTAGAGGCGCTATCCAGGGACGGACTGGAGAGGAAGCAGTGCCACTGCGGTTCAGAGAACTGCGCGCGCTTCCTTCCGCTCGATTTATCGATCCTCGGCTGAAATAAAGTTGTTTTTAACTCAACTGTAAAAAAACAAAACAAACAAAAAAAGCAGTTGGTCCATGATGAGTTTCCTTGAACCCTCGGTCAGTTCAGCAGCTCATTAAGACAAGACTGTGGAGCGCATCGGCAGTTTCCAGCACAATTGTTTGGATGAGTCATGGTTTCGCTCGTCACCGTTTCCTGTTTGGTTCCCTTCTGATTCTCTCCCTGTCTTAATGCTGCCTCCCACTTGCTGTAAAAACAGATATGAATAAGATAAATAAGAATAATAAAAAAAGTGCTTTATTTATCTAAGGGAGTAAACCTGTTGTTATTCCAACCCATTTCACCTGATAGGGGATATTTATTTCCTGTCCTGGTTGTGTCCCAACAGACTTTCAGTCTGTCTCCTTCCATTTTTCACACCAAAATCACTGGTGTTTAATAAGTTTCTTTAGACAGACACAAAGGTTTCTGCAAATTAGACGGGACAAATTCCTGTTACCAATAGATATTTATGTGTCTATTGGTTCAACATTTATGGCTGTGAAGTGTAATTTCCTATTTTCCTCCATATTTTCTCTGCTTCTCGTGGTGCTGGATCACTAGAGGTGGGGGAGGGGGTACAAGTTTATATAGAAACCGACTTTACTCCCCCGGCAAAGGAGGGGCGAAGGCGTCCTACTTTAGCGTTAACGTGACCATTCCGAAATCAGGACCATCTCCTCTCAATCTGCCCCATTTCTAGTCTAGACCTGCTTTCATCTTATTAATATCCACATTTGGGTTAATTAGGATGGAGACCATGTTTCATCCTGAAATGGGACCAGTGCTGCAGCCACATCGGGGTGTAGAGGAGGGTGGTGGTGGAGAGACGGCACCGAAAACCTTCTGTCAATCGGTGCACTGTGGCGAGTTCACTGGATTCTGCCATTGTGGTGTCGACCTACAGTAAATTCC
The DNA here is from genome assembly GCA_033032245.1 of Poecilia picta. Lineage (NCBI taxonomy): Eukaryota > Metazoa > Chordata > Actinopteri > Cyprinodontiformes > Poeciliidae > Poecilia > Poecilia picta. The sequence continues at coordinate 6,276,387 of CM065357.1, read as the reverse complement.
CTCTCATATGAGTTTCATCTGGGCCTGGTTTAACACTTTCTAGTTTATTTGAAAGTAACAAAAAGTACCTTGAGACTATTTTAAGGGTGCATTCACACTTGGGTTATGCCACAAGACGATGATCCAAAGCACACTGACAAGTCCATCTCTTAATGGCTTTAAAAGAAAATGTTAAGATTTTGGACCTTAAATTTTCTGCATGACCTTGATTATCAATAATCCTCCATTACAGCTGAGTTAAAGCAGTTCTGTAAAGGAGGCAGAGCCACAATTCCTCCACATCATTATGAAAGGCTCATTGCTGCCAACTGTTGCTCAACAAGTCATTAGGTCTAAAGGGTGATTCCACATAAGGCCCTCATAGAAACATTTGTGTGACAAAAAAATGAAAATGGAAGGACTATATGAGAGGAGTTGCATACCATATGCAGCCAAATCAAAGGTATTTGATAGGGTGCAATCAGAATAATCAGAAATGTTCAACATTCATGTGGAGAAGTGTAGCTTGATGCTCTGGACTTTGTAGAAAAGTAGGGCAGGGAAATAGGAGAAAATTAACACGGAAACATAACTTCCATCTCCTAATTCAATCATTGGATAATTCAGATCACTTTTAGCTCTTCTGTTCGTTTGTTTGTGCTTATAACGAAGAAATGTCATTGGCTGGTAAACTTTATTTAGCAGAACACCTAGAAATGAGGGATATTTCCTTTTTGCCTTTTGATGAATTCAATGTAATATTTGAAACGTCAATGTAAGAAGAAAAGCTTTTTTCTTTTTTTAAATCCATGACTCATGTCATTCTTGAGTCGGATGTCCCTGGAATCCCCATGACAACCGGCGGTGTGTACAGGAGGTGATTTGGACAGAGACTGGCTGATTCGGGAGGCTCGCGAAGGCCGATCTCAGATCTGCCCGGCAGAACGGCTGCGAACAAGAGTGGCTCCTCTCCAGCACTGTCACCTAGCAACTGGCACTTAATCACATGAGGTGAACTTCCCTGCAAAACTCCCTGTGTACCCCCCCCTTCCCAAAACCTAACACGAGAACACACAGAATGAAACGTGTTCAGAGCAGGAGGGTGTTTTAGTCGGGATGTGATTGGATTTTGGAAGGCGCAGCCTTTGTCTTTGCTTATAAATATAATTTCCAATGAAAACAAAATGTTTTCATTGTTGGTACTCAGTGGAGTTGTCATCTTCTCATTCCAAAGTAACAGGTACTTTTGGTACCTGTCACTTAACATCTGTGATGGGAGGAGTCAATGTGAGAAACCCTTTTCACACCATCTTCTCTTAGCAGGAAAGAGACACGCTCTCTATGGCTTACCCCTGTGGAGGGAAAGCCGTAGAGAGCAAAAAGAGATCACGTTTTGCTGTGATCCCTTTAAACCACTGAGGTTTGAAAAACTGCCCAAAGTCATAATTGAACTTTTCCACACTTTTTTCCCCCCAGATTACAACTACAACCTTTTGTGTTTTATTGAGATTTAATGAAATAAACCAATACAAAGTAGTGCATAATTGGGAAGTGGAAAATTGTTTTCATAATTTGTTCTTTTTTTATTTATTTATTTAAATCTATGTGGTAGGCATTAAGTCAGTACAGCTGTATGTGTTTTACCAGTTTAGAGACTGAAGTCGTTAACTCTTCATATTATAAAGAACATGATGGACAACCCTGAGCATCCTCCTTATGAGACTTTTACACAATTATAATGTCTTCGGTTAGAGGCTTTGTGAGACTTGCTGGAATACAGACTGCTACAGGAGATCCTTCATGCCCAAAGATATAAGTATCAACTTTTTATACAGTGTGTTTTGTTTTTAGTTTTTATGATGCTGTTTGTTCACTGAAGTTCTCTTAGCGAATCTTTAAAGTCGTCAGAGTACAGCTGGATGAAATTACACCAACTCTGTTTATTAATTAGGTGGCTTCTGATAATGCCGGATTAAATGTAATTAATTATAAACCTAGCTGAATTTGCTTGGAGCTATAAGAACTGAAATGCAGGAATGGCTGCATAAAAAAAGCAATTAATGCATCACATGAAATGATGGTATTGTATGGTTAAATATTAATTGATTGAGTTTAATCAAACTTCTTTTCAAACTATCTTTTAAAGGGGTAAAGATGACAAGATGCAGCTTGGTTATGCGTCACATTGATAAAGGGCCCCGACTATTTCGGGTTGAGTGACCAGAGGAGAAATTACTACTGGCAGTCGATTTGTTCTAAACTGGAGCATGTCTCTGATGAGGGAGCAGATGTCCTTGCCTTGAATCCTGCAGCCAAATTAAAAAAAGAAAGAAAAAAAAAACTCAAAGTTTATTTTCAGGGTCTCGGCTGGCGAAGACATTTTAAACGTTCCAGTTGAAACATTTGCCCCACTTTTGTTGATTTATTTAATTTTTTTGTCAGTTAATACAGAATAAGGCATCAGTCCATGAAGCACTCAACTGAATTTGTGTGTTGTTTTTATTTTTTTCCACTCCACAGGGTAAGCCGTAGCGCCGTGTCTCTTTCCTGCTAAGATAGGATGGTGTGAAAAGGGTTTCTCACATTGACTCCTCCCATCACAGATGTTAAGTTAAATTTGGCCCAGGACACCTGCACTGGGCCCAGCAGGAAGTTCTGGAGTGCAGGAGGCGCCCGCCTTCACAGGCTGCTTTTCACGCCGATCGCTTCTTCCACATGTGAGAGTTTAGATACAGTGGTGTGAAGAAGCGGGTTTCATATCATCAAAAAGATGTTAATATCGGACAAAAATGACCTGAATTAAATATAAAATGCTGCTTTGAAATGAGTATTTTAATTATTAGAGAGGTGAAAAAAAAATCGAAAACCAATCTGGTCTTTTGTGAAAATATAATCTCTCCCTATTTTGACACATGCTTCTTCAAATAATTGTTGTAATTCAGCTTGTCAGTTGGATTTAATGCCAGACTCTAACTTCAAAACTTTATGAATCGTTAAGAAATCATTGCATGTGCATTTCTACATGACCAAAAACGCTTTAGATTCACCGGGTGATGGGCAGGGATTTTCCTTTTTGGACCTTCTGGGATAGAGAGCAGAATTCATTACTTTCTCAAATTAAATTAAAGTCGTCCAGGCCCTGAACCAACCCAGACCATAACAGCAACCCCCATGTTTGACTTTAAGATGTCCTTTTGGCTCTGTGGAGAGAAGTCATCTTATAATCCAGAAATTGTCATCTTGATTTATGTTTTCCTTGGTGAAGCACTTGGCCCCAAATTGCCTACTGATCTGCATATTGGTGTCTGACTGTTTGAGTGCGATTGATAAATGCAACTCCAGTGTAAAGTGCTTTAGTGGTCAGCATAACTACAAAAGCTCGATATAAATTCAGTCTGTTCACCATTTCATTAATGTTTAAGCCCTATGTTAGAAGTAATAGGATGCTCTAGGACTCTCCCCTGGATGCTATTTTTTCCAACCTCTTTCTTATGAATAATGAGCCCAAATCCCAACAGAGGAAAAGGAATGTTGATGCGTTCTTGCAGGAATTATGATATGCCGGCCATATAGGTAGGTTCACCATTGGCTCATGTTTTCTGTGGTTTCCAAACTGATGCATGCCATTGATTTTCTCACCCGTTCCTCAATTTCTTCAGATTGGAGCAGAATGTGGCTATTTAAGATGTTTTGCCAGCTTGTGTTGTCAGAATGATTCTATTTAAATTCTGTTTTTTCCCCCCACACGAGTAGGTGTAATCAGATCTGGGTTCTGTTGGTGGAATTGGACCAAAATAATGTTCCCTTTTTTGGGTCTTGTGCTAATTTTGTTAATGTAAGTTCCTAGTTGTAAATTGAATACATGACTCTACAGTTCATTATGTGTTTGGCCTAAAGTGACATTCTTCCTTATTTTTTTTTGTTTATTTTGCCTTAATAGAAATGTTAACATTTTTAGTTAAAGAAAGTGTAATAATTTTTTTTTAAATAAAACGTTATTCTGTTTTAGAGATGTAAATCATGTGGCGTAAGAATAGTGGCAGCATTCAGGTTGTAGCCTGAATGCTAAGCGTGCTTAGCTACTTTGCTTTGCTAAGCTAGCTTAGAGTAACTACGGTAAACTAAATTAAGCTGAGCTAAGCTAAACTCAGCTAAATCATTAATCTGGCACACAGTTATTAAACCAAACTGATTAAAAAAAATCTGCCACTTTATGCTGTACATTGTATTTACTGCACTCCTGTTACCGTTTGAACCAACACATCACAGGATAAGAAAATGTGTAAAATATGTACATAAAAGTAGAATAGTGAAGTATTTTAAAAAATGTCAAAACAGACTAATTAAGGTAACAATGCACCTAACTGCATGTAGTGAAAGTGAACCTGAGAGTCCTTTCTTCACACTGATCCTTTTGGATTATCTGCTGTTAAAGCGGATTATCGAACATGTTGCACTTCAGGTTAAACAGGTGACTTAAGGCCACTGCCTCCACTCCAACAAATTCAGATCCAACAGAAAAAAAATTAGTTTCTTGATGAGCTTCAGTGCCAAAAAATCCCCACTCATTTCTGCCGGCACACATTCGACACCTGTCCCCCCATCCAGACACACACACAGTCCCTCTTGGCATGATCTGTCACACTGATTATGCCGTAACCAAGGGGACATGGTGAAGTGATCCTCGGCTCTGCGGACATGTTTACGAGGAGGAGACGAGCTGAATTTGTCCATTTATCTAAACATCTGCACTAGGAAATGAAGGAAAGACACGCACACCTGCAGTAATCCCGTCACTAGAAAAAAACCTTCCCCCTTGAAATGCTCCCGCAAAAGTCTGTCTTCAACGTAAATGCAGCTAAATCCAACTTATTTTTCAAAGTTCTACGATAAAAATCAGAAGGCCTAATTAGAATATCTCTGCAGCTGCTCTAATCAGACTATTTCCACTGGGAACATAGAGGCCATTAAACCAGCATAATTGTATTTTATTTTTAGAGAGGTACATCATGCTACCTCATGCTGGATTGTCTGATGCCAGGAAGGCAAGAACATATCCCTTTTGTTTAGGCACTCAGATATAAAACAAAGTCATTTGCTATTCCTGGTGGTGAAGTTGTTTGTTTTGCCTCTGCCTGTTTAGCAAAGATGATTAGGATTGGATGAGAGTAAAGGACAATACAGCAAGTTGAATAGACTTTTCCTCCATAAAGTTTAGAGGTAATATCAGTTGACACACTATGTGTGTGTGACTGTGTAAATTGATGTTCCTCTAGATTGTACCTAAGGTGTGATGTCATGCTGAGGAAAGCCATGAGATCTAGTGTAAAAATCTGTGTTTTACATCACTTTGAAAAGTTTTCATGTTCCTAAGCAATAGAAAACTTTTATTTCCACAGATTATATATAATGTTAATAAAGTTTTTAAACTTTTCCAATCATATTGCATGGACAACACCCAATTTGTTGGGTGTTGTCCATGATTCTGCCAACGCCATGTTTCACCATGACGATGTTGTGTTCAGTGTAACGTCAGACCAGAGCAGCTTCTTCCACTTATTTGCTGCGTCCCCTATGTAAAAACTTGAAATGTGTCCTCTTATGACTTTCTTTCAACTATGGCATTCTTTTTGCCTCTTTTTTTCTGTTTGTTGAAGGAGTTTGAGGGAGTGCCTACCTAGTTGTTTTCCTGGCAACAGATTGTCTGATCCGAGCAGTGAATCTCCTTGACTGCTCCTCTTCTCAGCAGCTTTTCCAGTTAGGTGGAAAGTCATGTTTGACAGGTCTGCTGTGTCCCATTGTCTTTCTGTTTTGTGTTCCTTGGTGTTCATGACACGGTTCGTTCACTAATATTTTCCAAGAAACCATTAAGGCCAGCCTGGTCATTGCCTTCGTATGCAATTCTGCTTGGTCCTGATCCCCCTTTAGACTTAATATAGCGTGTCCAACGAATCATGATTCAGGCAATATTTACACAAAAAGATTAGCTTTGCACAAACAGGCCCACACTGAAAACCATCTATGCCTCAAAGATTCAACTGTTTTGCCCACACAGAGCTGCCAAGGGAAGGGCCTCGGCCCGCTAACTCTGGACCGTACGCGAGGATGACTCTCGGCCCGCGCTCCTACACAGATGGTTGCAGCATTCTGTCATCCCACTGTCTCCAGAACATTCCGAACATGCAGATGTGACGTTGCTTGACGGAAGCAGCTTTCCGTGTCAGTTCTATGTCAGACGACCACTCAGGACGCGCCGTTGCTGCCTCCCACTGTATTTGTGCTCAGGTTCATGAGCCCTTGCGGTATAAAGGAAATCAATCCGTTTTCACACTCCTCTCCTCATTTGAGGCACTGCTTCTCTTGTACTCATGCTTCATGCTGGGAGACAGCAGACGTTGGGTTATGGTGGGCCACTGGAATAAAACACTGATCATAATACCCTGAGAGGAAAGACCACAACAGGCTCCTGGAACCTCAAACCAAGTTTCACATCCACACTATTGCTTTTATCAAACGCAGCAGCAGTAATGTTCAGTTTTAATCCTCTTTTCTCTGTGTGGAAACCTTATTGTCTGACAAGTGTATCCATGACAACTGAGTACTAAATAATATGTGTTCAACTTCACTTCATGTCAGTTTGAGCCTAAGTCTGGAAATAAAAAAGCTTTGTGTGATTATGACATTACACGTCCCATTTAGAACAACAGGTGTTGATGTGCAGAAACAAAGCATCTGTTTTCCAGCCTTCTTTCAACAGAGGAGCATTATCTGTTTTTTTTTTTATATACCAAAGCTTGTTAGAAAAGTGGCTCAGATGGTCTCTACTGATCATTCTATTTACTTCCTCTTTTTCAGACCCAGAGGGGAGCCTAGACTTACCAGCATTACTGGACAGGCCTACCACTGCTCAAAAGGCCAAGACAGAAAAACGTAGCCCTGCTGTTACTTTTGAACAACTGGTTAATGTCGTATGTTTCTTGTACAACAGGATCCAGAAAACTTTTTTCCCAGTGTTTCACTGCCAATAAGTAAATAAAAATCGTACCAAAACTTTTGTTGTCTAGTTTCTAGTGCAAATATCTTAGTACACTTGAAAAACTAACTTGTAAGTGACTTTTAAGGAAAAAAAGGAGCTTGTTTTAAGTCAGTAATCTCTTAAACCTGTGGTATGTAGCTTTTATTTAAAAACAAAAAAGTTTTTTAATGTATTTGTTAAAACTGTCAATATTTCGTAACAGAATATCTGTGAAAAAAAATCAAACTCCTCCTCTATGTGCTACTATTGCCATCTGAAGAAATGCACCGCTCTTGATCAAAAATAACCAATCAGAGCCAGGAGGAACGTCTTAGCGCTGTCAATCATACTCCCGTATGCGAGGCCCAGTGTGCTAATGGCGGAGAAACAACTTACTTTCCAGAAAAACCATTTATCCACTCTTTGGTTGCTATACTAACTAGCCTCTGCATTCATGACAAGCTCTGCTGATGAGATGAAGCTATACCATAGCACAGAGAAAGGGGAGTGAGGGCGAGCAGTATGTGCACAGGCATGATTGACAGTGCCAAGACCCTCCTCTCACTGAGCTGTGTATTTCTGTGTACGTCAGATTTTTTCACTTATAGCTAGTACTTTCTCATCAATATATAGTAATTATTGACTGTGGATTCAACAAGAGACGATATTTTTGTAGGGCATCAATGCTGATGACTGATTATCTGACATCACTAACATATTTATTGTTTTCCACTGGTTCATTCTGGCCCTGTGTTTTTATGTCTGCACCAGGAGATCTTTAAAACACACAGTGTCCACTACTGAAGGTTGTTCTGAACGGGAACACTTGGCAGGTATTAACATCTCAAAGAGTCTGCACAGTAAAAAAAAAAGAAGCATATGTGGAATGTGGAAATAGGCAAGCTTTTATGATAATGGTTACTTATCATCTTTCAAATATTCAATTCTTACCATCTCTCTGGATCCTGCAGCTTAGAAACTAGATTAAGAGCTAATTAGTGGGTCTGATGAATGCAATTGAGCCCATTTGAGGGAGGAAAGTGCTTCCTTCTTCCCGGGTGCCACTCAGTTTTCATTCATATTGTAATCATGGATAATTATGGATGATGAAGCTTTTATGCTATGTTTATATATCTTGGTATTTGCACATAAAGTTTCTTGGTCTACTTCTGAATTTTTCAGTAGATTCTTGAGTGTTTTCCTGCTCCTCTATCTAAATATGCCACACCTACTTTGACTGAATGGTTTTTGACATTTAACAGCAAATAAATGTTTTTAAAAGGGCAGTTTTATGTATTTTCTAGGCACATGATGCCATTTTATGGCTCAATCAAGTAACTATGTTACCTTCAATTGTTATAAAAATGCTGACTTAAAGGAAATTTGAATTTGATTTCGCAATTTAATGCCTTGAAATTGGACCTCTGTCTCTTTAAGAAGCTCCTGCTCTTTCTGAAACTCCGCCTTCAGCTAGTCATCACAACAATGAAAGAATCAAGCAACACTCCAGGTATGTTTTTGATGTGAGAACAACATACAACAACAGCATGATATAAAACTCAAAAAGGTAAATTTTACGAAACACTACCCCTTTATAATCAAATGTCTAATTACATATTTTAAGAGTTATTCATTTATTAATTAAATATCTCTGAGGGATACCTGATTCATAAATCCCTTACTCTGACAGCCAGTGGCTGAGTCAGTGTTTCTGACAGGAATGCTCCCTACACAATTGTCTTCATCTTGTCTCTTCCACATGCACAGCGTGAGTCCCTATTCATGAGACGGTGTGCTTCTGCTTCTGACATTACAAACATGATATAAAGTCCAATGACACATCCACCTATCTAGGTATTTGAGACAGATGATGCTCTCTGTGTTTGTCGACACAAAGATTTACAAGAATAAAATGTGTAGCTGAAAAGATTTGAAAAATGTCAAAAGATTTTCAATTTGAGTACATTTGATCAATAAGGAAAATTAAATACGACAAGAAACACGAAAATATGTACTTCTTTTTTAATTTTTCTATTTTTTAAGACCGTGTCAATAACTGTTCTGAGTTGAAAAGCAGCCATAAAGGTTCGTTTCAGAAATTTAAGAAGACCGAAGTGATTTTGCAATGCCAAAAATATTGTTTTGTCTCAAAGTGAAGCGTCAGATTAAGAACTACAGTACCCAGCAAGCTCTGCAGATTATAAATAGTAACTGAATGGGCGTTCCCGTGGTGACATGTGGAGGAGGTAAGAAGAGGATTGTTGCGGAGGACGCATTGAGCTGTCGGAGATAACGCCGCTCATGCGACTGTTATCTACCTGGAGTTTCACTGCCATGGACTTAACCGAGGACAGTGCTGTGGAAATTATCCCGTGCTGACCCACTTCTCGCGTTTTTCTCTCGTTGTCCTCTGACGCCTTCTCTCATTCCTGCCAGGTATGAACTCCTTTTCTGTGTGTGTAGTTTTCCAGCTCGCGCATTGTTCATATTTTTTTTTTCCCACAGAGATGACAGCATCCCTGTCGAGGAAGTAGCCCACGCGCTCATTTGTTTCTGCCGCTGGCTGCAGCTCGTGCGCTGAAACGGTATAAAAAAAAAATTAGCCGAGAGAAAAATGTACTCTGGCTGTTTATGTTTACCTGTCCGCGGTTTAACGTTGTTCCCAGGCGTTTAAATGCACTCATGTTTACGTAGTTTTGTACGTAAAAGAATGCAAAGTTTATATGCGTGTGTAGGAAGTTCAGTGGGCCGTCGGGAAATGGGTTAATGTGACCTTTTACCGTAAGACGTGCAGTTTCACTTACATGTTTTATGTGGTTTTAGTGTATGATATTGTATAATGTGTCTTAGAGTTTTGTTTATTAACACAAAGCTGTTCGTAATTTTTAATTCAAGTCAAGTTATTTTGACCAAAGAGCCCTGTTTAAATGAAACAGAACATTTTACCTGCAAAACAACTGCTGGGTTGACCCTTTCTGAGTGGCGACCCATATTTAGGATGAACTGGTTTCACGCAGATGACAATAACACAGTGCACACAGAAAGTAGAAAGTAGTTTTCTATTTCCCAGTTGTACTCCTTTAATGGCTAATTTCTAACCCTTGAAGCTATTTTTGCTGGGTGTCAAACCTGACTGAGCAGTTTACTTGGTTTTAGCTTGAGGGTTTTAATGAAGCCTCTACCACTTTGTTCTCCCTTTTTAAGTTATTACCATGTGAACAATGTCCAGTGCCTGTTTTAATACCTTGCAGCTTGCAAAGTAGATCAACCCTCTAGAGTTTCTAACAGGTATATGTAAAATATATTTACCATGTCCCATTTCTGTTGCCGTCACCACTGTTTTGAATGTAGTAGATGCCACTGAGAAACAAAAAACAAACATTTTCAGTAAAATTATTTTAACTCATGTAGAATTAAACAGCTACTGTTTGAATTGTATATTTACCTAAATTTTAGAAATGGTTTTAGCTTCTGATACTAAATTTGAGTTTTCTTGGAGGGCTAATTTGATTTCATAAAATGAAATTCTGGACTTATCAAATGCAAATACCTGCAATTGCATTTTACAAAAAGGCATCAGAAGCGCTATTTGTTGTGTTTTTGAAGAAAAAAGTTTGGAGCTGTTCAGTTTAATAAGTTAAATGAACATGGGGGTGGGGGGGAGTCATTCAGTCAAGAGTGTCTTGTCCTGGACGATTGATTTGGTACATCAATATGTAATTATCGTTACTTATTATTTCAAAAGTGCTTGAAATAAAAAAAATGGTTTGTAAGTAATTGCACTGTACATTTAACAGTTCTGATGTATTATTATTATTATTTTTTTGTAGGTGAATTAACTCAGAGAGACCATGTCGGACAAAATGTCCAGTTTCCTCCATATAGGGGACATTTGTTCCCTGTATGCGGAGGGCTCCACCAGTGGATTTATCAGCACTCTGGGGTAAGAGCTTTCATTCACACATCACTACATCCACTTTCCACTTCCCTCATTTCGCAAAGTACCTGTAAGGGTTCCTCCAAAGGTAAAACCTTAGGCACTGTTGTGCAGAATAGCTAGCATTGTCCAAAGTAAAGCGACCACAGCGACACATGGTGCGAGTAATAACACGAGTAGATTTTCATCCTTTTTCTGCACTTGAATTACTTTCTGGTTAGAGATGGCTTCTCTTAACCAAAAAATTCACTCTATTCAGCTAGTGTGCTTAAAATTCTGGCTATTTAAAATTCTGTTGCGATTTTTCTTTATAATGCTTCTTTTTCTTATTTTTAAGATTCTAGATTGGCTTGTTGCTGTGCCCTTTCTTTTCGTCTCTTAGATTACTCTGTGTCTGAACGGCATTTAGGTAGGTAGTTGGCATCTCCCTCCGCCCTAATTGTAGGCGCAGAGATAAAAGTGCGTCTCATTTTGTGAAAATAGAACAAATTGTGTCATGTAATTACCGGTCAGAAGTAGCAACAAGGAGGAAGAGGAGGAGAGTGTCTAGTGTCTTTCTTTCTTCTTATCCAATTTTTTTGTCTCTAATGTGCATTCTGCATCTATATTGTCCTCCTTCACCTTATTAAGGAAAGATAGGCAGTTTGTTTTTTTTCCCTCCTACTGTGTAGCAATTTTATTTGCCACTCATAAGTGGTCGTGCCGAGGCCCTATTGTTCGCAAGACTTCAGAAGCCACGCTCTTTCACTGTTTGGCGCTTTGCATCAACCGCCGTAGTGACAAACGTGTTCACAGCTTTGATGACTGCTAACATGATGTCTCTCATTTGTCACATTTACGTCCTCTGCTCTTATGCCTGTGATCACCCACTGCTGCTGCGCCATGTGTTTAAAGAGGAAAGCATGGAGGGCATAGCTAAAAATAGCAGCATTGTTTTTGTATTCAATTTTGCTGGTGCTGTCAGCACTCTGAATGTGACCCCTGACAGACACCTGGATCCACCTGCTGCACTCCTGGCAGCCCAAGCTTTGATGCAAAAAGCAGAAGCAGCATTCTCCTTGATACATGATAACAGGGAGTCTTGAAACACCTGTTTCCTTTTGGACCTTGGCCCATTATTGCATCATTTTCATCACACGCAATAGATCCATTTGTTGATGGTACCTGAATTCTCTCAGCATTACAGAAGTGGTCCTCTGCACTTTTGTCAATGGTTTGCAAAAAGATGCAGCTCTTTGGAGTATCCTTAAAAGATCTTTTAAGGATTTATGCAAGTTATCTGCTAACTTGCATAAAACAGTTATTACAGCGTCATTTATGTAAACAGTAGACATTTTGTCATGTACAGTGCAAACAAAATATTTACATATAACGTATAAAAGTTTGGACTCTTGGCTATTGAGAAAAAATTGCTTCATGAAGGTATGGCCATAAAGTATGTAATGCAGTGAGAAGGAAGTGCCGAGCCAAGCCAAATGGCTGTTAAGGTGAATTCAATATTTGGATTACTAAACTACAAAATGGACTCTATCCTACTGGTAGAGTCCAGAAAACCCAAGGCATCATAAGGACAGAGCATTAAACTGACATATTAAAGCAAAATTTCAAGTCACCACATGGCCAACACAAACTACAGTCGTCAGTAAACTCAACTCTTACTCCTGCTATGTTTTTATCCTACATTAACAGTTATTTGATAGTTTGCTGAAAATACTATGTTTACACTCACTTTGACTATGACTCGTGAGTACTTAGATTTGTAACATATTTCAACATTCCAGTTAATTGTGGGTGTAAAAAACCTTTTGGCGTTCTGCGCTGCTTCACTTTCTTACTTGTAAGTGGACTGGTCAGAGGTGGATCACATGACAAAGACTTCAAACCTTACTGTAAAGTGCAAAAAGACACTTGTTTTTTTTTTAAGGAAAATACAGATAACCGATAATTAAAAACATTCAAAAATGATCAAAACATTTTATAAAACTATTGTTTGCTAAAAGTCAGCTATACAAAATTCAGCCGCTCCCAGCAGGTGTGGCTGACAAAACATTAAGACAATGCATTAACAGAAATTAGCAGGCTAGTACCTGGAACCGGATCAGAACAACCCTACTGAGAAAAACAGCACAACAAGGGGAGGCAACAAGGGGAAGTAACTTTGATGGTGGAAAAAAGGCTTGGTTTTAAGGGCGGGAATTTATTGCATCCTTTATGATTTATCGTGAGAAAGTTCTTGTCAATCGCCTCTTTATTCAACAGTAGCTGCGTTTCCATCACAAATGTCATTTGTTGATATTCTGCTAATGTTGAAAAAACACAATTTCACAATTGCGGTGTTTCCACAAAATAAGCATGATTAAAATCACACTTGAAAAAGTTTGTTCACAAAAGTCATTAAAAAACATGGCGCCATCATCCTTCAACTACTTCCTGTCATCTTCTTCTTCATGGCTGTCGCCAGTGGCAACATCTGGTTGTTGGTCATGTGATTCGTGTGACGTGAAAAAAGTGCTTCAATTGCAGTCTTGCTAAATAAACCAACTTATATGCAGCCAAAAATCCTTCTGATCCTAGCACCAAACATTTTTATCAAGAAACAAAAGTTTTTTCAAAATTGGCATGTTTCCATTAAGCAAATTTATTTTCAAAATGTCTAATTGTGCAATTATAAGGTCACTGGAAAGAAAGTGATATATTTAGCCACCCCTGATTTATTGATGGTGACTAAAATGTTAAGGCATTTGACTGGAACATCATAACAAAAGAATGGTAAAAAAAAAAGAGTGTAGAATCAATGACTAATATTGTCAATGAAAGAAAATAATAACATTGTAGTGCACGCAACAATTGCTCGAGTTTCTGTATGTTCATATGTATTTGCCTGTAAGAACCTGTAAGACAGGAAGAGGTCTCACCATTCAGGATGCCTGAACGGTAAACTCGTTTCCATTGGAAAAACTTTGATTTGGAATCAACTGAACCTTGGAGACGACTGAGAGTGTTGTAGCAGCGACAGGAGATTGTGCAGCTAAGCCCCAAAATTATTCATTTATTCAGATTTATATTTAAAATAATTTTCATTCAACAGAAACGCTAGCTTCTGATAGAAAGTGAGACAGGAAAAAAAGTAGTGTCAGCTTTGCTTTTAATATGCGTTTTATCAGAAAATTAAAGTTCAAAAATTCTTCATAGAAATTGATTTTTTTTTTGTTTGGGATGTCAGAAATCTAAGCCTTCTTATAATTACTGATATTTTTTTTTTGATGATTTCACTGGTATTTTGTTATGAAATACCAGTCAAATCGTTAGCATTCCAAAATGCCTCTCGAAGAAACATTTTGGATAAAATTAAAATATTAAATTAAACTTGGACATGCCTTAGATATGAATAATTTTAGGCCATAACTAAAGAAATAATCTGATCACATAACCACATTAGATTTTATTTACATGTATAGTTTATATATTTGAAACACTTTCCTTCATCCTGCTTGCTAAGGTTTTTTTTTAAAGCGATTAAATCTGACTTTTTATGCCCAGTGTGGTGGCAATTAAATACCGTATAAATACATAAAAGATTGACAGAAATTACTAAATATTAGTAATATTTCCATTTGTGATGATGGGTCAGCAGTAAAGGATTTGGAAAGTCAAATTTAATTGGCTCATAACATTAAATGTTTGAGCAGTTGTCTTGTATCTTTTCACTCTTCAGTCCTTACTTGGTTTCTTTTGGAAAAGGAATTGGACTGAAAATAACCCTTTGAAGCTGTCAAAATTAAAACCTGAACCTGACTAAAAATAATCATTCATTACAATTCTCACATTAGATAGAATCCATTTCACTTAAGTCGAAAAGTAACCAGTTGTCAATGTGAGCTCTCTTCATGAATTAATTGACACAAATATTTATATTGATGTAATATTTATTCTACAGTGAGCTGGCATTTAGTTGAACCTGTCGAACGTTATTCTGTGTCATAAAACCTGTTTAGTCATTCTGAATGTGACCTGCATGTTCCCATACATTAAAAACTGAATGTGTCAGTGCTCATTTTATGAGCTGTCACATTCACTGTGAATGTCTGGCACTTAAAACACAAATTTCTAGTGGTAAATGTATTTTTACAGCAATCTATCCGGTGCTGTTGACTGACGTCGCCTCTGAACTTCAAGAATACTAATAAAAGTGCCATGAATATAAATCCTAAAAAGTAGAGATTATTCAGTCTGTAAAATTTAAAAGTGTGCAAGACAAAACTCTTTTTCCATTGACGTGGCGATTAAACTATGAGCTGTTAGTGAGTCTGTTTTTAATTTCTGGGGAGCTTTGCAACAATTATGATGCCATTATCAATATAATTGCGTTAAGTTGGGTGTGTCTTCATTGGATTTGATAGCGTCATTATCCGATAGTCATGCGATATCTCGGTGGTTCTCGGATGCATAATTTCGTGTGGTTTCCAATGAGGAAGAGAGAAACTACTAAAATCCATCTCAACATTTGGTTTGATCACTTAATGGGTTTTGGGTTTCCTTCTTTCTTTTTTTTGAGCTAGGAAGAAAACATAAAAAAAAGGATGTTATACATATTGTTACTTCAGAGAATAGCTTTCCCGTCTAAGCCTGATAAATTTTCTGTCCACTTTTGTTGGTAAATTTTGATTATTTCTGTTCCAGTTAATGCATCGTGAATAAAAGCTAGTCCTCATAAAGAACAGCTGTAAAAGCTCAAAACCTTTCCTTACAAATAACATTTCTAAGGATAGAGAATGAAATTAAGCATCATCAGCAGTACAACATGCACGTAAAAAAAATAAATTAACAAAAAGCATACAGAAATACACATAATACATGCACAGACATGCACTGATATTTTAAAAATAAGCAGACTTTAATGTTGTGTATGCTCTATGTCTTTGCCAAGTTTAAAGAAAACCAGCATTTTATATAATCTTGCCAGAGTGGCTGGGTGATTTGGCTTAAAAGTAAAATCTGATTTTCTTGTTTGAGTTCTGATTTTAATAAATTTTTCTCCTCACATTTAAAATATACAAATGTTTAAAAACTGTCTTTTATCTCAAACACCCCTTTTGTGGGTTGACCTCAGTTCAAAGTCAAAATAAATAGAAGCTGTAAAACACGTTTGTCAAGAAAAAAGGTCGTTCTTGGAAAACCAGATTATTTGATTTAATCAAAAACATTTTTAAATGCTCTACTTGCTAGTAGATCTCAGTACCACTAGCACCCATCAACAAGTAGGTACTAATTTTTATCTCTTTAGCAACCCTGACCAGAAGAGAGGTGTAGAAAGAGACTTTGAGAATCCTCTGGGGTCGTAGCGATGTATTCTTTTGTCCTTCTGAACTGGACCTCAGACTGGTGCTTTGGGAATTTGGCCAGGAAACTATTTCAGACTCTTGTCATGTTATTTGACCTATTTCTTAGCAACTTTTGCATAACTTTAATGTGGTGCTGATATTACGTAAATAATAATTCAATTCTTGCAGTGTTGCAGTCTGTCGCTAATATTTGGTTATTGAAAAACATAAAAAGTAAAAAAGTGGTTGAAAGGTTTTTTTAAGCTTAATACCCTCACTCACTTTGAACTTGGAAACTATATTCACATTAATATCTGTGTGTTCAGGCTCGTGGATGACCGCTGTGTCGTACAACCGGATGCAGGGGACCTCAACAACCCACCCAAGAAATTCAGAGGTAAGGACTCGCTCTCATTCATGTCTGAGTTTTTCATTAAGATTTACTGCCAATTGTGTGTGCTCTGTGATGATGCTTTTTTTTTTTTTTTTTTTTTTTATTAAAAGGCATTCTGACAGTTTTTATTTTCTTGTTTCTTTTTTTAGTTTTGGGCTCTCATGCCGTTTTAAAAATGTACAAAGGAATCATTTAGAAACTCCACAAAAAGTATCCCTTTTACATAAGGACCGCCTAGATTTGTCAGGACAGCTTGAGTTCTCCGATAACCTTATATGTGTTTAGAGCTGAAAAGCTGCATTGATTAGATTCATGCTGGTTTGATGGTTATAGACCTTAAACCTCACATTCATGTTGTGAAGGTCCAGCCTAACCTTTAGACCCTTGTTTTGTTAGAAAGCAGTCAGGCCCACTCTAAGTATTTTTTTATTTTGAAACCATAGTGACTTTTTAAAGGCTGTAATGTGACATTACCTGGTTTGAGATCTCCTGCCTTCAAATATATTGCTTGGATTAGAAGGGAAAGATTTGCTTTACACTTGCTTAGTTTATTAGAGGACCTCCTAAAAAAGGGAGAGCCCAGCCACCCTGCGGAGGAAACCCCTTTCGGCCGTTTGTATCCAGGATCTCGTTCTTTCGGTCATGACCCAAAGCTCATGACCGTAGATCGACTGGTAAATCGAGAGCTTTGCCTTTTGACTCAGCTCTCTCTTCACCACGACGGACCGGTACAGCGCCCACTTCACGGCAGACGCTGCCCCAATCCGCCTGTCGACCTCCCGCTCCCTTCTTCCCTCATTCGTGAACAAGATCCCCAGATACTTAAACTCCTCCTCTTGGGGCAGGACGACCCCCCTGATCCAGAGAAGGCACTCTACTCTTTTCGGGCTCAGATTTCATTGTTTTTGTTTATTTATTGTAAACCAAGTATTATTCTCTTTTGAGAGGGCTATGAGGGGGAAATGAAGCGTTGGTCTATGCCAAACTTATTAAAGTTTTTTTTTATTTCTTTATGGCCTAAAGCACTATAGTTTCTCCTTGGCATATTAAAGATGAAGCATTCTCATCTACTTCATCCTTCTGCAAATTTCTGAGATTAAAAACTTATTTACAACACAAAATCAAGTTGAATATATCAATCAGAAACAGAAACATTGACTATAACATTTGTCATTAAATTCAACATATTTCACTGACTTACATGATTAATTATACCAAACTGATAAACATATTTTAAAATATTTATAGAAATTGTGCAAATTACACAGACAAACATAAATATGAATGATTTCTGAAAGGTCCACACTGGTAAAGGAAATGTCAAAATGTTGGTTTTAAGTCTATTCCTATTCTGTCAGAATATTTGCTATCAATAATCTAGTCTTATTGTTTTAGGGGCATCGTAATCTGGTGATTTGCCATGTTTTTTTCCCATCAATCGATACCGACTAAATGTAAAATTCTTTGGCGATTGATTTGGCTAATTATTTTTCATTCACTCCATAATTATATACTTTTTGTGTTTTAAAATACATATGCTTAGGATAGAAAAAGTGGATTTTGGGGCAAAATCTCGACTTGTGCATCGTGCACTTTAACAAAGTCTCATCTTGCTGCTTTCATGTTGTTTTTGTGAAGTGCAAGGATAGCAATAGCATGTTTACTGTGTTTTGTTTTTAGCTCCTTGATATGGTGAATATGGTTTGATTAAAACTTTCTGATTTGGTTTGAATGTCATAAACATAATGACTAATGTTCCAGCTGTGCTTTGCTCTTTCTCCAACACTTGGGGTTTTCTGTGGATATCTGAGCACAGCTGACAGCAGATCACATGACACAGACAGACTGGCGTTAACTGTAGTCAGTAATGCCTTTTTTCTGGAAACATTATTGTAATCTGTGCAAAGTGCTTTAATTGTATTGAGAAAACCCAGATTTCACAAACAAAATCCTGTAAAGTCGTGATTGATATGAATTGGCCATATACCAACAGGAAGTGTTGTAAGTTGAGCTTCGTCTGGGACTTTGGTCATTTAGCGGTGGTTTGATGAGGAACCAATACATCTGATCATATAGAGACATTATTTATGTTTTATGTTAATGAGTTTGGAAAGGAGATATTGAACTCAGCTCAGAGGAATATTTGCTAAAGCTTTATCGATGAAATGATTTGTTGTTTCCTGAACTCTTTGGTAGCTAAATTTAATTTAAAATAAAATTTTGGGTACACTAATTAAGTTTACTTTAGGTATACTGTTGATGTCATAGAAGCTGTGGTTTCAAGACTGGAACTCTAAATGTGGCTTTCCTATTTTTTTCTGATGCTTTAGATGTTTCACATCTTAAATTTACTGAAGTTAGTTGTTTATTGTGGTCTGGTTGTGGTTTCTAACATGGTTATTTTCTACTGCTCAGTGGTTGACAAGTGCAGAGTGGCTGCTCATTAGAAGAAAGGCTTTAAGCTCGCATGGATTTTTCCAGGAATTGAGACGTCGTCATTCTGCGTATTGGATGGAAACACAAATCCTTCCCAGATTTCAGCTCTAATTTTGACCAATTCTGCACCAAAACGTTTTTAACAGTCATTTTTTTTAGATTCTCTAACTTAAGTTTAACAGAAAGTGTGAGCATGGAGTCATCGCCCCGGCAGGCTAATCATCTCTGCTTGCTTAATTTAGCCTGGTGTGCTACGTGGTAATCAGAAGGTAACCTAATTTTATGGGGCAGCAAATCTAAACATGGATGCACAGTCGAGTATTGTGAAGTCAATAATGTTGAAACAAAAAAACTTGTTTATTTTTAAGTAGGTTACTACAGCAACCTTCTTGTCCACGGTCTTGTGATTTGAACGTCCTGATCAAATTTAGAAGGCAAGTTTCATTGCAAAGCACCTTTAATACACAAGACAATTTAAGGTGATTTACAGCAGATCAAAGTTAAAGATGCAGAGAGGTGACCTGCTCGCTTCTAACTGAGCTAGTCAAATGATATTCAAAAGTGTGGTTTATCGCTACACTGCTGTAACTGCAGAGGCACACTGACTGAATTTCTCACTGCTTTGACCTACTGCATGCTTTAGTGACTGCATCGTAGTACACATAATAATAATAATAATAATAATAATAATAATAATAATTATCTTTTGCAAATGTTGATCCTTGTCGCCAAATTGATTTTCGGAAAAGCAGACCATTTACCTCAGGATTGTGAAGTAATCGTTAATCTGTCGACATAAAAGCCCTTTGTGTCAGCCGCCAGAGTTAATCAGAAGTGTTGTAACAGACCTGAAGCCTAACCTCTTTGTGGAGCATTAACAGCACTTGTAAGCTATTTAAGAAGTCAGTTCTGCAGGGAGCCGAGTGCTTAATCTAGCTTGTCTCTGATTTGAGGGGCTTATAGATGAAATGATCAGTTTGTGTTTTGTAGATGCATGTTATATTTATTCTCAAAAGTGCACAGTAAACCAAGTATAAAATCAAGCTATCCACCTTATGAGCAACTATATTGCGGTTTCATGGTATCATTGCAGAGATTGAGAAAAGGAAAGAAATGTGAATTCTGAGAACATGGAGACTTGGGTGTTAATTGAGGACTGAATTGCATAAATGCTTTGCGACACATTTGAGGGTGTTTTTGAATTTATTTAATAAAGGACAGGGCATATTAATTAACATCAAAACAACCATGTAAATGTGCCAGGTTTAGCCACAAGAGCTCATTTTCATTGGTAATTCTATGGCAGGTTGATGGTAAAAGATAAAGAATATTGAAAATATTGTATTTCTGCTTCTTCACTTTGTGTTTGAAAGATCCCTATTAGATACAAAAGGTAAAGCACAAGTTTCCGAACACCTAATGAGAAAATTACAACACAGTTAAGTTTAAAAATTCATTGACCAGCTCATGTTCAAAACCCCTTTTTTGTTTTTGCTGCATTGTATGTTACAATAACAAAAAGGAAACATGAATGTAAGCAAAAGTTGTAAAAAGTGTTCACTTCAAATCCGCAGTTACACTGATGGCTTGACGGTCATTATTATTGACAGATGATATCCATTGCCGCCGTATCTTTCCTCATTAAAAGTTATGAATGACAAGTTTGATTTGCATCCTTGTCGGTCGCACAGCATCCTATGACCATTTTTAAGGTGAAATCAACTACTGTAAATAAAGTGATACTAGGCTACAGGTGTTTGCTTTTTCTCGGGTTGTTTTTACGTCCATCTAGGCTGAGTGAGCAGAGGTCTGAAGCAGTGACGTCACGTGCGAAAGGTCAATAGTGTCTTTGGGGTTGATCCACCACTGGACTGTCATTGGTTTTTCTATTTTCTTTCTATTTTTGTTAAGCAAAATTCTTCAGTCATGGAAACGCAGCTTTTGATTACAATGAGGTTGAAAGTCATACAGGTGTTCATCTTTAGTAGGTCTGTTGTGAAGATTTTTGCAGATACCTGCTGTCTTCATTTTGCAATTAAATTCTTAGTAAATACCTTTCTTCCGTAGTATTACGGTGCCACGGTAATTTTCTGCCTTTAATAGCCATTATTGCCCATTTGCATCGGACAAATGTTCTCCCAGTGCCCCGTTTTCTTTTTCTGGGTCTTTGCCCTCCTCTTTCCTGCCCTGCTTCCTCCACTCCAGGCTGTATGATGGGTAATCCCCCGACACTCTTTGCTTTGACCGCATTTCTGAGTACGGTAGCCCAAATGCCTATTTTTATCTTTGTTATTACTCAGTGGAGATCTAGTTGACGCTTGGAATGCAGTAGTTCATAGTAAATGTTTGAACGGATGAGTTAGTCTATCATCTTACAACTCAGAAAGTTTTCTTTCTAGTTGTATCTTGTATATTTATCAGTATGTACCAAGACTTTCTATATTCTCTGCTCCTTAAAGTAGTTGTGAACCTCATGCTGTCCATGAGACTGAATCCCCATTTCAGTAGAGTTTTTGTTTTATATTGTGCACATCAGGGCTGGGAAATAAATTGATTTTTATCCATCCATCTTCTAACACCCTTGTCCCTCAGTGGGGTTGGGAGAGGTGCTGGTGCCCATCTGCAGCTAACGTTCCGGGTGAGAGGCGGGGTCACCCTGGACAGGTCGCCAGTCTGTCACAGGGCAACACAGAGACAGGACATGCACACACACACTCATACCTAGGAAGAATTTAGAGAGACCAATTTACCCGACAGTCATGTTTTTGGACTGTGAGAGGAAACCAGAGTACCCAGAGAAAACCCACGCATGCACAGGGAGAACATGCAAACTCCATGCAGAAAGACCGGGGCCGGGAATCAAACCCAGAACCTTCTTACTGCCAGGCATCAGCTCTACCAACTGCACCACTGAGTTTTATCAATTAGCTAAATTTTCTGTTTTTGAACATTTAATTCTCTGAAAAATCTGTATTTTTTTCTCTATTTGGGTTTCCATAGTTCAGAATGTCAACCTACTAAAGAGCTACCATCTTGTTTGACAAACATGTTTTAAAAGCTTCTTTCTTATCCCTCTCCAACTTTCAGTTCAGGTCAACTCTGAAAGATTGCTTTTTTTAAAGACTTTTTTCTGTCATTTGTCTTTTTTTAAGGAAAAAAATTGTAAATCATTTGTCAAGTCTGCATAGAAAACGGTTGGCATAAAAGAGCTTGTTGTTTTTTTGTGTTGCTCTCTGAGCCTGTATTTAACATGTAACATACCAGTTTCCTGCTAAATTTTATCTTCACTCATGAACAGGAAACTTATCCTCGACCACTTGAATCAGCAGCTCCCTCCAAACTTGGAGTCAGTTCTGTTTCATGGTTGATGTTGGTCCATCTTTACTTCCATCCCACCAGTGACTGTGCAGCATCAAAATCTGTCCTTACAGTTTAACAAAGATGTCTAGGCCATAACAGGGGCTACTGATTCAGATTTTTGCTGATACTGAATTAAAATTAAACTATAACTGACTCTGTCAGGTGTTGTTATGTATAGCGTATTGTGACATACACTTTTAATGTTCAAATCTTTCTTCTTTTTTGTAAAAAACATTGAACAATACCTGTGAAACAATCCAGACTTATTCTATCATTTCATGAGGCTGGGCGGGTCCATCAGGCTGCCTTCTCTCATGCCAGAGTGAAAAGTAACGGTGACTGATTTTCAGATGTTTGTAGATAAAATCGGTTTCACACGTTTGCATCAACCGACCACCGATTTCCTGAAATGAAGTAAATCGACTGATCCGTTCACCACCTGATTTAAAGAGCAGCAAATAGCTGCTTCCAATTTTTCTGTTTGCAATATGTACAAAGGATTTTTCTTTTATTTTCATCTTAATCATATCAACTAAATAATTTTTTATCTACTGAACTATAAGTTATGTTTATTATTTAAATAGCATTCAGCTTGTATGCAGTACAAGTCTGGAACAAACTGTAAAACAGCCGAAACATTGACTTCCCTTAGGCCAAGACTAAAAACCCAGCTGCTTAGTTGCCTTTGATTAGTAGTAAGTGAAACATTAATCAACATATTTGATGTTGATGGCATTTGACAAAATGTAATGTTTATTTTATGTTTTATAGTTGGTGACTGTGATATTTTTATGAGCACTTTGAACTACCATGATGCTGAAAATAAAATTAATTTGATATTTTTGGAAGATTATATTCCATTTATGTAAGTCCATCTTTTTTTTCTTTTTTTTTTGCCTGGCCAACATTTATTCTCCAAACCTGCTGCTGATGAAACAAAATTCCTGCCATTTCTTCATGCTAGTAGCTCCCGTCTGTGAATCCCCACATAGCCGTAAAGTTTGTTGTGAGTGAGACCAAGTCGAGGCCAATCCGCTTCTGAAAACGACTATTTTTAGTCTCAGTGTACCACTTTCCCCAAACTTGGCTGTGTTTGCCGAGGTCAGGACGCCGGGCATGAGTGCAGACTGTTGCGATAAATTATGAAACATGTGTCTTTCTGTTTGTGCTTTTAGACTGCCTTTTCAAGCTGTGTCCAATGAACAGATACTCAGCACAGAAACAGTTCTGGAAAGCGGCGAAGCCTGGCGGCAACAGCACGACGGACACGGTCCTGCTCAATAAACTTCACGTAAGATCTATTTCCAGCCTCACAAACCATAATTGCAGTGTAACTACTCAGGCGATTTCCGACGATGCGTGTTTGTGATTCCATCCGTGTGTTCTGTCGTGACCTTCCAGCACGCCGCAGACCTCGAGAAGAAGCAGAATGAGTCTGAAAACCGCAAGCTGCTGGGAACAGTCATCCAGTATGGAAATGTGATTCAGGTGCGCTGTGGCTGACCAGATAAGGGGCTTTGCCTAAATGGACTGCGGCGCTGTGCGGCATGCTCAGAGGATGCTGAGTGCTTGATAAAACTGATCATAATTCTGCTTTTTGATCTGAAGAGATTTAAATAATTACCGCAGAACAAAGAAGTCCTATAAAGTCACAGTTAAAAGGTCTTTTCCTCATGAAGGTTTTGCATTCATGTGCGTTTATCTGAGAAACTTGCTGTGTAATGTGCATAAGGGAGATAGTGTGGGATGTTCTAGCTGCACATATCTTATATAATTCAACTGCTGCTTGGGAAATATACACTTAGAAGCTTGTTAGGAGACAACCAGCTGTGACTAAAGTTCCCAAAGTGACCTCTTGGCTCAATTGGCAGTCTTGCATGACCTAAAAACAAGACAATATCAAGCATCTCTGGTGTAAAGTTCATTCAAGTTGTCCCCATGGCCTCCGTCACACCAGTTTTTCCACATTTTTCTCAAGCTTTGTAACATTTTCCACGTCTTTCTCCAGAGAGAGAGAGACTGATTGGTTACGTCTCCTGTAACCGTATGCCTTGTTGTGCCAACAGTTGCTGCACCTGAAAAGCAATAAATACCTGACGGTGAACAAGCGGCTACCTGCACTGCTGGAGAAGAATGCCATGAGAGTGACTCTGGACTCGGCCGGAAACGAGGGATCCTGGTTCTACATCCAGCCGTTCTACAAGCTGAGGTCCCTGGAGACAGTGTGGGTAGCGCTGGGTGTGGGATTTAAGTTAATTATGCCCAATAGAAGGAACCTAGCGTGTATTTTTAGACTTTACACGGGGTTCAAAAACAGAAGTCACATGCACTCGCCACATCTGGGCCTCCAGTTCAGGCTCAATGCCATTTGTTTTGAAATGTTCAACTTGTCAAGCATGAGAAACTGCCGATAAACAATGATCTATTCGGGAAAGAGAGTCTGTCTGGTTGGATTAGAAGCACTGTATTCAAAATCCTTTCCGGTGTGTTTTACAAGCACAGTTGAAAAGCCGGCTGATGATGGGGCTCTGGAGGCATCAAGATGAAGAACATATTCGATGCAGAACAAAGAATCTAGGATGGTTTTACTAAACACACTGCAAAATACAAAATCTGACCAAGTATTTTTTTGTCCAGTTTGTAGTGCAAATATCTTGTTACACTTGAAAGAAGACAAAATTAACCTGCAATTAATGTGTTAGAAAGATATAGGAGCTTGTAACATGAGAAAATGGTCATTTTAATGAAATAATCTGCCTGTGGAACTGGAACTTTTTCATCGATATTAAAGAATTATTGACTTAAAACAAGTTTCTATAATTACTAAAAGAATTGTTAGCTTTGTCTTATTTCAAATGTACTAAAATATTTTCTCTAGAAACTAGATCAAAAACACACCTGGTCAGACTTTGTGTTTTAGCAGCGTACAGTAAGACAGAATCTATTAATTACATCTCTCTTAATGCTGCTATGATGTACTGACCTGCGGTTTGTTCCAGAGAGAGCTGCAGGAAATGAGACGCAGTGTGAAAATTAATTTCGAGTGCAGCCAATTTACTCTGTGCCTGGGAAAAAAAGGAAACCACAGGTTCTAGATACAGCTAAAGTATCCAGATCCATTGAAGTTATGCTCATGTTGTCGACTTACAAACATAAAATCCAATTTATTTCATTGGAATTTGATGTGATGGGCCAACAGTAAACAGACCAAAATTATTAAGTGTAAGGGAAAGAATACATACGATCTTTGTTGGTAGATACCATAAGACTGTTTCTTTGTAGCAGGTCAAAAGAGAGAGGAGACTGCAAACATGTGGAACAAAGGCTCCCATTTGAGGTGCAAATTTGAAAATAACATGCATGCAAAATATGGCCCAAAACTGGAAAAGCTATTGTAGTTGAAAAATATCTGAATATAAGACAGCAGTTCCCCCAAAACTCCTCTTATAAAGTTCTTACCCAAAGTAGAAACTGAAGTCTAAGCAAGGATGTTTAGTAAAAATTTAAATTTGATGCTCACAGGCATCAGGTGGAAACTGAGCTGTTTTTGATTAAAAATTGATATGAATTTTCCAAGAAAGTTGCATCTTTAACTTTAGTGATTATTGGTGGGTTCACTTAGGGCTTACATTTTTAAAACTATACATCACTTTCATTTCTTTCCCCAGTTATGTTACTTTGAGTTGGTCTGCTATGTAAAATCTAAAGAAAGTATGTTGAAGTTTGTAATGTTAACACAAACTCACTAAATGTGAGAAAGATTTGGGTATTAATGTTAACACACACCTGTTCTGAATTTGTCATGATTATATTTTTTCTTGCAGCAGAAAACACACCCGTTTTGTCTGGAGTGCTTATAAAACAACAAGTTATAAAAGAAAAGAAATGGAGATTTCTTGTTTTTCTTGTTAACGGGTTATATAAAGCTATATTTGCGTAATGCTTTTTGAAGGGAAGTCAGAGTGGCTCGGGTAAATGGGGCATACGTGAACCTAACCTCTGCTGCTCGAGCTGCAGTTTCTAATCGTGGCTAATGGAAGGTGATAGAGTTAAGCTGGCTGAATGGCTAATTAAGTTCCACTTAATTAATCCCTTTGGGAAGATTTGTCCTCCACATTTGATTCATCCTTTTAAAAGGACCATGAGGGACCAGCCTCTCTTCCAGTCTGACCAGTGTCTTGGTCAGCGGCATCGACTGCAAGACCTCAGTCTGTTTCTTTGAGAACATGCATATTACTCTCTGTGGGACAAATGTTTGACTTTTGAAAACAAAATTTAAAGACAGTTACTTTTTAAGATGAAGTCTTGCATCGCTTTGAAAAGTTGAGTTCAGCTTGTGGTGCATGTAAATAATCAAAACTTTGTCTAAATCACTATTTGTCATAAATTAGCGCTTGAGGTTTTTGATGTTTTGTTTCTTATGACACAGAGGGACTCTAGCTCCACCTAGTGTTCAAGAGATGGCATCTATAGCTAGAAACAAATCTGAGCTGGTAGAGATTTTATTTGATTCATAAAGTGTAGGTCACTTTTGTAAAATGATTAACTTGTTTTTATCATATTTTAAGGTTTTCTATGTTTATATTATGCTTCTAAAGCAATGTGGTGTTCCTCTGTGAATCTGCGCTGCACTTCCAGGTGGTGATCGGAGACAAAGTCGTCCTCAACCCTGTGAATGCAGGACAGCCTCTCCATGCCAGCAGCCACCAGCTAGTTGACAACCCGGGGTGTAACGAGGTACGACTGTTATAATAATAAATGTTTTGAAATGTTCATACAGCATTTCTCTGTAATGTTTTTTTTCTCAGGTTAATTCTGTAAATTGCAACACAAGCTGGAAAGTTGTTCTATTCATGAAATGGAGTGACAACCTAGAAACTATACTCAAGGGGGTAGGTACTACACAATTGACATTACTTGATTTTTTTGTTTTGTCTACTACAGCAAGAATTGACATTTACTTGATCACGTCTTACGGGCTTTTTTGTTTTGTTTTGTTTTAGGGTGATGTCGTGCGGTTATTCCACGCAGAGCAGGAAAAGTTTCTAACTTGTGACGACCACAGGAAGAAGCAGTACGTTTTTCTCCGAACCACCGGTCGACAGTCGGCGACTTCGGCCACCAGCAGCAAAGCACTGTGGGAAGTGGAGGTTGGTGAAACGTGTTCCCAAAATACTATCCATCAATTAAATGCTGATCCCTGATACGGAAACAATGCTAGCTTTATTTTAAATGCCGTTTCTTCTCTCATCACCAGGTGGTGCACAATGACCCCTGCAGAGGAGGTGCAGGATATTGGAATAGTCTGTTCAGGTTTAAGCATTTGGCCACTGGCTGCTATTTGGCTGCAGAGGTGGGTGAGGTGTGTTTCGGTGAATTACCCAGCTCCTTTTTTGTTTCAATTTCTGAGCTGGCAGCAATAATTAAACATCAAGAGACATCTAATTTATAGACAGTTTTTCATACACAACAAGAGCAACACAAAATTTTAGAGAAGATGAAAACAAAAGGTAATAAAAAACAACATATGGAAATAACAATGTAAACAAGGAAATTTTGTGGTAAATATCTGAACTGTTCTGTTAATGAGGAGGAGATGCTAAAGGTGGATATGTAAATATATGATGCACAAATTCTAACTTCCTTTAAAAAATGATAAAATCCTGATAAGTGTTGGTTTGATCAATGTGTGCTGTATTTTTATGTTTGTGTTTTAGTACTTTGTTGTTGTGCTGTAATCTTTAGCAGGTGTATTTCGCCACCTTCTGAAAATAATGACCCAAGTCTATTTTTGCTAAAAAAAGATGCAATGATTATTTTTGCAAAAATATCTTCTGGCAAAAAAAGAAAGTATATCATCAGCATGACTTTATTTTAAAAGCTGCATATGATTGAATCTGCTGTTTTTTCAAAGAAACATCTGCATGCTCTGCTATTATAAGCAAGTAGCATCACCAAATATGTATTATTGTTATAGAGAGCCCAACATTTGGCTGATATTAATTGTAGTTCCAGCAATTATTTGCGACGTTGTTATGATCAGTAAGTTTGCAAAGGCAATAAATTTTAGATAGTTCTGCTTAAAGGGCATCAAAACCACCTTCAAATCTATTCTGAAGTGTCCAGAAAGCAGAGATTTCAAAACTGCAGTTATTTATATTTTATTTTAAGAAAAGAAGTACATCATTCTTAAATGAATGACTCATTGGATACTGTTTTTCAAATGGATTTTCCAGGTGAACCCAGACTTTGAGGAGGAGAGCGCTGAGCAGCGATCTTCTGTAAGTCAGATGTTCTGTCGTTGCTGGAGATTTGCCTCTGCTTCGTTCTTGGGCGTATTAAAAATGTGCTCTGGGTTTCTCTTTGTTGCTCTAGGTGGTGGACTTTACACCCTTCAATTTTCAGGTATTGTCACACAATCCATAGATATTGTTTGGTTGCTATGTCAGTGTGGATATGCATATAAATTTAAATCTGCACTCAAATCCAGATTTGGTATAAAATCTCATCATTTGCTTTGTGTGTGTCAGTAGCTCCTCCTACCTACCACAAGGTGTCACTGTGTAATCATCTTAGTTGATGCTCAGCAGTGCTGGTAGTTATTGAATAAAAATATATATTGTTTTCTTTAGAGCACAAATACAGCAAATTCCAGCATCATCTTAGAGTAGAAGGCTTAAAAATCACAGAGGATGTTTGTAAATGCACATAAAATTACTTATCAAATTTAAAGAGTTTCAGTATGATTTACCTTTGTTCACTTATAACCTATGGTTATTTACCTTTATGGTTGAGGATTGTTGCCACTGATTCTTAACTTCCTCACAGGTGTGTGCAGGGCGTCCTTTACTGTATTTTTATTTATTTTTTGTGTTTAGCTGGATGCTGATAATGAGGCTCTGCGAGGCCGCCTCCGCGCTCCACAGGAGAAAATCTTGTACACCCTGGTCCCTGTACCCGACGGCATGGAGGTGTCATCCATCTTTGAGTTGGACCCCACCACCCTAAGAGGAGGGGATTCGATGGTTCCAAGGTACGGCACATAAACAAAACCCGGTCCAAACTGTGAATGAGTTCGCGCTTCTAAAATCCTCCATCTGAAATTCGTGTTACAACCAGGACTGGGCTTAAAAATTAAGTCTCATCTTTTTTCAGTTTCCGATTTTAATCTATTTTCTTTCCCTCATGTTTTTTTTTCCTTTGACAGAAAATATCTAAATATCTAAAAGAAAAATGAAAAAAAAGTAAAAACAACTGGATTTTATTTCCCTCGGTGAGCTGACCTGAATTCAAAGTCGAAATAAAAAGATGTAAAACATGCTTGTCATGATACTTCTTGGGTGAGTTAACATCCCTCTGGAAACCAAAGAAGTTCATTGGTGACAAACAATTCCAGATTTTCTAAAAATTAAATCTTCAAAAAACAAAGAAAATCTATTCATTGCTCTCCCCTAGTTGCAAACGTTTGACATTACAGCCAAGCTTGACTGTAATAAGTGAGAAATTATGTTATAACCAAATTTGTCATTTGAGGAACCGCAGTATAAAATATCGACCAAAACCTTTTGTAATTTGCCATAAGACAGTAAATATGTAGAACCAAATCAATTAGAGATATGAATCAATATTAATGTCTTAAAATGACCCAATCAAGACCAAGACCTAAATCCAACTGTGAAGCTTTAGGAAGACAAATAGTTTTTCTTGGATGATCTCCATCCAAACTGACTGAGCTGGAGCCATTTTCAAAGATGAATTTGAAAAAATAAATAAATCCAGTTTCCTAAATGTGCAAAACTGGTAGAGAGGAAACCTGAAAGACTTGCAGCTGTAATCATCTGCTACTTGAAAGTTCTTAAATTTGGAGCAAAATCATTTTATAAAGGAATGAAAAAGAAGGAAAATTCAAGACGCAAACTTTCTTGTTGTGAGTTCAACGACGCATTCACTTTTAATAAAAGCATAGTACTGAAGGAATCTTAAAGTGTAGGGTAAAAAAGAAAATCTTGACAAATGACAACTATGTTGATGAAACACTGTCCCTTCATGAAGACCACAATGATGTCAAAAAACAACATTTCAAAGAGAAAAAACATGTGAGTCATGTGTTTTTGTGGAGGGGAAATTTAGAGCATCAGTTGAAACTAGTTTCTGTGGTGTTGAGTTTATAAGTGGGCAACTGTGGACACAGACCAGTTTTACTATGTGCTGTCTGTTCTGACTGTGCGATCACTCTCTTTTGACTAAAAGCAGATTTTTTAAACACAAGAACGGTATAAAGGCAAAACAGGATATGTGTCAGGCTTGCCTAGGTGAAAACAAGAAAGGGAGAAAACTCCCAGATTTAAAAAATATCAACATAATTATTAATGTTTCTACACAAGAATACAAACCACATATTATGTAAGATGCACTGGCATCCCGCCAGTTTGTATGCAGCAGCAAAGCACTTATTTATGATGACGGGCCTTCTTGCACAATGTGCAGCTGGTTCTACCAGAGGTTTTTCAGCATTGTGCTGTTGATCAAAACTTGAGTTTCAATCAAAAGTTGGATATTGACAAAACGTCACATACATATGTAGCTGCTGCCAAAAATAAGGAGTTTGTCGCCTCGATAAGATGTCGACATCTCCTCTGATGGCTGATGGATAAGCTCTAGTGCCGTGGCTGAAATGTGAATATATCTCATGTAAATGTTTACATCTGTCACCGCCTTGATTTTTAATGACCTGTTAAGTGAAGAAGCTTATTCATGAAAGTTTTTAATTGTGTTTCTTATTTAATGGAAACGCAGCAATTGCAAAATTGTGTTTTTGTTTGATTTTTTTTTTTTTTTTTTTTTTTTTTTTTTTTTACACTAGCAGAATATTGAAAAAAGTATTTTGCATAATTGTAATAGAAACACAGTGACTTGACTGTGCTATCAAACGGCTCTATGTGCCTGGAAAATATATTGCACCGCCCCTTTAAACAGCAATGCTGTGTTCCGGCCTTTGTTGACTGCCGTCTTGTCATCTGTGTTCAGGTTTTGCTTTGTTTACAACTTCTCTTTGATTGCATGGTACAAGGGATGAATGTTTAGTTCTGAAAGTCCAATGGTGTACTTATCCTTGCGAGATGAAAACAGAAGCTACACAGCTCGATTAGAGCCTTTACAATGTCATACCCTTTCTGTGTTTTTGGTCACGAATACCTGGCACTTCAACCTGAAGTAACCCTGCCTCTCAGACTTTAGCCACGCCAGCTAATTAGCGCCTGACAGAACTGGCACACAAAGGTTAGCTCGTTAGCCTTGGTGGCCAGTTACATAATCTTTGCTAAGAATGTGGCTTCTATCTGCGTTGTGCGCCTGAGGCCAGGCTGATGACACAGACAGTCACACATGGGGCAGGCCAGGTGATGTTACAGTGAAGCAAGCCTTTGGCATAGAAGTTTAATACGCGCTTACAGGAGCAATGAGGCCACACAAGCCAAAGCTAGCTAATCTCTACACATGCAACACAGTTCACCCGGGGGGGCAATAAGGTTGCAACAGACACTGACTGATTATTATAGTCATTTGTTATTTATTGGGTGTGCCTTTTTATCACAGTACATTGTGCAATAAATCCTGTTGTTGTGCTCTTTCCTCTCTGTTTTCCTTGGCACTGTTTCAGAGAGCTGTTTCTTTATGGTGTTTGTTTTATAGTCAGATGCTGCAATTCATTGCTTTAGAGGTAGTCGAACACTTGTAACATGTCTCGAGTTGTCTTGATTGACTTCTCAACAATTCATAAAGCTATCTAGAAGATACCTGTAGGCCTCTATATGTGAGATTTACGAGTTGTCTCCTTCACACAAAAACATGATGCTTCAATTTAGGTTTTGAAACCTAAGGGAGACCGTTATTGTTGAGTAGCTCAAGTAGAAAATGGAAGGAGTTTGTTCTAACCCAATTAGTATACGACTTCTGTTTTTAGATGTGGCGATCCACCTACACACAAACGTGGAAGAACATTCTGTGGTCAGATGTTACATGAATTGACGTTTTAGGCCTTCAAAACAACATGCCGCCTTCAAATACCATCCCCAGCAATGACATGGGAACTTGTCACAGTTGGTGGGAGGATAAATGTATCTAAATGCTGAACAATCCTAGAGGAAAACCTGATGAAGGCTACAAAATACTTGAGTCTGGGGAGGAGGCTCAGCTCCCAGGAGGACGACCACAAACAAATATAGAACGTATAAAATATGTTATAGATTAAACCATCTTTTCTGTGTTGGAATGGTCCAGTCAAAGTCCAGACCTAAATCCAGTTGAGAAGATTTGAAATTGTTCAGACATACTCCACCCAAACTGATTGACTGACCTGTTTTTGCAAAGAAGAATGAACAAAAATGTCAGATCTCTATATTTTCAAAACTAGATTTTGTGCAAAAACACAAAATCTTATCAAATAGCTTGTTTTAGGTTAACAATTCCTTAAAATAAATAAAAAAATCTATTGGTTCCACTGACATTTTCCCATGTTATAAGGGAAACAATCTGCTTAGGACTTATCAATATTAGTAAATGTGACTTAAACTACCATGTCTTGTTGAAAAGTTACTTTTAAGTTAGTTTTGTCTTATTTCAAGTGTACTTGTTACTATTTTGTATTTCTTGTCCTGGAAAGGCGAAATATGTTGGAGATTGAAAACAAATAAACACCACCTTTTTGCCAAAAGTTTTGAAAGACATCTATTACGTCTTCTATGTAATTATTCATTATTTTTTGTTGACTTGAAATCACCATCCTTCTGTTTTTTTTTGTTTGTTTTTTTTTCTTAAAAGTGACTCTCTTGCCTTTCAGGAGTTCCTACGTCAGACTTCGACACTTGGTCTCCAACACGTGGGTTCATAGTACCAACCTCCCAATTGACAAGGAGGAGGAGAAACCCGTCATGCTGCAGGTGAGGGGTTTGCCCACGGTCATCAGTTGACCAAGTGTAACGTTGATCAGTCAGCTTTGACAGCTGGACGTTTTGCTACGTTTTCCAGATTGGAACATCAGCCGTGAAAGAGGACAAGGAAGCGTTCGCCATAGTCCCGGTTCCACCATCAGAAGTGCGAGATTTAGACTTTGCCAACGATGCTAGTAAGGTGTTAGCTTCTATAGCTGGCAAGCTGGAAAAAGGAACCATTACGCAAAATGAAAGGAGGTATGCTTCTCAGTCCGCCTTACTATGTCTGGTACTGTGTTATTTAAATGTATCATTCATAAACATGGGAGTGTGATTTAACAAACATCTGCTTGAGTGAAATGCTTTCATCTTCACTTTCCAGGTTTGTGACAAAGCTGCTAGAAGATTTGGTTTTCTTTGTGGTGGACATCCCCAACAGTGGGCAGGACGTGTTGGAGATCATGGTCAATAAACCCAATAGGGAGAGACAAAAACTGATGAGAGAGCAGAACATCCTTAAACAGGTTGGCCTTTAACTCTGTAGACTTCACATTAACTGGCATGAAATTATACCAGACGTTTGAAAACGACAACTTATTGGTTTTCTTTCCAGATTTTTAAGCTTCTCCAAGCTCCTTTCACAGACAGCGGGGACGGTCCCATGCTACGACTGGAGGAGCTGGGAGATCAGCGCCACGCTCCGTTCAGGCACATTTGCCGGCTCTGTTACAGAGTTCTCCGCCATTCCCAACAGGATTACAGAAAGAACCAAGTAAGCTGAAACTGCTGCAATAAAAACTCACAATCTTGATTTTTTTTTTTTTTTTTTTTTTTTTTTTGTCATAAGCAACACCGTTTTTATTCTGTTCACAGGAATATATAGCCAAACAGTTCCGCTTCATGCAGAAGCAGATTGGGTATGACGTTCTGGCAGAAGACACGATAACGGCTCTGCTCCATAACAACCGGAAGCTGCTGGAAAAACACATCACCGCTGCTGAGATTGACACCTTTGTCACACTAGTGAGGAAGAATCGGGAACCAAGGTGATGTTTTCAGATGAACAGAGTGAGATAAAAGCTGTTGATGTGAACAGGATTTGTTTGTAAGGTCTCTAAAAGAATATTATTGGCTATAAATATATTAACCGAGGAAAACCTGTCCAGTTATTGTAATTCTTCCAGGTGTTGATCATATTGAATGATGTTAAAGGGGCAGTGTTATGTAAAATTGATCTTTTTTAACTTTACATCATATTATGAAATATACCTGGAGTCTTGCCTTAATTTTTTTTATTTTATTTTTGAGAAATCCTTTAATCTCCATGGCAACCATCCAGCTGGGTGGACTAGCCCCGCTTTAGAGACATAACTCCTCTTCAGACCTGCAGTGTCCAAGCCCTCGCTCTGCCATTCTCCCACTCAGCTCCTTCAGACTAGCCAGCAGTAATTAGCAAACACCTGGTGGAGCTGAGTGTCTGCTAAGCTCATTATAGGAGATACTTCTCAGAGCAACGCTGGTAAAAATGTTAAACAGTTAATAGAGGAGCCATGTTGTGATAACTTCCTGAAGACGGAGCATTAGAAAGAGCAGGAGTTTCTTAAAGAGAAAGAGGCCCAATTTCTAGGCGTTAAATTACAAAGTCAAGTAATTTTTTAATATACGCAGCATTTTTATAATAAGTAAAGGCAACATAGTTACTTAACTACTATAAAATCATCCTATGTGTCTGGGAAACACATAATACTGTCCCTTTAACAAAATTTGAATTTATCTACAATAAATTTTATTCCAGATATATTCCCTAAAATTATAATACATAAAATAAATCCATGTTTTGCAGCCTTAGCCTCTCCAATGCTTATAAAAAATCTGTTCACAGATTTCTGGACTACTTGTCAGATCTCTGTGTGTCCATGCACAAATCCATCCCAGTTACTCAGGAGCTCATCTGCAACGCAGTGCTGGACAGCAGCAATGCTGACATCCTCATTGAAACCAAGTAAGACACTCATTTCAAGAGAGAGAGAGAGAACTGGAGGAGCAAACATGAGCACTAAAAGAACATGATCGTTTTTCTACTTGCCACCAGATTAGTGCTGTCCAGGTTTGAGACTGAGTCAACGGCAAATGGGGAGGATCCTGTAGAGGCAGAAGAGGTGGAGGAGGTCTGGTTGTTTTGGAAAGACAACTGCAAGGAGGTTCGCAGTAAGAGCGTTCGGGAGTTGGCCCAGGATGCAAAGGAGGGTCAGAAGGAGGACCAGGAAGTGGTCAGCTACTACAGGTGAGTTGTCTTGCATGAAAAGACTATGAAAACATTAGAGGTGATAATATTTCATGTAAATTTCCACATTTTGTCATGTTACAGCAAAATACAAATTAGTTATTGGGGATTTTAGGTGACATGCATCATTTAGAAGTAGAATGAAACATATGAGCGGTGTGGAGTGACTTTGCCTTCAGAAGTCACCTCTTTAGTAAATGGAGTCAAAGTTTGTGGAATGTAAATTCAGTGTGATCTCTAAAGGCTCCTAGAAGTTGGAACATTAGAGGGTAAACAATATCCCAAACTTGGAATATCTCTTCAACTCAGTCCATTATTTGAAAATTAGGAGAATATGACGCAGTTGCATTAATTACCAGGACATGACCTGGTAAACTTACAGCAGAAATTTAATCAGCAAAGAAGATTTTGGTAATTTTGAAGAAAGTCACATAAATCCAGAATTTAGGTGGCAGAAACTGTAACAGGACAACTATTAATACAGATTTTATGCCAATAACGTATCAAATCATTTCTTGTATTAGTATTAATCTCCCAGGTTTGATCCCTCACTCCCATCTCTCTCCATCCAGGTGTCAACTCAACCTCTTTGCTCGGATGTGTCTGGACCGCCAGTATTTGGCCATCAACAAAATTTCTGGTCAGCTTGATGTCGATTTGATCCTGCGCTGCATGTCAGACGAAGAGCTGCCCTTTGACCTGAGGGCCTCTTTCTGCCGCCTGATGTTGCACATGCATGTGGACCGGGACCCTCAGGAGCAGGTCACGCCGGTCAAATACGCTCGTCTGTGGTCCGAGATTCCATCTAAAATCGCCATTGACGAGTGAGCGTCACCTCTGTGTACTTTTTTTTTTTTTAACTTTTATTTAAACAATTCCTTGACAAAATCCATTCTTATGTATTTTTACCATGCAACACAATTACAGATATGACATTCAAACATACATCTTCTAAAGCTCCACCTCTGTGTACTTTTAATATCTGTGCGTTCGCCATCCGAAGACGTCTCTCACATGTTCTGTCTGTGTTAAACAGCTACGATAACGATGGAACCACTAGAGATGAGATCAAGGAGCGTTTCAGCCTCACCATGGATTTTGTTGAGACCTACCTGCGAGAGGTGGTGTCACAAAACATTCCCTTCTCTGACAAGGAGAAAAACAAGCTCACCTTTGAGGTAATTCTTTTCTTTTGAGGTTTGTGAGTAGATGAGAGCCGAATAAATATCTTCAAACTTTGTTATTTGCAGGTAGTAAACCTGGCCAGAAACCTCATATACTTTGGCTTCTACAACTTCAGCGACCTGCTGCGCTTGACGAAGATCTTACTCAACATTTTAGACTGTGTTCATGTCAGCACCGTTTTCCCTATCAATAAGATTGAGAAGGGAGATGAAAGCAAAGGTAAGCAGTTTGTTTCTGGAGCCCAACTTGACCCGTTTTACAACCTGAGATATTCAAGACAAAAGAAACACCAAGCCGGTTTGTCTCAAATTGTCATTATTTGATTTAGTTTGGATGTTGCTCAATGTTCTTCAGGTGGCAGTAACGTAATGAAGTCTATTCATGGAGTGGGGGAGTTGGTGACGCAGGTAGTGCTGCGTGGAGGGGGCTTACTGCCCGCCACACCGACCCATCATCCTGAAGGAGACGTGGTGAAAACGCAGATCGAACCTGAGAGAGAAGACATCATGGTCATGGATACGAAGCTTAAGATTATAGAGATCCTGCAGGTATGTGTCGGTGAAATGTCTAATTGCTCAGGAACAAATATTAGTTCATGCTGTAACGTTTTATCTTTTATCTTTTCCTGTAGTTCATCCTGAACGTGCGGCTAGACTACAGGATTTCATGCCTGCTCTGCATTTTCAAACGCGAGTTTGACGAGAGCAATCCTCAAGGAGACAATGCTGTCAGTGCAAACGGAGGCAACAACATCACACCTCAGATGCCTGGTATGGAACCACATTACTTAACAAAGCTGATTTTTTTTTTTTTTTTGATACTTCGATTCGTAGAGTTGGTAAAAGTGTCCTAACTCTGAACTGTAGGAAATCTTGACTTTGAGAACATTGAGGAACAAGCAGAAGGGATCTTTGGTGGGAGGTAACTCAGATTCTCTGTATTTCCAGACATTTTGTTTTTTTAGTTGAAATCTCCAGTAGAATGGTGTAAATAAAAATAAAGTTCTTCCATAGCTTAGGGAAAGTTATCTATTTTTGTTTTTCCCAAAGCGAGGAAAACACTCCTTTAGATCTGGACGATCACGGTGGTCGGACATTTCTGAGGGTCCTGTTGCATTTGACGATGCACGATTACCCGCCGCTTGTGTCCGGAGCCCTTCACCTGCTTTTCAGACACTTCAGCCAGAGGCAGGAAGTCCTCATGGCCTTCAAACAAGTAAACCATACCAGATTTTTGCTTCTCACAATACATTTCCAGGGTGCTCTGGAAAAAAACAAACTTCAGAAATTTGTTTTTTGCTGATAAAATGGGTTAAAATTGGCAACATCACACAATTAATTTGACTAGTTTTCAGTTTGTATTTCTGAGTAGAATTACACAGAAATACACAAATTGGTGCCCAATGTTTGCTGAATATAGACAACAACATGACCCTGGAAAGATGAGCAGCAATAGACAATTAATAAATTGTATGCTGAATTTCTTAAAGACGCCATAATGACTTCAAATCGCACCAATTTTTAAATTGTGATTAATCAACTAACAAAAATTATTAGCATCAATTTCAACATCTGGTTAGTATTTCATGTTAAAAAGAGATGAATAAGAGCATGTAAACCTTTAGCCCAATGAGGCGCTAAATGTTAATTAGCAACAACTGCCTCAACATTAACAAATGGCCTGCTAGCAATCTTTTAGCATTAGCACTCTTGCTAAGCTAGCTGAAACTGAGCACAAAGTTAAACTCTGGCTCAAACAGAAACCTTTACAACCACAAATCTTCTAACAGTTCTTATATTTAACTGAGATGGTTTCTAAGTCATGACTCAACACATCTAACTACACATATATCATTATCACTGACTGCAATCATACAATTCACAGTAATAGTAGCCTGAATCTACATTAACCGAACAGTCATTCAGCAAGATGTTAACAACCAAATATTCTTCCTTTTAATCCATATGTCATTTTATCCAAAATTAACTTCCATTATTTATAGGTTCAGCTGCTTGTTACCAGTCAGGACGTCGAGAACTACAAGCAGATTAAGTCCGATCTGGACCAGCTACGGTCTATTGTGGAGAAATCTGAACTCTGGGTTTACAAGAGGCAAGGAGAGGATGGGATGGATGGAGATGGCCCTTCAGAGTCTGACAGCAAAAAGAAGGTTGCCTTAATATTTCCGCAGATGTCCTCAGTATTAAACCATGAGACTTAGTAGGATCCAAAAATATGACAAAGTAATTTTTTTTGTCTCCATACAGGGAGATTCTCCTGGTTCAGACAAGAAGAAGTCGGAAAGCACCAGCAGCTACAACTACAGAGTTATGAAAGAGGTGCGCTTGTTTTTATATTTTGATCAGCAAGTTTAAAAGGGATTTTATTCTATTCTTTGTTTCCATCTTGCTTAGATCCTTGTACGTCTCAGTAAACTGTGTGTCCAGGAGGGCATCTCAGGGAAGAAGAGCAAGAAACAGCAGCAGCGGCTGCTGAGGAACATGGGAGCCCACAGCGTGGTGCTGGAGCTGCTGCAGATCCCCTACGAGAAGGTTCAAAAGTCTAAGTCTGCAGTCAATTACATGCATACTCATAGCGGGATCTTGAAAGATTTGCATACTTTTTACTCAATCTGCATCCACCTATTTTTTTTTTTTAGTAACTAATGAAGTTTTTCGTTTTGACTGCAGGGTGAAGATGTTCGAATGCAGGACATCATGAAATTGGCTCATGAATTTCTGCAGAATTTCTGCGCTGGGAACCAGCAAAACCAGACTCTTCTCCACAAGCACATCAACTTATTCCTCAACCCAGGAGTGAGTGTCGTCTGAAAGTTACATTTTACACATGAAACATTCTGGGAAAGCTGATTTCTTTTTTTTTTCCACCTTTCTTTTCATTCTCATAGATCCTTGAGGCTGTCACCATGCAACACATCTTCATGAATAATTCGCAGCTGTGCAATGAAATCAACGAGCGTGTCGTTCAGCACTTTGTCCACTGCACCGAGACACACGGGCGGCACGTCCAGTACCTTAAATTTCTTCAGACGATTGTTAAAGCTGACAACAAGTTCATAAAGAAGTGTCAGGACATTGTCATGGCAGAGGTAAATCTGTGGAAATAGAGTCAATGTAGATTTATTATTTTTTTAAATTTAGCAACAACTAGATTGCACTTGACGATGCAATCTAGTTGTTTGCATTCTAGGTCTTTCATTCTAGGTCTTTAACAAGAAAGTTAGGTCTTTCACTAACTTTCTTGTTAGTGAAAGACCGCTAACATGAAAGTGGTTTTTCCTGTTAGCGACCACTAAT
Source organism: Poecilia picta (assembly GCA_033032245.1). Classification (NCBI taxonomy): domain Eukaryota; kingdom Metazoa; phylum Chordata; class Actinopteri; order Cyprinodontiformes; family Poeciliidae; genus Poecilia; species Poecilia picta. The sequence continues at coordinate 6,236,231 of CM065357.1, read as the reverse complement.
ATGTTTTTATTTTACAACCGCACTTGACCTAGACTATAACCACACATTCTGATGACTGTGCCAACCAATTCACTCATATAAAAAGATTAATTAATTTATTTAATTCATTTGTTGAATTGAATACATTTCTTCAGTCTACTGGAGTGAAAAATTACCTTTGGCTCTGAAACATACAAGAAAATCAGGCAAGAATTATAAAAAAGGATGCATACCGATCCATTTTTTTCACCTCGGATCTCGTCATCTAATGAAGAGATCTGAGGTTTAGTATTGGCACTTTTACAGAAAAAGTGTTGAATTGACTTAAAACGTTTGTTTAAACGCAGATATCACAAGTTTGGTCAAACATGTAAAAACAACACAACTTTAATCTGTTCAGACTGTAGAATTAGTAATATAGCAGCCAATAAGAAATAAATAATAAAGAAACTGAAACTGACAAAACCAGTAGATCAAATGTAAAAATAAATTGCAACAAACCTTCTTTCAAATAGTTCAGAAAGTATAAATAGGAATTCTAAATATAAAATAAACGTAGCTCAGACCTCAAAGCATATAATTAGACTGAATAGATCTGCCCATATGCATTGGGAACATTGTCACCAATACCCAATCTAGAATATTTTTCCAATATCAGGGCCAATACAGATATTAACATCGGATTGATGCACCTCTTCTTTTTAATCTGCTCTTAGTTTGACCCTTTCGGGCTGTTGCTGTAACTTATTTAACTGGTATACATCAGAAATGTGTGTAAATGCCAAACTAATTTATCAGTAATTTGACCTTTAAAGCATAAAAAAAGTAATCAGCAACAAAAGCGATGCTATCCAGGTAGTGATCTGATGTGGAATCTCAACCATCACGCCGTTCTTCTACCCAGCTGGTGAACTCTGGCGAAGACGTTCTGGTCTTCTACAACGACCGTGCGTCCTTCCAAACCCTCGTCCAGATGATGCGGTCGGAGCGGGACCGGCTGGACGAGAACAGCCCTCTGATGTATCACATCCACCTGGTAGAGCTGTTGGCCGTCTGCACCGAGGGAAAGAACGTCTACACCGAGATAAAGTGCAACTCCTTGTTGCCGCTGGATGACATAGTGCGGGTTGTCACCCATGAAGACTGCATCCCAGAGGTGTGAGGGAAAAGCTTTGTAATCAGTTTAGTTAATCTGGCCGTATTCCGATTAGAAATGCAATGTCTAATTGTGGTTTCCAGAGTTTGTAAAAGTTTGACTTACTGATAAAGATTTGACTCAATTCCAGTTTCTCTTTAAGCCCTACGTTTAACAGCGTTGAAAATATTTTTTTTGTGAGCCGTTATAACTAATTTATTTTGAGAACAGGGGCAACGTCACATGGTATGTGAAAGTGTTTAAGTTTGTAGAACATCTGAAATCGATAATTACAGTTTAACGGTCTCTGTGTGTTCCCTCGAGAAAGCAGGTCTTTACCTTTTATTCTGAGATTAATAGAAGCCTGCCTATGCCTCCAGATCCCAGAATGTTACTCATCAGATTGAGATTGAAAGCTGAACAAGATGAAACAACTTGTTCAATCTTCCTGCCATAAACTGAAGTTTTCAGCGGTGTCAGTCGGAAATTAGCTGAAAAACCTGATGATAAAACAACCTAAAACAGATAACCTGAATTATTTACTGACGTTAGTTTACAACGTCTGGTTTGGTTCTTAACTGTATGGGGAACTTGGGAGCATTCACGATTCATTTTCAGTTTAGAGGCTCACTGTTCACTGTGTCATTAAAACCTGCTGTGTATGTAGAAGTGAGGTATGATTAGAAGAGGTTGTCTCCGAGTGTTTGAGTGATGGAGTGACTTACTGTTCGGTTTGAAAAGGAAGTGCAATTTCTGCTGTTTTTTGGGGGGTCAAATCTTCCAAAAACTGTTTCTTTTTGTGAAAGTTTTCTGAATATTTTTGAATGAAATCAGTGGAAGATTCACTCTGTCTTATTAGTAACCTGAATGATCCTTAGACGTATCATAGAAAATGCAGTTTCCTTTAACAACAGCTTTCGCAGGTTCTCTTATTTAATCTTGAACACCTTAGTAATAGTGAAAGCAACTCGCTGAGTTTCTTTCCTTCAGCACTGAAGAGTGTTGTTGGGAGTGATTACACATGGTGCTTTTATGGAATGGAAAAAGAACAGATTCTTGAATCCCCCATTGGTGGGTCAACCTGAAAATTGCCGGATTTTCAGTGCAACTGTCATGCTTTTTCTCTTATGCATAATGCCTGTTTGTTTCTTAATCTATGACCTTTACTCTACATCTTACTGGCTATAATAAGAGAATCTTCAAGGTTCAAATGCTGCCAAAATCCCTGCACTTTAATGTCTGACCCTCTTATGTGTAGGTTGTGTCTAGAGTCACTTGCTTTTTGTAGAGTTGTTTTTACACTTACTATTTCCATTGTTTTTTTTGTTGTTTTTTTTACAACCGTTTATGATAATTGTTTCGAAAGAGTTCCAGTGCATTAGAAGGAGGAGAAACACATGATTCAGTTCAGAACATTTTGAACGATGAAACTGAGCTTCTTTTTCATCTTCTTGAGAATTAAAAAGGCTAATTCTCACTGCTGTGAAAGTAAAACCACAACACAGGCAACTGAAACAACTTTCTGAAGCCTTCTCTACATCTTGCTCCTTTGCAGGGCTGTTGTGACTGGTTTTCTTTCCTGTTAGCGACCACTAATGTGTTTCTTTTTTCTTTACAACCGCACTTGACGTACACTATAACCACATGTTCTGATGACTGTGCCCGCCAATTCACTCACATAAAAAGATTAAGTTTATCAAATTCCCCTAAAGTTCCTTTCTTGCGCCGTAAGAAAGTTCCTTTCTTACGGCGCAACCTTTTTAAAATTTTATTTGTATAAATAAAGAGCTGTAGGCATCTTTTATTCCACTCTAAATATGCATTTTTTTTCCATCAACCATATAATAATTAGGCCGCTAAGTCATAGGCTTTTATTGATGAGTCATTTCTGAACGTGTGATGAAAAATAATTATATATATGTATGGTATTGCTTTCAGCAATTACTTGCTTTCTAGATATCGCTTTCTTAATTTTCTTTATAAAAATCTTTGATTTATCCTGAAAGGTGAAGATTGCCTATATCAACTTCTTAAACCACTGCTACGTGGACACCGAGGTGGAGATGAAAGAGATTTACACATCCAACCACATGTGGAAGCTGTTTGAGAACTTCTTGGTGGACATTTGCAGGGTGAGCCAAGACCTATGTGACATTGTTGGAACAATGAGAATTAACTTCCAGGAGATTTTTTTTTTAAGTCTACGAAGCAATCGGTGCACGTTTGTGCACCTACACGGTGCATCCAGGAATGGGTCCCGTTGCCTTGCCTCACTCTAATCTCTCTCCTCTGTGCTTTCTTAGGTGTGCAACAACACCAGCGACAGGAAGCATGCGGATACGATCCTAGAGCGTTACGTAACCGAGACCATCATGAGCATCGTCACATGTTTCTTCAGCTCTCCTTTCTCTGACCAGAGCACCAGCCTGCAGGTAGTGAAAGCCAACACCACTGATTTTTGATTTACATAACACGAGCAGACTTGCAGGTGTGTTTCTTAGATTGTTGCATACAGTCAAAAAAATCTCCTTAAAGCTGCTTTATGTGACTTTTGTTTTTTTTTATGTTTATTAAAATCGTCACCAGGTTGTGACAGTATGTTATGAGACAGATAAAATGTGAAAACATCCTCCCTGAGCTACTGTTGACATCTGAAGAAGTACAACCAATCAGAGCCAGGGGGGAGATTCTTAGTGCTGTCAATCAATCTTGTGTACTTGCTAATAGCGGAGAAACAACTTATTGTTACAGGAAACCGTTTATCCGCCATCATCAGTGGCTATGCTAACACACTGTTATAATATAGTGACAGTTTCAACAAATATGTAAAAAGATATATATATATTTTTAAAAAGTTGCAATCTGCAGCTTTAAAATTGATCATCATCATCATGTGTGCTTTATTACATTCAAGCTGACTTTTTTCCGTTTACACAGATGGCTCGCCACATGTATGTAAGTAGTGATAACTTCCCACCATTGTCTCCAACCCCCTTCTCCACTCCCAACCTTTTGGGTGCGTTGCTGAGTCACTGGCTCTGAATGCTGCGAATCATTCGCTGTAGTTTCAACTTTTCACTGCTTAGTCAGTACATAGACGTCTTCCCAGATCTGTATGTGTAACTCCAGGTTGTCGTGGGATGTGGTGTGTACTGTATATGAAACATTGCTGCTGTGTGGTGACCTCATGGTAATACATGTCTGGAGCCCTCTTGAGTTTTCCTGGGAATCATAGACTTAAAAATCCCCTGAAATTGTGTGTGGGTGTATGTAAGTGTATGTGTGTGTGAAATGCTTTTCTCCCTACTGGATATCCTGATGTTTAATCTATGAGTCTGGAAGTGTACCCTTATAAAACTCAGAGCAGAGGTTTAGTGATACACAATGACACAGCAGCAACCTTTTTTTTCCTGTGACAGGCAGCCATTCTTGGAAAGATAACAGAGGTATTTATTGTGCTGTTGGGCAGCTGGCAGATAGATACCGTTTCTGCTGTTGGTAGGAGTCTGTTGTACGTGTTGTGTTAGGTAAGCGTGATTATCAACAGCTGGCCTGTTGGACCTGAAATGTTCATCCAAACAGAACCTCTGGTTGGCTGTGAATAATAAAAAAAATAAGAGATACACCAATCCAATATTAATATCTGTATCCGTCCTGATATTTAAAAAAAAATGTAGATTGGGCACATTGTCACCAATAACCAATCTATTTGGTTTAATTCTATGCTTTGTGCTCTGAGTGACGTCATGCTTTATGAATTTTACATTAAATTTAAAATGTTTTTTCAATGTTTGACCGATGTAGTTAATCTATTGTTTATGTCAGTTTCACTTTATTTATTTCACATTACCTGCTCTACTCCTAATTACACTGACTGAAAAAATTAAAGCTGTCATATTTACATGTTTGACCAAACCTGTGAAGCTGTTGATGTGTGATATAAAAGTGCAGAGTTATCAAATAAAATTTAAGTCAAGCACATTAACATCTGCATTTAAAAATGAGAAACAAATGTCTTTGGTCATTTCAGCCCTGCTTTTCAGCCAATTCGAAACCTGAGATATCGGCATCACAAGTGAAAAACGTGGATTGGTGCATCTTTAACAAAAAACTACTCACGTTCCCTAAAACCTTTTCACATTGTTTCATTACAGCCACAACATTTTATTGTGGTTTTACACCAACATAAAGTAGGCCATAACCGTGAAGCGGAAGGAAGTACATGGTTTATACAAATAACAATATAGAAAGTGCGGTGGTGTTTACTTTTTTAGAACCAGCTTTCAATGAAATTTGTCCTGCAAGTCTTCAGATCTGAAGATAAAACTTTGTGAGGCATTTTCTGTCTAGAGCATATGTGAACAACACATTTCAAGTCTTGCAACAGATTTGGATTTAGACTTGGGCTTAGACTGGACCAATTCAACACAGTTTCCTCTAGACCAGAGGTCTGCAACATTTATAACCTTTTTTTAAGCATACTTAAAAACATTATTCATACTTCATTCATTTTGTACATTCCTATTAATATACATCTCATTTTTCCACTTCTTGTTTTTATATATTTGTAAATATTTTTCCTATTTATAACAATTTGATCTTGTAGCTAGTTTTTATATTTTCTATTTTATATTTGGATGTAACTGGGGCCGTGACTCTCAATTTTGTTGCACCTCATGTAACACGTGATGTGAATGACAATAAAGTCTCTTGAAACTTGAAACGTTTTGAATAAATATATCTTAGAAATTTAGATAAATATTAACTTTAGAACATCTACTGTCATTTTTAAAGAACCCAAATTTTATCTCTATTTTTGGATCTCAAATAAAGATAAACTTAACATTTTCAAATAAAAAAAAAGTTAAATAAAACAAGTTCATATTCTCACCTAATGATGAGAAAAACAAGTCTAAAAGTGACATTCTTATGAAGAAATTTAATACAAATATTGTAAAGGGGGGACTGTTAAAAACCTGCGTTTGTTATTATATCCGTATTCAAGACATTAGCTGTTTCTTCTCATTTTTTTAGCCACAGTTAACTAAAAGTTATTGTGAAAGGTCCAACGCATAAATTGGACACAGCTGAACTCTAAACAGGTGACTTCTGAATACACTGAATTTTATTTAGGATGTTCAGCATAAAGGGGGATGGCAAATACATACCACACATTTTAGACTTATATATACTGTTATTTTCCTTCCACTTCACAACTATTTATTACCTTGTATTGATCCGTTGTGTAAAATGTCAGTAAAACCCAACGACATTGTGTGGTAGTTCCAGCGTTACAAACACTTGTAGATGATAATTTTATTCTTCCTGCTTGGATCCATGCGTGTCCTGTTCACATTCTGCCCTTGCGATGATTTCCTACATGATTCGATTTCATCTTTGCCTTTCAGACTCGTCAGCCAGTGTTTGTCCAGCTGCTGCAGGGAGTGTTCAGGGTCTACCACTGCAACTGGCTGAACCCTGCCCAGAAGCACTCGGTGGAAGGGTGCATCAAGGTGCTTTCAGACGTGGGTGAGTAGCTAAACTCGACGAGGCTCACACTGCCCTCGGGGTGAGCCTCGTTAAAGTCACAGTGTCGATCTGCCTTTCCCAGCCAAGAGCAGAGCGATCGCCATCCCAGTAGACCTCGACAGTCAGGTGAACAACTTGTTTGTCAAGCCCAACAATGTTGTGCAAAAGACTCTCCTCAACTGGAAGCAGTCGGCTAAGAACACGTCCAGGCGAGAGTCCAGCCTGTGCGCCTCTAAAGACTACAGGAACATCATTGAAAAGCTCCAGGTTGGTAACAGAGTTTGCATTTTGGACCTGAAATGTTGCTTAGCAGCTCAAACAGAGAAAATGACATAATGGAAACAAAAAAAAAATTAATAACATTAAAACAACTCGAAAACAAAAGTGACACTAAATGTGAGGGTGGGGAAATGCAATATTTTGAATGTTGTGTGGACCTTTTTTTTCTTTTTTTAGTCTAAATTTTTTTTATTCAAATTAGTTTTATTTTTAAGCCGTCAGGGCTGGTGTGGTGTAAAGGGTAAAGCACAACCCACGTGAGGAGGCATTAGTCCTCGACACCGACGTCACAGGTTCAATTCCCCACCTGTTGACCTGACCTTTGTCGCATGTCTTCCCCCTCTCTCATGACCTAATTTCCTGTCCAACCACCCTCAAATAAAGGCCACTAGAGCCAATAAAACCTTTAAAAAAAAACCCCAAAGATAAAGCCATTAATTCATTAAATAGGGAGTAGGGAGCAGGGTTGCAAAACAGAAGCTTTTTCTTTCACAGAAAACATCCAGGTCTGATACTTGTGGTAACATTTATTTGTTACCTTTGAGCCACAATTCCAGAAGGGAAACGTATCACAGAAACATCCATTAAAGAACCACAACCACAATAAAACACAGTCATGGCAGCACTATGCTATCTGCTTACGTTCCTGCAAATGGAGTTGGGATGTTATTATTATTATTGTTATTATTATTATTATTATTATTGTTATTATTTGTCAAAGTTGGGATTTAATACCAGGTCAAAATGTGGGATGATGATTTTAAAGAAGATTGAAAACTAAAATTAAATAAAAATATGTTTTCAGAAAGTATTTTTTCATCAGAAAAAAATACTTTCATGGTTTTTTTTTATCTTTTGCTTTCTGGTCCATCTAGGTGAGCAGCACCACTTGTCTGCAGAACATAACCGAAGCGATTTCTGTATTTCAGCAAGAGAAATTCTGTGTTTGTCTGGGAATAAAATCTCTGCTAGCGATCGACGAGACTCTCAACTTTCACCTCCGAAGGTTGGGAGAGTTTAACAAGATGCACAGAGTCTCATGTTGAAGAGAGTTAACTTTGTTTATAAGTGTTTATCGTTGGAAATCGTACTTTCAGTCGATTTCCAACAACTGAAAGTTTTTTTTAAAAAAAAAAACTTTTTAAAGTTTTTTTTTTGTTATTAAATTATAAAGTTTGTCTCACCCGGAACATTAGCTGGAGATGGGCACCAGCACCCCTCCCCACCAGACTGAGGGACAAGGGTGTAAGAAAAAGGATGGATGGATGGATTATAAAGTTTGGATATAATTTAATATGGATCAAGCATGTTGTTAATAATGTTAATAATGCTAATTCTTAACCATATTTTGATAATTTTAATTATCAAAATATGGCATTATCATGTGGATTCGTTTGAGAACTAAAGTTGTATTTTTCTTGACTATTTTATCTCTGCTATTTAGACTAATTTAGTCCATTTAGGGGATAAACAGCAACGTGGTTCCGTCTCTGCTTGAGTCTGGAGCTCAAACATTGTAGAAAAAAAATCTCAGCCGACAGCCGTGGTTCCTGTTGAGTAGTCTGTCTGGGCCACCTGTAAATAATTAAGACTCCAGTGAGATTGTTGACGCTTAGTACTTCCCAGGAGTGGCGTCATGCGTTTTGTAACTCCGTCTCCTAGGCAGTTCTGTAGAAGTAGCCTTGCAAGTCAGCCATAAAAATAGGACTTTCAGTGATGGGAAAAGTTGCTACACCCAATTACTTGCAAAGCATGACTCAAAAATTCACTGGAAGTGTGCAAACACAACATAGTCGGTGACCTCCCTGGTTGAGATCAGCTGTTATCCGGGACTAGCACAGGAAACTGTTTGGCTGAGGCATTCATTCTTTTTGTGATAAAGAAAACAGACCCTATCATGACGGGAGCTCTAAACGGTTCTGCTACGGTGCTCAAAGCAGACTCTGGTTAGTCACCGACCTCCTCCCAGGCAGTACATTTCCTCTGGTTTTAATTGTCCTCACATAATGCTTCTCCTTTCTGTCATTTCCCAGCTGCACATTTAGTTTTTTTTGTTTTCTTACGTCCTAATCAGATGGTTTGTTTAATAATGACCTAAACCTGCAGTTAGAATAAAACATTAAAGTTTTTGCTTTTGTAGGCTCCATGTACATTAAAATGTTAGTTGTTACCAAAGTCATCTGTATACATATGAAATGTATTTTTGTTTAATTCTTTGAAGCATTTGGTTCAAAAGTTCGACTAAATTGTATTTGTATTTTTTAAAATCAATTTATCCATCTTTCATCAATTTACACGTTTAAAAAAAATAGAATAGATTGTATTATTTTATTTAACTGCACATAATCTATCGTGAATAAAAAAGACCCTAGTTATTAACCTGGGCCATATAGCTAAGAAATAAAATCTGATGTAATTTTTAGTTTTTCCGTACCAGATCCAATTTCTATTTTTAATCGTTCTTTTTTGCTCATTGCCTTTTGTAAAGAAAAAAAATGAAATTACAAATGACAGGAAAATGAATTGTTCATTTATGATAATATAATAAGTTCTCGTAAATGAGAATTTACGAGAATTCTGCGTCTAAACTAAAAGAATAGATGCAATTGTATCTGAGAAAAATGACGTAAAATTACGAAAGTCATTTTTAATGAGGAAAAAAAAGCTGCTTCAGAATTACAGGTCTGACAGGACCAGCTCAGTCCAGCTGATTCTTTCTCCAAACACTCCATCGTTTCAAAGTCCAGCTGCTGATGGTACTTAATAATTTGGCACTGATTAATTATTTCTACAAAGTATCTATAAATCTGATACCAAAGTATAACATCACAACATGCTCAACACTCCTCAATTAAATTTAGTTTTTTGTGTTGGTGTAATCAGAGAATTACTTCATTCGTCTAATATTATAACTTTACTCGCATAATATAACAGTGTTAGCCCTTCCTTGATATTACATCACAGAATTGACCTGAATTCAAAGTCCAAATAAATAGGAGCTGTAAAACAGGCCTGTTAAGTAAGATGGCCGCCCTTTAGTGTGCTGACATCACAATAAACTATGTAAACACCAGGAGTGCTTTGGAGAAAACATTGAAAGTTTTGCATTTCAACTCAACATATAGTATCAAAAACTAGATTTGGTAACTTGCCATACGTTGCATATAAGAGTTTTCCTTAAATGTTCCTACATTTAAGGAAAAATCTGGGTTTTTTAAAATAAAATAAATAAAAGTCGCCATGACGCTAAATCTTTAGACATTGTTGTTTAATTCACTGTAGGTTCCTTTTCAATAACTTTCCACTTGTGGTGTTACGGCCATGCTCTGCAGGACATTGTTTCCGCTCTGGAGGACCGACTCAGACCGCTGGTCCAAGCCGAGCTCTCCGTCCTGGTGGACGTCCTCCATCGCCCTGAGCTGCTCTTCCCCGAGAACACGGACGCTCGCAAGAAGTGTGAAAGCGGAGGATTCATATCAAAGTGAGCCTCGAGTTCTGATGGAAGTTGTGCATTCACCGCATTTTGAATGCGCTGATGAGTGTTTGATGAATGAATGTTTTGCTGCATTGAACGGTTTTATCTACAGTAGTTCTGATTTTATTTTGTCAATGAGATGGTTTTCATGGGAAAGCAATGCAGCTTGCTAAGACTGAGTCATAGCTCCATAAACTGAAGAGTAATTCAGCTTAGATTATGTAATGTTTGTATTTTTGTCGTTTGTCCAACTGCACCAGCTTGTTGCAGAACATCTCACAATAACAGGATGATTGTAGGGTTTTCTTCTTTTTTGCTATGTGACCAACTCAAAAAGTTGCTGATTTTTCTCTTAAAGAAGTGTTAAGAAATCCAACTATGCAAATTGTATTTATTCAATTTAATTTCCTAACATCTTATCTCAGGATGTTAGGAAATTAAGATGTTGATTAACTTTAACCATCTAATCCAGAGAGCCTTTTTTTTTTCCCCTGTTGCTAAATGTAACAGCATTAGAGCCACAAATATTGCCTGATCTTATTGAAATTTTTATAAAAATCAGAACAGGAAATTTGTTGAAATAAAACAATCATTTGAGGATGTATTTGCCATCAAACTAAAAAAGGTTGCCAGTTTGGCAGGAGAGGATCCTGAAGCCAAAAGCTGCTCCTCTGATTCCATGGCTAGAAACTCCAGGATGAAATCATTGGGCGGGATTGTCGGAGTAAAGGATTCTTGTACGGAGAACAATAAACGGTTTCATGCGAGTCTAAGCTTGGCCATTAAGAGCTTTGCATGCGATTAGAAGGATTTAGAATTAGAGTCTGAACTTCGCAGGGAGAAAAAAATGGGTTTTCTTCCAGTGGTACCAGTCGGCGATCAGCCTGACATTTTGGACCAAATGAAGGATTTTCCAAGAACTGTTTAGCTAATTAGCATAAACGGTACTGTTGTGGCTCAGCCTGTATGGCATTTAATGTTTGGCCCAGTTTTCATCAACTGGAACAGAAGACACTTGGTGAGAAGCCACTTTAATATGTTAATGAAGAGGAAAGTCTTTACATAAAAAGACATTTAAAGCAAAGCAAAGCCAACTCCCTGTATGGTTATGTTTTGACTTTAATTGACAAACGCATTTGCTTAATATTTCTTCAAATCAAAAATATTGAGCCTCATCTCACATTCATATAATTTGACAGCTGATAAAAACTGCTTTGATTTCACTAGCTACATTTCCATTGACCATATAACTGTGCAATTTGACCTTTCGAAAATAAATTTGCTCAATGCAAACCCTGCTATTTTTGTTTAACGATTGAAAGTTTTGCTGCCAGAATGAGGTGGGGGGGTTTTAGGACGTGTTGGAATCTGTTTATTTTGCAAAACTGAAATGGAAACACTTTTGTTTTTGCGTCACGTGTGAGTCACGTGATCAACAACCGGATGTTGACACTGGAGCATGAAAAAGATGACAGAAAGTGGTAGGAATATGATGTTTTAATGACTTATCATGTGAATTAATAGATTTTAACAGGGTTTCTTATTTAATGGAAATGCGGAATATTGCTTTGTGCACATCTGTAACACGTCCCACTAAAGTAGAGGGCCACATAAAAAGCTACAGTGGGCCTCGAGTTTGACACATGTGCTTTAAGCCTTTAAAAACATAATTATTTTTATTTGTGATTTGCTCAGTGGTATTAAGCTACTCTTCCATTCCTACGTGTTCTCCTCTTGCTGATGTTGACATCATCATACACAAATGTTTGAAATAATGTTTGAAAAATCAATAACCCATTGATTTGGCCTCTTACTTTGTGTCCATTGAATGTTGCTTCATTTGCTTGTCATTGGTGTACAGCTGGATACTCCAGGTCACACAGTGTCAAAATGTTTTGATTGTTTCGCCCACTCTGTAACCAGGCTGATCAAACACACCAAGCAGCTCCTGGAAGAGAACGAGGAGCGTCTGTGCATCAAAGTCTTGCAGACGCTCAGGGAAATGATGACGAAAGATCGGGGCTACGGGGTGAAGGTACGCCGAGTGTCGTTTCTGTTCTGTCGGTTAACTAAAACGTTAAAATAAGACTATCAGGTATGACTTCTTTCCTTTTTTGTTCCACCAAGAGCTTGACTACTGCACATAAATGATTTTATTAACTTGTATAGAAAATGTTTAAAGTCTCTGCTACAGTTTGGATTTTGTTGTTTTAATATTTTTTTTTGGCAGTTGATGGGATAAATTTGCACTAAAAATGCATTAAATCCTACAAAAATAACTTGTGCTGGACAGCAAGACGACACAATGGTTAAGAATTAGCATTATTAACATTATTAACAACATGCTTGATTCATATATCATTCATTTGCTGCTAAAGATCTATGTACTAACACAAAGTAACTTTATACTAAGTCATGATACTAAGTACATACTATGTTCTTATATTAAGTACATAAAAATTGGATTTAGAGATCAGTCACTGGTTCGAAATTTACTTGGGGAACTTTGTAGTTTAATTTGGGGTAGGGTTAGTACAACTTTTTAATAATCACTTTATTAGGTTTTCTATAGGATAGACACTAAAAGTTTAATAACATAATAGACATTTTGATGTTCTCATTTTGATCAGTTTGCACTTTATTTTGCACAAAGTCTCCAGTTGCTCCATATTTTTAGACAGACTGCAGGGAATCGGGTTGTTCTCATTGCACAGATGATGCAAGCTAATTATGTTAGGTGGATTTATGAGGTGACAAAACTGATGGAGCAACCGGTTTGTCAGCTATGATCAACACAGTCCCACCACCAAATGAGCCAAAATGCTGAAAATCAAAACTTTGTAATGTGACTTTCTCTTAACGCAGAAACAGATCTCCAATCTCCAGGTTTGGGATTAAGTTAGCCATTTGGCCTAAATGAAGAATACATTTTTATTTTAGATTACTATCATATTATCACTTATTTCACCCCCTGAAGAAATTCTCAAGCTGCAAAAACACAAAATCTTACTAAGTAATTTCCATCTGCTTTCTTGTCCAAATATCTTAGTTTTGTCTCATTTCAAGTACACATAACTGTACAATAAGAGATGAATGTTTGCTTGTAAGTCACTAATTCCTTAATATTGATGAAAAAGTTCTTATTCCATTAACATTATGATTATTATAGATTATTTCACCTATAACAAGACATTTTCTCATGTTTCCTAATGGAACAAGTACTTTTCCATCAATATTAAGGCATTGTTGACTTAAAACAAGCTCCTCTTTCTTGCTGAACTTTTTAGTAAGTTATTTTTGTCTTATTTCAAGTGTAGTTATATATTTGCACTAGAAACTTGACCAAAAATACTCTGTAAGATTCTGTGTTTTTTCAGCGTGCCCAAAATATTTGGAAAACCTCTGCAAGAACAATTATTTCCTCAGTCTTTTTCTAGGTTGATTAGTCATAGACGAGCTAATATCACCTACTAACATGACATGTTTAAGTGCCTTCTGCACTTATTGGTGGCCGTGGTTACGATGTGTGAAAAGCCTTTAAATATTTGTGTTTTATTGTAAATGCATAAGGTGAAACTCACGAGAAAAGTACTTAATAGAGAATGTTTATTCTTTCAGTAAAATTGGGTTTATTGGATAAATTGGATCAAACTAAAGTTATTTTTAAAAATATATATATTTTAAGCATTTTTTATTTTTTTACACATTTTCGCCACCGGTGCCTATAAACGCGGACGTCACCGTATGTTTTTGTTGTTAAAAAGCTTTCCATGTGCACATTTGTGACAGGAGCTTCAACTCACTAACAAGCTCTACTAACTGTTTGCCTCCTATACTTTCTCTCTTGCAGCTGATTGCCTTTGATGATGAAATGGATGTGGCTGAGGTTGATCATTTTACTTACTATTGTGACGTTCATTGATCCGTCTCCCACTAACAAAATAGACATAATCGTCCTTTAGGCTTTTTGAGCTTCGTAATCCCATCTGCGACAGTGTCAGCCGCTTAAATCATCCCTCCTTGTTCCGTGTTTGCCTACATTATTAAGAGTTGCTTGTCAAAATCTAGTATATTATCGACATTTTCTAGTTCAAACGATCCAATATGCTTGTCTGTCCTGCTTGCACATGTGTAGCTACTTGGCGTATTTTGAATGTGCTATATGATCAATAGTGACTAGTGTTTTTTATGCTTGTGATATATGCTCAATACGTTTTGGAAAATATTGGAAGTTTTCTCATTGGTCCATTTAAGCCGTTGCTGTAGTTTAACAGATATTAAAATCAAAAACATTTCTAGACTCATCAGCCAGTTGTAATATTGCCTTGTTAAGATTCAAATTAATCTTCCATTAAGCACATTTAACCCCATGTCAGTCTTTTTTTTTTAGCACTCGTATATTTTTTGTTTAAATTTTTCTTAGCTATTTTATATTCCAGGCACAAAATTCTCAACTTCATAATCTTTTCTACTTATTTGACCACTGATGGACAGTCATACATGATGAAATCTTACTCCTCTGGTGGTCAGTTGATCTTTAAATATGAAAAAAATGAAAAGGGAGCGCCTAAAAGTAACGTATGCTGTGCTGACGCGGTAATTCATCTACATCCATCTTCACACTGAATACACACTAAGCGAACCAGGTGCACATCAAGAGTGACAGACACTCTTCACAGCTCGTTTCACAAAATGTGCTTCGTTTCCTCGTGTTTACGCCCACATGTTTTTCTGCACAAAATATAGAAGGTGTAATGTATCATTAATTCAAAGTGTGTCTGCCTCCTAGACGTTGGCACAAACGGCTGCTCTAGAAATTGGATTGAAGTGGACGCTCTGCCCCTGCTGCTGTTGATGGCAAAGGCTGCATAATTTCAAGCCACCAACTGGTTTCTCCCAAATTTGTTAAATGCATCAAAACTGAAAGAACACTCCGTCAGAGCGGTAGAATTTGTGCAACTCTGTGCAGAACCTGTCAAAACCACCTCAAAACATTGAGAAGTGAAAAAAACAATACAAGAGACTGCTGAGTACGAGGGACTCGACGAAGACGTGGAAATGGAGCGTATTTATTGGAAAGGGTCTTTCCAGAGTTGCAGGAAGCGGCATGCTCTCAGTTTCTCTACCATGTTGCTGCTGTTTTGCTCTCCCTGCCTCCTTTTCCTCCCTGTTACTGGCTGTTTGGTGCGGAAGTGTTGGAAATCCCCACTTTCCAAAAGGAAAAAAAAAGGTTCATCTCCCAGAGCAGCGCTTTGTTTTGGCAACTCTCTGCCCATTAGCGGTAACTTAAGAGTTTACTCATGCTTTCTTGCTCTCATCCTGCACTAACTACAAGTTACACCGACCCTGTACCTGTTACGTAACACAAGTATTTAACCCGATGCTGCTCTCTGACTGACCACACCACACACACACACACACACACACACACACACACACGCACACACACATACACACAGTAGCTTAGGCCCCTCCCAAACCCAAACACGAAGCCAAGAACCCCAGGAATGAGTGCAGCTGTTAGTTTCACTACTGTCTGTCTGCCTCACACTTCTTGTAGCCGCTTGCCCAGTCCATGCACCAGATTTTGCATATTCAGCCAGAATACTGGATGAATTGAATGAGGCAGAGTAATTATAATTTTTTTTGTTTTCCCCTCAGGGGAAAACAAAAATTAATTTATTATTGCATTTAATTTTTTCTGCAATAATAACGTGATGACATCTTAGCCAGGGAGGAACCACATAAAACCATCCTGATTTATTTCTTTGTTCTTTTAATGAACACGTTTGGGCTTCACGTCAAGGTTGTAAAGTTGATGATTGATTTTTTTTTTTTTCCTATGCTTGTGTGTGTTCCTTTTTTTAAACATTCCTATTTATTTTTCTTAGCACAATTTAGACTCAGATTTTTCATTGTCAATTTAAATAGTTTTTTCACTTTTGAAGTTTTCTCACCTTTTCAATTCAGCTACAGATTCTTCAGTTGTTAAATTTATGTTCAAAAGTTCTACCTTTTTCCTAATGTACTGAGTTTTTAAGTTTTCTGCTTGCAGACAATTCTTAAGTTTTGGGCAGCAGTTTTTCCTTTCAGTCAATGGGGGGAGCTCTAGATGTTTCACTACAACGTGCAGCCCCGGTTGTAGTTTCCTTAACCTGAAGCTGCTCAAATCTTAGCCTCAATCCAGCTCTCAAGCAGAAGTTGCATAAGTGGCAACAATATTTAAACCCCGGTTTCCCCCGTTTTTATCTCTGGAATTTAAACTTATCAGTAATTTGGGATTCGCTGTCATAAAAAGTATTAAAAGGGCTGCAGATACAGGATGTTGAACCTTGATTTAAACTACTACTACAGAGGCGAGGATTTACTACACTTAATCAGTAGATACTTGATACTTGAAGATTGCAGAATTATTTTTTTTCCTTATTTTAACATTTTGTTGGTGAAGGCTTTCGTGTTTAAAAAAGAAGAAAAATTGCTATTTCTGACCCCTTCAAGAGATTCAAACATCGTTTTTTTGTCAGCTGTCTTTGCCACTGTGATTCTTTGCATCACTTTTTTCTCCACTACTACTTTTGAGACAATTTAGAAAGTCAGCAGGAAACATGATGAGTGAATATGATGCTAAGAATCGAAGGAGGTCAAGTCGAAATGATGAAGCATCTTTTATGTTTTTATAGCTAAAAGTGTCGCAGATGCAATTTTGGCCAAGTTAAAGGGACCGGATTACTCAAACAATCAACGTCCGCACGACATAAAAATGGGAGAAGGCATTAAGCTTGATCACGCTGACAGAGTCTGAATGTGCCTTCAGTCACTTGCATGATGCATGAAATTGTTTCTGTGGAAATGGCTGTTGACGCCAAAGAAGACTTCATGCAGGGAAATTCCTGTCCAGTTGCACAATTAATCACCATAAAGCGGCACAACTGGGTTCTTAATGTTTACTTTTCCACATACCCATCCCCCAAGTTTGTGTGCGTGCGTGTGTGTAAACTAATTCTGATCTTATTTGTGATTGAAATGTCCCCCTTATGCAACTAGAAAAGAGCCAGTGTCAGTCTGTTTCTTTAAATTAGAGTTGCAACCTTCATTAATTTTGTAAATTTCCGACTCTGATTATAGCAGGTTCCTTTTTCTCTTGAATAAATAAATATATGTTTAAAAAGATGATTTAATGGGAAAAAAAAGTTAAAGAGTCCTCTCTTTGCATCATTGAAAATGTACAATTGCAGTCAAGGTTATGGGAAAGATTCCTCCGTAGAAACAGAACCCGCTTAAAAGAATGAAAATGCATTTCCTTTACTCTTAAAAAAAAAAAAAAAAAACACAACTTTTTTTCCTTTTTGCACACTTCAGAATCTAGTTATGTGCTATGTAACATTTTATACATTTATTCAAAGTAGCTTGACTTTTTGGGGGTTAGATTTTCTTAATCTCTTATTAATTTATTGGAAATGCACAGACTCCTTTCTCTTATCCGTTATTATTTACATTTGAACCAGAGGCAGGACAGAACAGATTGTGTGAGAGTGAGCAGTCATCGTTACACAGCATGTTTCAAAGCAAAGACAAAATGACTCTGGTTGACATTTTAAGGTGTTTATTAGCTTTATGCTCAGCATGGCTAGCACAGTTTGCGTAACTAAAAACTCAGTCTCTGTATGCATCACTTGTAGCATAAGTGGAACATTTTTGCAATCTTGCAAAATGTGACAAAATATGAACTCATGAAGAGGAGCAGCTTACCTCTAATACGCTAAACTTCAATTTAGCGTAAAGTCCCACTTCCTGTTGCCTCACCTGAAACAACAGCCGGACGTGTCTCTTGAAAATGATTTCCTCTCTATAAGATTATTACACCTTTTGAACTTTTTCTGAAATTTGCTTTGTTCTTCCGTCGGCAACAAATTCCACACTGAAGAGTGTCGTTAGTGCAACTGCATCTGTTAGGTGCTAAATTAAAGTCGGTTTAAATAAATATTTAAGGGCTTTAAAGTTTTTTTATTATTATTTTCCCAGCAGCTTTCTTTATTTCCAGATTTTAATTGATAATAATAATGTAACCCAATTAGGGGTGAGCATTTATTGTAATAGTTGTCATTTATCATGATACATTTCTTATGATAAAAATTTTGATTTACAGTATTATTGTCGCGATAAAGTCCAACAGATGTTAAAAAGCTTCCAGAACTGTGCATATTGTCAGGATTGCTAGTTTCACAATTTATTTTCTCTGTTTGATCAACGTGAACATAAAAAAATAGAAATAAGTTCGAACATACAATTAAATGCAATTGGTGCGTGTGGTTCAGTGATACAAATCACACTTCATGTCCTCAAGACTCGTATTACGAATAGGAATGTTTTCCAAGAGCATTCCCATTGTACTGCTGTTGCAGCAATACAATCATCTACAAAAGAAGTAATGAATAGTTATCATAACTTTTATTGTTATTGCGATACCACAAAATATCGTAATAAAACTTGAGTCCATATCGTCCACCTCTAAATGCAATAATGTTATGATCTTTCTTCTTTTTTTGTTTGCATTCAGTTGAAAGCAAAACCCAAAATTAAAAGTTGATGTTTTTAATTCTTCCCTTTTCCTGTGGTTTGTTTGTTTCTTTTTTTTCTTTTTTCTTTTTTTTTTGCTGAATTTATGTGGAGATGTTTAAAATTAGACGACTTGTGTAACTTGGTTTTGCACGTTCTGAACATGATAGGCGAGGTTATCTGTGGTTATTTTCTCTGGGTTTTTTTTTTTCATATTTTTGCTATCATCAAAACTCTAGTTTCATCTCACCTTCTTTTGCCACCACTTTGCAAATTGTTCCTCCTTACTTTTTTGTTGTATATGTACAAGAGCAACACATTGGTGCAGATTGCATGCATATCATGTGTTTTGCCAATACTTTGCAGTGTTATTCTTAGGGATGGGCAGGAGGTTAAAAGGGAACCGGGTCACTAAACGCACATTACCATGTTGCACCGTAACCAAAGTCGATGCGAAAGAGAAGACAAAGCATTTTCCCCCTTCACAGAGCTTCTGCTTTCTTGCCGCAACAGGTCAATGCTGCTTCTCATCTGTGTTTTCTCATCAGTAAAGCTGTGAAAACGATGCAATGTTCCCTTCCACCCTTTGCTCCAAGCCATGCACATTGATTAAGTCCAGTCGTGCATGTTAGTGGATTATAGAAATCCGGTAGACCTGTATAGATATATTATGATGAGGGTTTGCTTTGTTTTTTTAAAGAGGGCGCTGCACGTTGAAGGCAAGAACAACACAAGAAAATTAACCCCTTCCCACCTTAACTAACATCATCCTTTTATCTCCAATCAGCTGGCACCTCCGCCTGAACCTGAAGTCCCTGCAGAGGTGTGTTTTTAAAGATGATGTTGCCCAATGATTCGGGTCTTTCGTGATACACTGGTGTTACATCCCGCCACATTCGTGCTTGGTGTTTCACATTTATTCATCTAAGTAGATAAGAATCCCTGCCCATTCTCATGCGTTTTGTCTTTGAATTGCCCCCATCCGCCCCTCCGACTCTGCCCGAGTCACCCCGGGGTCTTTGGTGTTTGGCCATACTCCAGTTTCATGCAAGTAGAGCTGGGGTTTGGAATCATGAATTTTTTTCATGCCAGACTGTTGCAACCGTGTGTGTGAGTAACTCAAATCACCTGCACATTTTATCTTGTTTTACGTTTACTCCCCTCAGGGCAGCTTGGCATTCTGTCTTGTAAATACTTTTATCTTGCTACTGTATCAGTTTCCAATGTTTGGAGGGTAGGGTGATGGAAGCGCGACAAATTGCCCCACGTCGTGCTGTGGGCATGATTGTGCTGAGCTTTTCATGAGTCAAAATTTTGAGATGTGTGATATTTTTAATGTTTGTGTGTCACGGGATGAAACACAAACTGTCCCCGTTAAAAATATTGCAGGTGCTGCTTGCTTTTAGACTGATTAGCTGTCCTCCCTTGCATGAAACCTCGCATGAGTTTGACTCAACCTCACATCTTCCCTGACACAACCACTTCCCTCTTAACTGCATGATCGAATCTGCACCCCGTTTCCTGCATGCTTGTAAAGTAACTAATTTGCACAGGATTAACCCACCTGTTTTGTTCTCTTAATTATTTGTTCCCCAACCCCCCAGTTTTCCAAACTTTTCTTTTATTTACTTTTTTCTTATTTTAATGCTTTCTGCTTACTCACAACACCTTTAAGGAGCTTGATCCTAACCAGCCACTGAAGCAAGTGGAGGACCAGAGGAGGGTAGGTAAAGTGTTTTGCCGTGGTCTGGTCCAAGACTCCCATCCCTGTTTTTGCCGTGCGACAGCAGCTGACTAACTGTTGTGAAGCCCTCACGGTCACGCTGCTTCCACAGCATGGCGCCCATTCACTCCGCTGACACTTCTTTTGAATGCAACATGTGAGGCAGATCAGCGGGAGAGAACATCACCTGCGGTTCTCAATCTTTTTTACCGATAAACGCGGTGGTTTTACAAAGAATCCTTCAATGCTGCCACCGTTCTACTGTGTTCTCCACCAATCCAGGAAAGAGCTGTGGGGGGGAAAGAGGCCTCATTGTGGTTTCATCTCTGCAAGTCTGTCATTTAAAATATTGTAATTTCTTCATGTACTAAGAAGGTGGTTATTGCTTCTCCAGAATAGCCATATATGGTGTAGATATTTACTAAAATTACTATTTTACTTTCTCTCAAGTCTATAAGTTATCTAATCAAATCTTATCGACTTAGCAACACTTACAATTTCTCAACCCCCAGTGCCACATTTGCCTCGATGTTAGCTTCCAGCTTGAGGTTAGCTTCTAGCTAATTGCAAGATCAAGGTGAAGGCTAAGTTTATAGCTTCATTCATTCAAATAAAGGCTATACAGGTGGCAGTGGGAAGAAAATGGAAAATCACTCAAGTTAGCTGTGATGCCAACAAATACAAATAAAAAAAACTTGAGGATGCATGCTATGATATCTGAGGCTGACTCTTGGCTAGCTGTTGAAGACAAGACAACATACTTCCAACCACTTTAGAAATGGACTGAGCCCACAAACCCACATTTGCCTGACCCAAGAGCTACGTTTATAGCTTCATTCAACCAAACGAAAGCCAAGTTAAAATGCTTTCAGGTGCCTGTGGAGAAGAATGAATATCACTCTATATAACTGTAGAAGTTTTACGTCAGCAAATAAAGGAAAAAAAATAAACAAAAAAACTGAGGATACATGCAGTGATATCTGAGAAGCTAACACTAAGCTAGCTGCTCAAGACAACCACTTTGGAAATGGACTGAGCCTCCTGGTTCATATACCCATCATTGTCATCCAATTAGTTTGACAACTGACAGTAATTTTCTATAATCTACTCAAAATTCACTGGAAATAAAGTTTTGAGTCTAATAAATTTTATTTCCAACAGTTGGTAATTTCTTTTTGGTTTAGTCTTTTTTTTTTTTTTTTTTTTTTTTTTTTTGCTTATTTTCGTAACTTTGTAGGAGTCAACCAGCCCAAATTGTGATGTTTTCAAAAATGGACAGTGTAATAGAAAGTTTTTATAAGATAATGTGCAATTAAATTGGATCATATGGAAGATTTGAGCATGTTTACTTAACAGATGGGTATGAAAATGTTTTACAGCTACAAAATCTAAATGGAACCATATAAAAATTGAGTCAGTTGACTCTGATCCTTCTTCACATTGATCATCTGAAGGGTAGGGTTGATCAATAATGGCAAAAATCTACATATCGCTCATGCAATCCAAAAAAAGTTTTTTCTGTGTAACAATTTGTTTTTAATAGTTTTGTCTTGTGGGATTTTTAGTTCAATTTGTTGCCACTTTGTTACAATAAGTTGGACTGGAGTTAATTTGCTTCAACAGAATGTTTTTTTTTTCTATTCACCCTAACGCCAAGTTTCTCCAACAGGGCGAGGCTTTGCGTCTAATTTTGGTCAACCGGTACTATGGCAACATTAAACCCGGTCAGAGGAGAGAGAGCCTCACATCCTACAGCAACGGCCCACTCACACCCGGAGCTCAAGGAAAATCACCCACATGTGAGTTGAACAGTATGGGGGCGGGGGGGAAGAAAACTGATAAACTGTGTGATGTGATGGCACGTACTGCAACTAATGAAGTTCTCAATCAATACGTAGATGTTTGTAGAACAGATAAGTTTTCTTTTGTCTTCCAGATCTGAAGCCATAATATGGATGTTGTATAAAGAGATTGTTTTTTGGGGGGGGTTTTTAGGCAGTCTAATGCTCGATTTGATTAGCAAAAGTGAAACGTGCAAAATCTCAAAGAGCTCAGTAGAAGGGGAAGTTTAGTCAAGATGTTCCAATTCCTTTATCATTTAAAAGTGCAATGCAAATCTTGGTCTTTGCAATGCATTGATATGAATATGGAAGTGATATTTTAAAGATATATCAATTGAGTTTCTTGTAAGCTACCAATTTTATTTTATTTTATTTTTGCTCTATGACAACTGTTGCAGTTGAGTGTTTGTGCTTCAAAACTGGCTTTCCCTGAGTAAATTTGAAAAGGAAATTAATTGAAAATTTGACATCAAAGAGTTGTTTTGAGTGGTTTCATGTCGGAAATGGCTGTCAGTTACACAGATTACATAGAAAAGACACAGATAATGCTGACTCTTTCCAGTGGGTAGCAGGGAACAGACTGTGGGTCGAGTCTGCCGATCAACATCACATATTTTCTTCACTTCTCAAATCAGATTCTCAGACGAATAAACAGAACGCAAATGCATGGGGAATCTGCCATGGTTAGGCCAACCTCGAATAAAATAGCTCATATTATATCATTTCGTCTGTAACGCACAGAGAAAACAGAGGGACCTAATTCACCCCAGTGACCTTGTGCTCCTTTTAAGCCTTCTAAAGACTCTCTCCTTGGCCCGACGCTGGCCGTGTCGTTGCCAGGAGACCGGCGTTCCAAGCGCCGTGCAGAACGGGATGCGTTGTTGATTCAGCCCGCCTGCCCAGCCAGAGATGGCTCTGATGGGTGCCGTTATGTCACCGCTTCCTCCCTCCGCTGCGTGCGTCGGATGGCGGCAACAGCGGGAATTAAAATACCTTTGTGGATTAAAGGCACTTGTAGTTTTGTGGTTCGTGTGTGGCGTCTTAACGCATGAGTCACAGTCTGTAAACCTCCACTCTAAATAGATCATTTAATTGCAACTTCCTCTAATAAAGCAGCCACATGTTGACTTATTTGTTTTGATCGTGCATTCATCTGGTTATTCCGTTCTTTTCACTTTTGTTTCGTTTCTTACTTTTAGTGCCTTGCGAGAATATTCACACTTCATGAACTTTTTCCCCGTTTTGTCACATTACAACCACAGGTGTAAATGTTTTCATTGTATTTAACCAGATAAGTTGATTGAGAACAAATTCTCATTTTCAACAACGACCTGTTCAGGTAACTTAAAAAACACACACACACACACACACACACAACAGAATGTCACACAGGATAAAACAGAAAACCGTAGTGAAAAAGAGAAAAAAATACAAACATTCATATGGACTAATTGTACTATGATGCACATAAGTCAACAGTTTTTTAAAAGCATATTGATATCGTTAAAGTCGCCATACTGCGCGTTGGTGGTTTTTTCAAGTTGATCTAATCTTACTAAATTGTAAAGTACTGTTGGCCAGATTTTTGGCTAACACATAAAATCCAAATAAACCTGTTTTATTTAGATTTTGCAAGCATAAACTAGTGCATGATATTTAGAATTAAGAAAGATGATGAATGGTTAAAAAAAAGGAGTTAAAAAATTAAAATCTAAAGATCCATTTCTTAGCCTCCTCTTTTCAATTTAGCAACTCTTCATATAATATGCAGACATTTTGTGAAGGTCTCAGAGGTTTGTTGGAGAACATAAGTGAAGAAACAGCTTCATGAAGACCGAGG
Source organism: Poecilia picta (assembly GCA_033032245.1). NCBI lineage: Eukaryota > Metazoa > Chordata > Actinopteri > Cyprinodontiformes > Poeciliidae > Poecilia > Poecilia picta. Next base: position 6,211,874 of record CM065357.1, on the reverse strand, counting down.
GGCAAGTTTATTTTCCCGCTGTGAATTCCGGTGGTGGCAGTATCATGCCGTGGAAAAGCTTCACTTCAGAAAAGATGGGATAAGGAGGATGGTCAGCGCTGATGGGATGATGGCTAAAGATGAAATACAGGGCAGTCCATCTATTCTGAGATGCTCTTCATCACATTTGATGGGACTTTACCCAATTTTTCAAAGATAAATGGCAAAAATAGTCTAGATGTACAAAGCTAATGGAAACATAGTCTAAAATAAGAAAACCATTTTATCTCCATTGGCAACCAGCCAGGCATCCAAAACCTAGCACCACCTCTCAGCTCCTTCAGACTAGCCAGCAGCAATTAGCAAACACTGCTGAAGTCATTAAATTATCTACTTTTCAGTGCATTGTTGGTACAAACTTTGTTGAATGGTTAATAGAGCGATGTTGAGATGTGGATTCTGATAGGTTTGACTTCTTCGCCTCTAGTGGTGAGCTCTGGCATCGGGGGTCGAGGGGAGCTGAGTCTGGCCGAGGTCCAGTGCCACCTCGACAAAGAAGGAGCCTCCGACCTGGTGATTGACCTCATCATGAACGCCACCAGCGACCGCATCTTCCAGGAGAGCATCCTGTTGGCCATCGCGCTGCTGGAGGGCGGAAACACAGTCATCCAGGTGAGCGCAGGTTACCGAGTTCATGCGTACCCAGCCAACTCTCTGTGGGTGTGACGTTTCAGTTGAGGTTAAGCATTTGTGTGTGTGTGTTCGAGTGTTTTGATTACATGACTCCTCGAAGCATTCCAATTGGTAAGGCACGATTAGAATCTGAACTCGGATATGTTGCTGCGCACACCTTTCAGGTTCAGGAAATATTGTGGTCAATCTACAGCCGGGTGCAGGGAAATACCTTGACTTGTTTTTTTTGTTTGTTTGTTTTTTTATTCACATTTTGTTTTGTGGTGGAGGGGGAAAAAAGTAAAAAACAAAAGCATAAACACGGGATTTCTGGGAAAGTTCCAAGTTGTGCAGACAAACACATCATTGCTTCCCCGCGGTTCGCCAGGGGTTACCAAGGCAACCCTAACTCTCTGGGAGTTGGGCAGACGGACGTTTTCAGGACAAGAGAGCCACTGTTTGCAATGAAATCATTTCACCATCCCAGGGTGTACTTCTGGCTTGCACCGTGTGTCTGTGCATACTTCATGTGCGTGTTTGTGTGCTGCTAGTAAAACCGTCTTTAAGGGCGTTCTGGTTTGTGGTTTTGTGCAGTGTGTGTGACGTTGCCGGCTATCTTGCATAATGCGCTCTCCATTTGCATGTTGCTGTTACCTGACGGGGCCTGACTTCCTTAGGTATACGCTGGCTTGACTCCCGGTTACATAAGCTGCAGCGCTGCCTGAAAGAGTGACGCCAGCGCCTCGGGCCGCTTGGCATTCCTGCCAGAATCTTAACTGGGTCATGCTTTGCTGATGGGAAGAGGGCAGTGAAAGATCCAACCCACAGACTTGGTTTCAGTAGGTTCTGTGATGCGACTTGAGAAAACACCACTTCTTGCAGCCTGATCTTTGACTTGCTTCTGTGAAACTTTGGGACTTGACTGTCATTTTGTCTTTTTTTCAGCAACAAATCATTTCAAATTTGCTTTACATCATAAAAAAATTACCAATTATGACAATAAACATTATTTTGTTCAATGTCATCATCAAAATCATCAATATGCATTAAATATGCTGAACAATATTCTAGTTACTGCTAATCAAAGTCAATTGTAAGCTGATGGGCTTTTAGCCCTGATTTAAAGTATCTCAGTCTTTCAGCAGTTTTGCAGTTTTCTGGAAGTTTGTTTCTGAGTAGTAGAGCATATGAAGCTGAATGCTGCTTCTCCATGTTTGGTTCTCCTGATGCAGAGCAGAACCAGAAGTCCTGAGTGATCTGGAACCTTGATACAACAACAGCAGATCTTTACTGTATTTTGGAGCGAAGTCGTATATTAGAATTTGGTGTTGCCACATGCAGCTCAAGAAATAATATAATCAAAAAAGTATTTTACTCCTTTAAATCTCAAATTAAAACTCTTTAATTTTATTTCTCATGTTGTTTATAGCAGCTATGTAAATTCTATTATTGTTTCTACAAAATGTTAGATTTTTTTCCCAAAATTATGGATGATTAAGAAGGATTGTTAATCCAGAAATTTGCTGAAATTTTGGTTTTTGAAGATTTCATTTTTGGAAAATGCTGATTTTCTTTTTTTTTCTTTTTTTCTTCCCCTCCCCCTTCAATGCACTTCTTGTGTTTTCACAGACCAGAGCGATGTCAGCACGCACAGAGCCTCCATCTTGTTTCACAAGCGTGCTTTACCACTTCTTCCATTTACAGCTTCTTCTATCTTTTGAATTGCACTTTATTCCTGATCATTTTATGACTATAACGTAGTCATGTAGTTATAAAATTCACATAGCCTCGTCCTAATAGTCTGTCATGCAAGTCCCAGGAGTGAACAGGACCCCCAGAGGGACAATAGGATATTTAAAAAAACCTTTTCACCAGATACTTTTTCCTGCACACCACATATTATCTCGTGTGCATCAGATACAATCTCATGGGCTTGAGAATCTATCTGGTGCGCACAAGTTAAGGGCCAGCATGGTCGGACAGAAGTCGAACAATGCGATTTTCGCCACTCAGCTGCGACGAGAACTAATTTTGTCAGTTCGGCTCGAGTATGCAGAGCCGTTTTAGTATGTGGTGCATTAAATGTTCCACTTTTTTTCTTTTCTTCGTATGATTTTCTTTTCTTTTTTTTTAAAAAAGCCACTTCTGAAAATATTTTCTGTAATATCTTTCATTAGAAAAGAAAACGAGGGGGGAAAAATCTATTTAAAATTGGAGATTTTAATTTTAAGCCACATCGCCCAGCTTAACGGCTCACTGCTGATGAGCTTTATCATCCTGAAGTCATTTTGCAGCATGATGTGGGACCTGACCACATTTTCCTAAAGCACAGATTCCTCCTTTATTGACCATTAAATCACTTAGACTTCCCAACAAACTCTGATTTGGCCTCATAGACTAGGAATCTATGAGGTATTGTGAGGAGAAGAAGCGAGAGAGGAGATTAGCTCGTGACGCTCCGCCCACTTCACACCCGTTTGCCAACTCTGCTCCGATTGTTTGCTTCGGAGGGATGACGGATTGAATGCTGAGCTCAGCAAAACCAGCCTGGCCGCAAATATTGAAGCAAAATTTGATGCAAAAGAACTAATTTTCTGTACAGCACATGGCATGCTATTTTAGTACATTTCTGATGTAAAATTTTAAAAAGTGTCCTTATTGGTCTTCAACAATATGAAAATGTTCTAAATGTGCACGGTAGATTATCAAGGAAGGTTTTATTTGAAGCAATGATTTGACTATCAAAAATAATTGCCCACAAATGATTTGCATGTTTATTACAGGATATCTTGCAGAAAAGTTCAGTGTTTTGTTTAACTGAAAAAAACTATACCAACATTGTGTGTGTGCATGAAATTAACTGATATTTTCTTGAACAACATCGTGCTACAATCAAGTTTTGTATAAACAATATCTGCGATCCAGAGTAAAATAAAAATCCATCACATTTTCCTGTCTTGCACAACAACTGGTTGCATACCCCGCTTTCAGGACAGAGGGGCCCATTGTTGCTTGAATGGAAAAAACTGCAGAAAAACACGGATTTATGCAAACGATCTGGTCGTTTATTTTCAGGGCAATACCGGAGTTGTAAACAAGCCAACAAGCGATGTGGGGGGGGGGACAAAACAAAACTCTGTTTATGACAACTGATTGCTACGGTTTCTTCATAGTCTTTGTTCCTGTGTGTAGAACATGCTGCACAGATGCTTCAAATGGTCAATTTTATTAAGAAGTAGAAAACACAATAAAGACTAATAAAACAATGACGTAATATATCTCTGTTACATACCGACAGAGTAGATGTAAAAAAATAAAGAAAGCTTAAGTGAGAGCTTGAGTTCAGGTTGAAACGAGCCACAATTGAGCTCGTGAAATGTGACCAGCTGGGATTTAACCGGTAAAGGTTGAAGGTATGTCACTGGAACCTGACTAACTGGATTTTGTGCGTCCAACCCAGAAGCGTTGCAAGGAAGCAGCCAAATTATTTTCTTTACAGGTGTGCAGAGATTGTGGCGCGCTTATAAAGCTGCTCATGTGAACGAGGCCAGCGTTCAGTTCAGACGGTGAGATATTGAAGGCGAGGCAGAAAAAAAAAGACAGTTTCATTAGACAGTTTGATGATAAAGACGAAGACCCCTCCCCAACCCCCAACCTCTCAGCCTTTAACAAGTCAACCGCTCATGCCACCACATCCTGTGACAAAATGTGTTAGAATCACACAACCGGCGAGTTTCAGCAGCATGAGCTCCGCCCACTTCACACCCGCTTGCCAACTCTGCTCCGGTTGTTTGCTTCGGAGGGGTGACGGATTGATTTCAGCCAAGCGAGTCGCCGCCGCAGTTCTCACTGAAAAACAAAAAATCACGCTGAGACAGGAAGAAAGCGTCTCGGGGGCCATTCTTCAAAGGAATTTGTGAAAGCTGCTGAGAATCACCATGAAAGATGGGCCGTTAGCGAGCACTGCTCCTCATAATGTTGTGATTTGTAGGGTACATGTAATTAGCTTTTATCGCTGGAAGGAAATGGCAGCGACTAACATCTATAACTTGAGACTAAACTGTTAAAATGAGGATAACGAGCATCTGAAATGCATCCGCCAAGTATTTAGCAACAAATGACATCATTAGCTGTTGATTAAAACCACTCCTCAAGAAGAAAACAAACAACCCGGCTCTTGATTTATTCATTCCTCTTTGAGTTTACTTGCCTGACAATCTTAAAACTTGTTTTTTCTGTATTTCATAATTGAAAAGTATGTACAATTTCAAAAGTATCCACATTTAATATTCATACAAAACAACTAGTTGCTATGGTTTCTTCTTCATCTTTGTTCCTGTGGCTAGAACATGCTGCACAAATGTTTCAAATGGTCGATTAAGAAGCAAAAAACAAAATAAACTTCATAAAGCAATGACATAACCATTAAATCTGTTATATTTCATTTACCTTGAACAAACCCTTTACTTTAATTGTGGGGACAAAAAAAATGAAGAAAGGAAACTGGAATCATTTGAACAGATGTCAGCATTGTGATATTTCAGCAACAATATTGCAATTTTCTTGATGATAATCAACTCTACCTCCATCCATCCACTACCTTCCACTTATCTGTGGTCGGATTGTAGAGGCAGCAGCCTGCGCAGAGGCCCAGACTTCCCTCCCCCACCCCAGCTGCTTTGGCCGGCTCTTCCAGGGAAAATCAATGATAAAAAAACGAGCAATGAATGTTATATTTTGTATAATGCCATCATCAAACTGATTCAGCAGATACACATCAAATATAATGATCACTTTTCTACTCATTGCTACTCAAAGGCAGCTCTAAATAGGTTGCTTTTTGGGTTTGATTTAAAGCAACTCAGTGTTTCAGCAGTTTTGCAGTTTTCAGATTAGTAGAACATAAAAACTGAACCATGCATCTGTATGTTTGGTTCTGGTTTGGGGATGCACAGCAGACCAGAACCAGGAGACCTGCGGCATCTGCAAAATTGATGCAACAATGGCTCTTTGAAATACTTCTGCTAGTTTATAACTCACTGATTGGCTTAGACGTTTGTTAATGTCTGTTCCTTGAGCTACATGGTTTCCGTTCCTGAATTTTGTCTGCCTGAAGGGTCTTCCATACTTCATTCGAAGGGTTGAAACTGGCTGCCGTTGACATCGGCACTTAGTGAAAATCATTTCTATTCCAACTACCCTTTTTTTTTTTTTTTGTATCTGCAGGTGACATAAATGCTTTTCAGGGGCAAACGTTTATCAGACACGGTGAGAAATTACATACACTTTTAAGAGTCTTCACAAAATACTTACAAAGATTGCTAAATGGCTAAAAACTCTTAGAAATTGTAAAGCCATTGTCCACGGAGAAGGCCGTCTGCAGAAATGTGTGGCACTCTTGTATTGTTTAAAGCTTTTCGCATACTGAAGCCAGAGAGGTACCCCAAGGTGGTCTGTGGGGAGTGTGAAAGGTATGCGTGTGTGTGAATATGAGCATCCTTCAGCCATGTGTCCGTCTGTCAGCTCCAGGTAAAGCGTGGAAGACACTTTACAGTTCTATTGTGTTCCCTATTTGAAGAGCGGCTAAGATAAAATCTGAATTACTGATTAAGAGTTTCCAAATGATCAGATCACATTATAAAGGTAAAGTCTCAATTAAACGACAATAAAACAAAACCCGGTACACACTCTATTATCAAACGCTCCTTATCAAATTCCATTACCATTCCTAAAGATCCATACAAGCATGTACCTACACTGTGTGGGTATGAGCTTATTTAATGAGAGCCTGTTGCTGTTATTAGACTAATGAAGTATATCATCTCTGCTCCTCATTGCATAAAGAACATCTTTTCAACACTTTCTCACTGCATGAGATCCCTGAAACTCATGGGAGCAAACAGGTGTCACCAATGTTATTTGAGAGGCTTGTTGTGGCACGCAGCTACCCCTTCACAGACTGATCCCCTCCCCCTGTGATCGGTTCAAGTTCACGACTCGGCCACCTCTTGGAAAGCTTTAAAAAGATTCTGCAAAGTGAGTTTCCAGGCATCAACACCATCAACATGCCAGCTCTCTTTTTGCCACAACACATCCAAAGATCACTCTTTTTCAGATGTCACACTTTAAGGAAGTTTGCTTATTTCTGGGCAGCTGATTGTGCTTACTTTATATTTGTTACTTGATACTTCCCTGACTTTGATTGGCTAGTTGCCTGTACATATTTCTGAGAAGACGTGTTAAACGATTGGTAATATGTGGCTGTCTTGTTGTCTGCTTCGAGGAGTAGATCTCAGTGGATGGGCAGCTGGGCGGTGGCAGAGTATCCAAGCTATGCTACCCAATAGGAACAGAGATGGCTTTGTCACTCACTGAGGTGTCAGGCTGCCGATGCGGATAAAACCAGATAGCTGATGGTATAAACAGGCCTTACATAACTGGCTCGTGTTGAGGCCAGGAGCCAGAGTGGCATCTGACAGGAAGCGGAGAGGAAAGTAGACGCGCTAAATAATCAGAGAGAAGGTCCCCGCTGTGCCTCCCATGTTGATCTCGCAGATTAGGAGAGAGAGTGGCGAGTCGGTCTGAGCTTACACGACCGGCAACAGCAGGAGCTGCACAGCTCCCGACGGCCTTAATGGCTCTGTAGTGATACACAAAGAGGGTTAATCTTCCCTGTTGAGAAAGCTCAGGCTAATTGGCTGACTGACAGCTTATTTTAAGAATGACTCAACAGGCACTAGGGAGATGCACGTGCTGAACACATTGTCTAGAGAGGTTAATCACATTGGAAGCGGGGGCCTTTTCTTTTGAATTTGTTCATTTTCTGTCACATGATGTTTTGATATGCTATGCAGGAAAGTAATTGGTAACTTTGCTCTGTGCAGGTTTTCAACATATTTAATAGTTTGGTGCTGTGAATGTGGATCTAAATTATTGTTGTAGCTCTGAGTGTATGATCAAGGTTGTTGTGCTGCTTCAAGGTGAACCCGTGTCTCGTTGTTAAGTCTTTTTACAGGGTGTATTGTGCAGTTGCCCTGTGTTTTAGCTCAGTCATTCTTTCCAGAAATTCTGACCGAACTTGTCATTTCAACAATCGCTTTCTTCTTGCCACTCTGAAGTGACTCATAGTTTTCTAGAGTGCGGGACTAACACTCTTCCCATAGACAAACTGGTGAATCTCTGCTGATGCGGATAACTCTGGAGGAGCTGCAAAATATTTACATTTTTGTTCATATACAATGACTGTTTTACTTCTGCCCCTACTAATTTGTAGGACTCCGTAATATGTCGGTACTGACATCTGTAGTGGCCAATCCTAGTAATTATTTTTAACATATTGGTATCAGCCTGATAAATAAAATCGGGATATTAATATTAACAACCAATATTTATTTGCATCTTGTTGCGGTTTTGTTTAATGGGGATAGAGGAGAAAGTTGGTCATGTGGTTTTTGCTTGGTCATGTAATGGCGATGCAGCACAGGATTGTGGGTAAATTAAGTAGCTGTGGTGAAGAAGCTGTGGTGTTTTTGTTTTATTCCCCAGGTGTCACAGTTGGTGAAATATATCTAATATATAAAATGTCGATAAATATCAGTCATCTACCATGACACCAATATCTGATATTGATATTAGGGGTGTAGTGATACAATAATTTCACTATACGATACAATATATGATATTCCTGTCACGATACGATATGTATCACGATATTTTGTTGCGTGATACGATTCTTACGGTTTTTACAATTTTCTGAAAGATTTTGGAAGGACAGAGTGGTTTTAGTGACATTTTGTGTTCCATAGACTTGAATTTCGTTAACTGAAAACTGATTAAAAGCGCCAACTACACAATACCTAACTCTGATTGGACAGTCTAACAGTCTGCAGCTGGACAAAATGAATAAAAGATGCAGTGAGAGAATTAGTTTCTGTCATTTAATTCGTGTGGATTTGACATAAAACTCAAAAGTTTAAATGGTAATCCAGGAGCAGAGTGGGGAGATTATCAGCCTCTGTAGACTCTCAATATACAAATTATTGCACTTATGTTTTTTTTTGGACACTGTGGCTGCGTTTTGGAGTAAAAATGCAGCCACAAATGCAGTCTTTGGGACTATGGGGAAAAAGGCTTTTCTACCTTGGCTCCCGGAGTTAGCCGTGGCTGTAAGCTGTTTACTACTAACTGTTAAAGTAGTGGCTGCGCCTCATCCCGTAGTGATCGACTCCCTGCAGCTACGCAGCGCCGCTATTCCCCGGCTTGGATCTCTGAGTAGCTGCCTCTCAGACCACCGGGATCTAATCGTACTCTCAGTCTCTGAGACTCTTTGTTGCTGATAAGATGATCGATCAGCCATTGTTGTCATGGAAATCCTCACTGCGCCGCGGATTCCGGCTGGTGGTTTTTCCTTTTCCTCTTCCTGCTCCAAACACAGCGCCGCTGCTGCTTCGGATGTTATCAACTCATGTTCATTCTTCAGGTAATTCTTTATATACAGAACAGAAACCGCTAAGCTAAAAACTAATTACGAAGTGAAGCTACCAGTAGAAATTAACATTAATTTCCGCTTCTCCGTTCCGCTTCTCTTTCACGGTCACTAGCGCAACTTTACTTCGTTTCTCAGCAACAAAATACGGCCCATCGTTATTTATTGAAGATTTTACATTTCCAAAAACACAGGAATCTAATGTTTCGTTTAATTTTGTAGGTTTGGAAGCTCATTCCCTCTCACATAATGGAAAAGCCGGGGAATGGCGGCGCTTTTGACATTTCTCTGACATTTGGAAAAATATGGTTTACTAATTTTAGCATAACTCCAGTTATACTTGGCCTATTAACGCAATTTAAAAATTGGTGTGTAGTTTATAATGTGCACTTTAAGCTCAAGTTGAAAGTGAGACTGAAGGAGGCGGAGTCTTGCTGCTATGCCGCAACAAACTAGACATTAATAAGAGCTGTAAGGCTATGGATCCCTATGGTTTAAAAAAATCGATACTCGCGGATGAAAAATCGATACTTTCCGAGCGCGGAAAATATCATATATATCGCTGAATCGATTTTTTTTATACAGCCCTAAGATATTGGTCCAAATTTTCATATTATTGCAGCCAATATGAAATATGAATGTGCATTCAAGAATATTTAAATTTGAATTGTACCTGTCTGTAAATTTGTTTTTGTTTTCCGATATAAAATCCCTTCAAAAAAGACTTTGAGGTTTGTGTTTGTCACGTAAAAGTTAAAGCAGTGTGCATACTTTTGCTTGGCACTTTAGCCACTGGACAGAAAAAAACTGTGAAACTGAACTTGAGTTTAAATCAATTAACTTTTTAAACAACGCGATTATTTTAAGGATATAAACAAGGCAGTCCTTTCTTGTGTATATATTTATACCAACGTTAAAATCAATTTGTAAATTTGTCCTTGAACTGCAACTTCATAAGCAAATTAGACCAGTCTGAGCAAGCTTCTGCCGGTCTTACCAGGCAGCGATCGTCATCAGCAGATTCACTTTGGTTAAAAACAAATGAGGTTTGATATCCACCCGGAATCGGAACAAACAGGGCCCCGATACAAAATCCGTATACCATTCCTTTTGCCCCAGGGGCAGAATACGACTGCTGAGTGTTGGCAGAATGAATCCCTTCACATTGGCGGAGAAATTGAGTTTTTATGGACGCGGTCATGAGTTCTGTTTTTAATACACCGAGTCCTGGAGCTGTTGTTTTTCTGTTCTTCTGAGTTTTCCCTCCATAAGAAAAAAAAAAGAGCCTGCTTGTTGATCAGATTGCTATCACTAAATGTCCCAGGAACAAGCAAGAAGAGAAAATGGTTGCATAAAGGAAGAGGAGAAAAACATTTTAACATATGAAGGGGATCCATTTTCCTCGGGACTTCCCATGCCCACGCCGCATGTCTGCGCTCAATGGCCAGCCCTGTTCACTGTTATCAGAGATTCCCTGCGCAGATATGATACTTCAGCTGTGGTTTTCATTGTTTAGACTTTTCCCCTATCTCAGACAGGTAATTTAGTTAGGCTGGACCTGGAAAGAGTCTTACGCAACAGGCTTTCCAAACTGCCCCAGAATCTCTATGTGATAAGTCCTGCTTACATCAACCCCGGGCCCCACCTCCCTTCCTACTTTCGGACTCTTTTCCTCTCACACCACACGTTCCCTTCGTGCCATTCTGGCAATGAAAGTAGAGCAGGGTTTTCCTCTCTCTCTGTCTCTCTCTCCCCTGCATCTGGCCCTCCTTAGCTCGCCCTCTGTGGGCTGATGTAACAGTGTTTAGAGCCGAGGTGCTGTGTGCCCTCACTGTAACCACTCGGCTGATTACATGTCTTACGTAAAGGGGGACGAGGACGGGGATGGGATTGTTGCAAGGAAAATGGGGCAGAACAGACGAGTGGGTTGCAGGAAAAAATAAAACGTACAACACTGTCGCACAAGATTACAGTCTGTGTACTCCCACTAAGTGTAGAACATTTGATTCCCTCTCATTTCTCCGGCCAACTTTCTCCACTTACCCAAGTAATTACATCTGCGCAACGTCCATTAGGATCTAGCCCAGTTTGTGTTTGAAGCCGCTAGCCTCGTGTTCAAAGCGTGCTCGCTTTTGAGGTATGTGCATGCGCAGCACGTGGACGAGTTGTGGGACTGGTTGCACGCCTGAGAAGCCTTTAGTAGTCGGCTGCAGGCTAATCCCAGATCTCGTCTTGGGTTCCGCTATCGATGGGGAGAGCGACTCGCAGAAGTTGACACCCGGCATTGTCCACAACATGCCACAAATACGTCGCTGGCCAAGGGGTCAGAGAGCGCACAGGGTAATGTCAGGTCAGGTGAGCGAGGAGGAGTGCTAAGCTTGTTTTCCTGTGAAATGACTCTTATGTAACCGTGTCTATCCAAACAACTGACTCACAGCTTTGCCACAGAAGCAATAAGACAATAAAAAGAGTCATCTGCAAGAAATAACAAGGGAAGTCGTATTCAGTGAAGTGGAATATTATCCAGTAACTTAACTCATTAAGTGAAGCACACTGTGTGGATTGGTTGCAGACCGGTGTGTTCAAACTTTTACTTTTGTTAATTATGATGATTTTCTGTTTACAGCTCATGAAAACACAACATTAATGATGAGAGTATTACATCAGACCAGTAACTAGGCCTGCCATGTTAACACAATTTGCTTGACAATAAATTGTCCCGGCAATAGCTGCAATTAATAACGATATAGTTGTTTTGAGACCATTTTCAAGTAACACTGTGTATTTATGATGGTATTTTAATGCAACGTCACCCTCTCAAACGGCAATAAGCTTTCATTTTGTAAAGAACTTTTATGACTGGAACTGGAAAATATTTAAAATTTCCAAAATAAAAGACAATAACTAAAAACTATACATAAACAGGAATTAAAAAAAACACACACAACCAAGTCATAAATAAAATGTATCAAATAAACCATCAGAATGGAAATGATCAAACTCATTTTAATTTATCTTGGGATTAATTGCTTATAGCGATAGCCTTACTGATACCATTCATTTTTAATACAGAAATGTTGGACAAATGAAAAGCATGTTTTATATCAAAAATAGTCCTTTAAATATACTTTTAATCTGACTAAAGAGCCTCATTGGAACTCATTAAAATTAAGTAGAACTGGATATTTTGCCAAGGATGTCAAACAGAAATATTGTTTTAATAAACAGGATTATTTCAAGTCCTGCATAACACACTGCTGGGTGTAAAAGTTGGCATTAAGTTGTTGTGTTTTGTATATAAAGAATAAGTCATTAATGATGTAGAGGATAAGTAGTATTATGTTTCATTATAGCCAAATAGACCAGTGTTAATAGATGAATTGAAATCAAATCCACCTATTGTCAATTCATTGTAAAGCAAACACATAACATACAAAAGGATTAAAGCACAAACCAGGTGATTCAGTGCATAATGTCAGTGATGTTGTACAAAAACTTGGCACAGGTAGCTTGTGGCAGGAAGCTGTGTTGCAATACAGTGGCTCTGCCTGCGAAGGTTTATGAAGTAGATAAATAGTAAATCCTCAGCAAAGGTTTTGTTAAACATTTTCTCTAGGCTTAAATAGTCCATAGATAATGTAGTTTTTCTAATTCCAAGGTTCCAATAAAGCACTGAAAATGCCTCCCTTTTGTGTGTTTCACAAACTGAATAAACAAAGTAAATCTAAGAAGTGTTTTAGAAAATCTGTGTATCAATTATGTATCTGTATATCTGTATAATCAATTTGTGGTTTGACAAAAAAGAGTTAAATTTTTCTAGAGATAACCAAATGCTCTCCTAAAACCAAAACAATGGTGAAACAACCTTTTAATTGAAATCTACTGTGCAGCTGCAAAGCAAATATTAGCTTTAGCATTGGTAGCTGCAAACAGTTAGCTAGACATAATATTTACATAGCTATAAATCTTTTGTATCTTATCAGTCACTGCCATCCACAATGCTGAATTAGTCTAATATATGTGTGTGAAGTTTAAAGCAGCACACACTTTTTAAGCATCATAGTGTTAAATATTAGCTTCAAAAGTAATATACAAAGCTAATATTTAGCACAGTAATGCTAAATAGTAGCTTCAAAGAATTTCACTTTCTCAGCTGCTAGATAGCTCTTCAAAATTCAGACCTCATTTAGAGAAGAACTTTTAATGCCTCATCTTTCTTTTGGTTTGTAATTCTCAAAATTAGAATTAACATAATGTTGAATCCCACTGATGTCCTTATTTAGGTTTAGTAATTATTGTGCAGGGGGAAAAAGCTAACTAAGCTTTTTAAAAAATTGCCTTTTTTCTCTGCCTCTCTTGTTCCCCCAGAGGTCCTTTTATAATCGTTTAACTGGAGACAACAAGTCAGAAAAATTCTTCAAGGTGTTTTATGAGCGCATGAAGCTGGCACAGCAGGAGATTAAAGCCACTGTGACGGTCAACACCAGCGATCTGGGGAACAAGAAGAAGGACGAGGAACCGCCGGACAAAGACATGGCAACACGGAAGAAAGGTGAGGACACTGTAAAGAGTCTGAAATATCATCAGATTAGGACCAGAAGAGGCTATGAAAGGAAACATTGACTCTAAAACTCAAATGTGAATCCCTAATGCAAAAAAAAAAATTGTCAGTTTTGTATGTAGAACTTTATTTCGTCTGACTCCCTCATCTTTAAATACTGTATGTTTAATGTTGCTCTAATACTCCAAAATGTTTAACAGAAGCAATAATGAGGCAGATCTTAGGTACAGCAGGAGTACAGTGTGGCAATATTTAGGTTGTTTTATGAATATCGTACTGCTTGTCAAATGAAGAATCTCATTTCCATTGTTGTCTCTATTTGACTCACTTTTCTATAATTTTGGTTAGTGAAAGACGTGCCGGTGGTTGCGATGGTGACCGAGGAGGTGAAGGAGCAGCTGGTGGAGGCCTCCGCTGTCACCAAGAAGGCCTACATCACCTACCGTCGCGAGGCGGAGGCTGAGGAGCACCAGGCGGCCGCCGCCGACGGCGCCCCCGTTCCCACCGCCGACAAGAGCCAAGATGAAGGCGAGATGAGTGTCATCATCACCATCATGCAGCCCATCCTACGCCTCATGCAGCTGCTCTGCGAGAACCACAACAGAGACCTGCAGGTCAGCCGGCGTTTATCGTTCTGAGTCTGCGGGGGACATTGCGTAAACGGTTCCCCCGACCTCTCATGAGTCGACAGCAGGCCTTCCTTACCCCGGTGCTTTGAATCTCAATCATCGCGCTCGGTTATACAGAAACGAAACCGTGTTGAAAATAGTTACCGGTTGCAGAACTTCCTGATGCTGCTGTTTCCATGTCTTGGTCTGGTTTCACTATGATGGTGCGTATTTGTAAGCTCCTGCAGCCCAGATAGAACACTTCCTTCACGCACAGATTCTGTTCACTCTCTAAACTGGGACGGGTATTTTTAAAACGGGGTGTCTGGATGACCCTGTTTCACTCGCCGTCTCCTCCCAAAAGGTGCAAGATATTAAAACATCCTTTTGTGAAACAGTGTTTTAGAAAAGTATGCAAACCATTTAAACTATTGAATTTTGTGTCACTTTAAACTCCCAAATTTAAATGTCTATAATTGAGATATTATGTGATAGACCAACACAAATAAGTGCATAGCTGAAAAGTATAAGGAAAAGTATTCATATTTTCCACTTTTGTAAAGTTTGCCATGCGTTTGCATTCAATCTCATTCGCTCTAGTAACTAAATAAAATGCAGTTGTATTAACAGGGTGCTAGAAAGTCTTAAATTTCTGTGTCTAAAATTACGGCTTAAATGTCTCAAATTCATTTTCAAAAAAAGTCTGTTATTGCTACCACTACTTTTTGTATAAAGCACTTATATAAAAAATAGCTGTGACAAAGTCCTGTACAGATAATAAACATTCACAACATGGAAAGAACAAAAGACAATAGAAACATTTAAATGCAATAGCATAAGAGCAAAACTTTCATTGTGTGTTAAAAGCCAATGAATAAAAATATATCTTAAAGAGTCTTAAGAATGGACAGAAAATGTAGTCTTAAATGCAAGTCTTAAAGTTTGTCATTTCAGGACACTTGAAAGTAGTCAGTAGCAGTGATTAATGAGTAAATACTTAAAATATTTTAAACAATAATCTAAGGAGCCTGTAGATAAATATGCATAACAACTTTTGTAAGAAAAAGAAGTGATTATTTTCCTTCTGATTCTCAGTTATTATGTTCTTGTTGTGTTTCACTTTTACATAAAATCCTGCGTTGAAATGTGTGGTCATGTGAGAAAATGTTATTTAAAATCTAAAGAGGTATAAATTATTTTTCAAGATATTGTTTTATATTTACTCTCATAAGGACACAAACCTTACTTGAGGTCATTTCCATACACACTGCTGTACAGAGAAATAACCTATTAATATTTTCCCACTTTTTCTTGTAATTCTCCAGAACTTCTTGCGCAATCAGAACAACAAAAACAACTATAATCTGGTGTGTGAGACTCTTCAGTTCCTGGACTGCATCTGTGGCAGCACCACCGGGGGCCTGGGGCTGCTGGGACTCTACATCAACGAGAAGAACGTCGGACTGATCAACCAGACTGTGGAGAGCCTGACGGAGTACTGCCAGGGCCCGTGTCACGAGAACCAGGTGATGAATCTCCTCTAAACACTCCTCGTACAAGAAGAGTCATGCTTTGATGTCAACATTGTAATACTTACCATTTGTATTAAGTTCTAGATGTGTGTATCTTTATTATTATTTTAAGGGATGATTGCCAAAATGTAGTTATGATTGGTTGTTTTGAAGTAGCTCTGTCAGAACATTCTGGTCAAGTGTGAACCTGGTGACTGAGTAAAGCCAGTGGCCGTATGAAGTGATTTCAGTTCCCTAGACGGTGCTGGAAAGGGGATTGCCAAACTAAAAACTGCTCTCCATTTAAATCCTGTAACAAGAAAAACACTGAGGAGATACTGTGTTTGGCTGCGCAATGCTGTCACCAGCAGTATTTCAGTCCTGAATGAAAGCAGCTATGCCAACACGAATTATTTGTTTGCTACGAACCATGAAAATTTGAAAGAAGCAAAAGGACTTAAAAGTCGTTGGGGTCAGGTTAGTCATTGACCTGCTTCAAGTCATGTGAGTCCTTAGGTTCACATGAGGGAACACTTGAATATCTTGTTCATTCTTCTGGCTAAACAAATAACCCCTGAATCTTATTAAAACCATGCAGAAATAAACCTAAATGTGCCTTTGTAACTTCTGAGTACAATTAGAAGTTATCCATATTTGACGTCCTACTTGTGGCCTTTGTTTATTGAAAGTTCCTCTGGATTTTCCTGTATTTACCTCCATCCATCTTCCACCAATTCTGACTAGTGTACTTGTATGCTGCTGCCACCGTCATGTTTTATTGTGAGGTTGGTGTGATGTGCAGTTCTTCAAGCATAGTGTTCAGCATATAGGTGATAAAAGGTTCACTTTAGTCTCTTGTGGCCAGAAGATCTTCCTCCACGTGTTTTCTACGTCCCCCACAATGGATTTTTACTGCAAATCCTTTTTATGCCCTTATTGATTTTGTAACAGTGACATTAAAATTAATTAAGGCTGCATTCACACAAGCCATGTTTAGTCCACTTTAATTTAACCCTAGTCTGCTAGCTTAGAAAGTCTGGTTTGCTTGGGAAGGCATAAATGCATAATCTACCTCTGACATGGACCAAAAAAGTGACTGGTCTGCCTAAAAACCTTGGTCTCGGTTTGTTGAAGTGAACTCTGGTCTGGTCTCTCAGTGTCTTCTTCAGGGGATTTTGTGTCGTTTTCTTCAGTGATTGTTGGTGCACCATCCTCACAGTCGAGGGGAGTAATCAGGTTTTTCAAAGAGTTTTGTTCGTTTGACATGGTGCAGAGTGAAAGAAAACCACGCCATCTGAAAATGCGATAAATGTTGCAGTTGTGGTCACCAAATCGAACAGTCTCTGTCAGGTGAGACAGGACCCTAAAAACAACCTATCTTCAGTATTTCTGATTTTTTTTTAAATCTTTTTTATAGTATTTGTTTTGACTTTTTTTTCCTTTAGTGAAAATATTTAAAGAATGACAATGTGGATGTGTTTTTATTAATCTTTTTGGGAGAGGAAGTAAAAGGTTGTACTGTTCAGTGGTTGGTACATTGTGTCTCTCTGGAATAAAGACGGGTTAAAACTCATCTCACAATCTACCTACTTCCAAAAGGTGATGAGACTTCACAGCCCAACCACACCACTGTGGTTTGATGTTCAGCGTTACGCCTGTCACAGCTTTCCTCATGACTCTTAAGCCCATAGAAATTATTAGGGAGTATAAAATCAAGACTTTGAGAAAATTCCAAGCAGAGGAATTTGTTTTTTTCTTTGCAGTGCAGCCATGCAAACATTCTGAAATACTTTTGTTTAGAATCCTGCTTCAATTCGAGGTCATGCAAAGCTTTCCTATATGTCCTGACACAGCGTTTCCTTTGAGTTGAGATCTGTACTTTGTGTTGTAGTAGCGCATATAGACCCTCACATTTTGCTCTGTAATAATTCAGTACTCTGAGAATTTAATGGTGGAGTCAATGACTGCAGCTTGCATTGGTCCTGTAACTGTAGACCAACCTTGAACCCCCGCCCTTACCATTGGTCATTGTCATATGCGTTGTTCATTATCTTCATTATCTTCAGACATTATCTTCAGACAGCTCCTCTGTGGTTTGATCTGCTTCGTAGATGGTGATGTTTTAGAACTATTGTGGTTTGCTTAGATGAAATGTGCAACCTA
Source organism: Poecilia picta (assembly GCA_033032245.1). Taxonomy (NCBI): domain Eukaryota; kingdom Metazoa; phylum Chordata; class Actinopteri; order Cyprinodontiformes; family Poeciliidae; genus Poecilia; species Poecilia picta. Next base: position 6,193,895 of record CM065357.1, on the reverse strand, counting down.
AAACCCCTGATAGGCTAATACGACCCTGCTTCAAGTTCATACATGATGTATAATGTTTAAATGGTTTTAGATTGGACAAATCTGTGTAATTTGTAAAACCAAAAAAAAAACTCATTTTCTTTTGCTTTCCAGAACTGTATAGCCACTCATGAGTGCAATGGCATTGACATCATCATTGCTCTCATTCTCAACGACATCAACCCGCTGGGTAAGAAGAGGATGGACCTGGTTCTGGAGCTCAAAGTGAGTGGTCTTTGGTCAATTCAATGGTTTTCAACAAAGGGAATTTGTGATTTGTTAGTTTATTTCTTTATTTCCTGGCAAATGGTCTAATTTCTACATCAGCACATATGCCAGAAAAAAAAATAAGAGTCATTTTTGTTCAGTTGCACAGAAATATGTATTGCTCTAGCAGAGAAGGTGACAAATAAAGAAAATGTGTCTAATAACAAAAATTGTGCTGTGTCAGCTCAAAAGTAATACATCACTTGTTTGTCTTGGAGCAACTGGGGATGAATCCAAAAGGATGTATAGAAAATTTTGGAAAGTGTGCAAAGTAAATGTATTAGTATTACCATACAGTACCATAACTAAATAAATCAGTGATTAAACTCAGATTCTTATACACCTGTACAAAGATTTGCTATTTAAAATCGATTATTGATCATGATGGTCCTCTTATTCATCTATAATTTAGCATATTGTCACCTTCCTAAAATAATGGTCTAAAATGACTTGTGCCATTATTTTTTAATATGTAATTTGATAGCCACAGACTCTTTTTGCACGTCCAGCATACAGCGGCGCGCGATCCATACAGAGTCTGACAATTCTATTAACGGGGGGGGGGGGCCTTGCGCGCGATCCGTAGAGAGTCCGACAATTCTGTTGACCGCCAATCGGAAAGTGCGGACTCTGCACCTGCTTTGCCTTCTGAGGGGGAATTACCGAGGGGAATCCAAAACAGCTGAAACACTAAGCCTTGCGGCAGGGCTAGCAAAGCATGGTGGCCCGCCATGCTTATAATACACTGGGGGAAACCCTGAAGCAACACACGCACTCAAAAAAAATTTAACTATATTTCATCATGTATTTATGATGAAACCTGTTTTCCAACATGTCAACACATGCATCAGGACAGGAAAAAAGTGTGATAGCATCTTTATCAGTTAAACATTTTACAACATCTTACTTGGCTTGTGTTGTAAGGTCTTCAGGAAAAGTTGCCTGTATTGTAAAATAATAAAATATACCAATAATACCTCTTGCAGAACTAGTTCCATATAATACTAGCACATGAAAAGTTTGTAAAACTGTCTACTACTTTTTCATTCACTAATTTCTTCCACAGAACAATGCCTCTAAGCTGCTTCTTGCAATTATGGAGAGTCGGCATGACAGCGAGAACGCCGAGAGGATTCTGTACAACATGCGGCCCAAAGAGCTGGTGAGCATGTGCCGCACATAAAATCATCAAACATTAATTTGATGATCAATGTTCATTTTGTGTTCTTCTGACCTTGCGGGGCCTTGCAGGTGGAAGTTATCAAAAAAGCCTACATGCAGGGTGAGATAGAGGTGGAGGAGCCTGAGGAGGGGGAAGATGGAGAGGAGGAACATTCTGCGTCTCCACGGAACGTGGGACACAATATCTACATTCTGGCACATCAAGTAAGCCTCCAAAGGAGAAACCCTCCCCTCCAAATTCACATACATGCTCAAAATACACAACAACCAACGAATTTAAGTGACTTCTTCACTGTAATTTCCTGTGACCAATTAAGAAACACGTATGGAAGCATGTGAAGCTGAGGCTGCTCCAAAAGCAGGTGGCGGACAATAGCACAGAGCATTCTGGGTCTATAGAGTCAAAATAATAAAGTCCAGAACTAAAGAGATATAACAACTTTTGGTCTTTTGTCAGAGACATAAAGGAAGTCCTACAACCGCTAAACTCTGACACTAATTTATTTTTTGTTTACATTTTGTAAAGAAAGAAGTGGCGCTCAGTATCTTCTTCTCATGTCGATTCCTTCAGTAATTCTTGGTGCAACACCACCACTGGCGAGAAGGTGAACAGGCTTTTCATTTAGTTTGGATTTGTCAAAGTGCAGTGGGAAAGCGAACGCCACCAGCTGAAAGTCTAGCAAATGTTGCAATTTTAATCCCTAGTTGAACCGAATCTACTGGACTATCAGGTGTGAAAGCTCCCTTTGTCTTTCCTTTTCACATTTACCCATATTACCTGACAATATTCAAGCTGAGGCTGCGAGCCTCATCAAGTTTACGACATGTTCTTAATAAAGCCGGAGCCCTGCCTGTATTCTTTACAACAGTTTCTTGACGTAGACTGTCATTGAACTTAACTCAAACAAACAGCCATTCTTAGTGCAACACCTTTGAATAAATGGCAGCTACGCCTTTCTGAGGACGTCACAAATAATGGAAGTGCTAATTATCTGTGTCTGGTGTGTTTCAGTTGGCGCGACACAACAAGGAGCTGCAGGCCATGCTGAAGCCTGGGGGGACGTACGGAGAGGGCGACGAGGCGCTGGAGTTCTACGCCAAACACACGGCTCAGATCGAGGTCAGCTGTTTAGCCGCCGTGCCTTGGCCAAGCAGAGCTGCTTGTGGTGGAGTTTTATATATTTTCTGCTGTCATCTCTGGCACTCTGTCAGGGTTTACTAAGAGGCTGATACTGCCGTGCTTTGGTGAAGAGATCACCCGAGGCATGTCATAAAAGGGTTTTTGTTTTAATTTTTTTGCACAGTTATTAGGTTTCATCACAGCGGGATGCCAAAAACCTTTGGCATGCTTGCTCATTTCCCGGTGCAGCCTCGTAAGCAGAAGGAATGCAGATTGTTAACACTGATTTGTGCTTAAGTTGTCAGTGGGTTTTTTTTTTCTTTGCAGAGAGTTCCAATGTTTTTCCAATGCAGTAAAAGACTGTATCGAGCACCCAGTCTAAAGAACTTGGACTTAATTGATGCATGAAGCTAATTGTAATGGTTGTATTCAGATTGTACGTCTGGATCGCACCATGGAGCAGATAGTGTTTCCGGTCCCCAACATCTGCGAGTTCCTCACGCAAGAGTCTAAACTGCGAGTGTATTACACCACGGAGCGGGATGAGCAGGGCAGCAAGATCAATGACTTTTTCCTGCGCTCTGAGGATCTCTTCAATGAGATGAACTGGCAGAAGAAGCTGCGAGGTACTCAAGAGGCCACTGGTAACACAAACACCGTACCCTGTGCGTTTTTCTCCTCTACCTTTTTTATACCTTACTGCATAGTTTGCTCTCCTTCCTTGTGCATCTCTCCAGGCTGTTATGGGAAATTTAAAAAAAAAAAGCATGAACAAGATTTTTTGAATACTTGGGGATTTTTTTTTTTTTAACTTGTGACCTGACTGGATTTCCCAAAACATGTTGTTCTTCCTTGACACTCAGATGATCACATCACAGGCACTTGAATTATAGCTCTGTTTTTTTGGAAATGACAAAAACATTGAAGATAAATCACAAGCTAAAAATCAAACAGAAGTGATTATAGTCTAATAAATAACCTCTTCAAGAAGTGAGCACTCTTTAGCTGTTATCGCTCAGTCAGAGGTTAAAGTTTAATTTATAACCAACATTAATGCCCCATTACTTTGGTTTTCTTTTTTTACATAAAAAATGAGAAAATAACTTACAAAACCTCAATCTTTTCACAAAAATAAAAAAGTGACCCATTCCAATACTTTCAGGATCAATCTTGACACTGGTGCTTAAGAATGAATGAATATGAAATTACACAACATTTTTATACATTTAAGTTAATTTTCATAAGACTACAACATTTAGATATCTAATAAAGTAATTATATGTCCTATTTTCAATGTTTTTTCCTTTTAATGATTTGTTTCCCCACAAATACCACAACTGAATAAATGTCCAGTCAGAGCTTATTGATTGGAGGTTGTGATGCAGTACTTCCTGTGTTTTTGTTGTTGTTATTGTTTTGTTTTTTTGACAAAATTCAAAATTGAATGAAATTTGTCATAGTCTATATATAAAAGAGATGAAATCCTTTTATCATGAATCCTGGAGGGATGCAACAGGAAAAGCCAAGCAAACCTTTATAGAATTAATGTGGACATATAATGTTGTTGTGTTTTTTATTAAACTGTAATGAGTATTAAACAAATTCAAGCTAAACATGATGTATCAAAAATTCTTGCACAACCTTTGTTACCCGTAACAAGTTGATGAATGTTAAGTTGCAGTGGGCAGTTAACACACTACTGTACTCAGCTTTGGGTTTTACATGTGGTATCTAGGGTTGATACTATTAGATTAAGTGTCTGAGTATTTTCTCCTCTTTCATGGTCACCTGAAAGCAAATGGCCTTTCTGACAGGATTTGGCTTATCCGGGTCCTTTGAGTGTGCTCCGTTTAATGGGAATCTTATGACCTCCTTCCTGTTCTTGCCAGTTGGAGTGATCAGAACCGCTAATTGTCAATGAGTCTGGAGAGAAGTCAAAGCAGCGTATTTAACATTTCAGAATAAACTACATATAAAAACTAAACCAGAGCAGAAAGGACATAATGAAAACAAACCAAAAAAAGTAGGTTTCGTTTTCAGGTTGGAACATGTTCCTGTTGACCTCTGACTGATTCGGTTCTCAGACGTCGCTTTGTTTACGCTGCTCTCTGTATTGAGAAACATGTTCTGGCTTGTCTCATGGTCAGGCGTGTAGGAGTGTTACTGGTCTGCAGTGTGAAAACATGTGAGAAGCCACCTTCTGTTTCCTCTGCGAGTGAATCAGCACACCAGGAGTTTGTGCTCTTTCCGCTGGTGCAAACCACTTGACATGAATATAGAGCCTTCAGCTGCCAGTTCTGCTTTTCTGCAGAAAAGCTGGGCCCAAAATAGCGTTGGCCCACGATACTGATCTCCTGACCAAGAGCAGTGTATAGGTTGTGACTAATAACCACTTTGGTGCAAAATGTCATCATGCCATCTGGTTGCGTTCCAGACTGAATTTCCTAAAGTTCAAGTTGTTTTGTTTGGGTTAATATTTGAGGTTTAGAAAATAGAAGAATTGCAGTTCAGGCTATACATTTTGACACTTGAGGTTAGGGTGAGAAGCACTCCTGTTCGGGTATAAACATTAGTCTTATTGGCAATTTTATAAAGTAAGTTGTACTTTGTGAGGATGTTTGCATGCTGCTTTGTTTTCTATTGATGAAATTACTCAAAATTGTGAAAATCTATTTCAGCTCAGCCCATCCTTTACTGGTGCTCCAGGAACATGTCCTTCTGGAGCAGCATCTCCTTCAACCTGGCCGTACTCATGAACCTCCTGGTGGCCTTCTTCTACCCTCTGGAAGGTTTCCGTGGAGGTCAGTCAATTTTCGCTTTATTAATGCCAGACGCTGTCGTAGAGAAGTGCTGATACCTCACAAACTTCATTGTTTTACTGAATATTTTAAACTTCATTGTTTTATTAAGGTTTATGTCCCGGTGGAAGGTGAACCTTTGCTGAATTCTCAATTCTTGTTGATGAAAATCAACGACCCCTACATGGTTTGTAGCAAACGACCAATAGGACATTTTTTCACTGTCCTCTGGCCACTTTTTTTCCCCATAAAAGCCAGATTGATAGAGTTGACAAGCAATAGTTACCCTCAGCTCCTCCATAGTTACCATGGACCACTTCTCTGATCATTGGCGTACTTGGTTGGCATGCCAGTGGAAGTAGATGGCCTTTTGTTGGTGTCAATTCTCAGTTCGTTGGGAAATGGTTGGAAGTAATTTATACATTTTAGTTGGAATTGGAAGAGTGACCCTAATAGTGTTGTTGGGAAGAACACCCTAGAAGTGGTGCAGATGTATGAGAACATGGCAAGGAAACTTTAAGATTACTGGAACCATCTTCATTTCAACATTAGATGGATATTGTCCAGGCATAATCAGCACTGGTTGCTCCCAACGATAAAACACCCAAACACAAAGTCAGAGGTCTGGTATATATAGGCTAGTGCAGTGAGGAACATTCAGACCTCTACATTGGAGAAAATAAGCAGTAATAAGGGATGACCCAAAACCAAAGAGCAAACTCTTTGAGTCAAGAATCAGTGGTTCATTTAAATCTCGAGGACGAGGAACACAAGCCTTTGTAGTGTTCATACAAGTGTTATCAATCTTCACAAAACAGAATGCAGGTGGCTTGAGAGGTGTGAAAGAATCTAACTATGTTAAATATGAAAAACCACCAAAAAAACAGAGGATGTGGCCTCAGATCTCATCTTGCTAACACCTACTCTGCAGCCCTGACTTGTTCCACAAGGCACTTTTACTCCAAATCACAGCTTGGGACATGTGACCAAAACAAGTTGTCGTTAGGTTCATGTTTGCGTTGTCAGGCAATTATGACTCGGGTATTGAGCTGAATAGAGGGAGGGGCCAGTGAAATGCATATTCCACATGCGCCACAACGGATCTTAACGGCCCTAAAGGTGATTGTTCTGATTACAGGTTATAAGCTTATTACTTCCAGCTAATGTTTAGAACCTTCTGGTGGAGAGTTGAAACGTCTTCAAGCAACTAGAAAAGCCCGGTCTCCTAGAAGTGCATGTTGAGTGTGCAACTAAAGTTGTCGTCAATGAATTGATTACATGGTCAATAAAACCTTAAGAACAAAAGATGTGTAACATGTAGCCTTTTGATGATAACCACATGGCGGTATATTTGAATGCAGCTTTGAAGCGGTATTCTTTGCCTTTTGTGTGACCAGGACTTTTATGGCCATCGGCCAAGCGAGGTTACACATCAAGATGCTTACACCACAAGCCTGCTTTTTATTTCTATCTCATCAACCTTCTCTTCTATGGAGAACAACAGATTGTTTCTCAAAGCACCGCTTATGATCTGCAAGCATCTGTTCAGTACACTGTGGTTAACACAATGAGTGTGACAACTAGATTACAACACAGGAACTTGAAATGGCACAAGCAATAACTGCTGAGGTCAGGGGTGGAGCAGAACACTGACAAGATGTGAGTTTTTCAAGCAGCTCTCATGGGGTTTATACCATAAGTACCATGGCTGGTGATGCTTGGATGGACTTTTTTAAGTCTGACATTTCATTTGATGTTTGTGTAACTCATGACCATGATACATGTCCATTGTGTCAAATTCTTAGACTTTCACAGAGCCGTCTGTGCTCCTGAATGTTTGTGGTTTGGGTGCAGCTTCACACTTCTCTAGCTTTACCACAGGCGATGAAGTGATGAGCATGTTCTCCAGTCAGAAGACATGGATGTCAGACTGCTAGCTTATTTCAAGAAGACCCACTTGATATGTCACTTAACCTGTTTCCAGCGATATACATGTTCCTGCTGCTTAAAGATACAATATGTAACTTTTATTTTAAAAAAGTATATTTTTATACTTGATTGTTAAAACTGTCAGTGTTGTGACGGTTTAACATGAGTCAGATAATCTGTGAAAAGCTATTTTGTTAACTATGTAAACTAGTCCATTATACAAGTTCGGAAAATGATGTTGGCTTGCAAACAAATAGTGAAACAAGGGGCTTTAAACAAAACACATTTTAAAAAAATCAAGCAATTCAAGAGAGATTTTGGGGTTAAAGTTTGCGTCTTACTGCAAGTGGGGCCCCAAATCAAAGTCAGCCCAAGGCCCCAGATAATCTTTGACCGGCTCTGCAAAGAAAAACATAATTTTGCCAAATACAACACATACTTTTACAAAGAAGCCATACTCCTTCAATGTTTGTCAGGAAAATGGATGACCAGAGCACTTTCTAAAGAAACAGTGTTTTTGAAGTAATGAGTCATATTTTCATATTTCAGGTTAAGTGTTATTATCTGTCCAGATGACACAATACAGCCTCCTCTGTTTGAAAAGTTAAACCTCATACACAATGCAGACCAAACGCCACGTACGCAGAGATAAACTAGATAATTGACTTTGCTCCTACGCTATTATTACCTCTAGTCTCTTAGGTTATGTCTCACTGCTTTGAAAAATAGATTTAAGATGTCTCACAGGTCATGAGGTCCAGCAGATTACTTCAGCAAAAGTATTTTAAGTGAAACGAAGTCGTCTGAGTGCTGACAGTTCTGCACAACAGGCGATTCTTCACAAACAAAGGGAGTAAGTGACAGATCTGAGCATGTTTTTACACGTAGTTTCAGTTTTCCTTTTCTTCTGGTCTCTCCTCTTTTTTTCCCCCCCCCTTCAGCCCTCTTCGAGGACGGCGCTTGTGGAGATGTGAAAAGCCGCCAGTCATTAGGGCCTCTTTTGTTTGAAAGCAAAGAGAAGACGGACATTGTTTGCATAAACTTTCGATTGTTCTGGCTGGGGTCAAATGGCGAGGTCCCCTTTTGTTTGTACTTCCTCAGTTACAGAGAATAGACCAAAAAAAGAAAAAGCCAAAGATTGTTTTGCTTAGCTTTAGAAACCTCATGTGGTTTTCAGTTTTAAAGGATCTTCTGAGAGCTCCGAGTCAATCTAGGACAAAAGCTGTATCTGCTAACTGATGGTGGCCTCAATTTGTGGCTAGTTATATCAAGTATTAAAACCAAAGTTAATAGACCTACCTGAAAATGAACACAAGACAAAAAAAATCTCACCAAATTGTGTTGTGGCATTTATTTTTGATGATTTCTCAGACAAACAAACTTTACATTCTACCGAAAATTTGTATGGGGGTTGTACATTTCTTACAATATTAAAATTGTTTCTTAAAATGGCATAAACTTAGACACATCATCACATGGTTTGACGCTTGGACTCTGTCAGCTACAAATCTAAACACTTTATAAACAAACTTAATATAGAAAACCTCTTTTTTAACGCAGTTCTGTTGTGAAGGTAACTATAATAAGGAGTGCTGCATAAATGTGGCGGTGCAGATGCAAACATGGCAAAACCTCAAGCTTTTCACTGTACAGAGACCAAAAAAAGTAAAACTTTAGAACAAAGGTCAGTGTGTTTCAGTGTTGCTAAACTTTTATTATATTGATCTGGTGAAGACTTCTTGTGCGGATATCTAAACCAGCTCTGTGTCTGAAACATTTCCTGTTGCAGTTGCACCAGCAGTTTAACCAGCTTGAACCGAGTAACTTGTAACAACCTCACTTGTGATAAAACACGACCCTGAGCTGTTTCTGTTCTAGGAAAATCATGATTATTATTGCATATCAATAATACAACAACAACTTACTAAAATGGTTAAGGTGAGAAAAATTGTCACTTCAGTTGCATTTTCTCAGTTATGGTGGCCCAATCTAAAATATTGAAGAAAACAGTTTTTTTTTTTATTTAGCTGCAGTTTATTTTTAAACCTTTTCTACCTTAAACTCAGACAGAACGGAGGAGAATAATCTGCTTTCAATATGTAAGGTAAAGATAACTTTCTTGCAAACTTTGAAGTGTTTTATTGATATTTCATGTGAGAGATCAACAAAAGTAGAAGACCAATATTAAAGGTTAAAAGTTTATTGGAGAACAACGTAGTTGTGGAGAAGCTAAAGCAGGGTTATTTTGCTGTTTGCTGCAAGGTTGTCGTTGGTAGCAGGAAAAGACTTGGGGAAATATATAGCGCATATAAACAACATACGTCGACCAAAGTGCTGTAAAATTCAGTTAATGTTTTAAAAATGTGCTACATAAATAAACTTGATAGAAGAAACTGTTTGAATCGATCACAAAAGAAGAGAAAAATGGGTCTTGAGAAAAGATTTAAAAATCTCGTCAAGGTTAACTCTTAACATACAGTAAGAGTTAAAATGAAATGGTTTAGATCAAAGCATATTCAGTTTGTTAGAATGGCTCAGAGAAGGTCTGGCTTTTAATGAAGAAATACAAATCCCAAAAACCTTGCAGTTTAAAGTGGTACTATAAAGTGTTGACTCAAGGCGGTGAGTGTTGCACCGCTTAGTTGTTAAAAAAATTCACTAATGCCAAGAAACCACCTCATCCTAACGCAAAATAGTTTTATCAAAAATTGTGAGCTTTTTTTCAAAATTGCCGTGTTTCCATTAAGCAATTTTTTAAATAATATATATATATATATATATATATATATATATTATATATATATATATATATATATATATATATACATATATATATAAATATATGTGTGTGTATGTAAAAAAATAAATTCCCTTCTCACCCTCTGCGGGTGGTCTCTTTCATCCTCTGAGCTCGGGTCCTCTACCAGAGGCCTGGGAGCTTGAGGGTTCTGCGCAGTATCTTGGCTGTGCCTAGTACTGCACATTTCTGGACTGAGATGTCTGATGTTGTTCCTGGGATCTGTTTTAGCCACTGCTCCAGTTTGGGGGTGACTGCCCCGAGGGCCCCGATGACCACAGGCACCACTGTGGTCTTCACCTTCCAGTTCTTTTCCAGTTCCTCCCTGAGGCCCTGGTATTTCTCCAGTTTCTCATGCTCCTTTTTCCTGATGTTGTAGTCACTTGGTATAGCTACATCCACCACAACGGCTTTCCTCTGTTCTTTATCCACCACCACAATGTCCGGTTGGTTCACCATTACCATCTCTTCTGTCTGGATCTGGAAGTCCCACAGGATCTTAGCTCAGTCATTCTCCACCACCTTTGGTGGTGTTTCCCACTTCGATCTCGGGGCTTCCAGTCCATATTCTGCACAGATGTTCCTGTACACTATGCCCGCCACCTGGTTATGTCGTTCCATGTACGCTTTCCCTGCCAGCATCTTGCATCCTGCTGTTATGTGCTGGACTGTCTCAGGGGCCTCCTTCCACAACCTACACCTTGGGTCTTGTCTGGTGTGGTAGATCTGAGCCTCTATTGCTCTGGTGTAGGGCCTGTTCCTGTGCAGCCAGGATGAGAGCCTCTGTGCTGTCCTTGAGTCCAGCTTTGTCCAGCCATTGGTAGGATTTCCTGATATCAGCCACTTCAGTTATTTGTCGGTGGTACATCCCATGTAGAGGCTTGTTCTCCCATGATGGAACCTCTAGCCCTCATCCTCTGTTCCTCATTGCCTGAGACATTCCCTGAGCATATCGTCCGTTGAGGCTTTGTCCTTGATGTATTTATGAATCTTGGATGTTTCATCCTGGACAGTGGCTCTCACACTCGCTAGTCCTCTGCCTCCTTCCTTACGGCTCGTGTATAGTCTCAGGGTGCTGGATTTGGGGTGGAACCCTCCATGCATGGTTAGTAACTTCCGAGTCTTAACATCCGTGGCCTTTATCTCTTCCATTGGCCAGCTAATTATTCTGGCAGGGTATCTGATTACTGGTAAGGCATAGCTGTTTATTGCACGGATCTTGTTCTTGCCATTGAGCTGGCTTCTCAGGACTTGCCTTATTCGTTGGAGGTATTTGGCTGTGGCTCCTTTCCTTGTGACCTCATCGAGGTTGCCATTTGTTTGTGGTATTCCCAGGTACTTGTAACTGTGCTCTATGTCTGCTATTGTTCCTTCTGGGAGTGAGACCCCTTCTGTGCGGACGACCTTCCCTCTCTTTGTAACCATCCAATCACACTTCTCTAGTCCGAATGACATCCCAATGTCAGTGCTGCATATCCTGGTAGTGTGGATCAGTGAGTCAATGTCTCGCTCACTCTTAGCGTACAGCTTGATGTCATCCATGTAGAGGAGGTGACTGATTGTGGCCCCATTCTTCATTCGGTATCCGTAGCCAGTCTTGTTGATGATTTGGCTGAGGGGGTTCAGGCCTATGCAGAACAGCAGTGGGGACAGAGCATCTCCTTGGTATATGCCACATTTGATGGACACTTGTGCAAGTGGTTTGCAGTTGGCTTCAAGGGTGGTTTTCCACAGCCCCATCGAGTTTGCAATGAAGGCTCTTAGAGTCCTATTGATGTTGTACATCTCTAAGCATTCAATGATCCAAGTGTGTGGCATTGAGTCATCTATCTATGTGGCTTTCTTGTAATCTATCCAAGCGGTGCACAGGTTGGTGTGTCGGGTTTTGCAGTCTCGGGCAACTGTGTGGTCTACAAGGAGTTGGTGTTTGGCTCCTCTGCTATTTAAGTCGATGCCCTTCTGTGCCGTACTCATGTATTTATCCATGTGACCACTTATCTTAGCCGCTATGATGCCTGATATGAGCTTCCATGTTGTAGAGAGACAGGTTATTGGCCGATAGTTGGATGGGATTGAACCCTTTGAGGGATCCTTCTGTATCAGGATTGTGCGACCTTCAGTTAACCATTCAGGGTGAGTCCCATTTTGTAGCAGCTGGTTCATTTGAGCTGCCAGTCGCTCATGGAGGGCAGTGAGTTTCTTTAGCCAGTAGGCATGGATCATGTCAGGTCCTGGTGCTGTCCAGTTTTTCATACCCGAGACTCTTTCTTGGACATCTGGCACAGTGATTGTTACCGGGGCTTGTTCAGGGAGGTTGCTGTGGTCCTCTCGTAGAGAGGTCAGCCACTTTGCATTGCTGTTTTGGGACGCCTCCCTTTCCCATATGCCTTTCCAGTATTGTTTAGTCTCCAGCCTTGGTGGGTCTGCTCTGTTGTTAGTACCCTGCCATTGAGAGTACACTTTAGCTGGTTGGGTGTGGAAGAGCCAGTTAATCCTCCTGGCTTCATTCTCTCTTGTGTATCTCTTCAGGCGGCTGGCCAAGGCTTGGAGCCGTTGTTTGGCAGTTTCGAGTGCTTCAGGTATGGACATCTGGCTGTACTTCTTGTGTACTGATCTTTTCATTGCACCCCTTTGGAGCTCTGACAGTTGGCTCACTTCCCTCCTTGTTATCTTGATCTTAGCCTCTAACCGTCTTTTCCATGGTGGGTATTGGGTCTCATGATTGCTCTTATAGCCAAGCATCTCAAGGATCACTGATGCTGAGTTGTATATCAGCTCATTGGTTTCTGTTATGATGTTTGTAGGGATCGTTCTCAATGCCGCATTCACATCTTCAATTAGACTTTCTGTGGTGCTTCACTCAGCCGTTGTAATTGGCGTCGGGGTTGTCTGGTGTTCATTACGGCCACGATTCTCTCTCTCAGGTCAGTTGCTGCCTCGTTCATTACTGGGGCTACATACCCAGTCTCTGGGTGGGTAGTTAACTCCCCTCTGACCTGGCGTTCTGGCTCCTCCCCTTTGCCATAGCATTTGTGTTGTACCTCGTCAATCTCAAGTTGTGCCAGCAGTTGCCGTTTGCGGATGTTGGAATACTGAGCCACTAGTTGCTTAGCAGTTAGTGTTGACTGGGGATGTCGAAGTAACCATTCCTTCCACAGTCTTTGCATGTAGCCCCTCTGACTAGGGTTACTTGAGTAGTAGCATTCCAACAGATCCATGTTTTCACCTCTTGCCCATTTCCGGCTTGTTCCAGTAGCCCATTTTTCATCTAGGTGCTCTGGTTCCCAGCACCTGACGCAGACCTTGTTTGGCCGGGCGACGTATGAGCCGGCATGTCGTGCTTATCAGTGTCTCTCATGGTATGAGGTCGGCTATATAGCTCCAAGGGTCTTGCCTAAGGACCCACACTGACAGCTCAATTGACTGTTGTAACTTCAGCCCCAGCCTGGTGACTTACCCATTGAGCTATTCAGTCAGCTATACAGTCAGCTATGTATATATATATATATATTTTTTTTTTTTTTTTTGTGCAGTTTTTGGACCAATGGAGACTCAGATACTGATCTAGAAAGGAAAACTGAGGGAAGTGGGTGGTTAAATTTTCTGACATTCTTAATTTCAGCACTTGTTCATTTAGATTGTTTTTATTTATTGAGCGATAAAGAATCCCTATAATTGTGGGAACACTGTGCCTACTCAAGTCAAGTCTACTCAACAAACACAAGTCTTGTACTATTATCATGCTTGGCTCTCTAATGATAATTAACATAGGTGTTTTGTGGTTTCTGTAACCGCTGTGGCTTGTGACTAAATGAAAACTGTGGGAGAACAGGACGCTTATCACTACACAATAAAATCAGTGTTGGAAGTCTTCACATACCGTCCCTTTAAAATATTAGATGAATGGAGGAGGAACTAGGTGTAGCAATTCCTTTGGCTAAGCAAATGCTTCAGATTTGATTGTATAACTCTCCTTAATCCTTGTTTACACTTTTAAATCCTGCGGCTGACTGATCAAACTGGAGCTTGGCCTCACACGAGTCAGCTGTGACTCCATCGGCCCTTTGAGAAGACGCATGGAGACGGCAAAGTGTTTGACGAAAGAGGCTTTGGAGAGATTGTGGAAGGTGCTGGTGTAGCGTTATAGCCCATATCTGAAGATCCTTCTAAAGCAAGAATGGAGATAAGCAGCCTTGGATCGTGTGTTACTCTGTCTGTATTGAGCGTTTTGAGTTCCAATGCAACAAAACTGTACCTAGAAGCATCCCTGATTACTTTGGCTACTACAGCGTCTATTTTTATCCAGTGGAGGGTTATGTAATGCATACCTGACGAGTGCTGTAGACGCAGGAGACGATTAGGGAGGTCCACTTGGTGCCTTAGACAAAAAAGAATGTGACTAATCTCCTTTTGTAATGTGTGCTTTGTGAGGAATGGGAATCCCATTAACAAAGCCAGTCTGTCAGCTGCATACTGATCAGGACTCGTGCGATAATGAAGCTCCACGCACCATGTGGAAAATGAATTTTAAGGAAAAAAAATATGTGGGTAGAAAAAAGGTATGGGTAGGTGTATGATGTTGTTCATGTTATTCATTACTAATGTAATTTACTGTAGCAGCAAATCAATTAAATAACCTTCCTAGGTTTTTTCCCATTAAGAGTATTTCTATATTTTACTTTATTTTTTATTTCCTATATAATTTTCTAAATAGATAAACTGCCAATTATTATACTTAATACAGCCTGAATGACTGGATAAGCACCGGAAAAACAGGAGTCCTGAAGTCTATAGATTAATATTTCCATCATCTGTGGACCGATTAACTTTGTTCTGAAACTGTACTTTTAAAAGAAATTACAAAAAGAACATGAATTACATTTGTTTGTATTGCTGTCACAACAGATTTTTAAAAGTAAATAAAAAACAAAACCATGATTAATACTTTTTATAAGGGCATATTTATTTATGGTTTTGGGGTGTGTGTGTTATTTATATATATATATATACAGTTATATATATATATATTTTTTTTTTTTTTTTCAGTTCTTGGTTGTGTATTTATTTTGGATATTTCAAACACCTTGCAGTCCCAGTGTTGAGCATACTTTCTAAAATAAACTTTGAAAGGGGGCAATATTATATTAAACAACAATATTATCACATATCGCAGTGATTTCTGGGGCAGTTTATATTTGTTATTGTGACAGAACTGGCCTTCCACGCAACACTCGGCTTTGAAAAGTTTGGGACATTTATCTGATAGAGGAAATGACAAATTCTTCCGGATTTTAATAAACGCTGAAACTCAGTTCTGTATAACAGCTGTGACTTTAAGTGTACTGACTATTTTTTTTCTGCCTTTCTCTAATCAAATCTTTTTGTTTTTTCATTCAGGGACCCTGGAGCCCCACCTGTCTGCTCTGTTATGGATGGCCATGCTGGTGTCGCTGGCCATCGTCATCGTGTTGCCTCAGCCTCATGGCATCAGGGCGCTGATTGCGTCCACCATCCTGCGCCTGATCTTCTCTGTGGGCCTGGAGCCCACGCTGCTCCTGCTGGGCGGGTTTAATGTAAGTCTGCATCAACATGTTTATGAATGCGGATGTTTTCTGGTTGCGATTCATCCGTTTTTCTGAGTTACAAGAGCCGTTTGTTGGTTTTCCCAGCTTTGTAACAAGGTGATCTTCCTAATGAGCTTTGTTGGGAACCGAGGAACTTTCACGCGCGGATACAAGGCCATGATCATGGACGTGGAGTTCCTGTACCACCTGCTCTACTTGATTATCTGCTCACTGGGGGTCTTCGTCCACGTCTTCTTCTACAGCTTGCTGGTATTTGGTGGCACATGAAAATCACATCAGCTCAATAATAACAATGGAGCTAAAGACAAGTGAAGGAAACAAAAAGATGCCATACACTCATTTGTAAACGTTCCTCTTTTTCAGCTCTTCGATCTTGTTTACCGAGAAGAGACCTTACTGAACGTGATAAAGAGCGTCACTCGGAACGGGCGCTCCATAGTTCTGACAGCCGTGTTGGCCCTCATCCTTGTCTACCTCTTCTCGATTGTGGGATACATCTTCTTCAAGGACGACTTCATTTTGGCCGTCGACAGGATACCCAACAAAACTCTTGGTATGTTAAAGTATTGGCTGCCTCTCGTTCCACTGGAGGCATAAAAGCGTTTCTTGCCCTTCTTGACCCAAGTACTCATGGAATGATTTTCATCATTATCAAAACACCTTAATGAATAAATATCAATATAGCCAAGATGTACAATCAAAATTTCTTCACATTTTTGTCAATGTTGGTTTTGTGACCAACACTGCCTTAATAAAGTATTCTCACACCTTGAACTTTTTCAACCACAAACTTTAATGTTTGTGGGATTTTATGCGATAAACCAATATAAAGTAGTTTGTGACTATGAAAGGGAAGGTACATAATATTTGGTTTTATTTAGATTTTTCAGAAGAAATCTAAAAGTTGGACTTCCCCCTTTATATTCTGGTGAAATCCGGTCCAGCAGATTGCCTTTAGAAGTCATCTGACCATTACATCTGTAGATAATTTCAACTCACTATAAATTCAGCTGTTCTGTCAAAACCTCAGTTTGTTAGAGAACAAAGCAGCATCACGAAGCCCAAGGAACACAGCAGATAGGTTAAATATGGAGTGAATTTTAGTGAATATTTAGGGCATAAAACAATGTCCAGCTGACAGAGCCCCTAAGGGCTTTGTTATATTGGAAGAAAAGACTAAATATACACTCATACCAACAAGGTATGAGTGTAGAATGACGCACATTGGCGTTTTATAATGCTTTGCTCGTAGTCCTGATCTTAATCTGTGGCAGGTCTTCTGCAGCAGAAGATTGATCTACGAATGATTGACTTTGGTACAGAATACCAAACTCCGATCCGTGTTGAGCCAGTCACGCTATTCAGATTTTTCTTTAACACCTTGTATCATTTTCCCATCACCTCACATTAAGAACTACTTGTGGAATTGTGAAGTGTAGGTCTATCACTTCAACCAAAATAAAATATATCACAGTTTGTGGTTGGAACATGACAAAATGTAAAAAAAAATTAATTAATTTAGGGGCCTCAGTTCTTCTACAATGCATTGTGCAAATACAGTATATGTGCGTGTGACTCTTTGTGCATGTGCATAATGCTGCATGTTCTTTTGCTGAGCAGAACATGGAGCCAGCATGATTGGAGAGTTCTTCTCGGGCGGAGCGTGCCAGAAGGAAAATGGAGAAAACTGCTCGACAGAAGCTGTCATGGATGGTACGTTGAAGAAAGCGAAGAGTGAAAGTATGAACATGTTGGAGGGAGGATGTTAAGGTTCAAGGCTTCTGTTAGGTCTGAAGCCACGTGTTGGTGCATGCATGAGGTTCCAGGCTGTTGGTGTGCAACTCTGCTTCTGGCTTGTATGTTTGTTTTAAGATGGCTCTGTGTTTTCCTGAGTCACCAAAATCAGCACAGCTGAACAAATCACAAGATTTACTCAGACTGAGCCACCTGGTGAATTGTCAGGGGGTTTGGACCCCTCGTGCTGTGGAAGAGGGGTCGACGAGCCTAAGAGCCGATATACTCAGGCCTGAGGTGAAAAGGTCAGGGATTAAAAACAATCAGGTACAAGTGGATTGAAGGATCCATCCAGTGATGGCACAGAAAGTCTCCAACTCCAAACAATAAGTCTTTGGAAGCGACTAATCTTGATGGGAAAAACCACCATTCATTCATGAACACATTCAGCAGCTTAAAACCGATCAGTCAGCCATATCCAATCCCCAAATTGCTTGACCCCTGACCTCGCCTAAGCTTCCAAAACCCTTCATCACTGTTCAAGTATGGGATCGTTTTTGTCGCTAATTGGAGAAAATCCTATACTTAAGTTCTCACAGGGCCAGCTGTAAAAGTATGGAATTAGTGATCCATTATTTCTGACTTCAACAAAGTTATGCAACGTCAAGTCATAAAAATATATTAATTAGGCAACGTTGTTATATGCCACATCCCCACACAGCTCATTGAAAGGACTGCACAGTGGTTTGTCTTACCCGTGTCATCGTCTTTGTATGACTTTACTAACCGCAAGCTTGTTTTTGAGAAAAAGTTTAAAGATTTTTGCTCATTTAGCTGCATCTGTTTCCAGAACTTCCCTCTTTTACTTTTCTGTGCTTCTCTCACTCTTCCTACTTTCTATCTTTTAAACAATACCGACCGAGAGCATTGACGTGTTGCCCAGGATGCGTCTCTGGAAAGAAAAAAACAAGGGGGGGAAATGGCCAGTGGAGGACTATTGTGACTTTATGCTCCAGAACAGAGCATAATCTATCTTTATGTTTATGTAATATATAACAAAAGACTGACATGAAGCAGTTCTTCCAATCCAGCAGTACTTGCTTAGTTTTGAACTCAAAGCAAAATAGAGTCCAAGCAACGGCCAAGTCACCTACTAGTTACAGTCATTACAACCTGTGCTGCTTTTCAACACACCACCGCTAAAGCAGCAGTGGACATGATCAACCCAGTGTCATGATTGCACACAGGCCTGATTTAAATAATTATAATAAAATTACTCAATGGATATGATTTCAAATGTAATTGAGTAAAATACTTTACTCAAAACATACTAAAATAAAAGTTTAGGTTTTGTAAACTTCTTAAAAAAAGAACAAAGTATAGACAGACAAATTATACTTAATCACAGTAACGCGAGAAAAAGTATCTACTCATAAATTCATAACTGGAATTAGCTGATCTTCAGCTTTATCTTCTGTGATGGGATGAAGAAGTTGTATCCTCAGAAATTTTACGTTTCTTCACTTGCTGGTAGATCCCGGTGACAACACTCGTCAGTGCAGATGTACTGAATAGTGACAGTCTGAATATATTCAAAGAATGTTCTTTTAATATGCTATCTGAGCTAATCTCCCATTCAAGACGCTAAAGACTGTATAAAATCCTCTTTGCAGTCATTTTGGTCTGTTTCAAAATCATGAAACCAGATACAACTTTCTCACACACTTATGTAATGTTTGCTTGGCTTGGCTTGTATTTTAAGAGAAATCCGCAGTTATCCATGGGTCAAAGCTAGAAAATCGTTCACATATGAGATTAATGAATCCAGTTTGGTTCCAGGTCTGCTCAAAATGACCATAACCCTATATGTTTAGAGATTTATCGATAAAAACAATGTCTCTACTCCAGCAGAGCAACTTTGGCATTTAGCCGCAGTCGGCAGGTATCTGAAAACCTTACATTTTCTTTTCGTAGCTCCTGTTGCTGTCCAGCCGTCGGTGGTGATTGAGGACAAGGAGCGAACATGTGACTCCTTACTCATGTGCATTGTCACAGTACTGAGTCACGGCCTGCGGAGTGGAGGAGGTGTTGGGGACGTCCTGCGCAAGCCATCCAAAGAGGTACGGAGTAAACAAACAAGGCAACAAAGAAATCATGCGGAAGCTTCTGAGAGGGTGATCAAATTAAGATTTACTTGGAAGCACGAATGTGCATTTTTTTAGCTCTTTTTTTTTGTCACATTGCTTTCTTTTCCAACAGAAAATGGCAGCACACAGCACACATGACGTGAATTCTTGCCCGTTTTCCTGCCTCACAGCCAGATTGAATCAAGTTGAATTGAATTAAAGTAATTGGAGAAAAGTGAGAGGTCTTAAAAGTTGCATTTATGAACTAACAAGACCATCAAGCTGTTAATTTTGCCCTTCTTCAAAAAGCATGTAACAAATCTGACCCAGTAAGTGCACATTGACTAGTTTATTTTCTGAGAAATGCTGTAAGGACTGCCCTCTGCATAAAGAAGCTCTTTCTGAGCGCACCGCTGAAAGGTCAAAGCGGCCGCAATGAAGACTCTTGTAACGTCCTGCATTCCAGAAATGACAATAAAGTTATCTCATGAGGGAGGAAGACAGGCTTGTGCTCAATCACAGAATGCCTTAGATCTTCAGTATAACGTAAAGAATGAGGGAGTGAACTCAAACTTAGATAAACTTGGATGAGATTTTTTTTCCATGATAAAAAAAATGCAGCAGGACAGAGGCCTATATTCACCGAAGCACACTTATGATTAATATTATGCTATATAATTACAGCATAATGGGAACAAATATATCTATTAAATACTCGTGTTTAACCCTGAAGTGAGGAATGCTCTGGCCTTACCTTAATACATATTTTGAACACACAGGTTTACCACAAAAAGCTAGGTTGCTGTGGTTTTTGTGGACATGTTGAAAAATTCAACCTGAATTTACATGTAGCTGCTACACATGTGCAAAGCTGCCACAGCAACAACTTACAAGTTTCTAAAATTTTGAAGCAAAGACCTGCCAATAGTCTATTCCATGCTGTGCTATGCTGAACATACTATGTTGACATGCTCACTGCTTGAAACTGAAAGTAAAACTGACATCATATCCTATTTTTAAATTAAAGACCTCAGTTATAGCTACAGTATGTAACTTTTATTAAAAAAACTACATTTTTTATTACAAATTTGTTAAAATTATATTTATGTTGTGACAGCATAAGAAAGATAATCTGTAAAAAAAATTAATTAAGCTCCTGTGCCTTCTCCCAGTCCTCCCAGTACTAACTGCAGAAACAACTCAGTCAGAAACGACCAATCAGGAGGAGGGTTTAACGTTCTCAATCATGCTCACCCACTCCCGCTTACTCTCTGCTGGTTTAAGACAACCTGCTACAAATGCTAAAGCTAGCTAGCACAGCCACCGACAACAGTAGATAAATGGTTTTCCTGTAACAACGAGTTGTCTCTCCACCATTAGCACATTTAGCCGTGTACAAGAAGTTGATAGGTAGCGCTAAGACCCTCCCCCTGTCTCTGATTGGTTGTTTTGTCCAGAATTAGTTCATTTTTGCAGATTGCAATTGTAGCACGAAGACCTCAATTTTATTTTATTTATGTATTTTTTAACAGATTATCTGTCTCATATAAAACTGTCACAACATGGCGACAGTTTTAATAAATTTAAAGGTGCAGTATGAAGCTTTAAAGGTTCAGTCTTATGCAGAGAGAGTCTTCTATCAGTCTCCTGTGTTCATTTCATTCATGATTTATTACTAATCCTAACCCACCCAGAGGTAGTTTATGGATACACTTTCCAGTGGGGACACAATGGTTCGATGCAACAGTAGATAAAAATGAATCTTGTGATATTTCAAAGCTTCTCAAAGCAATGCCATAGCAAATGTGCTCTATAATCAAAGTTAAAGGCAGTCCAACAAAATATTAGTGTGTGTCCTTTTTTCTTTTTTTTTGTCGCAACTTTTTTTGGTCAGGCAGTGTATATGCATACATTTGTCACTGGCTTCTCAGTTCTCTGTTTTTTTCTCTCTCTGTTTCAACTGTTGTAGAAGCAGACTTCTCGGGTGTTATCTTGTATGATCTGTCCTCTCCTCTATTTTTATGCCTTTGTTTCATATCTAGCTTTCTTTCTCACCTTTTTCCATCTATGTGTTCATTCCATTTAAAATAAACTTGAAGCAATTTCTAACAAAGTATAATTATATATGTGTATACATACATATATATATATCAATTATTTATAAATACATGATTTTCTTTCACAGATGGTAAGTTGATTCCATAAATAAGGGGAAAACAATGAGATGATGAAATCAGAACAAAACTAATGGACCAAAAAAATGTTTACTCACTTCCTTACATTTAGACCCACATAGCAATAATCTCTTTTTAAAATAATTTTTGGCACTAGTGGCCTTTATTCAACAATATTCCCTAAAGCAATGGTTCCCAAACCTTTTCTCCTGCCCCCCCCCACCCCCCTGTGCATTACCAAAATGGAGAGGCTACCTGGTTGAATGGTGTGTGTGGTGGGTGATTGACTTATTTTGGGGGCAAAATGAATTGGAAGTAGTTGAACATAGACAACATTGTCAGTAGCCTAGAGGCTACATGTTAAGCTTAAGGTGCTGTGTTGATATTAGCTAGTCATCATTTAGCTAACATTACCTGCATCCCAGTGACGTGCGGTTAGGGGAGGCACCTGTCATCGTGGAAAAATAATATATAATGATGAAATAATTTATATAGCTATTTTCACCCTGTGGTTTGTACTAAAAAGTACCTATTTTTCATTTAACTTAACAATTTTGGATGATTTTTTTCTTCAAAATTGCTAAATGTTTGCAGTTTCCCATTAAATGCTCGGAAGCGAAGCCGGTGATGCAGCAGTGAGCTGTAGCGACCAGAACAGATTTGAGGTGAGGCAGACAGTTCTTTTGCCTGAAGGCAGGGGGGACTCATGATCCCAGACATTATGATTCCACAGTTGCAGAGCAAGAGACGGTAACAGCGAGCTAGCAGCTAGCCATACAGTAAAGTCAAGTTTTCTCCTCTTACCACAGCAATCACTAATTATAATCTCAAAGTAATCATTAAGCCTAAAACCATACTACTGACTGCAACAAAATGTCTGAGGGTTTATTTTTTGTGGCGTTGTTGTCAGTTGCTATGGCAACGAGTCTGCTTGTAGCTGCACTGATACAGAGAGTGAGCGAGACATGGTTTTGAGTTGCTCTTTAACAATTTTCCCCTTTGCTGTGGAGCAGGCAGCACGGCTATGGATGGCATATAAAGGAATAACCTTTTAGCCCTCCAGCATTGTCCGCATGCGCAAAATGTTCTGTAAACAATAACTTGCATGGGGTCTAGATTTGTAAATCTGATTATGATTAAGTCAGTGCCTCACCAGCTTTGAACCTCACCGCACGTCACTGCTGCGTCCAACAGCTTTAACTCAACTCAGTCAGTTTGTTTGGAGGAAAAACTGTGGAAAGTTCTTTGTGTTTTTGCTGCCATGATTCTAACAAACCTGAGTGCAGCAGCAGCAGGTCACCTTCACTGCCGCACAGGTGTAAACCCAGCACGAGCGTCGTAGCGCTCATGTTGTGTTTAAATGCGGCTCGGAAAAGCAGGTTACCAAATGTTAACAACGGACTAAACAGTGCAGAAGCACTTATCTGCACTTTTGGCCCCTTCTGTATCAAATTGACATGGGAATAACAGAAAGTTGGTCATTCTAAGGGAAAACCCCAGCACATGCAGTGCTCATCGTTGTTGTTTTTTTTTCATTCATCCAGACGTCTTCCCGCGCTCTCCCTGCAATGTCATAGCAACCCCCCTAGGGGCGTGCCCCACAGTTTGGGAACCTCTGCCCTAAAGGAAGGGGGTACAGTTGCAGAGGACATTTGCTCTGTAGCCACCTGAAGCCCCGTAGCAAAAATGTTGATCACCAAAGCAAACAAGAAGAGCCTTGGAGCCGATCTTTGATGCAGTCTCGTCAACACCTTGAACTCCTTTTGTCACTCCTACAGCACACCTCACTGCTGTCCAACAGCTCTCATTCACATCCTTCACCAGTCTAACATACTTCCCTGCCACTCCAGACCTCCTCATCCAATATTAGTTTCTCTGTCGACTCCCTGTCGTACGCTTTGGCCTTCTCTGTACTTGTCCATCAGCATCCTCAAAGCAAAAATTACATCTGTAGTACTCTTTCTTGGCATGAAACCTCCCTTCTGCTCACAAATGCTAACCTAAGCCTACATCCCACTGCTCTTTACTCTGCATCTTTATTCCTTTTCCTTTCAGATGAGGGAGAAGATGCCTTTCCTCAGGCATCTTCACACTCTTCAAGATCTTGTGGAACAACCAAGTTAAAAACTCTACCTCCACCTCTCCTAGACACTTCCATATCTCCACCAGTGTGTCATTAGGACCAACTTCCTTTCCCCTCCTCATCCTCTCCAAACTTTCCTCACGTCAACCTTACTAATCTTATCTACTTCTACTCTACATTTTCTCTCATTTTCCTCAGTCATCGAAGTACTGGTCAGTACGTTTCCATTCCCACCCTTAATCACCCTCACCTACTGCACTTCTTTGTATCTCTATCTCTCTACCTCAGCAGATAGATGCAACTCATTCTCTCCCTTCTTATGGTCCAACCTATCTTCATACGCCCTTTGTTTGACCTTTGCCACGTTTACCTTTAGTATATGTATATGCTTCTGGACTTTTCCATTCCCACACCACGTCTCCTTCTCTACTTTATTCCATCCAGATGACACACCAGCTATCCTCCCACCTGTCTCCCTTATCAGATTAGCTGTGGCTGTCCAGTCATCTGGGAGCAACTCCTGACCAAGAACATGTTTCAACTCCTCCCTAAAAAACCCACAACACTCTCCTTTTTTTCAGTTTCCACCACCTGGGTCTTTGTTCTGCATACTTTCTGAAATTTAATGGAAATCCATTGTAAAAACTGACAGAATATTTCCACTGAGAGTGAAATCAGCTCAAAGCTCATGGTGCTTCACTTGTTTTCTTCCCCCGTCTCCCTCAGGAACCTTTGTTTGCAGCCAGAGTCATCTATGACCTGCTTTTCTTCTTCATGGTCATCATCATTGTCCTCAACCTCATCTTTGGTGTCATCATCGATACGTTTGCCGACTTGAGGAGCGAAAAGCAGAAGAAAGAGGAAATCCTAAAGACGACATGTTTCATTTGTGGTGGGTAAATTAAGTATTTTAAAAATACAGTGTAATTGGAAAATAAATGCAAATGTTAGGTTTCCCTTGTTTTTGTTTTTGTTTCTGCAGCCAGTTCTCTGACCAGACTTTACTTTTGGTGGTTTAGGGATTTTATTGCTGCCTCTTTTTTTTGTCTCTTTTTACAATCATTGTCATGCAAAAGTTGTAATTGTTGCAAAACAACAAAAACAAAACAAACAGATGTCTTTCAGTTCCAGTTACATCAAAGCTGCAATAGATACCCGACGTGTTCCATGAAGCTTTAGTCGAGCGGCAGGCGTAAGCTTTATGGCTCTCAGTCAAAATTAATACAAGCCATGTGAGTGGTCTGCTCTGAGTCTGCCCTGAGTGTGAGCGTGCCACTGCTCTGCAGCAGATTCACATCAGGGTTGCTTGCAAAATGGGGGCTGTTTTTTCTCTGTAAAAAAAATACCCAACGCCTCCTCTTCCCAGAATGAATGTTTAGTCACGGAAGGTGCTGCTGTGGAGGAGGAGTGTTTCTTCCTGTTGCCATATGAGGCTTGACCACGTTCAACTGTACACACGCTGCAGTCACTGGCCCAGACAGTCACTTGTTGACATTTTGCAGTGAATAATCCCTGCTCCTTGGGCTGGGCGACACTGTGAAGCCTTCTTTTTTTTTCTTCTTTTTTTTGTAAAGGGATTGCAAGAACACCAGTGGATTACTGGGATTTATTGTAACAGAAAACATAAAAAAAAAAAAAAACATTGTCACCTCTGACGTTTTTTGTGTCCATTCCCCGCATCATCATGTTTCCTCTTATTTTCTCAGTCGCCCCCATTTAGGTCACAAGCACAATTATGTAATCCTCTAATAAGGCGTATTTCATCACTTTTTTCCCAAGAATTGAGAAGAAACGTGTGTAATGTTTATTTTGGGTGTGTGTGTTTGTGTGTATGCGTGGGTGGTGGTCTTGCATTCTTTCCTTTTTAGGTCTGGAGAGGGATAAGTTCGACAATAAGACGGTTACTTTTGAAGAACACATCAAGGTGGAGCACAACATGTGGCACTACTTGTTCTTCATCGTCCTGGTGAAGGTGAAGGACTCCACGGAGTTCACGGGGCCCGAAAGCTACGTGGCTGAGATGATCCGGGTAAGGATGATGTCCTGCACAAACGAGGGCTTCCACACAAAAACCATTCATTCATTTATTTTTTCTTGTAAGGTAAATTGTAGAATTAATTGAGAAACTTCATGTCCAGTCGCAAACATTTTTCAGATTTATTTGCAAAGTCTTGGAATTTTTTTATTTTTATTTTTTATTATTCTTCGAGGAGTAACCAAAACCTTTTTCATATATATTCCCAGTTTTGGCAAAAAAACTTGCTCGACCATTGTTTGCCTTTTTCCCCCCCCATTTCCTTCATTTACAGATTAAAATGAACATCACGTGTTAACATAAACCAAAGTTTTAAATGAAAAGGAGTAGCTTGGAGAAAAAAAACAAATCTCAAAAACCCTCAAGTCAATTTACTTTACCATGAGCAACCACCTGTTTTAGCACAAAATAAGCAGTGTGTGTATAAAGATAATAATAAAAAAAGACATTATCTTTGCAATGATACGGCACTCTGTTGAGTCAATATAATTCATTATACCTAAAATGAATATTATATTTTATTTATTTCATAAAAGTAAAAATAGATCTTTTCTCTTTGCTTTCATTTGACTGTTCCACAGATTTGTTCCATAAACCGATCATTTTGATAGACTATAAAAGTAATAGGGGCAGTAATTCTAACAATAATTTGTCATCCCTGGTATTTTATTTTCAAGCGTTATTTTCCATTGCATGTATTCCTTTCTCAACAACCCACCAACAAAATCCTGATAAAATGCAACAATAACCTCGTGCTTGTGACGAAGCGTTGCATGCTTGTTTTTTTTTGCACCGTGTATCTTTAAAGCGCGGCGTCTCACATTTTCAAACACTAAAAATAGACGATGGTGGAACTTTGCCCTTAAGAGTAAGAACCAAGAAAGATTCATTTTGATTGTCGCAACCGAGTCGTAAACCTTTAGAAAACATTTCAACTGCCAAAGGAAAGCCCCACTTTGTGAAGTGGTTGCTTCATTGACGCACTCGCACTGCTGTCAGCTTCTGACGGTTTCTTATTAGATTTAGCTCACTCTCTTCCCCTTTTTCTCTTGATCTGCTGCAGTCTTGTGAGGAACCACCTGATTTCAGGATACCCTCTCCCCTCCCCCCCCACCACCACCATCACCATCACTTCCCTCTCATTAACTCTGCACCATGTTGAGCCAAACTCGGATTGTCAAGCGTGCATTTTGAAGAGCAGCTTTCAGGCTTAGCAGGGAAAGACCCGTTGATCTGTCAGGTGACCCGTTCTTCCTCAGCACTCGGTCTCAGGTCCAACTCAGATGTTTGCTGCGCTGCTTTTTCATCATCTTGTCTGAAAGCAGCTTTTAAGAAATGACCTGCAACTTTTATCTTTCATTTATTCTAAAATCATAAGTGGGCTCATTCTGTTGGCACAAAAACACAATTTTGGGTTTAGGTTTCCTGTATAAAGGAATGAGAACCAGAACTGCATTGAACATGTGCTTTATATTTTTATTAATTGGCCCATATATTATTGGAAGAAACTGCTGAGAGAGATTCTGAAGTATTTTAGTTAAATACTCTTTTTCTGTTGAATAAGTAAAAAAAAAATAAAATAAAACTCTACTTCCAACTATTGCAGATATCAATAAGTAAAATGTCTGCAGACGAACTGTTTAAACCCGGCCAGTTAACGGTTTCAGCTCTACTGCTGCAAGACTTCCTTAGAAAAAACTACTTTACTAAGTTTATCTGGGTGGTTTGTAGATAGAAACAAAATGAAACATAGAGTTCACATATGAACATGTAATCTGCTTTGAATGTTTGAATAAAGCTGCAGATCTTGTATTCAAATTAAAATGTCTAAAATCACACTCTTGAGCTTTAGAGATGATGGTTTCCTATTAATATCTTGTTACACTGTTTTTAGCTCTGCAGTAGAAAGCAGATAAACGCTCACTATACAAAGACACTGTTTTGTCTATTTTTTCAGACAAAGCATTACTTTTGGTTTTACTTGCTAAATAAAACTAATACTAGCAATTATTTTAAATTTATTTTTGCAACTTGCCTATTATTTCCTATTATTATTAGTTAGGTGTGCACCAGTGCATCTGCCCCAATTTCCTTTATTTTGGAAGGTCAGTGATCGGCTGATATTTACTTGTGAAGCCGATCTTATCTGTCTCAACGGAGGTCTAAAAATCAGCCACTGTCCTCTTCTGCTTTCCTTTTGGAGAGGTTTGACTGTTAGCCCCACCCACCAGGTCATTTCCACACATTTCCAGTTAACAATAGTCACCCCACTGTTGCCAGCTCAGCAACTTTCTTGCTACATTTACCAGCAACAAAATCTATATCAGCCAAAATCTGAATCGGCAGGTCAGACATTTTAAAGATTGGTATTCGGAGATCAGCCAAAAAACTGCAATTGTTGCACCAGTTTTATTAATATTGCCTCCAAAGTCTGAATTTACGCACATGTCCTTAGTTGCGCTGCAGTTAAACAGTATGAGTTGGGTGAAGTATTTTGGGAATCCTTCCATAAGAGTCTTACTATGGCTTGCTGGAAGTCTGGCCCATTCCTCATCCTGAACTGGAGTAAATGTGTGACTGTCTACCTCACATATACCTTTTCATTCTGCCCACAGATTTGTCTAGGAAGGTGAAATCAGGACATCTACTGGATATTAACCATTTAAACCACTCTGTCACAAATTTGTTGCCAGGCCCAGAGTCAGTGTGCAAACTCTTTGATGTTTCAGTATTTCCTCCTGTTGTTCTTTTCTTATGGTGTCTGATTTGTGATGTGCACCAAAGCTTCCTGTAACAAAACACTCCCAGTAAATGACCCTTTTGCCTTTCCATATTTCACAGTAGGGATTGTGTTATCTAGCTCCAAGTTTCCCACTTTTTCCTTCAAATGTAATAACGGTTTTTCTTCAGCATCATATCAAAACAAGTTTTCAAAGTTAGCGTAAGTGCAGGTCAAACTGAAGTCTCTCTGTTTCCGTAACTTAAGAAATATTAGTAATGCTGTCTGGTTTTAAAAAATGGCTCCCAATTAACAATGGCTTATGCCTTTGAACACAGATATATCATATAAAATATAATTTTTATGCCGAAACACATTTTCCATCCACTTCTCAGAATCGGTAGATGCTTTTGTCGAGGATTTCTCTGCTTTCTGCAAAAACAACGAGCTTGATAAGAAATGATCCAAACACAACTTTATATTAACGCTTAGCGCTACGGCTAACTTTAATCAAAGGAAGTGTTGGGAGTAGCCCACACCCTGAATGCCTATATGCATAACCACATTAGCTAGGCATTTGGCATGCTCTGCAAAAACTTTCCAGAAGACTTTTATTTCCCCCCACGCAACAATAAATCATGCAATAAACTGCCGCACCCCCACCTCCACAAAAAAAACGTATGTTTAATATTTTAAAAGACAAACAAAAACCTTAATCTGGTTAAAAGAAAAATTTGCATTTAATATGCAACCAGAAACCAAATATTAATAAAAAATATATGCTTTTTATTAATATATATATATATTATATTATATATTATATTGACTTTTCTTTTGCTCCTTTTTTTTTTTTTGCGTACATCCATTCCTATCGGTATAGTAGTCACATTCACCAGAAATGTGTTAGACAAGGCAGCCTTTTTCAATCTGTACAGCCTCTCTCCCACCGCGTTTCGCTTTTTTTGATGTGACTGTAAGGTGGAAGAAGCGATAAAACAGAAGGGGGTGTACAAGGCAAACTACTCCAACAATGACTGGGACTGACGTCAATGATGGAGGGCTCTGGGTGAAATGTCACATCTAAGATGTAAAAAGATGATGCATGGTTCACACTCATTGCTCTAATTCTTATTTTGTCTGACACCGAAAGACGCCTCTGCTCTTTTGAGGTGCTTCCCAATGTCTGGTCATAAAAATAAAGTGGAAAATCTTCCTGTTTTTGAAGGTGAAAAAAAAAAACGGAAGGGGAAAACAATCAAGCTTGTTCTTTTTTTTCCTGTTTTTCGGACTTGTAATTTATGAGGTTTTTTTTTTGGTTTTGTTTTGTTTTGGACATATTTGAATATTTGCAGGGTGAGTGGGCTGCGTCAGGTGTCTCTGTGGCATGACTGTGACGTTTTCTGTTGCTGTTTTAACCACACAGCATCCTGTTTCTCAGTGACGGCTCGTGCGGTTTTAATAATGAAAAATGTACTTCCGTCATTTCCATTGAACCTGCGTGTTGTAGAGTCTTAATTTGTGCCTGCACTTATCAGTTTACTGGAAGCGCTTTCATTTATAAACACTGGAAATGGAAAGAGAGTTGAACTGCAGGTGATAAAGTCGTCAAACATGTTTTTTCTTTTGTTTTTTTTTTTGATTGGGAGGCAAATGGGGGGCGTCAACTCAAGCAGATTTCACAAGGCATTAATGGCCTTTGTCATAGTTTAGAATGTTTGAGTTTGTTTTGTGTTAGACCTCTAAAAACACTTCAAAAAATGGGGAAAAAATTGGGGTTTTATCAAAAAAATTGATGAATTAACAGATTTCAGTGTGGGTGCATGTTATACTGAAGCAACACATTATTTGGTTAAAACCTTGGCATTTAGCTTGAACTAAATGGTTTTTAGTGAAAATATGAAAGGCAGTTTTAAGGATATACAGTACATGTAAAATATGCAACTCAAAATGATTTTACAACAGGCATGCACTGTTTTTGTATTATTTATGAAGAACTGGTGGAAGGAAAATGGCACAAACTGATTCTGAAGTGGATAAGTTAACCTTTTGGTATAGGGAATTTAAAAATATATTTCTGTAATATCCCTCCTTTGCCATGTCGCATCTTATTTAAATGGAGGCTAATGGTTGAAGTGATGTATTCATTCATGAGACAAAACGATGAACAACTTTGGGTTTGTGAGAATATTTCTTGCAGTACTTTTAGGAAAATGAAGAACTTCCATTTTTTTCTGTTTTCTTAAAAAGAGTAAAGCTTTCACAAATCAGAAAACTGTGTTTTAAAGAATCTCTAAGTGTAGGTTTCACCAGTCATTATGTTGTGTTTTTCTCTAATGATAACAAAAATGTTCTGTGGAATTATTATACTGTTAAGTTATTAATTAAGATCATTTTAATAATATTAGATTCTGGACCAGAGATGAGCAAGTGCAGTTCAGACTCATAAAATAACTTTTAATTTAGGAAATGCAAACTGTTAGCCAGTCATGGTGTTCTCACAGTGTCTATAAATTGTTTCTGAATAATTTATTTTTTGTTAAAGACGTATTCTGCCATATAATCAGTTTAAAAGTGGTGGAAGCTTCAAAAATGTTTTTGGAAACTCATGCAACTTCAAACAGTCTTCATTAAACACAGTAAGCTATAAAAAGATCCAGTTCCTCTCATCCTTCAAAAGAAGAGTCTCAAACAGTAATACTTAACTTACACCTATTAACTAGACAAAGTCATATATTGACACCAATTTGATGGGACACAGGTGAGATTGGCACCTAAGTAAATATACCATTTTACATATCAAGAAATCTCATGTTATGGTAACCGTTGTGGACACGCCTTAATATTTCAATAAATGAACTTTTATCCAATAAAAAAAATTATTGCCAATTAAGTTAACGTAAAAGCAAATATATGATGCTGTCTTTTGCACAGAGGTCTCAATTGTTAAACAGATATAGACAATTATGGGCAACATGGGCAGTTTCCCAGAGCATCATCAGAAAGGGGTAGGGCACCAAAGAACTACAAAATAAAACATATCTGTCAGTTGTCCCCTGAACAAGTTTGGTACTACTTGAATACATGTGTAGTGGAATAAGTGCTCAGAGACTACATTACCTGCTCTTTGATGCAAAAAAAAATCTGTTAAATGATAATTGTTCGCATTTTAATTGGTTGGGATGCGGCAGAAGAAGGACAGTATTTCTGCAAGAAGCACAACTGCGTGCATATTTATATTTCAAGCTTGCAAGGTTGGGCACAGTGATTAATCACAGTGATTAATCACAATTAAGCACAGTGCCAGAGGGTGATTAATTTGATGACAATTTTTTAATCGATTGACAGCCCTACTTTAAGCCAAAACCTGCCAGGGTATGACTAATTTTCAACATAACTGTATCAACTCTTAGACATGTAATGGCTGTATAAGAACAACAGTTCATCAACTGAACTTACACACATCAAGATCTGTGTATTTGCTCGGTTTGCTTCCCTCTTTGGTATTCACCAGCACAAGAAAGTGAATTTCATGACATTCCAATCTTGAAAAGAAGCCCCAGTAACAATGTAAAAGAGGATTTGAATTAACGCAAAGCTTTTGCATTAGCAAGTCAAGTGAAGAATGTTCCTGAAGCTGTCATGGTCTCCTCTCACCAAAGGTTATGGCTCATGTCTGTTTGCAGTTTCCTGATGGTTTACCACCACATACAAACCACTATGAGCTCACAAGAGGAGAAGTTACTAGGAGAAATAAACACGGCTTGTATTCTGGTCTGTTACTCTTTTAAGTTTTTGCATCATCATCCTGTGACTAAAGAGAAGCAAATTTAGGAAACAGTCCAAAAAAACCCATTCAGGTTTTTAAATGGGTTTAAAACTGTACAATTATTTGAGTTAAGAAGCACATTTCAAAAACAAGGCAGTTCAAGCTGCTATATATGATGGAAACATTCAATTAGCAAACAAAGCAAATAAAAATGAGACATTACTTTACAGTGGCAGAATAAAGAGAAGTAATAAAGTTGTGATTCAGACCAGAATTAGACAATTTTCAAGTATTAATCAAAGACAACTTCAGACAGTCGTGAAGGTTAATACAACAGCAACAAATCTTTTGATGCTAAACAATTGAGTGAATTATAAACTAACAGTATTTTAAAGTCTGTTCTGTGAGTTAGAGAGCCAGTGGGAGGACTTTAGAACTGGGGTCATGTGCTCTATGTCCCTGGTTTTAGAGAGTTTAGTGAGAATTTGAGAAGCAGCGTTCTTTGGTTTTTTATTTTATGCAGACTTGTGAAAACACTTGCAGTAATCAATGCAACTAAAGACAAACGCTTGGCTCTAGATCTTGTTTGGAAACTATTCCTTAATTATAGAAATGTTCTCCAGGTGGTAGAAGAATGACTTTGCAATTGTCTTTATGCGTCTCCAAAGGTTCAGGTTTGAGTCAATCACAATACCCAGTTTTCTGTCCTGATCAGTAGTTTCTAGCCGTGCCAATCGTTCCTCTTTAGGTCCAACGATAATAACTCCAGTTTTACTTCTATTCAACTGAAAAGATTTACAGCACACCCATGCACTGATTTGCTCTTCCTGTCTGCTCCATGCTTGAATGGGTCTGTGGTCACCTAACATTGATATTGTAATGTAAAAGCTGTGCATCATCTGCGTAGGTATGGCAACTAATCTCATTACTTGCTATAATCTGTCCTGGGGGAGCTAGCTTAGATTATAACCAGCATCTCAAGTTTATGTGATGTTATATAATCTGATCTGGCAAGGTTCAGGTATTTCACATGCTTTGAGATTAAAATGGGAAAATGTGAAGGAGTCTTTAGTAGTGTTTATAAAAAGTATAAATGTTATTTGTGAAAAAGAATCATAAATCCATCCATGCTTTTATAGGGTCAGTTTTTCTTCCAAGCTCACAGGCTGTTGGGTAACATTTTAAAGTAGTTGTGATTAAAAAATTTTTCTTTCTGAAAGTCTTTCATAGATTTGGCTGCTTTTGCCACCCTTGTTCTAATCTTTGATCACTTTTAGACATTTTTGTTGGTGAAGTCTCTTAAACTCTTACTTATTAATAGTTATTCATAAATAATAAATAATGAATAGTTATTCATTATGATGGATAACTATGAATCATAATGAATAGTTATTCATTATGATTAATAACTATTCATTACTTATGTATAAGTAATGAATAGTTGCTTATGAATAACTAAGTAACTATTCATTACTTAATTATTCAGTAATGAATAGTTACTGAATTGTTGAGTTTAACAGATAACTTGGCAAACAACCAAATGTAAATTGGAACTTTTGACCTCCTTGTTTTACTAGCAGCATGTCTCTAACACACTTTGTACCTGTTTTGTTTTTTCCTATAGTTGTTTTTTTTTTAGATAAATCAGGAGGACAACAAGTCTGAGTGACCAAAAAAAGGTATTTTGGCATCAGCAGGGTAGTTCCTGAAATATTTTGTCTGAATCTGGTCACAAAGTAGAACTGAAGGGTCCTGTCTTTTTCTGATTCTGTGTCAAGTCTTTGCTGGATTTCTTCTTTTCTTGTTTCTTAAAATGGGAATTTAGATGCAGTTTCTCTGATTTGATGATTAGATAAGAATAAGATCTACAGGAACCCTGGAAAACTACTGACTGAAGGTTAGAAAGAGTTGAGGAAGGGAAAAATCTAAAACCATAGCAACGCACGTCCCAAACTCTCTCCTCTTCACTAAGGGGATTTTATATCCCTCCAGCTTCACCTGTACCTTTTGAATCCTATGATCCTGCTAAAACATTTACAAAGTTGGCGGCTGCATATAAAATAACAATTTGAAGCATAAATTTGTTGTCAGGTACTTTGAAGGAGATGCTCTTTTTATATTGCTGCACCTAAAGTTACTCAACTGTAACTGCATATTAGGGTTCTTGGCAAAACTCCAAATTGTCTAAGATAAAAATTCACACAAAAAAAAAGCAGTTTGAAAAACTAATCGTTTGAAGCTTTGTCCAATGTAAGCACCAAATCCTACTTTTATCACAGAAATCTCCAAAATATCAAACCTCTGAAGCAAAATTCTTTAAAATGGCATTTCTTTTTAAATCAGGCAACTGATGAAACTAACCAAAAGCTTCATTATCTGCATGAGACAGAAACACGTGAAATACCTCAAAGTGTTGACAGTGCAATAACGTGACATGGTTAAACATGGGTGTCTCAGCTAGCTATCCACCACGTCAGCTGAGGTTGCTGGTGGGCTTTGGCATGTGAAGGTGACTGCTTAATGGGAGAAACAAGTCATCCAGTGTTTCCACTGCTCTATTCAACACACCCACCTTTAATTTTTCAGTGGTCTCGTATTCAGACAGCTGTAGGTTCAGAGCTAAAGACAGAAGCTAGTTGAGTGGGTTAGTGGGTTAAAGTGGAATTGTGACTCAAGTCATTACTTATAGGCTGCTAATGTTTATCGATGAATACTGATAAAGTGAAATAATTTAGGGCTCAACTTTCATTTGTTTTTTATTTGCGTAAAAGAGACTAAATATTCCCTAAAAACCAGAGGGTTTTTTTCTTATTAAGTTTCACTTAGTGTTTGTGAATTACATCTAAATTATTTTCCTTATTTAATTTACTTATCAAAAGTGGCGACGACGGACTCGGCCGTCTCGTACTCTTCCGCGTGCTGAATGGGTGGGGTGCAGGCCAAGTAGGTAAACACAACCTCTGTCTCTCTGCATTCAGGAAGTGGAACATTGTCGCTGTCGTCCTCTCGTTCTTTCAGAATGACTGCGAGCTATTCATTATCTTAGTGTTGTGTGATTCCCCTCTGCCTGCCGTCTGACCCAGGGCTGGTTTGTGGTAAGCACGGCCACCTCACTTGCCCCGCTGTCTCCAAATCAACCACTGAAACCTAGGGACTTTTTCAGCCTCTTTGTTTTGCTCTGCACCGTTCCAACCCAGTGACCACAGCAGCTGTACGCTGCGTCTTCGTGCACCTTCGTGCTTTTCTGACTGGGGATTCATGAAGGTGAGATTGTTGTTGTGTATGAGGGGAAAAAATAAGTGTTTTCACACGATTTGCCTATTTTTAAGAGAAGTAAGTTTCAAGTGTCATGAGGAAATAGAAGTGTGAAAATTTTATACAAGTGCAACAATATTAGAGTAGTGGCTGTTGGTCACATCTATTTTTTTTATTTATTATAATTTCATTTAAAACCAATGCAACTTTAAAAGTACAGAAATCACTTCATAAATTATCTTCCTGACTGAAAATTGTGTTCAATTGTTCCTAATAGTAATAATTACATTTATGTTAATTTGGGATTCATTCTGAAATAAATCCAGAAATTTCAATAAATTAAAGCATAATTGAATATGTAATTTATTTCTGCACTTCAATTCAAAATATTTATTTTACATTTACAGTGCAAATTTATTCACGACTCTTGCAGATTTAAATTTAAATCTTTTTTTCTTTTTTTTTACCATGAATAGACTGGCATATACCAAAAAGAAAATAAGACTATGTGAAGGGAGTATTAATTGTTTTTTCTTTACCTCTGGTTTTTACGTACATTTTATTTTAAAAAATAAATTAAATTATTTCTACCTTTCTCCTTGTTCAAGGGGAAAATCTTCATTATCATATCAGCAATCCAACTCATACTAATTGACGAGCTTTCTTTGTGTTTCTTGTCTGTAATGAGCCACAACTCTTCTGGGAAACCTCTTGGCCATTACACTAATCTTTAGCTTTAGCTCTGTTTACAGATTCAAGGATGGACTCTGGCTGGTTTCCTCCAAAAACAATGAAGTGACTTCCAGTCAAATGACCTTTGACAATCTATCAGTGGTATGAATAATTGTGGCGCTTAACTGTGTATTCATCACACAGACAACAGCACATGTATTTCAAGAAATTCAAATTTTGGATTCTCAAAAAACTATTAAAACCAATAGAAAAAAAGCAGAAGTGCTGTGCTTTGAGCCACACAACTGTGGGGAATCACTTCTGTATTAGTGTAAGACAAAAAAATGTTTACTATTAAAGTTGCTGGCTGTTCAGAGAGCTTTATCTACACGGATCAATGGAAAGTTGAGTGAAAGAAAAAAAGTAGGAGTAAAACTTTCACAGGAAGTGGGGAAACTGTAGCCTTTGTTTACTGGTACTTTGAAAGGTTTTCATTAAAAACTTTTGTCAATATGTCATGTTCATTTTAAACTGTAAATTAATAAAATAAACAAATAAAATAAATGTGACAAACTAATTTGATGAAAAACTGATTTTGTTTTTTCAGTTGTGCAAGTTTAAGTAGTTAAAGCTAACACGTGTAAATGGTTGTAATGTTAGTACTGTGTGTAATGCATATTGTATATATACAGAATAACTTGGATTTAACTGTTAAAAAAAACTTTTCACTCATCGACTAGATTCCATTTTTTAAACTGCAGCTGTAAAAACTAATTCCTTCAACAGCCAGGTTTCTTCAAGTTAAACTTCTCCTTTTCATTTGGAAACATAAAAAAAATTTCTAGAAAATAAATATAATTTTCTTAAATTAAAAAAAAACCTTTGACAAACTGACCTCAGATCAAGCTAACGTGCTTTGTGGTTTTTGCTGACACTTGTGTGCCAGAAGTGATGTCAAAGGTCTCTTCTGAGTAAACTTCACACCAGTCTGTATTTTGGAAAGTCATATTCTAAGCCTTCACACGTCTTCAAAAAAAAAAAGAAGTGCCATCACATTTTACAGCTGCAGCTCGGCTCTCGATGCCCAGAAACTGCAGCTCTAGATTTCGAAGCGCGCCGAAGCGGCTTGTTATCTGAGAGTTTTTATTCTGGCTGATAAAAACGCTCGAGTGTTTTGTGTTGATCTCAGTGCTGCATGAATGAAATCTTCTGCCCGGCTCTACAGTCTATTGTAAAGCGTATCAGACTTTGTGTGTTGGAAAAAAAGAAAAAAATGAACACATCACCCCTCAGTGAACTGCCTGTTTTGAGTGATTTCAAGAATGTCTAAGTATCCCATGTGATTCTAATACGGAAAGTCCCCATCGTGAGAAGTTTGATTGAAATCACTGCACACAGTCAAAAGCAATTAAACAGAGTCTGAGAAGATGGGTCCAAATCGAACGGGAGAAAATCGTTCAACAGAATCTACTCTGACTTATTCGATGAATCGAAATATAGCATGAAAGATGTTACTTCTTAGGAAACATAACACACACAGGAAGGGGGACAGAAAATCCCACAAAGATGGTGTTTTCTAGTTCTGGTGCAATACAATCCTTGCAATGTTGTTTTTTTTTTATTTTGTTTCATACTAACCAGGAGCACAACTTAGACTGGTTTCCCCGGATGCGGGCCATGTCTCTGGTGAGCAGCGACGCCGACGGGGAGCAGAATGAGATCCGAAACCTGCAAGAGAAGCTGGAGTCCACCATGAAGCTGGTGACCAACCTGTCAGGCCAGCTCACCGAGCTCAAAGAACAGGTTGGTGGGGGGGGGGGGACAAAGCGGTCTCAGTCGCTCCATCACGGGGAAAACATGAGAAGTGAGACATCTTTACTGACAACTTGGACACCTCACGTTGCTCTTAGTTTGTTGCAACTTGTTACCCTTTACAGAGCTTAGTAAATGCCAGTGAGTCATAGTTCGCAGCACAGCTTGTGAGCTTAGCTGTGTGTGTGTGTTTTTTTTTTTTTTTTTTTTTTAGCAATTTAAAGAATATTTTGGAGTTGGATTGAATCTATTGTTATATTAACTGAAGGAAGTTGCTGTTCCAAACTGTTCTCTCTACTTTTGACGGTAAGGAACTCTTAAATATTCAATATACTTTGTATTCACATGTTGTTCTTCGACAGAGAAAAAACATTTTGCTGAGTCTGCATATAAACAGGACTGTGGTTGCACAATTGCTGCTTCTAGTAAACAGAATTGTAAAATTGTACTTACCCTTGAAATGAGAACCATCTATGAGGAAGTGAGTGTTTCTGAGACATTTTGACCCAGACAGAGGGAAATGATTATCGTGTTACTGAAAGCTGCGAAGGACACACAAACATTGGTCACATTTCACCCCGGATTCAACATCTTTACAGGCTGGTTTTGATTTATTTCTGCACTGAGAATGACTTAATTTTCTAAAGAGAAGACATGAATTCCATTTATTTACACATTAAATGTACAGGTTAGTTACCTAAGGTTTGATTTTAAAAATTAGGTAAAGTTTAAAGCCAAACTTTACCTAAAATGTTCAGGTAAAGATTTTAGGTAAAAGAAATTAAAAAAAAAAAAAACTTAGGCAAAGTGACTAACTTTTTTTTTTTTTTTTAGTTTTTTTGTCAAAAAAAAAGTTTAAACTTCAGAAAGAGGACAGCAGATGTTTATTGTCACAGTGAAGGCTATGCTGCCACTTCCAGATGTTTCATGTTGTCTAAAGGCCCTACGATGAATTATTGCAAAGCAGCAAGAGTTGCAAGAAAAACTGGGCGCAAAATTTCCAAAACTTTGGAGAGAGAAGTTATTAGAGATGTCAATGAGGATTGTTGTAGCTCAGCTGGCCTCTACTGGAGCTGAAGTGTGAAGGAAGACGGTTGGGAGAACTTTTCATTGTGGAGCACTATAGGTCAATGTCCATTGCTGACACATCGGTATGTCAATATCTGACTAAAGTTTAGCCGGGAATATCTGAAAAATGATGACTTGTTTTGAGAGTGTTTGGTCTGAGGAGACTAAACTTGAGTTCTTTGGACACATATATTTTTCTGTGTTTTCCGATCCTAAAAACACAGTTCCCACTGAAAAATATAGTGGCGAGGGCATCAGGTTGTGGGGCCATTTTGCTGCTCCAGGCACTGGGTTGATCGCACCATGAAAACATTTTGGAGAATAGTTTGGAGAAACTTGCCACAAGTCTCTTTTTAGGCCATCGCTGGATCTTTCAACACAAGATAATGGCCCAAAGCAAACCTTCTAGTCAGTCACAAACCTTTTGAGGGACCTGGAGATCAGAGTCCTGGAGGGTCCCTCAGAGATCTCAGTTCTCAATTTGTGACGGTCAGTGTTTATGCTCAAATACCATGCAATCAAGAGGAGCTGCAACGACTTGCCATGAAAAGTCGTCCCATCTACCTCAAGAGTCATGTGCCAAGAGAAGAACTACAGGAAGAAGGTGAAGTCATTTATAAAACAGAGGTCACACTATTGACTATTGAATGTCAAAAGGGTATTTTCTCTTTTTTTGTTATATTTTCAGCACATCAGTAAAATACACAGATTAAACTTTGTGGAGTCTTTTTTTTTTTGAAGCCGTACAAGTATAACCAGTGTTTATTTTCATTTCCATGGAAGTATAAAGAGTTTTGTGTGATTTCATCGGGGGGAAAATATTCCTGGCCTTAGCTGTAGTTGTCACACACGTGGCGCCAACAATTGCCATCATGTTTGCCATAAAAGTCAATGATTTTTTACATAGATGTGGAAGAATTTTGGCCCATCTTTATTTGTAGAATTGTTCCAATTCAGTCACAGCCAAAGGTCGTGTTACACCATCAGATTTAAGTCCAGATTTGACTGAACACTCCACTTTTTTAGAATAGAATGTTGCTCCAACAAACAATCAACAGTAAATATATATATAAATATATATATATATATATATATATATATATATATATATATTTAAAAACCACATACACAGCAGTTTAAAAAGAGAACACCAAAGTTATTGCACACCTTCCAGGCCTCAACATAATGTTCATTTAAAACTTTGATTCAAAATTTTGATGGAGGTCTGGCTGAAAACACTCCCTAGGTTCCCTAGTTTATGAAATAGTCTCCAACAGCATACTACTATCACAGTTTGTATGCTGTTCCTCTTCTGAAAAGCTGTTAGTTTTACTCCAGATTGAACAAGATGTGCACTTTTCCAAAAAGTTCCACTATTGCGTCATCAATGCACAGAATGTATCCCAAAGGTGTTGGGGATCGTATGACCTTTTGGTCCATAGCGTTAGCCTTGGAACCCTCCAATCAATGACACTCTTACTCTGTCACTTTCTCGCTGAAGAATCATCAACATTGATCTTAGGTGGAGCAAGTGATTTCTCTAGTTCTTAAGATCTTGTTCATTGTCACTTTGTAAATCCCTGAAGGAGTGGTTCATCAGGAATTGTGTCTGAAGGTGGTGTTTGCCTATTAACCCCATTTGTGATGTTTTTTTTCTCCTGGCTAACCTTCAGATCTTTTGGCAGTAGCTCAGACACTTATGACTCAGTACCTGTAACAGTACGGGTTATGAAAGTCATGTAGCTCTTTCAATTAAACCATTAAAAAATTGCTTTTTTGTATTCACTGAGTCTAATCTTTGATATTAAGTTTGTCTGAAGATCTGAAACATTAGGTGTGGAGAAAAAAACGGAAGAAGTCTGTAAAGGTGCAAATACTTTTTCACAGCTTTGTATGTGTAAAGTGAATGA
The DNA here is from genome assembly GCA_033032245.1 of Poecilia picta. Classification (NCBI taxonomy): domain Eukaryota; kingdom Metazoa; phylum Chordata; class Actinopteri; order Cyprinodontiformes; family Poeciliidae; genus Poecilia; species Poecilia picta. The sequence continues at coordinate 6,152,845 of CM065357.1, read as the reverse complement.
ATTTCCATGCCAGAACTGCAAAAGTATGATCACAACGAGGGAAATTATTATACATTATTGAATAATTCTCCATTAATTTGTGTACTACTTTCATTCCATTATTTTAAAACCTGCAGCTTGTTAACATTTAACTTTAACTTCTGAGATATACAAAATTTGGCTTTTTTTTTTTTTTAAAAAAACTTCACTGTTATTGAGTTATGCCAAGGAAAATTGACTTAAGCATAATATTAAGGGTTCTCCTCTGTTAGCTGAGCTAAACTATCCACTTTATGAGCCTTGACAATATCCTCCTCAAGCCATTCCTTTCCTAAGCAGAGCCATATCCGTAGAAACACTCATTGCAAGACCACTTTGTCTTTTCACTATTAATACCATTGTGTTTCAGAGCCGTGCTGTATTTCACAACCTTATGTTAATTAAAGTTATTTCTGAGCAGAAAGGACCTTCTGATTCCAGCTGCTGCAAAGGTTACCACTGGTGTTATGAGTCAGGCTTTGCTTGATCTCTGAAATTCTAATCAACTCGGTTTCAGTATCAGTCGCTCGTATTGTGCTGCTGTCGTCAGACAAGCCGGCAGGGAGGATGACGAAGCTGGCAAGATTTCAGAAGAATCAGTTTCAGTTGCACTGTGCGTTGCATTTGTGTGCCGCAGATGTTAGTTTCTGCAAAGTGGTACGGAAAACCGTCTCATCAACGACGGTAGTTCAGGGAAGCTCGAGCTGAAGATGATGATTATACTAGCAAAAGTGACCTAGCAAAAAAAAAAAAACCCTCATCTCTCTGATCTTCAGATGACAGAGCAGAGGAAGCAGAAGCAGCGGATTGGCCTGCTGGGACACCCTCAGCACTTGAACGTCAACCCCCAGCAGCCTGCGTAGGGTCCGACTGCCGATGGAGTCCGGGGAGCCGCTCGGCGCCTGGAAAGGAAGCCGTCGGGTCCTGGAACCAAGGTTTCACGATAATGTATGCAGCGCTGTGTGTGAACGTACCTTATAAACGGTAGGGAAACGTTGTAACATAGATAGCTATAAGGCGATGTGTAGCTCTACCCCACGCAAAGTGTTACTCCAGACAGCAACACACACCCACCTCATTCTGTTCTGTTCAATCTGTGCCAAATGGTTTTTTTTTCTGAAGAAAGAATTTGGATTTCTCAACAAACAGCCTTTAAGGGTTCAAATGGAAACATGATAGAATTGTTGTTGGGTTTTTTATTTAAATTGTTTTGTATTTATATTCCTAATACACTGAGCAGTATTTGTCTTATTCTTTTGTACGTTGTGGAATATATGAACTTAAATATGCAACCAAATGGTGTGTAGATTTAAGTTTTAAAACTTAATTTAAATCCACCTGGGAATGGTTTAGCTTGTTCTTTGTCTGTAGACAATTAAGCTGTTATTCATCTGTATTTACACATAAACTCGGATATAATAATAATAAGTTGGGCTTCATAATATTTTCTTTTAGTTTGTCAAAATGTGCATACAGTTTTGAGTGGCTTCTACACTCAGTAGGTAGGATATTGTGTGAGAGCAATATAAACGAATAGATTACTTCCATTATATGGTCAAATATTTGTGTTAAGTTATTTTATGGGGGAGTAGCTTTATGATTTAACTGCGTTACAAACAGCCATCTAAAACGTGTGTATGCTGTTAGAGGGTTGCTCAGGAGTCGCGTAGTTTCTACAGTAATAATTACCACTGGTGTACTCTGACATGTGACCGCCGCTTCTGCGGGAACTCGGTTCTTTTAGTTTGACGTTTTTAGTTCTTCTCATGTTAGGAATGTACCTTTTGTTTTCGACGAGGGACAACTTTGTGTATATAAAGTTTGTTGCTTTAACTTTGTATAGAGAATTAAGGTGGACAAAAATATCACTGTCACAAAATGTTAAAGTAAACAAAGCAAAAAACATTGTCAATTTGTACATAGAGGTAGAATTATTTATTAAAATTTTTAATTATCCTTTAATTGTGCTGTCTTTTTTTGTTTCAGGTACAGATTGTTGAATGCAACAATTTGTGATATTTTTTTTTCTGTTGGGGGGAGATATTGATAATTTTTTATGTTACTGGTCACCTTAGTTGACATTTAAAAAAATTAAAGTGTGCATATCACCATACTTTAAAGGTAATATGTAGAATATGATTATACAAAATACTTGAATGAGCACCAGTTATCAGTTTGCATGTAGTTGGGACTAATATTATAAATATGTCACTTTAAGTATCCAGACATGGGTTTATTTTCCTCCCACATCATGAACTAAACGCATAGACTACAGGGTAAATACAGTTATTTTGAGCATATGCTTTAATATGTTGTATATTAATAATAGCTATATTATGAGCTAGAAGCACTTAAAAAAACTTCTAAATTAAGTAGTTATTTATTACACATTTAAAGTCTAAAAATCAGATTAGCATTAAATGCCACTTTAATATAGATTTAGCGATTCATATGTCGTCCTAAGAGCAAAAAAATGCTTACATTTTTTAAGTGTATATATAGTGTTCTTAGTGAATGAGTAGTAAAATTCACTGTTTAGTGTGGTAGATAAAAGCTTGAATATGAATTGAACATTTCCTCTCCTCCTCTGATGACTATCAGAAAACGCTGCTGAGGTTGTTGCCCATTTCCCGCTCCCCCGCTTGCAACTCGGCTGACTGCGACGTTTTGAAGCCCTTTCTAAATATAGCCAGTCTGCTTCGGGATGTCGGCGAGCGGGACCGACTGACCAGTCGGCCACTCTCGGTTGTCTGCGCGTCTGACGTCAGCGGCAAGGGATCCTGTGTGCCGAGTCCATGCGGAGCTCAACGTGACGGGCTGATTTAATCAACACAGCGGCGGCTTTGAAAAAAAAAAAAGGAGGAAAAAAACGCAGCTATAACAAACTGCAGCCACCGTGTCATCCTGCCGCAGGTGCACGTGCCAAGGAACAATCGGGTACGGTATGAAATTACGCGCGTGACACTTTGGCTGTATCCACAAAGTCCAAAGTGATTCATGTGGCAGCCACCATAATATTAAAATGCGCCCCAGTCTCATGATGGCACTTTCTGCCAATAAAATGTTTATTATTTTTACATAAAGCCCTATTTTATGAAAAATAATTATCAAGTTATTATTTTGTGCTTACAATGTTTAACTTAGACTGCGTTTTTTCGCAACAATAAAACGATTAAAGTTGTATTTTGCTTACTGTGCCCGTTCCTGTTGTACACAGCACAATAAGCTCACGAGCCACGCTGATAACGGCGCTGTCTTTATAACAACCCGCTGTTCTTTAGTTAGCTGTGCATCTGGTGAGGCTGCATTGGGTTTATGTCTTAACCATGTCGGAACGTGCAACATAAACAGCGGCATATCCGCAATTTTGGGAGTAATATTTCACCTCATGTTGGCGGGGGAACTGTTGCTCCACTTTCTGTTGATGTAAACAGACCGAGAGAGGGAAAAAAACAGAAAGAAAACGCTCAGGCGCGCGGAGCCAGAAGGAGCGTGGTGCTCCACGAGACTCAGCCCGGAGTACTACTGAGAGGTGGGGCTATAGCAATCCGATTTAACATTTAATAAAGACGGAAGAGTTGCTTTTTATTCTTGTGATGTATTTCTCAAATATTTGGTTAAATTACTGGTAAACAATGTTTTTTTTTAAGCTGAGATTACCGTACTACTGACTCATATATCCAATCTTGCTGTAAAATTTCTACAACTAAACTTGAGGATCTTAACTAATGTGATCAAATTTTATTTTGTCCAGAAATGATGCAATATTGTATGGCATGCATTTTAATTTTGACTTGGAGATATCTTATCTAAAATTGCAAATAGTGAATGGCCATTGTAAAATCTCCAATGAGCATTCTCTCATTATTGTTTGTCAAAAAAATAATATTTCTAACTCTGGATATAATATGAGCTCTTATATACTTGATAATTTTTTTTTAAACCAAGCAGTGACGGAATTTGTAAGCATTGCAGTATCTAGACTAGCTAACTCAACCATTGAACCATTACTGATAAGAAAACAGACTATATTTGTGCATCTCTTGTTTAAAATAAAAAGGGTGGTCAGACCAAAACATAACTCTACTCTGAACATAGATCATCTAAAACGAATATTGATTATGCTAAAACAGGAAGTATTCTAATTCTCTTAAGAAAAAAGAAACAGAATACGAACTTGTTAAATATCAATTTTAGCATTCAGCACTGATTAGAGATTATTTAAAACAGTTTGTGGACCATTTTATTTAAAATGGTCCACATTTTATTCAAGACAAAAAATATAAATACTTAAAATCTCATCTGCTGCTCATGAACTCGGTACATTGCATCTAACTGAACATTATTACCAACTACAGAAGGGAGGGTCTGTTGATTAAATGTAAAAATGGCTTGCCATCTCCTGGCGGCACTGAGCGGGGAGGGGGCGGGGCTGCTGGGAGGGTGAGGAGTTGAACGCGCCGTCCAACACGTGAGGCTCATGTGACGGACGAGAGGCAGTTTCTCTCTCGGGGAGAGAGAGACGTGCCTGCAGTCACAGGGTTTATTTAACACGTAGTCACCAACCCACCCAGCTCTCACACATCGCGCGGGGCGGGGAGTTTTCCTCAGCATACTAACGAGCCCCGACCTCAGAGTGACAGCACTCTGACTGCGACCAGCTTCAGCCTGCAGTGGATCACACCGGAGGATTCGTGCTACTTCTTTGTCGTTTTCGTTATTCTTGACTTTTTTCGCCCTCTTTCTTTCTTGCTTCTATTTTTTGTTGTTTTGTTTTGTTTTAAGGAGCGAGCGCTTTTCAGGTTCTATTTTTCGCCCGTCAATAAAGCGACATGGAGCGGATTACAAGTGCGCAACCACCTCCTTATGTTCCGAAACACGCGTCAATGGATATACCTGACATGCGCCGGTAAATATACGAACCTAAACCTTCTGTCGTTCTCTATGAAACCCTTAAATCTAAAATATAATTTTAATTTCTTTCCTTTCACAGACTTGAATACCCTATTTATATGTGCAAAAGCAGGAGGGGTGTGAAGGGCAGGGATGAATGCAAGGTACATTTTAGTTCAAAATGAAAAAAAAAAATTCTGCATTTATTTAGTTTGATTTCTGGATCTTAAATATTACTGACAACATTTTAACTTTGTCCAGGAGACTTACAAGTTGCCACACAGGCTGATCGAAAAGAAAAGACGGGACAGAATAAATGAATGCATTGCCCAGTTGAAGGACCTGTTGCCAGAACATCTTAAGCTTACAGTGAGTAATGTATTTTTTTTAGTCTGAGACTGAAATACAATTGATTGTGTCAAATGTTGGTTTTAATTTTTTTGTGTCTATTTTGAAAAGCTATAGAAAAATACATGAGCTACATTTAAAAATTATGTTTTAAAATTTTAATTAACAGTTTAAATTCCTGATTAGCATTTTGTAGAGTTTACGATTTAATCGTGTAAGGAATTATCCTTGTGTACATAGTTTGCGTAGTTTCCCCCCAGTGTTGGCCGCTGGCCCTCTGTTCAGCTGCAGAATGTGTTACATAAGGAAGATCAACATGCTTATCGAAGGTCTTCCTGTTTTAGACGCTGGGTCATCTGGAGAAAGCCGTGGTGCTGGAACTCACTCTGAAGCATGTGAAAACTCTGAGCGCCGTCCTGGAGCAACAACAGCAGAAAATAATGGCGCTGCAGAAAGACCTGCAGATCAGTAAGTTGGATTTCTAGTGAGAGGCCTTGCCTTCAGTTGGGATCATTAACAAGTAGCTTTTCTTTGAGAATCTGAAGGACAAGTGTTTTTTTTTTTAAAGCTAAGGTCTTACAGAAATTGAGTTTCATTTTGATTGTGTTCATTCAGGTGATAACGTGGGAGATGGTGCCGAGACTAGTGAGGAAATGTTCCGCTCTGGCTTTCACCTCTGTGCCAGAGAAATCCTGCATTACCTGGCGAGTCAAGAGACCAGCAGGGATCTGTCCCCCTCACACGTCATCAGTCACATCCAGAAGGTGGCGGCTGAAGTTCTCCACAATGAAAGCAGCCCTCAACCCGAAAGGTCCTCCGCCCGAGAATCTGACGAGGCAAAGAGGCCAGTCGGGCAGCCGTCTGCGTCGCCCGAGGCCCCGGCTAGGAACTGCGTCCCGGTCATCCAACGGACTTGCCACCACGGGACGGGGGAGCAGAGTGGCAGCGATACGGACACTGACAGCGGCTACGGGGGAGAACACGACAAGCCTAAAGCCCAGTGGTCAGAAAACAACGAGAGGGAGGGCGAGGCAAAGCCTCCGGCTTCGGAGCGGATTGTCGGTGTGGTCAAGCAGGAAGGCGACCAGCACCGGGCAAAGAGGTTAAGAGTGGACTCAGAGGATGAGATGCTCTCCTTTCACCCAGCTGGAGCTCCTGGCAGTTATGTAAACGTCTCCCCCAACCAGCCCCCTTTTTGCCTCCCCTTCTACCTCATCCCCCCGTCAACAGCGGCAGCCGCGGCATACCTCCCAATGCTGGAAAAATGCTGGTACCCTGGCGGCATGCCTGTCATGTACCCCGGCCTGGCCGGTCCCACGTCAGGCCTGCCCTCGGAGCCGTTGCCCTCGTCTCTGTTGATGTCTCCGAGGGCAGGGTCTCCGGTGGCCCACCGCATCCCAATGGATTCCCCCACTCTCCACAAAGCTTTAAGGCAGGTCTCTCCTTTGAACTTGGAAACCAAAGACTGAGCAGACGGTTCACCTATCAGCTTTGCCCCACTGAATGTTGAACCAGAGGGCACAGTGTTGACCGTCCTTGGTAACTTGTCCCCTCAGAGCAGAACCCTTTAAGGTCAACACTGTCAGACATTGACCCTCTGACTATTTTTGAGGCTCATATTGGAGACTGTACAACCCCTTCAACACTGTGAAGACGGCCATCTTAAAGAGCGCACAAGAGATTTCAAAGGTTTATACGTTTTTTGGACTCCAGAAATGATGAATGTCAGAGGAAACCCCAGAATGTACCCCATATTCCTCCTTTTATTTCTTGTCCCAAATCAATTTGGACCTGTGTTGTTGTTGTTCTCCCCTGTAATGAATGTAAAGATGTATAAAGAAGAAAATATTAACAATAAAATCTTCGGTGAATGCTGCTGTAGATCGGCAAATGTCAGGATCTACCCTCAGTGTTTGCCATCCCCAGGGACGGAAACGAGCCATTTTAACAAATAAAAAAGAAGAAAAACCAGCATGTCCAGGTCCTGACCTCCGAGGCTTAACCTCTTTCACGTCTGTTTGTGCTGCCACTGAAAACAAATGCAGGAATTCATGAAGTTCAGAGAATTCAGGGTGTTGGCCGCCGTAGCCCGTACCAGGTGCGTCACCTAATCTGTCGAAGCGGGCTTCTAAAATCTAATTTGTGACTCACGTTTTTTTTTTTTTTATTACGTTTTTTAAAATCGCATTGAGATGGAGCTCCTGTGAAGTAACGTTTTGATTTTGCTTTTCTCTTTGTACATCTCTATTTTTGATACAAGACCCGCAGAGTGTTTGTGTGTGTGTGTAGCTGCCGCAGGAAGGATGAGGCAGCAAGTTTGTAGACGTGCATCTGAAGCTCCTGCTTCCGCCTTCTTTGCTCATTTAACCCAAACACCATGATGACTGGAGTTGCAAACAAATTCAACATTTGTCTTTAGCAAGAGAGCTTGAATGTAAAGTTCCCAAAAACATCTAGTTTTGTATAGAAAGAGGTACTTTAATTTGTTTTATTTTGACATTGTAACAAAAGGCTGTACATATTTTGTATATAAAGTATTATTGATATAAATATATATATATTAAAGTAATAATAAAGCTTTTGGTCCTTCTGTGGAGTCTGTGTTCGACCGCCTGTTTGGCTTCAACGTGTTGCCGCCCTGACAACTCCTCAGCACACCTCTTACATAACACTTACATAACCCATAAAGCTGCACAGTCTCTGTAAATCAATAGCATGTCTTAGATTACAAGCCGGGATCTGATTCTAAAGGCTTTCGGAGGAAATGATATGACGAGTAAGTTTTACTTCTTAAAAAGCCGACTATTGTGCATAACAGTCGCTTTTCACACTCGTAAAACAGTGGAGCTCTAACCCTGTTGACGGCCATTAAGGCTGCCTCAGTGGAAAGAAATCCTCCCTGGTTGGGGTAGCTTGATATTTAATGATGACAAGTCTCCATTCATCTTCATTTCTTTCTATTTTTTTTTTTTGCGAGTGGTAACGTAAGCCTAGTTTTAAAAGTAAGAGTAGAAAATCAAAAGGTCTCTCCATCACGAGGTCCCTCCCATCGTGCCTCTCTTCTTTTTTTTCTTCTTTTTCTAATCACAACAAAATGTTGTCAGTCGAGCTGCAGATCAGTGAGATGACCTCAGCTGGCTTTAGAACGTGTCTTCTCTTAGTGGTAGGTCCCACAAACCAAAACATGCGACACGAGCGCCACCATGTGGCAGTTGAGCTTCACGCTGCTTTTTCGTTTTCAAATCAGAGGACCCAGTGTGTGAAATCAGCTATGGACGTCCAGTGACACACTTAATGACCAAAACCATCTTGTTTTGGACATTGTGTGTGTTGTAGGGTTCCGAGGCAGTCAGGAAATGTTTTCAAGTTGCTTTTTGTCGGCGAGATAAAAAAAAATGGGATGGATTTTTTTTTTTTGTTCTTCCAGAATCTCTTCCTCCTTCTATTTTCTAAAGCGCCAAAGTCTGTTTTCACGTTAATTTTGATTAATTTGACACGCTTTACTTTGCTAAGCCACACATTGATTTCAAGACTTTCACTATAATTATTTTGTTTTTGGGATTTTTTTTAACTTACTGACTGAATGCAGACCAGTAATAAATGAAAAACAACTTTGCCCTCTTGCTTCCTGTTTATTCTCGACAATTTTGAAGGGATCTGCGATTCTTGAATTAAGTCTAAACTGCCAAATAAAGCAGTAAAGTAACTATGGCCGTCCATGTTTTTATACCTGCTCATATGAATTCAAATCCACAACTTTCTTGTGGCAAGGAAACACCAAACAGACCATTGTCCAGCCATAGATGAATTTCCTATGATTTAATATATTGCAAACAAAATAAAAGTAATATTTACAAACTGTGCTTTGACTTATCTCCATACTTATTCGAAATATTCAAGAGTTAAACGGTTGATAAATGCAGGTGATCTAATATGATCCAGCTGTTACAGACCAGTAAATCTACAGCACAGACTAAAAATATGTATTCCTTTCTGTAAACTAGTTAAGATGAGAGAACTGCTCAAACAGGTTTAGTGTTAATACGTTTAGCACAACCGTCTGATGTAGAAAAATAAATAAATAAAATGCTGACAAATATTTAGGAACTGGTGAGTCTGGAAAAGCATGGAATTTCATAATGAAAATGTTCAGAGTAGCTAAAGTGGAACATTCTACGCTAGCTACTCGTTTAGCTAAAGTAGCTACTTTAACGTAGAAAACTTTTAGTTGCTGCACATTTTGAGCTTTTTTCAGTCTTACTTTGATGTATTTACATTTATTTTCCCAAACCTCGTTTTCCAGCTGCTTCAAGATAATATTTTTCAATCAAATTTCACAGTGAAGCGATGCAGTTGTTAGCTATATGTCGTGTTTAAAATTAGCTTCCAGTGAGCTAGACTGTATTGCAATCTTTTTAAGCTTTCTGGTGAACATTTTTTGTTATTTCTGACATGTTTAAAATTTCTGTCTACAACTTGTGTCTTCACTTTATCACTTTCTGCTCCATCTTTAAACCGCTGTGCTGCTTTCTTACAGCTGTCGGTGGTTGCTGGTTTAGATGTTTGAACCTGTGATAGACCCGTGACTTGGTCACCATCCATGCTAGTCAGACTGGACTGCAAAGGTCATTATGTAGTGACGGTGCCTTGCAAGATCTTAACCTTTACCAGTAAGATTAAGATCAGACAATTCATACAAATAAGGTAGTAACATTTCAAACTTTCCCTGTTCCACATGTGCCTTTACGAAGTTTTCTAAGAGAAGAGAGATGACTGTTAAATGTCACAAATAGACACCACTTGTGGGTATCAACAGTGCACATGGATGTAGAATCGTTCAAGGTGTAGGAATGAGTTTAATGTGTAAAGAGAGAGAGTATGGAGCCAGGTGAAACGTTACCTTCTACTGCCCCCAAGTGGCCGAGTGTTGCTAAAACAAAAAAAAGAGGAAAAAGAAAAAGTGTTAAATATTATTGGCTCTCTGTGGACACTCAGTAGTTCAAATCCCTTTCTCAGATTTCTTTTCTTTCTTAGTGACTTGATTAGTAACTCAAATGTAATAAAATAAGACCATTTGATTAAGGTGGCAAAGCCCTGGAGTTAAAAATTAAATATCTGGCAGCAGTTAGAGGCCAAACTGAAGTGGGTTTAATGGTTTAGGAATGTGATAGCAATACTTTGAAAACAATTTGTTTTAGAATTACTGCACAAAAAATTCTCCTTTTTTTGTTTTTACTGAAGGTACATTTATTGGAATAACCCTGCAAATTCTTCCCATTTACAAGAATGTCATGATTCAAGGTTCCCTTCATGTAATTTGCTCCTTGTGATCATTTTAAAAAACTATGTAAGTCGGTAAAGAGTAAAGAATCACCAAAGTAATATCCTTTGACTTTTTATATTAGTCAGTTAACCTATCAGAACTTTCACAAACCATGACATCACAATCCATTAAGAGAAATTAGTTATTCTTTAAACTTCTGATTTTGAAGACATTAATAAATAGATCTTTTACATGTTCTCACTCTCATTCTCATTACTGCAGCATTTAGCAAATAGAACAAATGGCCGCTGTGAAGCACTTCTTACACCTCAGCATTAACTTTTGGGCCCAGTCAAGGTCTTAAAAATGCCAGTGACAGCAAAAGGTCTGACTAGGACCCACAATATTTCTCCAGTCAATATGTCAGATATCACAAACATGACTTAATCAGTGCATTTTTACGACAGGCTAAATGTGTCTTGGGCATTTTAATTTTTGATATTTTTTGTTCAATGGCTCTCTTCTCCTGCGACAGACTGGCGACCTGTCCAGGGTGACCCCGCCTCTCGCCCGGAACGCTAGCTGGAGATAGGCACCAGCACCTCCCGACCCCATTAAGGGACAAGGGTGTAGGAAAATGGATGGATGGATGGCTCTCTTCTTTTTTATGGTGTAAATAAACACCATGATTTTTATTTTGTGTAAATATGATTCTTAGTCTTTTATTTCTGGCCAGTGTTCACTCATTTGAAGGTGACTGTGGCTCTGCAGGTAGAGTAGTTGTCTTGTGATCGGAAGGTTGTAGGTTCAATTCCAGCCTCCTCCCGCCACATATCAGTGCAAATGTGTGAGTGTGTGTGAGTGCAAATGGGTGAATGTGACTCTAGTGTAAAGTGCTTTGAGTTGTCAAAACTGATCGGATAAAGTGCTATATAAGTTCAGACCATTTGTTTGTTAATTCTTCTTTCCATAGACACACACTCCTTAATCTCTGTCTAAATAACAGATGATTGAAAGAGACTTTCTGATCAAATCATCATGTCCTCCCATTTTCCACAATCTGTTACAACCAAGTAGATCAGCAGGTGGAGCAGTATCATCTTCTTCTTTTTATTGCTGGTCAACGCAAGTCATGTGACATGAGTTGATGAAGAAATGAAATAAAGGTAAAAGACAACAGAGTTAAAAAAAGAGAACATGGACAGAAGAACAGTTTTGACATTTGATCTCAATTTCATCCATATTTGAAATTGTTAGCTGGGTAAAAATAAGGTCTTACTTTTTTGGTGGTGGTTTACAGACTGATGAGGATCCACTTCACATCATCTCTTTATTCTGCACATGTCCTCAAGTGACCCCCTGTTAAATCTCTGGATTTCCAGCAGGATGTTTTTTCTGTCTCCTCAGTCCTCTGTGTCTTCTCTCTCCTGATTGGTCCAGTGCTGCTGATGATACATGATCAGAAACACATTCCTTAATTTCTGTCTAAATAACATATGATTGAAAGTGACTTTCTGATCAAGTCATTATGTCCTCACCTTTTCCACAATTTGTCACACCATTAGATAGTGTGGAGCAGGCCTTCTTCTTTAATAGTTGGTCAACTCAAGTCATGTGACATGAGTTGACAGAGAAATGAAATAAAGAGAAAACATAACAGGGTTAAAAAACAGAATATACATCTACAGAAATAACAAAAAGTTTGAAATTTGATCTCAATTTCATTCATATTTAAAATTGTTATCCAGGTAAAAATAGGCTTTCTTACTTTTTTGTCAACTGGGTTTTCTTATCTTCCTCCATCTGACTAGTGGTGTTGAAGGTGGAGGATTACAGGCTGAAGAGATCCAACCAGTAGATCAGCAGGTCCTCTGCTCTGTTCCTGATCCTCCTTCCAACAGCACAAAGCTCATCAAAGCTCTGCTTTTAATAAAGGACTCAATAAAAATAAATCACACAAAACAAAAGTGTCAGTGAGGAGAAAGTATAACAGAAAATCAAAAATAGATTTGAATGTTGAACATTTTTTGTTGTGTAAAATGTTGTCCTTACATTTTTTTTTCAACTGGGTTCTCTTATCTTCCTCCATCTGGCTGGTGGTGTTGAAAGTGAAGGTTTACAATCTGACGAGATCCAACCTGGGATGATCAGAGAATCAGAGATCTGTCACCAACAGAAGGCAAACAGTATCATGTAAAAGTGGAATGCAAAAACTTACAAGCAGAGTGAAAGACAAGGGATCCAGAAGGCAGGAACCACATGGTCAACGACGAAAGGATCCAGCGACGAGCAGCTAAAACCTGAAAGATTAAAAACTTGGAGAATGGAGTAGTAGAGGAACAGGATAGAATAATTTACTATATGGGAGAGCACTATGTAGGGAAGCACCACTATTACACCCTGAAACATGGGGAAATTAAGAGGAAACGCAAAGATGAAGAAAAGCCCCGTTGCATGGCGCTACCTAAGGCTTCCACAGTCCTGCCAGAATCCTTACCATCTAAAATGCTACATCTAGCAGCAGGATACAGAAAAGCCCAGTGCAAGGCGCTACCTAAGGCTTCCTGAGGCTTGCTAGAAAGCTATTGGCTTTAATAAAATGATGATGTCCTAATGTGACTTCCCAAATAGGTCTTCAGTTTTTACGGATCCCAATCTAATCAGTCACTTGACAAGACGTAGTGAGGTTTAAACCACACGTCTGGAACTCGCTCTTGCTGTAATTCCACTAGATGTTGAATGTGTTGGTTCCTCTTCAATGTCCTCTTCAGTCTCCATCCAGAAACGGAAGTCAGGGGATGACAAAGTTGGATTTTCACAGTGTGTTGATGGTGAAGGACTGAAAATGTGGGGTGACAGAATGAGATCCTAACATGGCATATTTGGTGGGGGACTGAAAATACAGGGTGACAAAATGGTATCTTCACAATGCGTCAATGATGAGGGACTGAGGACGGGGGTTGACAAAACAAGACATTTACAAGAGGGACTGAGGACGGGATGACAGTCCAGGATCCTCACACGATGTCCATGGTGTGACACTGAGGAACAGAATGGGATCTTCATATTTCTTCTTTCACCAGGGAAAGCAGAGAGGTTGACGGAATGCCCTCGTCCCCCCATTCTTTCTCACATCTCCATGCCACCCTTGTGAGAGTGCTATGACGGAACTCGTCTCAACTGGCATCATCACTACACTTGGTCCTCTTGGCTGGGGTCTCCTCTTCAGCAACACTGTCCCTGGTCCTCTTGGCAGGGAGATCCTTTTCAGCAAGAGATCATGGCCGAAATGCTGAAAAGAGATCACGCTTTTCAGGAAGAGTGATCTTAGTCCTCTTGGCAGGGGGCTCCTCTTCAGCAACAGTGTCTCTGGTCCTCTTGGCTGGGGGTTGTTCTTCAACATTACTGTCCTTTGTCCTCTTTCCTTTTATGCCAGTCACAGATGACACATGAGCCACATCCCCTACCAAACCTACCTGATGACGTTGCAAGGTAGCGATAGGTCTGAACTTCTCTGGAAGCAAAATTGGCTCTTCCTGTTTGTCAAGTCCAGATGTTAATTCAAGTGAAGTACAGGGGGCCGCGTCTTCTTGAGGCTTCTGAGTCACCCCAATGTCTTGTATGTATTTGAAATTTGGGGGAAGAATCTCAAGCAGCTGTGATGCAACATTGGCCACTGTCAGACGACTGCAGCGGAGCACAGCTGATGAACAGTCGAATTCAGAACTTTCAATGACTCTTCAAGCACTCCTATGCCCCAAAGGAATTTAATGTTTGGTCGGAGGACCTGGACAACCCGAAATCGGGATTTAAAGTCATCCTGGACTTCATTACCTACCTCGTCTTCAGTGGAGCTGGTGGTAGAGCCACCACTGGAGCTGGTACTAGAGCTACCACTGGAGCTGGTACTAGAGCTACCACTGGAGCTGGTAGAACAGTCCACAGACTGCGCAGGTGAACTATACCTCAACTCCTCTCCATGGTCTTCAGAAACCATGTCGGCGTCATTTAACCACACCCTACCGTGTTCCTTACCATTGTCTGGATGTCCCTCCAATGTCGGGGATCCATCTGCTGGAAGCGCCATGGTATGGACTGTGAAGGAAAAAAAAACAAAGCAAAAACAGCTATAATTCAGTATCTTGACCTTCACAAAAGTCTAAAGCAATGTTTAGAGGGAACACTGAAATACCAACAATACAATAACCCAGGTTTGTGAATGTGTTTGTTTATCTTGAAATATTTAATTAACAATACTATTGCTCCGCCAGATGTGATTATACAAGAAGAATGGGAATTAAGAGATAAAATAAATAAAGCTTATCTTTAGTCACAAAAAACAGCAAAAAAAACACAATTTTACATAAAAACCAGAACACACTCTAAAACTTGATGATCAATGATAAACCATCGCCACTCAGACAAACAAACTTGCAGCTTCATCTTGGTACCAATCAATCATTAAAGACAACAAATCAAATTTAGACTTATTGGTAATACATCCTTAGTCATAAACTCTTAAACATTTGAAAACATAAATTAAAGAGCTATAAACTGCGTTTAGAATGTTTAATAGCTAATCAAACCCCTGTAGTCTTAGATTGTGCCATTAGTGTGAATAAAATAAAGCCCTGCAACAAGTTACTCAGTCTACCCTTCTATAACAACCCATCCTCACAACTCTTTGATGCAACAGGTACATTTGATCATTCTTAATAATAGCCAGGGATAAGACACGTGAACCATTCATTACTATTATACTTAAATCACTGCTTATACAAATTTAATATTTTAAAAGTATCAAAGTTTCAAAAATATGTTTCTAATAGCATTTGTAAATTACCAAAATATTAATTACAGCTAATCAAACTAAATTTCTTTGAGCTCCACAATTTTTCACAAACACAGCTACAGCTACTCTGACACCCCATCAGTACTACCTTCATACTCTCACATATAGCCAACAGCAGAAATGTACATCTACAAATTAAAAGTTTTATAGATGTACATCTTTTAAAGTAGGAATCTAAATAAAAAGGCAGACGTAAGTGGCCTTTCCTCTGTTTCCAGGGGCTCCTACAAAAAATTAAACTGTTTATTTGGTTGAGAAATCCAAAGCCAGTGTTATAATGGCCCTTGTATTTTGTCTGGAGATAAACCAGACAAAATAATTAAAATAATAATCTGCATCCCTTATAGGTAAAAAGGTAATTTTATATAGCACATTTTCAGTAACAGTGCTTATGTGTGCATGATGCCTCAATGTCTTACTATCACATGTTAATATTACTCCAAATGGGTCAGTTATGGCTGAAGGTAATGTTATGAAATTCATTCCATCAGTCTGAAGATCTGAGGGCTGCACACAACCCACCAAGAAACTCATGAATGTTCACACAATTATATTGCTCCAAATGCTTCTTTCAATATTACCATCTCCATGGAGACAAAGAACATCAACAAAATGGATTCTCTAAAAGTAATTCCCTCAAACTAAAATCATAAGTTTTCTAATCACCACACCACTACTAATATTTCTGATTCTTTCTGAAAATGTAATCAGCATGAAAATATATTACAGCTCCAAATATGCAAAGGACCAACATGGCATTTCGTAAACAACTAATTATTCAAAATTCTTCTTTCTTAGAAAAATAAAACTAAACAATAATAAGTTTAATATAAAAACTAAACTACTTAGAAATAATACTGGAGAAATATATATCCAAAACCTTTTCTGATATTCAAGTATTAAGGTTTCCAAGGAGACCAAATGTGTTTTTGAGGCATTTTCTGAAACCTGAATCAGGCACTGACTTCTTATTCCAAATATCTGAATAAAACAAAACAGATCTTCTAAAACCAGAGATAATTTTTTAAACCACATAAGCAGTGTAAACCCCCATGATTCCACCAAAAATGTTAACTAACAAATGAATCACAACTGGATTCTGAAACCGAGATCATTGTTTTTCCTAATGAATTTTAACATTCACTGTTAACATTCAAGTAACTTCTGAAAATGACATGTCACTAATATGCAATGGAGCAAAACATTGTTGTTCTGGTCTACAGTAATTACAATAAACTTAATAATTTAGTTACTTTGTGAAATCAACAAGCACACATTGATTGTTCTGTACAGATTTTTCATAAAAATAAAGTTGTGTTGTTATTTAATCAATGTATCCATGGAGACTACATATACCACATTTTTCAAAAAGCTGGTTCCAAAACCTCTTTCAAATCAAAATAACTACAGTCAGCATTGCTGGCATTTTCCAAAATTTCAAATAACTAGCATATAAATCCATCCATCCATCCATTTTCTTTACACCCTTGTCCCTTACTGGAGTCGGGGGAGGGAGGGGGTTGCTGGTGCCTATCTCAGCTAACCTTCCGGGTGAGAGGCGGGGTCACCCAGGACAGGTTGCCAGTCTGTTGCAGGGTAGCATATAAATCACAATACAAATTCAACTAACTCACAAATATGTTGCATTCCAAAAAAGCTAATTATACCTTCCTAAACAGAGTCAGAACACCAAAGTCATCAAAGCAAACTTTAACCAACTCAAATAATGTTTTTTATTTATTTTAAAATCGGTTCACCCATGTAGAAAAACTAAACACACATATTAAAATCTATCACTCAATAGGAGGAGGCACCTGTTTGCTAAGTGTTTCTTAATTTTTTATTGAAGTCATTTTAAATCATGTCACCAATGTATCCATGGAAACTAAATATGTTTGTCTGGGCATTTAAAAAAAAAAAAAACTGGACAAAGAACCATCCAGTTTACCAAGAATTGGACTCCAATGTCATCAAAGCTGATTTTCACAAAGAAATTATTTTTTTGTGAAAATCAGCTTTCACTGAAAACCACTACGACTACACACAATTCATTCCCTATTAATGGTCTACCATTAACATACACACACAAATGCCCTGCAATGGCCGCCCTCTGTCATTGTGTCCTAGGTCAAGACACTTCTCCCACCTTTAGCTAAAGTTTATTGCTGGCACAATATAACATCTGTGGCTACAATCCATTAGCTTATTATCATCAGTGTGTGAAGGAGTGCTTGGATGGAAATTTTCTGCGTCCTAATAAATTGGTAGTCTGATGTGATTGCCATGGAAACCAAGTATGTTATGGCATTCTCTCAAGAGAACTATTAAAGCTATATATTTCAAAGAAATCATAAAAATTTCAAAGAATTGGACACCAAACTCATCAAACCTGAAACTTTAAGATTAAATATCAACTTTTTTTTTTTTTTTTTTTTTTTCAAATCAATTCACCCATGTTTCCCGGCTTTGTTAAAAAATTAATTAAATAAAAACAGATCAACATGTCCCTATCTTGAAATAATAATGAAACCAAACAATTAAAATATACGCTATTATAAAGCTAAATACTATTTTTAAATGTTTTTTTTAATAATATTCAATATTTAAGGTATTTCAATTATCGTATCCATGGAAACTTGAGTGTTTATCAAGGCATTTTTCAAAAAATAACGGTCAAAAAACAAGCAAAATTTCGAGAAATTTGACGTTAATTTAACTAATTTCACTATAATTAAGTTAAATATTTCTTAAATCACTACACCATTAACATTCCTGACATTTCCAGCGAAATTCAGTTAAGAAAAAGGCTCATTAGTTAAAAAACGATCTACGCTAACAAAAAATGCTACTGGCATTTTTTTTTCTACAGCAGTCGGTATTTCTTTAACACACACAAACACAAAATAAACTAAACAAGTCAGTAAAATCTTTGTAATAACATGCGTTCGTTTATTTAAAATAGAAAAAGAATGATTTTAACCTTCCAGTTGATCTCCCTGCTGGTGCTTCTCCTGGCCAGGAACCGTCTTCCGCAGGTTTGTTTATCACAGGCTTTCTTCAGCAAAGTGCTTCTTCAGCAAGTTTTGCTAGCAGACTTCTCGACAAGCTCAAACCTTCCGAGGCTTTAAATGCTTCTTCAGGCGTCTCTCTCAAAAGTCCCGTCGCAAAGGGAAAGAATTGAGGAGGTCAGCGTCATTTATAGGGTTGAGAAAGCGAACGTCGACTGTTTCCATGGCTTTCATTGACGAACTCACGCGCTGGTGCTTGAGAGAATGGATCGTATTCATGTCTATGAAATGGACTACAAATAATGCAGATAATAGTTCCATTTGTAGTCCACTCCGTATGCTGCCACCTACTGGCCAACCAGTCTAAGTTCACAATGACATTTTTAAAACTTAAGCTACTGGTGAGATATTATATTTCTGCTTTAGTTAATTAAGACAAACTAATTATATCTTAACTAAGACATACTTAGTTAAAGTTCTGTCCTATTCTGTCTGGGGGTTTTCCCATTCTTCCAGAGAGAATGGTAAAATTTCTCTCTGCCGTCGATTGGAAGAAAAATGAAAAATTCAATTCAAAAATACTATCGAAAAGTAACGTTAAATGTTGTTGTAGCTCATCAATTCCGATTCTTCAAAGAGTTTTTGCAGATGGCTGATTGTTGTTGGCAGGAATCTTTTGTCTGTATTACAGCAAATTTGAAGAAGCCTCTGACTGATGATACTATATGTTTTCTCAAGACGGTCTCATGAAGAGGATGGTCAGAGTTTTCCATAATTTTCTTAATTTTATGAAGAATCCTCCATCATTTCTGTCAATTCTCCATTATTTCTGTCAACACTGGGCCAATCTCTTGGTCCAGTGTTGTTGTCTCGTCTCAGTTATGCTGGAGAATCATCACATAATAAGACACATATTCTTTAATCTCTGTCTAAATAAAATATTATTGAAAGAGACTTTCTGATCAAGTCATCATCATGTCCTCATCTTTTCCACAATCTGTTACAACCAGTAGATCAGCAGTGGAGCAGGCCTTCTTCCTTAATTGTTGGTCAACTCAAGTCATGTGATATCAGTGAAGTGTGAAATTGACAGCCTGTGGTTAGCCTATAGCTGGTCTGCTAGTAGCAATAGTCCATTGTCTCCCATAATGAGGGACACACTGCTCATGCATCTGCCAGTGTAGTTATATATGGATATAGAAGTGAGGCTTATTATTATTTAACTCTGATATCATCAAACTTCTGACCTTGTGTTTTTGTGGATTTTTTTTATTGTTTTTGTTAAAAGCTAAGACATAAGAGAGACAAAGTTTATGTCAAGGCATGGGTTGTTTGATCTTTGAGGTTTTTGTTCACTTCTGTGTTCCTCAGTTACTTTTCTTTGTTTAGACCAGTCGTTTCTCTGTTTTACTTGCTATAGTTCTATATCCAGCATCAGAGTGGGTCAAAATGCTTGAACTCTAACATATTGGTTTTAACCAAAACAGAGGTAGGATAATTTTAGCGGCTTTTACTTTAAGGTTTCTGTTGAAGAGAATTACCTTGTGATACATTTTTCATGTAATATTGAAAATAGTCTTCTTGAGTATCGTTATTAGATGAAACATTGATAGGCAATAGGAAGGCCAGCCATTCTGGGTAGTTCACCACTATTCTGTTTGTTTTACATGTGTAGATAATGTTTGCTGAAATCCCAAAGGTTAGGTTGTTGTACTCGTATATATGCCATTTTTTTACATTAAGCTTCTTTATGTTGTCGGACCAGGTTCTATTGGTTATTCTTCTCAGATTTCTTTGTGGGCAGTTAAATCTTACAACAAAAGGGAACATGATTTTATAGAAGGGCACTAAGATTTTCACATCAGACGTTAATTTAAATAGCTTTCTTCAATAAAGAAGGACATCATCTTTTTAAAACCTCCCTATTTTTAATTTTGGTCCATATTTACGTGGTATTTTTGTTGTTTTATTATCTGACACATTTAAGTGTCGACTCGTGTGTCAAAAAAGTAGATGAGGACTACTTAATCGCGTGCGAATTTTATTCTGAAAAGCTTTTAGCGGAAGTGATTTTGTTGTTTATGCCTTAGGTTCGTTATTATCTGAAGTCTGGTTTGTTTTCTCCGGGTGTTTCTTCTTCCTCTGACCGCAGCTGACCAGGATGTTCCGGACGGCGGAGCTTCTGTTGCTGCTGTTCGGACTCTGTGGCTCCCTGCGGGCTCAGCTTCCTTCTCCTCCCACGGTTGTCATCAACCTGGACGAAGAACCGGAGCTGCGATGGTTGGCTCTCAAAAAAGTCTTTGACGTAGACTACCTGAGGAAAGCCGCCGCAGAAATCATCGAGTAAGTCTTGTTTACGGCATTTTATCAGCGTATGTTGGTAGTTCAGCTCTGCTTTACAAAGTTTAAGACGATGTTTTTGCAAGCTAAGTTGCTAAGTGATGTTAACAGACCAGCTGAGCTAAGTTTAAGTGAACAAACACCTGTGTAGTTAATTGCTGAGAACAGTATTATGACACCTGTGTTAACGGCGGTAGATAGCAAAAATTATCTTTGCGCAATTTTTCCTAATAAACTATAACATTATGTTACATTAAGTAATCAGCAAGCAAAACTTGTTTAGCACTGGAAAACGTGAGGAAATAAACAAGTTCAATCTTGTTCTGTTTGAACAACCTGATTCAGTGAATCCCAAGATATATTATTTCACAGAGATTTTGCTCAGCCAAAAATTTTTGTAGTTATTTCATGATCCCGTTTGGAGAAAATCTATGCAAATTCGCTATCCAGTAGCATAACAAGACTGAGGTTCAGTTTGTAAGTTTGGAGAAAGAAACTAAATTAAAGTCAACATTTTTACATTAGAAAACTAATGTACTATTACAATGCTGGGTCTTACAGGTGTAATAAAGATTAATAAGAATTAATCTAAACCACAAACCACTGCATAGAACAAAATGTACACAGCAAAGTTGCACATAATGTTATATACTGTAGTTTTATACCATACCATACCAACTTTATTTATAAAGCACTTTAAAAACAACCACAGCTCATACAAAGTGCTGTACATTAAAACACAGCATAACTAAAAATAAAATAAATATACGTAAATAAAAAAAAAATAAAAACTCAGTTTAAAAACAAAACATACAATTTAAAACTAGATCCCACTGGTGTTAAAAGCCATGTAAAATAAATGGGTTTTAAGATGAACTTTAAAAGTGGACAGTGAAGGGCCTCTCTGACCTGCAAGTCATTCCATAACTTAGGGCCAATGACAGAGAAGCCCTGTCCCCTCTGAGCTTCCTTCTGGATCTTGGTACCTCTAAGAGCAGCTGATCTGCTGACCTGAGAAACCAATAGGGTACGTAGGGATGAAGAAGCTCAGAGAGGTAAGACGGGGCAAAATTATGCAGTGATTTAAAAACAAACATAAGAATTTTCAACTGAATCCTAAAATATACAGGCAGCTAGTGAAGTGAGGCCAGGACAGGGGTCACATGTTCTCTTTTTGAGTTCCTGTTAAAAGTCGTGCAGTGGAATTCTGTACTAGCTGCAGACGTGAGAGCAGCGACTGACTGACTCCCAGATAAAGTGCGTTACAGTAATCCAATCGAGTTGAAATAAAAGCGTGGATCACTGTTTCAAAATGCTGCCTGGAAAGAAAAGATTTCACTGATGCCAATCGCCTTAAATGATAAAAGCTGGACTTAACCACTGCTCTGATTTGGCTGTCCAATTTAAAATCACTGTCCACCTTCAAACCAAGATCTGTAATAACATGTTTAAAATATACCTCCAAGGGTCCCAGGTCAACAGAGGAGGGCTCACAGTAGCCTCTTATGAACTCTTGTTTACAGTAAGTGCAGAATTAGATGTTGTATGCATACAATTTTCCTTTCTCTAATGCTTAAACATACTTACAGTACCAAAGCCTGTTGAATTTGTTTTAGTCTCTTCAACTTTTATCCTAAACAAAATACTTTTGTACAATTTGGCTCATTACACTGCATGAAAAGTGGGATTTTCGACAGGTATTGACACCTAGTTCTGCCGTGCGCATGAAGATTGAGGACTATCGGCCAGAGGTTTTTGTCAGAGTGGAAAATTGTAGAGCACTGCCAAGAATGGTCAAAAATGCTGTGTGTACGTATTCCCCTATCACCATCATTCTTAGCAGTGCTCTACAATTTTCCACTCTGATAAAAACCTCTTGCCGATAGTCCTCAATCTTCATGCGCACGGCAGAACTAGGTGTCAATACCTGTCGAAAATCCCACTTTTCATGTAGCGTATGCCTGTAATTACGAGAGAAATATGAATTGGTTTTCAACTAAAACCTGAAGCTGTCACAATTTTCCCCAGCTTCCCAATAAGTTATGCAGTGGACTACCATCTATTCTGTAAAGCCTTACTCCAAATTCTTTATGCAAAATCAATATCTAAAATATTCAACAGAAATACAGTTTGAGAAAAGAAACACATGGACACAATGCTACTTGACTGTCTATTGGCAGGCAATTTGGGAGTGCAATTTATTTTCCTTGTATTCCCTGGGGTGGAAATAAGGAAGACTGTAGATGTTGGCTTCTGAAGTAATGCTAAGATGATTTCCACTGTGCATATTCTGTACTAAGGTGTATTTGGTGTTAGAACTATTAAAATAAGCAATATTTTAATGATTTTTTAGAAAAAATTATTTAAAAAAATATTTAGGGGAAGTGTCAGGTATTTGCAGATTTTAGTTATTGCGTACAATTTTGGGGTGTGCGTCCTTCTCTTCATTCGATAGGTCTTTGTGCACAAGAGGCCTGAGATCTCAAATATCAACTGTCATATTCTCACCACAGAAGTTTTCTAATACCGGTCTGGTGACTTTCATGCTCCATAGAGCGCAGATTTAAATAAAAATAAAAAATTCCATTTTGGTTTAATCTTACTTTGTTGTTGATAAAACACTGAAACCGCCACTCTTTGGCAGTTTCAGAGTAACAACGTCTCTACATACATAGGCTGCCAATTACTGCCTGTGTAGTTGGAACCATTTAGTCATACATTCTATTAAAATACAGACACATAACCATTGTTTTTTTCTTCTCACTGTTTGACATTAAATAAAATTAAGCGTTTCCTGTTTTAGGTTGGTTAGGACTATCAACATTATTTCTATTTGCTATATCAAAATAAAAGAATCATCTTCTTTTATGACATTCTTCAAATTCCAAAATTTACATATGGTAGATTATTATGTTTTTGAACAATTTATGAAAGCCTGGATGGCATCATCAGAAATTATCTCCTTTATTCTGATCACAGCTTTATTGACGTGTTCATGCCTTTGTAAGCCTCGGATTTGATTTTGAATTAAATGGACGCACACCTGTGGATTTATTTGAGCAACTTAAACACAAACACATCGGTATGTGATATTATGGAGAAATCAAATGAAATCACTAGTCAGCATTATTAATGAGGACAATTTACCGAAGCCTCAAGGTACGATATAAGCTAATTACAAATGACACCAGTGATGGTTGGCATGTTAGACTACCAAAGACATGACAAACATTCAACATACTAACATGTCAACACCTGAGTCACTCCATTTATGTTCGATTATGATTATGTTTACAGTAACTTCCACTGCGGGTTTTTTCTATGCATTTATTTATTTATTGTTTTGCTATTACAGAACAACAGTTCCAAAATGGGTACATCACGCAGTGATCCCGATTGTGAAGTCCCTGGAAAAACACATTCCTCCGCCGTACGCCGGCGAAATTCGCGGCCTGGCCTCAGTCCTGGGAGGGAACCTGCCTGATGCCGTCATTCTTAACTTTGCCTATGAATTCACTGCGTACGCACAGTTAAAATTACATATCTTTATTTGTAAATGAGCAAAGTCAGCTTGTAGCATGTCGACAGATATGCCATGAAGCCACTGAGCACTAACAAAGACCAACTTTCCGTCTTCATAGATTTTGCACCAGCATCGTGGCTCAAGATAAAAATGGGACCGTGTTTCACGGGAGGAATCTCGATTACCCTCATCCTGTTCTGAGGAATCTTACCATGAATTTAGTCTTCCAGAAGAATGGAAAGGTACAATATGGACTCAAAGTGATAGAGGATGGTAGCTGTTTGAAGGAATTTATACAAAATGTTAATATATCCACAGGCTCTTTTTCTTCTAGCAGTTTGTTTGTGTCCAGTTTCTGAATGTTCAGAAGTTGTTTTTTTATGCATCCATATTTATAGTGGAAGTAGAGCTGATGTCACACTGTGTGTGTTGGGTTCTACTTGTTTAAAACAAAGAGAAGGTTACCATGAAGCTGACATTTTAAACTGTCTTCAGAGTTTTATAATAGTGGTTAGCAAAGTTATATTTTGTACTTAAATCAGTCTGACACTCATAAAAAAGCTGTAATTTAAATATTTGCTCAGTGGAAGAGAAAATTGTGATACTCCTTTATTGATACCGACTTTTAGACAGTGTACTACGGAACGTCGTTTGCCGGTTATGTCGGTTTGTGGACGGGAATGAGTCCCAACAAATTCACCATATCCGGCGATCAGCGAGGTGAGACAATCTCACGGTCGGAACAGATGCTGCACTTTATTTTATTCTTTTCCCCATTCTTAACATTTGTTTCCTGGTTCACCAGGGACTGAGCACTGGTGGAACTGGTGGAAGAACTTTGTGTCTGCGTTCCTGTTTAACAGGTCACCAGTCAGCTGGCTCGTGAGGGAGGCAAGTCCATTTTTTACGGGAAAGCGGTGGGGAAATGTGTTGTTCACAGCTTGGGGAAGTGAAACGAATCATGTGACTCATTTAGACCCTGGAGGAGGCCGAGGACTTCCTAGATGCAGTCATGCGTCTGTCCAAAACCCCCCTCATCACCGAGGTGTACTACATTGTGGGCGGGGTGCGAGCGAGAGAGGGGGTTGTCATCACCAGAGACCGAAAGGGCCCCGCTGACATATGGCCCCTGGAGCCTTTAATTGGAGGGTGAGGAGAATCTGCAGGGCGGGAGGAGGGTCAATGGGACTGAAGGAACATGTAACCTTTCCTCGTTTGTTTAGATGGTACAGAGTGGAGACAAACTTTGACCACTGGCTTCCTCCTCCTGCATCAGACCATCGAAGGTCAGTCATCTCACATGATGATGATCCATAATGTTTGCTAACTGATTAAACTGCGGTTATGTGATCTTATCTTAGGGAAACAGCAAACAAGGCTCTCAGCGCTATCGGTCAAGACCACATCAACATGGACAAACTTTCTCAGGCAAGTAGGGTCTAGTCAATACCTAAGGTATTCATTAAAGTACCTCACAAACACTAACCACAATGGCTTTTATGAGATTTTATATAATAGAACATTCTTCTGCTTCGTCTGTCCCAATAATACGCAATTAGCTCTAAGCAGATTTCCCCAGTTTTAGTCGAGGGGACTCCTTAGATCATCTTGTTCTATACTTAATGCACTTCAAGTGTGACTGTAAAATATAGTGAAAAGTCCATAATGATTAGATGTTAGGTTTAGGTGATACTGGTTATAATGAGAGCCACATTTCAGAATGGGACACATTGTGAAGGTCTGATAATGATAAGTGAGTTTTGTCTTGCAGGTCTTGTCACTGCATCCTGTCTGCAACAGGTAAGATACTTGTTTACTGCTGGCTTTAATCTGTTAGCATCTAGAAATCACAGGTGTTGTTGTTGCTGTGGACACATGGAGCCGTACTGTGCAGACTGGAGCAGTTTTACTTCCTGTTGTTCAGAAGGGCAACATCAAATTATCGACATGCTATTTATCATGCTCCTGCGCATTTCTCATGTGAACCATCCAGACTTTTGCAGGAGGCATGGTCCTTTATGGTTATTCTGAAATATACCACACCAAAGTTCACTTTGAGGTTCTAGCAGAAGTAGGAAGTAAGTGAAGGAGGGAAAGATGGAATGAAGAAAGGGTATGAGATGAAGCTTAAATGTTGTACCAACCTCATAAGGTGGCATCAAAATTGCTGGGAATCAGAACTCATGTTCTTGTCTTATGCAGTGATTCATAATTCTAATCAACATTTCGTCATTGATAAAATTATTAATCAAATTCAAATTATTTAGTTTAATCGGGACACCAACTCCTGCAACTCCGGAGTCATGAGCCAAACTTAGTCTCTCGTGAAGGCAGTGATGGTTTCTGAGATGGGCACCTGCCCAGGGCGGCATTTTGTGGGGAGCAGCATGAGCAGGAAAGGGAGAATAGACTGGCCAAGAGGGAGACTATAGGCGCTTTCACACTGCAGGAACGGAACGGGACGGGACGGAATGGGTGTGTTCACATTACAACTTGCGTTCCACCCGACCCCAAGCGTTCCAGCAGCTGATTGGCCGCTGGTTGTTATGGAGTCAGACGTTGATTTCCCGTTGACAGCTGGCTCTCACTGTATTTTGTAACGAGTGGTATTTTTCTTCCATATTTCTCCTTGCAATACGTAGAAGTCGTTCAGCATTTTGTCTTCTGAGGGAAGCTTGTTGGCGGAATTTAATTAATTGTATGAGGTTGATGAGCAGCAAAATTAAATCCATGTCGTCCATTGTTGTCGTTGTAGTAACTGTTAACCCGGCCCCAAGCGTTTCTGCTTAGAACCAGCAGCTGATTGGCTGCTGGTTGCTATGGAGTCAGACACTGATTTTCGTCTCAATATCAGCCAATCAGCTGCTGGAACGCTTGGGGTCGGGTGGAACGCAAGTTGTAATGTGAACACACCCGTTCGTTTCTGCAGTGTGAAAGCGCCTTATGAATTCTAGCAGCGTTGGAACAGAGAATAGAAAAAAGGAAAGATAAATGCAGGGGGATAAAGGCAAGGGAAGAAGGGCAACAAAGCAAAGAATGAAAGACCAGGAATGTTTGGAGAAAAAGAGCTGAAGAACACAAGGAAGAAATGGATATAAACAACATGGAAGGAGGGACATTAAGGGTACATACAACCTGGAATTGGTAATAAAGTCTAAATATGCAAATACTTTTCCTTACTCTTATTTTTTTCCATATTTATTCTGACACAGGTAACACATTGTTTTCATGACTTCGTAAGAACCCTGGCAGCTGAGTTTTTTTTTTTTTTTATGAAGTTGTCACACATATTTGAACTGTAATTTCTATTTAATTCCATCACATTTGACAGTGTCCTCTGCCTTAAATCCTCACAGAATTACAGTTTATACTACGATTATGAGTGCAGCATCACCGGGGAATTACACCACATTCATCAGACCACAGGTACAGAAGTGATAATGGTCAATGAAAAATGTTCAGAATAATCACTCGCTCATCTACATCGGATGATCTTTTTTTAGGGTTGCTTCAAGACCGACTGATCTGGTTGTGAAAGACAAACACATTTCTGCTGATCTCATGAGATACATAGAAGTGAGACTGAGGAGGTTTGACTTCTTCTTTTTAGGATGAAACTGCCTTTAAAGAAAGAACATTTAATCTTGTTGCTGCCTTACCCAGCTAGCTTACTACTGGTGCATTTTCAAGAACTGATTAGTTAAAAACAGTAGGAGAGAAAAATGGTCAAAATGTCAAATTTTGACCACAAGTCTCTCACCTTTTTCTTTTACCTTCTAAAAAACAAAACAAACGGACAAAAATGAACAAACGGTTGTTTAATTGCCTGAAAATGGGTTAAAATAACAGTTTGCCCAATGAGACTTCTAATGAAAAACAGGTGAATTGAATAATTGTGATATGAGATAACCATGTGATAACCAAACACACAGTTCGATATTGAGCTAATTTATCCAAAAAGTGTTTTCACCTTATCTCATCGAGAAAAGCTTGACCTTAAACTAAAGCCACTGAAATCTACTATTGGGAACCAGAACAGCATAAATAATGATGATCTTCAATCACTTACACCATTATATTTATCCAGCAATAAAAAGAAAGAAAACTGAAGTTCTTTAGTAAGTGTACATACAACTGAATGTCTTATGCAAATTGTGTAAAAATGTAATTTTACTGATGCTTTTTAAAACCATACAAATGTTTTAACAGATTTTTAGGGATTTCTTTGTATATTCCAATTATTTTTGTGCATTTGCAATAAAGCTTTAATCCAAAATGTGAAACATTTCAAAAAGAAAAAGTAGATAGGTATTATTTAACAACTGATTGTGAGAACACATTTTCATTGCTGCATTGCGCCATGTCATAATGGATGTCAGCTTGTTTGGAAATCACTTCCTGATTTTAATAAAACCTTGCCTTACTCACCACAAGTGTCACTGTTTATTAAATTTAGTTGGACATCTATATATATACTAGGCATTATAAAGAGGAAATGGGAAGTTCAACCTCTCTTCTCTTCTCTCCATAAAGTGTATTTGAACTATACCTTAGTTGCAACACAACCTGTAGCTTCGATTTGAACTTTAACGTTAGTAACAGGACAACAGTGATTTTAACATCCGACTGAAGAGGAACTGAGCATTTTGTTTGGTGAAAGATCGATAAGAGGTGAGGTGAATGAGGATGCTGAACCACCAGAGGAACAATTCTCTGAAACGATTCAAACTACAGACTCTTGTGAGTTCAGGGGAAACCCAAATCAATCATTAACACAAATTTACTCCAAATGTGGAAGCAAATATTTACACCTAGACATAAAAAAAAAGCCACAAGGTTTTTTATTGTATTAAATCTGAATCAAGGTCCCTATTTTAGGCCAGTTAACTTTAGCAGAATTGTTTTTATTTGTTTCATGTAAAAGTAAAAAGAGGAATCATTTTATTTCTTTAGATTCACAAACCTCTATACTTATGAAGAATTAAGAGAGGAAATAATAAATATTTCTGATAAAAATAGAAAAAAAAACTTAAGAGCAACAAGAACATCACAGAATGATCTGGCAAACTAAAATGCATTTAAGCTCGCATGGTGATTGCAGAACAAGAGAGATGTGATTGATTTGTAACAGAGAAATGAGGAAAAGCAGAGAGCTGGAGATAAACTAAGGGAAAGGCTGAAAACAACAAACAAGCACAAAAACAGAAAAGAGTACAAATGGAAACAACGCAATCCAACAGCAGATCCAAAAGGTGACGTAGAAACTCAGAATAAGAGGTGGTGAGGAGAACACACACCTCCAGGAAAGAGGTTCCTAAATAAGAGTTTATTTAAAACCTAAATAAACTCTTAGTTCTTAAATAAACACGAAGACTAAAACATAGCATTAAGACTAAAAGGCAGATCCCAATCTAAATACAGGAGGAGGAATCTAAAAAGTGAACTGAAAATTAACAGTAAATGGTGACGGAGACCAAAATCAAAACACAAGAGAGCTAGAGAAGAAGAAAAAGGAGACAAAGCTCAGGGATGATACAAAGCTCTAAAAGGTCTTCCTTACATGAAACCTGAAACCTCTTAACAGGAAGTGGGAAGGACAAACTCCTACCTGAATAAAGTAACCAGACATGTACCTACAGTAGCTGTTCTGCAACACTGCCACTTACAGGCTCACTTGTGTCCTGCTAATAATAATAAAAAATAAAATTCTTGTATGCTCAGCTTTACTAGATCAGTTTTTAGCGCCTGGTCTGTTTTATCTCACCAATGTGAATATCTAACAGGACAGGAGCACACTTCCTTCAGCAGGCTGTGTTATATTACTGGAATTTATCTTTCTGTTCTTTCTAAAAGTCTCCTTTCTCACTCTCTAGCAAGACAATGATTCCAGTGTAGAAGGCAGACAGTCACCAGATAAGGACATATTTGTTTTCTGGCTTATCACGCAAATATATAAAAGAAGCGCAAATGACCTTGTCCCAAAAAGCTGAAAGATAAAAATATCTTTCACTGAAACATCTAAAATGAGGAAACATCAGTCAAGTTACGCAAACATAGTCAGCTAGTAGGACGGTCCTGGCTGCCTTCAAACGATGGCCATGACTGTTGTGTGAATAGATCTTTCTCTGTTCATGATAGAAAAAGATCTACAGAAATAATAATGATTTTAAAAAACTAGTCAGAAATGTTCTAGAAAAAAACAAAGCATTTCAAAAGTTGAACATTTCTCAGAAATTTTGTAGAAAACAAGGACATTTCTCTTTGAAAAGTCGACGGTTTGGCTTTAAAATGTTGACATTAATCTCAGAAATTTTCCAGTCAAAACATTTAATTGAAAAATTTCAACTTTTCAAACTGAATATTTTTAAAGAAAATTTTGAGATTGATCTGACAATGTCTGTTGTTAAGTAAAGTGTTACAAAATTTACAGTTGAAGGGTTGCCTTTTTCTCCATTTGTCAGAATCACAACAAACTTGTTAAAATCTAACTGCACAGAAATGACTTGCAAATGAACTTAGACAAACCGGTGCTTACAGTGCAGAGTGTACCCATTTTTTTCAGCTAACTCACTGCTGCTCGTTTTCACATAGATGTATTATTCCTTAATTGTTTTATATTTTTAAAGCTGAAGGTTTATGAAGCATCTGCTCCGTTGTCAACTTTATGATGACAAGCACAAGGCTGGTCATATTTAAATGTGTTTCTAGCTTCCTGTAAAAAAATTGAGATATTTTAATTCATTTTAAATCAGATCAGTGGAGTGATATTGTTAGAATTGCCTTTGTGTAGATCTGATTTTCATGTTCCAGAAAATAAAAGCACCTAGTTGAAAAATCTAAAACATTCCTAAAGTACATATTAAATCTAAGAACTGAAAAAATAACAAAACATGGATGTTCCTGAATGAGTGATGAGTGTAACGCTCGTAAAGCTGGATTTCTTACACCTCACCACGAAAAGCCTTGGCAGATATCAATCCTAACCCATAGAGTGTGCGGGTGCGCATCTTAAACCACGTCTCTATTTTATTATGAAAACCTATTAAAGGAAGCCAGCTTGGTTTTTGTCTGCGTTTCATTATCAGCTTAAAGCTGCTGGTCTGGTTCAGTGTCAGGCAGCTCATTCCTCTGACTGATGCAGTCATGATGCTGTGGAGTTCAACGTTGCTGGTTCTGCTCGGACTCTCTGGGTCTCTGTGGGCTCAGCAGCCGCCTACAGTGGTCGTCAATCTGGACCTGAGTCCGGAACAGCGATGGGAGCATCTTCAACAAGCTTTTGATACAGATTTAATGAAAAAAGCGGCACAAATCCTCATTAGGTAAGTCCTTTTCTGTTCATACTGTATATAAATAAAAGTCATACTGTATATTTACGTATGTTGACACCAGTTTGGATTTTAAAAAGTGGGTTTAAAATGTTAAACACACAGACTGAATGTAAGCAACATCTAAGCTTGCAAAAGAAAGTTTTCAGTTTAATATTTTAGTTTCCATAAACACCTTGAGATAAAGAGATTTCTATATAATGTTTTTGTACTATATTCATTATCCCAGGAAATATTCTGTAAATGGAGGGGGTTATATTATTCCCTTGTTACACAAGTTACTATTTGTGTTAAATTATTAAAAACTTCTTTGGATGTCCTACAGGACAGTTTTATCTTTATTGTGTGAGATCTGTTGACGTTTAATCACTCTAAAATGATTTCAAACTGTGTCAAACCTTTTGGAACTCTTGATAACTCGTTGGATAAAACATCAGAAATGTGACCTTGACTGTGGTTTTTTAGGAGATGTCAGACCAAGAAAAAGTTTCACATGGTTGGTTTGAACTTGAACGATGCATCGCTTGAAGAAAAAGCTAACGTATTGCTCCTTAAGGATTCTTCTCTAACCCACAAACTGGGTCGCAATTTTTGATCCAAGTTAAAGCTTCTCCATCTTGGCTCTAACAGTAGAAGACTTCAGGTTATAGGTGAAACCTAGCACTTTTCGTCTGTGGGTTGTGGTAGAAATGGCTACCTGGTGTCTTCTCTGTCAAACGTTCTTGGTCTTGTCTAGAATTTGGACGTGCTGGACTTATTAAAGTCAGCTGCAACATGCATTTGAAACAGCAAATTGGTGTGAAAGTCTTGGTTTTTACTTTGAAATTGTCAATGCTGCTACCTGTCCCCATATGTCCCAAGGATGCAAAATCTAGGTGGATAAACATTTTACAGTGTACATATACTGTATGTCATCCTCCATGTCCAACCGGTGTCTCTGCTCACTCTACCCAGAACTAATGCTACGTCAGTTTGCAATTAGCAGGATGCTATGTCATTTGTGCTTGTTACACTTCAAACTTCAGTATTGTTTCAAATGTGAAAATAAATAAGTGTGTACTAATACCACAGACAGATTAGTAATACAACTTTTTCAAAATTCATTACCTCTCTAACCAACTTATTTTGTGTAAAGAAAATTCTGTGTCTATTGGTAGACCTTTACTCTTATACACTGAGGCAATACCTTCTATTATACATATATGTAAACAATAACCACAAAATGCTTTTTATTTATATTAATAGTTCACAGGTTCCAAACTGGTTCTATAAGGCAACTAGCCCTATCGTGATGTCCCTGGAAAAACATATTCCCCAGCTGTACTCCAGGGAAATCCGTGGAATAGCCAGCATGATGAAAATGAAGCTTGCTGATGTCGTCATCCTCAACTTTGCGTATGAATTTACTGCGTACGTAAGGTTTCAAGTCTGTTCATATAGTTTTGAGTACATCCAGGACTCAAATGTTCATAAAGTCTAAGCAGGAATGAAAGCAGCATGTCAGAAAGCTCATGAGGCATCGTTTCCATCCGCAGTTACTGCACAAGCATCGTGGTTCAGGACAAGAATGGGAACATCTACCATGGCAGGAATTTTGATTTTCCACATTCTGTTCTGAGGAATCTAACCATGAATGTTGTCTTCTTCAAAAATGGGGAGGTATGATATGCGTTTATAC
This sequence comes from Poecilia picta, assembly GCA_033032245.1. Taxonomy (NCBI): domain Eukaryota; kingdom Metazoa; phylum Chordata; class Actinopteri; order Cyprinodontiformes; family Poeciliidae; genus Poecilia; species Poecilia picta. The sequence goes on along the minus strand of CM065357.1, from coordinate 6,119,597 downwards.
TCATTAAGCAACGTAACTGATAACGGAGCTATGTTGATCATAAAGTAATTTACCGATTTTCAGATAGCATAATGTCAAATTCATATCAGCATTCAGTGGCGGTTCAGCTTTTCAGGAAGGTTCTGAAAAGTCACAACCCCAAATTCACCGGATCAGGTGGTGGCAACATAAAATGTGTACTGAGAAAAAAAAATTGAGTTTAAAAGCATTTTATCTCTAATAAAAGGTTTTACAAACAAGCAAGTCAGAGAGTACATTTCAACCCAATTAATTGTCAAACAAACTTGGCTTTACAAAAAAATCTAAAGTGGGTCAAGTGCAGTCTTAGTTTATTACACTTTATTAAATTGTGCCTTTCTTTATTGATATTATTGACCAAAGTCTTAAAGGCTAATGTTATCTTAACTGGCTTAACTGACTAGTGTGGAATAATGGCAGTAAGACAACCAAATGACATTAACATTATTATGCATTGTTTCTTATTTCATCCTAAGATGTTCAGTGATGTCAGTGAATCATGGTGGCCTATGAAAAATGTCGAGACTCCTTCTAGTATGTTCTCTAACCAACAAACTTGGTCACAGCTGTTGTTTGGTTACCCAACATATGGCTCAACAGCATTAAACCAGCATTCAGTTTAAAGGAATAACTCAGATATTTTTGTATATAAAAATTAATAGCTTGTTAGTCATTTTTGTGAATGCTAAAATTGTCTCGTCTGTTTGTTACAAAGCTAGCTCCTCAGTCATCAAATGAATATTATAACTTTATAGCTAGTGCTGAAGCTAAGTGTCCTTAGCTTCAATTTCCATGACCTTATCTAGCGTCTTCTCTGTCTCTTCTTTAACCCAGCAGTTCTTGACACAATGTTTGGTGAAAACTAGCTAAAAAATGTCTTACAAGCTGTGGTGGATAAGCAATAAGCTCATTACATCCTCTTTATTTTTCTTGTTGGAAAGCAAGAAAAAGCTAGCACAGTAGTTGTGCTCATATTCATGTTGCATTCATTTTCACAGAAATTATTGCCTAAGTTATCATTAACATTGAGTTTCCATTGTGTATTGGTGAGCAGTACCTTACCGTTAGCTTACTAGATGCACACTGCACCGTGAGACCAACGCAGACATGTTTGTGCAATATTTGGCTGGGTGTGGTGTTTTATTCAAACTTCTTTTATATTCTGAATATGCATCTCTGTGGCAAACCCAGACAAATTACCCGACTGTTAATTCTTCCATCAAAAACCATGAGCTGGATGAGTGACACATAGTAACACTTATTTGTATGGCTATTAAATGATAGCTGTTGAACTAAAATGCTTGTGTGATTAATTCGTTGATGCGACTTTCTAGCCAGCGTACTTTGGAACGTCATTAGCCGGCTATGTGGGGCTGTGGACCGGAATGAGTCCATACAAGTTCACTGTGTCTGCCAACCAGCGAGGTACGACTACTGACAGTAGCTGCATTTCCATTACAAATGTGTGTAGATCTTTTCTGCTAATGTTGAAAAACCTTAGCAACTCTGCAATTTCGCATTTGCAGTGTTTCCATTAAATAAGAATTGAAATTAAAATCACATAAATAAGCTTGTTCACTTGGTAAGTCATGGAATGGCAATGATGGAAGTAAATAGTTACATAAAATATATGGTATTCATAATTCAGCCATGACACTAATGTTCATTAAGATATCGGCGTCTTATTCAGTGACAGACTCCTGACTTGAGAGCGGCTACATACACGGAGTTTTGGGGAAAATGTATCCTGAAATTTTACAGAAGAGATATGGATTCAACATGTTTGTATGACGCACTACTTTTTATGAGCTGTGCGTCATAAGAGGCCAGTTGCACATTGTCTGAAAAAAAATAAAAATCATCCTCCTACTACTTCCTGTTGTCGCCTTCAACGTTTCATCAGTAGTAATATCCGGCTATTGATCATGTGACTCGTGATGTGGAAATAGTGTTTCCATTGTAGTTTTGTTAAATTCATAAATTTCAATATGGCTGAAAAAGAGCCTCGTCCTTCCTCTTAATGTATCAAAAAACATGAGGGTTTTTTTTTTTTAATTGCCGTGTTTCCATACTTATTTTCGTAACTCCAGTTTGCGCAATTCTATAGTTAATTGAAACACATTTACTCTTGACACTGTGTCAAGTCTCTTCATCCCTAAACTTCTTTTTCATTCCTAAGAAACTCAGGTTTGGTCAAACTGGTGGAAGAATGTTGTGTCTGCCGTCTTTGCCCACAGATTTCCGGTCAGCTGGGTTATTCGGGTGGTGAGTAAATGGCAGAATATTGTGGGATAATAAAAGCAACATGACATTACATTGAAATCAAATTGTCGGTGTGCTACTCACGCAGATCCTGGAGGAGGCCAAAGACTTTGAAGATGCAGTCACGCGTCTGTCGACAACCCCCCTCATCACCGGGGTGTACTACATCGTGGGTGGGGTGCGAGCGGGAGAGGGGGTGGTCATCACCAGAGATCGAAAGGGCCCCGCTGACATTTGGCCCCTGGACCCTTTAAATGGAGGGTGAGGAGAATCTGGTGAGAGTCGATGCATCAATGAAGCAACATGTAACCCTTCCTCATTTGCTTAGATGGTACAGAGTGCAGACAAACGTTGACCACTGGCTTCCTCCTCCTACAAAACTAAATCGAAGGTTAGTCATCTCACAGAGTGATGACACAGCCATAATGTTTAGTTTCTACTATTACACTGCTGTCATGTGATCATTTCTTAGGGATGTAGTCATGAAGAAACTGGATGCCGTGGGCCAAAAGCGCATAAGTAAGGATAAACTTTACAAGGCAAGTAGAAGAGGTCATCCGAGTCACAGCTCAATTCGTGAATGTGTGGATTAATATAATATCGGACCCCTTTCCTCCAGGTTCTGTCTCTGTCTCTTGTGTGCCTCAGGTGAGGATGAGATTATTATTAATTTATACCTGTCATCTTTTGTTATGCAGCAGTTGTTGTTACTAAAAGGGTGAATGACCACACACACCAGCAACGACCATCAACCTCTGTAGGAATGTTTGTGTTTCGTTAGCTTTTTCAAATTTTGTTACAATATAATCACAACATTCATTTGTCTATTAACAGAATTGTTCTGACATTTGCATAAAAAGCAGTTAATTTAAAATGGGTGAATATTAGTCATGTGTTCCACAAATATTTAGAAATAGTGAAAAAAAGAGAAGAACACTGAATTACAATAAAAAAGTGATTTTGCGTTCAACTTATTTAGGTTAAATGTGAATGCACTCTGCATTTGTCATAAAATATCTGTAAATAAAACCTGAAACCTCTGCATTATCCAATACTTTGTGTTGTTATCACCTAGAATCTTAATAGAAAACCTTGATGTTTGTGGTTGTAATATGAAAAACTAGTAAAAATGCTTAAGGGGCATACATACCTGTGTTTCAGTCACATTTTAATGTCTACAAAACCATCCTTAAACATCTTGTTAGATGTGTGACAGTATATCTATATTTTCTTGATCAAACCATCAGAACCACAATCTACACAACACTCATGAGTGCAGCAACCCCCAGGGAGTACACTACAATTCTCAGAGAGAAGGTACTGCAATTATATCTAAAATGTTATTAAAAATGGTTGACATTATTCCACACAACTCATTCTACTTTTTTTTCTAAAGGGCTGCCTGAAGAAGACCAAGTGAAGTGACCAAAAAGGAGCAGGGAGCGATGAGTGAATGTTTGAAAATAAAATAAATACAACTCTTATAAAGACATCTGGACATGTCAATTAAAAAACACAAAAACGAAGTTAAAAAAAATTGAGTGAGTTTTATTGCTTCTTTCCATTTCCCCCCCCCCGTTGGCATGAATATAATGCTTGATAAAACTGGTGACCACCAGGAGATGGCAGTATAGAGCGGCGGTTTGGTAAGAACGTGAGGAGAAGAAGAAGCGGGAGCGGACGGTGGATCACATGATATGACAAAGCAGTAGTTAGCGGCTTCCTTCCAGACGGCAACAGACTGCGGTTACTGACGCCTCCACGATGCTGGCCCTCATTAACAGACTGTTGGACTGGTTCCGGTCGCTTTTTTGGAAAGAAGAGATGGAGCTCACGTTGGTCGGACTTCAGTACTCTGGAAAAACCACATTTGTCAACGTGATTGCTGTAAGTAGCCAGCGTTAGCGAAGACGCATAATGTGGGCCCAGGCTACTACCTGGGAGAGGGCGAAGGTGTCTGTTAAACAATACGTCTTCTTCTGCAAGTACTAGGACGTGGACAAACAGGGAACATATTTGCAAGAAAAGATGCTTTTGGTTGTGTTCCGACGAGACAAGATGCAGGAGGAATAACTCTCTGAAACAGCTGGTGGAGAATGACGGAAGTTCTCGGTATGACTGTGTCCTTACTAATACACTGGGTCATGTGACCGCGCTGTCAGCCTTGTAGTGGCTCCCAGTGTTTCCACACAGCGGTCTGGACTCCAGACTGACAACAGGCTGTTTATGTTTGTTTAGGTCAGGATTGACCCGGGGCTCATGATAGCAGCCATAAGTTTAGAGGTTCCTCTTGAGCCTGTAGACTCTATGCTCATTTACTGTCTGGTGTTCCTTGAGTTTTCGTTAGCACCTGTTTTATATTCTCCACCAAGAAATGCTGCTCACCTCACCCACTGTCAGTTTTATCCAGCTTCGCTGTCAGACATTACTCTCCAATGCAGTTGGACCTGTTTAGTAATCCCTTGGAATTAGAGGAAAGGCTAAACGAATTTGAAGAGTGTGAGGCAATAGTCATGTAAATCCAGGTTGTGCAGCTGCTGTACCAACCAGACTTTCCTGTAAAATGAATCAAACATAATGTAGCCATTATTTTTGATTGTCACCTATAGAAAAACATGTCATTGTCAGTTTTTCCCCTCTATTTGTTTATCTTTTTTTTACTCTCTCAAAAACAAGCCTCCATATGCCTCTGACGTCACAGCAGGCATCTGATCAGAGTTGTTTAAAGTACCGTATTTTCCGCACTATAAGGTGCACCTAAAAACCTTAAATTTCCTCAAAAGCCGACTGCTCCTTTAACCCGGTGCGCCTAATATATGGACCAATATTGAGCCACAACAGGTCTAGCAACTACGGTAAGCAGCTGCCGACTTCATTTTCCCCGTAGAAGAAGCGCGCAGTGCATGCTGGGATGTTGTCAAAAAACTGGTTTGTTAATAAAGTTTGACAGACCTATCTACCCATAGACATGTCTATGTATCTACCTACCCACCTAATAATCAGGTCGTCTGCAGGTCATCTAGCATCACGTTCTCCACCAACATGCTGTGCGCGAACGGAGACGGGTGACCATCGTCCGGCCCAGTCGCTCTCCAGCCTCTCCTCGCGACCGGAATCAGACTTTGTTGACATTCTTTATGTCAACAAAGTAGCTTTAGACATTTATCCGGGGAGCTTCGGCTAGAGTTACCAAGGGACCAGCACCTATACATTTAAAGCCGTGGGGGTCGGTGGAAGAGAGACAGAGGCAGCGGCGGCATGTTGGTTGGTCTGTGCTAACCAGAAAGCAGTTGGGCACAATTTCGCAACACCAAAACCGTGAGTGAAACAATGACTAGTGCAGATGCTATATATAGAACTCAGGACCAGTTTTTTATTATTAGACATCCATATTTGCAGTGAACGGAACAAATCATGTCCCGTTCAATACCGGACGGGTGGCAACATAACTGTGGTGTCTATTCTATGCGCCTTACAATGCGGTGCGCCTTTATATGAAAAAAGTTTTAATATAGGCCATTCATTGAAGGTGCATCTTATAATCCGGTGCGCCTCATAGTGCGTAAAATACGGTACTCCATTTTCTATTTTTTGAATTGTTGTGGTTTCCAACTGGATTATTTTTATGCTTTTATTAAAATGCATCCCTCTTAAATGTTTACTGCGTTGTCATAACCAGGCTGTTCAAGTTTTGACCCAATATAACTTCATTATCGCTTCTTATTGAATCTACTGGTTAAACTCTTTTCAGAATGTATTGTCATGTTTTCTAAGCTTGAAAACAAAAGTATTTGATTTTAGGCCAGTTAACATTATGACCGTCCACCAAGGTTTTAAAGTTTCTCAGCCTTTACACTAGATTAGTGGACTGCCTACCAGCTGCCTGAAAGAATGCTAATAATACACTTTTTTTGCTTACAAGTAAAGAAATAAGTGTAAAAAAATATTTCTGTTTGCAAAAAAACCAACAAAAAATCAAACATAGGGTGGAAACTACACACTCATCACCAAGGTAGCTGCTAGCTGCATGTTTATTAAGTAGTTGACTGCAGGCTAGCAACCGGAACTGATTCATCTGACACCAGCTTATTAGACTTGTCACTGTATGAAGAGAAGGACAGCAAAAATCTTTAACAATTGGTGCAATAAGCTTAAAAGTATTATTACATTTAATTATGATTGAGGTGCACCAACAAACAGCTGCAGTTTTATTAATTTTGGCAGATTGTCTGATTCTTAAATGGGAAACAATGAGTTTTCAGACAACAAAAAAAAACCTATCTGTGAAAACCAGAATGTCAAAATCTTTCTAAAAATCGGTGATCGGTCAGAAAACTAATCGGTGCATCTCTAATTATGATTATAATGGTAAAAATGAATAGCTTATGCTACTTTAATAACATCCTTTAGCTACTTTAGCCTGAGCTTGTTCAAATTGGCACTGGTTTATCAGTTCTCTTAATACCTCAAAAACATATTGTAATGTTCATAAGTGAGTAAAATGGTTCCAGTCTGTTTGCAGAACTATTTTCCCCTGCTGACTTGGGTCAGTTTGACGAGACTTGTCTTACATTTTCTCTGCTTGCCTCAGACTTTCTGAGCTGTATCTAAGATGAGACGAAACGACAGTCTCTGCTTGAAGCTCGCTCTATAAAAAACGTACAAATGATGAAGACGTGTCCATAAAGCGTTAAAAATATAGATTTTTTTCCCCTGACTCAGTCCTGGATACTCACTGGGTTTTAGCTAAGCACCTGTTTTTATGTAACTTATAAATGTGTTTAAAGTAGAACGTACAGAAACAAAACATCGAGGAAGTATTCCTTCCCAGACCGCACAATGACATCACACCAGGCATCACCAGGGTGATTAATGGAGGTAAAACGTTTCCCAAAGCACCTGGGGGAAATTATGTGCATCGATTAGAAACTATTACTGATCTAATTCACATCCACAATCCTGCTCACTCACAGACTTCAGATCAAATGACACCATGACGACTCGCTCAGAGATGCAAGTCATCCACATTTTCTCTTACATATTGTTTTTTTTTTCTCGTCTGCAGTCAGGGCAGTTCAGTGAAGACATGATTCCCACAGTCGGTTTCAACATGCGGAAAGTCACTAAAGGCAACGTAACAATAAAGGTAAGCCAGTAAAACATGGGGCCAATTTCTGTTCTCCTAAAGCTTTGGGCTGTTGATTTTAAGTTAGAAATATGAAACAAATTCTACTGTGAGCATAATAATAAATTAAATGTGCAGTATTTAAGAAATCAAGATTGTGGGTGAATACCAGGAAGGCTGAACATATTCCAGTAAAGTTGCTTCATTTTAACCTCTTGAGCTCCCAAACTATCTGTTGGATTTGGAAATGATCTTCAGTCCATTTCCAATAATACAAGAACACATTCTCAAAAATCAAATGCACAAGAAAACAGTCCGATTGTTGTAGGGGAGGATATGAGTCACAGCAAATTGTGGACCTTTCTCTGGTTTAGCGTAAAAGTCACTGACTGTTTTTGTTTTTTTACAATGTGATTAAAAGACAACAAAAACAGGTAAATAAGAGTTTCCTGTGACAATAAATCAATTAATCGCTTGATACATTAGACCTAGCTCAATGATTTCCATTTACATGAGTTCTTGTTTTTCTCTCTTTCTACCAAAAACTGGATGACAGAAGTCTTCATTCTGGTGCTATTGTCTCAGCTAGCTCCTTTTTGGAAGGACAGCTTTGTTTACAGAGGCTTCATAATTCATTTTACTTGTTGTTTGTGTTCTTTTATATATGTATTTAGGATATTTTCCAGTTCCAGTGTTAAATGTTCATTAGAATTTAACATTTGATTTTTGAGAATGTGTTCTTGTATTATTGGAAATGGACTGAAGATCATTTCCAAATCCAACAGATAGTTTGGGAGCTCAAGAGGTTAAAATGAAGCAACTTTACTGGAATATGTTCAGCCTTCCTGGTATTCACCCACAATCTTGATTTCTTAATCTAATCCTGAATGAACAACAAAAAACAGTTTTGTTTTCCTTAAATACATTCTTACTTCGCTGCAGTTCGTCTGACTTTGTGTACGGTTTACGTGTTCACTGAATGGTAAAATGCGTTTTTATTGGAGTTTCTGACCAGTGGGTTACTGATCTGAGTCAGTGAAGCTGAAAATCGTGAGATTCTGGACACAAGAAGAATTCTCAGGATGCCTCCAGATGACCTCCAATGTACAGAGCAAATGTTTGGTGTTGATCTTGTTCTCTGCTGTTTCAGATATGGGACATAGGCGGACAGCCTCGCTTCAGGAGCATGTGGGAGCGCTACTGTCGAGGAGTCAACGCTATTGTGTGAGCTGTCGCTGTTCTGCTAGAACGCCAGGCAACATTATGAGCATTTCATAATGTCTCTGTTTTATTCCTTCAGTTACATGGTGGATGCAGCAGACAGGGAGAAAATAGAAGGTTCCAGAAATGAATTGCACAACCTCTTAGAGAAACCACAACTACAAGGAATTCCTGTGAGAAATGTCTGATCTTCGGAGTAAAACATGACGCTAGCAGAGCTAGCTTTATCACAAAGAGGTTCTGATAAAACTCCTTCCTTTTCCTTTCTCCAGGTTTTAGTCCTCGGTAACAAGCGGGACTTGCCCAACGCACTCGATGAGAAGCAGCTCATTGAAAAAATGTGAGGAATGCTTATTTTATTTAGTTTCTGTGGCTCTGGAGCACTAAAATACTTGACAACTCGTCACATGTTTTGTTCTAAAATTAACATCCATCTGTTCTTTTGCTTTCATGTTAACTCCTTATTAAACATACCATCCTGATCAACGCAGGAACCTTTCTGCCATTCAGGACCGGGAGATCTGCTGCTACTCTGTGTCCTGCAAAGAGAAAGATAACATAGGTAGATATCAGAGGGATGTTTGGTCAAAGTTGAAAGCCAGACGTGAATCTTAACATTCAGTGGGACTAAAGAAAAATGACGCTGTTTTGTAGGGGTGCACTGACAGCAATTTTTTTTGGCCAACTTTTGATTTTACTCAAAAGTGTTTGCTTATAAAGTCTTCTCTTGATATATTTTCTGCAGTTTAGTTGTTTGTCTTTATGTATATAAAGATTAAATTACATGCAGTCTAAATGTATCTCTATCCATAAATAGTCCTTAGGTTTGGGAAATCATCGATCGGCCGACACTTGCGTGTGAAATCAATCCTATCTATCTACCTCTACCTTTGTAGAGGTAGATAATATTTTTATTTTTAAAGATCAGAAAACTGCAGTCGGTGCACCCCTAATTTTTGTTAGATTTCTTTCTACATTGGCATGTTTCTATTAAGCAAATTTTGTTTTGCTTCTCTTAGTAATGCCAATAACTAAACCATCAATATGTTTTCTTTTGACCTCAGATATCACACTGCAGTGGCTCATCCAGCATTCAAAGTCACGAAGAAGCTGAAAATGCAATCTGCCTGCCCCCTTACCCCACTCAAATACCACCTCTGCCCTGTCGCAGCTCTGGCCTCGGCCCCACACCACACCACACCCAAATCTTCCCCTTTGGTCCTGGGTTCTCAACAGTCACCCTTTGCACTGCCTCTGTGAAGTAATCCAGCTCTCTTTGCTCACTACCGCCTCCTAGTACACTACCGTAGAAGTGTATCTTCCTGTACAGCACTACCCCATCTCTCCCCCCACCAATCCCCATCTGACAGACCTTGTCAGGAGGTTTCTTCCTCTCGTTAATGATGTCCAGGACGCTAAAGGTATTACAACGTGCTGTTCCCCCCACTCCGAAACATCAACCGCCTACTCTGTTCCTCATCAACATTCAGTGCTTATGCGGCATTTAGTGATTGTATCTTTGAGCAGTTATTTGCCAAAATGACAACGGTTGCTTCTGCCTGTTTCTTTTTGTCTTTTTTTTTTTTTAATCCAGATATTTTGCAATGTTGCAGAAACATTCTTCATTTGCTTGGCATTTGGAAGCATCTCCTACTCGGGTGTCTTAAATTCAAGTTTACACTTAACTTTTAAATCTCGTTAAAAGGTTGAGGGTTTTCGGTGTGCAAGACTTCCCGAGCCAAATTTTAAGTGCCTTTGACTGCGAAAAGTGTCCCAATCAGATGGTTAGTATCCTTGGATGACTCCTATCTTAACAGCACCTATAGACAATCTCGTTTTAAGCTCCCCACAAATCACGTAAGCGCGTCACAATGTCTGACGACGAAGAACGGAGAACAAGATGCTACTTTTCTCATGCTTGCCGGGGCATCCAAAAGCCTTTTTGAGTTATGTCTGTAGCGTGGAAAGCTGGGAGAGATTATTGGGAGTGTTTTTACACAAAGAGCTGGACCATGTCCAATCAGATGTCTCTTTCTCTCAAGGTGAGTTTTATATATAGGGGTTAGGTAGCAGAAAGCCAGTGTTACGGTGAGGTTATCCCTCGTTTGAGTCACCTCTGTTCAAGCAAAATGTTTCTCATTGACACGGGTTTGATTTTTATTAACAAGACTAATCGGTCAAACCACTATCGTCCTGGTTGATGTATCTCAATCGGTTCCCCCCAAACCCCTTATGCTTAAATCTCTGAAATCATGCCACTATAACCACGCCCACATCACTTATTTTCTCTCGTAGTCCATGCGTCGATTGTCGGGACCACAGCAGCAGGAGTGAGGGAGGGGGAGCTGATCATTTGGCTCATCTTGCAGAAAGCTTTTTGTTACCTGTGAAATAAATATAGCCTATTTGCATTATTTGTACCTGCATGTACTGGGCTTGCTCACACTCATTGGTAGACTTTGTAAATAAGACGTTAGCATTTTTATTTGAATAAATGCTCCTGTAGATGTCATGCATTACCTCCCTGTGATTGCCAATAAATTTTGTTTTTATTTATAAAGATTTCCAACATGTGCTGTCGTTTGTGAAAGCGGCATTTTGCTGTTTCGCCACTAGATGGCAGCAGAGAGCTTTGGAACGGAAATGACGAGGCAAGCGGCCATAAAGCTAATTTAGAATATTTTTTAAAGTGATTTTGAAGCAAAATGAAAGCAGTCGCTGAAAGGGCGTGGTTTGCAGTTTTCAAGACGAAGAGAGGAAAATAGTTACATGAACATTTTCTGTTGTATCACTGATGAATTCTTCCACTTCCATTTCTCAATTTCGGTTATAACTTCATTGCAACACATTGAATCATGTTGTACCTGTAATTTTTACTTGTTCAAAAATTATTTTTTTTTTTAACTTTTGACAGAAAAGTTGTCTGCTTGTAATCTGTGGTGGTAGATAATGTACATATTAAGGAAAATGCCAAAACCACAAGATTCTTTTTTTTCTCTTTAATATTCAGTGTTTTTTTAAATTAATTTCTTAACCAACAACCCTATTTTCTGTCTCCTGACGTTAGCTCAGACATATTTTTGCTGATTTCGTTTCTTGCATGCCCTATTAACTTTCTGCAACAATTGATAAACATCACTGAGTTATTTTTATAATTAAAAAATAGTGCATAATTGTGCAGTGCAAGAAAATTAATAATTCAAGCTTGATTTGAGTCTAGACTTTGTCTAGCCCATTGCACAAATTAATATTGTTTTGATCTGCATTTAATCCTCATTATTTTAATTATCTGAATTTATGACCTATAAAAACATCTTCGGCTTGTCCACATTTTCTTTGAGTCTCAACCATACATTTGTTTACATATTGATTCTACTGGTAACTTTTTATTGTTTTTTTTGTTTGTTTTGTTTTAAAAAATGCACTACCTTGAAAAAAGAGAATGGAGCTCCAAATTAAAAAAAATATTAATTTGTCACATGCAATCCAATTACCGGCAGGTTTGTGGAAACTTAATTTATTGATGTTTAACATGACAAATTGATAAACTTAATATATTCTATAAACTTTTATACTGACTTTAAATTACATGCGGCTACAGACATTTTAATAATTGGACTATTTCAAAAGTCCAATTATTATTTAGATGTGCCAATGTAACACAGGCTGAGTGCACATTTCAAATTTAGATTTGTAAAAAAAAATTTGTGTTTTTTTGTTGTCCCGTTTCACAGAAACGCAGTTTTGTGATGATCTATCAAATTAAATCCCAATGATTTTGATATCACCAAATGTAGAAAAGTTCCAGGCGTGTGGATACTGAACAAGCAGAAACAGTACCAATAGTTCTAACCCCCATCCAAACATGTGCTTTAATGTAAAAAAAAAAAAAGTAAAATGTGGCAATGTACGAAAGTGTGTTTTCCTACGGGGGGCCAATAACTAGAGTCCTTTCCAGGTGTTGCAGACCTCTGTTGGTCCAACAGGAACACTCTTATTAATCTCATTTCTTAAAGCACGGTGTCAAATGAACATCTGCAGGCATTGGTTGTATCCGTGTTGGTAGGTGGAAGGTGTGGACAGACGTGGGTATTGCCTGATGAAACCCACGGATCAGCACAGAATGCGGCATCGCTCCAGAATTATTGCTGCCTTCTATAACGTGGCTTACAGCTCGAGTAAAAAGCCTAGAGACTGAACAGCACTTAGAGACTTATTCAGAGGTCATAGAGGTGACCTAAAGGTGTGACATATAGTTTCATTCATTATGTAATGATACATGTAGTAGTCAACTGCATGATGAGCCATTACCATAATGACAAGATTCCTTCTCAAAGTGGAGCACTAGGTGCTCCATCAGAGATGATCTTTCTCTTTGATGAATCTTCTCTGTCAAATCATGATGGATGGTCTAAGAAGGGTGTAGCTCAGCTGTCAACAAATCTGCTCTCAGCAGTATAATCAGAAAAGTTAACCCCACTGATAGCTCTTAGTAACAATTATTGGCCTGTCTAAAGTCAGACTTGTACTTTTTAAAACATCAGTAGAGTCAGAAGCCATGAATCTGATTCAGTCTTCAGCATTTTTGTCCATAGTAGTACAATCATATTTTCTTATTGTGCTTACAATGTGCAGCCACGGGGGTGTACCCACTCCAAAATGACTGGACCTGGAAATAAGCAATAGAAAACTGATGGCCTTTTGTTATTCTGGAGCGTTTGTGGCATCCCAAAGGCCATGCCAAACTGAATGCCAGCAGGTGGAGAGCCTGCTGGCATTCAGTTTGGTGAAAGAAGCCCAACTTGACAAATCTGCTTAAATGAGAACCATAAAACCTAAAAAGAAAAGCCTTCCATAATTTCTTGTCAACCAGAGACTCACCACATTGTTAATTATCAAAAGCGTGCGCCTGCAGTGTTGACTGAACTGCCTCCATCAAGGCTAAAGCACTTCCACTTCCTTCCTTTCCCTCCTCACTTGGCTGTGTCACCATAAACAGTTTTTATTTCTTCCAGACATGCCTGCAATAATATTTACCTTCAGCACTGAGACTTTCGGGTCGAAGTGTTTACACTGCACATTCGCAACACAGCTACGCAGAACTTTAATGGATCCCTGTAAGATGAGAGCATGCATCTTGCGATAGCGTTGGTGAGATGGTGCAAGTTTAAAAATCCTGATGAGAAGACAATAAACGCAACGGCTGTTGTTGAAGAATCGATCCTTGTTTTGTTCTCACAAAGTAGAAAACACATTTCAACAGAATGTGTTCAGTGTAGAGGAACCGTTCAATTCCACAACACTTTATTGATCCTCAAGAGAAATCTAAATCTTTAGGTCTATCCAGTTTAGAGTTAAGCTAAGAGTTAAACTAAATATGGGCTAAATAGCTAAATTTGAACTAAAAATTAGTCAGTTTTCTTTAACTAGATTAAAATAGCCCTTCAGTACCAAAAAGGAATCCAGTGTCACTGATTTCAGATGTGTGCAGCATGTTTTCTTACAATCCTTATGTTGCAACTGGGAAAATCAACTAAAAAACCTTCCAAAATCAAATTTCCCATGGGGAAACTGGGAGGAATTCAGACTATCCCAAGTTATGACTTATAAGGCAGGCTTAACATTTCAATATGGCCACTCCTTGCATCAACAGTAGTATGATATGATGGAAACATGTTCATTTTACAAGACACGCATGTAAAAGTGCTTCTAAAACCAATGTCACATGTACAGTCATCAACTATACACCTAAACTAAAAGTGGTGTTTGCTTACGGAAAGCAAAGCTTAAAATGAGATTTGAAAGAGGGTTTGGAAATAATGTCTACGGGCTTCGCCATGTTGAAATTCCAACCTCTTAACTAGAATAACTAGAAACTTCCCAGATAACTGGAATGTAGCGTAACACTGTATCAGCCCATGCAAATAAGAAAGAAAACACACTGTGCCACTCCCTGATAGAATGGCGCCCTGGGCATTCTGGTCGTTGAGGCATTTTGACCTTATTAATAAGACACTTTAAAATCCAAATTTAATAAGTTATTTTTTCCGTTAATATATCCAAGAGATCTAAAAGACATCAGAAACTGATGTTACTCAGAGTTGTTAAAAGTGCAGATTTGGGGTTAGATGTTTTGGAGAACTGGGATTGACAGTCATCTGCAAGCACTTCATTCAGTTCCCCTGCGCAGACCTTAATTTGGCACTAATCGCCATGTGGAATGTCACATAAATAATTCGTAGCCGCATGGCACATATCATCATTCCTCAGCGCTCTACACCCTGTTAAAGACAGATGGTTACAAGCAAACACGCCCTGTAATGGTCCAGTGTAACGGCGCTCTGTGGACGTCGTCCCTCCACTTTGCAGTTTTATGGCGGCCATTAACTGTCGTTTATGATATTGAGTTTAATTAGTTCTTAATTTAACCATGTTTAAGCTTGGTCTTGTTAAAACGTTCAGGTTAGAACTTCGATTTTGGAGCAAAGTAGCAGTCCTTGTGGATTGATCATTCAAAATTGATTAAACAATCTGACTTTCATCAAAGGCAGTATTTGAAAAAAAATCCAATGATATTTTTCATCCAAAAAAGTGGACATTATAAATCAATTTTTATAATGTTTAAAAAATATTTGATTTGTAGTTGAGATTTTATTTGATAGACAAACACAAAGCAGTGCATTATATGCACTGTTTTTTACCCATCACCCAGTTGAGTCAAAAGCTAGTGGAATTCACCCTTTGGTGCAGCGATCAGGGTAACTACTATTATTATTAAAAGCTAATGACATAATCTTGTTATGCTCTCCAAGTAAACATTGACAAACAAAGAAGTATGGAACTATAAATGTGTGTGATTTAAAGTTACATAAGCTATCACAGAGATCAATACAATGCTAATACTATGCAGTTAGTAATACAGGCAAAAAAAAACTTTTCCGCAGTTCTTTTAACTGACGCTAACGTTTTCCAAAGGGATTCTGTTTTCGAGGCTGTCCTCCGCCTAAGCGCAGGACAAGAAAAGTTATTTCCGCCTGGCTGTAATCCACAACTTTCTCCTCTCTCCTGTGATTGTGGAAGTGCAGAAAAGCTGCTGAGACCTCCAAAATTCAATGTTTCCATTCCCACTAGGAGAGAGTAATCTTACAGGCCCACTCTGTTATCCGGTGGCCCCTCAGATAGTCAGCTCCCGTGTGAACGCTTTCACGCTCTCACCTACCCGGTGCGGCTCTCCTCCTCAGATTCCATTAAAAAAAATATATCAAAACTTTAGCTCCTGGGGTTCTGATCAAATAGAGTCGTTATTACATTTTTTTTCCTGCATTTTGATTCCCTCCTCCACCCATATGCCTCATATTTACATATAGATTGGGTATTTATCAGTCTGCATTTTACAGCAGATTCACTGTAGTCCTCTTTATTAAACCATGATGGATTTATGTATATTTAATGAAGAGTTGATGTCGAGGGTTTAATTCTTTGAACAAGGGAGTGTACATGCGATGTGAGCTGAATAATAAAACATGTGCACTACTGAACTTCAAACTTGTGTGAAAATCTTGGGGGTGTCTGCCATTATCATTTGCACCTCTGTTTTAAGTGGTTGCATATGAACATGCTCTCCTTAGGAATCCAAGGCATTAATCATCACTATCTTTATCCTGCTGTAAGATGAGATACACAATCGTAAGTGTTTGTAACACATATAGGGCAGTTTTAGTTCAATCTTAATATCTGGGGTCATTGGCCATCTTAACTTATACATTCTTTTGCAGTGAAAAGATAACACCGCAAAAGTATGCAGTGTTATCTTTATGCTTCTTCTGCTATATTTGTAACTTTAACTGTGTGGTTCTAAACAGGAGAGGAGGAAGAAATTATCTCACCACGGAGCTCATTTTCACTCTTGGGTCGTCGAAGACGGGTTACTCATAAATGGAGTAGAAGCTAGCAAGGTGGAAGCTAACGGCCAAAAGCGCATGCGCGTTTCAATGTCAAAGTCCCACCACCATCTAGTGGCCTGACATGAGAACTACAGGAGATTCATGATAATGTTGGCGGCCTCGTCAAACGTGAAACTTTTTGCACAACCAATTTCCGAAAATGCTGGTAGGTAGGTTCATGACAGCGGTCTTGTGTAAACGTAGCCTTATACACCGTTTGGTGCCTTAGAATAACTGAACACAGCGACTCTTGGTCTGATTCAAACAATCCATATAGTTTGATGAACATTTTTTTTGCATCTGTCTCTTGGTTACGTAAGCTGGCGTCTACGAAACACGGCATATCTTGCTGTAAATCTGAAATGTCATTAAATCAGTGATTCTTGAGAATAGGGACAAAACAGTGTTAAGGAAATATAACCATTTTTAGTGTTTGAGTTAGCTCTATCGTTTACTTGAAGTCACTGGGGTCGTAAAACCACAGGAGACAAGCAGTCTTATCTGTGTGGGGATCATTTAAAACAGGCCCACGTTTGGTCTCAGGAGGGGAGGAATCTCCGGTGGACATCTGGTGGGGTAAACTATTGACCTGCAGTTCACCTTAAGACAATTTGGTCTAAAACAATACAGCTAAGTCTCCTGAGGCATTTGTAAGTTGTAAAAGTCAGCAGGATTTTTAGAGTTCTGGTTAACTTCAAATAACATCAAGGAGGTAAAATTCCCTTTGATGTCTTGACCAAATTGTAAGGAGGTCCCGTTTTTAGTAGGGCTAGGAGACAGCTTCTCATTGGTCGAAGCAAGGAACGCCTTGCTTGAAGCAGGAACCTCCCACGGCGAATATAATCTGCTTACACCAAAAATAATTCAGAAATATATCCGGTTTTCACTGCTTGTGGGTCTGGTTATATTCCTCCAAGACGTCTTGCATGTTTGTCTGTCTGTAATTCTACGTATCTCAGGTAATTGTATGTAACTCTGCATGTTTATCTGTTCTGCTCTGTGTGTCTGATTCTTTGTGTCTGATTGGATTAAATTCTGAACTTCTGTGACGCCATCACGCTGCTTACGTCTCTTCTGTGTCTCGCGAGAGTTATCAGACCGCGGACAAGAAACCGGGACCCAAGAACAAAGGAAGAATATAAATTGCATAGTTTTAAAAGTTTTACAATAAGAATTCCCTTATGATCATCGACAAATTGGAGGCTCGTCCGGTTGCGCGGTCTGGAACCCTCTGTGGGGACGCTGAGGATTCGTTGCGGTGTTTAACTGCGAACGGTGAGTTAATTCATTTTTTGCTTTCGGTTTGTAGTAAGCGCCATCTTGTGAGCGCCATCTTGTGAGTGGCGTTCCAGGTGTTCAGAATTACTTTCTGTGTACAATGCGTACGGAATCTTCAACCGAAATTAAGCATATTTGATTTAATGGTTAATGGTGAAACACACGTTGTGAACGGAGAGCTTTGGCACGCTCCGCAGAGCTGCACCCTCTGCTTTGTCTGCTAGGTATTTGTGACCTTGGAAGTTAGCCGTCTCCTAAAAACAAAGATTTGGCATAGTTAGTGTGTTAATAATCAGTCTGAATCGGCTGAGGACTTTGCTAGTCCAAAAAGGAGACTCACCATTTACGGTCAAGATTGGCTTCAGTTCTGGGAACTGCGCTCGGACGGGTCTGGGATCCGTTGCGGCGAAATTTTAATTCGAACGGAGTAATTCCAGCTTGAAGACGCTGAGGTAACGCCGCCTTCCCAATTCAATCACACAAAGTGCAGTTGGAATTGGTGGTAGAAAGGCGTTTTGTAAATTGAGCTTGACCGGCTCATAGCAGACTGGAAGTGATGAGTAAATGAAATAGTTAAATAAGTCTGCGGAAGGTTTTGTTCGCATTGTATAAAAAGCCGGCTCCTATTTTGCTATACTATCTGTTTGTCCTTTTTGTTACCTGACTTAGCGTGTAGTTTTCTCTGTGTGAGTGTATGATTTGTGTTTTATTGTCTTTTTATTATGTGTCTTTGTGTGTCATAAGTGCCTGTTCTGTGTTACTTTGTGTGTGTCCGTGTGTAGCTGTGTGTGTGTCAGTGCGTGTGTATCAAGCTGTGTGTGTGTGTGGGGGAGCCGTTGGAGTGACGGCAGACGATTCGCAGCTTCTGTTGGAAAATGCAGGACTGCGACGCTATAAATGTGTACGCGCACTTTCACTGTATGCATGGATTATGGCCGCGCATTTTTATTCTGAAGTTCAGTGAATGTGTAGTTTATGCTGTGACGATCTGAGCGGCCAGTCTCCGGGTATATGGATTTTTGTTCAGTTGATTTTTATTTTTATATTTTTGTTGTTTCGAACCATTTAGATGGTTGCGTGTCCCATGGGCTTAGGTATGGTAGGAATTAGGCTCCTGCTATATACTGAGGATAATTGGCTGATTGACTCTATTTCATTGCGATTTGCATTTTTGTCTTACTGTTTCTGTGGCTGAACTGTCTGTGCACGCAGTTCTGCCCCAGACGCAAGAGACACAGCACATTGGAGTGCTACACAGTGATAATGTACTAAGTCTGTCTGCAGACGATCTTATATGTAATTATGGAATGGAGCAGTGTGTGACACGAAAGTGCAGTGAGTCTGGGAGGATGTTAAAATGACATTACAGCCGGCACCCCGTTGGAGACTTCAGTTTTTAATTTGGTCATTTAATTAGGATTTTGGTTAGACACACAGACAATATTAAATATAAGGTTTTTTGCGATACACACCTGCATGATATATGAAATTGACATGATAATTCTGGAAATTGTTGTTCCTGTCATAAGGTATTTTAATTCCAACAGGTTCTAATCATTTACTGCTTTAATCGTTTTTCTTTCCTACTTTTCATATAGATAACTCGGGACGTGTGGACTAATCCATATTTTTCTCTTAGGTGATTCTACGCACACGACGATGCATTTTGCGTGGAAATATGTTTGGAACAGGTTTTATCTGTATGTGAAACGAAACTCTTTCTTGCACATGTAGGAATGTGGTGTACACTATGGGTGTACATTGAGACTCTTTTAGTTGCTGTGAGATATTCCATATGTTTTTATGTTTTTGGGTTCTACCTGCATTCTGTTTGTTCTATTTATAATGTACTAACTACTGACTAACACACTAACTTAATTGTTTTAATGGTTGGTCTGTGTAACACATGGGTTACTGATTTGGACGTGTTGAGAGGAGCACGATTCTTCTATTTTTGGTTTTCCACCTATGATTGTTTTTTAATGAATATTATGTTTTTATTAAATAGATGGGGGAGTAGGCTAAAATAGGCCTTACTTAAATTGGTGAGATTTGGGGGCAGTTGATGGTGAATCTTTTAATCAAAACTTTTGACCTTCATTCCAAAATAGTGGATTATGGATTTAATTATGTAAGGAGATTTTATCTTGCCTTTATGATTCACTAACATATGATGTCTGCTTATAAGTGGACTACAAATTGAGGTAATGAAGCCGGATGACAGTTAAGCATCTGTCATGTTTACACACATTTGGAATATAGCAGATTTCTATGTCACTGCTGATTTTTTGGCACAGGCGAAGTGAATGCTTTCGAGGTGCTATTTTGCATAGATCAAAACAAAGAAAAAACAGTAAGTGAGCTTATTATATCACTTCTATCACATTTGGTTGTGAAATATCTTGTTTTAATTCTATTTTTTTTTTCCTTTCTTTACAGAAGGTGGGGTGTGAAGCCAGGGGAATGTCAGATGGCTCTGACATTAATTTGACATTTTGCAGTACGGAACGTTGGTATAGCCTTTTGTTTTATTTTTTGTTAACTTGGTTTGTTTTACACTGGCAGTTCTGCTCTTGGAGGTTGAAGTGCTGTGGGGGTAGGTTTCTGAGGCTGGAACCATGCTTGGAGGTGTGAGATGATGGTGTCGCTTGGCATCTGGCTTCAGGTGTCTGCTGTTGCTTTAAGCCGATGTCTCGGCTCTCCGCTCCGCTGCGATTACAAACTGTGCCTCTGAAATGGACTGTTCAGTGGAAGTGACGACATCTTCAAAGACTGAGGTCGGTGGAGTTTACTGCTATTTCCTGTTATTTGGGTCACGACAGGACCCAGAGATGGATTACACTCTGACTGTTATCTCAAGCGTGCTGGCAGGAGGTCACACTTCATGGATCAAAAGACATTCTGCTGGGAATGGATAAGGAGGTGAGGGGATCCTCCGTGGTTCTGTGACTTTTGCTGTGTCTCTTCCCTCGGGACCACTGCTGTCATTCACAGCTTACCTCAGTTCAAAGACGGGACATGCATACCCTGTACCGTTTCTGAGTCACATGGACTCTGCACAGTTCACGCTATAGCTCGGTGGATGTCCTGTTTGTCTGGTTGCTGGGTGATACTGGATTCTCCACCTGTCGCATGTGACTTTAGTCCTCTGACTCCTCCTTCAGCGTGTTTTGGCCTCTGAGATGCAAACCACTGCCAGTTGTCAGTTTGAGTTGGTGAAATTTCATTATTTTTCCAAATTTATCTTGTATTAAGTGCGATGTTTATTTTTAGTTTTTATTTTTTATTTTTTATTTTTAGCTGACTTACTTTGCCACAGGGCATACTATGTTTACTGGGTTTATTGCCTCACATTCCTCTCGCTTGACATTCTGACCTTTTGGCTATGGTAGGGGTGTGACAACAAACAGGATGTCTCAAAAGATTTATGATTGCAAGACTGGTGTTTGGGACTCTCTGCATTTTTCGAACAAGCATTTTTTGCCTCAGTGATTCACTTCGTTTGTCTCAACTTATTTTAATTTCAGACTGACGAGCGTGGTGCAGGGGAATAATTCAGATTTCCTATTTTTAGCCATAACTGACTTACATTGGTGCCGCGTTTTACCTACGGCGGTATATGATTTAAATGTCATTTGGTTATTCCTCAGTTGCAGTATTTTAGTGAGATCGGGAGTTCGACTGCATTTGACATTTGCATTTGAACATACTAAGGTGGACTGAGTACACAATGAGCTACAAGCACCACGTTCCTTCTTACTTTCTAAATTTTGACTCAAATATGAATTTGTTGATGGCAGTGTGCAGATTGTAACGGAATCTGGGACACCATATTACATTTGTTGCCACCTGGGACATGGGTTAGCAGTGACTGATTTCTCTATTTAATTTATTTGGCATTTTTATGGTATTCTATGACAGAACATTTGTTCTGTTATAGAATAAAGAGGGAATAAGAAATAATTAACATGCATGATTGGAATCAAATAGTTTATACAAAACAGTGTTTCCTAAAAAGAGGGAAAGGGATCGTGACATAATTACATATCACTCCATATGATTCAAAATAAGTGGTTTAAATAAGGCATGCAGGAAGGCCTAAAAATAAATGTTTACAGAATATAGTTGTATCAAGCTTCTCCCCAGTAAATTGAAAATATATTGATAGAAATAAAAAGGATAATTCATTATTAAATAAGATAAATAAATATTTAAAAAAAAAGAAAAAACTGAATCAAATATTAAAAGGGTTGAAATTTGGAGTGTGGAATTTTGAGTAATTTGGATGAATCATTTTTATTTAATGACACGGTTAACATATTCTTGCAAGACAAGCTGATCATCCTTTGAGGATTTAAAATGAAAAATTAGGATTAAAATTAAAGTGGTCTAAATTGGATATTTAAAAGGAACAATTATGGAACTGTTTCTAAAGAGAGTTAACTTAAGGAATGAAATTATAATCTGAAATGAAGGCATAAGAATAATAAAATAAAAGTTAAATACAAAATCTCTACATGCCTGATAAATTGAAATAAACTATCTAAATAAAATTTGATAATAAGAATAATATATGATTTGAAACGACAAAATAATTAGGATCGTTTATTGTTGTTTCCTCTTACTACGTTTTCATCTATGACTTGCCAAGGAAGTCATTTTACTTCAAGGATGTTTAACACAGAGACCCAAAATGAAGATATGTTTGAAGATTTGTACAACCAATTGTTCCTAATCAATTTTTATTTTCACAGCGACTGTAGATTTATTGATGGATTCGAAGCGTTTTATATGCGGGATATTGGGTCTAATTTGATTATACGTTATACGGATAATTCTGGATAAAATTTAAGAAAAGTTGAAAATTGGCTATAAACTGTGCACAGTCTAAAGTCAAATTAGATAAAACGTTTTGCTATGGGTCGATATTTTTATGTGTTGTCCATTAACAAATTAACAGGGTTCTCTTCATACGAGTTTGACACGAGAAGGATGTTTCCGACACCTGCGCATGGACTCCAGAAGGGACAGGTGAACCGGCACATTTATTTCATAATGATGTTTTTGAGAAGTCCTAGGTTTGGGACCGGAGTTTGCAGAATACCAGACGTCACAGGACCAGTTCCAGGAATCATCTGGGTCCAAATTAAAGTCATCAGAAGGACGGGGGCTGAACTTCACTTCACCAGACCAGGCTGAGAGATCAAGAGGACGTCTGATGCTGTTCATCTGCATGGAAAAGAGACGCCGGGTTCCAGTGGAGTCAGTGCGCAGCAGCTGAGGAGCCCCAGTGAGCCTTCAGACGGAGGAGCTTCGTCACGCAGTTCCCCAGACCAAGGAGGTTCAACGGTTCCAGTAAGAAGTATAGCGGGAATCCCTGCTGAGACTACTTCTGCTTCCTGAGTTTTGACGTCTTCAGAGACCCGAACAGGCATAATAATCCTGTTTTGGTCTCAATTTATTGAGAGAAGAGGAGATTGAAATTTCTCTTTAACCTCACTGTTTAATTGGCATAATAATCCAATTCTCAGTGAGCAACGGTTACTCAGGTGTGAAACCTGAGCTGTAAATACCCGATGAGGGTACACGATGGATCAAGCCTCAAGAGGATCACACATCGACCCCACTTTTGCGTTTTTTTTTATCGTTGATCTTGCGGACTTTTTCTGAACTTTCGGTTCTTTATGCGCGTATTTTGGTCACATTTTTGATGAAGATCTCATTTTTGCAGACTAGCAAAGAAGACATAATACGGACTCTTAAGATTCTATTATAATTCTGTGTAAAAAAAACATTGAAACCAGTTGTAATTGCTTTTTGTGTGTTCTGATTTTCCCTCCACAGCTTTGAGTCTGTTGGTTGTATAGGTTTGAAGGATGAGGATGTATGTGTTCATGATTGATTTGTAATTGGTGGACATCCTGAGTTAGTATTATGTGACTCATTCAGTTTTTCCATTTTATTATGTCTGGGTGAGGATTGTAATGTGGTTTGATTCCCCTGAAATGATTGAGTTATAAGATCTTCATATTTAAAAAAGGTTAATGGGTATTTGACATTTGGATTGGAAAGCTTATGAATTCTTTAGGTTCTACAGGTGAGTATTAAACTTTCGCTCAGGATCATTCTATCATCTCTAGGTAGAATACAGAGTTTAATTTGAGATACAAGTAACTGGTCCGGGTGGCAGTAGCTTACCTAATCCACCTCCCTATTAGTGGTTTTTCCAAGGTGCTGCAGATGATGGGCTGTAGACCAGTGCTGTCCTGCTTAGACAGGGCTTTTAGTTAAAAAGGGGGACTGTTAAAGGAGTATATCAATGTTTGGTCATTCTAATTTTTTTTGATTCCTTGGTTAAAACACTAATCAATTTATTTTGTGAGGTCTGTAAATACTCAGACCTCAAAAGAGGGACTGTTAAGGAAATATAACCATTTTTAGTGTTTGAGTTAGCTCTATCGTTTACTTGAAGTCACTGGGGTCGTAAAACCACAGGAGACAAGCAGTCTTATCTGTGTGGGGATCATTTAAAACAGGCCCACGTTTGGTCTCAGGAGGGGAGGAATCTCCGGTGGACATCTGGTGGGGTAAACTATTGACCTGCAGTTCACCTTAAGACAATTTGGTCTAAAACAATACAGCTAAGTCTCCTGAGGCATTTGTAAGTTGTAAAAGTCAGCAGGATTTTTAGAGTTCTGGTTAACTTCAAATAACATCAAGGAGGTAAAATTCCCTTTGATGTCTTGACCAAATTGTAAGGAGGTCCCGTTTTTAGTAGGGCTAGGAGACAGCTTCTCATTGGTCGAAGCAAGGAACGCCTTGCTTGAAGCAGGAACCTCCCACGGCGAATATAATCTGCTTACACCAAAAATAATTCAGAAATATATCCGGTTTTCACTGCTTGTGGGTCTGGTTATATTCCTCCAAGACGTCTTGCATGTTTGTCTGTCTGTAATTCTACGTATCTCAGGTAATTGTATGTAACTCTGCATGTTTATCTGTTCTGCTCTGTGTGTCTGATTCTTTGTGTCTGATTGGATTAAATTCTGAACTTCTGTGACGCCATCACGCTGCTTACGTCTCTTCTGTGTCTCGCGAGAGTTATCAGACCGCGGACAAGAAACCGGGACCCAAGAACAAAGGAAGAATATAAATTGCATAGTTTTAAAAGTTTTACAATAAGAATTCCCTTATGATCATCGACAACAGGTACTATGGATAAAGCACAAAATTTTAATAAAATATACACAAAATATATATATTTTTTTCAAATATCTGACTAAATTAACCCGGGTCATGTGAGCACAACAATGTATATTTTCCAGGTATTTACTGAATATTTTTTATTTTAAATCATTGTAGTTGGTGGATGATGCCTGTAAAAGCCCTTGTCCAGGAGCAGAACTCAATACATTATAATAGTTTAAAACAATTTAAAAAATACTAAAATTATATATTATGACAATTAAGTCATATAAATAATTATAAAAGTATCAATAAATTGAATTAAAAAATTATTTTTATATATTTTCCAACTCCATTGAAATTTGTCCTTAGTTTTTGTCAACACCGTCAGACATGAAAAGAATGTAAAAAAAAATCAGGCATTATGGGGGGCACCAGAACTTCTGAAGACCCCATGACCTCTTCCTTTCTCTTCCTTTGCTAATAGGGCTAGTTAGCTCTGGTTAGCTTATGTTATCTGTTAGTTTTTTCTTCTTTTTATTCCTAAGTTGCTCATCACAACTATGATGTGTCAACACCATAACTGACAATTTACAAAACTTTGATGGAATTTTGTGAAATAAAAGCTTAATTTTTGTATATTGTAAAGATTTCATGGACCTGATGAGCCACAATATGGCCTCCATAGGAATAACATCATATAAATTGAGGTAGTTTGGCTTTTTGTCAACTCCATCAGTTTTTCTGACTCAGTGAAATTGTTGTCAAATCTCACTTAAATGTGCAATTAATTCATTTGAATGTATTTTACATAAATTGCATTACTTCACATGTACCAAGTTTTTCATTTTACTCACTAGTTTGTCACCACCTTCAGTTCTGTGCCAACTCTGTCAGATAACCTTTTTATTGTTTTTTTGTTTTAAATAATATTTATTTTGTTTATTGAGATGCATTTGTCTGTAAAACGAGTAAAATATCACTAATAGAGTCATTAAAAATATTTTTTTATTTACTTTTGTCAGATGGTGATGACAACATTCTAGGTCAGGTCGATTAAAAATGTAATTTTTAAAAAAAATGTTGGAACTGGGAGCCTGTACCTTAACATCTTTACATTTCCAAAACATTATTTGTCATATTTGCATACATAAGGTTGAGAAATAACAAAAACAACAACAAAAAAAAAATTATGGGAAACTTAAAATACATTTTGTCCCTATTCTCAAGAATCACTGAAATATCAATGGTTTCTCTTTGCACTCAAGCTAACACTGCTCAATTTTGGGGGGAAAAAAATCTCAATCACCAATATGTCAGTCAGTACTAAAACTGACCATTGCAAATTTAGTTTAAAAGCATATTGTAATAAAGAAAAACAAAAAAAAGTCCACCTGCAAATTAGTATTTGGGGGGGGGGGAATAATTGCAATTGTAATTGAGAAATAACAAATTATTTGTCAATTGCTTTGTTTTAGTAATTGTTTGGAGCCAAAATCAAAATTGAAAAACACGTTTGATTAGTTTCACAACCCTCCTTCGATCATTTAAATTTGACGAGTAACATTAATTTGCAATTATTAATTCAGGAAACAATTATACGATTCAGATTATTTAGTGTAGAAGATTGCATTTTTGAAACGTGGCCAGTCTGATATTGAAAAGCTTTTCTAAATTGTAATGCTGAAAAAGTTGCACTAAATTTAAAATGGTCTCACGTAATTTGTGTTGCAGGTGGCCCTGAAAGACTTAAGGCAGAAGACAATTTAAAGTTGACCCAGCTTTGAAGGCGACCAATGTAGCTAATATTGGGGAACTGACATAGCTTGAGTTCCATGGCTCTATGACAGTGGTCTCAAATTACTGTAACTTTTAGATTTCTCTTTGCTTCATCACACCTAGCTCCAGTATTATCTCATTAGAAGAGCTTGACTGCATGATACTGAGACAGTTTAGTCTTTGAAATCAAGTGTTGAACAAGGGACACATCTGAAAGTTGCAGGTCACTGCGGCCCTCGAGGACAGCAGTGTGAAACTGCTGCTCTAATATGTGCCATTCGGTTTTAAAATGGGCTAATGTGATCTAATATCAGTGACGTACATACTCGGATATACGTCAAATGGCGGAGAGAAAGGTTAAAGTGGACGTTTGCTGGATGCATCTGCACAAAGGTAAATAGCCTCGACTAACGGTGACATACTTCCGTTTAAATTGACAAAATTTTAGCCGCGTCCGTTTTCTTGTTGTCACATAGTAACCTGCTCGGGAGGAAACGGTGTTGAACTGTTTTGTGTCCGACGTTGAGCTTGAGAGTCGACGCAAACAGTCTTAAACAGCAGCAGCTAGACCGCCACTTGTGCCGCACAAACAGGTGTTCCTACGGTTACGGTGGCTGCCTAGCCTGGTGCAGAAGAAACTGGGCGAGGTGCCCAACTAGCCTATTGAACTTGCTGGCATCTATTTGGATTGTGGGAAATGACCGCATTTGTCACGAGAATTTAATGCGATAGGTACGCTGGACTAAGACATCTCAACCGTCCGCAGACAGTCTGCATAGTAAGTGCGGCTCACTGAGTACGCACAGTACACCGGAGTGTGCAGGAGCCTTAAGAATTTTCTACTGATTTTGATATCTGTTTTCATGTAGCCTGCTATCTACTTTGAAGAGGCATGTGAACCCTGACAGCCCACAATGACCAGAGTCTTTAGCGTCTTGGACAATCCAAAAGGAAAGCTGGACCACTCACCTTGCATCCGTGATTCAGTGTGTAATAACTCATTTTTCATCACTGTTAGATAATTTCTGGCTAATTTCCAATCTCAACTTTAGCAGTGCTGATACTGATACTAGCCAATTTCGAGGAATGCTTGTTGCAGGGTGTTAACAACTCAACACCTCTACATATTTTCAGATGAATGTTTCCCGCAAAGCTTTCTTCACTTTGAACGTCCTGCCTGCACGGCTAGAGAATGTTATTAGCTCCTTTTTGTTGCCTTGTAGCATCAGGGATGAGTGTGTTAAAAGGATTATGAAAGGGCCATGTGAGTCCTTTTATTCTTCAGTCACCATAGTTTCAGACTGACAATGGCTGAAAGCCTCAAGGTTATGAATGAGCTTCTGATAGGATAAATGGTGCAACACAAGCTGGAATGTAGGAGAGAAGTGATTGTGTCAAAATAGGGAAGAAGAACTACGAAAAAAAATACTGTATTTGCTCAAATAAATGTACACTATTTCCTTTAGGGTTCTCTGTAAATGCTGATTCCGGCTTCCTGAAAAAGTTAAAGCTCATGCCTGCCGCCTGTCCATAAACAAAAAGCGCCTTGATGAGACTTTGGACTCAGTTCAAGGAGTCGGACAGATGCTTCTTCAGGCCAGATGAAGTGGAAAAGCGGTGACAGCTGGATACGGACCAGGTAGCTGCCTTTGATATCAGCAGAGTCATTGGGCTGCAGGTACAGTTTGCAGACAGCATCAGGTTGAAGGTAGAGGAGTCTTTATCTCTGTCTGATCCCCTGCCAGGGCAACTCTCCCACAGCCCAATATGACACAAGGTGATTGAATATTCATTACAGTTTCATGCCTGGGCAGCAGTGCTGGATTTAGTGAAGAAGTCTCAGCATCAAGAGCGTCAGCCACTGATGTTGCTAGATAATCCCACTTGCTTGTATTTTGATTCTGTTTCTTTCTTTGACTTTTTCTTTTTCTTTATTACATTCTATAGCCTTATGTTTTACCTCAGAAAAAACATACTTTATCCTTGCTCATAGAATAAAAGTAGGAGCCGTACCTGTGGCTTTATGCTACATGTTCCCCAGAGCTTGCAGTTTTGAAAAGAAAAAGAAACAGCAAAAAAAAAACTACTTCTGAATAATTCAAGATGGCCACCATGATCATCAAGGAAAAGTTATTTTTACACTAAATTTGACAACATTTATTACAGATGAACACTTTTAGTGTCAAATCATAGTCTATATATTTTCCTGATATTGTTTCCTTTTTCTGCTGGACATTTTGCAAAATGGCCACCATAGTCATAATGGAGGGTATATGTTTGTGCTAAAATCGTCAGTTATTGCCAGTGGTGAGCACAGCTAACCACTAATTAGCTAGACAAAAATCTTAAATATGCTAATTCTAATCCGCTAGACATAAAATAAATTAGCAGAAGCTAAGGCTAAACCATGAAACACATTAAAAAAATGAGCAGAAGCTAACAACACAAAAAAATTACAGGAAGCTAACACTAAACACGTAAAAAGAAAATTGCAGAAGATAACGCTAACCATTAATCGACTAACTGTGTGTGGCTGTCAATTATCTTAATCTCCTTCCACTTGATGACAGGTCTAAGACTTGCATACGGCCAAGTGTGCAAGTCTACATATTGTTACTTTAAAGTTGCATGAATAGGATAACTAGAGTCAAAAACATATAATGTGAAGTTAATCAAAGTCCTGAAAATAGATAACATGTTATGGCAATAATTGGTCAAAAAAGCCCAAAAATGGGGGGCATCTTCAAAAATGGGCGTCATTCTGAAATTTAAGTAGCAAAATAATTTAAACCTGCTCAGCTCTCAATACAACAAGCAGCAAACAGTACACTCTACATTTCTGGAGCTTGATTTTCTTCCTCTGAAGCTTTTCCACCCTATTTTCTGACTGGAAGTTAGACTGACACACTGGCTGCTTTGTGCATCCCATTTGTGATAGTTCTGGCTGTGTTGTCTTGTCAGTGAGACGGTTCCAAGGCAAACTTTGCACTGCGTAATTCCTTTGCCATGTTTTGTGTGAAGGATTGCCTTTTCAGCCACCCCGATGTGTTATGGTGTAATTAAAGAAGTGTTTGAACATGATCTGATGAAGGAAGGTGTTTGGGTACACAGAATAGACGGAGATGAGGCATGGCAATCATAGCTGAAGAAAGGGTTGCATTCTTGGACAAAGACTGTCCTTCACACTCACCGTGCTGCCAAGTAAAAAAAAAAAAAAAAGATAAATCTGAAAGCTTGATTAGAGGTTGCAAAGAGTACACACGCCTTAATGCAGAAATTCCTTCCATAAAGCAAGATGATGAAGCAACACAGGAATGCTATTGTTTTTTAATGCTCTTAATGCTGTTTGACTCTTAAATCAGGACAAGTTGCTATTTCTGGCTGAGATTGATCCTGTGTCATAGAGCCAGGCTACAGTCCTCTCTGAAGGTGACACTTTATGGAGGCATGTGGTAAACAGTAACCTGGTATTTCCAAGCAACCCAAGAAAAAAAAATATTCAAAGGTATATCTAACAGAAAAGTAACAGCCTATCACCCCTCCCACAGCATTTTCACAACTGCCACTGAAATATTGCAGCACTGACAAGATAGTGCCACTTAATGTCATGCAACAGGATGCAAACTGTCTGCCTGATGAAGATTCTTTGCGTACACATTAAATCTACTTTCTGCTAAAATCATTGAATTATTATTTGGCCACTTGGCTCGTAAAGCATTGAAATTTAATTCCATTGTTGGTAAGTTAATAGTTAAATGTGGAAAAAAATCATTTTAAGCCCCCCCAAAAAGTTAGATGTGATGTAATAGCAAAGGCAACATGCCTCATCCTGACACATTAAAAAGTTGTATTCCATACTCTTGATCCCAATACCCACAAACTATTCAGCCTGGGAGAAGATTCAAAGGGAAAAATTATACTTATATGTGACAGAACTTGACTTTCCTCAGAATCACCTTCAAACCCTCATGCTTTGACAGAAATAATACACATTTTTTAATGCACTAGCATACAGAGGACGCAGCATGACAGCATCTTTAACATTTGCTGATGCATTATGACAGCAGCTTTATTAAACTGCACTAATTGCTTTAACATTTTGAAATGTTTCGTGCTGTAGAAGCATGTTTGCTTGCCGCATCTGCCAAAAGAATCTCTGTAACCACTAAGACCTGATGCCATTTAATTTTTGGTCCCCAATTGAACCAAGTCTACCAGACTATCAGGTGTGAAAATATCCTTAGAAGAAGCTGTTATTAAAAGGTCTTGCAACAGTGCTGTGTTGTGCAGGACGTTGTCTATTGGTTTGTATTGGACTAAACATATAACCTACAAGATTTTTAGATTTTATATTAAATTGCTATGATTTTACCACCAGTTTGGTCACTTATTGAGTCTGATTGGACTGGACTGAAAAGAAGAGGCACAAATGGATTGGGTCTCTTATAATGTTCCACTTATACTCAGGACAACACTGAGTAAACACGAGAGGGAAATTGATATTTATTCTTGTGATGTGGGTTCTATTTTCTTAAGCTTGACACAGTGATGGGAACCTGGGAGAAAGAAAACAGAGATGAGATGAAGAAGACAGAGCGGCAGGAGTTGCTCATAAAAGAGGAGCTATAAAAACGAGTTTTGGAGAAAATGTTTGCACACTATAATGACAAATACAACATTGTTCTTCCCTCAAAGCAAGCTGCCTTTTGTACCTGAAATATTGTCACCAGTTGCATGCATGCATCTTTTCAAAATTAAAGTTCGAGCTCTCGTTTTTCCCCCCCTTCTCTTGGTGCTTGCATTGTCAACGCTGACGTGTGGAATGTGATATGTGACATTTTCAGTCTTCCACGGCAAATTGTTTTCTCATTACCGTATGAAGGTTGTCTGGGGCTGCCCGGTTGTCAGCCACCGTGGTGGTCCCTTTGGCTATAAAAGAAGTTGTGTGGCAGCCATTGTCAACAACCCTCTTCACCCTTTATATTCAGAGACACGGCACCTCTACCTCTCAACAGGGCGGCACGTCACACACTCCCACTAACACCAATGCACGGCTTCTGCAATGGGTCTGCGGTCATCTTTGTTTGTTGCTACCGCTGCCTCTCAAGAGCAATGGCTTCCATTGCATTCCTGCCAGAGTTGGTCATTAGGGTGCTTCCACTTTGGCGGGCGAACACGGGAGAGCTTTCTGTCTCCGGCCTGATGGATGGCCTGTCTGACTTTATCTGAGCAGGACGGACTGGGGCCCAGAGATTGTCACTGCTGACTGCTTTATCAGGGCCTGACTTATAGAGCTGTCATCCTCTTAGAGTAAGGTTCCCAGGCACTTCGTCCAGCCATTCCCCCCTGCTGTCCATCATGCTTCCTCCCCGAGACCTTGCTTTGCACGATTGCCTGCTTGACTCGGCTGATGGCAGTATCCCCCCCAAGCCCCTGGGGACAGGTCAACAAAACTGTCCACTGTGTTTAACACTCTCATTGTAAGAGCCTCTTTTCCAGAGATAGTCCAGAATTATTGCTCATTGACTTGTCTTATACAGTGACCTTCCAAAATGTTAATAGCTCTTGAACTTTTTAAAAAATGAACCAGTTTAAATCCAGCTGTTCTGTGAAGACCTCAGAGCTTAGAGAGCATTGGTGGAAAAAAAAAGCATCACATAGACCAGACGCCACCTCAGACAGGTCAGAGATCAAACTGGGAATACCTCACTGAGAAGCATGTAATCATCACCTGTATAATGCCTGATACAGCAAACCCAGCCTGGCCACTGTTTTCCTATTCAATTTTTTAATTCAACTCTCATTT
Organism: Poecilia picta; assembly: GCA_033032245.1. Classification (NCBI taxonomy): domain Eukaryota; kingdom Metazoa; phylum Chordata; class Actinopteri; order Cyprinodontiformes; family Poeciliidae; genus Poecilia; species Poecilia picta. The sequence continues at coordinate 6,086,980 of CM065357.1, read as the reverse complement.
CCCATCAATGCTCCATCTGAGATCTCTCCCATTGAGCTTGATTTCTCTGGTTGAATGAGATCTATAGAGCTGTCACATATGAAGATGATATCAGTTTTAGGATTGTAGTCTGCCCTATGTAGGGGTTGTAGGTTGGCAGTGGCAGACTACATTCCAATTTACGGTATGATAACATAAGACAGAGATCAAAGAATTTGAATACTTTTGCAAGGCACTGTGTAAAACAACACAAGGAGCAACACATCTTTACATTCTACATGTGAAGATCTGGATATTTGGTACAAGAGTGGCTCGGTAAGGCACTGTCAGTTCAACAGATGTAGTCTTTACAAGACATTTGAAAAGAACAAGAGATTATAAATGTTTTTTTTCACAATCCAAATCTTGCATGAAAGCCAATTACTGCTGCAGTTTCTCAGACGTTCTCTCACGCTCTGCGTCCATGTTTGAGCTTGCCATGAAACAACAACAAGAGTCCTTCCTTCCTTACTTTCACCTTAAAGACCCATTGGAGAGGTTGGGGGAACGCCAAGGAAAGTCTGGGGGCCTCTTTCACATTCTGGTGTGTTCTTTCAAACAGGGCAGTCTTTGCTTAGCCATGCGCCAAGAGCCTGTTAAAAAGTACAAACACTCAGCAAGTGTTTAGTTTTCTTATTAAAGATGTAGCCAAACTTATATAGACTCGATGTGGCGTGTGAGTCATACTGCTGCTATTAATTTGTTTCTGTAGGATCAAGTCATATGTGTTGTTTAAGCCAGATATTTACAGATATTCTGGAAAGAGACTGACATTAAATCGGACTAAATGTTTTAAGTCCGTTGGGATTGCAAAAATTAAATCTTTTAACATGTCTAGAATAATGATAGGTAAAAGCTTTTATTTTTTATTTTGTTTTTTGCTTTCTTCAATTTCAGAATTTTGCATACATGTTAGTGTTGGTACAAATAACTTTTAAACATCATGACTTGGGTCCGATGTTTTGATTTTCTTCTCATAAAGAAATGTTGGCCCATTGCTCCAGACAGAACTGATGAAACCGAATCGGATCCGAATGTTGCCTGATTCTTGCACGCATTCTCAGCTCTTCCCAAAAAGGTTCTATAAGATTGAAATCAGGACTTTGACCCCTCTCTAAAAGCTCGACTTTGTTTTCCTTAAAGCACTTTGTAATAGATTTGGCACTACGCCGACAGTCATTGTCCATTTGGAAGATCCAGTTGCAAACAAACCTTCAACTTCCTGTCTTAAGATGTTGTTTCAGCATTCTCACTTAAAGTTCACAGTACTACCTCACTTAAGGTTCTTTCCTCACGATGCTATCTGTTTTATCAAGTGCACCAATCTCAACAGAAACACAGCTCCACCTCCTGTACCTCACAGTTAGAATTTCTGTTCTAACTGTGAAAGTTCCCACCTTGCTCGCTCCTCCAAATGCGTCAAGGGGCATTATGGACACACCCCTCTATTTTAATTTAATCAAACTACAGGAAATGTTGGCAAACATTAAGGTCATTGTCCCTGAGTGTATTCTCAAATCTGTAATTTGACTTATGTATTTTTTGGAATAATAGCTACTTTCTCACTGAGCGACCTTTCAGTCTGTGTCGGTACAGTACTTAACTCCCTTGATAATTGTTTTCCCCAGTTTCAGCCAACATTTCTACAAGCTCTTTTGTTTTTTCGTGGGTTTGATCCACACATTTCACACCAACAGACATCAATTCTGACACACAGAATCTGTTTGCCAAGTTGCGTTTTGGTTCAATATTCCCATGACATATTATTGTTTGAACAGATGAATGTGGCTCCTAAGAATGAATCCACAATCTCCTTCTTATTATTTTGCCTAACTTAGAAGGATGTGGTGTTTATAAGGTGTTACCTTAGCATACCAGCCATTTTAGCTTCCCCAAACTAACTAAATGTATTGCATGTAGCCTTTGTTTGTAAACTTCTAAATTTAGAGAAAGAAAAAAAAAATCTCTTTTTTTGTTGTTCTGAAATTTGGAAAATTCAAATAATCTTTATAATCTGAACTGAATTTAAGTAGGAAATGTTTAGTGTGATTTAATATCGGACAGTGAGAATTTTTTTTTCTGAATTTCCCCATTGTGAGACAATAAATGTTACTTACTGTATGCAAATATCTGGCATACTTGGTCTGTGTGGTGGTTGTTTTGTCGTGATGAGTTTTCTCTAAGAGAAGAACATATAACTATATTTGGTGATCAAAACTAGAATATTAATCAGACAAAATCACACAAATGAACCACAGATTTCCAGATGTTGGACATGAGGAACATAAAAAGTCCTTATATTTTACTGCAGGTTCCTGGCACTGATGTGCAAAGTTCTACATGTGCTTGCTACATTACATTTATATTATGACGACCTTTGACATGTAGTAAATGTAATATGCTATGCGATATATAAACTTCCACTGTTGACCCCTTTGTTTTTGTTCCTACAGCTTTGAGTGAAACAGGGATAAAGTAGACGAGTGATGATAATCATTACATAAACACTTACAGTCATATTTTACATCTGCGAAAACAAACAGATATCTTCCATGGGACTGTGGAGACTGTTACGTTGACCTGTGTGATGTTGTGTCATCCTCTTACCCTGACAGTTCATCCAGCACGTTCCCTCTCCTGCATTCTGCTTTATGTTATGTGCAGAAACATCCACAAAACCAGAAACATATGATTGAAGGAATTCATAATTCAAAACAGCTTAAATATGTTGCTTGGTAACATGTAGTTATTTCTGAAAAGCCACTCAGAGAAAAGCTAAAACATTTTTGTTTTTCTTCTTTTGTTTTCTGTTTTTACTTTGCGTTTTCTTCTGTTTTATTGAGCTGCCGTTCTACAGGCAGACTTATAGTCTGAACTATATTTTTATTTAATCAGGGAGATAAACCACAGGAAAATCATGACTTATTGAATGTCTGCATGCTATGGATAGTGGAGAGACATATTTTTTCTTACTAGAATTCATTGGTGCCTTTCAATATGGCAAAATCCACACCGGCGTTAGCAATACTCAACAACTATAAAACTGAAACCATGACTGGAAGTAAAATAAGCACTTCAACAACTGTGCAGGTAGGTATGCAATTACAAATTTGAACCTGTTTGGACGATACACTGTGTTACAACATGTTGTGCCATTGAGACATGATTGACATGATGGAATTTAGCATATTAGCGTCAGCTAAATACCATATTGATATATTAACATTAGCAGAACTAATGTTTATAATTATTAGTGTTTCTGAGTCAGTGGAAGTAATTTTTTAGCTAACCGAGAGCTAGTTAAAGGATTGACTCTGCACCAAATCACTTCACGTACCCAGACATATCCAATGCCTCCAAATCTGGTTGATATGTTGTAGTTATTGCAGTACAGTCACTTGACCTTTTCAACACACGCAGTCTCCTCTCATTCCCACCAGTCCCTCTAAGTGCCTGATTTGTCATAGTGTGCATCTACGAACAAAGATGAAAAAGCGTTTCTCACTGTTTCCGCTCTTGTTTCATAGCTAAACCATGACCTCCTGTTTAGCATGATATACAAGGCTAAAATATTTTTTTAGGTTTTTTTTACTATGAGCAATCATCACTAACAGGCCTTTGTAATAAACCTGCCTGTGCTGCTGAGAATGGGGAGCAGAATGGAGCCAATGTGTCAGTGAGAGTCATTCTGGTTGAGCTTGAGTTTTTCCTGTCACCCCTCTCTTAAACCCTGCTCTTTGTCTAACCTGAATCATATCCCTTTAATACTGTGTAATCGCTAACGGAGGTGGGGAGGGGGAGATTTATGTCCTCCCCTCCTGAGCAGGGGGCCAGGGATACTTGAGTAGAGTGAGGAAAAGCTCCTGGAAGAAGAAATGGTCATTTTGTGTCAGAAAATAAAATCTGGGATGTATATTTCTCCCCAAAGTTTTTATAGACTACTCAGGAACTTTATGTTACCAAAGACAGAGTAGGAAAAGAAAAGCAGAAAATGCGCTTTGCCAAAGAACACTCTTTTAATTATAAAATTGAACATTTTTGGAGTTAACCTGGTAAATATTTGAAAGTGTGGCCAACAAGGACTGGATGGCTTTGTTCACTTCTTCCACTGCTTTTTTTTTTTGCTAAAACCACAGGCAGACTACAAATCTAAAACAGTGCAGATCATCGTCATTATATGCAAGTCAAGGCAACATTTACTTGATTATGCTAAAAAATGGCACTGTGTACTTAGAAAATATATAACACTTCCCTTCTAAGACACAAAGAGAAATCTTATGAAACTTAATGTTTGTAGCTCATTTTATATCAGCTACTATATTACTTAAATTGTTTTCTTGCTGTGTTTGTAATTTAGTTTTTTATCAAAACAGATCTTGGCTCTTAATGAGACAAACTGCCATGAATAAAGGTAAAAAAAAATAAATCCATTCATGACCATCTGACATTTGTGTAGAAATTGTATTGATAAGTTGCAACCAGCACTGGAAGACACAATCTATAGCGTCTCTGAAAGTCAAAAGCCGTCCACAGTCCCATGAAACCACTTTCTCCGGAGAGCATTTTATTTCCTGCGGAGGCGTTGGCGTCAAGTTGTCCTGTCCACCGCGAACAGTTCTACCGACGCCGATAAGGCGTTTCGTCGTCCCGTTCTTTGATCAAGCCAGCCTCGGCTTTCTCACAGGATCAAATGAAGCACTTAACGTACTAATCCGGAGCAGTCGGCTGAGCTTAAGGCCAGGAGAATGTTTCGTGTAATGTCGGCTGACAGCGCGCATACATCACCGGCAAGCACATTTCTGGACCTGTAACATTAACCGGGACGCTCTACGTATCGGCTCTCTACGGTGTTCCCCTGTGAAATCCAAACCTACGGCTCTTAGGTTTCTATCCACGAAGGGGATGGATAGAAGGACTGTCCTGCTGAGCCAGGAAATTTAATTAACTGTGGATAATTCATGAGCTCGTAATGTCTTTAATGGAATAACAGCTAAACCATCACAAGAGGCAGTAATTAGTCACTGAACTTTATTCGTCTTACCTCATTGTAGGGTTTTAAATTACTCCAGGTGGTTTAAGTTATGATTTTTGCCTCCTTTAGTCCTGCTTCTTGATGGAAATTGTAAACTAATATGATAATTTTATTAATTTTGCTGTTATCTTTGTAACGTATAAAACCAACTGAACTATTCCAGTGGATATTTATCTTTTTATGATGACCTTATTAACACCAGGAAAGACTTGCTGAAATTTAAATGTCCTTTTGTGTAAAATCCACGTTTTTGAGCTTTACGTCATGTTAAGCTCATGTGCTATTTGTGCTTTAAAGGATGAAGTACAAATATTACAAGAGTAAACTTGTAAATAAAGTAAAATCATAATATTACGAAATAGTCGAAAGAATACGGTCGATATTTTGACAATAATGCCAAAATAATACGAGAATAAAGTCATAATATTCCAACTATATTCTGGTAACATTTTTACTTTATTCTGGTAATGTTACGACTTTCTTCTCATAATTTATTCACACATATACGTGCTTGTTGAAATGCCTGTTAAGGAGGAAATTCAACAGAGTTGTAGAAATTCTGGGCAGCCTTCACAGGTAAACATAACTTTATTTAACTAAAAATAACAGCTTGAACATTTAACTCCGTTCCCGTTATCTTGTGATTTTCTGCTTTTAGTCTTAATCATTGCACTTATTTTCTAGAGAGAGAAGCTACTATATGATTCTGCCAGAAGGAGCATAAGAATCACATAGAAAAAACAACAATAGTATTTTATTTTTAAACTCCAAAACCTCATGTAATATTCCTACATCTCCGACTCCATCTCTCCTTTACGGTTACACTTCTGACCACAGATCTGAGCCAAGCGCCCTGGAGGTTCGCCTCTTTCAGGGGAAATGTCACCACAGGCATTTCATTCTGACCTGCCTGGAGTCCTTTGTTGCCCTGGGGGAGCTGTAAATGTGTTCTCACCATGCTCACTTAGGGTTCAGTTATTAGGGAACGGCCTGGCCGCTGGTGAACAGCGATCCACCTGTTCACCAGCTGATCCCTGATGACGGCTTCTGCTGTCCCCAAGGGCCGCTCTAACACGGCCACCACAAACACAGAACAAGACGGGTAATATAAAAACTGGTCTAACTTTACATGATGGAGGGCTGGGATATGTTAAAATCACTTATATTTTACCCCCATTGTAGTTTAGAAAATCTGATTTCAGCACAATAAATGTCATCGTTTTACTCACCATTGCCTCAGAAGGCACATATGCCATATTATTTTAATGCAACATCTTGTAATACTGCATTAATTTTGTTTTTATTGCAAAACATTTGTCGCTGAGCAATCAGACATGTTGAAATGTGGGAAAAGAGTAACTTTTTTTCTGTGCTGGATATGATTCAGTTTATTTAGTCTATGTCGAATTTCGAAGAAATAATGTAATCAAGCAGAAAATTGTTTAGAAGCACAACAATACATTTGGTTCCAGTTTGTGCAATAAAAAACAGTTTGGTCTTACCTTGGTCAATCAAAATTCAATAATACAACCAGTAGCTAAGTCTGTCTCAATAAATCAATTAATCACATAATAAATCATTCATATGGAAGTGACTGAGTTAGTTTTAATTAATTGTTTTTCTCTTTTCTCTCTTTTTACCAAAAAGTGGATGACATAAGTCTTCATTCTGGTGCTTTGTTCTTTTTTTTGAAAGACAATTTTTACAGAAACTTCATAATTCATTTGATTTGTTGTTTTTGTTTAGTTTTTTATGTTGGATATTTAAAATGTCTCCCAGTTCTAGTATTAAATGCTCATTAGAATCTAATGTTTATTGATCTTTAAGAACATGTTCGCCATTATTACTGTATTACTCGAAAATAGTCTCAAAACAACAATATTATCGTTTATCGCAATGACTTCTGGGACAACTTAATGTCCAGCAAATGGAATTACTTACTTAAAACAAACTCCTAGTTCTTGCTGAAAAGTTACTTGTAAGTTAGTTTTGTCTTGTTTCAAATGTTCTAAGATATTTACACTAGTAATTAGAGCAAAACTACTTGATAAGATTTTGTGTAGATTGACTTTGTTGTAAGAGGAGCTGAATGGGACAGTGATGTTTGAATCCAGCTTCATGCTTCCTGCCCACCTGTAAAGTAAAGCTGCACCTTGTTCATGCAGCAGCACCTTCCCCCACTGAGTGCTCTATGCTAAGTTACCTGCCTGGATTCCTAATTTGGTTTCATCAACAGCAGCATCAATTTCTGTCACATTAATTTCACGTAAAAATACCTGCAAATAGTTTTAGATGTGTTTTTTTGTCGTTTGTTTTTCCAGCCGTAATTCATTTTACTTTAACAAAGAACCAATCTACGTGTTTTCAAAAGACGGAAAGGTACTTGATCTTTTTGTCATCGCCTGCTGCTGTCTGCACATATTTTAGGAAAACATTATTAAAGAGGAAATGAGAGATTTTCTGAACCATCACACATTCTTCTGTTATTCTGTTTTCACCTCAGCGGTGTTTGCCAGCGGGTCGCCGGCTCTGACAGCTGCTCCCGGCATTTTAACACTGACTAAAATGCTTCATTTCCACTAGTTTAGTTCTTTTCGCTTAGACGGTTTAAAAAAAGTGGAATGAAAAACAACGTAGGTGTGGGGAGAGAAAAGGGTGACGTCCCTTCTCAAGTCAAGTTTAACTCCAGTGCAGCTGTTGGTGGAGAGCTTCCTTTATAGCTGATTACCTCATCATAACTGGGTTATGAATATATCATCACTTGGTATGCCTGAGCGTGTACGAACAGGGAGAACGCAGAGCTAAATCGGGCGGCGTGAGATCGACTGTAAAAGTTACAGGAGCAAAAACGTGTTGCTGCGGTTGAATTTTCAGCAAATTTTGCGTCCGTTAATTTTTTTCCCCTTATGTTTCAAGTAAACAAAACAGTTAATGTGGGGACGGTTTTTTTTCCCCTTTAAAATCTTCACTTCTCCTTCATATGCATCACTTTATGATGTCTTTATTCATGCTTCTTGTTTTGTTTTTCTAAATGTGGTTACCTTACGCCAAAAGGAGCTTGTTTAGATGATCTACAGAAGAGGCTCCAACTGTTTTGTATAGAGGCAATTAGCCCCCAAAATATCTGTCCTTTTCAAAATAATCTTCCATCCTTTCTAACTGCTGTCATAGGTAATCATAGCTCTTGAAAAGCCAGAAATATTATTTACATTGTTTTATGTATCTAATTTCATGATGTACAAAATCCATCCCTGTATTAGTTGAAGTTAAAGTAGCAACAGATTAGAATTATATTGATGTTTATCTTTATCATTATTTTCTGTTCCTCTTTAAAATATTGCATTCAATTTCTCCATTTTTTAAAAATAACATTTGAATTTCAGAGTCAATCACTGAGAAATCCCAACTTTTTAAAAAATACTGTATATGTTTCTGTTAAAGCTTTTTTTAAAGAGTTGGTTTAGAGGACAATCCTGAGCAGGTGTTATGATCCTTTAATATTTGGACTTTTTCTACAGGTATTTTCTCTTTTGATTATGTCCTTATTGTTTCTTACATTTTGCCATTTTATTCCTTAAGCCGAAAAGAAAAATAGAATGGAACTCCAACTTAAAAAAAAAAAGTTAATTTGTTACATGTAATCAAATTAAGTTTGTCAAATTTAATGAGCTAATTATTAATTAATATGACAATGTAATAAACTTAATTTGATTGTAATTAACTCTGTTAATTACCAGTTTTCTTTTCCCCTGACACTCTGTGTTTTTGTTTGTTTTTTTCCTTCTCATCTCAGCTGTCAATCATTTCCTCGTTTGCATCCACTTACCTGTAATTAGTTCTGCTGGTTCTTTTGTCATTTCCACTCCCTTCTCTGAATATAAACCTTCCTGCTCTCTTCTGTCACTCTGCTTTTTATTATGTCCCAACACAATGTTTGTAAGTTTTTGTTAATTCTCATTGGCTCAGGTTTTTTGTTTCTTCTGGGGTCAACAAAATCATTATTTACCTCAAAATAAAACTCACACATTCCAAGTATTCAAATTTTTCTTTTGTTTATTTTTTTCCGAACAGGATGGGGTTGGCACCAGGCCCTCAGAGCGGACAGGTTCTCGTTTTCAACTCCTACATAAACAACAGGAGCAGGCGCGTGCCTTGCAGCTGAAGTGGAGCATAAATTGGACAGAGGTTGTGATCTGGGCTCAGACAGTGGGACTATGTGTCTGCAAGCAGAGCCATGAGTAACGGACTCTTATGGAGTCGACATTTTTCTTCTAAAGAGGTAAAAACGCCTTTATTGTAAATCATAGGAAACTTAATAATTTTTAAATCTGCTTAACTTTCCCAGATGATATAAAAGCAATATAAGATGTGAGATTTTTTAAAAATAATTGAACTATAAGAAAGTTTACTTTTTTCTTTCCAATGTTATCAGAAAACTAATCTTATCTAATTATCTTTTAATTACAGTAATTTTATTAATACGAATGAAGCTTAAACATCCCAATTAATTGGTAATCTAATCCCTCATTAGTTGTGGTGCACCAAAGGCTAAAACACATTAAAAGGTTCATTAATTCTGTTTATTATTTATTTTTTTATGTATTTATTTATTTATTTACACATGGTGTTTTTGCATTGTACATGCTCATGAAGTGATATCTTCCAATTTTTGATGACAAACTGTCAGAAGTAAAAATTATCATGTTTTATTATTACAGTCTATCTGAAACTCTAGAGGTGTATTCATTTTCAGGTGAAGGCATGAGGTTTTTCTGCTACATATGTACTTGTCCTCATGTACTTGGTGATAACTGAGATTTTAAAAGCCCTCCGCACAGTTAAAATGTCTAAACCCTAATAGCATTTAATTTCTGTACACTGGAAATGTCAGCCATAGTAGAAATGATGTAGTGTAGATCTAGTTACCCACCATCTTCATTGCATTTTGTGGCTTAAAACTGAAGAATGTAAGGACCGGTAAAAAAATATTTAAAAAACCATTAGCTACAATTGTTCTGAGAAAAAAATATCTTGAGTAGCATAACTGTTGTAGCTGTTAGCTTGGTTAGTCAAATTAGCTCTTTTGTTTCTCAGAACATAACTAAAAATCACATTTGCTCATAAAATTTCACACATAATATAAAAATAATCCTTTGAGTTGAATTTAGTTTAATTTTAAAATACGCTCTCATTTTCCAATACTTTACATACGTATATACATACAAGTTACAATCAAGATAGCAAAGGTGAGCTAAAGAAGATATAACATTTTCCTTGCTTCAGAGTGATGTGTGCATGAAAGTTTTAAAATACCTGAACCTACACACATCTTACTTATGAGGATGAAATGGAAGGGGGGGAAAAAAGCTCAGCGACTAGACAGAGTCCATTAGCAAATACCTGAATGAATTACCTGCATTTACCCCGACTGAAACAGAACCTCTTATCTTTGAGCTGCGAGCCTCGTATATCTTAAAGTCATGCAGCTGATGAAATGTTTCAGTGCAGCTCTTCAAGAAATATGAGCCAATAACCGTTAGAGGTCCCATGTACTTCAGCCACAGTAGCCGCTGAACAAAAGTGGGCGATGTGACCCTGGGGCTCTGACTCGACATTCTTACCGTTATGCGAGTGCTTACTGTACATTCATCATTTGGCACTGTGGGCTTTATCGGGACTCAGGAGTTGTATTGCAAACCAGAGGCACCTCGTTGTTTGACTTTCCCTGTGTGGGGACTCGTGACGCGTCCTGCCTTCGGTAGAACGTAGACGTGATTGTCACCGACTTCGTGAAAACCAGACGTGACTCTGTACGGCCAACACAGAAGCGTCTTCGAGCAATATTTGGGCGTATTTGAACCCCTTTTGGTGTAGCTGTTTATATTTATCAGGTTGGGACAATGAGCAGCTCACCAGCATCTTGCTGCCTTTTGTTGCGCCATTGTAATACAATCTAAATTGGATCCAGCATCTTTTAGATCTACTTATCCAGCTACTCAAAATGTTACTCATCACAATAAGACAAAACAGATGGATATCAGGGTTTGTTCTTTTTCTTTTAGTGATCCCATCGCAGTAAGAACTGATTGCAGCACTCTGTTTTGTTCAGTTTTCCCTTAACTCTGGATTACTAAGAAAGAATTTTGTTTTTCATTTTTTAGGATGATATGAGGTAGGAAGCGCTGTGATGTTTTTGTCTACTCAAGTAGAAATTTCTTTTTCCATATTATCTTGTCAGACAAGTTCTGTTCTTTAAACTAATGTAGATGCATGCTCCTCTTTTTCTGCCAACATGTTGGATATTTAAGAGAAGTTTTCAATTGCATCATGTTTGAAGGGAAGATCTCTATCTATACACAAGGCCATAAAAATTGCAAGATTTGCACAGTCTAAAAAAATAAATGAAATTCAATCTGTGACGGTGTTGCCTGTGTAGTGATGGCAACATAACACACTCTACCAGAGGGTGGCACCAAACAGAAGGCTGATGAACAAAATAATTGGTCAGATCAGGAGCAGAAGAAGAAAAACTAACACTTTTTTATTTTTGCTACTTGGCAGTGTTTTTGGCAGTTGGTTTTATTTTGGTAGAGGGTTTGGGTTTAGTACATGTGACATCCTACAATGAGGTGTCCAGATATTTGTGACACAGCCCAATTAAAGTTCAGGAGACAAAGTGTAGTGAAGTGTAAAAATATCAAAAATTTTGAGATTCTTAGAAATTTTCTAAAATCAAATAAAAAATCTTCTTTTTTCAAATCTCAGACATTTTCAACTTTTAAGACTGAAATTTCCACTTTATTTTCCAGAAAATTTCAGATTGTTTTTTTCTTCCCAATTTTTGATTTTCTGCAACTCAATTTGAATTTTAACTTATTTTTCCCCCTTTACGATGCCTCTAATATGCTGCCATATTGCAGTTCTGGATCAGACTTCAGTGAAATTATTGGACTTTCTATTACCTGTATTTTCTATTGATATTGATCACGTGTCTATCACATTACATATGATTATTGATTTATTAGCCAGCCCTTGTTGAGCTCTTAATATTTTCATTGTGTGGTCTGAAATTAGTCACTCTATTTGCAGCTGTTTAAAGCAGAAAACTTGATTTGTTAAATTTTTTGTTGGTCTACATCTAATGAAGTTTATGTTTTGTGAGGACTTTCCCTCTGAGTCATTGCAATTTTCCTTTTATTGAGCCTGAAGCTGATTATGAAGAGGGATTGTTTCTTCTAGGTTGGTGCCAGGCATGAGCACCTCTGGGTCATTTTTAGAGGCATCTCTCAGAAATGTAAGCATGCACCGTCTTGCACATACCGAAAGACACCTGCATGCATGCAGGCTGGGAGAAAGCTAGTCCTTTTTTTCCCCCGCGCTTCTTTGGCACACATGCCCAAAGTTCTAATTGCGTTCACTCTGAGGAGTTAATTAGGCTTGTCAAGCAGGACTAAAACATGGCAGGGGGCCGGGGGAGTTCCAAACAAGTCTGACCTTTTCAAAATGACACGCTGTTTCAGCCACACCTAAACTTTGATAACAAGCATCGTTCAATTCCTTTTGGCTTAATTTGAAGTTCACAAACTTATAACATTAGTGGTATAATGGAACAGCAGAGATTTATGAACGCTGGATTTAACCCCTTGGTTTGCTTTTTTCACTTAATCTGCTTATTGGATCTTGATGAGAAAAGGAATTATACTTTCTGAACACTTAAAATATCAAAAGGAGAAAATGAAGCCCTCCATTGCCTCTTCCACACTCCTGCCGGTTGGCTAATAAGGAGCGACTCATTAGTAGTGCGGCGTTTTCCACAGACGACCATTTTAAATACAGCATTGCGATGCATCTAGCTGATTCTGACATCTACAGTCCTGTTTCTCTGTCACTCTTTGTTGTTTTTATGTGTATTACTCTTTATGTTCACATTTGACTCAGGGGCTGCGCACTTGACCTGTTTAGTACACTTTAATCAAACTCTAGTCTGTTTGCCTGGAAAGTTGTCTGTCGAGGTGTGAATGTTGAATCAAACTCTGGTCCACTTTAAACCCTAGGTCTCTGTTCTGTTGAAGTGAACTCTGGTGACTCGAAGAAGTATGTGAATGCAAAGTGGACTGGAAAGCTCCAAAAGCAGGAAGGGAAGCAGATAATTATGGATAAATATAACCAAAGCAAAAGCAAGAATGTAGCGTTAGCGGGACAAATGGCTTGTAGTCTTTTGCCAAAGAGAAATCTTAAAATTCGACGCCAGTGTATATATGTTTACATTTTGCAAAGAAGGAAGTTGCGCTCAGTCTCATCTTTAGAGAGACTGAGCTTGCTTCCTACAGTGGTTTTTGGTCCAACAGCGCCACCACAGGTGAGGGGAGTGAACAGATTCACACACTCACTTTTTGAGGTGGTCTCAATTCGCTTCCAGTCCAACTCTGGTGTGAATACACATTAGATAGCATCTATAAAAATATTTGAACAACCATTTTGTGTATCAAGCATTTTAGTAAACTTGCATACATTTTCTATGCATGCACAAAAGCATTTAAAATCAATCTCTAATTTAGGCTATGAAGCATGAAAAACTTTCTTCAAATGAATACGTTTAACGTTTAATAACCAGTTATCAAAGACTTTTATATAGGATGGTATCTCCTCTTATTGTTTTTACTTTTAGTTCCAGAAAATGCTTAAAGCACATTTACCACATCAGTCATCCACGCCAGGGCTCATAATTGGTTTTCATAAGCAGAGGAGCCAACACTGCTTATATATCATCTGATATTGTTGCGTCAAACGTTAGACGTATTTACAAGCGTCGTTAACAATCACCGCAACTTATTAGTCTGCCCTTTGGAGGGGACTGGCTCTATGTAATCTCTCCATTCGGCTTGGGAACAAAAAAAATGACACCACAGTCATGTGGAAGTCATCAGAGTGGCGCTGCAGCGTGACCAACAGCTTTCCAAACATCCTTTTATTTGTTGTACAATTTTAGAGACGGAGGAAACACAGGCAACGTGATGACAGTCAGAAAACATGTCGGACAAGTTGTCCTCCTAGTCCTTTACGTCAGCAAACTTAAAGTTGCAGTACTGTGTTTCCCAGACATGTAGTGGTATTTTATAGCACAATCAAGTAACTGTTGCCTTCAGTTTTCCTAAAAATGCTGTATGTGTCAAATATGAATAAAAGATTTTACTTTGTAATTTGTAATTGGGTTTCTCTCTTTAAAAAATGTCTGGTCCTTCAGGAAGTCATCACATTATTGCTCTTTTAACCCTTCAACAATGTTTTTACCAGTGTTGCACTGAGAAGTAGCTCATATAATAAAATCAGCAGATGTGCAGTTCCACCAGCGGTTTGCTAACTTTTTCCTGGCTAGTCTGAAGGAGTTGAGTGGGGAATGTGAGTTCTGTAAAGCTTGGATACTGCAGCTCAGAGGAGGAGCTTCATTGTCAAAGGCGGAGCTAGATCCACGCAGGCGTTTTACACAGTTGAATGGTTACCATGGGAGATTAAAGGATTTCTCCAACATGCATGAAAGAATCGAAGTAACACTCCAGGTATGTTTTTGATGAGGGAATAAAATAACAGCACGGAATACGCACAAGTTTTTATATTCAACTGTCCCTTTAAGATTTTTGTTCCTCAAATCTTTATGTACATCAGAGCTCAAACGAAGAAACATCTATGCAGATAAATTTTATTTATTTTATTTTTTTTACCCAGACACTCAAGACACTATTTTAGATAAAAATGCAGAACAAATGCAAAATAAAAGTATTCAAATGCACATTTTGTCATGTTAGAGGTGCCACTAGTTTAATTGAATTTTGTGTCATAATACAAAGTAGAGCATATTAAGATAAACTTTTTAAAAATATATACATTAATCTATAGTGCATTCCCTTAATTAATGGTGCAACAAGCAGCATCAAGCAGGTATAGTGGAGCTGAGAATGGGAACAGATCCTGGAGAGAAAAAATTGAGATTACAACTGACTCCTAAAGCATAGATGAAAAACTTATTTTCCCTCTTACCAAATCCCTCTGAGAATGAGGAACATTCGTGTTCAATGCCTTCATTTCTCTTTTGACTGTCAGCATGTTTGGATTTGTGGAAATGTGTTGGCTCTTCAGAAAATGGGCGCAATTAGAGGCTGATTTATCAAAGCGTTCCCCAATCAAGTCATGGCAAAAGTAACTGAACGTACCCCCGTCTGAACTTAATGATCCACCTCACTGTTCAGCCCGAGTGACTTCATCCTGATGAGAGAAGCATGGTATATAGGAGTGCCTGCTAATGGGCGTTGTTGGTGATTATGGATGATTGACAGGCAACCAGGTTAATCCAGCTTTGCGGGGAATGTTGCTGGAAGCTGTTTTGGTGTTCTGGTACGCCTATGTTCTGAAAACATGTGGTTTCCAGATGTGGCTGTTGCGATGGATGCCGCCAGACACGTGTGAAGCAAAACCGTAACCACAACCGCAGCGGTTAAGAGAAATGGCGTTGGTCACATTCTCGATGTGTGTTTTGTTGGGGCGACGTACATGAGCACAGCCCAACTGATGGTGCAACAGCAGCGAGTTCTTTTTATTGATGCTGTTTGATTCTCTTTTTGGTTTAGGTGAGATTTATTTTAAGGGTGTTGTTTAGCTGTGAAGCTTCAATTGAGTTGGGTTCTTGGAGGCTAAAATAAGTTTGAACATCTACTGGAAGAAGTGGTGGGATGTAGCAAAGAACAAGCACTTTGTCACTGTAGTCAAGTACATTGTTATGCTTCTGTACTTGAGTGGATTTAAGTGAGTACTTTAAACTTTTCCTCCACTACATTTTACATGAAAGGTCTGTACAAATGTGAAAATTTGGAGCTGATGATATCTGATATTAATATTGCTATTATGACAGTATTTACCAATATTTTATTGTATAAAATTTTTATTTGATTAATCTGAAGAGTTGATTACTCAGTTACTAAAACTACTGCATTTTGCTAACCAGCAACCCAGTTCCTAAATCAGACACATGGCACGACTGATTGGGGAGGCTTCGAACATCACCACCTGCATCAACAGAAGCTTTCACCAATATAAGATGCATAAAAATATTTAAAATGTCTGGCCAGAAATTCTTTAGTTCTTGTTTAAATGAGTGAAGCCTTTTGTAAATGGATTGCTCTCACGTACAGTGTGACATCACCCTTGCTACTTAATTTGAGACAGTTCATGGCAGGATGGCTAGTGATTGATTGATATTTTTATACTTTTTACAAAAAGATTATAATTTCTCTATGATTAATTATAGGTAAATCATACTTGACTAACATTGGAAGGTGATCCAAGTTTCATGAAAAATGGTCTGGCTCAGTTCTGGCAGAATTCAAGGACGGACATTAAAATGAGTAACCTTTAATATCAGGCGAAAGTACAAAATAACTCTGAACTTTTAGATACTTTGTTTGTGTAGACATTCAGTCACCCAGGTCAGGGTAATTGTAAATCCTTAAACAGAAGGCATCTGGACTACTTGCCAAACTCTTTCTTTAAAACAAGCCAGAGAGGAACAGCTGGTTTATATATTGCATTTTGCAACTCCAAAAGCCTGGACATGTATTGTGAATGAACACAGAAAAAAAACACACTAAAACGTTGCTCCTTGAAAGTAAATCCTAAAAGAAAACAAGTGTCTCCAGTCAGTATTGTAAAATTAGGAAACTGCTTAAAAAATAAGTCTTGCGTGTGCAACTACAAAACACACATCTTTTATAGTCTTCCTTTTATATTTCTCTGCTGCAATGATTATGTTGTTTTTTTCAATGAAGTCAGCACCCATCCTTTCACAAATTTAAAGTACTACATCATGCCATGTTCTCATTTACGAACGTTCTGCCAAAAGGGTTTTCATCATTGCAGGGAAGAACCAAAGCTGAAGTGTGTGCTTAGGCATGTGGTTTGGCTATAGAAGTGTATATGTTGGCATTGCCTATGATCACATGGTCTTAGTTATGTTTTTCCAAATGGTTAGTGGTCTCAGAAGAGACCTGTTCTGAATCCGGTTCCAAAACCACTCAATTGAAAAAATATGGGCTCCATTTAATACATTACCTGTGGTGTGCCACAAACACATTGCCACTATGAGTTTGTGAACTGTGGGTAGCAGTATTTAGTGATGTTTGAACCTAATCAGACGGAATGAATTGAATTAAAGGAAGTTTAAAATAATAAAATATACTTCTGACTAAAACAGGTTATCAGCCTTGTTTTGTTTCATTCAGTTGTTGGTAATCCAAATGTAACTCTGAACCATCCTCAACATGTGTATCTGTGCATCCTAGTATGTGAGAGAGAGGAGTGCATACACCTCTGATCTTGACAAATGTCCCCAGGGAACAAGTTCACATCTCTATTCCTGAAAACTTTATGAACAGAACTAGACAGTGGGATATTCTTCAAAGGAAGGCTGGGAAAATCCAAAACCCATCTGGGCGGAGTCCTTCATCAATATCGCATGAGGAGCTCACTGGGTTTCCTCGTATGAAGCAGACTGGTGGAGGGGGGTTGTTTTTCCCACCAAAGCTTTGACTTGTAGAAGGTTTGGGTTTTTAAGTTGTATAAATGTGGTGGTGGAAAGCATGGCTGGAAGAGTAGGTGTTGACGAGATGAATTGCAATGGTTCGATCACAGCTGGAGCTCTTTCGATAAGTAGTCAACTCAGATTTAAGTATAAAACAGAAGTTGATCAAATAGTTGTTCAAGGAGTAAAATATCATAACAGAATGAATTACAGCTACCCAAATTATCTGTCAGATCTCAGTGATGTAATGAGACAATTTAGAGTTGAGGATTTAAAGCAAATCTCTGAAGCACACAGGCAGGTTTTTAATATTCCGTCTGAAAGTCCTAGAGTAAAGTTGCCTCCCCAACTTCTTCAAATTAAACAAAATTAGCATCAAACATTTGTGCAATCAAAAAGTTTTGTTTGTGCGGCTATCATTTTAAAGAATTTTTGGTAGCACAATTGATACCAATTTTGTTTGATTTGAGAAGGTGGTGGTGGTGGTGGTGGTGGGGAAACAGGGTTACATACCCCCAACATCTTTAAATACAGTACTAGTTTAGTCATCTGACACTTTATGCCCTTACTCAAGTTACACAGTTTGACAATTCTCCTTCCCTTGCACTCTCCGTTCTTCTAGTCAGAACTCCATAAGTTGAGTATTTAGTTTCTTTCAGGATGAACCGCACCTTCCCAGGAAGCAGATCCAACAAATGGTAGCAGCAGTGGTGTGGAGAGAAAACCCTGTGGTCCAGTTTCCTATAGACATCAGACTGTCTGGACAGGAAGTCACAAAAAGCTCATATCCTGGTAGTTTAAAAGACATATCTGACCTGCACACTCAGTTGAAGCATGTTTGTTTTCCAGTGGTTATGGGCATCAGAGTTTTGCTTTTTTAAAATCCTTGAGACTTGTGATCTCTGGTTATTTTATGCTTCCTAAAAGTACAGATATTTAATCTTATACATTTGTGAAACCAAGGATTTTTCTCACTCTTTGTGTAGACCAAACATTTGTTATTGTGGAGGAACAGGGGATCAGGGGGGCTCCTCACATTTTTTGTTTCAATACTATGAAAATATTCCTTTGGGGAACAGGTCATGTCCACAAACAAGACGGACCAGCATTTTACTTTCTGGATCATTGTCGTTTCTAATGTTTTCCCAATGTAGTATTGCTCTCCTCTCTGGCAAGTTGCTTTCTTAATGGATACACGTTGTTCTACAAACCTGTCCCAGAGAACATGGTGTCTATTTTTCCAAAGCTTATCTGAACATGAATCTTCGTAATGTAAAACTTCTCTCCACAATGCGACAGCCTGTCCCATCATTGTCAAATTGACAGTCAGTTTGAACATACAACTTGTCCTTTTTCCTCCACCGTAAAGTTTGAAGTGGCAGTTCTGGATGTAATGTTATGCCACAGAGCTGTGAAAACTTTTCTATGGTTACGTCTTCCCACTCAGCGTCAAGAGTTCCACTTTCAGCGCCATCTGAAAGACTGGAGGTCACAGCAGTCATTCTAAGTTTTCCACCCTCACTTTATACTCTGAAATGCCCAAAAAGTCTGGACTCATTCAGGTCTGAAACTTTGATGAATTTTGTTTCTCCACACAACACATGATCTGTTATCAGCACCTGATTTAAGTGATGGTATTGGTCTTTAACCTTTTTTATAATAGTAAATGTGTTTCAAACTTAAGACAGTAAGGCAACAGCATCGAAGGTGCAGCCTTTGATTCACGACTGAACTAGTTCTGAAATGATCCAAAAAATGTATGTATGTTTAAAGGATGCTGTCCTTCATGACAAATGGTCAAAATCACCATCTGCCTGAACCGGTTGATAGAAAAGCTGTTTTATTGCCTTGTTTGAGCTTTTGAAGTCTGTCCAAACCAGCTGTTGGGTTAGGGTTAGGCACCTGTGTGTAAAACCTCTTTTTCTAGATGATCAATGACTAGATTTGCATGACATTCAAAGAAGTCAGGCGTAGAAATCACCCAGCTTACGTTGTACACCATCACCTGGAATCAGTTCCTTTTAGAACATGGTTCGTCTCTGATCCTCCGTCCATCAGCTGCAGCGGCCCCCACCTGTGTCTGTCAGCATTCTGACCTCCCCTTTTAAACAAAGACCTGCGTTGTAGGACAGATCTCCCATAGAGCACAACTTTGATTCATCCTTACCTCTTACGTTCACCTTGTTCTCCTTCAGACACTTTGCAAGAGGCCGTCGCCAGAAGAAGGTCGTTGCTTGGCAGAGGGTTCAATGGGCCTTTGTTGACAATGATGAAAATCACAACAAATCTCTCATTACCAGAACGCAGCAGTGCAGTCCACTAGTTTGGCTCCCACGGGCAAAACATTTCAGTGGGGTGACCTGGAGCTGCCACTGTTCAGGGGACGACACGGAGAGCAAAACCTTGTTCCTGTCATTTCGTGTGAGTTCCTTAAGTCTTCTTGCTTCAGAACACTTCCTGCCGTAATGTTACGCTCTGACACACGCATTGTCAAGAAGGAGATTAAGCATGTTAACGATAACAGCACCTGACCGCTGGCTATACATAACAGTAAACAGTCTTAACCCAGCATTGCCTCTATAAAGCGACAGGGAAGTTCAAGTGCATTGGTCCTGTTGTGGGTGCCCTGGGCTTGGTATGTGCAGAATGCATAAGTAGGTATCTAAGGTCTGTGCTGTGACTTGACCTCACTCTGGGTCTCATCTGTGGGTAGGTATCTAAGGTCTGTGCTGTGACTTGACCTCACTCTGGGTCTCATCTGGGGGTCTGCTGGCTTGAGACAAGCATGCAAGGCAGGGGGCAGGATCATGTCGCCTGGAAGGAAATAAGAGGCAAGGCTACCCAATCCCTGCTCACCTTTGTTGCTTTACACTGTCACTCAGAATGACCCCAGAGAGCTTGATTATAACTTATATGTCTGTCAAAGAGGCCCCATTGGAAATCCTGAATGAAAGGAGCGAAACTGCTGGTTATAAAAAGTGAGCGTTTCCTTTCCTAATTTGACTTGGACAAATTTACTGGCACTCTTGCTACAGACATGCACAAAGCCTTCAACTAAATTTTTCCTTTGAATTATTGAAGCAAGGATGTAAGTTAACCTTTTTCTTTGTAGATGGGTTTCTAATGGGCCTGTCAACAAGAAGTTCAAACCATATGCCCACAACACCCCCGCCCCCTTCCCCCACATAAATCAATAAATCAGGTTATTTGTAGTAAAGGTATAAGCATTGATCAAGTAAATAAAAGAAACCACAAAACGGCACAGAGCCAAGAAAGCAGCTGAAATTTTAGGATTTGGAAAACATTCATGGTCTGTATCAGTGAAAATTCATATAAGTTGGTTTAGTTATAATTTAAAAGTCCTGTTTAAGAAAGTACAAGTTCTGCATTCAAAAGCCACAGCTATAGATCTAGCTCCGCCTTTGGATGCACCTCTTTCTTGGAGCTACAGTTTTCAAGCGTCTGAGCTTCCACCTCACAGAGCAGCCTTCCCCTGTGACCCCCTCATTAAGCTCCTTCAGACTAGCCAGTAGCAATTAGCAAATACCTGGTGGAAGATCAGCTGAGCTCATAATACGAGCTATTTTTCATTGCAGTGCTGGCAAAAATGTTTTTAAAGGGTTAATAGAGGAGTCATGTTGTGAGCAGGGGGTTTTAAAGCAACAGAGGCCCAATTTCAATGTGTTAAATTAAGAAGTAAAATTGTCTAATTTATAACATTTTTATTACAACTGAAGTTAACATAGCTGAACTTGACCGGAGCACTCTCAAAACCTGTTCAGGTCACCTAGAAAACTGCTGCTGTGACATGTGTCCATCTCGTGTTCCTATAGAACTACCCACCTCAAGTTGAGCCCAGAGCTTACTGCAAGATTGTCGAGCTGAAATTCTTCTCTTTGTTTTTTAGACAATGGGTCTCTGATTATAGTTAGAAATAGAAAAAAGCCTCATTATTGAATGATAATTACTGCTGGGACATTTTGTTTACTGCAACTTGTGTTCGTTGACTGATTAGCTGAAACAAACTTCAGTGGAGAAATTTGTCAGCTGTTGGCTGCAACAGATTTCAGGAAACAAAACTGAACTGTGAAAGCTGAGGTAATTTCCAACTGGTTTTTTATTTTTTAGTAAACCTCCAAATATTGACTATGTATTTGCAGCATTGTAATAATGTTAATGATCTAGGTTTGTCCCTTGAGTTTCAACCACACAGTTGAGTGTGTTTAAGTGTGATTTGAAGTGACGGATCAATCAAAACTAGTGCATAATTGTGAAGTAGAAAGAAAATTGTTTGAAATAAAAATCTGAAAATTGTGGCATCGACTTTGAATACAAATTCAACTGCATCTGCAGATATTTTGGAGTAGCCATGTGTGTAACTGCTTTGCACACCAACATTTTAACATTTTGGCTTCACTTCAGTCAGATGGGATGAAGATGGTCTGTGAGCATCAATTTTTCAGTCTTGCTACAGACTCCAAATTGGATTTAGCTGTGGAATTTGTCTATCCACACCTTTCCAAGACATTGACATGGCTCAAAGTTTCCCCAAGAAAACTTGTTTAGCCTGGTGGTTGGGTGCTAGCGCAGTTATTCATCCAGCGGTCCGTCGTGTTTTTGAATAAAAAGAATGTTTAAAGTTGACAGGAAATGTGGAAATATCACTTGATAATTATGTGCTATTGAAAGATTGGGAGATTAGTACCTGAACACCAACTATAAAGCCTTAAAATGCAAACATTTTAGAACGACTTGAATAAATAAGCAATGCTTAGCCTGGTGGGGGAATAAGTAAAGGCTGGTGGCCCACCAGGCTTGTAATACACTGGGGGAAACCTGTGCCTTAAAATCAACCCTTACATTGTAGCTCTGGTTGTGCATGACTTGACTCTGAAAATATGACTTCTCGAAATTTTTTTATTTTTGTAATATGACTTTATTTCTGAGTTTATTCTCATTTTATGGATTTATTCTCATAATTTTATGTCTTTATTTTCACAGGTCTTTATTTTTTTTTACATGACTACAAAATGACTTTACATGACTCTGCTACAAAACATGTGACCGTATTTGTCTCTAAAAAAATAAATCCATCACTGTGGCACTTTTAAAAAGGTCAACAGCATATAAATCAATATCATGCAGTAAGAAGGGCATGTCAATTTAACTAAATACAACTCAGATGTATAGGAATAATAAACCTCTAAATATGGGGTGCTGAACGTTGTACCTGGGCTGTAAAGCCCGATTAAATTAAGCGAACAGCAGCTGAGGTGATTCAGTTCTCCACGAGTTCAGTTGAAGAAACTTGTGCCTGATGATCGTCCTGCAGGGTGTTTCAACAGTCTGCTGCTTTAAAAATGACAAAGGAGTAAAGATGGCACAGAGGTGACACAAATAGAACCATAGGTCTAGTTGTAGGTCAATGAACATTGAGACATGAGCCCTTCACCCCCTCTCAGCACAGCCGTAGCCACTTGACCCCCCATAAAATTGATGAACAGCATCTCCACAAATCCTGACTCGTGTTTAATATGGCGAGAGCTGGAGAGGTGAGACTTTCACCCTACAACTGTTGCTTGGCCACACGCTGACGAAGCTTCAGCTCTTCCCTTAAATCAGCATTTAAAAGCTCCCCATTGTCATGTCAGTCCGTCATCAAGGAGCTTTAAAACGTATTCGCGCAGACAGAGCTATTGCTCAACAGACGTGATGCTGTTTAACAGGCGGCCAGGACGGTTTCATGGAGTTCACTGTAAGGCAACACCACAAACTCGGGGGCAGGGGGCATTTACTCTGCTTGTGATTTTAATGGAAACGAGGGAGGGAGGGAGGAACCCCCGACATTCAATTTTCAAGTCCTGCAATTCATCACCCAACAACTTCTCTGTCCTTTCCCACAAAAGACATATTGGTGTCTGCTAACAATGACTTTTATAGATTATACTGTACTTTCCAGGCTGCTCGTTTGGTTCTGCAGTGTACTGCTTCATGTTTCACACTTTAAAATCTGCCATGTATCCGGTAAGCCTCGATGCATGTCTGCCAACAAAATGGCAATAGCAACAGTTAACATGTCGTACTTTACAAGACAGGAACGCAACACTCACGCTGTCTGGTTCCTGGTGTGTATTTTAAGTATGTGTGAGGACTCTTCCCTGAACAGAGGATCTCTGCTGGAGGGTGTGGCTTTTCCTGGTGGACTGCACACCTGGTGGCAATTGTCTAATCAATCTTTGGTGATTTAATTGGACTACCTCAATGTGTCTGATGGTCAACCTTTATTGCTGGCTAAAGTTTAGAGTTTTGATTTCATTGTGAATCTTTGTCCGCTTAGTTAAAATGATTCATGTTCTTCAAGCTTTCCTTGCTCTTGTTCATTTGTGCTGACTCTGTTCAGAGCTTCAGTCTAATGTTTTACCAGCCCACTACAAACAGGAAAACTCTTAAAATGCACACTGTCTCCGAACACCAACACATTGCCTGGATTTACTCTTCCACGTTAGCCTTCCACCATTATGTAGACCCCCTTCTGATTCATCGTTTCACACTGAAGCTTCATCTTCAACCCTAATAGTTTTGAGCTTGAAGATGAAGGAATTTAATAGGAATTTAGCCCAGTAATGGACTGATGTAACCCACATCAGAACTTTTGGAGGTTGAAAAAAATTGGGTCGTTCAGACTGCCATAAAAACATCAGGTATGGGCAAAAAGGTCAGTCTACTAATTCCTCATAACTCTAGACATACAAGGAATCAAAATTACGCAACTCACCATCTCCAGGTGAAATTAAAAACTTCAAGATATCACATCAAAAATCTGACTTGGGTCCCATTCACCTGTTTTGTGGATGTAGCCTACATACTAAAAGCTAAACAAAATCTTTGGATTACTTGCAAAAGCACTCATACTCCTTGAATCTTTTCATCTTCTATCAACTTACAACTACAAATGTAAATGTTTTTTTTTTTTTTGTGGGGGATGGAGGTGGTTTAATATGACAGACCAGTTCAAGGCACTGCGTAGTCATTCAGCAGACTGGGAAGCCCTTGCTGTACCTTTGTCAGATTTTCCTTCAAATCTTAAAATTGATGCACATTTTCTGCCACAATGTAAAAAATATTTCTCTGTGTCTATTCAAAATATTTTATGTGCCTATTTTTGTATAGAATTGGGCTACAGGAAGCAGACACTTATGTTGAAATCCTCCATCATTCACTCCTTAATTGGCTTTTTTAACTTTAATTGCAAAGTAACTTGAAACCAAGCAGCTTACCAATAAAAATGTGCATTCCCACCCTTACCTGATCCAGTAAGCAAGTGGTGCTAATGGAGGTGGGCTCATTATCTCGGTACCATGCCAGAGCTCATAAAAAACACGCATTCACTGCAGCTGTGGGGGACTGCTCAGCTCACACAGGAATTATTCATGCTGGGGGTGTGCAGTTTGGGGTAGCTGCAGTTTGGGGTTCTGTCAGGTTCAGCGTCCAACCTTACTTTTACTTTATAAGTCCTTGGAGCCAGGGGCCCCTTCTCACGCCAGTGTGGGAAAGGAGCGATCATTAGGTCAGGAGGGTTTTACAGGGCACTGCCAAAAGCAGGTAGAAGTTTAAGGAACACTCCTTTCTATCAGCATATACATAATTTCTCAAACAGAAGCTCAGTTATTCTCCCCTTTGTCGCATTGTGCAACAGATACTATAGACTACTTTTGCACTCTAATCATACTCCAATATGGACCGAAAAGCCAATTCTGGTCTGGCTAAAAACTTAAGTCTTGGTTCGGTTGAAGTGAAGTCTGACACGGCTTGAATGCATGGGGATGCAAGCTTACCACAGACCGCTCTAAAAGCATGAAGTGAACTGTAGTTCATTGTATTCAGCGCAAATACAACTAAAATAAATACTGGAGTCTAGTGCTAATGGGAGAAGTAACCCGTAACATTTCACCAAAACAAAACTATTAGCAATAAAATCTCACACCACTTCATATTTGTCTATGTTTCATGAAGAAGAAAGTTGTGTTCAGTGTCTTGTTCATCAATTGGTTTGCATCATTTGACAGTGCAGTGTGACAATCTGCAAGTCTACCAGGTGCAAAACCACCCTTAGAAAGGTAGAAAACACAGATTTATTATAACGGCAAAGAAACATCCTGTAAAATTTATTCAAGCTACGCAGGTGGTGATTGTTAAAATGCAGCTACGCAAAATATATCTTGCTATTTTTTTGGTCATAGCTAACAAAATAGATAACACACTGACAACAGGATTTGGTAGGAAGTACATCTGTAAATGTTAATGCATTAATACATGTGATTAATCTAAAAAGCTTAGATTAATCAGCAATATAACATATTATAGATTAATTGCATGACCTAATTTGACCTAAAAGCCTCTCTCCCATCGAGGGCTATCTAGTTCTAGCTTTCTAGTTCACAGCAGCGCTACAGGAAAAAAGAGCAGGCTGCGCCAAGGCGGATAATAATACTGGGTAGTTATGGAGTGAGCATGGGGCTCTTGAGCGATAAGCCTGGTGGATCAGGGCTCTCCAGGGTCTCCCTTTGGGTCAGATGAGAGGAGCTCTTGCTTCTTATCCTTGACCCACTCACTAAAACCATGTGTGGAGGCCTTGGTAGTACTCCCTCTGAAAAAAACACAGCACCAGTTGGTGTCTGACTGCCTGTGGCAAAGGATCCCTCTGAACTGGGAATCAGTGCAGGCTTCCAGAGTGATAAGGCCTAAGATTTCTAATGAGTGGAACATATTTAAAACTTAATTCACTGTTTGATTTGCACTCTTGCTGGTACACATGATGTTTTGTAGATAAATGTGTAAAACAAATAGCAGTTTTTATGATTTACTTAGCAGTGTAATGCACGGGTTTCACTGAAGTTGCAAGTTGGAAAATACAGGATTGTGAGAAAACGATAAAAATCGTTCATCCTGTTAAGAAACATTAAGGCAGACCCGACTAATTAACTTTAGAGTTCTGAGCCTGAAGTAAACCCGACATATTTTAATTAAGATTTTACTGCTTTTATTTTTAGACCACCATGTAAGTAAGAGGTGCTCCTTCTCTTGTTTTTAGCTTTGGTGTAACGTCGCACAGCTCCAGCTTGTTGGTTGTTGTAACTGCAGGGTGAGTCTGGTCCAAATCATCTGGGTCTCTGCTGCTGCTCATGCAAAGAGGGGTGGAGCCACATGCATCACACTGCAAACAATTAATCTTAACTTCTGCCTCCTACTTCCTTTATTTCCTCAACAGATTGTTGAGGAATAAAACTCATGTTTATTTTATTTTTCATGATCTAGAACAATTTGAACTGCACCCTATTTTAATCAATAAACTTTACTGAACAGGTTAAACTAATTGTACTAAATTAATCAGACTAACGCTGCTTTATATTGCTTGGTTTTCTCTGTGCTGCATGGACTGTAGGCTTATTAAATGTGTCACCCAAGCCTAAACTGACCATCAAGCAAATAATTCTGGCCCAAATTTCAGAATGGGCTTGGGCCTTAAACCTAAACCAAAGGATAGACTTGCTTAAAGAAAGTCGAAACGATTGTGAATCTTTGAATGCTTTTAGTGAAACCAGTAATCCTGCGGTCTTTGCAAGAGGACAGCAAAAAATTTGAATAATCCCACTATCTCACCATGTTGGACTATTAGGCCTGGAAGATCATCTTCCAGTCTTTAAAAAAATAGTTTATGGTTTGATTTACAGGGGGAAACGGGACATCTTCCCGGTATGGCTGAGGGACTTATTCTATATCCTAGCAGGTGTTCCACCGTCCTGTAGTCTTTTATGTCCCACATGCTCACTCTGTCAAACCTTAATATTCGACTGGGCACCAAACACACAGTCAGTTATGTTTCCAGAGCATGAAAAAGCCTTTAGCGGGTTGTGAGTGTGTGTGCACCTGTTGGGGTTGTAATGCTCTCTCTGTCTCCTGTCCAGTTTGTGTTCTCTGGTCGAACAAGCAGATTCAATAAGGCTTGAATCCTGATGTCTTAAGATACATTTTGATATTTTTTCACCAGCTGATTTTGATTGGAGTTTCAGCAATCAGTCTCTCCTTATAGTTGCTGAAGCGATAATATTTTGCAGAAATACAAAATGAAAATTTCCAGTCTTGGTCTTACCTGACCTGAGCAGCTTCTTCTGCATCTGTGCCGTGCCACCTCCATTCATTGCTATTGCCAAACTGAAAATGGGACAGCTTCTGCCTTTTCCTCTGATTCATGCCGCTAAACACATGTTGAAGGTTGTGTCTCAAAATCCACAATATGTGGGGGGAAAAAAAATCCAAAGAGCATGAGTACTTACTTAAGGCTTATGCAAGTTTTGAGCTCATCTGTGTTGCATCATGGCATACATCTGGGACCAGAGGCTCAAAGTGAGCAGATGGAACCCGAGACCACGTATACATTCCCATGAGTCCAGGATGAGTCCAGGATGAGCCTCGTCTCGCCGCACGCTGCCATGCTGCTGCAGCCCAAACCGCAGCAGATGTTTCTGAGCGCACATTTGTAAATATTTACCCTGCTGAGGAGCGCATGAAGCTGAGGGAGGTTGTTCAGGCGCTGACAGAGCCACAGATCTTGGCCTCTGAGCTCGGCTAGTCTCTTAGATTGTGTTAAAAAGGCTCCATGTGCAAATGGATATAAAGAGTTTAAGAGTGGCTTTATATTTGGGCCCATCTATACATTTTAGTTCCAAGTGATACACTGAATAAAGACTAAGTATTTAAGTCTTGCTTTTGATTGCAGAGAAACTTGTTAATTTCTTGGTTAAGACGGCAATGCAGAGACTGAATTAAAAAGGTTTATATTATTGAAAAATTAGCAAAAAAAAAAGATATTTTGAATCTAAATGTAAACCATTAACTAGATTTGTAATGGAATCTTGACACCTCTACTTGCTTGCATGACTATCTTTTCAGTTTTTCTTAATTTCTGTCCTGTGTTCATTAATGCTAGCTTCATTGCAATTTGAGATGCACCGATACTATATTAATATCTGTATTGGCCCCAATATCGCGGAAAAACAATCTGGATCGGGTATGGATGAAAATATGCTGCACATAAGGGCAGATCTACGTTTTGTGCTGTGAGTGACGTCATGCTTTATTTATTTTACATTATGTTTGGAATTCGTTTGGAGTTTCCTTCTTCTGTTTATCTATTTCACTGTTACGGTTCTAACTGCACTGGCTAAATAAAATAAAGTTGTTTTACATGTTTGACCAAGTTCGTGGTTTGGTTTATTTTAGTGTGCTTTACTGGTACAGATGACTCTAATTCAGTGCATTTATCTCTGATTTTAGAAAAAGTTTTGTCATTTCATCAGTGTTTCTGCATTGTATCGGTATCTACTGATACTAAACCTCAGATATCGTATAGAAAAAGAAAAAGTGGATCGGTGAGGCCCCATATGTAATCATTTAGATTTGCACATTTACATAATTAGCTTTTTTTTTTGGTTGTGTATTTGAGGGAAATGCATTATTGAATTTTTTTTCTGTCTTGCATCTTTAGAAGACTTGTGGAAAATTCTATATAAAAATGTTTAAAATGGAGTACTGTATAAATGTGTTAAAAAAAGCAAACCTTTACATATATTTGTATAGGACATTACTTGGAAAATACATTAAAGGCTTTGTGCACGTTTTATGGTTTCCTGTAATTAACATTTCAGAGCTTCTTTTTTGAGATATGAGATTGAAGTACAGTAATATACATTTATAGATGTTAATTTTTTCCTTATGAAGTTGATTGAAACCGCTTGTTCCCCCCCCCCCAAATGCATCGCAGAGAAAAAAAAATACTCAGTTTAGGAAATATCTTTTTTTTTACTTCTCCCGTGAGATTCAGCTGAAATTATGTGATCTAATGGCAACAAATCGGAGGAGGAAGAGGAAGATGAAGGAATTACCTTTAAGTCTGATTTGAAGCACCGACCTGCTGCCAAGCCCCGTCCCTGGAGTATGGAGCAAAAAATGTGCCTCGCTGCACTCAACTTCCCTCCATCTAATGAAGATAAAACAGACCTGCTGCTCTACAGGCTGTCTGGATGCAAGCCATTACTGCAGCTAATTAGTAATTACCAGATTAATCAGCAAAACAAGCAACTTTCAACAAGTTCCAGTTTCCAAAAAAAAAGCAGTTTGTCTTTAGTTTGCTGGAGTTACAGATGAAATGGTTGCATTGCATTAGCGCCAAAACAAGCCAAGCGTCTGTATTTGACTTTAATGAGACATGAATCTCATTTCCATGAAGGGCGCGCTACAAGCCCCAGGAATGTCGGGAACCTTTTCTGAAGGAACCAACCCGCCGGTCGACATCAAGTTGCATGTAGGGCTCGCTCAGCTGCCGGAGCGAGACTCCTCGGCTACCGGCGGGAAGCTCCAGAGGAGAATAAAAAACATTAAATATGTATTACCTGAATGATTACAGAAGCATGCGGGACTAGGGAGCAGACTGATCCTTTCGTGTTGCAGTAACAGCCCGTCTACGTTGGTACGGCTCTGTCTCATTAGCGCCGCTCCCTCAGCTCGGTGTGGGCTAACAAGATAGCCGGCATTCAGCCTCTAATTAGCTCCTTTGGTACCGATCTGCTCCCATTCTCGGAGCTCAGCATCCGACTTCGCTGTAGTAGTTAGTCTTGCTTTGCCGGGCGTGGGGCGAGAGTTATCGATTGCTGCTTTCATGATAAATTCCCTTTGTGCTATGGAAGCCAGTTAGCGAGGACTGGGCAGACCTTTCGGAGAAAAGGATTTTGGTACAGCGTAAGAAATTTACTCTGGCTTCCTTCAAATTAGGGAAAAATAACGAAACACAGTGTAGTTGTTAACCAGCACGAGTTGAAAGCTCATGACTGAAGGGAGGAGGTAACCAACAAATAATCCTTTAAAATGCACCACAAATAATGGACTGTATCATTTTGAAACGGTACCTGAAAAGTTATTTGCATCTATTGAACTTTTTCCATTTTTGTCACAACTGTCAGAATAGCTTGAGATTATTTTTTGGGTGGTTTTCTATTTTTTATAGTTATTTGAAAATGTTCAATCCATTTATGTTCAATCTCACTATGTAAATACATTGCGTAAAATTGTTTTTTTTTTGTTTTTGTTTTTTTTAGGATGCACATCTAAAATATTGCCTTAATAATTCAAGACGTTTATGCTCTTTTGAAGTTTGTGAAGATGCAAATATTTCATGGTCTGTCTGCACTTTCGGTAGATTCTCTCACTTGAGCTGTGAATCTTGGCAGGTCTCTTGGCTGCCTGCTTTGGGTAGGTCTCTTTGTGTGGCCCTTTAGTCTTTGTGGATGGGTAAGCATTAGGTTCGCCTACTTTTTCAATTTTTTGAGTAGTGTTTAAGATGGTTCAGGATGCATTCTTCCCAGACCTTTTTTAATCAAACTCAAATTTGTTTTTCTTAAAGCGCTGTCCTCTGTGGAGGTGTGAATGCACAATTGAACTCTGATATGGACCAAAAAAATGAACTCTGGTCCACCTAAAAACATAGATCTTGATTTGATTAAAGTGAACTCTGGGCTATTTACATTTATATCCATTCGAATTGTACCAGAAACGTCTCCAAAAGCAGGAAGCAAATTATAGCACATAACTTTCTGTAATCCCAGAGGGAGAAATGGTTTGTGGTCTATTGCCAAAGACAAAAGTGAAATCCTACAGCTGCTAAAATCTGGCACTACTCCATTTTTGTTTACATTTCACAAAGAAGGAAGTTGCGCTTATGTAATCGTCTCAGGTTTTTGTGTAATTTCCTTTCCGCTCCGCCACTACAGGCGAGGGGGGTGAACAGGTTTTCCAATTAGCTTGGATCTTTTGACAGTGCAGTGTGAAGGAGAACCACACCGACTGAAAATGTAACAAATGGCGTAATTTGGTTCCCAATGGAACCAAGTCTACCTGATTACCAGATGTGTTTTTAACATCAACAAAAAACCCAATTGACTCCATTACAAGTTAGTGGTTGTAAAGTGAGAAAATGTGGAAAGGTTCTAAACCTACGTCTGAGTTGCTCCTGAACAGTGAAATGACTGGTCCCAGTGAGCCAAACAATCGTTGGCAAGTTGCATTTGGTGCAGGAGTGTGACCAGGGAAGACTGGCAGCCCACCGGTGGGAGAGTCAATGACGAGGGCAGAGGAAGGTTGAGAGACTGGAGGCCGTGAACAACTCTGAGTGAGCAGCCCTTCCACCCGGAGTGTTGGGTGTCTCTCTACAACATGCCAGCATTTATTTAGCACTAGGCAACAAGTTGTAGGGAAATTCAATCTCCTTGCGGGCAGCTGGCCGACTGGTCCTTCAGAAGGAGCCGCCGCAATCTTTGTGGCGTCTTCTCACTCTCACGTCTGTCTTACCCTGCATGAAGTCTCCTCCTGTTAGGTGACGTTTGAACCCTCTTTTAGTCTACCAGTCAAGCTTCTCTTATGTGACCAAGTCGCCAATTCTCAAGTTACAAGGGATGGTGGGTATCTTGTCAGTGATATCTTATGGGCAGATGCAAAGCTGCTGTGTGAAATTGGAAGGGTTCATCACTCACTTTCCAAGTATTGCCTTTTGAAAACTGAAGATTCTTGATGTGTGAGCTATCTGGACCCAATTCAAATTGAGTATGAAACCAGATCATGAACACATGGCACAGGTTTAATCTCACCAAGCAACAGTGTGTTTGACCAAACACATGGATGAGAGATGGTTGATGAGTTTTAACATCAACTCTAGCTACAAATGCGCGCCAATCCTTGTCGATGGTTTGCTGCTGTCAAAGAAACACAATTTCACAATTGTTGTGTTTCCGTTAAATAAGAAATGCAATTAAAATCACTTATGAATATGTTTGTTCATCAGACAGTTCATTAACATGCTGCGCCGTGATCCTCCAAATGCTTCCTGTCGTCTTCGTGGTTTGTACCAGTGGCAACACACGGTTGTTCGTGTGACGCAAAAAGTCTTTCCATTGCAGTTTTGCAAGCTAAACCAATTTGATACGATCAAAAAAAGCCACCTCATCCTAATACCAAAAACTTTGAAAAGTTTTTCCAAAATTGGTGTGTTTCTATGAAGTGAGTTTATTTTCAAAATATCAAACTACACAGTTATACGGTCAATGAAAAAGCATCTAGTGAAACGACATAACAAACCTCTTTTTAAAATGGTTTTGATCAGAGGTTGAACTTCATCAATAGTTCTATATTGCTTCATATAATTTTCATAATTTTATTTGTCAACCTTAACTTAACCAACTGTTAAAAGTCCTAGGGATGTGTGTTGCTAATTAGCCAAGGCTATTCACACTGTGGTGCAGGCATTACATGTTTCTTGTATCTGTCCTTACCAAATTAACAATAAAATAAAAAAAATCACATGTCACAAATCATAAATTGGAAAAAGAATCCTTTTGCCATGCAGAAATTGCAATGGAAGAACTGTCCTGTCTCATTAGAATGCCAACATAGATTAGAAATTATTTGCGCCTTATTTGAAGGCCTCACTGTAGTCTGGTGTTGGTGTCAGACCCTCAGAGTCTCGCCCTGCCTGCCTGATTAATGATGGGAAAGGTCAGCCAATCAAGCTGTGCAGCACTCCAGTTCCAGACAACAAGCAGAGGTGTAGGGTTCGCTGCTTTCAATCAGATTTATCAGAACCGTGTTATCGCCTCTGCCTGCTGCAGGTCAATGAAATGGCTCCAAATTGAAACCATATATGGGCCTTTAACGTAGAGCAAAAGGCTCGCTTGACTTTGAAAGACCTGGCCTTAGTGTCCAGTTTATATAATCTGATGCCAAGTGTTGAAGAAATTTTATATGATTTGCTTCTGACCTGAAGGAAAAGGGTTTTCTGTGACTTGTGTTAAAATCTTTAAAATCCAACTTGGAACCAAGAAAGCAGGAACAGTTGAGTATTTGAATTTTAAGCCGAGTGAATGAAAACTGTCTTCAGTGTTTTTATAAATCAGGTATTCATGGTATAGTGCGTTCTTTGGAATGTACCAGGTGGGTTGCAAAATGAGATCATGTGCATCTGTGGCATTTACACCGACTATGAACTGGATCTGGTTGTCTTGTAAAGACACATTCAGATGACATTTGTTGTAAGTTGGTGCTATTTAAATAAACTGAAGTGATTTGGTGCATTTACAATATGGGGTGTTTAAATATTTACTCCTCCTATTTTTTCTGATCACAAACTTCTTAATCTCTACTTAAACAATTATCTGAAAAAATTCACCTCTGTGTTTTTATGAACAAATATGTTTCCAACTAGATTTATTGGAATCCTATGAAATGTCATAGAAATGTATATAAAACATTAAAACCAAAATACATGATCCTCTATCAGTAGCTACAATTTTAGGTATTACTGTCCTGAAATCTGCTGTCTTCTAATTTCTAGAGCAAGCTCTATAGAAAGTGTTCAGTAATGCTTCTAATTAGTTTTCCATTTCTTTGAAAGACAAACTACTAAGCTATGAAAAAGGCATTTTGAATCCCAGCCAGACATTTACCAGATTGTTAGATAAATGTCGGGGGGTAAACCAGCACAGATAGCAGTCTAATAGGAAACAGATGTAAGTAAAATATAAAAGGTTGAACTGTAAAGATGATGTACTGTGTAGCAAAGCCCTGGTGGATCCATCTGACTCAGAGCTGGTTTCTCAGGCACATAACGGATTGGCTGTGATGAGGCCTGCAGCCTGATCAGGGCTCTGGACAGACAGGCTTCAAGATGTGGAGCTCTCCCAGGAACAGGCAGGAGAGCAGAGATCACTAGGATCCCACCATAATGATGCATGTACCTGCAACTGTATACAGTGCAATGTACTACATGTATTCATATCGTTTGAACTTTTTCACATGTGTAAGTTCAAACATTGCATTTGTGCGTTTTTATTCTTTAGCATTTTTTTTGTCTAAATGTATTTCTTCAGTAGCAAGTTTACATCAGCAACAAGCAACATACGGTGTCAATAAACTGTTAGATTCCATTTACATGGACTATGTTTGAAAATTTGTGGAAATGTAAAGGTAATTGTTTGCCCAGGATTTTATTTAGGGGTTTTATATTCTTTCTGATTTAGATGAGTAAAAAATGTTAAAAATGACACTTGCTCAACATCGGTGATTATCTAATTTGTATTTGTGTGGTACATAAAATCTCAATAAATTCAACTGAATGAACATTTATATGACAAAATGTAAAAAAAAAAAAAGACACACTCACCACATTTTCATGTTTCTTATTTTACATTTTGCAGAGAAATTATTTATGGCAATGCTAAAAGCAAAGCAATTCTTCTGCAAAAAAGCAATTGAGCGCCGCAGCCACAACCCACAAGTTATCTAGAAGATCTAAACTAAATACCCCTATTCACCGTCACGGAACAACAAAGGACTTTCCCAGCAGTCACTTGTTCTTCCGTGCAGAGGACTCACGTGAAAACGCCTCAGCCCACAGCGGGACCGCGCCGTTGTTTTTACATACATCTTCTTGTTGTGTGTTTCTATTTTTTATTTCTTTGAAAGTCTGGAGATTAAAGCTGGTCATGAACAAAGCCGATAATGCTCAAAGCGATAAAGGCAATTAAGGCAATTTAGTGATAAGATCAATGAATTTATGAAATATGGTTGTTCGGCGCGAGTCATCGCTGGGGGATGAAACCGAAAAACTCCTGAGACATGCAGGTAATTAACAGGCCAAGATGGATGTAAACACGGAGCGCTCGCAGGGGAGTCATGCTCAGATGGAGTTTTGTTGTTGTTCGTTTTTTTAAAAATTAATTCTCAAGAGCAAACATTGCGCTCTGACGCTGGGCAAACTGCAGACACAGAAGATCACCACCAAGATGCTGCACAAACATTCACGCAACTGCCAGGAAAGAAGTCTTTTGTTTTGGAGGAACAAAATGTTTAGATTTACATAATGTTTGTCAAATTTACCAATTTATTAACCCTTGACACACCTTCTCAGAGGATACTCTTCCCTTGATCAGATGAAATGATGAGACTTCACCAGATCTTCATGTTTCACGTTGCGTTGCTACTAGTTCTTCTCTGCCAAGATTTCACTCAATTTAAACTCCCTTCTCCATTCAGAGTTTCTTTGTCCTCCACCGACGTACATCATGACACACAGCAGGGAAGCTTAGTTAATGGATCTCTGGATGGAGCTAAATATGGGACAATACTGGAGGAAAACCTGCTTCAAAACCGAGGGAGAGGTTCACTTTCCAGCAGAACCCTGAACACACACCAACATCTACAGTAGACTGGTTTAGATCAAAGCATGTACCCAGTTGGTAGCTGTTTCCTTTGACCTTATAATTGCGCAATTTGACATTTCAAAAATAAATTTGCATAATAGAAAGATACCAAATTCAAAAAAACTCTTGTTTTGATGGACAATCTGTGGGAAGTGAACTTCATAAATGTAACTCTTTAGCTAAGGTTGTCATTTTAAAGACAAATTGACAAAAATGTGATTCTGTAGAATTACATTCCACAGTGTGAAAGACCTGCAGCTACAGTTGCACACAGCCTGCTAGAATACACCTGCAGTTTTCAGATTTGATTGTAAAACCATACAAATGACTCTTCCAAATCAATATTACACACTGTTGTGTTAATCTCTCGCATAAAATTCCAATGTAAAGGTCACTCACTGACTTTGTGTCCATTCGGTTGCATATAAAAAAAAAATCCAAACACTACACCTACTTAATAAAAATGTCAACCAGTGGGTCTGAGTGATCGTTGCATGCTGGATGGGGTAAACATATAGTAGCGTGCCTTGGATTCAGAATGAAATTGTTTTGCCTTCAGGACATGGCTGACTGATAAGAGCTGTGAGATGACAGCGGCGATAGCTGGCGACTTCACAAGAGCCGCAGGGAGTCTTCTGGAAACTATGCCTTCACTGACTGTCCTGCCAAATGTGTTTCCAATGTGGCATCAGAGGTCAGTTGAAACCAGAAGTTTACATACACCAAATAAAAAGACACATTCACGTGTTTTTTTTTTTTTTTTTTCTCGCTTTCTGAAGTTGAATCGGACCAAATTTCTCTCATTTTAGGTCAGTTGGAATAAACAGAAATATCTGTATTTGTTAAAAGGTGGCAAGAAAACATTTTTGAAACATTTTGTTGCGTCTTTGGAAATCTCGGATAGGCTGACTGACAGATTTGTGTCAATTTTAGTTTTACATCATGTTCTAATGTTATTCCCTCATTAAAACCATATCTGCAGTATGAAAGGGAATCACCAAAATTGCAATATTTGCTTTATTGAAGCAAATATTTCAATGAAAATAAAACTAATATTGCAATTTTTGTCCCCAATCGAATAAAGTCTGCCAGACTATCAGGTGTGAAAACTCCCTAAATGTATGTGACAGTCAAACCAAACCAGGTTGGAGTCTGGACATAAAGTGTGTGGCTTAAAAGCAACAAAAAACTTTCCAAAGGCTGCAGGGTCAGTATGGGAGCCAGGTATTCACTACACTGTAATATGATTAACTGAAACAAATGCAACCATCTTCTCTGAACATAACGTCGTCTTCTACGTCTTCTGTTGGGCAATGAAACTCGTCTAAATGCCCGGTTAGACCTTTGCCATCAGTCCTGTTTTTCCACTTGGCCCATTAACTTGGCTCTTTTCCTAAATTTTTCTCCTTAATGCAATTGCTTTGACCCTTTGGTAGCGTGAGTCCATTGAAACTGCTGCAGGTCGCACAGTGCAGGAGGCATCACACGTTTAACTCGACTCATCAACGACTCCTGAATGCAAACTATCCTATAAAAGGTTCCAAAAGCCTTCGTGTTCTCATTTATCCCCTTTGGTTGAACATGTCTGCCATTAATGATTCCTACATCTGTTACTGATTCCCTGAGGAGAAGAGGGATAATAAATTATTTTCTATCGGGGAAAGATTTCGAGGACATTGTATTTGAGAGATGAAGGTTTTAGTATCAGATCAGTATCTTACTGAAACAAAGGCGTTTGTTTCAGTAAGAGTAAGAGAATAATCTCTCACTTTCAACCATTACTGCATTTTTCTGATCCAGAACCAGAAGTTTCAAACAAAGTTTTTAATTATTTTGTTATCTTACTGAAATGCCATGTTATGACATAAGAGCTATTCATATCAAAAAAGGCTCAAGTTGATTTTTTTTTATCCGTCATTTGTAGTATAGTTCATCATTTATCGCAATAATTTTATCATCATGATGGGAAGTTTGATTTATTGTCGTCACCATAAATCCCAATAAATGTTTAAAACCTCTCAGAATGGTCTGTGTTGCTGGGCTTGTTTTCTGTTGTCTTCTGTATTTGTTCATTGAGTGTACCAATAAATTCCAATAAGTTAGAAAATGTGACTAATGGCAGTCACTGTGCGTAGTTGGTGATGCAAATCACACTTTATTTATTTATTTAATATTTTTATGGGTCTGGTGTCCTAGAAGAATTGATACGTTTAGTGTCCTGGTTAACCATTAATGGTAATGTCGGCAATAAAAACGTAACATTCTGTTTCTTTCACTTTTCCACACCATAACATGTTTACTGAAGAATGTTAGGTGGTGCTTTAATTAAAACAGTTTGAGATTCAAATTATCCCAAGTACAAAGAAATTTATTAAAGAAAGTATCCTTAGCTACCCCTGGAAAATAGAAAAAATAAAATCTAAAGCTGTTCACAAGTTTAAATTTATAATCCACAGAGTCAAAGACATACACATAGACTCATTATTCAATCCCCACTTAAATTAGGTATAATCCACAACTTTTACATGGGGTTTAGATCAGGGTAAGCCTCATTGCTGAGCCACCATAACAAACTTGTTAACCTGCTTATATTTTACCAGAACATGCATTTTTATGACAGCTAAAAATGACCCAAATTCATACTGTCTTCTGCAGTAAAGGAAAACATGTCACCAGATCTTATTTGACATCGACATAAAGTAAATTTCACACTCAGATCATTTTGAGTTCACAGGCAGCAGGCCTGTAAAGAGTAACACTACATTGTTCCAATTAAGACTAAAGCAAACAGATTGTGGGAGTAAATTGTGGGCGGTAAGTCGGTTCTTGTTTTTGGAATTTGATCCAGCAAAGGGCATAAAGCATTTTCGACAAATCTTTTGTGCATATGCACACAGCCTAAATCCCTGCTGACAATGCAAGCTTCTTCATAATGATGTGATTACAGATAATTAAAACATTCAGTTTCCATTCAGACTGGCTCAGCAGCGTCAAGTGGATTTGATCTCCCAATCCTCAGTCATTGTAACTTTAGCAGAGATGTATGAAATATAAACAAAAGGTAAAAGAGTAGATAAACTACATCCCACGCCTATCTCAGCCCAGGATTATCCACCTTTATCTCTATCCACTTTCAACTGAATTTGTGGTGCTTTGAAGTGGTAAATTAAGTTTGCTGTCTTTTTGTGAATTAGAATCAGAGTCGAGACGGAGAATTGACCTAAAAACCCCCACAAAAAACAACAACTAGTAATGCTGAACCTCTGGAGAACAATATGCAACACCTAAATGTAAACGGGAAAAAGTCATGTAAAAAGGCTTTGGTTTTTTTCTACTGGAAGAAACTATAGGCATGTTGCATGTTATCGTTTGTCCGGAAATTTTGTGCATATGCACAACGCTGGAGAAAATACTTTTTTTATTTTTCTTTTACTTACAGTCCATAGCCTTGCTGCAACAGTAGAACAATTCCACTTGCAGATCGAAACCTGGAAATGTAGGAATTATTACATTAATTCCTTGTTGCTGAAAGGTGCTATATAAATAAAATTTGATTTGATATTAATTTAGTCCAGTGTGCCACAGCAACGAAAATAACACAGAAAAATCATCAAAGAACAACTCAAAACATCTTGTATTCTTCTTTTTGTCATGCTCTGTGTCGGCTACGCCACACACCGACCCGTTGCCAAAGCAACTGACCAACTACTCAGACACCATACGTAACGCACATATGTTGCATACACTACTTAACCTCATTCTACGCCACGCATTTGCTCTGTCTGCACTTGCATCCTCAAATTAGCAAGTCGAATTCTCAGAGGATCTCCGACTGACGGCAGCCTGACTTGCATTCTCATTATTCCTGCTCAATAGTTTTCAGCTACTTCAGCCACTCGGTGTGTGAAGTAGTTGAACTTCCATCCCTAGATGGTTAAATAATCAGTAAGCATGCTGCAAAAAATATATAAATATGTGACATTCTCCGGAGAAGCAACGTTCAGCTTCTATGCATCACAAATGTGGGACACACTTCCAGAAACCTGCAAAACAGCCGAAACGCTGAATTCTTTCAAATCAAAACTTAAGAACCCAACTGTTTCTAGAACTACCTTTGATTAGTGAAACATTTATCAACATATTAATGTATGATTATTTTAATGATGGCATTTGACAAAATGTAATGTTGACTGCTTGTTTCATGATTGGTGACTGTCTGATGGTTTTATGGTGTAAAGCTTAGCACTGCCTTGTTAACTTGATATATCCGACTGCAGTATAACACCAAATTTCACAGCCTTTGTGCCTGTTGGCGTACGGTACATGATCAGAAATGACTTGTACTTTTTATATGTGACAGGATTACATAAGACATGTTTGTTGCTATGTGGACGTACAAATGTGTAGTAAGTTATAGAGCAACTTTAGAGTAGCATTGACTTCCGTGCATTCTTGGCCTGTACCGCAATCGGACCAATGGTCTGATTTACAAAACAGAAATCCAGTTTGTCGCATCCACTTCTCTAAACGTTGGAGACGATTGAGGAATATGTCTGTTATCGATTCTGAAGAGGAAGAAAGTTCTCACAGTTTAGTGGAAAGCATGTGCTGACCTATACAAGGCATTTCCAGATGTCTAACTGCTGCATTCATCTTCTGGGCGAACACATGAGAGATGCTCCTCTTTTTTTGAAGTGTTGGTGGTAGAGTCGTTCAGTCACTGAAGGTCAAAGTAATTACAGAGTGGCGGGAGGAGTGAGGTCAAAGAGAAGTGTCTGGGTTGGTTTCAGATTACTACCTGCTGCTACAGCGTGAGCATCACTGTGAATGCTGGAAAGGCCTCTGTATCTGACAAAAACCACTTTATTACGATGCTTTGCATGTTGACAAGGTGAAAAACAGATTTTATTTTTATATCTTGGGTTACCCATTTGCTTAATTAGTACTTTTTCTGTTCTTTTTCAGTAATAAATCCCTGGTGTGACCTTGTGAAGTTCCAATCTTGATACTAAAACGTCCCTTTATTACACGGTGCACACCAGCTTGGTCAAAATTACTCTGACTTTTCCATGCTGTGCAGTTAGTTGAAGTGCTAGGCTAACATTAGCATGTTTGCCCCATTTAGTTTTGTTGACTCATTAATAGTGTGGCTTATGTACTCCCATTGTGGTTTCAGTTCATTATTCGTGCGCAAAAATCTGTTCCACTCCATAAACATTGTGCTTTATGTGTCATAAAGTGCTATGACTCGTGTTCCTGTTGCCCGAACAGCCTCTGGTTCACTGCGACTCTCATTGTAAATGGATAAAAACACTTCAGCTCAGCTGAAAACTAAGATTTATTATATCAAATATATAAAGTTCACAGCTTATGGTACAGTTTTGTAAACTCCTTACACAAAATGTACTGCTACCTGGCTGGAACTGTGATAAAAAAACAAGATTTTGTAGAGACTAAACTCAAAAAAGGCTTAAAAACCTATAAACTTATTTAAAACTTAGTTTTAATGTATGAACAAAAATATTTCATTACAATATACAGCCTAAAATCTGATTTAAAAATCCACAAAAAAGCAGATAAGTCAGATTTTTTTTTTCTAAAGCAAATGTTGCATCTACGATAAACAAAAACAAACATTATCAAGCGGTACGAAGAACAAACTCAAGATATTGAAAATAACATCATTGTTTTTTTTTTTCCGTGTCCAATAAATTAAAGATTGCTACAACTACAAAAACATCTCATTTTCCTGCATCGTTTTTTTTTTTTTTTTGGTGTCCAAGGTAACGGGATTTCAGAAACTGATGAGA
The DNA here is from genome assembly GCA_033032245.1 of Poecilia picta. Lineage (NCBI taxonomy): Eukaryota > Metazoa > Chordata > Actinopteri > Cyprinodontiformes > Poeciliidae > Poecilia > Poecilia picta. Next base: position 6,045,250 of record CM065357.1, on the reverse strand, counting down.
CAAAATGTGGGGGGAAAAAAAAGGAAATACTGTTGACTTTTATTATTCAGACTGCTTATTATGACACATGCTTATTTAGAAAGATATGCACATTTCTTCCACTACGATGTGCATGGAAAGCTGAACGTAAGCGTGTGGGCTGCATGTCAGTTGTCCATGTTACAGTCCTGCTGAGCGTGACGGAGCCGCTGCTCCACAGCTGTCCTCTGACTTGAAGACGTTGTCAAAAATGACCTCAGCGTACAACACTGTGGGAAAGCACAGGAGCATCAGCAAGCAGTGTTCTCTTTGTTGCATTTAATATTCTCATGCTGAATATTCTTTGTTTAGAAATTCCTCTAAAAAAAAAAAGAAATGTCAGCGATAAGACAAGCGAACGTCTCGTTTTTTTTTTATTCCCCCTCCAGTTCTCTGTGTGAGGTGGAGGTACGTTGAAAGAGCCGTAGATAAAAGGAGACGTCAGTCACCATCTGTAGCGAGGCTGCCCACCTGCTCTGAATACCACACAGCCCGACGGCTAATGAGATACCCGGGTGGATAAGCGGAGGGACGCGGGGATACAGTATTTCATTATGAGCCGCCGCCGGTTGGTTGATTCCTGCTCAGCTCTGATAAAGAGTGATGGCAGGATGAGGCTGCAGGGACAATGAGGTGATTATCTGAAGCTGCCAAGTACCGACAATGCTACGCCGACCCACTGATATCCATTACTGGGATCTGGGGCTCAACTTGACCCAGGTGAAAAATGTACACCAACCTCCTGCTGGACATTTTCAGAAATATATATTTGATCTCCAAGTTAAAATATCGTGAAAAGTACATTAGTGTTATCACGCCCTACTCCACTAATAAACTACACAGTCACGGGGAAGTTGATTGTCTCTGAGGGGAAGCCACAGGATGACATTCCTAAAAAAGCTGGTTGTTCAGAGAACCACATCCAGGCATATTCATAGGAAGTTGAGTGGAAGGAAAAAGTGAACCGGCAACTTCCATTCAAGAATTTATGGAAGCTTTGCAAAGAATTCTGTGAACACTGTTTTTAATTTCATGAGCCTTAACTAACTTTGTAAAGAGAAAAAAATATATATTTAATGTTTTCCTGCTTGTCATTTGTTGTGAAAATTAGAAACCTTTGCTCATGGCAGCATATTCCCCACAGCAGAGAAAATCGTATTTTATTTTTCAGGGAATATTTTTTATTTCTCTACTTTGGATTATTTGATTTTTAATCCACAGTACATGTATAATCTATTTAATATATTTAAGTCTCACATAAGAAAATAAGATTTAAATGAGTTCTTCTGTATTATTTAGTGGTAACAGCAGGCCTGTGACCACTAAATAATTGTCAGAAGGACTAGCATTCAACATTACCTACTCCATTAAATAGCTGGTGGACAAAAATATTCACTGTAATATTACATTTTCATATTTAAATATTGCAAAAACAGGGTGGAGATTCTTTGATAGATGCTTCAAATGGATCATTTTGTCTGTTTAGTACCAAGAGAGATTGTTTTAAATTCTTTAACTTCCTTTGTTCTGAGAAAAAATAAAAAAAAATCTCTACAGTCCGTTTGATGTTGGCCTCACTTATGCCAAACATCAACAAAAGAAGCCCGCTATCCCTCGTTCACTGGTTGCTGTGGCAACCACACAATTAAAAAGGAGGCAGAGTTCGAGTGCTGCTAAAACTAGCATTAGCATGGCTCTGATCTTGCACATGAAAGTGAGACATGCCAGACTCGCCTCGGTCGACTGCTGATTCCGCCTGTGTCTAGACAAACACAATGCTTGGCGGAGAGTCCCTCCGCTTAAGTATGGAATGGTCGCCATGGAAACCACACACTAAACACCATCTTCTATTCGTCTGCCCAAATGGGAGCGCTTGAAGGCCACGCCACCTCAGGAATCCAATACAAAAAGCATCAGAAATAAAAGCTGTGAATCTTCCTGCCAGGTAACTAAAAAAAAAGACAGCAGGGGGGACGAGAGCAAACTGACTTTTTATTAACCTTCTCTTATCAAACATAAGCCACACATATGGCTTCAAATGTGGAAAAAGCTGAAGGTGTTAAAAGTGTTTTAATTTTAGCTTGATTGGGAACATTTTCATTTATGAGGAATGTGTTAATTGAAATTTGAAGGCTACCCCCAAACCTTTGGATATTCTTTCTGCTTCAGTCTAATATCTGCTGCAGCTTTATTCATTTTCCTCCCCTTTCCATCAGACGGTCTGATCTCCTCAGCTGAAAGCTCCAATTTACCTCCTCATATATGGCCCACGTTTGCTTCCTCATTTCAAAAATTGGATTGGCTGTGTGTTGTTTTTTACTTTGAAAATGTCAGATAATAGGTTAATTCCAAAAACACTTAATTTTAAGGCTTTTCACAAGGCGAAAAGTTAAGTAGCGTGGCAGCCACCATTATCAGTAATTGGGGAGAAAAACAGCCTTCCCTCCCAGAAAGACTATTGAAAGGATTGTTTTTGAAGTGAGGTTGTGCTAGCTTATATGGAGTTGGTGTACCTGTAATAAATAATGCTGCTGGTGTTTTTAATTTGGCATTTCATTTAGTAAATTAGCTGGTTCCAGAGGTCGAAGCCAATGAATCATCCAAGAGTAGCCAGGACCAAAGCAGTCCTCAATAATCTTAAAACTGTGAAAAAACAATTATTTTATGCTGTTTTATTTATAAAACTGCATAAATTAAACAGTCGTCATGTTAGCATTTAGCTAGCCTTGTTAAAAACTAGCTCTTTGATCTAAGTGTTGCTTCTTACAGAGGGTTTCAACCACTAGTAACTGAGATGGAACTTAACACTAAGTTTCAAATAACTGGATCTAATGTTTATCTGTGACTGTAATGAGCTATCTTCATAGTGAAGGAAGCTACCTTATGAGGCTTACTGGAAATTGCGTGCGCTGTAAACAGCCACTCCCCACTGTGAAGAAATAAAACTTCCAGCAGTAAAACGTCCTAAGCGTTCCTCTTGGTCTGACTTTGATCGCTTAATATTTGGAAGCATGGCCAACACATTATGAACGGCTTTGTTCACTTCCTCTGCTGCCGTTGCTGAAACTACAGGCAGACTACAATGGACCTTACCACAGGGGCCGCGTTTCAACAGAACAACACAGAAATCACTGATTCCAAAAGTAACCCTCAAAACCATGAATGCCCGACTTACCCAGCCTTGCAAGAACAATAGGCATCAGTGATCTTGTCCACAGCTATATTTATGCTGAGGGTGTGAGGATCTGCTGTTTTCCTCATCGACCGGTAGCATTTCGCTGGGACGCGCACAATATTGGAGGCATCGCATGGCTCAAACACCTTGATGTCGTCAAAAAAAGATGACATGAACTTGTTGGTTTTGTTCTCATAATCTTTCACACAGAATTATGTGATTTTTTGTAAATATCAACTCAATGCAAACATAATGGAAGTTTAAAGGTTCATAAAATGGTTTTACATTTAAAAAAATGAGATTTTGAGAGTGAAATAATTCTAGGATGCCAGTTGTCTGTCTTGCTGTTGGCCACTGCAACTTTGGAAAATCGAAATTAAAAGTAAGAAATGAACATATTTTGAGATTTATCTACTACTATCAAATTTGTAACCTTTTTAACAAAACCTCAGTTCAAAAATCATTAACTAAGCATAATTTATCTATGCTGCTAGTGTAAATAACATCACTGCCTGGTTGGTATCCCTGTGAATGGATCACCACCACCCTCTGGTCTGGGGTGTAAACACCCACAGTGGGAAGCCCTGGGGCCAGGATACAAGTTGTGCTCTTTTGTGTTTGTGTGTGCTGTAAAAAGGGCCGGTGTGGGATTTGACAGTGTGTGTTTGCATAAATGTGCATAAAAAAAGGCAAGGAAAGACACCAGGGTAACCATGAGGAGGATTGGGCAACAAGTCTACTGAGCAGCCCACACACTTCAGCCTCGGAGGAAGTCGATTGGCTTCGGTTCAAAAGGCAAATGTAAACTGTAGAGAAGCTTTTTTTTCCTGACTCATAAAGCCTAATCTCTTCATGCATTGTTAGATGTAATTACGTGTAGCATACCTTGCCTAAAAGATCATTTATCTGCTGTCTGAAACCTTGATTTTTTAAAATTTTCTGTAACTGCTTTAGGTTCAGTCAACAAGACTTTATTATCAATGTGGGTTCAGTCTGACTGGAGTCTCTGTTTCAGCTGTAAACAAACAATATTTAATTTTCTGCTGGTATTTTTTCTTAAAGAAGATTTGGAAAAACTGTCCTAAAATGGGAAAACATTTTAAAGGACAAATAAATGTCCTGGCACAAATGCATTTAAAATAGGATTTTATACACTTTATAAACACTGATATACTGGAAAAACTGATGGCATATTCAGGGTTTTTTTTTTGGCAGATGTGGAGTACTTTGTCATTCTTTTGAATTAGGAATTGGAGAGAACAAATATCACACATGAGGTTCCTCAAGGCTCCAATATATACCTCCACATATGAGATTACGTAGTAAAATGTATTTTCCCATACAGTAACATGATGACAGTTTTCTTTTTGTGTCACCACATGACCATAGTCCCTGAGACTCTATGAATAGTTGTGTTAACATAGGAGGCTAGACAGGTCAGATTTTCCTCCGGTCACGGAAAATGCAGAATTTAAATTATTTATTTTTGGTTCCAGATCAGGACTCGATTCAGCCACTTCTGAGCACAGCAGAAGTATGGATGTTGTTCCACTTTGACCTTAAAAATTTTGTCAAAATAAAAGTTTCCTTTCTAAAAGCTGACACACAAAAAAACATGCTTTTATTTTCAGAAGGTTAGACTATTGTGATGACATCTTTGCCATTGATCCAACAGGCTTAGTCTCACTCAGTGGTATGATGTAATTGCACTGCATCCTCCTGAATCCTATAAATGGGTCGGAGTCTCTCTAGTCTGGTTCAGAGGGATTTCTGTGCATACTTTTGTTTACTTTTGTGTACTTATGTTTATGTAAGTTTTAAAAAACATGCAACAAGCTCCTATGTCCACCACATTTACCCTTTTAAATGTTCTTCTAAGAAAGTCATAGCGAGGATTTTGGACTGAGAAGAAAGCTGACATGCCCACTTGGCGGGGTGGTCGAGTTAGGTGGACGCACATATGCCATACATTAACATTTGACTCTAGGCGTGCCAGGAATCCTATTAGTAAACCTTACAATGAGTCACTGGTGCTTGCGCTGCTACTTTAACTTAAACTTATGTCAACTTTCTACCACGAATAAAAATGAAGTCATAGGAATGGTTCCGAAACATTTAATTTCAAGTGATCAGCAAATGAGACCAATGAGGTGAGATGTAATTTCTGTGTGTTTTATCAAGATTTCATCTGATTGACTAAATTTGTATTTGCATTTACTTGAGTAGCTTTTTTTCCAAACAAATGTACTTTAAGGAGTGGCTTTGCAATACTGCACTTTTTACTACCACTACATGAATGTGTTGTTTTGCATTTATCTGTAGTAATTTTTTATTTCATCTTCAAATTGCCAGAATTTTCATAAAACTTTACAGCCTCATTTATGACAAAATTGTCAGATATAAAATCAGATTCTAGGATCAGTCACTCTGTACTTTAGTAGCCTTTTAGCCTCTTTTTTTATTATTATTATTCTTACTTTGGTGATTTTTATTTTTTATTTTTTTGGATGGCTATCTTTTACTTGTGTAAAAGTATGTTGGAGTGCTGCCTCTACAGAACTGCAAAGGCTTGACAACAAGAGCATTTAGTTAGGAAAGCAGTGAAAGAATCCTACTGTAACCTGGGAGGAGGAGCAGAGATTTTGGAATTGCAAGATGCTTTTCCATGGTTATTTACAAACAAAAAATAATAATTTATTATATTTCCCTGTTATTTCTGACTTTGTGTTGGAATATCTTATGAAACCCCAGTAAAACACATTTTGGTTTGTGGTTGTAGCATGACAAAATGAGAAATATTTAAAATCTTGCAGCGCTAGACCAAAAAAATCCACCAACTCAACAGGTGTTCAGTATTTAATGCGTATAAAGTAAATACTATTCAGCAACTTAGATAGTTAATGTGATTCACGTTATCATCAAAACATCCTCTCAAGATAACATCAGCAGCCGAAGCGGGCTCCACAAACGGCTGCTTGTTTTGTTTCCAAGCCATTCATGCTGGATGTATAAAATGCTAAATCTGATTTATACCCAGATGTACCGTTTTTGTTCCGGATCATTTTGATTTATTTGTTAATCATTTATACAAGGCATGTCAGATTTTTGTTTTTAAAAAGAAAAGTGGTAGTTCCTTATGTCAATGCCCCTCCTGCGCTGAGTCTTTTGTCGTGACAGAGAATGTTTGATCTCCATCTGTCCCGTCTCATTGCTGCGCTGTGTGTTGCTATCCGGGCCTCCATCAAAAGCTGTGCTTGCTGATACCTGAGTGTGCAGCTGGGGCCGCCTGCTGGGATACGGGGATTATCTGATCGCCTGTTCCACGCTGCATTCCCTCGCTCCGGTAGCCGACCTGCAGGTATTAGCATCAGGTGTCGCTTTCCTTCTCTGTCCTTTTACTCAACTGTATTTTTGTATTTATTTTTTTTATTGTCGACTGATTATAAGTCGGCACAATATTCCAGAGTCACTGTTGCAGCCTGCCATTGTAAATTTTAACAGCTTTTTTACATAAAGGGAAGATGTCCCTAAATGTGGTCCTATAACCAAAAAGACCCCGACATTCTCTCTAATTCACAAGGAAAGCCATATATGCTATACATATGCTAACATGCTGCCACTAAGCATCACTTCCTGCTGTTTTATGCACCATAAAAACTCAGATTTAGTCCAGATGGTTTATTGTCTTGACACTCTGAGTCACGTCGTTTATTTCCATTTAAAATGTCCTCATACATCTCTCATTATGAGATTTAGACAAAAGAAGTTGTTTGGTCTTTTCTTTTATTGACATTGAAGAACAATATAAACATTACTGTACACCACATAAAATAACAAATGCTTGATAGAATTGCACGGACATATTTTTCTCTGAATTTTTTATAAATTTTTTTGCAGTCATTGAATGTTGGCAAGTAAAATTACTCAGATATTGATCAACCAAATTAGTTCATAAATGTACCAGCCTGTAATGGTCACATTTTAATGACCCAAGTCGTTTTACTTCGGGGGCAAATTTCACCAAAAATATTTAAATTAGAACTTAAACAAAGTTGTTGGTCAGATTTATTCACTTTTCATTTTAAACGTGTCATTTTTTTCCATAAGTGCCTGAAATATGGGTTAAGTGGAGCAACTCGTTTGATCTAAAAAATAAAACTGATCCATCTCTCTGTGTTGCAAACTTCTCAATAAGGAAAGCAGATGTTGGCTTGCAGAATAAACCTATGTCAGAGTATTCAAATATCATTTAGCTTTAAACTCTTTAAATTATTTTAAGAAATACTTTTTACCTAAAGTTTTCTCATTTTATACCATAAATCAGGCATCACTGGTTGAACTTGAATGTCATTTGACAAAGGAGTTTTTACGTCTTGGCGCTTCTAAAGTTTGTTGCTAGCTTAGCCACAATGCTAATGCTAAAGTCAAACTTGCTACCAAGATTATAACACTTGATAACAGTTGTGGGACTTGTTAGCTTTTACTTCCAAGGTGAAATATTTGCACGCCACTTAGAGTATATATAAAAACTTAATGACTTCTTCAAAAATGTTTACTTTTAAATAGACGACAAACCAAATGACAGTGAAGGTCTTAGTGACGCATTATGGAGTGTCAGAAAACAGATTAGCAGGTCAGAAATGATTAATACCATCTAAGTTGGAAAGCAAGTTATACAGTGTAAGTCACTGTATAACAGAATAGCTGCAACATAAGTATTTATGTTGTACAAACTGAGTGAAGTGGTTTAAAAAAAAAGCTAAATCTAATAATTCCTAGTGTCTTCAACTAGTTACAATTTATTCTCTGGATTTTTAATTGAAATCAACCCAGACAACAGGCTTGAAAGTTGTAGGTCTAATTTAACTCTAGCTTTTTTTCAGTGCACATTAGAGGTTATTGTGTCCTGTGAGCGACTGGCTCTGGTTTTCTCAAAGAGTGACTCATACTTTAATCCCAAAAGTAAATTCCACTCTTTAGGCTAATGTGTGATGCCAGTGAGTAGATCCGTGCTGTGAAATCCTCTTCTCCTGACACCTCTAATGGGTCGTATGAGCTGAGAAAGAAGTAGAAATCCAGCCAGGCCTGAGAACCAAAACGGTTCAGAAGGTTCATGCAGACGCCAGTTTAATGAATCCTCCGCCGTTTACGTAGCGGGAATGGAAGCCATCATAATTCCTTAGCACCGTTTCTGCTAACAAGATTGCAGTGCTAATGCTAAGCTGAAAACTATCATGACAGATGGTATTTAGGAGAGTGTGGGGAGTCTGTCAAGCACATGCATTCGCATAACCTGCTCATATAACCGTCTATATCAAGCGATATGGATTGGCACTCATCACCATTAATTATTAAAAGTGTATGAAACGTAATGATTTGTTCATGGCTTTAACATCTGTACCATGCAAACGGGGATGATATCTGATCACCATGGCTTCTCCAGCTGTCTGCTTGGGCCTCAGATCACAGCTCAACACGGTTTTTCACACTGGCTCTTTGTTATTGCAGCTGATGAAAACAATATATTTATTTCTGTCTGGAGAAGCCTGCTTAAATATGGAGATTCTTTTCATTCAAAATTAAATAAGTACTGTTTTTAATTATTAGTAAATATTTAGTGCAATGAATACATTTTCCTATGAAATTAAACAAAATAAATATTTGGAAAATGAAATTTGACTGTCTTTATCTCTCATTTGTTTAATTTATTTCAAGGTGTATTTATTTATATTGCAATTTATTGATTTCACTGTCATTTTTTTCATTTCATAATGGGTTTTTTTTACACTTTAATTTTGTAAAGCTACTTTGAGTTTCATGGGCTTTTTATTTTTATTTTTTTTTTAAAAAAAAAAGTCAAGATTTGCACAGAAACATAAAGATAGAACCCTAAATAGCCTATTGAGTTTGGTCATCAGCAAAAAAAATAAAAGTTGATTTGGGGGTGAGTTTCACTTCAACCATTTTTGTTACTATTTTGTGTAATCCTGACATCACTTTAAAGCAGCTGTTACATTAAAATATCTTCAGAGTACAATTAGTTAGAATCTGCAGAGTGGAGGAGTCTTGATAAACTTTAAAATGTAAAATCAGTCATCCTCAAAAAACTGATAAAATTGATGTTGGTTTAAAAGAAATTGGCTCAGATATTTTGTAACTTGCATTGTGAAAAAGTGTAGCTCCTCTGCCTTCTCTCAGTGCTAACTAGAAACAACCAATCAGAGCCAGGAGGCGGGTCTTACAGCTGTCATCCCCCCTCCAAGTAGCGCTGCTCATCACCTCCCTTGCACTGGGCTACGCTACAACTCTCCCCACACCCCCATCAACAAAGCCTGCTATGAATGCTAATGCTAATTAGCAAAGCCACTGATGATGGTGGACAAACAGTTTTCCTGTAATGGTGAGTTGTTTCTCTGCCATTATCATATTTAGTAGCGTGTGCATGAGGTTGATAGGCAGCGCTAAGACCTGCCTCCTCACCCTGATTGGTTGCTTTTCAGCAGTAGCGGTGCATTTCTTAAGATGGCAATAGCAGCACAGGGAGGAGGAGGAGACCCTTGTTTTGACAGATTATCTCTCATATTTCACACCGTCACGACATGACAGTTTAACAATAATTTTTTAATTAAAAGTTACATACTGCACCTTTTAGATATTCCAGTTCTGACCTATAGGTGGTCTGCATAGATTGACACTTTAAAAAGTGGAAACGGTTCACTGATTTGTTCCATGTGGTTTCACTGGGTTTCCCCAGAATGACTCCAGTGTTTGTTTTTATCCACTGACCTTGTTAAATATTTTACATAATTCATTGAATCAGATTTCCAACCTGTCAGGTTGATTGCACAGAGAAAAGGTGACAAATTTTCCACTTCCTCTGCCAAATTAAAGTCTCTCTTGGTAATTTGGTCAACAGAAACATCATCCAGTTCATTTTTATGTCGTGGTAAGTAACCCTAACACAGGCAACTCTGTGTTTATTTTTGACATTTCTTGCCTCAAGATCACTTGGCACATTTGACATCACCACAGACCGGCGTTCACTGGAAACCCTCCCGAGGCACTCGGTGTTCAGCCCAGCAGCCGCTCCCTTCACATCATGCAATCCCCTCAGTTTAGTTCACACCCAAATGCAGCAACGGATTGGCGAAGGAGTCGAGAGGAAAAAGTTTCCACAAGTCTGCTTTACGAGTTGATGATGATCACAAATATGAATTTTCCTTTAAATGTGTTTTGTGTGGCGCTTCGCTAATTTACCAGTTATTCGGTTCCCAACGCAAATAACATTTTAGTGTTCCTGCTGTCGAGTCTTAAAAAAAAAAAGAATCTGAGCAGCCCAGGCTTGCAGAGGACCCACAACCCCTGAAGCATTATGGCAGACAACACAAGACTCGCATAAAGGCCAGGAGTTGTAACACAAGGTTACCAAGTCTCCAGTCAGCCTCAGAACTGCCATGCAGGCATGTAGCTCCACTTTGTTGTGCACTTCAGGAGAATGGGGGTTTATTGTGCTGAAGGACATCAAAGTATTCGCACATCCTGAAATGCCACAGTTGCAGATGGCTCTGCGATAATATTGAGCGCAACCTTGCACATCCGTTTGTTCAATCTATATTGGAATCTTGCTGAGATATTTGAAGGAGATACCAAAGCGCAGGTATGTGTGAGTTTCCTCTGGCTCACAACTACAGAGCAGCAATCACAGAAGCTCACTAGCAGAAACATGAGTCAGTCATGAAGGGGATGAACACCAGCCTCCCAAACGTTGCATCTGATCCTGTGCGAAGTAAAAAGTTACTTCACTTCCTGGTTGGATGGTTTGTATGGAGGTTTCACCCACATGAGTGTTTTGATACACACACCCTTTTCAACTGAAACTGACTGACTCAGGTGAGCTGGAAAAGTGATTAAAAACAGAGATAAACACTTATTCAAAATGTAAAAATATTACATATTCCTAAAAATATTGGTATATATGGCACAAAAATCTCAATGAAAAATCTCCTGTTTCTTTTCTGTTTCAGAGCTTATCTTAACTCTCATACTGTACAAATCCTAACACTTTGGGTACAAGCTTAAAAACTAGCATGCTCACTCCTCAGGTTGTATGCTTTTAGTATTTCATGGCAGACGTTTTCCAAGATGGCTACTGTTTTTTATTTTATTTCATCTATTTTTTTTTTAATTAACCAGTTACTGACACAACTTGTTACCCATTTTTATGTTTACATCTTTGATCATTCTATTCATACAACTTTAAAGTAATTGTAGCAAAATCAGAAACTTTGTTTGCAAGTTTCATGCCAGTCGTAAACCAGAAGGAGATGAAGATGGGTTTTCAGTCATCTTACTATTTAGTGTTGGCATCTGCTAGGTTTTTTGTGTCTAGCGGCTTAGTGTTAGCTTCTGCTGATTTATGCATTGGAGCTAAGATTTTTGTTAGTGGTTAGTGAGCCTCACTTTTTGGTTAGCTGTGGCAATAACAACTGGCAGTATTGGAGGAAACATTTTTTATTACAACCATTTAAAAAAGTGTCCAGCAGAAAAAGGAAACACAAGATCGAGAGGATATACATGATTTCTCTGGTTCAAAATTTGTAGGCTGGTTTGTCACCAGACACATTCATCTAATTTTTAACTATGGTGGCCGTCTTGAAAAATCTAAACATTCAGTGCATATGATTGCTATGGGTCCAATTATGTATGATTTGACACCAAAGGTGTTCATCTGTGATAAATAATTGCAGTTCTAGTGCAATGATAAGCTTTTATTGTTGACCAGGGTGGCCATCTTGAATTTTTCAGTGGATGGTGTTTTTGTTGTTGTTGTTGTTTATTTATTTATTTATTTTTTCAAACAAAGCAAACCCCTGAGAACATCTAACCAAGTTAGGTTCTTGTATTTGCATGTGAAAGATTTTGCTAAAATATTCAATTATCTGCTGCAGTATTAAGTGGAGTGGTCACAAAATGGACTCTGGTTATTTTCTTCCCATGATGATGTGACCTCAACAATCACAATTCCCCACACCGAGACCATTCGGAGTCTTGCTGGGGTTCAGACTCCACACCATGCTGAACTCTAGAGTGGTTTGTTTACGGTGTGAACATCAACCCAGCGACCAGATGTATGCTGCAAGCCAGAGTACCCAGAGAGAACCAGTGGATGTGTGGGGACAGACTTTCACTGGACTGATTGGGTGTGGGAAAGGAAGTAAGCATCTTATCCCTACTGATAAAAGTAAGGGTTGCAGGCCAATTTTTAGGGTTAGTTCCATTAGAAACTTCTTGATAGTACTGCACATTACTGTTGCAGTAGTTACTAGTTTCACATGGAAACTAGTTTCAAAACTCACTTGAAACGTCATTTAGGTAAAAACATGTTTTTCTATCTTGTGTACTTAGTGTTTTTTTAAGCATCATCTGTATGCATTTCAGTTAAATCTGAGGCATTCTTGGAGGCTTACCTTTCTTCACTCATTGTATCCAAGATCAAATCAAGACGGGAAGCAGAGGTTAGTCACCCAACAGGTTTTAAGAGTTATGTTTACCTCAACTGAGCTCAGGCGAACCTGAGAATGGGTTCAACAGACGAGGTCAGTGCCTCATTGTCCTGTTGCAATGCAGGAAGTGAACAAGATTCCAGGGGAAGTTTTGCACTTTTACCCTTCACAAGTCTTATGACATTCTCAGGAAGCATCCACTGCACAGCGTTAGGGCCACAACAGATAGCAAGTGAGCCGCAGAGAGTGCAAAGTTTAGATTGCCCCTCATATCTTGTCTCCCACTGGCATCTGTGTGCACTTTAGCTGTTCCACTATTGGCATCGATGTCGGAAACTTTCTGCTTCTGAGATATTCTTGAGCCGACTTTCACTTTGAACTGGTGGAGGTTTTGTTGTTGTTGGGGTTGTTTTTTTTTTTTTTTTAGAAATAAAGCTGTTGTGTTTCCAGAGAATGTTTTTAGGGAAATAAAAGTTTTTATGGAGAAAGATGTTGATTGGTGTTTTGGTAGATGAATAGGTTTTTGGGAAACCAACTGCTGGAATAGGAAGGATCAATGTCACATGGCTTGCTTTTTGATTGAACCAGTCAAGTAGACCCAGCACAAACAATGAGGAAGTTTGACTTGGTATGTCAACCTTAGTCAAAAAACCTGGAATGCAGCAGGAAGCAGTGAATGGATTGAAGAACTTGCTAGTAGTTGAGTCTAGGTTTCCCTGTCATGATATGATTTTGTCATGTTACACCTACCATGTATATTATTGGGATTTGTTGTGCTTGTCACATTTTTTGAGTCGGTACCTTGATTTACACCATGCCACTACAAACTGCACGTTAAAGGCGATTGTCCTTCTGGGACGTCTCAAATCTTCTGCAGCCTTTATCTTCTATGATTGCCTGTTTATTTCACTCCATCTTCCCATTAACTTCTTCCATAAGTTTGCTGTATCTCCTACATGGATTTTGTCAAACTGCAAATGGGACTTATGGTTTTATTTCAGGAGTAGCTTTCTTTCTTTCATTGCCTTTATTGGGCTGACAAGGTCCAGCTGTTGGTGTGAAGGACAACAGGGACAGAGAACCAATGAGACTACAGAGACAAGATACACAGTGAGGTGGGGATTTGTTTTTGGAAGACGGTCACCTACAGCCAAACTACAGGCTTTGCCTGGAGGAGGACCCATCTTTTTAATAAATAAGCTAAACTGAAAGTATGTTAATGTGCTGCTTCAACCACATGTGAGCTGTTTGGGTTACAGGAGAGAAACGGCTAAAAGAAAATGAGAGTCCAGCTGACCATGCCATTGTTTCACAACCCTTCTGAAACCAGGTCCTCCACAGCCATTGTTTTCTCACCTGTTTCCATACAAGATTTTTGGCATCATTCTTCTTTCTACAGTATTAGTCCACAACATTCTCTCTTTTCCCATTTGACCTGCTGTCTCCCAGTTGTTCTCGCATTCAATTGAACTTTCACAAAAAGTATTACGGTAAATAAAATACATTCATAGCTGCAACAATAATAGGACAGACTGTGGAGAAACACATTAATATGGTTGGTCAGTGTTGGCTACAATCATGCTGCGTCTCCATGTAGGTCAAATTGACCTATACATATCTTTTGTGGGTCAGTCAATACTGATTGGCTTTCCACTCATTCACGTTACTAAATATATTGAAAACACTGACCTGCACCACGTGCAACATGAACTGTTGTGTGTATTTTGGGGCGTCCAACCACATGTGAACATACAGACTAGACAGCAGCAGTGGAGAAATGAATCCAGGGAAACAATGAGCCAGTTATTGCTCTCTGAGGGGGTGGGGGAGTTTACACCTAATTGTCTGAAATTATTTTACAGTTTTCAGCTGATGCAGTTCATTGTTGCACTGCACTGTGTCAAAGGAACCAAATTGTTTGAAAAACATGTTTACCTCCCTCACCTGTGGTGGCGCTGAATCAAGAACAACTGAATTGGAAATGACACAAAAAACCTCAGAAGATAACATGAGTGCAACTTCCTTGTTGGCAAAATGTAAACAAAAGTTGCTGTCGGACATCATGGATTTCTCTTTTTGTCTTTGGCGAAAGACCATGAGTAATTTCTCCTGCTAGCGCTAAATTAGTATGTTTATTTTGGTTGTATCTACCCAGAATTCTCTGCACGATGGTCTGCTTCCTGCTTTTGGAGGGGTTTCTGGTTTGCTTAGCATTGTATGCATTCAGACTGCTCTAGACTTCACTTCAACCAAACCGAGGCCAAGGTTTTTACGCGAAACAGAGTTCACTTTTTTGGTCCGCATCAGACTTTGATCATTCACACCTCCCCAAGAGAACCAGACTTTATATCTAGACAAAACCAGAACTACGTTATAGTGGCCTGAGCAGAGCTGGTTTGAATGCACTCTTGGCCTCATCTGCTGTTCTCTTGAAAACCTGACTCCCAATATTCCTCAGACTTTTATTTTTGTGTTCTTGAGCAAATCCTTGGATAATGTTTAAGCAAAGTATGTTTTCTACTTAACTTCATGCAATGTTCTTCAAACTGTCTGAGATACATGTTCCTCAGCTGCATCACATGAATCCAACATCTGCTGACTTATGCTCTGCACCTTCAACGCGGTCAAACACACAACCGAAGCAATGTGTGAATGAAAATTATTCCGACTGCATTAACAACAAAATATACTGGTGTGGTTGTTGAGTGATGTCATCACACTTTAATTCTCCGATGGATCGCAGCAACACAAAATCAACTTTGTCCTAGCCTGGCACCTCCCAGAAAGTTGGTGTGAAAAGGAAGCATGACGCATACTAGAGCGTGACTCAAACGCGACCCACCTCAAGGACTTGGCAACGGGTGTTTCATATGTATATAATCAGATTGACTCGTTCCTCCGCTGAATAAAATCACCATTCAGACTTTGTTAGAGTGATTATCTGTCAAGATCCTCTTGCTGAAAAAACTCCAAGCCGCCTTTGTTGGAGAACAGAGGTGTATTGAGAATCTGAAAGCGGGCCAGTTACTTTTCTTTTCCTTCTGAACTTATGTCTGGGATTTTATTCAGTTACAGACTATTTGCCTTTCACATTAAGTCAACACTGATGTAGAGCGGTGGCTGGAAAATGTACTCACCTGTTAACGCGGCACGAGTATAAAATGCTGTTGAGCACACACGCTGACGCGCCTTAGTCAAGACTTATGGAATGTCGTCGTTCCTTTGGCCACATGACGTGTGAAAGTGGCAGAATATCAAAGCGGCTTCTCTGCTGTGGGTAGTGGTTCCTTCAGGCAACCGGGCCGATGCTGGCAGTTAAGTATCGTTGGCCTTTAGAGACCAAGAAATTTATGGAGCTCCACATTTGGCCAAAAACAACAGAGGAAACTTTTGCTCAAGGGCTCCATATGCAGCTGGGGGCAAAGAAAGGTGGTCCAAGCACTCGATTGAAAACGTTGCATCGAGAAGGCATTGGATGTGAAAAGTATTCATAAATACTTTTCACATCAAATTTGGTGCTTATATGTTCAAATATTTCTTGGTGCTTTATATGTTCAAATATTTCTTTCTCTTTCGCCTTTCTTCCTTTAGGGTCCGCCACAGTAAGTCATCTGCATATTATTATTTCTACACCTTTTATTATGCCCTGTAAAGTTTTTCTAGTGTCTGGAATCACCTCCCCATCCCCTCTCTCCTTATTTCTTGTCTGATCTACTGCAAATAAAGTTCACAAAGGCCAAAAAACCTTTAAAGAAGACGATTGAGTCTTTCCTTTCAATTGTTGCCACATGCATGCTTACCCTCAATTTGGACTGCTTGTGTCTCCGCTCCGCTCCATCATGAAATGGACTCTGCAGTAAATTTGCAGCCATTATAGTCAATGAAAGCGTTTAAACCATCACCGCAGCACCTCAACACGTCAGGTCTGCTTTTACCGATGCCAGAGGAAATGCTGGGTCAATCTACAAAGATCATATTGCAGCAACAGCAAAATGAACAAGAAATACATTTTCTCAAAAATCCTGACTATATTAATAAAGATATAGTTTTATATACATGTAATACTGTAAAAGTGTTATGTATAGCTATATATAGACACATATTGCAAATAAAACATGGATTTTCTTTCTGAAACCAAAGTTGACATTTTGCATAATTTTTGTACTTTCGTTTGGTTTTCTACTGCTCTAAAGACATCCCCAGTGTTTAAAAGAACCACCCAGCCATTTTTTGTCAATAAGTTGTTTTTGGGGTCTAGAAAATGAGCCATTACAAAAATGTTCTGATTGTTTAATCACATTTGACAGACACTGCACCGTAACCTGGCAACCCAAGCTAAGACCTTGTGTGTTATGTCACCTGGTTTTACCACTGTATAATGGTAAAGCCATAATACAGTTATACAGTAATTTATTTTGACTTGCCATTCAGAAACCACTTTCTGCATTCCTGTTGGTTGTGGAGGAGACTGTACGGTTGGGTACTTGTGCATCCATATTCATGGCTCAACTCAACCAGTGCGAACGTTGAGTTGTTGGGGCGTGGCCAACAGAGGCTTATTTGGATTTAAAGTGAGAAGACTTTAAAACTTCTCATTAAAACAGCTCAAAATAGGCACAACTGACCAGAGTAAAATCTCATGATCTAAGAATGGTTTTGTTCAAAATATAATGAACATGTTTTGTATAGACTTATACTTTTCTGTACAAGAAACCTTAATGGGTCACCTTAATATTTCACTGAACACTTCTTTCCTGAACTGAGGTATGTGGTGGCGTTATCATGCTATGGGGATGCTCTTCTAATCCATCGACAGGAATCTGTTCAGGGCTGATGGGGAGATAAAAATACAGAAAAGCTAAATATGGTTACCTGCCACCTTTTCATTTGTTAAAAAAAAGTCCTCCATCATTTGCCTTCCTCCTTACAGCTGGTCTAATACTTTAAGTTTGTGATTGTAAAGTGAGAAAATGAAGAAAAAAAAGTTGAAGGGGGCACACACTCATGTAAGTCCCTGTAGTACGCTTGTTCAACTAACTGCACTCAATCAGGATGAGAAGAAAGTTTGTTCTAAACAGACGAGAAGTGTTGAACAAGTTCTCCACTCGTAAAGACTTTTTCTTTTTCTTTGTAATCTAGATGGGACACTTTTCTTTTCTCATTTAAATGCTAATAGCTTTGAGAACACCATTGACAGAGAGAGTGCTGGGAGCGAAGCTTTGCTCCTATCTGTCTGCGGCACTAGGTGAGCACCTGCCTGCTCAATTCAAAATTCAGCTAAATCTTTATTGGAAAAGCAAAGCGGTCGCAGCTTTGTTTAAAGGACTTGTGTGCATTTGTGCCCACGAGCATTTGATTCTGTTTATCGGTATGTTTGGAAGCGGCAGACTTAAACCTTTCTGGGATCAGAGTTATTTCTGGCAGTGAGATGGTGTGAAACAAAGAACTTTATAGTTTACAGATTATAATTTTTTTGTCTCTAAAAAAATGTTAGATTGTCAGAACATTTTTACTGATTTTTATCTAATGAGGATATACATATGAGATATTAGAGGGAAATAAGGGATCTAAATATAGCTTAACTTGATTTTGAAAATATTTCTGGGTTTTTATAGTTTATATATAACCGATCTGACAGAAATATTATCACAATGCAAATTAACTAAAGTTTATAACCCTCTAAAAGTGGTACAAAAACAGCTAGTATAAAACTATTATTTATTCTATATTTATGTTGTTAGAAATACATTTGGAATAATCTTGTATTCAGAATTCAGATCCCACTGAAGCAGACTGTAGACTGAATTGTAAATAAATTTCATGTAAATGTTTAAATGAATTTATTTTTGTTTTCTACTCAGTTTCCTAATTATATATTGCAGCGTCTTTAAGTGAACGCTAACATTTCCTTCCATCTTTACTAAATAATGTTTGCAAGAAAGAATTCAGTTTTCCTTCCGAGCCAAAGTTGACGTGTGATTTGTAGCATCTGAAGTGCCTGTTTAAAGAGGCGCTTCAGCTATTTAACCCTACAGTTGGAAGCTTCAAATTAGATGCTAACTTCAGTGTTTGCCACCTAAAACAGATTGTTTGTAGCCAAATACGACATACTGTCCTGAACGCGTGTTTGACAGCTTTTCTTCTGTAAATGAACCAAAGAGAAACGTTGGCAGGTCAAAAAATTAAGAATTGTTTTCAAAAAGCACATAAATGTTATAACTAGATCACCACAACCATTTATGTATTGTGTTCTTTAGATGCCAGAAATGACAGTATTATATCTCAATAGTTAAGCATTTTAAACCCGAGTCATCCTTTCCTCAAAGCATATATATTTTTTTATCTTGTTTAAACAGAATTTCAATCACTTCATTATAATTCAGTATGATGGCAAAAATCTAAAGCGTGTAACGTCTGAACACTTCTTGTGTGCGGCAACACAACCATGCACTTGATGAGGTCTAAAAGGAGGTGAGAAAAGCAGATAAAGAGTTGTGAAATGAGCTTAACGGGGTGCAAGTTCATCACTTCGTCTTGAACCGAGAAAGAATCTCGGCTACATTTCACGGTTTAGTGCAACACGACAGCCATGAAGCGCGGAGTACGGCACGTCTCTCTGCAACAACTGAAACTGGGATTGTGTTTGCAGGTGATCTCTTGAACTGTATAAGAATCCCAAATGCAGATTCAACACCTGGCATTCATTCACACCCTGCAGGCAGAGCCAGAAGTTAGCAAAGTTCACACTTCGGCTGGAATGCAGGCTCGTTTTGCAGAATGTTACAAGTTCATACGCCACTAAGATTGATGTCGGTGACAGTGTGGTATCATGCACTTGCAAGATTTTATCAGAGATAATGGTTCCGGCTCACTAAAAGACCAAGAGATCCTCCTCTAATATAACATGTCTTTAGATTTCCATCAAGCAGAAGAGTGTTTAAATAGAAATGCGCTCTAAGCTAATGGCAAATTGTTTTATTTTAGGAAAACTGGGCAGGAGAAAGTACAAAGCTGTGAAAAACTATTCATCCTCTCACATATTTTGTTTGATGTTTAGATCATCAGACAAATTTTAACATTAAAGATAACCTGATTCAATTTAAAATCAAAAATTCAAATTATCTTATTTAAAAGAAAAATGTATCTAAATCAAAATGGCCTGCTTCTTATATCATCATTTGATTTTAATAAATATGTTTTTGGAGAGGTGAGTTCAATTTCAGCAGTATGGTAACAGACCTATAAAATTAAGATGTACCTGTATGGCAATATGAAGTAGACTAAATCAGTGTTGTTCAAAGTGGAGGCCAACAGGGGGCGCTCAGGGGTTCTTAAAGCTGGAAAATGACTTTGATTTTCCAATTTCAACAGTCTAATTTCCTTTAAGTCATATTCATATAGCATTTTTATAACAACTGAAGTTGACGCCGGAGTGTTCAATAAAATGGCAGCGTGTGCCTGGAAAACACATTACTGCCCCTTTAAAACATTATTTTACAATCTGAAAGATTTAAGCTAGACAAAAACATTTGAAATGTAAAAGATCTCCAAAGCAACACTGAAATTCTGCTGTATCTTCATTGAATAGAAAGATGACCGCTTGAAATCAAGTTGATTTTATTCGGCCTCTGCCAAGTCCCTTGGTACTGAATCGGGCTGCTGAGTGCTGGATACGTTTGGAGGAAAAGTGAAACCTGGCAGCTCCTTTTCACCTCATTGAGCCGACAGCCAAACATCTTACGAACTTTCCCTCCACTTCTCCCTGACGGGCTTAATGGTGTTTCACCACCAAGACTCCAGAATGAATGAAAGGCAGATAATGTAGGTGCAAAGGGAAATTGAATGGAAAATGATTAAAATTGAGGGGAAATGTTTAATTTTCTCAATGAGCTTTAGAAATTCTGCCTGGGCACCAACTCTGACTCTCAAGTATCCAATCAGTGTTTGAATAGCTGAACAAATTAGGAATTTTCATGTCATTTCCTGCCTGCCATTGAACGAATGATGTTTCTGCTCCATTTTTCCCAAATCACCAGAGTACAAATAAGATAAGAGTTTTAATTTGTGATAACTCTGACCTGACAATTGTTGCATTGTCTGTACTCCAAGTCATTAAACTAAACCTGACAAGTCAAACATTCAATAGAAAGAGAAGTCGATGTAATGCTGCACAGACCTTGTTATGCATGAAACTCTTAGGTTAATGGAAGTTCTTTTTATCTTTTTCAATACACACCTTTTTGAAAGTCTAATTAATGCACTGTCACTCACTTGGTGGGGTTGTGGGGGGACTCATGTCAGCACCACTTAGGCCTGTTCTTGTAGAAATATGTTCAATCCTCACCTTGAGTGTGGGTGGCAGATGGTAATGCATTGGTTGTCACGGAAATAGACGGTGAAAATACAGGCGAGTGATTTAAAATAAGCAAATGGCTCTCCTGTCAAAGACAATAGCAGCAGGAGAAAGGAGAACTAACAGAAAATTAATGTATCCAATAACTACTTTAACATGTCAGTGTTTTTATTCTAGTCAGCATAGTGCACAGTTGTGAAGTGAAAGAAAAAGAACACAAAGCTTATTGAAGCTAGTCACTGTACGAAAAAGTTTGGTGTGCGTTTGTATTCTTTCTGCTCTGATACCTATAATCAGTACCGGTTAACATAGAAAGTTGTGGTGGAGTTTAAAGTTAGCCTGGTAACAACCATATCCTTGTTCTACGCTTTGCTTCATCCAGAGGGTCTGGACCCTTGGCTATTGAATAACGATTGCTTGCTGGAGGCGGGGACCCTGAAGTTTTAAACTTTATCCAGTCGCTGCACCAGTTTGATGCTATGAAGCT
The DNA here is from genome assembly GCA_033032245.1 of Poecilia picta. Lineage (NCBI taxonomy): Eukaryota > Metazoa > Chordata > Actinopteri > Cyprinodontiformes > Poeciliidae > Poecilia > Poecilia picta. The sequence goes on along the minus strand of CM065357.1, from coordinate 6,023,714 downwards.
TCCCGGAAATCGCCTGTGGCGTAAACAACCATCCTCCACTGCAAATAGATGAGTGCCAAGCCAAACAAGATGGCTGTTAATGTTGATTCAATATTTGGAAGCGTGGCCAACACGCTTTGTTCACTTCCTCTGCTGCCACTGCCAAGCAGACTACAATTCTAAAACAGCGCAGAAAATCAACATTGCCGTTCAAAATTGATGTTGTTCTGTTTGTTGATTGTTGATGTGCACAATTGAATTTATACTGAAAAAATCCAGTTCAATGGGAGAAGCCCAGACATAATGCTGAAGGGAAATGAGAATCAAGTGGAATTGCTTAGAAAGGCAATAGCCAGGATAATTCAATCCAGACATTAAAGTAAGCACCAACACGTTTTCTTACCCAACAAGAAAACGTGTTGGGTATGCTCAACACTGTTTATGCTCACAAACAGCTGTAACCAAACTCAACTAAATGCACTTGGACATAAACAAGGTAATTCTAATGCATTTATTACTGGGATGTATGAAGACTTTATTTCTTTTCCCAGATGTGCACAACATATGGTAATGAACTCTCTAGCTAAAATAAGACTGGTATTGCATTTCCTCCCATGTGGGTGGAGTTTAATTTTGAAATAAAAAAAAAATCATTTTAACATTGACTGCACTAGTAAAATATCAACAGAAAACAACTTCAGGGTGCAACAGACAGCTAAATAAGTTGGATTTTCCTCATCAACAAAAAAAATGTCTTCCTCCAGGTTGGCATTTGCTCACCCGCCCCCCTTCCCCCCCTTAAATCCATAAACTTAACAATACTTAAACTTCAGACAAAATGTGTTTTCAACAGAGACTCTTTTTCCATGGAGTTTGTGTCCGACACTGCAATTCCCAATCATCTTCCAAATATACTCGCTTCCTGTTACAGGTATAGCTTCAATCACTTTTATTATTAATATTAACGATGGAGAGGCTGATTATTATTTGTGTTTCACATGTTCAATATTAGTTGGTCAAAATATGATATTTGACTTTTTAAGGAATTACTGTTTTCAACCCATAGCTAAGGTGTGCATTTCTAATTATCAGTATGTGGCAGGAGGCCTAGCGGAGCAGATAACCTGACTAATTAATGTGGTAGTAGCTTAAACAGGGCAGCAAAAGTATTGTTTTGCGTAAATGCACTTCATACTACAGCATTTAACACGTTCATATTTTAAGCTATCCAATCACCGAATGTACCTAAAAGTAACTTTCTACGAAAAAAAAAACATTTAATATTTTTATACCTAAAATAGTTCAGAAGTCGTACTTCAAAAGCGTTTGAAAATAAATTGGGATTTTTTATTGTAAATACTCTGAAAGTACAGCACTAATAATTACAGGTATCACAGCGATAATCTCACTCCAGCTCAAGGTGTGAGCTGGAGTGAGCTAGTATTTATTTATTTAGCTTTCATCGATGTGAGATGCACGTGAGGGCCAACATGATTGGATCCCTCAGGTGGAGATGATTTTGACTCCTTCTCTGCTGCTCTCTGCTCGCACGCGCTGCTCTAAAGCCTGCGGCGGTGAATCGCATAGCTCCCCGGCAGACCGAGAGCGAGGGGCGGCTCGGTACGCTCCAGCCCGCCCCGTGGGTGTGTTCACAGGCAAATGGACCTCCGCATCCACCTGCTAGCGCCCTGCCTCTCCCCCACAGTCACACAGGAGCTTCCAACTTTCCAGCGCGCCACGCACAGCGCGCTGTCGGACCTTATCTCTCACCGCGGGGACTTTTTCTTTTACCTTTTCTGCTCGCTTTTTTCCTTTCCACTTCTCCCACGAGATGTTGGCTGCGCTCGTGCGAGGAGAGCATGCATTCGCCTCGCGCTCTCGGACAATGATGAATTAGAGAAACATTTTCAGTTCTCTCTCCCTGACTGCTCACTGACAACTCCGGGGCCAACACGCGCGCGCTCTGCGCAGGTATACAGACGGCCCCGCCGCCGCACCCCTGAACGCAACACGGGCCGCTGAAGAGCCCGCAGGGATTTTCTATTATTATTGATTTCAGCTTAGAGAAAGAGAGAGAGAGAGTGTGATCGATCTGTTGGGATTGGCTTTTTCAGTGGCTTGCAGGGTTGGATCTGAACTTGTATTACGGAAAGCTGTGAGGTAAGACTGGATTTACTTCTATTCACTTATTGTTTTAATTATTCTCTTTTGGTGTGGATAATATATAATATTAAATATAAATCAATAAATGCGTATTGAACGCTGACTTGATTAAAAATATATATGTTTCATGTTTTCCAATATCTCATAATCCCTCATTCCATTCAAAAAATAAGTAGGGATTCTGATCGATTTCTGAATGGATTCCCACAAGATAATTTGAGAGTATTTGTTGAATCGCTCAGCAGTTTATTGTGCGCTCTAATACCACACCAGACTGTTTACAGTTCTGCCTCCCATGTGTGGCCAAGGCTGCCAGTCTGTCACACTCTGATTTCAGTCTACAGCTCTTATTTCTCAGGAACACAGAAACATCCCGCCTGGTTTTCTCTGTGTTTTTCTTATTTTAGTTGTAAGTGAAACGCTGTGAATTGTCTCTAAAATTGGAAGCAGTTCTACCCACCGAGTATTAACCAGCAGACATGTTATTGTCTTCAAATAACTTAAACAGGCAAAATGAAACAGTTTGAAATATGAAGCATTGATATGACAAATGAGGTTTTAATGGGCCTTGTACCTTTGATTTTATATTTTCTGAATACATGATACTTTCTGAAGGAGGAGACATATTTGGTTTTGTGATACGATGTATAAATGCACCAATAAATTCCCAGCTGACACCAATTTCTGATTTACTTTAGGTCTGACCTGCTGATAATTTTTTTCTACTTAGGACTATAATAAATAAGCTCAGGGATAGAGGTGGTCTACAGAGTGAAGATGTTATGTCTGTCCTGTAACTTATAGGCGATTGTGTGAGTCCTTAGTTTTATTGCATTTAACAATCAAAACAGAAAGTCAAATTTTCAGTGTTTGCCCTGCCCATCGGAGTCGATACGGAAACAAAATTAGTCGATTTCAATCTCTGGTGCATCTCTAGTAAAATGCAAGAGTGTGTGTCCTTCACACAGTCCCCAGTGTCGTTTCGGGGTGCAGCACCCTGTTTGATGTTGTGTGCTTGTGCGAATAAGGACTTGGCCTCTGTCTCCGAATAAACAGCTGAACGGTTAACAAATTGTCTGTAAACAGTTGAGGTTTAAACAGCTGCAGCATGCTCATAAATCGACCCTCGTCTCTGAGGCCCACGCAGATCTGCCGGGGTCTGTGAAGGTGGGTCCAAACACTGGAGACTGGATGAACCCAATTAGCCCTAACCCTAAAAATGTTTAATCAAGGACAGGAATGGAGTCTTTTTATTGATCTATGAGTTATGAATCAGCAATCACCCCTCCTGTCCATTAGTCATTCCCTGAAGATTAATTGATGCTCCCTTCTGAGTTATTTTCAAGCCTATTGAGGCTCGCCGGTCAGTTCTTTCATCATTTATAACCCAGCTATCCACTTCTTTCTGCAACAAGTAATATTTATTGTCTTGATTGCACCAATCAGAATATTTTAGGAAAAAAATTGTATCTTTCTAGTGATCTTAGTTGTAACCTGGCATTAGGTAAACCTGTAATAACAGGGCAGGAGCGGCAGCACACGTGTGCTGTCATGAGGCAGGAATGCGTTCTGGATGGAGCGGAAGGAGAAGGCTTCTCCTAGGAGAGTCGACACGCTCTCTCTCCACTGGTTTGTCACACTCTGGGAAACAAACATAATTTTTCCCAAATGGAAGTGTGTGCACATCGCTAAAAGCTTGGCTCCCCTTTGTCAGGGCTCATCAGTTTTTATGGTGCCTCCAAGAAAATCTGGGCATCATTCCTGAACCTCAGCTCTCTCGCTCTCTCTCTGCCGCCCAAAGCAACAGTGAATGGGGCCCCTGGGAGCCGCTGGTTTGACATGTCGCATAAATTGATAAACAAAACCAGACTTTCTGTGGGAGATTTTATGGAGCACTTGGTTGCGCCAGCATCTCCGCTTCTCACATGTTTGTGTTTGTCTTTGCAGATTTAAAGAGAGAGCGTGCCGTTGGAGGTTTGTCCACCATGAGGCTGGATGATATGTGGACGGTGCTCGTCCTCCTGGTGCTGTCCAGTTTGACTTCGGGGAATCAAATCAGCAGCAACGAAGTAGTTGCCGCACCCAGAGTCTTTATCTCCTTCAAAGGCAGGAATCCAATCTTCTTCTTTCTCTCTCCTCATTTGCTTGCTTCAGACATGTCTTATGAAAGTATTTATACCCCTTAGGCCTTGTACCTTGCTACCTTACCATCACAAATTAATGCACTCATAAAATAAAAACCAATAAATATTTGTGAAGTGGAAGTAAATGCAAGGTTTGGGATCTTTCAGCTTCTGACAGGTTTTCCCTGCAGTGTGATTCTGCTCACATCAGGTTTCAGGTTTGGGGTTGTGTGCTTTGTTAGTTTTCTGCAACAGAGATTCTATTTCTGTCTATTTCTCTGTATTATCTTCTTCTTTTGCTTTATTTCAACACAATTGTCTTGTAGCCACACCAAGGTTCACATGATAGTTTTACTTTGTCAGACCTTCCTACCTGAGTTGTGTATCTTTGCAGCTTCTCCAGGATTACTGTGCCCCTCTTGTTCTCTCTCTGTGATTAATGCTCTCCTTTCTCTGCAGAGGAGCAGCTGTGCCTTTGGGCTTAGCAGTTATACCATACACTTTCCATGTCCACACGATGGATTGAAATTGTTCTGTGAAGTGTTTCAAAGCTGGAGATATTTTTTTTAATCTAAACTTGCTTTAAACCTTTCTGACCATTGCCTTCTGATGTGCTGCCCTCTCATCTCCCATCAGTGCTATGTATGGAATTTGTCCCATTAATCTTGAATTTCTCAAGTTTCACTTTATCCTGGCCACTCAGTGAACAAAAGGAGTTTTTTAACAAGAGTTTCTGCGTTGCTTTAGATTTGTAGTCTGCCGATGGTTTGTAGTTGGGCAATGGAGAGAAGCCACTCGGTCCATGTTGGACACGCTTCCAAATGTTGAGTGATTCAAGTTGAAGCAAGAGGAATGTTTACGACATGCTAATGCTGGCCAAGAAGTCATACCCCTACTTAGGACACTGGACTTCTTGAGGGATGGCTGATTACAGCGCAGACAATTTCCAGCTAGCTTTATAGCGTAGCTTCCTTCGCAATCAAGTTTGCGCATTACATATGTCATGGTCAAGCATTGGCAATTGGAAAAAATCTGATCCAATCATTTGATACGTCAGAGTTCATGCCTCCAGCGAACAATAATTTCTCAATACCCGATGGTTCACTCACTCTGAGTGAATCAAAGCGTAGAACAAGAGGATGGTTTTTACCAGGCCAGCTATAAACTTCGCCACAATTTTCTCCATTGTTGTGAAGACAACAACCAATACTGGGTTTTATTTAGAGGTACGCATGCTATTTATTTATTTATTTTATTTTTTTCATTCTTTTTTTAGAGTAACCAGCTTCAACAAATTTTGCATTCTTTTCCTTTCACTTCACAACTATGCATTGCTTCTTCTGTGCCTCTCGAATAAAATCCCAATTAAATACATCAAAGTGAAAAATGTCAATGGGTTGTGAATATTTTCAAATGTTTTTCAAGCGTTTCCATCAGTTTGCTGCTTTAATGAGTGACGATAGACATTGCCTAACTGCAGAATTTGTGGCTTTGAGTTTTGATGGGTTTTGCATGGGAATAGCATGTACAGCCTCGTTGGAGCAACACTGAGCAGACCGCAAACAAATCATTAGATTCCTGTAAGGCCCCCATCGTCACCACCGACCCCCTCCCACCCAGACCTCAGGCTCTGTAATAACCACCAGATGCTTCCTCTGGTTTATAATCCACAAACAAATTAAAAAACACAATGACCAAGTAGACACAAAGGCGATTGTGTATGACTCCTTAAGATTATGAATACTCCCTTTTATTCATGACGATTGTTTCTCTTAATGTAAGTGCAGCAGCTTTGCACAAACCAGTATTTGCACCACCAAGGTTGGCGAGTCAGCAAGGAGCGTGCGGTGACCCGCTGGGCCTTTATCTGTTCCCTCTGCCAGGCCGAGGTGAATGTGTATTTCACGTTTGTCTGTGTGTGCGCGTTTCAGCGGCAGAGCAGATTAGAAGAGACGCGTCGCTGGGGGTTTCTCCGGAGGTCCTATGGGGGTTCGCCGGGACTCCCGGGTGAGGGTTGGCATTACTGAGAGCAAATTGCCGGGATCCGTCGTTCAGAGTGTTGTCCCCAGGACGCCGATCGAGTCTTTGATTAGCATCCAGAGAAAAGGCAGGAGCGCCCTGTTTGCTTTGCTCTCCGTTTCCCAGAGCTCCCTTGGTGTAGTGCAAGTTGACTTAATTAAGTGGACTGGCACGGCTCATTGTTAAAGGCGTTTTCCTGCTTTAATCAAGTGGGATTTAACACTTCAGTGAGCACATGTCCAGAGCTCAGGAGTTTCAAACAAACCAAAAAAATAAAAATACCAGATATTATTTCTGCCTAATGCAGTGTTTAACTTACAGATATGGGTTTTATTGCCCCTTTTTTTTCTTTAATCTTTGAGGCATCTGATTAAAGGAGCTGCCTTTTTGGTTGATGTCTGAAATCATTGTGAATATACCTGAAAGCAGCAGACTACAGCGGTGGACTAAAGAAGGGAGAAAAAAGCTCCACTCTGCTGCTTACCTGTGTGTGTTTGCCTCTCTAGTCAATATGAATTTCACAGTCTACTGCTGCTGCTTCTCTCGGAGGAATACTCCCTGCTCTCCATTCAATAATATGGCTCTCTCTGCCTTAATTGCTTTTTGAGAGGCCCGTATTGTCCTTAGCTTGGCAAGCTTGCTGCACTTCCCCTGATGCAACTGTGAGGTGTTAAGTTTAGTTTATTTTTTCCTCTTTGCTTGAGCTGCTTGGAGAAGAAAAGGCGGTCTGAGGTGCAGCTTTAATGCAGCACAACATGAAGACGAGCATAGCACTGTTTCTTTCTTTGTGTGGTGGCATTTACACAAAAACAGAAGACAAATGTAGAACAGGAGCAACTGTTAATTTATTACTGAATAATTAGTAGCCACGTAAACAGATATGATTTTAGATTCAAGCGAAAAATATAGAATTGACATCTTACTTAACAGTTTGTGCTTATTGCATGGAATATTATAACCTTTTACTGCTCGGCTCATTGTAGGATAATGGGCTAGTCAAATGGGAGATGATGACGCTCCCTGATTACTTTCCTATGAAACTTGCAAGTTGAGGCGACAATCAATTGCCCTCCTTCCGACAAGTAACTAGCAAAATTCATGAAGTGAAATTTTAGCCTTGTATACTCTCCTCTGTGGCCATGAGGCGGTTACCAGGATGAAGGAATAGCCAGGTTTGAAAAAGCTCCAGTTCTAAAACCACCTAAAAATATTCCTTCATACAGCTTTTGGGGTTTGAAGTCCTTTTATTGGAGTGACCAATAGTATTTTAGCACTGCAACATTGTCCCTCCCCTTCATGTTGCTGCACAATGTTTGGTCAGCTTGCTGAAAGAAGGCTCCTAATTTTTTTATTTCTTTACAAAAGAAGAATAAATAAATTCAGCTATTTAGAAATATTTTAGGTTGAGAAAGATGTGGAAATGCTTGGTGTGAAAGCCAAATGAGCGGCACCCATCGCTGGTAAAGCAACAGTTGGCGAGCTGTGAGCAGCATGTCTGTTAAGTGGCCATCTGCAGGCTGGAAACGCGTCAGGGCTAGTTACTCCGCAAATATCAGCAAAATGTATATGTTACTTTATAAAGGGCCGATCAGCTAAGAGGGTGAGTTAGCACTTCAAAGTTAATATTTTATTCAGATGGTGTTAATTCTGCATTTCTGCTAAGATTTATGGATCAAAACAACAAAAAAACAAGAAATGTATGTCAAAAATAGTTATAATTATTGTAAACACGTTAGAATATATTAATAGCGAAAGGAGGATATGTGTTTTTTCTGGTTTTATGTAAACGATCCTCATCACTCTTTGCATTTTTTTAAAATTAGGTGTTAATAACATGTAACGTAGGTATTTTATTATATAGAGTTTAGATCGGGCTTAAAAATAGAACAGAATAGAATATAAAAAATCCAACCTGAGGCCATTGGCTTTGTGTCTGAGCCTGATCCGACTAATTAAGATTAATAATAGGCCCAAGCCTGAAGTAAACCTGACATTTTATTTTAAGTGACATTTCACTGCTTTCGTTTTTAGACCATTATTTAAATAAGCGGTGTAACTTCTAAGCTGCACGCTCCTCTATTTACACTTGTGTTAACAAGTAGATGACTTTATGTCACATGTTCTCGTTTTGGTTCCTGTGCGCTGGATGTTCTGTGTGCTTATTAAACGAACCACAGAGGCTCGAGCCAATCATCAAGCAACCAGTTTGGCCCAACTTATCCTGAATTTCAGGTTGAGTTTGCATCAGACTTGTACCATAAATGTAAACTTTATCATATCCTGAGGATCTTAACCCAGCTGATATCTAAGGCTGTTTTTGAAGCCATTATTATTATGTTTTTAAGCTCGTATACTGGAATGGGAATGTGATCGGATTATAAGTTTTCGGTCAGTCAGGATTGATTGCTCTGGATAGAAAAGGCAGCAGTTGTCATTGTGAAAGTTGTGTGTGCCACTCAGGGTTGTTTTGAACACATGCTCCAAACTGATTAACTCTGTAGTGAATGGATGAGGTTAAGAACTGTGACCTCCATCTGGGAAGCCCTCACTTTCCTATTAAAAGCAGGCAAAGTAAATCATGAAGCCTAATTGCTTTGCTTTAACTGTGCAGGCTTTGCTTTTATGACAGGAAAACACCTTTTATTATTTACATAGAACCACCACCTATAAAACCCCTTGGCGAACATAGGAAACGCAATAAAAATTTGCCTGTTTACGCTCACTTTAATGAGATTACGTGTTTATAAAGTGTGACAGATGAATGTTGGAAGTGGACTTTGTTCAGGTTTTATCATGATTTCTGTCCTAATAAGCTGAGGAGAGAGAGAGGAAGAGAAAGAGAACAGGCGTCCTTGGTTTTAAAACCGTCAGGTGAGGAAACAGTGTTTCGAATAAGCACAGGGAGTGGCGCAAACTCACGGAGAGGTCCGCTGTCACCAGGTACCCCCTGGCCTCCCGAGAGGCTCGTATTAAAGAGAAAAACCTACCTGGACCCTGCTGAAGGCTAACTAGTTTTTCTCCTTCAAAAAGACAGTTTAGACTAAAGCAAACTCCATGACCCTCCATGAAGCTTTGTGCCTTTAAAATCTTTTTAAACAAGCCAATTAAATCCGTTCCCAGTGTCAGCCATGATGTGTTTACCATCGGCATGCTGGGGGCTAAAACAAACACGGGGATTACCCTGTAAGCTCCGGCGCCAACGGATGGCATTACGCTGCTTCCTGTTGGCTTTAACAGACCACGGTCTCTGAAAGTGAACCAGTTACCTCGCACAGGTAAAACTGATCAGCTGTTGTTTTTCTTTGCTGTTGTAAATATTAGGTAGTTAGTTAATTATTATTGAGCTGTGCCCAGTCTTGCAGCTAATACACATCCACAACTTCTGCAAAGTCAAAGTAATGCAGCATCATCAGTTCAATGCTGCTCAAGCGCTTTTCTGCTGCACTCCATTGTGAAAATGCTGCAGAAGGTGGAAGACGTTTTATTGATCAGAGTAAAAAAAAAAAGAACTTTCTAGAGAAACCATTTGGGTGGGGAAAAATGCAGTTTTAAAGGCTTTAAAAAGTATTTATATCCATGGAAAAGTTTTCCTTTTTATAAAGCGCGTCTCAAACATCAGTGGATTTTATTGAGATTTCATGAAATAGACCAACACAAAGTAGTGAATAACTGTGCAGTAAAAAGAAAAGTCAGCAATGTTTCTCAAAACGATTTTGGTAATTAAATCCTAAATGTGTAGTGCGCATTTTGTTCTCTGCCCTTCGGAATCATTGCTTTTGCAGAACCACATGTCACTGGGGTGAAGCGCTGCAAGTCTTTTGGACACATGTTCCTACCAGATCTGTGCATCTTCAGACGGATGTGGTGGACAGTTCTGCTTTTAAAACGGATGGATCTCAGTCAGACTGGCTGCGGAGTGTCTGAGCAGACGTTTTCTTGTGTCACAGCAAATTCTCAATTTGACTTTGGTCCATTCTAACACATGGATATGCTTTGATGTTCACCAGTAGTGTGCAGACTTACTAAAATTAAGTAGTTTTCTTTTTTGTACCTGCTCGACAACTAAGCTTATAATTATTCAATTAAACAAATAAAGTAGTCAGTAGTTTGTTTGGAAAAGACTAATTGAATCATTGAAGATCTGAAGATTAAATTAATTTTGCATGTTTTCCTTGTTAAAAATAAAAGGCATCCAGTTTGCAAATTATTTTGGACTCGTTTAAAAAAAAAGATTATGAGGACTGCTTTGAGTCACTCTTTCTTTGAACTAGAAGCAGTGACAGACTTTGATGATCCCAAAGTCTTTGCAGCTCAAGTTGTATGTTTATGGTCATTATTCTGCTGAATGTTGAACCTTTGTACAACTCTCTAATTTTTTGCAACCTCTAATATATATATATATATATATATATATATATTTGTCTTTTCAAAATGTCCATATTTACCTCCATCCATCTTCTCTAATAAGCCCCATTGTACCTTCAGAAAACCATCCCCATATCATGATGCTACCACCATGTCTTAACTGTGGGGACATATGTGCAGGGTAGTGTGGAGTCTTTCTGCGTTTTGCATCCAGGCCATAAAGTTCAGTACTGATCTCATCAGATATTATCTATATCGATCCCAATCTGTTATGATGTCCAATTCATAAGGGCAGATCTACTCAGTCTAATTCTATGCTTTGTGCTCTGAGCGATGTCGTGCTTTATTATTTATTATACATCTAGAATTCTTATTTACACTTTCTGAACCAGTTGGAACCAGTAGGTTTGTGGCGTTTATTTTTACGTTTGATGAATGGCTGTTAACCTTCTTGTTTTTGTCAGTTTCAGGTTTTTTTTAATCTATTTTTCATTGGCTGTTATACGCCTAATTGCACTGAATGAACCAATCTGTTGTTGTTTTTTTACAAGCTATTGAAGCTATTGGTGTATTAAAGTGAGTTATGTGCATAGATATGAAATAAAATTGTAATTCAATACATTTATGTCTGTGTTTTAAAAAAAAAGTCAGTTCAGCACTATTATTCTATATCGGACCAGTATTGGCCGATACTACATCTTAGATATCTGTATCGGAAGTGAAACGAGTGGATCGGTGCATCCCACAATAATATATTCATGTCTTGTAATGTTTTCTATGACTTTACCAGGTGCCTGGAAACAAGGGGGAAATTTCCTCTCAATTATGGTCATTCTTTCTGCTCTGTGCCCTGAAACAGCAGTGAAGACATCACTCTTGATTTCATTTAATCTGAATTTCGAGCCACCAGATCATCCCACTTTGTATCGCTTCCCATCACCGCAGTGAATCGCTAAATTAACATGAGAAAGGCAGTCGTCTCTCCGGGACTCCCCAGTCGTGCAGGGGTTGTTGTAGCATGGCTCCATTACGTGCTCGACTGATTTACATGTGCCACCTTTTCTTTTTCTTTTTTTTTTCTTCTCTTTTCACATTCCTCCTCATGGATCACACTGTGAGGCAAAGAAAACATGACATTTTCTAAATGGGAAAAAAAATAAATTTGCTCCCCCGGGGGGAAGTTTTGGCCATGCCAGGTTGTGTGTAGAGTGTGACATCATTGCTCTTGGCCCACATTCCAGCTATGACATATGCGACTTCGTGCATTAAGCAGATTCAAATCTAAATCCACTATTGTGCCTCTGCTATTGTAAGCTTTTTACCTCACATGAACCCAGTGCCTCATCTGGACTGCCGGGAGTGCGATTCCACTCCCAGTGCATCCACTTTGTGCGGGATTCATCCTGTGTGCCTTTAGCCTTTTGGAGCCGTTTACATAAATGCCTTCAGTGTGGAGCTTTTCACACTCCGCTTAGACAAACGGGCAACAGGTAAGCACCGGTTTAGAATAAGCAGGCACAGGGTCATGAATCTCCGCAAATGTAAAATATCCCCTCCGAAAAACCACAAAGACTAGATCTATAGCCGAGGGTGGAGCCGCGTCCAGCTCCACAAAGAGCACGGAAGAATTAACGCTGTGCTCCTCTCTCTGGCTTGGTGTTAAAAAAAAAAATTAATTCACAACCACATCCATGAAATCATGGTTTGGTCAGTACAAAAGAAAAGTCCTTTAAATGCCATAACATCAGAAGGAGAAGGATTACACCACATTCCCTCCTCCTCTTCCTCCTCCTTGTCCTCCGCCTGGTAACGGAGCACACGTGAGACCAAAATCCACTGGGTTGACACATGAATGTGGGTCAGCACATGGCAGTGCAGGTGGCAGTAAGGGAAAGCAACCATGGCTTTATTGGTATTGCAAATATTTCTACACCCCCCCCCCCCCCCCCCCCCCCCCCCCCCGATGTTCCCTTTTTATGAATGAATTCTATTTTTACCCATTGGCAAAGTCTGAAGCTTAGACTTTTCCAAACCAGTAGGCTTGTAAATTCTTATTTCTAGAAATTACAAGCCTACTTTTATTTTTACATAAAAATAATCTACTTAATTTTTAAGAAGTAGCTAAATGCCACACAATAACCCAAATGTGAATCATTTGAAGTGCCATCTAGTTGATGTCAGGTCTGGTGAAAGAAGTTTAAACATTTATTATTAGCTCTCTATTGAGACCTAGTGTGGGCCAATTATCAATGGGTTTAAAATTAAAATTTCAAAAACTCAGTTTTTTTTTTGTCAAGCATGGTTGAAAATCCTTGGGATGAGTGAAAAACCAGAAAGAGAGTTTAGTCTGGCCGTACCTATTTAGCTAGCCACCTTGTTGGCTAGCTAAAATAAGGATGCAACAATAAACATTTCTCTCATAAGAAATAGACGTTCAGGATAAACACAAACTGTCATAGTATGCCAATCATCGCTCCTAAGGGAAGGGAACAATAATTTAACATAATCTTAAAGGCTATTCTTTTTGTAAAAAAAAAAAACTACAGTTAGCAAGCAAGTGGCAAACTGCAAGCTAGCTACCTCAAGCAGATAGCTTGACTAAATAGCTAGCCGTGTTATTATTGTGCTACACGGAATGGTAAAAAGCTAAAATACTGTAAAATGACAGAAGAATTTTTAAAAAATAAAAGGAATTTTAAGTACTTTAAGAATACCACAACAAACCATTAGCATCTAATAAAGCTAAAGTTATCATGTGCTTCAAAGCTTCTAAATGGTGTTAAGATTCAGATATTAAGACTTTTTATGAAACTGACTGACACAAAAGCCCCCGCAGCTCTTAAAACAACTTTGCAATTTGTTGACTGTTAGCCACTAGTAGAGATTTGTTCCAGATCTTTCTCATTATTAAAATAACAGGCTATTATATTTTTATGAGCTTAGAATCTATTTGACCATCTTTAGTTCATAATTTAAAAAATCTAAAATAATTATTCAGTTCAGGTCTGATTGAAGAGTATTTAAGGTTTGGTATTTTTTTTTTTTTTGCTAAATGTGAAGCTACAAAAATTAGCCTTTTTAGTTAGTTTTTTGGCAGTAGGGTCACCTTAAAATTACATAATCTTAAGAGCTGCAATATATAGACAAAACAAATATTAACTCTTAATATTTACAGATTCTTTAAAATTAATTTGGGATCTACTTAAAACTTTTTTCTTTTTATGAAAACTAAGAAAAAGGGTTTCTAGGTTTTATCAAAAATTATAGAAGTAAATGGATTTATAAATGGTATTGCGTGGTAAATAATTGTTGGTGACTTCAGCTTAGGGTTTGGCTTTTTTACTGCCTCTCTACGACATGTAGGTAAATGTTTAAACAGTTTTTACTGTTGTTTTCTCAGCATATATCCATGATGTCACTTTTGTCTTTGTGCAGAGGTTCACATTAGCCCCAAGCTGACCTTAACGGTGTTGACAGTATGCAGGTTTGAGGCTTAAGTCTTGAGTGTTTACTCTATTGACTGTCTGACTTCAGGGTGAGAAACACAATTGTGTGTATGTGTGTATTTTACATTCCTGTCGCAGCACTTAAAAGCAAATACACCATCATTAATGTGCACTCTTTAACCTCTGCTCACCATTTGTTGTGCAGATCTGAATCACTATTATTTTCTTTGCGTTATTCCTGTATTGCCTGACCAAATGTAAAACCTGTCAAACTGCCGCTCCAGCATTTTGGCCTTACTGCTGGTGATTTGCTGTAATTTCTACAGTATTTGCAAGGTCAGAGACGGTGTCCCTACAATAGAGAAGAGTTACGACTGAAATCATTGAAAACCTCTATTACTCTGGCCATGTCCCAGACCTCAGTGTGTCTAGCAGCTAAGCTCACTTATTTTTAGCATAAAGCTTTCTCCTCCACAGAAGTCATTCAGAAAACCGCGGTTAGCCACTGAAAGCAATCGGCAGGGTAGTGATGGTGATTTAAGTGCAAACGCAGCTTGGTCCCCAGCAGCTTGCACTCTTCTGTGACCCATCTGTCTTAATTGGAAGGAGCTGGACGGCCAGAGGCCATTTTCAACTGCGAGACTGAAACATGTAGAATTTGAGTGGGTGTAGAGTGGAGTGTGCGTAAATCAAAAGAAGGCCGTGCTCATTGGAGCTCGGACTGGAGATTGCTCCAGTCCGAGCCCTGCTCCAGAAACGCACTCTATCTTCTGGTGTACACAACTTGAAAGACACCTTTTGAAGACTTTGGAGGTGTGTATGAGTCTTTGTTTACAACTGGAATAAAGGTGTTTTAATCAAAACCTAAGGGTTTTGAGGTTTTCATTAATTTTCCCTCGAATTTCCTTAAGATAAAGTGAGGTTAGCGAAGATCAGACGTTCAGTCGAGCAGTCAGAGGCAATCTCCGAACAGCGCACATTGTATGTCCAATAGCCACAGCGCGACAGGTCAGTAATCGGGGATTGATTATCTGTCTCCCTGTGAGGCCCTGTTTGCTTTCAACTCTGCCCCCTGCTTAGGTGGGAGACTGATAGGACCATGATTACATTTTATTTCCAGACCAGTTAGCACCTTGTCCTGATTAGGATGAACTGAAAATTGAAAGTAGCAATGCATTCAACCTGCAAGTTCTTAAAACCTTGAGAAGGTATTAAAAGTTCTCCACCTCTAAAATGGGGAACTTCTGAATGCAAGTGGTTCCACTGGCTTTTATTTAGGAGCATCAGAGTAAAGGGAGGTTCACATTTGGATGGATATTTTCCTTTTACTTTCAATGATTTTCTACTTTGTGTTGGTCAGTTACATGACAATTCAACAAATACATTCAAGTTTGGATTTTAATGACACAGAATGGAAATGTGTAGGTGATATAGATACATATATCAGCCTCTGATTGTTAACTTAGAGGTTTTTCATTATGTATATTGTACAGGTTGCTCAACTACACAGTCCAGTCACATTAATGTGACCACCACGTACTTTCCACTTCAGAGTTAAATAACCAATCACAGAAGGCAGGTGGCAGCACAGTGCAGTTGAGCGTATATAAAGGGTGTGTGTGGGCTTCGGAAAACATTTCAATCGTTGGCGTAATGCAGAAACGAAGCGATTTATCCGACGTCCAAAAGGGCATGATCATTGGCTTTCGGGCCAAGGGTGGAAGCATTTCCGAAACGGCTGAGTTTGTGAACTGTTCGCGTGCCGCCGTGGTAAAAGTGTACCGTGCATGGCAAAATGGGACTGTCCAAAATCAACGACGTGGCAAATGTGGTGCACCACGGGCCATAGATGACAGAGGCGAACGACGGTTGCGGAGATGCGTTCGGGCAGATAGACGGGCTACCGTTGAGCAACTGACCACTAAAATGAACCAAGGGGCTACCACAAGTGTCTCCCAAACCACTATTCAGCGAACATTGCTGCGTCTGGGCCTCCGAAGCAGACGCCTGGTTCGTGCACCTATGCTGACTGGTGTTCATCGACGATGAAGGCTAGAATTTGCACGCCAGTACAGCAGCTGGACGTCCACTGAGTGGCGACAGGTACCGTTTTCAGATGAATCGCGTTTTATGCTCCATCGGACAGATGGACGTTGGCGTATAAGGCGTGAAACCTCTGAAAGGAACCACCCTGCAACCATTGCAGGAACGGTCCAAGCTGGAGGCGGGAGCATTATGGTCTGGGGAATGTTTTCCTGGCATTCTCTGGGTTCACTGATTATTGTGGAAGGCACGATGGATCAATACAAGTACGCATCTGTCCTTGCGGACCATGTCCACCCCTACATGCGCATTGTTTTTCCTCAGGATGATGGCATCTTCCAGCAGGACAATGCGAGGTGCCATACAGCTGCCAGTGTACGTGCGTGGTTCGAAGAGCACCAGGATGAGTTTACCGTCCTCCCCTGGCCAGCAAACTCACCTGACTTAAACCCAATCGAGCATCTGTGGGACCATCTCGATCGAGTTGTTCGCGCCATGGATTCTCAACCGCGTAATCTAGCGCAGCTGGCCACGGCATTAGAGTCGGCATGGCTCAACATCCCAGAGAAGACCTTCAGGGACCTAAGTGACTCTCTTCCTGCACGTCTCGTAGCAGTTCGCTCTGCGAAAGGTGGTTATTCTGGCTTTTGACAGATGGTCACATTAATGTGACTGGACTGTGTATATTTTATCCTTTGCTTGACCTGATATAAAAACAATAATTTGCTTCTAACAGATGGATGAATTTAAACGGAGACGGATGATGTTCTCCAAAGAAAAATGATTCATCCCATCCAAAGGTGCCAGTTTTTCTTTGGAAATAAAATCATGGTCATCTCATTGCGATTGTTGTCCAACCTTTACCTCCGCCTGCACCTCCCACCTGATGCGGTGAGGCTTTACTTTCTCCTCTCCGTGGTTGTTAAGTGCACACAAGCCTTTCTTTATTGTGGTCCATGAATTGAGACATTGTTTTGCTGGTATAGAGTGAAGCCACTTGGCACCTTTCTCCGATTGCTTCCAATGGCATATGGCAGCTAGGTTGTAAAGTGTATCACAGCTTGCTTGGGTGGTCCCAATGTTTGATAAAAGAGGAAGTAGTATCAGTGCTGGGATTGTCTTTCCCCAACATATGGAGAATGGAGGCGTTATAATTGTTAGCATGCTGGCCCTTATTCTCACTATTGTGGAATGAAGAAAACTGAATCCTACAGATGAAATTACCAACCTTTAAATATTGATTTCCTTCCTTAATGGATAAACAATTTCTGAATAAAGGGCTCAAAAGTTCGAAGATGAGAACTTCCAAAAATGATGCAAACTTTGCGGTGACATAGATGCGTCCAGAACCGTGTTGAGTAAAGGTGTGTTTTCACCTACGGTCCCTTGACTGAGTGGTTTTATAAACTGTCTGTTATTGATTCATCTGACCCTCAGGGCATATACCCTACCTACCCTTACATAAGTCAGTCTTTTCAGTGCTGTCTCGCCAGGTTAACTTCATTGTCCCTTCTAGCTTCAGACCTTTCAGAAATCACAAAGACGGCGAGAAGGCAGCCGGATTGTGAAAGAGGCTGAAAACACATCTGCCTAATTTTTGCTCAAATACTCCAACCACAACTTTGTTTTTCTACTTCCTAGTGATTCTTCCTCTGGCATCGGCACATCAGTAATTATACAGAGATGTTGGTGTCTGGAATTCCTGGCAAAGGAAAAGGATCTCTCTCTGGACTCTGTAGACATGGGGTTATGTGGCGATGAGAGCAGGATCTTCCCTTTCAGATGATGGTTTCACCTGCTGAACACCCTTCTGAGTCATGTTTCAGGCTCTGTCAGTGGCTCATCAGTGGAAACCGGAGTCCCCTCTCAAGGAGACACAGGACCCAGTGTTGTCTGTCCATGTAGACCTTCACAGGTATGTCGTTGCATCTGACCCACCCTCCCCCACCTTCAGTTGGGAAACACTAACCAAATGGCTCAAGACATAGATGTTTTCTATCCTCTGATCCGGCAACTTTTGATCCGTCGTTTCTCATAGTCTATTATACAGTTTTGTTCCAGTTCCGGCTCTTAAATAGGAAGCGAGAGCTCATTGTCAGGCCTAACTATCTATGATCAGGTTGGTGTAGTACACACCTGCCATTCACTAAGGCGGGTCGGCTTTTATTTAGACTTCCTGCAGAACTTTCATCTCGTCTCACCTGTAAAGAAACGGGGCATTAGTGGAGACTGGCTGAACAGGTTGAAGTCTCAGCCTGGCTTTGTGTCTGCTCTGCCGCTGCTGTTGGACATTGTGTATTCTTAGCACTCGAGTTTCTTTTTTGGCAGAGTAGGGTGTCAGAGTCAATAATAGACCAGACGGATTATGTGAACCGTTGTATCCGGTTCATACCTGCACCCGTCCTCACAGAACATTTAGGCATCATAGACAGCAATGTAAAACTGCACCTTAAATAGTAGGATAGAGTTAATTTTTCTTTTGTGTACTTAATGAAATGTGACATTTTTGAATGTAACCATTTACCTCCATTCCTCATTACTGTACTTACAGCTCCATCCACTCCCACTATCCTCCTTTAAGACTGGTCATTTGTCTTCGTCATCCACGGAACTGTAAATTCTCTGGGTATCAAGTAGAAAAATGTATTGCCTTGGAACCACTCTACTTCCATTTTTGGATATATGCAGACCCTCACATTGAGGTTTCTAATTATTCACAGCAAACCACTCACACTCACTGCTAATAAAACAGTCCTCAATTCTTGACTGGAGTTGTTGCAGTCAAATACCTACATTTTACTGACCTACATGACAAATATAAACAGTTCAGAGCTTATAGCAAGTCAATTGTTGAACTGGTCCAGCAGGCTAAATCACAGCGCTAAGCTTGCATAACCAGAGGGGACCAGTTAAAATACACATCTCTGTTCCTCTGTGAACCCACTTGTTGTAAAGAGTCTCGGCAAACATTTAGCTTAACTTGTCAGTCCATTCCTGAGGTTTTTCTGAATGTTTTTAGACCACTTATGGAAATGTGGTTTTAGCTTTGACTGAATGTTGTTGGTGCTGTTCATGTTCATGTTTATTTTAACACCAAGTAAATTTGAAAGAAGATATATAATGTGACAAAACAATATTACTCCATCCTTATTGATCCTGCCCACCGTCTCCAAAATGTATTAAGAATACTGGAGAGTAAAAAGTCAATGTCTGCCAACTCTGATGATAGTTACTGTAATAAATGAATTGCGCTGTAGCACATGGGTTTAGAATTGCTATTGTCTTTTTGGTGCTTGTGAAAAAAATCTACTGTCTTTATTGCCTTTTTTGGTCAATGCATCTTCATTTTAAATAACGTCTTGTGCAACTTAGCTGGAATATAACACAAAAATTTGAGAAACCCCCCTCCTCTGTCTTCTTTAGCCATTAGTAATTTAAAGCTCGGTATTTAAGCTGCAGTTTAAGCTTGCCTGTGAACGTGTATGTTTGCCCTCCCTCCACCCCGCCCTTTACCTTCAGGCTCAGGGCCTACAAGGTGCTTGGCTCAGTCTCAACCACAAATAGCCAAGTTCTCACTTGTTTGCTTCTGTTACTTATTTTGAGCGTCAAAATGGTTGATTGGTAGAGGCACTCCCTTTCTGCAGCCGGAGGCCTTAAGGCCATCTATCTTGCATCCCTCTTCACTCTTTCTACACATATTTTGCCAACATGTTTAATCTACAAGATGACAATTCTTTATCACTTTTAATGGACCTTTTTAAAGCTTGTGAAAAGACTTCTAAGTGAATTCTGGTTAAGTGACTATGTCAACCAAATGGGAGTCTTTCAAGTAGAAGATGTTGAACCTCAGATCTTTTGAGTTGGATACCAAAGAATTATGAAATCTGCTACCCTTACTTACAAAAACACAGTTAGTGACACACTAATTGTACATGTAATGGTCAGAAATTCAACTACTTATACTTAAAAATCCATCACGGGTTGTGACTTGTTGGCAAACGCTCATAATTATTGTAGAATTGTGATGAGGACGTGTTACTCCTGCATGATGTACTCTGTGTCGAGCAGAAGTACTTGTAGTCATTTGTTTAGGGCTTTTCTCCATATATGTGTTGATCCCTGCAGACATTAAGTATAGGGTAGTTCCTCAGAAAGGTCAAGTTAGGAGGTCAGGTGCCTGACTGAGGAGGTCAAGGCCACAGCCCCCCTCTGGTCTCTAACGTCAAGGTAATTTCTCACCCTCTGTCACTTGGGGATTGAGTTTCAGAGGTGTCTCACTGCCTGCACCACTCACACTTGTGCACATTGACATGTATTTAAGGTCACAGGGACATAGACTTGGTTTAGGGGGTGTGTGATGAGTTCGTGGGAGGAAAATCATTACGTTTATGCACAATAAATCAATGAGCAATAAATGCGTTTGTCGTGTCATAAATTTCATTTGACAAAAATCCACACTCAGTTGTAACCCCATCATGTTAATATCTGCCTTTAGTTTCAATGGTGCCTTGCCTTGTTTTGCAATTTAGACTGTAGCATAAACGATTTGATTGGCACTGTGAGTTGCTTTTGGATGGAAGGTGCTACTTAAATAAAGTTGCCTTGCTCAGCATATTAGACTGACCTGGAATTTTTGGACATCACAAAATTTCCCTTCATGATATGGAAGTTCTCACAGGCCATCTTTACACACAAACGCCACACTCACCTGGGATGCTAGATGCTTGAAACGGGCAGTCACTTATTGTCTGATCAATTCAACTAACAGTTTTTACAATGTCATGAAAAAGTAATGTAGCTGGTCATGACGGAGCAGAAGATCGTGAATTCCACACCACTTGTCTAAGTATATCCCAACAAATTGAAAAGCATATAAAAGTGACATACTTTACAAATGTGACATAACTTTGATCCAGAAAATCACCTTCATTTTCTCATAATCAGACTTGTATACCATTTTTCAAATCACCAATATTCATGGTAAGATATGAATATTGTAGCAGCATTTTGTTAGTTAAGAGCCTACTTAAAGCATGTAAGTACTTTAATCAGGAAAATCACTTTTAGCAAGGAAAACTTCCAAACTTATTGGTGCAAAGTCTGTTTTATTAGACACTTTTAGGTCTGACCTGAGACATTTGTTGTTTGGAACCGTGATATTTTTACCTAAGATCATCACAGTGTAAGAATCTCATGCTGGCCCACTCCTATCTCTGATAAATTTGGACGATTTCATTGCCACTTAATCTTTGTCATATTAATCTTGGTAAGATTACATTATTAAGCAAACACTATGTCAAGACGGTGATTTTTAATTTGCTGATATGTGGATGAAGTCACTGTTGGCAGGGCTGTGTGTGCTTAAAGCTTAGAGCAATAAATGGCTGTTGTACAACAGCAAAACCCCTGAAATGAATGAACCTCTCAGCTGGGGCTTGTTCTGCATGCGTGGCGTACATGGTCAGTGGTTAATGTGCACAGTGGGTTAGGCTGAACAACATCACTGGCACTGATCAGAAGCAAACTGTGTTGGCATTTAGCTTTTAAATACCGAGTACTATGACTTGTAAAATGATTCGAACTCCTTGAACCTTTCCTCAATTTGTCTTTATTTACAAACTAGAATGTGTCTATTAGTTATAGATCGGCACTAAGTAGCACGTAACAGTTAAGTGAATGGTAAAGGCTGCATGTAAGTCCTTTACAAATGAAGACCAAGGAGCAGACCACATGGGTCAGGGAGAAAGCTGTGGAGCAAAGGCTGTTCAAGTGAAGCTCAGACAATGGAAAGTGTATTTCACAACTGCAAACCTACAGAGACATGACTATCTACCTAAATTAGCAAACTGGAGAACAAGTGTGTAAGTAGTCAAAATGTCCAAGGTAACTTAAGAGAGGACTTTTACCTTTTTGGGATGCACAATAAGAAAGCCTTTGTTGAAAGGAAGCCAGAAACATGTTTCCATATTCAGTTTGCTACATAGAAGCTGCAGCAGATATGTGGAAGAAGGAGCTCTTGTTAGAGGAGAACAAAATTTAGCTTTATGGTCTACATACATACACAGCATATGTCGGAAAGTTAACGCTGTACATCACAAAATAACATTATGACTGGGTCAAAGTTCAGATTAAAGTCATCTGTTGTTCACAGACAGTCAGCATCCAGTCTGATTAAGTTTGACTAATTTTGCAAAGAACGATGGTTGAAAATGTGAAAATTCAAGCCATAGTTGAGGTGAAAAGATGGCTCTACTTTCCTTTGATGTCTCAATATGAATATCAATCACACAAAGTCCCCATAAAGTGCATTGATTTCTGAGGTTATGCACTTTCTTTGGGCTAAAAGGAAACAAAGTTGTGTGAAAGAGGGAATGAAGAGTTCAGCCATTTTGAGCATTCAGCCCGTAAACAATGCATTCACTTTGATGTCTTTGTTGCAGTCTGGTTTTTCTAAATGCTGATTTGAATATTTCTCTTTCTGCTGCCTTCTGCATGTTTGGCGGAGTAGGTGTTAATTGCAATGTGTGACTTTTTACACCCACTGAAGGCCTGTGCAGGGTCAGTGGTGCCCTCCCAAACCCCCTACAGGGGCTGTTTTTGTCAACAGCCCATCCTTTCAGGCGCCCTCCTGCGGCGGAGCTTCTTCCTGATTGGTGAAGGTGGGGGGAAAAAAAGAAAGAAGACGGGGAGGGAACCCTGGCATTCAGTGTGATTTCCCCCGTGTTGTTGTTGTTGTTTGCCGTTGCCCACACACTCCGTTAGAGTCCTATAGCCGCAGGGGCGTTTGTGTAGGTTTGCCTCCTATTCACAGAAGTTCATTCACATTCTGGGAGATCTGGGGGTGGGCATCAAACTTGCATTAGGCCTTTTTTCTTCTTCTTCTTCTTCTAATGAATGCAGGGCAGAGCATCCTGCTGGCCTTTCTATGCGCTGCCTATAGATTCCTCAGCGCAGGTCCAAGGAGCACCACAGAGGAACTGCAGAAAGGACGACGGCGGATGAGAGTAGAGGTGAAAAATGAGTTTCTTGGATTGGGAAAATAAAAGTCCAATAGGAGCAAAGACGAATCATCCGTTCCGTTCTGGCATCCTGCCATCGCAGTGTATTGTAATATAGGGGGATTAGAGGCATGTGGGGTTTATTTGCGACACTATTTGCTAATGCCCCGATGTTACTCATTATGTTCAATCACTTCCATCCCTTTGTTGATTCTCTGATCGCTCTCTGCTTGTCTGAGCAAGATGTACACACTCTTGGGCTCTTTGTTTTAAAGTCCCCATTTAACTTCTTAGCTCAGTTGCTTGTTTTCCTGCTTATCCCTTCAATAAGAGGGTTAATGAATACTTTATTGCCAGTTTACGACAAGGATCTTAGCTGGCTTATTTAATTTCACCCCCCCTGTCCCTCAGAGATGTCCTGTGGCGTTTCCCAGAGCTTCGAAGCAGCCTGCTTTGCATTTCCTTTCTGTCTCTAAGACAAACGGACCAAGAGTCCAAGGCCGAAGCGCTTCAACAGAGGGAGGGTGAGACGTAGGAGACGAGAGTGAGGCAAGGGTGCAGGTTAGGGTCTCATTGCTATTTCGGTCCCTCCAACCTGTGAATGAGCCGCTCTCACGGGCTGCACTCTGCTTGACTTGTCCCACCTTCCTAAAGTCTTTAAATTGAATGAAATTACGTCATCCAGGGTGGAAATAAAAGTTTCTAAAAGTGATTGAGTAGAGATACGACTTGCTGAATAAACTTTTCAGTAGGGGTGTAACAAAATATCCAGCTCACCAAATGAGAAAATAATCAAATGCTCTACATGCTGGGAAGTCGAACAAGATGAGATTTTAACAACACTTTAGGAAAAACTTATTATCCGCCTTTTTTATTTTGGTAGCAAGAAAATATTTAAGACAAAATGTTCTGTGGAACATTTGAGGAATCTGGTTGTTTAGTTTTGACAAGTGCATACGTTGTGTTTTTACACTTATCTAATTTTAATAAGATAATGAAAAATGTTCCTCTTTTTAGTTTTCACAGAAAGATTAATGCTTTCATAGACTTGAAACTACACTTTATGCTATTAAAAAATAAGGTTTCTGGCAAAATTGTAAATTTCCTAAATGAAAAATCATTATGTAGTGGAAAATTCAGCCCTCATAAAAAAATAATAAATTAATTTGAATGTTTGACAAACTGTGGACAAGATATAACGTTCTTGCTCCTATTGAAGATAAGTTTTTTATTAAATGCTTGTTTACAGTATTTACATACATAGGATTCCTCATGAGACCTTGTTACACTCCTGTTTATGTTCGCCTGCAGAGCTCGCTGTAAAAATCTGCATTAATAAATACTGGTTATTGAACATCACTGCCAATCAAAAAGAAACACTTTCATTTCCAGGGCCTATAACAGGCTGAACCTACTTCATTGGACAAAGTTATGCAGACAAACTTTAATTTGACAAGAAATTTTGAGGCGTTTTAATGTTGTGATATCCTCTGCCACACTCCTACTTTCCAGGACAAAAAAAAAACTTGCTCAAAGAAGTTTCTGTCTGCAGCTTTTCTCCACAACGCAATAAGGCGTTTTTCACTTAACTAGAGTTGCGCTCTAATGGTGCGCAATCAGGCAGCCGTCTGTGCATTTGTCATCATCGTGGTTGTATTTACGCTAGAATAAACTTGCCAGCTCCACCTCTGGTGGTTAATGACTTATACAGTCACCCACCTTTTTCAAGGGGTTCTTTTCCTATCCTCATAAGTCTGTCAGACACAACTCAGAACTGCAACTGGACTGTGACGATTGTTTGCTGTTTTAAAGCCTGTAATTAAGTCGGCCAGCCTCCCTGTTTTTTTCTCTTTTTTTTTTCCATCAGAGCTCCCCAAAACACAGAGAGAGGTTCCAGAGGGTCTTGGTGCCCACCTCTGTCACACACAGGACCCCATAGTGAGCAATGGCTTTTTAATGGAAGCCTCCCCACGGGAAAAAAAAGGAGCGAGTGGAACCAACCCGAGGGAGTATTTAAAAGACTGGCAAAAAAAAAAAGAGCAGTAATGAATAAGCAGTTCTTCCTGTTTTCTTAAACGTGGAAGCAGCATTGAGTAAAGGTAATTGATCGGAACTAATTAGCAGTGGAGAGATAAACGATGGTTAGGTGAGATGTGTGGCTTTTAATGGTGCACCAGTGGGGAAGGAATGCTGGCTGGAATTAACTCTTGAGTGACTCTCCCAGCGTTTCGTTCTGTCGTGTTTTGGGGTTTTTCCTCCGTGGCGCTTTGGTCTGTGCTTTAATCACCATACAGGTTTTTTAATGTTAGGTTCTGGTAAACAGTCAAAATCCTATTTATGGTTGATTATTCTTTTTGTCTCATTACTAAACTAACCAGGTAAATGTTTGTTTTTGCCATCTTGTACCTGAATGATTTTGGTATGGAGGAGCATTTTGTGCCGACGTTTGAACTTAACGGGGGACAATTCAGACTCACTTTAACACTTGATAATTTAAAGTAATTTTTACAATCTACTCATATGATACAGTGAGGAAAAGAGGCTTATGCAAGAAGCAATAGCGAAGGTTATTCTCTTTGATTATGGGCTATAAATTGTCATATTTCATTGGCATCAAGGGGACTGAATTGGATCAGAACCAAGGCAAATGAAAGAGATCTAAAGCAATTATCAATTAAATTTGTGCATTTTATGACACTTAATCTCTAGTCATGAAGATAAGCTGATTTGCAACAATAATACCTCGGTTCAAATGCTTGGTTTACTGGTTTAAAATGGAAATGGAAAGCGCAAAATGGCAACGTGAAGATAGAAAATATTGGGACAAATTAGGGTAAAATTTACTTTGATTCAGACAAATAGGACTTCTACCATTTCAAAAATAACTCAGTTCTGAAAAATGTCCTTGCAGCTTTTGTTTTAGGAGCCTTAAACTATCATGTTTCCATTGGATGCTCTTAGGAAGCCAATGATTTGAAGTGAAAATCTAAATCTGTCAAATCTAAAAAAATAACTTTTTTTTTTCTTAGCTAAATGCTATTTTATGGTTGATTACACTCTTACATTTCTAATAAGTTGCTGCTTTTGGTGGAAAGACTGATCCATTCTCTGTTTCATACTGGAAGACCATTTTCGATGCGTTGCCTCCAACCTCAACTTCTGTGTAAAAAATGCAGCGATCATGCAAACACTGTCATGGTTTAATAAATTATCCTTAGGCTGACCTGAGTGAGCCCAGGTAGTAAATACTCTTTTATCAGAGCAAAATGTTTACATTTTACTGTTTCACCATGTGATGCTGTAGATTTTGTTGTCAGTCTTGACTTGGGTCTTTCTCTTAGTATTTTTTTCGTAATTTTTCCATCACAGAATCTGTGTCACACACAACCACAGCAAAGTTTGTATGATCGCTTCATTAGATTTGATTTGTGTGGCTCCTAGAGAAGCTGGAGCTTGTTCTGATTGGAGCTGAACCAACTGTGTGCGTAAGCTTGGCGAATGAAAGTCAACACCGGCGCAAGAGACCATGAGATTTTTCAAAAAAAATAGTACCCACCTTAAGTACATAATCCCAGTTCACTGTTTCTACCCTGTCAAAACATGACAGGAAGGAAAGTAGAAGCTGCAGAAAAGAACATTGTGTAGAGTCCAAAAAAAACTAGGTTGCTTCAAGTTCTGACAAAGTTTTTTTAGCATGGCGACTTCAGATTGGCTGACAGATAAAAGCAGTGATGAGTCTTTTCACAGCTGGAAGTGACCTCTGCTCCTTCCCTACTCTCCCAGGTTTAACACGTCCCCTGTTCTCTCTCTCTCCTCTCTCTCTCTCTCTCTCTCTCTCTCTCTCTCTCTCTCTCTCTCTCTCTCTCTCTTTCTCTCTCTCTCTCTCTTGAGCAGTGTGCTGTGGCTGCCTGGAGGGCGGCTGTCTCTTGAGATGTCAAGAAAATCCACTTTCATGTGTTAAATCAGGAGGGTGGAAGTCTAACAGACTCCTGAAAAGAGCTGTCATAACCCCAGACAATCACTGTTTCACCTGATGGTTTACTTGTCAAAGCTTTCCCACCTCCAACTCTTTCTCCTTTGAGGTGCTTTCATGGGATCCCATACCTGTGGATGCGTCTGTGAGCCTCAATGCAGGTCGCCTCAAAGGTGAAAGGATGTAAATAATGTCGATTTAATTAACAAGAGTTATAGGCCTGTACCTGCACCTTTAATTACTCGTTCTCTTTAATTTGTCCTTTTAATAAGCTGGAACATTTTAAGTGGTGAATGTAATGAGTGTAAAGATTTCTGCTAAAATCTTTGACCCATCCACATGGGAATGTTGTTGTTACTAAATGGCTTCGGCCTTTTGTTCACAAGCAAATGGAATTTGAGGAGGAGCGCTGGAAAAAAGCTTTATTTTATTTTATAAAAAAAAAACAGACATTTTTTTTTTACATTTTTGTTTAAGTAGTAATATTAATCCCCTATCTTCTCCCAGTATTCTCTATTCATGGTGAACTTCTGTGACAGCGCCATATACAGGCTTGTCTTATCACTCGGACCTCCAGTTTTTTGCGACTCTGTAATCACGGAAATTCACGCAAAATCAACAGATTCACAATTTTTTGTGTGTGTAGCAATTAAGCACAAACTTTTGCTTCATTGCACAATTGAAGCATGAACAAGGAATTAACTGAATTTATTGCGATAAGCTGCAATAAACTTGCAATTTGGGATGAATCGACCCCCACCTGCAGAATTACTTTGTCACGTTATTGTTTATGACATAAAGCAAAAAATAATATTTGTTCATTTATGTAACAGTTACATAAATTAACGTTTCTTAGATATCACTGTTGATATCTAACAAACATATCAACATTTGTCATATGTAACAAACATTACATATGATTTTTGTTACATGTGTAACAATTGTTAAGTATGTAACAAAAGTCTCTTAAAAAGTCCCATGTAGTCACTATCTTACTGGATAACTAATAAAACTGCCCCTTTAAATCTCTGCGTGTGCACCCTCCTGATTTAACACATGAATCTCTAAGTTCAGTTTTAAACATTTCACTGATACTGAAAATCGTTGACTTTGAGTTTCCTTCTCTCATCAGCTGCATACACACCAAGATTATGGTTCTCAACCTAATTGACAAAAGATAGGAATTTTGAGTGTTATATTCAGGTTGTGACGAGGTTATGACCTCATCTGTCTAAAACTTGGATGGAAAAAGCAAAAACTCATGAAGCCGATTCTTAATTCTGTCCCAGATATCGATGGCTGAGAAGCTGGGCATCCTCTGGACAGGTCAACGGTCCATCGCGGGGCAAATGCAGAGCTCATCAACTTTGCAGAAATTTGGCCATTATTATTTAACCCGATATTTATGTTTGTGGATTATGTGAGAAAGCCTCAGTGCTTTGAGAAAGATCTTGCGTGTACAGAGAGAATATCCAGACGCCACACCAAAATAAAAACCGAGTCAATAGTAACAATCTAATCCACCATGCAGGCCAATTATATAAACAGTGAAAAGGAAAACATAGTTTTAGAGGGCAATTTAATGTGCAAGTCTGATAATTGTATGTTTTTTTCACTTTTTGTTGTAACTCCAAACTATTAAGGTATTATCTCTGTAAACAGCTGTGTTTACAAACTGCGATCTCTATTCAGAGGGGCTGTTTTTGAAGCCATTTTGGAAATGACCGTCCATAGTAACATGTCCAACATTCACAACATTTACAGTTTCTTGTTGCGTGTTTTTGTTTCAAATGGCCCTAAAAGCAGCTCAACACCGTAATTATGTGCACCAGACAATCTCCCATGCTTCTCTGTGTTGATACGCCGTGGCTAATCATCCATTATTCCCAAATATTTTCACTGCGCCGAACTTTCTCTGGCTCAGGTACAAGCCATACATCTCGGATGAATTTTCCACATTCTCAGGATAAACTTGCCCCGGGAACTACAGTATTTTTCTCCTTTCCAAAGAGTCTCCAGGAGGGCTCTGTTTTGACTTGTCTTGCTTAATTGCCAAGCCAATTAAAATGTTCTTCAATAACATGGCGCAGGAGGGGAGGCGGTCTGAACAACTGCAAGTGCCGTGGCTTGTTCACAGCTGCACGTTGCCTGCAGTGTTGGGGAGGAGAGTCTGAGAGAAAGTGTGTTTTGCGTTATCAAAGATCTGAAGGGCTAAGCAGGAGAAAAGGTGGGAGTTTTTTTTTTTTGTTTTTTTTTTTGCCATGGGAAGAGAACTTCAATGACTGTCAGAATAGTACATCTCTGCTGCTTCCATAAGATTTAAGAGGGAAAACACAGTTAGGTGTGGCTAACCAAATGCACTTACCAGATAAATGGCAACGGTGACCACCCCCTAACAACCTGGAGTTTTCTGGTTTGCAGGTTTGTTTATGCCAAGATGGAAACGGCTCAGCAGCAGCTGTGTTTCCATTACAAATTCACACAAAATTGCTGTCGATATTTTGCTAATGTCCAAAAAAATATAAAAACTTCACAATTGCTGTGCTTCCACTTAAAAAATTAAATAAAAATCACACATGAATAAACTTGTTCACTTGATAGTTCGCTATAAAACATGCCACGCCACGATCCTCCCACTGCTTTACCACACCGGAGTAGGTCTATAACAGAAGGGAGGTGGAAGTAAAGAGTCAAGTTGTGTCAATAACCCAGTCAAAGTCCACACCTCAGCCTGATTAGAGTGATGTGGCGGGAGCTTAAGAGAACAACTTCAGTGAACTTATGCAATGCTCTAAGGTCAAGTTCATCAGAATTACTCTTCACTAATGGTCGGATAGAAAAGTGCAACTGAAAGTTATTCCTGCTAAAAAATAACTTTAGAAGAAATAACTTTACAGTACCACAAGTATTAGCTCACTGACATTACAGTCCAATTATTGCAGTAATAATTGGACATTAATTCCAGTCCAATTACTGGAAGCTAATAGACCAGGAAAGCTTTTCTTCTCCTTGCATTGTTCTGTGGAAGTGCACAAATATGCATGCATATAACATTTTGCAGACGGTGCCACCAGCAATGTTTCCATTTTGAAGGATTGCAACATTGCAGACGGTGCCACCAGCAATGTTTCCATTTTGAAGGATTGTATTAGAAAAGGTTGATGGACAGAAATGGGCAGGTTTGAAATAACTTCCTCAATTTGGCCAAAACGTTTTTACGCTTGTTTCAGGTGATTTTTGGCTTTTCCAAAAAAAATAGTTCAGAGTTAAAAGGGGAGATGGAAGCACAAATGCCAAATACAGGATTTCTCCCAGAGGTCCTGTTAAGCCAGTTGGTTGGGGCAAATTACCATTGGCCCACCATGTTTTTGTGTTTTAAAAGGCTAGTTACAAAAAGCTACAAAACTTAAGAGGCGTTGTCATTTTTACAACCTCTACTTCCTGTTTATTATAGCTATTCGTAGCATCAACATATGACAAAATGATGTTTTGCGCACCCTGGTCCACTTAGTTTCAAACGAGGCCAAAACTAGAAGTTGGTCATTTTTCAGTACATAACAAAGAACATACTTACACAGAACACCAACATTTACTTTCCTCTTTTGGTCCTGTTTGTCTGTGCATCTCTCTCTATACAATATATATTTTCCCAAATATACAACCTGTTGTGTGTTTTTCAGCCATAAATTGACTGCTTTCTCCCTAAAGGGAACAAATGGTAGCGCAGAACTTTTCCTCCTTCCTCTCATGTTTCTTGCCTTCACAGTCCAGGATTCCTTCTTGAATAGCGGCTGTTCTTCAGCTTCTTGCAACATATACTTTTGACCACTCCTGCTTTATGCCCAAACTTCTCCAGAAGCGGGCTGCAGGGTCACAGAGCGAGGCATCCAGCCTGTCAGTCAAATGTCAGGACTGTCAGGTGTGTCGAATTTTAAAGCCAAAGTGAAGAGAGTCTGACTGGTCATTAAATTCTCCCAGGGAGGTTGGGTTTTGGATTTTGCCCAGTCTTGGTGTATTTCCACAGCTGTCAAGTCGTCTGTATGTCTGCCGCCATGTGTGGATGTCACCTCTGGCCTGACTGAGTAGAAAAGATACACAGGTCTCCTCTGGATTAATGAGGAATAATGATGGAGGGGTAGACATGTGGAACTGTGGGTTAAGTTACACTCTCTTTTGTTATTTTTTGTCTTGGGGTTAACTTGTGAATAGGTCCAAAAATATTAACAAAGTTATTGCAGAATGGATGTACAAATTGGAGTGATCATAAAGTAAATACCAAGCCGATATCTGATTCTGATGGTATGATAACCTTGAGTAAAAATACAAGTAATTATTTCTACTGTTGCTCAGAAATGCACCACATTGACTATTTCAGTTGTTTAATTTATTTTTATACATATACTTACGAGTTAAGGATATGTATATAACACACACTTGCTAAATGCAGATGTAGTTTTCTAGTTAGTGTAGCAAAACATTACCACAAGTACTAGCTTAGATGACTAGCTAGTCTCGCTATCAGTTCTGGCAGAGCAGATCCTGTTCGTAGTTTCATAAGTGTTTGTAATGAATCATCACAGTATTAAGAGCAGTGATTGGTACATCTTTAGTTTCTATACCAAGACTCTCTGTGGTTTGACTTGCTGTAAATATTCCTGAACAATTTTTGTCTGTTTTGTGTAAAAAAAAAGAAAAAAAAAGAAAAAGAAAAAAAGCATTGGAACTTTCTGGATTTTACAACCGCGCTAGATTAGACAACCGTTACACTATTGCTCATCTATTCTTTGTTTCAATGGCTTAAGAAGGCATGATGGAAAACAATGGTGTGCCATCACTTTAGAGCTGGATTAGCATACACAATTTGATCACCAGATCAACCCATCTGACACCGATGTTTTAGGCATGAAAACCTCCAGATGTATGTTACACATGCGGACAACTAGTACAGCATTGGTGCAACTGAACAATTGCCCCAATGAACCAGCAGCGACATTGGTCTCATACTACGATAAACAGAGGATTTTCTCAGCTCGGCTTGCTAGATGTTTGAAATTTAACGTGAAACTATGACTTACTGTCTTTAGCTAACAATTATTTTACCATTTTGGGGAACAGTACATTCACTCCAGATGGGTGAGTTGATTACCAAATATGAAGCAGTCAGGTTTATTTGCATAGGAAGAGCTTTACACCATAAAAAAACAACACAGCAACCAATTATGAAACAAGCAATAAACATTACATTTTGTCAAATGCCATCATCAAAATCATCAAGCAAATGTACATCAAATACATTGATCAGTGTTCCAGTTATTACTAATCAAAGGCAACTCAAACAGGTGGCGTTTTAGCCTTGATTTAAAGGAATTCATTGTTTCAGCATCTTTGCAGTTTTCTGGAAGTTTGTTCCAGATTTGTGGTGCATAGATGCTGAATGCTGCTGCTCAGCGTTTGGTTGTAGTAAACATACTGAAATAAAACGATATCTTCATGCCAGCACTGACGTACACTATCCTGCATCATTGCTCCCAATGTAATTACACTTTCAGAATAAAACGCACACATTGTACTTTTTAAAATCCTTGTAAATTAAAAGTACTTTATATTGTCAACCAGTGATGCCATGCAAGTGCGTTCTGGCGATGGATTTTGAGTTCCCAAATGAACTATGACACTGTTTGGAAAAATTAGCTACATGCACATGGATTTCTGTCTGTTTGAACAGTTTTCTTACGATGTGCGAGTCTGAAAGTTCACATTGTTTAGGCCGAAGTGTTTGTACTTGTGGTTCTTAAAAAATCTTTAATCTCAATAGTGTTGGCCATAGGGGAAAACCAGGCAAGCCGTGGCTGCCAGGGGACTTGTTGTTCTGTGTAGTGAACTTGTTTCCTCCCATTTAGACTTTTTTATGTTCTCCCCTTCCATCTCCACCTACTCCCTGTTGCTTCCACTGTCATGCCAGCTTTCAAAGTTATGAATCTCCTTTTCATGCTGCTGTCAGGAGGAATCCCTTTGTAAGGTTCAAATGTTCAGGGTCAAAGCCAGGTTATCGTGGACCCAAAAGAACTGTGGATGTGTGAAGTTTGTTATTGAAATGTCTTCTGAAAAAGCCTATGGGAAGAGTACAACACACAAAAAAGCAGACAAATGTTTGATAAAGCGAGTGTGGGTTTGTTAAATAAGGTGGACAGGACTCCAGATAAAGAGTTTCTCTCGGTTTTGTATTTTTTAGTTGGTTAGTGTTTAAAAGCAGCTGGTTATCATTACGGTTGACCTTTAAGTGCCATGTTTTCTGCAGATTGTTGCCTGATCTCATCCCATTTTTTGAGATAAGATTGGTAGGGTTTGGGAAGCTCAAATCAATGTTATGAGGAGTAGAGTGTTTTTTTAATGCTTGGAGTTGTACACACACACACACAGAAAAAGTACAAAAATCCCTTAGTCTCTTTCCATCAGGCCACAGTGAGGCCCGTCCTAATGAAAAAACCCAGCAGGATTTTCTGTGGATTAACTTTTGATTCCATGTCAAATATGCTATCCAGGAATAATGAGACGGGGCAGCAGCCTTTTCCTGACATTCACAGGTTTATTACCTCGGGTTGTTCTACTTTATTACCTATTTGTGGGTTTTGCTTTTCAGTGGAATGCAGTAGCTGTCCATGCGGATCAAGGCTCTCCTTTGCTCCACGCTGTCCTGTGCCAAACAGGATTTAGCTGTTAGTGAAAAGTAAACCAGCTTCTGAAAATAAGATACTTATCAGGTGTTTCCAACCAGCTGAGAATCCTCTTAACAAGATTTCTATGGGTTAGCTCCCATTTACTGAATTTAAGTGTAGTTGTTGCAGGTTTTTGGTTCATACTTTCTTCAAAAGTGACAATTTTATGAGGAACTGCTGAAGTGAAAGTATTTGTTTTACTTGTGTAATATCAAGCAAGGTTATATTTGGACAGTTCAGGCAATCATTTTTACCTATTGACATGAATATAAGCCCATGTGAGATTCTCACTATGATAACCTTGGAAAAAAAAACACAACTTCACAGTATTATGATGAAACAATGAAAAAAGTGTTTAATGAGCTTATTGCTTTGATTTATAACGGTTTAAGCTTATTTTATTATCACCACGTAAATAAAATACATTTTAACTTAAATGTAGTTATTATAGCTATAATAATCTATAATATAATAATAATAATCTATAATTATTGATATCTGGATTTTGATGTATGTGAATTTATGTGGATTGAAGGGATTAGATCTTGACAATTCCTCTTAATATCAGCCACTTCATAAACTATTCCTGATTTGTCTTTCTGATGTAATTTTGAAAGTCAAAATTCTAAATCTGAGACTAACTTTAAAATTACCATTAAGAACCAGTAAAACCATTGTAAAATGTATTTCATGTGTTTTCTAGCACAGTGTTTCCCAACCCTGATCCCCAAGGCTCACTGACCTGCATGTTTTAGACGTTCCCCTGCTTCAACACACATGATTTCAATTGTTGGCTGATTAACAAGGTTTTACTGAACTGCAATCATCTGAATGGGGTGTGTTGAAGCAGGAGACCATCTAAAACATGCCGGTCAGTGTGCCCTGAGGACCAGGGTTGGGAAACACTGTTCTAGCAGAAATAGGAAAATTCTACAACAATTTCTGGATCGTATGCTAGCCAATACGTATTGTGGTAAATATATTTTTTAGTGTTCAGCTGATTTTTTTTTTTTTTTTTTTTTTTTTTTTTTGTCCTATGGGAAATATTTTCCACTGAGTAACTTTTTCATTTAGACCAGAGAATATAGCTAGCTAGCTGGACTTTTTCAGTCAGCTAGCATCAAATAACCAGAAAATTTCAGTCACATTTGATGTTTTTTTGTGGTATCTTGTTAAAATCTTAGCTTTTTTTTTAACATGACTTTTAAAACTATTGATATGCTACATTACTGTTCAAAATATGTCTTCCACTGCTAAAATTTGAACTTCTTTTTTTTTCTCCGCTGTAGCTATAAGGTGCTAACAACACCCCCTACGGTGCCTCTAATTATTTGATAGATTTATCATCCAGTCTGTGGTATCTATGTGCAAAGGTTTGCATGACAGAGCACATAAAAAGGCTTACACATTGGATTTGATTGCAATGGGAAATTTTGTGGTGGAAGTTTAACAAGCTCAATCACAATAAAGAAAAGACAGTATTTTTATCATTCTGTGTTGGTCTGCATTCATGTTTCAGCAATGAAAGAGAGGGAGAAGCAATGTTGTATAACTCAAAGATGTCCTGCAGGCATCAGGCCAGTCATCGGTATCTGCCAAGGTTTTAAAAAGTAACCAATTTAAGAAAACAATCAAATTTTGCAACACGCCCTTCGAACAATTTAAAGCTCTTTAAATGAGACACCAGAGCGCGGTGGACTGACTGAAGTTTTATTCAGCTGTATGGAGCTTAAGAGCGGCAGCGCCTTCCCGTCCACCACCTGTTGCTGCGCACAGCTGGACAGCTGGCTGTAAGAAGGTTCTTGTCAAGTTTCCTCACTTAGAAAAGTGAGGAAATCCATCTGAAAATTTCTGGTTGAATTAGTTTTGCTTTTTTTTTTCAGCAACACTGCAGAAACACAAAATCTTACCAATTATTTAGTTTCTAGTGCAAACATTTTAGTCCACTTGAAATGAGACAAAACTAACTTCACTTTTCAGAAAGAAATATGAATTTCTTTTAAGGCAATGATCCCTTAATGTTGAGGGGAAAGTTCTAGTTCCATTAGTAGATTATTTTACTTATAACAAGATATTTTTCACAATTCATGTGAAATTATGTGCCAGTGGAACGATTGCTTTTTCAAAAATACTTGGTAAGATTTTGTGTTTTTGCAGTAAACAGTTTTTTGTTTGGGTTGTTTTAGATATTTGCATAAATATAGTTAAATCCTCACATGTTTACACATAGTTGTCATACCATGAGAATCTCAGTCCAGCCTGTGCCTCCTCTCTCCTATAAACTCGACCTTCTTCATGGCCCATCTTTCCTAAATCTAGAGTTCCCTTTAATGGCCACGCCTCGGTGTGAGTCCACAGCCACATTTCGGCTGTTATTGATCAAACCTGAAAGAGGAGCCTCTAAGTGAACGTGCAAAATGTCCTGGCAATCAATGATTGACAGTTATTATTTCCCTCATCGGGGTCACCTTGCCAATTTCAGTGTGTTGCAGAGCTGCAGGACAATCAAGTGATGAGGAGGGAAGAGGCTTTGTGGACTCCCCTCAGTATCTGGGGAAGGTTAAGCTGTAGGAAGGACTTTCAATCAGAGCAGTACTTCAGCTCCTAGAGGACAATGGCACACAGCTAACAGGAGAAGAGGGGAATTGGATCTTTGTTTCCCCCCTGGCGAGCATAATGCTGTTGGGATGTGCCGTTTCTGCTCTGAAACTCAAGCTATGGTCTGGGTTTATATTCTCTGGTATTTGGCAGAGATGGGTTTGCTTGTTAAATCCTCTTTTGGGCTGAGGCTCTTGAAAACGAGCCTCATTTGGAACATTAGCCTCACTCATTTCATTTTATATATTTCTGCATACAGTGCTGCAAATATCCCAAAACGGGGAATATTTCTTTTTCTTTAACACAAACACCTTTTTTAAAATGACTTTTATCTTCTAACACAACAAATACCTGTAAGTACCACGCCACAATACATCTAACAGAACTCCACCCAATTCTCAAATGTAACCTTTCATTTACCAAAATCAAATATCATTTTTGACACTTCCAGACTGACAATCTGGAGTTACATGAAAGCTTACCTTTTGAGGGTACAATAGTCCTTAGAGCTAGAATAAAGAGAAAGACTAGAATTGACCTACAAAATAGTTAATATAAATGTGCCACAAAGTTCAGACTCCTTTTGTTTTTCAGATTTTGTCACAGCTACATGTTTCAGGCACGCTTTATTATCAGGGTAGGTATATACATTAGTTTTCAAAAGATGATTTCATTCATTAAATCAGCTGACCTTGTATGGAAAAAAGTAAACCTGATGAATGGCTGCAACTCCAGTTAAGCATTTTAGGTAACTGGTGGGCTTTTATATGGCTGTGGATGAATTTTGGCCCATTCTTTGTTGCAGAACTGTTTTAATGAACTTACACTAGAGGGTTTTTGAACAGCCTGTTTAAGGTCATGCAGGCAGAATCATAGCTGGACTTCAATCATGCCACACTAAAAAAAAACTTTGTTTTCTTTTTGAAACAGTCCTGAAGTGGATCTGCTGCTGGGTTTGCTTCAGCATGAGGTCAACCGATGGCTGATCATCGGTCTTTAGGATGTTTTAGTAGAGACCAGAGTTCACAGTACAACAAACCGTCCAGATCCTGAAGTGGTGAAGGGGCCCGCTGACCATCACACCACCACCATGTTTGATTACTAGTATTATAATCTGAAATATTATACCAGTATGACACCACTTTTCTCATCGGAGCCCACAGAATACCCTCACAGGGAATCAAGATGTTTTTCTTTTGGCAAACATGAGACAGAGCTTTGTGTTCGGAGATGTGGTTTTCCCCTTGGAACTCCTCCATAGACAACATTGTATCCCAATCTATTTATACTGTCGGAGTCCCAAAGCCTCAGAAATGGCTGTTTAAACTTTAACAGCCTGTTCTGTTCTCAGATTTCTTTAGATTAGGGCATGTGTTGCTTTTTGAGACTTTTTTTCTTGTCCTTCCTCGTGTCGTCAGACAGGTGCTGTTGAAGTGATTTCCTTATTTTAAACGTCTGTCAGTAATCAGGCATCGGTGTGGTTTGTGAAATTGCAGCCATAAAATTATTTTATTCACCGTTGTATTACGGATTTAACAAGTGAGTCAATAATATTTCCACAGGCTCTCATTTGAAAAGTGCATTTTGTCTCTACTCCGGTTGTCTTGGTCTTATATTAAAATTACCTTGATGAACTGAAACATTAAAGTGCGACAAATGACGGAGACGAGAAACCCGCAGGAAGTGAAATGCTTTGTCAGGAATTTGAACTAATTGAAATGAATCATACTAAAGATATTGATCTCAAACCACCAATTTTTTTTAGTCAGGAAAATCCCTCCAAAATGCAGTTTTCTTGATTTATTTTGGAGTTTTGCATCACAGCTCATACATCTGGAGTCGAGCAGAGAACCATTTGCAATCCAGTTCTCTGTCAGTCAGTTATCTTTATAAGTGTGAGTGTGTATTTATCTTAGCCTTTGGATTTCTGTAATGTGGTTTTATTGTTGAAAAGAAAATGCATGACTGTACAGTCAGCGCAGAGCCAAAGCAACCTCTGGGCCTGCATTTCTTCCTCCAGAACTTTCTCCGTGTCACACTTTAACCTGTTTGCACCTGAAGTTGGTAAATGCTTTCTGACACGCACATTTCCTCCCAACATCCCTCAGCAAAAGCTGGCTGCTAAATGAGGTCCTGCCGGGCTCTGGGCGGGATGTGAAACCCATCAGCTTCACTGTTTTATGAGGTCTGTTTCTTTTACTCGACATGTCGGTTGAGTTTTGTTCAGAAACGTCCCACCTCCAAGGTTTAATTCTGCTTGGCTTGGAATGTGAGAGAATAACTGCGCAGCGCTCTGATGATTTAGAAAGCATATTTCCTGAGTTGGGGAAGAAATGAAGTGTTTATGGTGGGGCAAAAAGAGGCCGGACTAGAGGGGTGGAAGACATCGGGATGCTTTGGCCCAATGTTGCTAGTTTTGCATTTTATTTTTCCCGTCGCTTGAGGTTTTGGTGGAGGCTGCCAAAGCAAACACCTCCATATTGTGCCTCAGAAGAACAAATCTGAACTTTTCATACACTTCCTTATAGCATGTCTCTTCTTTCCAGCTCCAGAAATGGAATTGCTTCATTTCTGCACTGATTTCATTTACAGTGCCTTGCAAAAATATTCATACCTCTTTTTTTGTGTTTTGTCACAGTAGAACACACACAAATACATTTTGCAGGGATTTTATGACACAATGTTCACACAGCATGACACAACTATAACCCTATGAAGTTATGGCTCAAAGAATATTGGCGTGTTCAAAGTACAGACTTAAATCGAATAGAGAGCTTGGCGAATCTTAAAAATTAAGTTCCAGCCAATCTGGCTCAGCTTAGCTTCTGTTGCAAAGAAGAAGGAAAAAACTTCTTCTTCTTTAGGGCAATATGAATCTTAAGTTTTATCACAATAGTTTGTAATATTGTAATAAGTGACAATAACTTTTATTTTCTTTTTTTTATGTACGTGTATAGTCCCTTCAGGACACCAGTCACATGTGCGATTTGCATTACTGAGATGCACACATTAATCAGGTTTAATTTATTGATATTTCCACCATCACTAAACGGTGAAGAAAAATACTAAAACTAAAATTTCCCACAATACAGTTTTTGAGCATTTAAAACATAATTAATTTGAATTTAATGTGACTATGATGCATCAAATTTGCATCATGATAAACAATAAATTCCCACACGTATCATTCCAGAAAAGACTGACTGAAAAAAATGGACCGTGTCCATGGCAGCATCCCTGCTGGTGTTCAGCACCGTTTGAACCTTCGCATTTTACACCTTCCTGCCAGGCACTTCACTTCCTTGTGTATATACGCAATGTGTATTATCAGCATGTGCATGAGAGGAAGAGGGACGAGGTCTAAGAGGGCAAGCAAAGACGTCTCACTCTCACCCACTCAGTCTGCCTCGTCTCGTCCGTCTCCCGCGGTTATCGGACTGATTTTATCAACCCGCTTTCTGCCGAGGAGATTACCAGTGACAAACTGGGATGGCTAAATCGGCTTGGTAAACCTGCTGACCCTGCAAAGCTCCAACCAGCGCCTCGGACACTATCTCCTTAACTCCACCTTCATCAGGCCGTTATGGCATGTGGTCGTCCAGAATAACAGTCTTAACGAGATAAAGCTCAGAGGAGCTACTGAGGCGATAGCATGGGAAGACATATTCCAAAGCTCCAGTCGGGCCAAACTCTGAGCCTATGCAGCACAACTTGAGCTGCAGAACAATGGAAAGCATAATTGGGTACTGTTACAAAACCTGCTTTATAAAAAATGCTGTCAATTTCCAACGTTTTGTTTGTTTTTAAGGGTTTTAAACAGGTTTGTTTTGCGTTTGTACACATGGAACCTCAGGAATCGGGTCTCCTGAGGGAAAACTGATCCTGTCGGATTGATTCTGTGCTTCTTAAGGAGACCTGATTATCTCATTCTGACTCGGAAAGAGGATAAGATTGTGAAGCTTTCGAAGGTCCTTTTTAAAACAACCATAGTTTACAGACTCCAGGCTTACAGAGTCAGGGTCATGGGATCAAGGTAATGGGATCAGTGAGTTTACCCTCTGTGGTTCTGGTTTTACTTTTATCATATCGTTTAGGATTGATCATGATCAATTTCTTATCACAATAAAATTCTGATGTATTGCGGTCACAATAAATTCTAATCAATCATATTTAAAAAACCCTAAAACAATCTGTTTTAGGGGTTTTAGGGGCCTGTTTTAGGCTTGTTAGTTTTTCCATTTCCCCCCACTGTGTGTTCAGTAAAGATGTATAAATAAAATTTCATACATTTAAAATATGATTAAATGCCACTACTGTGGGTAGTTTTGATAAGTCACACATTTTTGTTACTGGTCTTCTAAAGGAAATACAATTGCTGTCCCATGCATGGAAAAAATAAATAATTCTTGTCACTTTGTCATCACAATAGTACCATGAAATGTTGTGATAAAACTGTATTTGCTCTTGCCCATCCCTACTCTGTGGTGCTTGTTGGATGCTGATGGGTTTCCCTTAGTGTCCGTATCAGTTGGGTTTGGAGGAAGTCGGCTATGTGAGCCTTGATTCCCATGGTGCCGACCCAGTCAGGCGGCCCGAAACAACAATGCTGTTTGAAAAAGAATTGATCATCTTCATGTCAGAGGAACACCCGGTTGTACAGAAAGAACGTGATGAGACAAAATGGACTAAAGCTGCTGGTGTACACATGACAAAAAAACTGGGATTAGCCTCCTAATCCCACTTCCTATCCCCCAAAGCCTGGGATTCATGAACAGGTTGGAACCCAGCTGATCGTCTGCCTCTGTTCAAAACACTTCATCAGCTTCCTGCTTCTGTCCACAACGTCAACCTCTTGACAAGCATGACTGATGACCACAGAGGCTCCAACACAGCAAATTTTCCTCTCAACGACTCGCATCTTGCTCTGCCCACCCAAGAAACAGGAAAAACGAGCGGCGAGGTGGGGCGCCGGTGAGGACGAGAGCGCAGTGGGAGACCGGTGGGAGGAAGAGGACTAGAGCCGGGCCACAATAGCTGCTGTCACAATGTGTTGAGCATCGATGTCATTCTCAGGAAGGGGCTGGAACAACTGGCCTCCCTCACTTTGACCCCCTGCACAAGTGAGGCATTCATCGCACCCCTCCGGCATAATAGTGGGCTACTGCTGTCGGCCACATAGCTGCTGTATCCTGTGTCTTTGCAACTGTAAATCTTCCTCTGGCATTTTGAGAAAACACCTGAGAAAGACAGAGATATACGGTGGAGAGGCTTGTTCACACAACTCAAGCAAGGCCCTTAAGAAATTAATGGTTTTTACAACAAAGATGTTGGCTCAAAGGTACAAATATAGTTTAAAGTCGCCCCACCTTAGTGAAGAGGAAGATTTTCTGCATTCCTTTTTAGACTTTTGAGAACAAGGATTTACTTTTCAAAGAGCCAAAGATTGGAAAATAGTGAAAACTGAAAACTATCAAAGACAACTTTAATCCTTAGCAGAGCTTAAACTTGCTTTTTGATTCCCTTTGATGAAACTGGTTGCTTTTATCATGCCAGAAACATCAGAGATGAGTGTTTATCGGCGCTTATGACATTCTGTGTCATTTGTAATAAAAAAATAATAATCCACCGTCATTTCAGGAATAAAGAAAATAAGAAATGACTTTGTTCTTGGCATTTGACAGCCTCAGTGGCGTAGAAGGTGAAAACTGGAGTTTTAATGGGCTTCGTTCCCCCTGCAAGGCGGTGTGATTCTTACAGTAAGATACGTTCAGTCAATTGGTTTATGGCCAAGGCAAAGCATCCTGTGCAGAGTACTTTCGCTATCACAAAGCCGAGAGATCAATACTCTATTTTCTGACCTCCCTTTCTGAAACAAGTCAACATGCTGAAGAATCAGCTGTATTTGACCACTGCAGCGTTTTTTAGTTATGTAAACATACCACTAAAAGATTTTCTTAAGATCAAACATTTCTTCTGCTGTAGTTCCTTTGAGATGATCTGATCAGGATTTGAGGCAACATCGAAATCCATCATTTGTGCATCTTTCAAATAATTTGCTGACATTTACATATTGCTTGTTCAACCAAACACCTAAAACTATTTAGTTCTTCCACTGGAATGACCGTAGATATATGTAATCAATCAGTTGGACTCTTTTAATGTCTCTTGTTCTGGTTTTGTTGGGGTGTAACAAGACATCATGGGTATCAGATGAATTTATATCCAATAATCCAAAAGCTTGTACACCTCTGTGATCCAGATGGGTGTGATTCTATGATATTGACATAATGATTACTAAGAAGAGTTTGTTGTTGTGGGCATTGTGGAATTATGATCTACAAAGGGCCCTTGTTTGACTTATTGAATTTTTTACTTTATTTTGAAAAGCTAAAATAGAAATTCCTAGTATTCCCCAAAATATTATTAGTTTATCTAATTTTTTCTTGTGAATCTCTTCTGGGAAGCTGGATTGACCCCTTGTTTTTGGTTAACTTGGGGAATCTCACTGACATTTAGCACAAGCTTAGGGTGGCAGCGAATCATCTTCCATAGTTTATCTCTGTTCTGGCCTCCTGGCTGATGGTTTCCTCCAGGTTTATCCCAGTGTGGACTCAGACATCAGAGCCAGACATGGCAGCAATTTTTTCTCTGCCTCTAAGTGTGTCCAGCATGCAGGGATTATTGTCTGACATTCAGCTGAAGCATGCCGAGTTAAGATAAGGGAGGCTGAAGGTATCACAGGTCTCTGAGCCAGGGTTTTAGGTTTAGTCTTAGTGGCGTCTGCTCCACGAAATATCAAGTTGTTTTTTTCCTGCTATCTTCCCTGGCCACTGTATGAGATCAGCTTGAAGATGAATTCACTTCACTAAATGTGCTCAGGAAACCAGAACCTACTACGCACATTACTATGGCTAGACAGAGTCACGAGGTCATGAGGTGACCCACACTTCCACACACTGTGGGAGTGTCTGTGAGGATCTCTGTCCCAGCTGCAGTTCTGCATTAAGACAAGTAACGGCAGAAAGTTTGCGACCTTGAGTCCATTGAGCCACGTTTTACAGAATCGGCTCTGCCTGTAGCGATTTACCCCACTGGGACACACTCATTGTAATTCAGGACAGGCGATGCAATAATGCTACTTTACCCCAGGCGATCCCTGTTTTCTGATTCCGCTTGGGATGAGGAGGGATGACCCTGACCCCGAGTTAATCTGAGATTAGACCAGGACATAAATCGCCAACCGCTGCCAACAGATGAACCTTGACCTCCACTGTGTCTCCTGGCGGCCGTCCGAGCTTCCCTGCTGACTGTCATTAGCCGAGGCGGGTGTTACCAAGGCATCATCCAGAAGAGACACCACCATGTCTGCCTTTTTTTTCTGAGGACCCCCAGAATGATTCTCAGGAATCACGAGGAAGAGGATTACCAAATCAGACATGTGGGATGGGAACGTGTTATTTTTTGATGTGCGGACCGTGAAAACCCTGTTTCCATTAAAACAGAGCTCTGCTATTGCAGATGGGTGTTATTAAATCGGGACACTCAAGGGATGATCTCTTTCCTGACCACATCTCCAAATTCCACATACATCTGTTTCTACGTTTCCACCAGACTGAGGGAGACGGACGTCCATTTGTTTGGAGAGACGCCACGAGCTTGACGGAGCTCATCACCTTTTTTGCGGCGGGGCTTCTTCGTCACACTTTGTTGCACCAAAAGCACATCTGTCTGCTGTTACGAGAGTTTACATGAAAAAGAAGACAAGGTACCCCTCCTCCCGTCCGCCTCGCCGTCTCCCTCTGTCCGTCAGTGAGCAGGGCTTAGGTGACGGGAGCCAGAGGCCCCTGCGATAAGGCCATCTCTCCGCATGAGGGCTCATCGGACCTGACAGTGAATACAAATTGGGGCCATTAGCAAGGATGGGGGAGGGTACGACAGTGGGTCCTAATTATAGAGCGAGTGAGCCCCCCAGGTCGGCACAGAGTACGTAAGGCCAAGAGGGGTGAGGGGGGCAGTAGCAGTGAGGTGGCAAGAATTAAACATCAAGGTGTCACGCCCCTTTACACCTCACAGGGCATCGTAGTGCGACTTGCGGATGCGGGGAGGGTGAATGATCTGGTTAATGATGTGTGATGTGGGAGTGCTCTCAGTGTAGATCCATCATGCAGTTTACATTCAACACCAGTTGTGACAAGAGAGGGTTACACCCTTTCCCAGTGGGGCAGAAACTCATGAACAACC
This sequence comes from Poecilia picta, assembly GCA_033032245.1. Taxonomy (NCBI): domain Eukaryota; kingdom Metazoa; phylum Chordata; class Actinopteri; order Cyprinodontiformes; family Poeciliidae; genus Poecilia; species Poecilia picta. The sequence goes on along the minus strand of CM065357.1, from coordinate 5,979,050 downwards.
TCACTTTTAGCATCACTAACAGATAAAAACTGGCTAATGTTTGGATTTTTTTCCAAGCATCGAGGTTAAGCCTGTTAAGAAAAACCATCGTAGATTTGGATTTAGGATTATTTCCAATCAATTAAAAAAAAAAATATGAGAAATGAGACAGGCCATAAAAGGAATCTATTTTCCATGTTTCCATTAGAATTTTGACAGTTTATCTTTGCTTTGAGCTCTCTATTTGGATCATCATAAATAATTATTACTCCAACTCTGAAATGAATCAAGCATTTTCTAAATATCTCTGAAATTATCAGATATCTGTTATGTATTTCTAAATTCAACTCAAGAAATGTGAGCCTTAGTATGTTTTGCCTTAAAGAATTACTTTTTTTTAAAATCGCACTTTATTCTTTTCTGCTCATCTGGTAAGAAAGGAAAAATATTGTTTCTCTGTACAAATTGAGTTTTTGAAGTAAACCTTTTTCTTTCTACACAGGAACCTTTTTTTTCTAAAACCAGAAAGTTTTTAACTATTTTGTCTGGATGGCACTCAAAACAGGTTTTCTAGTGTGAAAATCTCGTCCTCATATTCACATGGACAATGAAAATAATTACTTGTAACTTACTCAATATACATATTAGTCCTACACCTAATCCCTAACCCAAAACCAGGATTTAGTTTTTTAAATGGCTCAGGCTTTGGGCTCCATAAGGAGCAGTGAGTCTTCATGATGTCGTGTTTGTTGGAAAAATTGGCTTGGCAAGCCGAGAAATATTAAAACGCACACAGGACGTACCTCACAATAGCATTTGTCTCCTCAAGAGTTTCAGGCTCTTTGTCATAATCAGCAGGTCAAATCATATCTCAGTCAGTTGCCCTTGCTTAGTTATTTACTAAGTGACACATCCCTTCTGATTTGGCACTGAGTACAAGCGGCTGCTCACTTTTAATGTCCCCCCTCTTCAAAAGGGTGACTAAGCCAAGGCAAGCAGCTGTTGCATTCTTATGCCATTATCGCTCCCTCTCATTTAGCAGTGCAGCTAACCTCATGCCCACTCTCCACACACATTCTTTAGCAGCTCTGTCACCTCTATGTTAGCTTTGAAGCGTACAGCTTACACAAACTCAAATTACTTATAGCGTTTGACACGGAGACGAGTCGTGTTAAAAGTAGCCGCTGCTGAATGAGGCTGCAAGCCTCAAAACCGGCTGATTAGAAGTGGCTCCGCTAACGAGATAGGAGTGCAGGTGGCCTATCAGGCATCCAGCGGGCAAACACTTGTCCAAGAGGAGATGGTGCTTTAATCTCCATCTGCATGTCAGTATGCCCAGTGATTGCCCCCATTTCAGGTGCTTCCTTATCCTGTGAACGCAGGAAGTCATTGTGAGAAAGTTGGCGCTAGATTAAGATAAGAGCGAAGGGGGGGAAGCAGCGGCTGTCGGATACGGGCATCTGGATGTAAGCCAGGAACACTCTGTGTAAACACAACTCCTTAATTTGCATGTAAATTGCCTTTCTTTGATTAAACTGTAATGAAAAACTCATGTGAAAACACATTGTCACATTGCATTAAAGGAACACAAAATCCGTTGCAGACGTTTTGTGACAGTTACTTGTGGTTTTTGTTCGATTGCTAGTTTGCAGGAAAGTGAATAATCATTGACACGTAGCAGAGAAATACCACATGGCAGGTCAAAAGTTGAGCATTGAACTGTAGAACCTAGTGTTGCAATGTCACAACATCTTTATTTCAAACATTTTTTTAAAATTAATCTGGACTTTTTAACTTGTCCATACCCGACTGTTGGAATGCTATTGGATAGGAGATTTGCATACAAGTTCCCCCAGCAAGAAAACAAACTACAACTTGAAAATCCTTGGCTAAGCAAGATGTCTGTGATTCACACTACCACATTAACCAAAATGAAGTACATGAATATCCTTAAATTTTCTTAGGTGATCAATTGTAATGTATAGAACTTGCATAATTTTTGTGCACCCCTTGTACGAAATCCACAGTAGAGCATGTTTAATATTATATTTAAAGGGTCATTATTATATAAGGTCGACTTTTTTTTTTAGCTTTACATCATGTATCTCATTAAAACCAAACCTGGAGTGTTGCCTTGATTCTTTCATGCATGTTTGAGAAATCCTTTAATCTGCTATGGCAACCATTCAACTGTGCAAAACGCCTGGTTGGACCAAGCTCCGCCTTACAGACACAGCTCCTCCTCACAGAGCAGGCCTTTTTAAAGAGACAGAGGCCCAAGGTGTTAAATTACAAAGTAAAGTTTCTTTTAAGTTTTATTTGGTGTATTTTTTTTAATAACTGAAGTCAACGGTTACTTTATCATGCTATGAAATTGTACTATGTGCCTAGAAAAGACACAATACCACCCCTTAATATTTGGACATTTTTATAAAACTTTACAAAAAGATACAACAACCTTATTTTAATTTCCAAAGTTCTCATGCAAAACCGTGTAAAAGGTTGAACTTTATTTTTCATGTTTTTCTATGTCCGGGTCTTCCGAGGATAAGCTCTACTTGCTCAAACAAAGTGGGCCGCGCTTGTCTTATGTCATTTTTTTTTTTTAAATATTCCCAAATTAGAACAAAGTATCATCTGCAGAGAATTAATCTGGAGCTCAGGAGGATTAGCTTGTTTGTACCGGAGAAGTAAATAGGAATCTACTTAAGAAACAACAGCAGGTTAGAGAAAGATAAAGACAGACCAAAACAGGTTTACTAGATCATGCAGCAGATTGCAGTTGTCGGTAAACTCAATCTAAATTTCAACAAACATACAAACTGGAGAATATCCACACAGGCCCGGAGGCAGCAGACAGCTGAGGCTCACCTGAATTAATGGAAATTATTCCACTGAGCAGGTCTCTAAAACCTGTGTCACTGTCGCCTGTGGCGTCTTGGCTCATTAATGCACCCTATTAAAAGTTGACCCAACTGCTTCCTTTGCTTCTCCCCCCCCCCCCCCCCCCCCACCTTGTCACCTACAGGATCTCTCTGAAGTTGCCGTGTGCTGTTCTGAGTCCTTTTTGCAGAAGAAGTGGGTCTTCAGAGACTCTGAGGAATAATAACACCCTCTTAGCTGCAGTCTCGCTTCTTTGCATTGACAGCGTTCAAAATATTTGGCGAGGATTTTGACAAGGGCAGCCTTTGATGTGTGAGAGCATGTCACCTCTCCCGCCCTCTCTTAAACACCCTAATTATCACTCCTGCCACTCCGGTGTGTGTGAACTAACACACCTTCCTCTGACGGCTTGGAAAGCGCTTCGGGGCGCAGCGCAGGTAGAGCAGCTTGTTTGTGATATGCCGGCGGCTCATAGGGTATTTTTGTCACATTATGTCACCACCTAAAGAACAGCAAACCCTTACTGAACACAACTATTTCTAATTTATAGTTGTCAGCTTTGAGTGCAACTAACTTTTCTGTCTTTGAATATCTCAGAGATGGGTGAGGTACTGTTTACCGATTATACTAATCATCAATGTGAAGTCTAAATCATCTATGACGCCTTGATATGAAGGTGTGTGTTTTAAGTGTGGCATCCTATGAGACTCTTACTTTGAAGTAATTCAATTACCCCGTTGTGCTGATAGAGGCGACAAATGAAGAATAGTAGTGAAGCAGCCCAACAACACTTAAGTGTCAAATAAGCCTCCAACTTTGTCAAATGGTTTTGGCAGAATTTTGGGTACAGTGTGCAGGAAAGAAGTTGAATCATGGTGATCAGAAACACAAAGGATTTGAATTGTTGGAAGACTGACTAGTTCACAGTTGCTTCATTTTAGTTTTGATCTAACATGGTATTAAATTGATTAGATATTGCTTTATTGGGTCACAACTGCAATATTGAAGTCACAGCTGATTCTGTAGCCTGCATGTGTTGGGCATCGCAATACAACTTTTGATACAATACCAATATCACAGCTTTGAGTGCTGGCAGGTACCAATATTGGCACAAATCATGCATACTTTTAATACTTTTATTGTGGTGTGAAATGTTAGAAAAACCTTGATCAAGTGATATTATTCAGAGAGCATTAGTGAACAACAATATGCATGAGAGCAACTGACCAATTTACTAACTAATGGGTTTGTGGGCAGAATACAGGTGCTGCTGAATAGAAATCCTGGAGCAGACTAAATGCTGGAGCAGAGTGCTTGTATTGGAGATTTTAGATGCAGGCTCATATAAGCCAATGCATTTACGTTTTTCCCTTCAAATCAAGGATGTGGATCTGAAGGATATGTTGGTATTGGACTGATTTCTGATAGCAATGTCGGATCGAGACAAATTTATGAAACTAAATGTGCGGGTTAAATCTACTGGTGCACTTTGTCCTTTTCAGACTGAAAATCACATAGCTGTAATCCGAGTTCATCATTGCTACACATTTCGTTCATGGTTCCCTTGCTTTTTGAGGGTCAAGAATCAGACCGCAAACTTCTCATTCTCCCCTTTGCCCACATTTTATCCCCCCTACTTATCACACTCCTCTACAGGCAGAGACATGTCTTGTGCTGGCAGAGGCTTTGGCCTGCACTTTTAATTTCTCCCAATTTGAAACCTGAGAAATATGCAGCGCAGAGGAACACCCATCTCTGTGTCAAGTGGTGAGCACACACTCCCCTGTCAGGATCAAGGATGTGAATCTGAAGAATCTGTTGACGTGCATCGGTTCGGCTCCATAACTACATCCATTTCATATCGTCCTCTGTTGCAAATAAACAGAAGGGGGAGAAAATGAAACGGTGGTGTTATAATAATGATTTTTTTTGTCCAAAAAGTGGAAAATGTAATTTTTCCCATCAGTAACCTGATGTTTTGTTGAGAAACAGCCAGGAGCGTTTTGAGTGGGATTACCTGTGTACTGCTAAGTCACTTTGGTTGCTGTTATCCTTTCTTAATGGGAGGAAGTCCCGCCCGGTAACCGAAGCACACTGCGGGGTATGAAGCATTAACTGAACACGATACCTAAAATTCAGCCCCTTCTTTCCTTTGGATAATGGCATCAGGGAATAATTTCCTATAAAGCTGCAATGCGGTGCAATATTGTGTGACATATTTCTTATTTCACTCATGAGAGCGAGTTCTGCCTGTGAACTTTTTCAGGCCGAACATATTTCCAAAGTAAACGTAGCTCATCGGCTATTAATTTAAGATGGAGAGATAGGCTGTAACATGCAGGCCTTGCAACCCCGGAGATCACCGACAGCAGCCAAGTATTCTCCTAGACGGAGGGATGGAGTGGAGGGACCGGGTGGGGGGGGTGACTCTGTCTGACGGTATGCCATATCTCTTCTCCATGTTTGTACTCCTCCTTTACACAAAGTTACTTGTTGTGGTCTGAGTGAGCGCTTCTCAAACCTTTTCACTACCTGCCTAGATACAGATGGTTCTCTAAAAGTTTCCTGTTACCACCACACATTCGAGGCATTTTTAAACTGCAAAACAGTTGTGTTTTGTCACATTAGAGAGAGAAAAAAAGCACTTATCCATTTGCAAGTTTCAGTTGAAATAAAAACATTCCCAAGCTGGAAATACAAATGGGAAGCTCGCTCCCTGATTAAAGATAAATGGATGTTTCTCACAACAATCCAATATTGCTGCCCAGTTTGGTACAAATGATGAACTGTTATTATTTATTAAATATACTTGAAGCCTAAATATATGAACTTTTTTCATTAGTTTTTGAACACATCTAGATGATGAAACTTACTTTAACATTAGCTTGTATTGCTAATATTCAGAGGTCTGATATCAACCATAAAAACGGGTGTCGGATCATATTACCCTGCATCTAAAATTTCCAAATTTCCGCTCCAGCATTTCTGTCCAGTACCGCTTGTGTCCTGCACGCAAACATGCTAGTTAATGATAAATGGGTCGGTTGTTCTTATACCTATTCAAGGTTTCCCCCAGAAAACCGGCTTAGCCTGGCGGTGTGAGCGTTGGGGGAGGGGGGGGGGGGGGGATAGCGAGTCCTCCGATTCTGTTGGGGGGGAAGGACTTAACGCGAACCAATCAGAAAGCGCGCATCAACCGCGTGCTTTCTGAGAGGAAATTACCGAGGGGAATCCCAAACAGCTGAAACGCTAAGCCTGGCGGCAGGGGTAGCTAGGCATGGCACCTGCCATGCCAATAATACACTGGGGGAAACCCTGCTATTGTTGTTATCACTTGATCAAACCTCTAATATTTTACTCTACAAACCTTTGTATGATTTGTGATGATATAGTATGGGTGAATTTCAGTATCCTTCAGTACTCAAAGCTGCAAGATCTGTGTAGTTGCAGGCTAAGAAACAATTGAAATGCTCTTCATGTCCCTAATGGGTACATTTAGACATTTAAACCAGGTAGGACTGGTGTGTGTGGGGGGGGATTAAAGGCTTTTTAAGGGTTTATGTGTGTAGAAAGGCTTGGGGGTTTAGCTGAAGCATCCAATACTTGTATTTTCATCACTGTAGTGACCAGGCTCTCAACGGAAAACCAATAGAGTATCAGATCCTACTTGTTTGAACAATGGTCGCACTGTGGACCTGTTGCTCTGACTTTGAGGTTAAGCTGCCTTGCAGGTCTGGATGCAAATTGTAAGTTGCTTACCTTACAATTCATAAAGCTACTGTGTCTTGGTCAGTTTCCCACATCCCGTGCGATCAATCATTAGCTCTGCATTTATCATTTATCGGGCCTCTTATTCCAGCATTGAGCTTGAATGTCTGGAGGAGCCATTGAGCTCTCGCTCCCTGTCCTCCAACCCCGGTAATGACCTTCCTTACAGCCGTGGTGGAGCGTTGAGTTATGGGAACGGGCAGTGGGCCGTGTCGGCCAACATCTCCACAAGATTTTCGGTGAGAGGCCTGGATTGCTGACATTCAGCAGACTGAGGAGTGGAACAGGATCAGGACTCGCTCGTACCTCACTCTGTCCTGCTGCGTAACCGCTTAGAGTCCTGTGCACAAATTCAGACATGCAGTGTGGTGCACAAACTGAACCCCCCACAAACTGAACCTAGGTGTTGTAATGGGCTTCTTTAAGTGTTTATCTGGCTTCGGTAGACACACTTATGCTCCACTTCCAGCCTTTAAATCTCACGGATAAGTCTCTTGTGTTGCTCTAATGTGTCTGACAAAGAGCAAAGCAGCTCAGCTTGCCTGAGCCTTTCCTGTAATTGTAATCTGCAACTGCAAATTTTGTAGGCGAGTTTGGGGATTCCGGGTGCAATCTTATACGTCTGCTTCAATAAATGGCAAAGGGATCACTCGCAAATTTGATTTAGCTGCCAGCGTTTTAAATAATTCCGGCAGCAAACGCGACTCATTTTGCCACCTCCTGGGAATGACGGCTCACATTAACACAGCTGCATGATTAACGGCTTCTTGACCGTGTTTTTCTTGAGCAGAGCAGTCTCTTTACACAACATTCAGACTGATTGTGACACGCAGCTTGGCAGGCAACAGCCTCGGCCCGGAGACCTGCTGGGCTGCTGCCATTATGCATCCTTGGTCAACATTTCAGTGGAGCACAATGCCGCCTGGCCCCGCCTGAGGCGAAGGTTGACTTTGAGGTTAAGCTGAGGAAAGTCTGACAGAACGGGGAATGATGTCTGATTGCTGGACCGACTTTTCCGAGAGAGTCCGACAGCTTTATTCTCATTCTTAGAAAGCAGGCCAGTGTAAAATGCTGTGCATACTCTGAGTTACAAATGTATTGAAGTATCCACATGTCAAAGTAGATTGTCATTCACTTGTCAACTTTAATGTGTTTTATTGGGATTTTATGTGACAGATCCACATAAAGTTGCACCAGACAGCGAAGAGGAATGAGAATTTGTTGGGAAAAGTTTTGAGACATTATCAAAGTCAGTCTGATACCCCTAAATAAAATCTAACTAATTGACTACCGAACGCCCCTGATTAGTAAATAGTGTTTAGTTTAATATTAGTACAAATCCAGCTGTTCTGTGAAAGTTGCATCGTACAGACCAAGGAATACATCAAAACACAGGTGGTTCTCCAAAGATTGTTGTATTCAACCCCCCTACTGTTGGTCTGTCATAACATCCAAATAAAATGCATTGGAGTGTATGGATGGTTGTAATGTGAGATACAGTAAAACAATTGAAAAGGTGAACACGCTATACACGACATTTTCTATCTGATTTGGCCATAATGAATGATCTACAAGGTTGGGTTTCTTCAGCAGTTAGTTTCTTCAACGGTATGGGGAAAGACAAGTCATTCACTGATGTTTGATCTGGGGACTCGGGATTCAAACGCGCTGCATTATAGATTTAAAGGGTCTTTGCGCTCGTTATCCGATGGCTGTGGGATTAGATTACATGTTTGTTTCCTAATGCACAATTCTCTGTAGGACGCACTGTTGCTTTGCGCTGCTCACATTCCCTCCTCAGCTGACAGATGGTCTTATCCAGCTTCTCTCTGACAACAAACACAAACCGAAGAGCTGCTGACAACCTGCTTCAGGAAGGACTTGAACTGGCCCTCAGGAAGTGTGTGTGTGTGCACTTGTGTGTGTGTGTGTGTGTGTGTGTACAATCGCAGACACACACAGGGACTCATCATTCAGCTTAAGACTCCTACACAAATAATCGAGGGGTCCAACCTTGTGCGAGAGAACTCTGACAGATGCCAATCACCTGGCCAACCTGTAAACATTCCTTTGGCGGACACAGTTATTAAATCGAACTATACAAATACAGCCAATCTAATGCTATTAATCCTTGCTTATTGATGTAACCCCCATGGTAAATTTAGATCTGGCTGGAAAGACGGCTAAGATCGGATTCCTCGGGGGAGTCTGTTTGGAAAGGTCCAGAGATGGTGTTTATTTTAAGGCCTCATGCCGGACATGTTGATAGCTATGCATTCTTGGGTGTTCAGACCTCTAAAACACCTCAAAGGAATGTTTCTTGACAGTTTTAACCACATAGAACATGACTTACACATACATGGCTTGCAAAAAAACACAGCCCCAAAACCTTTTTAAGGGCAGGTAACCCCCTGTGTGCAAAAACTACTCTACAGGCCTGATGTCGCACATTTCCTCCTTGGCTTCTATCGTTATATCCTAGCAGACCTCTGTTTGGATCGCTGTGTAAAAGCCAAATACAACTAACTGTATTTGACAGCTTGTACTTCTGGTTTCTTTCCACTGCAGCTTGGCCACACAATTAGTGTAAAAGAACCTCAAAATATTCCTCGAAGGTGGATTGAGAGTAAATCTCGCCACTGAAGCAGGACATTCCTGCTCCTTGAGCGAGCACTCTTGTTTGCCCAGCAGTATATGTGAATGCCATCCGTCCCTGCCTCTCATTATAGACGGCAGAGGAGTGTGTTTGTCTATGGTGGGGCGTGTGACCTCTGCGGTTGGAGCAGCAGCTTCTCTGCTCTGCCTGTAGTTGGTCGCTGAACCAAGGAGAACGTATCAAAGAAACACTCCAACGGCGAGCTGACATAAGAGTTTGTACCTCTCGGCGTGCCAGTACATGTCCACTACATTGTGTTGCCACGGGCTTGCTGCGCTTTTCTGACCTTCAGAGAATGGCGTTCTAACAAGAACGGGAATGCTTAAACCCATCAGAGGGTCACGGAGCCCCACTCTGTGGTACAGAAATCACTTATTGACCTCATATCAAAGTGCTGCATCTGTTTTCTCTGACTTCCCACAGAAAGTCACAGGCAGTCTCTGGTGGGAGATTTCCCAGATCTTTTGATCCACTCAGGAGGTATTAACCCATCAACACAGTGTGACAACCCCTTGGTAGCACTTATCTCTAATGTGTGGTGTTAGGTTACCGTTGTGGTCATGGAAAACCATCAGATAAGTTCATGTTGCTATGCCGCAGTGGCATGAGGAATATGTCAGTTGTTGTGCGTATGAGAAAATGTGCATACATGAATGTGTTCAGTTGTCATAAACAAAACCGTTTCTGTCTCCATGCAGAGCTGAGGTCCACTGGTACAGCTCATCACTTTGCCTACCTGCTGAATGCGTCCGACTACCGGATCCTCCGTATGGATGAGGACCACGACCGCATGTATGTTGGCAGCAAGGACCATATCCTGTCCCTCGACCTCCATGACATCAACAAGAGTCCACATATTGTAAGACTTCTATTTATGGCTTTCACTATGACCCTAATCTGGGATAAACGTCTTCACCTCAGCAGCTGCTTCCAGGCCAAAAACACAACACAACATACAACTGTGAGGTGGAATCAAAATAAAGACTTTTTGACGTCTTTTCCAAAATATGTTCTTGCAGTTACAAGTCAGGGTCTGTCTTTATCAGGTTTGCACATCTGCAGACATAATACAGTTAGTTGCCTGTTCAACATCTTTAGTTCAGTATGATAGAATGAATATCATGAGAGAAGATACATTTTCAAGTCTTGACTCAGATTTAAACTGGGTCTGAACGTTGACTCAGTCATTCTAAAACATAATTAGTCATGTCTTAAGACGACCTAGTGAAAGTTCATTTGTTAGGTCTGAACATACAGTAAGAATTGGATCAGATTATACCATAGAACATTCATGTATGATGATAGTATAGTTAAAGTTTTTTAGATCTAAACTTTGACTAGGCCTTTCTAAAACAGAATGTTCAAGGTTAGCCTAGTGAAATTTCATATACTATGTCTGAAATCAATAGTCTAGTCAAAGTTTCAAGTGATTTCCCAACCTCCAGCAGGTTTTCTTCCTATTATTTTTCATGCTGAAGTAGAGCATTCTCTCTTCACGACTTTTCCACCACCGAATTAAGGGAATGTAATATGACATTCCTTACTTTTCAGAATTTTAATTTGAAATTTTTTAAAACCATGGATATTTTTCCTTCCACTTCATAATTATGTTCTACTTTGTCTTGGACTATCCATCCCAATGAAATGCATCAACATTTCTGGTTGTTTCTTCCCCCAGCTGGAGCCTTATTGGTTGTTTTTATTGGACTGCACTTTTTTTATGTTGGTTTTTGTAATGTATTGTAAGACATAAATATTATTAAACTATGTTAATATTATAGCCATTTCAGCAGAACTCATATTGACATTTGTGAATTTGTCTTTGGAGCTTTAACCTAAAGATTTGATAGACGACACTGATGCGTAACGGGTTTGATCGTAGCAATGAAACACATTCTGGTCTCGCCTTTGCAGATCCATTGGCCAGTGTCCGAACGAAGGCGGACAGAATGCCTCGTGAGCGGGAAGGATGCCAGTGTAAGTATGCATGAAGACGGTGCTTGTAAAATCTGCAGGGTCGTTCCATTTGGGTGATTCCCATTCCCATTAACGCTTTCAAAAATGTGCAGCATTGAAAGTATATAATTCTCTTCGGGGGGGTGTTTCCCTCCTAATGTGGATGGTAAGTTTGAAAGGTTTTGAAATCAACCCAGTTAAAAGGATTTCCTCCTGCCTAGCCAAGCAGACATCAACAGATTACAGAGTGGCTTTCACTGGATGATAGTTTATTGAATATTTACACATTTCGTACCGCTTCATTTTGGCAAATCAGCAGGTGGTGCACCTGTTAATAAAATGACATGAATTGCTTTTATTTGGATTTCATTTCAGGAGTAATGTTACTGTTTTTCCTGTTTCTAGGAGGAGTGTGCAAACTTCATCCGTCTAATTGAGCCATGGAACCGGACTCACCTGTACATCTGCGGGACAGGAGCCTACAATCCAGTCTGCACCTTCGTCAACCGCGGGCGTAAACCTCAGGTTAGAAACTAGAACCTGAACACTGCGGAGCCAAAGAAGCCAATCTCAGTAGATGGAAACAGTTTTCTCCACCTGCAGCATTAAGGATTCACCTGTCAAACCCTTCACTTTACCTTGGCCCTGGTCCTAAAACGCTCACCACACCATACGCTCCTCTATGAAGTGTGTTTTGGATCGGGGACATTGTCACTGATCCGTGATGTAGAATTTTCTTTCACCATCAGGACTGATGCAGATATGATTATCGAATTAGTGCATTTCTGCCACAATTTATTACGCAGCAATGTGCTATGGGTAATACACTTTGCTGAAGTCTGCTGTAACGTGGACTTAAGCCAAAGTGTGGGTTGAGGGACCAAGGGGATGTGGCGAAAGAGAACTGGGACACACAACGCACTCGAACCCTTCAGCAGGAACGTGCGTTTGAAGGACATAAGGGTGGAAGTGGGAGTATTGGGATCAGGCCAAAGTCTACACTTTATGTCGGTTTTCCTCCATCATTTGAAAACCAGCTCTTGGTGCCATGTGCCCACATGCAGTAAAGCAACCAGCCTCTCAACACACAGCAGTTACTCCCTCTCTGGTTAGTCTCAGCATTTACTGGAAGCCTGAACTAACGACTTTGCCACACACAGTAACGTCTGTTTGCCACAGTAACGTCTGTTATTTTTTTAATTTGTTTATTTTTTTTTAAATATCACACTTGTCCCCAAACAGCAATTAAGGGAATATCCATTTTAAAAAGCACTAAACTGCTGCATTACTGCCTCCTCTAGAGATCACACAGAGCACAGTTTGCATGAGTTCCCTTTAAAAACACACAGTTTGTCTGTGACCACCCCACCGCCCCCAGCACTCCCAGCACCTCAGGCTAATCAAGGACCTCCATCCAGTCGCTCGCATATCCATCCACCGCTTCATGCATTCATCCAGGCAGGCCACCTGCCAGACTCCACCATGTGGGACATTTGGTAATTGGAAGTGGGAGCTCCCATTATGGGGTGCAAGTGGAATGTTCCATTAATGAGGCCTGTTGTTTTCTCTGGAACAGCAAACAGACGGCCCAAGTCATGCCCCCCGACAGCACCTTTTCTGAGGCGGGCCAGCTCGTAAACCAAAAGTCAGGAATCAAGCAGTTTTTACACGTGCCTGGTTCTTATTAATTCAGACGGCCTGTTGTTCTCTGATTGGACCCTTTGAGGATAGTTTTGGAGCGATGTGCCCACGTGGGTTTTGGGAACTGTTTTTAGTGAAATGCTTTTGCTGCAGATTCTAGCAGGTTGTAGGATAATCTAGCTGTCATTGATTTAAATGCAGGACAGGAAGGTTGTTCAGCTTTCTACAGATATACAATTACAGAACCAAGCACGACCATACATAGTGTGCTAAAAGTCTCTTGAACCTTTTCACATTTTGGGTTGGTATAACCACAAACTTTAATGCACTTTATTGGGATTTCATGTGAAATAATTACAAAAAGAAAAAATATATTTATATATTTTTACAAAAATAAAATTAGCATTCTCCACATTATTATAATCTGCCTTTTATTGAAGAGATTAAATAAACATGCAGTCACATTTGTTTTTTGATAAAAACTTGTGGAATTTTCAGAAATAAATCTTTAAAAAAATGTGATATTCCAGCTGCCGCACAGTTCACAAAGCTGATCTCGATCCTCTGCTATTATTTTGCTGCTGAAATCAGATTTAAGTTTGTTTGTTTTTTGCGTTCATGCTACTCGTTAACTCTGACTGCACTCGGACTTCTCTGTGAACAGTTTACGACCCCAAAGTGACCCGTCTGTGCATAAGAACAACACAGACATCGCACAGCATTGCTCTGTTTACAGAGGTAATAATGGAATGAAAATAATGTCGCCGTCTTTGGATCGATTTTGATGTTAAGCAGTGGGAGCTGACTGTATTTCCCACAAGATCATAAAAAGGCAAAGGAAGCTAAGAAAAATAATCCTAATTTATCACATCTGACTTCTTCTGGTGCAGAAGTCACTACAGTGACGTAAAAATCGGAAAAATGCAATATGACACTTTGAGAACTACTGTATACACATTCAATTTAGTACCACATATGAAAGTAACACAAATCAGACTTTTTGGGGCGCTTGATGACGGGATCTGAATTCAGCTGTTCAAACAATCATGAAAATGTTGGATATGGAATTGCATATGCCTGAAGTGTGACTGTAGCCTTACTGTGTATTAGCAGCAATATGATGTATGGTATGCTAAACTGTTTTTATTCGTAAGCAATTTTGAAAACCGGTTTTTGGCCTTTGACGTAAATTCCCAGCAAAACACATTAAAGGTTCTGCTTGTGACATGACAAAAAGCGAAAAGGTTCAAGAGGCGTGAACACTTTTCTCCTAGTCACTTTGTCTGTCTGCTTTTGCGGTAAATGTTTTACTTGAGGAGTTTCTCATCATGTTTTGCAATCAGAAGTGGCCCATGCAATTCACCCGACTGCACAAGAAGGGCCTGGATCCTCCCTCATCAGCCGCGTAACATCCAGACTGTATTGCTGTTTCCTGTTTTAGACGTCCATGTATCTGCAGATGGCCCTGGCCAGGGGAAGGGCCAGCCGCGCGGCCGAACTCAGCGCGGTGCACGACACACTTGGACTGAAGGTGCGATGCGGGCCCCTGTTTGCGCCGCGGCCCCAGCGGACTGCCGGGGCTGGCGGTCACCAGCAGCATGCCCTCCATTCTTTGTGTCTGAGCACATCCTGTCAATGCCATTTTTAATCTAAAAGCCATCGTTCGTTTATCTTTGTAACATTTAGCATGCGCCTTTTTTATTAAGTTTGTGCACCATCCTCAAAATTGAATTTCACATTTCATTCGTTCTTTCTTTGTGTCCTCCTCAGTGTCGCAGCACACCGTCTTACTTGTCATCGTCCTTTGTTCGTTTCCACTTTCTGTATCTGTGTTAAATGCCATGTTTTGCATGAGCGCGAGGTTATCATGTGAAATGAGGCCGATCTGGCTGCTAAAAACACCAGGCGCAATTTGAATTAAACAGGCTTTTTGTTCCCTTTAAGCACATGGCATTTAGTCTCATTTACCACATATTAAGCCTCATATCAGAAACAGTGGATATTCTAATCACTCACGCTGCTTGTTTGAGTGAATCCAGCTTACCCCGCCCGAGCAGCGCTGCGCCCCACAGAGGCCGAGTCAGCATCTGACCCACTCCCACAGCAGGGCCTGTTAGCCCAGAGCAAACACCAGCCATCTGTATCCAACTGGCTGCGCTGTGAGGGAAGGAAAACAACGACATACTTGAACATGTCTTCACTCGAAAGACTTTGGAACAGGCTTAACATGAAATAGTTCACTTCAAAATTCGTTCACAGTTCCTTTATTTAAAATGTATTCAAGCCCCTTGGATCTGATTTTAATGTATTGTATTAGGATGTCTATGGTAGACCAACACAAAGTAATAGAACAAACATATTTGTAATTCAAATACCATACCCTTATTTTTCTTTTTTTGCAAATGAAAATCTGAAACGTGTGGCTTGCACTTGTATTCAGAGTCAATACTGTCCTTATTTTTGTCAGCTTTTCATATGAGGACACCAAATTTTTATGCTCGTTCTTTCCAAAATAGCTCAAGTTTAGATAAACTGCATAGAAAGCATTTGTGAACAAAAATGCTCAAATCCTGCCAAGGATTCACTGACTGATTTAGGTATGGACTTTAACTAAGTCATTAAATTGACCTAATTTCCTCTGAACCTTTCCTTTGTAGCTCGACTTATAGTAAAAATCTTCTTGGGATTTGTTTCTCAGCGCTGCCACATGAAGGCAGGATTTGCGGAATTTGTGACCAGTAGTTGTCATAGCAACAAATTGTATCTCCTCCAAAGTCATCTTATAGTTGCTTTATTGTCCAGGCTGCATCTTTAGGTGGTTGACTGTGTTTGGTTATGTTTGCAGTTGAACCACACTATCTGTATTTCCTTTAACCTTATACTTGTGCTGGTTGGAATTACAAAAATAAATTTGCTTAACGGTAATGCAGCAGTTTCAAAAAGTTCGTAATTTTTGATAATGAGGTGGTTTTTCAGCTCTACCAGATTAATAAACTTAAAAAACTGCAATGGAAACACTTGTTTTGCATTCATGTGACCAACAATCAGATTTTACTACTGATGGAACAGGAAGTGGTACAAGGATGATGGCATGGTGTATTTTTTAACAACATCTCACATGAGCAAACTTATTCATGTGTGATTTTGTTTGAATTTCTTGTTTAATGGAAACATAATTTCAAAACTGTGGTTTTTTTGACATTAGAGGAATATTGACAAAGTTTTGTGGACATTTGCAATGGAAACAAAAATTGTATTCTTTTCATGCCAATTTCTTGATAAAACGACTGTTTGCAGTCTGTTTAATTTTTAATATCAATCCAAATATCCTCCATAGATTCACTCCAAACATTTAAAACCATCCATTGTATGCTTTGCCTTTAAAAATATGTGCCAAGTTGTGTTGGTCTGTCATAAAATTCCAATAAAATACCATAAAGTTAGTTTGTAATGTGACAAAAAACATTTTTTTAAAGAGGATTGAATACTTTTCCAGCATTTGTAACTTCTAATGCGACAGAACTAAGGTAGGATTTTGCGTGTGGAGGGTTGAGGTCTGGGGCGGGAACCGTAGATAACTACCTTCAGTTGTAGTTTGATTTTTATTTTTTGACTTTTCAGCTTTTTTCAGGATAATTATGTCACATTTTTATACGAACCCATATAGACAAATTTTTTCTTTGGGTGTATATAATTATATGCAACTTCTTTTTTTTCTTTATTCTTTATGGCATGGCTTTGAGTCAAATAGCCTGCACCTTCTCTCTCTTTCTCTATTTTTGTTTGCTCGAGCGATGATGTTAATCAAAGATGAAAAGGTAATTGCAAGTGAATTGTGTTTGGCATAGAGCCACAGTCTCTGTCCCTGATGGGAGTGGAAAAAAAACAATAAAAAGATGATGAACTCTGGTCTGCGAGGCTCGACCACAGGACATGTCATCACATGCCACTGCTTTCATTTTGCCCTACTCATAGGCAAATTCCTGCCAATCACCGACACGCGCTTGTGTGCTGGGAAGCCACAAGCGTCGAGCATCAGTCATCCTGGCCTCCATGCGTGGCTTGTTTTTGTTTTTTTTTCCCCTCCTCTGCTGGATTACAGGTGTCGGCAGCCCGCGCTCCCACCCGTACGTACGCACCGAGAAGAAGCTGAGAGGTTTTCAGCTTACTGTGTAGCGAGGCGCGGCCCACGAGCATTTCTGAAGCTAGACCCGGCACGGGGACGTTGATTAAAAATTCCTCGCTTTCACTGCATGCATTTTTCTGTATGAACTTACACTCATTATTCTAACACTTCATCCCCCCACCGGGCCCCGTGGGTCCCACAGGTGTCAGAGGCAGCGCACACGTTCCCTCCTCATCCTTCCCCCTCCAGGGAATCACAGTGGCAAGACGAAGAGTGCTGAATTTATTGCCATCTCTGTGTGATTTTTTTCTTCTTTTTTTTTTTACCTTTTTTTTCTGTTTCAGGAAGAAATTTTCCACTTGGAGCCGGGAAAAGTGGAATCTGGGAAGGGGAAGTGCTCCTACGACCCGAAGCTCAACAGCGTGTCAGCTTTGATTAGTGAGTATTGTTATGTGGGTCGGTCATGTGAGGACTCAGTTAATGTCCTTTCAAACATGACCTGTGGGATATTTTTGGTTTCATCCCCTGTTTTGTTATGACATTTCTCTGTCATATATTATTGTTATTTCAGTATAGAAATGCTAGTGTTCAAGTTTTCTTTATATTGTGGAGTTACTGTTTGGTGGTGTTCATTTTAAAGCTCTTCATTGCCTTTAGATGTTTCCAGACATCGAGGAATTTCAGTGTGAGGTTAATATTTACTAGAATGTATAACTAGGAAGGTGCCAATATGAAAATTGGGGCCAATATCAAGGACCAATATTGATTATTGCTATTATGTTTAATGACCAATATTGTATATTTCACTACCATTTTGACACGTTGTGGGGAAAAATGACCAGAAACATGGCAACAAATAAAAATAAATATTGCTCCATCATATCAGATTTGTTTTAATAATCATACTTGTATGATAAAACATAAACTTAAAGGTATGTTTTAGACCAGGGAATAACATTATAACATGACATAAAGCTCAAAAGCGTCTTTTCCATCAGACTGCCCCTTTAACAGTTTAGCAGGAGGAATGGAGTAAAACTACAACCTGATGGAGAGCTGTCCAATCAGACGCCATGCTGTGATTTAGTTGGAGTTGAATATTTATGCACTTTATGTTAACTAATTGCTACTTGTTTGTAAAAAAAAAAAAAATCTGTTGTCATATTGACATTAAAAGTTTTTTTGTAAAATGTTCTCAATAAAAAGGGTGAATACAATGGGGTGAATACTTTTAAGTAAAACAGTGACAGCTTTCAGCAACAAGTTGAGGAGGGACAGCACTACTACTCCTTTTTCATAAAATCTATTCATTTTATATAAGGAACAATATAACTTAACGATTTTGAAACTGTGACTGAGAGAGTCACATTTTTGTAGACTGAATTTTTGTTGGCTATATTTCAGACAATAGACCAAGTTTAAATATTTTTATTCTGCTTCCTTTAATGAACATTTAACCTAAATTGCAGTGTTTTTCAATAATAAGGTTCATTGTGGGTACAGTAATTGATCACTATGCGACGCCATAAGAAGCCACAGTCCTCCTCTGTCCTTTGGTACAAGGTCTCTGAACCAGTTGCCACCAGTGGATGGGGGGCTCTTCTTTCTGCAGGGTGTAAATCACTGGCATCCCTTTCCCACATTAGTGCAGTACCAGCTGACCAGTACGGTACCGGACCGTCGTCTAAGATGGATTAACCTCCCACTGCCATCAGTTAGCTCCATACAAGGGGCACCGTTGTTGGTGTTGATAAGGATTAAGAATCCTACGCCACAACAGAAGATTTACCATTGACCACCAACTGCTCAGCTCCCCGCTACATTAGACACGCTATCATCTGTGGACGTTTTAATGATGCATCATCAATCTCCCCACAGCGTCGCTCGGGACCATGACATTGTGTATAACGGGGGTAGAAAAGTATCTGGTTTCTCCTGCTGTCTGCGTACGCGGAGCCGTACACCTGCTTTCCACAACGGCGCCATCAGAGCAGATGGAGGAACCAACACATTCGGCTAAACAGGCTCAACAAACTTGCAGCCTGGATTTCTCAATCGGCTGCGTTTCTGTGTTTTTGCCAACTGTAAAATTTAAAGTTCATTGCAAAAGTACAGACTTTTTTTTTCTTGTTTACATTTCTCTTCCAACTCCTTTCAGAGGATTTAACTTTAAGTTGTATAGTCCAGCTTTAATGAAAAAGATGGACTTTCCTGAACACAGACTCCGCTTCACACCCAGATATTTTGCTGCACAGTGTAGAGATGTGCGCTTTATCAGAGTGTTAACCTGAACTGGGCCGGTCCGTTTTCTCTCCTTGTCAGATGGAGAGCTGTACGCCGGCGTCTACGTCGACTTCATGGGAACGGACTCGGCCGTTTTCCGTACTTTGGGGACCAAAACTGCAATGCGAACAGACCAGTACAACTCCAGATGGTTGAATGGTAACGATCCTCTTTCATTATGTTTTCCTCCGTGACTTCTTAATATACGACACAAACAAGATTACAAATGTGCCGTATGGTTAAAGTCTATTGTGGCGGTTGCGTGTGTTTCGAATCAACCAGCAGCGAGATTTTGAACAGATGTGTTCCCTCCTGTTTTCTTTTCCTTTCATGACGTAGATCCCACCTTCGTTCATGTGCACCTCATCCCAGACAGCGCAGAGAGGAACGACGACAAGCTGTATTTCTTCTTCAGGGAGAAATCCTCCGACATGGGTCAGAGTCCTGTGACCCAGTCCCGCATTGGACGCATTTGCCTGGTGTGTACACACACACACACACACACCCAGCATGGAGTGGTTCCAGTTAGCTTAATGAAAAGAAAACCTGCAGCGTTTAAACGAAGAGCCTGCGCTCTCCTGAGGCGAGTCGCCCGCTGTGTTTGAACAGCTACAGGGTTTGGCTAACGCTAACGTGCTGGAATCCACATGTGTCTTTAACCTTCCTGTCTACAATGCATCCTTCTGTTTGTGAGACTGCTCTCTGCCCTATGACCTCGTGGTCTCCCTGGCCTCTTCTCTCTGGTAGTTCTGATATTTCTAGGTGATTTTTGTCTGGGGGGTGGAAACGCCGGAAAACTGCTTTATTTCAATTAAACTGAACTTCCTGCATAGACGCTGGAAACTGAAAGCAAACTGAGGCAGAAAAATAAATCACAACAGAAAGCTGGTCAAGCATCAGCGCAGAAAAACTAAATCTTACCAAGTGTTTTTGGTCTAGTTTCTAGTGCAAATATTTTTGTACATTTGAAAAAAGACAAGAAAGAAACTTTTCAGCAAGAAATAGGAGCTTTATAAAGTCAGTAACATCTTGTTCTGTTGGCAGGTTATTTAACTTAAAACAAGACTTTTTTTTTCCTATTGTAAGTGAAATCATCTTTTTTCATTAGTATTGAGGAATCACTGACTTAAATCAAGCTCCTATATCTTGCCTAAAAGTTACTTATGAGTTAGTTTTGTCTTATTTCAAGTGTACTTGGATATTTGCAGGAGAAACTAGACTAAAAATACTTGGTACGATTTGGTGGCTTTGCAGTAATCTTGGGGAACTGATTGTGTTTTTACGGCTTATTTTAAGTGTGTGTGTGTTTCCACCTCCATGAGGTTTATATTGCTGCGTGATCATAACGATGGGGATATGTACTTGTCGTCTCAGCTGTCTGTTGTGTTTGTTTAAAAGGAAGGGTGTGGGGGTCGGGCAGTGACCCGAACCACAACCGCCCCCACCCTCCCCCTCCTCCCAGCAGACACTACGCCAGCGCCCTCCAGAGGCCCGGCCATGTCGCTGCTCGTTCGCCTCATGTCTGGATGCTCTTGTCGTTATTTTTTACACTGATCTAATCGGGAGCATAAATGCAGTGAATATTGTTGAAACACTTTCACTTCCTACACCGTAGATGGTTGGAAAAAAATGTGAACGACAGATATAGCTGAACTCGTCCTCACCAGGATGAAATCTGTCTTCACTCGGTAACAGCTGGAGGAGTAATAAAGGAGGAGATAATTGTTTTTGACCCAGTCATTGACCCCTTTCTACCTTCCAGACCTTACAACTAGTTCCCTGTGTGTGTGCTGTTTGCGTGTGTGTGTGGGGGGGGGTGTGTGTGGTGTGTGTGGTGTGTGTTTTGGTGTGTGTGTGTGAGAGCTCCTGAACAGTGGTTTTTTCTATGCGAGAGTCAGAGGGATGTAGCTGATGGAGAAACTGTGTTTTGTGCTCGCCCCCTCCCTCTCTCTCTTGTAACAGAACGACGATGGAGGTCACTGCTGTCTGGTCAACAAGTGGAGCACCTTCCTGAAGGCCAGGCTCATCTGCTCGGTGCCCGGGACCGACGGCATGGAAACGCACTTTGACGAGCTCCGTGAGTGTATACGCATTTCCATCTGCAAAGTAACATCCTTAATATTTTAGATGTGATCACACATGAAAGAACTGAAAAAACAAACTTTTTTTTCCATTTTGAGAAGAAACAGAGGAGCTGCATCACCCCTCAAAGTTCAAACACACATACTGTACACCCCCATGTGAAGCTCAAGTCACTCCTACAGAACCAACAAGTTAACCTGGGAATAATACGTGGGGTTTTGGTACCCCGAACTAATCAAAAAGAATAAAAATCACCTTGCCAGGATTGTTTGTGTAACTCGTTGGAAGAATGCACACTGGTTCTATGCCTGTCTAGAGTCATAAAAACACCATCGTGGTTTTATAGGTCGGGTCTTGATGGTCCATGAACTTTATAAAGTGTAAAATATTCATGTGTGGAGTCAGTTGACATAAATGACCAAGTGCTGAAAAGGTCCTGGCTCTTCCTTTTCCAAGCGAGGTTTCTGCCTCTGCTGGTTAGTTCAGTGTTGACTCAGACACGGCAGTGCGGAGAGATGGATGGTGATCACTGTTGAGCACCCGTGATTAATTGTAGGATATTGTAGTTAAAGGCCATAAATGTGGAGCAAAGCGGGGCGGTGAAGGAACAAGGACAGACATGTCCATGCGTGTGTGTCAGATTTCAGAGCCGCCGTTCCTGCCAAGGACTCGGAGAAGGAAAGGTAGAGAGGAAATGATGGCGTTTTGTGTTTACTGTCTGGTTTGAGTGTTTTTTTAATGTTGGTTCTGGAAATTTGTGGTTGTGGAGGAAAAATCTGTCTCATGTGATGCACAAAGACAAACAGGCCGTTTATAGTTTATAGCAAAAGTATTGCATAACTTTTACACGTAGTATCACTTTACATCCACAACCTTGAATGTATTCAACTTTGAGTTTTGGTGCTGGACTAACATGAGCTGATGTATAAATACAGACTGGAATGGAAATCTGGACCGAAATACGATTGAAGATCAGTTGCAAGACTTGAATATTAAAACCGAATGAACCTGAAATATTTAGGAAAGAAAAATATCTATCTTTTTGTCTGTCAGGTTTTTTTTAATGATATTACTTGCCACTTTTTCATTATTGCAGTAAATACCACAAAGTATAGAAAATGATTTTCAGTCTATCTCACCCCTCCCTAATCTAGATCTACGGCTTGAAGATTTGAAGCCAGTATTGCCAAAATATCTTCTTTGTTTTCTATATCCTAAAAAGAAAAACATCATGGATGTTGGTGGCTGTAATGTTCAAAGATATTAATATTTTTGCTGGGAATATCACAGTGAAGTGACAACACCTACCTTGCATGGCACAGATGCAGAGCAGTTGCTGTTGTTTGAGTCGGATTTGGGAGGAATCGCAAGCTTCCACTGATTCTGAGAGTCCTTGTGTAATGTCCTGTGCCTAAGGAAAGCCAGCGACCTGGAATTCTCCTTTATTTTTATATATGATATAAAATTTACCTTTTCAGAAGAAGCATGTTATGTAGTGACATCTGAGATTTTTTATTTCAGGGATATGCTGAGAAACAAATTGGTCGAACAGAAAAGAGTAATCAAAACCCAAAGGCTGATCAAATTTTAAAGGGGCAGTATCGTGAGTTTTCCAGGCACAGAGTGTCATTTTATAGCACAATCACTTAACTATGTTAACTTTAGTTGCTATAAAAATTCCACATGCATTTCAAAGATGACTTAAAGGAAATTTGGCTTTGTAATTTAACACCTTAAAATTGTCCCTTTGTCTCTTTAAGAGGCTCCACCTACAGGAAGTCATCACAACATGGCTCCTCTATTTAACAATGTTTTTATCAGTGCTTCACTGAGAAGTAGCTCCTATAATGAGCTCAGCAGACGTGCAGTTCCACCAGGTGTTTGCTGATTGTTTGCTGGCTAGTCTGAAGGAGCTGAGTGGAGGCATCATAATTTGCAAAGCTGAATGTTTGCCGTGGGAGATTGAAGGATTTCTCAAACATGCATGATGGAATCAAGACAACATCCAGGTATTGAATAACATGATATAAAGCTCAAAAAAGTCAACTTTACAAAACGCTGCCTCCTCCAGTAAAGCTTTAATGCTTCAGAAATACAGGAAAGCGACGTATGAAATGGGAATCGCTGTTAAAGCTGTTATTAATATGCTCCAGAGAGAACACATGTCATGTATGTCGTGACGAGGATGAAGTGTTGCGTGATGCCCGTGGCAGCTCATTGGTCTGCGGCCATCCTAACCCATGACCGTTCTGCTGCTGAGTTTTTTTGTTGGGTTTTTTTGGGGGGCAGCTGCGGGAGAAATTGAATGGGTGGGAAGACGTTTCTGAGCGGCGCGGTTTTTCTCCAGAGAGGAGCTGTGGGCTGCAGACGGTCCCCGGAGGACGGCCATGCTACTGGACCAGAACCCAGCAGTTGACAGTCAGAGACAATCCTCACACCACAGCATCTACACAGGAAGCTGACAGCTAATTCCTCATGCTGCTCTACATGCGACAGCGAGCGCATAAATCTGGATTAGAATACGTATTCTTTGGTTTCCTCGCTTTTGGAGTGCTAACGCTGTATTTTTAGCCTGACTTGTTTTGTTTTTTTTTACCACAGGTTTTTTTTTTCCAACTAGGTTATAGCAGCTCTTGTTGACGGCCTTTGTCCTGTCGCAGGCAGTGAGCACGGCTGTCTCCTGGGAGCAGTATTTAGGTCAGGTTCTGAAACAGCAGGAAGACTTATCACCTGTACTTGGCATCAAACAAAGAATGAGCTAAATCAGGCAGTACCGGCATCAGAGCTCTGCAGGACAACTAGTGGGAATGTTTGGGATTCAGGGACCTGAAGACCTGGCTTCAGTCGTTAGGATGCTGCTGGCCTTTCAGATGAGAGACTCAGAATCTCCTAAAGTTTTTTAATACCCTTTGAAATGCCTCTTATTTTATATCAATACAGCCACAACTTTTAAGTTGAGTTTATTTGTATAGTATATTTTATCAACAAGGCACTTCAAAGTGTTTTTACACCACAAAAACATCAAATAATCACCAATCATGAAATAAGCTATAAACATTACTGATTTTGTGCAGATTATCAAGCAAATGTACATCAAATATGTTGTTATTATTATAATCAATTATAAATCAAAGACAACTGGTTTCAGCCTTGATTTAAAGGAACTAAGGGTTTCGGTTGCTTTTCAGTTTTCTGGAAGTTTGTTCCAGATCTGTGGTGCATAGGAGAAGCAGCATTCAGCTTCTGCATTAAAGATCCGTTGCTACAGCAACGGATCTTTAATGCATCTTTGTGCTAAGCTTCACACGTTCACACTGTTGAGCTTCATACTGGGAATCAAAACTACAAACCAGGGATTCTGCAGGTTTCAGCAACTCAAATTTAAAACTTTTGTTCTAAGATTTTTCCAAGAACATGACAAATGAAATTTAAGAGCTGTAGCGTGACAGAAATGTGCAAAAGAAAATCACATTTTCTACACTAGTGTTGTCACAGGATGCACCTGGGACATTTTGGTGTTATTATTTTCCAATATTCTGATTATCCAAAAAGAAAGATGGATCTGTGAATATTCTCCCAGCTGAACAAAGGGACTGCCGTATAGCTGGACATGTTTACTAGCCTTTCTTTTTGTGAAGTAAAATCTTTCTTTATCAACGCATTAATGCTCTGTTCCTCCTTATAGGAGATGTTTACATCCAGCCAACTCAGGACACAAAGAACCCCGTCATCTACGGCGTCTTCACCGTCTCCGGGTTTGTTCCCTTCACTGGAAATGAAACCTACCGTGTTTCCATCACCTGTGAGGCGAATTTACCTGCTCTTACGTTTTCACCGCAGGTCCGTGTTCAAAGGCTCGGCCGTTTGCGTTTACTCCATGGCCGACATCCGCATGGTCTTCAATGGGCCCTTCGCCCACAAAGAGGGTCCCAATTACCAGTGGGTGGCGTACACGGGGAAGATCCCCTACCCTCGCCCCGGCACTGTAAGCCCCTCCTCTTAAAGCAGCTTAAAGCAGCTGACCAGGCATCAGCATATTCAAAATGAAGTTATAATTCTTAGGCTTCATTTTGAGCAGCAATTCTTGTAGGGGAAGAACTTTAAAAAAAAAAAAAAGAAAAGTTGTGCTCCAGC
Organism: Poecilia picta; assembly: GCA_033032245.1. NCBI lineage: Eukaryota > Metazoa > Chordata > Actinopteri > Cyprinodontiformes > Poeciliidae > Poecilia > Poecilia picta. The sequence goes on along the minus strand of CM065357.1, from coordinate 5,953,542 downwards.
TCAGGTGATTGTTGTTTTTCTCCCCCAGTGCCCTGGAGGGACATTTACACCCAGCATGAAGTCCACAAAGGATTACCCAGATGAAGTGATCAACTTCATGAGGAATCATCCTGCCATGCACAACGCAGTCTACCCAGTGCACAAGCGCCCCCTGGTGGTTCGAACCAACGTGGACTATGAGTTCACCACCATCTCAGTGGACCAGGTGACGGCTGCAGACGGCAACTATGAAGTGCTCTTCTTAGGAACCGGTGGGTTGTTTTTTGTTTTTTTTTTTTAACTTAAGATGTGATTTGATTGGCTCAGAACATGATTAAATTACATAGTGACAGAAAAACTCCATCATGTTCTCCATTTATTGTTTATTTACATATTATTTATCACTTTGATTAACATGCATTTCATTGTGTATTTGTATCTGTTACTTACCAAAAACTAAACTATTTAACAACAGGAATAAAACAAAAAAGTGTCCGATTTATTAAGATGTTTTTTGCTTCTGATCATCTTTCTGTTACATTTGAGCAAGAAAGTGGTCCTTGTGAGTAAAAGGTAAAAAGCCAAAGGTTGGTTCATGCTATATAAAGGAAAATGTGATTCGATGGAATATTTTCTGGAAACAGCGTTCCTCACTGCTACAGTTTAGTTTATAGCTGATGAAGGTGAACCCTTTGAGCCGAGTCGACACACTGAGTGACACTGTGGAGAACAGGATGCTCCCCCCCCCCTGAGGAAATTAACCCCATGTAAATGAGGGGCTCTCATCTCCACGGCAATCCGTTATCTTTCAGACAAAAGCATTCTTCCCTTTTTGTGCTCGAGTGGAAATTTAACCAATCAAAGGGTTTTTCTCACCTCTCTGCTCACATGGAGTAAACAAGAAGGTTTATACCTGGAGGGCAGAGGAGGATGAGCAGCGGGAGGGAGAAGAACAGTGTGGGAGGAAGGAGGGTCAGAGTTAGCGTAGTCATCACCCTGATCTGACCTGCTGCTGGGAGGCTGATCATCGGTTCGCCGGCGGCTGCCACCGCGCAGCCTGCTGCCCTCACATTCTGCGCATGGCGCCTCCGGACTCCTTTGTGCCGCCGAGCACCACCGGGATTAGGAAGAATGTGTGTCGGGGTTCAGAGGACATCATAAATCTCAGGTATCAAACTCGCTGGAATTCTTCACAGAAAACAAACAGAGCAGGGAAAGACGCCCAAACAGGCACATTAAGATGAGGACGCAGTCGGCAAGAAGAGAACATCACGTCATTGGAAAAAATAAATGGTTAACCTGGTGAGAGTTATGTGTACAGTGTGTTGATGCTGGGATTATCCTCACTTAAACACACCTCTGAGGGGCTGCAGAGAGACGGGCGGTGGGGGGTTTGTGGGGCGGTGGAGGGTGGGGGGGGGCGCGCCGCGTGGCTGATGGGTGTGTCTTGTGCTCCCCAGACAAGGGGACAGTTCAGAAAGTCATCGTCCTGCCCAGGGACGACCTGCAGACCGAGGAGCTGGTTCTGGAGGAGGTTGAAGTTTTTAAGGTGAACCCTCTGCTCGCTGCATCACACTTTCACTTGTTGCTTGTTCTCAAAGAGAAAAGCTAACAGAGTCTCCTTGCTGTTTTGCTTCTATGTCAAGGTTCCCACTCCTATAACGACGATGAAGATTTCATCCAAAAGGGTAAGCGAGCGCAAACACAGGTTTGCTTCTGGTTTTCTAAAGTGAGCTGGAAATAATGACTGACAAACTCGGTTTGCTACACATGATAACAGTCAGTAGACACAGAGTTGGGGTTAAGTGCAACCTGCCAGGTGGATCTACTTCAAACCCCCGATCATAAAACAGATTATGCCTGCAATAATCTTCAAAATAATTTACCCCTTCTTCTACACTCTGTGTGGTCAGTGGTCAGGTCTTAGTGCCGTCCTCTTTTCCGTCCACAGCAACAGCTGTACGTGTCCTCTGCGGTCGGCCTGACCCAGCTGGCCCTCCACCGGTGTGACGTGTACGGCGAGGCGTGTGCCGACTGCTGCCTGGCTAGAGATCCGTACTGCGCCTGGGACGGCAAGTCCTGCTCCCGGTACTCGGCCTCACAGAAGAGGTAAGCACCAGCCACGCGGTCAGCGAGCTCACTAACCAAATAACTAGATCAGTTGGTTCAGCAACACTGACATCGACCTGCCTGTATGGCTGACTGGCTGTTTGGTGACGGGTCCATTTGTGATGGTATGTGGGAAAACTTAGCTTAACAAGACTAATATGTATATATATGTTTAAGAAATGTAAAGTCAGATGCCGTAAAGGTAGAGATTTATTGTTATCTGTTTGTATTTTCCTCTTCATTTGGTTTTCATGTGTTACTGAATGGCTGTGAATGGCTTGCAGTTGCTTTATGATGTTTTTCTCTCCTTATTTGGCAATACTGGTCTGACCCATTTAGACGTAGCCGGAGGCAGGACGTCCGCTACGGGAACCCCATCCGACAGTGCAGAGGCTTCAACTCCAATCGGTAAACAGACCCCTGTTGTCTCACTGTCCAGATGTAGGGATTGCACCACGGCAGGTCAATGGTTACCGGAGAGAAGCAAAGGAAACCATTAGAAAAGCCGTAAATATGAGTTTGCTGTCTCCACTCTGCAGCCAATAAGAACACGCTGGAGATGGTGCAGTACGGGGTGGAGGGCAGCAGCACCTTCCTGGAGTGCCAGGCCCGATCTCCACATGCCGTCATTAAATGGCACCTGCAGAGAGACAACAGTGACCGCAGGAAAGAGGTTGGTCTCCCACACACACACACACACACACACACACACACACACAGACACGAGTCTTCTCTTGAACTTTGTCATGTTTTGTGTACCGTTTGTTAGGCCTTTCATAATAAGGTTTATTTTTGCAATAAACTATAATATTGCTGTTTTCAGACCATTTAAGTATTATAATGGTATTAATGGAAGTACAGCCTCTCAAAGATTGAGAAAAAAATATTTCTATTTTCTAATATTCAACAGTGGAACTGGAAGAAAGTTTAAATATCCAAAGTAAATAAAGAAAACAGAAACAAAAGAAAATGGATGCTGAAGTTTCTGTAAACAAAATTGTTCTTCCTTGAAGGAGGGAGTTTAGACCAAAACACCAGACTGAAGACTTTTATCTTCTAGAAAGAGAGAGAGACACGAGGAAAACAATCATGCAAATGAAAATTATGGAGCTCGTTTTAATTTATCATGTGATAAATTGATTTATCTCTTATTGTGACTGTTTGCTAAGAGACAAAAACCTGATAGAGGCTCAGAAAGACTGAGGATTGTAGTGAATTTCAGTCTCTAGGAGCACAAAGCACAAAAATGTCATTTCAAAAAATGTACTCTTATTAAACGTTTTTGCCACTTTTTAGATTTTTATTCAAAGAGCAATAAAATACATTGAAGTTTGCACAAAATGTGACGAAAACATTCTGTGAAACATCTTTGCCAGGTGCTGAAAATGTCCCATTGCATGTGGTTCCACTGCCCTGCCACCTTTTTACTTTAGAAAGCGTAAATCAAATTCGTCCCTTTGCTTCCATATGTGGATTATAAATGAGTGTTTCCTCTGGGCGTTCACACATGTCATAGATTTATTCACTATGTGACACGTTTGGAAAAAAACCCAAGAATAACGTGTTGTTGATTATCGGTTAACTCACTGCAGTGTTTTTTGTTCTGATTAGCTATCGCTATGACGACTTGTCCTCAGGAAGGACAGACCATAACGGTTAGCTGTGAAAATGCTTTAATAAACAACCCTGAGGCAGCAGCTTTTATTGTGAGACCGTCTGTGAACAAATGCTTCTCTTTTATCGACTCTCCTGTTGGATGTAGTTTGTTGCACAGAAACAAAATGCAGGTTTTCTGGGTGTAGGTGGAAAACGGTTGTAAGCTGAGTGTATTTAAGAGATGACATCAGTATAACTGTTGTGTTTTTTCTTGTATCTTTGATGTGAAATTCTCAGCGGTTATCTGTGGGTCAGCAGAACCTTTAAATGAAGCTGTTGGTTCATCAAACTGCAGGAGACAGACAGTGATCATAATTCATCTGGTTTCCATTTTGGGCATCATAGGTGTTAGTTGAATCCAAATCCTCCCACACTTTTCAGATTTTTTTGTTAATACTTTGAAAATCCTGCTGTTTTTGTCTTTTTCTTCTTGGTGTTTATCAAACAAACTCCCGCTAAACGTTCTGACCCTCGTGGTTTGACCTCTCGCTGTCCTCCTCCCTGCGTAGATGCGCTCCGACGGCCGGATTCTGAAGACCGAGCAGGGCCTGCTGCTGCGCTCGCTGCAGCCGTCGGACTCCGGCATGTACCAGTGCACCGCCACCGAGAAGAACTTCAAGCACACGCTGGTCAAGCTGCAGCTGGTCGTGCTGTCGGGCCGCGCCGTCAACAACGCGCTGGTGGACGGCGGTGGCGGCGGGGGACTGGTGCCGTCGTCCCTTCACTCGGCCGGCAGCCCAGTGGAGCCCCAGCGCGGGCCAGTACAAGGACCTGCTGACCATTCTGAGCCAGCCCGAGATGAGCCTGATCAACCAGTACTGCCAGGACTACTGGCAGTTCGGAGACCCGCTGCTGGGAGCACTCAAGGCGAAAGACCTGAAGGAGCTGAAGGAGCAGAAGAAACCCCGCAACCGTCGGCATCACAGGGAGCGACACGAGGAGGAGGAGGAGGAGGAGGAGCAGCAGGGAGTAGAGACATGAGGAAGCTGACTGTGTGTTTGAAACACAACCCTCCCCCCCCCCCCCCACCTACCCTCCCCCCACCCCCGAGAAAACTGGGAAAGACTCGATGAGATGAGAGTAGCAGCTTCGAAGAAAAGGATAAAAAAATCTGCAAACTGAATGAAAACGGCTTCCAAACGAAACCCCAGACACACACACACACACCACACACACACACCACACACACCTCCCTCAAGCAGTAACATATATGATACACAGTATTTATTGTAGGTTGTAAATAGTACCATTCTGTGGATTTCTTTGTACTTACAGTAAAAAAGAAAAGAAGACGAGCTCTGTGTGTGTATAGGTACCACTTTGGGGGCGGGAGAATATTGTTATTGTCGTTGATTTCGATGTTGCTGTTACTGTCGGTAGGAAAATCCCCATTGGTCAGCACCGTGTGAACTTTGACAGCCTGAGGAACCTGTTGTTGGAGCGCAAGCTGTCCGGACTCAGAGCGGACTGCGACGAGGAGCTGCTGAGAACAAGGTGACAGGAGAATATTTCTTTTTTTTTTTTTTACTATTATTGTTATTATTATTATTATTATTATTATTATTTGTGGACACTCCAGAAGAGCCTGTGCTGCAGCCTCCCTGTGGCTGCATGCAGAGAGAGAGACTTCATGTTGGAAGAGGGACCACTGGACCTTGGTCCTAGTTATCTGTGGGGGTCAGAGGTCGGGGGGCCACACTGCTTTTCTCAGTGGGAATCTTTGTGTTTCTTTTCTGTCATGTCTGTGTAGATCAGAGGGACTGATTGTAAAAACGATGTGGACCGTCGCTGCGTCCCGCGCCAGATACTAACCGGGATCCAAGAGATTTATTTAAAAACAAAAATAAATAAATAAATAAAACGTTTACTGTCAAAAAGTATGAGATTACTTCCACTGTGCGGTGCCTGGCCCAAGTGTTCACACAGGAGAGAATTATTTCACATTACATCACAACTAAAGGCTTGAATGTATTTTATTGGGATTCGGTGTAGCAGTGCATAATTATAGAGTTGATGGAAAAGATGCATGATTTCTAAACTCTTATGAATAAAAACGTGTGGAGTCCATCTGTATCCATCCTATTATTGAAAACAGACAATTATTTAATGCTATAAAATAAATCTGCCGATGGAACAAGAACCTTTTCATCAAATTATTATTTTGTTAAAACAATCTCCTATAGCTTGCTGAAAATTTAATTGTGAATTAGTTTTGTCTTATTTCAAATGTATTAAGATATTTACACTAGAGACTAAACCAAAAACACTTTTTTGTAGTGAACCACCTTTTTTAACTGGTTTTGGGGAGAACATTGAGTATCAACTTATGGAAAGTTTCTTTGTTAAATACTTAAAACTGAGATACATCTATGAACAACAATTTTTGAGTCTAAGAGCTTCACATCATAAAAACATTTTTTATTTTTAATTAACCTGGATTTAACCAGGTAATTTGATTAAGAACAAATTCTTAACTTCAAAAATACGTTTAAAAAACAAACTACGTTTAAAAAACATACACCAGAATACCATGCATGCAAAAACAAAATATCAAAAAATCATCCATCCATTTTCCTACACCCTTGTCCCTTAATGGGGTCGGGAGATGCTGGTGTCTATCTCCAGCTGGCGTTCCGGGTGAGGGGCGGGGTCACCCTGGACAGGTCGCCAGTCTGTCGCAGGGCAACACAGAGACACACACAGGACAAACAACCATGCACACACACACTCACACCTAGGGGCAATTTAGACAGACCAATTAACCTGACAGTCATGTTTTTGGACTGTGGGAGGAAGCCGGAGTACCTGGAGAAAACCCACCATGCACAGGGAGAACATGCAAACTCCATGCAGAAAGGCCGGGCCGGGAATTGAACCCAGAACCTTCTTGCTGCAAGGCAACAGCTCTACCAACTGCGCCACTGTGCAGCCTTATCAAAAAATCAGAGAAAGAAAATTTTAAAAAACATATTCATACTGACTAAATGTACTATAATACACAAGTCAACAGTTTTCAAAAGCAATTATATTGAAAATTATTGTTTTTACTGAGTTGATAAAGGTTGATATTGAAGTTAGTTTATTGAGCTTTAGTGGCTTTTGCAAGTTGTTGCAGCAAAATGAAATAAAGTTTTGCCCAATTATGAAATGCATAATAAACATTGCATTTTGTCAAATCTTATAAAAATCAAGCAATATATTGGTCAATGTCCCAGTTAACTCTAAGCAGGCGGTTCTAAAGCTTTGGTTTAAAAGGACCTCAGTGTTTTGCAGTTTTCTAGAAGCTTGTTCCAGATTTGTGGAGAATAGAAGCTGAATGCTGTTTCGTAGACTAGAACCAGAAGACCCGAGTGGTCTGTAAGGTTGGTACAATAACGACTGATCTTTACTTTAGTCCATTTAACCGTTTAGTTTAGGTTAAGGTTGATGTTTTGCTGAAAAGTGATCCCGTCACTTCACTTTCCATCTATTCTGAAGACATTTTCTGGTGCTAAAAACGTTTAGGAAGCATACTTTTCCTTCCACATCAGTGATGCACTGCTTTGATGCCGACTGCCGAGTAAAATACCAATAAAATACATAAACGTTTGTAGCTACATGGTGACAAAATGTGCAAAAATTCAAGCTTTTTGAACACTTTTGCGAGGAACGGTACCCAAGCTGCTGCTCTACGTTCAGACACACCAGCTGTCTAAATCGGTAGCCATGACATCACTTTCTTCAAACGCAGACCTCCTTTGGATGGATTTTGAGGAGTACAAGCTATAAGGATTTGCACACAAGGGCATTATTTAGTTTGATTTTTCAAGGGACATTGGCAGGGGCCAAAGAAATAACAAAAAACAAACAAGCACAAGGTTGGCAAGATAAGGTGGAAGAACAAAAACCGACTCGCAGTGAAAGTTGTTCCAGTCAGGCAGCAAATGTTTGCAGTCAGCAGTTCTGAGCACAAAATAGATTTTTTTTTTCTTCCCTAAATTCATTTCTTGAAACTTTTCATGTGTGGAAAAAAAACCCCAATATACACAACAGAGCTTTGTTAAAAAAAAAAAAAAGAAAAAGAAAAAAGAAAATATTGTGACACCAAACAAAATACCCGGAAGCTGGCTTTCATTGTGTGCATGAACCTGTGTTTGTACTGTAATTCCAGTAAGGCAGCGGCGGTCGGGCTTCCTGTCTGTTTCTCTTCTCGGTGGTGTTCAGCGCGGCGGTTCTCAACAGCCGGGGGGAAGAAATGCTTTAAAATGTTTCCGGTGTAAAGCATGGTACAACTTTTCACTGACATCAATTCCAGTAAAATTATTTGGTAAATGATTTTATGATTAAACAATGAAATTATTGTTGTGAATTTACACTCTTGTGGGCATGGGTCTGTTTTAAACACCACAGTCTGAAAACATGTTACCAGATGAAAGCTTCTGGTAATTCAGAAGACACTGGTTTTCTCCTGTCACCTGTTGGCACAACAAGCTAGCAGCTAGCTCTGTATGCTTTCCAAACACTACCAATGAAAAAAGACAGTCAGCTGCGTAATTATTTTTGATACAAAAGCAAAGACATAATTATGAACAACCCAATCCATCATCCTTTTGTTTAGTTTTTTCCTCAGAGAAGGTTTGAATTATTATTTTTTTTGTAGGAATGCACCAATTGCAGTTTTTTTGGACGATCACAAATTTTTAAAAAGCCTGACCTGCTGATTAAGATTTTGGGCGACATCATAGAGGAGAACTTTAGATAAGATCGGTTTGGTATGAAAGAGATTGCCGATTGGAATCGGGGCCGATTGATCTTTTTTGGAATTAGGAAACTGCATCAGACAGATTTCATATCGGAACCGATTTTCAAAAAGCAAAAGAAAAAAAAAAGTATTGATTTTGAAGCAACTCAAACCAAAAATATTCACACAATACTACATTAGTGGATATTAAATATCTCCACTTTCACAGGAGGTTCAGTTTGCCTCCTGTCCATGCTACGCTACTGATACAGCTAGCAGCATAGCTCAGAATCACACACATTGTTGTGAAATGACCAGAACATTTTCTGTTTGACAACAGGCAAGATTATTGTTACTGATACAGCGCTGCAGAACCTCTCTTCAAAAACTTTAATCTGTGTCTTTAAGCTTATCCTGTTTTGAAACAAACGGTTGCAAAAAACTAAGAGTTAGCATGTCTGTTGGTAAAATAAACAGTCTAACACAGGTGAGCTATCAGAAGCTCCATCAGCTCAAGACACCAGTGTTGCTTTATAAAGAGCAGAACAGAGAACAACTTTTCAGCTAAAAGTATTTCACGGTTACAATATTTATGTGATATAGTTTAACATTTTCTTTAGAATTCCCATTTTGACACCATATTACTGTGAAATTATGTTTTTACATGATTCTATTGTCTCAATCGTACCGGCCCATGCCTGCACTTTAGAGAACCATGCTGCCGAAAAGTTGCTTTAGCCGATCTACCAGAAGTAAAATTCTTGTCATTTGTATCTGCAAGATTATTCTACAGAAAAGAAAAATGAGTTAGAAGAAGCTAAACATAGATATTTGAGACAGGAAAAGTTTTGAAAGAGTCTTTCCAGGCTTGTTTACAGTCGGAGTGGAAGTCGCTGTGGATCCATCGCTGATTCCGTCTACGATGTTTGTATCTGCTTTCACTGTGGTATTTGTCTTCATCACCAGAATCGAATAAAATCCTAAAAGTCCAACTGAAACCAGAGTCCTAAGATTAAATTTTTATCATCAAAAAGCACAACAGATGTAAAATTCCTTTTTTATATATATATTTTTTGTTGTTTTTATGTCTGTGTTTTTGATTGTTGTTTTTTTATGTCACACTTTCTGATAAGAGAACACAACATGCACATAGATGATATTCTGATTTGTGTAGATCTTCCTTTTCCATTGTTGTTGCGGACTAATAAATTAAAGTTCTATATTTTATAAGAATGGTATGCTCCAACTTGTTCATTGTGAATTGCTTGATGCTGAATGTTTTATTTTTTTCCATGTTCTGCCCGGAAACCTCTTGATCCTTGGAATAAAGTTGTACTTGTCAAAATGATGATGTATGCACATTTGTGTAAAATAAAAACACTGCATTTGCAGGTTGCAATGAAACTTCTATAATGAGTGTCTGGTAAAATAACACGGAGGAAGTGACCTGAATGGTACAGCGTAGCTCCGTTGTATCACTGTTGCCTTCAGTTGTTATAAAAATGCTGTATACATATCGTAAATTTTTCTTTTCATCAATGGTGGATAAACCTCCTGATTTTACGCCTTGAAACTGGGCCTCTTTCTCTTCCTGAAACTCAGAAGTCATCACAACATTGCTCCTCTATTAGCCCTTTAACAATGTTTTTACTGAGAAGTAGCTCATATAATGAGCTCAGCAAATGTGCATCTCCACCAGGTGTTTGCTAATTGTTGCTGGCTAGTCTGAAGGAGTGGTGGGAGGGCTGCTCTGAGGTGGAAGCTCCAGCTCCGAGGAGGACAAGAATTTCTCAAACATGCATGAAAGAATCAAAGCAACACTCAATTTTACATAATACTGCTCATTCAAAATATATTTAAAGGTAATCCAAACTGCATCGTTTACACTCAGCTTCCTTCTTTCATAGGTTATTTTCATATCTTAAAAAAGTGAATACAACCAGATTTAAAACCACTTTAAATATTCTGCAAGTTTTTGTACATGTACAATATTTTTCGTTTAATACGCTTGTCATTTGTACATTTATGGTTCTACTTATTCTGCAGCCAGCTTTAATACATAGCGCCATCTGCCACAGGGTGTTGTATACCAATCATACTGTATATCAGTTTGCACTTTTCAAACTAACTTGAATAGAATATTTGTTGCAAGAGGTCAGTTATTTTTTTTAATTAAATATTTACTTTTGTTCAAATAAACATTGCAGCATACGAAGGCATTTTGAATCATTTTGTCTCGTAACTCTGAGAACAATTAGGATGTAGTAAAGTAAACAAACTAAATTATTAACAATGATTTGTTCAGTTCAGGTTTTCCTAGCATAAGGCAAGTGTTGCGGCCCGGATTGGATGGAGGCAACAAATAAAAGGGAGGACACGGCAACCAGACACATTTTTAGCCCTTCAGAGGCATTTATTTAAAAACTTGTCTAGGGGAAATAATGGGCACGTATGCTTCCTCAGCCTTGTACAGAACAAGCGATGGCTCCCACAACTTGTCAAGCACTGCGTCTGGTTCCGATCTCATCTGGGACTGGATCTTGGGTCTGCACTACTTGCCTCGGCCTCCGGGGGCTGAAGAATGGAACAGCGCTCCTTATATTCACCCAGGTGGCCACGTGATGAGAAGTGCCTCCACAATTGAGAACCTAAGGGATAGACAGCTACATAGCACACTCAGCAGGGGCCATCACAGCAAGTAAATGGCACCAATGATGCAAAGATACTTACTATTAGGCCTGTCCCACATGTTAAATTGAAACAAGCTCAATAATTTCCATGTTAATTTTTCACTTTTCTTTCTTTCTACCAAAAACTGGATGACAGAAGTCTTCAGTCTGGTGCTTTGGTCTCAACTAAGCTCTTTTTTGAAGGAAAATTTTGTCCTTCAAAAAACGGCAAATTCGTTTTATTTATTTCTTTTGTGGTGTTCATTTGTTTAAAATGGAAGACAAAATCTCTTTCCGTTTTAGTGTTAAACGTTCATTAGAATTTCAAGTTTATTGGTTTTTGAGAATGTGTTCTCAAAAACCATTTTACCATTATATTACTTGGAAATGGTCTCAATAATGATATTGTCATTTAACTGAATAACATCTGGGACAATTTATCGTTCAGCAAAATGTGTTGTCAGACCTACTTATTATTTTCTTTGTTGTTATATAAACTAAACCATAGTTAGTTTTCTTGTTGAAAACTAACTATGGTTAGTGTTAACTATGATGTGTTTCACCATCTGAACAATGGTTCAGATGGTGAAACACATTTTTATCTCTTCTCTTTTTTTTGGTTATATAATGACTCAAGTCACATAGAGGATGGAAAACATATGAGGGTATGCTTACAGCACTAGATGAAAACAGGTTGTCAATGGGTCAGAATTTTGAGTCTCTGCACCTCATAAAATTCCTAATGGTAGTGTTGACCCTCGGGCACTGACCAAACCATGAATGAGTCATGCTCTTCAACACAAATCTAGGCCAAAAGTAAAAAATGGCAGGCAAGAAAAAGACATCACTGGAGAAATAAGGCAGGCAGGGCGGAACCAAGATGGAAAGAACATGTATTTCAAAACTGTACAGGGTCAACACCTCTGTAACATAGGTTTTTATACACAATGGTCAGAACAAGCCTTCATGGGGCCGTAAGCAAAATTTAATTTTGGGGCCCTCTATTTATGCTAACAATGTGGATTGCTGGAATCAGCAGTTAGATAATTTAATCATTGGCACACCTGCTATAAACTTATTCTTATTGATACTCTGATACTCTGATATTTTTGCCAACAAAGGGTTAGAAATCAGCCTAAGTCCTCTTCTGCTCTGCAGTGAGAGGTTTGAGTGATGAACCAGCCAACCAGGACATGTCTGAAAGTTTACCTACCTTCGGTACCTACATGTCATATTTACCTCCGATACCTACCTGTCACACCAACCAGTCGTTACTAAATCTGGTACACACCTGTCGTGAATACCTCCGGTGACTACCTGTCATACCTACTATTGGTACCTTCCTGTCGTACCTACCTATGGTACTTACCTCCGGGACATACATCCTGTAAATTCCTCTGATACCCACCTGTCGTATCTACTTCCAGTACCTACCTGTCGTACCTACCTCTGGTACCTACCGGCTGTATCTACCTGTCGTACCTACCTCTGCTACCTACCTCAGATACCTACCTTTGGTACCTACCTCCCATACCTACCTGTGGTACCTACCTCCAGAACCTACCTCCTGTAAATACCTCCAGTACCTACCTGTGGTACCTACCTCCTGTAAATACCTCCGGTACCCACCTGTCGTACCTATCTGTCATACCTACCTCCGGCACCTACTTGTCATACCTACCACCGGTACCTACACCTCCTGTACCTACCAGTGGTACCTATCTCCAGGAACTACCTGTGGTACCTACCTCCGATACCTACATGTGGTACCTACCTCCGGTACCTATGTCCCATACCTGCCTTTGGTACCTACCTCCGGGACTTACTTCCGATACCTACCTCCTGTACTAACCTGTCGTACCGATCTCCGGTGACTACCTGTCGTACCTACCTGACATACCTACCTCCTGTACCTACCTCCGGTACCCACCTGTCGTACCTACTTCCGGTACCTACCTCCTGTACCTACCTCCGGTACCCACCTGTCATACCTACTTCCGGTACCTACCTCCTGTATCTATCTGTCGTACCTATCTCCGGTGACTTCTTGTCGTATCTACCTCCAGTACCCACATGTCGTATCTACATATTTGAAAGACAAATAGATACAGTAGATAGCAACTACTGTGATTGATTGGTCGAACTATCAATTGATGGACGGATCGATTTTTGCTATCCATTCATCCATCCCTCCTAGCTTGTAGCTATCTAGTTATCATAGATTGTCATATCATAGCTATCTGCCATGATAGTTATGATGAACATTAAACATCAAAGCTAGTTAGGATGCATATCTATCTGATAACACTATCAATCGAGCCGGTAGATCAATTAATATATCATGCAACCTGCTATGTTTTTGGACTGTGGGGGAAAGCTGGAGTACCTGGAGAAAACCCACATATGCACAGGGAGAACATGTGATCTCCTTGCAGAAAGATCCCAGGTTGGTTTTCGATCCTGGAACCTTTTTGCTTTAAGGCAACATTGCTAACTACTGTGCCACTGTGCAACCTGCGGCTTACCAAGATTACTTTGAAAAGTAGTTGCAGGTTTACCGTACTTTTTTAGCATGATGTAGATGTTGCATGTTTTAAGGGATACTGTGTTAGTCTGAAAAGCTTATTTACGACAGTTGTGATATAAAGTTCAAAAGACAAGATATAGGACAATCAAAAATAGAAAGAAACTTGTGTGTGTGCGCGTGTGTGTGTCTGTATGTGTTCTTAATGGGGGTTTTTTTATGTTCATTATTGTTACTTTGCACTATTAGCTCTATTTGGTGGGATGTCTTCTGTTCCTATTGAAGCCTGTATTTGGGTATAGGCCTGGGTTTGCATATGGACCTGAGTTTGGATATCGCCGTGGGTTTGGGTGATGGCCTGGGTTTGAATAGTGGCTTGGGTTTGGATAGAAACCTTGGTTTGCGTTAAACACTGGGTTTCCCTGGGGGCCTCTGTAAGGTGGAATTTTTTTGTTTCCATTCAAGCTTCCATTTTGGTGGTGGCCTTTCTGTTGCTGGGAGCCACTAATTGTATGAAATCGTGTGTTTGCATGGTGGCTTGTTACGATGGACTCCTGTAATTGTGTTGAGGCCTCTGATGGCATGGAGACCTCTAATGGGGAGGAGTTCCTTGATTTCGTGGAGACCTCTGATGGCGTGGAGACCTCTGATCGATTAGAGGAGTGTTTTCGAGAGGGAACTTTGTAATCGTCATCTTTTGAAGCAAGGTTAAGCTCTACAGTCAGATTTACAATGTAACTTTGCATAGATTTGATTTTTTTCTCCTGTTCCTTGCATTTGGTGTCAAGCTCAAGGTAATTCTTGAGCTCGTCCTCACATTTCAGTCTTAGTTGGCGTTCTTCTACTAAAGCTTCTTCCAGCATTGCATTGTTCAAGTCATGTTTTTCAGCTTGCTTCTTTAGGAAATTGAGCTCATTAAGAAGGTCCTCATAAATTGCTGCTTTGGGAATATCCTCTGGAACGGATCTTTCTTGCTCCTCCTCTTTCTGTTCACATTTGGCTTTTGTGTGACGTTCATTCTCTAAAGTTTCCTCCAGTTCCATGATCTTTTTCAGGTAGGCTGTGCATTCTACTTGAACTCTGATTCTTTGTTCTCTCTCCTCATCAAGATCAAAAGTTTTACGTTGGAGGTGCTTCTTAAGGTCATCCACCTGCTTTGTGAGACTGGTGATATGTTTGGTAGCCTGTTCAATGTACTTAGAATAGTGATTAAATGCCGAGATATTGTTGGGGTTTCTACTCCACTTGGGTTGTGGACCGTGGGGGGTTTCATATCTAGAAAAGGCCTGTGTCAACTCCCCGTTTGAGTAACCACACTGGAATTGCTGGTGTGAGTCGTATGAGCCTGGTGCCAGACTGGTTGAAGGAATAGGAAGAAAAACTGGAAATGGGTTGTCTGCTTGGTGGATTTGCACTGGGTTGACCAGCAATGGGTCAGCAAAGGAATTTGAATCCTGCTGGTCTTCTACTGAGAGAGAATTCTCTAATCCAGCAGAAGATATAACCTGTTGTGCTTCCCCTGAAGGGGAAATCTCTAATCTGTCAGATGTTACCTGTTGTGCTTCCCCTGAGGGGGTAATCTTTAATCCGGCAGAAGATGTCGCCTGTTGTGCTTCCCCTGATGGGGAAATCTCTAATCCGTAAGATGGAACCTTTTGTGCTTCCCCTGACGGGGAAATCTCTAATCCAGAAGAGGCAACCTGTTGTGCTTCCCCTGAGGGGGAAATCTTTAATCCAGCAGATGTTACCTGCTGTGCTTCACCTGATGGGGAAATCTCTAATCCAGCAGATGTAACCTGTTGTGCTTCCCCTGAAGGGGAAATCTTTAATCCGGCAGAAGACGTTACCTGCTGGGCTCCCTCTGAAGGGGAAATCTCAAATCTGGCAGAAGATGTTCCTGCATTACTATCCATGGGGAAAATAATGGCATCATAGTCAACTTGGATGTTAAGTTCGACCATGTCTTCCCATGAAAGTTTTGCCTCAAAAGCTTCCAAATCAGTCCTAATGTCCTGTTGCTGCATGTTCAATTCTTATCTGAGATCGACGTTTCTGCTGATTCTGTCAAAATTCAACGAACGAAAGAGTGATCTGTCTCAGAATGTGTGAACAGTTATGAAAGGTCTGTTTGACAAAGGTATTTTTTCAGACACCTATGATGTATTAGAAAGTGATGTCATCACCTGTGTTGTCAGTTTCTTTTGATGTTGAATGTTCCATTTCAATTCTGTGCAAACGGAACATCACACAACAAATGTTCAAAATACAGATTGTATTGCATTTTAAATTATTATTATTATTGTCTATGCCAATATATTTATTTGCTCAGTGGAAGTATTTATTGGAAGGACAATGTGGAAAAATAAGTTACAAAAACTTTAAGTTACACAGATTGGGACATGTTTTCCAGTCACAAGGTAATTCACAATACTCAATTATTCTGTGATAACATTGTGTAATATTTATAAAATACAGATCAATAAATTAAATATTTTTTTATTTGCAGTTATTTTTATCAATTATTTCTAGCATTGTATTAATTTTATTGTTCTATCAATTTCATCATAACTTTTTGTAATTTTTATCACTATATCACTAAGTTTATTGATAATTTCATAACCTTAATTGTTATTGTTCGTTTTATTTCTAGCCTTTTTAAAAGCCATTAGCTATATCACAACTGTTAATTTTTAACCAACATTATTATTAATTTTATTGTAACTTTTGTTTTTATTAATTTTATCGTTCAACACGATTGTGATACCACACATGCTACTGACAGCATTTTAATTTTAGCTTATTGTTTACATACTGGATAGAGTTAAGTAAACAACGTTAACTCAACATGCCACCGATAAACACGTTCGAGAGAGCATTTAGCTAACTTGCATTTAGCTAACTTACATTTAGCTAACTTCATTTAGCTAACGTTGGCGTACCTGCTTCCTGTCTGTACAGCATGTCCAGTGTTGGTCTTTTCCATTAATTTATGAGCCTGCGTGTCTCTCGAGCCACCTGGCTCCTATACCTTTATTTTGACATTTATCACCTCACGGATGACAGCATTACCCCTCTGCGTCACACTGTTTTCTGGGGTAATAACTGAGGCGACTTCAATGTAAGTGTCATCATGATTCTGGTGGAAATTTAATGCTGCCATCCATGGAACATCTCTGTCTCTCATAAGCCCCATTCGCACTGCACAGCTGGACTCGGGCTGACCGTTTTTGCATTAGCACTTCCAGCCCCGGTACCGCCCGGCTCCCTGGAACCCGAGAGCTGCGTATGTTTTCTACACTCCTTCACCCTGACGTACCTGACTTCGGGGGGCGGGTGGGGGCGAGGGGGGCGCCGATATATGTTTTCGCATCCACCTGAATTGCGCCACTGCTTTTACTCTGAACGAGGGGATTTCCGCATCTCGCGTCGCTCCAGCGGGGAAATCCCGCCTGCCGCAGTGGTAGTTCAGCTGTCCGCGAGTCCAGCACAGAGACAACATTCAGATTAGATTTTCTTTTTTTTCTTTTTTTTTTTCGTTAAATGTAAAGCTGAGGTAAATGTTTCTCCCACCCTCAGCTTCCACGCTGATGAGCGCATACAGAAAAAGCGGGACGGGAGACCCAAGAAGAAAACTGTTCTGCGGTTGCTGGGGAGATCGCCTCGGTACTTTAGCAACGCGCCATTTACGTGAGGCATCCTGCTCAATGCAAAACGACCCGGGGCATAGCACCAATCGCACCTGGTCGAACCGAGCCGGGCCGGGCCAGGCAGGACCCTGAAAAGGGCTACAGCTTGTGACGGTGTGGCGAGAGGTTGGAGGAGTTAACAGTAGGGCTGTGTAATAATATCGATTTTGCGATATAAAGCCTATCGATATTTTCTTTCCTAGAAAAAAAATCGATATTCATCCGCAAGTATTGTAACATCCAACTGTCATCTTGCTCACTCACTGCTTGCTTTGCTGGGAGAGTGATTCGGTCATCAGGCTTAGAGTGATTCCTTCAGATGTTAAGTGTCATGGTTAAAAAGTTATCAAACTATTCAGAGCAGATACTTGGTTCACTTTATTTACTTTACAAATGCATGTAAGCTACAGTTTGTACTGTTTCAATTAAGAGAAACGTTTTCTCACCACTTTGATTCATTTTTTCCAGCTGTCGACTTTAAGTCTGTGTCCAACCAGAGCCAGGTATTGTGTAGTTGGTGCTTTTAATCAATTTTCAGTTAAATTAATTCAATCCAACTCTATAACAGTCACAAAATGTCACCATAATCACTCTGTCCCTCTAAAATCTTTCAGAAAATTGCATAAGTGTATTGAATTGTATAGTTTGCTGAATATCGCAATATATTGTGAGCAGAATATCGTGTATCGTATGGTATCGTGAGATTATTGTATCACTACAGCCCTAGTTAACAGTGGTGGTTAGCCGCTCTAATCCAAAACAGCAGGATGTACTGTTGAAGTATTCCACACTTAATTTATTTAACTTCGTCCACGTGAAGTCAGATCTCCACTGTACTAAACATTATATTTTCATACATGAGAAAAGTAAGGATAGTTTACCGCTCTGCACCGCATCATCACCTAGGTTCTCTTCTACAACAAAGTGAAAGACTAGCTCTTCTTCTGTACAATAGTACAACAAAGGAAAAAGGGAACAGGAGCCCTCTTGTGGTGATACCTACTCATCTCTAGAAACCAGACAGTATAATGACTGTTGAGCTTTGTCCTCCTGGCAGGTTCCAGATACCAGTCTGGGGTTATGGAAGAAACGCCACAGTGACATCTAGTGGTAAGAAATCTATTCTAGTACGTTCAAATCTGTTCACAATTTGTTCAAGTGTTTTTAATGAGATTTGGGGTAATTAAACATTAGTTATATTTACTTGAAAGCATTCAGACTTCTCATCTAGTCTCAAGATCTTTCTTTTTATGAGGAAGCCCCAAGTCTGCAGACCCAATCCATTTAGAGACACTTTTTAAAAAGGTTTTATTGGCTATAGGGCCTTTATTTGATAGTTGACAGGAAAGTGAGAGAAGGGGAAGGAAGACATGTGGCAAATGTTGCCAGGCTGGGAATCAAACCTGCAACTGCCACGTCGAGGACTGAAGCCTCCATATGTGGGCTGTGCTTAACCCTGCCTTTTTTACTGCCTTCCAGAGAGAGAATTGACTTTCTGTTAGTAGACATTTTTTCTGTCGCAAGTTCACCTGCAGCAACTCATTGGTTGCAGTTAAACTGCACTGGAAGTGAATGATACTTTCAAAAAAGAAATCAGATCATTATTTTAGGAATACTTTATTATATCTGTGGACATTTTGTCTCAATCAACAGGTTAAATCGCTATGGTTACATTTCGGATCAATATGTACAACAGCAACGCAAAATGTGAAACATTAAAACTGCTCCTTGCAGAGCCTGCTCTACATCGCCGAATGTGTCTAACAGTTAGTCCTCCATCGGGTCGGTACCGGTGAGCTTCACTCTGCCTGAGCAGTGATAAACAGAAGTTGTCTGGGAGTGTCACTAGAGACCTGCAGGCTGCTTTCTGATGAGATCAGTCGTAGTACAAAGTGTTGCAAAGTACAGCTGAGGAAAAAAAAATGCTGTCCATTCACTTTATTTTGGATTCTGGCTTCTTTCCGAGCGAGCTGTGATCAGATCAGCAGTGAAGTTGGCATCTTGTTGAATAAATATTTTAATGAGTATCCTGTACAGCAGCTGCCATTAACTAAGAACAAATCTGACCCCTGCTGATCTGAGTATTTGTTGAAAATATAAAATGTCAGCGTATAAAAAAGTGCTCACTATAGGAAATGCACAGACAGGATCTATAGAGGAGTTCTGCCTCTGATAGATGATCCAGTCAAAGTGAGTCACAATTTAAAACTAAAGTTAAACCATAAAAAGAACACCTAGAGGTGTACAAACAAACAAACAAAAACGTGGGTTCTGTTTAAAATGATTCTACAAAACTTTAAAAAACAAAACAAAACCAGAAATGTGTAGAATGTGTGTGTGTGTTTGAAGTTGGTTCTCAGGGAACATCTGGGCTGTGCTGCTGCACTTAGTGGATGGAAGCAGCTGAAAAGCACATCACTGATGCAGCTCAGAGGGCTGAGGTAGAGCAGTAGCAACTTATTCTACTGATGTTTGATTATGTGGGATGTCAGACCGAAGCTAAAAAACAACTTAAGGTCAGTTCTCAACGTAAAGTAGCTTTTATATTAAGATCCAATGTGTTGCTTCCAGCACTTCATACCATTAAACTCAAAATGAGACAGTTTACAAACAGGAAAACATGCTCACACACACACACACATACACACACACACACACACACACACACACAAACACACACTCAACCATACAGCAGCAACAAGCACAGAACGAATAAGAATTGTGTCCTTAAACTGACTGGAGAAAGTAACAACACATCCCATGTGATCAGTCTTCAGATCAGCTCAGGTTCTCCTCTTCATGGCTTGACCTCAGCAGAATGAAAAACGTAAAAACCTCAGTCCAGTGACAGCAGACCGCTCCTGCTTCCATCTGCCCAGGTGTCTTCTGTTGTCCATTTTTTTTAAATATATATTTTTTGTCCCGTTTCTACTCAGGACCCCTGGAGTAGCTGAAGTGAAGACGCTTCAGAGAGTACCAACACCATCATAATGTCTCTTCTGTCACAAGTCGGTGACTTTGTTTTCCACAGCAGCAGCTATCTGCTGCAGCCGGTAGCCCAGCTGCATCTTCTGGGCCGTCGTGTCCTCTTCCAGAGCTGTAATGATCTGCCGAGACAAGAGGGAAACTGTTAGCGACACTCCATCTGAGAGCAGGGCGACCCCAGACTAGGTTGGTCAGCTCAGAGGAATAACTTCAAATCTCTGGATTCTCTACCCACTGAAAGAAGAACAAACATGTTTTAATCAAAAATTCACCAGACATACAGCTGCATTGTTTGTTAAAGTTTCATAATTTCTTTTTTTTAATTGAAGGAAACTGATGTGTAAAAAAAGAAAAAGGTGGCTTTACTTTTTGTTACTTAAATGAAGTATCATTTTCATCCTTAAAATACCAAAATGTAGATTTAGATGTGACATAGAAGCAGCAACAGAAGGGATGAATTACAACCTCTGGTTCCGATGAGACTTGTCTTGTCAAGTGAAAGTAGCTTTTGAAAATAAAAAATCTGAGCAGGTATTAAACATTAAGCCCACAATTCTGTATTAAGAAAAATGTAGTTTTCTAATCTTAATCAAAGTGTTTTCCTGAGCAGAAGCTCATTCTCGGCTGTGTGGGTCTGGCTGTGAGAAGCACCTGGTCGTAGTACTTGTTGATGTATTTGTAGAGTTCATGCAGTGCCACCAGGTAGTTCAGCTCTCCGGAGTAGTTCTGAAACACAAAGCCTTCAGGTGAGTCGGCGCCGAGCAGCTTGGCGTCCTGTGGGAGAGGAAGTGAGGCTCCACTCACCCTGGACAGCTCGGCCAGCGCCGAGTTCATCTCCTGGTCGCTGGCTGATATCGTCTGCCTGATGTCAGCGTAGTACCTGCAGCAAACCAGCATCATGACATCAACTCAAACTACATATCAAATCCAAGTTAGACTGGAGTAGTCTAGAGTTTCATTTGTAAGGAATATTCCTTTCCATCCTGATCTATATGAAGCAGTTTTTAACCAAGGAGCTGCGAGCTAAAGCGGAGCAAACCTTTCCACCATCTGTTTGTAGCGGGGAATGTCTCTGGCATACAGCAACTTGTTGATGGGAGAATCCTGTTCCACAAGAGAGAGAGAAACAATCACATCCACATCCAGGAAGGATCTGAAGTGGAAGAGTGAAAGAGGAGCAACGCCTCACCCGCCCCAGCTTGTGGTCAGCAATAGTGCAGGAGTCCATGAAGGTCTGAGCAATGACCGAGAGGACGGCGTCCACGTGGTCCGACACCTGGACGTCAAAGATGAACTGAGGGTTCTTAATGATGTTGATCCAGAAACGCAGAGGGAGGCTGGAGAGAAACAGATCGGTTTACTGTGGGTGCAGCCGAGAGCCCAGGGCTGATTTCTTTTTTCTTGACCTTCTTCTGTTCAGGGGAAATAAATTCTCATGTTCAAAAAGGGAATTATTCCAATATTATATCGAACAATGAAAGTTACTTACAAAACACCAGCACAGCATTTGACACTTTATTAGGATAAAGTGTCAAAATGTGTTTAACTTGTATTGCAGCTCATGATGCAGCTGATTCAAATTCAAAATTACTTTATTGTGGTGGCGCAGGGGCAAAGCACAACCCACGTATTGAGACCTTAGTCTTCATGCCGGTGGTCGCAGGTTTGATTCCCATCTCTCATAACACTCTGTCCTGTCAAACTACTTTCAAATAAAGGCCACTAGAGCCAAAAAACTTTAGTGATCACAAAGGGAAATTAAATGTTGTAACTCATATTAATTCAAATACTTCAAAGAGTTATTGTAGATTGGGATGACTGTTGGAAAGATTTCCTGTAGCAGTCTGTATTACAGTGAATCTGAAGAAGCCTCTGACCAAAGGCATATTGGTCCGTAATTTTATTGATTTTATGAAGAATCCTTCTGTGCACCATCAATGCTGCTGTTGCAGCTAATTAATGGTGGTAACATGTGGCTCTGTTAAAGTTCAGACCTGTAGTTAAAAAGGGCTTTAAAATGATTATGGAGGTAAAATGTCAAACTGTTTTAATCGTCAGATGTTAGCCTTTATCGTGGTTCGAATCAGTAAGTAATCGGTT
The DNA here is from genome assembly GCA_033032245.1 of Poecilia picta. Lineage (NCBI taxonomy): Eukaryota > Metazoa > Chordata > Actinopteri > Cyprinodontiformes > Poeciliidae > Poecilia > Poecilia picta. Next base: position 5,931,114 of record CM065357.1, on the reverse strand, counting down.
TTGTGCGTCTCCTTCGTCACTGTGATGTTTTGAGCACATTTCTTTTGCTAGCAGGTTAAACTCTGGGGTCAGCTGAGGTCAGCTCCAATCTAAATCAACAGCCAATAACAACCAGGTTCCATCTCTCACTTCACTTTTAAGATGAGCTTTCTTTTCTCTGGAACAACTTCAACACCACAGACTGTTCCGGTCAGCGGAACCTGTTGGCTCAGGTTTTTAGATCCCACCTGGCCGTTTCCGCCGCCTACCTGTTGGTCTTCCATATGTGGATGGTCTCCGGGTCGGTGATGCTGTGCTGTCCCGCCTGGTCGTCCAGCAGGTCAAAGAAATATTTGACGGCTAGCGGGACGGGACGGCTGGTGCTGAGGATCACTGTGAACAGATCGTCCACAAACTTCTGTAACGTCCCCTGACAGACACAAAGGAGGGATGAACAGATTCAAAATCAAACCAGATCATCGTATTTATGGACAACAATGGATGACAGGATCACATGGTGTTCTGGAAGATTACGCTGAGCGTTTACGTCGCCTGACATCAACATGTTGGCAGCCGTGTTACCTGATGTAACTTGCTGACTAACAGGCAAATAAGAGTGAGTCAACAGAAAACAAACAGCAGCCAATCTACGGATCAAGACACCATACGGATTATGAAGGTACAAGCATAACTAACAGTATCAGGATCAGAGTCGGTTCTGCTGCTGACGCTGAACACAGTTTTCTTTCTTCTGCAGTTACTGTCCCATCTGACTTCATGTCTGTGCCTGCTGGAGCACGTTGAGATGCACAGGCATCTCCACTTCTACACGCTTGAATCAAATTACTTCCAGCGGCATAATAGAGGAGCTTCCATCTTTAAGTTTGGCCTTGTATTTTCTAACAGATGCTATGTTGTGGAGAGCGACTGCTTCTGATGGTGTCCAAAGCCTAGGCTCCATAAGAAGCAGTGCTGGTCTTGGGTTAGTAGCTTTGATTAAGACTAGAGTACCGGGTTTGGGTTTGGGTTAGGCTTAGACATGTACTGGTGACGGTTAGGTTTACGGTAAGGATTAGGGTTGGGCTATAGAAATAAATGACAAATGAAAAGAAGTCAATGCAAAGAAATGAAATGAAATCTGACTTGTATGGCGCTTTCAACCCTCAATGACGCTCAAAGACGCTCTACAAAGAAATCAGTCATTCACATTCACACACAGATGATGTTAAGCTACTAGACTGTAGCCTCAGCTGCCAGAAGTGAGGAGCCAATTTCACTTCCACCACCAGCAGGTAAGGAAGGCGAGGTGCGTCTTTCTCGAGGAGACAATGACAGAGGCGGACGGAGTGGGAATTGAAGCGATGATCCCACAGACTGCAGGATGAAATAGCGCCAATGCCCCAAAGTGTGTGTGTGTGTACCTTCATGGAGAGCAGGCGGGTGAGGTAGATCTCAGGGATGGCCTTGGCCCGCTCCCGCTCCCTTAAGCTCCCTCGGCGGTGTTTAGGAAGCTCCGGCTCCTCGCTGGCCTTCACCAGGTGCCACAGCTTCACGCCGCCCTCGTCTGCATCCTCCAGCATGGGAGTCTCTGTTCACACAACGGGATGCCAGTGATGAGCAGCTGCTGCTGCTCCATCACCCGAATGATTTCTGCAAAGGAACTCACTCTCTCCGGCGATGTAATCATGGTTGTCATGGTGAATGTTTTTGGTGTGTCGGGGCACCAGTGCCACTGTTGCACCATCGGGGACCTGGAATGACACACAGCGGCGGTTAGGGCCTCCATTCAGGCGGCCCAACAGGGCGGCTCTGGGCAAGGGGGCGTCACCTTGTAGTGCTGCAGGGTGTTGAGGCGTTTCCAGCTGCCCTGCACCACAGATGTCAGGTCCTCGTCCGACAAGATGAGGTGGCCAGCAACGCCTGACCTCCACTCTGAACAGGAGCAGCAGGGTGTCGTTACACTCAACTGTCCCTCAAATGCAATATCAGCATAAACATTGTTTAATTTCTATAAAGCTGACATTAATTACGCCAAGATGAACCAAGTTCACTAGTCAACTGTAACGTCCCCTGACAGACACAAAGGAGGGATGAACAGATTCAAAATCAAACCAGATCATCATATTTATGGACAACAATGGATGACAGGATCACATGGTGTTCTGGAAGATTACGCTGAGCGTTTACATCGCCTGACATCAACATGTTGGCAGGGTGTGTTTGGAGTGACGGGATGCCTTTTTGTGTATTGCTGCTAGCTTTTACACTAAGACTGTGATATCAGTTAAAGGTAAATTAAAGACATCAGTAAAGAAAGAAAAACATGGCAACATCCAGAGTTACTGATGCAGATATCAGAAGAATCTTTCATTACACTTTTTTATCATGAAATGTATGATATTAATAAAACTCATCAACCAGTTCTCAGTGGACGAACACTGAGATCTCACTGCTGTTACTCAGCTACAGGGGGCGATATAGGGATGGCTGTTCAGGGAAGAAATCGGGTCAGCAGGTAAATGTGACCCATATCTGACTTTTTCAGGCCGTCTGAACAGCCCAGGTTGGATTGTTTCAGACTTGTGCCACTTCCAGATGTACAAATAAATTGTTTCTGAACAGTCATGTATCATTTTATCTGCCTTTGAGATCCCAACTATAAATTAGGGCTTGATTCCATTTTATTTGCTCACTTTTCATAGCAAACTGGAATCAGTAAAAACTCTGTGAGAGAACAGCAGCAGCAGCAGAAACAAAAGACAGAAAAAGAGCAACTGGACAGGCACTGATCGTGTAGCGCAGTTATGCTTCTCTTGCTGTAGGGGGCGCCACAGCTCAATAGATTGAAATTGTGTGAAGATTGAAGTTGAACTTCAGGTTATCCTTCCCCAGATACTGTTGGAGGGAAGCAGCAGATGTGTTCAGGGCGAAGGGGTCAACTGTTCGTGTGTGTGTGTTTGTGTGTGTGTGTGTGTGTGTGTGTGTGTGTGTGTGTGTGTGTGTGTGTGTGTGTGTGTGTGTGGTGTGTGTGTGTGTGGATACTCACCCAGGTCCAGGGAGTCGGCGTGTGGCCGATGGGAGAAGGAGGTGCTCTTGTACACCTGATCCAGGAGCTTTTCCTTCACCTGGGTGATGGTATCACAGTCCAGCACTTTGGAGGGCAGCGGTTGAGTCTCACTCACTCCTCCACCCTGCACCAACACGTTCAGCGTCTGGAGGCCAAGAAGCAGTGAGGGCGGGGAGGAGACGGGGCGGGGAAGAACCCTTCAACCTGCTGAAGGTCATGGGAATGTTCCCCAGGATGACGGAGCTCGTTCTCACCAGGGTCTTGTACTCCACGTCCTCCCGCAGCAGACGGTTATCATTCAGAGTGTACTTGGCCTTGCGAGTTACGGCGTCCACTGGCCCTTTATCTACCTGGTGTTTTATGGCCTTGAACAGCATGTACAGAGACTCACCAGCAGAGTCCTACACACACACACACAACACACACACACACACACACACACACACACACGCACACACACAAAGATATTAGTATTGGCCAAACACACTCTGGAGGAGAGAGTGAAGGGCCCAGACAAGGACAAGCTGTTAAGGCTCTGGTTCGCTTTCAGCCGCTCCCTGAATACAAGCACAGAGAGAAACCTGAACTAAACGTCCGAGTGAGTCGATGTCTAAAGCCGCTGCTGCTCACAGGGTCCTGGGACAGGTTGCCAGGGCAACACATGCACACCAACAGGCGTTTAGGTCTTCATCAGATGAAGAATAGAGTGCCTTGCAAACCCCCAATGCCACTTTTAAAAAGTTGGGGTTGAACCAGCCCAGTTTGACCTTCAGCTAGTCATAAACTGACTCACTGTCTCAACTTTATAACAAGGAATTTGAAAGTTATTAAAATGAAATGAGTTGGAAAGGAACGTCTAGCCAAGTCGTCAAGGTCCTCAGAGAAGATGAACTATTTATACTAAATCAACAATAATAAACAATAATCATAATTTATGACAGCTTCAAATGAATTCAAACTGTTTTCATAAATGTAACAACCTGACAGAAAAACATAAAAGTTGACAATTTTCTTATTTCTGTAAGTCAACCTTCCTTTGGAGAAAAACAACAGGTTTGAAATTCTTGGTCTGAATGGTGCAAAATCACATAATTTGTCTCAAGATCCCAACAAATTTCTCACCAACCATTTGCACAGAAACCTCTCTTCCTGCTCTTACTAACCCTGAGGAATGTGTAGAGACAGATGGACATCCAGTTGGTCAGCAGTTTCTCCACCACAGTCTCTGTCCTGCAGGAACACACGGCCAAGATCTCAGAACCGTTTAAAGACTCCGTGTACTATGAGGTTCCCCCGTCTCCTCCCTTCCTACCTTCGCAGCATGAGTTTGGGGTTCTTGGCTACATACTGCTCCACCAGGTCATTCAGCAGAGTTTTGAGGATGTCTGTGAAATACTCCAGCTTGCCATGAAGAGCCACGGTCAGCAACGAGGCCACGTAGGCTCGGTCTCTGGGGGAGAAGGTCCGCTGGCTCTCCAGAGTATGAATGAACTGAAGGGCAGAAAGCAAAGGAGAGATGTAGTTAAAGAACAAGGTAAGTCATGGAACAATTCAGCTGTAAAGCTGGGATGGTTTCATAAATTCTCAGACTTGATTAGACATTAGCCCAGCTAGCAGACCTAGGTGGGCTGATGGCTGTTAGCAGGGATGTTAACGGTGAGGATGAGTACCTTGGTGAGGAAGAGTTTGCTGTTGAGCAGGTTGGACAGCTGGACCAGGCCCTGCTCCACCGTCTGCCGCCGACACTCCTGCATGTCCAGGCCTCGCCTCAAGGGCGACTCCCGGTGGCCGGGGAAGAAAATGCGCTCTGCATACATGCGGTAGTCGAGGAAAGGGATACCTGAACCCACCAGGTCGCTGGACATGTCCATCATCTCTGTCATCAGGTCTGGGTGGAGGCAGAAAGGTGGAGATCGGCTCAATCACCAGCTTCTCAGATTTTTTAAACACTCACGTTTTCGTTCTTATTCAGAAAAAAGGAATTAGAAGATTATCCGGTTACACTTTATTTGAAGGGGTGTGAATAAGACTGACATGACACTGTCATAAACATGACATAACATCTGTCATGAACATAAAGAAGTCTTTATGAATGTTTATGGCAGTTGTCATGAAGTGACATTCAGTAAATAATGACACTTTTTGTGCAAAGTTGCTCTAAAACTTGCATTACAAGTCCATTAAAAGTGCCATCTTTGCATGATGTGGTAAATAATGACAATTTAATGCAACATTGGCACTTTTAATGGACTTGTAATGGACTTTTAATGCAACTTTTAGTGCAACTTTGTATTAAAAGTGTCATTATTTACCAAATGTCACTTCATGACAACTGTCATAAACATTCATAAAGACTTCTTTATGTTCATGACAGATGTTATGTCATGTTTATGACAGTGTCATGTCAGTCTTATTCACACCCCGTCAAATAAAGTGTTACCGATTATCCTTGTTTAAGCATTGGGCCCATAAAATGCATCTGATCTATGCTGAACTCCAAAAAAAACTCAATCGTAGAAACATGATGTTTGTTGATGTGTTTGTAAGTGAAGTTCTTAGTTTTGAACGTTACCTGTGAACTCCTTCTTGCATCGGTCCCTGACGCTGGTCTCCAGGTTCTCCAGCTGGATCTGGACCTTCTTGTAATCCCTGAGCGCCTGCTTACTCTTCCTCCTGACAGCCAGCAAACAGAGAGCGAGGCAGAACGATTACCACCACGTTTCTGAGACGGCTCTTCAGACGAAGCCTGGATACGGGTCAGAACGGATCGCATGCATGATCCCAGAAACCAGCGGAGCTTCAAGTGGGTCGGCATCGAAACGCTGTACCAGCACTTTAACATTTTTCCCTCACCATACAGCCAGGAATAATAATAATAATAATAATAATAATAATAATAATAATAATAATAATAATAGATCTTAGATAATATGTCAAAGGTAAAATATTGGTAAAATGCTGCATATTTCAAATGCCAGACCAGATACTGAGAAGAAATGTGTTTTGCAAACCCTAATATTAATAAGGAATTTATCACTTTTATTTTAATTGAAGTTTGTTTGATGGTGTTTGTTTGTCAAACACCTACAGACAAACTGAACTGAACAGAACAGGAGTCCAATGTTTGCATCATAGTGCTAATAACAAAAGCTGTAATTTGCAGCACTTGTCCTTCAATGGGCTTTTTAAACAGTACATCTAAAAACTAGTAGAAAGTGAAATGATGATTTGAAATTACCCAACATGATGTTGACAACATATGTATATGAAACAATGAAACATAAAAACACAAATAACATATGGATTTTTATGTCTATATTCACACCATTAGACTTGAAGTTAATAAATGGCCCCATGTTGCTTTGATTTAAAACCAGCTTTGTTCTTCAGTTCTCTTTCTGTACATTAAAAGCATTGATTTATAGACTGATGGACAGAATGATATAAAAATATCACCCATGTTTCTGTATGGCAGATAGAGGAGAGGCGACTGTTATAAAGAACTGGAAACACAAAGAGCCAGGATCAGGTGGAAATGGATGAACCCAACAAAAGGACACAAAACAGATGACATGGAAACACCTGGTTTAACAAAAACCACACATTTATCAGCTGAGTCTAAATAATAATAGACTCCACCTTCCAGGGTTAGTTCTTCTACTGGGTTCACTGGTACACAGCTGGTCCAGTACTGCCCCTCCATTACAGCCAGATTAAAGCAGGAAGCGTCACGACTACAAGTCGATTTACTGTTGTCTGCTTGAAAAGCCTCACTCTTTCACGCTTGGGACCTTAAGTCTCAAGAAATGTTCAGGTATAAACAAAGGTCAAAGCAATAGAATATTCACTGCAGTTGAGGAAAATATAAAGGTGAGATTCCGGCTCTGTTTGCTGCATGTCATCCCCTCCTACCGTTCCTAACACGACTAACAAATTACGACTACAGAAATCCAACTGGAGCACCTGGAAGGGTTGTAAGGGTTCAGGTTATATTAGGGTACTAACCTGTAGATGAGGACAATCATGAGGACAATGAGGGCGACTATGGACGCCCCGACTCCCACTCCGATCTGGGCCTCCAGTGGGAAGGTGGGCGAGCTGAGGTTGTCGTACTGAACCTTACCAAGAGAGATGTTCAGGTGGCCCATCTGAACCTGAAACACACACACACACACACACACACACTCTCCCTTTCAGCAGACGGTACAGAGGACAGACCGACCAGCTAAAGGAGCGTCTCCTCAGTAGGAGCTAAATGTACGGCGGACTCACAGTGAATTCTGGGAGATTGTCTGAACCCTCACACTTCCTGCAGCTCGGCTGCTGAGGCGGCGGCTCGCAGTACAGATGGTTTCTGGTCAGGGTCTTCACAGCACACATCCCCTCCCCTATCAGCACAACCACTTCTTCTTTGGTGATGGCCAGGTCCAGGTTGTCCCCCTGAAAACACACACAAACCCATCGCTTACCTTCAGGTTCTAACTATGTTTCTGTACAGTTCTGTTAACCAAGCAGATTTCCTGAAGGGTCTGGAATGGACCTTTCCAGTCTCGTGCTACACATTCCAGTAACGGCTTTAGAAAGCAGGTTCCCGGTTCCTGATGCTGGAACACAAAGCCTGAGGTGAGGAAAGAGGACTAGTTCTGACCTCCAGCTGGATGAAGCTGCCGGGGTTGTAACGGTACGCCTTCTGTGGCTCCTGTTGGTTCAGAGGCTTCAGGACCGGGTTGGGCTGGTAGGTGAAGGCCTGGGAGCTCACACTGCTGAAGTTAAAGCACAGACTGTCCAGCAGGAACTGGACGGAGATGCTGGAATGCAATATGGAGGAGTTGACGATGGGGGAGCGGCAGAGGATCAGGGAGGAGTTGGTCACCTCACAGAGCTCCAGGACCTGAGGAGGAGAGAAACAAGGTCGTTTCTGGGAACTGGGCTGAAGAGGTGACGGAGCATTTGCTGTTGTTGCTACCAAGTAATGGAACAAGTTACTAATGAGTGTCACACAGGCCTCCTCTCTGTTTTTAAAATTTCTTTTAAAAATGCTTTTATTCTCTGACTTTCAACACGCTGATCTTGTCTTGTAGGAACTTCAAAATACACCTGCAATACACACGTTTGTGTACGTTTTGTATGTCACTTACATGTTTCTGTTTTGATGTAAAGCACATTGTTTACCCTAATACTTTTGAAATGTGCTATAGAAATAAAGTCGATCAATTGAGAACACAGACGTTTGTATTTCTACCCACACTATGACTTTGTATTGACTTCTATTTTATACATAATCCAGACATTTTCCCTAACCCTCCCTAACCTGATTCACATCACACCTCTAAGTCTAACCTCTGACTGTACACAAGAGGGTCCATTGTATCGGTGACCATAAGACAAAGAAGATTAGCCAATATGCCAGAAATGGCCTTTAAGAGGATAAGCAGACAAGACACACAACACACACACACACACACACACACACACACACACACACACACACACACACACACACACACACACACACACACACACACACACACACACACACACACACACACACACACACACACACACACACACACACACACACACACACACACAACACCACACCACTGTGCAATGGGACAGTGTGGCTCTATACAACACACTGGGTCCTGAAGCTTCCTGGGTGCCCGCCCCGGCCCTGCTGTCCTCCTCCTCCTCTGGCTGACGGACGTGGTTGAGAAGACGTTCACCACCATGTGTGGCTTCTGCACCACATCCAGGTTGTGGCCAGACACGCTGACGAGGCGGCCGCCGCTGACGGAGGGAGAACAGGACCTTTAGAGCAGGTCTCAGGTTGAGCTGGGAGGCCACAGCGAGACGTGGTCAAGACTTACTCCAGGAAGCTCTTGGCTGGCCAGGCGCTGCTGATGCTGGGGTTGTGGGTGTAGTTGTACAGGGGTGTGTGGAGGTGCCGGGGGGTGCTGCCGTAATGCAGCGTAACCCGGAACCTTCCTGCCTCACTGCTGCTGCCGGTCACACACTGAACACTGGAGCTCTGCACCGCTGACACACTGAGGACAAGACACAACCGTCACCAGCGGGGAGTGGGCTTTCCTTCTGTTACCATACTAATAGAGGAAGGTCAGAGGTCAGTCAGGATTCAGACTGCAGTATGAAAATATCTTTCTTGCAAATAAGTGATCTAGTGAGAAATGGGGCCGACAACTAAAACTAAAGTACTGTAGTAATCACTGAAATTTCCTGTTGTCCTGCAAGGCTCAGTTTGGCATGGCAGGGGCTCAAACCGAAGTCCGGAGATTTTGCATTAGACAGGGCAGTCAATCCACCTGATTGGTGGATTGACTGCAGGGGCCGATCTTCCAGATCTCAGTAAGAGAAGTGTTAGAACGTCTCAATGTTTGTAATTTTGTCCAACTGCGGGGCAACAGCAACATTTCATTTGGACAGCAACAATAACCAGCAGCCAAAGCTAACAGTTCGGACTTTAAACAATGAAAACTGTGCATCTCCTCACATTTTACAAGGGACCTCCCCCACTGTGATGGTGAGGTCAGAGGGCAGGCCTGTCAGCAGCTTCCGGCCGCTGATGGTCAGAGTGGTTCCTCCGGCCTTCAGACCTCTTTCAGGTGAGACTGCGGTGACAGACGGGTCCTGAAGAGGACAGGGGGACAGATCAGAGGAGGGACAGAAGAATTTCCACCTCCATGAAGACCAAACACAGAGCAGCAGCAGGAAACAGCGACAGAGAATTATATTATTATTATCGAGGGGTATACCATTTGCAGTATTCTGGCCGATCGCCGAGCTATAAAAAGCCTGACCTGCCGATTCCCTTTTGTTTTGACTGAAATGTCACTAAATATAGCAAGAAAGTTGATGAGTCAGCAGCAATAGGGTGACAAACTTGCAGACATGACCTGGTGGGCCGATCTGTCAGTCAAACCTTTCTTATAGCAGAGCAGAAGAGGACAGTGGTTGATTTTTAGACCTTTCCTGAGGTAGATGAGATCAGCTTCCCATGTAAGTATCGGTCGATCACAGATCTCCCAAAATTAAGGAAATCGGCGCTGATAAATCAGCTGTCCGACTACTTTTAGCCCCAAAAGAAACAAAGAAAACTGTCACTGCAGTATTTTCCCAGAGGAATATTTACTTGAATGTTCCTCAGATGTACCCATAATAATATCCAACAATATGCAACAAGAGCAAAGCATAAATCTGGAATCCTGTGTGACATGTTGAGAGGAAGATTTCTGACAGGACAGAAATACATGAAATACTGATACTGTTCAAAGTGTCATCGGCATGAAACCAGTCCAGCTCAGGGAATCTGCTGGAACTGATTGGACATGCACTTAATGTCACGCTGCACAGCCAACACTTCACATTTTTGCTGGTAGCTTGGAGAACAAGCCGTCTATATCCTTAGAATATGGGTGGGCAATCCTGAAAATATGGATAGCTCTGGGGAGATTTAAACCTCATTTAATTGTAATTTACTGTGGCAATAATAAATCCAAATTCTTATAAATACTTTATCAGGATAAATCAGTGACACTTTCTACGTGGTTAGCAGAAAGACGTACTCTGTCTGTATCTGGCTGAAAAGTGACTACAGGCTGAATGAACTTTAACCTGTTCCACTAGTAGTTTTTATTTTATGTGAAAGAAATTTTATTTCAAAATTAATATATTTATTATTTACACGATAAAGCAAAAAAAAAAAAAGCAGCTAGCTGACTGAACCTGGTAGCTGAAGAGCTGGCTGGAGCTGCGCCGGGCCCCTCCACTGACCGTCACAGACACAGGGCCGTCCTTCTCGCCGCCACTGCTGCCGGTCCGGCACACAATCCTGGAGGACAGGCGTCACACAAAGCTCACACACATCCTCAGCATCAGAAGTTCCTGTTAGAGAGCAGCAGGCTGTGTGTAGAGCACCTGGAGGAGACCTCGTACAGGTCCAGCAGGACAGCACACGGCACCTCGGCTACCGTCACCGAGTGGACGATGTCCTCAGCCTTCTGGCCCAGGTTGGACCCGGAAATGGTCACCAGGGTGCCCCCCTCCAGCAGGCCGGACAGCGGCTCAATCTGGAGGAAACACGGCAGAGCTGCTCACCACCATCACCATGGAGACAGCTGATGGTTTTTAAAGACAGCTGACGCTATGCCACAGGTTAGTTGAGTTTGGGAGACGAAAAGAATCCAAAATCAACACCGAAATGGTTTCGAGGGAAAACAAAAGATCCAGGTTCTTCCCCATAAGGATGTTCTGTCAGGATGCCGTTGGTCTGGCACAGCTACGGGTTCAGGCAGCAACAGATGGACTCACCGAGTGGATGACAGGAGCCGGACACGTCTGCTGGACTTGTTCACTGCAGGAATCTGAGTACAGGCATCTGGCGGTGTGGCCGCTGCACCAAACACAGCCATAGCGCTGGTCAGCGGTGTGGCAGCGGCTGCAGTCTGACCGGCCCACGGAGCAGTTGTACAGGGTCACTGATGACAGAACAAACAGAGCGGTGTAACACCGATGCCAGGTCTGCAGAAGTCTCTAGAAAACTTGGATCTGAACCGGCTGCAGATAGACGTGCCAACGTTTCTCCACTGTAACCCAACAACAACTCCACGGTTTCATTTAAACCCAAAGCGTTCCTGGCGCTGCTGCAAACATGCTATTACTTCTGTATTAGCAACAGCGAGCTAAGACTAGCATGAATCAACACCAAGTAGTCTCTAAGTGTTTCTACAGATTTTAGCTGCTTTGTTGTTTTTCCACACTCAGGTGGATAATAAGTCAGGCTGTCTGCTCAGGTAGCCAGCTGTAACCGTGACAACTGTAGTTTCAACTCAGTGACTCTCTTGGTTTCTATGCTAGGACTGGGATGCTTTTGCAAGCGGGGACATTTAACCTTTCAGTAACACTTTATTTGAAGTGGTGTGCATAAGACTGACATGACACTGTCATAAACATAACATTTGTTATGAACATGAAGGAGTCTTCATGAATGGTTATGACTGTTGTCATTAAGGGCTAGTCAGTAAATAATACTTTTAATTGACTTTTACTGCAGGTTTTAATGCAACTTTGCATTAAAAGTGTCCTTATTTACCAACTAACACTTAATGACAACAGTCATAACCATTCATGAAGACTCCTTCATGTTCATAACAGGTGTTATGGTATGTTTATGACAATGTCAGTCTTATGCACACCTCTTCAAATAAAGTGTTTCCAAACTTTTTGTCTTTTGTTAATGAGGAAATGTTGTTCCTTTCAGCCAGCTGACTGGCAGGGTGCGGCAGACTGAGAAAGCTCTCCTCCCATCACACTGAACACAACTGAAACAGAATCGACCTCAGCAAGGCGTGCTGTCTGAACACAGAGCAGAGCAGGCAGGTCTCACCGTGTAGATTAGGAGCGGTGTCCACATGAAACGTGTTCCTCCTCTTCACATACACCATGGCGCTGTAGTCCTCCACCGCAGCCGAGTACGAGTACTGAACACACAGCGGGGTTGGGTTCAAAGAAAATTTATCGGCCAGTTGATTTATTTTTTTGCTGACATTTCATACAAAGAAATTGGTATTTTCCAAAATCAGAATGATGAGGAATTGGCGATTGGCCAGAAAACTGCAATCGGTGCGCCGCTACTGGAAAGGGAAGCGTAAATTATCTTTGAATATTAGAATGCATGTTTGGCTTTTTAAAAATAAATTTAGCACACTTTCTAGACATCAATTGGAAAAATAAAACACAATTTAGTCAATTCTGTTAAACTAAATCATGATTTAGGTCACTTTGTCTTTGAAAATTCTTGCTATGTTTAGCCAAGTTAGATAAATTCCCTAAAAGCTGATGAGTGCAACAAAACTTGTTTTTGAGTAGAAGTCACCAGACAGAAAGTAAAAAGCCTAGTTAACTAAAGACAAATAGAATGATAATTTTTCCATAAATAAATAGTCTCCATCTACATCAAACATCTGTGCACATAAACAGTGGAATGTATTTCAAACCTTGTGTAGCTGACAGGTGATGTAGAAGCTGGATGGATTCATGTCGTCAGACTCCACAAAGGCTTCCACCACCACCGTCTGACCCTCGATAACCAGCACACACTCATAGTCCAGCTCTGCATCCTGAACACACACCCGCACACACACACACAAGTTTAACAAATGCCTTTGGGTCCAGTCTGGTTGCACGGACCGATCGGGAGCGTTGCTCTGCACCTGATACAGGTGGAGGTTGCGTGCCAGTAGCGTAATCTTCCTCTCCACCTGGACGGGCAGCAGGGAGGAACCCTGGACCTTTTCCACACAGGGACATGCAGAGGAGCCCCAGCTGATGTAGGGGCCCTCATCGCCCTGCAGTGAGGAGACACAGTCACACAACGTAACGACCCCGCAGGCCCCGAGCTCCCGCCTGCAGCATGGACTACCAACTACGAGAGGACAGAGGCGGGTAGAGCAGCCAAACATTGTACTCAAGTAAGAGCAGCAACACTTTAATGTGTTTTTACTCAATGAATACCCTCCAAGAAATGACTCAAATAAGAGTAAAAATGTATTTGGTAAAAAGTCTACTCACGTACTGATCACATTATCGATCATTTATTCAATCATTAAAAATCACATAATCAGCTGAATCAGAGTATTAAATTATGTGGAGATCTTGGTATTTTAAAGATCAGAATGAAAATAATTCATATAGACATCACAATTATGAAATAAATTTTTCCAAGTTTTTTTTTCCCCCCCAATTCAAAATGTGTGAAACTTTAGTGGAAACTCCCGATGTGCATCTGTCGATTTTTTGGAGAACACATTTTGTTTTTTATTCAGTGGGCAGAGAATCTAAAAATTTTACTCAAGTGAGAGCAGTGACACTTCGTACTGAAATTACTCAAAGAAAAGTAAAACGTTTCCAAAAAGTTACTCAAGTGACTCGAGTAATTGAGTAAATGTAGCTAGCTACTACCCAACACTGTGTGAGGATGAGTGCTTTGAAAAAATGTGTTTTAATAAAGTTTTAGACCATCTAATCCTCCTTTCCCCATCATATGTTGGACTTGTCTCCAGGCACACAAAAATCTTAAAAACATTCTGATCTCCAGAGAGTATTTCTTTGTTTTTCTTTTTTCTGATGTTGATCTTTTAAGCTTGCCACCCTAACTGCTAACTTGACATGTTAGAGCCAGTTAAAAATGTTAACTACGTCATTATTTCATCTTTGTTTTGAAATAATAGTATCACATATAAATGACAACTTGTATTTTTGCTAATTTTAATTCCTGGTGGGAAATCTGGATTAGCAGGCCGAACAGAACCTCGATCATCAGTGGATCATTGGGAACCGGCTCAGTGGCAGACAGGAGCTCAGATTACTATGTTCACTGTCCAGGTCAGGGGCATCGACTTTTCATTCAGCCATGTTCTGTGTGTGTATGTGTGTAGGTGTGTGTGTGCATGTGCATGTGTGAGGACGGACTGTGTGACTAAGTTGCTACAGAAACCGACTGATCTACAGCATCAGGAAGGAAAGAAAGTGATGAGAAAAGGTCCATAGTGGAGCAGAGCAGCTGGTGTTGTGTCGTCTAGACACAGCAGACAGACAGGAAAAGCAGCGGCAGACGAGACGACTGGAGCGTTTCAGTGGGATGTACAGTTTCCAGTTTGAATTCCAGTAGTTAGACGCTGGGAGTAAAGGGAAGGACTGGTGAGCAGGTTAAGGAGGCACAGCGGCGGACCGCGCGTCAACTCACCGGTAGGAAGGCATCAGCTGGATCATCTTGGTAATCCAGTTCAGGGTTTGAGACTGTTTCCCTCAGCTGAGTGTATGAGGGGGGGTCACGGTCTTCGCCGTCACCTGACAGCCTGGCTGTGTCCTCTTCTGCGCCCTCAGTCAGCGCATCTGCTTGCTTCGACTTCCAGGTCTGGTCAGGGTCAAGGTTGAGGTCATGGTCTGGGTGGATGCCTCCTTCTGGGCTCAGTGAGGGACTGGGCGTGAGGTCAATGTTGGGGGAGGTGTCAGTAACAGCTGCTCCCACCATAGAGGTGGTTGTGGGCTGGGGCTCATCGTCAGGTGAGGTCACGCTCAACGTTTCCTCACTAGGGGGCGACTGCGTGACCCCACTCAGGGTGGAGGTGTCCGAGATGACCAGAGGCATCACGACTTCCAGATCCCCACTAAGGCCGTCGGCCCCGGTGACGGGCAGAACCTCAGTCGCTGCCATGGCAACTTGGTCAGATTCGCTCCGGGTGACGACGACAAGCCCCCGCACTGCAGTGGACCTCTCCGCCCTGCTGGGCAGGGCTGGGGGCGGAGCTGAGCTGGAGGGCTGTGGGGGCTCAGTGCTGGGCGCGGGGGAGGTGGCTAACGCCCCGCTGGTTACTATGGCAACAGGAACAAAGCTTGTTGTGGCGGCAGTGGTAGCTGATGGCGTTATGAAAGGAGTGGAGGTTGTCATGGTGACTGTAGCCGCTGTGGTAGTAGAGGTTGGGATGATTTTCATTGGTTTGGCGGTAGGGGGGGGAGATGTGGGGAGTTTAAACTGAGGAGGGGAGCAGGGGTGGAGACACATGAAGGAAGGAGGGGGAGACAAATCAAAAACTTACAGAAAAATGGAAAACAGAACTGAATTTGCTGTGCTAAATGCATGCATGGACACATTAGCTGCAACAAACACCCAGGTTAGCATAGCCTGGAGGAACGCTGCCTTAAAACCAGCTCATTAAGTCACACAAAGGACAATATGGCTGCCAGTGAAATGGGCATCGTACGTCAGGTGGAGTGTTTGTGGAGGGCGGGCTGTGATCAGAGAAAGGTCCGCTCGCGGCGGAGCGAGCAGCCACAGAGTGCGGCGCTCTCCTCTTCTGTTACTGCGACTTACATGCTGGTTGTAGATGATGGCGCCCTCCTCGCACAAGGCCTTGTGGGTACAGGAGTGCTGGTGAACGCACCAGTTACAGCCCCATTTGCTCAGCACACATCCACGGCAGCTGCACACAGACATAACACCAGAGATGGTGACATTGGGGGAACCATCAGCACACAGCAGGAAATATGACAAGAAAAAGCTCTAAGTGAAGCTGCACAGCCTTTAAAACACATCAACATCCTCGTTAGCACCAGAAAGTATGGAAAAGTAGAATCTGAAGATGAAACCAGGCTGAATATTTCAGCGAGACAATGACCCCAAACACACCGCCACAGCCTGGTGGGGCTCATTTCTCCATACAGAAGAAATGTTGAAGCCACTGATTGTTGAACCAAATTTATGTCACATCAGCTAATCGTAAACTCAGCTGTATCGACTACTTGTGCTTTTATCCAAGTCTGGCCTGGATTTCAGTTTCATTGTAAATGTGTTTACATTGAAAAATGCTGACAAGCTTAAAAGACAAGAAGTTACATAAAAACAGGACAAAGTGTTAAGATCAGGAGCAGACAGACGAGACGAGAGCCGAGTGGTGACTTACGGAGAACTCCCAGACTGCTGCTTCACTGCCATGCAGTCGTAAAAGGTGAAGTCCCTGGCTGTTACCGTGACGTCCCCGAAACGGACAGACAAGGTGAGAGTGATGAAATCTGATGGTAGAACACACATGCGCGCACACAGAAACATACACACACACACACACACACACACACACACACACACACACACCACACAGAGAGTGAACAAGACAGACAGAGTGAACATCATCTCTTAACCAGGAAAGTTTTAGGCAGTCTTATCAACTTTGAGTCACATCATATCAGTACTATGATGGAAACATAATGACCATCATCATCATCATCATCATCATCCTAAAGCGCTTTAACACCTGCAGCAACTGAAACAAAATGCTGAACATGAGTAATAAATAAATAAATAAATAAATAGATAAGATAAAAGAAACCAAGCAACAAAGCTAAACACATAATAATGAATAAAAAACTCAATTCAAAGCACAATCAGATGAGACAGATAAAATTAACACCAATAAATAGCGGTGAACCGATTGCTGATTTTGTGGCCAATCTTTAAAAAGCCTGACCTGCTGACCCATTCTGATTTTGGCTGATTTTGATAAAGTAGCACAAAAGCTCAAATCAAGCATCTTTATGACATTACTAAAACAAAAATATCTTCATGTCTGTGTGACAGATTTTGGAAATGTGTCCTCATTTGTAGGACCTGCTTTATGTGGAGCTTCTTCTGTTGCTACAATGTTTTTATCACAGCCTTAAAGGCTGAATGAACAAATACGACACAAACAGAAATAACAGCATACATGTGATTATGCAGTAGACAGTACATAAACAGATTTAAGCAGAACTCTGCATATTAGGATGCAGATTAGTGGCCACTGTCCTATCTGGTTTAGGTAAGATGGAGTGGGTTCGATTTGATCAAGCTGTGTGTGCACATGCAGAGTGTGTCGATACAAATATATCCATCCATGCACGAGCGCGCACACACACACACACACACACACACACACACACACACACACACACACACACACACACAGACACACACACAGGTTAATCCCAACACAGCGGGGCTCCAAATCCCTTAGTCACAAAACCAAACCAAAAAGCTCATACCAGTAATTAAAATCCCTCAGTTGGAGGTTCAAAGCGATCAGACTCAACAAGCAGCAAACGCTGGTGAATAAAAACAAACAACCTCAGGCCTTTAAACAGAACAAGCTGGACCCACCCTGTCCAGGAGGCACCATGGGTATTCTGCTGGAGTCCGGAGATTGGCAAGTGACTCCGGCCTCGGTGACGGCGGCAGGACTGCGGCTGTCCTGGAACAGGCAGGAGTACGACTCGCCCTGTTCCAACACAGGGAGTCCTGGGATGGACAGGGACACCTGAGGACAGGGGAGCAGCGTTACTGCAATTAGATTGTTACACATGGTTCAAAAGAAGCATAGGAGGAGGCTCGGTCGCTTTCCCACATGGAAATTACAAACAAATGTCTGGAGAGACAAAACACAGCACCTGCGATTCACTAAGCAAATAGCTGGGAGCCTTCCTTTGGAAAGCTGCAGCTGTGTAAGCCTGGACAGGCGGGCGTGATGTTCCAGCTACTGACAGCAGAACAAAGAGCAGACGACTCTGTCAGAATCAGCCGGACTGCCCTGACTGTGTGCATAAGCAAATACTACAAATACTACACTGCAAAAACACAAAACCTTAAGTACTTTTGGTCTAGTTTCCAGTGAAAATGTCTTTAGCACACTTGAAATAAGACAATAAACTAACTTACAGGTAAGTTTTCAGTAAGAAATATGAGTGCATTTTAAGTAAATTATTCCTTAATATTATTTTTTTTAAAAGTTCTAGTTCCATTGGCACGTATGGGAAACATGTTCTGTTATAAGTGAAAAAAATCTGCCAGTGGAACTAAAACGTTTTCATCAATATTAAGGAATTACTGACTTAAAATAAGCTCCTTCATCTTGCTGAAGGTTTACTTATAAGTTAGATTTGTCTTATTTCAAGTGAAGACATTTGCAGTAGAAACTAGAGAAAAATTACTTGGTAGGTTTTTGTATTTTTGCAGTGAACACAGAGAAATGGCTGCTCCTTATGAGAGGAGGCGCCGTTTTGGGGTTAGCAGTTAGGCTTAGGATTAAGCTGCGACTGAATTTAGATTCAGGGCTAGATATGTTCTAGCAGAAATAAATGAAAGTCAATGCAAAGTCCCTGTGAAGATACAAAAAACATACTCCATGTGTGTGTGCGTGTGTGTAAGAATGTTTAATAGTGGGTGTAGGGACCGACATCCCCCGGCTCCCTGTTGGACCTGAAGATGACATGAGGACATCCAGAGCCAGAAAGAGCTCACATGCTCCAAACGAGCCAACCAATCAGAGCGGGCCCCGGGCCGAGCAGCTCCAATCCCCCCCAGTGAGCTCTAATCTCATCTCCACAGACCTCCATGGAGTGCAGACCGCAGCTGGACGGAGGTCTAGGTCATGACTCCCAGCGATTATGTCCCAGATAAAATGACTTTTCCCCGGGCTGGTTAACTAAATGGCAACCTTAAAACAGGCCCAGTAGAACTGGCTATGTTCACAAAGTCTCTACTCTGATTTAAAAAAAAATACGTTTTACCATGTAACCAAGCATCGTTTGTTACTTTGCTTTGTGAAAGTAAGTGACCTTACCATCCTGCTCTCCTCCCGGCTGATGTTGAACGGGTTCAGCTCCTGAACACTCAGACACTGCTGCTCGATGTCGAAGCTCCACAGCCACTGGCCGGCTCGGTCCCCACGACCACACTGCGACCTCAGCACACACCTGAAGAGGAAAGGCAAACACACACACTGTGTCACACTATCGCCACAACTCACTCTGGAGTCAGGCTCTCCCTCACCACACTGGTAAAGGAGCTACAGTAAACTGGACCCCTTTAATGCATAAAATTAAAAAAACAATGAGGTGGAAGAAATAAGAGGTATAATTAAAGTTGTTAGAGACAGAAAAATAAAACATTACAATCCATCTGAGGGATAGAAATCTGTTTTCATGTCTTCAGTGTTCTTCCAGTTCTTTGAGGGCGGGAGTTTCCCCAAATACAAAATATTTCAAAAGAAAAATAACGACTCAGATTACAACAAGATAATAAATAGGCTATTCATGCAAGAAAATTCTGGTCGAATTAAAACAGCATCATTCCCTTCACCTGAAAGGGCATGAAGCAACACCCTGCAAAAACACAAAAGGTCTTTAGTTTCTAGTACAAATATCTTAGTACAAGACAAAAAATAACTTCTAAAAAACTTTTCAGGAACATATAGAAGCTTGTTTTAAGTAAATAATTCCTCAATATTGTTCTAGTTCCATTGGCAAATTATGTTATTTATAACATGGGGAAAATGTTTTGTTATAAGTAAAAAAAATCTAGAACTTATTCATCAGTATTAAGGAATTATTTACTTAAAACTCACATATCTAGCTGAAAAAATATTTGTAAGTTAGTTTTATCTTATTTCAAGTTTCTAAGATGTTTGCACAGGAAAATAAACCAAAAATACTTGGTAAGATTTTGTGTTTTTGCACTGTAGCAGAAAGGAAAGTATGAACGAATGAATGATTTCGATTGTTGTTTCCCTAAAATAAAAACATTGTTTGAAAACTGCTTTTTAGTAATTGCTGAGGTTATTTCTCTCTGATGTTGATATTAGTTCAATCATCTGAAATATTACATAGGTAAGGGGGGGGGAGTAAAAATAGGGAGAAATCTCCATTGTCTCTTTTTACCAGAGTGAGACGGAAAAAGACGCGCTTCCAAAATGTTTTGTGAAGAACACTAAAGTTGCGGATGATGAAGAGAAGGAAATGTCAAACATCAGACATGCTTCAACAGGGAGCCTAACAGAGCGACAGAAGTTTGGGATTGGTTGCGTAAGAATCAGTCTGGAGGTGACTGAACTGTATTCATGTTAAAAAGGAAAAAACATCTGAGTCATGGGGTAATCAGGCTGCTCTTTGTAAATGAACATAATCACATCAAATGGATGACTAATTACTGGGTGCCTATCGTTTCCTCGTCTTGCTAGCAGCTCTCTCACCTTCCCTCCAGGATGCACCAGCCGCAGTAGGGGTCATGGGCCAGCAGGCAGGAGTGGCAGTCTGGGTGCTGCTGGCATTCCGCCACCGGCCTCTTCTGCAGCTGCAGCCAGGACAAAACAATCACACTCATTTGTGCAAATCAGCCACACTAAGCTCCTAAAAAAATCTGATTACAAACAATAGATGGCCCACATTCCCCCAGCGCAACAATGAAAAATCGAGAATACGGTGGCCGGCATAATCCCAACTGCACGCACATTGCTGGAATAACTGGAGCAGAAAGCAAAGAGTCATTTCCTGCTTTGCTTTGTGCCCGCAGCGCGGCCGAGGGGCGGTGTGGGACGAGAGTGCGGCCGGGGTTTGTACCATGTCGCGGGTCATGATGAAGAGGTGCTCCTCCTCCTGGTCCAGAACCAGGTCCGAGCTGATAGGCGTGTTCTTATGGATGGAGACCACCGAGTACTCCTCCACCTCACCTTTTGGCCCCAGGAAAACCTGAGGAGAAACAAGAGACCGGTCTATCGCCATCTGTGGAGCAGCAACCTGTCTGCACGTTACAGAAGGCATGACTGGGCCAAACGGCATCAAAGCTTTGAGAGACAGAAAAAAACTACAAAGCAAGAGAGGAAGGATTTCAGGCATGTGGCTGAGGAATGTACTTTCATCACTCATAACTGCTGAATAGGGTTCCACCAATTTATCATCACCGATTTCCTCAATTTTGGGAGATCAGTGATCGACCGATACTTGCATGTGAAGCCAATCTTATCCAAATCAGCAAAGGCCTAAAAATGAACCACTGTCCTCTTCTGCTCACCAATGAGAGAAGTTTGACTGACAGACCGGGCCACCAGGTCATGTCTCCATGTTTGCAGTTAACAACACTCTTTCCAATGTTGTCAACTCAGCAACTTTCTTGCTGTATTTAACGACATTTCAGACACAAAAATTGGTATTGGCCAAAATCAGCAGGAATCAGCAGGTGAGGCTTCTTATAGATCAGTAATCGGTGAACAGCCAGAAAACTGAAATCAGTGCGTCAGTGAAACTTCACTATATATTTTAATGTTATTTCTCCACAGTAAAATTAAAACCATCTGAAAAAGACAGATTCGTAATCTCTTGATGAAATAAGATCATCTTTTCCACCTCTCAGTTTTTTTTTTACTTTTTTTTCTTTCCTGATCACAACTAAATGAAACATCCAATAGAATGTGTGTGTGTGTGTGTGTGTGTGTGTGTGTGTGTGTGTGTGTGTGTGTGTGCACGCGTGTTTGTGTGTGAGAAGGTGTGCAGCAATGACAGCGCACAACCCCGAGTACAGTATGCTGCTATGTACAAGAGATAAAGTCCCATGCACACTGAATCTGACGTAACTGCATAGAAACATATTAATGGAGTCAGTGTTCCTTTTATAATGCTCCTTCACTATGGCTAGCCACTGAGGACAAAGACGCCAGTGTGCGCAGGAGGTCTCTGACTCTGTAAAATCCTCATGTCATCACTGGTACCCAGGTCCTTCCCTGACCTACAAGCTGACGTTATTGAGGGAAGTTTTAGACATAGACTCATAGATTTATTGATGCACCGAGGGGGAACTGTCCAGTCACAGCACCAGAGAACAAGGCAGCTGAACAAAACACAATCTGTGCAAACTCATCATCTAAAAACAACTAAACACGGTAAATTCATCATGGCTAGAGTGTTATGCCTGTTTACAGTATGTGCTGTGCCTCTGGAAACGATTCACGTCACTTCACTTTTTCCAGTTTGCCATGTGCTGACTTTGATCCTAATTGGATTAAATGGATTTCTTTCCCCCTAGAATCTGCACAAAAGTGCCCCATAAATGCCAATGTGGAAATCTTTTGGAATGCTTTTCACATTTGTTAAAAACAGAGCATGAAGAAATCACGTAAAATATAGCAAGAAAGTCAAATCAAGAAAGTCACTGATTTGACTTTCTTGCTATATTTGCTATCTACCTGGATGAAGGTTAGTTGGGTCTCAAATCAGCATATAAAGAACCCAAATTCCAGTTAGAGACATCATTATATGCTTCTTGGATGGACATTATTTTGGCAATTGATGCCACAGTTCTTTGCTTCAAATGCAACAAAATCCTTCTTCTGCGGGAATAGGCAGCGTTATTGGTTGGACTGTCACCTTGTGGAGTTTCCCCTTGGAGTCTCCAAGGAAGGCGATGGTATATCCCTCCCTCATGCTCACAGCCACAGCAGTGAGCCGGGCAGATGGGCTGTCCAGTATGGTGTCCACTAGCACCGGAATCCGGCTGGCCATGGGGCTGGGAGTGTGGTCAGATCCACAGGGGTAAGCATCCAGGGTGTTCTGAAATTTAGAACAGAACCATAAGAAGACAGTCACATTGACGAGTCACTTAAACAAGGCTGAAGACTGAAAGAAGACAATTCACTTAAACACAAAATACCTACATACCTAACTACCTACCTACATAGGAAGGTATACAGGTATACATAGCTATATAGGTAGGTATATAGCTAGGTATGTAGGTAGATACATACCCACCTATGTATCTACCTACGTACCTATATATACATGCATCAACTCACCTACTTTCCTGCCTCCTTAAATCCCCTTTCTCCTACCTCATTTGGGTTCCACATAAAATCTTTGAACTAATTT
The DNA here is from genome assembly GCA_033032245.1 of Poecilia picta. Taxonomy (NCBI): domain Eukaryota; kingdom Metazoa; phylum Chordata; class Actinopteri; order Cyprinodontiformes; family Poeciliidae; genus Poecilia; species Poecilia picta. Next base: position 5,907,830 of record CM065357.1, on the reverse strand, counting down.
GTCTTGAATTCCTCTGCAGCAACACCAAAAGCCAAAATGTTTCCCAAAGGGTTCCTGATGGGGCCCATAAAACTCTGGCAGGACTTCTTGGGAACAGTTTGTGGTTTGAGGATGAAATAAAACTGGACACAGTCACTATAAATCTGAAATAGGATTTGATTTTGCCTTCCCAACTTGGGAAGGCAAAATCTTCTTCTTCTTCTTGTTGCACAAAGATGTATTTTTAAACGAGACCGCTCCCCACTGAGTTCATTGCCTCATCATTAGCAATGAGACATGGAGGCAATGAACCCAAGAACTCTGACTTCTGGAAGCAACTTGTTTTGATGGATTCTATGTTAATATGATGACAGGAACAGCTTTTGTGGTAGCAATACTCATCCTTTATCCACAAAACAAATATAGTGTGAGTGCTTTACATGAAAATTACATTCCTGCTCTTTCCTGCACAACTGTAGAGCACATTCAGCAAAGCAGAATAGATCTCTAAAAACAGCAGGGCAGACATCATGAAAGGAAAATGTATTATGGGATGCAAAAAATAAAGAGCCAGGTCTGGGAATATGTCATAGCAGCTTAAGCGGTGCCTGGACACTAGCTGGTTTGGCTGATGGAAGCCTATGATTACGCTGTAACGACTAATGAGTTCTGAGTATATCCAGAGTACCTATAGACATAAATATAAAGGCCAGACCAGAGCCAAGATACATCTTGGGTATTCATTATCACTGTGAAACTTCACATTTCATCACCAGGAACAAATCCACACTCTTAATGACTTAAACCTTTCGTCCAAATCCACCCAGGGTGCAGATGGACCTTCCTGGCAAAGACGGAAAGTTGAGACAGATTGTTTATTTGCAGGGATCAAGTAAAGACTTAACGTTGTAATCATGTCGTAAATCTGCTTTTTGGCTTTAAATCTCAGAGGTTGCCTCCTTTCTTCAGTTTGCTGTGGTTTTCCTATTATGATCTCTCTATTATGACTGATACAATATTCTTCTCCATTCTCATCAAATGGTGATCTCATGCCAAACATTACACATTTATCTTTGACGAGAAAACAATCAAAGAGAAAGAAAACCACAAGTAGTCGACTAAATAAGAGTTGACTCAAGTTCAACAGTTATCTCAATCCCAAACGTCGCTACTATGGACCCCCAGGTATTCATGGGGGTTAGGGGCTACAAGTAACTGCCTATTTTTATAGTTCAAACACCAAATATTCCTTAAAATGCTTTAATACACACAGAGGAAACCATATTAGCGCTCACGCAATAACTAGCATCCAAAGATCTTACTTAACTCTGAATTTGGGAGTACAGCCAATCAGTACCATGGAATGTGAATGGTGCTTCTGGATTGGCTGCTAGGTGAGTTTTCCACAAAACTACAAATTTCAAGAAAACTGTCAATTTGAAACTTCAGTTGGACCCAAAGTGATTGGATTGCGTGTACAGAAGCCCACTTTCCCCTCAGATATTCCCCTTAATAGTTGAGTGTAGTCACAGAGAACATATTTATGGGTCATTGTGCTTACCTCTGGAAGGTTGGCACAGTTGGACTTGACTTCATATTCAATGTATGCTGCCTCTGCTCCTCCTTCTCTACCCATTTGTGTGTAGCACAGGTCTCTAGTTGAGTTAATCCTGCGGTCCACATCTTCAAGGTTGAACATGCACAGAGCGGAGTCCTCGCTTGGCCGAGACGATGAGGTCAGATGAGTTGAGAAGACTCCGAGAAGGATCTCTGAATCTTGACCCTCAACCCCGTCCTTGGAGAACCCGAGCTGGACAGCTTGCAGGAGGTTGTACATTTTACCGGCCCTGGAGCGACAAGTCAGCGGCACTTCTACGTACGAGTAATAGGCCTGGTCATCCAAACATACACGTGAGACGTATGTGCGGTACTCCCGTGACTGTGACTTCAGGTCCCGCCTGTAAAAGAAGAAGTACACATGGTGCCGGTGGGCGAACGAGGCCACAAAGTGGTGATCGTATTCTGAGAGGCGGCCGGCGACGGCCAGCTTGGCAGTCTCCTCATAGGAAAAGATGGGGGCTTGGGCTAGGTTTCGGGTGGAGATAGGTGGATGGCTACTGGTATAACCTCGTCCCACAAACAGAACCGGCTGTCTGTCAGGGTGAGAGCGAACCACAAGCCCGACGGTGCTAACATTGGGGTGGTTGGCTGCTACATACTGAGTGTCCACTGGCTTGTCTGTGGAAAAAAGCACTACATTGATTGATGTCAGGTTACGCTTCTGGCATATTCCTTGGTTGACACTCCCACAGGTAATAAGTTCCATAGAGTAAGGGTCAACTAGCAGGAGCTTGTTGTGGTTGCTGGTTTCCTTCGCTTGAGGGCAGTTGGTCTCTGTCACAGGGGGCAAACAGTCCGGGCTGTCGATAACGGGTCCAGTGTCATTCCGGAGCTTAAGCTGGAGTAACGGATCTAGCTGGAACAGCTGATCTCGAGCCCCAATGTAGACCCATCCTACACTGGGGTCAGGATGCAGGGCCAGGTGCTCGAATATCGTGTTGTTCCATTTAAAAGTGGGATAAAGGCCAGAGTGGGAAGACACCGATCCCTGTGCAACACCTCTGGATGGCGAACTAAATGTCTGAGCAAAGATGGGAACAAGCAGGAGGCACCGCAGAGCGTGGAGCATTAACGCTGAAGCAGAACACGCTGTCCCAGGAAGCATGGCAGTAGAGCTGAGGGAAAGAAACGATTTCAAATATCAGAAAGCATGTCTGCCGCCAGTACAACAGGACTGCTAAAGGTTTTGCCATCGTTTCCTGTCCACTTCTGGAACATTGGCAGTACTGCTCATACAGCAGATCAGGCATGAAATGTTTGCTATAATAGCACATTACCTCAACAAGACACATTACAACTTGCAAAGATATTTGAACTGACTGAGATTCTAATGGTCTCCCAAGACACAAGGACCTACTACAGACTTGGATCTATGTTCAGTAAGATGAGAGTTGTACTTATACTTTGGTTCTTTGCTTATTCTTATATTGTATAAACTACTCAAAGCCTACTTTTTCTACAACGTTTTCTGTTAATCTAAGAGCAAAGAGTTTTAGGTGACCTCTGACACTAAACTGACTTATGGATTGTTCTTAAGCATTTTATTGGTTCTGGTTTAAAATTCCACATGTAATTATGTTAGTAGTTGAAGGTACTCCCGGTTCCCTGTAAAAACAAAATCTTACCAAGTAGTTTCTAGTGCAAATATCTTAGTACACTTGAAATAAGACAAAATTAACTTACAATTAACTTTTTGGCAAGAAATATGAGCTTGTTTTAGGTCAGGAATAATTCCTTAATCATTGATGAAAAAGTTGTTCCATTGGTAGATTAAATTTCACTTACAAGATTTTTTCCCCAATGTTTTTAGTGAAGTAATCTTCTAATGGAACTATAACTTTTCCATCAATATTAAGGAATTATTGACTTAAAACCAGCTCCTATATCTAACGAAGAAGTTATTTGCAAGTTAATTGTGTTCAAGTGTACTAAGATATTTACTTTAGAAACTGGGGCAAGAATACTTGATAAGATGTGGTTTTGCAGTGTTTGATGGTTTCAGTCTGTTAAATAGATTAATCACACATTGATCATTAACAGGAAAGTAAACCTCTTGATCTTTTATCAGGAGAAAAATACTGAAAAATGAGACTTTAATCAGTAAGACAGCATCGGAGAAACTTAAAATTCTCTCTCTCTCTCTACACAACAATCTCACCATTTGTTTGCAGTGGTGATTTACAGAGGTATGGTACCTCTTGACCTCCCAGATGCTCAGGCTCGGGTCATAAACGCATCCTTCTGGATAACACCTGCAGCACAAGGAAAGACAAGATGAATCAGAGGTCTCAGTTCATAAACAAGCTGTGATTCACAACCAAAACCCAGAGTTATGTCAACCTACACTGGGGGCCGAGACCGAAGCGCGTCATGTTTAAACTACTTCAGGTTTCTTTATTCCCCGGACTTGATTCATAGATTTTTCATACCCTGTTCAGACAGGATTTTAAGTCAAGAAGGGGCAAGAGACTACTACAACCAAAAACACAGATACCTCTTCAAGCACATCAGCTCCGGATGAGATTACCTGGAGCCATCTTTGTAGTCATTCAAGCTATAGGCTTAGACTACTGGAGAGTAAGGAAAACTAACCACTTTTCTCACTCTTTATGATTTCATCTCCTGCTCTCCAACCTGCATTATTTGCTGTTATTTCAGTTGTTGCTGAAGTTCCGCAAGACATTAACTGTAAAAATGTTGCTCTAGAAAAAGACTAAATTGAATTTAACACACATCTGTCTTGCATGTGGAACTCATCCAAAGCAAACAAAGATGGATGTCTCCCTTATTCACAAACGGGAGTAGAAAGAGACATGGACACTCACATTAGGAAGCAGGATTATAAGAAATGCCTGGTGTCAAGATCAAAAACTTGAGAGACCATACCTGCTGATAAAGCAGCCATTAAGACAAACAGCAAAGACAACATACCACACAGAGATTTTAATCAAGAATGTTCAGTTGTCAGTCAGGAAATCTCACTAAGCTGCTTGAGATCAAATGTGAGTTCAGAGTAAGTAAAAATGACCGACAAGGAAAAAGCCAACAGAGATAGTTTGTGGACTATTGTTAGCAGAAAAAGCTGCACGTTGGCAGTGCAGTTGTTTTGTCTTCTGTACTTTGGACTCCCCTCCGTGGTCCCGTCTCCTCACTTTCTGACTAGCCACATGTCACATTCAACAGGCTACGTTCCTGTTCGTCCTTATGGGGGAACACCACACACGATGTCAGGCCAAGACGATCCAACATGTTAAATGTTTCTGACTGAGATGGGAGCAGTCCCATCTGTGCGTACCAGATCACTCTGAACACAAGTCAGAGGAAGATCTCTTATCTGTAAACCCATCACTATAATGGGGGGAGTCCTTCAGACTGTCAGATGAGGGAGATCGGGTCAAAAAGTCAGCATAACTATCCAGTTGTGTGAACCAAGCTTAACAAACTTCACTCTGATGGTTCAATGCATTGCATTTCCAGCTCTCTGCAGAGAAACTGCAGAGAGCCCTTTAGACAGGGTTCATGGTGTGGAGTACACACACTCAGATCATGTACATGCAGCTGTTCAGCAAATGACAATCTCTAGAAATATACACATTTCTTTTGATATGCAAGTATAAAGTGTCATTTATAATAGTCTTAAAAAGAAGCGGTGCACCGGTTGCAGTTTTCTGGTCGATTGCTGATAACCGATCTTTACAAAGCCCGACCAGCCGATTCCAATTTTGGCCGATGACAATTTTTTTGTCTGAAGTATTGCTAAATATAGCAATAAACTCGCTGAGTTGCAACAGTGGGTTAACTATTGTTAACTGCAGACATGACCTGGTGGACCGGTGTGTCAGTCAAACCGCTCTCACAGGAGAGCAGAAGAGGAGAGTGGTTGATTTTCAGACGTTTGCAGAGGTAGATAAGATCGGGGAGCTGATCACCGATATCCCAAAATAAAGGAAATCGGCACCAATACATAGGCTGGTTGATAAATCGGTGCACCCCTTTTAAAAAGGTCATAAATTTCAGTTGATATGACTTGCAGAAATTGTGTGAAATGCTCCCACTGGATGGGTATTAGTTGCAAACTAAATTATAGCCTTGGTGTCCCTGGAAAAGAACAAGAAGTAAATTAGAAGATTAGGAAGGGAAGCTGAAGAGATCATCTCAGTTTTGACACGCAAGTGTGCAGTTTCGTGTTCACGCAGGGAAACGGCATGGAATAGTGCCTGGCTGTGACAGCTAAATCGCACTAAATTTTCCTTTTCTATCTAAACTAGACACATAGAGCACATCATCCCACAACCCCCTGTTTCCAACTTTCCTAACGTGATTTCCTTTGCCTTTCAGCATTCCATCATTTGCAAAATGGATCTCTTACAAGTTCAGGCAGATCTGCTGGAAGCTCATAGGATGACGAGTTGGACAAAAGTTGAAAAAGGAAAAAAAAAGCCTGAAAAGGACACCATTCATTCCAGTAGTAGAGAGCTCACTCATTCAACACACACACGCACGCACACACACACACACACACACACACACACACACATGCACGCACACACACAGACACACATGCACAGAGCTCTTTCTCTGCTACCCAGGGCATTAGAATGCCTGCTTTGTTGGGATAAATCTTCTGGATGTGGGAATCAGGGTAACAGCTTGGCAAGAGGCCAAAGTCCCCCCCACCCCCCAAATCCCATCCAAAAAAACTGAAAAGTATATGAACGTCCAATCACTGCACGAGCAAAGACAGGGAGCTGGAGCCTGTTGATTACCAGACAACATTCCAAAATAATGAAATCTAAACAGGAAGATTCCTTTGATCCTTCTGGAAGAGGTATAACGTCTGTTGTCGGAGGATGCCTCTTGTGACAGCAGGGTCCGAACTCCAGAGACTCACAGGATTGGCCATTTGATTACGAGAAAGACTGGAAGCTGCGAAAGCAGAGAGGAGCCTGACTGGAAAGTTAATTTACATGAGGACTTTCCCCAAACAATCAAACCAAGTAGTTTGGAATGAAAAGGAGTTGGAAAGGATTTCCAAAAGAATGAAAAACAAATATTCAGGTACTAATTACCTGAACGTTATGGAGCTGCAGAACTGTAACCCAGCATCAGGAGCATGGATTTTTCAAAAGGATTTTAACTTTCAGAGGGCATTCTGTTCTTCCTTCAAACTTTGCCCTCAAACTTCAACAAATGTCTTGCTTGAAGATGTGCTCTACTTCACACATCTACTGCCTGTTTCAACAACTGAGCTAAAACTTTCTTTTTGTGTGTGGAAAAAAAAATCTATTGTTCTTCTTGAGGTCAGGGTTCAGAAACAGCCTGCGGTGGCCTCTACTAGTTGTGGAGTAAAATCTACGAACAAAACGGGTGAAGGCATCACAGTGATCACACACTGTTTTTATGACACCAGAGTCAGATTACCACAGTTTAAAGCAGAAAACACCAGCAAGCAGAGAGAGAAGTTCGGTTAGGAAAGCGTTGGTTTTACTTCTGTCCGAGGACAGACACTCAAACGGGAGTAGAGGGTCGGTGAGAACAGAAACAATCTCTCTGAAGGAAGCAGGATCTTGATAGCTACAAGCTAACACGATGCCTTCAAGCTGAAGAGAACGGTATCTAAGCATCTTTCTGTATTTTCTTCTATAACCTCCTTTCACAGCCCACAAAATACAAACTCAAGACATATGCATATTTCAGTGCAGCTCAGGGGAAGCAATAGTACCGACATAACCAATAAATGTGCTTGGTTACAGCACATAATTCCACCTCAAACAGAAACTCAAAACTACTGATGACACTCTGACACTAAGCTCAACATCCTGTTTGAAGCCCCACCACAGCACGGTGCTGTTAATCACTTGCTAAGTGTCACCTTGGCCTCTTGGTGTCAAAACACGAACAGCAGAACAAAGACTGGTTTTGATTAAAACAGAACATTTCCTGGTGGATCTTGGAGTTAAACTGTTGGACATGTCTGTTCAAAAGTTTAGAGAAAGTGACGTTAGGCCACCTGGAAAGGTTAGAATGCATTTTCAGGTCATTTTGACATTTAATAGGATAAATGTCACATTGTATTTAGAAAGACTTCCAAAATTACTTATATTGGCAATCATTTTTAATGTGACAAAAACCTGAAATTAAAAAAAGGTTTTTCAGTGCCATTGAAAGTATGGATGTTATTGAAATGTGATCTGGGAATTTTAGAGAAGCACTAGACACACAGTACATCCTGGAGGACATATCCCTGCCCACTTTTAGACACTTTTGCTTCAGGCTTCCAGCTGCAAAGTGTAACTCCATGCACTCGGCGGTAGACAGGTTTGACCAGTAGCGTAATGTCGAGCAGAAATCTACCAAACGACACTAACAAGCATTCCTGGGAGGCACATTAAACCGAGGCATCATCCACTTCACCGACTCCACAGGGTTAGGCTTTTTCAGCTTTCCCTCAAACTGACAGACGAACGAGAACATCTTCAGGGTGGGCGACTGACAACGGCCAAAGAGCCAAACACTCGGCAGAGTAATGGCCATAAAGACATCAAGAACTTTTTCAGAACCCATAGAAACAAGTGGCAGCAGGATTCAGAGGTCACCGAGCACTGATGGAATGTGACTCCTGAAAAGGAACCAGAGAGGGAGAGGTAGAGAAGAAAGAGGAGGATGAGGGAGACATTAATTACTCACAATTCAACACCCACTCAGAACGAGTGTGTGTATGGTGGGGAGTAGGATTTCTAATTAGCAACATTACAGGGTACATATATATTATCCCAAGAAGGGCCCTAGTCCTTATTGTAGGGGGGGAGCTGCCACACACACACACACACACACACACACACACACACACACACACACACACACACACACACACACACACACACACACACACACACACACACACACACACACACACACACACACACACACACACACACACACACACACACACACACACACACACACACAAACAATGTGGCCATAAGTAAACACAGACATTACTAATCAGTTCTTTTATCAACAAACAGAGTTTATGCTTCAGTAGCTGTGACAGCCCATGGTGTACAGTTACACAGACACTAGTAATCACCCTCCTGCACTTTCTGCTCCACACAGATGTTGTGCTGAACCACAGCAGCTGTTAGCATCACTACTTAACCATCAGACACAACGCCACTTAGCTGACGGCGGTGGCTACATGCTAATCCAAGAGGAGAAAAGGCTCTGTGCAATCTGTTGTTTTTCCTTTGACAGAAGCCCTTTTTAACCTGACTGCCCAGTCAGACAACTGGTCAGCTGAAATACATGCAAAATGGGATTGCATCTATTTCAACTGTTTTTGTTGCGAATTGTTGCGTTCTAAATGAGCTGAATTGAATTAGGCAGTCACAGGGGACCTGTCGCTGCTACAGTAATACCTGGGCTAACACTGTGTGCTTAAGCTAAGGCTCAGCAATGACAAAAACAACAGCTACAAGCTAGACTTGAAGTTTTATGAAGTTGGAGAGAAAGAAGGAGGACCTCGAGATGACGGCTACAAGCATGGAGACAACCACTCAAATGTTAATAGAGGAAAATACAATGTACTCTGAACTCGAGAGTGCCATTTTTATAACTTAGAATAGAAAAAAACTATATTTCAAGTACAACTGAATGAACAAGTTAGATGCAGATACAATCAATGCGAAGCTGTAGAAAACCAGAGGGTCCATGGTCTTACAGTCCAGACTCTGGGAACTGTAATCATCCTCCATGGCTGTACTGTACATTGCTGGAGCACCAGTGTGCAATAGAAATAGAAATAGCTGTTGTGTAAGATATTTAAAGGGTTGTGAACTTACATTATAGCATTGCAGTATATTTAGCCAGTCAGAGTCTCATGACAGCAGAAATTTAAACATAAATGACATTGCTCAAAATGCTAAAGGTAAGAAGAGCTAGGTTTATTTTGTAGGATAAACTCAAATTTTGACTGGTCCTGAAGAAATTATTGGTAATTTACGGGACCATTATTGGAAACAAACCAAACTCAGAAAATTAGTAATATGTTCAGTGTCTGTATTATTGCTCATTTAGGTTTGCTACGGTGAAACAAAGATTCGAAACAGCTTTTAGTACCAGAACTGATTGATATTTGGGTCACCGAACAACAAAGCTTTGAGTGTGAGAATGCTTAAAATATTGCTTCAATCCCTTCAGTCCCTCTTCCTGAAGTGGCACTGAAAACTTCACAGCAGGAATGGCACCAGAATGAGAGGCGCACCAGAGGAACAGTCCTCATGCACAACGGTCCACAGCTTCAAGTTACAGCTCTAAAGTCACATCAGAGGAGTAAAGACGGTATTAAAGCAATAGTTTTTGAGCTGCTCAACCTGACATTTGACCCCTGGGCAGAGATGCATAAAAAAAAATAGGTTAGTATTCAAGGATCCAAAACCAATCACTTGGAGGATATTAATGATATTAAACAAATGATCCCATAGTGCATTAGTGAGGTATTAGTTTCTGACATTTGCACATGAGAACACATGGAAAGTTTACAGTGCAGAGTATAGTTAGAAGCTCCGGATAAACTTTTTACACCCCCCATGTGCCATGTGTAAAGGTATTAGCAGGCGTTGCCATGCCAACGCTGAGCTGGTGCGGCTGCAGCATCAGTCAATCTGTTGGAGCTGGACAGGCGCTGCTGGCTGGTTGACAACGACTTATTTATAGAGCCATGCTGAACAACTGCTGCTCATCTGAACGGCAACCGTTTTTACCCAGCTGATGAAGAGGAGGGGGAGGAGGAAGTCGTGTTTTCTGAACTGGGATCTGTTCAGAAAACACGACTAAGACACAAGGAGAACCAAGTCTCAGCTGTGGCGCTGTCATGCCAGTGAGCTGCTCCTTGAGAGGTTTGAGGAGAGCCGCTCACCTCCCAGTGGGTAGGAAGTTCCCACAGCTCTTAAACTTTATGGTCCTAAATCGATTGTGCTGGGGTGGCCGGCTGGGCCCGGACTCCTTACAGAAAAGATCCACAGGACTTGTGGTACGTCTCTGTCTCCTGACCGACCAGCAGAGTTCATGTGTTTCCTCCCTCTGTAGCATCTTTACTCCCTGTTCACTTCTTGGATTATTCAGACCAGAACGGGGCAAAAGGCAGGTACTTTTGAAGAAGTTTGGCTGCAGCATTTTGTTGTTATCGCTGCTCTTTGGACTAGCATTATTTTAAAAAAGAAATACAATAATACGGTTGAAAAATGATTAAAATTAGATTTAAGTTTTATAGTATCCTGCTTGCAATATTGCTTCTATTTGAGGTAATGAGACCAGATGAAAAGTATATAAAATATTTCATTCATATTCAATCCAAACGCTTCCAGCTTTACTCTCCTCTGGCACCGCCTCCATCTCCTCTCCGTCATCAGATCTACACATTGCTGCACCTGTGTAGTCTACATCTACTGGGCTGAGCAGGCAGCCCAGTGATTAGCTTGAACATTGCTGCCTCCTAGCAACTGGAGGCTTCCTTATCGTTGAAACATAAACACAATGAAGATACTAAAAAGTCCCTGTGCCCCTTGCAGGGGGTTACCTTAGCCCCCTAGGCAGACGTGCTTCAATATTTCAATTGTACTGGTATAATCAAAGCAAAGAATATCAGGTGAAGCTCAAAAGAAAGCTTAATCATGATGGAGGGGTCAGTGGAGTCCTGCCAACATGAAACTATGAAGTCATAGTTTAACGAAAATCAGATTTACAACTCTGGAACAGGCAAAATTTATGGCAAAGCTGTAACTGGTATGAAAAAAATTAATAAATCGTACGGGTCAGGAAGGTTCGAACTGAAATTATGTCAAAGTTTGTGTCGCTATGATATGATGTTACAAAAAAAGTTTGGTTGAGATTTTTTTCTCACTCACAATATAGCATCCTATTTCCAATTTGGGCCGATTTGCTAGAAAACTGCAAGTCACTCGTAGATGTAACACTCACATCTATGAGTGTTACATTTTCTGAATCTAGACATGAATTCCTACGTTTTGATATAAAATATGTGAAGAGCCAATAAAAATTGAGCAGAAGCTGTTTGGGGGGGAGCATCATTTTCAAAAACGTTTGAGTTGTACACTGTAGTAGAACCTATCACCTATCAAGGATAGCACCTATCCTTGAAATCCATCATAAAGATAAATTATGAGCCAGAAGCAACCAAAGAGTTGAAGAAGGATTTTATATTTAAACGTTTGTGAAGCCCTCTAGATGCTACCTCATTTGAGAGGCCTGGGCTGTACGATTAAAAAGCCAAATACTTCACCCTGAACCACAGGAAGGGCCTGTAGGGTTCTCCTCCAAGACTCAGTAAGTGGCGACTGCTCCAGCCAGACCTGGCAGAGAGCATAGACAAGTGCGAACAGCATATGCCCAAGCTCCCTGGTCAAAAGATCAAAGGCCTACAGAGACGCATCAACCAGGCCTTTGTGGTCAAGTGGAACAAATTCCAAAGAGGAGAACAAGGCCAGCATTAGATGGGAGAGGGATTTCCCAATCTGTCCATTGCAGGCCCCAGAGTCGCATGGCAGAGAAGGTCATCCGTAATACAATGCTAAGGCCACGGACAACAGGCATTAGGTCGCAAAGCCTCATCCGGAGGGATAAGAAGCGAGGTAATGCCTGGTTCCACAGCTGGCATCTGCCCCAAGCCAACTATGGGCAACTCCTGCATGGCCGATAGGGTCCTGTCATCTGTCATCAAATGTGAAAAAGCCTTGGTGTCTGACCAACAGGCATGCTGTTCCTGTATGTACTCCTCTGAGGGAGGATCTACAAAAACAGAGTCAGTCTTACTGTGCAGAAAGAATCAGCTAGAAACTGCAGACTGGGCCCACCGAACATCTAGCTTCAAAAGAGCCAGACCCATTCTGATTGCGGCTGTAACTGACCTCCAAGCATCCTCCTGGGGGGCATTGAAGTCAGAACCAGAGGCCCTGGAGCTCATCTCCAGAAGGTGCTCAAAAAAACAGGTACCAGAGGCTGCCGCTGAAACAGCAACGTCACCACTGACCGATGCTTCATCCTGCTCAGAAAGGAGAGCCACGGTGCAACCACTGTCAGCCCGAAAAGACTGGAGGAGGTCCTTCACTGGGGCAACTTAGTAGTGAGATGATCCACTCTTATGGACAACTTCCCTATATTGATTCATCTGGCCCGCTTCATCGGGACAGAAGGTGCAGCTCCAGCAGGCTGCTTTCTGCACGTTGTCTGTTCCGGTGGCAACTGACTTTGCTGTGCAGCTCCCACTCAGTCACAAGGCTACTAGCAAGAAGCAGATAAGATAACGGTGGTAAATACAGATGCCACCAGCTTCACATAACCACACCTGCAGTCAATACATCTGCGTGTGAGAAGAATAAAACGGACTGAGGGCCAAGGATCATGTGACTACAAAGAGTCACAGGTGACTCTTTGTTGTGATTAATACTCGACATGTACAAGAATGATCATTCAGTGCTTGAAGCATCCGCTTATGACGGTCAGTCGGTCAAGTAGAACTGTGGTTAGACGTTTGGGAAGACTGGTTCTTCACATAGATCCAGTCCTAAGTTCTGTAACAGACAAGCACATCAGATTTTTTTCTCGGGTTGCATTTGCGCCAGAAATAGAGATTCTGACAGCAACTATCACTAAACTTCAAACTTTGGCTTTCAGTTTTTGTTCTGAATGTGGTCAAATACATCTTTTCTTCAATGGCAATTGTCAAATACATCTTTTCTTCAAAACATTGTCAGTACATTAACCAAAAAAAAAAACAAAGGAATAAATAGGACTGGTCTTTGAAGTCAAATTCTCTTCTGATCCCCCAGTGGCCCCAGTAGGCGGGTTGGCACTTATCCTGGGGCAAATTGACTAAACACAACCTCTGACACTGGTTCGCTGTGTCCCACCAGCTCTGGTACTGCCCACAGCAGATCTTAGAATAGTTGTGGCCACAGCTGTATGGTTCTAGTCTTGTTGGACCAAATATGTTTCCAGATTGTAGGACATCTTGTGCCCATGCAGCGTGGGGTTAAAGAAGACTTGAAAGACTAGCTGGCTGGTGCCGGCCGTCAGTTTCCTGCTTTTAGCGGCAGTTCAGTTGGTAGGACACTCATCCACATCCAAGTTAGTCACTGTTTCTAAAAAACTGTCTAGAGAGTAAACTCTGGTAGATGTTTAAATATTTTTGACATTTTTTAACTTAACAAAACTAGAAAAATTACATCAGACAAGGCCTGAAGGCAAATTTTAGTCCACCCAGAGTGGAAAGCTTTCTGATCAATCAAGAGAAACTAAAGTCTGAGAACTTTTCTGGACCTTCAAGCTCATGAAAACGGTGCAGTGATGGGATGGGAGAGGAAGAATAAGTGTGTCTGAATGTGTGTGCGTCCACACACACACACACACACCACCCACTTATCCTGGTGCATATTTAGGCTTTCATGAGGCAATGTCCTCACAGGCAAATTATAGCCTGTGTTTTCACATGCTCATTATGGGAAGCAGAACTATGCACACATTATCAGAATAAAGCCAGAGGTTTTTCACAAAGTACAAGGAGAAAGCTCAGATGGATTTTTTATTTTATTGCTTCCCTTTTCCATCTGTGCAGTGAATAACAGTATTGTATTACTTTTGGTATTGGTATACCAAAGGTTTTCACTTTTTCCAGGCATTTCACACAACGAAAGCTAACAGACACTTTGATTCACTGAGAAGAAAAATTCTCCCCTTTGGAAATGGGACAAGAAAATGTCTGGGAGTGTGGGACAGTGGCCAGGCACCCTGATGGACTTAAGTCCCTTCCATAATTCACCCGAAGATGAACAGTTGATTCACGGTCAATCATATTCACACCCACAGCGCAGACCACCCGGGGACACGCCTCCTGCTTCAGTATACGTCACGCCCAAAGCATCAGGAAGCGGCCGCAGAGAGAGAACCACACCTTTCTGCAGACAACAGCACATTTTCCATCCAGGAGTTTTTTTTGTCCTTTGACATTCTTTTAAGTACAAATGTACATGATAAACACTCAAAAGTATTCATATAGTCTCCAGAAACAATAACTAGCGGACTAATTGAAGAGAAAAATCAACAAAGCTGTCCAATGGCATTTCTGCACAAAACATATCGGCAAACTTCTGACCAATCAAACAAGTCATCGGACAGAGCTCTGTCCAATACTTCACCCAGTGACTAAGGGAAGGAATGGCGCCTCCCTATGAACATAATGAAGTAACTTTTGCTACATGACTACGTCAAGAAGAGATGATTTCGACTTCTTGGATGAAGTCTGGGAGAGCCTTAGTGTGGAACCGGTAGAAAGAAAGCAAAGACAGAGAGAAAACCCGAACAATAGAAAGCGGTGGGTGTGTACGAACCCTGTGTGGTGCTTGAATGATTTTAAATTCAGGGTTTGATCTTGTGTGAAGCACAGAGAAAAACTGGAGAATCTCTCTGGTGTCAGTTCATTTTGAGTTAGCTAAAAGCATTCAAAGTTGCCTCTTGGGCATTTTGATAAGGAAAAACTGCTACTCATTGTTCAGCAGAGGTTTGGTGTGGCCTAGTCAAAGGAATCCTTTGAAGATGCTGTGGTAAGACCTAAAGGAACTCATTTCCAGTTGATGTCACAACC
The DNA here is from genome assembly GCA_033032245.1 of Poecilia picta. Classification (NCBI taxonomy): domain Eukaryota; kingdom Metazoa; phylum Chordata; class Actinopteri; order Cyprinodontiformes; family Poeciliidae; genus Poecilia; species Poecilia picta. The sequence goes on along the minus strand of CM065357.1, from coordinate 5,892,574 downwards.
AGTTCCTCTCTCACCCATCGAGGTTGGCGTAGTTAGCTCTTTCCTCTTAAACATCACAGTTTGAAAACATTATTATTCCAGTTATCTTTATTTCATCTTGAAAATGACATTTGACAAAGTAAAAACGCTGAATCTGCAAAGTGGTGAATATTTGCCCCCAGTACTATGTAGTATAGATTTCCACTCAGCATATGAATGCCCTGAGCTCATGGTGCGGTTCAGGAATGTAAAGCCACGCATTCTGTCTTTCACCTGCAGAAGCTCGGCGCTCTAATCCTCTTTTCCCTCACAACACCGGCCTCTGTCTGACAAACAGCCAGTCAGCTGCTGCTGCTGCTGTAAACATACGACCGGACCAAAGCTCCTTTCTACCCTTCATTCCTGAAGACGTGATTTTAACGCTACGGAGATAGCGACATGCTCTGGTGAAAAGCCTGGCCGAGCTTACACACACTCACACAAGACGCATACTCATGTAGATGTAAATAAAGGCTCCTTTCTGTGTCTGCCAGGGCAATAACAAGGGCAGTGCAGGGAGTGAAGGGTAAATGTTAGTCTGGCTTTGCTGTGTTGTCTGCTCCTCTGAAGGCTGTGTGTAAAAACCCACCGGAGCACAAAGAGTCCCTTTGTGGGCCGGTCAGCTTAATGCTGATTTTCCATAGTGTTGCTTTCATAAAACATCAGGGGTGTGTTGCTTATGGAAGCAGGTTTGTTTCTGAACATGCGGAGGCGATACAAGAGAGCCGAAAAAGTATACGAAGGAGCTCAGCTGGAGTTCTTTTTACCGGGCGGCAAAAACGAATTAAAAAACTAACGAGATTCTAGAATAAGAACTTCAATCATGAAAATAATTACCTCCAAACAACAGCATGCATGATCCAGGATCAAAATAGTATAAAACACAGATCATAGCACGACAAGCACAGACTAAAGTCAGTGTATGAGTAGGAGGGTTGAGCCAAACAATTTAGGAATAAATCGCTCTAAAAGTAATTCATAGACGTCAATCTGCTGTGTCACTTTTGTAGAAAATAACAGACTGTACTCTTTGTACAATCAGAGTACTTCTTTATTTTTTTAAGCAAGGCCTCACTTCCACCCCCAAAAAGGTTTAAAACAACATAGTGATGACGAGGATGAAGAAAGTGTCAGAGTATTTCAGGGTAAAAGGATAAAATTAGGTTAAAATTGAACCCAAGCTCAATTTTAATCTTAACCCTTGTGTGTGCGAGGACAAAAGTAGAGGACAAATGATACAGGTTTTATGTGTGTGGGGTTGGTTGGACCCCATTTCTACATAACAAGTATTAATGGCAGATACTGTAAATATTTCTGCAGATGGGATTTTTAAAAACATTCTTATTATATTTGTAGAAAACGTTAAAAATGAAAAATTATGTGTTCACTTTATCTTTGTGTTGTTATGTGGGGAGTTTTGAGTGAGAAGAATGAGGCTGGAACATAAGACGAGAATACATCACAGGAGAGAATGAAACGGTGATGACCGTGGATTTCTGGTGGATGTATTTGGGACATAATCAGGAGATCAGAGGTTTGACTTACAACCGTTGTGGATCAGTGGATCCATTTGATGTGGACCCCTCATCCCATCGGCAGGACAATGGAGGCTCCCAGAGTTTGATAATAACTACCTGCATTTACTCAATTACATTTACTTGAGAAACATTTTTGAAATTTTTACTATGCTGTACTTTTACTTGAGTAATTTTAATCATGGAGTATCGCTGCTCTTACTTGAGTAAAATGTTGAATGAAGAACAAACATGTTTTAACCAAAAATTCACCAGACAGTTTTTGTCAAAGTTTCATAAATTAGTTTTATTTAAAAAAACTTATTTGGAAAAAAATATTTCACCTGATTTTGTTATTTTTGTTACCTATATGAATTACAGTTATTTTTGTCCTTAAAACACCAAAATTTCCACTTAACTTTATATTTTGGTCCATCCGATTATGCAGTGTTTGAATGTACTACTACTTTATTCTTTTCTTTGAGTAAAACTATGTAAGCAGTGCTCTTCCTAGGTACTCTGCCCACATCTGGTGTGTGCCGAGGTTACTTTAATTAAATTGTGGTGAGCATTTCTCTGCACTATCTTTTCAAGTTTCAAAGGAAGAACTACATTAAGAGACAGCGGACTCTCCCTGCCCCCATTGGCTGCTTGCTGGTTCCGTTAGTGATGAATCAGGTGGTACGTTACGCCAGGTGGCGGTAGAGTACACTTCTGGGACAGGCGCCAATGCACTTGTGAATAAATTTGGATTTTTGTGTACCACTGTGCCTTTAGATGAAATCCGAGCTTCACACAATTTCAAACAACTCCTATTTTCAAAAGAGGATCAGTCTCTCTGTTTATTCAGGCAAATTAATGTTTAGCTGCCAGGTGGTTAAGCACAGGTGCAGCAACTACAAAGGGGAATGTTTTCCTATTGCCTGCAGCAACATGTTAACCGTCAGCAAGCTGAAGGCTCAGAACCTCACTTTTATCCAGAGAAAGAAAAATAAAGCATGTGAGCAGCAAGAAGAAGAACATCCGCGTTCTTTCTGCCCTTGCTGTGTTTCAAAGAATTTTCATTAAAAAAAAGTCTCTCCTTTTGTTTGACCAGAGAGGAAAGCTGGCTTATCACAATAGGATTGAAACAGAAGAAAAAAAATCTATTGTAGAAGGTGATACACTGAGATCCTCAACAATCAAGTCAGAAAAACAAGAACATCAAGGGCCAGGAACATTTTGTCCATAGAATACATCAAAGTTCCTAGAAAGACGGCCTGGAGGCACGTGAATCAATCAATCTCTACTAGATAACCATCTCAAGTTTTCAGTCTGAAGAATCACGGCCAGCTTTCATCCAAACTTATCTTCTACTGAAACAGCGTGTTTGGTTTAGCAATCCTGAAAGCAAGATGGAAATTGTGATGTGGAACATCAAAAATCAGAGATCCCCGTTCGTTTTCCTGAAACGACAAACCCACAGCATCATAATGTGGGGCTGCTTGGTTTTTATGAAAGAATTAGGCCTGCCACAATAAGCATTAAACCAATTAATCACATCTCAATAATGTCCATTTGCATGATTTATCTTTTTTCTCTATCAAAACCTTGATGATTAAAGTCTTCAGTCTGGTGTTTTGGTCTCAACTCCACATTTTTGAAGGACAATATTGTTTACAGTGATGTCATAATTCATTTTATTTGTTGTTTTGTTTATTTATTTGGGATATTTCAAATTTCTTCCAGTTCCAGTAGTAAAATGTTCAACAGAATTTAAAATTATAGATGTAAGAACATGTTCTTGCATCATTCTGCCGTTACCATTTTAACCTTCTGACTACGAGGAAAAAAAATATTGCCCAATCACCTTTTTTTTTAAACCCCACAGTCTTTGTAAGGTAATAAAATGTTTTATGCACTTACTTTATCTCTTCCCATAAAATGTGTTATTACTGATAAACACCATTTTTGTGAATTATTAAAAGGTACGTACAAAAGTCCCACCCCTTCACATGTAATATCATTGAAAAGCCCTAAATGTCCTCTCCAGATACCAAAAGGAATCAATTCAGTAGAATGCAGGGGGTGGGACATATTCAAGTTTAGAAATCTCCTCTACAGAGGACAAAATTAACTACTGGTAGTCAGAAGGATATGACTTGAAAATGGTCTCAAAACAATAATATCATCACTCATCGCAACAATTTAGCCGGACAATTTATCGTCCAGCTAAATTTGTTATAGTGACAGGCCTAGACAGAACACCTTCAAACTGAAAAGTGTACGTGCATGAAGCTCCAGTCACAGAACCCAGCCACACCCTGACCCTTCCAGAGACTAACGACAAACATCACTGTTTGCTCTTGTCTGCAGAGAATCTATTTTTTTCACGTCCGTCTCCCAGTTCAGACCAAGGCACATAGAGCATCATCAGCACAGCTACTAGCTCTGATGCAAAGGTAATCTGGAAATGCAATACTTCATAAACCTATATTATTCCCCAGAAGCTATAAAACAGCTGTAGCATCTTTGTGCTCCATTTTAAATGTGTTGGTATCCAGTAGGTATAAAACGTAGATTTTCCATTGCAAAAACTAATTATCTTCCCACTGAGCTACATGTTATATCTCAGGACAAATAAGGGTTCAAAAACATCACTATTCATATTCTCTAAGTTCACTACTTATTATTTTGATTCTTTTCTTTTTCTCCTTTACAAGCAGGCAGTATAGGACCCACCATTTTATCACCCCCTGCGGCGTTTTACTGGACTGAAGTGTGTTCAGCTGATCCAATAGTGAGGACGAGAACGCTCGATAGCTTTCCTATGCAGACACAGACAAAGAGAGGTACGGCGAGACTTTAAGAAGCAGGGTGAGGACTTCTGTCCTCTAATGCAGAGCTGCTGTTTCTCCACACTCAAAAAAGTCAGATGAGTTGGTTCAACCCACCACAATTAGAGATCCTGAGTTTCTTTTAGAAATTCAGGGCAGAGGAAGGGTTTTCCCTTTCATTGTGTGTTCACCACTTCATATGATGTCATTTTTCGGTTTTCTGCACTCCCGTTCATTTAATTTCATCGGCTGCAGTAGACAGCGATCCTGAAATCTAACTGAGGCCTCAGACTTTGGTGTTCTTGGTCAGAGGCATATTGCCACTGTGTGATGCCAACTTACAAACCAGAATTGTTGAGAACTAAATCTTCACCAGCACAAACATAGGGCATGCACAACGCAGCATGAGAAGGATATTGTTGGCTCATTGAGGTGACATTTGAATGTCACTTGTGCTGATTCAGCAGGAATAACGCAAATGTAAATAACCCACAGCATCTCTAGAGGAGTTGGGACTTAGTGGGAAGAGCAGTCATCTTAAAACTTGAAAGTTGTGGGTTCAATTCCACAACACGTGTGCTCATGTACCGCTAGGCAAGACAAATACACAAGTTTCAGTATCGGCCAAAATCTGAATCGGAAGGTCAGGCTTTTTAAAGAGCTTAATCTGCAATCGGCCAGAAAATCGCAATCGATCCATTAGGTTGTCATTATGAGCAGAATAACACTATAGAAGCTCATTTTATAAACTATATGTCTCAGAGATGTGATGGTCATGCCAGATGTCCAAAAACTGGTGTCTTATACTGGTGTATTAGACACGTAGCAAGGCGATGCTAATTTAATAAAGCCACATTTTTTTTCACCATGGTGAAGAGGGGATAAAACAATAACTCTCTCAGACAGATTTCATCAAAGAGCCAGGAAAGTGAAGGTCAGACAGCGACTGAGATACTGGACTCTACAAAGGTCGTCATAAATGAATGTTTTCTCTGACACGGAATCGAGGACACACACCGTCGTCTCTCAGATGGTTGCTTTGGTGGAAGTCATATGAAGTTCAGCCATTGCTGGTGCAGTTCAGACACAAAAAGACAGTCCCAAAAGGCTCAACAGTGCAGAGAGCTAAACGACATGATTTGATTACATTGTTCTGCTTGCTGTGAGCGTAGCGGCTGTCTAGCTCCGTGAAGAGTCACCTTGTCTCAATGTGCATTCAGAGATAAGCAAGGTCGACTGCTCCGGGCTTTTCACGTATCTCATTTGGGTAATGTTCTGATGTAATGTTGGGAGGGAGGGAATAAAGAGAAACAGTGAATGTTAAGGGATACATCTAAAAGTAAAAAAGACGATAAATAAATAAATTTAAAACCCTTTCAGACAATGACTCAGGTTGAAACTCAGATAAATGAAGCAATAAATCTATGACTTTTACTATGTCAAATAAATTTACCCTTGTAGAAAATACGCTTTCATCCTTTTCAAAATGCTACCTTGCACAAGAATCTTACATACCCCACCCCATGCCTACTTCACATTGATCTTATGATAATCCTCGAAGCGTTGTTTGTAGGAGACGGTCCGTGTTTTGTCTGCGTCAGGTGGAGCATGGTCACCTCACAGAGCAGCCAATGGCTTTCTCACACACATCTCATTTCCAGACACTACCTAGTCTACAGATCAAGTCTCAACCATCGTTAAGGAAAGCAACCAATCCGATGCCTTTGTAAAACTCTCATTACAATCTGCTGCACTTTGACACCAGACTGGTGATAGAGTTATAAAGTGATGAAGGGAGATAACCGGTTTAAACTTGTCGACAGAAATTCAACATACAGTAGGAGGAGGATTAAACATTTACCAGAGGAGACCTTAAGGTTGCCGTGAGATGGTGCCATAGCAACGGTTTGGGGGTGAGAGGAAACAAATCTGTTCTTTTTGTTAATATATAGACCAACTCAGAACCAGATCAGACATGGTAAAACCACTCCAAGTGCTTCTGCACAGCAAAACACATCCACTGGTGCACACAAACAATCACACACCAATTCACCAACATGCAAATCCACACTAGTAATTAGTTACACTTCCTTCAGTTTTTTTAAGCAATGCTGTTGTTTCCCTGGATCTCTCATCTCAATTTTGCCTTTTTTTTGGCGATCAGTTATTTTGATTTTTATTGTTGATTTACATCCATAAAAGTATGTGCAACACATCTCAATTTGTATAAGTCAAATAAAAACTAGAAACATAAAATTATTGGTGTGTGGCCCCTTAGCACCCCTAAGAGCTCAAAATAATAGCTATAAGGGATGTGGATAGTTGAAAAGATGAAATTATAACCAACAGTCTCAAATTTAGGAGATTACACAGAGTTGTGCTGCAGTTTTTCCTCCAACCAGTTTTGCCTTTTGAAAGTTATTTTATATACCCAGTTATTGCAGATTCATATTCTCTGCCCTCGCAACTGGATTACTTCAAAATTAAAGGGGAAACTACATGAAAAAAATCCACTTTTTTTTAACCCCTTTAGTACTTTGAGTGCAAAAAATAGAAATTTATTTCTCCAGTTCGTCTTCACTACGACAAGCTTCTCAATAGAATTGAAGAGACAAAAATTATGACTCATTGACTTGAAGTAAATGGTAGACAACTTTAGCATGGACTCAAAATAATGAGGCGACCGACAGCTATCCAGCGCCAAACTCCCCTAGGATCTGTCTGGGTACATTGCTGAAAAATAAACGCCATAGCCTTCAAATTGGGGAAGGATGAACTCTGAGTGTAGACAAATCAGGCTGGTCAGAAACACGGCCGTTCATGCAACTAGCTAAATGTGACCGCAGTCAGACCTCTGTGTGCCTGTCGTTTATGACCCCGAAGTGACCCGCATGCGCAGAAGAAGAACGTTCATTCGGCAGCGGGAGCCAACAGAATTGTGAGAAGATCATAATGAGACGAAGGAAGCCAAGAAGAGAAAGAACTGCAAATAGCAACGCGCTGCAGTGGACCACTGAAAACCTGTAGAGAAAACCTGGAGTCTGAACCATGAGTGGTGGGATTGTGATGCAATGCACTTCACTGACGGACTGCTATAAGGTCATAATAATCATTTTCATTTGCTTGCATCCAGATTCACTCCATCTGGCTTCTTGTGCTGCAGAATTGCGACACATGCCCCAACCTCAGTGGCTTAAAAGTTAGATAAAATGCGACATAATTGTTCAGGCAGCAGACTCTTCGAAAACAATCGGATATGCATCTGATTTAATTCCACATACAGAAGTGGCACAGATTGGGTTTTATTTTTGGGGGGTTGGGGTGAAGGGTGAAAAGAACAGAATTGGGTCATTCAGCTTGCCGTGAAAAAAGTCAGATATGGGGCGCATTTGCCTGCTGTGGGAACGCAGCCACATATTATATTGAAATCATATCTTCCCCTGATGTCCCCTGAAATAAAGGTTATGAGAAGGCAGAACCGTCACACCAGCCACTCAAAGCTCCAGCAGCCTGGGAATAAATCACCCAGACTGAACTTTCACAGCATAATCAAAATTCTTCACTTTGTGGGGAGCTCTGAAAGGATAGCAGGCTGGCGAAGTGGTGGATTAGGAAAGAGAGGGGAGGGCGAGGGCAGAGAGAAGAAACATGGAAGGGGGGATCAAGTGTTGGTTTATGTAACCAAGGTCAGCTGAAAAGAAAAACACAATCTACACAGCAAGACCACAAAGGCAGAGGGACCGATCCTGGGAAGGCGAGTATGAAAACAGTATGAAAACAATCAGCTCCACGTCACAGCAGGGAGGCCTTGGTTCGCTCAGCTCCTGGTTTGGCACAGGCACAGCAGTATGGAACAGCCGCAGCCACTTTAAATAGCTGCTGAGTGTGGTGGGAAGTGGGCAGGCTGGGCGCGAGGGTGGGTGGGGGTGTTTGACTGTGCAGAAAAAGAAAACTAAACTCCTTTATGGCAACAGAAGAATAAAAGGCTGCTGGTTTCATCCTCACATGGTTGTTGTTTGGGTGTTTTTCTGTGCAAAATGTTCTTGCACATATTCGATTCAACAAGCCAAAAAATTTGGCAACACTGTATTTGAAGCACTGAGCACAAGCCTGACATGACACCATCATAAACATGAAATAACACCTGTCGTCAACGTGAAGGAGTCTTCATAAATGTTTACGACTGTTGTCATGAAGTGTCATTCGGTAAGTAATGATTAGGGATGTGCCGATCAGGTTTTTTCCTGCCGATACCGATCACCCCTGAGGGCCGATCGCCGATTCCGATCCCCAATACTGATCACATAGTTATGATTTCTTTTTTATCATAAACACTACTGTTACATTATGTGAAAAAAGGAACCATGAATTCACCTTAATTTAGACAAAAACTTGTTTTTAATAACTTTTTCCAAGAAGAAAACTAAGCAAAACAGGCATGCAAATTGAACTGCTATCAGTAATACTATCTTTAACAGACTGATAACGTATGAAGGTTGTGAAGAGGCTAAATAATGCAAAGAGCCAAAATAAAACCTCTCAACATTAACAAAAAATTCAAGTATAAAACTTAACATTCAAAGGAAAATACAGGATCCATTGCAATAAACAATCCAGAGTTACTGGATGAAAACTTCCTGTTAGCATGGCGGCTAGCTGGTTACTGCTATTTCTGATTGGCTGTTTCTGACTGAGCAGAATAATTATGCAGAACAGGGAGGAGATCGATTATTTTTTAAAGATTATCTGTCTCATGTTAGGACAGAGAAAGTTTTAATACGTATGTAAAATGTATTTCTTTAGTTAGATGCAGCAGCTTTAAACAGGTTCGGTGTGAGAGTCACTACCGGGTGGAGCAGAAGCGTCTTACATCGCAGCTCGAAGACTGAAATCATTTTACAGGTTATTAGTTTAGCTTTCTGACCGTCATGCTAATCCGGGTGAGTGTTTGTAGCTGCGCTGCTTTACTTGCTGTCTGATCTTCCATATGTCTTTTTTACTGCAGTGAGCCTTGATGTAGCCAAACTCCGTCGTTGCTTTTATGTCTATTAGCTTTGTTGTGTTGATGCATTTTGACCTGCTTCAATTTTCCGCCGCAACACGCAAACGTCCTCATTCACTCAGTGCGTTATAGTTACACATCCTTAGGATTTGTTGTGTTATGTCAGTATTACTCACCCCTTCAAATGAAATGCGACCAAAAATTTGAGCTGCAATTGTACAGCATTCTACATATTCGACAACAAATATTTAATTTGTGTGCTCGAAAAATCGTTGTGGACACAGCGCTGAGGTTGGCCTCTGATTCACTAGAGCAGTGGTTCCCAAACGTTTTCTCCTTAGGGGTCGCGCCCCACAGTTTGGGAACCTCTGCACTAGAGCATTTTCGGACCGGTTCATAGATTTTGGCAACAGAAGACAAATCGAAATATTTGACATCTACAGTCAATCGTTCTGTGAATGCAGCTTTTTTAAAGCTCAGTTTGTGATTTCTGACACCTGATTTCTCACTTTGTTAGAAAAAGATTTTGTTCAACGTTTTGGGGTTTTAAGTCTCGGACCTTAGAGAACATGGAGGTCGAAAAGCAGCACAGACGGCCCCAACAATGATTGTCCCTTTTTGTGTGTGCTATCTGTGACAACAAACAAAGAAAGAAACTGCAGGGTTTCCCCCAGTGTATTATAAGCATGGCGGCCCGCCATACTTTGCTAGCCCTGCCGCCAGGCTTAGCGTTGCGCCGTTTCAGCTGTTTGGGATTCCCCCCGGTAATTTCCCCTCAGAAAGCAGGCAAAGAATCCGCGTTTTCTGAGGGGAAATTACCCCTCAAATTACCGCTGGCTGCCTGTCACATTCAGCGTTAAGCTCCCAGTCGGGGAACTCAAGTTGGGATATTGCAAGCAAAGATCAACATTCCATTTAAGCATGATATTAACAAAGATCTTTTATTATTCAGGAAGTTGCATTGTTATGTTTTATGTATTGGAGTAAAACTCATGCTTTCCATATTCAACTTTCTTTTTTCCCCACGACAACAATAATAAAAGCAAAGCCCGTGTTTTGCAGACTGGAGTTGTGTTTCCTACCTCTGGACGCTCAGTGCCCCTTTCCTGCCATTCCAGATCTGTCCATGGCTGCCATTTTGTTTTGTTAAAACCTGCAAAAGTGCACAGAGTTAGATAATAGAACAAACATGTCTTTAAAAGCTACTGTTGCCATTCACTCCCCCCCAACCCCCCACACACACACTCCTACAATATTAAGAAAACCAGTTCAGTTCAGGCTCAAACGTTTTTGCCCCGTCCAAAATGAGTTTGAATTTCCTGTGAAGGAAGTGTGCGTGATAAAACATGATATAGTTTGGTATCTGCAGAAACTTTTGTGTGTGTGTGTGTGTGTGCGCGCATATGTGTGTGTGAGAGTCGGTGCCGAAGCTTCAGGTGGAGGACTGAGTAGAGGAAGCCTCCTCACAGCTGTCCTCCCGTCTAAAAAGCCTCTCTCCCCGCTGGGAGGTGGATTGAGCTGAGCTTATCTGAGCCTGATGCGGCAGCGGGTGATTGAGTTTGCTTGTTTGTCCGGAGGTTATCCCTCCAATCTTATTAAGATGCTGAGAAAGAGCTACAGTTTGTCCAAGAAGTCTCTGTTTTAGGGATGATTTTGCACAATCCACCGTGTTCAGGTTTACAAATTACCTCAAACAGACATAAAGGAGATCCACTTTGTTTATTTTCAGTTTCGTTTTAAAACTGTAAATCGTTACGACTAAGACAACTGTAAAACGTTGTCTTAGTCAACACAATGCTGTTCCATCAATTAGTCTAAAATGCACCTCAGAAAACTAACTTTATTTGGAGGGGTGTGCATTAGACGGAAATGAAGGAGTCATAAACATGAAGGAGTCTTCATCAATGTTTTATGACTGCTGCCATCAAGTGTTAGTAAATAATGACATTTTTAATGCAGAGTGGCATTAAAAAGTTGAGAATAAGAGAATAAGCTTTATTTTGTAAATTATAACATTTTATATAAAGTTGCATTAAAAGAGTCAACATTTAATTGAGTAAAGTGTCATTATTTACTGAATGACACCTCATGACAACAGTCAGACATTCATGAAGACTCCTTCATGTTCATGACAGATGTCATGTTACAATGTGATGTCAGTCTTATGCACACTTCTTTAAATAAAGTGTTACTGTAAAACCCAGTTCACTCTATGGAATTGAACTGGTTGGACGGGTTTTCTTTGTTTTGTTCCGTTTTTTTAGGGTGCTATAGCTGCTTCTTTGTTCCACTGAAGCAATTCTCTATGTCCACTAGGTCTGCTGTTTGAAAAGAAACTACATGGAAGTTGCCGACGGTTTTCTGGCAGGCATGAGTTCATCACTATTCACATGGTTTTCATGTTTTCTGTATTTCAAACCTCAAGATGCAACATGATGCCAAAACGCGACTGTAGCACTCCTAATGCAGAAGAAAGAAAATCCCGTGGTCTGAAGAGAAGATGGCTGAACTCTTTATTGGGTGAATACGGTGAAGCACTGCGGAGGCAGCATCATGCTGTTGGAATGGTTTTCAGTGACAGGACCTGGTCAGGATAGTCAGGATAGCATAAAGGTAAAGATGGAAGCAGCGTTGTACAGTGAAATCCTACTCTAAATTCAAACAGCAGAGACTGTACTTGGTGCCAAAGGTGCATCAACAAAGTATTTAGCAAAAGGTTGTGAATATTTATATACATATCTTTTTTTCATTGCAATTGAAAAAATCTATAAATAAATAAAAATAACGACCATTATGGGATGTTAGGTTTATAGTCTGGAGGGGGAATGAGACAGAAAGACAATATGAGGGAAAAGTGAACTACTGTGAACAGTTTCCAGATGCACTATACCTTTAAAACAAACATGCAACAACAACTACTACTAGTACTAGTACTACTGCTACTACCAGTGCCAGATTTCAGTTTAACCTCTGCAAGAACTAAGTCACTTGCGGTCACATTATTAAGCATATTCAGCAACTGTACTTCCCATTTCATATTAATCAAAAGACCCAAACTAGGCTCAGAACCAATCAGTGGAATTATGACAAAAAGTCATAGCAATATGCGATTACCTGTAGATGTGCATGTATTCTAAACTTCTTTTAAAATATAACTATATTTAACATTTATCAAAAATGCTTTGACTACCAAGAAAAAGAGCACTGCTGTGAACTGGTTCATGCAAAAACGGCATATACGATTTTTTTCTTAACCAATAAGTTGTTCCTAATCAAGGTTAAAATCCACATCAGATGATGGTTCATCTGGTGGAACAAAAAAAAAGGATTGAAGATGATTATCCAATAGATTAAAAAGTACTTTATTTGAAAACATGAGCAAATTTAATCAGAAGTATTGAAGTAGTTTCCTTTAACTCAGGACTTTTTACACACAGCTACATGTAGAAAGCAGATGTGATCCACCACTAGGTGTGGAAGACAGAACAATCAAATCATGGTTTACTCTTGATTTGGTCGGCACTGCCTCAGCAACCTCGAGTGCCTTTTTCATTTTTACTGAAATCTTTTTTCTGTCTGCCCGGTGGCTTTGGAACCGTCTCACGCCCGAGGCCACAGATGCCAACAATGCCACAGTTTCCTCGTTTACCGAGCCGTCCTTTTTGAAATCAACAGTGAGAGTGTGCCTTCAGGCAAAGCTGCTCTGTAATTGAACTACAGAAATGTGAAGTTTTCCTTTCTTCAGATACCTAAAATATACACTTGGTGGGAAGTGATACAGGGGTTTTCTGTTTCATCTTTTAACCCACTTCAGCCAAAAGGTCTGGCACCATCTGAACCTGGGTTTCATTCAAATCAGATTCCTCAAGCCTAAATGATCATTTCCCCCAAACATGTCTGTTGCTAAACTATAATGCCAACAGTATTTTGTCACATGAACTTGAATGACATCCCATTCTTAATTAAAAGAAATTACAGCGGCCACAACAGCGTCGCTTACTTTAGGAAGAATCTCATGAAGTGTGTCTAAGGCAATTATCACTCCTCCAGGAGAGTATTGAGCTCTGGCACTGGAGACGTTTTCACACTAATTCATCCCAACGATCTTCTGTCAGGAATCAGCCCAGGCAAGTTCTACCAAACCAAAAATGCTCCACCGTGTCTCTGAGGTGCTCTCCTCTATAGGTCCTTTTATCTGCTTGCATCTTCTTATCAGTGACATGTAGTGTTTAAAATGACACATGTGTAACCTTTAAAGATGGATAGTAGTTGTGAAGTTGGTGTGGTGACTGGTGGGATCAGCAAAATCCCACACAAATAAACAGTTAATGCCGTTAGCTGCATAAATCATGCTTGTTCACTGGGTGCAAATGTAAATCAGGCCACTTTTAATTATCCTCTACTATGTTGGGTATTAGGTCATGGGATTATTGGAGTAATCAATATTGAGCACGGTAAGCCTGTGCTGCTGTGGGGGTAGATGTAGAGCCGTACTGACGATAGCGCTGGCCTAGGGCATAAACAACAACATGAGCAGACATTTAGAGTTTGCCTAGTTTATCATAAAGCTTTAGTGTCAGTCAGTCATGTTCATTTGTGTAGCACATTTCAGCATCGAGGAGGTTCAAGTTGCTTCACATAATAAAAGTAGAAGAAGTCAACAACTGAACAAACGTCACATTTTGACAAGTGTCATCACCAAAATCATACACATAAAATATGTTGGTCAGTGTTTCATTTATCATGGTTGAGAAGCAACTCTGAAGGGATGGGTTTATAGTTTAGATTTAAAGGAACTCTGTGTTTCGACTGTTTTGCAGATTTCTGGAAGTTTGTATGTTAACCCAACAAAAAACACATCGTCTGTTTACGGTCCTGTAATTAATATGGTTATTTTGCAGGCAGAATTCTGATCTGATCCTTTATACCCAACATATACAGGATCATTTTAGCTGTTCGCAGGTGGCTTTTGTCTTCTATAGCCAGTAGATATCAGTGTAAACAAATATTTAAATTTTTTTTCTTTTACTGGGGCATAAACAATGAACAACGTATCGAACAGAGTAAACTATTTACCAAGTAAAAACTCTCTCCAAGAAAGGATTTTCTCAAGAAAATGAAAGAAACCCCAAGCTTAACAAAATCAACCTTTTTTACAGATCTTATTCCATACTGTGACAGTTGTAACAAGTATGTAAAAAAATAAAAATAAAACAGAAGCATTGTAAAAGTTATAGACTGCAGCTTTGAGTATTGTCAGCATATAATTACCTTGCCATAGTTTTTCAATTCATGTCAACCTTAAATATATATATATATAATATTTATTTTTTACAAGAACCTATTGGGATGCTGGTGGACCCCAACAGGGCTTAGCAGGTTTTCTGGGGGAAGCCCTGGTTCTTCGGGGCGGGGTCCAAACACGGTGAACTGTATCTGACCCAGCCTGTTCTTTGTGTTCTGGCACTGTTCAAACTGGCAGCCCGTTTCAGCAGCTCTCAGATCTCAGCATACATTTTCTTGTGTTTTTTAATCTTTTTTTACATGCGTTTCTGTGCTCTCCACTATTCTGTTCAAAATTGAGATGACTATCCTCTGGAGAGCTGTTGTTTTTTAACCTCTATTTTTTATTTTATTCACAGTGACTGTTGTTTACACCAGGTATATGCTAGCTCTCAGCAGCTCCAGGGTACCGCCTCCCACCAAGTGACCCGGTATTCCCCGTGAGCTGAGAAGGAAGCTGTACAGGCATCGGGCGCCATGACCGGGGTATGGACCCGTCATCCATTTTCCATCATTATGGAAAATGTGAAATTGCTTCCCAACAAAGTAGTGGAGCTAGCGGCTCCAACGGGCCATCAAAGGAGCTACCAGGAGACCAGCAAGTAAGAGCAGAGATACTTCATAATAAAATTCGAGTAAAAGTGAAAAGTACAGCGTAGTAAAAACACTCCTAAAGGTACACTTTTTCAAAAAGGTTGCTGAAGTGAATGTAATTGAGTGAATGTAACTAGTTACTACCCAACACTGACCACCAGGCTGCATACTTTAAGCTAGGTAGGGCAGTCTGTAGGCTGACTGCTGGGTCATTGTGGAGCCCACCAGCTGGTCTAAACTTATATGCCTTTCAAACATTCGGGGTTTTTTTGCCCTCCATAGAAACTCTCCTCTTTTCCTTATAAAAGGAGTCCTCCCCCCAAAGCATTTAAAGGAACGGGGTGGAGGGTGTGTGAGGGGAGTCAAATTAGAGCGTGCTGTCTAGAGAAAAAGGGCGTTTCTAGGAAACTGAGTGTTCACTCTTCTCCAGGAGCTTTCATGGTTGCCACTGGACGACATCTAACTGGCTGCATTTCAAAACGCTGCTTTTCATGCCTCTCCTGTGGCCATAAAAAACCTCACACATTCATGCTTGTATGACCAAGAGGAAAAAAAAGAAAAAAAGGAGAGAAAAAAAAAACACCTTCCCGGTGTCACCACACTGCTACCTCTCATATCACCGCCTCTGGGTGCAAAAGCCAGAACCAGCGAGCTGATGTCAGCTAGAGACGGTTTAGTTTCGCGAAGGCCTCCCAAAACCATTCTCGGAAATTCAAATCCAGGATTAATGACAATCCTGCCGTCAACAATCAGCGCTGTAATTACAATGATCCAAATCCAGTAACAAACCCTCAGGTTGCAGCGTTGGTTTCACTAAGTTGACACGGATTGGATGATGCCGCCAGGGAAACAAATAAGACGGCGAACATTACCTCTGCAGCCACACCCACTCACCTGTGCTTTCTCTGAGGCGACTGAAGGAAACACCAGCCGTTTTCCCACTGACTAACAGTTTTCCATCCTCACCCCACCCATCCTCCACCCCGCCCCGCACCCCGCCAGTCAGGAGCTTGAGTTGTTTCAGGGTTTGTTTATTTCTGCCTTCCTCAGTTTCTTATTTTCATCAGACCAGCCCTGTTTCTGTATTTTTGTTCGTTCAGTTCTTTCTTAGTGATTCTAGTTTGTTTATTTCTTATGTCTAGCTATTCTTTGTTACTCTAGTTTAATTATGTTTCTCAAGTCTAGTTACTATTGGATTCATTTTGTACTCTCGCTCACCCACTATGCCTTTTTCTTCCTCTCTTTTCACTCTCCAAATATTGAAATGACCCCTCTCTCATTCATTCTCATTGTTGAGGCCTGTCACAATAATCAAAAAATAAATTAATTGAATAATAAATTAAAACAAACTCAATAATTTCCTTTTGCATGGTTTATTGTTTTTCTTGCTTTTTACCAAAAACTGGGCGATAAAACTCTTCAGTTTGGTGTTTTGGTCTCAAATAGTCTGTTTTTTCCTTTAAGGATCATTTTGTTTACAGAAACTTCATAATTTATTTAGTTTTTTTGTATTCCGAATATTTGAAATGTCTTCCGGTTCCAGTTGTTAAACGCTCTATAGAATTTAAAGTTTGTTGATCTTTGAGAATGTGTTCTTGCATTATTATGGCATTATTATTGTTAGAATTTGAAAATGGTCTCAAAACAACAACATTATCGTTTATCGTGATAATTTCTGGGACAATTTATTGTCCAGTAAAATTTGTCAGCATGACAGGCCTATTAAATACTTCAACATCAGCTCCACACCTCAGCCTCTCTGCACACGGATCCATAACCTCCACCTCCTTCAGCCGCCGGTTCTTTTCAGCCTCCTCCACAACAAAAGAAACAAAGGAGAAGGGGCTGCTTTCCCTCGTCATCTCCCCACACCCACTCCCTTCTAAAGTTGACCGTGCACAGACAATGTAGCCTCTGGAAAGAAAATTCTAAAATAAACCCAGCCAAAAACATCCAAACAGTATTATCTGCATTCTCTGTGGAGGCTGCAGAGCTACATGCAGGTGCATGAAGGCAAAACACACACCAGTAAAAATGTGCTGACTTCAGTTTGCATGTCTGTAGTTTAAATTTGTCTCAGCCAAAAATTGAGGATAAATACAATCACTTCTAAATTCTGAAATGGTCTCATTTCCTCTTAAAATCCTCAGTTTTATACGATCTTGTTACCACATGTTCCATGATGTGTTTTTTTTTCTTTTTCACCTTTTGTTTTTCTTTGTTCGGTAAACGTCATCCTGTTTTCTGCTCAGATTTATTGACAGAGAGGATTATGGTTTGACACATTGTGAATATTCTGCATTTTTTCCTAAGCATAAATTTTTTTTTTTAAATTTTAAAAACCTGTCCATCCTTGAATGAACTTTATGTAAAACTGAATTATTTGAATAATGTGTGTAAGCTTCTGCAAACATCTATAATTTCCTCTAAAGTTAAATTCAGGAACTTTGTCAGATGAATTTATTCCCTTTTTTAAGCTCAGTCAGGTTAAACAGAACTATATTTACTGTAAGTCTGTAATGTTACCTCTCATCTCCATTTATATACATAATTCTGAGAAACTTCAAGAGTCTCTCTCTGGCTATCTGTGTTTTTACTTGTGATTCAATTATAATCAGTTAGTATCGTCATCAACAGTGCTTATTGTACATGTGGTCTAAAAGAGGTTGCCATTACCATTATATTACTTGAAAATGACCTCAAATTAAACAATATTATCATTTATCACGATAACCTACTCATTGTCAATTAAAAAAAACAATAGCTGAAGAGTTCTTTTGGAATATTATGAAAAAGCAAAATGTCAAATGGTAAATGATTCTTCCCCAGTTTTGCTCCATCTTACATGGAGATAGATTCCATGTTAGATGTAAAGCGGAAGATAACAGCAGCTTTTACCTTGTCCTAATCCGAGGTCTAATTAGGCTCAATTATAACTGGATTAAGATTAGACTCTACTGTAAAACAGAAGAGCGGATTAGAGCTCGACTTGAAGGATTCTGCCTAAAAACCAGCTTCAAAGTCTGTAGCTTTGTCTGCACAAAGCAGCAGACTTTGTGCAGACAACGCTACACAAAGTCAGCAGCTTTGAGTAGGTTTCATGAGAAAGGCAGTTAGATCACCTATCCATTGGTGTGTCAGTTTGTCTCATTTCCTGGCTCTCCTTCTCAAAGGTCCTTCCATCAACAACTGCTTCACAAACAAAAACGGTAAGCAAGAGCATGTAAGGATGCAGGTACTAGGAAAGGTTCATACTGGGTGTCCAACATTGAGTCAGAAACAATAAACTGAGGAATTAATCTAGCAAGTGACAATAAGTAAATTATCTCATGAACCAGAGCAATAAGGAAGAAAGCAATGCTCAGCACCGAGTTACAGACAAAATCAAGATGACAAACTTCTAGCAAGCAAGTGTGAGCTGCCATTTATTGTGCGACAAAACAACGCTAAAGGCGGAGTTATAATAACAAAACAGAAAGATGCCTGTCAGTTGTGAGGTTCTCAATAGTGGTGGATAAGACCATCTAAATGGACCGCATATTTCTCTTCAAGAACTTCCGAAAGTGGTTCTGCTATGTGGCGGTTTGAATTTTAAGCTGATATGCTACATCGCAAGTTTTTTCTGAAGCTTCTTGGTTTACCATATCTGGCAGTGCACTGCAAAAAAAAATCCAATCAAGTAGTTTTGGTCTAGCTTTTAGTGTGAATATCTTAGTAAACTTGAAAAAAATAAAATAAAAACTAACTTACGAGTAAATTTTCAGCAAGGTATAGGAGCTTGTTTTAAGTAACTCCTTAATATTGACAAAAAAGTACTAGTTCCCCTGGCAGGTTATTTAAATAAAAAAATTTTTACAATGTTTTAAGTGAAATCTGCCGAAAAGTAGCTTGTAAGTTAGTTTTTCTTATTTCAAGTGTACTTAAGATATTTGCACTAGAACAATAATACTCGGTAAGGTTTAATGTTTTTGCAGTCTGAATCTCCTGCAGGTCACTGTTCTGCTACACCAGAGCAGCTGTCACACCAATGGTGGCAAAACATGTAATTGTCTACGTAACTCTTATGATAAACCTGTGTTTCATCAGACAGAAGCCTGGCTTCATGTTGGACTAAATAACGTGTTGCGTAGTTCTAAACTAAGTTCTCAACACCTCGCTACAAACTCTCTCATTGCTGTAAACACACTGACTTTGCAACAGGGAGATTTAGAGAGCCTTTGCACTGCAAAGTGAAGATGTGGATTCTACCAAAGACTGAATGCTTAAATTCAGTCAAAATATTTGCTACAACAAAGTAGTTCAACTCCGGTACTGCACTTCTTGAATTTTTCTCCTTCTAACAGATTTGTTTGGTTTTCAGTGTGTAACAAGTTTCAAGATCTCTGTGTCTTTTTTTTTTTATCCTGAGTGCCTGGCGGTTTGACAGAGGTGAGGACACTTCTCAAAACCACTGCATGACTTAAACCATGTACTCTGTTCTCAGAGCAGAAAGGGTTCGGTGTTTAAGTCACTTTCACAGTTTCAGTTTTATCCATTGCTATTCATACACCAGTAAAGGGGAATTCAAGCATTTCAGGAAATTTTGCCGTCAGTTTCGGATTTCATATCAACAGAGAGCAGCACAGAGAGTGGTAAATGAAGTCCAAGAGGAGAAAACTTTCGAGAAAACCCAGGTGGCAAAAGGCATCCTTCAGGCCCAAACAACGGAAGGATAAAAAAGCAGCTCCATGCAAAAACACAAAATCTTACAGAGTATCTTTGTCTAGTTTTTAGTGGAAGTGTTTTAGCACACTTGAAATAACACACAAACCTAAATTAGAAATAAATTTTCGGGAAGCTATAGGAGCTTGTTTTAAGTTCCAATTTCACTGGCAAATTATTTTACTCACAGAAAAAAAATTCTTGTTATAAGTGAAATAACCTGGCAATGGAACTAGATCTATTTCATCAATATTAAGGAATTATTGACTGAAAAATTACCTGTGAGTTAGTTTTGTTTACTAAGATATTTTCACTGATTTTGTGTCTTTGCAGTGTTTACGGCAGTGCTAGTGCTGACTGTCCTTCAAAATGATCAAAAACATCAAACAAACCGCTTCTTGGAAACCAAAAGTACAACCTCCAAAACGTAGACACAAGCCTTCTTCAGGTTCTAAGCGGTTCAGCTCTTCTGGAGACGAAGCTCTTCAAACCCGTTTCAGCGCCAGCTTTACACAACCGCACCTGCTGCTTTCTGGAGAACGCACTGCCAACACTTAGACACCATGACCATCAAGGCGTGGGAGCATACAACAGGCCCTTGCGAGTTAATAATTCACATGGTCACAGAGCACTTGATCTTTCAAAGATCTCAAATCTCCTCCACATTCCACAGCAGCGGAGCGTGCATCTGGGTCGCTTTACTTCCACTGGGGGAGTTATCATCAGTCTCCCTGTTTTCAAAGGAAATCCTCAACACCTCCTCTGCCGGTTTGGCAACCTGAACATCAGGTGAAAAAAAAGTACACTAAGCAGAGTAATAAATACCAGTAGTCAGACTGTGGGAGTTGAACAGAGCACACTTACTGTTTGATTATTTCTTATTATTAGGCCATTATTGTCAAAGCAGGGGTTCCATTACCTGGCATATGGCCTGTTTTGGTTAGGCAGGAGACTTGGAGATGAATGGCCATCTACTAGGTTGAATTTCCAGTTTCTGCAAAGGCCCAGTGGCAGGGATTATGTCTGAATAGCGCTGAATATCTGCGTCTCATTTTATGGCACAAAAGAACAGGAAGAGTTCAGTTATGCTGCTTTAGTCCAAAGAATGGTGAACTTTAAGGCATTAGCAAATTTTCACATCTCCAACCTGAATCGCCATGGACTCTTCTGACAACGCCAGAAAAAGTAGCTCCGGGTACAGTCGTTCCTAGGCAACAACTAATTTAGATCAGTTTTGGAGACGTGACGAGGTTAAAGACCTCAACACAGGCTATGCAGTGAACAAGAAAAGACTTTCCACTGATCTTCTTTACCCATTCACTCTATAGAGCGTTGCATGGCGGATGGTGCCCATCTTATTTTAGATTCTAGAATTGCACCGCTGATGGTGGCAGCATATTAGCATCTCGAAAGCTCAACTAATACCTGAACTCGGCCAGAAAACTGCAATGCAACCCAACTCTAAAGATTTTCTCTAGCCCATATAAACACAAAAAGAGTCTTCATGAAATCCCAACATCTGAGAAGCAGAATCATTTTCCAACAGTGAAGATATGATATCGGCACACTGGTGATCAAAAGCTGAATCAGGCACAAACATGGCACCACCATCACCATGTTCTCTTACACTCTCAAATAACGTGTGGCCTTGCTTATGTTGGAGAGACCAGGTGAGTACAGTTTGCATAGGCTGGTTTGTTTGTGGAAAGCAGCGCGGTGATGAAAAGGCTCTGCGACATCCGTACAGCTGCCGACACCCTTCATCACATTTCGCACCTTCAGACAATTCATGAGCAGACTATTGTTTAGTGTAGACAGAGGTGGGCAGAGTAGCCAAAGATTGTACTCAAGTAAAAGTAATAGGTAGCCGTCCAAGAAGTTAGTAAAGTAAGAGTAAAAAAAGTATTTGGTAAAATGTCTACTAAAGTACGAAGTAACTGATCAAATTAACATTTAATATTTAAAAATTACAAAATCAGACGTACCAAATAAATAAAGTTAAGTGGAAGTTTTGGCATTTTATGGACCAAAATTACAATAATTTATATAAGTAACAAAAATAAAATCAAGCAAAATAAATGTTTTCCATATCAGTTTCTTTCAATAAATAAACTAATGAAACTTTAAAAACTGCAGGTATCTGTCTGTGTCTGTGTCTGGTGAATTTCTGATTAAACCGTGTTTGTTCTTTATGCAGTAAAGTTGCAGTGGGTAGAGAATAAATTTACTCATGTAAAACTAACGATACTTCATAATACTTCATAATAAAATTACCCAAATGGACAACGTAGTAAAAATACTCCTAAAAGTACGCTTTTTCAAAAGCGTTACTAAAGTAAAAGGAAGTGAGTAAATGTAACTAGTTGGTTACGAACAAACTCTGAGTGTAGAGAACTAATAGTTACTGCCTTTTCACATTGTCAACCTAGAAAAACCACAAATAACCATATTTGGAAAAACAATATGTGTTTGATATTGACATATTAAAAAAATATTCATATAATAAGTACAAACAAAAAAAACTAATAAAGCCTTGCTGGTAAATTTAAAGATAAACTTAAATGTTTTCTTATACATTGAATAATAATTTAAATAATTCCTAAATAGTTATGATGGAGTAAATAATGGAACTAGAGGAGAAAACTGCTGGGACACAACAATAGCTTCCTTAAATTTGGTTTTATTTATTATATTCCTGAACAATACCTTTGGCATGTGGATCTCAGGTCCAAACTCCAGAAATAACATTCATAAACCTGACCTCACTCAGGATATTAAAAAAGCAGGTGCGCAAAATCACATCTATGGCTATTTGGAGATTATTGTAATGGAGGCCTTCATCATTTCCTTTGTAATTTGGCAATAAGTGGTTTAGAACCAGAACCACCAGAGTGGTTTGTTCACACAAAAGCAACAACTGGCAGTTGTTCACCCAATCACAGAGGACGACGCACATCCTCATAATACCCGTCTCAAAAGAAAGAAAAGCCGAATCTGGTTGAAAACATCCTGTCCTCAAGGGACGTTCCCCCCAAACATGTTTCATCCTGGGCTTTAGCTTCAAAAGAACACAGCGTTTCACAAGATGAATTTCATCTCCCTCTTTACAGAGAAACATTTGGAAGTTTGTGATCAATAAAAAAAACTAGCTGACTTGTGACTTTTGGTGGTTAGGTTACAGACATGTCGTGGTTCTTGTCATTCAGTTGAAAAGCGTTGTGATTGGAATATATGTTCTCTATCAAAATAGCAACAAATAATAATATGTCTTAAAATGAAACAATGATCTAATTCAGTGGTTTCCAAAGCGTGATCCGAGGACCCATTTGTGGCTCTTGGAACCATGTTGTGTGGCCCCGAACTGGAGTGAACCAATGACACAAATTTGTCATTTTTAGCAACAGAATTTAAATGACAGATGGAATTCTTCTTTAGGCATGACGTATTTTTCTTTAATAGCTGTGTTTTAATGTCACAGCATTTATTATAAATTAAAGGTAGGTTAAAAGCTAAAGCAAGCTGACATACTAATAATAGCATCTAGGCTATCACTAGCAAGTTGAACCACAGTAAAATACCCCCTGCAGGGTGAAGAAAACTCATGTGAAAGTTATAATTAGCTAAAAAGCTAAAACTAGCTGAAATAGTAATGATAGCATCTAGGCTAGCACTAACCCAAAATAACTGCCTGTTATTGTAGAAATCATGACCATCTACCACATGTATCATACTTACAATAGCCTGTATGATGACTTCTATGAAATGACCCTTAAAAAAATATCGGATTGTAATTAATCACAGATTCTTATTAATATCTGATTAATAATAATAAGAGGGACATTAGTTAATTCTGATCTGGATACAACTTCTCATTAATTTTTCATTATTTCAGCTTTTTCTGCCATTGTAATGTAATGTTTCTGTTTGGTTTATTTATTGAGTTGTGTTTTTTTTTATCATGTAAAGCACTTTGAATTACCATGTTTCGTAAAATGTTCCATCCTAATAAACTTGATTTTAATTGCAGCATATTAAAATTTAAACTAAAAAGCGTATCGATGTACAAAAGTAACGTTTTTATTTAAGAAAAGATTAATCTCTGGAGTGACTCTATTCTCCCTGCGGTGGTAAACTCAGACCTGTTTGTTTGGTTTTGGTGGTTTGCATCAAACAGGTGAAATCAGAACAAAAATAAGTGATATTCTAACATCCCTATACAGGTTGAGTCCTAGTTCTGTGTCACACTTCCCTTTGCTACCAATGGACTTTATTTGTTTCCTCATTTTAGTGCCACTTAAAATCGGGGTTTTTTTTTTTGTGAGTCTTAATTTTTCCACCACCAAATGGCTCCACATGAGCGCCACAAAGCATTTGCGTTTTGGGCACCCAAATGGCTAGCACCGGCCCTGCACTGGGTGCTTAGGAGACGTTCTGTTGTAAAATACAAACCAAAAAAAATCTTCAACGAAAATATCCGAAACAGCACGTGGTTCATGCTGGGAAACAAATGGGAAAACACGGAAGGTTGTTTTCTTAATTGATACCTAAAGTACACGCACAGTTGAGAGGAGCGCGGGTTAATTCAACACACACACACCACACACACACACACACACAGCCAGCCAGTCACTCACCTTACTCTGAGTTCAACTTCTCTCCTGACTAATAATGCCTCTTTATTCCAGCTCAGGTCAAGTTCCAGTAGTTCCCTCAAACTGTCCAGTGTGGCTGCTGCTGTGTGCAGAGACCAGCAGCGTTTTTCCTCCTAAGTAACAACAGAATATCCCAGACTCCGGTCCAGCACCAACCACTTTCTCTGCTTCACGAAGAAAACACCGCTTCCCTTCTCCGTATAGCGCTGAGAGAAAAGAAAGTCTGACGAAGTGAAGCTGGTTCCCAAGCCTCGACCCCACCGCAGCCGGTGAATGGTGCCTGAAATGCTTGGAGTTGCTCCGAGTGCCCAGATTTCCACCGGCGTCAAAAGGGGGACGGGCAGAGCGGAAGGGACGATGGTGCTTTCAGGTACCCGTGGGATTCTCTACAACCAAGCTGCTATAAAATTCATCCCAGCGGAAGAAACATTAGGGGTAACCCGTTGTGGCTTTAAGCTAGCAAAACATATCACTTTTCAGAACCAGAACAAAAACGACCCCATTGACAGAAAAACCTGTTTGCTCCAGATTCTGTCCGGTTTATAAATATAATCTAATATAGAGCTTAAATAACAATTAAAATTGGTAATAACGATTTAAAAAAAACATCATATTGATTACTTGGAAGAAAGATCTGTGGTTTAACACTGAAAGTGTTAAATGTGGGCTGATTACCCGAAAATTGTAAGAGTAGCACAACTTCAACATATTTGTACTGAAGTAAATGTAAAAGTACCCATCCAAGAAATTACCCAAGTAACAGTAAAAAAGCATTTGGTAAAAAGTGTGCTAAAGTACTGAATAATGAATCACATTATCAGTCATTTAATATTTTTAAAAAAACAACATTAATTGGACGGACCAAAATATAAAGTTAAGTGGAAATTTTGGTATTTAACAAATAAATATGGCAATAATTCATATAGTAGCAAAAAAACGGCAAACTCAGGCAAAAGATAAACTTTCCAAATCAGTTTCTTTCAATAAAAAACTTATGAAATTTTAACAAAAACTGCAGCCGTGTGTCTGTGTCTGGTGAATTTTTGGTTAAAACGTAGCAATACTTAAAAATAAAATTACTCAAGTAAAAGTAAAAAGTACAGAGTGGTACAAAAAAATACTCCTAAAAATGCCCGTCCCCCCCCCCTCCCACCCGCCCCACACACACACACACACACACACACACACACACAAAGGTTACTCAAGTAAATCTGAATAAATGTAACTAGTTACTTTCCAACTCTGCGAATGAGCTTGATCATTTTTCCCCTAATGTCATTTTTCACCACATTCAAAGGCTTTCAAGCAGTAGCTTAAAAAACATAACAGCATCATACAGTATATGCGCTGCGCTCTCACTGAGGTTCAGTATGAAATTGTGAAATGCAGCAGCAGACGGTGGTGGAGAAGCGGCTTCCCCCTAGTGGCCAACTGGAGACATGCATCTGATTCCTGGGACACGGTTTGATCAGACAGATTGTTTGGAGCGATGAATGTAGATCAACAAGTGGCTCTTTGGACCTTCCACAATGAATCTGAATTACTTTGACTCAAACATAAACGGACCAAGTTAATTATTTACAGATATAATAACAAATTCGTTTTATTTAAAATATTTATGTGCAATATTTAAACTAACTGTTCACAAAGAGTGAAACAAAAAATGCCAGTAGTATGTTTTCATGTCTGTTTTTCTTGTCATTAGGTTGGCATCTATGTGATTTAAAACAAATAAAGTAAAAATCTATCTTCTTTTATGTTTCCCTTTATTTGGAATCCTAAAAATAGAAATAAAATGTTGGTTCTTTAAAAATGACAAGAAATTTCATAAAGTGAGTATTTGTATAAAATGTCTCTAAAACTGTAAGGTCCAAATGAACGAGACTATTTGGCCGAGGTGTAGCCCTCACATTTCAGTCAAACTTTTTTTCATTTTTTTTCTTTTTACTCAGAATTCACACAGCAGTCTAGGAATGGCGATTCTGGGAATCAAGAGGGGGGGGTGGGGGGTGGAGCTAGCATTCATAGCAGGGTGGCAGGGAGAAGTTGGAGAAAGTAAAAAACAGAGTGTGAATGAGTGAGCCTGTCTGTCAGAGGGCAACACTCTGCATTCACATCCCTGTGAAAAACACTGAGCCATTCATCGTCAAGCGTTCAGCAAAGAGAGAGGCCAGCCGGTGATTGGATGTGATGGGGGATGGAGGGTCAGGAGGCTGGTTTCCAGAGGGAGGGGAGCATGGATGGGGGAGGTGTGGAGCAGAGGGGCACAGGGGAATCTCTTTCCTCTGCCTGTTGTCTCATAACCACCGACTAAACTCTGTCAAACACGGGTCTGAGACGGAGGGTGATTTAAGCGGTCGCCTCTAACCTGCAGCCATGGTCTGTTCCTGCTTGTATTTGCAAGGTTGGTAGCAGGTTGAATATCATATAAAAAATAAAATGTGAGGTGCGTATATTAACATTTTCCTAGGCCTAACTCTGACATCTGATGGATTTTGGCTAATAGCCTAGTAATAACTAACAATAACCTACTAATAACACCTGGATGATTTGCAGTTATAAAACAAATCCAGATTCAAATATTCTTTATTGATCCCAAGGCGGAAAAAGAATGTTGCTGTAGCTCATATTAATTAAAAAAATTCCGAAGAGTGATAGTGATGGGTCTACCCTTTGTTTTTCTAAGACTGACTCAAGAAGAGGATGGTAGGGTTGTCCATAATTTTGTTAATTTTGCGTCATCATCTACAGAGAATCCTTAGTCGCCCCCAGAACAGAACCAGTACAGAACCAGAACAGAACCAGCCTTCTCTATCATGTTGCTGATAAAGGTTGATGGCAACAGATGATGGCAGTAGATGACACTCCCAACACTGGACTTGTAGAAGAAATGTAGCATCTGAAGTAGTTACATCCAACTCATGTAACAAACTATTTGTAAAGTCTTGAAACATCATAGTGCAAAAATAATTATAGAGCCAATTATATCTGTGACATAACTACAACTCTGTCCTTGGATATGAGTTCAGACAGAACTTTCTACCTGAGAACTGTGTTGCTAAAATGATGAAATATCTCCAAATGGTTTTGAAATGTTGCAGGTATATTTTGGGCTTACATATGTGGCTAATTTCTCTAAGTAAATTTGGAAACTTAAAGCTAAATTCAAGATTAAATCAAATTTACCAAATGTAAACCTTTGTTTTTTTAACTTTGCAATAATAACAAGACTTTGAGGTCTCAGGACATGTTTGGCAAGAAGTTAAGCAAGTAGAACAATGAATGTATTCAATTTAATTCAATTCAGTTTATTTATGTAGCACCAATTCACAACAAATATCGCTGTAAGGCACTTTACAAAAAGAATCATTTCAATTCAATCCCAGTTATCAAACAGTACATTACGCTCAATTAATTATTCAATATAGATTGTCAAATGAATTGACTGAAGATTATTTTTGATGTTCATGAAAGTAAAAAGTTATAAGCAGGAGCAGGAGAACAATTAGGTGATGACAGCATCATCCCAGCGATGTCCTCGAGGATGGAATCACAGCCAATCAGATCGTCAGACCAGGTGAGAGAAAACAAAACGTTAACGGTTGAAATAACAGCAAATATCGCAAATTGGAGAGGAGTAGAAGAAAACATGAGAGAAAAGTGGTGAGTTTGTCCTCCAGTAGCATAAGCCCATGGCAGTACAACATAAATAGCTCAAAGCCAGTCCAACTGTAAGTTTTATCAAAAAGAAACGTTTGAAGAAATAAAGAAAGACAGTGTCTAAAAAATTGGGAGCTGATTATAAAGCTCCCAGTTCTATAAGCTGGAAACTCCCAGCTCCTGAAAACTAGGCAATTCTAGTTCTACTACAATTTCTACTTTTAGAAATGATCTGAACCAGAACGAGGAAGTCCAGTTTTTTTGTGGACTTTTATAAATTGCAGTGCGCCACAACAAAAGGAAACAATGCCGAAAGACAGGTGTAAAAAGAACATAAAACCACTTTAGGTTTTCCTCCACGCAGACCTGTTGTCATGGCAACGGACAGGAGTTCAAGCGCATCAGGAGGGATGAGCAGAGAAAAAAAACACTAAAATGTTTCCAATCAATGCAAAACAAAAGACGTGCACAAAACACCACAATGTCCCCAGCAGGAGTCAAGTTACATCGAGTTGCATTCAATGTTGTCGGGAAAAAAAGAGGTTCACGTTTTTAATGTCTCATTTGCCTTAACTATTTCCTGAATTCAGTCACCAGCGAGGGACGCAAATAATCCCTCGCTGGTTTGCAAGGTTTTATGTTAGGGGAGCAACTGTCACCCCGGTAGTCCCGCCCTTGCGGTAATGTATTTACATGAACTTGCCAACCGCCAATAGCTTCAAAACAAGCACGGGGTATTTATTACGCGTAAGCGGGAACGAGCATCGTACGTGCGCGCTATCACAGCACAGTGACAAATATGGCGGCCGCCGCCGGATCAGGTAATTACTCTTTCTCTCTTTACCGACAGTTTTTAATAGTATGTTGGCAAACAGTTTCCTTCCCGGTGCAGTTTATAACGCGCACCGGTTACCTCTTCATTGGTTATCGGCTTTGTTAGAGTCCAGCAGCCCTTAAGTTAGATTCCCTTCGTGATTGAATGTGGCAGGATGCTGTCACCAAGGGAGCCATAGCTATAGCTATAGCTAGTTAGCAGGTCGGACCGGTCCAGTGTTTCAGCAGCTGCTTCTTACCTCCGTTAGACTCGCTGTCCTTGTCCATCTAAGCGCTCCGGGGGAAGGCTGACATTTTCCACCGTTTAAATCAGGGCTGACATGAGCCATGGGATTTTTGCGGCTTATGTGGTCTGAGTGGTGACGCCCCCCCTGTTATCTGAGGCGGCAGCTGAATCGGTGGACCCGGAGATGAGCCTATTGGAGCCACGACATTCCTGATAAATCCTCGTAAAACTTTATGCACATGTTTATCTTTTGAAAGCTCTAAGGATATCTGTACCTGAGTTAAAACTTTTGTTTCTCCCAGTTGGACAACTTGAAAGTCTGTATAAACATGGAGCTTCTGTTGCGGTTTAGATACCTCTGTGTGTTTAAAATATTTATTAAAGTCATTTTTGCCACCTGTGTGGCTTATGTCCTTGCCAGCAGAGGGCGCACTCTCCATTAAACGAAGGAAATCCAAACAGGAAGAAGATGTCTGGGGCAAACCCGTCAAACAAGGAAGAAGATGACGATAATAATAGAGATATGGTTTTAATGAGCCGCCGAAGCGGTGGCGTTCCAATTTAAAAGTTACGAACTTAAAAATTAAAAACGAAAACGGGAAGTCTTTTGTGAATAAAGACGAGTGCATAATTCCAGTTTACCCTCACACAACACCAACACTTTTAGACCGCGGTTACATCGGATTAGCATATATTAAAAATGTTTTCTGATATTCAGATATTCTGCTCTCTGACATTAAAACACTGCAAAAATGTATTAAAATAAAATGGAAAACCAGAAAATACGCCACACAAACATGACATTTGTACTTTTTGAACCTAGTAAACGTGAACCACAGTTGATTTATATCTCAACTGTGGAACCCACTAGTTGAGAATAGGACTATATAATATAAGAAAAGCATGTGGCTAAAATATGATCAAATATTGATATTAGTGATATTAGTGTGGACACTGGCGGTAGAGTGATGTGTTTTCATCACATTGTGCTGCTGTGGTTTGAGACAAATGTAGCTTCCTTCTCTAAACGCTCTGAAAAAGCGACACCTACAGGTTTTGTCTACAGAAATGTTTCTCTTCGTCACAGACTTGTGTTTGTGTGAGCCAGTGTTTATCGTTTTATGTTCATGTTTTAGAGGTTTTTCTGCTCTGACACACCTGAGTCGGATGATTGCGGTTCAGCCGTCATTTTTTATCCGGTGTGCTGAACTCGTAAAACAAAACATCGACAACATGCAGGTTCATGTGCATCAAGATCTGGGGTTGAAAAGTACTGATGTATTTATTTTTCAATGTGTTTCTTTTCCTCTCTTTCTGTGTGTGTGTGTGTGTGTGTGTGTGTGTGTATAAAAGGCGTTGTTGTTCCTCGCAGCTTTCGGCTGCTGGAGGAGCTGGAAGAAGGTCAGAAAGGTGGTGGAGACGGTACGGTGAGCTGGGGCCTCGCAGATGATGACGACATGATGTTAACTCACTGGAATGGCATGATTATCGGCCCTGCTAAGGTGATCCCCCTCCCAGAACACACACACACACACACACACACACACACACAGAAAGAGCATGTCTTAAAATTGGAACAAAGTGTTTTAACTCTGAATAAATAGGTGATCATACCGACATCGTAGCTCCAGAGTTACACATCTAAAGGATTTTGGCCACCGGCACATTTTTGTCTGGCGATAAACTTAATGCTGGTGAACTTGTAACTTGTATCAGCTGACCCCACTTGGCTGAACATCTAACCAATGTACCAATCAGAATCATTTTCACTGTTCCTGCACTGAAGGTTCCTGAAAATAACTTTGGGGAACAAAAGTTCTGGTGGAAACCCAACTACAGAAATTCCTGTTCTCTGTTAAAAAAATGTTGCTCTGCTGGACCATGTAATGGAGTGAAACTTTGTGAATAATCATGTGAAGAACCAACATATAAGTGTGATAGTTTTGTCAACTCTGAGTCTTAATGTCAGGAATGAGCAGCTGGACCCAGTCAGAGGTTCATGTCGCCCCCCCCCCCCCCCCTTTTCATTCATGTGTATTTTTTTTGTCTTGTTTGCATTTCAGACTGTTTATGAAGGCAGAATATACAGTCTGAAAATAGACTGTGGTCACAGATACCCAGAGTACCCGCCTATGGTCCGCTTTGTTAACAAAATCAACCTGACTGGTGTTAACAGTTCAAACGGTGTGGTGAGCGTCTTTTTTTTTTAATCAAATTTTTGCTTTTCTGATCGCACAGTAATCTTTGATGCTAGCCCATGTGACTCATGGATAGTGTTTTGTGAAAAGTTACTTATTTGAAAGGCTTTCAGTAATGGAAAAGCCCATCTTCCCTCATTTGTAAGGTGTTGCATGTAGGGATGCACAGTATTATCGCCATGGTATCGGCATCAGACGATATTAGCTGTAGATTTTAATATCGGACATCGGCTGTTCCGTCAAAATAACTCACTGGTATAAAAAGAGTTATTTTTATGACAAACCAGTGACATGAAGCCTGCAACACAGCACAACCTCATGAGAAACTGTTAAGTATTAATGCATGACTGATGTGCTTTTCACTTGTTGCTTGTTAACAGGTTGAGTTTAGTTTTGTGAAGATTTACAAATTTGCACAGTTTGATTGTTATCGTTTTAGAGCAGACGTCATGAATACATTTGACATTAAACATAATGCAAGTTGAAAGTGATGCATAATTTTTAGCTTTTGCATTTGGTATCAGATGCAAAAATAATGACAAAATTAATGCAGTATAGAAAAGCCATATAGTTTCAGTAAGTAGGTATAGGAAAAAATATCAGTATTTGTATCAGTTATCAAACATCGACAAACAAAACAAAGCAAACATTCAATATTGTGCATCCCTAGTTGCATGTATTTAAAAAGAAAGAACTAAATAAATATACAAACAGTATTTAAAAACATGAACATCACCAAACAAAACCATCATTCTTTTTCATTTTTTGAAATGACAAAACATGATGGCTTTTCATTTCCTTCTGCTGGAAATTAAATTACATTTCCACAAAATCAGTTGCAACAGCAAACCCCAAGTAAGTTGAGTTGTACCAAATGTTCGATGCTGAAGTAAACCAGATGAAACGAAGGGAGCGTTTCTTCCCTCAGGTGGACCTGAAGTCAGTGTCTTCGCTGTCCCGGTGGAAGAACTCCTACAACATCAAGATGGTGCTGCAGGAGCTCAGGCAGCACATGATGATGAAAGAGAACTGCAGGCTCTCCCAGCCGCCGGAGGGCCAGGTCTACAGCAACTGAAGCTGCTGCTACTGTCAACACTCTCTCACACACACAAACACACATACACAGATATTTTATATATATAATATATATATATATATATATATATATATATATATATATATATATGCACACACTCTCTGAAGCTGTTCAACCATCATGTTATCCAAGACTGTCAGCCCCAACTTCTTCCTATCAGAGCCTTCCGTTGCCCGGAGAACCCAGCCGCCTCACCCGCTGCCCAGACGTCTATCACGCTGACCAGCAGTCTAAAAAAAAGTTTAAGTCGGTTTTATTTTTCCTCTTTGCATCCAGATCGCGACCTATCAAATGGTCTGGCGGAATGTGTCGGTGTATTCTGGGATCATGTGAGGCTGTTGACATTTTGTGCATGACGAACCACAATCTGCTGCAAACGATCTCCAGCAAAAAGGCAAAACAAACAAAAAAAAAAAAACGATGATTTACCACTTCGCTTAAGTTAGCTTCACATTTCCAATCGTTCCCATTTCTTCCTGGAGTAAACTTCTCGGGACCTTTCTTGAACTAAGCATGTCCAATACAAGGAGATGATCATCTTCTTGACGCTATGTATCTGAAAGCCAGTGTGTTGCTGCTTTGTTTTAACTGTTTGTTTTTGATTTCTTTCTTTTGCCAAACTTCTGTGCTATATGTTTCTTAGTGCTTTGTGCTAATTGTTAGCAACCACTGGGAAGAGGGCCAAATGAGGGTTTTGAGTTTTTTTTTTTGGGTGGGGGGGGGGATTCTGTGAGGATCAACACTGGAGAACGTTTTTGTTCAGCTTTGTTGTTTATTTTTTCCTGTGTATTCCATGAAATTGTCTCTTCTTTTCGTCGTTCATCTAACGCTCACTGGAGACGACGTTTGGCTTTGGATGTTTATTTTGTAATGGGGTAGAGCCTAATCAGGGTGACGGTCACCTGTTGCATGGTTTTATTTGAATTAAACATTATTACTTTTGCACACAGTTGTATTTTGTATGACTGTCTATGCACTTTGTGCGATTAAGATTTCCTCTTTTATACATAATATAACAGATAATGAACAGAAAAGAGATAATGCTATCAAAGTGTTTGATAATGACTTAGTTTCAAAATGGTGGAAATTTTTAATTTTGTTTCAGGTAAAAAATGTATGTCTTAGTTTGGTTCACTGATCTGATGTCTCTTAATTGCCTTTAGGTATAAAGCTTCCATCACATAGCAGGTCTTGATGTTCAATTCCAATTGATTTGAATTTTATTTTTATTAGCGAGATCATGCTACCGCCATGAGACTCCTTTGTCCCCGTGCGCAGAACGTAGACGTCACGCACTGTGCTATGATTATGGAGAAATGATTGGAGGCATAAAAGGAGAAAAGAATGTGACTGGAATAAATCTTGGAGGATTTAATATTATCAGCAAAATTAACTGACCTAACTTGGATTAATAGCAGAACTAAATGATGTGGACGTCACACGTTGAGCAAAAATTAACAAGTTGGGAAAAATGTTAAAATAGCCGTTTAGTCAAAGTGTTAGACTTCCACACAATATTAGCAGGGTTTCCATAGTGACGCCTCCTCATTTTGCTCTTGGGGTCTGGCCCGGACCGGATCAGACCAATGTGTATGTTCTCAATTTTCAGTTGTACCAGAATGTGATGCTAAAGCCCCACTAAACAGTTAAAATATTAAACATTCAACAAATAAAATTAAATAATATATGTCTTTTGATATTACTCCCTTCAATAGTTAGTGATTTTTTTTATATATACATCTACAATCAAAATCGCAGCTTTGTGGATCTAATTTTTAAATATCAAGGAATCTTCAATATTTGCGCTTATGTATGACAGTAAATGTGACGTTTTGTTCCTCACCACAACAATCACTGACGATAACGTGACCTCAAGTAAATGGCATAAGAAAGTAAAAAAATTATTTCTGTAGCACCTTTCACACACAGATCACAAAGTGATTAACAAAAACAAAAAACTAATTGAAAAAAAACTTTACTTGTTTCCTAAGAGTCTGTGCAGTGTAAGCTCGGTGTCCACGGGTTTTAAAACGGGTTCGGGATGCAGCCAGTAATATAATACTCAAAAACCCCAATCATGAAAGTTCAAAACCAGAATTTTAAAATAAATCTTGCAGTGCAGAAAGCCGGTACAATGAAGGCAAGAACAGGACTTGTCAGAATCGCTATTGTCAATAAAAAGGTTTACAGTCTAGAGAAAAAAATAAAAGAAAATATGAATATCAAAAGAAAAATATACAACATTTATGCACCTGTAGAGTAGCAGATGGATGGAGTAACTGTGTAATGCCACAGCCTTAGGGCTGGGCAACATGGCTGAAAAACGTGTCATGATACAAGCTTTTCATATCAGTCGGTTTTAATGAGACCCTAATAGTTGATACTTTTGTTTTGATGAAATGCTGGAATGGCTTTCCACGAGTCAGCAGGTCTCAGGACGCCTATGGCAGCGTGACGCACTAAGCAGATGAGGCGTTTAACCCACAAGCCAATCAAACTGAACCACAGAGTTTCAGAGTCGGACCGGACATCCGACTGAAGCTGCTCCATTCAGTCCAAACCTTCCTGCAAGGGAGAGTGAGAATGTAACGTGAACCAGACTGCTGTAACGGAGCAGGCCGGTCATGGGGGCTGTCCAGGGGATCTTTACCTTCACAGGCTGTGTAAGTATTCACACATATTTTTATTTCATGTTAGATTGCATTGTCATTGGTTATTTTTATGGTTAGCAGTGGTGCGGGAGTCAGTTTTTCTGTAAAAGACAATGTTTTAATTTAAGGAAAATATATATTTTTATCAAGTTAACATGAAAACAATTTAGAAAATGAATGTATAAATGCAAAATGTACAAACTACTGTTTAATTTATCAACAGTTTTAAATTGTTTTATAGTTTACAGAAGTTATGTCAATTTTCACTGTTAAATATACAGATTTTTTTTTTACAATGCTTCATTATCTTATGTGGACTTTCATGTGACAAATGAGATTTTTGGCCAGCGTGATTATGTTTCAGGGCCAAGGCATATAATAAACTGAGAATAATTCAAAAGTCCTCATTTAGATCCCATTGAGAACTATTGGAGATGTGGAGGCTCTAGATCTAACACAGAGAAACTTAGATAGTCACAGTCCAGAATTTCCTTATTGTTTAATCTATTTTTTATAATTCTTGAACAACACTCATTAAAAATTATAGCTATAAATCAAAGCAACCCATTGTATCCATAAGAAATATACAAGCTAATCGTAATAATAGCAAAAAGAGGAAGTCTTAATACTCTGGTTTACTGAACAACCTAATGTAACAGCAGTAGCTTTCAGTGCCAAATTGTCCACAGTGAAGGACTTTCTTGCTTTGTGGTCAGAGAGGGATTAACTATCTTCCAAAAATGTCTTTCTGGTTCTGTCATGGTTGTTTGGTTGTGTCATGTGACCTCCTGTAAATTGCCATGGCCCAGTTTGTAAGAAGATTAAGCTGACTTTGTTTACCTGCCAGGGGTATTAACATGTTGACAATCCTCTGGTGCCTTTCTTCAACTCAGCTCAGCTGCTCCTGGATTGAAGAAAAAAGAAAATCAATGAGCAGAACATACGTTTGTTTGTTGGCTGCTAAGTCGCCTGGTATTTATTAACATGATGCCAACAGACACATTAGCAGCGACAGAGGCACAGATTTAGTTGTGTTTCAGCAACTTTGCTTTTTAATATGAGCATCTTATGGATTAAACCTCCTGTCCCTGTTCTCAATGTAAGCAAGTGTGCCACCATGGCCAACAGGGCTATTGACACTGGCCACTGTGTCAATAGTGTCTCTTAAAGCAGAGAAATCTTCTAAAGATGGTCTTCTGGGTCCAGCTGGCTGGTTTGTGTATTGGTGATGGACCCAGATGTTCCCAGTCCAACAAATGGCAATAGGCAACCTATTCGCGCAGGTGATGTTTGAACCTTTTTCTATAAAAAAAATTACAAATGATATTGAGAAGACACCCTTTTAAACGGTGTAGTAAAATGTTAAATAATAGCAAATCACTGAGTCAACCAGAGAAATGCGCATTTATCTTTAGATATTTTATTTAGAAAATCGGAGTAAAAGAAAACAAGATTCTTGGAAGATCAAACCCAGAGAATGAAACTTAAAAAACATACATTTCGGTATGTTTTTGCTTATGTGACCAAGGGAAATATAGTCAATTGGTCATGTATGTATGGAATTTTCCATCAGCTTCCCTCGTTGGGGATTTTTCCCATCAGAGAAAAAAAACAAAGAAACTTTCTTTTCTTTTCCACATCTTTGGCTTGAACCTGTGTCTTTGGACAGAACTGGTTCAGTAAGTTCAAAAAACTATAACTTCTCTGAAATCTTTTACTATCTGGTTCCCCAGTAAATAAAACAAAGTTTTCTTTTTCCACCCCAATTGTCATATATCTCAAGCAAATAATTTTGAGAGAGTCCCGTGTGTTACGATCTGTGTTTTCTGTACAGTCTTCTTGGGATTTTCTGTGTTTAGTCCTGTTTCCCTGAGTCTGTGTTGTCCTGTCAGCCCTTGATTGTTCCCAGCTGTGTCTCGTCCCCTTGTGTATTTAAGTCCACCTGTTGTCTACACTGTATGTCTCTTGTCAGATCCTCCTTGCACATCGTCTTTGTTAGCGCCTACATTGCTTGTCAGTTTCCCCTCAGTCGACCTGTAAAGTCCTGAGGTTGTTTGTTTCTGTGTCCAGTCCTTATGTCAGTTGCTACCAGTATTAGCTATGAGCTTGTTTTCTGCCGTGCTGCCTGAGTCAGGACTGTGTTCGTCTCCATTAAACTCATAATCATCACCTTCATCTGGGTCTCTAGGTTCTTTCTCACCCCCTGACACCGTGTAATTGAACAAACCTCCAACGACTTAAACAAAAAAAATTAAAGAATGTGTAGACTAAAAGACATTGATTACAAAATTGTACTTTAGAAAGTAGATGAAGGTGAAAAAAATTGTTTTCACAACAATCATCCTCTGGTCTGCCAAGTTTCACTCCTAATTTTATATAATTTGGAATGACCCTTTATAATCTCATTGGGGTGAATAGGTGGTAAAAGACCTAGACTGGGTGAAATGGTTACATGACATTTGAACAAAATCCATTCGGTTTTCTCATTATTTAGGTGGAGAAATTTTGCATTCATTCCTTAGTTTCCTTTGAGCTGCATCTGTCAATGGAGTTTAAACTAAGTGACATTGAGGGTCAGGATACACACTTGTTTAGGAAGGGAAAATGTGGTTCCTAGAAATGAAATAAATCTATCTTCAGACACCTGTAGAGTCCTCCTGTCCTTAAAAAAATATTTGTACATTACAGATAACCACTTTTACCCATATCTTCTAGGCTTCTTTCTACTCGCCACAATTCGTTTGTTTCCCCAGATGTGCAGCAATGCTACGTGTCCAGTTTGCAGCTGTTGTCCAAGCAGCAGGAACTCCACAGTGACCAGAATCATCTACGCTTCCATCCTGTTGCTGGTACCATTGTTGCCTGCATAATGCTCTCACCAGGGATGGAGCAGCAACTCAGAAGGGTATGAATAAATTATGCAATCATATCATAGATGGAGTGGTTATGTTTCTGAATAAAAAGTTGACAATCCCCCTCCACAAAGATAGATAGACTGCAGAAAATATACTTAATTTCCACACAATGGATCCAGAGTATTTGTGTTAAAAGACCACAACCGTGTGCAAATAGCTGAAATCTGCAAATACTGAAGATCTTCTCTTGGAATGCTTAGGACAGTTCAAACACCAAATACACCCTATTAAGGTAAGGTAAGGTAATTTTAGTTATATAGCACATTTTCAGCAACAAGGCAATTCAAAGTGGTTTACATGAGTTAAAAGGAAATACAAACAAAATGACAAACCAAAGGAAAAGAGGAAAGGACATGTGACCAATATGGCTCCATGCTTAGTTCTAATACAAGGGGGAGCAAAACAACTCGAGAACCCAAAAACTCCAGAACGGTCAAATTTAAAATCTTTTATTACAAAAAGGTCACTTTTCTTTAGTGACAATAAAAACAGTCCTTTTCTTTTGAAATCAAAGAGTTCCATAGAAGAAAGTCACCAAATCCAGATGATCGGCTGGGTTTCACTTGTACTGCTCCAAATGAATGCGGTCCATCCACTTACTGATCCCCAGCCGAGTTCCTCAACGCTCCAGCACCGTCTGCTCTTTGGCGTGTCCCGCCCCTTTCAGCCGGACCCAGAGGTCAGGGCAGGTTCCCTTCTGCCCCGATCCTCTGCACTGAGCCATAGGCCCACGATCGTTCTCTCTCTCTCTCTCTCTCTTC
Source organism: Poecilia picta (assembly GCA_033032245.1). Lineage (NCBI taxonomy): Eukaryota > Metazoa > Chordata > Actinopteri > Cyprinodontiformes > Poeciliidae > Poecilia > Poecilia picta. The sequence continues at coordinate 5,853,653 of CM065357.1, read as the reverse complement.
TCTCTCTCCCCTCTCTCTCCTCTCTCCTCTCTCTCTCCTCTCTCTTCTCCTCTCTCTCTCTCCTCTCTCTCCTCTCTCTCTCTCCTCTCTCTCTCTCTCCTCTCTTCTCTCTCTCTCTCCTCTCTCTCTCTCTCCTCTCTCTCTCTCTCTCTCTCTCTCTCTCTCCTCTCTCTCTCTCTCTCTCTCTCTCTCTCTCTCTCTCTCTCTCCCCTCTCTCTCTCTCTCTCTCCTCTCTCTCTCTCTCTCTCTCTCTCTCTCTCTCTCTCTCTCCTCTCTCTCTCTCTCTCTCTCCTCTCTCTCCTCTCTCTCTCTCCTCTCCTCTCTCTCTCTCTCTCTCTCTCCTCTCTCTCTCTCTCTCTCTCTCTCTCTCTCTCTCTCTCTCTCTCTCTCTCTCTCTCTCTCTCTCTTCTCTCTCTCTCTCTCTCTCTCTCTCTCTCTCTCTCTCTCTTCTCTCTCTCTCTCTCTCTCTCCTCTTCTCTCTCTCTCTCTCTCTCTCTCTCTCTCTCTCTCTCTCTCTCTCTCTCTCTCTCTCTCTCTCTCTCTCTCTCTCTCTCTCTCTCTCTTCTCTCCTCTCTCTCTCTCTCTCTCTCTCTCTCTCTCTCTCTCTCTCTCTCTCTCTCTCTCTCTCTCTCTCTCTCTCCTCTCTCTCTCTCTCTCCTCTCTCTCTCTCTCTCTCTCTCTCTCTCTCTCTCTCTCTCTCTCTCTCTCTCTCTCTCTCTCTCTCTCTCTCTCTCTCTCTCTAGCAGAATCAGGCTACACAACACACACCTTCTCCTTCTTTCCAGGCTCATTTTATTCTGGCTTCAATCAGCCTCACCTATGGAACGCAATCAGTGGCTCCGCCTCCTTAAACTGCCGCTTTCAGCCCAGTGTGTTTGGATTGAGAGAGTGGAAAACAAAACAATCCAAACATGCAAAGCACAACAAAAATAAAATTAAAGAAAACAATATTTTCCACTGTGCAACAGACACATTAGGGCAGATGGCAACATTCAGACAAAACAAAGGGGCAAAAGAAAGACACGAGTGAAGGCGGTGACATCACAGGGCCATGGAGCCAGGTGGCTGTGGTCCTTGGCATAGTCCGACAGAGGTGTTTGTTAGCAAGGCATGATGTCCTTAGGAGCGCTCAGCTCCACAGCTCCATGGAAACAGGAGGGGGTGAGGAGGGAAGAGCGTTATGTTTACATATCTTTGAGGAGATTAGAGATATGCAGCCCTTCCAAGGCCACATGGGGAAAGCCAATTCGTAAACAGAATGTCTTAGGTCGGGAAGATTATGAATTTCAATCTTCTCTAGAGTCTCTCTGATACATCTCAGTTCCCAATTATCCAAATTAGTTTGGTCGGTCAACTGAACTGAAACTAGCAACATCTCCAAGATCGATTCCGACTTGTTAGTGAGCTTTAGAGTCCTCGTTTCTGTCCACACCAACAGTCTGAGTGTTTGCTAGTTTGGTCAAGTCCGTCAGGGAGCAGAGGAAAAAAGCGTTCATCGAGAGCAAGAGAGAAAACTTATTAATGCTTTAATATTCACAGTGGAAAACATCTTGGCCCTACTGTCAACGCTAACATCCATTGTCTTCCTTATCTTTACCTCTAAATGTTTCAGAGTGTCAACTAAACTAAATGGCGCTCTGGGTGAGCTGCTTTGTAAACGCCACCCAGTCGTATTTCAAGCAACATGGCGCCAAGGTTTTCATTTGGAATATTTATGAAGAATCCGTGGATTTTTAGGTAATAATAGAGTTTTGTTCCACACAAAAGTCTATGAATAGGTGAATTTACAAATACTGAACCACGACAAGGCGCATGTCCACTGTTATTGTTCCTCTGAATTGACCTAAAGACCTAAATTAGTTTTAGATACTGTGTAGGATCAGGTGTCAGCCTTGTTTAAATGTGAAGTGCGATGCTCAGATTGCTTCTCTTTTTTTTTTGTTAGGTTCCAGGTTTCTGTGATGACACGGAAGGCTTCTTTATTCCAGCCCATCAGGCATACTTGAAGTGTGAGGTGTTGGTGGGCTACAAAGCAGTGTACCGCTTCTGCTTCGGCATGAGCATGTGGTTCCTGAGCTTCTCCATTTTTACACTGAACATCAAGACCAGCAGAGACCCTCGCGCTTCCATACACAATGGGTAAGGACTGAAATAGTGGCAGGAATATTTAGCCTATCATGAAACAAACAACAAATTCTCAGGTTAGCCTGAGTACCTTACAGTTCCATTTTATTAGTTAAAAAAGGACTGGGGTGAAATAAAGAATTAAATTGTAAATCCAGTTGCTATGAGCTTTGAAAGCTAAAGAAGAAGAAGCATGGCAGGATTGGTTCACAACTTATTTAGTAGAGAAGATTGAGTCGTTTTTTAATTTTAGTGACACTGATTCAGAAAAGGTCAACGCATCCTATCTACTGTTAACTGAGCCTACGTGACCCAAGACTGGCCCTCAATATTAAATTTAATCCAGCACAAAGACCTTGCAGTTGATCACCCACTCATCCAAGTGGGATGAGTGGGTGATCAACCCACTCATCCCACTTGGATGAGTGGGTTGATCACCCACTCATCCAAATTTCTAGAATACCCATTCTAGATATTCTAGAAATATAGATTTTCTATAATTCTAGAATATCTAGAATTATAGAAAATCTAGATATTCTATAATTACACAAGAAGGGCATTAACCTCCAAACTACCCTACTGGAGCAAATGGGATTCATAGAGAGCTACCCTAATCTCATACACCTCACGAGGAAATGAGGTGTGTGAAAGGACAGGATGATTGGACCAAAGTATCATTTTAACTCTAGCAAGAGGACTCTTATATCAATTCAAGAGAAGATGTCTCATCCTAGAGTTCCCAGACTGTCCCCCTTCATTCGTAGTTAAATGAAATGAGGGCCAAGACAGAGAGCTGATGAAGGATGTGTTTCTGCACCAATCCACTGCATGCCTTATAAGGGAGTTCCTTTTGGTCTCTTCCGATCGTATCTCACTTCCACTTCTCTGTCAGTGGTCTCCCTCTTTGTGGCCTCTGCTTGTCCTGAAGTAGCTGCATCCAGATGTCTGAAGAACACCTCCAGAGGCCCGGCGTGTCTTTTCATATCAGACAGAGGACTGATCTCTGACCATTCAACTTCTTTCTGTGGCAAAAGCTGGTAGTGTCTTGCTTATTTAAAATTTCCACACTTGGGATTCATAACAATTTTTCTTAGGTATGAGTGTGGGCGTGTGTGTGTGTGTGTGTGTTTGTGTGTTTGTGTGTGTGTGTGTGTGCGTGTGTGTGTGTGTGTGCGTGCGTGTGTGTGTGTGTGTGTGTGTGTGTGTGTGTGTGTATGCGCGTGTGTGTGTGTGTGTGTGTGTGTGCGTGCGTGTGTGTGTATGTGCGCATGTATGTGTGTGTGTATATGCGTGTGTGTGTGTGTGTGTGTGTATATGCGCGCGTGTGTGTGTGTGTGTGTGTGTGTGTGTGTGTGCGTGCTGTGTGTTTTGTGTGTGTGGTGTGTGTGTGTGTGTATGCGCGTTGTGTGTGTGTGTGTGTGTGTATATTGCGCGCGTGGTGTGTGTGTGTGTGTGTGTAGTGTGTGTGTGTGTGTGTGTGTGTGTGTGTGTGCATGTATGTGCGCATGTGTGTGTGTATATGGCTGCGTGCGTGTGTGTGTGTGTGTGTGTGTGTGTGTGTGTGTGTGCGTGCGTGTGTGTGTGTGTGTGTGTGTGTGTGTGTGTATGCGCGTGTGTGTGTGTGTGTGTGTGTGTATATGCGCGCGTGTGTGTGTGTGTGTGTGTGTTTGTGTGTGTGTGTGTGTGTGTGTGTGTGCATGTATGTGCGCATGTGTGTGTGTGTATATGCGCGGTGTGTGTGTGTGTGTGTGTGTGTGTGTGTGTGTGGTGTGTGTGTGTGTGCATGGTTTCGTTTTGCTCTAGGGCAAAATATTTCTCATTATAAGCTCTGGTGAATTCACAAATACATGCAGGCTTTGTATGAATCAATCAGCAATATCAGATGTGGTGAGTTAAAAAAAAAAATCAAGCTTAGAGTGTTTTCATGCCTAATAGTCCAGTAGATTTGGTTCAGTTGGGAACTAAAATTGCAACATTTGTTAAATTTTCACCTGGTTTGTTTTCACACTGTAGTGTGTCTAATGAACTAAACCCATTGGAAACCTCTACACTTGTGCTTTTGTTTTGGTTGTATTTACCCAGAATGCCCTGCGCGGTAGCTCACTTCTTGCTCTTAGATGTGTCTCCGGTCTGCTTGAAATTCACATTCACTTCAGCTGAACTGAGACCTGGGTTTGTAGACAGACAAGAGTTTTATATTTTTGGAGTTCGACTGTACTTTCATACCTCCCAAAATGAACCAGGAGGTATGAGACAAACAAACTAGTTCGATTAAAGCAGAATAAACAGGGATGGTGAGAACGCAGCTTTGATTTTGGTGAATTTACCAGACAATTACAACCGTCTTATTATCTAACTGAAACTCATCATATTTATTTTCAGATACTGGTTCTATAAGTTTGTTGCCTTGGTGGCAAGTACAGTTGGTGCCTTTTATATTCCAGATGGGCCTTTCACCTACAGTAAGACCTTTATATTTTTTCTCTTTACAGTGTTTTTCAGAGGAGTAACTGAATGACCTGTGTGGCTTTGTGTTGTTGCAGCGTGGTTTGTCATAGGCTCTGGAGGAGCTTTTTTTTTCATTCTTATCCAACTGGTGCTGCTGGTGGACTTTGCTCACTCATGGAATGAGTCTTGGGTGGAAAATATGGAGAAAGGCAATTCCAGAGGCTGGTACACAGGTCTGTGTCTGCAACTGCAACCCTATTTTTAATAGTGTCCTTTCAAAGACGGAAATTGTTTCTGCAACATAATTTGTTTTGTGCTGTCTGTCTGTCTTTAGCTTTGCTGGCGGTCATGACCCTTAACTACGTCACTGCGTTTACTGCGATTGTATTGTGCTTCATCTTCTATGCCAGACCTGATGCTTGCTTCATCAACAAGTTCTTCATCAGCTTCAACGTGATGATGTGCATCGTGGCCTCTGTTGTTTCTGTGCTACGCAAAGTACAGGTACAAGAGATTTGGGCTTCCTCAAACATATTTTAGTATCACTGAAGCCCTAATTTGGGAGATTCTTAAAATATACAAACAAAATTTAAATATTGATTACTTACTTAAATAATTAGAAACATTAACATTAATGTAATAATTATGTCCTTAAATCAGCAGAATGCAAAATCACAATATGGTTAACATTAGACTGGTTTAGCCCTGCCCATAGCCCCACCCCTCAACTTTGGGGCAGGGCTGTGGGCAGGACGTTGTTATATCAACACACAAAGAATGGCCAAAATATGCTTTGTTGTCATTTTGCATTATTTGGAGCTTATGGCTTTGCTGTGTCTGTCGTTTTGGTACAGAGAAGAAATGGACACCTCAGTCACACAAAGTCTTTTGGAAAATCCCTCTTGATACCGGCGGACGTTGCTGAAGCAGTGGTTCATTAAGTTCTCCAAAAATTGACATTCCCCATTGGTGTTGGTACATTCCCGAGAAAAAAACTCAATAAATTTAACCAGACACTTCAAAGAGGCTCTGATGCTGGGAGACAATGTAAGGAAGACTGTGCGTTAAAACATGCTAGAACTGAACATTTGGACTTGTTTACTTGTTACTTTGGCAAAACTGAACTTGGAAAAAAAAAATCACAAAACTGGGATGTAGTGTCTGTGAGCCAGTTACTAGCATGAAACTTTTGACTGGTAACCTTTACGCCACTGTCTCAACCTTTTGGAGGATCTGAAGGATTTGGGTCATTTCCAAAATCACTGGCTGAAGGGCCAGTTGTGACTTGTGATGTTTTTGAGCAGGTTTCTCTTCGACTGTTGCACAGTCTCACAATAAAAATAATAGATTTTGTAATAATGGGGTTTTAGAAAAGACCAAGAGATATTATATTACAGATGTAAACTAAAAGTCCATCTGGGGCCCTTCGACAAAATGGGTACCAATCTTGCAAAGCAGTCCAAAGTCAAAGCTTTTTCTTGTATTTTAATTTTCTTAATCACATTTATTTTTTTAGTTAGGTTTCCAAACACATGCAGTCTGTCTAACAAGTAAAGGATTAATAGATTCATATTCTTTCCATTTGTATTCACAGGAATTTCAGCCACATTCAGGACTACTACAGTCATCTTTCATCACCCTGTACACAGTGTTCTTGACCTGGTCCGCTATGACAAATGAGCCTGGTGAGAATATATATTTATATATACATTTGAGCAAGGAGATTGCTCCAGATATTGATTTATAGATTCCAGACTTCAACAAAGCTGAACATTTCTTGAATTTTACAGAAAACATGTGTCACGATTGAGTTGTGTTGAGTTTATAGTTTTGATTAATTTACTATCCATATTATTCTTATTTTGATTAGATCAGCCTTGTTGTGGCTATATAGCAAAGCATAGGAGGCATTTCAGCTGACTGTTCAGGTTCAAAGTTGTTGCTTTCAGAAAAATATGGCCGTGTTCCTTAAGGTCTTCTTAATATTGAATTTTAACTGCACAATTCTTGATAAGAATTATAACGTAATTAGCATTTCAAAAGAGCATAATAATAAATCTTATGTTTTTTTTGCATAATAACAATTTGTTGTTGATCTGTTGCTAAGAGATTAGCACGTTTTCTTGTAACCAAGTGACACGAAGTAAATATCTGATTTATTTCTGTAAAAATTACCATCTGTAAATTTCCTGTGTAAGATACACAGTATTTCAAAAGAACTTATGTTTTATAAACCGTAATATTATATGTTATTAATTTGGTGTGAAGAGATGAGTGTTTTTTTTTTTCTGGTAATGATGTATGCCACGATGTATAAATCTGATTTTTACTTTTGTGTTGAATGTCTGTTTACAACACCACCAGGGACCAACACCAGGGACAAAAAAAAGAACTTTTTCACTTTTCTGAAAAATTCTACAACCGCACAATTTGTGTTAAAAATTGTAAGAAAAGTAGTATTTCAAAAGAGCAGAAGAAGTCTCATATTTTTGAAAAATAACAATAGTTGTCGTAAATCTGTTGCTAAGAGACCATAGGCGTGTTCTGGTAGCCGAGTAACACGAAGCAACACCTGATTTTTACTTTTGGAAAATCTAACTGTAAAATTCCTGTGTCTAAGGAGATAAGCAGCATTTCATAATAGCTTATGTTTTATAAACAATATTACTTGTTATTAATTTCTGTTACGAGATTAGCAGGGGGGGTTTTCTAGTATCGGAACTACCATGAAGTAGACATCAGATTATCACTTTGTGTTGAATGTCTGTTTTATGAGTTTTATGAATTATTTACAATCAATTACAAAAAGTTAAAAAAAAAAAACCATTTTCTGCCAAATTCACCAACTGCACAATTCTGGTTATGTAGTGTAAGATAAGTAGTATTTCAAAAGAGCAGAATAAATCTTTTGTTTTTTGAACAGTAACAATATTTGTTGTTTATCTGTTGCTAGGAGATAAGCGTGTTTCCTGGTAACCAAGTGCCAGGAAGTAAACGTGATTTTTCCTTCTCAAATGTAAAAATCAGAAGGCAGTCCATTAGCATTAACACAAACATTGCTAATGTAGGTACTGCCCACATTAGTACTCTTTCCCTAAAATAAGCTGTTTAGCTATTTTGTTTATTAGCCATGTTTACCACATCCCACTGCCAGAATTTAGGCAACTATTAACAGTTTGGCCAATTTAAATGGAATGGAGTAAGTCCATGTTACTCCACATGCTTGTGACTCTCCACATGCTATTGAGATCCTTTGTAGCATCAGAACCCCAGGTTCCAATTTACGGGCAAACTTTGGCAGGCCCTGTTTAAATTTCTTAAGAAATGTTCTAGTTTCTGTTCTATTTTAGTTCAGTCTGTTCTTAGTTATTTCTTGCACTTAGATTATTTTTATTTATATTTATTTTATTCATATTTATTTCTTGTGCTTAGTGTTCTATCTTGGTTAGATTTGAATTCCCGGTTCCCCTGTTTGTGTTTGCCTGTCCTCGCTCACAGGCACGTGGTTTTGTTTTGCACCATTTGTTTTTAATCATTTGGGGCAAAAGTGTAAGTGCAATATGTTTTTTTTCAAAATGTGACAAAAAAAAGATTTTGAAGAAGTGTAATCGTTGTTTGTGAAAAGACTGGAAAAAATCTCTACAAAGTTCCCATAAAATTTTCTTTCTGACTTCAGCTTCACAGATACCAGGCATAAATACTTTTGCACCAAAAATACCTCCATAAACGTAACCCCATTTTGTTCATGTTATAGCAACAACTGTTAAGTGCAGTGCTAGCTTCATACTTTGACTAATTTTATTGTATTAAATCTGGACCTAAAACGCAACATTTTACATTCCCCTCTCCGTCTTGAATCGCGTCACTTTTGTGCCTCATTTAAAATCATGTGACTAAAACCCATGAAACATTTCCATGGCTTATATTAATACTTGCTTGGTAGGATTTGGATTGTCATCAGTATCACCTTTTTGGAACCACTGATTTCCACTTTGCTTAAATCCTCCCAAAAAATTTCTTTCAACAATTGTTTTTGCATTAACGCTTTCTCTTCTTGGTGCAGGCTGAATATTTTTGTGTTGCTGTGTTCAGATCGAGAATGCAACCCCAATCTGCTCAGCATCTTCCAGCAGATCACTGCTCCCACAATTTGGCCCCGGAAACAGAAAACCAGACGGCCGTGGTGATCATCGGAGCTGAGGAACCTGTTCAGACGTCCCCCTACTTACAGTGGTGGGATGCCCAGAGCGTCGTGGGGCTGATTATATTCGTTCTGTGCATTCTTTATTCAAGGTAAAAAAAAAAAAACAACATAAAATAAACCAATTAATTTCCATGAGAGTTTGCCAGTTAAGGGTAGAAAGCCGTACTTGTCCAGATTGGGCAAAAACAGCTCAACTGTGAACCAAAAAGCACAGTGTGTCCTGAGTAAGCCTGAATGAAATCTAACTTCCTGGTTTGTCAATGTAGGAAGTTTAGTTTTATAAACTTCACTCATTACAATTTATGAAACTGAAGGAAATCTAAAATAAACAAGTAAATTTGCTATTCAGAAATGATGAATTTGATCCCTTGAAACATGAAATAAAGAACAGTCTGGAAACTCAAACATCTGTCCAGACTCACTTCTCATTCTTCAGATTTTGATTGTCCTGTTTTGGACTCAAATGGCTGTAAACAGAAGAACATTAGATATAGAGGTTATTGAAACAGATGATGTTTCACCCCGTAGCTGTTTTCTTGTTTTCTGTCCTGGCCTGTTTTGTTAGGTTAGGCCTGTTTAGGTTACTTTAGGTAATTGTTTTTAGGAAAATATAAAAATATCTCACCTTTCCTCAAACAAATTGCTATAAAGAATGTGTTTCCATGAATGTTGTTGCTTTTTAACTGTTTCGTAGTTTGTTTTAAACTTGTGCTTTGGTGTCACCAAGTTGTCGTGTGTTGCATATTTCTGCCCAAGTTCTTTTTGAAAATGAGATCTGGCTCTCAATGGGGTTTTACCTGGTTAAAGAGGAAATTTTTAAAATATCAGATAATTTATCGTGCCCACCATACTTGGCCGTGTGGCAGTTTGACGCCAAACAACGTGAACAATCTGTGCTGTTATGTTACAAATAATTGTGGTGATGTGAAATATTTCAGACACCAATTGTCTCCGATATCTCGTCTGCAGCATACGCTCCTCAAACACGAGTCAGGTGAACAAGTTGACCATGGCCTCCAAGCAGCCAGCTGTCCTCATTCAGGGGTCCGGCAGCAGTGGCATGTTGGAGGACTCCCGGGGGCCCAGGCAGGTGGAGGACAACGAGCAAGACATGGTCCAGTACAGCTACTCCTTCTTCCACTTCATGCTCTTCTTGGCTTCCCTCTACATCATGATGACACTCACCAACTGGTACAGGTCGGTGACCCCCTGCACTCTTAAACATCTAGCTCAACTTTAAAGTTTTCATTGGGGACAGTTTGTTCACCTGTTATAGAAATATGTCTCATTAGAAAAATGAGTTTTTTGTGTGTGATCCTCCATTTCACAGCCCAGACGCAGACTACACCATAACAAGCAAGTGGCCAACAGTGTGGGTAAAGGTCTCCTCGAGCTGGTTGTGTTTGGCCCTTTACATTTGGACCCTTGTGGCCCCTATGATTTTCCCCAACCGAGACTTCAGCTGATGCTGTGACGAGGGACAGAATCATTTCTTGTGGAGATGGACCTGGAACGGCTGATGTGTTTTTATTTGTAGAGAATTGGTGATCAGGTTAAGTGTGCCAAAACATAATATGTAGACAAGCAATCCACAAAAACATCTGCTGTGTGATGTACAGCTTGGGGTTTTCCTTATGTACCATATAAAGAGTGTATCTCTGCACTATGCATTTCGTTTTTATGTATGTATATATATATCACTTGTGTTTTTGACCTTAAAATAAGAAATACGCTGCTCTTAGGGAAAACAAAACCAGAAATATGACATACATTTTTAACAGCTTAACATACACTTAAGAGAGAATAGAGTGTAACAAGGGAATAATAACCCAGAGGTCAACACGAGAACCTAGTGGCTTCCTGTAGTCAAGAAGGCAACACGCGATACTTTCTGCCCACTACAACGCAGGTGTTACTCAAGGTCATGGGACTGAGTCCATTCCCTCGCTCCCTTCCTTCCAGACTGCTTGAAACTAATTTATGAAATCAGAAACACCCTGGAGTTTCTGAGATCAGAAACATGCAGCATACAAAATATCTTCTCACAGACGTGAGAAAGAGTTTATCAGCCACCTGGTGCGTTCCTCAGAGCTATCACTCCCTAAACTGCCTGAGACTGGGCACACAGAGCTCTCCTCAGCTCTCTTATGAACCTGCACTGAGTTAAAATGGCAAGTTTAATGACCCGAGATTAACACACATCCCATATCATATTTTCAGACTCAAACAGAACAGACATGGTCGATTAGAAAATTAAAACTTGTGTTATGCAAGATTTCCCACTGAAAACTTGCCAAGCCCGGTGGTTGGGCACCAGGTCAGTCATTCGTCCAGCAGCCCGTCGTGTTTTTGAGTTAAAAAATTTTTAAGGTGGACAGGAATTTTGAAAATATCACTTGATAATTATGTATTATTGAAAAATTGGTAGATTAATACTTGAGCACCAACTATAAACCCTTAAAAAATGCAAACATTTTTTTAAAAATGTAAAAAATAAGCAATCCTTAGCCTTGTGGGGGGGGGCACAAGTAAGGCCTGGTGGCCCACCAGGCTTATAATACACCAGGGGAAACCCTGGTATGCTCAAGATCTTTCTCATTAGTTTTAGATTTTTTATATATATAATCTAGAAACATTTTCAAATGAATGTATGTGGCCTACACACTTTTAAGAATGTGATCTACTAATTAGACAAATTTTGATTAAATTGTGGAATATCACATCTAATTTAAAATGCTCTAACAATTAGACTATACGTTGATTAAATTGTGAGTGCAAACAAATTAAATTGAGACCTACTAAAGACAATGAACTCAATCCACTTAACAGAGACTGGAATGTTCAGTCAACTGCTGTATTTTTAGTTTTGTGAGATGAGAAAACCATTTGTGTAGATGTTGAGAGAAATATATTTTCATTAACAGCTTTATGTTTTTGCAGGGTTTGTAATTTAAATGACTCATTTATGTACTCGATGCCCATGTAAACATACATGGGGTCTTATGGAGAAACCCTCACAGGAGTGGTATTTATCATTTGTATGATTATCGATAATAATAGAAATGATTCTGATATCAACTATCTGTGAATGATAATTTGACAATTATTAACCTAAAAGACAAGAATATTGCATCATTAAAAAATTTTTTTGATATTCCAATATTTATCGAGTGATCTTTGATAAGTTATTTTTTTCTTTTCAGTCATTTGACTGTCTAGTTCTTTCACTTGAAACAGTTAAAATATCCTATATGTCTCTGCAGATGTGATAAAGTTTAACTAGTAATGAATCCCAATGGAAACTGTTAGTAAGTAAAGTTTATTTTATTTGCATTCTGCTAACCAGGAATTTGGCTTTAAGACTCCTGCTTGTTGAACACCCAGACTTTATTCCATGTTAATCAAATTTATGTTCTTTGAGGATGATGGATCGAAATGTGTGGAAACTTTTATCCACAGTCTTAATACACAGTTCCCATCAATTTCTACTGAACAAAAAACAGAGGGAACCTAAACTTGCAATGCAACATTCAGTACCAATGAAAAGAAGCATTAATAACTTGCAACATCTTATTGACAAGTCTGTTCATTTCATTTATACCACACATACAGAATAAGAGCTTCACCCTGTCCAATCGCTGGCCACTTGTCTCAAACTCAAAGTAAGTGTTCGTCCTTCATGATCAGCCCACCATGGACCTCTTCCTCCCTCTCAGCCGAACCTCGTCAAGCTTTTTGATGACTGCGCCCGACGTCTTGGAGGAGGCAGCGTAGCTCTTTAGCAGCTTCTCAAACAAAACGTCTGTGTTGGGGTGAGTACTGAGAAAAGCCTTCTCCAGGACAAACAGATCCACACCCTTGTCCTCGGGCAAAGCCGAAATGTAACTCAGGCCGAAGTCGATGACGACGAGCTCCGGTTCCGTGGCCTCTGGCCTGCGCCTCAGCAGCATGTTGGAGGTGGTCAGGTCGCCATGGACGACGTTCTCATCGTGCATTTTGGCTAAGATCCGACCGACTCTCTCAGCCAAGTCGTGCAGACCTCGGTCCGCGCAGGAGTCGCTCCGCTGAACGGAGTTGATGTGGTCACGCAGAGTTGAGGAGCCAACGATTTCCTCCAAGAAGATGCAGTGGTACTGGTAGTCCACGAAGTAGACAGCTGGAGCCGGAATACCTGATGGGGACAAATAAAACACGGTCAAGTTAATTTACATCAGTCTGTAAAAAAATTTGGCTTTAAATAAATTTGGGCTTTCTTTTAAAAGCCCAAATTTATTTATTTGGGCTTTTAAAAGAAGAGATGCCTGACACCAGGCTAAAGGGAAAACACTCATTTCCTCTTGCAGTCCCGGACTGGCTGATGTAATAAAATATGATTTAACAGATCATGGTTTAAAAGCCAGTGCATACAAAAAAAAGTGTGTAATCAACTACCTACATATTTGTTAAGTCATTTAGATCTGACTATAATCAAGCACTACAGACCAACAGGCAATTTATAAAAAATGTATTTGCCTTCATCAACAATAAGTACAAATCTGCTTATTTAACAGACATTTGCCAAATGACTAGAACTTTGTTGATGGTTCTTAAGGGAACTACTGTGTTACGGAGGGACTAAACACGTGATATGAAAACATCGCTGCATGCTTTTTTTTTTTAATTATTATTATATTTTATAAATAAATACTGGGTGAATGTCTGTCGAACCCACCTGCTTTTCTGCAGCGCAGGATGGAGCGAACCTCATGAGCTGTTCTGCGAGAGTTCAGCTTGTCGTGCAGCTCTGGATGTCGGTAGAGTTTAGGAAACCTTTCTTTGATTATTGTCGGCTTTCCTAAGAACTCTGCCCGGTACAAGCGAGCTTCCGCTCCTTGTTTGATCAACTCGGCCTTAGAGAGAAACTGTGGCACCGCCATGTCGCTCCACTGAGTCCACTCAGAGAATGTTTTGCCTTCTTCTTCTTCGGTTTTTATGGCGGTTGGCAAGCAACGTCTCTATGTGTATTGTCGCCACCCACTGGAATGGAGTGGTACGAAGGACCAAAACTAAAAATAAAAGCCGAAATATATTTATTTTGTTTTACTTTTTCCTTACACACCCTTTTTTTTTTAACAAGAAATGTATGTATATTTCTTGTTAAAAAACTTAAACTAAACTAAAAACTAAAACTTAGGTGAAAAATGCTTGGTAAGATTTTGTGTTTTTTCAGTGTTCCTGCTTTTTGTGTTAATCTGTAATATTACAAGCTATTTTCAGGGGGGAAATTATATCCCATTTACTTGGGCTGAGATTATAGCACATGTGAAAACCCTTAACCTTCTGCCTTGGCTGGTAAATTCAGAAGATGAAAGCCAAAATGTTCAGATTGAAGCTGTAAACTGTTTCAGACCAATCAGAATGCCTCAAACTGTAACACTAAAAATGTTTAAGTGGATCACTATTAGCTAATCGGCTGGAACTAATTTTAATCTAATAAACTATTAATTAACAATTAATTGTAAGTTGATTGTTTGTATCACTAATACATTTTTTGCTCATTTGATCCACCAGTACCTGGGATTTCACATTTTCTGCCGCTTTTTCACTGTCACGTTTTTGTAATCTGTACCGGATGTAATAATGTTTCGGTGCACGCGGAACTAGAGGGACTCTTTTTCTGGCGTTAAGTGGCCAAATACCAAGTGCCTCGTTTACCACAAAGTTGTTAAAGTTTCAGCTTCGCTTCGGTTCACATGGACACATGGAGAGCACAGAATGACCATGACTGGGAAGAAAAAATATACTTGAAAATCCTGATTTAAATGCTTTATGGTGAGTGCATATTAGTGGTAATAAGATAGCTAAAACACAATGCTAACATGCTAACTTCAAATTATGTCTGCGTTAACAGTTAAAATGGTTCAGGTTAAATCCTGTTAAAATGCACCATCTGCTGGTAAAAAGTTGTATTGCATTCACCCTAGAAAGAGCGGGGTATTGTGGGTAATCCTCAGAGCCATGAGGATCACCGACGAGGTAACGTGTCTCTGCCATGTGATAAAGAAATATTATTTATGCATTTTGTGAAGTGTGTTTGTGGTTTTCGTTTTTACATATTGTTGAAATATGTTCGGTCTGGGCCATGCTAGTTCAGTTATGTCGGTTTTGTCGTGTTTGAGAATGTTTAGTTCGTGGGAAAGTGCAGTGGGAATTTCCCACGCGGTAACATTATGGCTCCTCCTTGCAGGGGCCTGTTTTATGCCAGAGACTGACTTTACCTCCAGGCCCGTTCTGTGAAATGCAGATGGAGAATTAAAGAAATAGCTGATGCCAACTTGAGCAGCTCCTTGTCATTCATTGCCACGCCGATAGACGCCACCAGCTACATCTGCTCTTGGAAACAACCCTCAAACACCAAGTTAATTTCGACATAATTTATATCTTAGATGTTGTATTTATGTTTCTTTCTTGTGTTTTATTTCGTTCGTGTATGTTTTACTTTTGAAATCAAGAGATAAAGCGAGGAACGGAAACGGAACCACTGCGTAAACAGTCTTCACCCTTTCAAAATAAGACCATGAATATGAACGCTTAGCTTAACAGTTCAGAGCCAAAATTTTAACCCAAATGTCAAATTTTATTCAGCTAGAAGTTTACAAAACTGTTTAACCAGAATATTTAATTTAGGGAAAGCTAAGTGTGCATTCAAAAACTTAGCAAAAGTAAACGAAAAAAATAGCTTCACTATTAGCCAAAGTATACCCACAACTGTATTTTTTTTACACCAGCAATCATAATGATCCCAGTAAGGTTAATAAATCGGGAATTTTTACAAAAGAAACGAGCGAAGTGGTCTTTTTTTTTGTGTTTTTTTAGCAGAAAACACTTAAAAGAGAATTTGACATCATTTTTCATATCTAAAAATGCTTATCAGTCCCTATTTTAATGGTGTGAATGACAAATATACTTTCCACTATGCAAAGCTGCATGCACAGAGAAGAAATGGGACGAATGTTCAGAAATGAGAGAGATGACGAGTCTCTGGAGAGACGTTGATCTGAAGTTAAAGTAGACTGACTGAAAAACTGAACTACGCTGTATGAAAGTCGCCGGATTGCTATTCTGGAGGACCAGAAATAAAAACGAATGTTTGTGAGTGAATAAATTCAGAGAACAGATCTTGAGAAAGATGTTTCAGTCAAATAAAACAAACAATTCCTACAAAATGTAGGAATATATGCTTTTTGCTCGTTTTCTACACTTTTACTTATGTCTTCTGCTATATCTGAGTCACGACACTAAACTGAATCCTGATGTTGTCAAAGTCACAGTAAAGTTGTTTTAACTCATATTTTTGGCTTTCGTCATGTAAAATGAGACATTGAGACCTCTGCTAATAAGTGTGCTCAACAAAAAAAATATCCTAATTTTATTTAAACATGTTCTCCGTGGTGGCCACTCCACCTTGTATTAACTATAAGATCTGCAACTGCGTATGCGCACATTCATGTTGGAGGGTGATAAAGACAGTTCAGAGAGTCTGAAGGTTTTTTTTGGTTCCTCACAATGACTGGTGTCTTACCAAAGAAGGTAAAAACAGAAACGAATTAAGTCCCAAATTCCACAGAGCAACTCATTTGTTCTGCATTTTAAGTGGACTGAAGAACAAAAGTACTAAGAATAATTAGTGTTTTATTCTGTAATTTCAGAAGCACGGTTTGTTTAATTGGAAAAAATGGCTGGCTGTTGTTGTTATCCATGTATGCCTGATGATTTGGCTAGACCCCTGATGGACGAAACTTATCTGGACACAACCAGTGAGGAATTGGAGAAAGAAAACCAAGAACTCCAGCAGATGGTGGAAAATCAACAAAGGAAGATCGAGTGCTAGAAAAACTGGCAGGAGTTCAAGGCAACAGGACTTGGAAGCAAAATACGACATGCTTGCAAGTGAGAATGATGCACTTCATGCTCATGTTATGTCTCTTTGTGCAGAGCAAGAAAACATAGAGCTTGAACACGAGGACATGAGAGCTGAAGTGTGTTGGCATCAATGCCGGTGGCTTTGGATGAGCTTGACAAAGGCACAGTGAGCATTGAAAAGCGATGTGAAGACCTGGAGAGTCTTTCAGAGGAGTTAGGGCATCTCCTGAGCCAGTACAACAGAGACTAGAAAGAGATTGAGTACAAAACATGCCTTTAAAGTCTGAAAATGCTAGGTTAAGGGAAAGATTGATTGAACAGGAGAATGAGGAACACCATCGAGAACCAGGAGAGCCTGGGACCAGTTTCAGCTCCCTGAAACTTCAGTAAGACGATGTACCAAACAGGAACACTCAGGTACTGGATACCAGCATGGATTTTCTAATCCCTCTGGTAGTTCTGGTGGGAGTAACTGGCTACCTTGCTGAAACTGGTTCTGTGGTTCCAGTTAAGTTATTTCTTTGTAAGTCCTTGCTTTCCCCAAAGTGTTTCTAGTTTTCTTATTGGGTTACTTTAGGTTCAGTTAGTCTTTTTGTCTCTAGTGATTTTAGTTAGGTTATTAATCTTCTAGTTATTCTAGCTCTACAGTCTTATGTTAGATCAGTCCTGTTTTTCCCTCAGTCTTTTTCTCTTTCAGTTTATCAGGCTGCCTTTAGTTATAGTATTTCTTTAGTATTAGTATTTTTTTAGTTCCCTGACTTTTTGTATTCCCCAGTATATTTTCTTAGCTTCCCTGTTGCCACCTTCTCCTTGCCCCTCAGTCAGTTGCTATGCCAACCACTCACACCTGCATCAGATTTCTCATGTCAGCTCCTTTGTTCCCACTCAACTTCACAGTATTTAACCTCCTCGTTCTTACTCACAACTCACCCGATCCTTGTCTTGTTTTGTTCAACTTTCACCAGTGCTACCCAGTGTTCGAGTTATTTTGCCGTTACTCACCTGTGTTGCCTTGACTTTGTATTTTCTCAGATTCATTAAATCCACAAAACTAAACTTCTGCCTCCTCTGCATTTGGGTCCACACTTCAACCCCCAATCATGACAGTTATGGAGGGGGAACAGATTATTTTAGGTAGCCAATATATTTGCTTTTCCCCACCCTCCCAAGTAACTTTGGCAAATAAAGAGCAGATGTTTCCAAATTCTCAATATGATTGAGCCACCAAAAATTAGCAAATACATTTCTTTTATCCAGCAATCTCATCTTTTACATTAGAGCAGAATTTTCCTGAAAGCCATCACTTCTTACAGATAAAACTAAAATAAAAAAATCGATATTGTAATTAAATATTGTCAGCTAATTCATCTTGGGAAAAACTATTGACTGATATCCAGAAGACGTCGCTGGCACTCTACCCAAGGAAAGGAAGCCTCAAGGGGCATCGGCAAAAAATGTATGAATGAATCCAACCAAGTTATCAGACAAATAAAACATTTATTTACACAGACACTTTAGAATACTTGCCTTCTCTGTCAATGTATACATGTTCTGACTTATTGGAAAAAAAGTGAAACCCACCAGGTTTGGAGAGTTCCTCATTGCAAGCACTTAAAGACCAGTCACATGTGGTTTCACCCCACAGCTTCTGTTGTGTTGGTGTCATCGGACCAAACGACAAAGGAGTTTTGACCAGTGGTCAGTAGAAAAGGATTATCGTCTCACAGGCAACAGAAAGACGATGTAAAAAATTCAAATTAAATGCGTTTCTTCAGTCTCGCCTTCCAACTAACAGTAAACTTTGGTTAAATCTTAATGCGACTCAAGTTAAAGTCACTTGAAATAATTCAATGAGTTGAAAGCAGCATGTTTAAGAAAGAGGTCGTTTGAAAACGGAAGAATCGTGGATTCTTGAGAGAGAACAAAAAATCTGGATCTGACGAAGCAGACCACAGGCAAATCGGTCAGAAAAACTGAAATGTCAAATCCCTGCCAACACCAAAAAAACATTTGTTATTGAATTTGTTTAATCTCAAGTGAAAATGTGTAATAAATAATTCATTTGTAATGTTTATCAATTAAAAAAAAACAATTGAGTGAAAGGTAGACAGACACGTACACCTTCCCCCATCTCTTTGCTTCATGTTGGAAACATAGATGGACTATATGGCATGGCGCTTCTCCTTAGTTATGGAGTTAAATAATGTGGATTATTAATTAAACTGTATAGAATGCGCTCCAGGTGGTCCTAAAAACACTTCAATCTTGTCCGGTCACTGCTGGTCTTTTGGACCAACAGACTCATACTAAAGGTCACAGTCAGGACTGTTGAGATGTTATAAACAACACATGCTCTTGGACTCAACGCTCAATGTCAAAATAATCCTAGGGAGGTACTAATGTACATTTTTGAGACAAATTTTCATTTCAGATACAAAGTTAACATTTTGGACTTTACTGGAGAAGTAAAAGAAATTTACCTAAGCAAAGCAAAAAAAAAAAAAGTTAAAAAAATAAATAAATAGAACAGGTTTAAGTGGCGCCATCACAGCAGGGTTTGTGGAGCAGCTCTGTCCGCTCTGGCCCTTTCAACATTTGGGCAGAGTCATGCTGGACTGAAGATGGAGACGTTGTGCTGGCTGTCATTGCAGAGAACTGGCGGCCGCGGCCACCGGGCTGCTCATGGCGTTTGTGTTGGCCGATACGACGGTGGAGCCGCTGAGAGGGCCGAGGGCAGTGGAGGCTGGCAAGGCAGAGATACCTAATGTGGAGACAAGCAGGTAAAAAGTGGGCAAAACGACAAGAAGCAATTATCATGGTAGACAAGAAGCTGTTGACTGTCTGCTATAGCAGAAACAGGAGCTGTGCAAATCTTTTATCACTATTCTGCTAAAGTCGAAAGAAAAACAAAATCGCAATTTTGGTGTTTCCGTTGAATAAGAATTGAAATTAAAATTGCACGTCAATAAGTTAGTTTACATAATAAGTCTTTAAAAATCATGGCAGCGACAAATGTTCATAACTCAGTCAAGGCATCAGAGACGTCGGCGTCTTATTCCGGCGACGGAGTAACAAGCCCCAACCAGTGGCGCATCTACACATTATTCAGGTGGATGCGAAAACATACATCGGCACAGTTTAAGAACTGTAAAACATCTTTGTCAGATTCCACCTATTCTACTTGAAACGAAGAGAAACTTTAAGATATATTGAACCTGTTAATGAACCGGGATAATCAAACACAATCAGCAATAAAGGGAACAGGAATGACGAATTATAAAACTCAACTTTTCATTCCGCAGTCGGTCGTAGCAGATGGCTACTCATACTGAACTGAATTCAACTGTAGTTTGATACAGAAAAATTAGGAAAGGCTTTTTCAGAAATGTGACAATAAGAGTGAAGCATGTCTCCTCACCAGTGACCATGCTGGTTGCAGTAACAGCAGGGCTACTGCCTGGCAAGTTGGCTGATCCAGCCATACAAGAATGTTCCTTCACAATGGAGACTGTGAACAACAAGCAATATAAATGAAAAAATAGTGGGAGTTTTTTATCCCACTCTCATTGTGGACTAAAACTGCGCCCTGGGACTCTTACAGAAATACGGGTGGTCCATTGCCTCGCTGGCGGTCACTCGGGCCTGGTGGTCGTAGCGCAGAAGCTTGTCGAGGAAATCCAGAGCCTCGGCGCTGACCAGGTGCTGATTCTCGCTGTGGACGAAGCGCTCCCATCGTTTACGAGAATGTCTGCAGGGAAACAGAAACAGCTTCCAAACAGACTGTCCTGCTCTGATTAAATTATCTTAAGGAAGCCTCTTTTATACACTGCAAAAACACAGAATCTTACCAAGTACTTTTGGTTTAGTTTTTAGTGTAAACGTCTTAGTCTACTTGAAATAAGATAAAGTAACTGACAACTAACTTTACAACAAGATATAGAGGCTTGTTTTAAGTCAATATTTTCTTAATATTGATGAAAAACTGGCAGATAAATTAACTTATTACATGGAAAATATACAGTAGTCTACCAATGGATCTAGTACTGTTTCATCAATATTAATGAATAATTTACTGAAAACAAGCTTCCATGTCTTTCTGGAAAGTTACTTGTAAGTTATTTTCATTTTATTTCAAATGTACTAAGATATTTGAACTAAAAACTAGACTAAAATTACTCGGAAAGATTCTATTTTTTTGCAGTGTAGATCCAGCTTCACCAGTGGATGTCATGGTCAGAAAAGGCCAGCGGTAACCAGCAGGCTGTGTTTAACATCCCGTCTCTGAGGGAAACAACTCGTACCTTCCCAGAATGTCATTGAAGCGAGGCTCCAGCTCAATGCTGTACTTGTCAATATAGTCATAGAGGTCTTCTGTTCCCAAAACTTTGGCTATTCTCACCAACTGGATGAGAACAAAACAGGAACAATCTTGTCAGTACAGAAATAAAAAATAAACCTTGTTGATGAGAAAGATAAGCTTCTAAACACACGTGAAAATTACAAAAATTATTGTGTGTGGCAGCAGGACTAAAAACATCCTCAGAATATATTTCTGAGAATACGTAATATACACTGAAAAATTGAAATCTGTTATTAACCAACTTTATAATTCCAGTGGTGAACTGTGACTCTATGATCAAAGAGTAAAGAAACAACAACAAAAAAAAAGGTAGTCGCTGTCGTCTTTCAAATGTCCTGAGGTAACCGCTAACCAGTTAGCTTTTGAAAACAGAAATTGCAGTCCAGGTCAGCCATTCCTTTTAAAAACTGTAGTTGTGACAGGAGGAAATATAAAAGTCCCACCAAACAGGAGCTAAATAACGACAACTGAACTGTCAAAGATCAACAACCTACACTTTAGTTTTACTTGAGTCATTTTGTTATGAAATATTCCTACTAAAATGTTCTTCGTTCAGTTGGTAGAGAATTCAGACAACATTGTTTTAACCAAACATTCCCCAGACAGGCACACACACACACACAAGCACACGCACACACACACAGGTTTTGTTAAAGTTCCGTAATTTTTTTTATTGAAATAAAGAGCTTTGGAAACATTTTCTTTTGCCTGTTTTATTTTTATTTTAAATATAAAACATTTTCTATATTTACGGCCATCAAAATCCGATTTTGGCCGATACCAAATTTTTTAGTTTTTTTGTCAGAAATGTTGCTAAATGTAGCAAGAAAGTTGCTAAGTTGCAAAAATGAGGTGACTATTGTTAATTGCAAATGTGCAGACATGACCTGGTGGGCGGGGCTAAAGGTCAAACGTCTGTAACGGAAAACAGAAGAAGACTGGATGATTTTTAGACCTTTGCTGAGGTAGACAAGATCGGCTTCACATTTAAGCATCACATAAATTAAGGAAATGGATGCACCTTACCTTACACTAGAGTCACAGTTAAGGGCACAAATTCTAGTTATTTTTTTTACTTATCAATCAGAATGTGTGTTCTTGTAACCATGTCAAATAAAATGACTAAGACAGCTATTGTACCCGCTGACTTAGCATGCCGCTAACCAGAACAACACACTATTCACTATAAAAGCATTTAGAAGTTTGTGGGATTCGAAGACAAGGACAAAACAAAAAGAAAAACATCAACCACCGATAAATGCAGCGTGCGTAGTTCCCGCTGTGGGTAGTAGCTAAAACGTCGCAGAAAATAAATTTTGTGCACTTTACCTGATCGTAGTTGTCATGACCGTGGAAAAATGGTTCCTTCCTGAAGATCATGCTGGCCAACATGCAGCCCAAGCTCCACATGTCCAGACTGTAGTCGTACATCTGCAACAGAGTGTAAGAGTTAAAGTACCTGAAACGTTTAAAACATGGAACAAACCCAAACATTTCCAACATCACTTTTCAAAATGCCTATTTTTAACTCGCATATTGTAAACGCATCATGTGAAACAAGAAGTGATAATAGTTTAAAATTCAAACAAATGGGCAGAGTCTGTAATAATTCTCAAAGTTTAGATCAGTATCTGCTTTTGTTGTCCTCCCATCAAAGGGAAATAATCCAGGCACTAATGATGCTTGATGCCACCGATTTCCTTTCCGATCCAATACAGAGTAAAATCGAGGCCGGTATCGATAATACTGATCCGATACTTTGTGTAAAAACACTTAATTTGCCTGTTAAATCTGAAATAAAAGTGTCATTCAAATTCTGGCTTCATAAAATGAACACAAGACATCCCTCTAATGTATTCATTTTAAACTTAGAAGTACTTTGAGATAGCAGCATCATTTATTATAGCTAAGCTATTTGAACAACAGCAGAAAATCATACAAAATATGTGAAAATGTTTCAAAATTCAAATAAAAAAAGGAAAATTAGTAAAGTGATACTCCTACTGAAATAAATCCCTCTGTAATTTTTAAGAACTACTACAAAATGAAA
Source organism: Poecilia picta (assembly GCA_033032245.1). Lineage (NCBI taxonomy): Eukaryota > Metazoa > Chordata > Actinopteri > Cyprinodontiformes > Poeciliidae > Poecilia > Poecilia picta. Next base: position 5,830,565 of record CM065357.1, on the reverse strand, counting down.
GCTGAAACAGATCCATGTTGAGCAGCAGCAGCACTTGGACATTACGTCCTTTGTGCATTACACACTCATAAGGTGGAAGAAAAAGTAGTTCCACCCCAACATTTAGGCACAATCTCAATAATTTAGACACTTTCTAACCTGCTCTTGTTCTGCAACATTATCTCAAATGACTGAAATATTGAAAGTGTTGATACTTATATTTGAGAATTGATATTGATATTTCAGTATGGATCCGGCCAACCAGCTTCTCTATCATTCAAAAGAAGCAACAAATGGCGCCTCACTCAATATTTTTCCATTTCAAATCTCTGATTATGAGTTTTTATTTTTTAGTTCTACACAACAGCAAACAGTTTCAATGATCATTTCAATTGACAAAGTTCTGCTCCAGTTTAAAAATATATACATATTAATTGCTTTACATGCGTCGCATGATGCTCAGTGAGAATCTAGCTGCTGGCTAGCTAACCCAAGCCAACGTGAAGCTACCTGGTAGTCCACCAAGAGCTCCGGTCCTTTGAAGTAGCGCGAGGCGACTCTCACATTGTACTCCTGTCCTGGATGGTAAAACTCTGCCAGGCCCCAATCAATAAGCCGCAGCTGCGAGAGCAAAAAACAGGGCGTTACAATCCATCGTGACGGACCTGTTGGGTTTTTACTGGCCAGCAATGATTTCTGTTCATCCTCCATGTCTGATTATTCAGGTTTTTCTTTAGCGCGTGCAAACCGATTCTGTCTCATTCGACAGTTCAATGTAACCGTCATCAAATGGAATACATATGAAAGAAAACGCTGGTGTTGGTCACACATTATGGAGAGATTTTGGTATTGTTGTCGACCTTTCGATGCTCGTGGTCGATCATGACGTTATGTGGCTTCACATCTCTGTGCATGATTCCCATGCTGTGGCAGTAATCGAGAGCCTGCAGACGACATGGCATAAACCTGATGTTTACACAAAAACAGGATGACGTACAAAAGGTAAATGGAAAAAAAATACAGCTAGATTAACTGATCATCTTCATCTAATATTTAGAAATTACATCATCAGGCAAGCAAAAATATAACGTTAAGTGGGAATTTTGGCATTTTAAAGACCCAAATGGCAGTAATTTATATAAGGAACATAAAATAAGAAAACATGCAAAAGGACATTTTCCAAATCAGTTTTTTTCAATAATAATAATAATAATAATAAAAATGTATTAAATTTGAACAAAAACATCAGATGTGTGTCTGTGTCTGGTGAAATTTTGGTTAAAACATGTTTGTTTTTCATTCAGTGGGTACAGAATCCTGAAATTTTACACAAGTAGGAGTCATAATACAACAAGGCCATTGGCTAGAATGCTGACATTTAATGAAATGTAAAAGACTAGACATAAAATAGAAAGATTTGACATTCAGTTCTGTTTTTTTTTTTGTTGAAATGCACGTTTTTATCTGAACAGCTGAAATAAAAACTCAGCCGTTGCTTACGGTTCGGATGGAAAAGTCATTTTTAAACAGCAGGAATCTTATCATGGTAGTCAATAAAAATCAGTAACTGTTTAATTTCTAGTATGAATAATTCGAGGCTCAACACAATGTTAACTGTTGTTTATAGCTGTTTGACTGCGTCATTTTCCAAAACTCACCTTGAGGATCTCGTAAATGTAGAAGCGGATGTCATAGTCTGTCAGAGTTTGGTACAGTTGCTACGGATCAAAACAGTCATTAATTACACACATTCATAAAGCACGTACAATAACAATACTGTGCATCATGACAGCTGAACTTATCAAAAAATGAAATCAAAAGACAACACACACACACACACACACACACTGGAGAGTAGCACATGAAGGGCAAAAAAAGACGACTTGCAACATCATCCACCACAATGAAGAAACGGTTCAGTTAAAGTTCTGTTCTCACCTTAAAGTCTGTGTTGTTTACATGCTCAAAGACCAGAGCAGGTGTCCGGGACTAAAAAAAAGAAAAAAAAAAAAAGAGAATGAAACTGGTTTGTATTTGAGTTTTGTCAATTTAAAACGATTTCAACTATGTAGTCGGAGCCTCTGCGTAAACTCAAACAGGAAGGGAAGCTGTGGACGTGCAGACACTAATAGCACTGGGTACAAATCTACTGGGATGGTTTTAAGGTTCATCATATTGATAAGCATGTTCAGCCGTTTCCTGGGTGACTAATAATGATAGCAGGGCTCTCTCCGGGAAACATGCAACATGACAGAAAGGTCAAAACGCGAGCACGATGCTGTGATTGGATGAGACGTACTGCATCACTTCCTGTTGCACTGTATGAATCCGTTTGTGTTTGAGACTCTCTTCTTGATTTGATCTCATTTCTATGTCCTGAGACCTTACTGGTTTATTCCACCACATAAACACGTTAAAGACATTTCCTGTTGCTACATTTACCTTTTGGTGGCGGCCATGAAAGAAGTTTGTACTCCTTCTATCTCGGAGTCTCCTCCTCTTTCTTGCTCTGTGTGTGTCAGATGTTTAGCTACTCCACTGCCTGCATTAGTGATTATAATAACGATCTTTCTGATTGGCTGCCAGTCGATTTGTCAAGCTGTTAAACTCCTCTAGCTAGTGTGGCAAGCGCAAATGGACGAGTTTCCGACATAAAACAGGCAGGGAACCGGAGAACACTTCTGCTGCTCGTCCAATCAAAACATTTCTGTGTAAAGTGACCAGAAAGCTACTTTTTAATCAATTAAATTGGGGACAGTTACCTATTTTGCAAATGTACTTCTTATGAGAGAGCCCAGGAACACTAAGACCAGCGGTGTCCAAATTTATTTTGGCTTGGGGGCCACAAATTTAAAGTTGTAGCCTACTGATGAGCATCAACAAACTAAACATATTATTATTATATTATTTTAATGAAACAAGCAGAGTGGTTTGATTTCTGTAGAACAGTGATCTGTGGATTATTGTAGAATAGAAACCTTTTAAAAAAGAGAAAGGTTTGACCAATTAAAAGGAAAAAAAACAACAGCAAATATTGGCGAAGCAAATTTAAGGCGCTATGGAAACGTCATCGAGGACCGCCCGCAATTGTTCCAAGGACCGCAAATGGCCCATGGGGCTACACTTTGGACACCTCTGATTTAAAACTACTTGCATAGCAACCACATAAATCTATCCATAGCCAGGACTCATTTAACCATATACTTAACAACACACATTTCCCAAACCCCACAGAAAACGATAAGCTGGTGCAAGTGGTAGGTTGGCAACTCTATTGGTACAGCAGTGACATTTCAGAACCCTAACAACAATTACTGTCATAAACAGAAAAAACAAACCAAAGTTTGCTGTATGTACTTACTACGGGGTCCTTTACTATATCGATGAGAGAAATAATATTAGGACCTCCACGCAGGTTTTCTAAAATCTTGATCTCGCGTTTGATTTTCTTCTTCTTAACTGGCTAAAAAGAGAAATCGTTGATCAGCGTTAGAAAAATCCAACGAGCGACCTTTCACTTTGGTAAGGCATTGTCCCGGTAGGGCTTACCTTTAGGATCTTTACCACCACCTTCTCATTGTTGGTGATGTTTATTGCCTCGAAGACTTCGCTGTACTTGCCACGCCCCAACTTGCGCACCAACTGAAAGTCATCTTGATTTCTTGGAAGAACGAGAGGACATGTCACTTTTCTCGACGAGGACTTTGAAAGTGCTGATCAGAAAATGTCCCGAGTCACTTACCCCCATTCCACAACATGCGACTCATAGTCCCAGTACTCCCTCGGGCGATGAGTGTTGACCTCTGTGTAAACTCGTGCCCGGCTTGGCAAAGGCCCCGACATGTCCGACAGCTTGGCAGTGGCAGCTTTGGCCTAGGTAGGCTGGAAAGAAGGGAAACGGGGGGCTGGGGTGGGCGAAGGGTCTGCCTGAGGATGGGGCAGGGTAAGAGGTGAGGCCCCCCAAAGGTACAGTGGAGTAACTGGCAGAAGACGAGATAAAAGAGAGGGAGCAGAGTTAGATTGGACTAGAAGAGAAAACATTCAGGTCAGTTCACTTGCACGCAATAAACGTCAAACAAGTCATTTTAATTTTATAATTCAATCACATACAAAGGATCTTAATACAAATGGGAACAACAGGAAGACAAAATACGCTGAAAGTCCCCTTCAGGTTTCCTCCCAGTTCCGGCAGAGCTCAACATGTAGTGATGAGCGAATAGCGCCATCTAGTGTTCGCAACGGTTCTTTTAAGGCAAACTTTAAAATAGCGGGCCTCTAGTCATCGCTGCGTGCTTTAAAGACATATTAAATACTAGACAGTAGCTATCGCGAGAATGGACTATCTGTGGACACGCAGGAACAAAAGCAACATTTACTAAACTTTAACTTCCAAGAAGAAGGACGTCATTATTATTAATATAATAACTTGACTCCCCAGTGTCCTTCAGTCCCACGTTGTCAGGATGTGTTAGCAACCAGACTCTGCAGTCCTGCACACTGAAAAGCTGCCCTCGTATCTTGAGAGCTTTTCCTTCTAGCACATGTTAAGGTGAGCAGAAGCTTCGCCCGTCGCAGTAGCTGCTAATCACAGGAAAACATCTGACGCTCATTTTCCAGAGTCATTCCTGCTACAAGCAGCGAGTTAAGCGAACATTTACCCTGTTTATCAATCTGCCGAGCGAAGTCGGTTTCGACGAGCCATCAGTTCTGACCACGGTTCGGTTTCTGCCGGATAAAAGACGAATCTAACCCACCGCATATACGGTCCTAAATATTGTAACGGAGGCCGAGGAGGGACAACCTTGTTCTCAGAGGCGAGTCATCTCCGCAGGAATAACGGGCGGGGGGGGGGGTTATGTGAAAAGATGCTATAAATTATTTATGAAGAATCTGGATTAAGAACTTAATCCAGAGAAAGTTATATTTTAACAATTTATTAGTAGGTAGTTTTATGTTTTATCTGAACATTCTGTCACAACTGGCCCTATGAGGACATTCATGATGTAACCCAACATGAAATGAGTCTGACGCTCCAGGTCCTCTTCCTTGTTCTTAATAGGCTCACATTTTTAATTTGGTGAACATTCATGCTACCTTATTATCACTTCTGGTCCACTGTCATCAAAATGCACAAATCACCAAATTGTGCTATCTATCTATATATATATATATATATATATATATATATATATATATATATATATATATATATATATATATATATATATATATATATATACATGTTTCCTCAAAAGACGTGTTAATTGCACTCTTTACTGTTAACATTATTTACATAGACAAATATACAGTGACATTAACATTGGTTGGTAGTCTATGATACCTTTTTACTGTTTAATGATTTAATAGCGGTATGAAGTAAAATGTTATCTTGTTTCTTGAGAATAAGGAAGCAGCTCAAATGGGATGTGTACTGTCTGCTAGAATCTTTCGCATAATTCTGCTTCCGGTGTATTTCACTTATTAGAATAGCGCAGGGTAATGAATCAAACCTAATTTATCTACAAGATTAACGCAGACGTGGACATAATACACTTTCGGGGATCGGGATAAAGAGACCCTAAGCGAAACAAAACCCGAATCTCGATAAAAGTATTTCATTTTTTTAACTTAAGTTATTTATTTACTTTACTAACTTAAGTTATTATTCATAAGCCTCTGATGCGATCATGAGAATATCACTCCGCCCGCCAGGGAGCAGCATACGATACGCAGAGACTAAAGGCCTCAAAATGGAAGAATGGAGTAATGTAACATAGAACACGGAGAGAGCGTCATCGAAAGCAATTTTATCAATAACTTAATTTTATGTGTGCTGTGTAATATTAAATCTTCGGAGAAACGTAATCAGCGCTGCTGTTGCTGTAGAGCAAGCTGTGACAAACAGGTAACAATAGGCCATTAGCTAGGCTAGGTTCTGCCTCAGGCTAGCGCTAACTCTTGCCGTTACTCAGGAAAAATGGCTATTTAGCTACTTGTTAGGAAAAAAGCGTTGTGATAAATTTCCCGAAAAGGTATAAACAGAGGTTACCAAACGTCAGCATGAAAGCTAAAATGTTTCTGGCGTTACCTTCAGTTGTGAGCGAACAGGGGCTAAGTGCGCAAAGTGCTGCAGCTAACCTAATGTAGCCTACAGCTGCTAGCTTTGTGCTTAACGCTTCCATTCATTGGAAGTGTCCTGAACATCCCGTTCACATTTTGAGAGTCCATTCACGACGCGTTTTTAGGGAAAATATATTAACGTTTACTCATAACCTTCTTGTTAAACTTGTCTTTGTTAAGACGTCACGCAGTTTACCGTTAATTATTGGTTTTGTTTGAGTCCTTGCTGTCAACTGCCAATTATATTTGAAATAAAACGTTTGTTCCCAACAACATGAGTGATGAACAGATTTACACTTATTAGCGCTTTCAAGCAGATGTGAACTGTATTCATTTATATATTCCATACATCCCAGTCAATTTGGGCAGCTGTTCTCACTGGAGCTCTGTTTCTGCAGTTATAGCGATGGAGCCATCAGAGGACACCGGATCAACCTGGGCTCCCCAGGAGGTCAACCCTGTGTTCCTGCAGCAGCTCCGAGAGCTGGACATCCCTGAGGAGGCAGCAAAACAGGTGGGGCAGCACCGCTGACCTGTGGACTTCACCGACTAATAGATACGCACAGTTTGTCCTGATCCGTCTCGTTGCTTCTCCTCGCTCCAGGCACTACTGCACACTCGGAACGTGTCGGCTGAGGAGGCGGCCATGTACTACTTCAACAAACTGGAGAATGAGGTGCCCATAAGCTAGCCTTAGTCCCCTGCAGGTACACATTGGTACGTTAGACCCAGTAGAGATTGTCCAAAACCAAATCTGAGTGTGTGTCTGTCTTCGGTCTAACACACAGGAGGAGGGGGACGAGGACCTCATGTTCAAGATGGTGTTTGTGGTTAACATGGACCTCGGCATGGGTGTTGGAAAGGTAACGGTGGAAAGGAAGCACAGCCTCTGCCAATTAAGCAAGTTTTCATCTAAAATTGCCGTTTCTGAGTTCTGAAATCGTTTGAGTCTGACATTAAGTCTCCACAGCACAGATTCCAACAAGAAATGATTTATTAAACAAAGATGAGGGCAAAAATGTTAAGTTTGTGTAGAATTGAGCATAAACCCAAAACCCCTCAATTTACACAGAGTACAATAAGCAGAGTGAGTTGAAGGGATTTCATTCTTTCTTTCTGTCAACACAACAGAATGCTAAATGCAATTTAGCAGTTTGTTTTCAGCATAAATAAGTTTTTGTGGGGGGAAAAAAAAATCACTTTAGGATAAAAAGAGCTTTTATCTGTAGGTGTGTACTTTCAATTGGCATATTTTAAAACCATATTTTGGAGTTTAAAGAAGATAAAAATAATCTATCCTCATTTTAAAGCTCCAAAATGACTCCACACAAACATGGAGTACGGAGAGCTGTGCTGAGTATTGGTTAAAGGTCGTTCCCCCTGGTGGTTTAGTGTTTGGGAGCTGCTGAAGTCGGGTCTGATTGTGTGTGCAGATTGCAGCCCAGGTGGGTCATGCTGCGGTGGGCTTGTACCAGGCTCTTCAGGAGAAGAACAGCTGGCGGGAGATGGCCTGGAAGTGGGACCAGAATGGGTAAGACCCATGCAGATCGTGGCTAATTTAAAACCACAACTTGATAGATTTTTGTTCATCCTTCTAATATTTTTCATCCTTTCTGTGCGTCGAGATAATTTGCTTGTAACTCATAGGATTTTTAGTTTACAGTCTTCTGTAAAAGCCCTCTTTTTTTTTTTTCCTGTCAGGATAGCATTAATATGTTTGCGTGATTCTCCACTCGTCATCCCTGTTTCCAAGTGCCACTGTGGCTTTTGGCTCCTCACGTTGGTTTGGTTAGCAAAAGGTGCAAATAACATCAGCAGCAGACTTGGGTTTAAAATGTCATTTTATTTAACAACTGCGAAAGTGTTCTTAGTGAAAATCTTTTCAGGATGCAAATGAGTTTGGTGTTCATAACAGGGCCAAGAAGGTGGTGCTCCAAGGCACTAATGTGGCTCATCTGCTGGAGCTGCAGGCTCTGGCCCTGAGCCTCAACCTGCCCACCTACCTGGTCCAGGATGCAGGTCTCACCCAGGTAGCCATCTGAAAAAAAAAAAAAAAACCCAAAAAACTCCAAATTTTAATCGTGTAAATATCGCAGCGCCTCATTCCGCGTACAAGTTGGAGTAACAACAGTCTCTGCAGGTGGAGTCCGGCTCCCGCACCATCCTGGCCATCATGGGAGCAGAGGAGATGGTGAACAACGTCACCGGCAGCCTGAAGCTGCTCTGAGTCGCTTGGAGACGAGTCTCTGCAGTGGCGCACGACCACCAGGAGGGGGCAGCCTTTGTTAGCAGCAGGAGAACTGCAGTCAAGCATGAGCTAAAAAACCTTTCAGAATAAGAATAATAAAAACCCAGAAAACACCTCCTCCCCCAGCAACGTTCCTCTTTCTGTCACTTTTCCTCTCAGCTGCTTAATCAGACATTCCTGGGAGACCAACTACTAGCAAAACAGCTGATTCCTTTGGGTCATTTTTCAGTTTAATACAGAGTCACTGATTGGACGTGAATGGTGGTGTTTGTGTACAGCTGAAGTTCCCTGTTGATATATAATTTGTGGTGTTTTACATGTTTTTTTTTTAATGGCCATGTGATGTGCCATTTTTATTGAAATAAGAAGCTGCTGGTTTTTAAGGTAAAATGAGTAAATCTTCCATTTTGTTTTCCACCTCCCCATCCAGCTTAACATTTAAAGAAACCTCAACCTGGCACCAAAGCTTACCCTGCAAACATCTGGACTTGCTCTAAATACTGCTGCCATGAATGATGCGTTTAGGTTCTTTAAAAAAAAAAGTGTATTTGTGGGGCATAATAAAGAATTTATGGGTTGCCAAGCCCATGTTGTTGATTATAGTGTCACAATGTACATTGAAACTATAGTGTTTGTTCTGCAGTGTTAAAATGCATGAGATACAACATGTTACAATATGAATTATAAAGTTAAGACATTTGGACTGTGGTATACTATTCATAGCTTTGTTGTGTCAGACAGGTGATCATTAAAACACCTCAACATTACAACCACTGGACTTTGTGCTTATTTTACACCCATAGACTACACTGATGAGCCATTGGCACTGAAATGGGAAGGAAATGACGTTCAGTGCCAGATCTTAGTTGTTTTTTTTTACCTGCAAAACGCGGTTGTGTTGGGAGAATTTTTTTTAATGAAAAAGGCAATTATATTTGAGATCTTAAATTCAAAAAAGCGTTGAATAAGAAGTCTTTGTCCTACCAGTGTCACTGGTAAAAGGTTTTATTCGTGTAAAAGACGTTTGAATTGCACGTTAACAAAACTGAGCCCGTTTTTTTTTTTTTTTGCTGTTAAGTCTGATCAGATTCTCCACCCAGGTTGGGTTCAATCCGCTGACGACACGTGACAGTTTCACTGTACTGCCAACGCCTGCGCAACAAATGACGTCGGCATTTTTCAGCGCGTCCAATCCGAAGCCGTCTCCAAGTCTCATGACATGACAAAAATCCAATCGCGTCACCACGACAATTTACATAACGCCTCTTAAGTATTGAAAAGCGTCGGTTCAATGAAATGCTTATTGTGTCGCCTTTCTACAGTGTGCCAGTATGTACGATGAAACACTTCACAGCTCCTTTCTGTAATTGAGAGCCGAAGGACACCATGTTCCTCGGCCAACCTCAGAAAACGCCTCTGAAATCTTACTGAGCCACTTGTTTCCGTCCTGTTTATTTCTGCAAAGGGGTTACAATACAAACAAGAGTCCAAAACAGGAGAGATGGTCACTTTCATCGTCCAGCCACTCAATAAACGCACACAATGCCACATGTAACACTCCGTTGAACTGACAAACCGGTAGGTGGGGCTGACCTAGTGGGCGAACCCTGCCTCCTGGAGCCCTGAAACTGAGCCCAAGAGACCCCGTATGGCTAACCGTTACCATTATGTATCAACAAGAGCGATCCTTCCGAAAGAAATATATCTTATAAACAAAAAGAAGTAATCCCACTATTGAAATGAAGTTAGCTCCATTGGAATGTTATTTTTATAAAGAAAATGTCCCGCATCGTGGTAGATATAAATCCTTTGCTGAGCAGAAATCTGCCTTGCGAATCCAGTTACACAAGCTCCTCTCCGTGTACTTCACCACTCTAATACAAGAGAAAACAAGTTCCTCACTGAAGCCGTACTCGCCCTATTTTACTCCGCAAATGGAAAGAAGCAACCGACAGCTTCACTCGCCAATGGCTTCAAGGTATTTCGGGTAAAACAAATGAGCCGCACATTACTGTCGAATCAATGGCAAGAGGCGGGTCATCTGGAAGGGCCGCCCAAACAGCATGCCCCTGCACGGCCGCCTGGGAAGCCCCGTGGCTTGATTGTGTGTCAGTTTCGATGGTGCCTGTGGTGAATGCCGGCGAGGAGGGGGATGGGCGCTTCGGCGAGCGTAAGGACCCGACACAGAATCGGAGCCCCGTATCACATACAGCAGTGTATACCCCATAATAAACAGCAACTGTAAATATACAAGACACTAACATTATTGGAATTGCTCACCGGGGATTTATAAAAGACACCAATGGATGTAGCGCATCCGAACAAGACAGGGGATTTAACTTTCCGACATTTTTTGGGAGATACTGAGAACTTTGTTTCTTACCCTTGAAGAGGGAGCTACTTGTAAGGGCAAAGGATACAGGAGACTCCGAGGCGGATATCTAGGCCTACTGGTCTAATTGGAATTAATGTTGGGATACTCCAAGGACTTCCATAGTACATTATCGTTGCCTTGTTTTTAAGGAATTTGGAATGACTCTTTAGGTAAGCACTTTGAATATGCAATATCTTAATGTACATATAATAGTTTTTACCAAGCTCTGAAACAAATCAACCATGTTTTCTGTGCCATGACTGCACGGCTAACTAACTTAGCAAGCAAATAACCTGCGTCCACTGAAGTTTCTTCAAGCAAGTTGCTTGTCTTCACAGTATTTCGAGCATTTCTCCAGTATTTCTACATTAATGTGAAATGTTTAGCCAGCTGAAATGGGAAGTAAAATAGATGTTATGCCTTCCAGGGGCGCTTTGGGCTGTGACTGGAATGGTCCTCTCTTGGCTGTTTAATCAGTCCCTCGTGTTGTTTTTTAGTTTGCTTCCATCGTCACTAATTATTCTTTTTTGCCAGTTTTTCAAATACTCAGCGTTCAAATATTTTGAACAATCACGGTACGGACGTCACATTCAAATTATGCAACTTTTATGTTTTTAAAAATTTTTGGTTAAAATGTTTGTTTTTTTCCAAACCTAAAGTCAAAATTAGCAGTGTTAGTCGAGTGAATTGTCTGTTTTTGAATTACAGCCAGTAAAACTCAAAATTAGTGCAAACTTATACCATAATATTGAATGTTTTTTTTCAGCAAGTTTCTTAACTGTTTCCACAAAGGGACGAGACTTTACACCATTAGAGTCCAAACAGCGTCAGTTCTACTGTGGCTAACCTGTTTGTATCTTTTTAATATTAATGTAAAGCCTTAGGATGTTAAATGTGTATTGCGTTTATTATGTTTGCTAGTTCACAAACAGGCGACGCAGGTTAAACGTTAAGAAGGTCCCCAAAGTAATATTTAATGTCCCTGGGTCTTGACAACAGGGTGTTAAATATACGTTCAAATATAAATATATGTTCAATATGTCGGAGTTTTAGAAAAGAATCCTTGACCGATCTGCTGTTGGATGTTTCTCGACGAATCTTAGCCTATCTGCTAACTGCATCTAGCACAGCAGCCGGGGCAACAAATGTTGCTAGCCTTTAGCTAACTTGGTGAATGTTCTTCCGCTGCGTGTGCTCCAACATTCAGTCCTTACCCAGCACACAGTACGCGTTGCTATCCTTATTTTTCTACTTTTATCTGTGTAGTGACGGAAGGGGATGTAAGGTTTAATGCGGCCTCGTCGTGGTGTTTCGCTACATGATGTGAATCTGTCTTTGGCAACACAGTCGGTTTCAAAGTCAACTATTTGCCACATTTCTAGTTTTTATCCAGTTAATTTTCTTTTTTGAACGCATGTGTTTAGTGTTGAGAAGGCCAGAGCTTTTGGTTTATTTGCTCTGCTTCACCTCCCCCACCAACCAGCCAACCCCCAGCCTCTGTGGCGGTTGAGAGAACTGGGTGATATTATAGTGGAGAGCTCCGTATTCCATTATTAAGCCTCCATATTTGTTGTTTCAGAGTGAGGAAATATTGTAGGGCTGCTGTTTCTGGGTGCAAAGCCAGCTATAGGATGTTTTAACTCGAGCTTTATTGAAGAAGTGTGCAAACACGTTATTAATTATACATTTTTATCCAGCTCAGCTTTATATGGCCTTAAAGGAAGAGAAAACGTCCCGTTTTAAACTCTTTAGGATTAACTGTAGCATGTATGTTAGCAAAACCATTAAAAGTATTGCATATGAAAGCAAATATTTTCATGATGCCAAGGTTAGACTGTATTTAGGTGATATCTAAATTTTCTTTAGATAATGCTTTGAAATGTTTTAATGAATGTTCCTAAATGTCGAGTTTTTTTGAAAAATGTCAACCAGTTCACTCCTGTTTGAAATGACAGGTGTTTAACAGTGAAAGGTGCTTTTTTTCTGCCACTTGGAGCCAGAAAAATGTGATAGTCATAATGAACAAACCCTTAGGTTTTCTTTTGTTGGTGCTTGAAGTTGAAATTCTTCTGTTTCCAGCCCACAAAGTGAAAGTAGAAAATTAGCATATCAAAATTCTTATTTGTGCATTCTATTATCATCAGCCTCATACAATTGTTTCACATTTGGACTACAAATCAGTGGGAATCATTACAACGGAAGTTCCTGTTTGGTTTTTTTGGGGGGTTGAGTATCTTTTGTGATGTAATGTCCAACCCAGCCCTGTACCAGGCCTCGCTGGATTACTCCACGTAGACTTGCATTACTCGTCCTCAGCGATATACACGTCAAATGCGCCGCTGTTCTCTGACTGGGCTGCTTATCTTTTAGTCTGAAACTGGAAGCATGGCTATCTCGCCTCCGTTTAATTTTTGTTTGCTCTGTCATTAACTCAATAGGCCATATTCAGCTTATCGTTGTGAAAACATTTCTGTCGGTGCTTCAGGATCAGAAGACAATGTCAAGTTGAATCACTAAGTCACCCTTGTTGCTTCGTTGCGTGATTGTTTTCCTTCCATCCGAGATTAAGAATAACATGTAAAGCTTCCCAGAAGGTCGTCGTACGCCCGGGACCTCGTTGGCTTTTATTTTATAAGTGGAAAAACGACAACCTTCCCCAGGCAGGGTGTTGAGTTGGGACTTTGCCAAGTATCTGGTTTGATCTTTATGCGTGTTGAGGACCTGAATGGCGTGTCTGGGGCTGAGCTGTCATTGGTTGGAGCTGACATTCTCTGAATATGTTTCACATCTTTTAATAGACTGGGTGGGCTGCAGCTTTCCAACCTGGCCACTTGGAACCAGTGGTAACATGAGCCTCTCTAACATGCCCCCCCACCCTCTGTGACCTGTACCTTCTTGTTATCTTGAACAAACATTGTGTTCACTGACAGAGACAAAGGAAATGTACTCTGCTTTGTATTTATTGTGGTTACATTTTGGGGCACAGACAAGCCTATACGACTGAAGTCTACTGAAGTCATCTAGCCACAACAGGAAATCTCAGAAAGCTCGTTCTCTCTGAACAAACCTGAGTCTCTTTGCCCACCATGACCTCCATTTCAGATGCTGATTCAGTCTCTGCATTTTGTCAGCCTGTACTTTTTTTTATCAACATGTTGGACACTTCTAATATGATCAGCAAGCTAATTTGAATGAAGCTAGGCCACGCATTGCCTGAGGTCCGGATTATTGTTGATAACATGTGGGTTATATTTAGGGGTTTGTTTGGGTATTTGTAATTTGTAGAAATAGTGTAAATATCCACAATAAATGGAAGTCAGAGCAGTGTCCTAATAAGGTTGGCCAAGAAGTAAGTAAGTGTGTGTGTGTGTGTGTGTGTGTGTGTGTGTGTGTGTGTGTGTGTGTGTGTTGTGTGTGTGTGTGTGTGTGTGGGGACCTGTGTACAGGATGTACACCCTTCTATGGGCCTCTGAAAGTTTGGAGATTGGTGGAATGTGCAAACATTCAAGGTTAGTAGGAACGCTTTTCTTGCTAGGAAGGAAGTCCAGTGTGTTCGCATGAGCAAAACAACAATTTCAGCATTTTTTTGGTTTTTATTAAGACCTGTTCATCATTTCAGCTGTGTTATGAAAGCAGGAACCGTTTCCAGAAACTCTGGTTCGTTTAGTCATGCTTCCACCTCGAAGACCGCGGGGCTGGCTCTTTGTTTTCCATGTTGTTGACTGCCAGGTTGTCGATTTGGAGCTGGTTCTCTGACAGAGAGAGAGGATTGCTCCTCCTCCGTAGCTACAGCTGACACAAGTGTTGCTGCTTCTCACTAAAGAAACAAAATGTGCACTAAACCCATGGATTGTGGCCTTCAACAGCCTGTTACTCAGTGAATCCTATGCTCTGCGGTGGGATTACTGGTGTGTTGTTTGCTTTAAAACTCGGCCATTTGAGAGAGCTAGACCCCCCCGGCGGCCCAGAAACCCAGAAGATTGTATGGCCAATGTCCTGATCTCAGGTTCTGCACAGTCTATCTAAAACCACCAAACTTTCCGTAAGTCTCCAACAGATTTCAGATAAATTGTGTTCATCTCATATTTATGTCTGGGATTTTCAGCAGAAAACTAAAAGCAGGCCAGTATTTGAAGCCATGGCGTGTTCAATTCCACATGGCGATTATGATTGTATTGGCCGTGATTGACCCATATCTTCCCAGCTACTCTTGATTTTTCTGTTATGACAATGTTGCAGTTACTTTCTGTTAGCTTTAGTATTGTGGACACCATTTTCTGTGTCAGATAAGGCTGTCCATCTGAGTGGACACATTACTGTGTCACCACATGGTGAATGGTTTGTCCTTGAAATTGAGTAACTTCACAAATGCGAACCCTCATTTTGGAATATAAATTAAAGGGGCATTATTATAATAAAATGGACCTTTTGAACTTTAGATTGTTAAATTTTTTATTACCTCATCAAAATCACACTTGGCGTGTTGTCTTGATTTGTTTATGCATGTTTGAGAAACACTTTAATCCCCCATGGCAACCATTCAGCTGTGCAAACCGCCTGGGTGGACGCAGCTTCTCCTCTGAGCTGCAGTTTCCAAGCTTCGGAGCCTTGTCCTCACAGAGCAGCTCCTTAAGACTAGCCAGCAGCAATTGGCAAACACATCTTCATTGCAGAAGCTACTGGTAAAAACTTTAAGGACAGAGCAGCCATGTTGTGATGACTTCCTGATGGAGTTTCTAAAAGAGACATAGGCCCAATTACAAGCTGCTAAATATCAAAGTCCAATTTCTTTTAAGTCTTTTTAACTTAATATATATATATAGCATTTTCATAAGAAGTGAAGATAGTTGATTTTGAGTTAAATATTTATAAATAAAGCATCGCCACATGAAGATGTGATGGACAGCATTAAGGCCCTCCTCCTGGGTCTGATTGGTTGTTCTAGTTAGCATTGCTTTCTCGTCTGCTTCTGAGAGAAGGCAGAGGAGCTAATTGTTTCATATTATCCGTATCATACCATACTGACATAATGGTAAATGGACTGAACTTGTATAGCGCTTTATCCGATCATTTTTTGACCACTCAAAGTGCTTTACACAAGAGCCACATTCACCCATTCGCACTCACAAGCACTCACACATTTATACACCGATACGCAGCTCGGTAGGCAATTTGGGGTTGAGTGCCTTGCCCAGGGGCACATCGACATGTGGCAGGAGGAATCAAACCCACAACCTTCCGATTGCAAGAAGACTACTCTACCCACAGAGCCACAGTAATGACAGTTTCAACAAATACATGAGTAAAAAAAATATTTTTTTGTAGAAGTTGCACACTGTAGCTTTAAGCACAGTTATGTGGAAGAGAATCAGCCCAGGAAACCAAACAAGTAGAGACAAGAGAGAGCAGCTAAAATGATGAGATGAAAAGAAACGACAAAGTTCCTAAATAACCGTCCTCCCCTCACCTGTCTGTTCTCATCTTTACCAAGGTGTATAAATTCCCCCAATGTGAAGAAGCATATCGGGAGGGAAATTCCCAATTTCAGGCTTTGTGTTTCAGGCTGGGGTTTAAGTTATTTCACAACACCTGACATTTGTGGACTAGAAGGAGGAGTAATAAAATTAACTAGCAACATGAACTGCAGTCAGTAATATAAATTTTCATGAAGCGATTATTATGAGAGCAATTAATCAAAGTTATTAACATTTGTCACAGTTAGTGACAAACATAAATACCCACCCCTAGCTTCAGACTACATATTGAGATTCATGCCTCATGCCACCCATTAGCATCATACCTACATTTACAATGATTCTTGGTTCAATATTCAAATTGACAACCTTTAATTTATTTATCTGACAGCAAGACCACATTTTTGTTTTACAACTGGATATAAATTGAACCAGTAATGATTAAGAGTGAGAACTATGATCTACAATCCAACAATATCTAGAGAAACTCATTCATGTGTTTATCTTTAGTAGCATTGATTATTGCAATGGTGTCTTAACAGGTCTGCCTAAAAAATCAAGGTCAGTTTTAAATCAGTTCTAAAGTCCTTCCACTGGCTCCCTGTAGCAGTGGAAACTACAGGAAACTGAACGTTCTTGTTCAAATTATTGAATGACTTGGCACCAAAATAAATGAAAGACTTGTGGTATCAGCATTCCAGATCACTCAGGTCTTCTAGCTAAGTCTACTCTGCATCCCCAGATCCAGAACCCAACACGGAGAAGCAGCATTCAGTTTTTACCCTCCATTTATCTGGAACAAACTTTTAGCAAACTGCAAAACGGCCAAAACACTGAGTTCCTCTAAAGTGGACAGATCATGTTTTTAAATCCTTCCTTTTAACATTTAAATCATTCAGTAGTGGCCTATGTAAAGTGTAACTGCAACATGTTGGTCTGAATTCCCCTCTTGGTATGAGATTCACAGGCCACCTTTTTTTTTTTTTTTTTTTTTTTTTTTTTTTTACTTTTCTGATGTGCTGACCTGTCTCTTTAAATGAAACTCAGGCACTTTATGCCCCTCTTGATAACTCTTTATTTCCAAATTTACTTTAAGATGTCAAACTATGGAAAACTTGTCCATCCTGCCTCCCATGCTGGAGTCATAAAATGCTACCACAGTAAGAATGAACTCGCCTTGTAAATGAGGCCTCAACATAGTTAGCAATATAGCTAATGCTAGCACCAAGAAGATCACTGAATGCATTTGGATCATGTTCCCCAAGACAAAAACAGCAAAAACAATGTTTATGTAATGACACTCAGTAACTAAATCTAGCACACATCCATAACATACTGATACTACTAGCTAAACATCGTCCCAGATGTCACATCTACGCAATAAATTCATGTCTAAAATAAAGTTTATTGTCATTGTAGCATTTTGTTTCAACTTCTGCTTTGTGTCCATCATTTTCACAGACAGACACAGCAAAGCAATGAGACAAAAGTTAAGTTTGCACAAGATCCCTGAGTGGAAACTGCTGGTATTTTCAGATGTTGATTGGGGAAAAGTTCCACATTTAGATGAGACTGTCAAAGTACCTTGAATCCATTGTCATTCCAATGCCAGGCCACTGTACGGCACTGTGATTTTTAGCATATTGTTGAATGTATAATACGCTTTTGACCCTTAGCTTCCACCTCATTTAGAACTAACCCTTCTCTGCCTGCCATGAACCAAGTGCCAGTGCCACATAGATAGTTTTTATCAAGAGTTGTTGAACAGGTTAAGTAGTTCACATAATGCATCACTATCTGTCATTTTTTTTGTCGTTAGTTCCTGAAAGTTTTCTCTCATGATACCTGGTTTCAAAAAGTCCCGGTGTGAGAGACTGCGAGATCACAGGTGGCTGGATCACAACAAAATCGTTACGGTTTTACCAAAGCACGGTGCCGTGTAAACGGGGCAAAAATCTATCGGTAAATCCCTCTTGATCCTGGTGGAGTTTGATGATTCAGTCGTCCTTGAAGTGCTTCACACAAAAAAAAGGATTTCCTCCACTGATGTGGGAACATTGCTTGGATAAATAAAGTTTATAGTGTGGATTAATACACCATCCAACCGAACATTTTCAAACAGCTTTTGCATCTTTGAACTTGGACTCCAAAATTGCTGCGAGAAATAAAAATGGCAGATTTGTGAAATTGCTTAGGTGGAAGTCCATGATATTGTGCATAAATACTGATGTTATTTTTAAAAAATGTAATAATTAATAGAGAAAATGACCCAAACTGAAAATAAAGATAGTTATTGTGTACCGTTAGACACCAAATTAAACTTTCCTGCCTCCTAGAGACACTACACTAAATGCATTTAAGTATTAAATGGGTTTTGCGTGATAAGTCCCCT
Source organism: Poecilia picta (assembly GCA_033032245.1). NCBI lineage: Eukaryota > Metazoa > Chordata > Actinopteri > Cyprinodontiformes > Poeciliidae > Poecilia > Poecilia picta. The sequence goes on along the minus strand of CM065357.1, from coordinate 5,811,978 downwards.
TCAAATCAAGATTTAAAACCCATTCGTTTAGATCTGCCTTTGATTAATAACTGGAACACCATAAAGTGTGGTCTGGTTTTTAACTTGTTTTCATTTTTCCTCACTTTACCACTGCAATTTAGTGTTTTGTTTTTTTGCCTGTTTATTGTTTTATTTTCCTTTCAATCAAGTAAATCACTTAGAATTGTTTTGTTGCTGAAAATGTGCTCAGCTAATAAATTAATCTTGCTTTCAAATAAGAAATTTAAACATCTGACGCTGTTGTCTCTGCTTGTGGCAACACCACAGTCTGGACGCTTCTGTACCAGCATTACAGACAGAAATGAATAACTTTTCCTCCTTTAATCTGGTTGTATTTTCTTTACTTCAACCCTGAACCATCCATAAATCACTACCAGTGCTCTGACACAGAGCCATCATCCTCCTTGGTTGTGTGAGTAAATGGGTGTTGCACTTGTGGTGGTTGTGACTGTTTGACCATGTCACTAGGAAAAGTGTAGGTGTTAAAACACTTTTGCCTTTCCTGCAGCCTTGTCCCTCTGTATTGCGCTGCTGATAATTATGCTCTTATATCTGTGCCGCTGAATGCTAAGTGAGACTGATGTAATATATCCATGTGAACAAACATTGTGTGTTTAAATATCACACACACCTGCTCGATAAGTGCTTTGACTCTTGTTGGACCTCTTCTTAAAAAGCCCCAGTTTGACTCTTCAGTTTTATCAAATTCTAAATATTTCTCATTTACTTTCTTTCCAAAATTTAAGAAATGTATGCAACTACGATCTTTGAATCAAATGACATTTTTGAAAAAGTTCAGTCAGGTTTCAGATTGAGACGCAGTACAGAGACCACCTTATTAAAAATACATGACATTATGTCTGTTGACAGTAAGCGTTCTGTCGTTCTGGTTCTTTTGGACCTTACAGCTGCCTTTGACGCGGTGGACCAATCTGTCCTCCTTTCTCGTTGAAACTCTTTGTTCGTATCTGTGGCACTGCACTGAAGTGGCTTACTTACTATCTGACAGATATATTCTGTGTGGAGTGCCACAAGTCTCCATACTTGGTCCCTGTCTCTTCTCCTTTTATATGTTGCCATTAGAGGAAGTTATGTCTGCGCACAAAGTGTCCCTCCACTGTTATTCAGATAACTTACAAATGTACTTGTCTCTTAAGCCAGGTATGAAGATGTGGTATCATTTGTAGACTAGGTAATAGCTGTTAACCAGTGGCTGAATAAAAACTTTTTTTAGATTTTATATTACTGAAATACTGAATGTATTTCATTTGGTGACGGTTTCTGACACTTAAATAAAACTGTCAGAAACCTTATCAGGAGTTTAAATTTAATAAACAAATTTACTCTGGAGTCTGATCCAGCTTTTATCATCTGCAGACCAAAGTGAAAATATATTTTTTAATTGGATTGACTTGGAGAAGACCATTTATTGCGTTTGTTCAGTTCTAGACCCAATTATTTTAATGGGATTTATATTAGCACCTGTTGGCCTCGACCTGTGTCTCTGGAGTTTCTGACAAAGAAAATTAGACTAAATTGTGTTTAATGCACTTGAGAAATTGAAGAACATGATCCTCACAGTGCTGCCTGCTTTGTCCAGATGAGAATGGGTTTGTTATCCAGGAGTATGGATAACACGATCAAGACCAACACCTCTGAGATGAGGAGACTGCAGGACCTTTGTGATGTGTAATGTCAGGGCAACAGATCTACAGTCGTTGATGACTGAAGGGTGAGTTTTCTTTGGTACCAGAACCAGGCAGGATGTCTTCCACAACAATGGAACCTTCCATCGTGTCAAGATAAATTTGTAGAGATGTTTTATAATCCCACAGAGATAAAATTACTCTGTTCAGGCCTTTAGGACTGACACCATCTGGACCTGCAGCCTTATTCTGGTTCAGTTTCTCCAGATGCCTCTTCACTTAACTTCTAGAGAGAGAAAGGTGGGAGAGAGAGGCACAAGGAGCAGCAGCATCTCCTGATTTGGTTGAAGACAAACTTGTGTAAGCGGAAGAATCCATGACTGAGGTAGAAGATAAAACATCTGAGGTTTGACAACTTCAAAACGTCCTCCATAGCAAAATAGCAAAGCATGAAAAATCAGTCCAATTACACAGCATCCAAAACAGGAAGGAGCAGTTGTCAAAAAAAAAGTTATTTCCCCCCAGAAAAACAAGAATGAAAGTTTGAAAAAGAAATAAATGAAAGTACGGAGCTACTCCAATTCAAGTCAATGTTGTCATTATGTTTAAGTTGGCATGTTTAATGTGATACCTGTTTAAAATTTGGGTGTACCTAACTTTAGTGTTGCTGCACCAGAGCTTAGTTAGTCTGGAGGGGTCATGAAGGAACATTTGACCTTTCACTGATTCAAAATGGCTCCCAGGCTTCCGTGTTATTTAAGCCTCGGTGAGTAACACCTTTCAGTATTGCACTGGCTTATGCAACATGTTTTAATGCGTCTCCTGTTGAAATGTGGCTGTTGTCAATGTGTTGAGACTGTCAGGAGAGGAACATTAGTCCTTCAAGCCTCAATTAGAACCTAAAAGACATGAAATACCTGCTGTTATATTACCATCGGTTCTCTCTGCCTCACAAGAAACTAAGATATTGCTTTAATAATATTGTCTTAAGCATTGCTGGCAATATGGACGCATCCTTAATGTCGATGAATGTGTTGCTTGGCAAGGTTTTTGCTGACAGTATAAAGACAGGCATGTGTTTAGACCTTGCAGCTATTCTCTTAACTACTTCCAGAAATCTGAATATCCTTCCAGACAAGAGCTACAGTGAGGCATGCTGCAGACATGGGTGCTTGAAAAGAGGACAAGGCTGGTTAGCAACTAGCTGGACTGCTGCTGGTTGAGTTGGACTCGGGATAGAAAGTGAAAGTTGTGGCAGTTTTGACTTTAGTTTTTGGACACCAACATGTTCTGGCTGTAAGATGAATACTTAATCATCCCCAGAGAATAATTGATCATTTTGTTCTTCCATATTCACAGTTTGCGATATTCTTTGGTTGCTTGGTAACTTCATTAATACGGTACCTGAAAGTATCTAATCAGTTTGTAAATTATTTACTATTTCAACATATGACATTAATAAAATAAATTATATATTTACTGGATGAGTCTGTGTTAAATGAAACATGCCAAATGCCTAATTGCTTTTGATAAGTTCTTCATATTTAAAATAAGAAATGCACCAATCAGATGCCAGTTTGAGCCCCTTAAAGGGCTCTGGTATGTAAAAGGGACGTATCTGAGCTTTAACATTATGTTACGATGTTAATCCCTCACCAGAACACACCTGGAGTGTTGCTCGGATTCCTTCATGCATGTTTGAGAAATCCTTGAATCTCCCATGGCAACCATTCAGGGACATCTACACACTTTCTCTCACAGCAGACTCCAGCTGAGCTTACGCCTGCCCCGTTTACAAAAATAATCTTTAATTTTTTTTTGTAAAGATGTACAAAGTGGCCGAAGATTTAAGCCACATATAATCAGATACTGGCAGCTGGTTGATTACTCAGGCTGTTTGGTCTCCCTGATTCTAAACTGGTTAATTGTAACACAGTTTACCGAAACTGCATTCCACAACAGCTTCTGGATGATGACTTAGAGGAGAGAACATAGCAGCTTTCCAAACGTAAAATAACCCTGAACGCATAATTTACTTGGACAAAATCTTCAGTAGCGTTATTGGCCTGGTTAGTACCTTTGCATTCTGTGCAGCGCCATCTCCACAATCAGCAATGTATAGAACAGTTTCTGTCCACATTAGCCAAGACTTAATTTCAAATCAGAAACCTCGAGAGATCGGTGTGCCATCAAGCAGGAAGGGAGCCAGCCTGATCGCTGTATCACAGTCAGAAGTTATCAGCTTTAAATATGAGCATAACTCCAGTTTTTTTTTTTTTTTTCCCCAGATGCATCACCGTTTCTACTTTCTATCTACATTTCCTTTGTTGTTTACCTCTAACATTGTCTTGGACGGTTATTGGTCAGAAGAAACTGTCGATTCTAAAAACATTCTGTTGCTACGAAACAGGAGTGAGAGTCTGCTGTACAAACAGGAGCGTCTTAGTAAGCACATTTAGTCAGTGGTTAGGTTAGTATGAAGGACGGGCTGATTTCTAGTGGCTTGGTGAATGGACTTGAACACTTCGGCTAGCGATTTGATTTAAATCTTTCCTAAATCTCATGAATTAGACCTGATTGCTTTAGTTTTTTGCTAGTTATTGGCTGATGTACATGATGCCACTCTGTGAAACAATGAAAAACCTTCCTATACCAAAACTTCAAACTATTGATCATACTTTTGTCATTACATTTTTTTCTGGGATTCACATATAACTCCTACCTCACACTCTAAGGTCACCAGAGGCGATCAATGAGCCAACTCTAAAACTGCCCCTAATGCGACCTTGATCAAGTGATTCAAATAAAGAACGGTAGTCAACAACAACAGCTGCCATGACTTGAAAAGAACAGTGACAGGAGACAGACAGAATAAAAAAAATGCAGTCCTTACAAAAGAATGTTTCAAATGTCTTCTGGCAAAATTCCTGGACATGAAGGAGACAATAATGTAAATCTAACTTTGTGAAGGTTATGCTGTTAAACTCATTTTGTTCAAATGTCTTGATTCAGCTCTTATTTTGTAGGACAGAAAATGAGATCTTGTTACCTTTGTAATACTTTGTATGCAACATGCATAAGCAGTTCACTGAAATTGTTCCCATTACCTGGAAAATATGTTTTAAAAATTACTCATCCTCACAATCATGTCTTTCTTTAATAATAATGTCTCCCATCTATGTGACTCTCCTATGACAGACATATGACTTGAATTTCATCTAAATTACTGTGTAATTTACTGTGTAATTTAGATGAAAAATTAATTAGAAATAAAAAAAAACAAAGACTGAGCTAGAAAATGACTTAACAGAACTAAAAAAATTACCACTAGAAAGGATAAACGTTTTATAGTTGAGGTTGTCCAGTAACTGGAATTTCCACAAAAATTTGAAAACGATCACCAAAATTTAAGCTGCAATGGATATTGTAAAACGCTGAATTAGCCAAACTGAAATAAAACCGTTTAAACCTGTCATGCACTCGCAATGAGCTAGCTGCTGTTAAAATAAAACTTAAGTGACCAGATTTTGCTGAATTAGCAAAAACTGCTCACTTAAAATATCACTGTTGGTAAGTTGTGGTAAAGAGCAGTCAGCAAGAAAATATTTTCATCAACTTTCCAGAGAAACTGAAACATAGAGAGTAAACTACATTTCAGTCCAGGAACTGTTGCTGTTTGGATCTCCATGACCCAAATTGACTTCTGCAGTCCATTCTTTCTAGGGAAGTCTATGGGAGTGTCTGGACTCCACTGATGCCTCCCAACTTGATCATCTTGCAGAATGCAGTGCAGTTCTAGATTGGAGTTTGGTGAATTTATCAACATTCTACCGGACATATTGTTGATCACATGTTTATCGCGATAGATATGGCTATTGTTTCATCGCCCAGGTCTATTTTCTATAATTTTTTTTAGAAAATAGACCTGTGAAGAGAATCAGACACCCGCCCACGACAACATTAGTCGACTATTCAGTGCGCTCAGCTGGGACCATCACCTTCTGGCTAATGCTGCATGCCATAACGATATGTCTCTAGTCGTTCTCTGATTTGTATTGACCTTTTGTAATCATGCACAGTGTCTCAGTTAGTCTGATCTCCAATCTTCATGCAGCCTTAGCTGATTCTTAGACTCACGTCAGGATTATTTGAGAATGGAGCAGTCGATCTGGCTCCCCCTCCCTCCTCCAGAGGCCCAGGGTTCAGCTCAACCAGCGTACTGTCATTATGGGATAGCGATGGCCGTGTTCTACTCATGCTCCCTTTCAGAGCAGGCGTTAGGACTCTGTTGTTGTCTCTGTTGCCTTTGGAACCCCAACTTTAGTCTCGACTTTCTAGCTGTTGATGTAAGTGAGAAAGGATCATGTTGTACATTACAGGCATGTAATTTTTTTTCTTATCACCACAGCTTCCTCAGCCTAAAGATGATTACAACATGTTGCACAATTCTTTAAAGAAGGAGTTCCATTGATGATCATTGCTATAGATGTGTATTATGTCAAGCTACACCAGCACAAAATGTGCTAGTGATACATTTCTTTCTGAGTGGTTTTCCTCAGCATGTCTCTTCCCTAGCTTTGTCTCTAAAATGGCCACTTGTCTTGGTGTCAAGCTGCTGGTAATCTGAGCCTGGTTGTCATGGCCACTCAGGTAAATAAGGAAGTAAAGGAGTTGGGAGGTTTGTTGGAGGGAGGGAAGATAAAGAGAGGGGCGCTCTGCTTTGTGTGGAATTTACCTCCTAACCCCCCCGCTGTCTATATTTGGAGTAGGAACTTCCTTTCCTGGCTAATGACCTCGTCTTCACAAATACCCAGCATGCAGTGGGTTACTACAGGGCTGAGTCAGCAGTAACTCACAGACACCCAGAGGCTGAATGCAGGGCACCTGAATAACTAGCCAACATTTATTGCAATCCAAGCTGTTCTTCATGTTGGGTTTTGCAAATAATGAAAAATTGTTGCATGTTGTGCAGCCATACATGAGGTACTGATAATGTGAATGATAAATTTGGCCAAGTTGCTCTTATAATAAGAAGCCATTACAAAAATGTCTGTCTTATTAGTGTGAGCAAATACATCATCAAGATTTATATATGCATTTCTTGTCGTCACAATGAAAATAATCTAGTAAACAGTTGTTGGTTGCTGCTTTTCATACTTCCACGCTTCGATGTGCAAAGATTTCTGCTGCCGAATCTTGTTATGGTTGCCATGGTGATGGAACATGAGTTCAATCATGTTTGTGTCTCTGGGAGCATGCATCCATTTTGCTTGCCTTCCAGGTGGCAATGCTCCGTCTGTCTGTCTGCTGGGGAACCTTGTTCTCTTGTCAAAACTTGGCCTTGCACTTAGAGGGATGTGGTCAGACTTTTTTTGATGAGCAAACATTCCCAGGGGAGAATGGAGCAGGTGGAGACTAGAGCAGGGGAACCGTCCCTTGCTTTATGGTGAAGCAAGAGACGGTGGAGCAGGGGACGATTGAGACGATGGAGTGGTGGAGCAGGTGGCGGTCCATGGTGGAAGGCTCTGAGACCTAAAGCTCAGTGTTGGTGTGTGAACGCTGCAGCAGAGGCAACTTGTAGACAGAGTTTGGGTCAGTGTTTCAGCAGCACACAGTCACATGAGCCAGGAGCCAAGCGATTACTCATCCCTCTAGCTGTCTGGGAACACGGTGCCCCCTGCTGGTACTTTTCCCTAAGGCAGCCCATATCTGGAGCTCTAGAAGATGTATGTTTTCTGTACATCCTGTCTCTCCTCTTTTCTGTTGGATGCATTAGAAATGGGCCTTCTCTGCCACAGGCATGTCAGCGTGCCATTTTAAACACATAGAGTTGCTCTTTTTTGATCATAAAACTTAATTGTCAGCATGACTCGGTGCGAGCTAAACAGCTGGTGAGGGGGTTGACGGAGCTGTGTGAATTTTCTTGATACAAGTACTGGGGGACGGGGTGCTTGTATTTGTGAAACGGTAAAGAATGAATTGTCTTTACTGGATCATCTGTCTCTATAGTCTGTCCTCTGGAAGTTTTATTTACAGTTTTCAATCAACAATTAGACAAGGCATTGCAAGCTAGTGCAGTTTAACAGTATCCTGTGACTGATTTTCTATTACTGAGATTCTCCTTCCAACTCGTTGGTGTTTGATCAGTTTTAAAAGTTTGATGTAGGTAGGAGGTTTGAATTCAACTCTCCCTGAAATTCCTTATAAAATTCTGCGTTGTAAACCGTCTGACCCTGGAGATTTACATGTTGTTGATCTACTCGTTTTGTTTTTATTTCTTTTTCTGTGATATCTAATGTCATTTTTCTGAAGATAATTCTGTGGAGTTCAGAAAATATTTAATAATGTGGTCAGTAGCTCCTCCAGAGGTTTAGAATATAAGGTTTTGTGGAATATCTCAAATGCTTCTTGGATTTCATTCAATTTCTTCTTTTAAAGCTTTTGCTTTTAGGTCTCCAATTTTATGGATACTATTTTCTGCTGTTTTCTTTTTTTTAGTTTCTATGCCAGCACCCTCATGGATTTTAATCTGCCTATGAATTGCAAACTTATTGTACTTAAAAGTATATATTTTCATATATGCTAGCATGCCACCGTTGGCATAGTTAGAAGTAAATAGCACTGTGTGCTACGTAAACAGCAGCCTATTTCTTACTAGTAGCTTAAGATAATTATTTTAAACTTTGCTTGTTGTCCAATAATAGCATTTTAACTTTGTTAACCTGTTTACTATGGTAAAACAATTTTTATAATTAATCTAACATGCTGACATTTGCTAAGACGCTATTTGTCAATGCTTAACATGCTGACGTTAGCTTGCATGTTGGTGCTAGCATTTTGGCTAACAGCGGCAAATTTAATATATATAAAATATGCTTAGGCCTTATTTTTAACATATTGAAACATATCCAGTTTTTTAGATCTGGTTTAGTTTCTTTGGTAACAAGGACTCTACTTTTTCGATGTTGAGGTTTTGATAGTCATAATCTCTGGAAGTATGAATTGCTGTAGACTCCTTAGAAATTTTAAGCCTCTATTCATAGTCAGTTCTATAACCAACCACGTCTCTTATTTTGAAGGGTATCTAATACATTCACATGCCTTTTAGTGTCATAACCGTGGCTGGGATGACAGTTTTAATCGACATAAAGAACGAGTAGCCACAGCAGCACACTGAATGTCTTTGTGAAAGGTAAAAAAAAAGATTTAATAAAAATTAGAGATTTGGTCAGCACCATAACCGACATGAACTATAGAGGCATTTAATTCACAGGAAAAGAGACTGAATAGTTGGCTAATAGCTGTATAGTTGGCTGTGCTAACCACAGCTGGTTGTCACAGACATACAGCAGGAACCAGAAGCCATTTTGTGTTTGCTAATCTTTAACAAACGTTTGTGCCCTCCGTCCTCAGGTCCCCCATGACCGTGAGCCGTGGGCTGCGGCTCGACGGCGCCCCCCTTCTGGAGTGGTCCGTTGCTATAAGTTGGACCTTGTGAATCCTCTTCTCGTCCTCCTTTCCCCCCATCCCATCCTGTCTCCCCTCTTCCCCCTCTCGCCCCCTCCTCCCCCCTCATCCCCCCACTTCCACGCGTCGCTGTGCTGGACGTCATGAGCATAGTAATCACTCTGGGAGTCACCACACCTGAAACGTCTTACTCGGATATGGCTGCTGGATCAGAGTAAGTCAACGCCAGCTGACTGGAACTGGCTGATGTCTGTTAATCTCTCAATTTTTTTCACTGGTAAATGGATTACATTTCCAGTTAAAGGGCTTTCATTAGTATCTCTCTTATGTGTTTTGTACTGACTGTGGAAGCTGGACCTTTATTTTGTGCTGCTAATGGTTCTTTGAATAAGAAATGTTCCATAAACATGTTGAGCCTTCCTGGCGATAATGTCATTAATTAATTCCAATTAGAGTAGAGTGTGCTTGAAGAAAAGCCTTTCACTACTAATTTAAAAACAAGTAAAAAATGACAACGTTCGACATTTTACGGTTCATTCCCTGTTCAGTCCCCTGTAATCCAACCCTATAGTTTATTTGTCTGGAAGGTCCGGTTCATTTGGGGAAGTGTAAATGTGGAATCGGACTCTAATAAAACCAAAAACGTGAACTCTAATCTCCCTGAAGACCTTGGTCTCGGTTCAGTTGAAGTGAACTCTGGTGCGGTTCGATTGCGTATGTGGATGCAAGCCGACCAGAGAAGCTAGAACCAAATAAATGCGCAAATCCACAGGGAGGAACGGCTGGTCGTCTTTTACAAAGACAGGAAAAGAACTACAGACATTCTCCACATGTCAGGAAAGATCGTCCTCCTAAAATTAGGCCTACGCCTGTGTTCTTAGTGTGACCTCATCTTTAAACACCTCACTGATGTTTGTTGAGGCTCCTTTACTCAGTGGTGGCATTCACACTGAAGAGGATGGAAGCTAGCAGAGTCCAGTAGGGCATGTGTTCGGTGCCATCAGGTTTGATGGCCAAATCCAAACCTTTTGTCCCTAGAATAACCGGGGCGGCACAGGGCCTAGGTAGGTACGGATTATTTATCTCCCTTAATAACAAACATCTTCATTTAAAAACATTGCATTTTTCTTTGTTGTGTTGTTTTTGACAAATACTTAAATTGACTTTCTGAAACACTGAAGTGTGACAAACCAATGTAATAGATTAGAATAGAAGCCTCATTTGAAATAATTTATTCCAATGTTTTGTGGTACTATTGAGGTAATGATAAAAATCATGATGAAACCTGTTTATGAACTACTTCTCTGGATAAATTTATGATTATGAATGCATGATACAGCATTCACATCACCACTCTTCTCTTGAGCAACAAGCTTTTTCAGAAACCGCATACTGAAAACATTTCTACGACTGAGCCGCACACCGTAACTGGATTTAATTAGAATCTGACTGACTGACAAATTTATTGATGCAAATAACACACAAAATAAGAAAAAAATAACTTTGTTTTGTTTTTTAATTTATTTAACACCATTAAAACATAAATATGATCACCGATTGAGAAACTGGTAGCATCATAAAGGGCCATCATAAAGATCGTCGATACAAATCAAATATGATGGTCAGTGTTCCTTTTATTATGGCTCAATAGCAACTCTAAGCAAATTTTAGCCTTAATTTAAAGGAACTCTGTTTCAGCTGCTTTGCAGTTTTCTGGAAGTTTGTTCCAGATTTGTGGTGCCTAGAAGCTGAAAGCTGCATCTCCATGTTTGGTTCTGGAATAAATCAGAGTCCTAATAAGAAAATGTTTACTTATTTTTGCCAATTCTTAATGGACAGTGAATAGAGTTTGCTCTTAAGTTTGTTTAACAGACTGGTGCCAGGCTGGTTTTAGCCTGGTTCCTGACCCGGTTCTGACCAGTTCTTGACCCGGTTCCAGTCTGGTTCTGGCCTAGGCTCAGCCCCCTCCTTATCTCTGGTTACCGCGGCGACTTCTCCTCCCTGCTGGGATTTGATGCAACACTCTTTCGTCTGGTTTCCTTCAACATGTAGACTTGCTGCAGAGTCGGAGTGAAGAGGAGCTCTGGTGCCATCTAGTGGCGACGTCCCACCACTAATCAGCTGTGGGAAAGCCAGCCATGAAATTCCATGTTAGACTGAGTGTGTGTGTGTGTGTGTGTTTGTGTGTGCGTTGACTTTGTTTTACCTGATGAAGTTTGTTTGTGTTTTCAGCCCTGAGTCAGTTGAAGCAAGCCCTGCAGTGAATGAGAAGAACTACAACAACCACAGCTGTGGCAGTGCACAGAATCATGGGTATCGGGGACTCCCATATGCTGTGAGTTCAGACAGTTTCTTCCTCAACTGCAGCTCTGATCGTAGCACGTCTTGTAGTTTATTGTATTACTCTTTCTTAATGATAAGGCTGCGATTGTGATGTTTTCAGATTGTAAATGAGAACTAATGGATTCTGTCTCAGCTTTCTATTTTTTCCCTAATCTTTTTTTTTTTTCCGTTTACTTGGTCTGTTAAGATGCTGTTGTCAGAGTGAAACTGTAGGCCGCTAATGCATCCACTCGAAGTGAAATAGTCCTTCCTGCTGTTAGCCTGCCGAACCCGCAGACCGCTTCTGTTATTAACAGCTGTTACTGTTTCACATACCTGGTATTTTGCCCTCATTTTCATTTGTCTCCATTTTCCGTTTCCCTTTTTTTTTTTTTGTTGCCTGAACACCCCCGTTGTTTGAAGATGCAACAGTCTTCCGTTGTATGTTGTCAGGATCACAACTATGGCGCGCCCCCTCCCCCTACCCCACCCGCCTCTCCGCTTTCCCAAACCATCATTCCCCGCATGGACCTCAACGGCATGGTCCGCAGCTCCCATTACCACGAACCCCGGGCCGAGCACTCCGCCGACAGCGACAGCTCCTCCGAGGAGGACGCGGCCGTGAGCAGCTGGTGCCGCTGCAGCCCCACGCCAGACGGCGTGCACCTCAAATGCACCTGCAGGTTAGCGCCCGGTCCGGCTGCCGGAACCGGCCGGCTCAGGCCCAAACGCAGCCGCACATTTTCCCCAAAAAAGCTTTTGCCCCCCTTGCTGACCTACTGTCTTTGCAGGGAGCTGGACAGGAGGAAAGGAGTAGAGGGCGCCCACAGAAAGCAAGAGAATGTTTCAGGTACACTTTGAGTGGTCGCCCTGGTAACGACCCTTTATGTGAAGGGGTGGTGTGCATAAGACTGACATCACCCTGACAGGAACGTGACATAACACCTGTTATAAACATGAAGGGATGTTAATGAATGTTTATTATTGTTGTCAAGAAGTATCATTTGGTAAGTCAAGTTGCATTAAAAGTGAATTAAAAGTGTCATTTACTGAATGACATCATGAAAACAATCAAACATTCATGAAGACTCCTTCATGTTTATGACAGCTGTCATGTCTGTCTTATTCACATCCCTTCAAATAAAGTTTTACCTTTGGCGGTATTCAAAACATTTTCAAACGTGTGTGCAAAATAAAAAAAACCCAACTAATTTTGTCTTTTTTTCAGCTGGAGAGAGCAGTGCGACAGAAAGTGGTGATGAAGAGGTTTCTCCCTCCACCGTCTCCTACACGGCCACCCAGCACACCCCCACCAGCATCAAACTGACCGTCAACCGGGTCAAGAGGAGCAAATCCAAGAAAAGGAAGAAAAGCACGGAGCGAGGCCGTGGAACACCCAAGCCAAAGAAAGTCAAGGTGTGTGTGCGTGTCTGCGTGTGTGAAAGCTGTAGCAGCAACGAGGTCACAGCGGATCCTGCTGCCCGCATTCCGACACCGGACAGCAGCTGTTTACAGGCTTTTTAGACGGCATATCTAAGGTGTATTAAACACATGATGTATCGTGTTTAATAAATCATGTAAAACAATACACCATAATGTTGACTACATATACAAAGTCATACAAATAAAGCAAAAAAATATGAAAACATAACAATAAAAAAATAAATAAAGGAAGGGTACATACATGTGTATTTTGTAGCATTATCTGGAAAAGTTGAGGAACCTCTGGTTTAGGGGACTGAAAACAAGGGCACACCACACTTTTCTGACTTTTATTGATCTTTTCTTTCCTCCCACATTGCAATTAACGACTCTGTTGGTCCATCGCATGAAGTCATAAATAAAATCTAGTCAGCTGGTTTCATCAGGGCAGCGTTGGAAGCCTGGTTTGTTTCCTCTTGTTTCTAACTGTTGCCTCCTCGGCTTGTTGTCTCCAGGCTTTCAGACAGGGTTCCAGGAAATCCATGAGGATGAAGGTGAGCGTTGCATCCGTCCCTCACGTCCCGCTTATCCCTTCCGCGCAGCTGGAAACTCCTGGTCATGTCTCCCCCCGGCCCCCCGTCCCCGTTTTCTCTGTCGCAGAACTCCACGTCCGAGGCCAGCGTGCTGGACGAGAACACGGCCGAGGGCTGGGAGAGCCGCATCCGCCAGTGGACGGACCAGTATGAGGAGGCCCTCTCCAACCAGTACAGCGCCGACATCCAGACGCTGCTGGAGCTGCACCGCTCCGCCTGCTCCTCCGTCTCCAAGGCCGAGAGCGGCGCCTCCACGCCGCCCTCCGACACGCAGACGCAGGCGTGCGTGAACGGCCTGGACACCATCAACCGCACGGAGCTGGCCTGCAACAACACGGTGCTGGGCTCCCAGATGCAGGTCCGCTCACGCCCTGCTCCTGTGCCCCCTGCTGGAGGGAAGAAGGGGGGCACGCGAGAGTTTGGCGAAAATGCTGCAGCTCTGCTCTGTTTTGTGCTGCAGCTCCAGCTGGGGCGGGTCACCCGGGTCCAGAAGCACAGGAAGATCCTGCGTGCGGCCAGGAACCTGGAGGCGGACACGCTCATCATCGAGTACCGGGGGAAGGTCATGCTCCGGCAGCAGTTTGAAGTCAACGGGCATTTCTTTAAAAAGTGAGCCGTCGCCAGCCGGTCGCAGCTGTTCTCCGTTGCCGCCGCGCGTTCTGCTCTCACTGACCCTTGTCGTCCTCCAGGCCTTACCCCTTCGTCTTGTTCTACTCCAAATTCAACGACGTGGAGATGTGTGTTGACGCGAGGACGTTCGGAAACGACGCGCGCTTCATCAGGAGGTCCTGCACCCCGAACGCTGAGGTCAGCCTTTTCCCTTGTTTTTTTTTTGTTTGTTTTTTTCTTATTAAACCTTTTATTCCAAAGCGAGAATGTGTTTCTCTCCCTCCAAGGTCCGACACATGATCGCCGAGGGGATGATCCACCTTTGCATCTACGCCATCAGCCCGATCGCTAAGGACGCCGAGGTCACCATTGGCTTTGACTACGAGTTCAGCAGCTGGTGAGTCGGGCTCGTTAGCGGTCGCCACGGTCGTGCCTGGGCGTTCGTAACCCGCTCTCCTGATCGCCCTGCAGCAACTATAAGGTGGACTGCGCCTGCCATAAAGGCAACCAGAACTGCCCTGTGCAGAAGCACAACCTGAGCCCCATGGAGAGCTTCCTGAACCCCACTGCTCTCACTCTTCCCTCTCCTGCTGTTGGCACGGAGACGCGGCGCAGGAAAGCCCAGAGGAAGGAGCTGGAGAGCTGCCTGGCCAGCAACGGCACGCTGACCCCAGACCAGCAGCCAGAGGGCAGGGACCTGCAGGGAGTCAGCGACACCGAGGTGGGCTTTTAGCTCCGGCTCTACGTCTGGTTCACCAAGTGAAGCTGAAGTGTCAGGGAGTAAATGTGTTGATGTGTGTTGATGTGTTGCTGTAGGAGAAAACGCTGACTGAGGTCAAACCAGAAGATGGAGAAGTGGATGAAAATGGGATCGGCTGTAGTAAAAGAGTACGAGATTTTCATCTGTGTTGTCAACATTTCTGCTTCATCTGCATATTTCCCCCAGAAAACCTTCTAAACCCGGTGATGGGAGCAGCCCACTAGTGGCTCAGTGTGTTTTCTTTTTAAGCCACCAAAATTTAGAGGTGCAGGCATCATAATTTGGAAATAATGGTGTGAGGCCGAAGTGCAGGTGAAGGGACGACGCAATTGGTGCCGACCCCTCGCACCCAGTTCACTGTGTCAACTATTAAACTAGCTTAATCCATCTGTCACTGTTACCTAAACAAGCATCGCTTAGTCCAGGCCAGGACTTAAACCGTTTCAGAAGCTGGATTGTTTGGTTCTGAATGCTGCTGCTCTCTGCCTGAAGGCTCCAACCAGGCGAAGAGCAACGGGAGCTGAAGTGAAGGATGAGGTGGGGGACACTGAGGACAGGACGGGAAACCCTCCGGAGACGCCTTCTGTCCCACACAGCTCTGGAGTGGGAGTCAGCACACGGCGGACCACCTACTTCACGGTGAGACCAAAGAAGCAGCCAGTGTCTGAATCCTGTCAGGTGCAATCGTCGTGGCGACAGGTTCAACTTGTTGTCTTCCCACATTCCCTTACAGGAAAACCCTCCTGGTGAGGACAAGCCACCAGCAGCCACCCTCCCAGCCCCACCCGCTCCTCCCAAGCCCACCAGGCCTGCCAAGCCCCGGCCCAAGAGCCGGATTTCTCGCTACCGCTCGAGCTCGTCGCAGCGTGCCAGGCGCCAGCGCCAGGCCCTGGCCCAGCAGCAGGCGGCGGCCGCTGCGGCAGCAGCGATGTCCTCGGCGCAGGCGGTGGCCGACCAGGGGGCCGCTCTGCACGATGAAGGGTCTCAGTGCCAACACGGAGCCGAACACAGCCATGGAGACGGCGGTCAGGGAGCTCATCTCCTGGACTGGAGACGCCCAGGGTCCCAACAGCATACACAAAGGCAGTGTGCGCTACCCCAAGACAAAGAAGGTGAGGCTATGCTAGCATGACGCTCATCAGAACCACTCAGACCTCTCTGTCACAGCATTTGAGTTCTTCTCTGCCTGATCAGCTAAGCAGTCATTGGTCTCTCATCAGTACCTCGTCACAGAGTGGTTGAACGACAAAGTCCCTGGAGGGGAGAAGCTCCAGCAGGAGGTGCCTGTTGAGCGGCCCCTGCGGATAACCACAGACCCCACAGTGTTGGCCACCACCCTCAACATGCTGCCGGGCCTGTCCCACTCATCACTCATCTGCACAGCCCCCAGACACTACGTCCGATTCGGCTCGCCGTTCACCCCCGAGAGGCGCCGGCCCCGCCCGCTGCAGATGGATGGCACCTATGGCTGCTACAAAAAGGTCAGACAATCCTATAAACATACTGCCAACAGTGCAGGGAGCTCACCTACGGGCTGCTTAGCTTCAGTTATTACAGCTGGAAACTGGAGATCGGGCTTGAAATCGGGGTGTGGTGATGAACCTTTGAAAATGTGAAATGTCTAAAATCATCGTTTTTGCTCTTTTTATGTTTCCAGTGTATAACAGTGGCTTTAGAAAGTGTTCAATGGCCTATATTGAATTTATGTACCTGCCTCTGGCCTTCTTCTCCTCGCCCCGTTGTTTAAATCAGTAGCTGACCACATCACACACCATCCCATCTTGATCAGTCTCTGTTCAGCTTCATATTTGTAAAACTAGAAGTTGACATGTGTTTGTTGCTTTGCAGAGATGGATCAAGCAGGTGGAGGATGAAAGCTGTTCCAACAGCTTGGAGGACGGAACGGAGTCCACCTCCTCCCAGCAGAGCACAAGCAGCCGCTCCACCCCCAACCCGCTCTGCAGCGGTAGGTCACAGCCGCCTCTCCACTCCCACACCCACTTCTTCCTGTGGAGCTACGAACATGAACCATGTGTGTATGTCCTCCTGTTTCTTTAAATCAGATGTCGGTGCACCGTTTAAAAAGCGGCATCACAAGTACGCAGCTGAGACCACGCCCGCGTCCTCCGACCACCTGCTTCGCCCGCTTTCACCGATCACGCCGCCACTTCCTGAAGACTCTCTCCACTCGCTGCTCCACCCGCCGTGTGGCTCTGTGCTGCCCAACGGCCTGGTTTACTCCCCGATGCCCTCGCAACCCACAAGCCGCTGCAACACACCGCTTCAGTTTGAAGTAAGAGTCCCAACAGCCCGCAGCGTCTTCCAAGGCTTGTCGGCCATCTTGTAGCGAACAATTCATCCGAGCCTCTTTGCGTCTCTCCTGTGATGGTTACAGTAACTTCATCCAAACTAGAGTCATAGAAATATTTTTTACTGGGCTTCCTCCAAAGAGTGGTTAATATTTCTATCAGGAGGAGTGGTCTGGGGCGCTGCCAGGAATCTTGGACCCCCTGACAAAAAATTTGATTGGCCCTCCCGCGCAGCTGCTGTTAAAATTTTTGGAGTCTATTTGACCCATAAAAAGCGTCACAATTGAATTTAACATCCAGCAGTCCACATCCAGTATTCAAGTAGATTCCTTAAATTTTTTCTATTAGATTTAGATACTGAAATGTCTCCTCATGAGCAACAGTCAAAAGCAACGTGCAACTACACATAAACTACACGTTTTCTCTGTATTTGTTAAAACTGTCACCATGTAGCAGTTTGTTATGAGACAGATAATCTGTGAAAACAATCAATCTCCTCCATCTCCTTCCTGAATTACTATTGCTGGTTGAAGTAATGCAACGTTCTGACCAAAACAATTAATCAGAACTAGTAGGAGGCTCTTAGCGCTGTCAATCAACCTCATTCACTCACTGCTAAATGTGCTAATGGTGGAGAAACAACTTATCATTACAAGAAGCCATTTATCTGCCATCATTGGTAGCTATGCTAACTAAACTGAGCATTCACAGTTTGAATCTGCACAGCTCTGGACTATGCTAGCTGCAGCTGAGGGGGATGAAGGATGAGCAGCACCACATGAGACTGTGATTGACAGCACTAAAACTCTCCTGCCACTGACTGGTTGTTTCTAGCACTGGGCGAAGACGGAGGAAATAGGGTTTTCACAGATTACCTCTATGTCACAACATAATGACAGTTTTAAAAAAATATGTGAAAAAATGTTGATAAAACAGTGACATACTGCAGCTTTAATTTCACTCAGAGAGGACGGGTCAGGAGGGATGTGGGTGAGAGCTGCTGCAGACTGACTCATTTGTTAAGTGGTAAAAGGTACAAGGGACAAGTTAAATATATGAATATGTTGGTAATTTCTTTTCTTAATTCATTAAATGCTAGTGAAAAGGAGGCAAATAGTCTTTAGCTAAGCTAACTATGCCAAATGGTTGATCATCTCACACAGTCTACTCACCTCTCTTGGAGAAAAACTGGGTTATAAATTGACACTCTTGCCTTTTTCTCTCTCCCTCTCTCTATTTTGTTTTTGAAAACCTGATTTTCTAACTTTTCTTAGCAGCATAGTAACTGCCACAATCGTTCGTGTTTCCTACTGTCTGCTGCTAACCACATCATTCTCAAGCGCTCCAAGCAGGAACAAACCATTTAACGCAGATAGGGGGGTTCAGGGAAAATATGGATGTGTGCTTTATTTTATCTGGGAGTGGGAACATCAAATTTTTACTGCTAAAAGCAAACTTTGAAAATACAATATGATTTATTTTGTAATTGACAGGGCCCTAGTTTTTTATTTCTATGAACAAACAATAAATAGTTAAATTGTGGAGGGCCCCCGTTGGTCAGGGCCCCTAGAATTGTCATCACTTTTTCCCCCTATACCGCGCCCCTTGGAGTGGTGATGCTACACAGTGTGTGTGTGAGAGAGCTTTGAATCTTCTTCCCTCAGTAACGGCTTCCACAGTGAAGAGTTATTTTCTGCAGTGCATTCAGAAAAATTGGATTGTTGTTTTTGCAAATGGCCAGTCAAAAGTGAGGGTTGATGAAGCTGTAGATGGCAGAAACGGAGGATTTGTCAGTGCATCACTGGGTGTCCTTAAGATGCAGATCAGTGTGTTGTGCTCATCACCTTAAATTAACATCTCATCCAGAATGAGCAGGAATGCTGAAGAGTTTTGTTGGATCCTGTTTTAATGTAGCCTTTCTCTTTGACTGTAGGACATATCGTCCTCTGAGGCATCGCCTGTACACCGGCCTGAGTCCATCTCTCCAGAAGTATGTTCACATTTCTTTACTCCAAACAAAACAGCTGATTCAGTTCTTCATCTTTTAATCACTGTTCTCCTCTATGTCTCCTGTTTGTCTTTTATTTGTCTATTCTTCATCTTTTCTTCGTCTCCCCTACGTCTCGTCTCCTCCTCAGCCGTCTCTTCAGGCCGACTTTGACGCTTCTCGACCTCCGTTTCTGGACCTGTCCCTCCCGTCCAGCCTGGAGAGCCCCAGGGCCGTGACCTCTGACGACTTTCCCGGGGTCACTTCAGGCCAAGACTCCCAAGGCCAGTCATCCACGGGCGGCGTTTCCCTGAACCTGCCGTCATGCTCTTCCTTGGACTCCAAAAGCAGGGAGAAGGCCTTCAGGACAGAGTTCAACCTCATTTACACCTGCTCCCCCCTCAACGCAAACCTGGGGAATCCCCTGAGCACGGAGCGCCACCATTCCCAGGTGGACGGAGCTTTCTCTCCCGCAGATTCCTTCCACAGTTCTCTCAGTGGACAGGGCCTGGTCGGAGACGTGGGCTCCGGCTCGCTGTCTCCCTTTGGGGAGAGCCATTACGGAGCGGCCTACCCAGACAGGAGCACTTCGCCTCACACCAGCAACCCCCCGCAGAAAAAGAAGGCAAGTCCTCCACACCTCAGTGATGGTAGCTGCAGATGTTTTGAGCTTTTGTCATTAAATGTTTTAGATGTCACGAGCTGTTCCCGCCAGGCTCACCAGTTTAAGTGGCTTTTTCTTGCTGAAGGAACTTCTGTCCGTTTAGATGGAACCTATTCTAGTTACATGTGTGTATCTGAATCTCTTTAGATTTGCCCTTCCTCCCTCTTCCTCCTCTTCCTTTTCCTCCTCCTCCTCCTCCTTCCTCAGCCACCCCTCACCCCGATGCTCCTTGACACTCTTTGCCAAGTCTCTCTTCCGCTTTTCTTCCAAGGCAGAGGGCCAACCAGCATACCATTAGTCTGCTGACAGGACAGGCAGAATACCAGCCTATAGCTGTAAGAAGTGAAAACAAGCCAGTACATAATATGGTGAATATGCTCCCTACAACTACATCTTTAGAAGTGTGCATGTAAATATTGTTTTTTTTTGCATCTGCATACAGCACCCCACCCCCCATGCTCTGACTGCTTCGCCCTGCCCAAACATTCAGCTATGAGCCTCCAGCTTCCCAACAACTTCAGAGTTCTCAATCCATCTCTGTCCAACCCATCTACATGTGGAGAGGTTCATCCATTGCCACCAGGCCAATGGTTCATGGATTGTCAGAATGGTGTCAAGAGTGAGGCCAGTGTGTGCTTGCTCCATAACAACCATGGCTCTTTCTCAGCTGTAGCTACCGTGTCAAACGGCATCGCTGTGGCGTAGTGGGCACGCAGCATGAGCCCTGCCAGTGACGCTACCACTCGGTTCAAATCATCTCTGGTTGAAATCAAACCAACCAGGAACAATCTTGAGCCGACAACGTAGTTCAGTCACAAATATTCGGGAGGTCACGTTTTACCTCAGATCATTTTCTTCCAAAATTCTTTCTGCAGCAAGTCATTTTGTATCACCAGCTGTAACCTTTAAAGATTATAATCAATATCAACCACATTGTCTCATGTTTTATCAGCTTAAAACCAGAAACTTCAATGTGTGTTTTATTGTGATTTATTGAGGCAGACCACAGCCAGTGTTGAGTGGGATGAAAAAGATACTTGAATTCAACAAATTTGTGTTGCATTTATATTTGTGATGTCAATCGATTTTTAAAAAATGTAATCGGATTAATCACTGTGCCTAACTTTTCAGGCTTGAAATATAAATATGCAGGCAGTTATGAAGCCCCTCCTGTCAACACCCCAACCAATTAAAATGCAAGCATTTATTTATTTATTTTGCAGTAGCAGTAGACAGGTAATGTAGTCTCCCGGTACTCAACAGCACTACACACAACTTGTTCAAGGGACAACTGACGTTTAAGATGTATTTTCTTTTCCAGTTTTTTTACACCTCACTCCTTTCTGATGCCGCCCTGGGCAACTGCCCATAAATCCCACATCAAAAATTGCCACTGTATGCACATTGTCAAAAAAATGTTTTATTGTCTCAAACCGAGCAGATTGTCAGTTTTCCATGTTTTTATATTCAGGAAGGTTTAAATGAGGTCGTTCTGTTTTATACATTAATTTAGAAAGCTCCCTCTCCATTTACTTCCTATGGACTGTGTGCAATGAGGCAGCAGTCGCTCGTCACTCCTGCATGATGCTGTGAACTAGGTAACCACTGGAGGCGTTGAGGTCAAAATAGGCAGTCTGAATAATCTGCGTTATGTGATATTAAAGCATTAAAATGTTCCGATTAATCGCATCCATTAACATTGACTGTCCCAATTTCTATATATATTTGTGTATAATCTGCCCCGTTTACTCTGTTGCCCCTAAATAAAGTCCAGTGAATGAGAAGTCACCCGAGTCGTAAACAGGTTCCATCCAAGTATAGACTACTGTGCAACAACCATTACAATGGATACCAAAGAACCCTGCAGCAGGTCAGGGGTCAAGTTTAAAGCAGGATTAGGTTCTTCATCAACATCCTAGTGCTCTGATCATCCATCATCTGGACATGGAGAGAGAACAGATGTGGACATCCACCCGGACTGACAGGAGAACATTAATCACAGCAGCAGCCAAGAGGCCCACATCTCTGGATGAGCTGCAGAGATCCACAGGCCTCGCAGCCAACACGCAGAACAACGCACAGAAGAAGGCCAAAATGCAAACAAAAGGTTGCATAACTTAGAACTAGCTCTGCACTACCCACACTAAAACTTCCCAACTTGAGACATGGCGGTACTAGCATCATGTCGTGGGAAGCATATTTGTGTTAAAGAGTCCAGAGCGAAATCCATTTAACAGGCAGACAGGAAGAGGGTTCCTCATTGTTTCACCAACAGCCCATCTTTTGCTGTGGCCGCATGTAGGATGAAAAATGTAAAAATTGTTGTTTGCTCTTGAACCTCACTGGTCTTAGTTAACCGCTTGTCTGTAAAAACTGTGTAGAGTCACTTAACACCGAAAAACTGTTCATGACCAAAAAATGATGGTAAAGCAAAGAAAGAAACCCATCGCAATAAACGCATCACAAGGTGGCGTTAGGCCACTAGTGTCCCTGGCCTGGTCTAGAATCACTGCCAACAATATCTGAGCACACAAAAGTAAAGGTTTGTACAGTAAATGTGACATCCAGAAGGAACCACACCAGAGGAACTCGGCAGTCAGCAGGAGTATCCAGGCTGTTTCCAGGAACCTCCAAAACACACACATTAGATAACAGGACCAACACTGGCTGATTTAATAAGAAACAGTTTGGGCCACATTACAGAGGACACTAGAATCACCCGTAATGCTGACCCTACAGTGGACTCAACAGTGGACCCTAGCGTTGGCTGTAGAGTGGACTCTATAGTTGATCTTACAGTGCACTGAACTGTGGCCAGGAGTACAGAGTACAGTAAGCGCAACAGGAGGCTCTGCCATTGACCCTACAGTGGACCATACAGTTGATTCTACAGTGGTCTTTACAATGGACCCTACAGTGGGCCATAGAGTGGACCATAGAGTGGACCATGGAGCTTGCTATACAGCAGGCTCCAGAGTAGAGTGTTTCCTAGCAACTAGTCAGTCTCGGTGCCTGCATGCCAAATCCTAAAGGTGTCCCAACATACTTCATCCGAGCTGCCAAAATCGGTTCTCATTGATGTGGACGCGTGATGACAATTGTTTTGTTTGCAGAGAGGCATCCACCTGCTGAACTGAGGGCCCTGGTCGGACCTTTTCTATTCAAAATGTTTTCTGATTGGTTAGAAGTTAATTGCTGTTCTTTATGCAGAAATGCGCTCAGACGGATGAAGTATGTTTCGGCCCTTAGTGGTCTGGTAATGTGATGATCTGGAAGCAGAGTGGGAGTTTTTGCATCCCTTATAGCAAGATTGTGATTCAAACAAATAAAAACAAAGTCCCGCTGCTGTGCGAGTTGAGGCTTACTAAACACTTTTGCAACTGACGAGAGCATAATGGCTGCTGTTGGTGCTCTGTGGTGACTCTTGACTTCCGCTGCTCCTGCTCGGCCTTCGCTGGTTCTTTCTCAATGCATAGATTCAACTTCAGACAAGAGCCATCCATGTCAGTGTCTGACCATCCCACTCGCTTCTGATCCTCTCGTTTGTTTGTCGTGTTTGCTGATGACATCCAGTTGGGATGAGTCTTCTCGTTGTAAAGGTGTGTGCGTGCCTGAACCCCCCCCCCCTTGTGAACGTTGACGTGTGTGTTTTTTGTGGATTTTTTTGAGCGTGGTTGCATCATACCGTGGTGCGTCTCGTGTTGCTTGCGTTCTGAGCCGAGGGGTGGTGATGTCCAGTCGTTCAGAAACGGAGCGAGAGCAGGGGCGCCCAGTGGATTCCGACGGTCATGAAAACGGGGTGTGAAAACCTTTCTCTCAGACTGGAACCCTGAGCCATGCTGCATGTGGCCTGTCATCAGTCAACATCGCAGTCTGGCTGAATCATGGGATGGATTTTGGCGGCCTGGCATCAAACACAGCAATGAGGGTTGATGTAGCAGCAGCAAGTGTTGACGAGAGCGCCCTACTTCCCTCTGCCGCTCAGGTGTCTCTGCTGGAGTACCGGAAGAGGAAGCAAGGCGGCGGCGGCAGCAGCAGCAGAGCAGGTGAACCAGCAGTCAGGAACATCGCCCCCACCCAGCCGGACACCTACTGCAGCAAAGAACCCCACTCGGCCCGCTCCTACCAGCAGATGCAGCCCCCTTCCTCCCCACACTCCACAGCTCCGGTCCCACACCTGGAGGAGGTCAGCCCGCCGGACCCCCACAGGGCGTCGCTCAAGCCCAGGCGGCAGGAGTGCAGCAACCAGTGGTGAGAGTGGCTCCACCTGCTGTTTCTCTCTGGTCAGTGCTGAGACCCCCCCACCCCCTCTGACAGCTCCCTGCTCCTCCATAGGATGGTTCCCACCACGGTGGAGCGCCTGAGGGAGGGCCAGCGCGTGCTGAGAAGCATCAAGATGGATCGGGTCTACAGACGGAGTGACGGATCAGCAGACGCAGAGCCAGGTGCGCCGGCAGTTTTGGGGTTCAGGTCAGTGGAAGAATGGAACCGGACGGGGCCGTGACGCTCCTGTCTCTGTCTCCAGATGCGGAGCGATACGAGCGAAGAGGAGGAGCCCTGGCTGCTTCCACCAAGAGCCCCCACAGATACAGCCCCCCCCTCTACGCACAGCAGGTAGTCACCAAAATGACTTGGTTTAAATTGCTTATTTCACCTCAGTTCGTTTTGAACAAGTAGATGACCTTCGATAAGCAGAAAGTCAAAGTTCCTAATTCTGAAGTATTCATGCTCCTGGAAGATTGAAATTTAAAATAATTTTCACTCTAACAAGATATTAATTATCTTATATTTCAAATGACAATAAAACAATGTGAATATTGTGTATATTATGAAGAAACAGCAGGTGGGAAACCCTCTCAGCAACCAGTAGGAGCATCTGCTGCCGTAAGAGGCCTTCCCTGGTTGCTAAGCAACTTTATCCTTTTTCCACTGATAACATGCAGTCCTCTGTCTTCTGTCCTCTATCCAGTCAGCAGATGTCCTCCCAGAGACAGACGGCCCGTCCTTCACCCACCCCACAGCCAGCTCTCCGTTCCAGAGCTCCTCCACCCAGAGCTTCTACCCTCGCTTCTCCTCCTCCCACCCGGGGCCGTCCCAGGATCCCCAGAGCTCCTACTGCAGTCCCCCCCCCACACAGCCCGCCAGCGACGGACCCCCCAGCTATGGCAGCAGCCACCTAAAGACAGGCTTCCTCAGCAGCAGCAGCAGCAGCCTGTTGGAGGGGGCCGCTCCAGGCCCACGGACCCAGGGACAGACTAAGGTAGACGTGGGCCCTCAGGCTTCCAGAGGGGGTCAACAACAGGCGGCTGTCAGCCTGAAGGTTAACAGCCCGGGGCAGGCGGGGCAGCCGGCCGGCTCCAGGCTAGCAGGACCCTCCTCACACTACCCCCAGCAGTTCCAACATCCCCCCCACCAAGGGCCTGGAGTAAGGACGCAGTCTGGAAGCTTCTAGGACCTTCTTCAGCTGTGTGTGTGTGTGTGAGTGAATGAGTGTGTGTGTGTGTGTGGTGTGTGTGTGTGTGTGTGAAGCTAAAGGCCCCCTGGGGGTTCAGGGAGCTGGAGGGGCCACATGTACAGACCTGAGAGGAGCCAGCCAGGACTCTGGACAGCTGGACAGATTCCTCCGTTTCCTGTTTTCTGTTTTTTTTTTTTTTTTTCTTTATTTTCAGGAAAAGAACTTGACAGCAACGTGCTCATAGATAAACCTCTGGCTCCTGGACGTCAGGACGGAGGGAGACGGGAAGCAAACAGCCTGGAAAACACAGGAAACCGGATTGAAAACTCTCGATTATCCCAGAACTTTCCTACTCTTGTTCTTCTTTGGCAAAAAAGGAAAAAAAAATCCACATCGACATCTGCACAGAATGCTAAGTTAGCCTTCCCGTTGTTATGGTTACCAGGTTGGTCAGATGCTGACATGCGTATATGGCGAGAACCGATCGATGTTCCGTTTTCTTCTCGTTTTACTCAGAGGAGGGGGGGGTGATGACAGGCAGGTGGGGGCGGGGCGTTCTCCAGGATCATTCCAGAAGCGTTCTTCATCATGTGAGCGGTGCTGTGCTGGGAGCTCCACTCCTACATCCAGCTGCAGGCCTCCATCTCCATCCTCCCTCACCTTCCTTCCCCCCCCCTCATTCATGGTGCTGCCAACCTTTTTTTTCCTCCCACCAACGTCTGATCCCGGTTGGGCCCACCACCACCGGACCAGCTCCCCATCCGTCTGGAGTCATCCCGTTCAGGAGCAAAAGGGATCAGGGTTGCAGACACGCCTGGATTTGTCCGACCAATCGTTGCATTCCATGTGACAGAGAGCAGAGCGAGTTCACTGCCAGAGGAGATGGAGCTGCTGCTGCTGCTGACGGTGGCAGCTACCCGGTGGTGATCGCTGCAGCTGCACTTCCTGTGGGGTTCTCTCTCGCTCGCTCTCTGTCTGCTGCTTTATTTGTTCCATTTTTTTTCTCTCTATTCTTAAACAACTGACGTGTAAAAAGAGACGGTTTTCTGCAGCGCTCAGACTGAGGTGGAGGAAACCTGTGAATCCCCCCCCCCCCCCCCCTCACTTTCTTTATGTGACTGGAGTTCAGGGCCTGAAGTTGGTTGTGGGTTGTGGGGTGGGGGAACTGTATTTGTGGGAAAGACTTGAATGACTGAGGAAAGGAGGAACCCCCCCCACGCCCCTCTCCACCCATCGCCCCACCCACTGGTCACTACAACCCCTCTGCCTCCCTCCCTACCTCCCTCCCCCCCCCCACCAGATTCCATGAATGTGTGACAGAACAGCAACATGAACGTTGCTAGCTAACACGAAGCAGCACCTTAAAAACACATCCACCCTGAAAACACCCAGCAGCAGGACTCTGTGTGTGATTCTGTGTACCTGTATAGAGAGAATGTGATAGAGCTGTATGGAGAGGATCTAGTACACTGAATTCCGGCGTGGTGTCAGTAGAGTCTGACTGAGCAGCTTGGGTCAGACGCTTTGGAGATCTGACTCCCTGGGTTCCTTCAGATGCCACTTTCTTTCTCCTGTTGTTTTTCTAAGAAGTTTTCTGTTGTTTTTCTTTTTTTTTTTTTTTCCACAGATCATAGTAGAAACTATTTCAATTGTTCTCTAAGAGATTTAAGAAGCAACAGATGTAATGCATTTTGATAATAAAATAATCATAACAGCAAAGTATTTTTAGGACCCAGCCTCGTCATTGTCATGTTTAGGTGGTCATCTCATATTCCACAGCTTTGTAAGCTATCGACTGCTTTTCCTTTCTAGTACACAAACTAAAAAAATACTTAAAATTAAAACATAATTAAAAGTAGATTGAAGAGCATATCTGGTGTCAAAGGGATGGCTTCCCATTGTTATAACGAGGTCCTGATAAAAGAATTGAATCATTTATTTTACCAGCAGTCGATGGACAGTGAGTGTTTACATGGGAAATTAACTAGCTGGAAGGATTTTTACTCTTCTGTTAGGTGTTCACTCAGATTCCATTGTCAGTTGGGTTGCACCGATTACAGTTTTCTGGATGGTCGCCAATTACCGATATTTAAAAAGCCTTTCCTGCCAATAAATCTTTTTGTCTTGAATATGGCTAAATATAGCAAGAAAGTTGATGAGTTGGGTGACTACTGTCAGCTGCAATCATGCAGATATGACCTGGTGGGCTGGTCTATCAGCCAAACCTCTGATAGACCAGGAGGATAAGACAGATTCTTCTGTCTTAACGCTGACAACGAGGACAGTGGTTGATTTTTAGACCTTTGCTGAGGTTTATGAGATCGGCTTCATGTGTAAGTATCGGCCAATCACAGATCAAAATGAAGGAAATCTCAGTGTGTGTTTCAGACAGGAAGATGGTTGGTGTTGCGTCGCCTCCTGCCAGTGTTCAACATTTATTGTGAGCATTGAAGGTGTAAAGGCTTATAGAATAGCATTTGTAGAAATGGTAGATATTTTTGAGACTGGAAAACCATTAAGGTAAAAGTTTTAGCTTCCTTCCACTCATCTGGATCGACGCTGAGAGTTTTATTCTGTCGCTAAGATACCTACAAGATCCAATGTAAAGAGACATTTTCACCCTCAGTCCAGTGAATTAAAACTCTTCAGAGCCACAAATGTTACATAAACTTTCTGGGGGGAAAGTTCATGTAACTTTCCCCCAGAAAGTTCACTTTTGGAAGTAGATACTTCCAAAAGTATCTACTTTTGGAATTTTGTAATCCCAGCTGGTTTTTACTACTGTACAGGCTTTCCTTTTTTTTATTAAGAACACAATTATTACCAAACACATCAACCCCTTTAACAATCCTGGAAAATGTTTGGTACAGCACACAGTAGTCATCTTTATAGTATAAATATGTAATGTAATAAAACATTTTGATTCCTTTGAAATTTTTTTGTAACCAGGCTCACATCTATCCAGTGACTTTTAATCAAAGTAGATTTTGCTGCACCCAAATCTGCTTAATTTGTTAAACGTGACTAAATACATAAAAGTGTTATCCAAGTCTCTAAGGGCAGATTTATATTTTTTATCAAGTCCAAACAAATTGCAAACTTTCTTAAGAGAAATGTCTAAACGCAGTGCAGAGATTAAAGGAACAAGGAAGAAGTTTTTAAAAAAGTTTGCTGTCACGGACAAAGACAAAATGTATTATGCTTGTGATGTAAAACCCTAACCACTAGGTGGCGGTAAGGCTCCACAACGTTGTTTGCCAGGGTGGTTGTCACGTGATTCAGTCAACTTCCTGTTTATCACTTGTTTTGTGCAACTCAGACCGCTGGACTGTCGGTCACATTAACTGCGGCCGCGTTAATTTCGTGCGAGAACTATTTAACCTAGTCCTGTTCGTCGTCATGGTGATGTTTCACTGAGCGGGCTTGGAAGAATCCTGGAGTTTTCCTGATTTCAAGTTCGGAGAGGAGCCCGAAGGGATAGTACGGGTTTCCCTCAGGAATAGAAACCAGACTTAAAACCATCAGCCTCGATGTGCAAAACTGGCTTCACCGAAACATTACTAGCTCTGTAGCTGCGTGGCGAACCCCGGGAGCCCCGGCAGGTCGCCGCCTGCGGCCCGACAGCGGCTCGTGTCTTCCTGGGTGGAGCTGCTCACCGCTGCCGTGAATTCAGGGCGACCGCCCGGCTCTGGCCCCCTCAAGCGGGCAGTCAGGAAGAAGCTCGCCGGGAAGGGATGGCCTGGTCGGTCTTCCCGTTCCAAAGGACAGGGCTCTGCGGTCTTTGAGGGAGGACGAGTGCGGCTGGAGGCGACCACCGCGGCTCGAGACGCCATGATGGCCGCCTCCCCCTCCGCGGCCGGCGGCTTCACGGTTTCCGGTCTGTCGGTGAGAAAGAGCGAGCAGATTGCGGATCTGATCGATCTGTTCTCCAAGACACAGTATCGAGCAAAGGAAGTCAGTCCTCGGGTAAGAATGTTTTCCGATTTAGAGTTGGGTAGTAATTACTTACATTTACTTGAGTAAAACTTTGGGAAAAAAAAAAAAAACACTTTTTGTTGTATTTTTACTATTCTGTAGTTTTTACTTTTACTTGAGTAATATTATTATGAAGTATCGCTGCTCTTGAGTAAAATTCCTAGATTCTTTACCCACTACATGAATGAACAACAGAAATTCATCAGACACACCTGCAGTTTTTATTAAAGCTTCATTTCTTTTACCTGATTTTCTTATTTATGAATTATTATTTCTGTCCATAAAATACCTAAATTTCCACACAAATCTATATTTTAGTCCAGGGGGCCCAAAGTCGGTAGTAACAAGTCAATTTCTCCTTAGGTCTCTAATGAGCCATCATTTGATGCAGGTGTGCTAAACCAGGAAGAGAACTAAACATCCATGATGCATGTCTTAGTCCATCTGATGTAATTTATAAATGATAATTTGATCAATTACTCAGTATTTAAATAGAGTATTCACTAACTACCTTTCACTTTCACTTGAGTTAGAATTATGCTGAAATAACTACTTTTCCTTGAGTTCAATTTATGGGTGCTTTACCCACCTCTGATATTAATTCAGCATCATCATGTTACCCTGTCCCTCCTCCTCAGGTGGAGGCCATAGAGAAGCGATGTCTGGAACTGTTTGACAGAGACTACAAGTACAGCATCATCTCCAACTCCAGCGGAGAGGTCTGCGGCCACTACCCCCGCCAGATCGTTTTCCTGGAGTACGAGTCTACAGAGGTGGACAGAGACAGAGACGGGTACGTCCCCCGTCCGAGAGCAGCCAGTGTCTCTGAGGCAGAGGGAGGAAGTGACAGCTGTGCAACGTGACTTTACACTGCTGCAGAAACGGGAAACATGCAGTGATTCAACAGATCCTTCTGTCTTATCGCTGACTGTTGGAGCGCCAACCGTGTCTCTGCCAGCACTTCGCTTATGTGCTCACGAAATCTTTCCCGCCATTATGTTTTATGGCTGTGTTTTCCCCGTCCTTTGCCTTTAAAACTACAGGCTGCTCTGAAGTGGAGCTGCATGAACCAAAAAGCCAGAGAAGCTAACGCTCTGTAGCATGAGATTACTTGAGAGTACATGAAGTTATGCAAGGTACAGAAACTCCAGTAAAATTTTTTACTTTCGTTTGGAAAATAGAAAATCTATCACTTTACAAGCTGTTGAGAAAATAATTTCTCAATAAATTGAATTAATTTGGTGAATGACTCACAGGGCATATGTGAGTTAAATAATTATAGTTTTAAAATAACATTAAATAATACAAACTAAATGCTACGACACAGTCGCACACAAAATGGTTGATCTCTTCCTGTTGATGGCTGCTCTCACTGTTTGGGGAAAATATAATATAATACACATTTTCTTGTTTACTGTCAATTTGGCGTGTACCAGCTGTTACTTAAATACCACTTTGCGTTTTGAAATCTTTTTTTGTTTGTTTATCTTTACTTCTTTCCTCCTGTAAGGTTAAAATCAATAGACACTGCTATGATGTGAGATAGTTAGAAAAGATGCTAGTAGATGATAGTAGGTATGCTACACAAATAAAGTAGCTTAGGAATGATAGACCATGTGGTGTTGACATGTTTGGTACAGGGGGGCCCTAAATAAAAATCTGCCCTAAGCTTCAGAAAGGACTGGACCGGCCCTGGTAACTCATTTTTCTAACTTTTAAAGCAGAAATATTAAACCCAGAAAGTCTCTGCTCCTTGTAAACTCGCAGAAACGGCTCAGTTCTCTCTGACACGTCTTCACTTGTTGTCTTAGAAACCAGATTTTTACATCTATTTTTTTCAGTGTGCTGGATATAGAAATATTCTAAATTTCCTCTGATTTCAGTTCCAGATGTTGTTTGGTCATAATTGGTGCAGGATTTGTGTCCTGACTTAGTAACTGCTGCTGTATTTGGGTCTGATTGGTTCTGCTCCAGAAAAAGCTCAACTTTTCTGCCAAGCCTCAGTCAAAGGGGAAGCTCCTGTGTTTGGTTGTATAAAGGAAAAAAAAAGCAATAACTGCTCATTGCAGATCAGTCTTCTACTGTTTATTGTTAGAAAAAAGACAACAGGAAAAAATTTTGATGAATGTCCCCATGACAATGCGACAGATCCTCTCAAACAGCCCAACCTGCTACCGACCTCGTTGGTTTAAAAACACTGAAAATGTAGGTTATTTAGTAAGGCCACATCCTGCTCATGCAGACCACCAGCGTGGCCACACACTGCTGTGGGACGCTGCAGCCCAAATGAATTTAAGTCCAGTTTAGTCCAGCTATCCTCGCAGATTTATGACACATGATGAGCCTCTTCCATTTACTGACAGACTGAGTTAAAGAGCAGGTTTTGGTGTGTGTGTGTGTGTGTAGGTTTGAGAGCACGGTGCAGATCAGCAAGCTGCAGGACCTGGTGAGCAGAAGTAAAATGGCTCGCTGCAGAGGGAGGTTCGTCTGCCCCGTCATCCTTTACAACGGCAAGGTGGGTCTGTCTGTCCGCCGTTTGTCTGTCCGTCTGTCTGTCCACTGTGCTTCTCCTCTGCTCTGTGCTGGATGTTTAAAATCAACGCCACGAGTGAAACGTGTCAAATTCCACCCAGAAATACTGGACTGGGCTCTTCAGGTGGAAAAGCTTTTATTTATTTATTTAATTTATTTTTTACCAGCTAGTCTCTAGGAAACGACGACCTGGCCTGTTGCTAGGCAGAGTAGCTGTTCATTCTCTGATTTTCTTTCTCTGTTTCTAGTTCTTCATCCACTCTGTTTCTCAATATTTCTTCACTGTTCTTTTGCTGAAAACAAGTTGTTTTTTTGTCCCCCCGACCCCATAAGCAAAAAACTCTGCAGTTCTTTAGCGTTCACCCCAATTAACTCTGATGCCCCCTAAAAAAAAATCAGCGGTGGTTCAAATCTGTTCTCGTCTGATCAGGTCTGTTTTCCTCCCTGCAGCACATTTGCCGCTCAGCCACCTGGCAGGTTGGGGGGAGCTGTACGGGCGCACGGGCTACAACTACATCTTCTCAGGTAAAAAAAAAAACAACCTAAAATAAAATGCAGCTTTTTCACACACATAACCCAGAAAGATTCTGTTCAGATTTCAGCTGTGAATAGTAGGAGCAGCTGTTCATCTCTGCTTTAACCACTGAAAGCTGCCTTCAGTCATTTCTTCTTCTGCTCTTTGCTCTCTCATGAGAGAGACTTTTGCTCCTTAGCCTTTAGCCTTTTAGTATCCAACCCTTCCTGGTGTGTCTGCAGGGGGCAGCGACGACACCGGCACCGAGCCAGAGGAGGTTCCCGAGGACGACCCGGCAGTCAGGTGACAACAGCAGCTTATCGTCTGACCTCAGTCTGACCTTATTGATGGTGTCTCTCAGGTTCGCTTGACGAACTGCTGCCATTTCTCCTGCTGCTCAGGAACGGCGAGTCCCAGCTCTTCGACAAAGTTCGAGGTCACGACATCAAGCTGCTTCGCTACCTCTCAGTTCGCTACATCTGTGACCTCATGGTGGAGAACAAGAAAGTCAAGTTCGGCCTGAAGTAAGCCGCTTTCCTCAGTAACTCTCTCATTGTTTCCAGTTTATGTTTTCTTCCAGCGGACCAGTCGGGCATGTCGTCATTTTCTCATAATTTGCATCGGAACGTATTCCCAGTTCTAGGAGTTGTTGTCACTGACATCTTCTGTTGTCGTTGCCTTGGCAGTGTGACTTCATCTGAAAAGGTGGACAAGGCGCAGCGCTACGCCGACTTCACCCTGCTCTCCGTGCCTTACCCAGGTGGGGAAAGTAGTCAGGATTCTGACTTCAAAAGCTGAAGTTTCCACCTGTTGCTCAATTTCCTCCCGTTGGAATTTGGCCCATTAATCATATCAATAAGAGTCGTTCAATAAATGAGAATATAATTGTAAAGCTAATGTCTTCCAGTTACTCCAGTAGGCCTGTCACTATAAGCAATACATAATTTAATTGCATGATTAATTAAAATGTTTTAATTTATATTTATTTCCCCTTTCTACCAAAAACTGGGTAGCAAAAGTCTAAATTAGTACTTTTTTGAAGGATAATTTTGTTTACACATACTTTATAATTTTTTTTTATTTTGGTGTTTAAAATGTCTTCCACTTCCAATTGTTTAAATGTTCATTAGAATATAAAGTTTGTTAATCTTTGAGAATGTGTGCTTGCATTATTGTTATGCCGTTTCCATTATATTACTTGGAGAAAGATCTCAAAACAACAATGTTATTGTTTATTGCAAAACTTCTGGAACAATTTATTGTCCAGTAAAAGGCCTATTCTGCAGATTGTTTTCCACTATTTTATTTGAGATAATTACGACTTTCTGCTCCCAGCCAATGAAAATGTTACATTTAGGGTCTGATTATTACATCAGACTAATAAGAATCATGTTTTATAGTTTCTTATAGGAGGCTGGGGGGCGGAGCTTGGCGTCTTCTGGGAATAAAAGTCTTTTTCGTTCTTTTCAGGCTGTGAGTTTTTTAAGGACTACAAAGACAGAGACTACACAGCGGAGGGCCTGGTGTTCAATTGGAATCAGGTACTGGTTCTGCTCCTTCCCCCGGCCCGGTGTGTGTTTAGGACGGGTGGTGATGTTTGTGTCTGTGTGTCTCCGTTGCCAGGACTTCGTGGACGCTCCCCTGACCATCCCCGCGCGCTTCACTCAGAACCTGAACATCGACTGGACTCGGTACCAGGTCAGCTCTCGGCGCTTTGCTGTTGCTGTTGCCTTCTCTTCTCTGTCTTGGGGTTGGAGGCATTTTAGTGCCATCTAGTGGTCAAACGGGGAAGGGTCTGAGTCAGCAGCCTTTGTAACTTCACAACTCGATCTCAAATGAAAATAAAATAATATAAAATGTATTTGTTTTCGACTTAAAAAAAAAGTTAAACTCGTAAGTGTAAGGATATATTCTGGTTTTTATTATTCAAAATGCATAAGTAGCTTATTGTTAGATTTGATATGAACCGTGTAAATGTTACAGCTTAAAGATAATACAACGCAAAATTCAGTTTCCCAGAAACGAGAAATAGACCAATAAAATGCTCTTATTCTAGTTTTGTTTAGTTTTGATCAGATGTTACTGTTACTGAGTAAATGTTACATTTTCTCAGTAACATTCTTTGAGCAACTCTTTTGAAAAAATGTACTTTCAGGAGTATTTTTACTACACTGTAATTTTAAGTATCGGTACTCTTACTTGAGTAAAATTTTGTTGAATTTTTATACTTTTTTTTTTTTCAAAAGAATTATCATTCTGTTCCTTAAAATGCAAAAATTTACACTTTTTTTTTTTTGTCTCTGATAGTCATTTTTAACTATTAAATGATTGATAATTTGATCAGTTACTTGGTCCTTGAATATACTTTTTTTACTTTAACTTCAGTAAAAATATGTAAAAGTAGCGCTACTCGTTTTCATGAGGAAGACTACAGACTAGTACCACCAGACCAACTACTGAGAGCAGATACTGTAAAGCAGTGGCCCCCAACCCCCGGTCCTTGGACCAATTGGTACCGGTCCGCGGCGCAAGAAATAATTAAATATTTCCGTTTTACGTATTATTTGAGTCTGGAGCATCTTTTATTTTGAAAATCCTGTAACCAGATTCTCTCGGTTACTTGTGCGCCAACATTGAGCCACAAGCAGCAAAAGGGGGGAAAATAGACACATCGTGAATTGTCGGACGTTGGGCTCTGTACGGATCGGATCTCGCCCCCCCCCGGTCCGCAGAAAAACTTCAGTCTCAACCGGTCCGCGGAACAAAAAAGTTTGGGGACCACTGCTGTAAAGTACCTAATCAGACGCCCACATTTCTCTAGTTATTTCTTTTTTTTTTTTTCATGAAATGTCATATTCTTATGTTTGATTTTTAATTGCATGAAATAATTCAGTTTAATTTTTAATGATCAGAAAAGGAAATTAAAGTTTCTTTAGACTGATTATAGAGGCTGATGGCTGTGGGCAGGAAGGATCTCATATAGCAGTCTGTATTACAGCGGTTCTGGGGAAGCCTCTGACAGACGGCATGCAAGTTGTTGCATGCCGGTGTCATGAACTTTAAAATACTCTCACTTTTTGAATCGTATTACAGACATTAAGAACTTCCTATGATATCCCTACTTATAGAGACGCACCTGTTTGTGACAACATGGTGCTGAAACTTTCCAAGTGATAATTTAACCACAGAAAAGGTTTTCAATCTTTGATTTTCACCAAACATGTCTACCGTTTGTAATTCTAGAGTGGGTGAGGTGAGGAAGAATACCGTTGGTTTGTTAAAAGCCGTATCCTAGAGTTGCAGAAGGGGCGCCGAGACGACTGTTTTCATTCTTTGATGTGTCTGTGTGTGCATGGACGGATCCAGTCGTGGGACCTGGTGGAGCAGACCCAGAACTACCTGAAGCTGCTCCTCCACATCATCAACAGTGATGGTAAGGGAGCCTGTGACTGCAGGGGGTTGGTTGGCTCTGCGCTCGCATCCGCTCATAACCTCACTTCAGGTCATTCCCACGGCGACGGTTTACGACATTTCAGTTCATTTCCAAACGATCCCAGTAATCCAGTTTATTGTTCAACTTTTCGATCAAAGGGAAACCCAGTCGGTGACACCAGCATCGGGCGACAGCAACAGTGGTAGAAGTCTGATTCCGCTACGCCTGTCTCTGTTGTTGTTCCTTGGGCAAGACATCTTGCCTGCTGCTGGTGGACAGAGGTCCCAACAGGTGGCGCCGCAGCCTGGCCTCTGTCATACAGCAACACAATGGCATCTCTTGCTGTTATCGAGTCGACTTCTCGTCTGCTGAGCCGTACCCTCCCCTAGCGCCCCACTCTCTCTGAAGGGTGACCTTCGGGTCATTGAGGTTCTGGTGTCCATTGTTACCGTTCTGCATACGTGGCGACTCAACTGTCTGTACGACCAAAAGCAGCCGCTTCCTGTCAGAGGAGGAAGCTGGTCAGTTTCCTTGGATGACGCGCTGACCTCCCTGTGTTGACGGTGTTCCAGATGGCTCCAGTTTGTCCTCGTTTCTTGTCCTAAGGGCTCATCTCTGAAGGGTGTTTTGTGTTTCAGATGGCAGCGGGCTGCTGGTGCACTGCATATCAGGCTGGGACCGAACGCCGCTGTTTGTTTCCCTCCTCAGACTCTCCCTGTGGGCAGTAAGTCCACTACGCTCCTCTCTACCTGTCGTCAATCACCCCAAACATTGTCTGAGCTAAATAAACCTAGATCTGCCGTTCTCAAGACAATCTGATTCTGTTCCACAAAGTGAACAATTAGCATAAAGCTGAGACTTCCTGTCGTCTTCACAGGACGGTGCGGTGCACGCCAACCTCGAGCCTGCTGAGATCCTCTACCTGACCATTGCTTATGACTGGTTTCTCTTTGGGTAAATTGATCGTTTTATCTGCACCAGCAGCATAGCATAACGTAGCATAGCAGCAGTAGAAGCTAGCAGCTGAGTGGTACCTCAGCCAATCAGACCATAACTGAGAGAAAACACAGTTAACAGTTGAAGTAACAGCAATTAATGCAAATTGGAGAGCAGTAGAAGAAGAAAGTGAGGAGGTTAGGTTGTTCTAGCTTATATGTTGGCATGAACTGCCTGTTGACGTTGCTGTCTAGCTGCTGTTTGTCAGTGATGTGTTTCTTTTAATTTTTCCAGTCACATGCTGCCAGATCGACTCTCCAAAGGGGAAGAGGTATTCCTGCTCCGCGCCTCTAAACTCTGCTTTTGTGAGTTTTCTTTCCGTCTGTAACGCAGAATGTTTCTCTTCCCTCAGATTTTCTTTTTTTGCTTCAATTTTTTGAAGCACATCGTCTCAGAGAAGTTCTCTGCTGTCAGGAAACAGAGGTGATGCCCACTTTCCTCTCTTCGTTTCTTGCTGTCTGAATTCTGTCATCACTGTGACACATTTCTGTTCATTTTTGTCACATTTCAGGAGGAAAAACTCCCACTTCAAAGAGAGTGACTTCACTGTGGAGGACCTCTGCCAGCTGAGTACGTCTACCTGCTCTGAAACATGACGGCTGCAACCGAACCCTAGAGACACAAAGGAGTCCTTAGTTACACAACTGCTGAAGGAACTTTTTTTCAAGTTTAAACTAAATAAGTTTGAACAAATAATACAAAAATAGATCTTTGACACAATAAGTAATATCAGATTATATTAAAGCAAAAAAAGAGAATAGTATAAAGATATCACAAAATGGTAACCACAAATATTCATGTTATTGGTTTTACTCAAAGGCCTAAAGTAAAATAAAGTATAAAAAAGTGAAATATATTTATGCATAAATAAATTAGATGTATAGTTCCCGCACAATAAGCAGTTACAAGATTAAAATGAAAGTACAGCTTTTGTACACAAATGGTCAAGAGTCAAAGCTGGAAAGAAATGTGATCTGGGAAAAAAAATCTATAAAATAATGGAACATTTTACTCTAAACAGTATTATTTTCCTGTATTAAACAACAAAAAAACAGTATAGCAAAGGGGTCTGCTTATGAGATGGTTTTTGTTTTTCCACGTTTCTGATTATTTACATGAAGTTTTTCAACATAGGCAACATGTGTTGACGAGTATGTTTCTTTACATGAGGAGATTTTTCTTTTCACTTTTGCTAGGATTATAGATTGACTACACCTATTTCATATGAAGAAAAGGTTGAACTCTTAAAGATGCACAATGTTGATAAATGTTCAACATCCTCACCGTCACACTAACAAAAAGAGCAGTTGTTGTTGACATTTGGAAAGAAGCGGCAGATATTCTTTTTAAATGGATGAAATGTGTGTAAAAAGTAAAATCAAAGTTCCTGCCGGTATAGAGCATTAGTGTTGCACTGATGAGCCTTGATGTATGAAGACTTTTGTCCTGATCTGTACATCTGTGAGGTCTAAATGACGAGTGGAGGTTGTTCCCTCCTGTGGTTCCTGTTGCCGTGGTGATGAAAGTTCCGGTTCTGCTGCTGTCCTCAGGGTCCAGGGACCGCGGCAGCATCACCAGTCTGAGCAGCGACTTCTCCCTCATCACCGAAGAGCTGGCTGGAGCCTCCTGTCCCAACACTGACCCTGTGGACCTGTTCTCCGGCCACCCCCAGGCCTCCAGCGGGTCAGCCTCACAAACGCACTCGCATGTTTTCATGACCTGCATTCAGGCAATAATACAGTTAACGGCATAAGTTAAAACAAGCTCAGTAACTTCCATCTGCGTCATTCATCGTTTCTTTCTTTTTATCTGTTTCACTGAAAACTGCATGGTAAAAGTCTTCAGTCTGTCCATGCTGAGCTGCTGTCTGGATGTCAGTGATGAAAATGTATTTATTTTTTGTTCCCAGGAGGAGAGCGCCTGCCTCCTCTCCGCCGATGGTGTCCTGGTGTAAACAGAACCCTCTGGATGAGACTCTCTCCCATCTAGCCAACGAGGCCAAGTCTTCCAGTTCGTCCTCCTCCAACCAATCAGACCACTGCGTCACGCGCTCCGGCAGCAGCCCGTTGGCTGTCCCCACAAGAGGGTAAGTCTGGCGATGGAACTAGTTGGTTTTTAGATCCACTCTGCATCGGGGCTCTGAATTTTGTATGATCTCCTTCATTTGTTGGGCAGCAGCTGCTCTGCGTCCTTGCAGCAGTGCGGGGCTCAGATGGCAGCTTCATGCGTGGCCTGTGGGCAGAAGTCAGGCATCTGCAAGAACTCTGATTGTTTTTACTGCTGAAATACACAGTGACGTGACAAACTAAGGGACCGTAGAAAACCCCCAGGTTGTAATCTGCCTGGTTACTCAGAGAAACAGCATCTAAGCGTCATATAGCTGAACAGGAAGTTGGTCAGGGCTGTTCATTTTAAAACACTCTGGCTTACTTCACTGGTCTGCTGCTCTATGACCTCTCACTTCAGCCTTCATCCATATTGTCTCCATTCATCTTCCAATTGGACAACTGTCTATTTAAACATGCGCTGTTATAAAAACTAACTGGATGATTTAATGAGTCTTCGTTACTTTCCTCTTTCGATTCTTGTCATTTCTGTTGAGAACATGAGCGTCTCTGTCCTATGATCAACCCATGATAACTGCGTGACCTTCTGGTCGCAGATGCACTATATTGCCAAACGTTTCTGTGTGTTTCTGTTGTCTTCACACACATAAACCTGACTGACATACTGCAGTCAAACCACAAGATCAAATACCTGATTGCTCCACTTCTTGCAGGTAGAACAGGTTTTGTTCTTAAAGCGGCGGTGTTATGCATTTTCCACCCAGATTGCGCCATTTTATAGCACAATCAAGTAACTGTTACCTTGAGTTGTTGTAAAAATGCTTTAAGAAATTTTACTTTGTAATTCAGTACTTTGGGCCTATGTCCTAAGAACAGCCATTCTTAGGATCGTTACCGTGAGAAGCATCTTGTATAACGAGCTCAACAGATGTGCAGTTCCTCTAGATGTTTGCTAATTGCTGCTGGCTAGTCTGAAGGAGCTGAGTGGGGGAAGACTGCAGCTCCTAAGAGGTACTTTGTGAGAGCAAATGTTTAGGGACTCTAAACGGTTGCCAAGGAGATTAAAGGATTTCTCAAACGTGTGTGAAAGAATGAAGACAACATTCCAAGTATGCTTTTGATGAGGGAATAATTTTATAACATGATGGATAGCTCAAAAAAGAAAGTCCCTTTGACATAATGCTGTCCCTTTTAATGGAAGTCTTTCCATAAGGTTGCAAGTGTATTTCTGGGGTTTTAGACCGTTTTCCTCTGAAATGTATATGTGAGATCAAACACTGATGTTGGATAACGAGCCCTGGTTCACAGTCCCTGCTCTAGTTCATCCTCAAAGGTGTTTTATCTGGTTGAGGTCTGGACTCATAATGTTGATGTCTTTATGGATGTCATTCCCAAACTATTCCCTAGCAGAACATGAAACTGTCCAAAACGTCTTGGTGAGCTGAAGCCTTAAGTCAGGGAGACGTCATTCTTCTAGCACTTGTTACTCCCTTGCAGGTCTGTATCTGATGTCCTCTGAACGTTGGTGACCTGGGCTCATTCTGCAGTGCACCACCTTCTGACCGTACTTCATGTTTGTGCTTGGCCTGCTCCTCTTCCCAGTCCCTTCTACTTGCTTCCAACTCCCGCTGACGGCCGCCTGCGGCGTGTTTAGCAGATAGGATGCTTTATCACCGTCCTGCGCTCTGAACCCAACGTGAGCCGCTCATTCTCTACTGTTGGTAGAACCAGTCTGGAACACCTGAATTCAGTGATACGGAGGGGTGACCCAACACTTTTGGCAATACAGTGTATTATTTATTGGAGTCAATTCCATCGTTGGATCATGGACAGATTGTAGTGAATGTGTTTGAGTGGGCAGCGTCCTGTAGGATTTCCTGCTATATGGATCAAATTTGGATGTAGTTCTAGTTCTATTCTCACCGTTTCTCTGGATTTAGAGTTGGTGCTCAGTCATAGGCCAACATTCATTACTAGCAGACAAAGGTTTTAGCTCTAGTCAACATCAGTAAGTAGGTCGTAGCTCTTGGTTTCTACTGACGATGATGCCTGGATGCAGACTTTAACCAGCGTCCTGCTTAGCGCAGATTAAGTGATGCGAGACTGCTTTTTCCTAGAGGTTTGCAGTCAAAGTGTTATCTTTAGCACTATAGCTAGTGATAAGTTCTGTCTAACCTTTCTGGTTGTGTCGCCTTTGTGTGTCAGGTTAGCAGCAGAGTACTCCAGATCAGGCTCCTCCCTGTCCACAGAGTACGGAAGCTGGCAGATAGTTTCCGGTTGTGGCAGCATCCACGACCACGGCCACTTTTCTCAGCCGATGGCCTCGGTTTCCTCCAACTCGTCTGCTGTCACCTCTGCCTACGATTCCCCACTGCCCTTCAGCTTCCAGGACGAAGGGCCCAGTGGGCGGATGTAAGTTAAACCGGAACAGATGAAAGTTTTGGAATGCAGTCCGTGTGAATTTCAGCTAGTGAAATTCAACTACAGCACTGCATGTCGCAGAATTTACACATTAAATGTTGAGCTACTTTAAAATTCATCTGTCTTTCTGGGCTCAGTTTAGTCTCATCCAGAGGGAATGATGGGAGCTTCCTAAGTGTCCAGAATGATCTTGATTGCTTCTTTGATTGAAAAGCTTAGTGGGTGCAGAGCACAAATTACTCCAGAAAATGACATCAATCCATTAAATTGTGTCAAACAATTTTTCTCTAAAGCTAAACTGCTGGAGTAATAAATTGCAAGAGAGACATTCTTGCCTTCATTGCAGTCGCTTCCTGGCGTCACCTACTTGACCTTCAAATGGAAACGTTCACTGACCGGCGACAGTAAATCCCAGTAGTTCAGCAAAAATCTTTGAAGTGAGGAGACTGGAAAATCTATGCCAAGTTCATCGATTGGGTGAACGACTTGTAATCCCAGTTTGAGCAGCATTTTTTTTAGCATAATCCAGATGATGTGAGTTTATTCAATTAATAAAAAACTCAGGCGTCAGTACAGCTTGATTCAGTAGTGTAGAAAAGTGATCAGCATAGTCTAATACTGCAACTAAAGGGTTTTGGAAAACGGTCAGGTTTTTCATGCCCAGTCACAGCAAGTCTTCTGGACTTGAAGAACTTGGAGCTTCTGATGGAACAGGAGATCCTCAGCTCGGTGATCTTCAATTTTCTTTGATTTGACAGCTTCAGAAGTCTTCACCATAGGCTGACGGGGCGTGAATCCTTTTTTTTGGATGAAGTGGTGCCGTAGATTCAGGCTTTCCTGCTGTCAGTCTGAGGGGGTCAGTGGGTTCTCCGCCTTAGGGGATGGAGGTGGAAACCCATACTCGGAGGACGACTGTGAACCTTCTCACTCTCTCCACGCTGTGTGTCTTTTACTGGACAGTTTGTCCTAATTTCTTCTTCTTCAACCAGTCAGTTTTTGCCGAACAGCTTTGGTCAGTGAGTTAATTTTGCTGTAACGGTTGAACAGAATCCTTACAGTGTCTCCTCCAGACCTCAGTATTCTTCCTGTCTGCATCTAGTTGCTGTTGCTTTACTGGAACTCTGGTGTGTTTTCTTGGAATACTGGTGGCCCAATGTTCGCCTCTCTACGCCATTTCTTCATATGAATTTCCTTGACCATTACCACAGGATCGCAGCTCAGTCTAC
This sequence comes from Poecilia picta, assembly GCA_033032245.1. NCBI lineage: Eukaryota > Metazoa > Chordata > Actinopteri > Cyprinodontiformes > Poeciliidae > Poecilia > Poecilia picta. The sequence goes on along the minus strand of CM065357.1, from coordinate 5,769,560 downwards.
TGCAGCCCACATTCTCTGCGTTACTTCATATTTAACTCATATTTTCCATTAAATGTACAAAATGGAAACAAACATAAAAAGAAATCATATCTTGTTTGATTATTATGGTAACATTGATTAAGTTGTCAATCCTTAGACCACCTGCAGGTTAGTGTTTATAACCGTACATACTTGAAAAACAGTTGAGGTTTATTGAAATGTTATGAAGAAAAATTTTCAAGCAATTTATTGATTGAAAAGGAGGAATATGCGTTTGAATAAAGAGAATTTACTGCAAAGATTATTCAAAACTAAACTTTTTAAAGAGCAAAGTTCAACCCGAGTTGAGTCTTCATTAGTCTGATTTCACCACCAGGCAGCCGACTGAAATGAGAATGATTTACTCCACACCGAACACCTTACGCCCATCCAAATTCTGTCCGACGCTTCAAGTTTGACGGGTGTGCACTTTGAAGTCAGACATTTAGCATCGAACTCATCAAAGTAGCTCCAGGCGAGCGTTGAGAGGAGTCTCCTTGACATGCATGTTCCTCAGACTCTTCAAGTCTAAATACAGACAATGTTTTTTCAGCGTTTATTTAACGTGACTCAATGTTTTTGCTGGATGGATTTGGATAGCACAAATGGGGGGAAATATTTTCAAATAATAAGTTATATTTTATTTGACATTCCAACTTCCTCGTTGATCCCCTTTCATGCAACGTCCTTTTCTGTTCCTGTATCTGTAGTCATAACTTGACTAGCAAACAGCGACAATTTGTTTGTCCTCCATAGTTTATTTTTTTTCTGATATCACATCAGAAAATGCAACACTCAAAACGCTTCAAATTGCACTGTGACGCGCCATTGACAAGCCTGCACATAGACTTTGAATGTCAACCAAACGTTCCTGATGCTCAGAACCCATCTGGTGTGAGCGCACCATTAGAACAATGACAAATGTAACTTTTGTTTAACCGCCGGTCCCAATCCATCACTCCTGTCAAAGTCCAGACCTCAACCTGACCTCGTCTTCTGGGAAGAAGAGAAAGATCCAATACTCAGTCAGGGTTTGAAAGGCTGAGGTCGGTGAGAGATGGACTGCTTACAGCAGAAGGTTCTTCTGGATCCGTAACTGGAATTTGACACCAAACATCTTTGTCTCTGCAGCGCAGCAGACCATGTGGACAATGTGACAGGGTGTGCTGCGAGGGGGCGGGCCGGCTTGTTTTTGAAACTGTTTCTTGTCGTTGTTTTTTTAATGATGCTTCAGGAGAACTGTGTTGTGTTGGCTTGTCTGACCCTAACGCTGTGGTTCTCCTGCAGGTGCTCACTGCCGTCGGAGCGCCAGGCCCGCCTGGAGGCGGTTCGGGAGATCTTCCTGGCCGCCTACAGCTCCACCGTTGGCCTCCGGTCCTCGGCCCCCAGCCCTTCTGGCGCCATCTCTGGCCTGCTGGAGCAGTTTGCCCGCGGGGTCGGTCTCCGTGGCAGCAACGCCATCGTTTGAACTCTCCCTCTGTGACTCCATTCCCTAACCCCTCGTAGCTTCCATGTTTCATCCCATCCTGGGGCCAGATGCATAAAACAGTTTTGTGATCAAAATGGTTGTGTTTCACACAGATCAAGAAAACATGTTCATGCACTGTTGTCACTCGTAAACCGCAAGTTTCCTGAAATTGTACACGCATCTATGATTCCATTTTTTTTTTCTTTTCAAAGCAGAATTTGCTTTGCAGGAGCAAACGAGATGCACAGCAGCACAACGCGACACTTCTCAGTGGTTCCTGTCTTCCCCTGCCGTGTGAACAAGCTCAAACTGGAGAATGACGCACAGCGTTGACCAGAGGTGGAGCTCCACAGTAAACCAGACCGTCATGTAGAAGAACTGTGTTGGTGAAAGATGGCAGAAAACATCTCTTAGAACTGATCCTGGTCCAAATGAAGCTTCACTTCTCCAGTCGGATGTTTGGAACAGTGATGGAGAATTACCAGCTGCTCCGTCAACACGCTCATCCCTTCCCAGTCTGCTGCCGCCTTCACTCCAGCAGTTTTTTAACAAATAGCAACAATCCCCCATCCAGGAGCAGCCAGAGGTGTTTGTGTGAAACACAAAAGGCCACCGTTGGTCTCAAACGGTGTCCACATCCGATGGAAACATTGTTATGCATCTGGCCTCCATGACGTGCCAACCAGCTCTGCTCAGGTAATGCGCCCACATTGTATTTGCATCCTGGAGACGTTCTCTCATTCAGGAAGAGGATTAGCTTCCTCCAGGCTGACTGACTAAAAGGGATGGTGGGAAATGGAGACGAGCCTTTAAGCCCCCCAAATCCCCACCTCAGTACTAAGAGTTCTGTCAGAATGATGTTTCTTTTCTTTCATGCTGCTATTGTTTCCAAAGCCAGTCCAGAGAGAAGAACTGTACTTCAGGTGGTTAGTGTAGAGAACAGCACTTAGTCTTCTGCTAGCTAGTTCTTAGAGTTCTGTCTCTCTTATTTGCTGCATTAGCTCACTTATTTTTCAGATTTGAACTGTTCAGCCTGCGTTGAAAAGATGAAGGTGCACACCATTAAATGCCACGTCGTCTACAATGGCAGACCTGGCTGGAAAAATTACGACTTTATGGGGAGAATATTTCAGTAGCTCATCCAGAGTTAAAATAAGAACTTCAGCAGGTAGAGGGTAGTATGTTTGGATCATACAGAGTTTAGTTCAGCGCACTTAAATGAAATCTTCAGCATAATCTGAAGAGAAGCGTAACATGACATGAGACTGAAGCCTCATCTCATGTCTCTTTTGCTTCAATAAGTTTGCATTTCTTGGCAGAATCGACCTCATCCAACGTGTTCTGTGTCCAATTGAAATACTGTCGTCCAAGCAGAAATCACTCTTATGTCAGCCAATCAGTGATCCTCTTAGAAAAATCCTAGATTTTTTTTTCAATCTCTTGTTGTGCTTGAGGAAAGGCCCGGAGTCAGTTCGCCTTATGTCTAGTCGTAAGCAGTTAGAGACGGATGTCTATCAAAACCGAGTCGCTGACGCTTGATGATTTGCTGGTTTAGCCTCGTCGTGTTGTGGATTTGCTTTGTCTGAAGTGTTGAAACCTTGAACTCAATCAGTGGGTGAATCCAAACGGGTTCATGTTTTGGGTTTGCAAGAGGGATTTCTCACCAGTCCTCCCTCCCCTGCTCTCTGGGATGACGCAACATGCACCCCTATGTGTCCATTGGCTTTAACATTGCGCGACTGTTCACCATCTGTACTCCCACACATGGCGGGGAAATTCCACAATGTGACAACTGACCTCCGACCCAGGAATGCTGTCATATGCGTCTAGGAGGGATCCTGTGAAGCTGGTGATAGTCATTGTTTTTGACTGGCTGCCTGGCGCTGCAGCAGCTCCCTGTAACTCTGTTACCCTCTTCGATGCGCCGACACATCTGCCTTTTAGCAGCAATGTGCAGATTAAATCACTGACGTCTGCATTTGTACCAAATTATGTCCAAACTGAACTGTTAAAACTGCCTTGTTTTCCATTGTGTTTAGCTTTGACATCTCTTTTGTAATTTCGCACACAGGTTCAATGACCTTCAACCTTTTCTTTTTTTGAATGTCTTTCATCCAGTACATCAAGGATGAACTGACCTAAAAACATCAAGCCAACACCAGTCTTGTCTTATACCTGTTCTCTCTGATGTTTTCTTTGGTCTGTAGTTGATTTTCTCAGTAAAATCGGTTTGATTAGATGTGTGAAGGGACTGTTCCCTGGTGGCCTTATCAAAATCTTAATAAAGCGCTTATCATGCTGGCCTCTAGTCAGCTGCATACATATCTTCTTGAGTCTAGATTATTGTTGAGTGGCAGTCTGGAGAATTTCATCTTGAACCCAAATGCCTTCTTAATGTGGGTTGTTTGGGCTCCCAGAATGTTCTCAACACTGGGCCTTTAAGGGTCACGCTCAGCAGACTGTACTTTTTGGACTTTTAATTAAAGTTTTTAACCCTTCTATGTTTTATCTGGTTAATGTTTTGCTCAACGTTGCCACAGTGTGGATGGCTGGTATACCTCAGGACCTTTTGGTTGTGCCTTCTATTTAACCTCAGCAACATTTCCATCCCATCGTTGCTCCTTCAGATAGGACAAGCAATCTATCATAGTCAGCCTTGTTAACTAGCATTGCTCTTTGTTGAGTCTTCCAGCCGACCCAGAGGACACGGGAAGAAGTCCTCTTGGTCCGGCCTTTGAGATAAATTTGGCAGAGTAATGCTTATTTGATGGAGAAAAAAAAATGAGTTTGGTAATTAAACGACCTCGGTTCGTTCAGTGATGAAAACACTGACCCGTGTTCCCGTCTTGAATCTGCTGTGAGTCTGTGTTTCTATATTCTGTCAGATGTTTGATAAATCAGTTCAGAGGTCTGGTAAAGCAGTTTGTCAAAGTAAATCTAAAACAGAGCAATCAGTGTTCAGCTGGATCGAATGAATGTCTCAAAGTTAGATGAGCCGTCTCCTTGTTTCCCTGCTGTGGTCCAGCGCTGCTCATCCTTATTCCTACCATTTCTGTCTTTTGTGACCTTGCTTTCAGATCCTGGAAGTGAGACCTATCACAGAACAACTGCTGAAACCCAAATATTCAGAAAGAGTGTTTTAATCTCAGCTGTCGACAGAAGCTCTCTATTTACCGTTGGTGTACGATACTATCCCATCTGTGGTCACAACCTCTGGGCAGTGACCAAAAGAATGAGATCATGGATACAAACAGCTTAAATGAGTTTCCTCCTCAGGGTGTTTGGTCTCCTGACACCCTGAGGAGTGTCTAGGGCAGGGGTGGGCAACTCAAGGCTTTGAGGGCCGGCGTCCTGCAACTTTTAGATGTCTCTACTTCAACAAACCTGAGTCAAATAATGAGGTAATTAGCAGGACTCTGGAGAACTTGACAGCACTTGGGAGGTAATTCAGCTCTTTGATTGAAGTGTGTTGGACCAGGGAGACATGAAAGAGTTGCAGGACACCGGGCCTCCAGGACCAGGATGGCTCACTCCTGGCCTAGAAGTTTGGTCATCTGAGAGTGACTCAGAGTAGAGCCGCTGCTTCTCCATGTCAAAGTGGCTCGGACATCTGGTTAGGATGCCTCTGGGTTTGAAGGAGTCCTAATCTGGAGGAATCAGATTACCTCCTAACCTAGACGAGTCCTGGTTAGGAGGACGCCTCCAGGCCCATCCCACCAGGAGAGCCAGAGGAAGACCCACGACACTTTGGAGGGACAATGTTCCTCTGCTGACCTGGGAGGGAAGTCTGGGTCCATCTGCTTAGGCTGCAGCCCTTGTGATCCTAATCCAGATTAAGAAGGAGCTGATGAATGAATCTCAACTGTTGTCTGCTTCAAATCATCTTATTCATTAATTGTTGGGTTTTTCTTCCCAAAGTGGTCACATATTGGTTTTAGAATGAATTTAGAGGGTTGATTAAAATGCTGCATTGCACTTGTACTTTTTTGATTCTTTGTAAGGAAATGTTCGTTTCATTGTACAAATGGTGCATTTTAAGAGTTTTTCTTTAGGTTGTATATTGCTTGTAATTATTGCCAGGTGACAGGTTATGATGAAAGCTGAGCTGCATATTCTCAATAAAGAAACCAGACAAAAGTGTTTGAGTTTCATTTTGTTATCTCGATCATGTAGGATTGAGAGTTTTGCTTCTGGTAATCGGCATCTAAAGTAAGGTAAATTTATTACACAAGAACTTCTGCCCATCTATGCAAATATATTGATACAAAAACTTGGAACTAATTCAGAGCATGTTTTCAGGGTATGTCCGTGTATCGTTCTTGTGGGCTGGTTCATCTCGGACACACACACTTGTTCCTAAGGGTAGTTTAGACCAGTAGTTCTCAAACTTTGGGTGGGGACTTCTCTTGGGATCATGAATATGTAAGTCTAAGGTAATGAGGTCCCCTTCAGAGATTACCTAAATACCATAATGTCAACAACTATTAGAACTGTTGTAAAAACAGGAAATGAATGAAAGTGTTTCCTAATACATTCTCATTGTTTCACTTCTCAACGGACTTCGTAAAGATGCTTGCATGCTTAAAGAGTTGGGGTCATGTCCCTCTGATATTTTGTGGCTCAGAAGCTGAAAAGGTTCAGAACCTCTGTATTAAATTAGTTTTTTTGGACAGTGGTCATGTGCAAAGACTGTTCAATGCTGCTTACACCTTTCACAAATTATTCGAAATGTGAAACTTTCAAATAAAGGTCACTTTATTTATAGGGGTGTGCATAAGACTGACATGTGAACATGAATATTCGTGTTAGCCTAAGTGTCGGCAAATGAGGTAAAATTACAGGTGCTGGTCATAAATTAGAATATGATGAAAAAGTAGATTAATTTCAGTAATTCCATTTAAAAAGTGAAACTTGTATATTATATTCATGCATTACATACAAACTCATATATTTCAAATGTTTATTTTGTTTAATTTTGATGATTACAAATGACAACAAATGACAATCTCAAATTCAGCTTATCAGAAAATTAGAATCTTGTGAAAAGGTTCAAAATTGATGGCACCTGGTACCACACTAATCAGCTAATTAACTCAAACCACCTGCAAAGGCCTTTAAATGGTCTTTAAGTCTAGTTCTATAGGCTACACAATCATGGGGAAGACTGCTGACTTGACAGTTGTCCAAAAGACGACCATCGACACCTTGCACGAGGAGGGCAAGACACAAAAGGTCATCGCTAAAGAGGCTGGCTGTTCACAGAGCTCTGTGTCCAAGCACATTAATAGAGAGGCGAAGGGAAGGAAAAGATGTGGTCGAAAAAAGTGTACAAGCAAGAGAGATAACCGCACCCTGGAGAGGATTGTGAAACAAAACCCATTCAAAAATGTGGGGGAGATTCACAAAGAGTGGACTGCAGCTGGAGTGAGTGCTTCAAGAACCACCACACACAGACGTATGAAAGACATGGGTTTCTGCTGTCGCATTCCTTGTGTCAAGCCACTCTTGAACCACAGACAGCGTCAGAAGCGTCTTGCCTGGGCTAAAGAGAAACAGGACTGGACTGCTGGTGAGTGGTCCAACGTCATGTTCTCTGATGAAAGTAAATTTTGCATTTCCTTTGGAAATCAAGGTCCCAGAGTCTGGAGGAAAAGAAGAGAGGCACTTCATCCACGTTGCTTGAAGTCCAGTGTAAAGTTTCCACAGTCAGTGATGGTTTGGGGTGCCATGTCATCTGCTGGTGTTGGTCCATTGTGTCTTCTGAGGTCCAGGGTCAACGCAGCCACATACCAGGAAGTTTTAGAGCACTTCATGCTTCCTGCTGCTGACCAACTTTTTGGAGATGCAGATTTCATTTTCCAACAGGACTTGGCACCTGCACACAGTGCCAAAGCTACCAGTACCTGGTTGAAGCACCATGGTATCCCTGTTCTTAATTGGCCAGCAAACTCTCCTGACCTTAACCCCATAGAAAATCTATGGGGTATTGTGAAGAAGAAGATGCAATACACCAGACCCAACAATTCAGAAGAGCTAAAAGCCACTATTAGAGCAACCTGGGCTATCATAACACCTGAGCAGTGCCACAGACTGATCTACTCCATGCCACGCTGCATTGCTGCAGTAATACAGGCCAAAGGAGCCCCAACTAAATACTGAGTGTTGTACATGCTCATACTTTTCATGTTCATACTTTTCAGTTGGCCAACATTTCTATAAATCCTTTGTTTTTATTGGTCTTCAGTAATATTCTAATTTTCTGATATGCTGAATTTGAGATTTTCATTTGTTGTCATTTGTAATCATCAAAATTAAACGAAATAAACATTTGAAATATACGAGTTTGTATGTAATGCATGAATATAATATACAAGTTTCACCTTTTAAATGGAATTACTGAAATAAATCTACTTTTTCATTATATTCTAATTTTATGACCAGCACCTGTAATGTTGACTTCAGGCGTTTGTAAGACTATTCAACAAAGAGGAAACACTACAGTAGCTTCCCTCGATCAATCGCATCAGCTGCTAGAGAGCTGGGAGGATTTGTGAAGCTCTTTGCCGCCCTCTGGTGATGGAAGCGGGGAATGCAGCCTGCTGTCTCCCTCCTGCCTCTGCTCTCTTCTCCCCTCGCTGTGAATGAAAGCACATCCTCAGGTAAGCTCTCACCCACAGTTGCTCTCTTTTGGCCGCCAGCAGCATCCGCCGAGCCAGTGGACCGGACGCGCTGGACGTGGGAGACAATTTAAAGGACTTTGAAGGCAGGGAAACAATAAAGCATCTCATTATGGCGACTATAGGAGACTTCGACCCTCTAAACTCCACCGTACCTGCGACCAAAATTGAAGTCACCGTATCCTGCAGGTAAGCCCTCCTCACGCGTTCACCTGTTCGCCAGAACATTTCAGTGGGAACCCGTCCCCATCCTCCTGCTCGTTTCACTCTGCTTGCTTTTTTATTTTTGCCCATTCTAGACTTTTCCGCTTCTTCACTATTTATATCACGGACCTGCTCTCGTGTCCAGATGTCCAGAACAACTCTTCTTCTTCTTCTTCTTCTTCTTCTTCTTGTTTCGAAAGGGAAAAATGAGTATATGCTGTGGGTGTAGGAGTGTGTGGGGGTGTCGGGTGGGCAGTAACCGACTGGAGCCTGGATTTGTTCTGATCGAGTCCACAGTGCACCGAAAAGCTCCAGAATAAGGCGCCTCTGCTCGGCTGGCTGCACGTTACCCACTGAAACCACAAGGCTGACTTTCCTCACATCACAGAAAGAGGAAGACCTGGGAGAAATGTATCTAAACTACTCCTTAGAGCGGAGCTGTCGGTCCTCAAGGGCCGAGTTCCTGCATGTTTTAGTTCAGCACTTCTAGGTTAAATCGATGTTCTGGTTAGCAGATCACTGACCTGCTGAACACCAGGCAGGGAGAGAACCCGACTCTGGACACCTGGTATTCCCCCTCAGACCCCTCAGTCAGACAGTAAAGGAAGGTGGGCAAATGTTTTAATATTCTTGAATTATCAGATTAAAAAAAATGTAAGTAAAGCTGCTATAAATACGAACAATATGGCTGTGTTTATCCCAGTTAACTTAAATTAGTTACGATTATTTTAATAATTGACTCATCGCGATTAATTGGAGTAATCGTTTCACCCCTATTAGGGTTTGATTAAAAATAAATCTTCTTGAGTATAGAGTGAAAAAAACAAACATAATAGAACACAAGAATTAATTAATCCTGGTCACAGTGAGGTATATTTACATCTGTCGCCAGGTGCCTGAAGCGTCTGAAGCTGTTAGAGCTAAACTGGATCGACTTGGGGGGCGTGTGTGTGTGTGTGTGTGTGTGTGTGTGTGTGTGTGTGTGTGTGTGTGTGTGTGTGTGTGTGTGTGTGTGTGTGTGTGTGTGTGTGTGTGTGTGTGTTTGTGTGTGTGTGTGTGTTTGGGGGGGGATGCTCCACTGTCATTTCCTGTTATGTTGACGAGCAGCCAAAGGTTCACTGTGCTGAGATTGTTTTCTGTAACTAAAGCTGACTTAACGGCGGGCAGAGGCCTGGTGATCTCCAACAAGTTTTTTCAATGTTTGTTCAGTTCATTTTCTAATGTACATATCCTTATCATCGTTTGCGTGTGACACACAATACAATAATAAAATGTAGAGAAGGTTTGTTCAATGACAATGATCAAAACTAAACGGGTTAAATTGTGCATTTCCATACAGAACTAAACAGTGATTTAGAAGTGTCGCTCATTCTTATATCAACTTTCTGGCATTTTCCTATAGAAATTGAAGAGGCAGTACTGTGTAAAATCAACTTTTTTGAGCGTTACGTTGTGTTGAAAACCATAATCAGAGTGTTGCCTTTCATGTATGTTTGAGAAATCCTTTAATCTCCATGGCAACCATTCATCTGTGCAAAAAACGCCTGTGTGAACCTCACGGTGCCTTCACAGCTACTCAGAGCTTTAATTTTCAATCTTTCAAGACTCCGCCTCACAGAGCAACTCTCCCCCTACTGCTCCTTCAGACTAGCCAGCAGTAATTAGCAAACACCTGGAGGAACTGAACATCTGTTGAGCTCATTTTAGGATTTATTTCTCAGTGCAAGACTGGTAAAAAAAAAATTCTTAAAAGGTTAATGGAGGAGCCATGTTGTGATGTTTCTGATGTTTCGAGTTTCTGAAATAGCAGGAGTTTTTAAAGAGGCAGAGGCCCATTTTCAAGGTGTTAAATTACAAAGTAAAATTTCTTTTAAGTCGTATTTGATATATGCAGCATTTTTATAATAACTGAAGGTAGCATAGTTGCTTGATTGGGTTATAAAAATGTCGCAATGTGGGTGGAAAATGCGTAATTCTGTCTCTTTAATGATCGGCATCAAAGTCCAGTTCCACCTGGCTGTGTCCACTTCAGTGGACACATCGAAGCTTAAGAGTAAAAATGTTTTCAGCACCTCTTAACACATTCTAAACAACTGGGAAAGTTTTATAAAAGAATAATGAAACAACACGGTTTTCCCTGGTAGTCACAAGGTTATGGAATTTCTCTGTCCAATTTCAACTTCACGATTACAAGCCACAAATACGTTTGCACGAAAAATGCCTCCATGAAAACACACCTGATCCGACTCTTAGCCACCCTTAGATCCAGTGAACAGCCTGGGCATAATGTCTCAGTTAATCTGACACATCCTTGGATGTGCTGTTGCTGTACAAAGCCATTGGAAATGCAGTTTGCTTCCTTTTCTGAGAGAACAATGTGTGTGACGGAGAGCTTTGAGGTCGGATGGATTAAATGCAGGGAAACGAGATGCTGCTGAGGCCTGGGTTTATACACGATTGTGCACAGAAAGCGCATTAATTTGCAGGCAGGAAGGTAACCGCTACTGATAGCCCAGATCTACTTAAAGTGTTTTGTCATTTTTCTACGGCACTTTTGTGTCATATTGGGATAAAAATAGAAGAGAAAACCCATCATTGTCCATTACAGATGGAAAGCTCCAGAACCAGAGAAGTGAAGCGTCCAGCTAGATTTTCAGTCGCAGTTGATGACTGATGTTTATATGTGCTTTGATCCTCCTGGCTTGTAATAAATATAGCGTTCTATTAGATCCTTTGATCAAACATTGATGTCACAATGGAAAACCCAAAGCTGTTAAAAATGCAAGTTTGAGTCACTTTATGAGTGACTTTAGCCAAACGTCTGGAGCAGAAAACTGTAATTTCCAGCATCTTCTGTGTTTCTCAGTTTGGAAGAACCGGTTGATATTAACGTCATGGTGACATGCAGCTTTCTCCTGTCCAATCAAATCCAGAATGTGTTTTCTTTTTGGATTGAGATCTTATAACTCAAATGGGAGCCATCATCTTGTCCTACCATGTGAATAATGAGGCTAACATTGATGAGTCTGAAGTTGAAAATATCTGGTTGCTCATTCAAACATCAGATTCTTAGTAATAATTAAAAATCATTAGATTATTTTTGTAAAAACTCAAATGTTTTTACATTTTCATCTTGTCTACTGCATGGTGGCACACTGACATGCAGAGGGGTGGGTTACTCAAATTGAAAACCAGGGTTTTCTCCAGTATTTATAAGCCTGGCGGGCCACCAGGCTTCACTTGTGCCCCCGCCAGACTAAGCATTACTTATTTATTTAAGTCTTTTTAAAATGTTTACATTTTAAAAATATTTTAATAGTTGGCATTCAGGTGTTAATCTTCTATTCTAATCTAATCTTCTAATCTTCTATCAAGTGATATTTTCAAATTTTTTTGTCAACTTTAAACATTTTTTAACTTAGGCTAAGCAAGTTTTCTGGGGAAAACTTTGCAATTAATGGATGGATGAACCTTTTTTTAAATTTCCTACTGAAAACTGTCAGCAGTTTTTGATGTAGACAACACAGTTTGATTTGCAAAGGTTCTACATGATGCAATTGTTATGACCTGAATGGAAATGCGTGAACCAGCTCTCTCTGAATTCTCACTGCTTCGTCTTCAGGTTTTTATTTGCGTTGCAGAACCCAAGTCGACGACATATTTATCAACTACCAGGCAGCAGAACCACATATGCTCATCTGCCAACGACTGGAGATGAAGTGACACTCTGTTGTTTCCATGCCTGTGTGTTGTCAGACCCAGTGTTTGACATGGAATATCAGCCATGACAGATTGTTGTTCTGCTGTGTAAAACACCAATACGATTTGATCACTTGTCAGCGGCAATATGGAGGCTCAGCCTCACCGAGGAGCTCTGGAAAACGAGTCGGTGTGTTCCCAATGACGAACTGGTGGAGTTATGTGTGTCAACAGCTGCTCCTGATGATGCACCGGTGTGAGTGTGGATTAGATGCTGCAGAGTAGAACTGGGTTTCCTTTCTGTCTTATAGAAATGAAAACCTCTCCATCCTCCTGGAGATCTTATTTGACCAGCCGAGGTTGACACGCTGCAAAAACACAAAATTATACAAAGTGTTTTTGGTTTAGTGCAAATATCTCATTCTTGTTTTAAAAACATGAATATGTATTATTACTATTACTTCACTTGCAATAGTAAATTTTTCCTATAAGTAAAATAAGCTGCCGATGGAATTAGCACTTTTTCATCAATGTTAAGGAATTATTGACTTAAAACCAACTCCTATATCTTGATGAAAAGTAGGGATGTGTCGATCAAGTTTTTTCCTGCCGATACCGATACCGATCAACCCCTGAGGGCCGATTGCCGATACCAATCACCGATACTGATCACATAATTATTATTTATTTATTTTTTATATATTTCATTTTGTGAAAAAAGGAACCATGAATTCATCTTAATTTAGACAAAAACTTGTTTTTAATAACTTTTTCCAAGAAGAAAACTCAACAAAACAGGCATTGTGCAAATTGAACTGCTATCAGTAATACTATCTTTAACAGACTGATAACATATGAGGCTTTGAAGAAGCTAAATAATGCAAAGAGCCAAAATAAAACCTCTCAACATTGCCAAAAAGTTCAAGTATAAAACTTAACATTCAAAGGCAAAATACAGGATCCATTACAATAAACAATCCTGAGTTACTGAACGAAAACGTCCTGTTAGCATGGTGGCTAGCTGATTACTGCAAGTTCTGATTGGCTGTTTCTGATTGAGCGGAGTAATTATGCAGAACAGGGAGGAGATCGATTATTTTTTCAGGGATTATCTGTCTCAGGTTAGGACAACGAAAGTTTTAATACGTATATAAAATGTACTTTTTTAGGTTAGATGCTACAGCTTTAAACAAAGGTTCGGTGTGAGAGTCACTACCAGGTGGAGCAGAAGCGGCTCCGTGTCAAATATTACTAAATATTAAATATTACTACCTGTAGCGTAGCAGCGGCTCAACAGCGAGAGCAGAACCAGCGTCTTACATCGCAGCTCCAAGACTGAAATAATTTTGCGGGTTATTAGTTTATCTTTCTGACCGTCATGCTAATCCGGGTGAGTGTTTGTAGCTGTGCTGCTTTACCTGCTGTCTGATCCTCCATGTCTTTTTTACTGCAGTGAGCCTCAATGTAGCCAAACTCCGTCAAGTATGTCATTGTTTTTATGTTGTATTTTATGTCGTATTGTGTTGATGCATTTTGACGTGCTCCAATTTTTTGCCGCAACACGCAAACTTCCCCATTCACTCAGGCTGCGAAATGAGATGCAGGTGATCGGTATCGGCAACAGAGCCAATCATGCACTTTTTCACGGAAATCGGCCCGATTATGATCAGTGACCGATCGATCGGCACCTCTCTAACGAAAAGTTATGAATAAGTTGGTTTTGTCTTATTTTAAGCCTACTAAGACTTTTGCACTAAAAACCCAAATCAGAAATACTTGGTAGGATTTTATGTTTTTGCCATGCAGAAACCTTCGCCAGCTGTGGTTGGGTGCGACTCTGCAGTCGGCGAAGGTTTCTGAGTGCAAAAGATTGTAAAAATGACTTTAAATGGTTCTAAGCTAAAACACCTATTAACTCAAACACCGTACATATGCATTTTGTAAAAATGTTTTGAGTCATGTATAATTTTCTTCCTACATTAAATTCCAATTAAATATATTCATGATTTTAGGCGTAATGTGAAAGAACATGGAAAGGTTCAAGGTGTACGAATACTTATGCCAGAAACTCCATTTCTTTGTCCAACATTACTCCATGACTTTCTATCGGCTCAGTTGTTTGGCATTTAATTTTTAGTTGAAGTTTATGTTGATTTTTTGCTAACAAAGCCCACAGCCGGACCCGCCAGCCTTCTCCCAGCAGAACGGGGAGCCCTGTTGTAATTGTCCAGTTTTCCCGTTTCTTCCATATTATTATCTGACAGCAGCAAAGAATAACTAGACAGAGGGAAGAAATAAACACAATTAAACTAGAATCACAAAGAAGGTAAAGCAGAAATAAGTCGCTTTATTCTAATGAAACAAAGAGACTAATAAGGAACACAGAATGATAATGAAACTAGAATCAATAAATCAAAACCCTTGAACGACTCGGGTCCCTGATGACGTCTGGTTGTGGATGGCTGCTTGTCTAAACTAAAGCAGTCATCAGGCCAGAGGCGAGAGCGTCGCCTGTGTTTCCGCCCTGGAGCTTCCAGGGCAGGGCGAAACGAAACCATCGGAACGTTATTTAACTTCACGTATGTAAACCTCATTGCAGATTCCTCACCACCGTTATTCAATCAGTCAGTCAGTAAAGCTCATTTGTGTGTCACATTTCAGCAGCGAGGCAGTTCAATAAATGAAAACACAACATTTACAAATTTATGAAGACAACTCCACGCACCCAACGGCATCACATTCTGTCGAGCGCCATCACCAAACTCACACTCATCAACATGTTGGTCAATGTTTCATTTATTGTGATTCCAAAGCAACTCTGAACAGCTGGTTTTTTAGTCTGGATTTAAAGGAGCTCAGTGTTTCGGCTGTTTTGCGGTTTTCTGGAAGTTTGTTCCAGATTTGTGGCGCATAGAAGCTGAATGCTGGTTCTCCCATGTTTGGTAGAGCCAGAAGATTTTTAAATGTTGCAGTGCTGAGCCGTTCAGTGGTTTATAAACTAGCGACAGTATTTTAAAGTCTGTTCTCTGAGCTACTGTTATTATTTCAAGAAAAGATAGAGATTACCTGATTAATAAATCAGGTAATCTCTATCTATCTAAGTGTGGAAAATATGGATTATTTCCAACATTACATCAGTTGATTGATGACAGACGCTGATTCAGAGCAGCTTGACGATATTTACAGTAACTAGCTCTGTTATTGGATTACAGTGTGTAATTGGATTTTTGTGTAATACTTTAGCGAAACTATGTGTAATGTAAATCTGTCAACAGGCAGCTGCACAGTATGAAGAAATCATATGACTGATGTATTTTTCCGTTAAAAACTGGAATGGCGATCATCATAAGTTCAGACGCCTGTCGTCCTCTTTCCCACTTTCGTCCTCCCATGTTCTTTCTGTTCTCACTGATGTTTTCTGGTCTGGATTTCTTTTCAGTACAAATGTGTATCAGCATTTCAAATAATCAATTCATAACACATGAGACATAATGGCAAAGAAATATTACATTCCAGACAGTTCTGTAAAATATTACTTTGGCCTTTGCTGATACTGTGATGATGACATGTTGGTGAAATGCAGCAAAGTTCTACAATCTCATACTAGTGACAAGAAAAGTAAATTATTATTATTATTGAATCCATGCTAGGCCATTGGAGTATTGTCATCCATATTGTGATTTACTGTAAGTACTAACTGATTAATTTGAATGTTTTTCATCATTTTGAAGTGTTTTCCCTGACTGTCACAGTGGGAGAATACTGGTCACAATCCTTCTGCAAACAGGAAGCTGCTTCACAATAAAACACCGTTGTCATCTGAGGAGATTATTACGCCAAAAAAGGCAAAGCTTCAAAGCATTTTTCTCTCCTTTCTGAATGAAACGTGAAACCAAAAATAGAAGCAAATAAATAAATAAATAATTAAAAAATGTCTTATATTCTTCAGATAAAAGACATCCGTCCTAGTTGTGTGCACACGCGATCATTCTGGGATCTCAGAAAAGCGGCTTGTTCTCTCCTGTGATTCGTTGCCCCCTATTTTTCATAAATGTAGGAGTTGTTGCATCACGGGAGTAGAACCGTCCTAACTGGAAACTTCAAATACTGACTCCCCGAAGAAACACAGCAGGCAGCGTAAAGCAGTCATTAGAACATGAAGGCAGGATGAGGATCCGATGCTGCTTGGGATCAGACTTTGAAGAGCCTCTGCCATGTTGTCGGAGTCACGCGGCAAACGGTTCAACGCCTCAAGATAATGAGCCGGGCGATTAATAGACAACCAACTGGGGGGAAAGAAATGCCTCCAGTCTCCAACAGGTTTTCGCAAATTGACCAGAAATTGTAAAACACGTGACCTTCACCAGGTGCATTTTGTAAAAACGTCGACACAGACCCTTCTGTCTGTGGATTGAATATGACTGAAGTTAACATTCTGAAGAGTCACAAGCAGCAGGCGACTGGCACTGAGATTTGAGTATCTGATAAACAGATTTCTGCTTTGAGATAAATTCCCTAAGATTAATAATGCTAGTGGTAATAGACCATCCAGTCTGCTGAACTCTAATAGTTTTATTTTCTCTTGTAGAAACCTTTTGGACATGGACACCTTCTCCAAGTCAGATCCAGGTAAGCTTTCCTTTGTCCCATTCACAGTATCAGTTTTTCTGATGTGTTACTTCATGATATAGACAGTAAGCTTAGCAGATGCTGGTCCAGTGGTGAAACGTGAAGAATACAGTACAATCTATTGTGCTCTCATTCTTGAAAACATGACATTCACAGCATTTATGCAGAGTGAACAGATACTCCTACCAGCACAGTTGGGTAGTAACTAGTTACATTTTCTCAATTACATTTACTTTTTTGAAAGAAACAATAAATGTACAAATGTACTTTTAGGAGTATTTTTACTTCACTGTACTTTTTACTTTTACTTGAGTAAAAATATGTCAAAGTCGTGTTTCTGTTACTAGAGTATAATTTTTGGCTGCTCTGCCTGCTAACTTTCTAACATCAAACTACTCATTACAGTCCTACAAAGATAACCAGTCATAAGCAGGGCCGGTTCTAGACGTGTTTATGTTGGGGGGCCAGCCAAGATGTGACGGGGGGTTTCATGGTGTGTTCACGTTACACTCCAGTTTATTAATTATTCTTGTTGACCAGAGTTTTCTTGGGAAGTCCTCATGGAATTGGGATCTATTGTAACATTTTTGCAAATTTTTTTTTTGTCCTACGATTTTGTTGTGCAAAATGATTGCTTGTCAGGAAGTGTGTCTCACCCGTTGTGCATTTATTTTATTGTTGTGTCAGGAAATGTCTGATTCAGATTCCTGGACCATGTGATTATAACTGTGGATTAACTTTGAAAAGTGTTGTGTATTTGAACCCCCCCCGCTCTGAAACACCTGATATGTTTGTTTTTATTTTGGCTCTGATGCGTTCTGATCCACGCCGAACCTATTAAAATGTTACCCCGTCGACCTTATCTCCGCGAACTAGCAGTTGCAGGAGCATTTAAAGGTACAACGCACTCAACTGAGCGAGCACAACGCCGCGTCTCCAGGGTCAGCTGGAGCACCGAGTTTGAATTAAGCAGCTTCACACAGAAAAAAGGGATTACTAATCACTGGCGCTTGACAGACTTAATGACTGTTGGCCTCACACAGCATGAAAACCCCCCTCCAGAGGCGGCAGTGAATGGTGAACAATAGGTTAATTGAAAGAGCTGTTTGGAGAAAGAAAAGAACAGTGATAGCGATTCAGAGAAAGGAGGTTTAGAAAAAGATGGAGCTGTCAGGGAACGGGTTCTGCTTTACTGGTTGTTCAGAAAATAATGGATACGTTTTCCCTTTCAAATGACCTTGAAACTATCCTCATGTTAATTTTTTTGACTAAAAATTTGGTGATGCCAACAGGTTTTTCAATTTTTTTTTGTGATTGCGTAATTGTACCAAACGTTTTAGTCTGGGCAGGTTTATTTGTAAAGCACAGCAACGGTGAAACTCAATAATGCTTTTTCATAACTGGGGGGGGGGCATTGGGGAACAAGCAAGAAACAAAGTGGGAAAATAAAGTGAAACATTAACATGTCCAAAGACAAACTACAGTTTATAATATTCCAGTAATTATTAATCAAAGGCAGCTTTAAGCAAATAAGCTTTCAGCCTTGACTTAAGGGAACTCACTGCTGAGTATGAACTAATTGTTTGAGTTTCTGCCATACATGACATATTACTTTTTTTTTTTTTTTTAATGACAGCTAATTTGGGATTTAATGAGAAATATCCTACAGTTTACTTTCCTGGACTGCTGTGTGTATTTTCATAAGTGTCTAATTTATTTTTTGGTGAAACAGTTTCTGCGCCTTGGTCCATCACAAACCAGAACCTGAGCCCTTATATCAGGACAACTATCCCAAGAATTTATCTTAGGTCTCGATGAGCAAGTTAAACTTAAATTTAGTTGGATGTTTTTCACTTGTTAGAATAAAGAACCAGTGTTGAATAGTGGCACTTAGATTCAGAGACATTTTTCTTTCCCTTTGTGGATTCAGGCGGAGAAGCACAGAACCGTGTTGGAGGGTAAGCGGTGAGTTAAACGGGTCCAGGACTTCAAACAGTTGTTCCCTGCTGGGATGAGGGGGTTGCTGGACTCGCTGTGGTCACGTTGCCCCCTCAACTCTTTCATGTCCCTGGGTGGGGCTCTTAGGCTGACCCAGGCATCCAGCCGCAAGAGGACGGCGTCCGTATTGTCTGATAATGTCACAGTTTTTACAGCGAACACACGACTGGCTCTCGTTTTCATTCCACAGATACAATTTATGATATATTTAATTTTGTACTCTGCCACGAAGCATATTTACCGTTAACAAACACTTGATAATATTTACACTACCTCTTCTGAAGTGTTAAAACAGCTTCACATCTACAACACAAGTGGCCAGATTATTAACTTTCTACTCAAAAACAGATTTTCATTTAACTGTCTTCATTTTTAACCTCAACTTTTCCTACTCACTGACTGAAACATTGGAAATCCAACTCAAATTAAATCATTCAATTAGAGTTGGGTGGTAACTAGCTACATTTACTCAGTTACATTTACTTGAGTAACTTTTTTGAATAATAAAGTACTTCTTGGAGTCCCCTGGACTTGATAAAGAACAGAACCATTTACAGCCATTTACCATTTTCATAGCAGCCAGTTCAGGAAAAAAGAATGGAAATGACATAACTGCTGACAGTGAACAAACTGTTCATGAAGTTTGTCAGTTTCAAATGTTCGTAAAATCATCAGAAACCAAAAAAAAGACATTCCCCACTGCTGAGTCACCACGGTACACCGGAGGGGCTTCCCAACACTTTGATCCTTTAGAGAAGAATATTCAGAGAAAGCAGGAATGTTTCCTTTTTGGGCCAAAGCTGCGACATGGTTCTTGGTTAACTCCAGAGTTCAGAGTTGCACTGTATCATTTAGGGGTGAACCCTTTGTAGACAGTAACTACACTGTAGGTAAGAATTTGTAGGTAAGACGAGGAGAAAGACTAGAAACGGGGGATAGAATCGGGCCCGTCACTGTGAGTGGTGGAGTCCAGACAGAAGGGTGGGCAGAAGCGCATTCACAGAACACAATACACAAAATCATGTCAATGCATCTGGAGAACAGAAGCAGAAGGAAGGAGCAATTTGAGCTGAAAGTGCTTTTAACCTTGGGGAGCCCTGAGGAGACGAAGAGTGTCTGAGCAACGACCTGGCAGATCGGTGCCGACAGTCTCTGTGTTAGCAGCTTACACTCTGCCGGTGAAGCGTTGTCCTCTTCTTTGTGTTGTCTCTCTTCATTTAACTCGATCCTTCTTGGGTTTGCTTGACTTCAAAAAGCTGTCATCAACCAGGCCACCAGTAGTCTGCTGCAAAATGCTTTCTAGACAGCATGGAGGTTTACACCAACCGGGGGAAAGCCCAGTTGCAGAGGAGGTGATCTTAGTTTGTTGGTGGTGGTTCTTTCCATATAGTCTCAACAGAATTAGATCTATACTAAAGGATATTCGTCCATAAACAATGCTGTTGCAATCTTAGCAACTCGGTTGCCTTTACGTAGAAAAATTGAGTCTATTGATACTATGATGTAATATTTACTATGTGCTGTATGATAACCTGTGTCTGAGTCAGAAAGTTTTCATAGGAGTTGCCAGATTGGATCCGGTCCATAGGTTGGATCCGGTGCTCACTCAGCGGTGGCCAACAACTCATCGGTGCCACTATGGAGCGTAACACTTTATTTAAAAAGTTATTCACAGAAGTCCTTTACATGTTGATAGTACCCTGATTTATCAGGTCCAATTTTCTTAATTTTGGGATATCAGTGATGGGCTGATGTGAAGCCAATCTTTGATCAGCAAAAATCTCAAAACCATCCACTGTTCTTTTCAACTCTCCCATTTGACCTGACAGGGCAGGTCTGTCAGGGTCATGTCTGCATGTTTACAGTTAACAACAGTCGCCCCATGGTTGCCAACTCAGCAACTTTCTTGCTTTTTTTACCAACAATTCAGACAAAAAAAATTGGTATCAATCAATATCGTAATCGGCAGGTCAGGCTTTTTAAAGATCTGTAGTCGCCGATTGATCAGAAAACTGCAATCGCATTGTTATTGTTGAAAGAAGTCTTTCACAGACCCTCCAGTTTCTTTACCATTTACCGTTGATTTAGCTGTGGCTTGTGATGTTTTCCTGCCTGAACATTAAGACAACCTAAACTAACTCTTAAAAAAACCCACTTCATTCTTTTTTTCTCTCTCTCTCTTTTCAGTGGTCGTATTGTACGTTCAAGGTCTGGGTACAAAGGAGTGGAGAGAGGTAAGTTAGTTTTGTTTTCTTTTATCTTCAGATGCAATTACTGCACTTCCATAAGTCAGGTTAAGTCAAATGATGTCTGAACACTCTAACTCCCGCTTGACCAAAGAAAATGCATTACTAAAGCGATTTTCACACACAAACAGTCACAAAGAGAACCAAACGAGTGAGCACAAGTTGTTCTGTGATCTGGTTCCACAGACTGAAAGACCTCATCTAGTTTTAAAATCAGGACAACTACCATGCTAAGGCTGTTCGTTTGGTGAGTTGATTTGGTAAAAAATTGGGACAGATATTCTGTCAAAGCTCCGTAGATGAGTCAAATAATTTTACCACCAGTCATATCTACTCTGCTAGCAGCAGGGTAAATTTTATCGATTGTCACAAATATGATAATGTTATGTAATTTGTGTTAAATTATCTGGCTTAAGAAATATGATTATCTTCAAGGTGTGAAAGATGATGATTCATCAGTAAAGCAAGACTTTTCATTATCTAAGACTAGTGATTATACATGACAATTTAGGAATATAGCAATTTAAAAAAGTTAGTTAAAAGAACCAACGTTAAATCTTACAACAATGTCAAGTTTAGAAAGCATTGAATTTATGTTTATCTAGTCATATAATAATTTGACACAAATTCTAACTGGAGTGCAACTGTGAGTTTTTAATCTTGATCAGCACCAGGAACACACGGTAACTTTTCCAGTGGAATGACCGTGACCTCACACCCCGGTACACCTTCCAGCATAATGGAACCACAATAATGTTACTGATTATTAGTTTTGCAACCTGAAATTTTTGCAACCATCTATTGCCAGGATGGAGTGTGTGTGGTCGGAGATCTCAGATACGCTTGCTGGTCCTACTCCTGCGCCTCCTTCCTCCGCCTGCTGCTGTCCTGGACTGCAGCCCTGTGCATGCAGAGCTGTCTATTTGTGGACAGAAGGAAAACAGTCTGAGTCACTGTGGCAGGCTTATTGTCTCTGTCTCGTGGTGTGTGGGCAGGCCCAACACATTGGCAGATTTGGCTCCAGACGCTTTTTGACACAATTAAGAGTCACCAAAAATTTCGCACTAATGAGGAGGAAGAGAGGATTATTGCTGCGCCAACAACAAATACCGCAAGTACTAGAGCCAGTTCCATCGGCAGATTATTTCACTTGCAACCAGGCATTTTCCCATGTAATACATGAAATAATCTGAAAATGGAACTAGAATGAATGATTCACTTAAAATAAGCTTCTTCGTCTACCTGAAAAGTTACTTGTAAGTTAGTTTTGTCTTACTTGAAGTGTACTAAGATATTTACTCTAGAATCTAGATCAAAAACGCTTGGAGAGATTTCGTGTTTTTGTTGTGAACTGTTGGAAATAATTTGGTGAATGGACAGGAAGGAAAGTTAAAACAAGTCACTGGTATGTGCAGTGAAGGAAAGACATGAACTCTTCTCTGATTTTAGTATTTAATCCTTCCCTTCAGCTGTAGGAATGTTTTATGTGTAATTTTAAAGCAACATATCCTCATTGTAAACACATGTGCTTACATACCGGGGTGAAGTTGCTCCCCCAGCTTCTTCAAATCAGACCAAATTAGTATCAAACGTTTGTGCAAAAATATTTTTATTTGTGCTTCTTTTGCTTTGAAGATATTAATGTTATTAAGATATAAATGAAAGTTTAAAGGTCAAAATATCAACCAGTCCCCCCCCCGTCCCACTTTTACTAAATCTAAATGATCTTTAAACTTTCATGAATATCTTCAAAGGCAAAGCAGCACAAACAAAAATGGTTTCTTCACAAACCAGCACAAACGTAGTCGAGTTGATTGACACCAATTTTGTCCGATTTGAAGAAGCTGGGGGAGCAGCTTCATTCAGGTTCCTCTTCAAAACGGCCTGTTAAAAGTTCTCCATTGGATATCCATCAATTAATGGTTGATTTGTTTCAACTGCTTCCAAATGAAAATGCTCAGATTATGCGTGGTGTTCCAAACAGATTTGTATCAGTGTTGAAAAAAATAACTAGTTCCCCTAAACATGCTAAGTGACACTCCTGCCTTGCTTCATTAACTCGTTTCACTGCAGGCCTGAGCTGCGTCCACACGGAGGCACACAGCGAATCTAACTTACTTTTTAAGCGACTTCTGGCAGATACCTGGAAGAGATGTCCCGTCTCTATTTATTCTGACGTTTTGTGACCACATTGTGGCTATCACGATGATTTCCAACTCCGTGATCCATCGGGACAGGCTCGGTTTTTCCTCTCATGTCATCTGTCAAGCTGTTCTCCTTCCTCTCCAGAAGCTGCAGACAGTTCATCACCGATGCAGCGGAGTCCAATAGAGAAAAGTCTCCCCTGATTGCCTCATGCTGCCATGTTGTGTTCATGCTCTCAGTGCAGCACTGTCAAGTGAGCCTGGATATTCACACACGTATACATCGCGAGCAACGGCCTTGTGTTCGAAATAAATTCACTGAGAGTGAAATGTCGCACTCAGACCTCTTTTCTTTAGTGTTGCATCACATTCGACTGAACGTGATGCAACGTGAATAACAGTAAAAATATCAAACCCTCTGTGTTATGGTGACTATGGTCTTTGGACAAAACCACTCTAAGCGGTAGAAATGCCTTCCTGAAATTATACTGATATTATGAACAATTTATAGATATTCTGCAATTCTTTGGGATTTTTTAGTATAAACTGCAAAAAACACAAAATCGGACCAAGTATTTTTGGTCTAATTTCTAGAGCAAACATCTTTAAATATCTTAGTTTTTTCTTGAAATAAGACAAAACTAACTTCCAAGAAACTTTTTAGCAAGATGTAGGAGCTTGTTTTAAGCCCTCCTTATTATGCAAATGAGGAGGGTGGAGTCTTAAAGCTTCAACTTCTGCCTATTGGTTGGTTAGCATCACACTTTACTTTGCTCCAACAAAGATGGCTAGCAGTTTAGTAGAGAGCTGAAGTTTAGGAACTTTAACAGAAAATATAACTCCTGACTTTATTATTGTCCTTGTGGACGCTCAGACAGAATGTGTGTTTCAGTTAGCGGCTAACTGTTAGCGCTTCTCATGGACTCAGAGGTTCACTGTCAGATTTTTTGACGCTGAAGTTATCTTCCCATTGAAGCTTCGGGACTTTCTTCAGAGCTGCCAGCTGCGGTGCAGCAATGAGGTGCAGACTTTTCTGTACATCATAAGAAAACTGCGATATTCAAAGGCAACTATGTGAAGCAAGAAAAAATGAGTTATTGCTTTTGTTGAGGTAAATAAAACCTCGGGTTACCAAGTCCGAGGCCATCTTTCCCGCACCCTGACATCCACAGACGCATATTATGCGAGGCCATAAGAATATCATTTTTTTGGGAATAAAATGCTTTTTTTGATGCCAGGATGCCTCCGGATGCTCTGATGGGCCTTTAGCTTAGGTTAGGACTGACATGTTGCTTTTCTTGTCTCATCTCTTCTGCAGTTTGGCCGAACTGAGGTGATCGAAAACACCCTGAACCCGGACTTTGTGAGGAAGTTTGTTCTTGATTACTTCTTTGAAGAGAAACAAAACCTTCGCTTTGATGTGTAAGTGGAAACACTCCTAGAAGCTGCTCTAGTCAAAAACAAACTGTGATAAAAACATTTATAGCTATTTAAAACAAATACTCTCTAAAGTTACGTAATCATTTTAGTTAGTTCAAAGAATAATTAGTGTCAGATAAAGACTGTATGGCGGACTAAAGAGAATTTGATTGGGGAACCAACTTAAAGTAAACATGATGTTTTGATTATTGGATTATTATTGTGTTCCTTAGTCGCCTATCTCTATCAGATCGACCTTTTTACTCCTACTTTTTTTACTTTAATCTAGTCCTTTCTCAGCTTATTATGTTTATTTATTGCTTGCATGGAGCTATAGGTCACCTTAGATCAGTTCTCTCGCCCCGGCGCCATACTTACTACTGATTCTGCTCTAAATCACAAAACGGGTTTTCCAGCGTCATTAGCATGTGAAAAACCTGACTGAGACGTGAAAAAGCAGAGGCTAACAGGTGAATATCCCCGGGCTCGGTGCCTTTTTTCGTCCCACCAGGCAGAGATGAAAACAGACGTATCCAGAGCGAGAAACGGGAATCTGCGTTTTCTGTGGTGTATTATTTGACACACGCTTTCTGTGTCAGAAATGAAGAGGATCTGTTTCAAAGACGCCCCTGGTGGCTTATCTGCAGATGAAGCCTCTGGGGGGAACGGGTAGCCTCGAGAAGAGGAAATGAAGCAACACTTCTGGCAGGAAGAGAAAGACTTCAGACAACATGATGAGCTCCAGAGGGGCTTTTCCTCTTTTCCTCTGCTGCTGATTCGCAAATATGTTTTCTTAATTTACTTTAAATAACTTTTTGGAGTGAGCCAGGTCCAATTATTTCACAGTCACTTGGGATCTCTGTTGCTATCATCAAACATATTTTTGTCTAGTTCACCTGGTTTTGTTGACATGTGTCTTCTTATAAAACCTGCTGAAATGTTCTGTTTGATTAAACTGTAGGTACAATGTGGACATGAGGAGCTGCAATCTGTCCAAACATGTAAGTAGTTTAAAGCGTTATTAATGGGAGCCACATTAACCTCTTTTTTCTGTAACCTGTTATTTCTGTCTAATCTTTCCTCATCACTTCCTCAACCTGCTGAGCAGAAGGTAAGTCATTCTGATGTTGCACAAGCCTCGATTCAGACATCAGCATGGCATTGTGAAAGTGCAAAAGTGATTTTTCTTTACTATTTCTTGCAAACCCAACCTTTAGAGCACTGATTCTATACTCGGAAATACTCTATGCTCTGAAAACAACTTCAAATAATTTGAATCTTAATAGTTATATCATTAATTCTTCAATTTGTGTTGAAGTTTACCATAGCAACCTCTCTTTGCTTTGTCCAGGACTTTCTGGGTCAGATATTCTGCACTCTGGGAGAGATCATTGGCTCCCCCGGTGGCAGGCTGGAAAGGACGCTGTCGTAAGTACGGCCTACACAACCACCATCTTATTTTTAACTGGAGACAGTATAAAATTCACTGTCTCACATTTTATTGTTCCTGTATTTTTTTCCATTTGTTCAGGCTTTTAATTTATGAAATGACCGTTCTTGACAAATGGAGGAAATGTCAGACATACAGTACGGTAGTTGAGAGACAGACTGGTCGGTAACACTTTATCTGAAGGTGTGTGCATAAGACTGACATGACACTGTAATGAACATGAAGGAGTCTTCATAAATGTTGCCTTTGAGTGTCAGTCAGTAAATAATGACATTTGAATGCAAAGATGCACTAAAACTTGCATTAAAAGTCAATTAAAAAATGTCAACTTCGCATTAAAAGTGTCATTATTTACCGAAAGACACTTCATGACAACAGTCATAAACATTCATGAAGACTCCTTCATGTTCAGAATTAAAAATGATGAACATTAAACTAAGTGACCAAAATGATAACAGTAACTTTATGTATCCTTTACACTTTAGAAGAAATTAGAAAATGTTTATTTGCTGTTGACTGTGTCTGTTTTTGCCACGATTCGTCTCTTCGATGGAGGTAGAGGAAATGCATTCAAGTGATAATTGGGGTCTCAGGTTTCTTCTAGAAAGTCAGAAGTTATAAAGTTTGGAGCCACCGCAGCATCAGCGTCCCTGTGTGACAGGCTGGCTGCACATGGTCCATAATAACCCAGCTGCTGGATGAGCCAAAGAGCAAACATCCCGACTAGTCTCTGCTTTGACCCGGTCAGCTTTGGACCCTTTATGGTCATCCTCCTGGTCGACTGGCCTGCTTCTAAAGCACACTCACCTGCTCATTTCAAAGTCATGACCTCTGCACCAACCCTGACCTTAGTGCTGTGTGATACGGCTTGAATCTTGAAGACAAGGCGTTTTTGGTTTACTATGACACAGAGTACTGGAACCACTGAAAGCTTTGACACAGGCGTGTGGCAGCAGGAAAACTCAGATCTGAGTAGTGACTAGTTACATTTACTTGAATAACTTTTTTTTTTTAAAAGTACTTTGAGGAATATTTTTACTACACCGTACTTTTTATTTTACTTGAGTAATTTTATTATGACATATTTCTGCTCTTACATGAGTAAAATTTCTGGATTCTCGACCTGAATGAAGAACACTGAATGAAGAACAAATATATTTTAACCAAAAATACACCACATACAAACACACAGCTGCAGTTTCCGTTTAAGTTTTATAATGAAAAGAAATGATATGAAAAACTTTTCTTTGTAATTTTTGTCTTTAAAACACCAAAATTTCCACTTAACTTTATATTTTATTCATCTTATTAATGTAATTTTTAACTATTAAATGATTGACAATTTGATAAGTTACTCAGTGCTTATTAAATACTTTTCAATAAAATACTTTTTTACTCTTACTTGCATACAATTTCTGGGTCTTCTGTCCACCTCTGGTTAGACCTAGAAGACGTCTTTCTTCCTCTCTATTTCATACTATAACAAACATGTAACCACCATCTGCTCTTCAGCAGTTGCTCCTTTGCTGCTTCATGCATTACTAATTCAGACTGGTTCCAGTATGGTGAGAAAAGAGGCCAGCTTGTGCTTAGAGTCCATATTTAAAGTGCTGTAAGCCTGGAGTTCTCCGAGGACACGGCGGCCTCACCCCGGCAGAACCAGAGCTGATTTGCTCTCTGTCCGTTTCAGCTGAGCCTGGGGTCTGGTACTGCAGATATCCTCCAGACTCAAAGCTCTGCTCCATGCCTCTCTGCAGCGTTTGACAAAGTAATGCACTCAATAGAATCGAACACCAAATTCAACATACAGCTATTAATAGTAGTCTGAGTGAGGTTCCATGAATTAATTACTTATAAATGGAAGACATTTCAGCTGACTAAGATAGGAGTCAGCGTCTTCAATATCTTTACTATGTTGAAATTAATACATGTAGGAGGATCCATGATGCTTTTCATGTTTGGTTTTTCAGTGACAGAAAACTTTCAGGTTCTCAGACGGATCCCTGTTGGCAGACAGTTTGTCAGTCACATCACCATGTTTCTGACTTTGACCCAGCCAGTATTTGGACATTTTCACCTGACAATAACGTGATGACATAACGTTTTTTTAAATGTTCTTACATTTACGCAGGTGTTCTTCTTTCGGTTGGATTGTAGGAACATTTCAGCTTTTCAGTATGACTTTGTAAAGGATAGTTATCACTTTTTTGACAAAATCCTGGAACATTTCTTTTCACAGTAGACTCTAGATCTACTATATGCTCCCCCGAAACCTCGTTGACAATATCCTATCTAGGTTAAAGCTAAAGCTTTTGAGGGCTGCTCTTACTTTTAATAATAAATGACCAGCAGGACTCAGACTTAGAAACACAGAGGAAGCTCCTCATCATGCTTACTTGCTAACGCCCGCTTTCTTTATGTTTTAAGAAAATACCAGTAATTTCCAAAATTAGTGAATCTGTCAGTTCCTGTTGGGGAAACGTTTTAACCGTTCACAAAGTAACTGGATAAAATGTGTCCCTCTTGAAAATGAAAAGTTGGAAGTGTGATGGCCTGGAAGTTCTGTTCGATGTGTGGAAGCAGAAATAAATCAAGAGAGAAATCCTGACCTCGTTTTGAGACTCCTGTGAAGCATAGAGTGGGGGAGAATGGGGAGAGGGGACCGTTTAAGTCTGATGTGGAAAGAGTGACACAGGGACAGAAGGGTTACGGCATTATTTCATGATCCGCTACATTTTACTAAAGGTATTCCTGAACAAAATTGGTCTTCTCTGAGAAGCTGGCCCTGCCAGAATCCAGTTTCTAACCTTGAACAAAACCCATCACCGATACTAGTGTCTGCACGAAACCCTGATCATTTGGGCGTTACTGCAGACGTACCGTTGGAAACCGTACAGAAGCTCCCTGTTATGCCGCCGTGTTTTGTATTACAGATTTATTCTGGCACATTATTTTATTCAGACACAGGATGTTCGCTCGACGTCAGGAGGATCCGCTGGGTTTCACAGAGACTCGCTCTCCATGCATTTTAATGAAATTGTAAAGCGTGTGACTCTGACCTGCTTTCATTCAGAATGCTTTATTTGCTCGTGTTTAATTTCGCTGGAGTGTTTTTTTTTCTTTTGATGGAGCGTTTTCTCTCCCTATTTAGGCCAAAACAGCATGAAACTAGTTTCCTTCCACAGAGCTTAGAGGGGCCGTTTATCCATCTCTTCTCATTCAGCGTGGCCGCCGTCAGTGGCGGTTATGTAGATTAAGTTAATTTTATGCTTTTAAGTTACAATACATAAGTTTAAAAATAATTTGTGTTAATTAAAGTCTGGTTGTAATGTCTATGTTTCTGTTTTAAAAACCATTTAAAGGTTCTGTAAAGATCCAACATATTTGTTGTATGTTCGTAGTAAAGGTTTGGATTTTCTTGCTGTAAAGTTTTTCAACATTTGGTCGACGTGTTGCTGTACTTTAATGAGCCCCTTTGATCTGATGAGGTTTCAAGTTTAAATCTGTTCTGAACTAGAGGACTGTGGATCCTCTAGAGATGATGACCAGTAAAATTATACACTGACCATCCTCTTTGTGAGACTGTCTCGGGAAAACAGAGTGTCTTCAATCTTCAAATTCGCTGTAATACAGACGGCTACAGGAGATCTTTCTATTAGCCACCATCACTGTCTACAATAACTCTTGAAGAATCTGAATTTGCATGAGTTGCAGCGACTTTTTATTTCCCTTTGGGATCAATGAGGTACTTTTGAATTTGTATTTTATGTGTTGACATTAAGATTAGGTGTGTATTGATGACGGACCTGTTGAGTTTCTGTTAGCCACGTCTCTTCAGAGGTGAGGTAGAATATGTTTACATTTTTTAAGTCAAACTACTGATTTGTGAAGGCTTTGAATTAAATAATATACTGTTACCTTACTCTATAAAAATGATTTTTTTAAAGTTTTGTGCCGTTCTGATGGCATCGTTGTCCTGTTAAACACCAGTAAAACCCTAGAAACTCCTTGTATCTGTTACTCACCTCGGTCAGAGTTGCGTTCAGATTTAGCTCCAAACTCCTCCATAATCCACAGTGGAAAGAAAACGTTCTTTGTTTCCTCTCTCGCTGCCGATCAATTTGCTCAAGCAATGATCGTTTCACTTCCGGTGTGAAGTTTCCCATCAACTTTCGCAGCAGGCTGGTGTGAGCGCAGAGAGACCAACAGGAAAGCATGTAATGAATCTTCTCTGTTTTTATGAATGAGGCCGTTGAACATGTTTCATTTTCAGCTCTGAGGAGACACTGAGTTCTTGTCTCATCTTGTTTTGTATTAAACAAGATGCTTCTTTTCTGTCGTCTTTGCACCAACACATTTCCCAACAACATGTCTGCACTCTAGTTACTATACAGTGATACTGATTGATCAGGATTTAATGAAAACGCGTGTTCTGATGTAAAATTTTAAAATATTTGCATCGGACGCTATGGTATCTGCAAAACAATGGATGGATTGTGACACTTTGGCCTGTTTCACACCGCAGATTTTTTTCTAAATCAGATCTTTTTCAGTCAGGTTTGAGCCGCTCATTTTAAATTTTTTTTTATGAATGACATTAAGCTCCATTTATTATTTTTATTGCACCAATTGACAAATGTCGTTGCGAGATATTCTACCAACACAATGTAAGTTTTACACATACGTAGTGAGATCAGTTCATCCAAAACGTTGAATATGCTTCAGTTTTATTGTAATTACAAATGATGTTAAAATTACTACACATATTGAACAGAAAGAGTTTTCTATACAGAGAAACTCACCAGAATGCATCAGGTATTTTTCATCTCTATTATGACTGGAGCTGCAGAAGTGAATGACCCACTGTAAAAATCAGGATTTTACACTAAAGCAAACGCAGCATGTCACTTTTGTCTGACATTTTTCATTAACTTCACACAGTATCTTTGAGTTCCTACTTTTTCCTCTGCTTCCCTTCCATCCATCCTCTCTTCTTCTGTTCATCCAACAGAAGAAGAGAGGAGAACTGTTCTAACAGAAAGAGCCGCTCGCGTCGTCAGCAGCTCTGGAAACCCGTCTCTGGCTGACGGGAGAGGAAAGGTGCCGGGTTTGATAGAGTGTGACTGGATCAGGCAGTTGTTTGTTTTGCAGTGCAGGTGATGGGCGGAGACTTAAATTTGTTTTCTGCTGCCACCCTCCTGTTTCCTGTCTCATTCGTGGGGGAATGACAGTCTTTGAAGTAGGAAGCTCCAGAGACATTGTTACAGAAAAGAAATGTCACGAATTTTGCAGAGAGTGGAAACAGCAGAGTTACTTTTCCTCAGTATGGGATTCTGGTGAAATGTGTGTGGAGGAAAAAAAAAAAAATTAGAATGAATGAAACCGCAACAATTTTGAGAAATAAGGCAAAGCTCAATCAGGCAGCAGTTACAGACAACTTCAGATTCACCTATCAGTCTCCAAGTCTGAGGCTCTCTGACTTTTTTCTTTGCTCAGTCAAAAGTCAGATTTTCTGACTGCGCGTGAGTCCTGACAGCGACCCAAACAGCATTTTCTGGAGGTGCTTGGTCCACAGAAGGACTCGACACCATGCCTGTGAGATGCAGGAGAGGCTGTGTGTGTATAATGTGTGTGTGTGCTCCAGCCCGGTGTTATCTGCCGCCTCCCACAGAGATGAGCGCGTCCCTGCGGCGTAAAGAGTCGACAAAGTCGTCCTCCTGCTCTGACCCATAAAGCATTCCAGATAACTCTTCAGAGAACACAGAGTTAATTGCAGCAGTGTTAAACGAATTTTTGCTTCATTGCACGGTTAGCTGCACAGTGCGATTAAAAGTGCTCTCAAGTAGTTTCAACCATATAAAAACAAGAGATCAAAGTTCTAGTTACACCGCTAATTAAGATTGGTAAAATTATTAAAACACAATGGCTGTTCATGAATGTTACGTCAAAATCTTACAGTAAAAGTTCTAAAATGTTACATTATGTGTTCAGAAATAGACTGGCTGTGGAAGTGGCTCCGCAATGACTTGCTTACACTGAAAATGAAAATGGTTGAGTTGGTAACAATTACGTTTGTCCAACTGAATTTAAGTTGGGTTCACTTGACAAATTTAAGTCAGTCTTACTCAAATAATTTAGTTTACTGCTAAGTGAGAGTAAACTAAATGCAACAATAAGTCTCCTAAAGAATTTGTTCATTAAATGAGTTTAAATTATAGGAACATAAAATCTTACCAAGTAATTTTGATCTATTTTCTACTACAAATATCTTAGTAAACTTAAAATAAGACAAAAAATGGCTCGTAAGTAACTTTTCAGCAAGATGTAAGAGCTTGTTTTAATCAATAATTCCTTTATATTGATGAAAAAGTTCCAGTTCCACTGACAGATTATTTCATTTATAATATGACATTGTTCCCATACTGCCTTTAGTCCCACCAACGCCTAAGAGACTTTTGGCAGCGTTGTGTGTGGCCGTGTGTTCAGGTATCCTCACTTTCTTAGCTAGAGTGGGAAAAGTCGTTTGGCTTTCTGCAGCGGCTCATTAATCACCGTTAGCATCCTTTGTTACAGCTGGAAGGTCAGGATAGATTGATTAAAACCAAAACCGATGTGAGAAGAAATCAGACGAGTCAGAATTATTTGTCGGTTCAGGTTGAGGCGTTTCGGCTGACCTTGTGCTCTCAGGGGGTTACGTGACTGCGTTCACAGAGCAGGAGGAGGAAGAGGAGAAGGAGGGAGGCTAGCAGTGATTCCCGAGCTCAAGGGCGCAAACTGTGCACATTGTTACCGCCGTGTGTCATCTTCTCCAGATGTTTGCAGCAGCGGCTTTAAATTTCAGTTGCCATTTTAATCGAAGTGTGTCAGACTGCTCTCTCCCTCTCGCTCTCTCTCCCGCAGAAGCGTAGCTTCAAGTGGATGGAACGAATTTCCACATCATGCTGTAAGGTGGAGTGTGACTTAACAGCCACAGGGAATTATCAAGAGGATGAGAAAGGTTTTCTCCTCTCTCTATCCTGGCCGGAAAACTTTTAATTACGCTCTCGTCCTCCTACAGAGCTCTTACAGACAAAACCCAAACGGACCAAACACGAAACGAGCATCGTTTTACTAGATCTCAAACCGCAGCGAGGACGACAACGGGTTGCTGGAGTAAATGTTGCTCCTTGGTTCTCTCAAGAATGAGATATTTTAAAGCTTTGAAGTGTAGTGACAGTGATCTGATGTTCCAAAGATAGAACTGCATCTGGGTGGCTTTTAGCCTCTATGTATTCTGAGGCACTGGTTCATGTTAAAGACAGCAACTCCAGCTGGCTTAGTCTAATCAGCTGGGAATCTGGGTCACCAGTTTCAAAGAACATCCCATCTCTTTTGCTTCCTTTTTTTCACACTTACTTTGAAAGTGTCAACTCGAGTACAACAATGTAGACTGATTATTTCAGCTTTGGGTTTCTGTTAGAACAACGAAGAATCGCCGCCCAAGAGAAAGCGCTAACAGGCTCTTGTTTTTTTTTTTCTGCAGTAAAGTTTGTTTGTTTATTAGGATTCCCATTTCTGGTGTCCTCATTATAAAAAAAATAAACAAAAGCAGTTACACACACTAAACATAAAGTGGTTGCCAGAAAACTGGAATGAAATGAGGCTTTCATCTTTGATTCATTAGGTTTTATGATTTCATCGACCAGCGGTGCATTGATTGCAGTTTTCTGGTTGATCGCCGATTACTGATCTGTAAAAAGACTGAGCTGCTGATTCCGATTTTGAATAAGGTAAAATTTTTTGCATGAAATGACGGTAAATATAGCAAGAAAGCGCTGAGTTGGTAACAGTGGAGTGACTATTAACTACAAACGTGCAGACATGACCTGGTGGGCGGGGCTAAAGGTCAATCCTCAATAATGAGAGAGCAGAGAGAGGTTGATTTTTAGACCTTCGCTGAGGTAGATAAGATTGGCTTTACATGTAAGTATCAGCTGATCACCAACCCCAAAATTAAGGAAATTGGTGCATCCCTGTCATCCGCTAATTTTTGCTCGGCAGTTCATAGGATTATCATTAAATACCTTAACAAAACACAACTGTCTCTGTTTTTTTTATTTATTATTTCTCTGACAGTGGGATACCTGGGAAGAAGTGTGGCTCCATTATCTTCACAGCCGAGGAGCTCAGTAACTGCAGGGTTCGTATTTAATCATAAACTCATAAACTCACAGCTGCTCACTTGTAAAAATAAAAAAGAGTCTAACACGGTGTCAGGAAGGTAGCCACCTCGATCTAAATTCATGATAGTCACACTTCGGTTTCAATTTTGAACTTTACGAAGGGAATTTAATTGACTGTGTGGAGTCTTCAGAATAATTGTCAGCGAAGGCAGGATTAATTAATACGCCTCCTTCACGATATTAGTGACAGATCCTCAGAGGTGCAAAAAGTGGGTATGCACTCATAAGGGTATGCAACGCATAGGGGCGCAGCACCAGAGGGGGCGCCAAAACGCCGTCTGGAGGGGGCGACGCGCTGATGATGTTTTCCCATACACTTCAGCGTTACGCTCCTTCACCTCGCACACATAGCGAGGTAAATGCGATTAAGGCGATTTATGTTCTTGCATTCACCTGAATAATGTGTAGTTGCGCCACTGCAGATCCTCATACAGTATTTAATCATTTTAAGCATAAATGTTTCTGTTGTGCGTTGCCAATAATTAGCCACAAAAGGAGAAACATGTGTGACACAAACCGGCTCACGATGGTGTCTAATGCTGTGTAGGTCTAATTTGCCTCAGTTCAGGGGTGATTCAGCGATGAATCACAGAGTCTTAAGCTCAAAAGGACATAGATTTAGAAAAGTAACTTGTTTTTTTAAAAGAATTATACTGTGTGCTTTTTACTTGTTTTTAACAATTTCAGGGTGTAAATTAAAGTTTGAACTATTTCAACTCTGACGTTTGTGGCTGTGCAAAAGACCTGAAAATGAGTCTCGTTCTCTCAGGACATAGCCACCATGCAGTTCTGTGCCAACAAGCTGGATAAAAAGGATTTCTTTGGCAAGTCCGATCCTTTCCTTGTCTTCTATCGGAGCAATGAAGATGGAACGTAAGTACGTTTTTATCTACTGTCTGTTCGGCCTTCAGCCAACACCACTGAGCTTGAGGATATTTTTTTCTATCTTGTTACTTAAAGCTAATAAAAATACCAGATCTCTCTTCTGGATTTACCCCAACGGCATTCTTGAGCATTCCCACAGCCACATTATGAACTAAGATAAACTTATCACATGGTTCCTTATAACTTTAACTTGCTTCTTTGCTTAAAACAGATTCAGTTGTTTGACCTCTGTGCTAAATATCCTGCTTGTTGTTACCAGGTTCACAATTTGCCACAAGACTGAGGTGATCAAGAACAATCTGAACCCTGTCTGGCAGTCATTCACTATCCCTGTTCGAGCTCTTTGTAATGGTGACTACGACAGGTAAAGAAAATTTAACTTTGACAGATCTACCATTTGACTCCATGTATGCAGGTATCCTGAAACATCAGAGCCCCTTTTCAGAAAGCAGGTTAACAAACCCTGAGTAGAAGGCAGATACTCTGAATGAACTTACCCAGGCTGTGATGCTGACAACATGAAACATCAGTAAGGTAACTCAATTCTGAGTCAAGTTTCCCCCTGAGTTAAGCGTGAGTGCAAGTCCTCATCAGTGGAATAGAGATAACTTGATTCACCATGGTGACAGGAGAAGAAAAGAAAAGAAAAGCTGAAAAACTGATGATGTTCTGATGATGTTCTGGTTTGAACCGTCTGACAGCGTGTGATTCTGAGGCTGGTCAGAATAATGCCAGCAGTCGGCTGTGAAGTTCATCTTGGGCCAGTGCTGGTGTTATTGGGACTGTCACAGAAGAAAACTTCAGCGGCAAACTGCTCATATCACACTCACTATGTGAAGGTTTTGATTCTTCCTCACAGGAAATGGAGGTATGCTTTATCTCTGTGGCACAAGGAAAAGCATGATGATGACTTTATGTCTCATCCAGTCCTATTTTTATTGAATTACCTTAAAGGGGTTGGGGATTGGTAAGAGCTTCTTTTCTGAACTTCGCAATAACAATCATCTGTTTCACTATGAACACTGTTTTGTGGACAGTAGCGCACGATAAGCAGTGGAGCACAGGACAAACAGACACCTTAGGAATGTTGGAAAGTTACATATTTTAGATTATCAAACAAGTTCTAACACTTGACAAAGAAAACTTGAATATGTGCAAAATGATGTTTCACAAAGATCTGACCATGATCTTCATGAGACTGTTTTGGGAAAACAGAGTTTCTTCACTTAGAGGCTTCTTCAAATTTGGCTAATGCAGGAAATCTTTTCCTGCCCACAGCCATCACTATCTATAATAACTTCTATAATAACTCTTTGAACAATTTCAATTAATATGAGTTACAACATTTAATTTCCCATTGGGATCATCCATCCATCCATTTTCTTTACACCCTTGTCCCTTAAAGGGGTCGGGAGGATTGCTGGTGTCTATCTCCAGCTAACGGTCCGGGCGAGAGCCAGGGTCACTCTGGACAGGTCGCCAGTCTGTCGCAGGGCCTCATTGGGATCAATAAAGTATCTTTGAATTTAGATTTTTTTGAAATTTCTTTTTATAAAATGAAAAACAAAATCTATGGAAATCCACACAGAGAAGAAAAACTCAATTCCCTTGATGAGTGTACTGCTCAGCTCTCACTCTCAGTGGCGGCATTGGATTTATTTGAATCCCAGCTTTGGTTACTGACTGTGATTCTGTTTCTGTTTTGGTTCTGTTCTGTAGATTTGCTTACAGTGTTTTGTTTATTTGCTTAGTGTGACGTAAAAATATAAACGCTTATCCTAACCCTGTTACCATAGTTAAAATGTGATGCTTTGAGCTGAATTTTTGTGTTTTAGCTCAGTTTGTTCACAAATGCAGCTCAGTAACCAATAAAAATTTATCACTGATTGGTTTTCAGCTTGGCCCCCCTCTCCATTATTCAACCACATCTTTATTGAAATACATTTAATGGTGCTAATGGTCTTAACAGGAAGAGGCAGTCTGTGTCTGTCTTGTCATCTTTAGCTGTCGTGTTTCCTGTGTCTGGATTTCTCTCACACAATATTTTTCTTATCGTTAGGATTCATGTCTCAGACTCAGTAATCAAAACAGACATTTTCACATTGATCAAACTCAGATCCGTCACCATCAAATTCAATGAAGGTGACATCATTTGAACATGTCCTCACAGTGTTATTATTACAGGATAAAAAGCGTCTAAAGAAAAGTTAACTTTCTAACTAAAAGTGCCCCGTTTTTTGATCTTTCTCTCTGCTGTTTCTTCTTCTCCCTTTTATTTTCTTTCCTATCTGTGAATCTCACCTCGGCTCCCTCGTCTCGCCTCCCTCCAGGACAGTGAAGGTAGACGTTTATGACTGGGACAGAGATGGAAGGTAAATTCTCTTGTTCGCCATCTCTTGCCTTTCTTTTGTCCATTTCATTTTCAGGCTCCACTCAGAGCACCTCAAATGTCACACCAATTTCGTCTAACCCAGGGCGTCTTATTACAGCAGATGGATAGCTGCGCTCGCCTGGCAAATGCTGCATGGCGATTCAAAAGTTGCGCGTGAAAGGTTGTCACTGAGAGAACGGGAAGACAGAACACGGTTTGGCTCTCTTTCTCACTGGTGCTGGGATGCTGTAGGGGCTCTGATCTCACTTTATTGGTTTTAATTAAAAGATTTGCGGGGGGTTTCCGGCCCGCTGGCTGCATGTCTCGGCTTGTCATAATTTGTAGTCTTTGTGTCCCGACTTCAAAATGTTCTTGGGTTCTTTAAAGTCATGAAGTAAATATTGGTAAAGCAGAAAACATGTGGCAGTCGTGAGCAGAGTTGGGTAGTAACTAGTTACATTTACTCAATTAATTGAGTAATTTTGTTGAAAAAAATTATTTTTACTAGGCTGTACTTTTTGTTTTTGCTTGAGTCACTTTTATTATGAAGTATTGCTACTCTTACCTGAATAAAATTTTTGGGTTCTCTACTCAGCTCTGGTCATGAGTGCATATTAACAACATCATCAGATCTTTATCAGATTAGGGAAAACCCAATTTAAATGTTATGTTGTTGTTGCTTTTAGTAACTTGATGACAAAGTGGAGAAAAACAAAAAATGGCCTCATTGTTCAATCAAGGAAAGGCACCGACTGATCATTTGTAACTTTATCACGTAACAGAATGAAAGGATTTAATATAAAAAGTGGATGTTTTTGCGTTCTTTTCTTTTGAAAAAAACACAAAAGAAAACAAACAATCATAACAAAACATGCCATTTTTTTTTTATTAACAAAAAATGTTAAAGTTGATTTCTATGACATGACAAGTTAGTGTTAAAAATCTGTAACATTAAAGAAATGATTGCATAAAACCGTCTTCCATTCAGTAGATTCACCTTCAGCCACAGTCAACAAACACTGCAGTTTTACTGCCAAGCTGTTCAACGGCTCTCAGCCTTTTCAAGTCCTGTCACAAATTCTCTATGGGATGAGGTCTGGGCTTTGACTAGGCCACTCCAGGTTTCATCCACCCTGTTGTCTTTAAACCATTTCTGTGCAGCTGCAGCCGGACCTTTCGGGTCGTTGTCCTCCTGGAAAATAAATGTTCTCTGAAGCTGCAGACGGACCCAGATTGTCCTACAGGATGCATATTCTGACATTAATTTTACCTTCTGCCATTGCAAGCCATACCAGCTTCATGATGGGGATAATGTTTGAAGTGAAGTGCTGGTATCTGTGTCCTCCATACTTTGGTTTCATCAGACCAAAGAGCTCTCTAGTCCAGCCTTGATCTGAGTTTTCTTCCACAGCGGGTTTTCTCCTTGCCTCTGCCCCACAAAGAACCAGGATGACAGTTATTATCATCATTTGCTGAAGCTCCTTGTGAGTCGTCATGGTGATCTGGAGTCCTCTCTTACAGGTTTTCACATGGCCGCTCAGTTTGTGAGGGCAGCCTGATTGATGTAGGCAGATTTAGACATTTCTTATGAAACTTTTTTTCCCCCTTTTTTTTGTCAGTCACGACTTCATTGGAGAGTTTACCACCAGCTACAGGGAACTGTCCAGAGGCCAAAGCCAGTTCAATGTCTATGAGGTAAGCTGTGTAAGGAGAAATTTCAAAAAAAGTTTCTGACTTAGTCAGAATGTGAAATACATGAAATATCTTGTCTCTTTTATTGACAGCCAGGGTTTTAACATTGTCTCTGGAGCTTTGTGCACCAGCACTAGTTCCTTTATTATTTAATCTTTTCAGTGATTGCTGTGTTCCTTCTTCCATTTGAGTTGAGATCATGAGAATAACATCCAAACCTCAACCTAACTACTGTGTGTCACTGAGAGCCATGAGTTAGCTGATTGCTATGCTCAGTAACCAGGCTAACATCAATAAATGCTAACAATGTGCATCTCTAGTTTTAATACTTTCAAACATAGAAACAATGTGTTACCTCACATTGTTGGTTAAAATAATGGCCTCAGATCAAACGCCTATATTTGAGCAGCTGCCATATTGGATTCTAAGTTTGGGTTGATTAAAAATCGGTTCTTAAAATTTCAGAGTGTGTTTGACTAAACTTTTCCTATTTGGAACTTAAACTTAAAATCTACAAGAATAACAGGGAAATGTGACAAAGATTTTAGGTCTGACACAATAAAAAATTTTGCTTGACGATAAACAATAAAGTTTTTGCGATAAATGATAATGTTGCTCTTTTGAGACCATTTTCAAGTAATTTATTGATAATAGCATTTTTTTAATAGTTCGAACTGGTGTTATGTAAGGATCTTTGCATATGAGCAGACTGAGTTAGATGATATTCAAAAAGCTTGAACCTTGGAGTATAAGTAATGTTTCTCACATCATATATATTTTTTTGTTTTTCTCTGAAGACAACATGATGTGGACATTAGCAGATGCACTCAAGTTTCTGCAAAGTCTACACACGCTTGTGTAATAACTGTTACTTTTGTGTTGCTTGGTTTAGGTTTTGAATCCTAAAAAGAAAGGAAAAAAGAAGAAATATGTCAATTCAGGGACGGTAAGAGCAACTTGACTGTTTTTCACTACTGGATGCCAACATATATTACTGAACAACACTCCTGGCTGCATGGACTTTTATCTGAGTAATTAAAATCTATTTCCAAGGCCCCTGACTGGGACTTTTCTCTCTTCTTTTACCGTCTCGCCGTTATTGTTCCTTTCTCCTCTATTTTCCATCATCTGCCCTCTCTCCATCTTTAAGGTGACTCTTCTGTCTTTTAAAGTGGAGTCAGAACACACATTTGTCGACTACATCAGAGGAGGGTAAGAGCGCGGTCACAGATGTTTCACAAAGGCATGGAGGGACCTAGAGAGATGAAATTAACAGGCAAAATTAACAGAGGGTTTTATTATTGCATGACGGTTGAAATGTGACAAAAATAAGTATTAAATACATGACTCTCAAGCATCACTAAGTACAATCAAAGGTTTAGTGAGGATGTTAAAGTATGGCTTTCTGAAACTCAAATCTAGCAGACTTTCCTTTGACTTGGTGTAGTGCAAGGGAACGCCACTAGGGGGAGAAATAGAGATTCAAGCGTACATTGTAAAGGAACCTTAAGTGTCACTTCATCTCTAGCGTGAGGTTCGTGATGTGTTGCTATCTGATAGTCATGTTAGTCTGGGCTTTTATAAAAAATGGGGTTAAGACTATGGGATCTGTAAATTTAAACTGTTTCCTGAACTGGAACTATGACAGTATCTACAACTATGAGGTTGTTGGTTAGGCCAGAGGGATTTTCAGAGGGTGAACCAGTTAGCAAAGCCAAAAGTGAGGCTGAGGGACATGTCAGTGTGCTTCCAGATGACACCAAGGTGTGCAGATGGAATGATAACAGGAAGCGACTTTAGTTATGTTAGATAAAATCCCTAACATAGTGATTTTAGCTATAAAATTGAAAATTAGGTAGACAGATCAGGCCATAGAACTTACATTTCTGAAGTATTTTTTGTCTGGATGTTTTGCCATTCCACTGAACAGTACAGATAACTGAATGTAATTATCAGAAATAGAATGTTTGGAAAAGAATACAGGTAGACTTTGAAACAAGGCAAGATGTTTATCTTATCAGTATTTATTCTCCCAATCAAAGAGAGAGGGAGGGAACCCCATTTCTGGAAGTCTTTTGTAAAACCAATGTCTTGTGTCTTGTGCCAGGACACAGCTGAATTTCACGGTGGCAATAGACTTTACTGCATCCAATGGTAAGATGCTTCACATTCATACACACAGAACATTTTGAATAATCTGTTGTAACTGTTTCATAGAAAACATACTCTAATCTTAGAGATAACATTAGAAATATCCAGTCTGTGTAATGTTACACTTGATTATGTAATATTGTTTGAAGTAATTATCAACCTTGTAACAACTGATCAGGCATACTTGAACATCCGTAGCAACATGGCGATTGGTTGGCAGAGGAAAAAAAGGTGGGTGGGTGGGGTGGGTGCATGGTTTAAAATTGTTATTTTTTAAAGATATATATTGTATAAAATATCTTTCCCTCATGAAAAACATATCAAGAGTTTTGTTTTAACTCATTGATGGATGTGTGGCAGCCATTTTGGGGCACCTTAATGTCCTCTCATACGATGCACCGCCTATTTACCCAAAGCTGCGCCTCTGAGCTTCAGGCCCCGCCCCCACACCGCTCCACCAGACTAGCAGCAGCAGCCATTAAGAAACACCTGATGGAACTGGTCGTTACACAAACTGCAGCCCTCCTAAGAGCGGCTGTAAGGCATCAATGGATAAGACAGAGAAGCATCGTTATGACGACGTGCTGAGGGGGGGAGTGTCGCAACGGGTAGGAGGTCCTTGAAGAGACAGACCAATTTCAAGACGTCAGAAATGCCACATTAAATTTCTTTTAAGTTGTCTTTGATATATACAGCATCTTCATAAAAAAACTGAACACTGCAAGATATTTACCTGTTTGTGGTATTAACTGGGCTGATTATGAATAAAAGCAGATAATAAAGTATTTGCTGGCAATAGTATCATTTTGGGTTTTGGCTGACCGAAAGCTTGTTCATGACATCAACTTTAGGAGTTGTAATACATTTTAAATAACTGCATTTCCTTTATGAGCAGAGATGTTTTTCCGTACATGCATATTGGCTCTTCATTCCATAGGAAATCCATCCCAGCCCACTTCGCTGCACTACATGAGTCCATACCAGATGAATGCCTATGCCATGGCCCTGAAGGCTGTGGGGGAGATCATTCAGGATTACGACAGTGACAAGCTCTTCCCTGCATATGGCTTTGGGGCTAAACTACCTCCAGATGGCAAGATCTCCCATGGCTTCCCACTGGTAAGACACATGACAGGACGCAGCCATGGTTTGGTCTCATTTGGTTCATTGAGTTTTAGGTTATATTTTTCCGTATTTTATATTTATGAAAGACAAAAAAAATTTGCAATTACAAAATTTCTTTTGAGAGTTTGTCTTTCTGACTTTAACTTCACAAATACTTTTGCATCAAAAATAACTTCAAAAGAAAATGCTCTCATTAGGGCTGCAGCTAGCAATTGTTTTAATAATGGATTTATCTATTGATTATTCTCATAATTAATTGAGAAAACATTTTGAACATATTTTAGAAATGCATTAAAAGGGTTTACCTCTTTTTTTTTTTAAATAACACAATTTTAAAAGACAACATAGATTTCCTTTAGCGAATGCTCGATCATTTGTAGCAAAGGATTCATCTACATGCTAAAAACAATAAAATTATATATTAAAAACTCTTTTCTGTTTGACTTCACATCAGCATCACGTAGGACTAATCTGATGATTATGTTTTGGATGGGGCAATTAATAACTGGAGAGCAAATGTTACTTAATATTAGACTTATTTATAGAAATTGAACCAGGTGAAAAAGATAAAACTATTCCACATGAAGAATTCTGGGTAGACAAAATCTGTATTTTTTAAGCCTTAATGGCAATATCTATATATTTTTGTGCATTTAAAGTGTATTTAGAGCCCTGACTGTTTCTTCAGCAAAATTGCTTTTTTGTTTTACTAAATTGGTTGACGACTATTTCAATAATCATTTAATCACTTTTATGAACAGAGAGCAAGCTCCACTCACACTGGAACCCAACGCGGTGACAGAATCACAAAAACAAAAAATATTAACATTTCTATTTAGGTAGAAAAAAAAATTGAATGGCTTTATGTCTGGCAGGAATGTCTGGTTTTCTCAGCCGTAAACAGATGATCCGTAATTGTTTTTCTCTTTTGCAGAATTCTAACACAGAAAATCCAAACTGTGTGGGGATCGAAGGCGTGCTGGAGGCTTACTTCCACACCCTGCGGACCGTCCAGCTGTACGGCCCGACCAACTTTGCTCCGGTCATTAACCAGGTGGCTCGGTGAGACTAACATATGCCTGCTATATGGATTAAAGCGCACATCGTAATAGCAGCAGCAAAAAAATTATAGGAAAATAACTTTCAATATAACAGTTAAAAGCAATAATAAAACAGAAATGTGGCAAAAATATCAAAAGTAAATTGAAACAAAGGACAACGTGTGTATAAAATTATCTAAAAATAGAGGTGTGCCGATCGATCGGTCACCGATCATAATCGGACGGATTTTCGTGAAAAAGTGCATGATCGGTGATCGGCGATCATTGGCTCTGTTGCCGATACTGATCACCTGAATCTCATTTCGCAGCCTGCTTGTGCAGCTGGTCTCCTCTTTCCTTCAGCAACAAATCCTAAGCGATGTGTAAATATAACGCTCTGAGTGAATGGGGAAGTTTGCGTGTTGCAGTGGAAAATTGAGGCAGGTCAAAATGCATCAACACGAGAAGCTAATAGACATAAAAACAATGACATACTTGATGGAGTTTGGCTACATTGAGGCTCACTGCAGTAAAAAGACATGGAGGATCAGATAGCAGGTAAAGCAGCGCACAGCTACAAACACTCACCCGGATTAGCATGATGGTCAGAAAGCTAAACAAATAACCCGCAAAATTATTTAAGTCTTGGAGCTGTGATGTAAGACGCTCGTTCTGCTCTCGCTGTTGAGCCGCTGCTCCGCTACAGGTAGTAATATTTGACAGACGGAGCCGCTTCTGCTCCACCTGGTAGTGACTCTCACACCAAACCTCTGCTTAAGGCTGCAGCATCTAACCTTAAAAAAATAAATTTTACATACCTATTAAAACTTTCGCTGTCCTAACATGAGACAGATAATCTCTAAAAAAAAATAATCGATCTCCTCCCTGCTCTGCATAATTACTCTGCTCAGTCAGAAACAGCCAATCAGAACTTGCAGTAATCAGCTAGCCGCCATGCTATCAGAAAGTTTTCATTCATTCAGATTGTTTATTGTAATGGATCCTGTATTTTGCCTTTGAATGTTAAGTTTTATACTTGAACTTTTTGGCAATGGTGAGAGGTTTTATTTTGGCTCTTTGCATTATTTAGCCTTTTCAGA
This sequence comes from Poecilia picta, assembly GCA_033032245.1. Lineage (NCBI taxonomy): Eukaryota > Metazoa > Chordata > Actinopteri > Cyprinodontiformes > Poeciliidae > Poecilia > Poecilia picta. The sequence continues at coordinate 5,725,022 of CM065357.1, read as the reverse complement.
GCCTCATATGTTATCAGTCTGTTAAAGATAGTATTATTGATAGCAATTCAATTTGCACAATGCCTGTTTTGTTTAGTTTTCTTCTTGGAAATAGTTATTAAAAACAAGTTTTTATCTAAATTAAGGTGAATTCATGGTTCCTTTTTCCACATAATGTAACGGTAGTGTTTATGGTAAAAAAGAAATAAATAATAATTATGTGATCAGTATCGGTGATCGGTATCGGCGATCAGCCCTCAGGGGTGATCGGTATCGGTATCGGCAGGAAAAAACCTGATCGGCATATCCCTATCTAAAAACATTCCAATTAACAGCATGTTCAGATGTGTGTAACAGGATAATTTAACACAAAAAGGTTAATTTAGCATTAATATGGCTTTAATGACGTAGTCTCTATTTTTGAGACATGTTGTAGTGATGATGATGGACAGCAGTATTTTAATTCAAGGGTTTTTTTCCAGGATTAAAAGGATTAATGACAATTTTCCTCATAATCCTGGAAGCCTTTATGTGTCATTATTTAGCCGATGCTATTGTCAGATACCAACTGAACCGATGCTGCCTTTGATTTTGAGCAGTGCGAACAGCCAATATTTACATGTGGAGCCGATCTTTCCCTCTGATCTTATCGATCTCAGCAAAAGTCTAAAAATGAACCACCAGGCTATGTCTGGGCATTTACAGCTGACAGTCATCACTGCTACCAATTGAGCAACTTTCTTCCCATATTTAGCAAAGTTTCAGACAAAAGAAAATTGGAATCGGCAAGTTAAGCTTTTTAAAACTTAGTAATCTGCAATCGACCAAAAACCTCCAATCGGTTCATCACTAATTAATAGCTTGAAGCCTGGACATGCGATTTAGTTTTTTAGGAATCACTAATCTCTTCCTTTATTTTCAAATTCCAATAAACTTTCTAACTGAGCTTTAAGACTCCAGTGGGGTGGGATTAGCCTGAATATTGACATCTGTACAGCTCCGTGTGCTTGAATCAAGTTTTTGTCCTAATTCCTGTGTTTCATGACATCAGGTGCGCCGCAGAAGTGACGGATGGCTCACAGTACTTTGTGTTGTTGATGATCACAGATGGCGTCATCTCAGACATGGCTCAAACTAAAGAGGCGGTTGTCAATGTGAGTATGATCAACTCCGTTCTTTAAACTCTCTTGTTTAGGTGCTGCTAGAACAATGTTAAGTTTTCAAGCAAAACTGAGTGATTAGTTGACTGTTCTAATCAACATTTCAAATGTTATCTTTCAAAGTGTCTGATGATGACATGGCACCATATCACTAAATATAGATTGAAATCTTAGAATGAATAAATAATTTACATGCGCATCGCATACTACAGCATTTTATTCAGAGAAATAAAATGTACTGCTTGAACATTCGGTTCTTTTGAAGACAGAAAACATATTCCAAAACACAATATTCACTGAGGGAAACATAACCACACAGAAACAACTTCAAAGACTATTTTATGAGCACTGAATTGGTCAAAACTGGCTTTGAGTCATTTAAAAGTAATGAAACTAGAAACTCTCTGATTTCCTACATAGCCATCTTTGCTCTAACGGTGTTACAAAAATGCTTTGGTTGTGAATGGCCGGCCTCTGTCAGACAGGACTTCACTGGGAATGCTGTGTAACCAGAAAACACGTTTAGCCAGGAGCTGTGCTGTCTCAAAAGAGGATGGAAGTTGTTGGAGGAAAATCAAATGACAGTACTTTAAAAAACATTCTACATTGGTGAGAACGTCAGTATAACCTCTGGACACAGGCAGGCCAGTCCCAGAATCTAGAGTCGCATGAGACCAAAGGTGCTTAGGTAGAGGAAGGGGCTGACGGAGGGATTTACTTCTGGCTGAGTCATACTGTTTGACTCAGCCAGAAGTAAAGTGAGCCACCAGCAACTTGGCCTGACCAGAGCTACAATATAACCAGTTCTCAAAGCAGCAGGACGGAGGATGAGACGTATGTCTGACATTAGCTGGTTCTTAAAGGTCCAGTAGAATTTAGCCTGTTTGTTCAGAGTTACACTTCCATCATACATTAGTTTGGCATCTTCACAGTTTTGATTCTGTTTCAGCCAGCTGTTGATAGTGTAAATGATTAAATAAGCCACGTTTTGGAAGCTACTAAAGTTGTTGCATAACTGTAATCATTTTCCAACCGTTCATCTTACTGTTCTTACTGGACCAGGGATGGAAATCTACTGTCTGGTTTTTGTTGTAGTTTTTTTTCCCACCAGCTGCCACTGGGTGTCAGTTCATCTTTACATGTTTCTTCTGTCTGAAGTTGTCATAATATGTAGATTTAAAGCTGGACCAAAATGCAGATGAGATCTTGGAGTGAGAATGACGACAGGATTTACTGAAAAGGACAAAAAACATCCTATAAAACAGTAGCAGGGGAAACGGGACGTCAAACTGGAACCGAGAAGCACGACAGACAAGATTAACCAAATATGAGTTTGGTTTAATGTCTCTGAGTCTAGAAGCGTAACTCTGACTCTGTGTGGATTGTATGTTCACATCTTGTTTTAATAGTCACTAAGGTTTCTGGTTTGCATCATCAGCGTTCCAGCTTGGAAAATGAACATTGTCAACGATTAATTTAAAAACCAAGAGAAGAAAACATTAATGCCCCTATGTGTATAGGCTACTTGACCTGAAGGGAAAGCAGCAACTTCTGATTGACATTTGATCAGCATCATTAAGGCTGACTGACTCCATTACGCATGAAGGAAGTGACAGAGCTCCGTAGGAGGGACTTTGACTAAGCCTTTCTTAGCCTGAGCTGTGAGGAGATTCTGCTGGATTAATGTTGCATTTATCTCTTACTAGTTTTAACAGGAAAAGGTCCAAGAGAACTGTTACAAAGAATATGTGGGAATATGTTTGATATTAAAATGAAATAACCATGTTGTAATTCTGAAGTTGTTCTGGAGAAGTTACTGACTTCTTCCATTTATGTGTTATTTGTTTTTGTTTTTCCTGTTTAATTCTGATAAACCATAATATTGCTGTTTGAGACCATTTTCAAGTAAGATAACGATTATGGAGTAATATTGTAAGTTCAGCCTCTCAAACACCAATGAAGTTTAATTTAAGAAAAAAAAAACCGAAATGGAAAATATTGTCCATCCATCCATCCATTTTCCTACACCCTTGTCCCTTAATGGGGTCGGGAGGTGCTGGTGCCTATCTCCAGCTGGCGTTCCGGGCGAGAGGCGGGGTACGCCCTGGACAGGTCGCCAGTCTGTCGCAGGGCAACACAGAGACACACAGGACAAACAACCATGCACACACACACTCACACCTAGGGGCAATTTAGACAGACCAATTAACCTGACAGTCATGTTTTTGGACTGTGGGAGGAAACCGGAGAACCCGGAGAAAACCCACCATGCACAGGGAGAACATGCAAACTCCATGCAGAAAGGCCGGGGCCGGGAATCGAACCCAGAACCTTCTTGCTGCAAGGCAACAGCTCTGGAAAATATTGTAAACATTCAAAATAAAACACAGCAACCAAAGATAATAAATTAAAAGTAAAATGGGTTATGAATCTCTGTAAAGCAAATTGGCCTGCAAAAAGCTTTAATCATCAGATTGTAAATTATTGAGCTAATTTTAATTCATCATGCGATTAGCTGATTAATGACTTGTGACAGGCCTGATATAGTATGTTAATACACACAACCAAATTTAGTTTTTCCTTTGGAATTAATCACGTACTTTGAGCTAAATTTCACTTTTGAGATTCATTTTTGCAAATTACGTCTTCTTTGGTATGATCACCGTCTTCCCTCTGCTCCTTCCACAGGCAGCGTCGTTGCCCATGTCTCTCATCATCGTTGGAGTGGGCCCCGCTGAGTTCGACGGTAAGCATGCGTACGCCTGTGCGATCGGCGCTTCCTCAGCCGCTTAAAGCCGACAGAATTATTAGATATGTCATCGTTTTGCTGTAAATCCTCCATCCAGCATGTCTCAAATTGCTCCCGCTGTCAATCATCCAGACCGTTTTTACAGAGGCTCTGGTTCAGACAAGGACAGACAAAATGTCAGCCATGTAGAGAGTAAAACAAAAAGCAAAAAACAAACATATCTCCATGGATTACTACAGAACATTTAGAGATGTTTTCTGTATTGCAGCGTTGAAGAACAAAAACTCTCCAATTTGAGCTGCATTTATGTACAGATTGATTTCTGCTCCAGATTCCTTCCAGTATCATGTGCCACCAGAAAACGTGGTAAAGTTAGGCTGACCATGCAGTGGAAATCATACGCTGTAAAAAAAGTCTCTAATTTATGGTAAAATGCCGTTTAAATATGGATTTTACCGAATTTATATGTTAAAATTCTGGCAAGCACAACATTTTAGATGTTTTTTCTTTATTTTGTACAGTGTCTTATTCCAAACACAATTTGTTCGCCATTTACCAAAGAGGTTTTGTAAATGCAAATGAAGGATGCTTTAAGACTTTCGCGCAGTTCTTTGTCTCAGTCATCAGTTTTGCTATTTTTTTAAAGCTGAAAACTGCTCTCTTTCTAAAGAATAAAAAGAGCATAAATCTCCATCCCTGCTGTATTCGGTTGTTGCTGTTTTATATATTCCTCAGTGCTATATTTGGCTCGGCCTGACGGTTTTGCGGATTGTTTCGCTGCCTCATGTGTGTCTAAGTTGGCGACTGTCGGCGCGTGAAGAGCTTCAAAAGCCGACGCGCCGCGCGGAAAAGAAGATGAATCTGTAGTTCTGTCTGAATCGTCTACCTGGTTGAACAGCTCAGGTTGGAGCAAAGCCCTTCACAGAGCACCATGTGGGAATCTGCCTTTAAAATCTACAGGAGTTAAAGCTTTTCATCCTCTTCCTGCATCTGATCGTCTCTCTGCCGCTTCGAACTTCCAACTTGCAAAGTTACAACAGCTGCACATTTCAGTGAATTAGAATGCGTTTCCTCCTCCTTGGGCTGCCACCTTATCGTGGTGGAGGGGTTTGTGTGTCCCAATGATCCTGGGAGCTATGCTGTCTGGGGCTTTATGCCCCTGGTAGGGTCACCCAAGGCAGACAGGTCCTAGGTGAGGAACCAGACAAAGAGCTGCCTGAAGACCCTTATGATGGAAACGAACTTTGAATCTGGCGTTCCCTCGCCCGGACACGGGTCACCGGGGTCCCACTCTGGAGCCAGGCCTGGAGGTGGGGCACGATGGCGAGCGCCTGGTGGCCGGGCTTTTAACCACGGAGCCCGGCCGGGCTCAGCCCGAAGAGGAGACGTGGATTCCCCTTCCAATGGGCTCACCACCTGTCGGAGGGGCCAAAGGGGTCGGGTGCTGTGTGTTACGGGCGGCGGCCGAGGGAGGGGACCCTGGCGGTCTGATCCTCGGCTGCAGAAGCTGGCTCTTGGGACGTGGAACGTCACCTCTCTGGTGGGGAAGGAGCCGGAGCTAGTGTGCGAGGCTGAGAGGTTTCGGCTAGAAATAGTCGGCCTCACCTCGACGCATGGCTCTGGTTCCGGAACCAGTCTCCTTGAGACGGGCTGGACGTACTTCCACTCTGGAGTTGCCCACGGCGAGAGGCGCCGGGCAGGAGTGGGCATACTTGTTGCCCCCCATCTTGGCGCCTGCACGTTGGGGTTTACCCCGGTGAACGAGAGGGTAGCCTCCCTCCGCCTACGGGTGGGGGGACGGGTTCTGACTGTTGTCTGTGCTTACGGGCCGAACAGCAGTTCAGATTACCCATCCTTCTTGGAGTCCTTAGAGGGGGTACTGGAGAGTGCCCCTCCTGGGGACTCCCTTGTTCTGCTGGGGGACTTCAACGCTCACGTGGGCAATGACAGTGAGACCTGGAGGGGCGTGGTTGGGAGGAACGGCCCCCCTGATCTGAACTCGAGTGGTGTTCTGTTGTTGGACTTCTGTGCTCGTCACGGTCTGTCCATCACGAACACCATGTTCGAGCATAAGGGTGTCCATACGTGCACTTGGCACCAGGACACCCTAGGCCGCAGTTCGATGATCGATTTTGTCGTCGTTTCATCGGATCTGCGGCCGTATGTCTTGGACACTCGGGTGAAGAGAGGGGCGGAGCTGTCCACTGACCACTACCTGGTGGTGAGTTGGCTCCGGTGGTGGGGGAGGAAGCCGGTCAGACCTGGCAGGCCCAAACGTGTAGTGAGGGTCTGCTGGGAACGTCTGGCGGAGTCCCCTGTGAGACGGAGCTTCAACTCCCACCTCCGGCAGAACTTCGAACACGTTCCGGGGGAGGTGGGGGACATTGAGTCTGAGTGGACCATGTTCCGTGCCTCCATGGCCGAGGCGGCTTATCGGAGCTGTGGCCGCAAGGTCGTTGGTGCCTGTCGCGGCGGCAACCCCCGAACCCGTTGGTGGACACCTTCGGTGAGGGATGCTGTCAAGCTGAAGAAGGAGTCCTATGGGGTCTTTTTGGCCTGTGGGACTCCAGAAGCAGCTGATGGGTACCGGCGGGCGAAGCGGCATGCGGCTCGGGTGGTCGCTGAGGCCAAAACTCGGGCGTGGGAGGAGTTTGGAGAGGCCATGGAGAAAGACTTCCGTACGGCTTCGAGGCGATTCTGGTCCACCATCCGGCGTCTCAGGAGGGGGAAGCAGTGCAGCACCAACACTGTTTATAGTGGGGATGGTGTGCTGCTGACCTCAACTCGGGACGTTGTGGGTCGGTGGGCGGAATACTTCGAAGACCTCCTCAATCCCACCAACATGCCTTCTGTTGAAGAAGCTGAGCCTGTGGACTCTGGGTTGGGCTCTCCAATCTCTGGGGACGAAGTCGCCGAGGTGGTCAAAAAACTACTCGGTGGCAGGGCCCCGGGGGTGGATGAGATCCGCCCGGAGTTCCTTAAGGCTCTGGATGTTGTAGGGTTGTGTTGGCTCACGTGACTCTGCAATATCGCATGGACATCGGGGGCAGTTCCTCTGGATTGGCAGACCGGGGTGGTGGTCCCCCTATTTAAAAAGGGGGACCGGAGGGTGTGCTCCAATTACAGAGGGGTCACACTCTTAAGCCTCCCTGGAAAGGTCTATTCAGGGGTCCTGGAGAGGAGGGTCCGTCGGATAGTCGAACCTCGGATTCAGGAAGAGCAGTGTGGTTTTCGTCCTGGTCGTGGAACACTGGACCAGCTCTACACCCTCAGCAGGGTCCTGGAGGGTGCATGGGAGTTCGCCCAACCAGTCTACATGTGTTTTGTGGACTTGGAGAAGGCGTTCGACCGTGTCCCTCGGGGGGACTTGTGGGGGGTTCTCCGGGAGTATGGTGTACCGGGCCCTTTGATACGGGCTGTCAGGTCCCTGTATGACCGGTGTCAGAATCTGGTCCGCATTGCCGGCAGTAAGTCGGGCTCGTTTCCGGTGAGAGTTGGACTCCGCCAAGGCTGCCTTTGTCACCGATTCTGTTCATTACTTTCATGGACAGAATTTCTAGGCGCAGCCGAGGTGTTGAGGGGATCCGTTTTGGTGGCCTTAGGATCGCATCTCTGCTTTTTGCAGATGATGTGGTCCTGATGGCTTCATCAGATCGTGATCTGCGGCTCTCGCTGAAACGGTTCGCGGCCGAGTGTGAAGCGGCCGGGATGAGGCTCAGTGCCTCCAAATCCGAGGCCATGGTCTTGAGCCGGAAAAGGGTAGAGTGCCTTCTCTGGGTCAGGGGGGTCGTCCTGCCTCAAGTGGAGGAGTTTAAGTATCTGGGGATCTTGTTCACGATTGAGGGAAGAAGGGAGCGGGAGATCGACAGGCGGATTGGGGCGGCGTCTGCCGTGAAGCGTGCGCTGTACCGGTCCGTCGTGGTGAAGAGAGCTGAGTCAAAAAGCGAAGCTCTCGATTTACCGGTCGATCTACGTTCCCACCCTCATCTATGGTCATGAGCTTTGGGTCATGACCGAAAGAACGAGATCACGGATACAAGCGGCCGAAATGGGTTTCCTCCGCAGGGTGGCCGGGCTCTCCCTTAGAGATAGGGTGAGAAGCTCGGTCATCCGGGAGGGACTCAAAGTAGAGCCGCTGCTCCTCCACGTCGAGAGGAGCCAGTTGAGGTGGCTCGGGCATCTGGTCAGGATGCCTCCTGAACGCCTCCCTGGTGAGGTGTTCCGGGCACGTCCCACCGGGAGGAGGCCCCGAGGAAGACCCAGGACACGCTGGAGGGACTATGTCTCTCGGCTGGCCTGGGAATGCCTTGGGGTTCCCCCGGAGGAGCTGGAAGAAGTGGCTGGGGAGAGGGAAGTCTGGGCCTCCCTTCTGAAGCTGCTGCCCCTGCGACCCGATCCCGGATAAGCGGAAGAAAATGGATGGATGGATGGATAGAATGCGTTCCAGTGAGTCTGAATAAATCTACCATTAAAAACAACAACCTTGAAGCGGGTCGTAAACATATCTTTCTATATTGAAACTGGTTTTTATTGTCCTGATCTTTAATGATTCATTTGCCGAGAGCAGAAAATCGTCATGTTTAACAGAAGGGAGAGAAAATCAAGTCAGGTTTATTTGTATCACAGATGTTGGCAACGAAGCACTTCGAAATGCTTTACGTGATCAAATCGACACAATGAACAAATAAACAACAACAAAAAAAGAACATTACAGTGGCAAAAAGGAGTAATAATGAATACCCTGCTCAGTCCTTAAAAAGAAAAACAATGCGCTTTGTCATTATATTTCTTTGGCAAAGTTCGTCAGAGAAAATGACACTTTTAAAGATACAAGAAAAACGATCAGAAAGGATGACATCTGTCACAGAGACCTTGGAAATATTTATGACTGATAATCAGGACTGAGGATAGTAACTCTAAATGTTGGGACAATGATGTGCTCCCATAGAGAGCTGGCTTTACAGTTATTGAGAGAGCAAGAGGAGAGGAGGTGAGGATTTGAAGGGGCAGTCCTGCAGGATTTGAAGGGGCAGCATTGTGGCTTTTCTAGGCACATTGTGCCATTTTTATAGTACAATCAAGTAACTATGTTACATTCAGTTGTTTAAAAATGCCATAAGTATCAAAAGAAATTTCACTTCACAATTTAACATCTTGAAATTGGGTCTCAGTCTCTTTAAGAAGCTCCCTCTCTTTCTGATGTTTGTCTGTTAAGCCTTAACGTTCTCAGGAGCATCGCACTGATGAGCTCATGACTTCTTCATTACTCTATGAAACGTCAGTTAAGATGTATTTCCCGTGAATATGTTAGTGCTGGAAGCTTCACTGAGTGGAATAAAAAGATTCAGCTGGCGTACACATTCGATTCGCCACGGCAACAGGAGGTTTCGTGCCTCATCTCGGTGGACGTGGCTCGAGCCGCACGCCTGAACCCTTCAAACCTCTTGGCTCAGATCCTGTTGGTTTCCGGTTCACTCTTCTTTGTCTTTGTCCTGGCTGAGTCCTGAGTCCTCACCGTCCTCCGATCACATCCTTTTTTCTCCATCCTTACCTTCCTGCTTCTGCGTGGACAAGCAATTCTACACAACCTGATTATGCTAATCCTCCTCCAATCTTATGAGATCTTCCCTTCCTGTGACCCATATTAGCTCTAATAAAGTTGTTTTGCAGGATATTCTCCTGCATGCGGAATGGCCGACCTGTCGTCGATATGGAGTCTTTATTGATCCCTGGGGCTGCGTTCATGGCTGATTAGCAGCCTGGTTTCATTCCGGACGTTTTGTTACGGCTTAACTACAACAGGGAAATTCACAAATTTGCTTGAAGACGACAATAATATCAGAATAATTATAGCTCTGCATTTAAAGAGGTTGTATAACATTGAATTTGTTTTTAATAGTGATGTAAAAGTGGACTTGCTTTTATGCCAACTGTTAAACGGGTCAGATACACTCAAGACGTAGTGACAGCAGCTCCACACTGGGGGCCCAATTTCATTTTTTGTCATGGGCTCCAAGATTCCTGTCGGCGCCGCCGTGTGTTCATAAACAGGAACTGGACTAATAGTTGACCTAATCATTTTTTTTAAATAGTTATTTGTAGCCAAACCATTCAAAAGACCAATTTGCAACCATGTTATTATAAACCTATAAACCTTTATCTTGTGATAATAAGGAGCAGAAATATCTATTTTTTGTTGTCTTCACTGACCGACTTGGACTTTTTTTGATGATTTTTTTATTATTATTATTGTTTTTGTCCTCATTAAAGGACAGTCATTTTAATACTGAAGTATGTTCATTTGTCTGTAACAAAGTTCCAGTGCAGCTTCCTGTGTTATGCCGTGTTTGTCGTTTGCAGCGATGGAGGAGCTGGACGGGGATGAAGTCAGAGTGTCCTCCAGGGGACGATTCGCCGAGAGAGACATCGTCCAGGTGCTGAACACTTTGCTTTTTCACCGCATAATATTTAGCATCTGTTTGTTAAAAAAGAAGAAAAAATATTTCTTTAGTTCCATTTTGTAATTGCAACATCCTGACTTCAACTATCCAATTTTTAAAAAATATTATTTTGCAACTCAAATGCGTTTTCTTTTTGTCCCTGTTTTAGGATTACATTTCTCCATCTTGGGTTCATATTTCATTTCATTCTTTGAAATATTTTTTTGTGATCTTGGCTATAAATTTAATTACATAATTTTGTCCAAAAAGACTGATATGTATGTATTTCCCCTCCCCCCCATTTTAAACATGTCTGTGAAGTAAAAAGCAAACACAAGCATGTCACAAAAACATTTTTATTCTCTTTTGTAATCGTCTTCGTGGTAGCGGGAAAAAACTCGTCATCCTCAAACTCAGAAAACGTTTCCTACACAGAGAAAACTTTGAGTTTATCTGAAATGTGATCAAAAACAGATTAATTTGATAGAGAATTTAATAGTTAGTAAATGTTTACCAACATCAAAGCATAATTAACATCTAAAATGTCAGGGTTTCAAAACTACTAAACCTTTGCACCATGCTGCTCTTATAGTAAAGTCCTGGTTAACAGGAAGTGCTGGACTGTTTTCTCTGAGTTGCTAACCTGTCTGCGACTTCTTGGCATTTTTTTAACAAGAGATTGCTGAAAAAAATTCTGTACAAGTTTATAGTAAGGAACAGAACATATTTCTTTTTCATTTTACTCCGTTAAATGCCTCGAGTACACTAACGTATGCTAACAGGTAATTATTATTATGATTATTATTATTTTCTTCCAGTTTGTTCCTTTCCGGGACTACATCGATCGGTCGGGTAACCAGGTCCTGAGCATGGCCCGGCTGGCCAAGGACGTCCTGGCAGAAATCCCCGATCAGCTGATGTCTTACATGAAGAGCCGAGGGATAGAAGCACGATCTCCGCAGCCCGCCACCTCTGACCCGACCTCTGACCCCACCTCTGACCCCACCAACACTGGAACCGCAAAGCAGAGCAACACTCGTCCCTGACTGAGGGCAACAAGCAGTGAAGAGCAGAAGTTAGCTTGAGCAAATGACCATGTGTGTGTGTGTGTGTGTGTGTGTGTGTGTGTGTGTTGTGTGTGTGTGTAAGGTGTGTAACGTCAGGGTTGGTTGGCATAAACCAAATGAGTAAACTGAGCCTAAAAGAGAGACGGCGCCTCTTTTCCATTTTCTACAACTACATCTGAGGGGTCAGGGTAGGAGGTAGGAGGTCAAAAACAATTATTTCATTTTTAAATTTTTTTTGTTTTTTTTAGGTCGGTCTTCTTCAACACCTACAAAGTGAAACATTCTACCAGCACATCACACAACTCAAATAATTCATTTTGTCCAGTTAAATGTCTGTCAGACTTCAGGTCTGCAGCTGCTGCTGTCTCTGGTGACTCCTGCAGAGCCTGAGACGCCTCCACTGGTTCTAGCAGCAGGACGTTTGTCCTCGTCTGGATTGTTTCATCTCAAGGTATTCCTAACGTTTGACTCAAGCTAAAATCAAGGGAGTGAGGCTCACTTAGAGAGACGTTATCCCGCCTGGCTGCTGGTTTGTCTCCGTTCATATCACGCTGGTCAACAGCCAAAAAATTGTCTGGGTTTTTTTTTTTTCAACTGTTTTAGGGTCGTTTTGATGAGCCGAGTCCAAAAATCTTGTTGGTTTTGCTCAATCAGGTCAACTTTCTGATCTATGGAGCAACATGAGTACCAAAATGCAGGACTTGTTCTGACATGGATCGGTTTGCTGAGAATCTGATCAATGAGTGATGAGCAGGAGGAGAGACTCCATCACTACAGAAAAGAGACAGAGAATTTAGCACAATGAGGACAAAATGTTCAATTTACATGTATTTCCTCATAAATATTTATTATTCACTTTACAGAAATCCAAGTTTGTAACATTTAATTAATACACTCTGTTGGAAAACATTTTTTTCTCCTAAAACCTTTTTTTGGCTGAGAAATATTAACATAAATGAACTGATAAAGTCACAAAAATGTCATCAATTTGGTCAGACGATCAGATTTCTCTAAATCAAATTAGAATAGAAACCTGATTGAGAAAAATTGAGTCACTTTTGTATTCAGCTGTGCAAAATAATTCTTACTCAGTTGAAAAAACATGGACAACTTCCAAAAAATATTTGTTTGTAACCGGTGTTATTTATTGAGAAAATAAAACCTGGGTATCGACCTCGGTCTTCCAAAGAATATTAAATGCTGACAGAACAGGAAACTTTGTATTCATGCAAGTAAATATAAAATCTTTTTTTATGATATCCAATTTGAAGAACAAATTAATATTTTTAATAAGACATTAATGTTTGTAGCCAGGTGAGTTATCCCAAAAAAGACAAAACAAAAAATGATACAGTGCGTTATGTGAAACAGTGGTTGTTTAGATGCACCCTGGTATAATTTCCCAATCTAACCTCAAACCTACAGTTTGCAATATGTGTAAGGAAGCTTTTCACTTTTAATAAATTGCACAAACACAAAATCTCACCAAGTATTTTTGTGTAGTTTTTAGTGCAAATATCTTAGTCCATATGAAATAAAAAATAAATAACTTATAAGTAACTTTTCAGGAAGATATAGGAGCATGATTTAAGTAAATAATTATTTAATATTGATGAACGAGTTGGCAGATTACTTCACTAATACTATGAGGAAAATGTCTTGTTGTAAGTGAAATAATCTGCCAATGGAACTGGGAATTTCTTTCTTTTGGGAGATTGTCAATCAGCCGATACTTAGATGTGAAGTCAATCTTATTTATCTCAGCAAACATCTAAAAATCAACCTCTGTCCTCTTCTGTCCTCTCCTGAGAGGTTTGACTGTTAGCTCCGCCCACCAAGTCATTTCTGCACGTTGACAGTTAGCAATACTCACCTCACTGTTGCAGACTCAGTGACTTTCTTGCGACATTTCAGACAAAAAAAAATTGGTATCGTCCAAATCAGAATTTTGAACATCGGTAATCTGCACTTTGACCAGAAAACTGCAATCAGTGCAAAACTAAACATATTGAGTCTAGTCAGTGTGCGCATCAGATCAATATACTGTCTTTTTTAGCTGTGCTGATGATTCAACACAGTTGGAATGAAGTCAGTTTGTGTGAAGACAAAAAATACTGATCCACTTAATGAATTAATAAACACAAAATGACTGTGTTAACTGTAGAGACAAAAGAAAAAAACTCACGTCAAATTTTTCAAAGCACAACAAAGCTATTTTTTATTTAGTGGTTTCTGCATCAGCTGAGTTTGTTGACACGGTGTAATCGTTTCTTCTGATTTTTTTTGTTTTAATCAACCCACATCTCAAAGGAACAGATTAGATGTTTAATTATACAACAGTAACCAAGACTTGTTCCTGAGTGTACTGATGGAACAGGAGCGGTGTGAGCGTCATGCGTTTTTAGGTCACTGTGTAGAAGTAGAGCGAGTCTAAACGAATCCCACATGGACGAGACGGGAGGTCGTTTCCAACGCCCCGACCGCCCCGGACAGCGAGGGATGCAGGGACCCATCGGAGAGCAGATTTCAACCCCCCTGCCTCTTCCCCACTGCTCCTCTGTCTAGGCCTGGTGTGGGACATTTGGGATAAATGTTGCATGAGGCCGCCGCCGCTGTCTGAAGCTCATTCTGCTGTTTGGAAAATGAACGGGGTCCGGACGGCTGTCTCAGACCAAAATGCTTCACATGTAGCGGAAGATGAGAGGATGAGAGGAGAGATCAGCAGCGCTTTTATTCACTTCGATTTTCCATGAAGAAAGAAGAGGGGATTTTTTTTTTTCCCCAGCTTTTGTTGGGTGCCATGAATTATTCACGGAGAGTAAGCTACTGCTTAGAGGGGAAAAAAAGTCTCCATGTTTTGTTATGGTGACCCTGAAGAGCTCAGAGCAGAGCAGATAGACAGAGAGCATGAGAGCAGAAACAGCGAAAACACTAAACCTTAGCAAGTGTTTTTGCTCTATGTCTTAGGGTATATGTGTGATATACATGTGATATTTGTTCTATATGTTGCTGAAAAGTTACTTATTAGTTATTTGTGTCTTATTTCAAGTGCACTAACATGTTTGCAGTTGAAACTGGAGCAAAAATACCTGGAAAGTTTGAGTGTTTTTTTGCAGTGAAGCCCTCAGGTGAATTTACAAACTTCCACCGTTTGCTTCGCTTTTCGTTCATTTTTCTGCAGGAGTTCTGTTGCGTTTCTGCGACCCAGACAAACCTGAACATCCCACAGTCCCAGTCAGCGCGGCGGCTTTAAATCAATAATTAACGTAGATGGTTTGATGCACTGCTGGTGACGGTGGAACTAAAAAGAACAGTCTAAAATCAAAATCGTTTGAGATTTTACTCATATTAAATAAACTTTTGCGCTCAACTTTCTCACACACACACAAACACACACTGGAAGAAAGTTTCAACTTGAATTTTCTCTCCAGCTTTTCTTCTTGCTTTCAGCAGAGGATATTTATTTCATGCAAAGTGTCTCAGACGGAAATAGACTCTTTTCGTGCCACGCAGATGAAAAACTTTAATACAAGATTGAAAGAAGTTTATTTTCAAATGAATAATGCAGAAATAAAGAACTCGCCATCCTTCCTTAGCTGAGCTGGATCACAAACTGGTATTCTGATGTTCTGAGTTGTATTTTTCTATCAAAATTAGCTGCAAATAAGATAAAGGTTTAGCTTAATTTTAAGTTTCTATTATTTCAAACAATCTTAATTTAAAGGAAAAGTCATTTAAAGCCAGTGATTTTCTGGTGAACAGAGAAAATATTTTTCTTACAAATTATTTAGAATTTATTGGGCTTTCATTGGCATTTTTGTTCCTGTATTTTATCAATTTTCAGGAATCCATTGATATTTAATTTTCACTTGTATTTCCCCACATTCAAATTTAAAATGTTGCACTTAGGTCTGTTGTCAGGGATTCCCAAGCCCCCTTGATACATGTTGTCTCATCAAGATCCAAGATTTAATTTATAAGAGAGACCTATTTTCATAATTCTTTTTACAAACACATAAACAATTAAAAAGCCAAACACAATTAAGTTGTCTAGTAAATTTCGAGCTAAAAACAAGAACATGTTTTATAAAATGAGTTTTCTTTTTGTCTTAAAAGAAACTGGAAATGTCCCAAAAGACTCAGAGCTGGTAGCTCCAGAACTCTCCTGACCAAGTGGGAAAACTTTTTCCTACATTCCGGTCGTGATAATAGAAAATTAAAAACTGATTATATCTGCGCGCTGAGCTCTGACAGGTTTCCTTTTACTGTGAAAGGTTGTGCTTCCTTTCACAGTTTTATTTATTGCTTCCTCGACGCAGTAAATGAAAACATTCTGTTTGCTTTAATCGTTCCATGTTTGACATTTAGCTCTCACTATAGTGTTCAACACAAATTCTTACCAAGTACTTTTGGTCTAGTTTCTGTTTCAAGTATCTCAGTGCACTTGAAATAAGACACATCTAATCATAAATGTTCTGAAAGATATAGGGTAGATTTCAGAGCTTGTTTTAAGTCAATAATTCCTTAATATTGATGTAAAAGGTCTAGTTCCAAAGGCAGATTATTTCACCTATAATGTAGAAAAGATGTGTTATAAGTTAAATAATCTTACAATGGAACTAGAACTTTTAAAAATCAATATTAAGAAATAATTAGCTTCTATATCTTCCCCAAAAGATACTTGCGAATTATATTATTTCAGGCGTACTAGAAACTAGACCAAAAATACTGGAACTAATTTATTAAAGTATTAAATTGGTGTTGATTATTTTAGCACCTGTGATATTAGATATGATATTAGAAGGGAAATAGATATGTGGCCTTATTTCTGTCATAATCCTACAAACATGTACAAGGGGGAAATCTATTTTTATATGACAACACAAGAACTTTGTCATTTTGCATGTTTATGTGGCTCTGATTCTGTTCAGGTTTTTCATTCTGTAAATGACATTCCGATGTTTTGACTTGTGCACTGTGCGGGGGTGTTGTTTATTATTTGTTTTTGCTGTTTTGTACAGTATTATTGAACAAACTGCCAGCATGATGATCCAAAATAAGTAGAAGACAAAGTCTAGAGTAGGTCTGAGCAGCATGTGCTTAAAACGTGCATGTGTTACTGTAAAGATCAATACAGCACCATTCATTTAATTTGTTGGCTACGCTGTAAGAAGCATGCTGAGCTTGTTGCACTGTGGAAACATTCTGAATTAAACACACCAAGAAATGTTGCTTAGTGCTTCTCTCTAGTCCAATGAGTTCTGTGCAATATTTTACTCATCAAGTAAAATATCAAGTGCAAACATGTTAGCATAATGTGCAGATTATTGGGTGAACATTCCTAACGGTTTTCTCCTGATCCAGACTTTTTTTCATACTCCCCATTTTTATTTCTGTTGGGTTTTTTTCCCATTTCTTTACTTCTGCTTAACAAACTTAATAAAAACTTGATCTGACTCCGACCCGAGTATTTGCTAATCAGTATTTCATAATCTTATTTTAATGTACGTCACAAGACATTTTATTGAGATTCTATTTTCAGTGTCTGCGTACAGAGATCTGCGCATTTCTTAGTGCTACACTGCCACTTAGAGGACAAAATGTGAAACTACACTCAATTTAACATGGCGGAATGCCTAATTTACCAAGTTTTAACAGAACATTACAGTTAAAAGAGTAACCCATTTTACTTTCATTTTTTCAGAATTGTCTTTTATACGCTTATTGCCCCTGTAAACACCTGAAAATTTAAATTACATGCACCAAACCAAATCTAATTATTATAGTAACCCGAATAACATTCGGGTTTGTTGCTTTAGCTTAATATAAAAATCTACCTTTGGGTTTCTTGAAAAAAAAAACTTTTCATATTTTAAGAAAACAATTATTTGCAGAATAATCAGTGTATGGTGAAAGAATATTCCTCGAACTGTTTAAATAATTCCCGGGATTTCAATACAGGCCCTGAACGCGGCACTCGGCTCGACAGAAACCGTGTTGCGGCTGGATGGATCGTCTCCGGTTTTTAGGGCGGGCCTTTTAGGTGCCGCTGCTACAGGGATACCAAGATGGAAATCCAGGGGCTTTCTGATGCCCAAAACATCCACTCTCAACATGGCGCCCTACACAGAACCGCTTCGTCTGCACTCCGATCAACCGTAGCCCCGTTACCGCAATTGATTTCAACCGAAAATGAAGCGGACGGACCGCCGGAGCTTCAGAGTGACAGCAACAACAACGCCAGGCCAAAGACAGCGCAGTTTCGCCTGCTGGGGGAAAATGGCAGCTCGCTCGCTCGTTCTCCCGTCACCAAACAAGTCTCAGCGTCCAGCAGCATCGAAGATAGAACGATTCTGGGACTTCATAACATGATAAACGCGGAAAAGGAAAACGTGTTCAACTCCCTGATAAGCTCGCACGACTTCAGCAGAACGGAGTGGCGATATGAGGAAAACGGTGAGGTAATGCAAATGGCGCTGCCTCTGTTCGAGGGGGAGGCGGAAGCGATGCCGCAGAGGCACATAACGTTGTCTTCTCCGGTTTTACGGCAGCAGCGTGAGGACTGCGCTTTGAAGCAGCCTCCCGGTGACAACCTCGGAGCTCTTCTTAATACTTCGGCGGGAAACCGGAACCTGGGGAGAAAAACCGACAGACAGACACAGGAATTATATGTTGTGTTTAACGCAGCCAGAGAGGGCGGCGCGGGCACCGCGAGCAGAAACCGAGCGGACGGCTCATGCGACAGCGGGGATAAAGCGAAGGGTAAGGAAGCGGAGGGCTGCGGCTCCATGGAGGCTGGCAGCGGCGGTGTCGCCCTCTGTGAGACCGCGGACATCCTGAGCTGTCCCGACACGCAAACACCGAAGAGAGCGGAGCATGTTTTCAGTTTATTAACCGACAATCCCGCCGTGCTGAGTGCCAAGACAGCCGGCGAGCATCACGTCGTCGAAGACGTAGTTTTGACGAACAAATATGGCGATAAGATCTGTGGGCAGATCTGTACGGAAAACGGCGACGACAGGCTGCTGAGGGGCCGACCAGACCGCGACGCGGCGGAGGCGATGGAGAAGCCAGCCTACGGCTCCGAGACGGCGGGACTGCAGGACGGTTCGCACCCGGTCACTTCCTCCAGCTGTCCGCCTGCCGCGGAGACCTTTTCCGGGACCATTACAATAAACAACCAAAGCATCATTGTCACTATTGAGAATGGGGTCCTGACTCTGGCGGCCCCACCAGAGGGGTATGTCCACAAAGAGGATGACATGGTGAGCTTAAAGGAACATCTAGGCATGAAAGACCACGAGGATATAGTTCTACTCAATTATGACAGTGGGACTAAATCGATTGGGAAGATCAGCACCCTGGCAGTATCCAGCTCCAGTCACCAGGAGGAGCCCAGGCCTGGGGTGTCGGTCAGTGACTCCGAGCTGGCCCTGGTGGACGACTGCCCCTTGTCAGAACTGGGCACCTCACTGGACTCCTGTTCTGTTGTGAAGCAGGAAGCCGGGGTGCTGTGTGCTGTGACGGAGGCCGACCTAATCGCTCCGTCCCCAAAACCCCCCATTGGGGGGTGTAGCAATGAAGACCTGAACTCCTTATCCCTGATCCGATCAAAAAGGACACGGCGGCCACCTTCGCCTGCCCGGAACCCGGTTGCTCTTCCGCGTTTGACTCTCGCCAGAAGCTGAAGGTCCACCTGCTGCACCACGCGGAGGAGCCTCGGCCGTACCAGTGCAAAGTGGAGGGCTGCGGCTGGGCCTTTGCCACCTCCTACAAGCTGAAGCGCCACCTCCAGTCCCACGACAAGCAGCGGCCGCACACCTGCGAGTTTGAAGGCTGCGGCCGGAGGTTCACCACGGTCTACAACCTGAAGGCTCACGTCAAAGTCCACGAGCAGGACCAGGCCTTCGCCTGCGAGGTGTGCAACGAGAAGTTCCGCAGTGCCACTCGCCTGGCCAATCACCAGAGAGTCCACTTTGCACCACAGCGGCCCCACAAGTGTGAATTCCCAGGTACTTGATGGTTCCCATGCTCATTTTGCTCATGAAGGACATTTACTGTTGAGGCACAAACGCTTTCGCTGAACTCAGGATAACCAAGTTCAGCTAGTCTACAAGTTTGGATTTCGTTGAGAATTTTCTCTGCATACATGATGGTTCAAATGCATACATACACTTTCATTGTTATTTGGATAAAAGCTTCCTTAGGTAATTGCACCTGGACCACCATCACCAAGGCGATAACATGGTTATCCTTTTGTTACTATTAAACTATACCTCGGAAAGCTGGTTTAAAAACTGGGACGTTTCAGTCGATCCTTTCTGGCCATGTTGACTTCACTGTGGACGCTCTAGTGTTCAGAATGAAGCTAGTTTCCAACAGGAAGTTGTTCCCAAATTCAGATAAAATTGGTTTAGGAAGGTTTTCTGATTGGCCTACTCAGAGGTGGTGCATATATTTGAGCTTGTGGGTCCAATCATGAATCTTTATTGGCACCGATTTCCTTATTTTTGCGCATGTGATCGGCCGATACTTACACATGAAGCCGATCTTTTCCTTGATCTTATCCACTTCAGCAAAGACCTAAAAATCAGCTGCTGTCCTCTTTAGAGAGGTTTGTCTGACTGACCGGCCCGCTAGGTCATGTTTGCAAGTTTGTAGTTGACAACAGTCACCCTGTTGTTTCCAACTCAGAAACAGTAGGTTTCTTGTTACATTTAGTGACTAAAAAACTAAATCAGTATCGGCCAAAATGGAAATCGTCAGCTCAGGCTTTTGAAAACCTCTGTAGTCGTCAATTGGCCAGAAAACTGCAATCGGTTCACTGCTGGCTTTTTAATCTCCTGCTGCTCTGCTCTCCTGCACAGGCTGCGAGAAAACCTTCATCACCTTCAGTGCCCTCTTCTCACACAATCGCACTCACTTTAGAGAAACGGGCCAGTTCAGCTGCACCTTCCCAGGCTGCGACAAGACCTACGACAAGGCCTGCCGCCTGAAAATCCACATGAGGAGTCACACAGGTAAGCTGCTGGGACATTACACACACACACACACACACACACACACACACACACACACACACACACACACACACACACACACACACAAGTACGTGTGTGTCCCATGTGTCCGTCAGGTAACATCCATATTTGATCAGCTTGTGCGCTAAAATCCCAGTCGGGTCTGAGTCTCAGCTGGGTGAGTTTCAGAGCTGTTGTCATCCAACATTAAAATCCTTCCTCAGTCTTAAAGTCCAAACTCCAGCGACATGAATCACTTTATGTTCTGATCTGTTCACACTGTGCTTTCAAAGTTCTCAGTCAAGATGAAAATGATCAGAAAAGCCATGGATAGTGGAGTATAGTGGTAGATGATTTTAATAATCAGAGTGTATAATCATTCATCTCTGCAAAATAAACAAAAAGTCACGACACTGAAGGCAAAAGGACGTAAGGACTTTCACCTTCCAAAACAAATCTGGACGTGTTTATTTGTGACGTATCCAGAAAACAACGATTCAAACTGAAGAGACTTTTAACATGTTGTCATGGTGACCGTGTGGCCGTTTCCTCAGGTGAGCGGCCCTTTGTGTGCGACTCGGAGGGCTGCGGTTGGTCTTTCACCAGCATGTCCAAGCTGCTCCGTCACAAACGGTGAGAACTTCCCGAAGCCGTTCTCCTCTGACGTGAACAGAGCGGCTCCATCTCTTGGTGTGTGAAATGACAACAACCGTGTGTCTGGTTTTTATCAGGAAACATGACGATGACCGTCGGTTCGTCTGTCCGGAGGAGGGCTGTGGGAAGTCCTTCACCAGAGCTGAGCACCTGAAGGGCCACAGCATCACCCACCTGGGCACCAAACCCTTTCAGTGCCACGCAGAAGGTCGGCTAACTCTTTATCCGTCCAGCAGCCCTGACCCTGACCATTCAATTATCCAGCAGATGTTCCTCAGCTAGTTACTAGAGTTGGTTTATAACTACCGTATTTTCCGCACTATAAGGCGCACCGGATTATAAGGCGCATAGAATAGACGCCATAGTTATGTTTCCACCCATCCGGTATTGAACGGGACATGATTTGTTCCGTTCACTACAAATTTAGATGTCTAATAATAAAAAACTGGTCCTGAGTTCTATATATAGCATCTGCACTAGTCATTGTTTCACTCACGGTTTTGGTGTTGTGAAATTGTGCCCAACTGCTTTCTGGTTAGCACAGACCAACCGACACGCTGCCGCCGCAGCCTCTGTCTCTCTTCCACCGACCCCCACGGCTTTAAATGTATAGGTGCTGGTCCCTTGGTAACTCTAGCCGAAGCTCCCCGGATAAATGTCTAAAGCCACTTTGTTGACATAAAGGATGTCAACAAAACAGTCCGATTCCGGTCGCGAGGAGAGGCTGGAGAGCGACTGGGCCGGACGATGGTCACCCGTCTCCGTTCGCGCACAGCATGTTGGTGGAGAACGTGATGCTAGATGACCTGCAGACGACCTGATTATTAGGTGGGTAGGTAGATACATAGACATGTCTATGGGTAGATAGGTCTGTCAAACTTTATTAACAAACCAGTTTTTTGACAACATCCCAGCATGCACTGCGCGCGTCTTCTACGGGGAAAATGAAGTCGGCAGCTGCTTACCGTAGTTGCTAGACCTGTTGTGGCTCAATATTGGTCCATGTATTAGGCGCACCGGGTTAAAGGAGCAGTCGGCTTTTGAGGAAATTTAAGGTTTTTAGGTGCACCTTATAGTGCGGAAAATACGGTAGTTCTATTTGATCATTTCCATTTACTTGAGTAACGTTTTTGAAAAAATACACTTTAGAAGTATTTTTACTGTATTGTACTTTTTGATTGAGTAATTTTATTATGAAGTGTCTCTGCTCTTACTTGAGTAAAATTTCTCAATTTTCTGCCCACTGAATGAAGAACAAACATGTTTTAACCAAAAATTCACCAGACACACAGCTGCAGTATTTTATATTTTTTATTAAAGTTTCATAAGCTTTTTTTGATTTAGAAAAAATTTCTTTAGCCTGTTTAATTTACATGAATTATTGTAATTTTCCTCCTTAAAATACCAAAATGTCCACTTTATATTTTGTTCCGACTATGTAATTTTTAAACATTACATGATTGATGATTTGATCAGTTACTCAGTACTTTAGTAGACTTTTTACCAAATATTTATTTAGTCCTACTTGAGTCATTTCTTGGACGGCTACTTTTTACTTTTACTGGAGTAAAAATATGTTGTAGTGCTTTTCTTACTTGAGTACAATTTCTGTGTCCTCTGGTCACAGGGCCCATAATCTCTGCTTCCTGTCCTCAGGCTGCTACGCCAAGTTCTCAGCCCGCAGCAGCTTATACATCCACTCTAAGAAGCATAAACAGGACGCCAGCACGCTGAGGACCCGCTGTCCAGTGGCCAACTGTTTCAAGCACTTCTCCTCCCGCAGCAACCTGAAGAGCCACATGCTGAAGCACCACCACCTCAGCCCCGGTGGGTTCCCAGCAGGGTTCCTCCGACCCCAGGGAGACCCCTACACGTCTCCAGTTAGCAATAGTCACCCCACTGTTGCAGGTTCAGGGACTTTCTTGCTATATTTAGTGACATTTCATACAAAAACAAAAAAATTGGTATCGGTCAGAATCTGAATCAGCACGTCAGGCTTTTTAACGATTGGTAATTTTCCAGAACACTGCAGTTCCCGGTACGTCTCACAGCATTCGGATTTTTTTAATGTATATTTTTCTCTGTCCTGCAGATGTTCTGTGCCACATGGAGACCCCCCCCCTGACCCCCAGCAGTGAACTCATCAGCTCCACCCCGACGTCAGTAGCAGGTTCTGGCGTTGGCGGTGCGGAGCAGCTGTCCAGCCTGGACCTCAGCTCCCTGTTCTCCTCGGTCCCCGGCGGCGCGGCGCCCACCGCCGGCATCGAGGTGGGGATCCCCGTGGCCGGAGGCGCCACCAACGGCTCCTTCACCATGGACCTGTCCCTGGTCCGCTCGGGGATCCTCACCATCGACCCGTCGTCAGTGGGCGCCACGCTTGTCGCCAGCGCCGGTGCCACATTGGCCAAGCCTTTAGAACCGCTCGTCATGGCGACCGGTGCCGACTTGGCCCACCAGCATGGGCTGGAGGGGGCCGTGGGGGACGTCCTCCCTCCCCAAGGCACGCTCAACCTGGACGACGTTCAGTCGGTCACCCCAGAGGCCCTGGGGACCCTCGCCGCCCTGAGCATGCAGGGCGCCGGCGTGGACCCGGCCTTGCAGCACCCCCTGAGCTCCTCCGGGGGGCTCGGGGTGGAGTCCGCCGCAGGCTTGGCGGTGGCCCCCGTCTCTGAGCTCCTGGCCTCACCCTCCAAGGGGGTGGAGGTCGGAGCGCAGGGAGGCGCGGCCCACCTGCTGGGCTGCGTGGAGGTTCTGGGCCCTCAGGAAGGAGGGAAAGTCGTCGCTTCTCAGTTTGTTTTCCCCGGTTCCGGCGGCTTCAGCCCCCAGAAGGAGTTGGACCTGGCCGTGTCCCCCAGCAGCTTCCTGGTGAGAGGAAACCCTTCATCCTGGTTTACCTCCTCTCATGATTCCGAGGTTCGGCTGGGAACAGTCGGTGATTGTTCTGTCCTGGTTCCCCCTCAGGACAGTGGAGGTTCTGCCCGGACAGACTACAGAGCCATCCAGCTTGCCAAGAAGAAGAAGCAGAGGGTTTCTTCAGCCGGCGCTGGTGAGGAGCCTCCACCTCCACCTCCACCGACTGAAGAGTTGCAGCACCTTAACCTTTCACTCTTCTTCCACTTTCCAGGAACTTTGGGCTCATGCCAGAGGAAAACTAAAGTGTCGAAGGTTGCTGTGGCTACCGTACCCCTCACTTCTTCTGGTGCCTGTTACAGTGACGGCGCCGTAGCAGCCAGTGGGGGTCTGACCCTGCGGGACCCGGTCACAGGGACTCAGTATGTCCAGATTCAGCTGCTGCAGGTGAGGTTCAGTGTTTGCTTACACTCTCCCTCAGGTCGCTAAGCAGACGGAGCTACTTTTCTTCTTCTTCTTCTTGTACCAAACACGATACAAGACATGAGCTGGGGAGCTCAGTGGGACAGTTTCCTGCTTGTAGATTTGTAGATATTTTTTTAATATAAAAGACAAACTTTTAAATTAGATTCAACTTTGTATATTATCCTACTGCTTTTAAAAACTGCAATATGTAACTTTTATTTAAAAATAGTTTTTTTTTTACATATTTATTAAAGCTGTCACCAGCTGTATTCAGATCTATTCACATATATGAGAGAAATATGTGAATAGATTTAGCTGCTCTATCAGCCCCCGACCAACAAACAACCAATCAGAGCCAAGAGGAGGTTCTAAAGTGGCTTCAATGAACCATGAATCATAACCTCTGATTCACCCCACAGCCACTCTTGCCGTTTCAGACATCATTTATTTAAAGTCTGGAACATAGTCAATAATTCATTCTATGAAGGAAAAATAAAAAGATGCGTTTAAGTCCAAAACGCTGTCCAAACTGCTGCCAAGGTCTGAGACGATCACTTAACACCGACCTTTACGCTCTGTCTCTTTCCTTTTCATCTTACCATGGACTTCAGAGCGTAACCATGGCTGCAGCTGTTGCTGGAGACCAGGCTGAAGTGTGTGTGTGTCTTTTGATGCAGGACGATCCAGCCAGTGATGGTGACCTGGCCTTCCAGCTGACCTCCCAGCCGTCCACCTCCGACTCTCAGCTCACCGTCGACTTGCCTGTCAACATTTTACAGGTGAGTTTAGTCACAATCATGGACTTGAGAGTCTGACACCTAGTGGTTCTCAAGTGTAAACACAGTGATTTTAAAAACAAGTCCCAGGTTAGGAGGGAGGGGCTGGAAATGAAGCAAATGTCTCTGAATTTGATCAAATATTTCTAAAACAGATTGACTTTCTGAGTCATTTAAATTTCATATTAAAGTCAAATTATTATACCCTTCTCAGTAATTGGTGTAAAAATATTTCCCGGCATTACAGCAGTTAGAGCCATAGCTTAGCATGTTAGCATGTCTCCCATTGGAGAGACATGCTAGTGAATTTTTCCACTTATTTCCCAACATGTTTACGTTTATTGCTGAACAAATGGAATCAAAGGTTGAATTTAGTAAAACTTCTGAGGTCAGGCTTTCTGGTCGGACAGAGAGTGTTTGAGTTTTTTTTCTTCTTGTTCTGGTTAAGCCTTGATGTTTCTCCCATACAGGAACCCTCAGTGATGACGGAAGAGGACAACGGCTCTGATAATTCCCAGTTCACAGGAAGCACCATCAACCTCCAGGACCTGGAATAACGCCGGACCCGGCTTACAAACCGTGGCCTCGGACTGTGAAAGCCTTATTTGGATTTGCGCTCCATGTGCCCCACCTGATCGGTCGGAGATGTTTCCACGAGACAAAGCACCTTTAGATGAAAGACGAGGTTTCTGTGTCTTTTTTTTTTTGTAAAGTCTAGTTTGTACCAAAATGAGAAGCTGGCAGCGCCGTCGCGTCGATCATCAGAGGTTCCTCCAGTTTGGGTGTTTATTCCAGAAGTGCCAGATCAGCACTCATGCACACACACTGCCTTACAGACGCCTTCACCTGCAGCAGATTTGTCTGCTTTCTTCTTCTTCGTTTTACTTCTGTTTTAATGTTTTGGATTTGTTGTTGTCATGATGTCAGCGGTCTGTTAAACACGCCTGTCCATGTGTTTTATGTAAAGTGTGACGAGATTTTATGCCTTCTTGGAATAACTTAGTTTTTTTATTTATTACTATGATTGGGTTTACAGAGTGGCTGAGCCAAACCCCGATGGATTAAAGAATCAAAGCACAATCTAACCTGTTCTGACCTCTATTCATTTGATCATAAAGACTTTTTGGGGCCAACGGTTCTCAGTGCTGCTTTGAGAGAAACTGTAATTTTAGATGTAATGTTCTGTATTTCTGAAGATGATTGGCCAGCTGGCCCCACAAACTCATTGCTTTATACTTAATCACCATATTTTATATTTCTTGTATTTAGTTGGTACCAATTGACATCAAATGCAATGATTTTACATTAGCTGTTCAGACGAACGGATACAGAACTCGGCAATCAACCTGAAAGAGTCATTTAATTACTCTTAAACAAAATGCTCTTGTCTAAACCACCAACGCGAACAAATGTTTCTCCCAGCAGAAAGAAGATTCTAATTCCCTTTGGCTAAACTAGTGAGCAGCTTCTGGAACCTTCTCCCAGCCTCTAGCATCGTTCTGAGCAGTTTGTCCTCCTCACTCAGCAGTGAGGTGTCTGAGTGGTTCTACCAGGTCCAATCTGTCTCTAGTCTATTTTCCTATATCCCAGATCAAGATTGGGGTTTGTATTCAACAAAAACCAAAAACTAAACATGGTGCTGAGTGACGTATTGACAATATTTATTGATTTCTGGAACCACTGACATCTTCAGCCTCATTTATTTATTATAGTAATTCTGTCTGTACTGCTGGTTTTCATTGGTTTGTTCTGTATTTTGCTCAATTTCCATCTCCATCAATTGTAACCAGCTTTCCTGTTCCTGTTGAAAAGCATTCAACAGGAACTGGTGTTTACAGCTTGTAGTTGTCACCAACATCTCTTAAGCACCGGATGCTCTGCTATGGTGATGCTCATTAACACACCATCCAAATCCCCTCCCCCACAAATTGGGGGTGTGACATTGACCCCTACTGGGACTGATCCACCATCATGGATCTTTTGGAAAACTGGAAAGTCTAGTAGCTGCTCCTACTAGAACTGGAGGCCTGTTGCATAAGGAGCTTGGAGTCTAGGAGTCAGACCAGTGTTTATGGTGGAGCAGCAAAGTCTGAGGAACCCAAAGGCTGGAGGACGTTCCTCCAACCAAAACAAGTCTTGAGCCTAGAAATCTTTCCCTAAACTCCATTTCCTCCTGTGGTTAAGCAGGGAAGATGGAGGAAATGGGGTTTAGGGAAAGATTTCTAGGCTCAAGACTTGTTTTGGTTCTTCCTGGTTGTGGTCTCATGAGGTGTGTGGGGGGAAATGTTACTGCTCGGTCCAAACATCTCCTCCACCTCCACTTTCCTCTCGCCATAGACGATGTCAAACAGTCATTACCTCTTTGGGTCTCAGATCAAAGACCCAAAAACTGCCCTGCCTGTTTGAGATGTTTCAGCTGATTGTGGTTCAGGAAGTTTGTCAATTGAAATCACCTAAAACATTCAGGGCACTGTGTCTTGAGGACCAGAGTCCTAAAGAAAAGGATTTATTTTCTTATTTTCACAGTAATTTTTATGAATCTACCGTTCATTCCAAGCATTGGCTCCAGCAGCAGCATCTCTTCTGTTCCACTCATTCATTCTGGCCGCTCGGGTCCAGGAATGGAGGCGTGTTCTGGTTCCAGCCGACCCACTTTCTGCCGCTCTTACCCTTCTGGACTCATTTTCCAGGCAATAAGTCATCACAGTCCGGTCCTGGTCACATGTCGCCCCATGCAGCAGAGGCGGGAGTGACGGAGGTTCCGACCCGCCCTCCCTCCCTCCCCCTCGCGGCCAATGGAGCCGCGGAGCGGGACGAGCCTTCAGCCGGAGCCTCTCGGTTTCCACTACGGTCATGTGACAGACACACAGCGGAGCTGCGTGGTGGGAGCAGAGCGGACGGACACGGCAGCGCTGCGTGGAGAGGAGAGTCCCGTGTGGATAAACAGCTGGTTCTCCGACCCAGAGGGATGACGCAGAGTCTCCCCGGACCCGGACCCGGACCCTGACCACGGCAAGACCGGGTCCAACTTGGTGAGGGGAGTGTTTGCTCTCGGTACCATATGCTGCCGCTGCTGCTGCCGCCTGGATGAAAACATGTTTACGTGAAGGAGGAGAGTAGAGGAGGGGATGGTTCTGATTCTGGACCAAACTGTAAATGACATGATGCGCCACAGCTCTCTGGTCGCGTCAGATTTAGATTTACAAAAAAGATGAAATGGCTTCATGTAAAAAACAAATACACGATTTCTTCATCTTCTTTTTTTTCTTCTTCTTCTTTTTTTTAATAATCGGTTATATTTGGGTTTACTGTGAACTAATAATAATAATAATAATTATAGTTCGGATTGTTCGACATAAATTGTTGTCCAAACATGACAGTGGTCGGTGCTGCTCCAGCTCAGGCTGCCGTCCTGTAAACAAGCGGAGCAGGTGATCCTGCACAGCTGCTCTCTGTCGCCCCAGGTGGCTCGTTTCCTTCCTCGCCCCCCCCCCTGTCTGCCAGTCGCCCGGGTTTACCTTCGGTCACTCGGAGCCTGCAGGGGCCCCTGGAAAGGAAACACGAGGGGAGGGAGGCCGAAGCCCCCACGTTCTAGGAAAGCAGCCTATTTATGAGCCCTACTGTAGGACATTAATAGGAATATGAAACGGCCACACGCTATCACTGCTGCTCTTTACAGTTTAGTCCAGAATCAGAGCTTTGAGTGTAACCTATAATTACATTGTACTCCTGTACTGTTACAGACACAAACAATCTACCATCTGAATTTATAAAAAATTACTAGAGAAGCTGGTGGTGAGCAGTAACCTGATGTTAGCTGAGTGAAGTCCGAAGATTGGACAAAAACGTAAGCAGGAAATTCCTGATAATTTGATTAATATCGATCAAAATGGGAATCAGAGAAGACTGTCTACTCCGTCTTAGAACAGTCCGTCTTAGCACAGTTTCATTCATCATTCATTTTAATATTATCTTTGGATTTTTGAACTTGGTCACCAAAACGCTGAATGCTAAACTCATTGCGGTTAGCAAGTCAAAACATTATAAGGAAGATAAAAACACAGAACGCTTTCCTCTTTCCTCCTAACTTTCTCATGAAATCTTGTTTTTTGGTCATTCGAGGAAAAAAAAGCAGATGTTTTGTTCCGGGTTTTGTCAACTTCAGTTAAGTTAGTTTTAAAAGAATACACTGAAACGGTCTTTCTGGGTCTACAGTATGTCAAAACTTAGATAAATGCGAATAAGAGCTGAGAGAAAAACTCACCTGAGTGAAGAGTTGACTAAAACTAAACTATGTATGTATTGTCCTAAATAAATCAGAAAACAGGACAAAGTATATGTTGTCCTGTTTGTAGAGTGCATAATGACAACACATCATTTCAATTCAACCACCATCTGATGCTAATGGTGACATGTACCAAGTCTAGTTCATTGTTCAAATTGGTTTAAAAGTTTGCCATCAAAGAAAAAACAGCAGATTGCACTAAGTTGTTGACTTTACATCAATCCATCATACCAAGCATGCATGTAGCAACATTGGAGAGGTAAAACTCCCCTTGAACAGGAAGAAACCTCCAGCAGAATCAGAACAAGTGGCCACCTGCCACGACCAACTGGAGGTTTGAGAAGACAGAGGATAATCTCAGCCGATGTCCTCCAACAATGAACGGTTGTGGCTTCTATGGAGAGAAAAACACTAAGAAAACTTGACTAACAGATGAAATAATCACCAAATAATTCAAATTATAGAGTAGCAGGAGAACACAAAAGTAGCAGGGTCAAGCCTTACTCTTGAGTTTGAATTTGCAACCTGAACTCCGAACCTTGACAAAAACAAGATGACGTAACAAAGCATAAACCTGAAGCTGAATCACAATTTATATGTCAGTAACGTCATAAAGCGTTTTATATATCATACTCAACTTTTTCTCAGAAATTCATGTAATGAAATGTTGAGGAGGTGGATTGTTTTTAGTTTCACTCACACATACCAGCAGTTACAGAATCTAAACACATTTTCTCGATGTTGCTTTTTCGTCCTTGCAGAAATCCGGCATCCAGCCTGGACACCTCTGGATTGTTTCCTGCACGGCTTTGAGGTTCTCACTGGAGTGGGGAGGGTGACCTTGGTTACGTTAGTTTATTTAGTCTTCCCCTCTCCACGGCCAAGGACAAGTTCTCTTGGACTTGTGTGAACACAGACTGCAGAATCCAGGCAGAGGAAGTAGTTTGGCCAGGGATGGTGGATAACTCTCCAGCGAGCGGAGAGACTTCCCTTCCACTCAGCTGTTCTCCACGAGCCTACAGCCCTTTAGACATGGTGTCGGACCTCGGCTGCTACCAGGTGATTCCGTCACCATTTTCAGACGATGATCTGAGCGTGCTCTCCAGCCCTCGCTCCTGCTCCAGCCCAGAGTCGCCGGAGCTCAGCTCTAGCTGTGGAAGCAGCTCCAGCGCTGAAAGCCAGGACAGCATCCTGGACCACCTGCTGTCCCAGACCTCCTTAGGAAGCGCCGGCGGAGTTTCTGCCGCACTCGAGCCACTAAGCGCCTTCCAGTGGGACTCGAGGGGAGACGGGCCGTCCAAACACGAACCGGTGGAGGAGGAAGACTTTAACTTTCTCTCTTGGTCAAATGTGGAGACAGCAGAACAGCTCGGAGGGTCATTCCATCCGACACTGGAGGAGATTGAAGAATTCCTTGAGGAGAATATGGAGATGGTGACGGTGAAGCAGGAGGGGTTTGATGTTGGACCAGAGGAGACTTTTGGTTTAGATGGGGGTCTGGAGTGTTGCAAGGGGTCCACTTCGGAGCTCAAGTTAGAGCCAGATGCCAAGCATTCAGACCAAACTGTCCCCACCGCCGGCACCTCTGGTCCAGCCACAGCGGCCTTGCCCGTCAGCAAAGCATCATCAGTCAATCCAACGCACAAATCTGTCGCAGGGCCAAGAAAACCTCAACCAACAAACCGTCCTTAGAAGACAGGTCCACTAGCAGCAGTGGGACACCCGTCGTCATCCAGATTCAGCCCATCCGGGTGAAGCAGGAGCCCACGCTGACCCCGGTTACTCCGGCCTCACAGCCCAGCCCCGTCTCAGACATCAAAATTGCACAGCTGCTGGTCAACATCCAAGGACAGACTTTTGCCCTAGTGCCCCACATCATGCCATCCCCCAGCCTCAGTGTCTCCAAGTTTGTACGGATTGCGCCAGTCCCCATTGCAGCCAAGCCCCTCGGGCTGGGGGAGAGCGCTGCCAGCCAGGCATCGGCCATTCTCATTGGAGGTCAAAGGTTTCAGAAGAGTCCTGTCGCAGATCTCATTAAAATGCACAAGTGCTCTTTTCCTGGCTGCAACAAGATGTACACAAAAAGCAGCCACCTGAAGGCCCACCTGAGGAGACACACTGGGGAAAAGCCGTTCGCCTGCAACTGGCAGGGCTGCGGATGGAGGTGGGTGCCACCGAGACCGGGTGGGCTTCTGGTGTTTATGTAATCAGTTATCTTTCTGTTGGTTACACAGAGTGGTTCACCGAGATAAGCAATAAAACAGACTCCGAGGTGCAGAAGGATTTAGAATAGGTTTCAGCAGCCTGTAACTATGGACAGAGCTGGATATTAACTTGTAACTTTTGAAAAGATTCACTCTTAAGAGTATTTTTACTGCGCTATGCTTTTTACTTTTACTTGAGTAATTTTATTTTGAAGCCTCTCTTCTCTTACTTGAGTGAAATTTCTGGATTCTGAACCCAGAATCACTGAGTGATATAACTGTTAAATAATAAGTGATTGATCATTTAATCAGTTACTCAGTACTTCAGTAGACTTCTTACCAATTTTTTTTCTACTCTTTAGTAATTTCTTGGATGGCTACTTTTTACTTTTATTTGAGTAAAAAATACGTTCAAGTAGTTCTACTCTTACTTGAATACAATTTTTGGGTCCTCTGCCCACCTCTAGTGTTCATTAAACTCAACAAAAAAAGTTCCTGATTCAGACGGATGTCCTCCTGTTTCATGAGAGTGGAAGAAGTTATAATTGTAACCTTAGAAACCTCTCTGTGTCACTGTCATCAGGTTTGATGGAGCTGCAAGTGGGAGAATATTGTGGTGGCCTTCTTACTGCCAGGTTCATCTGTAATCCTAAAATACTCCCCTGTCCCCAGACACACACACACACACACACACACACACACACACACTCATCACTGAGACATATTCATTCATTAAAGTCCAACCTTTAATCTGAGTAACGTTTTTTCAGTGGGTGAAAACTGCATGTTCTTACTAAACCAGTGATGGTGCAATTGCTGGAGCTGTTCTGTTAGCCCTCTGTACATCCTCCTTCGGCCAACTGGACAGAGCTCGGTGTTTCACAAGGTCGAAGCTCCACATGATGATCAAAACCCTGATGCTGTCTGCTCTCCAGCTCAGCCCACATGTTTATTTAAGGTTTCAGAGAGTCATCTTGCCATGGCCAGAGGTGGGCAGAGGACATAAAAATGGTCCTGAAGTAAGAGGGGCACTACTCCAACATATTTCAACTCAAGCTAAAGTAAAAAGTAGCCGTCCAAGAAGTGACTCGAGTGAAAATGTATTTGGTTAAAAAATTCTACTGAGTTACTGATTAAATTAGCAATTTAATATTTAAAAATTACATCATCAGATGGACCAAAATGTAAAGTTAAATGTAAATTTTGGCCTTTTAAGAACCAAAGTGAAAAATTTTCCAAATCATTTTCTGTCAATAAAAAACGTATAAAACTTTAAAAAAAAAAAAAACTGCAACTGTGTGCATGTCTGGTGAATTTTTTGGTTTAAACATGTTTATTTTTCACTCAGTGGGTCGAGAATCCAGAAACTTTACTCTAATAAAAGTATTCATACTTCATAATAAAATTACTCAAGTAAGAGTAAATAGTACAGAAAGTACTTTTTTACTGCTTAAGTAAAAGTAATTGAGTAAATGTAACCAATTGCAGCCCATCTCTGGTGACCAACGCTTCCAGTTAAAGTTCCAGTAATGTCTAACAGATTATACAGGTTTACATTTGTGATGGTAGGACAGAGAGGCTTTGCCCCACGACACAAATATGTTTTTCCCCAACAGGATTAGTGACTCATGGTAAGAATAAGCTGTGAACTGATTTATTGTTTTGTTTGGTATGAAGCTCTTTGAGTATAACTGGAAAATCAGTTTATAAATTCAGTCCATTTATAGAACTTTGCAGTAAGATGCACTAAAAGCCCAAATGAAAAATGTGCCCAAATGAAAAATGTGATTAGATGTGAACTGTATATTCCTGTTTACACGTCTCAGAAACGTCTCTTTCTTTAGCATTTTTAGCTCCATAAACTGTTCTACATGTGGAGCTGCATTCATTTGAACAAGTTTGAGTTGATCTGAAGATTTATTTTTTCCCTTTCATTATTGAACGTGGACGGATTATTTTTGGTCTCGTTTCTTGTACTTGTTGCACACACCAAGTTTCCGACTCCTGAAAAGCTGGAGTCCACAAACAAAGACTGGCTGCATCCACATGGCCATATTAGATGCTATGAGACTATAAATCAGTATAATGGATATTTTGTCTGCTGTGATTGTGCTTGTATGCATAGGTATGGTCTGAACTATGCAGTTTACCTTCTGGGTGCCACGTCTTGCAGGGTGTCAGTAATCCGTCCTGAAGGTCCTGTGATGTCTCTGACCTCTCAGTCGACTGCTGCTCATGGTTTGTAGTTGGAAAGTAGCATACGTTCTGACAGGATACGGAGGGCTGCACACGCTTGCTCAGTTTAATCCAAGAACTGTGTTCTAGCAAACAAAAGGACCTCTGTCTGTTTACAAAAGGCAGGGTGTGTGTGTGTGTGTGTGTGTGTTTCAGCATTTCTCATCTTGTAAGGCCCATCTTTCCAAAAATGTTGTGAGGACCTGCTGCTACTTATTGGGCCCCATAAGGAAAAGTGATTTTTTTTTTACAGCTAAGGTAAATGGTTAGATATAGAGGGATGATTCATCGTACTATAATGCAGTACATTATACTGTAGTTCTACACTATAGCACAATAACAAGAG
Organism: Poecilia picta; assembly: GCA_033032245.1. Taxonomy (NCBI): domain Eukaryota; kingdom Metazoa; phylum Chordata; class Actinopteri; order Cyprinodontiformes; family Poeciliidae; genus Poecilia; species Poecilia picta. The sequence goes on along the minus strand of CM065357.1, from coordinate 5,690,792 downwards.
TTGGGTAGTAACTGGTTACATTTACTTGAGTAATATTTTGGGAAAAAAAGTACTGTTAGGAGTATTTTTACTACGCTGCACTCTTTTACTTGAGTAATTTGATTATGAAGAATTGCTTCTCTTGCTTGACTAAAATATTTGTGTACTATGCCCACTTCTGAATATTATACAGTACTATAGTATCAAATAAAGAAGTGTACTGTATGGAAGACGATGGTTTTCTTAGCAAGCTGCAGACAAACCAGAAAAGAAGCCCTACCTCGGCTTGCATGCCACTTGAAGGGAGCAAGAGTGAGGTTGTTGACCCGACAAAGAATAAGCACTGAATAGTTACCATGACTGTGGGCAGGAACGTCCAAGCTGCCTCACGGCATGAAAGACGGGAAGAATCGAGCAACAGACTGAAGGGGGGGACCGAGGGGGACCACAGGAAACAACATGCCCCTCAGCTTCGTACTGTAAACGGTGATGCTGGGCGGCACTGACCGCCATGAAAGTACAGCCGTCGTAATCTTTGTCTGGTCGTCTAGTTCAGCGTTTCCTTTTCATTTCGGATTGAAATGAAAACGCGTACCGTTTTGATGATGGCACTAAAACTCAATGCTTACTTGTCAAACACGGATTCGGCTGAGGCGGAGCAGCTCCAGGCCTGCATGGAGCCAGATCTTCACCGGATCGGTACCGTGTTCCCAGCAGCCGGTGTCAACTCTGGACATCACCGGCTCACTGCAAAACCCCTGCTGCACCAAATCAAGAAACACCATCTCCAGTTACCATTAAATAGAGACTAAATTATACTCTACATTTTATATTACAATGGGAGTCATTGTTAGAAAATTATACTAAGTTTATGTTTTAAGATGCAAAGATTATATTGCTATTTTCTTAATGAGTGAATCCTTTCAGCTTTCAGCTAGTGGTGGTGGTGCCCATCTGCAGCTGTCTGTGGTTGTGAGGCAGGTTAACTCAGAGATGGACAGTCCGGTTATTTAGGTGAACATGATGGGAAGAAGCCAGAGGCTCCGTAAATCAACCAGGAGAACAAACTCCACACAGAGCTGGGCCCTCCTTGCTGAGAGTCAGGCCCCTATTGCATAACTGGCCTTTATTTATTGATTTTCATCCACAATAACAAATAAGAATAGAAAGGCAACAGAGGGGAGTGTGTTAAGAGTCACTCTGAATTCAGCCTCCTGTTAGGATGAACCTTATCAGACTAAATGTGGTTTGAGTTACTTCACAGTGTGACAATCTAATGTTGGCCAAGCAGTGGTCCGAGGGCCCAGTGGGCCCCTCAAACACAGATATCTATGCAGAGATCTTCTCATCACCTCACCAAGTTTTATTTTTATATTCAAATGTTTTTGCATAAATCTTGACCATAACGACATGTAATAGATTCTGTTCCATTCTTAAATGTAGTCGTCTAAAAACGTCAAATACAAAGCAAAACCATCGTCTGTGTGGAAGCAATAATTGGCAGGGTTTTTTTTCTCTGTGGAGGTTCAGAAAAGTTTCAAGGTTTCAGCCATTTTACTGGTAGAATAAAAATAGTTTTTGAGAGCCACCAGGCATAGGAATAAATGTGACAATTAGGCAAGTCAGCTTAATTCATATAAAGCCAAGAAAACTGTTTCTGGACAGTGAGTGTTTGTGGTAAATCATTCTGCTAATATGTCTAATAGTATAGCTATAATAATAATAATAATAATAATAAAAACAGTCCTCTATGTAAACAGGCATTTAAATCCATCATAACAGCAAATGAACTATTTGACATTTCTGTGTGTGGAGTTGTTTGCAGATTCAAATTAAAAAATACTTTATTGATCCCAAAGGGAAATTAAATGTTCAGATTCTTCAAAGGTTAGTGAAGGTTGTGGTGGTTGTTGGCAGATCTGCATTACAGACAGCTGCACTTTTTAGATAGCAGAAGTCTACTTTTATTTTTTTCTGGCTTAACATAGTTAGGTAACATTTTAGCTAAGGTAAAATCTTTGAATGATTTTATCTAGTGACTACTCTCTCACCAGAACTCCACTGACCTTTTAAACTGTGTGTCTCTAAGTCTGTAGTGGATCTTCTGGTATCTTAAAGTCTTCACCAGGTTCACCAGTTCAGTTGAAACATGGCTGCTCGGTCACACTTCAACATCACTGTGTGGTGTTTGTATCTTGATCGTTCAGCTAAGGAACATTTGGGCTCCGGAGTCCAGCTGTGTGAAGTGACCGGCAGATATCTTGTTTCGTTGGGTGAAGGCCTGCACCTGAGATTCGCGCCGCTTCAGCCAACCGGTGTTTTCCTCTCCTCCAAGTCCAGCTGGGATTCCACGCTGGCCTAACCGAGCTGCAGGGCCGATGGATTACAGCCTGGTGTGAAACGCTTTGGCTCACGGCCGATAATTACGTGGTTTGGCGGGGAAACGGTTGTCTAGAGGCTGGACAAACAAGATGTTGCTTGAGAGTAAAAGGAGGATCTGGTTTCATGTCGCCTGACTGGAACCATCTTGTCAACTACTTCCTGACTCAAATTCAAACTCAAAAATACTATATTGATTCCACATGGAAGTTAAATGTGGTTGTAACTCGCATTAACTCAAATTCTTCAAAGAGTTATTGTAGATAGTGATGGCTGCTGGCAGGAAAGATCTCTTGTAGAGGTCCGTTTTCCCAAGACAGTCTCTCTTCCAAAATAAGAGTCTCGACATAATGAGCAGAAGAAGTAAAGCTAACTGTCAAAGTTGGTAAATTGTCAGAGATAAGTGGATATTTGGAGGACAGGAGACTATTACACACTTTTCTAAATGAGCTAAATCATCAGTTGCTGATCATCCACTGACTATATAAAAAAACCTCCCTACTTCATTCTGATCAGTAGAGATCATCGGGTGTAATTACGTTTTACTGAGCATAACTTTGCTCTACCTGAAGTTACTTTGGGCCAGGACATCCAGAAAATAATTCATTTTAATTAATCCTTTATATTTATGACTGGGTTTTCAATTTCTCCCTTTTTTTTGTTGCTCATTATAAATATGTAAAAATCCAAATATCACTGAAAAGTGAAAGAAATTTTGTCCCTAAAAATTAAGTGTACAAAAAAAGAATAAAAATGTTTTTTATTTGTATTTATTTACTGTATCAATAGCGTTTCCATTGACCATATAACTGCACAAATGGAAATGTGTGTGGATCACTGTTATTACTGAAGTTTATGTTCTTACTATTGATCCTCGTCAGTAAACGCCTGTAAACATCGATCAGTTTAGTCAATAAGTAAATAGCTTGTGGTTGCCAGGGTAACCAGCCCTTCTCCACTCATCCTGACGTTTCATTTTCTCCTCCCTCCCAGGTTTTCTCGGTCTGATGAGCTGTCCCGTCACAGGAGGTCCCATTCGGGTGTCAAACCCTACCAATGCCCCATGTGTGAGAAGAAGTTTGCCCGCAGTGACCATTTGTCGAAACACATCAAAGTCCACCGTTTTCCACGAAGCGGCCGGACAGTTCGCTCGGCCAACTGACTCTTCCGTGTTCTTCCAGGGATCGCAGAGAAGGATCAACTCCTCAGAGTAATACACCACAGAAGCATTGTAAGGACATGTGCGTACTTGAACCTCAAAACCTTGCTCTAAATCGGAGCTGTCTGGGATTTGCTGTAATCAACCGGAAACCCAGGACAGCCGACTTCCACTAATCCCTCCAGCAGTTTGAAACAAGTTGCCGTTGCTTAGTTTCTCTGGAACAGCTGTGTCTGCACTGATATTTGTTCTGTCAGCAGAAGATATGCTAAGCTTGTTTTCATTTAGTCCGGACGATGCCAGCAGGGGCCTTCACTGCAGGCCTGAACACCTTCAGGATCCCTACAACCTAAAATATATCTTCAATTGAACGTCACTGATTTACTGCCAATAGTAAGTACTGGAAGTAAACACTTCCAATACCTGTAACTGTTCTCCTGGCTCCGCTGCTTCCTGCACATGTCTAAGTGGATTATTGATGTTTCACCCAGTCAGATTTCAGTCTTTATGTGTTGCCAGGGTCACTCTAATTGGCCTGTAGAATCAGCAGAGCAGGCCCACTTCCAGTAAGCAAACAGTTCATCAACTTTCAGATTCGCCGACTAGAAAGCCCACGGTGACGTCAGACGTTTTCCGCTCTCTGATTGGACAGTCAGACCGACCATATAAGCCCCAAGTTTTCCATACATGCTAGGCTCAATCCATAATGTGATGTTGGAGCATTTTCTCCATGGTTACTAATGGTCAGACGGATACCTTCTCCATAATTCTATATTTGATATTTTTGTAATCATAATTACTTATAAAGTATATGAACGTTAATCTTCTTACCTTGTACAAAGCGTTTGCTGCAAATCCACAGTTACACCGACGGCTGCCAGTCATTATGACTAATGGCTGATATCCATCGTTGCCATATCTTCCCTCATTAATAGCTGTACAACAAAATAAGTTTGGTTTTTATTTTTGTCTGTTTGTTTACACAGCCTTTGACAACTTTTAAAGTGAAATCAGCTAGATAACAGCAATATTAGGTTACAGGTGTCTGTTTTTTGACGAGCTTTACAGAAACGTTTAGGTTGTTTTGACGTCCATCACGGTGGAGCGGACCGAGGTCTGAACAGCGTAACGTCACGTGCAAATGTAACATTATCCCACGGCGGATTTAAATGGTAAACTCCCTCTGAAGGCCCAGAACCAAACGCCACTGGGATTATGTGGCTAAAAGTCTTGTCTAGTCTGACTTGTAGTTTTTTCTGAGCTGATTTAGACATTCCATCTCTGACAGAATCTTTGGGTCCCGACTGGCAAGGACTAGAGAGGTAATATTCACTGCAAAACACAAAATTTTACCCAGTAATTTTGGTCTAGTTTCTAGTGCAAATATCTTAGTTTTGTCCTGCTTCAGGTGTACTAACTTACAAGTCATTTTTCAGCAACATAAAGGAGCTTGTTTTAAGTAAATAATTGATGAAAAAGTTCTAGTTCCATTGGCTGATTATTGCCATGGTGAAATTATCAATAAAATAATCTGCCATTGGAACTAGAACGTTTTCATCAATATTAAGGCATTATTGACTTAAAACAATCTAGTATATCTTGCTGAACAGTTCCTTCTAAGTTAGTTTGATCTTATTTCAAGTGTACTGAGACATTGCATTAGAAAATAAACCAAAAATACTTGGTAACATTTTGTGCTTTCACCCCGTCCACAGAGGTTTGCACTGTAACTTTGTTTTTGTTGAAGCTGCTTCGTTCCAAAGCTCCCTTCTGTTCTTCAGTAGCCATCTGTGTAGATTTAGAGAACTGTTGTGATTAGATTCAAACACGAATAAGGGAATCTGTTACACAGAACTCTTCCCACTTCCTATTGTTTTTGGCACAAAGAGGCCGGTCAATGATAACGCAAATCAAGTAAATTTTAGCTAAGTACATGCTGATTGTTTTCAGTATATGTCAAAGTTCAAACCTTACAACAGATTTCTGTCAGAGAGCAAAAGCTGGCTCAGAAAGTGTGTGTTTTCTTTCATTTGTGGCCAGACATTTCCCCCCCCCTCCTACATTAAGAATCAGACGTGGTCATGTTGTCATGTTGTCACGACGATACACCGCACAGATCTTGCAGAAATAAAAACAAGTTTCAGAGTGAAATATAAGATCATCGTTAGTATTTAGGGCCTGTACAGCCTTCCGTATATCTCACACGTAGCTGTAGATGCAGTCTTAAGATGACAATCTTTCAAAAAAACAAAAGAAAGAAGAAAAAAAGCCCAGGCAGTATGTCAGATAAAATAACCAAGGAGGTAGAGGTTTTCATAATTAGATGTAGCTCCAATGGGCAGCTGTCACCTTTTGTATATAAGGATCTTAGTGACTATTTAGAACTTTTCAATATGACTGAATGCCTCAATATGTCAGCTATTTTGCAAATGACAAAAACCTGCCTCAACTCTACCTTGTGTGTTAACTGCAAACACCGCGATAGCCTTGCAAGTCAGCTAGCAAGAATGTTTTGTCGCTACAAACGCTGAAGTTCACACTTCACACCTGCCTGTTGACCTGCCAGCTGAATGAACTTGAAGGTAATTCAGTGACAAAGTCTCTTTTACGGAGTCCCTCCTTACTGCCTGTAAATACTAAGGGCTGCCACTCTGCTGTGTGCGACGTAACATCAGCAGATATACAATATGGTGTCATATCCATTGATTCAGTTTTTGAATTTGTAATGCTTGTGTGAACAGAGAGGCATTTGCATCCTATGAATGTATGTACATATGCAGGACTTGTTCATCAGTGCAACGCCACAGAGTCGGTTCCTGCAGCACATCCTCCTCATCCACATCCACGGCTGTAAACATTTCTAGTTGTCAGTAAAGTTGCCTGTACATAAATTAGTACATATGAATATATACATATATTTTTTTCCTTTGTTCTCTTTAAGATTAATCTACAAATAAAACCTTTCAAGTAGTTTTTGTCGTTTTTTGGGGGGGGTTGTTTTGTATGTAATAGTTCACATTGTTATGTCCAGGTCTTCACAAACGGAAACTGTTGTTCCTGCTGTGACTCAACCTCCCAGCTAAGCCTGGGGTTAGGGGGCCCAGAGCGGTCCGCCAGCGGATCACCATGTTTTTATCTTTGAACATTTTTTTAAAGTTCAAATTTACTGATGTGGTGATTATATGTTATTCGAAGGCATTGTTGATCATTCTTAGACAAAAATATAACAAACATAAACACTTCAGCTAAATCAGCTACTGGCTGATTAGGATTTAAAGCTGTGTAATACTCCAGGTCAAAAACAACCAATCAGAGCCAGGAGGAGGGTCTTAGTGCTGTCAATCAGCTAGTGTATGTGCTACTCACACCCTCCCCCTCACTCTGCTATGCTACAGCTTCTCCCCCACAACAGCTGTGAAATCTGGAAAGGTGCAATCTGATGAAACCTCTAGATAAGTTATTTCACTCCTCCACTCTTGGTGTGAGACTATACATAAAGAGGGTTTTATGATTATCTAGAAATGCTTTTAACTAGTAAAACTCCATAGTCAATGATTAAAATCTCCAGCGACATACACCAAGAATCACTTTCACCCCTCTGTGCTGTAAACTTTGTCATCTCATTTGGTTTGTACTGAATGGAACAATCATATCTTTTCCAACAGGATGCCGTCCCAAACGCCTCCTGACTGACGGCTTCAGATAATTCACCCAGAACCGAAAGAAACTGTTTTTCTTCAATTAAGATTTGTGGTCAGCTATAGATAGATTGGTTAAGCCTTGCCCTAAACAACAGTATCCTAATGCATCTCTCAGCTGAAATTTAGATTACAGAATACCAGTTGCCTGCTTTATGTTAATGTTGACCAAAATCAAGTCTTGTCTTGAAGCCCCGATCTCGCTTTGCTCTCATATCTGGCTTGGATGTTTTGCGAAAACCATAAAAAGATAGGGGTGCACTGATTGCAGATTTCTGGCCGATCAGCGATTACCAAGTTTTTTTTAAAAAGCTTGACCCGCGATTCCAATTTTATCCAATACCAATTTTTCTTTTGTCCTACATACAACAAGAAAGTCACAGAGCTGGCGACAGTTGTGTGACTATTGTTTACTGCAAACGTGCAAACATGACCTGGTGGGCCAGTCTGACCTTTGCTGAGGTAGATCAGAGAGCCTTCAAATCTAAGTATCGGTCAATCACCAATTTACCAAAATTTAGGAAATCAGCGCTGATAAATTATCTGGCTGATTAATCATCTGGCCGATAAATCATCCGGCTAATAAATTGGTGTATCGCTAATAAAAAAGGTGCTTTGAAAGCACCTTTTTTAACAAAAAATGGACTGCAATGATCTTCCAGTCGTATTTATAATCTGAGAAATAAATGGGACATAATGTGCTACAGTGTCCCACAATCTAGTTAGTCACAAGCAGCTCTCAGCTAAACCAAAGCCACTGACCCGTGTGTACCTGATGACGTCTGACTGCAGTATTTGTGCGGTCAGATGATGTTCCTGAAGGTCTCAGCAACCCCTCTGGTCTCACTGTTTATGTTTAAGCAATGGACAAAACCAACAGAGGCAGACAGATGATGACGACAGTTGGGTTGATATCAGTCTGTCAATCAATCATTGACGGGGAAGAGCTCAGACTGAATATGTTATGTATCCTCTCTGGTGGATCCCACCTCTGACCTATGGCCAAGTCCAAGTCCAGTCTAAGGTCTTTCATCCCTAATCAAACTCTAGTCTCTAATGGTAAATGGCCAAGTCGTATCTGCAGCTGAAACCAGGTATTAACATACGCTGAATAAAAAGGTGCAATCACATTTGTCTGAAATTCACCATGTTTTCTGGCGTTAAGCATAAATCGTTTCTGTAATTCTAAATGACCTAAAACACAAAAAGTTTGGTCTGATTTAATTTCAGACAATGAGAAAAAACATGAATGTGTCTTTTTGGTTTTAGCTGTAGCCACACCGATTTGTCATAAGTATACTTGGTTTTAAAAATATTCTTCTGTAAAAATAGTAAATTACATTTCCTATCATTTCCCCTAGTCAAATAAGTGTATACATGAGAGCTGCTTCAGCCTTATGATTACATAGCTTTGTTTCACACAAAACCAAAAATATTATAAATCTTTTGGAAAAATGTTTTTCCACACAGTATGCTGGCAGATTTCAGTGAGAATCTGGATTTCTAATTCATAAAAGTTCTAGAAAACTTTTCTGAAGAGCCTGAGTAGATTTGATTGTTTGGTGCTCAGTTACTCCCAGTTATTTTCCTAGAAGTAGGTCATAAACATATGCTATTTGAGATCAAGTTAATAGATGACTGTCTCCACTCCATGGAGACACACATACACATAGTTCTGTTTTCATGACTTGTGGGGACTTTTCATTGACTTCCATTCATTTTCTTCAGCCTATCCTATACCCTACCTCTAAGCATAATAAACCACCCCTAACCCAAAAACAGAATTTTCTCTCATAGAAATGCTGTTTCTATGAGGGGAAACGCGTAGATAGACAAACATGCATGCAGTCATTTGTATGCCTACTTCTGTTATTCTGAGGACTTTGCATTGCCTATTCATTTAGTGACTTCATTTATACCTACCTCAGACATTTTTCCTAAGCCTAACTATTACCAGTACATTCACATTACCTGCAAACCTAGTAGGACTGAGAAAACTGAGGACCAGGAAAATGTCCTCACTGACAAATGACCTTGCTTTGTGTTTAAAAGTAGTGTCTGTGGTCCCCTATAGGCAGCATATACAAGTACATGCACACACACACATCGCTGTACTTCAAGCCAACTGAGGACTTTGAGTTTCATCAGTTTTAGTATTTATAATTACAATTACTAGTATATTCCTAATTCTAACCTTCACCAGACTGAAATGAAGGATCTTAATCTTGTTGAGTATATTACTTCAAAAATCTGCTTTTGCACAACACTGACGTTTGGTTTCAACCTTGAGAGCTGGGACCTTTAATGGAGTCAGAGAGCAGAGGAAGTGAAGTGTGATGGGGAGCAAAGATCTGATTACTGATTACAGATCCTGGATGTGGACCAGCGTTGACCAAGCATTCTGCAGTGTGTTTTCTAAGCTGTGAAGTTATGCCAGTTGCCATGGTTTCTGTGCCTGTGTGGAAAACAGAATGGACAATCCTTTCCTTCAACACGGGTTGTCCATGAGCAGAGTTGGGAAGTAACTAGTTACATTTACACCGTTACATTTACTTGAGTAACTTGTTTTATGTAGTTTTACTGTGCTGCACTTTTTACTTTTTCTTGAGTAATTTTACGAAGAATCGCTAAATTTCTATATTTTTTACCCACTGAATAAAGAAACATATTTTAACCAAAAATTCACCAGTCACACACAGCTACAGTTTTTGTTAGTTTCATGTGTTTATTATTGAAAGAAACTGATTTGGAAAAATGTTCTGTCTGATTTTGTTATTTTTTCTGTTACTTTTTTGACTTATTGTCACTTTTGTTTTTAAAATACCAAAGTTTCGACTTAACTTCATATTTTGATCTGTCTGATTATGTAATTTTTAAAAATATTAAATGATTGATAATCTGATCAGTTACTCAGTTCTTCAGTAGACCTTTTACCAAATACTGATGTGATTTTGGAACATTTCTGTACAAAAATGAATATTTCTGTGAAAAATAGGTTTTTAACTTTTAATGTCAAAAGGGTAAAAACTAGTTCCAGAGTTCCAGTTGCTGAAACTTTGCTCAGAGTACCTAAATATAGTAATTGGAGTGGAATATATTTGCAGCAGAATAGTGAGAGGTTTTTGATTTAATAACATATTATCTTTCAGGTCAGATTGAATACTTCTATGTTTGTAAAATCTTGTTGCTTTTCTTTTCATCTGTGCTCAGAACTTCGACTCTTAAAATGTTGAAACCAGCTTCAACATTCCCAGGTCCGGTTGATTTTGGCACAGGCCTTGTTCTGGCAGCGTTTGAAGGATGAACGGCGACAGTGAGTAGGAGTGGGCAGGAGGTGGACAATGGTCCTTTATTCTGGTTGTGGATCTTTTGCCCCTGCTTGCCTGAGAGGCAGCAATGTAGGCCAGTGTAGAAAGCCAGGGCACCGCTCTGTTCCCCCAGCAGCAGAACGTGCCTTAATGAGGTCTGCTGGGAGCTGTAGTACATATGTTGTTATTGTGATGGTCGGTCAGGCTGCATGAGTTCTGCTGTGTCAGCAAAGGTCAACTCCTCTGTAATCAGAAGGGTTTCACTTTGCTCTGTAGATGGACGTTCAGCAGAATTGTGTGGAATTGCATCTCCTGGATGTGAAAATACTCTTCAGGGAACTTTACTATGTAACTTCTATAAAGAAATTTTTTTTTTACGTTTTTGTTAGTTAATGTAACAATATTTTATATATATTGGATGAATGGTTCAATAGGGTTGACTATGGTGGGGTGTTTAAATGACACACAAAGGCAGTTAAATGAATTTAAAGAACAACTGGCTTTAGTGACAAACCATAAAATTGACAGTTATACAAGACACACAATTATGAAAATAACATTACACGCAATAAAATACAAGAAATAATAAAAATACTTGGCCAAGTGCTAGTTCTCAGTTTTAAATATTTTGGTGCATCCTGGTAATCTGAATTCTAATTAGTAATGGGCAACAGATCGATCAATTTCAGTTTCAATTAGGTTCAACTCAACACCGTTCACATGAGGAGAATTTCCTGCACAGCAGTTTGGTATAAAGTTCCAAATAAAAACTGGTCCAAAAGGGAAGGTCAGAAATTCCAGGATTAAACAATAAAAATGAAAAATGTCAGTCAGTGGTTTCACTCATAACCAACTGTGTGTGAAGACGTGAGTGATACAGGCCAACCACACCGCAGGGGGCAGCAGGACTCCAAATGGAAAATAATGAGTCCAGTTGCTTCTAAGTCCAGGTGTGAAGACTTGTCATCAACGTCTCAGGAGGAATCCAGCATAAAAAAACCTGACCTGTCAACACAGGACCAGCAGAATAACAGAATTTTATTAAGCTGTTCTAGCTTTAATCTTTAAATCATGTTTCTGTAGACATATTTGACATCAATTTGTTATCAAATAATTTGCAACAAAACAATTCTCCTTTACCTCAATGCAGTATTTCACTACATTGTCAATTTACTTTTCTGTAAATTGCAAAAGCATTTTTCAAACACAATATTAAACATTACATTTTACCCAAAGTCAGTAAAAGTTTACATCTGAATAATTAAATAGTTCAGATAAACAATATTATTCAACCAAAATGTGATGAACAGAACAAAAACCCAAATGAAAGGCACAGAATTTGCTCACCGACCTCAATGCGACACGTTTGGGACAACAATATGGTGGCTCTCAGTCCGGACCAGTGGGGCACTAGATAATGTAATAAGGCATATTTTCCATGTTTTAACCTCAATAATATGAGCTTTCATCGTGAACAAAGTAAGAATATACTGTAATTCAGGCTTTACCTTCAACTGAACGGAGAACGGGATGAACTTTGAGGAAACCAGTGGCTGTTAGCTCTAACTCCTCTAACGGTGTTCAACAGAAAAACTGAAGTTCAGTCTTTTTTTTCCTCGTATCACAACTTTCAGCTTAGAAGTCGGATGATAAACAGGATGATTCTATCTGTGAAAGCGTTTGTTTAGAGTTCGTATCCAGAACTATAACCGTGTTAACACACAGACTCTCACGCTGCACAGCTTCATTATTTTCTTCTCGTGGCGGATCGCTTCCGCTCACACACACACACACACACACACACACACACACACACACACACACACACACACACACACACACACACACACACACACACACACACACACACACACACACACACACACACACACACACACACACACACACACACACACACACACACACACACAATGCTATAATCACGAGGAAGAGGGGCGGGATTTGCTGCGGCACTCTGAATTCTGATTGGTTTAAACGTACTAGAAACTAAACTTCCTATTGGCTAGGTAGCCCACCTAGCTCCCTAACATCCGTTTCTTAAAGAGGCATCTCCATTTTATGTGGGTTACACCAAGACTGTATATCATGACAGGATCATCTGCCTTTTCCCGTTATTACCATGTTATTTAACCTTAGGCGTCTCTGCCCGCTCTGGAGCGGGCATGATTTCATGCTTCTGTATAAAAAAAGACGGCATGAGAAGTGTGCATTTCAATTCTGTTGGACAGCATAGACGTCAAACTTTATAAAAGTAGTATTTTTTATACTGATTTTGTTTTATATTTACTTCCAAATAAAACCATAGCGTTGTGCGCATTTTACGCAAGTGGAGTCCAATCAGTGGATGTTTTATGACCAAAAAGTGACACGAAAGCCATTTTTCCGATTTTCTTCCAACTCAGCACATTTCTAAAGCCACCAATCAGAAAGCACACCGGCCATTTTGAGTTGAGATCCGGACAGCAGTTCGGGGAGAGAGTTTTTTAATGGTGGAGAGCGGTTCGCTGTTGATATTTTGGATTTTGCAAGTAGTGTTTTGGATTAGTTTTTTTTGACTGTACCTGCGTTAGTTAGTGCGCATTAGTGTGTGCGGCGTTTGCAGACGGTTTTTAGTCTGTTTGTCAGAATGAGCCGTCGCTACTTGATGGTAGAGCAAGCTCTGAAGTATGTGTACGAGTGTGAAGACGACGAAGGAGCTGTGCCAGACGATTCAGACTCGGAGTTTGACGATGAGGTTTTTTGTTTTGTTTATTTGGCATGGGATATGTACAGTAAATTATTATAATCGGAGTAGATCCACACTGAACCACAATATATTCTAATTTCCATCTCCAGGTTGGTGATCCCTCCATTCTCTTCAGTGAAGAGGTGGTGATGGTGGAGGTGAAGGAGGAGGTGAAGGAGGAGGAGGAGGAAACTCCCATCTGCTCTGTCCAGTTGAGGTCCACACATCAGAGGACACCACGGACAGCACAGCGAACTCGGACAAGATCCAGATCTCCTCTGACTCGGGCAGCACCAGAAACACGGGCTGGACAGTGGAACACTGAAGAGGACGCAGACGCGGGCCCTGTTGTCAGCCCCTTTCAACCCAGGAGAACACCAGGACCGCAGATGGATCTGATGACCAACTACAGTCCAAGAGAGCTGTTTTTGTTGTTTTTTGCAGCTGAAACAGTCAAGACCCTCTGTGACAACACAAACAGATATGCTGCAAAAAATCTAGCAAATGGAAAAAATTACAAATGGGCTGAAATGGACACAGAGGAGCTGTATAAGTTCTTTGGTCTCTTGATATATATGTCTTTGGTGCAGCTACCAAGTGTCCTGGACTACTGGAGACAAGATCATTTTTTGTCTGTTGTAACTCCAGCCAAGATCATGACAAGTGACAGGTTCAGGACCATTATGTGGAACTTACACCCAAGCAATCCTGAGGAGGATGTCAAAAATGACAAAAAGAAGGGAACACCAGGCTACGACACATTATTTAGACTGAGGTCTGTTTATGATGACATCCTCAATGCCTGCCAGGCTTATTACCAACCAAAGAGGGAGCTGACAGTCGACGAAAGGATGGTGCCAACAAAGGCAAAAACTGGCATGACCCAGTATATGAAAGACAAGCCAACTAAATGGGGAATAAAGCTGTTTGTGTTGGCCGAGTCGAGCAGTGGCTACACTGTGAGCTTTAGCTTGTTCACTGGCAAGACTCGCACTACAAGTGAGAATGGGCTGACTTATGACGTGGTAATGAACCTTATTCAGCCATCTTATCTTGGCACCGGGTACCATATTTACATGGACAAGTTTTACACCAGTCCCACACTGTTCAAGGACCTGGCCAGCAAAAAGTATGGAGCTTGTGGAACTTACAGGGAATCCAGGATGGGATTTCCTAAAGGGAGGCCAAATGCTCTCACTAAAAAAAGTGCAAGAGGATCAGTGAGATGGATCAGAGAGGGCCCACTGGTCTTTGTGAAGTGGATGGACTCACGGGAGGTGTCTGTCTGCTCAACTATCCATCCTGCGTTTTCAGGTGAGACGGTACAAAGGAGGGTGAAGAATGGAGAGAAACGCTGGATTGTGGAAGACATTCCATGTCCTACACCAGTCATCTCGTACAATAAATACATGGGTGGGATTTACCTGTCTGATGAACCCATCCAATACTACTCTGCACAACGGAAAACTTATCGTTGGTACAAGACTGTGCTTGTGCATTTGGTTGACATTGCCACAGCAAATGCCTACATCCTACACAGAGAGTTGTGCAAAGCCAAAGGAGTGAAGCCCATGACACACAAAGACTTCAATGTGGAGATGGCCAGTCAGCTTTGCGGTGTGGACATGGCAGGTGTTCCAAAGAACAGGGCAGCTGAACACATTCCTGTGCCCATCAGTGCTCAGCCAAATGCCATAAAATACAGACACTTCTGCAGACACTGCTTCCAGGTAGACAATGTCAGGGAGGACACTCTCTGGAAATGTAAGAGCTGTGATGTGCCACTGTGCCTTATGTTTGACAGAAACTGTTTTGAAAAATGGCACGGGTAATTTGTATGCAGACCTCATGTGACACCCATTTTGCAGATGGTTGAAAGGGGGGGGAATGACACATTGTGATGTTGGAGAGAATTTGTGATGGAAATATTGACACATTTTGTAAATAGTTGTAAAAATAGCGCCTGAGAAATTACCCACAATATGTTGTAAAAATATGTATACTAATTTGTTTTTTACGAAGTTTGTACACAAGTTCTGAAAATTTACCAAAGAAATTTTCATTTTAGGCTGTAAAAATGGTTCGTTCAACATTTTTGTCAATTTCATAGTAAAAATGTCAATATTTTTCTACTCGGATTTTGTTTTCGTGTGTGTTTTTTGCTCCAATGTGAGAAGGCATTTTGTCAAAATGAAACAAACACTGTAAAATCATAAAGCTTAGGATGTGCTGAAAATAATGATACCAAACAAGGCAAAATAAATAGTTTTTATGGTGAAAATATAAGGGTAAATTCAAATTTAGACCAAAACTGCAATTTAGACCCAAGACTCCGAAGGGGATCAAATAAAGTAATATTTTTAATTTGAATCGGTAGAAGTAACAAATCGGAGGCAGGAGGAGGGCCTTTGTGCTGTCAATCATTCTCATGTTCGAGCCAGTTTTTAGCTTTATTCTTCGTCACAACTTGTTAATATGTGGAGGATAATATTTGGTGGTAGAGCCAAACAACCAGTATGGCTGTGTTGTAGTCTCCCAAAATAAGCCCTCATACAAGGAGATTTGAAAACTGTCCAATCATGTCCTCACAGAGTAAGGAAAGTGGACTTGATAAAGTACAAGTACAGGCCATTTACCATTTTACCTTGATGCTTCAGTCTGCATATCTATAACCCACAGGGTGATTTAATAAGCTCTACCAGCCAGTCTGCAGCTAGAAATGCTTTTTTCACAGGATTTCAAAAGTCCTTTTTGCTCCTAGAGCTCTGAATGTCCCATGCCATTTACTCCAGGTCATGCTTGGTTTGCTCAAAACAGAGTCACAACTGGAAAACAGACTCCCAACACACACACACACACACACTGGTGGAAATCTAGGCCATGTTTACAGTAACAGTCACCAGGACTATTTTACTCGTTCATGTAGCATTGGTGGTTGACAAGAGACCTGCAGAAAGAAGGTTCTTCCTGCAGAAACGTTGAATAAACCACGATTAAGGTTTAATCCGGCAGCTGATCAATGCAACACATTCGCCTACATAGTTTTGGGCTCAGGAACAGCCTTCCTCTGCCATAAAGGATTTTTGCACAGTCTCTCTGATGTCATCCTTTCAGGTGGAAGGTCAAAAAGAAAAGCTTTATACAATTCCTGGGAAGCTAAAGATCTCATGACATCACAAAGTTTTCATCCAGAAACCTCTCCTCTTGCTGTTGCTGGAACCAGAGCTAAGATATGCTTCAGAGCGGAGAATATGTTGAATCAATAGTTGCAGCAGCTTTAAGTCGGTGTCTGTCCTTCATGGCCGTACGTCCAACGCCGCTTTGCGTATTTACTCTGAAGTTGGATCTCGAGAGGCTTTGTGAGGTTTCCCATCTGACATCTGACTGTTTGTGTGTGAAATCTGTCCCTGTGTGGTCTGTTGCTCCTGGCATGTGGCTGCACACCACGCACTGTAGAACCAAGCCTGTTATATCCATGAATTTTCATTGTCATATGTGTGGTCTCTTAGGTTTGGAAAATCAAACTATTTTAAAATCTTGCAAATGATGAATTAATAAATAAAAAAAAGGAGTAAAATGTTATCAGTACCCATTTGGCCATATGTAAAAATATAACTGACCCCTCTCTCCTTGGTGAAACAGGAATCTACCATAAGCAAAACCTGTCTGACAATATGAAGTAGGCCAAATGATTTCAAACAGCAAAACAATATGGAAGGACAGACAAGAAACATTCATTGACACCAACCAGTCTGGAAAAGGCCACAAGGATATTTCTTAGGGTTTGGGACTCTGGAGAACAACTATGACAGCCGTCATCCACAAATGGACAAAACACTGAACAGTGGTGAATCTTCCTTGAAGTTGTCAGCCTACCATCGGAAATTCATCCAGGAAGTCACAGAACAACCCAGAACAACATCTAAAGATCTACAGCTAGAACTCCTCCTACCACCATCGCCAGGGCCACCAACATCCCATCATGCACTTTATTTGCATTTACAAGAAAGTGAAAAAATTGGAACATCTTCTAAATGTAGAATTCTGACTTTAAAAGTCGTGTCTTTCTCACCAAACCCTTATATCATATTCAATATAACAGATGTTCACATAAAAGGTAGTGATGGCTGTTAGATAATAAACTGTTGAAACACAATTTTCACAGTTCAAATCAACCCAGATTCGAACTGTGAATCTGTGTTGTAGAATTGGAGACGCAATAAAAAGAAACATATAAACCCGTTAAATGTAACTTTAACTCTCAGTTTGACTTCTCACTGCAGAGTTCTGTTGCCAATTCACATTACGTCCAAGTCTTTTGTCTCTCTGGTTGCTATTCAACATTCACGAGCCTTCAAATAGCTCTGCATCTCATCCAAAACATAAAAATAGATGCTGTTGAGGTGTATGATGATCACGCTGAAAAGTGTGTCGGAGTCATGTGTCCCCATCGCATACTGTACACAACAACATCAGGAGGTCAAAGTCACTTTGACGCTCTGGTAGGAATTTCTGGATGTTTTTAAGAGGCTGGGCAACACTTTTAAATGTCAACCTGTTCTTTGTAAATGTTACACCAAAGTAATCATGAGGCGAGCTAAAAAAGCTTCTGATTGCAAAACTCTCGAGTGCTTTTGTGTGGTGCTTGTCAAAGCTTGCAAGGTTACACTGTTGCATGGAATGAGGGAGCTCTGCCAAAAAAAAGCTGAGGGTGTGATAAAAGGGGCTCTGGTTATGTAACACAGAGTAGTGTGTTAGGTGGGAGCAGAGCTTGCCATTGGATAGGGACCATGTGGGGAACAAGAAGGAGTTTGTCTCCACAGTGCATGTAGGAATGCCCAGAAATCCAATGCTGACCTGCAGTTTATTATGCTGCCACTAGCTTCACACCTTTCATCTGTCTTTGTTGTGCCACTGCAATGAACAACACAAAGATGCATAATCTTTACCTTTTAGTGCACCAGCCTTAAAGCTATGCAAGATAATTAGATGAATTTGCTCTTTCATCACATTGTTATGAGCCACTGCATCACCCGTGACTCTCCTGCCACTTTACCAGCATCTCCACTTGGCTGGTTTGATTCTGTCCACCTGCTGGTTTGCGTCTGTCCACTTGACTCGTTGCTTTCAGCCATACTGCATGAATTTTGAAGGCTCTAATTTCAAGGTCACATGGTGGAACCATGGTTACATCATCACCGCAGGGTTTCCTCCAGCGTATTTTAAGCCTGGCAGGTCACCAGGCTTTACTTGCCCTCCTACCAGGGTAAGCGTTGTTTATTTTAAATAAGTTTTTTTTCTTATACATCAGTAGTGGTAACAGTAGAGAGCGATTAAACTAGGTTTAAAGTTTCTTCTTATTTTTCATGCTTTGAAAATTCCTAAATGTAACTTTTTAACCTTGTTGTTCTTGGTAAAAGTGTGCTGCCAGGTTGAAACTGAAAATCTAGATCAACATGTCTAGTCTGTATAGTCAAACATTAATTGGAACTTTTCCTTTTCTGCTTTGCATGATCTGGTTGCAGGACACAGGCAGTCACGCGATGCCAACACGTTGTCTACTGACAACTTCAACTTCCTTTTGCTTCTCCAACAAAACTGTGTTGTTCAAACTACTCAAAATCACTCCAACAAATTGAGCTGTGGACAAAATTTGATCATTTAAATTTTTTGTCTTACCAAAATACTAAAACTAGGGTTTGCAATGACCTCTGCACTCTCTGCACCAGCCCATGTACTGTACGCTCTCAAAGGCAGCTCCTTGAGAAGAGCCTCTGTGCCGTGATGAGCCTCTGTGTCAGGGGAAACAATAGGCTTTAAGTGATTTGCGACTGACGATAATTGCTCTGGTGTCCTCAAAAGCTATTTGGGAAACATTCCTTCCATAACTGCTAGCCCTCAATAGCAGACAAGGCTTTCCATTTCAGATTTTTGGACAGAAACTCAAAATCTAATTATAATAATCTTTGTCCTGTTCTTTTTCTTTCCTCTTTCACATTGTAGACATCACAGATTTGTACACTGGACAGGTAACGTCAAAATGTACCAAAGTCCTCCCTCGCACAGCTGGAACACAAACTAGAAATAGCTGGACAGTTTAATTACTTTTAATTAAAATGTGGGCTTAATTAAAAGTACGTTTAATACCTGCTTAAAATTTGACATTTTCAAAAGGTGTTTTTAATTCATCAAAACAGCCTTATTAGAACACATATCCTCTTAATTCATTTAATATGACTGTACTTACACTTATTGGAGCAATGGCATCATGTATTGCCACAGATTGGTCGACTTATGTCTCCATGGTGATAATCTCTCATCCTACCACAACCTCAAAGGTTCTTCTGTTGCACTCAGAAGTAGTTTTATTCCACAGTACTACTTACTTTTACCTGAGTAATATTATGAAGTATCACTACTCATAGTTGAGTAAAATTTCTGAATTCTTTACCTGCTGCAAGGAAATTCACTGAATGAAGAAAAAACATATTTTAACCACAAATGGACAAGACACAGTTTATGTTACATAAGACCTCTTGTTTGCACACAGGATCTGTTTTCTAATCGTTGAGACCTTCGGAGGTCAAGTGAAGATATTTCAAGCATAAATAGATGTATATGTGTTTGTGTTTTATCAGTATGATCAGGTTCTTGAGAACTGTGTAACTGATCATGACTGATTTCCACTTCTGCTCATATATGTATGTCATTTCCAAGGACATAGGTGGACTACTGTAATGCGACCCAATGTTTGTTGAGTGTTATCCACCAGTACAGCTGTTATCGTATTCTGTGGGGCCGTTCTGGGCCAGACTGCGGTCTCTGTCCTAGCAGAGAACCGCTGGCCTGTTCTTCATTTACTTATCCTGCCGGGCCTGTAGCTGGGGGACCATTTACCCAGTCTAACCTGGGGCCATAATGAATCAACGCTTTAAAAACTAGCTAAACTGGCTTCAAGCTGGTCTGTGGTGATGTTGACTTAGAGACAGAGAGGCAAGCTGCCGGAAGGTGCTGGAAAACACAGAATGCTCTGTCTGTATTGAGCATAGAGCTCAACGTGTTTGCCTCAACACGTTTAACTCTGTAAACATTTGGTATTATGTCATGTTCTGCTGCTCACAGTGAATGGTGTTAATACTGAATCAATATGTTAGATTGTCGGGATGTTTTACAGGAGCTGGGCTCAGACTCTTAGGCCTAGTAAAACTCTTAGGTCTCAATGTTTCACTATTGACCCTTTGCAACTATGTAACTTACTTACTCCAGGTGCCATGATGGACGTCGGAAGTGAGGAACTGGAGTGTTGAACAGAGGGACTGAAATCATTTTTCTGAGCTGTTTTTGCCAGTTTAGCTTCTACTTGTTCGAGTCGAGCTAATTTGTGAACATAGCACACTTGGCAGGGACGGCAGTATTGACCCTTTGGCATCCCAAAGGGTCAATACCGATGGATTTTGGACAACTACATGTTCCTGAGTGTGTGGCATTACTTTGGGGACAGCTTTTTACTATGGCTCCATACTTTCCCCTTCTACATGAGTGTTTCACAATTATGCAAGGCAAGGTTTTAATTCAGCAAACAGATTTTCCTGTTCCTTCCCATTATCAAAAAACATGAAGTGCGGGATGAAGCGGGTCTAAGAACAAGCCTGTGTTGAGTTAGAAAAACGTCTCTGCTTAAAGTCTAGTCCCTGAAAACGTGGTGTGGCTCATGCGCTGCCAAGAAAACAAACATTAAGGTCACATCTGAGCAGTTGGGTTTGGTTTGGTGGATTTCAGAGCAGATTCCAGTCCAAAAGCTGCTCTAAGTAAAGAGTGTTTCCATAGTAAGGTGGACTGGAATCATCCAGCAGCTGACTGTGTTATTTAAAGCTTTGTAAACTAACAGCTTCCACATGCTCCATTTTAATAAGCCCAGAAAGGCAACATGATGGATGGTCATGTATTTTAGCCACCCTGTAAGAATAACTCTGCACATAGTGAGAGAACTGATGCAATCAGATGCAGATGTAGCTACTGCAAGATCAGCTTAGTGAAGATATATCTGAAAACGTTACATTGATATAAATTTGCTCACTTGAGGTTATTGTTATATGAAACATACAAACAAATGCTTTACCTACTTTAAAGTGAAACTTGTTCCCAATTCAATTTTTCCCCTAGTTTTATTGCCTCATAAACTGTCGAGATGAGTTATTTAGGGTTCTATCTTTATGTTTCTGTGTGAAACATAAAGTTTCTTTTAGTCTGGCATTATTTGGTCTAAAACAGTCTCACTATCAATGTAGAGTATGTAGAAAACCATGACTGCACCTGACTCAGAACAACACAACCACATCCTCAGCACCCCATGACTTGTTTATGTTGAACAAAAACATTGCAAAATTATTCTCGAAACAAAAATAAATAAATAAAAACAATGTCCAAAACAGTAATGTATATCAACGAAGAAATCCTTCAACCTCTGAAATTTGACATGACTCCATTTTTGTTTACATTTTGTGAAGAAGAAAGTTGCATCATTTCATTAGTCATTTCAGGTGTAAAAGCACAAATATAGTTGCTAAGTCATTGATAAACTGATTGTAGGTCGCCATCTTTGTTGTGGCCATCAGAGCAGTTTTTAGGCAGAAATTAAACTCTAAAGACCAGCTCCTCCTCATTTGCATAATGAGGAAAAATGCATACGGTTAAGAAAGAAGAGAGGACAGAAAAATGTAGAAAAAACAAATCCAACTAAAAAGATAAAGTTAAAAAGGAGAAAAACATTTATCTAGTAAAAGGAAGAACTGAATATATTTTCAAAAATTTTAAAAATGTATGTGCTTAAAATATATTGATTGCTAGAACTAAACTGAAAAAAAAATAACAATGAACATCAAATACTATAACATGAGGTTAAGTTTTTCTCTTTTAACTTAATACTTAATTGATTAATTTATTGGATCATTTATATATTTCTGCATTCATTTTTAATTATGTCAGTCTCGGTCTTATATAGTGGGACACATGGGATTTATAGTGTGCGTTGCACAAACAGCTGAGGAGGATTTTTAACGTGACACAGTGGAAGCACCTGCTCTGTACTGAAGGGAGGGTAAACCAAGAGGCCCAACAAGATGGACGACGATCGTTTGCAGAGAAAGTAAAAATGGAGTAAACTGGCTGCTCTAAATTGCCCCCTCGTATTTGCATGCAGTAATGTTTGCCCTGTTTGTCTTTGTGTCACCTCATATGAAATAGCAACCATCTCTGGGTACAGTTAAGTCGAAGTTGAAGGTGCTTATTGTCCCGAATCAGATATTCAATTTGGGGAAAAGAATAACAATTAAATAATAAACTGAGCCAATTGTTGGTAAAGTAATGAAAAGGACGATGTGGGAAGGAGTATGGAGGACAAAGCTAAAAATCAAAACACTGACAGTCTCCATCGGAAATGTTCATGATATGAAATGAGAATGAACAAAATTCTAGATCATTAGGAAGTGTACACAAGCTTTTACTGTTTTCAGGGTTTTTAACATATGATGTTGAACATTTTTAAAAGGAAGATTTCTTTTTATGTTAAAACAAGATTCTAGTATTGCACACATTTTTTATGCGTTTAAAATAGACATGAGGGGGAAACACTTTTATCATCTTATAAATGTTTTTAATTTTTGTAACTATTATTATTTCCATTTGGTAGCTGATTTTGGACGGCTTTTTGTTTACGACAGTTTAGTTTACATTTCTGTTTATCTATTATATATATATTTGCATATATATGAATCTCACAGCATGTGGAATATCATTAAGGTATTTAAAAATATATTGCAATACCATCTTTGTTTTTTGTTTTCAATATCGCCAACCCCCATCTGAAAGCAATTATTGGTGTTCAGTCTTAGGGATATTTACTTCTATTTTCGCTAAACTTCTGCATAGGGAACGTTTTCGGTCTTATTGGAGATGTTAATATGACTGTCCAGGAGTCATATAAACATTTTAGAGTTGATATGACTGCAGTCTTTTTGGTGGAAAGTGTGGATTAGTCTGTTGTATTAGACAGCTGAGTACAATGAGTTTAGAGTTATTGTGGCTTCTTGTTTTATTTTCTAGACATATCTAATGTTTGTATAGATGTGTTTATATTTCATTTTGCAAAAGAAATGACAGAATGTTGTGTTTCTTATTACTGTTTCAGTCCTTCATAAAGAAATCCAAAAGAAAGAGATTGAAGAAATAAAGCTGAGGGAAAGGAAAAGACATCAGCCCTCAACAAAACTTCTGGAGCTCTCCTTTCTTCATGCCGTTAACTACTGTATTTGTCTAGTTCAATTAAGTTGTTCTGCGAGGGCAGAATAAGTGGAGACCCAAACCGGAACCGGGAACTATAAGTAAATGTAACAGGCATCTACATTTTAATCTAAGTCTACATCAAACACGACATGAATGTTAATAATAGCTGCCAGTGGCATCAAACCAGCTCAGAGAAAAGAGCACAGACATGTTCCTATGGACGTCGTTCAGCATGAGGGATGTGTGGCGCTCCTGTCTGCCCTACAGCTCCCAGAACCAACACACTTTGTACACAGCAAACACGTCATATGTACTCAGCTATAACTAGATGAAGTGGAAACACTTGGAGGTATAGATCTGACATTCTAAGAGCTGCTTGTCTGCTTTTAGTTCAGAGGAGGCAAAGGTGACTTCTTTTTCCAACATACATTCACGTAAAGCCTCCTCTTTGCTTAAAGCTTAACTGTGAATCACATACTGCGGCTAAATTATGTGCCACTGTGGCTCCTGGTAACGTCTCACATTTATTTAAAGCTGTGAGTAAACAGGTTGTTCAAAGTCGCAGTGGAAGTGTCATCTTCATCACTCACCTGATCAACAGAATGACTTTGTTATACTGTTGATCTTCCTGTAAATAGAGAGTTCAAGAAAAGAAACATGGTTTCTTCACCTAAATAATCAGTACATTCATCTGACATTTCGGAAGAATAAGTGAAGTTGGAGTAAAACTTCAGTTGTTGTTTTAAGACTAAATTAAATTAAATGGTAAATTCCAATCAACGGCTTCAACAATTGTAGCTTTTTGCAAACACTGCAAAAGAACATCATAAGATACATTAAAACACACAAAAACAATTTCTAAGACCAAAAACAAACAAAAATAGATTAAAAACAAATGACACCAAACTCTGAATATCAATTTAGCTGTTTGTAAATTCAATATAAATTTATGTTCTATTATCAGTTTCTTAAGGTTCTCTTTAACATTAATATAGGCAACATCCCAGCCAGCGTAACCAAGGGGGCCCCATATGGGATAAGTGAGGGAAAACAATATGGGTTCCACAAGGTTTTGTCCTTGGTTTCCATGTAGGGTCTCATTTATCCCATATGAGGCCCACATAGGTGTGCTGGCTGGGATATTCCAGAAATAAACTGCTTTGTACACAGATGTGTACCAACCAACCAACCAACCAGCCAGATTGATTGATTGATTTTGGACTACCTGTAATTTATAGATGATTAAACAGACAAGGAATGAAATGGCTCTGGTACAAAAATTCTGATTTCCAGAGGCATAACATGCACACTGTGGCAGATTATATCAATATTTCCGCTCACTTTAGTGCAGCAACACTAAAATGACTGCTGGTGTTAAGAAAATGTTAAGCAAAGAAAAAAGACATAGCAAAGCTCTTTGTTTGCTGGTCCATCTACATTCTGACCATCGCTGGTAGTTACGTGTACATCATGACTGAACAACCATATCCCAGAATCTAGTGGCCAAAATGAGATTTCCATGTAGGGTGTCAGATCAGGATTCCTCCCGCTTGCCTCTCTTTGAACGTTTCCCATTGGGATGTGGCCAGTGGGAATGTCTTGGGATCTCCCGGAATGAGCCGGAGAGTGTCTCCAGGCATCTGTATGGGATTCCTTTCTGGGCTGTAGTTTGTCATCCGTTTTTGTATTGGAGAATATTCACAATGAATAAACTGTTGTGCGGTGGAACGTACATGAGAGAGTAAGAGTAATGCATGAAGAAGCTAAGCATTCCAGAATACCGATCCAAAGTCAATCAGACCCATCGATCTATCTGAAACATTTCATTTCAGATGATTATTTTTTCACGTTGTTTCTGATAAATTAAATTAGACTTTGCCCTTCTCATGGACGTGTCTTTGGCTGTTAGGTGACACCATTCTGATGAGAGGCGACCCTGGATAAAGGACGCAGTCATACTCAGAGATTCATACTCTAAATCTTTGAATCCTGGCTTCTGCAGGGACTTTTATGCTATTTGATCTTTTGTAGCATGCTGCCCTCTTGTGTATGACTGAAGGAATGAAAACATAACTTTAAACCCACGTGCCCCTGAATAATTCTGATGAGGTAACTTAAATTATATTATATGGTCCTAAACTCATTAACGTCCACCTGAAAATTGTTCCTCAGCTGGAGCTCCAAACTCTGTGACCTGCCCTCTTTCATGGTTCCTCAAGCAAACCTGCTTGTCTGTTTTTAAACTTAAAATTTGACTTTCCTGTAGATGAAGGTTGGTGTGTCATTGCTTTCCCTGCAGGTGGCACAGAGTGAGTTAGATGGCATCCAAATAAAGCCGAGGAAATGTCATAAGAAAGCTACAGAGCAGTTTTCACATTTTCGACACAGAACATGTACTGTGGGATTTAATGAAGCCGGTCACCAACATGAACCAGAAGTAAAGACCACAACTTACAGAGTGCAAACAAGAGTAAGATTGGAGACACAATATTAGTTGAAGAAATGTTACAATGTGCTACAATCAGCTGTACTGATGCAGTAAAAGACTACAAACCCAACAGGCAGTGATAAGAACAGCAACAATCACTGACCCTGAACAGTCAATGTTCACTGAATACGACGGGCTGCAATCAGGGCGGCGCATTGTAGGACCAACAGACTGAAAACTGCCTTGACATTTTGAATGTTTTTGTTGTTTTCAGTGCCATCATTTGTTTTCCTATTGGTTTATTATGCGTCACTTCAGATGACATAATTTAATGCACCTGTGTGAAATGAAAGGTATTTTACATCTTCAAATAATAGAGGAAGAAACCAAAACCAAATTATGTTTCATGCGTGTCTCATTCAACGCCGTGGTAAAAGTTAGTCTGCTAAAAACCACATTTTAATTTTTAATATAAGCAGGGGAAAATTGTTGTAGGCTTCCTCCGGTTAGCTGACCAGTACAGCTCAGCACAAGCTGGTGTTAAACCACAGGAAGAGGAAGAGGAAGAGGAAGAGGAAGAGTTCCTCTGTGTGAACGTGTCACCAGCTTTAACTTGAACCCCGGACCGTTCCTGGAGCCACATGCTGATTTTTTTTTTTTCACAGAAACAAACCTGTTTGGATTCATCTATCAGAAAAAGCTTTCCATGGGTTTTCCTGAAAAAGAAGCCGTTCTAAAGGAGCCGTCCAACTACTGGGTCTGCACAGCTGGTCTGACGGTCAGCTCATGTCCTGAGTGGATCATTAACTCGTGGTACTGCTGAGAACCAGAACCGACTAGTTCAGCTCAGACCAACCAACTCAAATACCTTCCTACTCTTTCTCCACTGTCCACACACACACACACACACACACACACACACACACACACACACACACACACACACACACACACACACGCACACACACATAGGACAGTCGTGAACATACTTATCCTGGAACTAACAATTTAAGAGGTTGAGTATGGAATCATATCTTTTCACACAGAGTCTGCAAATGTTATGCTGCAAAAGAACACAAATTGATATTTATGTTGACATCAAAATGTATTAATTTATTTAGTAATTTAATTTAGTATGACATGACTAAATAGGTGTTGTTAACTGAAAAAACTATATTACTTCTCATGAAAGGATAAAATTGTGTTGAGGTTTTTTACACTATATCAAGTCAGAACCTGTCCTCCCACAAGTAGGCAGAGGGAAGATACCCACTTCACTGGGGTGAATCCCAACATACCAGCAACAAGATTGGAGGCAAAAGCTATGCCCACTCCTTGTCTGCACCTCTCACCATGGTCAGCTCAGTAGATCCTGATCCAAAGTTCCCAGCCTCCACTTCCTCAGTGTAAAATGTGATGCTGCTATTAAGAGGTCTTTGAGCTACTCTACCCAAGTCGTTCTCCATGGCCTCTGTGAACTTCTCCCACAGCAGCTTGGATGCCTCAGCAACCACCCGAGCTGCATGCCGCTTGAAGTGCCAGTACCCATCACCTGCTTCTATGGTCCCACAGATCCTGGAAGCAGCTGAAGACGGGTCTCTATCTTCAGCTTGACAGCATCCATCCCTTCTGGTGCCCACAAGCTGATTTTACACACCCCTTAACACACCCGTTAGTGTTTGCACTAACACTAACGGGTGTGAGGGGAGAGAGAGGGAAAGTGGCACAGGGGGCGAGAGAGAGCAATACTAGGAAATGAATCTAACAGTAAAGCAAAACTAAGCATAAGGAAACTAGTGTAACTAAGAAGATGCAAGAAATAAAGATAAACTAAAATCACTAACAATGACTGAACTAAAGAAAAACAGGAACAAGACTGATTGAATCAAAATAAGAAAGTAACACAGAATAATAATGAAGCTAGAATGAAATATATAGATTTTATTTAAAGCTGAGTTTAAGCCCAGTTGTGTGTGTCTGGACAGATAAAGCAGTCAGTGTGTTTGGTAGATAACAGCTGATGGAGCTTTGCTTTGTTGTGATTGGACCCACTCAGAGGCACTATGTTCTGACTGGCCCACTCTAGCACCCCTAAGTGGCCTGTCCTGTCCAATCGCTCTGCTGCGTTTATGTGTTATGTAATTGAGGCGCCTGCATGTGAGACTGAAAGGAGGAAATTTAAAGCAACTTTTCTCTTCTGCTCACTGCTTCCCAGCAAGAGGAGAACCAAGTCTGCAGCAGGGTAAGGCAGCATGTTAGCTTTTACTCTTGGTGCACTTTCTCTCTGTAGGGGAGAGCACATCTGCAGCCACTCACACCACACACACACACCACACACACACACACACACACACACACACACACACACACACACACACACACACACACACACACACACACACACACACACAGAAAGATAGTTCATTTGTGCAAGAACATGTGCAACAGGAATAATATTCAGCATATAAAAGTCATACACAGAAATATGAGAGGAAAGAAATTACTGTGTGTGTGTGTGTGTGTGTGTGTGTGTGTGTGTGTGTGTTGTGTGTGTGGATGTGGGGTACATCGGTTTTCATTGAGAGAAGTTTAAAGTTGTAATTTTAGAGTTGTGTGTGAACTTTGCTCCTGTGAAGCTTTACTAATGTATGAGAGCATCTGATTGGCCGAGACTAGAGGGATGAAATGACTGGTAGAATTTGATTGGTTTGAGCAGGCTGGCAGAAGTCCAGGCCCTGCCCCCGTCTGTGTTTGCCAGATAAACTGCTAAGTTGGAGTCATAAATGCTGAGCAACAAACTGTGTGTAACAATTTTCTTTTTTTTTTCTATATTGTAGAAACAAATGGAAAATAAACTTTAAGCTGCTTATCCAGAAAGGATGAATCTTAATCATCAGTGTTGGCTCTCCTAAGGCATCTAATTCATAGTTAAAAACCAGATTAGAATAGAATAGCAGTGAAAGATGCATCTGGATTCAGATCATTTGGTACATAAGAGACACACACAATAACACATCAGTCAAAGCATATAAGCAACATTAGTCAGTTATGCATCTCACCTGATGAGAGCAGCTGAACGGTTTTAATTCTTGATGTTACTGGTTGTAATTAGATAGCAGGACGTTCCCATACATCCAATTTAGGTAGCAACCAATGATCTTTTAGCTGTCACCATTGATTCTCTGTTTAGTTTTTTGGCTGGTGCTGCACATCATGAAATATGATATAGTCACAGTCGTACAGTATCTTAGGGCACTATCAACACTAGCACATCTCAAAAAATGTGAATATGGCATAAACATGCGATAGTTTTTCTCATTCGTCATATTACATAGAATCCTCACACGTTGAGTGATATAGTTCAAGTCTTTATTTCTTATCATTTGAATCGCTATGGGGGTACAATGAGTAAAGCAGCAGACTCAGCACACAGCCCTGAGGTGCACCTTTGCTCTAATCAAACAAAAATGCACAGAAACACATTAACAATCCAAGTGGTTTTAGCGATAGAAACAGATCCTTAACAGATAAACCCCAAACTACCAATTGATGATCCTATAAGTAAAACACGCATGAATAGTAATAGTAAACATGTTTTACTGTTATCATAAAAAGTATGTTAGTTAATTGCTGAACATTCTAATGGTTAAAATGGTAAAAATGAAAATGTTTTTAATGCTTTTGTAAATGTGTGTGAATGCTGGCTTATATCCCTGTGTTTACAAGTTGGCCCAAAAAATTAAGTCCATGTATGTATCCAACAGCCATTTTCTTAAACATTAGACAGATGTAAAGTCAGGTGGACTTGCATCACTGCTAAAAGATTGATGAATTGATGAACACGTCATATGACTTGTCATCATCCTCAACAAACAGTGAGAGTGAATCAGTATTTCAACGATCCATCAGCCCGTCTGCCAGCTGCTGATCCACTCTCTCTTCCAGGAGCTGCTGAACTAGTCCTTCCCCTGATGTACATTTCTCACTTTGTAAATAAACATCATTGCCTTTTCAGCTCTGACTGATTCTGCATGCAGGTTAAGAGGATCCCAAAAAACATGACACAAAACGGCTCACTTTGTCTTCGCGTGTGTCTGCGTGGACACACGTTTGTCCTCTCAGAAATAACATCAAGGTCCCAAGAATGAAGATTGCGGTCATCGGTCAGAGTCTGTTCGGCCAGGAGGTTTACAAGGAGCTGAGGAAGGACGGCCACACCATTGTGGGGGTTTTCACTATTCCAGATAAGGACGGCAAGGCCGACCCGCTGGGTGAGAGCCTTATTCAGCACAGCAGAGGTCTATGAAAAACTGCAATCTGTCTTTAGACATTTTTTTTATATGTAGACAGAGATTTCATATAATTGTTCTTTCTTTATGAATTTTTACAGTTCAATTGAAATTATTAATCCTCCTTATCCACTTATTCTAAGTTAGCTTTTTTTGTGAGTAATTTTTTTAGACCATTAAAAACATGAATAATAAACAAGATAACATACATGAAAACAAAAGAGCTGTTTTGAAACGATCCCTTAATTATTTATACAGAGAACAAAGCTGCCCTGGGCTTTGTCAACAGTTAACTCTGATTAAACACAAAAACTGATTAAAGTTAAGGAATAATACTCACGTCTGGTTCCTGGCAGACCTGTACATCTACAAAATGAAGTAGGTTTCCAAGAACCGATGAGAAACAAAGTCAGTGACTCTCAGTCTATCAGTCTGGATAGGGAGATAGACTAAGTAGTCTGAGTGTTGTTATTTGTTATTTGTTATTTGAGTGTTGCCTTTAAATATTTGCTCTGGTAAAATGCAATTAATACTTTTCATTTCACTGAGTATATGATTAAATAAATGGTCATTGAGCAAAATAAATTACAGACAGAAAAAAATGGAAACTAATGTAAAGTCCTGAAATGTTACTCTCTCCATATTACATAATGGTTAAATCATAAACAGAATGACGGCCTGTGACACCATGTCTACAACCTGAGCAGTTCTGTCGTTTTGATAAAATTAAATTCCACTAGGTGTCAGTCAGACTCTATTATACAACATCTGATTCAGTAAAAGTAAAACTAAACAAAACATGAAGAAATCCGCACAGGCTGTCAGATGAGTACATGTCTGTTAGTCCATTGATTTTGTTTAAGCATGAGATGTTGTGTCATAATATTCTTGTTGTGTATCAAGAATAACGTTTCCCAGGTATAAATCACATTTCACTTTTTTTTTTTGCCTTTTACAACTTTGAGACAACGCTAATGTGACTTGAAAATCCTATCTTTGATTAACTTGTCACGCGTTGTAATGACGGAAAAAGTAAATAATTAGGTTTGTCGTTCCTGAAAGAAAAGTAATGGCGTTAATACAAGTTTTATTTTACCTCTAGCTATTCATACTTAAGACTGCTTATGATGGGAATAATATAGACTTGCCTTTAAATGTAGGTGAAGGTTTTCTGCATGTTTTCTCTTCTTCTGCTGCAGCCACTGTGGCAGAGAAGGATGGTGTCCCTGTTTTTAAGTTCCCCCGGTGGCGAGTGAAGGGTCAGGCCATCCCAGAGGTGGTGGACCGGTACAAGGCTACAGGAGCAGAACTCAATGTCCTGCCCTTCTGCTCCCAGTTCATCCCCATGGAGGTCATTGACCTCCCCAAACATGGCTCTATTATCTACCACCCCTCGCTGCTGCCTCGCCACAGGGGAGCCTCAGCAATCAACTGGTCAGTGAAGCTCATGTTGGAGCTGAAAGGGATTCCTGGTAGCGACCCAACATCTGTTTGACTTTCCTTGATAGGACCCTCATCCACGGAGACAAGAAGGGAGGCTTCACGGTGTTCTGGGCTGATGATGGACTTGATACTGGACCGATTTTGCTGCAGAGAGAGTGTGATGTTGAACCTAATGACACAGTCAACACAATCTACAAGAGATTTCTCTTCCCAGAGGGCGTCAAAGGCATGGTGAGAGATGGAGGTTGGCCGCTGAGTACATCCAGTCTTTGGGACTCTAAGGAATGTATGATGTCCATGGGCGGTTCTACACAGGGGCCAAGAGGGTCCAGTACCCATTTAGAACTGTATCTGAAGATAAAACGAATTCAGTTTCTTACAATGACCACTCAAAATGCAACTTCATCTCCTGAAGAGAGACACTATTTGGTTGATTTTATATTTATGTGAAATTAATGGCCTACTTTTACAGTATTAGGCAGTCTGCCGCTGCTGGCTGGATTTCTTTTCCTGTGAGGCATTTTGAGTTACCGGTACCTTTTGTATAAAGTTTGACCATATGGTTGTACTTTGCTCAGTTATTGATTTTGATCTAGAGACATTATAACAGCCACTCTTCTCAGATGATTCCAAAGATTCAGAATTTTGAAACTGAAGGTGAGTTTTTACCTAATAATACAAAGTTGTTCAGGGACTTTTTGATCTTATTGAGCATCTTGATTGTTGAGTTGTTACAAATAACTGCCTCGTTTTATGGGAATCCCAATTATTCTAACACTGGCCCATTACAGAATGTAGTAAACGACAATCCTACATAAGTATGTTGTTTTATGGGATCCTCTCTCTTTATCCTCTTATTTTCTGCAAGTCTCCAACATGATCAGACTGGGGCAGAAAAATCCTGACCGTTATTGTGTGTTTGCTTCAGCAGCTTGAATAACATTGCTGTGTTTGCAGGTAGAAGCGGTCAGGCTGATCACCGAAGGGAAGGCCCCAAGGATCACACAACCTCAAGAGGGAGCCACTTATGAGTGCATTCAGAGGAAAGACAATTCGAAGGTAAGAGAAACAAAAACGCTCCATTTGTTAAGTCATAAACATGATGATGAGGCAAAACACATGGCGCGAGCCTCATTAGTGCTTTAAATGTTTATCCAAGTCTGAAGTCTTTACTTATAATTAAACTGTGAATGAATGAATGAATGAACATTCTTTATTCTAATCACATCTCATTTAATCAGGAGTGTAATTTATGGATCACAGCTTTGACAGGTGACACATTTGTCTGTGAAAGGTTACTTTTCATTTACTACCCAACACCAGTGGTTTACAACTCCACAGCAACCCACCTGCACAGAAGAAGAACGAAGACGTCTCATACTATGTCATGGGAGTAATATTGAATGGTGTGTGGATCAGTTTTAAAGTTTATTCAGCAACAGGAATCAACAGTGTTGTCACATGATCATAACACAAAGGAAACTGGTAAAAAAATAACTAACAGCAATAGAATTTTGTGGAGCGTTGGCTGCAAGTTCTGTAGAGAACTGTTTGGATTGACACGTCACTGACACGGACTTCTTTCATCATCTTCGTTCATCATCATTGTTTTCAGTAATTGTTTACCTCCGACTTGGCGAAAACTGTCCTTATAGGAACATTATAAAAAATGTTCGATCCTCCCCTTCAGTACAGATGACAGCTGCGCTCTGTGTTGGTAGATTGAGTGGAACCAGTCGGCTGAGGCCATTCACAACTGGATCAGAGGAAATGACAAAGTGCCTGGGGCCTGGGCAGAGCTTGACGGACAGGTAACAAGAGCCTCACAGGCCCTGGGTTTGTTCTCACCCGGGGTACATCAGAACATACTTTATTCCACATAGACTTCAATTCATTCTCCACATCAGGAAACGTCTTGTCTTGTCAAGTTAATAGCTGATGTGTTCATGCATTCAAAAGTGCAAAGATCTTGACCCAGAGATGTTCATTTCAGGAGCAGGTTTCCAGTGTTGTATAGTAACGAAGTAAAAATACTTCACTACTTTACTTAAGTATATTTTGGAGTACTTCATACTTTCCTCGAGTACGAAAATTTTTGATAACTTTCACTTTTACTTCACTATATTTTCGAACTAAATTTCGTACTTTTACTCCGATACATTTTCAATGTGTGGTTTAGTTACTCGTTACAAAAAACGAGAGAGAGAAACGCTCGTGTTTTGACCCCACCTACTGATTGACTGCTACAAAGTCGGTACTTGCCTGGGTTTGTTCTTCACCACCAATAGGAAACACCCATAGACATAATACTGTATAATATAATATAAGAGCAGACCCCGCATTGGCTGGTCCGGCGCAGCAAATACGGCGGCCATCTTGTAGCGGTAGTCCTTCTTACTTTGCTCAATTAAAACAACCGAAGATGCCTCAGCACGGAGGGATATTGTATATACAGTGTATATATAATATATATATATATATATATATATATATATATATATATATATATATATATATATATATATATATATATATATATATATATGAAATATATATATATATATATATATATATTTCATTCCTATTCTATTGTTATAGCCACTAATCATATTTAAATATGCTGAACTAGGTATTAAAAACATACTTAAATAATACAATTGTTTATAAATGTAGCTTTCATAGATGTTTGAATATAGTTCCCAGTAACAAAAAAACATGTTATGATCGATTAAATGCGCTGATATGCCATTTTGCTGCTAAACACATAAGGCTGAGTGGAGTGGTCTACCGATCCTATTGTCTGGTGAGCGACAATAGGCTAGAGCGATCCTTGAGGCGTCTATCCTTATATTATGTCTATGGATACACTTGTTTTGCTTCTCCCGTTAAACACAAAGCAAGTCTCGCGATGAGCAGCAGCCACATGTCCCTAATGCCACATAATGACAAGTTCTTGCACCAATAGTTTGTGAAGTAGAGTAATTAATCGTAACGGCTTTTTTTCTTCATGTTGGCCGCATTTTCAGCACTGACCTTACTTGAAGGGAAAACTTAAGGCTTACAAAAACTTTGTATTTTCTGTCCTGGAGGGGAAACTAAGAAGTTGGTTCAGTTGTAAAGCAGGTTAAGTTAACCTTGTGCTGTAGTTAAAGCACCTAATGATACCTGCAGGTTTATCTATTAGTAGGTTTAATTTTGCCTGCACTTGGTTGTGTACATTAGTTTAACTGTATTTGACAAGTTTACCAAAATAAAAAATTGTCATTCAAACTGCATTTGCTTTGATTTACTTTTTACTTGTACTTTTCATTACATTACTTAAGTACATAAATTTTTACAGTACTTTCCATACTTAAGTACAAGAAAATTCAGATACTTTAAGACTTTAACTCAAGTAACATTTCAGTCAATGACTTGGACTTTTACCAAAGTCATATTTTGGAGAGGTACCTATACTTTTACTTGACTATGAGATTTCAGTACTTTATACAACACTGCAGGTTTCCACTATTTCACTGCAGTACTTGGCCATCTCCCCCTCTGCAGAAAGTGACTTTCTTTGGCTCCACTCTGGTGGACAACGGCACTGCGGCCAATGGCCAGCCTCTGGACATTCCTGGAGCCAGCCAGCCCGGCATCGTCACCAAGACTGGTCTGGTCCTGTTTGGGAATGACGGAAAGACGGTGAGGGGGATATAAATATATATACAATGTGTATACACATGCAGAGTAGCAGGTGGATGTGGGTCCTGTGTTGTGCCAGAGACAATTAACTATTGTTTATCAGTCTGATAAATAAATTAGAGGGAAAGAAACTTTTCTTGTGACAGGATATTCTGGTCCAGATGGACCATAGTCTGAGGGGAGGAGGTTCCGTCTGCAATCCGACCTGGAGTCCTGGAGGAGTACAAGTCCTGTAGAGGTCAGATTTTGCAGCTGATGTATTCTGTCAAGGATCACTGTGAAGAGGGGTCAAGGTCAACTGCCTCTGTATTGCCTTTGACTCACCAAAGGAGGTAGTCAAAGCCCTGCATCAGCTTCACAAGTCAGTGGCGCTTTAGCCAGATTAGCCAGCTGCAGAATTTAAAGTTTAAGCAAGACTCGGAACAGGTTTCATGCAGAGTTGGCCTGTCATTGTTTTGAACAGACGGATAACAGGTGTCCAGGTGTTGTTCATCTGTAAAAGCCCACCACTGAGATATTGCCACTTCACTTATGTCTGAAAGGCCACAGGGAGACACTTTCTGCAGCTTTAAGGTGGAAATGTTTGGAGAAAGAGGCAAAAGAAGAGAAAATGTTAAAACATGATTTAATTCAGGGGTGTCAAACTCCAGTCCTCAAGGGACGCAGTCCTGGAGTTTTTAGATGCGCCACAAAACACTGGAATGAAAAAGATTATTGACCTCCTCCTTGTGTAGATACATTCTCCAGAGCCTTGCTAATGACCTAATTATTCTATTCAGGTGTGGTGCAGCAGAGGCACACCTAAAGGTTGCAGGCCAGTGGCCGTCCAGGAATGGAGTTTGACACCTCTGATTTAATTTCTCTGAATTCAAACAAAAAAAAAAAAAAAACACTTGTAATGCAGGAAGCATTATCCCACTGACTACACCCGATATCCTGCTCGTAGCTTTCTGACCGCAGTTTTTTTCCCCCAAGTTTGGGTTTCTGCAGGTAAGCAGCCAGGCAACATGCAGTACAAATAACTGGTAATTTCATCAGTGGGTTTCTCATCTGGAGAGACCCCAACTCAAAGTTATCACACAGTCTTCAAAATCTGGGAATGTATAAAATAGAAAACCAAGGTTTGGAAAAATATTTGAATTTACAGACATTATTCTGTATACCACTATCTATGTCACTTCCTTCCTTGATGTTTCTGTTGAATTCTGGTACCAGATGCACATCTGGCTTACAGAACTTGTCCATCCCTGACCTCAGGCCTCTTTGCCAGCAGTCCAACTTTATTTTACCTCAGCAGTTGCAAGAAACGTTCCTCCACATGAAATGACTAATGCTGGAATAAAGCTGGACCGTTAGCGGTCTCCTGGTTTACAGACATCGATCAGGTGTGAATGTGTTTCCAGTGCAATGACTTACCAGAGCAGACGATAATAAAACGGGTTTTTATTCGAACAGGTTTGTCAGTGAATAGCAACTGAGACGAACTTAATTCCTTAACAGATAAACTTGGTGTCAACCATAAAACTCTACGTCCACTAGTTTAATAACATAAGATAGTTTACAAGTCCACATATAAGCTAAGAAAACATTCAACATAAACGTTAAGTCAGTGTTAGTCATCAAGGTAACATTGTGAAACATTTCAGAGGCTCTAGCGCCAACGTTCCAGAAGCTCCGTTAAGGCTGAGCTAGGCCTGGTTCTGACTGGGAGACTGGGCTTTGAGACTATGGACCTTCCTGATGTGTCTCTTCATCAGCAGCTTCTCAGTGAACAACTCGTAACAAAAGTCACAGCGGTACGGCCGCTGCTCCTTATGTTTCGCCAACACGTGTTTCCTCAGGGTGGAGCCTCGGTTGAAGGATTTGTCACAGATGTGGCAGCTGAAGGGCTTCTCTCCAGTGTGAGTCCTCAGGTGTTCGGTCATGTGGCCCTTCAGCTTGAAGCCCTTCCCGCAGTAATGGCAGCTGTAGGGCCGCTCCCCAGTGTGGACCCTCATGTGGTTCTGCAGGTTGCTCTGGCAGGGGATGCGCTTGCCACAGATGTGACAGTCGAAGTTGCCCTTGCCGTCTTTGGCCTTGCTCTCGTGCATCTTGAGGTGCCACGTCAGCACAATCTTTTTGGTGAAGATGTAGTTGCAGATGTGGCAGCGGTACAGCGTGGTGGTGGTCTTTTCCTCCGGCAGTTTGGGATCTTCTGGAGAAGTCTCCTGGGAGCCCATGCTCTCCTCTGCCGCTCTGCAGTCTTCCAACTCCTGGACGGTTTTGATCAGCTCTCTGGTCAAGGCGTCGCCGTCGTCGCTGTCTTCCATGGACGCCTCCTCCTTCGCACTGCTGCTCCACAGCTCCTCCCTCTGTTCCTCTTTGACCTCCGAACCCCCCGGCTCCTCCACGCTCAACTCCTGCTGCTTAGGAGCAACTTCTTCTGTGGACGTAGCTACTGGAGTTTTGGCATCTATAATGACAAACACAAACGAGGACCGTCATAAAGTGGAACTAAATACTTCTCCCCATCAGTAACTTTAAATTCTGGATATTCAGATATGGCTGAGGCCCAACTCCTCAGCCATAAGTGGTTATGATGGATAAAGCTGGAAGTGTGATATGGATATCATCCAGCTGAATGCCTTCATGCCCTGTATGAAGCCTCTACATCTTGAGGATGGATATTTGTTGCCTACAATTCATTCTGCTGTCACAACCTTTCCTTAGCTTCCTTTTCCTCAAGGTTGCATCCGTTGTACTGCCGTATGAGTCCACAAGGTGTCACTATTGTTCACATGCTGAGACTAAGTGGTCTTAGAATGACATCACCCGGAAACCAGCTGGACTTCCTGATAGATCTGATGGTAAAACAGACGTTTACATACACCAGATAAAAAGGCACATTTTTCTCTTCCTCACTGTCTGAAGTTAAATCAGACCAAACCTCTCTTGGTTTAGATCAGACGAATCAATTTTTGTAAGCTCCTTTGAATTCATAATTGTCTTTTAAACTACATGACATTTTTGGGTTTTGGGTTTTCCTTCCACAAGCTTCTGTTCTCACAACACAACAGTTTGGAGTTCTGGCCCGTCCCTCACAGACCCGGTGTAACAGAGTCCGTTTTGTAGGCCACCTCACTCGTCACACCTTTTCAGCTCCACCCATAACTCTCTGTACTTGCGCATAATACGCATTTATCGTATCGCTGATCAATTATCGTGATACATTTCTTGTGACAAGAATATTGATTTATCATTGTCACATTAAATTCTAGTTAACGATACTTAAAACCAAATAAAACTAGACTCATTGAACTCTTTGTTCAATAACCATTAAAATACTGATTAAACGCAGTTAGTGTGTGCAGTTTAGTGGTATAAAAGACACTAGTTTATGTGATTGGTGTTCTAAAGAAGTGTATTACAAATGGACATATGGTCCCACACTCATTTGTGTAAAAAAAGAAAAGAAATAATTCTTGTAACTTTTACTGTTATCACAGTACTGCAGTACCATAAAGTATTGTGATAAAACGTTTGAGTCCATATCGCCGACCTGTAGCATATAATTGTTTGAAGAGATGAATGAACCTTCAAATATCTGGGAATTGTTCCCACTGATGAACCAGACTGGAGCAAAGCCATGTTTCTCTTCTGGATAACTTGGCGGATTTCTTTGGACTTTCCCAGGTGGAACCAGAAAGCTGTGTGTTTTCTGCTGTGGCCTTGAAATACATACACAGGTTTGTGTCCAACTAACTCAAATGGATCAGTTAACCTGTCCAGGACATCTCTTGTTAATAATACACATTAAAAGTGTTACATAAATTTAACATTCTGTCATTACTGGGCTTCTTTTTGTTTGGTGCATGTAAACGTCTGATTTTGACTTTACTAGTGTCAATTCAAGCTCATGATGATGCATGAGAATCTTGTGCATAAAATATTTTCTACAAGCCTGAGCTCACACCATAAAGCTGAATAAAAACATTGTTAGAAGTCTGACTTTAAAAAGGCTGAATATTCACCACTAACTGCTGAACACTGTACCAACGTGTGAGATCCTATTTCTGAAATGTAGTTTTTCTTCTACAGTTTTTAATGGAAACTGAAAGAAATAAATGGCCAGCATCTAAGTTTTAAAACGTTGCAGCTCTCTCACTTTTTAACCGACACACATGATGTTTTAACGTTTGAAAGTTCAAATAATTGACACTCTATTAGATGAAATCGTATTTTGACACGACACTGACTTAAAAATAAGCCATGTTCATGCATTTCTGAGTCCTCAGTAACTGAATGAAGGCGTTTACAAATCTCCCACTGCGTATGAAACAAGACTGTAAATAATCCGCTTTAAACGGGACCAGTCAGACACGCTGGGTAAACGGGGTGAAACGGCCCTTTAATCCAGCCAAGCCTGCAGGGAGATTCTCCAAAATGACGCCCGGGACCCGCAGCCTTTAGCCCGGACCGGCTAACAGCAGCAGGAGGCGGGAAGCTTCTGGAACAGGCCCTAAACCACAGGTTGATATGAGCCGTGAGGGTCAGTTCGGAGACCGCCGGGTGACGGACAGCAACCAGAGAGCCATACCTGCCCTGTGGAGCCTTATCTCCGGCTTGTAGACCAGGTCCAGCATCCGCTGCAGCCTCTGGTTCTCCAGCTGGGTTCGGTAGACCTCCTCCTGGTACTCCACCACCGTCTTTTCAACGAACCCATAGATGTCCACGGCAGCAGCGGTCAGCCTCTCCGTGAGGAAGGCGTTGAACGAGTTCAGAGTAGCAGCGGCCATGTTCCTGTTTAAAGGCGAGCCGGAGGCTGGAAGCTTCCTGAAGCCGCCGCGTATGGAAGATGCTGCAGACTGCAGGCACCATGCAGGCGGGCTGAGTCTCACCGGCGCCCCCTACTGCTCACAGCGCTGACGTTCACTACAACAGGCCTGAGCTTTACTCCCTCTCTATTTTTGGAGCAATTATATTTTGCTCCTTTAAAATAAAATTTCTACAAGCGTGCACGAGCATTTATTGCTGTTCAGATTTATTTGGGTAAGCGGCTTGGAGCATAGAGCCAGAGTTTGGTAGTAACTAATTACATTTACCCAGTTACCTTTATTTGAGTAACTTTTTTGAAAAAATAATGTTTTATTTAATTTTTTATCCAGATGCATTTCAGGAACTATCACAGGACAGGCAGATATGATCACTATAATTATATAGTAGCGAAAATATGCTCATTTCGTTACTTTTCTCTTCAGCTGCTGGTGAAGAATCTGCAGTTTGAGGATGGCAAGATGATTCCAGCAGCTCAGTACTTCAGCTCCGGGGGCAGCACAGCTGTGGAGCTCACAGAGGAAGAGAAAAGCTTTGCTGAGCAGATGAGGGTGGGATGAACTGATGTACTGAAACAAGGAATGATGATAAACTCTGGTCAAACCAAAGAGCTTACTTAGATCTTGCTTCCTTTTGCCGTTTTTCCTGTCAGGCGGTATGGAAGAGCATCCTGACAAATGTCAGCCAGATTGAAGATTCTACAGATTTCTTCAAGTCTGGTGCAGCTTCAATGGATGTGGTCAGGTAAATAAAACTGATCAATCTAAAAAAACATTTATCTGCTTCACTGACCACTAACTTTCATTGTTATTTGCAAAAATTGAATGAATGAAACGTGAG
The DNA here is from genome assembly GCA_033032245.1 of Poecilia picta. Classification (NCBI taxonomy): domain Eukaryota; kingdom Metazoa; phylum Chordata; class Actinopteri; order Cyprinodontiformes; family Poeciliidae; genus Poecilia; species Poecilia picta. The sequence goes on along the minus strand of CM065357.1, from coordinate 5,649,746 downwards.
CATCAAAACCGTATGTTTAAATTAAATCACAAAAAACTACCAACATCTTTTTCTTTCGTTAAAGAAGCTTTGATATGAATATCCTATTGCTATTGGTCAAATCCTACAATAAAAAAACAACAACTTCTAGTTAATATTCTGGCTTTATGTATTTGAAACCATCAGTTTCAAATACATAGTCTTTGTTAACATTCAATTTCTTTAAGTGAAGCTTTGTATATATTTTTAAACAAGTCTCTCTCTTAACCTTCAGGCTGGTTGAGGAAGTGAAACTTCGTGCCAGCGCCTGCCAGCTGCAGAACGAGGACGTCTACATGAACACCACCTTCCAGGATTTCATCCAGATGTGTGTCAGGAAACTCCGGGGGGAGGACAGGGAAGAAGAGCTCGTGGTTGACTATGTATGCGGTCGGTACCCCACCAGAAAACAATGTCTGACTGCATTAGTTATAAACGGTTTGCCTTCCCAGGTGGAAAAGAACATCAACAACATGACGGTAAAGATCCCCCATCAGCTTTTCATCAACGGAGAGTTTGTGGATGCAGAGGGAGGAAAGACCTACAAGACCATCAACCCCACTGATGGCCTGGTAAGAGATGAACAGCATGATTTCTTCTTCACGCCTTTAAAGAGAGATTCTAACCGAGCAGAGCCAGTCTGGCTTAGTTCTTCATTCTTCATAACCAAAAGTCTAGAAAAAAGAACAAATCAGAACTAACTCAACAGGTCTACTCCCGACATGCCGCCACAGGTGAGGAGCAAATCTAGACAAGTGATGTGTCTTACAGGCCATCTGTGAAGTGTCTCTGGCCCAGATCAGTGATGTGGACAAAGCAGTAGCTGCTGCTAAGGAGGCGTTCGAATCGGGGGAGTGGGGCAGGATGAACCCAAGGGACAGAGGAAGACTCATCTACAAGTAAGTACTGGATGATGCTCGGTATCTAAGGTATGCTACATTTTACATTTAGCACTTAATGTATCTGGCTTGTAGCTTGGTTTTGTTGGGAATGGAAATCCCGATCGATGAATCATAATTTGTATTGACACACGGAGCATAAAATCAGCCAAGAAAAGCATTCAGACTTTACGTATTTTATTCAATTTCAGCGCTGAAAGGAGACGCTTTAACCATTACATTTGAGAAGAGTTTCTAAAAAAGTCTGTGCAGCGTCTTAGGATGAGGAGGAGGGCAACTGATTATATGGACTGAAGACACTCCCTGAAATCAGTGTCTTCAGTCTTATAAGATAAGTTTGATAAGTTTTTCTTGTGACTGTTGGACAAGGTTAGATAAACCAATCCTGTCAGTCCATCGTGCTAAGCCTGTCTGTTGAAGGAGTGAATAGGTCCAACATGAAAACACAGACGTCCTTCACCCAAAAATCCAAATCAATTCAGTTGACTTGCATAAAGACCACAATAAATTAGAGTACGTACATTTCTTTTTGATTTTTTTTTTTGGCAATAGTGGCCTTTATTGAACAGTAAATAGACAGGAAACAGGATGGAGATAGGTGGAAGACATGCAGTAAAACCCAAAACAGCCACGCTGAGGTTGAAAGTGTCCAAAGTTTGTCGAGAAACACGATGTAAATGTTGAGCTCACTCCCAAACTCAGCGCCGTTAAATAAGGATCTGTGTTGCCTTCCCGTTCTCCACCGTCATTCATTTTCAAGTTCTCAAAAACGTATCTCTCACTCATCAACATATTTATTTGAGCTTGTTCATCCATAACTCTGGTGACATATTGTATGTAGGTGAAGCTGACAGACTTTAGACATTGTCAGGCTGCTCAGCTTGCTGACTGATTTGCAGTATCAAGCATATTTCCTGCCATTGCAGACTTTGCTTTTTCTCCAACTCCTCCCACAGACTGGCGGACCTGATGGAGGAACACCAGGATGAGTTAGCTACTATTGAAGCTATGGACTCTGGAGCCGTTTACACTTTGGCCCTCAAGACTCACGTGGGCATGTCCATCCAGACGTTCCGTTATTTTGCTGGCTGGTGTGACAAGATCCAAGTAAGACAGTTGACTTTGTAAGAGTCAGCTAAGCTAAAATCTCTAATTTTCCTTCATCAAAATAATGTCACTTTCTTCCAGGGCAGCACCATTCCCATCAACCAGGCCAGACCCAATCGCAATCTGACTTTCACCAAGAAGGAACCAATTGGGTGAGGATAATTTTTTTCAAATATTTTTTAGTTTCTTAACACAATGCCTTATTTACCTCTTACGTTTACGTTCATATAAACACTAGGTCTCAGAGTGGAACTTCTTGTAGAACTGCTGAGCTCAATTTGTGGCAGCTAATAATGGCTCTTCCAGTGGCACCAGAAGCTGCCATAGCTTAGTAGTGTCAGCTTCTGGCAGCTCCCTCTGCTGCTGTTTTGGGAAAGCCAATGCCTGTTTTCTGGAAAATGTATTCATTAAGTTGCCTATTTGTAAATAATTATTTTTAAAATGATGATGTTTTTGGTTATTGAACCGTGTAAGATCCGAAGTATAGCTACCACTGAAGCAGTGTCACCTATGCCACTTTCCTACAAGTATATTCAGTAAAAATATTGCAGAAATAAACTAATCTGAGAGACATACAGTAAACATGGCCTTCAATTAGACATCAGTAAGTCTGGAGAACTCCAAACCAGTCTGTGTGCTGTGTGATGGTTACAGTCGGTCAGCCCAGATAAGCTTCCCTTGCTCTCCTCAGAGTGTGCGCCATTGTGATTCCATGGAACTATCCGCTGATGATGCTGGCCTGGAAGACCGCAGCCTGCCTGGCAGCAGGAAACACCGTGGTCCTCAAACCAGCTCAGGTAGGATCCACATTTTACACTCCGGACCCAGAGAGAAGGAAACCCTGAAGGCGTTTCAGACTTTCGCATCCTCTGTATTCCAGGTCACTCCGCTTACAGCGCTCAAGTTCGCTGAACTGGCAGCAAGAGCGGGACTGCCTAAAGGGGTGGTGAACATTCTGCCTGGATCAGGTGCACTCATGTATCTCAGACTTATTCCACTCCTGAAGGAAAGACGGAGACTCCTTCTGAAACTTCCGCCTTCCTTTTAGGCGCTCTGGTAGGCCAGCGTTTGTCTGACCATCCTGACGTGCGAAAGCTGGGCTTCACGGGTTCTACAGAAATCGGGAAGCACATCATGAAGAGGTGAGAAGCCCTCACAACAACACACAAATTTAAAAACCCCAAAACAAACACAACTGCTCACATCGTGTGTGTGTGTGTGTGTGTGTGTGCGCTCTGCTTCACCCCAAGCTGTGCAGTCAGCAATGTCAAGAAGGTTTCCTTGGAGCTCGGAGGAAAATCCCCTCTCATCATCTTCGGTGACTGTGACATGGACAAATCTGTGCGCCTGGTCGGTCCCTGTTCATCAGTCTGTGCTTGTGTTTACGGTTGGCAGCACTAAGACCCGGCTGTTGTTTGCGCTACAGGGCATGAGCTCCGTGTTCTTCAACAAAGGAGAGAACTGCATCGCAGCTGGCCGGCTGTTTGTGGAGGAGACCATACATGACCAGTTTTTGAAAAAAGTGGTATGTTTCACCCCAGAGTAGTTACTGTCTATCACAGGCCAATATGGAGACATACAGCAGACAGCCACAGAGACCAGAGGAATAATACTGATTACTCTGGCTCAACAAGCTAACCAATCAGTCATGTCAATTTGTCTAACTAATCATTCACTCCTTTGCTACTGAGCCTTTGCTACAGTTGAACAGTAGTGATGTGACCTCTGAAAGACGATCCTGTTTTATCTTTTTTCCAGGTTGAGGAGGTTAAGAAGATGAAGATTGGCGATCCATTGGACCGCTCCACAGACCATGGCCCTCAGAATCACAAAGCCCATCTGGACAAACTCTTGGAGTTCTGTCAGATGGGCATAAAGGAGGGAGCCACCCTCATCTATGGAGGAAAGCAGGTCCAGAGACCCGGTGAGGCAGCAGGAGGAACAGGAACGGTAACTGATTCTTTTTTGCTCTGCATCCAACCCTTAAATTTGTGCTTTTGCTTTCCTCCGGTTCCAGGTTTCTTCTTTGAGCCCACGGTGTTCACTGATGTGCAGGACCACATGTACATCGCTAAGGAAGAGTCATTCGGTCCCATCATGATCATTTCCAAGTTCAAGACCGGGTAAGCTGAAATCCAAAGCTGTGTCGTGTGTGTGTGTGTGTGTGTGTGTGTGTGAACGGTCTGGTTTGACGTGCTTCCTCCTCCCAACGTCCTACAGAGAGGTGGACGACGTCCTGACGAGAGCCAACGCTACGGAGTACGGACTGGCTTCAGGAGTTTTCACCCGGGACATCAGCAAAGCTCTCTATGTGAGCGAGAGGCTCAACGCCGGCACCGTCTTCATCAACACCTACAACAAAACGGATGTGGCCGCCCCCTTTGGAGGCTTTAAGCAGTCCGGATTTGGCAAAGACCTGGGTGAGGGATTACGGCATCACTCAGAACCAAAACTGGGTTCAGATATGAGAACACTTGAACCGACATGAATTGATATGCTGTGAAAGAGCAGGAACGGTTAAGTGGGTGTGAAAGGGAAGTAGTCAGAATAATGACTGAAAGAGTGTGTTTGCTGTCTGCATCTCTGTCAACAGGTCAAGAGGCCCTGAATGAATACCTGAAGACAAAAGCAGTGACCATCGAGTATTAAGCTCCCTTCTAGCAGAGGGCAGCATTTCTGGAAGACATCTCAATGTACGGATGGAGATGTAATGATGTTGATTACTCTGGTTGTGTCTCAACAAGCTAACCATATTATGTAAATGTGTCTAATCATTCACTCCTTTGCAACTGAGCATTTAAACTACAAGAACTTTGATCCTTATCTATCTGCAGAAACTGCAATCACTGTGAATTTACTCTGGAGATGGAAGACTAAGGATCTTCCAAACAATTTTCCTTTATTGTGTTGTTGAAATGAAACCAGAACCATTATGAATGTAACATTCCCAACAAACCTCGATCACAAATAAAAGCTGTCAAACAGTCCTTTGTCAAGGCTTTAGTTTTTTCTGGATTACAGTCACTTTCTCACTGCAGTCCACAGTTTATGTTCTGGATCTAAATATTTGCCTCCAGAACCAAATACGTCCAGTTCCACCAAATGTTACATATTAAATACCAAATGTGGCATTTGGTGAAGTTTGATCAAATTGAACTCATTTGGCTTATAAATGTGGTGCCAGTTCACAAGAAAGGTTGTTTCAAATGCCTAGTTTAATACAGAAATACAGTCAGTTAGACCCAGTTGCACATGGCAACCTCCAGTAGAACCAGAACCTGGTCCGGTGTCAGCCTTCCTGCTCTCAGTGAAGATGGCCACATTCCTCTCTGCTGCTTGGTGAATCCACCTGGCTGGTGACACATGTTCAATCTTAAGAAAAAAAGATAAATAAAACTAAAAGACAAATAAATTTGTCAAAACTAAAGACTTATTATGATAAAAAGAGGATAACACTGGAGGAGTGATAGTTAGCCAGTAGAAACCTTCTCCATATTCCTTACTAGAACCTTCCATGTTAAAACATGATCATGAGAAAAGGTCAATTAAAGAAATAATTATAGGTTGTAAATGTAAATGGTTTTGAAAAAGTGGAACACTTTGTTCTTGTGTAATTTTGCTGTTTTTTGAATTAGTAATATCTTAGGATAATAATTGATAGATGATATGATACTTCAGCATTTGCGTTTAGATCAAATCCTGTTGAATTACTATGTTTTTTTAATTATTATTTTTATTGCACTAGTCATACTTGCTCCAACAGTTACACAGAACAAGCCTTTTAATAACAAATTCATGGGCAACTGTGGCTCTGTAGGTAAAGTAGTTGTCCTGTAATCAGAAGGTTGCAGGTTCAATTCCAGCTTCCTCCTGCCATGCATCAATGTGCCCCTGGGCAAGGCTGTGCATCAGTGTATAAATGTGAGTGCAAATGGGTGAATGTGGGTCTAGTGTAAAGTGCTTTGAGTTGTCAAAAATGATGGAATAAAGCACCATATAAGTTCAGTCCATTTACAGAAAGTACTAAATTCTGAAAATACATTAATAAATGTATTGCTAAGCCCAGAAATTGCTCATATCTACTAGGGATATGAATATTTTTGGGTGTAGCTGGTTTTATGAAGTTCCAGTTTGTTTTCTCTACATGCTAAAATGTCTTGGTGGATGCCTAACAGATTCCAGACATGCACCAGAAAGAAAAGCCATTACATAAGACAAATGAAATATTATATTTAACACAGAAATATTGCCAGAATTAGGTAGTGTGCCCAAAAATTTTACTCAGGTCAAAGTAGTGCTTAGGTAAAAGTAGTGCTACTTTCTTGGACGTAGCTGTCCAAGAAATTACTCAAGAGTAAAAAGAACAAAAAAACATTTGTTAAAAAAATCTACTCAAGTACTGAATAACTGATCAAATGATCAATCAATTAATATTTAAAAATTACATAGCCAGATGGACCAACATATAAATTTAAGTGGCAAGTTTTGCATTTTAAAGATGAAAACAACAATAATTTATATAAGTAAGAAAAAAACAACAAAATCAGGTGAAATAAATCTTTTTTTCCAAATCAGTGTCTTTCAATAAAAAAACAAACTTCTGAAACTTTAACAAAAACTGCAGGTGTTTGTCTGTATCTGGTTTGTTCTTCATTAAATGGGCAGAGAATCCAGAACTTTTACTCAAGTAAGAGCAGCGATACTTAATAACAAAATTACTCAAGTAAAAGAACAATGTGGTAAAAATACTCCTAAAAGTACATTTTAAATTTGTATTTTATTTATTTATGTATTTATTTAAAAAAAAATTACTCAAGTTAGTGAACATTACTTACTGCCCAACTGAATATTTCTTAGGGCCATGTGAAATAAAGCTCATTCAATATTTCAGGTCAGCTTCACAAGCTGTGACTGCAGATCGGGTCACCGACCCAGAAACGGACAGAAAGAACCTCACAGGAACAACAGAGCCGTTTCAGGCCTGGTCAGACTCTCAGTGGTTTCAGTGGCGAGCAGCGCCACAGCGCCCTCTGCAGGACGGCAACTGAACGACCCTCAGACTAACAACAGGGCGCTCCGTGATTCGGGGACCCGCCGCTCATGATCCTGCTGCCATTTCTTCTTCTTCATTCCATTGGTGCCTTCTGAGAGCGGGGATGGGCAGCATCCTGCAGGAGCGGGGAGCGCAGCGCTGCGTGGAGAGGCTCTGCATCGGTGACAGGGAGTGGAAGAAGAAAACTCCGAGAAGCACCAGCAGGCCCAACGTGGCCGGGTGGGTTCCTGACATCAGTATTGATATTAGCGATGCTGAGCAGCAGCAGGAGGCTGAGCAGGGGCTGCTGTCTGCTGCTGTCCTGATATGATCTGCCATTATAATAAAGTCAAATCCTGGATGCTAGAAGAAAACGCGGATGACGCCATGTTTTGTTGTTGTTGTTTTTTCTGTTGCATGTGTAACTGGAATCTAATAATTCATTCCATCTGATGCTCTGTGGTTTTTAAGGACGAAGATGGGGAGGAGACAGTCACAAAGGAAGTTTCCTCAGCCGCAGTGCCCGATCCAGAGTCAGGAAAACAACCATGAGAAGGTGGGTGCTCACGGTTACTACTACTACTACTACTACTACTAATAATAATAATAATATTAAATAATAACATACAAAGTTAAATTTTTTTTAGGAAAAGCAAAGACTCCCGGATATGTACTGATAAATAAGAGAAGGGTACATTTCCGCCAAAATACTCAGAAACTCTGAGAATAAGCTAAGAAATTCTCTAAAAACAAACAAAGAACAAAGACATTTCCGAATTTGCGAGAGAAAAAAAGTCAGAAATTTTTACAAACAAATCGGACACTGAGTTTTTAAAGTCGAACATTTTCAATTTTTGGAAATTTTCAGTTTCAAAAGTCAAGAATTTAAAAGTCTTCAAATTTTTTGACTTTTGGAGCTCAGAAATTACTTGTTTGTTTTGGAAATTTTCTGGGATTAACCTAAAAATTTCTGAGTTTTTTTTTTAAAATGTACTCTTTGCTTGAAACTGCCTCGCTGACAGTGTCAACAAACTGAAGATAAGCTAACCTCAGAACGTTGATGTTAAAAGATCTGCTCTCATAGCATTTCTAGTTGAATGACCTCTTAACAGAGCTGCAGGTTCACCCTGTGTAGACTGTAGACTGTGACCTGTTCAGGGTGAACTCTGACCTCTCCAGAGTGAACTCTGACCTCTCCAGGGAGAACTCTGCCTCTTGCATAATTTCTCAGGCAAAGGAAGGTAAAGCAAATGGATGAAATGATGGTAATGATTTGACGACTCAGTGCTGACGTTTGGGTTTTTGTTTAGCTCTAGTGACTCTTGGAGGTCCTTCTTTATGTGTGGAGTCTATTTGGTTTCCCTTTGAATGCCTTTCGCTGTGTCCTCCAGTGTTCTCCTGCCTTTAGACGTTGGGCTAACCGACCCCTGTAACTTATCCATTTAGATCTTTAGATCCTGTCAGAAGAAACTTGTTGGTCTAATTGAAAGGTTACTTCAAACCTAAATATGTCAGTGGTCTGAGTTATTTGTGGCTTTCTGTATATTCACAGAAACCACAGAGAAGGAAACACAAGTCTAACACTTCCTCGACCAAATGCAGCGCTCAACTGCACAGGTGAGGCGATACTTGGATTATATTTTTTTATTCTGCCTTTGGCTCTTTAGATGATCAGCCTTCCTGTTTTCAGCAGCACTCAGGAAACCTCCACGCTTCATCCAGCGGCCCCTGAGGAAGACAGGATGAAGATCAAGGTGTCATCGACCACTGAGAACAGGAAGCACACACACACAGGGCTGAGGGCGAGCAAACACACAGCAGCCCTCCTGGACCACGACCTGCCTCATCCCAGACCTGACCAGCAGGAGGAGCTCTCCCCCCAGGAGGACAGTGACAGAGACTTGTCAGAGTCAGAAAGACTCCCCCTGTCTTCCCGTCCACTCGCCCCGCGACTGGAGCTCAGGCCCGAGGTGGTGGAGGATGGAGACGCCCCGTCTCATTGCCGGACGGTCAGAGGACGGGACTTCCCAGACTTCCTCCCTCCACCGTTCAATTCATGGAACCTCAGTCAGCTGGCTGTTTTCTACAACACGGAGGGCAGAGGGGCCTTCCGACCCCGGCCCGTGGGCCCCTTGGAGCGGTACCTGGAGAGGTTGCTGCAGCTGGAGTGGCACCAGATCCAGACAGTTCAGGCGGAGCATGGGACGCAGGACGTACCAGGAGGGATGTCCAGTTGCCAGAGGTCCAGCACTGCGGCCCCGGCCCCGACTCGCCTCAGCTCTCCCAAATGCATCCTGCAGTGCCAGCGTGGCTTCCCTCTCTCCTTCCTGTCCTCACTAGCTGGACACTCCGCCCTGCTGTCCGGCGGTACAAGTGGTCTATGCCGGATCTGCTCCTTCAGCTGTAGCACATCATGGTGCCGCTCCACCCACAGTCACAGCCATCTGTCCAGACTGAGTCCGGATGGCAGCAGAGGGCCCCTGCCGCGCCCCAAAAGGAGCTACAGTGAGAGCCGGGTTCATTCCTCAGACAGGAGGCTCAGAACCCAGAGATCCGGCAGCCCTACCAGAACCAGCAGCTACCTGAGGAGGATGCAGGCTTCAGGAAACATCCGGAATCCCATCCAGGTTGGTCCAGGAAGGACCCATTCCTCTGTTGGGGGCCGTGATGAGCCAGACTCGACAGTAGGAGTTCTAAGGAAGAGGAGTGACTCCGAACAGAGGAGAGGTGGATGGAGGCACTTAAAAAGGTCAGAGACGAGTCGGAGCAGTTCTGAGAGCAGAACAGGAAGAGCAGAGCGGGACGAAGTCGCTGGCTGGACGGAACAGGAAGTCACTGAAGTTAGTGTTTGTTTACCCGGGTCCAGACATTCCCACGTCCAGAGGCCGAGCAGGTCCAAACAGGTTGAATTTGTTACATGACAGCTCACACACTGCCATCAATCAGAGACCCGATCATCTCCGGATGATCATTCAGATGATCAACATGTCTGTTTCAGCTGCAGAAATTATTTAATGACTAATTTTTAGCATCATCACAAACACAACGTGATGTTTGTTGAATGTTTACATGAACATCAATGGAGCATGGAGGTGCTAAAGGTCTTGTTCTTTTTTAAAATATGTTTTTATCCATAAGCTACACTGCCTTACAAAAGTATTCATACCTCCTGAAGCGTATTATATTTTGTCACATTGCACAAATAAGCAAAATGTGTCTTTGTGGCAACAACACAACGCAGGGACGATATCTTTGTTTTTTTTTCAATCGAGGCATAAATCTGAAACCCAATAAATTAATACATAAATATATATATTCACATACATATGTATGTATGTATGTATGTATGTATGTATGTATGTACGTACGTATGTATGTGTAGGAATCTCACTCAGCATTTCATAAAAGCATTGTGGGTGATCTTTGTAAGTTCCTCTCGTTTATGTTACTGAAAATATGTTCTCAAACTCATCCTTCAGGCCTTTGGCCTTTCAGGTAGTATATGTTCAGCAAGTCGGCCAGGTACAAGCTCAAGGTCTGGGTGGTGTGCGACGCCACGCCTCCCAGTGTGGTGTGGCGTCGCACGGGACAAAAGCTAAGTGTTATTAATGATAAGTGAATCAAACACTGATCTAGTGTATAAAATCTTATACTTTTTTTAAGGAAACAGTCCTTTTAAAGTTTGTAATTTAATAATTTTATCAGTATTTTATTGAACCTGTTCATATCATTTTGATTTGGTTGGATTATTCATAAGAGAAGATGATATTATGTCTGCGTATTGTAATAAACACTGCAACGTCTTTATAAAATAAAAATGAGGTGTTCTAGTGTTGTTATTCCTCTTCTCTTCATTGAAATGTACCCAGAGCATCTATGTCCATAGGTCAGTCAAATAACGTCTATCATAGAAGTTGGTGAGCCAGCCAGGAGTAATAGATGGAAAATCTCTGACAACACCTCCATTTGGTTTATTTTTGTTAGTCATTTTCTGCTATTGCACAGCTGTTGGTTCCTAAGTGATATACTATTTTATAATGTATGCAGAACAAGAAAACTGTACTGATACGAAGAGTTTGTATACATTGAATGAATTATAACAACAGGAACATTACAAAAGTTTGTAATCCTTTTAAGTGTGTTAGAGTAAGACACATAGGGATATGGATGATCAAATTACAGAAGTTTGTATTCCTTTTAGGTGTGTTAAAGTTTGTAGTGTAAGACACAGAGGAATACTGTTGATCAAATGACAAAAGTTTGTATTCCTTTTGGTGCTAAAGTTTTTAGAGTAAGATACACAGGGCATAGTGCTGCTGTCAAAATCTCTGGTAGAATCTGAATCTGAAGAAGATGTTATAAAGTTGACTTCCAAGATTCCACTGTATCTTCCCAGCATTCTGTGGCTGTGCATAGAGAACTAAATCTCCAAAGAAAATGTCACCCTCATTTTTCTCACGTAAACAAAGTGCCAGGTCGGACTCAGAAAATGAACCAGATTGTGATCATACTGGGACACCCTTATTACCTAGATAGCCTTTGAAAAAAAAGATATGGTTTTATCTGAAACCAATTCTAACGAAAAAGAGAACACAATTTTCCAAGCCAAGTTACCCAGTCTCTCATTGGACAATGGTATAAGCACTCCAACTAAAGTCGAAAAGATCAAGATCATTGTGGAGCATGTCATAGAAAGCAATAGACCTTTTGCTCCAAGTCACACCTTATTGTGGTGGAGGGGTTTGAGTGTCCCACTGATCCAAACAGCTGTGTTGTCAGGGGCTTCATGCTTCTGGTAGGTCCAAGGAAGACAGGTCGTAGGTGAGGAACCAGACAAAGTGCAGCCCAAAGACCTCTTATGATGAGTAAACCCAATAGAAACAGTGTTCCCTCGCCCGGATGTGGGCTACTGGGGCCCCAATCTGGAGTCAGGCCTGGTGGACGGACTTTGACCAATGGAGCCCAGCCAGGCACAGCTCAAAGAGGAAAGGTGGGCTTCCCTTCCCATGGGCTTATCACCTGTACGAGGGGCCAAAGAGGTCAAGCAGGAGAAGGCATACTTGCTACCCCCCATCTTGGAGCCTGTACTTTGGGGATTATCCTCTCCTTCACCTCTTCAGGTCTTCTTGTGAGACAAAGAAGAGGTGCAGTTGGCTGATCTGAACCCGAGTGGTGTTTTGTTGTTGGACTTCTGTATTCGTCATGGATTTTCCATAACAAACACCATGTTTAGGCATAAGAATGCCCGTTTGTGCTCATGGCACCAGAACAGACACATCAGATGTATCTCCTCAGATCTGCGACCACTCAAGTTAAGAGAGGTGCAGAGCTGTCGACTGACCACTACCTGGTGGGGAGTTGACAATGGTGGTGGGGAATGATGCTGGTCAGACCTGGCAGGCCCACATGTATTATGAGAGCCTACTGGGAAGCTCTCTCAGAGTTTCCCATGAGACAGAGCTTCAACTTCCACCTCTGGCAGATCTCTGTTCCAGGGGGCCGTGTTCCTTCTTGGCTGGATCAATCTCCACTCCACCCACCTCTGTCATTATGTCCATTGTGAAGACATTTTACCCATCTTGCCTGCTGGTGGTGGCATGACAGCCTCTCTTCTGTCAGACTACCCTAGGGCAGCTGTGGCTACTATCCAGTAGCTGGCAGTAGCTGAGTGTGTGTGTGAATGACTGTAGTGAGAAGAAATGCTTTGGGGTCCTCCGGATTTCATAAGGTGCTGTACAAGTACAAAGCCATTAATCATATCATTTATAGGAGACATCCTATATAAAATCAAAGATAAATTGTAACACCTGCTTTTCTTTTGGATGAAACTAAAATGAAAATACTGTACATCTCAGTGTCATCAAGTTCACACATTGTCAGACTGAAAAGGTGACAGTTTTGCTTTCGATGTATGGATCAACAAGTTCTAGAGTTGTTATTCTTTTGTGAATAACAACTCTCCAGGCTGTCTGAAGGCTGGACCTTAGCTGTGTCCTCCCCCAGGATCCAACCCGCCAACAGTGTTATATAAACCTTTGTGAGGTTTGCAGGAGACACACTTGGAGTCTGCAGATTACCTGAGACACGATAAAGATCATTCTGTTCTACCTGATGTTGCTGCTGGTCGGATCCGTGTCCACGGATCAGTCAGCTGAGTCGAAGGACCATGGGTCTTCTTCAGAGGAAATCTATTATGGACTGCCTCAGTGACTGAACTGAAGTGTGAAGTTAATACCTTAAAAAAGGAGAATGCAGGTATGCTGTTAGTTTCTTTGGTATTGTTATGGGAAAAATAAATTTACTAATGAACAGATTCAATTCAATTCAAAAATGATTTATTCATTCCAAAGAGAAATTACAAAATTACATGTTGTCGTAACTCAGGTTGAGACCCAATGGGGATTTTTAGAAAGCATGACTTTGATTTTGTTCACATAACAAATTTCAAGCTGCAGAGGAATGCCTGTAAAGCACGGTGTCATCTGCATGAAGGTGAAATTTAGCTGTGGACATTTTTTCCCCAATATTATTGATGGTTAAAACCAGCAAACAGATATATCACCATGGCAACATCTACAACACATATTAATATCAGTTTATCAACATATAAAACTGAAAATTTTTTTGTTTATTGAACTAAGCCTTAACATGATTCCCCGAAAAGTTTAACGTTTTAGAAAATAAAATTGATTTATATCTTATTTTGTTTTTCAGACCAAGAAACCAAGCTGGAGGCTGAGATCAAAAAGCTGAAGGAGCAGCAGCAAAGTAACCTTTGAAAATCATCTCCAATCTCTAGCAGAAATATAAAAATACATATATGAATTCAGCTTCTCGTCATTTTAAAAATGTCTTGGACATTTAGACAGAAATTTGAATTAATCTGTCTCTGTCTCAGTCACTCAGCTGGCTTTCTCAGCTGATTTGTCTGAAACTACTGTCACTCTTGGACCCTTCGACACTTTTACTACTCTGGCCTTCAAGAATGTGGTGACAAACATTGGAAATGCCTACAATAAAGAAACAGGTAATTTTCACTGCACCTGTGAGAGGAGCCTACCACTTTGAGCTACATGTAGGTGGATATGGAGGTTCAAATGGTGTTGGAGCTGTGATTACCAAAAATGGAGCAAGAACATTTGTTGCATTTGAGAATCAGACAAATGGTTTTGCAAGTTCTTCTAGTAGTATTACACTGCATCTGGAGGTGGGAGACCAGGTTTCTGTGAGTCTTTGGCCAGGAAATAAATTGTTTGATAATGAAAATAACCACTCAACCTTCAGCGGCCATCTGCTGTTCACCATGTGAGGAGGAAACAGTTGATCTGATCTGAGTGTTTCTGCTTCTGTCATAAATCAGTAAACCCAACGAATGTTATTCTTATCCAATCATCTCCAATCAAAAATAAAACTAACATTGCATCTTGAATTTATCCTAAGATATGTCTAATCAACAGATTCTATTAAATACATTTTTACAGCAGGTCTTCATCATCTGAAGGAATCGCAACTATTCATCAAACTTTACAGCAGCTGTTAAGTAAAATTTGTGTCTAAAAGTTGTAATTTTACTTCTAAATCAGAAAAGTCATTGTTGTCTTATAAACATTGCCAATGGGATTTTGTTGGTGGAATAAAGATGAATAATAATAATAACAATAATAAAATAAATAAAGAACATATTTTGATGGCTAGCTAATTCAAAAGTATTTTCCCATCCAAATGACGTCCGTTTGAGGTTTTCTCGTGGTCTGAGTCCTTCTGGCCAAAGGCTGATGGTGTTTCTACAGAATTATAATAAATCCACCAGCTGGACGTTAGAGGTTGTTGAAAATGTTGCTTCAATCTGTCTGGATTCTGTTGATTCCTTTAAAAAACTGCTAAATATTATTTTTGATTGATTTAGTTTTGATTTTTGTGCTATGTTGATTGATTTGCCTTCTGATTAATATTCTGTGCTAATATTACAGTAAAACACTTTGTGGTTCTTGGCTTGAGGGAGCTGTAATAATAAATAAACATTATTTATCCTGAAGCATAATTTGATTGTGTCCAGTTTCTGAGTAGAGGGGGAGAGAAATAAGTTTTTATTGAATTGATACCAAATTTTGCTTTAATCACTGACATCAGGAACTGGCAGCTGCTTTGATACTGAAGTTGGTTTCTGGTTCATAAGAACTGGAGGTTTTAACTCAGATGTTGTGACCCAATGTTATCACCGCCTAATGGGAGTAATCGGGGTGTTCCTGGTGCCCGTCTGCAGCTTTTCCTGAACGGATGCGTTCAACTCACTGCAAAAAATATTTCACAGAAAGTGTCATGATTTGTTAGGGTGAAAGTGTTAATATCTTGTTTAGAAGAAATCTCAGAGTGCCCTGTCTGAGGACACATTTTGATTATTGAATTAGGTGTTATGATCAGTTACTTAGTACTTGAGCAGTTTATCAAATATCATTTTACACTTGCTTAATTAAACATGTTTAAGGTAGGTGAGGCTTGTTTGATAAAAACCTTTGCATTAAGCCCACATTTCTGTACTTAAATATTTTTAATGGTCTGGTGTAATATTCTAATCTTGAATGTCATGTTTTCAAAACCGCTGAGCTGAAAATAATCTTAGCTAACAGAAATGAAGGTCGGAAAACATCTGTGTGGAATAAATCTATATAATGTTTCACTTTGTGAACAAAGTTACTTAAATAAATGAACTTCTATAATGTTCCAATTTATTAAATATGATTTTATGTTCAATCATATTAAAAGCATCGTCTCGTGAGGTGACGGCTCCACCTCCTGGCCAGTAGATGGCAGTAATGAGCCTCTGATTGCCGGACGCCAGTGTTTGACCGGCTCTGCGGAGCGGTGGGAATAGTTTCAGGCCGGACGTATTTTTGGAGCTACACCGCCAACATGGACGCTGGTTCTCAGCGTGTTTTACAGTATTTAACAGAAGTTGAAGAGGCAGCTGAGGATGTTCTCACTACTAAACAACAGGTACCGGAAACGCGAGGAGATTAAAGCGAGAATTCGTTTATCACAGAGGAGTAGACTTAATTCAGCTAATATGTTTAGTTAAGCTAACATTCTTCACTAATAACGCGAGAATCATCAGCATTAGCACCTTTATAAAAGCAGAACCTTTACAGTTCTGGAGCTATGGCACGATGTCAAGTCGGAAAGACATCGGCAGTGATGCTGTTGACACCTTTCACTAGCATTGTCTTTCAATGTTAGCTTAAAATACTGAAAGGTTCCAGGTGAGCCTCAGTGGGTCTTTGTTAGCTTGTGGTGTTAGCATTCCGAACAGACGCTGAACCTGAATGACTGAACGCGTTTGTAGGAGGAAGCTTCGGCCAGGCAGCAGGGACACACTTCTGTTTTTGGGACTATTGGAACCAAAGTGGGCGCGTTTGACACGAATAGAAAACACCGTGGACTCCACTGTATAGAGGTGATGGCTGAGGGAAATGACGGTTGATGTTTCAGATCGTAGACCTGGACATGAAGAGGAACAGGAACAGGGAGGCGCTGAACGCTCTGAAACATGACATGGCAGACACAGGTCAGTCATTGGAGCTTTCCACACTTCCAGACACACTCTTGGCTCAGACAGTGTAACATCATACACATATGCTCAGGTAAAGATGGTGCGAAAGTGTTTTGTCTTTACCGTGATGTCTACTGTTGCTTACAGAAAAAGTCAAGGTGTGCTTTGGGAACATGTTCCTCAAATTCCCCAAATCCAAAGCCAGAGAGATGATCCAGAAAGGCAAGCTTCTAAAATATATACAAATATACAATAATGAAAAAGAAGAAAAAAAAATCTCTCAACTGTTTCCTCTCCTGTAGATCAGGAGCAGCTTGACAAGGAGATCAGCGATCTTCGAAGAAGCCTGAAGGCAAAGGTCAACTGTCTCAATGAGATGCAAGGTATGAATAAGTGTTTGTATATAAATATCCATGTGTAAATAAGCAGGAGCTTCACCAGACTCTATGTCTATCTTCCAGCTGTTTTATGTGTCTGAAGTGATCATGCTGACTTTTATTTATTTATTTGTGTTTCCAGGAAACCCTGAGCTCAGAGGCTACAGCCTGTCTCCACTGTCCGCTGAAGAATTGAAAGCTATTAACAGCCTCCTGAGGAGGTGACCTGATGGAGCCGCATTTCTCTTCACTGCTCTGGCAAACAGACGGACAGATCCAAGAAATCCTGCAGTGAATATGTGTGAAAACGTTCCTAGTGTGTCCTCCAGGATAAATACTTAGCAACAGTTGTCAGGACTCATAACCAGCCAGAAGCCTTGGACTGGACCCTTTTTTTAGAGCCTTGGTTCTGAATTTAAGTATGTATTTTTTGAGTTTATTGGTTAGAACTTTTTTATTCCCCACATTTTGATTAAAGACAAAACTAATGTAAGAGTTTTTTGGTGGTCACATGCATCTTTAGACCATGGATTTTCCTCAAAATTGTCTGACCTTGAAAAAATAGTGAAAGTTTATTTAGTTTTGCGATTTCTGGAAAGCGACGTCCAGCTCAAGGATGCTGCATCCCTCAGGTCCTGTGTCAGAACTTTGCTGGGTTACTGAAGCAGCTTTCATAAAGAACTCTTTCAATTTTATGCCTTTTCCTATTGTATGTGTTTAGTTTGGTTAAAAAACGAAGCCCTTGTTATGCGCTTGCATCGTCCAGAGAATCTGGGCTCTCGGCCGTTGAGAAACAATTGCTTCCTGTATGCATGTGACCTTTGTTGAGCTTATAAATGTTGCTAATTTTTGCCCTTGACGTTTGTAAGGCCCCAACTCAATAAAGCTTATAGGAAACGGCTCTCTCATTAAAAACTTGGCATGCTTTGTTTTAGACAAAAAGATTGGCATTTATTTTTGTCTCTCCAAAGTTGCTGGAGCCTTAAGATAATAAACCTTTAAAGCCTGAATGAGTTGAAAGTCAGGGTTAAGTGGTTGGAAGTTGGCCAAAAGATTCCACCTCATTCCACATTCTGGAGCTTCTTTATACAACTTTCAGCTGCTGGACTCGAAGCATCTAATCACAACTACCAAAGTAACTTAAAACATGTCAATGTAAAAGCTGAAGCTAATCATTGGGGTAAAACCTTTTTGCCATGATTGTGAAGACGGACACATTTCTTGGCTCTCTGGTAAGATACGTAAAAGCTAAAAATATATTCTTTTCTTTTTTATTGCACCAGCATTATGTCACACTGGCGAATTTGGGAAAACAAACATTTCCGTTATGTGTTGTCTGTCTCCACATGTGAAGAAATAATTTTGGCCACAAGGGGGCAGTGCAGGTGAACATGTCTTCCTCTCGTCGATGTACGTTTGAAAACAGATTTCATTCGACAGTAAAAACTTAAGTCAAACTTTTTGAGCATTATCTAACTTTGCATTATAATGCTGCGTGATATTATGTTAATGAGAAACGTTGGATTGTTTTTCTTTCACGAGACACACCACACACACTCCTCCAGTCAGGTACTGATATGGTGTGTTGTCCTTTGGGGGAGGGAGCAGATTAATACAAGTACTGCAGCATCTGACATGATGACACAAACACCCTGAGGCATCAAGACGAGGGAAGGGCTGATGACACAGGAGTACATACTGTGTGTGTGTGTGTGTGTGAGGGAGAGAGAAAGGAAGTGTTTTCAGCTTTCGCTCTCGACAGACTTTGGTTGCGTGCCACAGTTCTCAGAGCTGAAACCAGGCCGTTGTGATGAGTTTGTGAGTCAAACGATGGGAACCTGCTGATCGTCTCAAAAGTCAGACGAGTGCCACACAAGACACTCAACATCGTGTTCTTTTTACTGATGACTTACGCTGCAGGCATCTTGTTTACCTCTGATAAACTAGAGGACTGACGAGCTAATAATAATGATGATGTGGACTAGATGAATGCAGAGTGAGGCTGCATGGAAGGCCGGATCTGGACCCAGAAAGCCGTGATGCTGCTAACAGACTAACAGGCTGTAGGAAACACATGCAGCAGCTGTCAGTCTCAGGGAGGGAACTTCAATTTATGTGCTGTTTAGTTCAGGATGATGAACGTGCGCATGTGGCAACCGCTCCTTCCTGCTGGGAGACTCAAACTGTTTAATGACTTTCAAGAGAAGAAATCTTTCGTTTTCACTCGCGTGTCATGGAAGAGCAGATTCTAGGGAGTGATTTATCAGGGCTGACTGGCTGTATGTGGTAACCTCACAGTGGTAGTAGGAGTCAAACAGGAGGAGGGGATTTTGAACGTAGGATAGGTGTGTGGGGTTGGGCAGACCGGGTGACAGACATTTAGATGACTGTGTACGACTGTGTTGCATTCCTTACTTTCCCCTGTGACTCTTCACAGCGCGACGCATTGGAGCAACAAGACACTTCTCCACAGTCTGACACTGTATGGACACTTGGTTTAAAAGACAAGAACTGCCTCTGGAGTGGAACAGACATCTGAGTCTTTGATTTAAAAATGTTCAGATTAATTTTTTGAAGGCGAGTGTAGATGTGTGATACAGCTGCGTCATCTGTCATCTGAAGTACAAAGATTTTTTTCTGTTTTTCAAATGAGATGCAGAGACAGATTTCAAACTTAACCTGAAGGACACTGCTGTATTAAAATAGACTTACTTACATGAAGTTGTGACACCCCAAGACCTTCAGCTAAAATGTAGTTATGTGAAATGTTTCAATACAAGCAACAAATAAATGAGTAAAAGTAAAGAGTGTAGTGAAGAATGGCTGCTGCCAGGGCCTTGCCGTGTCCTTTATTGTATTTATGAAACTGTTTTAGCTCGGTGTCATCACACCCAGGGTCGATTCTGACAGCATGAGCTTAAAGTGGAGGAGATCAAATGAAGCCAACAATATCAACATGGTGGAAAGCAGGTCCAGCAGCTGGTAAGCATTACGTTGGCTAATGTCAGGTATGCTGCCTGGAAGAAAGACGGGCAGGAAAACAAACTTTAATGAGGTAAGCTGTTCTTCAGGTGGTCGAAATCACTTTGTCACGTCTTACTTACTTTCACTATGTGATTATTTGTTTGAGAAAATGAAAGAAATATAGGGGAGACCGGGCATGGTTGTAACACTTTTTGCTCCAGCACCTATAACTCACAGAATTTTTGAGCTAAAGTTTTCAAACTTTTATACAAAATACCCACATTTGTTTACTACAAATGGCACCAATTCAAACCTCGGCAAGAACATCGCAGACCTCATGAGTTAATGTCAAATACATGGTGTTTCTTTGTTACAACCTACCCCACTACCGGGGTCTAATTGTTACAACTTACACCTGCTGGGGTAAGTTGTAACAATTAGACAAAAGAAGCAAAAACAAAGGCCACACCATGTGATATGTTTATGAGGAATAGAAAATCAGAGAACATAGACACAAAATGTTTTTCAATTTGTTTAGCACCTAGGCTGGTATTTAATATGTCTCTTGTCTCCAGTGATTAACCTGTCATACTTAGCTCACGTGGAGTCAGTCCATAATACAGGTCTGCTGCCTGAGTCAAATAGTCAGCCAACACTTCCTCCTGCACCTCAGAGACTTTGTTGCTGCTCCAATAACCTACACTGGGAAGATCACTGGACCCCTGTTCTCTCAGCTTCTGCAGTGATTTGCAGTATCTGCTCAGTGTTACATGGCAGATCCTATGCGCCTTCACAACTGATCTGACTGACTTGCTCTTCTTTGTGACCTCATCAAATGCCTTTTTTAAAACATCTGCAGGCACACCACTATCAGTCTTTTGTATCCACTGCCTAGGCATTTTGTAAAATTATCAAAATCAAAATGTTCTTAGTTGTATGTAAGGGGATCGTTGTAACACTTTTTAAAGATGTGTTACAACCATCCCCAACCCTGTCAGCCATGTTTAGCTAGCTGTAGTAGCAAAGCGGTTTGAAATTAGCACAGGAAAATGCATCACATTTTGCCTGAGAAATTACACTTTCATCTAATGTAAGTCATATGGTGTTATATGCAACAGTATAAGTACTAAACAAAATATAGTCACAATCAAAAAATTTACTTTCTCACCTCAAAATCAGTTTTTTCTCCTTAGTATCTGCATGTGCCTGTTTCCAGCCTTGACAATCACAATATGGGATTGGGAAGGAAGTGGGTAAATACTGAAATGATCATTTGACTCCTATCTTATCCCTGATTGGTGGAACTGGTGGTGTTACAACTCTCCCCATGTTACAACCATACCCGTTCTCCCCTACAGTAGTCATTACAAGTTCAGTCAAACCCCTTTTCCTTGTGTATTTTCCTTTTTACATCAGTAGCCTACATCAGGTCACTTTTTGTTACTGTGAAAGATATATTATCAGTAACTTTGGTCTAGTTTGTAGAGCAAATATCGTAGCACACTTTAAATAAAACAAAACTAACAAGTAATTTTTCAACATATAGAAGCTTGTTTTAAGTGTAATTCCTTAATATTGATGAATAATTACTAGTTCAATTGGCAGATTATTTCACTTATAACAAGAAATGTTTCCCACATTATAAGTGAACTTTGTCATCAATATTAAGGAATTATTGACTGAAAAATTACTTTTAAGTTAGTTATGTCTTATTTCAAGTGTACTAAGGTATTTGCACTAGAAACTATAGTAAAAATACTTAAGATTTTGTGTTTTTGCAGTGCATATGCACAGACACAAAGTGGAGAAGTACAGGTTAAGAAATGGCAGGTAATCGTATCAATCAGATGGTAATATGTTTAATGATTTGCAGTGGCCAGAGATGGATAGTAACTTTGTACTTCAACTAGGACTTTACAGCATCACTTCAGCGTCCTTTTCAATAAATTATATATAAACAAAAGGGTGTTCCATCTCCTGAAGTCACAGATTAAGTCCAGGAGAGGCTGAACAAATGGTGCTCTGTTCTGCTTTCATGAAAAATAAATTTGGCCATCATCGGTAAAAAAATGAAAGTGAAGGTCAGGACTTTTAAATATAGAGGAAATAATAGTAGTAATAAAAAAGTAGTGGACTGAGAAAAGAATCTGGTGGTACTCAGATTGATGATGATGGGGCAAAAAGTCCAGGACCCATAAGAAGTGTTGTTTTGGGTTTTGGGCTCAGGTTTAGGAATAAGGTGTGAACTGAATTCAGGTTAAGTTTAGGGTTATACAGTACATCTACTAGTACTGGTGGGGTTGTTTGCACACTGTAAAAACAAAATCTGTAAAATCTACGGTAGAGATCATAAAATACCAAATGTTACAAACTGAATATAAAAATCTTTCATCTGAGGGAGAAGCTTTCTTTCTGTGGTTTTCTCAGCAGAGGGTGATAGCAGGTGTCCCAACGTTTTCACCAGGTCTCATCTATAAGCAGCAGAAATGAACTGGAGGGTCTGTGTTAGTTTCTTCATCCGTCTGGCAGGAAGCAGAGGAAGCGGCTTCCTCTCTAAGAACACTTTCCAATTAAAGCTGGGGAAAACAATAAAATCATTCTACTTACTCTGCATGTCCGATCATGTCTTACGGAATGATTTACTGGTAACATGCATCCATCTAGTCGAGCAGCTTCATTTTCTGTGTTGATGAACACAACAAACCCTGCCAGCAGATGAGTCAAACCAGATGACTTCTTATGATCCGTAAGTGTTTGGACTTTTAGTTTCGTTCGTGTCTCCGCTTTTGTCACTTCTTTCTCGTTTGTTTCCTGATATCTGATCTTTTCAATTTATTGCTTGTTCATTTAGTGTCATTGCAGCGTACAGACACAGACACACTGGTGCAAAAGTGTGTCTTTCTATCTTCACAGGTACTTTGCATTGACTTCCATGCATGTTTCTTTTATTTCTATAGCTTACCCCTTACCCTAACCTTAAACCTAACCATATTACACCTATTCTCCATGATCTTCATTGGCTTCCTGTCACTTACAGAATTCAGTACAAAATTGCTCTCATTACCCATCAGTCTTTAAACAGCACCTCACCGGATTATCTTAAGGACCTTCTCATTCCACATTCATCCACCAGATCTCTACGATCACAAGACTGCAACTTCCTCCACCTTCCTCGATCCAGATTAAGGACTATGGGAGATTGGGCATTCGCTGTGGCTGCCCCCTGTCTCTGGACCTCTCTCCCAGACTATTTGAGAGCTCCGCAACCACTGGTTGACTTCAAAAGATGCTTCAAGACTTTTCTATTTAAGCAAGCCGATTCTGCCTCCACATGATTTTTATGATGCTGATTTTATCTTCAATTTTAGTTGTACTGTGTAGCAGTTTGTGATTTTTGCTAATGAAAAATGTGGTACAAATTAAATTGATTATTATTATTAAGATTACTTCCCACTGTTTAGTAAAAGCAGATCCAGCTTTGAGTCCTATATACGGAAGACTTTGAAATACGCAACTGTAGCCGGGGAAAAAGATGGGGGTCAAGTTTGGGTCTGGAATTTTCAAAAAGCTTCCAAAAAGACAAATCAAAACTATTTTGACTGTCGAGGACTATCCTGAAAATTTAGCTGACCCTGGAGTCGTGACACATTCCTCCACTGTGCAGCCACACCTGCACTAACAGAAGCTTCATGGAGACTTCATCAGGAGAACTTTTCCGTCGACCATGAGCACAGACAGAAACGAAAACACCCCAAGTGAAGTAAGTCTCTGAATTTTGGGGAAAAAAATTAAGAGTTTTGCTACAGATAGTGGGGGAAAAAAATAACATTTTGCATAGCACATTTGAAAAAATAAAAAAATGGCAAAACAACATTTTCCCACCTTTTAGGTCATTTATAAGGGTTTAAAGTTTCGCTTTTTGAGGAATAAAAATATGTTTTTTTGTTAATATTTATTTAAGTAAACCTGACATTAGAATTCAGATTAAAATCTTTGGCACAAAATCAGAATATTGAAGGTTATTTTCATATAAAATAATTGTATAATTGATTGACTGATTAACATGGTGGTTTGAACTCGGAAACATGTCAGGGCTGCAGCAGACACAGAGTTTCACTGACTGCACAGAAGGAGTTTCTTTATTTTCTATTATCACAGAACAGAGAATCAAACAACATAAATCAATATAACAAGGAAAGCTGTAGAAATCGAACATATGGAAACGTTCAAGCAAAAAAAAGGCGTTAATACTGAAATGATTCCATGAATGTCAATCATGTGATGATGAAAAGAAGAGAAGTTTTAACTCAAACATGTAGTTAAAGTTTTTTTCTTCATCCGTTTATTTTTCCATATCAGTTTTTCCTCTGTGATCTACTCGAAGGCTTCAAGAAAAGCTCACATCCAAAACCAGTTAGACTGAGTGAAGTTTTTGTTTGGCCTTCATTTCGCTGAGTTTTATCGTTTCTCCTCTGGATCCGATTCTCAGTCAAACTAAATCAGAAAGCTGAGTGCTGATTCTGAAGGGAGCTGCTGGCTCCTGTGAGGTCGACCTCACACAGTGAATCCCTACTGGAAACCGCAAACCCTCTCACCCCCGACCACACAATCAGAACAAAACAGGAAGACGCACACAAAACCAGCATCTATTGATCAAAATCAAAGGTGAATATCATCTAATCTGGTCTCCATTACTGCACTTTAGCGCTAGTATTTAAAGGTGATAGATAAGGTTAAGTGGTCAAGAGTTTACATCAAATCTGGTTGATTCAGAGCACGGCTTTAAAAATGTATATTTATTTTGGGCAACATCAAGATCGAGAATGTATTGGAGGGGCCAGATGTGGCAACATTTCTTTGATTAAACTACATATTAAACTGTTTAAGCTATGAAAAAGTAGTTGGCTCTGCATTGGATTAGTATTTATTTAAGTTAAATAATATTGAGCATCTTCTCATGTTAATGTAATTTGGCAGAATACACACAGTCTACACTGTGGTAAACATGGCAAAAACAATAAGTCATATCAGGTATTTTTACTCTAGTTTCTAGAGGAAATATTTTAGTACACCTGAAGCAAGACAAAACTAACTTACAAGTCATTTTTTCAGCAACATAAAGGAGCTTGTTTTACGTTATTAATTCCTTAATATTTATAAAAAATGTGTGAGTTCCACTGGTACATTATTTCACTCATAACAGGACAGTTTCCTCATGTTATAAGTAAAATAGCATACCAATGGAACTTTTTCACCAATAATAAACAATTATTTACTTAAAACAAGCTCCTATATCTTCCCCAAAAGTTACTTATAAGTTATTTTTGTCTTATTTCTCTGACACCTTCTAACCACACACACACACACACACACATAAAGTGGGTATTTGCTCCAATCAATGGCTTCAACGCTTTTTGAAAAGTGAGATTTTCTTAATAAGCTGACACTGAATTAAGACAGAACCAGGACAAGTGGAATCAGGCAGCATTCCAACCACAGCAAAACTTTGTGGCAACAAAAGGTTTTCTTATGATTGACACTCTGCAGAGATGTCAGCAACCACATATGACTCAATCAGCGCCTGGTACCCCAACCGCATGCTCAGCCTGCAATAAAATAAGCATGTTTTAAATATTTTGAAAACCCTGAACCACGGTGAGCAACAGCCCAGGAGCTGAAGGAACAAATGAGAACAAGCTGCCATGCTTGGGCTTTTTTTTTATGTCTTCATGCAGTTTTTCTCAAGGTTGCTTTATGGTGAGTAAAACTGAAAATCAAGGAATACAGCATTTTCCTTACAAAATGGATGACAGAGAATGTCCATTAATCGGTCATGGTCCTTGTTTAGCCTCCTGCTCAGGGTGTTTCTGACTGGCCTGTGGGGTTTTCAGCAGGTGCTTAACTGCTGTGGATCCTGGCTTTCCTCTGGCTTAGCCCCCCTTAATGCTGCCTTTATGATCTGTCTGGTCCCTCCTGTTGGCCCTGCTCACAAAAAGCCTTGTGGAATGACAACCTGTCTGCTCTGTGTCCGTTCTTCTGGGTAACTACGTAGCGTAACTATGTAGCCCTTTGGGCTGGTGGCAGGCGATGGACTTTCTATTATGCGCTTATTCCACAGCTCAATTTTTTTCCCCACTTATTCAGAAGCTGTTTAACAAACACTCACAGACCACTTAGTTTCAAATTGCCCCCCACAAAAACAGAACATTGTAATATATACAACCTGAAATGAACAAACTTACTTCATTGTCTTTGTTCCTGCTATGTGAAGGGTGGCGGTGTTTTGTAAATGTGACTGGTCGTAATAAAACCATAAACAAGTCTACTCCTGGCATTTTATTTGCAGATCCTAAAAAGTGTCTAAGATTTCCAATGATAAAAAACACATAGAAATCAAAAGGTTTCTTCACTACAAGTGTTGTGTGCTGCACTAATAATGTTTTAGGGCTATTTGTAATTTAGAAGTACAATAATAAAAAAAAAAAAGACTCGAGTTGCTTTGGCAAAAACAAACATCTTCTTTCATTCTTTCAGTCACTGTATAGCCCAACATAAATCACTTTATTTTAGGTGTTATGTAGCCTAGTTAGTCAGCTGGGGCGCAGCATGTTCACCGCCTCCTTACCGTCATACTGCATTCAGAATTATGAATGTATCGTAATAGTATTTAAAAACAAAAGTTCTGCAACTCACCCTGAGAAACTTTCCAAGCTTACCTTCAGGTTTTCTTTCCAGCGACCTGGTCAAGTCACGTATTCATTGTTATTTTTAAACACAATCCTTTGCTAAGCTAGTGTAGCATCCCACTTTGAACTCACAAATAAACGTTAACTGTTGTGAAATTTCTAAAATGTACTTTTAGTAGTAGTTTGACTTTTAGTTAATTATTACCTATGATGTGATACGTATCTTGTTAAAACGTATCACGTTTTAACAAGATACGTATCACGTTTTAACAAGATAAAAAAAATTCGAGTGCTATCACGTTATAACGTGATACTATCACGTTTTAACAAGATACGTATCACGTTTTAACAAGATGGTATAGAAACAAGACGTCTGGCTGTGTCTGTGTCTCGCACATTTTTGGTTAAAATATGTTTGTCAGCTTTTCACTGAGGTTTTACGGAAGCGCATTGCTATCACGCAGGAAAAAAAAATTCGAGCACTATCACGTTATAACGTGATACGTATCACGTTTTAACGTGATACTATCACGTTATAACGTGATACGTATCACGTTTTAACGTGATACTATCACGTTATAACGTGATACGTATCACGTTTTAACGTGATACTATCACGTTTAACGTGATACGTAACGTGATACTATCACGTTTTAACGTGATACTATCACGTTATAACGTGATACGTATCACGTTATAACGTGATAGTGCTCGAATTTTTTTTTCCTGCGTGATAGCAATGCGCTTCCGTAAAACCTCAGTGAAAAGCTGACAAACATATTTTAACCAAAAATGTGCGAGACACAGACACAGCCAGACGTCTTGTTTCTATACCA
The DNA here is from genome assembly GCA_033032245.1 of Poecilia picta. Lineage (NCBI taxonomy): Eukaryota > Metazoa > Chordata > Actinopteri > Cyprinodontiformes > Poeciliidae > Poecilia > Poecilia picta. The sequence continues at coordinate 5,622,280 of CM065357.1, read as the reverse complement.
GCTTTGTTCTGATATTGTCATGATTGGTGGTTTTTGGTGAGGTAAGACGCAGGCAGGCCAGGATGAAGATCAGATGATGATTTAATGATAAGTATCCATGGAACAGAACTACGGGGAGCACAATGAACACATGACGGTGAAACATGACGAGGATCCGTCAACAAACAAAGACAACAGGTGGACTTAAATACACAGGGAGGGTAATCAGGAAACTAGACACAGCTGGGATCCATCAACAGGGAGGACAGAGACTTACGGGAAACAGGACAAAACACAGAAAATCTCAAAATAACTACACAGAAAAACAGAGATCACAACAGATATTAACTGCTGAACCTGCGGTGCCTTTTTGAAACTAATAAGACGCTAAGCTCCATATTGTCACTAGATGTACACTAACCCGAGACAAAAATATTGACAGAACATAATTTTTCTTTCATTGCTTTTTGTACAATTTCTAATTTTCTTTTAACTGTGTTTGATTTAATTAAAAAATATTTTTTTATATATATCGTACCATTTTTATTTTTAAGGCTACTTTTAGTTTATTTTGTCGACTATCTTTTATCTGTCTATTTTATGTTTTATGACAGTGATTTTTCTTTTTTTTTCCCTTCAGCTTACTTAAGCCGTATATTATTATTATTATTATTATTATTATTATTATTATTATTATTATTATTATTATTATTATTATTATTATTATTTTTTTTTTTTTTTTTAAGAGAGCTACAGGGGAGATTTTGTTTCTCATCATTATGGACATTCCTCAGTGTTCGCTTGGAAACAAAAAAAGAGATTACTCAGAGGAGGAAAGTTTGGGAATCTCTTCTCCATCCGGATGAGACGCGAAATTCAAGGACAGATTGATGGATGCATGGAGTTCCTATAAAAAAATATTCACCTCCTTTGATGTTTTACCTTTTTATTACTTTTATATATCAAACATAACCAATAGAATTAGATTTTTTTTTACAATAAACTGTCAAAAAAGGCTAAACGTTTAAGTGAAAATTGATTTCTACAAAATAACTTGCATAAAAATATGAAACATGGAATAAATGATTGCATAAATATTCAGCCCCTTGATCTAGTAGTCTCAGATTGAGTGGAACAGAGACCAGTGCAGTGCCTCCATGAAGACAGCCGTGTTAGGAAAGTCCGTTCATTGGTTCGTTGGGAGTTTTACAGCATGAACACTAAAGAACACTGCAGGCCAATCAGAGAAAGGTTTACTGAAAAGTAGAAGTCAGGAGATGAATGCAAACAAAGTATCTAGGGCACTGAACATCCCTTAGTTTTTAGTCAGCTCCATCATCAAGAAATGGAGAGGGATGGGTGATGACTAAATCTTCCTATCTCAGGCTGTCCTGCTAGAAGGACGCCAGGTAACCATGACTACGTTGAAGGAGTTAGAAGCTTCTGCAGCTGATATTGGAGGAGACTCTTGACTTTTGCCTTTTTTTTTGTTTTTTCTCTTCCCGGTCACTTTGAACAATGGCCGATGAAATATTGAAAGAGTGTCTTGGTTTCATTTACTGAGAACAAGAGGATGTCATTGTAGGGCTTCTGAGTCGTGTTTAAATTCAGCAGATAATCCAGATGTTTTGTGAGTTTGGTGAATTTCACTTTTGGCTCTATTTCCCGAGCCCAGTTTGATGAGCTGCTGACCCACATTGGTGCCTGCCTGCATCTTCTGGCCGGACAGCAGATGCAGTCAGTCTGACTGGTTGATGCTCCGCATCCAACAGCAAAATGTTTTCCAACTATGACAAAAGGCCAGTGGTAGACTTAAGCGGAAAAAAGTTCTTTGAGCCAAAGAAAACAAAATGGAGTTTCTGTTTGTCAGATAAGACGCCATGTTTGGCAAACACCTCACATCACCACAAACACACCATCCCCTCTGTGGAGCCTGGTGGTGGCAGCATGTCGGATTCCCAAATGACAAATGTGTCGGCTCAGCGTAGAGAACATGTGGACTCCATGCAGATGGAGCCCAGAACCTTCTCTCCAACTGCACTGCTGCATCTTTTCCTAACAAAATGCTCACATTTGTTGCTAACTGCAGTGAAAAGTCTCCTTGGTTTTTTGCTCTATCTGTAGTGAGGAGTGAGATGAGCCACTAATGTGTAAACCACTAAAATGAAGCAGGTACAGTACATATGCAATTACATATAACAGAAAATCAAAAAAATCTTTTGTTTTTCTTTTTACATATTATGTCAACTTGATTTGTTTTAAAGGAGCTGGGTGGGCTCCATTAAAAGAAGAAGAAAACATTTTCTTTGTCAGATGTTGCATATGAATAATTAATGAATCATTGCCTTTCACCCTACACCAAACAACAACAAAAAAATCCTTACTCGGAATGTAGTATTTTAACAATAATAATAAATAAAAGACAAAGACTTGTTTTTTCTTCTTTTATTTCGTTTGAAGACTAACAAAAATTATCACAGAACCAGAAAGGTAAATTGCCCTCGCTAACAAGGAAGGCAACTGGTCATTTAACCTTAAAAATAAAACCATGTTGAAATATCTCATCCAGTTTGAGCTGAGCACTGCCCAACAGGTCACTTGTCTAAAAGATTTTTTACAAAAGGCATCTCTTATTAGGAAATTAAGTAAAATCAAAAGCTTATTAAATTTATTTGTCCAGTTTTTAATGCAAAATAATAGACAATACAAAGTCCATCTGTTAAAGTACAAAATAAATAGAATATACACAAAACCACCGAGCACCAAATGGAACCGATTTAACCTTCCGGCGGTGCTGACCAGACATGTGGTGACACATTTGACTAATTTGGTCTTCCATATTTCCTCCAGTTGTTCTCCGCTGACGGTTTCATTGAACCTTTGTTAATCCAGCAGAACTTCCTTCTGCTGAGAAGGAGTTCTTATTTACAAGAGGTCATAAGTTCACCAGGAAGCAGAAACACTTGCACACTGTCGAGTGAAAGGCCATCAAGTGTGTTTTCAAGCTCACCTTGGATTGCTTTGGTGTGGAGCATATCGTCAACAAATTATATTGTCCGTCATGGCCCTTAAATAAAAGTAATAAAGACACTTCCGTTTGAGAGAAACAGTTACCACTGACCATGAGATGGATCATGTTAATATGGATACGTCACCATGACAACCTGTTCTTTACAAAACCAGGTTCTCTGAGACAGACGATGTCAACAGGAATCACCACATTTATCACTTTATACTTACATAATGTGTGTTCAGTTCTAAATACCTTAAAGTCTCCTGAAAACACATTTTATTGAAAAAAAAACAAACACTCAGGTTATAAGTGAAAAGGAACTGCTGATGTTCCTCCTGTTCTTCACCCTTCATAAACATCACACATGATTTCACACACATCCATAAGATAAAGAGATTACACACGACATCCTGGAATGATGAGCCATGTGAAACACAGTTACAGGTGGATAAATCAAACTCCACTGCTGTGACACAGTGCAGCCAGACAGAGAGAGAGAGAGAGAGAGAAAGAGAGAGACACACACACACCCCGGCTGGAAACTCTCACTTTCAGGTTTTTCCTCTGTGCCCATTTCCTCACCCTTTCATCTACACGGCAACAACAGATTTTCTCCCATCCTTAGAGACTAAAGATAGGTATGTTCATTTCAGAGTCCACTCCCTGTCTCCTCTATGGAATGGGGGGGGTCCTCTTTTTTGCGTTAGGTGCAGCAGGGGGTCTCCTCTTCTGCCTGAAGTAAAAAAAAAATACACTTAGAGGCACATCTTCTCTTTTATTTCACAGTATTCCCCCATCTTCTTCATTGCACTAACCTACACTAGCTCTCTGTGTTGGCTACCAGTCCTCTCTCTATGTCGCTGGACTGCACTACGCACAAACTTGTTGCCATAGCATCTGACAACAGCGCCATGCATCAGGATTCAATACCCAAAAAACACTCAAACATTGCCCACACAAAGAACAGAACAGTTAGTAGATTAGCGACTGCTGCCGTTAGTCAAGCTAACACAGTCAGATAAAACTGACTTGATTAGCTAATTTAATCACCTGCTCAACTGTCGCAGCTGCTGCTTATTAACTGTACCAAACACATAATTCTGCAGCACATCTTCATGTTACGGTTGTCAAAGTCAAGCTAGCATCACTGACCTACTTCCCTCTCTCTAGGTATTTTTTTATTTAATTAAAACTTTTACCTGACCTTATTGTCTAGTTGTGGTAGAGTTGACAATTAGTAGCAAAGAACTGCATATCTTTTTCTTTTATACATCAGGCAATAATATTTAAGATTTAGTGAGTTATGTTGACAACTTTACAGCTAAAACCAATACTTGTCCCAGTCAGCCAACACACACCTTTAATTTTCCTGAAGGCATTGTTGGAGAAATGTCCTTTATTGTCCCCAGTGGGGAAATCCAGTTACCTGTTTGTGCAGAAGCGACTGCAGTCAGAGTCCGTATGCAGCCTACAGGCGCACCGCCTGGAGGCTCCACTGCTCCTGCTACTCCTGCTGCTCTTGATGCTCTGAGCCGTCCGGACGGAGCGCTTTGTACGCAAAGAGCCTGGGGAGCTGGCCATGCCGTACGGGACCGTGTGCCTGCCAATGGAATCAGTGGAACATTTCTATGTCAACAAGTGTCTTTGTGCAGGGATCGTTTCTGATATGGGCAACATGGGCAACCGCCCAGGTCTGCATTTTGTGTGGGGCGGTATGAGCTCATAAAGACTAGAAACCCCACAGTGTTGACCCTGACCTCCCTAATTTAGGACTAAAAACACAGTCAGACAGAGATTTACTGCAAATGAAAACCTGGATTACTGGTGGAGCAACACAAGCTCCATGACTCTTGTCTTCTCTCTGTTTGTTTTGGTAACGCCCATCAGACTGTGAGGAGGTGACTGCATTGTACACAGCATAGTTTCCACTACGTTTTTGGGATAGTTTTTAAAAACTTACATTCCTTCCAGGGCACACTGATTTATCGGTGCTGATTTCCTTAATTTTGTGAGATCGGCGATCGGCCAATACTTACACATGAAGCCGATCTCATCTTCCAATCCCATCTACCTCAGCAAAGGTCTAACAATGAACCGCTGTCCTCTTCTGCTCTGCAGTGAGGGAGGTTTGAGTGTTAGCCCCCCCACCAGGTCATGTCTGCATGTTTCAGTTAACAATAGTCACCTCACTGTTGCAGACTCAGTGACTTTCTTGCCATATTTAGCGACATTCCAGACAAAACAAATTTGCCAAAATCAAAATCAGCAGGTCAGGTTTTTTAAATATCAGCATTCTGTAATCGGGCAGAAAAGTGCAATCGGTGCACTGCTATTTGTTTCTGCTGGCAGCCGATCAGAGATCTGCTGACCTGAATTATGAGGTGGCTCAAAAACAATGTTTACTGGTCAAAACTGCTTTGATAAATGGAGATGTGCCATAAGAGCATCTGTTTCCAGGGGAACGGAGACAGATAACATGTGGTTACACAGTCATGTTCACTTCAGGGAGGATGATTAACTGAATCACATGTTTATAGTGACACAATAATGAGATGCTTCTATGCTCAGGTTGGGAAAACTCAAACAGGTTCTTTACCTTTTTTGGGCTCTTAATAGTTTTGCTGGAATGCTGGACAGATGCTGCTGGTTCTGATGGCATCATGACAGAACATCCTATAATCACCGTACAGCTCACCATAAAACCCGACCTCCTCAACTCAACATGACATTCCTAACAAGAACAAGTCATAAACACTGCTCTGTCAGGCCCAAAAGTATTCATACGCCTGGCAGATTCCCGTGTTGAAGGGAGATTATTCAGGAATCTATGAAAAGATAATGAACGATATAGAAAGAGAATCTATTTTTTTAAAAAATAATGGCATTTTATTTATTTATACCATTCTCGATAATTAGTGCCAGTACAGCAAACATACAGTTTGCATAATAGCTGAACATCTTTCAGCTTGTCTCCTCCACACAGATTCTCTGTCAGAGTCAAATCAAGACTGTAAAACCTTCCTAATAGAGATGCTTCAACTGCAGTTTTCTTGGCTGGTTGCCGATTCCGATTTTGGCCAATACAAAATGTTGATAAATATGCAAGAAAGTTGCCGAGTTGGCAACAGTGGGGTGACTATTGTTAACTGCAAATGTGCAGACATGACCTGGAGGACAGCGCTGTCAACGCTATGATGAGTTGGATAGTAACTAGTTACATTGAGTCGAGTAACTTTTTTTAAATGTATTTTTAGGAATATTTTTACTACGCTGCACTTTTTAGTTTTACTTGAGTAATGAGCAAACATATCTTAACCAAACAAATTCACCAGACACAGACACACACCTGCGGTTTTTTAATTGAAAGAAACTGATTTGAGAAATTTTCCTTTTTCCTGATTTTGTTATCTTTTTTGTTACTTATTTGAATTATTGCCAATTTGGTCCTTAAAATACAAAAATCTCCACTTACCTTTAAATTTTGGTCCATCTGATTCAGTTTTATACTTTTATAGACGTTTATCCAAATACGTTCTTACTCTTACTTGAGTAATTTCTTAGATGGCTACGTTTTACTTTTACTTGAATAAAAATATGTTGACGTAGTTCTACTTTTACTTGAGTGCACTTTCTGGGTACTCCTCTGCTCATTAGCAGAATGCATTAAAGCAGTCCTGGTGAACATTTCCTCTCTGAATCTCTGGTGTACGTTACCTTTGTGCTGCCAACAGCTGTTGCAAAGCTTTCATTCCCCACCTCAGAGTTTTGGGCCAAAAAAATAATCTGGATCATTTACATGAGTGCAGTGCATCCCAGCAAATAATTCTGAGATTTCTGTGATTTATTAAGGAGGACCGAAAGAATCCCTTTCATCTGTCTCCAACGAAAAACAGTAATAGTGACGATAAACACTGTGGTCACCCGCTGTTGGTATGCAATATCTGTAAGAACTTCTTGGCACCTGACGCTTCAGTCTGACCTGTTGGGAAGGGGGTTAACACTCTCTTTAAAGCTCTTTCAAGAGTTGTTCATATGAAAGCAGTTCCAACAAAAGACTAAAACCGACAGCCACAGAGAAGAGTTGCAGTATCAATTTGCTCTGAAATTTAAAGGAGTAAACGTTTTCACCATGTAATTAAAAAAGAGAGACACTAACAAACAATGAAGAGGAGTGAAGTCAAAAGGTTAGCTAACCGCTCACAGCTGCATGTACTTTAGGAGCTCTTCCCTAAGGGACGTAAAAGCGCAGGTAATTTATTTTAGATTTTAGTCTTCCCAGATATGTTCACCTTCTCACACCCTCCCATGTGTGCTGTGCATCTTTAACTACAGCTGTTCCATCGTCAGGCAGAGCAGAGAAATGCCAGTGACAGATGTGAGGAAGAGCAGCGCCGCACAGACTACAGGAGTCAGATGGCCTCTTGTCTCATTCACATCTTCTCCAGAAGAAAATAGTGTAGGAAGTTTTCCTTCATGTACATACAGCTGATGTGACCTGATGGACAATAATTAAGGGTTCCGCCGACTTATTGGCGCCAATTTCCTTCATTTTGGGAGATCTGTGATCGTCCGGTACTTACATGTGAAGCCAATCTTATCTACCTCAGCAAAGGTTTAAATATCAACAACTGTCCTGTTCTGCTCTGCTGTGACAGAGGTTTGACTGCGTGACCAGCCCCACCAGGTCATGTCTGCGTGTTTGCAGTTAACAATAGTCACCCCACTGTTGCCAACTCACAATATTTTAGATATATTTAGCAACAATTCAGACACACAAATAAAAATCGGTATTGGTTTTTTAAAGCTCAGTAAGCGAGAGGAAAACTACAATCAATGTGTCCGACTGTTCAACATGCACCAAAGAGACAGTTTAGTCAGATCCTGGGGTCTAAAGAAAGAGAAATAATGATGATGCATAATCATCATCTTCATCATCATCACCATAATCAATCATCATCATCATAATCAATCATCATCTGTGAAACAAAGCTCCCTATTTGGAGTTGAAGCCTAAAGATACTACTGCATCTGAAAACTAAACTGGCCTGGTAGTCTCACTTCAGTCCAAACTGACAGGAGACGGATGATCCATGTCAACACCCCTTCTCTCCTCTACCCTCCACCCACCACCCCACCCAGAAATCTGAAGAAGTGAGAAAGACCTTCTCCAGCAATCCAGAACTCTGAAAGACTGGATCTACCGTCAGACCTCTGGTTTCTATTTAATGATGGGAGCACAAAACAAAAAAAACAACAAGTAGTGAAAACAGAAAAAGGGTCCAATCCATCCGAGAACCTGAAGGTACTCAGAGAAAAAGGCCAGGAAGTTGAGAGAGAGATCAGAGTCTATAGAGCTTTAATGTTTTCAATCAAGTCTGCTGCTGTTGTGTTTTTGGTATGGACTTACAGATGAAAACCACAGAGGCTTCAAGTGTAAAGTCTGCATTGGTTTAGATTTATGCATTAAAGATGTCTGTTTAACTGTCGTGGAATTGATCACACAGCATGTGGTTGCTTTTTTGTGAAAGGGTGAATAACTGGATGTAGTGTAAGGTGCTTTGGCGGTGTTCAGACTTGATAATGCAATATACTAGTACAATCCGATTACCATTTAGTGGGCTGAAGATCAAAATACAGAACATCTATAAAACGTTTACCCAGAAAAGCATAGAAGAATCATAAAACATGAGTCGGAAAAGTCAGGAATTCTCAGCTAAAGTTGGCGGATCCATGGGAACAACGACCTCTCCTACCAGATCCCAAAGATTTTCTGCAGAGATTCACTAGATGAGATTCAGCTGCACACGTTCAAACAGCCTATGGTTTCCCATTTTTCCTCCAAATATTACGCATATCCCCACCTAGGGGATATGCGTTTTTCTATTGCATGTTCTTGCAACAAATTAGCAAACACACACTGGTCTATTTTGTGTACATTCACAAATGTCAATTTAAATTCGCACATAAGTACATCTATGAATATGTCTCTCGGCTGGCCTGGGAACGCCTTGGGGTTCCTCCGGAGTAGCTGAAAGACGTGGCTGGGGAGGGAAGTCTGGGCCTCCCTTCTGAAGCTGCTGCCCCCGCGACCCGACCCCGGATAAGCGGAAGAAAATGGATGGATGGATGGATGGATGGATGGATGGACATAAGTACATCTTTAAAGAGCCTCAATGAAAACATGTTTCATACATTCCTAACTCTTTGGCCCAAGAAAACATGACTGAAAATCCAGATTATCGGCAGATTATTTCACTTATAAGATATTTTCCCCATGTGCTAAGATGGAACTAGCCCTTTTTCTTCAATATTTAGGAGTAATTTACTTCTAAGTTATTTTTTGTCTTATTTTAGTTTTACTACAATATTTGAAATAGAAACTGGACCAAAATGACTTGGTAGGATTTTGTGTTTTCGCGGTGAGCTGCTGGTCAGATGGGAAGCTTTTTAAAACAGACTCTTACTCTGGTGTGTTGATCCAGATGATGTCCAGGTGGCAGTAATACACACACTCTTTGTCTTTGTAGGTGTAACACGTGCACCTCTTGGCGCGCCCCCTCCTGGCAGTCAGCGGGTCACGGGCAGGGCGATCCTGAGCTTCAGAACCAGAGGGGATGATGACCTGGTGCGGGGGGTCGCCCAGGCTGACCTCTGCTGACACATCCTGCCTCTGGGTCACAGATAACGAACCTGCAGGATGACACGAAATGTACTCTGTGTGGACTCAACAGACACTCTAAGGCGCAGACTGCAGCGGCGCAGGTATTTTTCTCATGATGTGCAGTTTTTGAAGCGGACCCAAATGCAGAAAGGCAGAGACGTTGAATAAAAGGAGAGTGTTTAAAGATAAATGGATGGACAAATTTAGAAAAATCATGGGGAAGCACAGGGAGCCAGAGCAGAACAAAGCTGTAAATCCAAGGAAAAATCCAGCAGGGAATACAGAGAAAAAAACAGGGGAAAATAACAGGATATAACAAGGAAGTAGTGGGAAGAACCAAGTAAGAGGAGAAGAGGTGCTTAAGTACTGGGATACTGAATGCTGGTTCCCCTCACACCTGGGTAACAGGATACATGTGTGAGGAGAGAGAGCAGAAAGCAGAGAGAGACACGGGGGTCTAGGGAATAACTCTAACACTAAAGAATAACTAGATCTAAGAAACATGATAAAACAGAAACAAGACTGATCTGATCAAGAAACACAGAATAAACAAAACTAACTCAAATAACCCAACGGAGACAATGACACTTTTCTATCACCACAGAAAATCTACATACGATCTTCAAACTGAAATCCACATCTGTGGACTTTCGAGAACACAATGTTTAATGTTTTGAGAGGGTGAGGTTCAGGGTCCAGAGATGTGCCATCAGTCCGGTTGTAATAACAGATGAAAAACACAAACAAATAAAAAAAACAGCCAATCACAACATCATCTACTGATAAGTTCTGACTGAACCAGCATTGCTTTTTTTCTGACTTAAAGTTCTTTCATTTCCACTCCGTGAGTTTATAATAATAATAATTACTACTACTACTACTAACTACTAACTACTACTACTACTACTACTACTACAAACTATAACTAATAATAATAATAATAATAATAATAATAATAATAATAATAATAATAATAATCATAATCTTACCATTGGTTAAAGATGCCGTCACCACTATAATGAACAAAATTCCCACGTCAACCGACAGACAGTCAGCCATCACACACGAATCAATAGAAACTGAAAGAATTTGGGGAGGTCAAAGGTCGTGGAGGTCCAGACACACCGACTGAAGGCTCCTGCTGATCGTCCAGATATCAACCTGTGACCGGCCTGGAGCTCCGCTGCTCTCGGTTCGCCTCCAGCCTCCAAGGCTCCGCTTTATGACCTGCTGTGACAAGTTACCGCAGGATCACTCATGCTTCCTGCCGGGATTTTCAAAATAAGAAAATAATCAAACAAACAACAACAACAACAACAAAAAACAAACAAACATAAAACCACATTATCAAGCGATGGCGACTACTCCCGAAATTAGCAAGTTGCTTGTTTTTTCATAATGAAACTTTTACTAATACTTCAGTGTTTAAATGTTAAGATTCGTTTTAAAAGTGTGCTCCAGGTTGGATGACAGGATTTCAGAAAAGGTTTTGCTAGTACTGTGTTGCAGCTGCTTATATCTGAGTTTTACTGCTATACCCTGTAAAAACACTAAATCTATCTTACCCAGTACTTTTGATCTAGTTTATAGTGCAAAAATCTTATTACACTTTAAATAAGACAAAATTAACTTATAAGCAAATTTTCAGCAAGATAGGAGCTTGTTTTAGTCAGTAATTCCTTAATATTAATGAAAACTGCTAGTTCCTTTGGCAGATTATTTCATTTATAACAAAGGTGTTGTTACAAGTAAAATAATCTGCCAATTTCATCCATCAATATTAATAAATTATTTATTTAAAACAAGTTCTTAAATCTTGCTGAAAAGTTATTTAAAGTTACTTTTGTCTTATTTCAAGCGTTCTAAGAAACCAGAGCAAAATGACTGGTCAAGATTTAGTGTTTTTGCAGTGCACTGATTGGACCATTAACCTTTTTAAGGATTTTGTTTTGAGATTGTTGTTTTCTAACTTGTGTTTATATGACTTACAGGTTTTTGTTTTTTTGGTGCATTTTGTTTTCACATCAGACATTTTGGTAACATTTTGAAAACTTCCTAAAGTGAGTCACCCACTCAAAATGGAAGATCTATTTATCGAGAGCAAGCATTCACGTAAGAGTAATCAAATGTAAAATCCTAACATCATGTCTTCATCATGATGGTTCACTCTGGAAATGGTTTTGAATGTACAAAAGGCCAGATCTGAGTGAAAATGTCTGAAAATGCTCATGGCAGCACTATACAGTATTTACTCAGCAATCTGAAATCTGAACGCAGCTGTAAACAATATTTCAGTACACATTAGAGCTGAATTAAGGGACAGATCACCCTAATATCACTTCATCCATTCCTTATTTATTAGTGAAAGCTGAGAGAGAAACTGTTCTGTTTGGGAGACATTTTCAGGGTAAAGAAATGCACAGACAACCTGGTCACTATGTCTGTTTGCACTGACTCAACCATTAAAATAAGGAAATTAAGTTTGATAGCATTCAGAAGTATGGTTCATTATGATGGAGATGACATGAGCAAATGAGGACATCCAAAAGTAGCAAAGAACTGCATGAAAGCAACTGATGGGTGTGTTAAAGCATTCCATGACTTAAAGGGGAGGTATTATTTATTTACCAGGCATAAATAGTGCAATCAAGTAACTTTGTTTCTTTCGGCTGTTATAAAATGCCGTCTGTCTCTTGATTTTTTCCCCCGTTCTCGCTGTTTCTTTTGTTTTAATATTCATTTGAACTTCTCAGCTCATGCCTGACTGTATTCAAATGTTTTTCATTTCATCTCCCCATAAATCTCCAGACAGCTGAAAGTGCCAGAAGTCACTCGTGCCACATGTTGAAATACTCCCAAACTCTCCAAAACCTTAGACACGTCTGTTTGATCATCACTGTATTTATCAGAAGAAACCTCAATGCTGTCAAATAAATCAAACTATCTCTACCATGTGGTGTTTTGACTCAGTATTTCAGAAGTTAACCTGTTTGTGTTTGGACTCTGAAAAGCAGCTGGATGGTTTTAGGATCTGCACCAAGCAACCATCAGTGGAGTTGCTCTTGAGGTGCATTCAAAGCTTCCCTTTTTTATTTACTGTAGACTGTTCAATATCCCACCCACTCTCCTGGGAATGATGTTGTTTTATGTCTTCGTGAACCAAAGTTATGCAGCTTTTATCATTGTATTCTTACCCAAAAGGCCTACGTTGTCTCACATAATTAATCAACACAGAAAGAACAGGCTGATTTGGTACACTTCTGCGAACCACTGATGAGTACGTCAGCAATTCTGTGCTGGTATATTTGAAATGGGCATCATCCCATGACCCCACGTCATACACCAATAACTAAAAGACAAATTCAGGCAAAGGAATAAAATATATTAAATTGAGAGTTGAGCAAAGGGCTATCAGTCAGATCACAGTTTGTCCTACAGCCAAAGTTCAAAGACAGTGAATTCCTCGTAGATGCATCACTTCCCACAATAGATCCAATATTGTTTTTTTTTCTTTATAAGTTCACAAAAATGTCCAAAAACAATTTTCATATCTATTCCGTGCAGATGTGTCTTTAAGAGAACACTAGAAGACTGGTTGTTGGAGTAAGTCTGCACTAAGTCTGTCAAGTCTCATGGGGAACTACTGTTTTTTACCCCCGTTTCCCACCGTGCTCCCGTGTCCCGTATTAGTACTTTCCCATAAACATCATGTGTTACTACCCCTCCCTCCACTCTTATGCTACATTAGTGTCCCCCCGACTACGACATTTCCCGTATTCTCAAATCAAAATCTTGACAGGTATGGTCCAAAACGTCTGAACTGGGAGTTTTTGAAGGCGACTGACAATCTTTCACGGAGCAAATGAATGTAGAATCAAGACAAACATGGAATGTGGAACATAACCAAGTTATCTAGTCAGAGTTAAAGTCAATTACACCGTACACCAGTGGTTCCCAAACATTTTCTCCTTCGCCCCCCCAGTGGTTTCCAAACATTTTCTGGGCCCCCCCTATGGATTACAAATGGCTGTCTGGTTGAACGATGTGTGGGAGGGGGAGAGAGGATTCTTACAGACTCCCTTTCCCTGTCCCTGGGGGAAAATCGACCTTTTTGGGGCCAAAATGTAAGTAGATGAAGACAACAGCAACAGTAGCATACAGGCTACTTGTTAAGGTAACAGTGCTGTATTAATATTAGCTAGTCATCTTTTAGCTAACTTTACCTGCATCCAGCAACTTTACTCAACAGTCTGTTAGTTTGAGGGAAAAACTGTGAAAAGTTCTTTGTGTTTTGCTGGTTTGCTGCCATGATTCTAACAACCATGTGTAGCTCAGCACAGCAGCAGCAGGTCTCCTTGGCTGCCGCACAGGTGTGTAAACCCAGCGCCAGTATCAACGTTCATGTTGCATTTAAAGGCGGCTCAAAATACAGGTTATCACATGTTAACAATGGATTAAACAGTTTTAACTGCTGCTCAAAGTGACAGAGGACACAGATATGGGGAGTGTGGAAGCCACTACTGTATCAAATTGACATAGGAATAACAGAGTTGGCCATTCTAAGGTAAAAACCCAGGACATACAGCGTTCATGTGTTTGTTTGTTTTTTCATCCAGACGGTCCCCCCCCCCACCCCTGCAATGGCACTTTATCCTAGGGGGCACGCCCCACAGTTTGGGAACCTCTGCCGGACACTATAATAAGTTGTGACACAAGTATGAATGTGAGCGAAGCTAATTTTTAACACCATTTGTCATTTCTTCTGACAGTTATGGCTTTTATCCATCTGTCTGTGCCCCATAATTTCAACTTGTTCACAGTATCATTAAATTCTCTGAACGACACCATGTTCACTCACACCTTCACCCTGTTCCTCACTATGGGGCTTCAGCTGAAGAGGCTTCCTGTTGGGAAGCCTCTATGGACCACCTGCTACTCCAGGTTTTGACCAGGCTTTGGTCTTGTTTAGTCACATCCTGTCTACAGTCATCACCGCAAAATGACTGCAGACAGGCATCCTGGAGTGACATGGCAACTTTTACTCATGAGTCACTTGAAAAATCGAGCTGCAAACTTTGTTCTGATAACATTTTGTATCTGATGTTTTGTTGTATGAGAAGACATTTTGTAATCCCATTCCATTTAAACTCACACTGCTTTGCCTCACCCTTATATTTGGAGGAACCAATGGGAGACTTTGAATTAGGTAAATTAGAGATGATTTGCAATAAATTCAAACTGATTTGCTCTCATAAAGAGCTTCATAGGATAAACCCTAATGACATGCTTTCTCCTTCTAATAATGAACCCACAACTTCATTTTACAAAACAAAAGAAGAAATAAAATGTTCACCATAAATAACACTAAAACCCAAACTGCACTATTACCCCTCCTACTTTATAGAGATACAAGAGGCCCCCCAAAAGCTTTCATACAGAGGTCATTTAACACAGTAGTTAACATTAGGTTTGAATAGTCACATACTACAGGGGATACATTTAAACTAGAAAGTTGATATATTTTATCAAAAGAATAAAAAACAAGGAAAGACAAGTTGAATGTTGGAAAATAATTTAACTACCCTTGACATTTTGTTTGATGTGAGAGCACACTCTGCCCTATATGTTATTGGAAAAATGGATAAAAACCCAATAAATATAATGTTAGGTAAAAAAACAATAATAAACTAAATTGTTTCAACTTTTATTTTACATTACATAAAATGTAAAATAAATTCCCAATTGTGAATCCCTCTTTTTGTGAGGTTTTTATTTTTCTGTGAGTTTATTGTCCTCAGGGTCCCTCGTTTCCCCTGAGTACCTTCCTTGTGTATTTAATCCCACCTGTGTTCTCTGCTCCTTGTGGAACCCTCGTCTATTCTGTCGTAAGTTGTGTCTGTGCCAGTGCTACCAGTGTGTAAGTCATTGCTGTTGCTCTCCTGTGCTGCCGATTGTGATTTTTGTGACTCATGATTAAATATAATTTCTCTCATTTCAACCTGGGTCCACCGTGTCTACTTCACCACTTCACCCCTGTAATTTATGACACTTTTTGTGTAAAATGCAGGAGAGATGTTTCAAACATATGAATGAATGAATCTGTTGGGACAGCATAGTGTCAGTAAAACCAATGGTGCAGAATTTGACTGTGGCTGCTGTAAAGGGGAATGTGGTTGATGAACCCTGCTTTCTTTCATTCAGATAAGTTCAGAATCTGAATGATGTTGGGAACTTTCCCAGTAACAGCTGGAGCTTTTTTTTCTTTTTTTTTTTTTTTACCTCTGTGATCTGTCATTTGGTCATCCAGAGTTCCCACATGTGTTTCATGTAACCTCCCTTCTTTGGTCATAAAAATTCTTGGCCAGGGATAAATACTTGTTTTATGTGAAACAAAGGAATTGTTAGTAACTAGGAGGTATTCAAAATGTTTTGAATTTATGCCACATGGTTGTAACCTAATTCACGTTTGTAAGTAAGAAACGTTTCCATACATGTTATCTATGTTTCTCCCCTTCCTGAATTGAAGGTCTTGCTTCTGAACATAATGGTTTGTTGTATATAACCACCTCTTTCAGTGTAACTACATACAAAGCAATTTTAATTCACTCTACAAAAAAATAATTTGGTCTTAATTAAACTGGGAGTTTTTTTGTTTCTAAATAGCCAGTCATAATTTTAATGTAGGTGCACTGGTTAACTTACCTCAGAACGTTTTAAATCATTTTGGATGGAAATTTGACCACTCCTGGGAGTATCTACAAGAGCTCATGTAAAGGGTTTTAGAAAGTCCACCCAAAGCCCCAACCCAAATGAAAATGTGATCTTACTTAAAAACCAGGTCTGGTCAGTTTGAATGAATTTTTCCAATTCTACCAATAATAATGGTCAAATCCGCAGTCAGAATTATGCTGGAGATCCAACATGTTAAGATGTAGTTCTGGTATCCTGTCTACGCTATTGATGCTGTATAAATAATTTTAGCTCTGTGTGAAATAGAGAAATCCACAGTAAATTCAAACTCCGTTCATCGAATTCTTACTCTAGTCATGAATTCAACAGTTCCAAAAACTCACTAAAAACCTAAAATTAAGACCAACAAGTGATTGAAACATATTCAAACTTCAGGAACCAAAACAAAATGAAACACGTCAAAAACAAGAAATGTTTTACCGGGCTGATGTTTTACTGTTTCTTCCGTGTCACTAATAATAATGACTTCTGCTAACATTTTGAATAAAACAAGCCTAAGCAGATGCACTGGTGATGAAACAGATTCCCCCCTAAATTCCCCCATCAGGTGCAAAACGTTTTATGACAACTGACAGAGGAAGAAAAAAGCAAATCAATACAAGCAAAAGCTGTGATCCGACTTCAGGAATGTTACACATTCACACACTTCCTGTTGTTAGTGGTTTTATTTTACCTGCTGACTCATTCGGAGACTGACACTTGGACAGGGACCGAGGCCCTCCAGCCACCTTCTTCTTCTCTGACTGGCAGTAAAGATTAACTTTGCAGATATTTGGCAGCATGTGGACGTGATTCACACAAGCAGGTGTTGTCTGGGACTGTAATAGAATTCACTAATAAGTGGGTGTCACTGTGGGAAGGTAGAGACAGATTGATTTTATAGGTGCTGGGTGTGTGTAGAGTGTGTGGGCAGAGGTAAAGACAGTGTGTTGAGTTATCAAAGGTAATACATCTTGATTTCAAGGCCAGTAAGTGAAGCTGATCTGAAACAAATCTATTTATATGTTCATAAAAGAGAATGGCTGCATATAGCTGCCTCTAGCTTAACCAACATAATTTGTTCTTGTCAGATTTAATCTATCTATTAAGTTTAATTGCTATTAATATCTGGATTAAGTACACAATTTGATTCTCATCTCCCTTTAGGCCTCCATCTGGGATTTCTCAAATTGAGTTTGATTTCTTGAATTGAATTTCAACCAATCAAATGAGAGAACAGGGTTGGGAGTAGTGTACAGTGACTCTGCTGTTTTTGGAAATGCAGTCTGGGGCGGCGGAGGCAGTGGGGGCTGTGGTGGCGCAGCACCCCCCATGTGGTCTTAGTCCTAAACGCAGCTGTTGTAGGTGGCCCTGCCCTCTCGCTCTTTACCTATGTTCCTGTCTGAACATAGGTAAACATAGTTGTGTACAACGAACATAATTTCTGGCAAGCTCCATCAAGCCAGGTGCATTACATGCATCATGGCCAAACATTAGCGATTGGTTCAAATCAGATCCTGTGGTTTTAAACTTCAAAATGTGATGCTTAGCCTGCCACGGCAGCAGAAGTGAGAGGCAGGTTTCATTCTGAACAGGTCACCATTTCACAGGGACTTAAACTTAAAGTCTTTAGATTAGATTGATTGGTTTGGCTCATGAGTGGGAGCTCAAATGTTGTCACAGCTCTACTCGCAAATCTGACAATCAGAAGGACTCGCTAATTCTTGTGATGCTTGTATTGCTACTTTTAGCAGTACAAGCTCATAATATATTTCCTATTTTATGGGATTTGTTGACAAATAGTGGCTGGTACATATATGTGCCAAATCAGCTGTTATCAGAACTGCTAATCAGTATCTTGTACTTTCAAGTTTTAGGATGCTTTGTTTTTAGTGCTGCACCAATTTACTGGCCAGTTCCCTTCATTTTGGGAGAACGGTGATCGGCCAATACTTATGTGTGAAGATGATGTTATCTACCTCTTTTAGGCCTCAGAAAATGTCTGAGAATCAACATTGTCCTCTTCTGTTCTCCTGTGAGAGATGTTTAACTGACCGACCGCCCACCAGGTCATGTCTGAAAGTTTGAAGTTAACATTAGTCACCCCACTGTTGCCAACTCTGCGACTTTCTTGCTATATTTAGATTAATTTCAGACAAAAAGAAATTGGTATCGGCCAAAATCAGAATCGGCAGATCAGGCTTTAAAAGATCGGTAATCAGCCAGTAAACTACATTCGGTGTACCCCTATGTGTTTTACATGTGTAGTAAAATATCAGCGTGTGAATGTGGGTGTGAACGGGTTAATGACTGAATGCAATGTGAATCACTTTGGGGTCCTCTGGACTTGTTTAAGCATAAGGGCCATTTACCATTTACATGTGCTGCCTGCAGCTATGTTGGCTGCTGTCAGAAATCCATGGGTAGGATTTGCATTCTCAACTCTACAATGTAAATGCAATAGATTCATGAAGGTGAGGAGGCATTCAAAACCACCTGAGTTACCATGAAGTAATATGTTTGGAATCGCAGCTTAATTTACTCTTTGCAGTATTACCACAATATTGCTTTTACAGTTATACAAAATATTTGCACCTATACAAAAGCCATATAAAAAAAATCCATATGTGCAGTACTGTTTCATTTACCACTGAATTAAATCATCCATTCTTCCTTTTTGTCCCTCCTGAGTAGTTTGTCTCATAAAAATATACACAGCAGCAAAAAATAGTCTGTAAAATAAGTTTCTGTCATGTTTTACTAGAGCTCAATGATGAGTTTTCCTTCATCGTCACTGCTGCTGGTGTCTTCTGTGTTATCTTGAAAGCTTGGAACAGGCCTTACGCCACTGGGCAGACAGTCTGAAGACTGGTAGCTGTGAAAGGACCCAATCATTAAAACGGACTGGTATTTGCTGGTAATATCAGGCCTCCCAGAGTTACAGTTCTGACCTGTGAAGTCATTCAGTGAGTCCATGGCGTCCTGCTTCTTTTCAGGTTCCAGAAACAAAAACGGCTGAGACGGAGATTCAGTAATCTGGTTGTCTGGCCACATTTGGATGTCCCCAGTCATCTCACCAGTACCTCTGCACACTTTGGGAACTTGGCTGAAGTACGAAGAGGACAATGTTCTAAAATCTGGTAAGACGCAAGGGTTGTTTTTACTCTCTCCAGTGAAAACATCACAACTGTAGTTACCAGCGGCGGTACAGCCTTGCTGAGGTGAAAAACCGATGGCGCTTTTTGTTTGATCTTGACTTGAGAATGACTGCAGGCTGGGCTCAGGATATAAAAAGACACTCTGTGTTTCTGATGTGGAAATCGGAGCATCCTGACTCAGATCTGATTCACGCGAGACCTGCATTTGCTGGTCGTAGAGGACGATGCCTCTGTCCCAGGTCTTCTGTGGCAAATAGAGATGGTTGATTTCCAGTGGTGGAGAGCTCAAAAGACTGGAATGAATACTGTTGGCAGGAGTGTCAGAGTTATCTGAGGTGTTTGGGGCTTGATGAAAGTTGGATGGAGGGTACTCGTTCATACAGGAGTTCTTCTGGGAAGGAGACTCTAAATGTTGTTCTGACAGACAGGAGATTTTAGAGGTATCTGCAAGATGGTTTGTTTCATCTCCCTGGAATAAAAGAATAGAAAGAATTTAGCCTCTTAACAAGAACACCATGGGGCGCCCAGGTAGCATCTTTTCCCCAGTAATTGCAGTAGTAAAGTGTGCAGTTGAAACCTTCAAGAAAACCCCGACTCTACCGCAACTCGTCACAAGATCCTCTGTAAGAACTGACCCCCTCTGAGTAATTTAAAATGATCTTTCCAAGTAAAGTTTCTAAGTGAATTTAACTATTCCTTATTCTTCCACAGATCCTCATCACTGAACAGCTCCTAGAAACTACAGCGTCCTTATTACTCAAGACTGTGGGCCATACAAAACCTCAAGAGGCCCCAAAACCATCATAATATTGGAAATGAAACTGTTAAACAGCCTCTTGGTCTTATTTCTTTGGTCCACTAGTCAATTGTTGACAGTGGTTCTTTAGTTATGCTACCTCCTTGACTTCATGGAGTATCTCAAAAATACCAATGTACCGAAGACATTTTCCCTTTTCACAAATATATCTGTGTGTAAATAAGTTTTCTCTTGGTGTTTTGCTCCATTATTACCCCACTTCTGAGAATCCTCATGTGTCTTTTGAGATGTTCATAAAGAAAAGCATAAATGTCTCTCCATAAAATCTCCCGCCATGGCACCACTTCCCCTCAAGAGCCAGAACATTTCACCGAACCCTGCGGTCACCAAACATTTGAACTCAGTTTCGTGAACATTACAGCCTGCAGGAACCTCCTACTGAAGCTCCATTAAAAAAAGAAAATCTTATGTTCCCCTGCTCCCTTACTTTCCAATATTTCTTCCAGTATTGGCCAAGTTAAGGCCAATGACCTTTACAGAGAAAAGTCTTTTATCACTTGCCCCTTTTCATGCTTCCTTTAAACTAGACTGTTTGTCAAATCCTCCAATCTTACTTTGCTAAATGTCTTCCAGGGTCACTGCTTAATTCCTTGCTCACTCAGCTCAGAGATACTTTTTTGTTTCCTTGAATATAGCCTCATCGACTCCCCTGATACAGCTGCGATTGTTTATCTTAAATGGACCTTGAAGAGCAAATAGATCCCAGACAGTCAGCAAGATCTAATTCTTAAATTGGTTCAAATTTCCTCCATATACAGTATACAAGTCCCAATTTAACATAATCAAGGTTATTTTCAGAGTATACTACCCCAGTGCTTTGCTGCTGAAAGTGTATCCAGCCATCATTGACATGTCTAGAGCCAAATATTTGACACTCTTGCAACGGCGGTGAACGGTCACCTTGTTTCCTTTTATTCAATTCTCCTCCACTTAAACTGCCAAATATGCATCAACTGCAAATTGATGCATATTTGGCTTCACAAATATTCAAGTGGAAAAATGCTCAACCTCCTCCACACCTTGGCTGGCTCAAGGAGGTCTTGACACACGTGAAACTTCAAAATAAGACATACTCTCTTGCAGGTTCTAGCCAGACACTAATAACAAGTATAACAAGATCTGGTAACTTTTCCTGGACTATTCAGACAAAACAACCATCCACCCAAAGTGATCACAAGTTCCCAGGTCAGTTGTCCGCTCTGCTCTTTCTTCTGTATGCAAAGCAAATATTAGTGAATTTATAGAAATAATCTGAAGGAGAATTAAATTAAATTGCAGACACGCTTTTCTTCCAGCATGGATTTTTTTTTTAACTTGAAGTTTATAAAACAATCTCAGGAATTTTGATATCCTGGTTTAATTGCCTGTTGCCTCCCCGTATTATTGATATAAGGAATTACTGAATGCTTTCAGGGGGCATAAATCAACTTTCCCCTGTGTGTGGTTCTGCGACTAAACTGTTTACTAAAGAGTCATCTTGTGTAATTCATTTTACTACTTTCTACACAGTTTTGACACATGGGCAGGATCATATGTCTATTGTGCTGCAACACTTTCATAAGAAGCCTTCTGCTCCCACAACGTCCTCAGATAGCAGCATTCTAAATATGTGAATGATTTGTGGACGACTGCAGCTGAAGCTGTAATGAAAATAATAAAATCCACAGGAAGAATTCCAGACTGGAAGAAGTCATCTATAAACTTGTTTTTTATTGTTGTTGTTGTTTTTCTTTTAATTTTGTATATTAAATGACACAGTGGAACCAAAGGAGGAAAAAAACATCCATACACGTTTTAAGTACATAACTATTTAATACCTGAGAGAAGTCGCCCCCTTCCACCTTCTTCAAATCAGACAAAAATTTGTGTCAAAAATTTGTGCTACGTTTTTGCAGCAAAATTTTTGTTTGTGCAGCTATCACTTTAAATATATTAAGAAATGTTTATAGAGGCCATGAAAGGTCAACCAGCATCCCTGACCCACCCCCCTCCCCCAAACACACGCCTTTTTTGCTGGTGTTTTGCAGCAAAATTATTTTGTTTGTGCTGCTTTGGCTTCGAAGATATTAATGAAAATTGAAAAAGGTCATTTTGATTAAGTAAAAGTGGGGGAACTGGTTGACCTTTTGACCTTTAAACTCTAAGCAATTAGTATATTTTAAACATAAACCTTGTCTAGACTTCTTCTAAGAGAGTGTGTTTATGCTTGATTCAGGCACCGAAATAATAATAATAATAAAAATAAAAAATAGGACGTACAGTTAACATTCAACACATAGGCAGTGATTTTCCTTCTCACCTTACGCCTGCTCATGTCGGCTGCAGCCACATGTCTGCTGTAAGTCTCTGGTCCTTTGTCTGATTTTGCCAACCCGTCGTTTCCCTGCTCTCCCAAGCGTTGGTGTTTTCTCTCTGGCTCCCCATGGTTCTGCTTTGGTCTCCAGTCCGTGCTCCCTGGCTGCACAGGTGTCTCGCTGTGTTCCTGTGAGTCCAGATCCGTCTGTGCTCCCTCCATGATCCCTCAGACAACAAAAACAGACATAACGAAGTTGTTTTTTTTTTTTTTGTTGTTGTTTTTTTTTTCAGGTTAAAGTTTTACTGCTTGAAAGCTTCAGGTAGGGATCAGGATTCACAACACGATGAAAAATAAATGATCTCATTCGGTCAAAGTTTCTCGTTGTGGCGCATCACAACGAGCAACTGCATCCAGATGCTGAGGACGCATCTGGATACACCAGATACACCAGATGCGTCCTGAGCATGTGGACAATTATTCACGACAGAGTCGACGCTCTGAGCTCTGGACCACCTTTGCACACATACCAGATTTTAAACCGCACACATACACAACCTCATGACCTCATGCAAACCCAAAAAGTAGCACCTTTTTGCGATTCTTGTACGTTAGAAATGCAAAATAATCAAGAATTTGCTTCTATGCATTTTGTAGGTTCCCCAGATAACTATAAGCTTTAAATTCTAATGAACATTTAGCACTGGAACTGGAAGACATGTTAAATTTCCAAAATATATAATAATAAAAAAAAACAACAGAAACGACAAATACAATGAATTATGAAGTCTCTGTAAACAAAATTGTCCTTCAAAAAATGGTAAAGTTGAGACCAAATCACCAAACTGAAGATTTTTGTCATTCAGCTTTTGGGAGAAAAAGAGAAAGAAAAATGATAACTCATGTTAATGGAAATTACTGTGCTTGTTTTAATTTATCATGCGATTAATCGATTTATAGATTTATAGATTTATTGTTTATTGCGACAGGCCTTTTACTAAAGGTTTCTGAAAGGTCATCCACCCTTGACATTTTTTTGTAACGTTCTGCCTACAAGAGAAATGTGGGAACTTCAGCAATTACTGAAGCCTGGAAAGACAAACACAAACTCCTATATTCTGTGATGAAACATAAGGACCAGAGTGTTAGCCCTGGGGATCCTGGCAGCAATCCATCGTCTTTTAATTACAGGAAAATAGCAAGCAAAAGCTGCTTTTGATTGTTTCTGCCTGCAGTCAGAATCCCTGACAAACATTTAATGTAAAAAAAAAACCAACAAACGACGTGATTTTTCTAGTTCCTGGGATTCAGGAACCAGAAAAAGTCATTAGATTGTGCTGCCACCTTGTGTTGGAATGGGGCCTCTGCCTACATTTTTTCAGGGACTGAACTCATCAGTGGTGATGTACAGAACTCCAGTGCTGTTTGCTACTGCTGGACACCAGCTTCACAGATACCAAATAAAACTATGGCAGAAAATTCATCAGACTCAATCAGATCCACCATAATAGATGAGAACAATCACTGAGTGTCTTCCCTTTGACCCGTCCCTGATTATTTTGCTAAACAAATAAGTTTGCTCAGTTTTACTAAACAGATAGATGCACCAGGTGAGCAAAATCTAGATGAAAGTCATTATTTTAACATTGGTGATGCATTCATAACTTTTACCTGATACACCAGTGACTCCTATTAAATGTTTTATTTATTTATATTTATTGTTTAATTTTAACGTTTCCAATATTTGAGGTAAATGAAGCCTTTTTTAAAATTTCTGTTCCCATATATCCAACAGAAAAATTAGGTTTCTTTTCAAACGATCTGCTTCTTTAATCAGAATTCAGATAATTTGGAGACGAAGGCTACACTCATACTGCAGCCTAACTTGACCTAAACCCGATTTTTAAAAAAAAATTTATGTAATGCGACCTATTTCTAATTTTTTCATGTCAATTTGAACAGCACAAATCAGATTTTTTTCAAATTCGACCCAGACTACCTGTCCTCTACAGCGCCCAGGTCGAATCCCTCGGACTTGAACGTCATTCATAGCGGACAGACGTCACGTCACGTCACTACTCTGCTACCCGATACGCGCGCAAGTCGGAAGAAAAACAACAACCATGCCGGATGAGGATTAAGTTGTTAATGTGCTGGCTCCGGTTTTGCAACGTTAAAATCGTAAGATTATCATCCACGTTTACATCTGCAAACACTGAGCACTACTTCTGTTTTTTATGTCTGCTGGCAAAACTGAGCACGCTCTCTATGTATGACGTTATTGCGCCCTCTACTGCGCATGCGGGACACTTTTGTAGTTCTCACTGGAGATCACATACAAGTCGCATATATTTTCAAGTGTGAACCACCACACGAAAAAAAAATGGATTTCATAATAAATTGGATTTGGGTCACTTCAGGCTGCAGTGTGAACGTGGCCTAACTATCTTCAAACTTTGTGTATGTAAGGGTAAGTGATGGATACATACATACTTGCATTCCAGTAAGTTGTTTGCTATGCTGTAGTTATATAAATAATTCAATGACATATTCCTGCATTATGTAAGACATAACACTCAGATGCTTAAGATAAGTAAGCTGTAATGTATACCTGTGGTGGAGCTCTGGAAAGCTTGTAACGTCTCCGGGTCTTTTCACGTCAACAGAAGCAGGTTGTAAGTTAAACTGACCCGGAGATTTTTCTGAATGTTCTCTTCTAATTACATTCTGTATTTCCTGAGGACAGTATTCCATCAAAGAAGAGGAATTGTCAGAAAGTTCCACTCTGCTCAGTTGCAGGTTTGCATGTTTGATTGAACTCTGACTTGTGGATTTTGTAGGTTCCATTTGATGACTGTGAAAGACAAATGCTTGTGGGTTGAGATCTCTTACCACATTGAAGTTACTGTTGGAAAGTTGAGAGACTGATGCATCAATGCCTGCGTCGCTGTTGGCTTGTTTGAGGAACTCTTCACTCTCTGTCCTACTGATTTTGCACGCCGAAGCTCCACCCTGACTGTTCAATACATTTGTGTTACACAAGCCTCCTGGATGTTTAGCTTTCTGTTGGCTTTTGTCCAGAGGTTCAATTTTCATGTTGCTCTGATTTGCTGGACTGGTGGAAAATGATCTCTCACAAATTTTCTGTTGACCTGTAAGCATTTGTGAGGCCATTCCAGTTTGATTGACTCTCTTAGTGGATAACAATTTCTCCTCAGCACAAGTGTTTGGAAAGAGAACTTGTTTAACCTCTGAAGTGTGGTTCCTTCCTGAGTTTTCGCCTCTGACTGAAGCAGAGGTTGCCATAATACTGCCTATAGAATTTCGGGTCTGTGTGACTGTGATTAAATGGCCATTATTGTGCGAGTGCCGGGATGGTGGTTGAGGAGGGAAAGATTTGGTTGATGATGCAGTTCTGCAGGCATCACTGTGTTCAGTTTTTTCTTTCACCGGCTGCACAGACTGTGGGGGTGATGCTCTCTCTGAGTTAAGTCTAGATAAATGCTCCTGTCTGACACCCTCCTTTGGATCTTTTGGTTGTTCTTCTACTTCTGTGACATTGTTAATTTTCATTGAGTCAGAAGTTTGGGTCTTACTCAGGGCACCTTCTGGGGTCATGACTTCAATTTCACGTAACTGTGACAGACTAGGGCCAGACTGACGTTCAATTTGGGGTGCAATAAGAGCCATCTGCTCATCTGATATGATTTGAAGACAGATCTGGAGGTCTGCTGTATGAACATGAAAAACATTTTGAGCTTGCTGGTCCAACGGCACAATGCGACAGCGTACAACTGAGGCATTAGAGTCAACATTTGCTTTGTTTGCAGGGTTTGCCAGAATTGATGCTGTTGACAATTGCCTGTCTCCCAAAACAGGGTTAGATCCGTGGTTAGACAGATGATGCGAAAGACCTATGATGGTGGCAGCAGATGTTTGACTATTTCCTGTGGGCAAAGACATGCTAGGAGCTGCAGTTGCAAGAGGTCTGGGTAAATGTTTATGCATAGAATCGGTTGCAGTTTTCGAACAATGCAACAAAGCGCTGCATAATCCACTCGAATAATCTTGAAAGCAGCTTGTGGTTATTGTGGTTGCTGCAAACTGCCTTTGCATAACAGATACATTAGAAGACAAACTATGGGTGTATTGTGAAGTTTTAACCTGACACATACTTGTAACTGTGCGAGCCAAGGCAAGGTGGTCTTGTGTTTGCATGGACTCTAAAGTGTTTTCAGATATGTTTTTATAAGATGTCACTAAGATTTGGTCACTGGGAGTGGGACTACAGTCATCTGTTCCCTTTGGTTTACTTTGAGCTTGTGGTAAGGATGCAGGACCAGATTCAAGGGCATTGGGTAACTTCAACTGATACTTGGGGAGGAAGCTGCTCTTTGCAGCAACAGAGACTGAAGTAGCTGCTGAAGTGCTAATCTGGGAAACATTTGCATTGAGTAAGCATGGCAAAAAGAGGGTTCCTTTGAGCCCAGGAGAATTTTTGATTTTTTTATCTTGGACATAAGTAAGATCTGTACCCTGCGGAGGTGTGCTCGCAGTGACAGACACAGGGTGCTGAGTCAGTGTGTTTGGCACAGACTCCATCTCCAGAGGGGAAATGATTTTTTCACCAGTTTTCTGCTTCTTCCTGTCAGATGGAGTGTGGGCTTCACAAAGCTCTGTCATGGAGTCAGAATGTTTTGGAACATTCCCTAATCTCCCTACCTCTGTTACATTGAAACACTCCGTTTTGTGGACAGGCACGGATCTGGAGGCAGATAAAGGCAATACTGACAGAGACAAATGTCTCGTAAGTGGAGCCTTAGCGGAACTATTTGTTGAATGAAGGTGATGTCTTTCTACATTTAGATCCACAGAAGAGACAAGGGAGAGATTGGCAGAGAGATGGCCTGCTGTTGCATTGCTGGTTGAGAAGTTTACCGTTGAACCCGATCTTGTTACTGTTTCCTTTTGAACCATTGAGACCCCTTTCTGTACACCCTGAGCTGCCTCATGAACCAGCTTTGTCAAACATTTCCTGCCTTTGAGAGCAGTGGAATCACCACTTTTGTCAGGATCATAGAGCTTTTTAAATGTTCCACCCCCATACATGTACCACTTGTTGTAAGCAAACTTCTGTGATTTCTTCCTCCGGAACTTTCTGCTGCTTGGCTCTCCAATAATGTCACTGGCATCTCCGTCGCAGCTGAGACTGCCGGTGCACGCCTCCTCCACAGATGAAGTTGTGTGGAGGCTGTCTGTTGTGTGGTTGCAGTCTACGGCTGTCTGCCGAACCAGTGGGCGGTGAGAAGACGAGTGCTGGTTCACAGGCTTCTTCATTAAACCTGTTGGGTTGATCTGGCCAGAGCTTCCTCTGCGGATGTCTGTTGCATAATCACTTTGACTGGAGGAGGTTGGGCTGCTTCTCTCGGGCTGCAGAAGGGTAACGCTGAAAGGGAGTGAGCTGCTGCGCGTTAAGGGGGCATGCTCTGTGGTAGAGGAGCACTGAGTCGGCACAGAGTTGTATAAACCAGACTTGGTGTGTCTCTGCATCCCAGTATTCTGGGCCGGGTTAATCTTCATGTCAAAGTGGAAGGAGTCCTTGTAGGTGTATGGCATGGGAAGGTCAATGCTGCCCTGCTTTGACAAAACAGTTTTTCTTGGCCTTACATTTTCAAGGTGCTTGTCCTCCACAACAGCCGAATTGTCCGAAATCAGCTTGGATATCCGTTCCTCTAACCTCTTATGCACCTGCTCCCTTTCTGCGTCTTTTTCGTCTCGTCCACTGTGGACTTGTTCTGTACATAAATGTGTGTTCGTGGCTTCATCAAGATGCTCCCTGTTAGGTTTAGAGAGGGAATCCACACTGTGCTCAGGTAAGACACTGCTGGGACTTGGGTAGTGGTCGCTGCTCTCGCTGAAGCCAGAGTCTGTACTCTCATGACTCTGAGATTTTCCTCTGGACACAGATCTCTCCCACTGTTTGGAGAACAGGGTGGCTTCCTGTCTCTGAAGCTGGAGATGCCGACTGATGGTCAGAGACTCTTTTGTATTTTCTGTCTTCTGTTTATCCTCCGAAACTGTCAATTTGTCACTCCCATTTGTTTCTGCACTGGAAACCATTGGGCTTGTCTCTCTCTGTTCGGAACTTTGAGTCCGAACAGCAGGAGTCAGGCTCTCAGCAGCACTTAGCGTAGCATGCTTCTCCTCGCTGCCCAAGTCTTCGCATTGCTCATCGAGAGACAAACTGGAGGAACAAGTCTCTCTCGAGCTGGACATGCTGTCCAGGCTGCCCAGGTTGCTCTGCTCTGACTCGGATGATTGCCGGGCATGTGCCTGAGTTCGTCTGTGTTTGTAGAGATTGCTCTGAGTCTTGAAAGACACTCCACAGGTGGTGCAGGGGTAAGGTCGCTCCCCGGTGTGGCAGCGGAGGTGCTTCTCCAGGACACTGGGCTTCATACAGTCACGTCCACAGTGAGGACACACATGTTTACCTGCAGACTTGGGTTTGGCTGCAGGAGTCGGAGCAGCAGCTGGAGTTGGAGCTGGAGCAGCAGCAGCAGCGCAGCAGCTGCACTCAGTCCCAGTTGAGGCTGCAGTCCACCGGTGAGATGCAGAGTCAGGAAGGGAAGCGTCTCCTTGGAGTAGAGCGGTGGCATGGTAAGATGGAGTGCATTTATCTCTCGCGGGTCTGCAGGAGGTTGAAGGTACGGCTGCATCGGCACGGCAGGAACTGTCTGGATGTAAACAGCCGTTAGTGGTGCCTGGATGTCCATCCTTTTCTCTGCCTGTGCTCTGAAAGAGCTGGTGTGCACCGGAACACTCGATAGTGTCGGCTTTCCGGTCTCCATGGCAACGCTGCAGCTGTCGTGATGTACCAGCGTCGGGTCTCTAATTACCTGAAAGATAAAACATTTGTTTTTAAATCTTTTTCTTTGCCTTTTTGCTCAAAAGGGCTGGTGAGTTTATTCAAGCAGACTGCTTTAAGTCTCAACGTGAAGAAAGCAGCAGTGCAATGTGACAAAGCAGCTAACGAAGACAGATATGCAGAATCCTTCAGGCCAGACAGCAAAGCCAGTCTTCATTTCACATTATGACAAAATCTAAGAATAAATGTTTGCCACGTGTGACCAGCAATCCTACATCACCCCAAGCAAAAGTACATCCATTTGCTAATTACATCACCCTGGTGATGAGTAATAGTAACCATGATTGCAGAGGGGAGCGCAGGCATGTGGTTCTGTAAGTGCAGATGGGAAGGAATCCATCAAGAGACAAGTTGAGAAGAGAGGCAAACAGGAAGTAAATATATTGAAGGTGGGGATGTGGAACAATCCAATACTCTGTCGGTCATTAAGAAACCTTAAGCTGCCCAATCAAACATTAACTGCTGACATTAGCTGACAGCTCCAGTCTGCAGACTGGCTGATGCGTTTCTGATTTTATCAACGCGTACGCGTCTCCCCCATGGGAAGCATCAAAGGGTGTATTAGGAGGAGCGAATGACATTTCTTTTTGTTCCAGTGTGGCGGGTTTAAAACCCACAGAGGTACAGTTGGCATGGAGCTCAGTCTTTTGTTGGCTGTGAAGCATAAGCACGCCCACACTGCATTAAGACTTGTGTGGTGTTGTGTACAGAGGGAAGTTTACTTCTGATCACATTGAACAAAAAGCCTTGTGTGCACAGACTTCGCTTTCTGTCATTAGTCACAGTATGCAGATGTGGAGCCGAATGTGCTTTCACTTCCTTATCACCATGTAAATCACCTCGTATTGTTTAAAGGGCTGTAGCCGTGTAGCCGAAACAGAAGCGAAGCATTGAAAAGATTTTTTGTTTTGTTATGTTTTGTTTTGCTTCTATGTCTACAGTGACTTTGAATCTTTGAATCTTGGTTTTATTTGTGGATTAATTTTACAATCATCTCACACTCTCCTACGCTCTGCCAGCTCAGCCAAACATTAGCCAGTATTTGTCAAATGAAAGTAAAAATATGGACTTTTAATCCGCTAAAACAAATACAATTAGGAAGGAAACAAAGACGAAATGGAAGAAAGCCCATCTATGCTGCTGTCAGGCAGCGTAAGCAGGAACAAAACAAACAACAGTACATGTAGTACCTGACTGTGAGTGGTAACTCAGAAGAGTACAGATAAAAAAAGAAAGTGCAGGAAACATTTAGGTAGAGTTCACTCACCACCCTGACTGGTGACAGAGTCCTCTACACAGCCTCATTCTGACTGCAACCGCTTGCTTCACGTTCCTCTCCAATCTCATCTTCTCTCAGCTCTGTGACAAGAACCGTTTCTTGTGATGAGGAAGCGGAAGACATGCAAATGAGAGAGAGAGAGAGAGAGAGAGAGAGAGAGAGAAGGAGAGAGAGAGAGAGACAGAGAAGATGCAAGCTGCTATAGCTGAAAGGAGGAGAGTGCTGGGTGGGTGTGCTGGCTGTCAAACAAAGACTTCCGGAGGATAAGTTGAAGTCAGAGACTGCACTAAGAGATCAGCTGGACCGCGAGGATCATTAAAACAAAAGTGTTTGCAGTGAAATGAAAGCGGGAGCTGCCGGCGGAGGAAGTGCTGCAACAAAAGCAAACTTACCCTTTCGGCAGCTGACTTTTACCATCAGCAGTTTGAGGCAGTACCTGACTTCTATGTGCCTCGCATGCTCACTCTCCCACCCACTGACTTCCACCCACGCACAGACACAGACAGAGGAGTGAGGTGCAGCTCATGTCGATGTGGCTGCTCATGTGCAGTTCTCATCCTTTCTGACACAGAACAATTGGACGAGTTAAAGCGTTAAAATGATCCACCTCCA
Organism: Poecilia picta; assembly: GCA_033032245.1. Classification (NCBI taxonomy): domain Eukaryota; kingdom Metazoa; phylum Chordata; class Actinopteri; order Cyprinodontiformes; family Poeciliidae; genus Poecilia; species Poecilia picta. The sequence continues at coordinate 5,590,814 of CM065357.1, read as the reverse complement.
ACCACAATCCCTCTTACATTTTATTTTTTGTGTTTGTTTTTGTTTTTGTAGGGGGTTTAGTGGTTAACTTTGCACATGCTCAAAGAGACAGGCTTTTGTTTAAATGGATTTGTTATTTACGCTGGCAGTCTTATTCGTTAATCTGCTGCCGGTTTAGTGAGTAAGGATGATTGTGGAGCAAGTAATCATTTGTAAACAGATTATGAAATGTGTGTGTATGTTTTTTTTTTGGAGCAGCTTTACTCCAGCCTTTTATGAAACTCGTTTTATCTATGAAAGAGCCAAATGAAAAAAGCATAGTTAAGTTAAAATTTGAACTGCTGGAGAGGAAAAAACTGAAGATGGGAAGACTTGGAGCTGAAACTGGTCCATTGTGACCAGTTTTGTTGAGTGATTTACACTGGGTCGTTTCATTCTGCAGTGTTTTTGTTAAATGATGTTTAAAAAAGCGACGCAATAAACACGACACACGTCTTACATTCGCCAAGAGCGTTGCGACAAGAAGGGATGGACTGCAGGAGGCGGAAAACAAAACGATGTCAGTTTCATCGCGCCTCTTTAAAAGCCTATTCAAGCACATTGGCCCAATCAATGCTGTCAATTAATCTCATGCACTAGCTGCCGAATGTGCCCCAAATCTGGGTAAGCAGAGAGAACAGACGGACTGATAGATTGATTATGTGAGAAAACCAATCAGGAACATGGTAACACCCAGATAGCATCATTTGTAAAGGTCATTTATCTCCATAGGATCATTGGGAATTTTCTTCTGTCAAGTAACTTTAACCTAGCAGTTTTTAACGAATCTTGTTCTTGAGAGTTTCGAACCATTCGCGACCTTTGTCAGTCAAAGTACAACACAAGCCTTAGTGTTGCAACATGTTGAGTAAATTCGTAGAATATAAGGAAAATCATTGTTTTTGGCTTGTAGTTGACTGAGCTGGATCACTGGTTACAGTGCATCTGAAAAGAAATCAGCACACTTTAGGTTTCGCACATTTTGTTATGTTGCAGCCTTCATTCATATTGTACTAAATGTATGTCTTTCCTCAAAATTCTACACTCCAATGCCCCGTTATTACAATGAGATTTATTTACTATACATTTATTAAAAATGGAAAACCAAGCAATCTCATTTATGTAAGTATTCACAGCCTTAGGCATGAAGCTCCATGTTGAGCTGTCTCCACTGATCATCCATGACCCTAACCCAGCTCAACTGTAGTCCACCTGTGGTAAATTCAGCATGAGTAGACTTGGTTTGGAAAGGCAGATACCTTTGTATATAAGATCCCACAGCTGACATTGTAGGTCAGAGGTCAAACATCAAGTATGGAATCCAAGGAAATGTCTGTAGACCTCTGAGTATTGAGGCACAAGACCGTCCCGACTGTTTCGGCTGCTTTGAATGTCCCAGTCTCTCAGCGGCCTCCATCATTGGTAAATGGAAGAAGTTTGGAACCTGCAGGACTCTGCTGGCTGGCCGTCCAAGCAGAGCAATCGGTCACTCTGGCCTCTTAGACCATGCCTCTTTATCTCTTTAAGATCTTTGGACAAAGAGCTTCCTTGTATGTCGGGAACGCGACAAGTGAAATGTTGTTACTTCACATGTGTACTTTTGTAAAATTAATAAATATCGACTGAAAGCAAACAAACACTGCACTGCAACAGACTTCACTTGGTCTCCAAGGCAACTGCAGGCTGGCCCATGCAAGAGCATGCTTTCTGTTGACATGGCAACAGGATACCTCCTACCATGTTTTCTGCCATCCTCACCAAGCCCAGCAGGGAGGGGGCATGGCTCCAGGCACGTGTTCTTCAGATGTTACAGTCGTGGCATTTGATCTTCCTCGCAGGAATCCTTTAAGGAGACAGATATGAAAACAGTCACTTGGGGTCTAGTGTTTCTGACTTATTGTTTTCTGGCCATGTTGATTAAGTTGCTAGGATACAAGGCTTTACAAACCAGCCTTTACCACTAACAGTGAGCAGCAACTAGAAACGAACAACATATATTTCTTTCTCAAGTCATCAGCTTGTGGTTACTAAAGTTCTGCGTTGTTTGAGAAATTGGATGTAAATTCACGTGAAGCAGCTCTGCTGTCTGTACTGGCATAAGGCAAAATGTAGTAATACTACAGCGGGTAGATGAACTCAATATCACTATGCAGGTTTATCCATCTGAAAGCTTCTCTTTGGGTTATTCTTTTATATGCAGATAACTTACAAGCTGGAGGACTGTGAAGACAATTAACAACATGAATGTAAAAGAAGGAAGACATGGAAAATATCTGTAATTCATCCGATTGCACAATTTACATAATAGCGACACATGCATTATCAGCTATGCTTTGTGTTTCCGACAGGCTGTGACTGATTTATTTATCCACACATGACCTAACGTTTCTCTGATTATGGCATGTTATTTGTGTATTTATTCAATGTATTGTTTGAGCCGTAATGTTTACAGGCAAGGCAGTTTTATTTGTATGGCACATTTCCACAACAAAGAAATTCAAAGTGCTTTACATAATTAAAGCAATAAAACAACAAGCAAGTAAATGTTACATTGTCGTAGCAAATTCATACAGCAGACTGCAGTTCGTAACGTTCTCATGGTTATTAGTCACAGGCAGCTCTAGGCCATCAAGTTTTTAGACTTGACTTAATGAAACTCAGTGTTTCAGCAGTTTTCCAGTTATCTGAACGTTTTTATTGTACACCGTATGATGACGGGCTAAGATTGATCCTTTCATCCATCCATTCCACACAGTCTGCCATCGCAAATGCAACATGCTTCACTATTCATAAGAAAGGTTTGCTGTAAATGGTTGAGTTTAGTTAGAAATAATTAATTGGGAAATAGTGAAATTACAGTGCTGAATGTTATACAATTTGTAATATTTAATAATTCTGTCTAGACTTCCTCTTGGAATATGGAAGGCTTTAATGTCCCAATTAAAGGAATGAAAATTCTACAGTTTTTAATGAAAGAAGGAAAGAAATAAAGAGTTGCTATTGAATTGCTTAAGGAGACTCAATGAACTCTGAGAATTTCTTCTTTGAACTTAGTTTTTATTTATCTTTAACAGTGACGCTTTTCACACAGTTACATTCTTCTGTCTCTCTCTGATATACAACTTCTGCATTACTAGTTGACAAAAGGAAACGAGACAGCAGCAATACTTCATCATTATAACAATGAATACAAATACAACAAAGACGGAATGATAAACGAGAGATAAAAGCAAACTAAACTGAAATAAAAACACACTGAAAGTTTCCTCTTTCAGACATGAAAGAGATCAAGTCAAGGTAACTGTAATGTGGTAACGGACAGAAACAGATAAATCAGAAAAATGAATCTACTGCCAACAAATATGTATATTGCTCTCTACCTCCACACACACGCACACACTCACCAGCAAACATAATAATAACAATAATAATATTCGGAACTAAATTAACCATAGAGGACATTTATAGTTTAAGGAAAGCTTTATTTATTTATCTTACTGCAAAATTAGAAAATATGGATGGATTGATATACAGTAATAGACGTGAGGTACTGTTGCTATACATTCATGTACAGTAGGTGGCGGTATGCAACATAAAGTTCCTTTCAATCCACCATAATAGAAAAGAAGAAAGAAGCGTTTCGTGACGTAGGCACGACTCTTACGTCGGACGTAACACACGTTTGAGTCCAAGAGCGCTGGTTTTACTTCACTTACAGTTGGGGATATTCTTCAAGTTTTAATTGTAAGAAGAACATTTAGACATACTTTAAGCTTCTTACGTCAGTTGTTACATTGTGGTTCTAATAAAGCCGGAAGCTTAGTCAGACTGAAGCCTTATTTCAGTTAGCCGACGGTTGTTTTCCTCGGTGTTAGCAGTAGCATCCAGGCTAATGTTAGCTGCAGAGATAGATGCACAGGAGCATCATTGACTCTGTCTCATACAGCCTGTTCACCCGCTGTGCAGGATAAAGGTTGCGATATTAATGCAGATATAGTTACTGACTCTCTCTGCTTGGTGTCAGCCGTCTACTTTGCAGCAGTGAGACAAAATGTATCGTCCTAAGCCGACTCTGAAGGACCGACAGCACCTGTACAGGCTCATCATCAGCCAGCTGCTCCACGACGGCTACACCAACATCGCCAACAATCTTATCAATGAGGTGAAGCCGCAGACCGTCGTGTCGCCTTCTGAGCAGCTGATGCAGCTGGCAAAGATAGGTAAGAGCAGAGCTGGCCCAGCTTTCATCATAGTGACGGCGGTTTGAGCCTCTAAGTCAGTGTTTTCCAACCTTTTTTGATCCAAGGTACATTGTTTTATTTGAAAAAATCTCGAGGCACATCACTGACCAAAAATGTAAACAAAGATAGGCTGTAGCCGCCTATAGTCATTCTTATCAAAGGGTCTTGAATAGGAATCAAATAAACACAAAAATGTATTTTTATCACATTTTATATTTCTTATTTCAAATTGCACTTAACACGTCCACTTCAAAAATACACCTGAACAGTGAGTGCCACAACACTGTGGTGTTAAATTTAAAGAAGTTGTAGAAAACTTCTAAGTGTTTTACAAACTAATCTACCGGAATACATATAACTTATAACCAGAATACAGAAAATAATTCTTATTCTGAAAGAAGCAATAATATTTGGGTAAGATTTCACTTCATATTCACTGTAACAATATGAAGAGTTGCACGTACAAAACATCAATATCTGAATATTTTACCCACCTAGTGTGAAACCTGTGCATGTTTGGATGGAAACAGCTGATTTCCTGGCAGAAATTGAAGAAAGACAAATCTCTTCCTCAAAAGCTCTCAGTTTCTCTCTGTTTTTAGTTTTTATAGTAGCCAGGCTTGAGAAGTTCACTTCACACAGACATGTGGGAAATGGACCCATGTTCTTTCCAACTACTGCTGAGCTTCACTGTCTTTTCCATCACTGTCATCAGTCTTGCTAGATTCAATGCTCTCACTGTTACCTGTAACATTCATGTATCACTAATTCTTGTTTAATGTAAAATGCTCTGTACCTACTGCCATCTAGTGGTAAGAAAATTACATAATTACACCGCTGCGTCCTGATAAATCTCTGGATATATTAAGGACACATGCAGCACTCCGCCTCCAATGGTTTCATTCACACCGAGCTTAAGTGCAGCGGCTCGATTTCCTTCCTGTACCGCAGGATCCACAGCACTCAATTTAAAAGCTTCATCATGCGAGTTTGAAAATGTTTCTCTGTCGTGCAGCATGTGGTTGTTCTAAATGAAAATTAGCGTGTTCTTCTTTGATTTACAATTTTGACTTCTAATGATTCACTTCCTGCTAGAGAGCCCCCTGGTGGTTGGAGAAAAATACACAGAAAAGGCGCACCAGGCTACAATCCGCATGGTTCAAAGCTTAGAAAAAAAGTTGCAGCTCATAGTCCGGAAAATATGGTACCGTGGGTGAAATTGAATAATTTCCAAAGGCATTCGTAGTAGGGGTTTTCCCCGACTGGGAGCTTAGCGTGAATGTGACAGGCAGCCAATCAGAAAGCATGGATTCTCCTCCTGCTTTCTGATGGGAAATTTCCAGGGGAATCCCAAACAGCTGAAACTGCGCATTTCAGCACTTATCGCACTTAAGTTTTTTTTATCTCACGATTTATCGTTTATCGCGAAATGCCTAAGTAAAGGTAAAAAGTAGAGGTGTGCCGATCGATCGGTAACCGATCAGAAAGATAAACTAATAACCTGGAAATTATTTTTAAGTCTTCGAGCTGCGATGTAAGACGCTGGTTCTGCTCTCCTGTTGAACCGCTGCTACGCTAAAGGTAGTAATATTTAATATTTAGTAATATTTGACACGGAGCCGCTTCTGCTCCACCTGGTAGTGACTCTCACACCAAACCTGTTTAAAGCTGCAGCATCTAACCTAAAAATACATTTTACATATGTATTAAAACTTTCTCTGTCCTAACATGAGACAGATAATCTCTAAAAAAATAATCTATCTCCTCCCTGATACTCCTCTCAGTCAGAAACAGCCAATCAGAACTAGCAGTAACCAGCTAGCCGCTATGCTAACAGGTAGTTTTCATTCAGTAACTCAGGATTGTTTTCGCAATGGATCCTGTATTTTCCTTTGAATGTTAAGTTTTATACTTGAATCTTTTGTCCATTTTGTGAATTGCATTATTTTGCATTATTTAGCCTCTTCAGAACCTTCATACGTTATCAGTCTGTTAAAGATAGTATTACTGATAGCAGTTCAATTTGCACAATGCCTGTTTTTTTTAGTTTTCTTCTTGGAAAAAGTTATTAAAAACAAGTTTTTGTCTAAATTAAGGTGAATTCATGGTTCCTTTTTTCACATAATGTAACGGTAGTGTTTATGATAAAAATAAATAAATCATAACTGTGATCGGTATCGCTGATCATCCCTCAGGGGTGATCGGTATCGGCAGAAAAAAACCTGATCGGCACATCCCTAGTAAAAAGTTAAGTAAGAGTCAAACTGAATTTGGTAAAACGTCTACTAAAGTACCGGTAACCCATCAATAATTTAATATTTAAACACTACATCATCAGGCAGACCAAAATTGAACGTTAAATGGAAATTTTGATATTTTAAAGTCAGAAATTACAATAATTCATATAAATAACAGGCAAAAGAAAAATTCCAAATCCCTTTTTTTCAATGAAAAACCTATGAAAGTTTAATAAAAACTGCAGCCGGTTGTCTGGTGAATTTTTGGCTAAAACATGTTTTGTTTTTCATTGAGTGGATAAATAATCAAGAAATTTTACTCATGTAAGAGTAGCGATACTTCATAATAAAATTATGCAAATAACTTTTTTTTTTAAGTTTCACAAGTAAATGCAATCGAGTAAATGTAACTAGTTTCTACCCAACTCAAGACTAACTGTACAGCCTGGACTCTTGTCACAGGGATGGAGAACGACGACAGTGCCGTCCAGTATGCCATCGGCCGCTCGGACACAGTAGCGCCTGGTGTTGGCATTGACCTGGAGTTTGACGCGGATGTCCAGACGATGTCCCCGGAGGCGTCGGAGTACGAGACCTGCTACGTCACGTCCCACAAGGGTCCTTGTCGCGTGGCCACGTACAGCCGGGACGGCCAGCTGATCGCCACAGGCTCCGCTGACGCCTCCATCAAGATTCTGGACACGGAGCGCATGCTGGCTAAGAGTGCCATGCCCATCGAGGTGAGGCAGGCTGAGGCCGGGGGACGGGTTAGACTCACAGTTGCTCCACTAACGCTGTGTTGCTTTTAGGTGATGATGAACGAGACGGCGCAGCAGAACATGGAGAACCATCCCGTCATCCGTACGCTGTATGACCATGTGGATGAAGTCACCTGCCTGGCCTTCCATCCGAGCGAACAGATTCTAGCATCTGGCTCAAGAGACTACACCCTGAAACTGTTCGACTACTCCAAGCCCTCCGCTAAAAGAGCTTTTAAATATATACAGGTCAGAGAATGATTGTCTCAGTGGTCAGAACGGCCATTTTAGAAATGTCCTGCTGCTTTTGTCCATTGCTGTTGCTTTGACATGAAATATTTATGTCCTCTCCTGTGCAACAGTATCTGTATTTTTTTAAGTATTTTCCACACCGTTTCCACTACAAGGCCTGTCGCAATAACACATTTCGAGTTGCTGAAATGACTCGCCTGGGCTTCGTTTCTGGACGTGTGCTGACCCGTCTTTAATCCGCCTCCCAACAGGAAGCGGAAATGCTGCGTTCGATCTCCTTCCACCCCTCGGGGGACTTCCTGCTGGTGGGAACGCAGCACCCTACGCTGCGCCTCTACGATGTCAACACATTCCAGTGCTTCGTTTCCTGCAACCCGCTGGACCAGCACACGGACACAATCAGCGGCGTCAGCTACAACCCCACCGCCAACAGCTACGTCACCTGCAGCAAGGACGGCAGCATCAAGCTGTGGGACGGCGTCTCCAACCGCTGCGTCACCACCTTTGAGAAGGCGCACGATGGAGCAGAGGTGTGCTCTGCCATCTTCTCCAAGAACTCCAAGTACATCCTGTCCAGTGGGAAGGACTCCGTGGCCAAACTGTGGGAGATCTCCACCGGTCGAACCCTGGTCAAGTACACGGGTAAGGAACGTCCGAACGCTCAGGGAGGAATGTCACAATTCTGAATTCTGCTGGACGATAAATTGTCCCACAAGTTATTGAGAAAAACGGTGATATTGTTGTTTTTAGACCGTTTTCAAGTCATATAATGGTAATAATGGCACAACAATAAAGCAAGAACACATTGTGAAAGAGATCAATAAATTTTAAATTCTGATGAGTATTTAACACTGGAACTGGGAAATATTTTAAATATCCAAAATAAATAAACAAAACAACAAAAGCGATAAATAAAATGAATTATGAAGTCTCTGTAAACAAAATTGTCCTTCAGATAAAACGCTAGAGACCAAAATACCAGACTGAAAACTTTTTTCATCCAGTTAACAATTTTAGCAACAGTGCCAAAATCCAAACGACGCACACTGCAGGAGGAGACGGACTTCAAGAAGAGAGAACAGGAACGGATCGCTAGGCCTGAAATCAATTAATCACCTAATAAATTAAATTCAACACAGTAATTTCAATTTGCATAATTTATCGTTCTTCTGTTTTTTTCTTCTTCTTTTTTTTTTTTTTTTTTTTTTTACCAAAAACTGAAAAACAAAAGTCTTCAGTCTAAACTGTCCCATTTTCTGAAGGACAATTTCGTATAGAGATGAAATAATTCATTTTATTTGTTGTTTTGTTCATTTTCTGTATTTAAATTGTCTTCCAGTTCCAGTGTTAAATGCAAATTATAAATGAAAGTTTATTGAGCTTTCAGAATGTGTTATTACATTGTTACTATAACATTGCCAAAATGACCTCAAAACAACGATATCATCGTTTATTGCAATAACGTTTGGGACAATTTATCATCCAGTAAAAAATATTATATGCAACTACAGTAGTTTAGTAGTTGATTAATTGCTAACTGGAGTAAATTGGCTAAAAAAGCCATTTGCTGAAAGAAAAACACCCTCAGAGCAGTAATTAAGCCAAAATTGTTCAAAACATAAATATGTTTTGCATTTAAAATTAAAAACCTTGTCTGTTAATGTTCTACACAGATTTCTTCAAAGCAGTTTTTAGCTTCAGGCTTAAATTCTGTAGAAGGCAGAAAACTCAGGTTTAATGTTTTCTGATAACTTTTCCAGAAAACACTCATGTTATGAAATGAAGGAACTTCACAGCATCAATTAAAAGGCAGACTTCACTAACACGACTTCCTGAGAAACGGTGTGTTGCAACTGGAGGGACTTCTGTCTGCTCTGAGTAACGAGGCGTTAAGTTAGTCAGAATCTGACAGATGGATAAACTTCCTACTCATAAACCTGGATGCTTTATGATTAAGTGTGCAGGATCTTCACTGGTCAGGAACTCCTATTTTGTAGCACAACAGTGGTCACTGTCAAATGGAGGGTTTTACTTTGTGTTGTAATTACTGAAGGGGAAGTGTTGCGTTGTGATGCTGACCTCTGCCTGCTGGTGTCGCTGCTGCTCCAGAGCAGTCTTGACACGCCAACAGACAGAATAAGAAGGGAGATGTGAAACTAATTGGGAAAAAAAAGAAGAAAAAAAAACATCTCAAGGAACATGTTTGCAGGTTTTGAAGCTCAGCTTGTTGTTGGCAGGAGGTGGATAATTTCACTACAATGTGAGCAGAAATGAGATCTTAGCAGAACCACTTGGCCGGCCCAATTGGAACCACAGCTCTTGTGGCTCATTTTTACATTTACATGAATAACAATAACTGCCTGGCTCAAAAAAAAAAAGGTTGCCACCAAAAATAAGGTCAAATGGTCTAAAACGCTGCTTACATCATTCTTTCCCTGAAGCCTCCGCAATGTTAAAGATTTATTTCAATCCTTTGTCTCTTTCATTTACACCAAGATCATGCATTGATAAGGGGAGAGTCAGATCACTGCAGTAAGAGTTCACTTCACGCTGCATGTGGAAATATTTTTACTTGAGTAATTTTATTATGAAGTATCTCTTTCTTACTTGAATAAACATTTCTGGATTCTTTACCCACTGAATGAAGGACAAACATGTTTTAACCAAAAATTCACCAGACACACAGCTGATGATTTTGTTAAAGTTTCGTAAGTTTTTTTTATTGAAAGAAACTGATTTGGAAAAAGTTATTTTGCCCGATTTTATTCTTTTTTGTTACTTGTATAAATTGACATTTTCGTCCTCAGAATAACATTTCCACTTGACATATTTTGGTCCGTCTGATGATATTTTTAAATATTAAATGATTGATAATTTGATCAGTTACTCTTTACCTGAGTAGACTTTTCACCAAATACTTTTTTACATTTGAGTCATTTCTTGGATGGATTAAAAATATGTTGAAGTAGTGCTACTCTTCTTGGGTACTGTGCCCACCTCTGACTAGCAGTCACACACACAAGATGTGTGTATTGTTTTTGCAGAAGAGTACATTGGTGGCGATGTTTAATGTGAAGTGACGGTCTGTAACCACCTGCAGCAGATGACGGTAAAATCATTTCAGACCTCGTAGCTGCGAGATTGTTATTGTGGTTTCTGTGTGTTTTATTTATACAATAGAGAAAAGTCAAACTGAAACTTTACCTTCTACTCTCTTTCTTAGTTATGAATTGATGAAAAACAAATCACTTTACAAAATAAAATCCCTTCTCTTGGGTTTAAAACAAATGTGTTTAAAAAGACTTTGATATTGGAAATAAATTTCAGATAAAATGGCAGATCTGCATCCTGGGGTTGGTTTAGCTTATTGATACTTTCACTTCAATCTTTTCTTATTTACTGAGGCCACTGCATGCCCACACACCTTTTTTCCTGAAGTGAACTTCCTCTTGTCTGTTCTGGCCTATTTAAAATTCTTTAAAACAAAAATTCCTGTGAATTCAGGCACTTGGTATTACAGATCTAGTTTTCTTAGCTTTGCTTTTGTAAAGCTTGTAATCTAACCTCTGTACTAGGCTGTAAGCAAATGAATACGCTAAACATGTGGTGACCTTAATCTGACATGTTCCTGTATGAATGTATATTTTATTATACATTCATAAAAGTCCAAATGAAGTTGTTTTAGGTACACAACCAAAGCGTTTACAGGCTCTACTTTTAGCAGAAACAGGAATTCTGAATTGAGTAGTTTGTAACTTTTGTTTTTACCTAATTGAAATTTATTTGAATTTGTATTAGGTTGTATAAAATAGAATCTGGAGAAGCCTTGAGATTACATTTTGTGAACAGGTGCTTAAATAAACTAATGGCATATATATATATATATATATATATATATATATACACATATATATATATATAAAAACAGTTGAATTAATTTCAAGTATTTGGTTAATGCTCTGAGAAACTAAAAATACAAGCTCAATCTCAGACTCTCCAGGCCTCAGTTAGCGTTCAAATTTTGAAATTTAAGCGAAACCGAGAGAAAATGATTGACCAGACTTGAATTGATTAGATTCTGACGGGTCCGATTGCATTCAGTTTAATTGATTTTAATGACATCATGCAGTACTAATTTTACTTGGATAGGGAGGACAATCTCAGAATGCTGCAAATACTAGAAACAAACTCTAACATGGTGCATGAGTAAAAAATATGATTACTTTAAGAATTTAGCCAAATGCAACTATGTACATGATTAATTCATGTACTTTTTATTTAGCATGACTTGACAGAAATAAAACATAAATTCAGACCATCAAAACTTCACCTGTATCAGCATTTAGATGTAAAATGTTGGACATACAATTATGTCTTTCCATTGAGGTTGTGTAACATGCAACATTTTCTCATCTGAAATGCGTCAGTCCAACAAGTTATGCTGTCCAATATATTTGTGCAGGAGATGTTTGGACTGTTTTGTTCAGACATCTTGTTTACGGGAAAATTTAATAAACATGACTGGACTAGTTGTAAAATTTTGGCAAATTTTACACACTCAATAATTGGTATCAAATAATTAATATTCATTGGTTCTTTGTAGCAGTTCCCTGGGTCTAAACCCAGTTCTAAAGTCCTGAACTTAAGCTGTGGGCAAAAAACGAAGAAAACAATAGAGTAGTGAATCATCGGCATACAAGAACTGTTTAAAAAAAATTAAAATGTTCAACATTTTCTGTTTCAGTATTTTGAAGTGCGTAGTATAGTACTATTTATCGGCTTCTACAGAATTCTATAGATACAAGTTCACACATGAAATTGTCAGTAGCATCTTTGTTTTTGAGGATTTGGACCCTTTGCTCAACTGAGATATTTGCAAAAGACTGCCAACATTTTCAAATCCAGTTTTGTGAATCAAATTTAATTACATTTATTTCCATAATGCCAGTTCACAGCAAATCTGTCTCAAGGTACTTAACCTTACAAATCAATCCAGTCACTTCACTGAAGTTTTCAGTCAAAGGAAAACCCAGCAGATTGCATTCAGCAATCTCTCATACCCAGCATGCATTTAGCAACTGTAGAGCCAAAAAAAATAGAAATCTTGAGCAGAAGCAGAACAAGACGGACACAAAAATGCACACACTAACCCAGAAGTATTTTCTGTCAATGAAAAGTCAAAAGTTGATGGTGCTCTGAGCTAGTTTTCAGAGCTAGATGATAGAGGTCAAAAACTTGGTTATCTGCTGAGACTCTTGCTATATTTAACTTTCTCACAGGTTAAATAAACCGTTGACATGTTGTAGTAAAGTTTTTGTTTAAACTCATTATTTCCTCTCTGTTGGTCCCCTGACTTCATCTTTAACATCCCACCGTTAAACACAAAGAGCTGAATTTGAGTCGTCTTCACTCAGTAAAAGCCAGCCAAACTAAGACTGTTGTAAATATAACCTAGTAGCATGTAGTGTAGGAACTCTACTAATCAGGTTTTTTAATATTTGACTTGTCAATCATTAGGCAGAAACAATCGAGCTGAAACTTGTCCGGTTTCGTCACCAGATGATTTCAGGGTGTCTTAGTAAAGATTCCAAGCCCTTGAAATTGGAAAAAGATGCGATTACCTGTTTTTTGTTTCTCAAACTTGACGCGTGTGGTTGGTCTACGGGAAACGGTTCTTTGGTGACTCTACTAACGTCTGAGGCGAAGAAAGGTTGCATTCAACATTAAATCAACATTAGATTATTTTTCTTCTTTTGCCCTTTCCTTTGGTTTATTTTGTTCGTTTCTCCTTTTAATTCCTGTAAAGCACTTTGTATTGCCTTGTTGGTCAAAATGTGATATATAAAGAAAATTACCTTTACCTTTAGGTAATTGCGTGTTATTGGAAGACTGTATTAACAATAACTAAACACCAACTATAAAGTCTTAGTCAAGCATTGCTTAGCCTGGTGGGGATACATTGGTGATACATTGGTAAAAATTAAAAGTGAAAACATGTTTTAAAATGTTTTCACTTTTAATTTTTACTTTTAATAATGTTTCTAACTTCTAATCTTTTACAAAATCTGTCTATTTCTGTTTTCATTTCCATTTTAAATGGTGTAAAGCACTTTGAAATGCCTTGCTGCTGAAATGTGCTATACAAATAAAATTTGATTGATTGATTGATTTAAGCCTGGAGGCCCGCCAGGCTGATGATACACTGGGGGAAACCCTACGGTGAACTGGACTGGATGGAGTTGAGCCAGCCTCTAGCCTTCTGCCGTGGATTTAGCTAAAATGGCCCCTGATTGGGTATGTGTGGCGTTTTGTGTTTCAGGGGCGGGGCTCAGCGGTCGTCAGATGCATCGCACGCAAGGCGTGTTCAACCACACGGAGGACTACGTGCTGCTGCCCGACGAGCGGACCATCAGTCTCTGCTGCTGGGACTCCAGAACAGCGGAGAGGAAGAACCTGCTCTCCCTGGGCCACAACAACATCGTCCGCTGCATCGTCCATTCGCCCACCAACCCGGGCTTCATGACCTGCAGCGACGACTTCAGGGCCCGCTTCTGGTACCGCCGCGCCACCACAGACTGAGCCTCGGCAGTGCCCGGTGCTTCGAGCTGCCAACTATTTCCCTTCGAGTTAATTTGAAAAAACGGGGAGTGGCCTTTGTTGGAACATTTCTAGAGACAAGCGGCAGCATTCGTAATCGCTTAACCTCAAGAGTAAAACAACTGGCCACCGCTTCCCTACAGAGAGATCCGCTGAGCATCGGCGTTTAAACTGAAAGTAAGGAGCAGGAAACGTCAGCTGTGTCAATGTTTTTGGTTTCTCGATGACCTGTACATTTGCTTCACTTTCTTTTCTGTTTTTTAAATGTCTTTTACTTAATTTTGTCTGTAATTTAGATTTTTTTTAAAATAAAAACAAAAGAATCAAGAAGTTCTGCTTATCAGTTTGTTGGTTAAAAAAAGTCTGTTTAGAGCTCGTAACCACAGCTATAGTGATATCCTGTAGATATTTTAAGAACACAGTTGCTGCAAAAAGTGTGCACCAAAACATACAATACACACACCACTCACTCACTTCAGTGGCCTGCCTGCTCTAAAAGGATTTAGTTTCTTAAAATATGAGGAGCTCTTTGGAGAATGCTCTGCACTGCAAAAACACAAAACCTTACCAAGTAATTTTGGTCCCGCTTGTAGTGGAAATTTCTTGGTGCGCTTGAAATAAAACTGACTTTCAGCTAACGAGATACAAGAGCTTGTTTTAAGGTCATTCCTTAAATGTCTTGCGTGAAATAATCTGCCAATGGAACTAGCACTTATTCTTCAGCATTAAGGAATTATTTACTCAAAACGTGTTCCTTTATTTGCTGAAAAGTTACTTGTTAGTTTTGTCTTATTTCAAACCTACTAAAATATTTGCTCTTGAAAGTAGAGCAAAATTACTCGGTAAGATTTAGTTCTTTTGTTTACAGTGTGATTATTATTTTTCATCCTTACAACCAGCAGCCCAGTTCTCCCAGACGCTACATCCACGTTGTCCCGGCAACCCTGAGAAAACCAACAAGAATGTTCAGCGACAAACAACCCGCCCACCACCTCCACTGTATTCAATATCTTCAGAAATCTGTCACACCTTGGGAAGAATTTGAGAAACTGACAAAAAAAAAAAAAAAATTCTTGAGTTAGTTGGAAAAGTAAACTTGTAGAAATGAGCACAGTTCTCCTTAACAAAGCAGCAGGTTCTCTGAAGTCCAGGGTAGAAAGTCCCCTCCTCCCCTCCCACTTCATGGAGGTTGGGGGGAAGGGGGGAGGGGTGTAGGGGTGTAGGGGGGGGTTGCTGCGTGACCAATTGGAGCTGCAGGAATCGGTCCGGCTCTGACAGCAGCTCCGCCCCCAGCGGGTCTCTGACAGCTCAGACGCAGCTCGGGCTCCGCCGGGCAGCCGCAGTCCGTCCTGCTGAGACGGTCCAGTGAAGACGCGCTGTGGACGCTGCAGATCAACCATGGTGAGTCCTGCCGGCCTTCGGCTCGTCCCTCACCCTGAGGAGGTCCGGTGGATGCTAAGCGGGGAGGATGTGTTGTGTTTGCTGGGTCCAGAACTTGGTGGTGTTGTTGTTGTTGTTGCTGGGATGCCGGACCGAGCCGCTGGGACTCGGTGTGTGTTTTCTGCGTGCGGCTCCGCTGCAAAAGGCTGAGAGACCCGACAGCGGCTGATCCCGGATCAGAACCGGCGGTCCAAACCTTCCAGTCCGCATTAACGCCAGACCCTCACCGGCTGGAGGGGGGTCAGTTACTGTCTGCCCCCCTTTTTCTTTTTAGGTTGAACTCCTAATATATGTAGTAATATATGTAGTCAGCGTGTTTCTATGACCCGCTGCTTCAGCTTCTATTCGTGAGAAATTGCAGAAATGAAAACAGTTTTTAATATTTGTGTGAGGTCGGACGGAAGGTCCCAGGAGGAGCTGGGCAGTCGGCAACATCTGGGAGAAGAATTAAAAGTTCCCCCAGTAAGACAAGAAGAAGAAGAAGAAGAAGAAGAAGAAGTGATCCGTGGTTCCAGAACTGAAGGATCCGGTCCTAAATATCCCAGTTAACGTGAGATCGCTGTGATCTCATAGTGCGAAAAGGAAACGCATCACTCTGATAATTCCCCTTGGCCGCGCATCTCTGTTCAACCGAACTCATCACCACCATCACCCACTCTTTAAAAATAGACTTATGGCTGATGAGTAACTTGACTGAACTTCCGTTCTGCAGGGTTATTTGGAATCGGACTCGGCCTTTTTTCAGTTTCATGGACTATTTCAGGAAGTCTGATGTTCTGCTGCTGCCTGATCGCTCCGGGAGCAGAAACCGGTCCTGGCAGCATCAGGTCGGGTTTTAACTCCATGGTCTCTGCGTTAAGCTCATGGAGTCGCCTGCTGTTTTTTCAGTTCAATAACAGGTCAGGCTTGATACAGACAGCAAGAAAAAAAAAATATTTATTGATATTTTGACAGTTTAATTAGGGTTTTCTAATACATTCTGGCACATTAAGAACATTCAGATCTTTGATTTGATCCAAAATGAAGATGAATTCAACACCTCTCTGCTCTATATCATCCCCAGTAACATGGCGACATTTTAAAAATGTCGCGAACAACTCGATCGAGATGGTCCCACAGATGCTCGATTGGGTTTAAGTCAGGTGAGTTTGCTGGCCAGGGGAGGACGGTAAACTCATCCTGGTGCTCTTCGAACCACGCACGTACACTGGCAGCTGTATGGCACCTCGCATTGTCCTGCTGGAAGATGCCATCATCCTGAGGAAAAACAATGCGCATGTAGGGGTGGACATGGTCCGCAAGGACAGATGCGTACTTGTATTGATCCATCGTGCCTTCCACAATAATCAGTGAACCCAGAGAATGCCAGGAAAACATTCCCCAGACCATAATGCTCCCGCCTCCAGCTTGGACCGTTCCTGCAATGGTTGCAGGGTGGTTCCTTTCAGAGGTTTCACGCCTTATACGCCAACGTCCATCTGTCCGATGGAGCATAAAACGCGATTCATCTGAAAACGCTACCTGTCGCCACTCAGTGGACGTCCAGCTGCTGTACTGGCGTGCAAATTCTAGCCTTCGTCGTCGATGAACACCAGTCAGCATAGGTGCACGAACCAGGCGTCCGCTTCGGAGGCCCAGACGCAGCAATGTTCGCTGAATAGTGGTTTGGGAGACACTTGTGGTAGCCCCTTGGTTCATTTTAGTGGTCAGTTGCTCAACGGTAGCCCGTCTATCTGCCCGAACGCATCTCCGCAACCGTCGTTCGCCTCTGTCATCTATGGCCCGTGGTGCACCACATTTGCCACGTCGTTGATTTTGGACAGTCTCATTTTGCCATGCACGGTACACTTTTACCACGGCGGCACGCGAACAGTTCACAAACTCAGCCGTTTCGGAAATGCTTCCACCCTTGGCCCGAAAGCCAATGATCATGCCCTTTTGGACGTCGGATAAATCGCTTCGTTTCTGCTTTACGCCAACGATTGAAATGTTTTCCGAAGCCCACACACACCCTTTATATACGCTCAACTGCACTGTGCTGCCACCTGCCTTCTGTGATTGGTTATTTAACTCTGAAGTGGAAAGTACGTGGTGGTCACATTAATGTGACTGGACTGTGTATTTTATTTTTCTCTCTTATCCATCAGATTGATCTTTATGCTCACGTTGTTTTGCTACTGCTATTCATTATTATTCATTATATGGCTGACGTTATGAAGAATGATGCAAAGTGAAATATATTCCTTTACTCTCAAGCTTTATGCGCGCAGTCAGTCCGGCAACGTGATGCGATGCAGAAGCAGCAGATTTTAGTAGCGGCTGTGAAGTTTGCACCAACATATCCATCTTTTTTATTTTACTCATGTCTCATCAGCCCATTTATTAGTGAACTGCTTGGTATTACAGTGTGTGTGTGTGTGTGTGTGTGTGTGTGTGTGTGTGTGTGTGTGTGTGTGTGTGTGTGTGTGTGTGTGTGTGTGTGTGTGTGTGTGTACTGGAAGACCAAATCACATTGCAAAAACAAGTTATTTTTGGTCAAATTTCTAGTCTTTGTACATTTGAAAACTAACTTATAAGTAACTTCTCAGCAAAATATAGTAACTTGTTTTAAGTCACTAATTGATTAAATTAATATTGATTTTATAAAAATGTGCAATTGGCAGTTTTTTTCACTTTTATCATGGGAAAAAATGTCTTGTTTTAACTTGACCATCTGCCAAAAGAACTAAAACCTTTCTATCAATATTAAGGAATTATTTACTTAAAACGAGCTCCTATACAGTATATCTTCTTGAAAAGTTACATTTGTAAGTTATTTTTTGATTTATTGCAAGTGTACTAAAATATTTGCGCTAGAAACTAGAGCAAAAATACTTGGAGAAATGTTGTGCTTTCACAGTGCATGAAAAATAACGAAGCGGCTTGAACTCATTTCCCCCCCAAAATGAACCGAAGGAGGAATGATGAGTGTTGTGTGAACGACGCTGGTGAAACGACAGGAAAGCAGCAGCAGCGTCTTCTGCTGTGTTCTCCATGACAACTCTAGTACGCAGGACGAGTGTGAGGAAATGATGGGTGAAAAGAGGCCGGAGTGTGAACAGTGAGATAAGCAGCAGCCGCTCAGGCTGTCCAGCACCTCAGGCGTCCTGCAGACTGTCCTGAGTGTCCCACCTCCGATGTCCCCAGCTTGCCCCACTTGTTGCGTTGCGTACTGCGTTATTTCTGCTCACTCTGACTGCTGCTGCTGCTGCTGGACATCATGCATGGTGTTTAAGTGTCAGGTTTTTCTGGTTTCCTGTCAAGCTGCTTGTTCTAGAAACCTTTTCTTTTTATTCACTCTGTGGAAAATTATCCATTCTCCATGCTGAGTTCTTGAGGTATGAGGTTGAAATTCATGAATTCCATTTATTAATACCAAAATACAGCTGGCCCATTTCTCATGCTTCCTTTAGGAGTTAGCAGGACAAAATGGCAACCAAGAACCGTTTGTGGCCTGCTTAGTTAGCCTCTATCTAAGCCAATGGTCCCCAAAGTTGGTCCTTGAGGGCCGGAATCCTGCATGTTTTAGGTCTTTCGCTGGTTTAGCGCACCTGGATCAAATGATGGATCAAATGATGGCTCATTAGAAGGCCTAACAAGAACATTGGCATGCTGAAAAGGTTGTTACTACCAGCAGGGAGAAAACTAAAACATGCAGGATGCCGGCCCTCGAGGACCAACTTTGGGGACCACTGATCTAAGCTAAGCCTAAAGAGAGAGTTCCCTAGTGTGTCATCCTTTACCCATAGCTCTCATTTGTATTTCCTAACATGTCATATCCTTTAGGTTTAGCTTAGCAACTCACTAAAAGAGGTAGAAGGAAAACACTGAATTATTTATTCTCAACAACTCCAAAACCAATTTTGAGTGTTTTTTTGGATATTTATGTACGAATGCATTCCAAACAAGGCTGCACAGTGGCGCAGTTGGTAGAGCTGTTGCCTTGCAGCAAGAATGTTCTGGGTTCGATTCTCGCCCCGGCCTCTCTGCATGGAGCTTGCATGTTCTCCATGTGCATGTGCGGGTTTTCTCCGGGTACTCCGGTTTCCTCCCACAGTCCAAAAACATGACTGTTAGGTTAATTGGTCTCTCCAAATTATTCCTAGGTGTGTGTGTGCATGGTTGTTTGTCCTGTGTGTCTCTGTGTTGCCCTGCGACAGACTGGCAACCTGTCCAGAGTGAACCCCACCTCTCGCCCGGAACGTTAGCTGGAGATAGGCACCAGCAACCCTCCCGACCCCACCAAGGGACAAGGGTGTCAAGAAAATGGATGGATGGATGGATGCATTCCAAACATCCTGAACTGGTTATAGGATGTTTTAGCCGCGTGTCTCAAATGGTTTCACTCCGTTACAGTCATACGCTAAACAACACCAAAATATTGAAGCTCAACCGGGTTTAAATTCAAGTCGTCCATTTCAAAGACGCAAAACTGCGTCTCCCTGAATTGGACACAAGCCAGTCGGCATACGGTAAACATTGCCGTATGTTTTCCAAGACCAACCAATTTTGACGTGAGCTACTTAAACAGTCAGGATGTTCTGTCTGCGGGACGATGACTGTCACTGTGGAATGTCGACAGCCCATCGAAAGCTTCCTGGAGGATTTTTCAAGCAGGGATGGTCCCGGGTTTGCCTTTCGCTTTGTTCCCACGAACTCCAACACACAGGAAATCCCGGAGCAACAAGAGCGAGTCGCTCGTCACCGTTTGAGTTCGAGGGGTCAGGGGAGAATGTTGACCAATTTCGTTCCCGCAAAAGCTGGCATGATATCTGTTGTGAAATGAGGAGAAGAAATGGATTCCCTGTGCATCAAACAAAACTGTAAACCTGTTTCTGTGTTTTTGCCCAGAGCTTTGTCCGTCTAATGTTGAATACTTGATTTCCCCCATAGAATTATGGGAAATCTAATGTTTCACCTTTGTCTGGGAGGATCGCTGAATCCCTAAGTTCCAGTCATCGTCCACTCAGAGAGGAAGTGGTCTCCGTTGTTCAGCCTCTGCTGCACGTCTGGAGGGATGATGGATGAGGTGCTGACCCGACGCCAGGGTCGCGACCTGTCTGTCATAGGGCCAAAGGTCAGAGAGAAGAAGGTGTTGTTCCCACACCGTGGCCTGGTCTGACGTTAGCGCCTCTGTTTAAATAGAAGGCTGACCCTGAGGGTTCAGGTATTTTGGTTCATTTGTCATGGCAACCGGGAATGCCATCATATAATTTAAAGGGAGGGTTCAGAATTCCTCAAGTGAGACTTTAAGAACCGTAAAAAGCAGCAACAAACAATGCAGCTGCAGTTTGGGCCAACGCTGTTTTCAGAACCTTTAAGTTGCTCTCATGTTTGTATTAACTTACACAGAACGCCAATGACTTCCTGATAACACAGGAAGTGGAGGTTGGAGGGGGTGCGCCACCAGTGATCGTCCCACTCCCTTGGAATGGAAACATTTGAAATGTTTCCTGAAATACAGCCTAATATAAAAATAGGACCGACATGCGTAAAATAGAAAACGCTAAAGTAGCGCTTTGTATGTTTTATGAAACCAGTTTCATTCCTCTTCAATATTCTCAGATGGATCCTCTCTACAGGGTTTCTTCATAATTCCCAGAAATCAGACAGGAAACCGGTAGAGATGGAGGACACACCACAACGGTTCCCAAGTTGGGACTGGAACCCCTCGACAGCAGCATCCATATATGGGCTGGTCCTCCTCAACAACGCCGCACTGCATCACATCACATAATGCAACATTTTTAAGTAGCGCTAATCATAACCACAAATCAACCTGCAGTTTAAGAACACAAGAAACTTGACAAATCGTTTCCCTTTGGCTTTACACATCTTCTCTTGCGTTCAGAAACAATGACTGCTCCGTTCTTCACTTCTGTCAGAGTTCTGCAACCGTGTTTGTGCAGTGCTGCGTGACTCAAAGGCGGTGTTGCCAAACTCATGGGTGACGTGTGTTAACTTTGGGTCAGTATTAAGTCATAGATAAATTGGTCCAGGCAGCTTGTGAGCAGTTGAGCAGCCGGTCCGCCGCTGTGGACATTTGTCTCCTTTCAGCTCTGCTGGAGCCGCAGCTGAAACAGAAAAGATCAAAGACACTGATTCATTGTTGAGTTTGTTACTCTCTAATTTACAGAGAGACTTGAGAACTTGAATTTCCTGCTACAGAAAAGTTTGGAGAATGGTGGCTCTCAACATTTGCCTTTTATTTCTTGTGGTATTTTCTAATCCAGGAACTGGTCATATTTCTAATGATGACTATGTGAGGTATCACACTGCAAAAACAAAATCTTACCAGGGATTTTTCTCTCGTTTTAGTGCAAATATCTCACTACACTTGAAAGTCACAGCAGATAAGTTGTAGACGGGGGAAATCTTTTGGTGTTTAAGGCCTGTTAGTTGTGCTGCTGATTTCTGTGAGCTTTCAACAGGTTGAACGGACAAACAGGACGAACTCCATGTTCGAACACTGGCTTAGGCCCGGCAGGGGGACGGGCAAAGGCAGCTGGGTCTGTGAGGGGCTCTGGGCCCAGCTGTCTGTGCGGCTGATCCGAACAGGCAGGCGCGTGCAGGAATCCCAGAGTCACAGCTGAAGCTGACATTGTTACTGCAAAGCAGTGGTCAGCGCACAGACACACGGCCAACACAAGGCCGTGTGGGGGTGGGGTGGGGGGGGAGTGTCCTCAGGACAATCCAGCTGAACTCCAAGCATTTCAAAGGTCACCATGTGGTTTGAACGATTTTGAAATGAGGAATTCATTTAGCAAAAACAAGACCAGGCAATGGTGGAAGTGCTATAAATGGAACTACCTATTTTATTGTTTTCTATACACACATGTACCATGACAGAACGGGTTGCAAATAGCATAACCATCAGACAGTGAGGATGTAGCGAAAGCATGCAACGGTCACGAAACGACCAATAATCTGTTTTCCAGAGTGAAGGTAGAAGGGAAGCCTTAAAGGGCCGGTCATCTCTGCATGTCTATAGCATGGCAAAAAGGATTAGAGAGCCTGTGTGTGTGTGCGTTTTGCATCGAGGTCTGCTGTGGTGAGCGCGCTGCGCAGGCTGGCATCGCAACAGGTGCCAAGTGTGTCGATGTCTGATGGTGAAAGGTCTCTTTGTTGCAGGGAGGGCCGGGCGAGGCCTGCTGCCTTTATTTATCCCTGGCTCCGTGGTACACTTCTTCACATGTGTGAGGCTGACCACTCAATAACAGACAGATAGAGTGAGGTGTGTTGAAAAGGTGTGGGAGTGTCAGATTCAGCTGATAAACTGCGACATTTAAGCCTTACTGATTCCGCCTACTGGTGGCAGTTCTAGTTGGCCACCAGTGGGTAATCTAGATATGCCCATTCCACTGCATGGTTCAAGTCATAAATTTGAAGTGAGTTATTAATCAGCTTAACATCAATTTTTCTACCGATGGCTTTGGTCGGCTGTAGTAAAGGCCTTTCTGGTAAACCGATCTGTTTGTAGTCGATTCCAGGATTATCCATGCACTGCAAAGACACAAAAATCTCACCTAATAATTTTGGTCTAGTTTCTAGCGCAAATATCTTAGTAAAGTTTACTAAGATATTTACTAAGTAAACTTTAAATAAAACAAAACAAGTAATTTCCCAGAGCTTGTTGTAAATCAACACTCCCTCAACATTGATGGAAAACTTCTAGTTCCATTGGCAGATTATTTGACTTTATAGAAAGATATTTTCCATGTTGTAAGTGAAATAATCTGCCAATGGATACTAATACTAAACAATTATTCAGATAAAACAAGCTCCTAAATCTTCCCAAAAAGTTACTCGTAAGTTTTTTGTCTTATTTCAAGTTTACTAAGATGTTTGCGCTGGAAAGTGGACCAAAGATACTCGATGAGATTTCGTGATTGTTTCGAGTGGATTTCTTAGATGTGTGTTTCGCTGTCTTTGTGCGTCAAACTAACCAACAGCAGATTGTTACAATTTTAAACATTGATGTTTCAAATAGTTCCATGAAACATGTGAAACCGTCCCGTTGTAGACTCTACACCTTCTCAGTCTGTCGAGTATTTAGAATTCATCCCGCCATTTTCTCAAAGTCCACACAGGAACACGGCATGCACCCATTATCTTATCATCGGAGTCAAACTCTGCTGCGGGCAAGACCTTGCTCAAAGGTAGTTGCCACTGCATGCTTGCAAGCTACTTTCATTAACCACCTACACTCAATGGAACCAGCCACCATGCAGGATGACATTTCGATTGCGAAAAACTAAAACGTTTTATTGCAGACACAGCTTTACAGAAATCCTCGCAAAGATTCGGCTCCACTGATACATCAATGTGAATCAGTAAGGCAGCACATACACCCATGCAACACATCTGACCGCCGAATGTTGGCTTGTGAACTCATCAGGCTTTGTGGTTCTAGTTTAGAAATATATGTCATCTTTCCCCCCCAAAAGCTTTGTCTTCCTTGCAGCTTTCTCACCACAAGAGCCATCACAGTAAAAGAGGATGTCACCGTTGCTACACTTCCTGTTGTCTGGTCAGGGTTCAATTTCCTATGCGCGGGATGTGGCATGGGCACGTAGCATGATGGGGGAGCGCAGTAGGCGAAGAAAGGGATGCATTCTGACAAAGCAGCGACGGTCCGCCTTGGGCTTGGGACACGATGAGCAAAACGGGCTCCCGCTTTGCACAGCCTGCCAGAGGAACTGTGCAGAAACGTGTTTTTCATTTATCTTTCTGCAGAAAGCACAAACAGGAAGTGAAGATACAGAGAACGTTAGGTCATATAAAACCAAAACTATTTCATTTACAACAACATCTAGTATATGGTCTCAACAGGGTCCTGATATGGGGTCTCTTGTGGTGTTTACTGTTGTAGATGATAGAAAACCCCTGAGAGTTAAAAAAGGCACAAATCCTCTGTTGTGAGTGGTGCTGTCTTCAGATTCAGGGCAGAGCGCTGGTAGCAGTGAAAAGGTGTAGATGACGTGAGGTGCTGCACTTTTTGGTCTTGAAAGCTGTGAAGTGGGACTTGTCATGCCAGGAAGCACATTGGGGTGCAGCAGACCACATGAGACATGTGGGCAGAGGACCCAAAAGGTCGTACTCAAGTTAGGGAAGCACTACGCCTACGTAATTTTTACTCAAGTAAAAGTTAAAATTTAGCTGTCCAAGAAATTACTGAAGGAAGAGTAAAAAAGTATTTGGTAACAAGTACTGAGTAACTGGCCAAATTATAAATCATTTACTATTAAGAAATTACATAATCAGACGGACCAAAATATAAACTTAAGTGGAAATTTTGGTATTGTAAGGACCAAAATTACAATAATTCAAATAAGTAACAAATAACGAAATTAGGCAAAATACATTTTTTTTTCAAATCAGTTTCATTCAATAAAAAACTTTTAAAAAAGCTTAATAAAAATACTCCTGAAAGTTATTTATTTTCAAAAAAGTTAATTGAGTAAATGTAATTGAGTAAATGTAACTAATTACTACCCATCTCTGGTAATTCCCATAATCCTGTGGCTAGCCTTCAATTTTAGTTTACCGTTATTCACGAAGTACAACTTTGATGCTTCATATTTTAGGTGCAATACATTAAAACTCTGCTAGCCCGTATTTGTCCAGTCAGAGAGACTTTCACTGTCTTTTATCCACATGAATAACAAAAACTTCAGTGACCATAGATGACGAAGCTCAACAGGGTTGTATAGTTACCGTGATAATAGAAAAACAAAATTGGATTAAATGTAGCCTATGTTTGCATCGCAACATTTAACAATTATTACCAAATTTAATATTTACTAAATATCCTGCACTCCGGCAGAGTAAAAAACATTCCAGTCCTCCTGCATAGTGGAAGCTATTTTGTCTTATAGCCTCAACAGACTTTCAAATGTCTATTTTTCCGTATTTTATTGAAGAATCCTCTGAAGAATGTAGATCATACTGACATATGCTCAGTCTGTTTCTAAAGATCGCCATAGTGACAAGAAACACCTTTCATTATCCTGTGATGACTAACACAAGTGAAATCTTATATTTTACAAGAAAAAGAACCATTTTGTTTTTGAAAGTTGTATATTTTTAACATACTGTCTGCTTTATCATCCTCATCTCTAAACTCTCTGTTCTGCGTTCCAGAGTAAATTTGCCAAGGCTCTGTACGACAACGTCGCGGAGTGTGCGGACGAACTTGCCTTCAGAAAGGGTGACATCGTCATGGTGATGGAGCAAAATGTGTCAGATACCAGCGGATGGTGGAAGTGTTCCCTGCACGGCCGACGTGGGCTGGCCCCCGCAAACCGACTGGAGCTCCTGCCACAGATTGCGGCTGCAGCAGGACCCCTAAGGCACGACGCGGAACAACCCGCTATGAATAAAGCTAAAAGTCACGTCAACATCCAAAACATCTACCAAATCCCGAGCCCACCCCGACCCATCAGCACCATCACCTACGAATGCATGGACATGTTCGGCCAAAACCCGTCAGCATCGAGGCAGGAGACTAATGGACCGGGCCTGAAGAAGGTACAGACCTTTCATTTTTGTACAGTTTAAGTAAGGAGTCAACCGTTGTACCGGGTATTTTGGTGTAAAATCAAACCTTGTCCTCCTCTGGGAGGGCAAAACCTGCATAATTGGAAATGTACAGAGTTGGGGAGAAATGCAAAGCTGTGAAAACTCCTGCTGTCAAAAGAGCTTACATATGGGGGACCAGGGGGCTCGCTGTCAGAACAGGCATGCAGCAACATGGTCTTTATAGGCCTATAAAAGACAAACAGACATGGACTTCAGACACTTTTAACTGCAAACAGCAATCCTTACTGCCTGGGACCTCCGAAACAAACACAAATTTGTACGGGTGCAGGTTGTTGGGAAGAAATACACCCATGTGTTCATGATTTCCTCTTCTGCTTCAGGGTAGTGGTGTTCCCCTCGACAGTAGCCACCTAATATCCACTGAGCAGCATGGTTTCTATTACAAAGCTGTGTTAATTGGCCAAGTGTATGCATAATGGGCTTCTCAACAGGCTTCAGAGAAAAACACTGTCCCCATAAATGTGTTTAATGCAGAGGTCAGTGAGGTAGCTGCAGCTTTGATCATGGCACTCTTGCTCTGCACTAAAGACATGCCGTTATGTCTGCAGCCTCCATTTTCCAGCCTCACTTCCAGCCCAAAAAGGGAACTCTACGATGTGCCGTCCCAAGCAAGACAAACGTCTCTTTTGCTTGTAAGCACACTCAGTGATCAAAATTGTTCTTTTTTTTTTTAATATTCTTGAGGTTCAGTCAGCTAACATAATGGGCGTATGATCTTTCCTTTTCAGAAATCATCACCTCCAAGCCAAATCCCAAAGACAAACTTGCTTGCTTCAGTTTCAAAGCCGGAGAACACGTTCGACACGCCAGAGAGTTTAAGGAGCAACAGTCAAACAGACTCTTATGTAAGTTTCAAATGTCTTCAGAAATGATTAAAACAAGATTGTTGTACTAGGTAGTTGTTCTTAATTCTGACCAATTAACGGGAGCGCCTTTGGTAATCAGGTCAACATTTAACTTTTCCGTTCTCTTATGCCTGCATTTAAATAGACTGTAGTCTGGGCAATGTGTTCTGATTGGCAGAGAAATGCTCTGAATGGTAAATGGACTGAACTTATATAGCCCTTTTCCAATCATTTTGATCAGCTAGTCGCATTCGCTCACGTTTATACACAGATACGTAGATCAGTAGGAAATGACAGGGGCACATCGACATGGCAGGAGGAAGCTGGAATCAAGCCTACAACCTTCCAATGAGAAGACGACTACTCTACCCACAGAGCTACAGTCACCACTTATATTGTTTTTTTGTTTTTTTAAAGGTGTATGCAGTTCCACCACCTCTGGCTCAGGACCCAAACTATGACTTCCCTGTTCCCTCAGGCACAGAATACCAACATAAAATTCCCAGTGGATTCAGCACTCTTCCTCATCCCCCCAAACACCAGTGGATCTATGACGTACCGGCGGGTTCTGAGAAGCAAAGCTTTCCCCAAGGCACTTATGACACCTTGCCACCCAGAGCTACTTGCAGGCAGCTCTATGACACTATGCCTGCTACAAAAACAAATCCAAACTCCTCAATTTATGATACGCCAAAACCCAGCATTGCTGACAAGCCATGTCCCCCTAAAACATTCCGCCGTACCCCACTCTCAAACCAACCTCCAACTCAGCAGCCGACAGAGGAGTCATTCTATGATGTTCCACCCAAAGAAGACCCTCTTCCTCAAGTGGTGAGTGATCCTCTAGGAGATCATAAATCCCTTGAGAGAAGGGGTGACCCAAACAATATTCTGGAACTGAAAAGGGTGCGTCTACAGCGGATGAGGAACTTTTTGGCTTGCACGACTTTTCATGACCTCCCGGGAAGCGGGAAAACAACGGTATCAGAAAACGAGCAATTCAGATCAAGTCTCTCTGCAGTACTTAATCAAAGAATCAGCACAGCCTCCAGCTCTTCCAACAGCTCTTGTGACTCTCTAGCCTTAAGCTCATCGTCCCCTGAGCCTCTTCGAGAAGTGGCGCTCAGCCAGGAAGAAGCTTGCCGAAAACTCCTTGAGCTTCAGGATTCTGTTTGCGGGGCTATGCCCCAGCTCATGGACTTTGTAAGCAGCAACTGGAGATGTAAAAACCATTTGGAGAAACACCTGAAAGAAATCAAGGAAGCAACAGAGACAATCGTATCAACTGTGACATGCTTTCTCAACTTTGCCCTTGATATTAAGGGCAACGCTCGTCATTTAACTGATACTAACCTGCAAACCAGGCTCTACAAACAGCTGTCCATAGTAGAAGATTCTGGTGTGATCCTACAACAAACGGCGAGCTCTCTGAACACGGCTGGCTGGCCCCTCGATACACTCTGTCAGGACGCAGGCCAGACCCAGAACCCTGACCAGCTTGATCGTTTCGTGATGGTGGCGCGCACTGTACCTGACGATGTCAAGCGCCTAGTGTCCATCATATATGCAAACAGTAAGCTTCTTTTTAAAACTCCTCAAAAAGACCAAGAGCCTGTGAGCAACAGAAGTCCACCACAGACCAAAAAATGTCCTGACACAACAAAAGAAAGACAAGAATTGCAAGAAGAGGACAATGACTACGTAGAGCTACAGGTGAAAAAATTCTATGTTTTTTTCTTTTTGTCAATGTACATAATACAAAGCTGGTTATGGCTGTTGAACATCATGAATTTTCAAGGAAAACCCAAAGTACAATTGCTCGAGTTAATACTTTTTCCATTTTTCTTAGAGAAAAATTGAAGAAAGGAAGCCAGAAGAAATACTTCAAGATCCAAAAGAAAACATCTCACCAGCCTCTAAGCAGGTACGTGACAAAGCAGCTCTTTTTGTTTTATGCATTTCATCTTTTATCTTTTATCAGATGCCTGCCTACCACTTGTGTACACTTCAAGAGAAGTTTAATGAAGAGCACTGTACCTTGGAAAAGTTTATATTGCTCTGTTTTTTGTGTTTGAAAATTGTATTTGTCAGATACATCCTATGTCAAGCACAGAGGTTTGGATAAAAAAGCTTTGCACATGGAGCATCACATGGCTCAGTGGCAGAGCAGGCACATTGTACACAGATGTCCTCCTCAACATAGTTGTTCCCAGTTTGATTCCCAGGAATTGATTCCAGCTCCACTCACAGCTCCTTAACTTGCCAGTGACGGCTCTAGAGGCAGATTTTGATTTGGGAAATTGGCGGGCCCGGGGTCACACCCTCGCCTGCCACCTCACTCACATATCACCTATGTGAGAGGGGTAAAGTGGGAAGGACTTCCTATAGCTTTTCAGACCTGAAACTGTCTCATCCTAAGAGCCAACTAAACCTCCTGTCATTACTCTGAGCTTCACTCAGACCTGGCTCCTGGTCTCACAAGGTTCGCTATTTCACGTGGTCCACCATTCATTAAAGTGTTTGACTCGCTCTTTGTCCTTCCCCTCTTCCAAGTCTAATTGGCTGGAGGCAGATGCCCCAAACAACATAGGTTCCCAAACCTTACTCAAACTTTAACACTAAGCTTTCAATTGTTCTTAAAACTGCCCACCCATCATCTTCTCTTTGACTGCAGATGATACTTATCATTCTGTTTATATAGCTTTTTTCCGGGCTGTGCAGTTGGTAGCTCTGGTGCCGTGTTAGTCCGGGGTCTTTGTGCATGGAGTTTGCATGTTCTCCCTGTGCATGCGTGGGTTCTCTCTGGGTACTCCGGCTTCCTCCCACAGTCCAAAAACATGACTGTCAGGTTGATTGGTCTCTCTAAATTTTCCTCAGGAGTGTGTGTTTTATTGCTTGTTTCTGTGTTGTCCTGCAATGCCGTACCCTGCCTCTCACCCATTGGCAATCGCCCCCCTCATAACCCAACAAAGGAAGAGTGTTGGATAATAGATGGATGGCTTTTTTACTATTTTATAGCAGCTTATTAATTTTTCAGTCAAAAGGCCATACCTTTTGCCAGACCAAAATTGGAAATAAGAAAAAAGTGCTCTTATGTGAATGTTAAAGAAATATGTCTTTTCTTCTCAGGTTGAGAATATTCGTAACTCGTCTGACTCCAGCAGCAGCACAGAAGAACAGCAGCCAGCCTCCCTGTCGGAGCACTGCCGGCTTTACTTTGGAGCTCTTCAAAAGGCTATTGGAGGGTTTGTGGAAAGCCTTCAAAATAACCAGCCACCAGAGAAATTCATCTCTCAAAGTAAGCTGGTCATCATGGTGGGCCAGAGACTGTTGGACACTCTTTGCAGGGAGGCCCAACGTCGAGGGTCCTGCAAAAGCCTCCTGTGTAAGAGCAGCCACCTGTGTGCTCTCCTCAAGCAGCTGGCCGTGGCCACCAAGAAGGCCGCTGTGCACTACCCAGAAAAGCAGGCCCTGCTGGAAGTCCAAGACTTTGCTAAGGAACTAGCCCAGATAGCACAGCAATATCGGATATCGCTCGACCTCTGAGAGCGGAGGCTTCAAACTCATTTGTTTGTAGAGCAAAAGCAAACGTATTGTCCGTCAGCCTGTGTTTGTTTCCATTTCAGTGACTGCCTTGACAGTTTTGATAAATGTTGGGTTTAATGACAAATGCAGGCGTTTTCAATATTAAACATGGACAAGTGAAGAAGTTATCTTTGTAATAACTTTGTTGCACATTTGGTGTACTGGAATATGATGTCGCTGATTTTCAAATGCAATTTCAGTATAGGGTTAAAATTTGGTTTTGCTCTTCTAATTCATATTTTGGTTCTGTGAATGTGCTTTGTCAGTTTTTGTGTATTTTTTTTTATTTCTATTTGAAGAAAATGTCATCTCCGAGGTAAATGTTTGATACATCCTGCCTTCTGTAAATTTTCTGTACAAAACACCTTCTACATTCATAAAACTTAATGTCAAAAACCGAAATAGGTTTAATTTTCACTGATGTTATGACTAAACACTGAAAACCTAATGTTAATCAGCTTTAATGTTGCTTCTGGACTTTGTGAAGTCCAGAAGACCCCAAAACACTTCACATTAGATTCAGTCATTCATATAGGCTGACATGCACCAGCACCACCTGTTGACCAGCAGCAGGCAAGGCGGGTGAAGTGTCTTGCCCAAAAGACACAAAGTGACATCAGTTTTCTGTGGCATTTTTATGATGTTTTGAATCTGGATCCTGAGTCCACAAATGCGTAACAAGTCAAACTTATGAATCATTTTGTCCTGTTTACAGACATTTAACACACCGATTGCCAAAATAGAAAACACAGCATTGTGAACCTTAGAGGATGAAAACCTGCTTCTGCTGTAGCTTCAGCTCAAAAACAGTAAAACCATTAGAATCGATTCTAGTACTTGCACAGTGCCAGTCATCAACAAAATATCACTTCAAGACAAACGGATCCAGTTTCTACATCCAGAAACCTGTAGTTACCGTGTAATCACACAGGCAGATTTGTGGGTCAGTAAGGTTTGTGGATCTGAAACGCAGTGAGAACCTGTTAGCTGGTGTCTGAAAGCGGGTGGAGAAACAGAATCCGGTGATTCTGCCAGTTCAGAATCACCTCTGTCCAGCTCTGGCAACTCTAAGAAAAGAGGAACCGTCTGGCAGAATCTGGGCTAGAAGCTGATATTCTGTTAGAGCAGTGGACAGACATTACAAAGTTTAACGGTCAGCAGCGGAAATAATAATTCTTAAGATTTTGAACTAATTTACTAACAAAAAACGGTCAAGCTTACGTGTTTTGTTGCTCTTTGGAATACAAGTAGACAAATGTTAAATAAATAAATAAATAAATAAATAATGCATAAATATATAAGGTGTGCACATTACTAGGGTGCTGTGGTGGCGCAGGGGTTAAGTACATCCCACAGAGGGAGACCTTAGTCCTTGACCTGGTCATTGCAGTTCAATTCCCTGGTGACCTAGTTGCACATCTTCTCTCTCTATTCATCTACTTTCCTGTCTTAGCTCTTTCAAATAAACTTAAAAAAAAAGTATTAGCACGACTGGACACAATACCGGTGAGACATCACTCCATAAACAGGTGACCAGGTTCGCAGCATTATGCTGCCCCTCTGTTCATAACAGCACTGCGCCTCACGTACGTCAGTTTAATGAGGAAATGCTGCCCCCTACCGTTAATGATTCACAACTTCATGATTCCACGACAGCTTTTCTCAGTTTGATAGTATTAACAAACAAACGCTCTGTAGTATCCAAGAGGTGGTGTGTTCTAGACTAAACTATTACTAGACTAAATTGTGCACAAATATGTAAATCTGAGTCGAGAAAAAATGATCCGTTACCAGAGTTGGGTAGCAACTAGTTACATTTACTCGATTACATTTGCTTGAGTAACGTTTTGGAAAAAATAAAGAAGTACTTTTGGCAATGTGTTTATTATGTTGTACTTTTAACTTTTACTTGAGTAATTTTGCTATGAAGTATTTCTACTCTTGAGTAAAATTTCTGGATTCTACAGACCGTAGATAGATAATATCATTGGCTGGTCTGGTATTTGCTCTGGATGGAGCAGCTCCTCTTTCTAGGAGTCTGACTGAATTTATATAGAGAATCACCAAAAGCCCAGAAAGGAGCATTTGTGCTGTTTTCCACCTGTTACTCCTTGACAAAATCAGATGAAAAACTAACTTAGAAGGAGTAAATCGGAAAAATATAAAAAAAAAAAAGATTTTCCTGAACAACACAATAGAGCAATTAAATAGGGTTTTCTGAAGCCTCTCTCTCTAGAGACTTTATTTGTTAATGAGCTGATAGGTATAATCACATTGATTTGCTTTGCCTCACAGAAACCTGTATGCAGCAAGGGGATTATTATGGTACCATAAATGAGTCAAACACTTCCTCCATTATTTGAATTTTTAGATTTCTCAACAAACCTGGTGAAGAGGAGGAGTGACGACCTGATACAACAGGTGTGTCGGCGTCACCACAGTGTGAGCAGCAATGTGGAAACCACAAATTCATGAAAACTGTTTACATCTTCCTGATTGAACATTGAATTGTCAGTATATGAAGTCAAGTTAAACAACGTGCTAAAACCTGATGAAAAAAATAGTCCTATCAATAGAGGACCTAATATTGTCTAACATTTAGGTCCTCTATTGAGGACCTCAATGACATTGAGGACATACCAGACATTGAACAACCGTACCTGATACTGCCAGATACATTCAAATTAACCATTCCTGTTCAACACACTTCCAAAGTCTTCATACATCACCTCGACTACGGTTGATGGCAATAAATTCAAAGCCGGGGGCCGAAGAACTCATCCAACAAGCTAGCTATGGAATATGTGGAGAACACAAACAATGTGAACTTGAAGACCGCATCAGAAATCTGCAAAGAATTTCCTACATATCCCCTCCTGACACACACACACACACACACACATTGCACTTAAAAACTGTCAGGAACTTGGGTTGTTTGTGTGTTTTGGGTTTGTTTATTAGTTCTGTCTTGTTTGGTTTCTATTCTTTGAGTAGATCAGCAGTGTTTTATGTTTTCCTTTACTTCAGTCATTTCTTACTCTAGGTTTATTATGTTCCTCATGTCTAGTTATTTGTCAGTGTTACCATTCCAAGTCACCCAGTTTGTGTGTGTACTCTCCCTTGACCCCTGTACCATTTCCCATTTCCCCTCTCTCTCCTGCCCATCAGAATATATATATATATATATCAGTGATGTGCAGTGGGGTTCATGGCTGGTGAGGCACTGACTTATTCAAAATCATAAGATCCCCTGCATGTTATTGCTTACCTATGGAAACACAGGGTGAAAATAGCGAAATAAATGAACTTATCATTATATTATTCTTCCATGATGACAGCTGAGGCTCTGCCTCCCCTGACCGCACATCACTGATCTGTTGTGTTCAAATGTACAAATCAGATAGGGCGACATGTAAAATCACCCTCAAGACCATGAATGCCCAACTTACCCAGCCTTGCAAAACAATAGTCATCAGTGATCTTGTCCACAGCTATATTTATGGTGAGGGTGTGAAGATCTGCTGTTTTCCTCATTGACCTGTAGCATTTAGCTGTGATGCGCACAATGTTGGAGGCATCGCGTGTCTCAAACACCTTGATGTCGTCCAAAAAAGATGACATGAACTTGTTGGTTCCCCTGTCCATTGTCGTGGCTGATACTTTTGAAAATTCAGCAGAAATGCTACACTAATCGACTCAGAAATACTCTGCAGGGAGTCAGTTGAAATTAAATTACATACAGAAACTAAGCACCGTGAGGCTTTGTTTGCGAGACATGCAGTTACGTGAGACTTTCAAGGGGCGTTTCTGGGCGACATAGTGACACAGCTTTAACAAATATAAAGAAAACATATTTTTTATTAAAGTTATTTACTGCAGCCTGAATAAAGTGCAACTACATAGCATTTCTGAGAAGTCCGGATTGCTTTATATGTATTTTGCACGTTGCCTATGACTGCTGCTCGTGGGGAGAGACATTTCAGTAATCTAAAACTAGTAGAAAAAAATTAAGCAATCTACTTATATACTGTATGTGGACTGTTGCATGTAAAATAGATGAGCAGTAAATATTATGGTAATATCAGTCTTGAAACAAAGAAAGCAAGTTGCAAGCCTTTAAAATTGTAAAAATTTTTATGGGTCAAAAAAGACTCAAAAAATTGTAACAGCAGCTGGGCTGGGGGGCCCGATCTAATATTTTGTCAGGAGGCCCAAAATTCCTGGGGACGCCCCTGGTTCCAGCTGTCGGCAGAACCTCAGAAGTGAAGTTAAAAGCTGAATGAAGCTTCATATCAGGAAACGGAGTCTGAAAACAAAGAATCAAAAGAGCTCGGAGAAAAAGGGGAGTTGTAAAGTACGGAAGCACATTACTATCACGCAGGAAAAAAAAAATTCGAGCGCTATACACGTTATAACGTGATACGTATCTTGTTAAAACGTGATAGTATCACGTTAAAACGTGATACGTATCAGGTTATAACGTGATACTATCATGTTAAAATGCGATACGTATCTTGTTAAAACGTGATAGCGCTCGAATTTTTTTCCCTGCGTGATAGCAATGCGCTTCCGTAGTAAAGAGAGCACTCATCTTTCAGAGAAGCAATCGACTAACTGCAGTGCATTATGGGTAAAAGTGCCAGACAAGTTTGTAGTTCCCATCTGATTGAACAATTCCAGCTCTTGGCAGGGCTCAGAAGTGAGCATAAAAGCAGAGCCATGCTTCATGTCAGAAAATCTGAGTTATGAAATAAATAAATAAAAAAGAAAATAAAAGAATATGATGAAAAAATTGACTCCACAATCAAAATTCCAATCTTCAGAATAAGATACAAGCAATAATCCGGCACCCAGTATAAGTGAGCTGAAGAAATAAAAATAAAATATAACCATCCTTCTGATCCTTTTCAGAGAAAATAAAGCAAATAATTAAAATGTTCTGAAAATAAAATAAAATACTGACCTTTTATTCACTGGATGTCATTTTTATATTTTAGTTTATATAAACTTGCATTTGGAACAATGTAAGAACATAAATGAACCATATATTTGTTTAAAACTGTATGTAAAGCTCAGTTTGATTAACCATCGGTAATAACAATAAAGAGATTTGGTAAAACACAATGGGCATCAAGGTAAGGTCAGTGTCTGGCAAAAAACAAGTTCCTGCAAGGAGGAGCCATAATGTTACCGCGTGGGAAATTCCCACCACACTTTCTCAAGAACTAAAACACAACAAAAACAATATAACAGCAGAACTAGCATGACCTAGATTAAACATATTTCAATAATATGCAAAAAAGAAAACCTTATAAACATATTTTATAAAATGCATAAATATATGCAAATTCAAGAATATGTCAGTTATGGCATCATAAACAGTCTTAAGTACTTGAACGTTTTCCTAAGAGATCTTTCAGTTGAGACTGAACAAAGACTGGCAGCTTGTAAAACATTCATTATGGAAGATCTGGATTTTATTGAGGAGCTGGAAGAATTTTATATCAAGATGCAACGAAGGAGGCTACAAGGATTAGATACAGGTGAATTATTGGAGGAAATGGCCAAGCTAATGAATGAAATTAAAATATTTTATGATTTGGACCAGTCAGAGGAAGATGAGCTGACAGAGGCTCTAAAGGAACATCTCAGGCCAGAAGAGAGACAGCAGCAGAGTCCACCATGGAGTATGTGGACTTTCCTGTCTGATTGTGGGGAGTCATTTATGAGCGGTTTCGGTTTTGGGTTGGGTTTTGGCCCAGCTGCAAGCATTGCAGTAGCTGTGTGTCACAAACTAATTTCATAAACACTCTTATGAATATGGATGGTGCTCAAGGGAGGGATTCCCGTCGACCTGATCTTCAGCTGCAGAACCTGGTTCTTGGGACGTGGAATGTCTCCTCTCTGGGAGAGATTGGGAGAGGGCTTCCTGCCTCAAGTGGAGGAGTTTAAGTATCTGGAGATCTTGTTCTTAAATGAGGGGAAAAGGGAGCAGGAGATCGATAGGCGGATTGGGGCAGTGAAGCAGGCGGTGTACCAGTCTGTAGTGGTGAGGAAAGAGCTGAGTCAAACAGCGAAGCTCTCGATTTACCAGTCGATCTTTGGGTCATGACCAAAAGAACCAGGTCCCAGATGCCTCCC
The DNA here is from genome assembly GCA_033032245.1 of Poecilia picta. Lineage (NCBI taxonomy): Eukaryota > Metazoa > Chordata > Actinopteri > Cyprinodontiformes > Poeciliidae > Poecilia > Poecilia picta. The sequence goes on along the minus strand of CM065357.1, from coordinate 5,554,059 downwards.
TGGTGAGGTGTTCTGGGCACGTCCCACCTGGAGGAGGTCCCAAGGAAGACCCAGGACACGCTGGAGGGAGTATGTCTCTCTGGTGGCCTGGGATCGCCTTGGGATTCCCCCTGAGGAGCTGGAAGAAGTGGCTGGGGAGAGGGAAGTCTGGGCCGACCTTCTGAAGCTGCTACCCCATGACCCAGAAACAGCAGAGGAAAATGGATGGATGGACAAAGGTTTTTGTTATCATGCAGTTTCTAAAGGCTTGACATGTAAGAGGATGAGGAGGTTCCACAAAAAACTCTACGGATGATTTTTCACTTGTTTTGCATGACCTGTAGCGGGTCAAACAAAGTTATTTACTCTGTTTAATTCCCTGAGATTGATTCATTTACCTGGGGATTATATTGTTTCTTCGGTGAAAACTGAAATGCTGGGTACGCCTCGCTGTCTTCCTGCAAAATAGGAGGAGAAAGGTTACTGATCTGACGAAATTAATACAAGAAGAAAAGACTAAATAGATTCCTCAAAGTGAGGTCCTAACCTGGGGCCTTGGGACTTTCTGTTTGGAAGCCACGTCGTCTACTGGGTCTTTTGGACCTTCTTTCCTACAATGAAGAGAAAAAAAGACATTACTCACCTGGAAGGTATTTCTTCTTTTTGTAATGGACAACCAGGTTGTTTATTTGTGATTTGGAATTTTTGTTTGGTTACCTGCAGCATCTCCTGAATTGGGTGGTTCTTTAGCAGGTACGGGTTATAAAAAGTTTTATATACATTGATTGTAATGAGGGCTGCACAGTGGTGCAGTTGATAGCACTGTTGCCTTGCAACAAGAAGGGTTCGATTCTCGGCCCTGGAAGACTCCATGTCTTTCTGCATGGAGTTTGCATGTTCTCCCTGTACATGCATGGGTTCTCTCTGGGTACTCCGACTTCCTGCCATAGTCCAAAAGCATGACTGCCAGGGTTAATTGGTTTCTCTAAATTCTCCCTAGGTGTGTGTGCATAGTTTTTTGTCCTGTGTCTTGGTGTTGCCCTGCGACAGACTGTTGACCTCTTGCCTGGAATGTTAATTCTCATCAACGTGTTGTTTGTACTCATCTTAAACAAGAGGTAGAAACTTTTGGGTAAAAAATATACAAGTTGATCTATTTAAATTGAGTCCATACAACAACTAAAATAAAATAAAAAAGGGAACTATTTGAAAGTGGTGAGGATTTCGGCTGGTAAAAAGTTTAACATTTTAACATGCCCAGATACTACGCCATTTCTACTGAGGCAAACCGAAAAGCTTTGATCAGTACAACTATGTCAAATAATGACAGTCTTGTGTATAGTTAGTATATTGCTCCTGTTGTATGCAGAAAAAACAAATGAATTTTGCAGACAATATTTTGGATGAGATTAGGAATATTGTTTACCAGTGACGTGTGGTGAGGTTCATTGTTGGTGAGGCACTGACTTATGACTTAGACACCATCCATGTTATTGGATTTAAGGAAATTTCGCGCATGCGTACAACGCTGGGGGGCAAAAAAACTAATCTTTTACATGTCATCCATAGCTGCGTTAACTAAGTGAAACTTAAAAATTCAGGTATTAATTTTGTTCTATGATCCACAGCAAAGTGATCTGTATTCGCCAAGGTATGCAGACTCGTTGCCATAGCAACTGACAACATTGCCGCTTCATGTTTTAGGATTTAACACCAAAAAACATTCAAGAATTTTGCACACAGAACAGAACATTTACTTTGTTGTTGTAGTTCGTGTTAGGCTTAATGTTTTATTAATAAATACTTGCTGTGGTAGATTAGCTACCGCTTCTACTTTACTGAATTATTTAAACATTAACTGTAGCCCACAAAACGCACATTTCATTAAAAAACCAAACAAAAACATCTTATTGCTGTCTTACCTTTACGTATCAATGAAATCAATGACACCGCTAATTCTGCACAAAAATATCAGTTCATCCAAAGCCAAGTCTATCCTCGGCATGTCTTTTCTACTCCGTTTGAGAATCATCAATCTGTCTTGAAGTAAAACTTTCAGCTCCATGTTGGTCTTCCTTTAGTTATCATCTCCTGCTTCAAATGAAAATCCACTTTAGAAAACTGTTTAAGTATAGAAATGTAGTTTTAATGTTGACGTCGGAAGAGAGAAGAAAACAAATATATCGCTGTACGCTAGCCACACACTACGCTACTACGCTAGCACTGTCTTACTCTGCAGTTGTGCAGTCACAATATCTGGGATCATGAGCGCCCCCTGCCATGAGGCTAGAGAACTGCCTGCCTCACCTCGAGTCTGTTTTCTGCCGTTTCTTATCGCTCCTTCGCACACAAAACACGATACACACACAGTTAGTGACAAAAAAAACACTGTACATTATATACATAAGCGAAATTATGGAAAATCAGTCCATATATTAAAAGTTTGTTAGCCATTTTATTACCGGCGTACAGACAGGAAGAACATGCTGTCATATAATGGCAGCCAGTGCAGTTAGCGAGCGATTGCGTAATCCCAGGTGAGGCTGAGCTGCTGCTGCCTCACCCGCTTCGCTTCTGAGCATTTGAATGGGAAAATGTCAAAATCCAGCGATTTTTAAGAAAAACTTTTCAGAATTGGTTAAGCTAAGTAAAAAAATAGATACTTTATAGTACAAAACCACAGGGTGAAAATAGTAATATAAATGATTGTATATCATATATTATTATGAATATATATATATTATATTATAAATATAATATATATATTATATTATAATAATAAATATATATATATATATATTATATATTATACATATATATATAGCACAAGTATAATATGTAATTTACATATATATTATATTTAATATTATAATACCTATGTACATACATACGTATAAATCTATCTATATACAAACATAGATGTATATATACAATGTGTAATTTAATTATATAATTCAAAGACCATTTTCATTTTTTTGAAAATTAAGACAAATGTCATTTATTTGCCTTTAATTGTCCATATTTCGTTTAATGACCATAGATTAGCAGCTGGCCGCCGCCGCGGAGCATCAATGTCCTCTGGGCTCCTTCAGCCTTTCTGCTCCCGCTGATTGATCCTAAAACTCATTCATCACATCCAGAACCGCTTCCTGACGCAACTTTCCCACTTATTTATTTAACTCCGAGACTCCGAGCCTAGATTCTTTTTTTTTTCTCCCCCCTCCGGGTCCCGCTGTGAGCGCCTCGGTGCCGTGCAGTCAGCAGGGGGCACATATAGTTATAATAATAATAAAAAGAATGCATTTCAGGAAAACCAGCCTGAGACGAGCCTCCGTCGCTTCGCCCGCCCGCTCCGCAAACGCAAACACGGCTGCGGCGGCGATGGAGGAGCGAGCTTAGCTTCATGTGTCCGGCGGGACAACCCCTGGCTTTTTTTCTGGGGAAGATCATATTGGATCATATTGTTTGCAGGACGTTGTTCCTCCTGCAGCCGCCCCCCCCCCAGTCTATCCCGACGTAGTTGTGAATTGAACATGGCGACTGTACCAGTGTATTGCATCTGCAGATTACCTTACGACGTGACCCAGTTTATGATCGAGTGCGATGCTTGCAAGGACTGGTTTCACGGCAGGTAAGGCCAGATTGCTCGTCGAGCTGCTTCTGTGGCGGTTTGCATTTTGTGTGTTTGGGGGGGGGGGAACAAACAAAAATGGCGAAGACTCGGCTGCGTTTTGACAGCTTTGTGGCTCTCAGTCGCCCGTCTACATCTGAAGAGAGGCCGCTTGGAGAAGAAGAAGAAGGCGGAGTTAAATATAGCCGACCGGGGTTGTGACATTTTTTCGCAAAATATAACGAAACGGATTCCCGTGAATCAAAAACGTACTTCGGAAAATGATATTATGGAGTGAGGGGGGCTTCGTCTGCTCGTGTCTCCCGTGAGCAGTTTGACATCCTCCCGTATCCCCCAAACTAAACTCTGCCTTCCCCTTGTCAGGAGCGGACAGCAGCGGGGGAAGCCTCGGCTGAGTCGCCCTTCTTCTGGGTCTCGTTTTCCACGTTTCCCTCCGCCGCTACCACACTCCCTTTTTTTTATTTATCAGCCATATTGTTGTTAAATGCCGTCACATATGGAGCGGTCTGTCGGTTTTCACTCGCTGTTCAAGCGGAGCGTGGTTTGGAAATCACGACCCGAGACCGAGCTCGGCGCCCCGCAGCAGAGTCTTCCTGCCAGGCGCCAGCCATGGCTGACAATAGCCCGTGTTTACGGTATTCTGACCCGTCAGCAGGGACAGAAAGTGCAGTTGTTGTTTAACAGTAATGGAAGCGGCGGGAGCCTCCGGTACTCCGGGCTTATGGCTTCCCGCCGCGCCGCCCGTCCGAGTGGAGCGCGAATCGGATCCTCCGCTCATCTTCCGTTGTACGGGAGTCGCTACGACCTCCGCAGAATCCTTGTCAACATATGGCATTATTTGCCTCGCTTCTTTTTTTACATTCACAAGCTGCCCCGTCCGAACGTCAGCGGGGGTCTGCGTGTAATTCGCACCGTTCGGCTGCAGTCTGGGGCGTCTTACTTTAATTAGACCGTTTGTTAGAAGCGTTTGTTTGAGTGAAGAAGCCCTACGGAGCGTTGGACAGTATTTACGCGCCTGAATGTTAACCCCTTAATGGTTCCCTGACTGGCTGGGCTGCCTGCATGCCTGGGGCTTTATCTGTGAGTTAAACGCAGGGGAAGAGATGATGACCTGCAGTCGGGCACCAGCAGAAACTCAACAAGTACCTGCATTCAGAGGAATCATGTTTATATATAAATTAGATGCAGGTTATGAAAAAAAGCTGAAGGCTCATGATTCCTGAAAACCTGTGTTATTATGCCTATTTGAATACAGTATGTGAGAAGCTAGCATACTGTACATGAGCCCTTTAGAGATTTATGTTTTTAGTTACTGTGAGTGGATCCACAGCTCCAGCACATAAAAACACTTTACACAGGGAAGCAGTGTGCCATTCTGAAAAAGCTTAGAGTTTTAAAGGAACTAACCTCACCTTGACTGGATACTAACAGCTATCTAACACAAAATCTATGAACTCGTACTGTGGCGTTATAAGCATATACTGCTTATATCCTGTAATAATCAGATTTAAATATGCAATATGACTTTGTTAAACACACACTCTGACAGTATTAGCCTACTGTAAGAGGGAATGAAGTTGGACGTATTTTTGGGGAAACAGGTGTTTATTTTTGCTGGAGTACATCTTTTCAAACAGACTGAGTCTATTTCTTCATAAAGCTGCTGCTTTATTTAAAAAAAACTTCTAAACTTTTTTTGTTGTTTTTAATAGTTGAGAAAAAAACAGTTTATAGACATTTTGAGTGTCAGTGCCGTTGATAATAACAGATGAGGGTTCTCAATAACTGCTGCTGTCATTGCAATCAGTTTGAACGACATTTCAGTTTCTCTTAATCCAAAGGAAGGATACGTATTTTTTACTCGGTAGTCAGAATTCTGAATTTATGACTCGGTTTTAATGTAACAAAATCCAAATTTTGGCTTGGCAAGTCAGGGATTTCCCTCCAAACCCAAACCTCAAAATTCAATATGGCTGCAGCACTGATAGGGTCACCCATTCCTCTGATGGGCTGCGTTCGGCTCCATCCATCGTATCGGAGTCGCATGTTGCTAATTTCCAAACTCTGTGGCTTGACAGTGATTGGCCCCCCATCATTTCAGGAGCTCGGCCTTGGCCTTTCTCAGGCAGGGTTGTTTGAGTCAGATCTGGACAGGTAGTGAGAACCGATCATTGACACAGCTACAAACGTGTTTCCAACAGCCAGTGAGAAACAGAGGCTGGGAAACAAACTGTTGACTAAACACAGTTAAGTAGTGATAAAAAAAGAAAAAAAAAACAACAGAGACACTTGAATATTTAGACTAAAATCCGGTAAACAATAAAGGAGCTACTGAAGTAAACCAAGCAATTGACATATTTAACATAAAGGTAATTGGATTTAATTTAATGGGATTGTACTGCGAGGCAGCAGCCACCCCAGTGGCTCTTGTTACACAGCTAGACATTTATAATTACTACATTCTCTATTGAGAATAAATGCATCTATTGCGATTTGTAATTGTGTGTGTGACTCATCCCAATCAATAATATGCAACTTTGGAAAAAATGAAGAGCCCACTGCACTGAACCCACTGAAAACCTCCTGGTTATTCCACCAAATATTGATTTCTGAAGTCTTCCTGAGTTAAAACATGTTGTTTCCAAATGAACATAAACTTGTTTTCTTTCTGTTACTTGAGGTGTGAAAGAACTTGATCTTTTTCATCATTTTGACCATTTTTCATTTTTTGCAAATAAATACCAATTTTTTGCTTGGAATTTTGGAGACATGTCAGTAGTTTATAGAATAAAAGAACAATGTTCATTTTACTCAAACATATACCTAAAAAAGTTAAATCAGAGAAACTGATCATTTTAAAATGTCTCTTAATTTTTTCCAGAGCTGTATATTGTGTATTTAGGTAGAAGTAAGAATATTTTTAGATTGAAGCCATCCAAAGTCATTCCAAAACCCACAATCTCGCATTGAAAAAACCCGCCATGCTTCGATGTCTGTTTGTTTGTTTGGGCCGGAGATGATGGTCTACGCAGAAAATGCGTTTGGACAGCAATGTTGATATTTCTCTTTACATCCTAGTACTAATCCTGGCATTAATGGAGTAGTTTTGTCTGAACCAAGCTTGTTTTCATATATTTTAGCTACACAACTTTAAATCACCCCAGATAAGCTGATGTTAATGTAACATCCTGATTCTAAAGTCCCTTAGCAGGCTGTCACGGTCAAAAGAAAGTACACCCTCTGTCAGATCTATGGGTGTTACAGCACACATTGTCTGATTAGAGAATGTGTTTAAAGTGAACTACAAGAAAACAAAGATTCCTGCAAATATCATGTATTTAACAAAGATATACCCAAAGTGAAGTAAAAGAAAAATACAGACAGAGAAGCTCTTCTTTTGTGACCCCTCTAAACTCCAAATTACATCAGTAAGTCCCTCCAGTTTTATCAAAAATATGCAAAATTCACACAAAATCAACAGATTCTCACATTTTTTTCAGATTTATTTATTTTTTTCTCACATTGGGTCTAAGTGACAGCTGCCTCAGCCTTGCTTGATGTCAAGTATCTGTGACCGATACGGCAATGAATTAAGAGTCACGTTTAACGTCATACATTAGCGCAAATATGGTAAAAAAAAATTTCTTACGAATATTTCAAAATTATGCACCAGACCAGGGCACCACAAAATCTGTAATTTTGATTGCAAAAAAAACAACACAAAAACAATCACAAAATCCTGAATGGACTGATCAGTGTGAAAAGATGTCCAATAATATTTAATCTTAAGAAACACTGAATGTTGAAACAAGCAGCTATATGTCGATATTTTAGCAGTTTAATGGTTTTATCAGTACATTCTGGCACAACCGGCCCTTTAAGAACATTGAGATTTTTGATATGGCTCAAGATAAAAACAAGTTCGAGAGCCCTGCTCTAACTTGTTGATCACTTAAAAAAAACTATATATTTTATTATATTATAAGTATATTTTATTATTAACAGCATTCATAATTGAACTATAAGCTTTCCTGCTGTGAGTGTCATTAAACCTGGGGGTAAGAACGGGGAGCCACACCATGTTAAAGGGCCCGGCGCGGTTGGCCCAGCATGCCACTGTCAGTCTGAACAGCAGCTCATGGAAGTTGAGTAATGATGTTTTCTACATAAATAAACACACCAATGAAATTCAGACCAATAACACAATAGTATGGAGAGGGAGGTGCGAAAAGTTCACCAGTGTGTCGGACCACATGATGCCGGAAAAAAAAAGGCGCGATTTTCATCACGAGAACTGATTTAATCAGTTTGGCTCAATCACTAGCACATTAGCATGCTGTGTTTTACAGCTAACCCTTTGTATCATAGCGTCCACTTGTTGAGCTGTTGATCAGTCTGAGCCCGTGTTTTATCTTTGGTGTTGGGTTTTAGTGTTTTAATTTGGAACTGTGTGGCGTTTTGCCCAAAACAAATTTTCCTCCAGGAACAAGAACATATTCTATTCTTTTTTTTTAGTCTAGACAAAAAAATACAATTGAAATAATTTTTTTTTGCATGTCTGTTAAATCCCATCAACTAATCAGCCCCAGATCTTCAGGAGCGGACTGAACTTTTACAGCGCAGAGCAAACACCACTGGTTTACTGTTTTAAAGCTCTTCTTCATTTTCCATATTTCTTTGTGTGCTCATCTAAAGTAGATTCACTGAATATAAGCCTTCCAGGTGAAAAGCAGATTGCAGTACTTGGCAGGAACACGGGGACAAAAACATACAAAACAAACAAGAAAGACAAACAGGAAGTGCAGGGCCGGCCCAAAGCTGTTCGGGGGCCTTGAGCAGAATTTGATTTAGGGGTCTGCCTTAAAATGTATTTAAAAACACGGACCATAGATCTAGAATTTTAACAGTGATTTATTGTCACTGTCAGTGCTGTTAAACTTGATTTAATGGTTTAAATATGGATGCATTAAAGTATTTTAAATTGTTTAACATGTAAGTTTAAGATCTAAAGAAGCTGACAATTTAACTTTGTAAAAGTGAAAATCTGATGCTATGAGTTTAATCTTTGCGTTTGATCTTGGTTTGTTCACAAATGTACCTCAGCAAACTACAATAATTATTGGTCACTTTGAAGCTCGTCCAATTAAACTGGCTGAGATTTAGTGGAATCTGATTCCACTAAATCTGATTCCACTACATCTGATTCCACTAAATCAGATGTAGTGGAATCTTGGATATTCCACTAAATCTATTAAAACACTGATGTTCTTAGTGGGAAGAGGGGCCCCTAAATCAAATTCTGCCCAAGGCCCCCATATAACTTTGTCCCGGCCATGCACGTCTTACTTGTTTGTCCCTGTGTTCCTGCCAAGTACTGCAACCTGCTTTCCACCTGAAAGGCTTATTTTCTGTGTATCTACTTTAGATAAGAAACATGCGAACATGAACAGAGTTTGAAGCGGTTCCTCTATGCTGCTAAAGTTCAGTCTGCTGCCGATCCAACCAGACATAAAGTGGGCGTGGTCTGACGTATTGACTCCTTATTCTAATCAATTGTTTTTCTAGGTTCAAGTTAAGGATGCCTCAGCTAATGGTTAGAGATATTGAGGGGTTTTTATTTATAGAAGGCAAATATTAAAAACAGCTCAGGAATCTTCTCAGATAGTCTGAGGTCAGACTGACGCTCTGAGCTACAACTGGACCTCAGAGTGTCCCGGCTTCCAGAACTTCAAGTTCCTCTAAGGACATGTGGGTTTCGCTGCATGGAGACAGAAAAATCAAACGGACCAAAGCACGAACGTTTCTGTTGGTATTTTATATAGAACAGAAGTGAAATAAATCCGTAGCTGGAGGCAGCTTATGATTATCCCAGTAATTAGTAAATAAGCTTGTAACTGAGATGCTGGCTCGGTTTTCTAACGTGTCAGCAGCCTGTGAGTGAAGACAGGTTGCAAAGCAGCGCATAAAGGAACATTTGCCTGATTTGTGAAGAGTTCGACTAGAAACACTAAACCAACACAAAAAGTCACTTCGCTTCTTTAGTCCCTCCATTCATCTCTTTTTTTTCTGTCTTTTGATTTATTATAGGTCTGGTAATGATGTGGTTCTTGGACAGATCTTGTAGGTCATTTTTGTGAGTAGTTTATTTCTTTTCTTTTTTTTTGTTTTGTTTTTGCTCAAAGTGTAATATCATATTTACAAACCCTGGACCCAGGACAGAATGATTACCGCCTTTGACTTCGGCCACAAACACAGGAAGACGTCTGATGCTGGTGAAAGAATGTCGCCTCTGTTGTCTGCCGCTGACTTTCGAGGTTGCAGATCAACTCCCTTTCAAAAGAAATGGTTCGCTATGTCGGTTTGTTAAAGGTGCTGCGGGAAAAGAAAGGCAGGAAAATGTCCGTCAGCAGACAGCGTGTTCACCAGGACAGAGTGAAGGGAGCAGTGGTAACCCAGCTCAGTGGAAAACAAATTGGCGCTAGCAGGGATCTGTGAACGTTTTTTTTTATGACATTGAGATGTGGTAACACTCTCTTTATGATGATGTAGCGAGCGTCTGGTTTTCTTGTTTTATTTGGATGAGGTCATGCGTGGAGGAGGCCGCCTGATTCCAGCCTCCTCTCCCTCCTTCCATTCCTCATGTTGTCTCGGTCAAGTTTCGAGATGCAGGATGGCGCGAAACGACTTGTTGCCAACAGGACGGAGAGCTTTGCATGCACTAAAACATCACGTCTCGAAGTCATCATGTCTGATTTCTGTTAAGTCTGTGAGTTTGTTTGTGTTGTCGCTGTTAGACCAGAGACGGTGTGACTCCTGCGTTGTTCATTCTTCCTGTAAGAGCCATAAAGCACAAAAGATAGAATGTGGAAAAGTAAATTGTATAGTTGCAGTTTATATTTTATTTAATTCTTAATTCATCCTGTTGTGTATTTCTAGTTGTTTTGTAGTTACTAGTTCTAAGAAAATTATTGATGTAAAAATGCTTGACGCTCCTTGGTAGTGACGTAACTGAGAACGTGCAGCTCCATTTTTGTCTGAGCTGCGCAAGAGCATATAGTTTTCTTACCGTGCGTTCAATGAATTGCAACCTCTTTATTTTTCAGTAAAGACATCTAAACGTAAAGAACTCGTCATGTAGTTCGCGTGAAGAAGTTATTATGTCTGCAGCTCTGAGTAGTATTTTTTGGAAAACATAAGAAAAATGCTACTTTATTAGTAAGAAAAGTGCTCACTGAACCGTTGGGATGCTAATGAGCTAAACCGCAGTTAACACCTCCGAGTGGTGTGGCTGATTGGAGCAATTCAATTCAATTCAATTTCTTTATTTCAAACAGACAGTAAAAACAAAACAGAAAAAAAAGAAATACAATGAAACAACTTAAAAAATAAAGTGTAAAACAAATTATTTTGCCCATGTGACATGTGACTTTTATGTCTTCTGTTCGAAAAGGAGCAGGTAGAAGATACATCTTATAATATCCTGCCCCTTTCATACTTGGCAATTTATTTTCAATTAACTTTCAGAACATCAAAAATAGAAAACTCGTTTTCATTTTACATGATTTTAAGGTATGTACAATTATTTTGACTACTAGTTATATCATCAATTACAGTCATCTTATATAACATATTTTGAAATGAGCTCTGCTTTAATCAGTTTTTTAAATTGGTTTACATTTGTAATTTTTTTAAACTCATCCTTCAATCCATTCCAGACATTTACTCCACAACAAAACAACAAAACTCTTACCAAACAAAAACTCTTCCTGGTTGTTCTAATATGTAGTTTTTTAAACGACATATTCCGGAGAAAACGAGGAGGTGAACGTTCTGAATTAACATATGAATAAGGACCATCTCTGGAAAGACGACTAAAGACTCGTTTTGCTGGATGGAAAGAAGCCACAAGCTGTGCTAGTTTGAAGCTAAATTAGCCAAGAAGCTAACGCTATTTAGCTACTCAGTGACTTGCAGATTCATGCTAACTCATCAGTTGAAGCCTAATACCGAAGATTACTGAAAGCTCCATGTGTTTTGAGAATTGTGAAGCATTTTATTGGATGAGGAAAAGTGTTAGTGGAATACTTTGATTCATATCCACACAGTATATACACAGCTTTTTTGATAAGAAGAAATATGAAGGAAGGTGATCTTAAAACAGATGGGACTGAAGAAATAGCCACAAAACGGCCAGTCAAGTAAACTAAAAAGGTAATTGAGGACAAACTGCACAGGCTACTTAGCACCAGGAGAGGATACTTATCTCTACTCACAACTTTAAGGAGGGAAGTTACCAGTTTAATCACATTAGCTGATAATTTGCCAACAGTGAAGGAGATAATGCATGAAGAATTTCTTCCAATTCTCCAAGATTTTATTGACATAACTGGACAATTCGGAGATCTTCTACCTGAAGATGAGAAAGATGCAGATGTTAACAACTGGTTTGAGCCTAAAATGTTAATTATCAGACAGTTTACTGAAGATACTGAAAAATGGATGGAGAAGACATTGAGTTTACAACAAATAAACCAAGAAACACAAGCTGATGAAGAGATAGATCATGATGATAGTGTGTCACAAGTGAGCCATAAATCCAATAAGCTAGTAAGCAAGGGCTCACACGCTGGACACTTGACTGTGGTGTATTCTCATGCATCAGTTCGTGCTATTGAAGAAGCCAAGCTCTATGGTCTTGTAGAACGTGCTGCTGTTCTGGAAAGGAAACAAGAGTTGGAAATGGAAGAAGCACGTATCAAAGCAGCTAAAGAAAAGTTGGAACTAGATGCAGCTATTGCAGAAAGGAGAGCAAAAATCTGAATTTTGAGACAGTATGAGAAATCAGAAGATGGCATGAGCAGCTACATGCGCTCTCAGCCAGCAGGTGGCGCAAGAGTGAAGGAAGAGGAAAACTCCGTCCCTCGCAGACCAGGAGTCACGCATCACTTAAGCCATTGCAAGATGTAAGACGTCAGGTTGCTACGGTGAACACCGCAGTGCATCAGCATGATGGAAGCATGAGTGGCCTTCTGAAAGTAATGGAAAACCAAAACACCATTACAGAGATGCTTGTTAAGCAACAGAAATATGCACTACTTCCTGAGAAAGTAGTATTTCAAGTTATAGCTTTCTAAGAAGAGCACAAGTCTTCACTCTAATTTATTCATTGTAGTCTAATACATTGAGATAGCAGGGCCATTTCCTAAAGCTGCTATTTTAACTACAGCAAAAATCAGACAAGATATGCGAAAATGTTTCAAACAAAAGAAAATAGAAAAATTAGTAAAGTAATAACCCCACTGATATAAATCCTTCTGTAATTTTTAAGAACTACTATAAAATGAAAGCTGAAACAGCTCCATGTCTGACTGAGTCTGACATTATGTCCTTATGTACTGCACTTTTTCCAGGCAGAAGAAAAAGTAGTTACCCATCAACTCTGTGTCATTTAGGCAAGATCTCAATAATTTAGTCACTTTCTAACGTGTTCTTGTTCAGCTACATTAAGTTTTGGAAGTGTTGATACTTGGATTTGAGAATCGATCGTAAAGCATAAAAGTCTTGATATTTCAGTATCAATCAGCACATCACTAATTTAAACATTCTGTAACAATTCGATCTTAAAGCTGGGTAGTAATCCTGTCCGTTGTGTTTGTCTTCCGGTGTGTTTGTGGGATGCAGATTGAGGAATAGCTGAGAGAGTAGAGACAAAGATATGATATTAATGTTCAAATACACGCATTTAAAAAATATATTACAAAACACATGACCTCTAAATAAGTCAGAGTCTGAGCTAAATATAGTTCCAGTGAAACATCCAAACTTTTTAAACTGAGGGATGTTTGGACTTCCCCTGAGACTGTTTCACATTTTCACTCCTCGGACAGAGAAAAATGTTTTCATAGTTGTTTTAAAACAGAGAACATGAAGTTTATCTTGAGATTCTGGCCTTTTTTGCTGTCTGAGAGGATCTCTGTGTGTTTACAGGCGTCTGATTGGGTCGTACTTCGCACTACATTAGCAGATTGTTTGCTACAAATGTATTTTGCAGGAAAATTGAATTTGTGTTCTTTCAGCATAAACAACAGCTTGATTACCCTGGGCAAACGTATGCAAATAAATTCTTTCCAATGACTCAGAAAGTGCAATTAGGAATTCTAAATATAACGTGGAATAAATAATAAAGGACAAAGAATAGCAAAAGATTCAACAGGTCTGTCCTTATGCATCAGGCATGTTGTCACTGGTAACCAATCTGGAATTTTTAAAATATCGGATAGCTACTGAAAAAGTATATTATTATCAGATTGGTGCCTCTCTAATGGGAAGTCCATGGCCTGCAAAGCTCACTGCATCACCGTCTGCAGGCTTACAGGAAATTCTCTACAGAGAAATTCTTTGGAAGCATTTGTCAACCAATATTTGTCAGTTTCAGTTTCTTTATTGTTTATTGTACATTGACTGTTCTACTCCTAATTGCACTGACTGAACAAATGAAAGTTATTTTTACGTGTTTGACCGAACTTGTGAAGCTGTCGGTGTGATTCACTGTTCTGTGCTGGCACAGAGTTATCAAATTGATTCATACTTCAATACATTTATGTCTGTTTTTGAAAAAAAAAAAAAAAAAAACAGACACATTTTAAGTAGGGATTAACTATATATGTTCAAGTTGTAAAAATAAAATGGAGCAAGAACGTGATGAAATGAAGCAGTTCTAAATCAAATTCTAAACGTAATTTATTGATGCCAAATGAAAATTAAAAAATTAGGTCCATATCATGAAAAGTTTGACTTTTTCTTGCCCCCCCCCCCCACACACACACACACACACACTTCCAAGAAACAACAACAACAAAGAAATTGTGACAAGAAGTTAAGAGTGTGTTTGATTCTGATTCCTGGAGTTTAATTCCTAACTCTAACAAGTGTGATTAAGAACTGAAAGTGATCGGTCTGTCTCTGAAAAATATATTTTTCCTTCAGCCAATTTATAGAAAACTCTTTTGTTCGGCCGATGAGATGAACAAGTGGTAAAATCTGCTTAGAGTCTCTGACATGCAGTGTGGTGGCGCCAGTAGAGTAGAAGTAGAGGAGCACCTGACTTCACTTTCCATCAGCTGTGGTAATAAACTTAGTTTCTGGATTGCCTAATAATCTGTCAGATGACACTTTTCTGCTGCTGGCTGTGTAGAATCCTCCATTCACGGTATTGGAGTGAATTAACAACAGTCAAATTATTGGAAGAAACAGAACGAGTGAGCTAAGGTCTACAAAACAAACGTTTTCAGGATTTGTAGAGACAAATCTACATTTATAATATGTAATAAATGTTCAATTTCAATTATTGAAAGTTGATAAGTTTCCATACATTGGATGACAGACAGGTAGTGTGGTATTTTTTACTCTGACACCCTGATAGGTAGATTAGAATGGTTTGAAGTGACGCTCAGTGAGGTTGGGATTGGGAAGAGTCTCCTGACCTGTGGTTGGAAGAAGTCTTCTCACTGTGACCTTGGGGGAAATGAGGTCAGTCCATGATGGTGGTCAGACGCGCTGCTCTTTTCATCAACTCCATCAGTTTAAATCAAGCCAGACAGAAAACATCCTGATCAGGGTGGAGCAGCGTTCAAGTTAGCACTCTGACTGACTGATCCAGTTTTATCTGCTTCGTTCAGAAGAACTTCAACCCTGCAAATATGTGTAGTAACCAGTTACATTTACTCAATTACATTTACTTGAGTAATTAAAAAATAATAATTTTTCACTGTGCTGTACATTTGATGTTATATTACAAAGTATTTCTACTCCTACTTGAGTAAAACATGTTTTAACCAAAAATTCACCAGACACATAAACACACACACAGCTACAGTGTTTATTAAAGTTTCATAAGTTTTCTATTGGAGGAAAAAAACTGATTTGGGGAAAAATAGTCTGATTTTGTTATTTTTTGTTACTCATATGAATTTTTGTCATTTTTTACTTAAAATTCAAACATTTTCACCTAACTTAATGTTGTGGTCCCTGTGATTATGTAATTTTAAAATATTAAATGATTGATAATTTGATCAGTTACTCTGTACTTGTTATCAAATAACTTTTTATTCTTACTTGGATGGCTACTTTTTACTTTTACTTGAGTAAAATACTCTGAAGAAGTGCTATTCTTACTTAAGTACAATTTATGGGCCCTCTGCCCACATCTGTTGATGTGACTAGTTGAGTTTGGTAACTGTGTGAATCTGCTGCCGCTCATCAGCGCCCTCTAGTGAAGAGAGCTTTTAGATTATGCCAGTTGAGAAGAAGCAGTAAAAAGGGTTGGTACTGTGCTTTCCCGGTTTTGATGTTTTTTGGGGTTTTTTTGTTTTAATTTGGAGTTTGTACCACCAGGGCCATGATGGCACGGCAGCCATTACATCTTCTACAAACAAGAACCCTGCAATCTAATACATGGACCTATCGCTGTTATTTTCTGCTGCTGCTGTAACTCAACATGTCCTGCTTCTTCCACCAACTGGAAGCTCCAACACATGGCAGAGGTCAGAGTGTCTCTGCTGTCGTCTGTGATTGTTGACAATAAGCCATGCTGCGGTTCTGCTTTCAGCTGTGTTGGGGTGGATGAAGACGATGCTCCGGACATCGATATCTATCACTGCCCAAACTGTGAGAAGACCCACGGCAAATCCACACGTGAGTAACAGCACTGATTCAGTAGGCCACTGAGTGGCAGTGTGGGCCTCCGTTTGAATGGCTTTAAACTTTTAATAAGATTATGTTGAAGACAGGCGTTTATTGACTCGACATTTTAAGACTAAAAAATGAGAACATGCTTTTTTAAATGTGTACACATCGTGCAGTCTTTATTATTTCTTCTTGCTTCTGACTTTTCAGTGAAAAAGAAAAAGAACTGGAGCAAACACGACACGGGGCAAAGCACAGACATCCGGGCGGTTCAGAACGGCAGCCAGGTTTTCATCAAGGAGCTGCGCAGCCGGACGTTCCCCAGGTGAACACCTCTCCGTTCCGATTGGTTCCAAGAACAGGCCACTCAATGTTCACTCCACCTTAACACTGAACGACTGTTTTTGATGTTTGGTGGCAAATTTCAAGAAAACCTCACTGGAAATGCTGTATATCACACTGAGCTGAGGGTTGCTATTTGGGGGACGCGGGTTCCTAATGAGCACAACCTTCATACATAGTTCCCTGCAGATGTTTTCATACTTTGAAACTTTAATGAATTTTGTTGGGTCTTTATTTGACAGACACATTAATATTAAGTGGACAGGAAATGATACTTGGCTTCCACGTCTTACAGGTGTGATGGTCACTGTGTGTGTCCAGGCCTGCTGGGTCAGTAGAACCCACCTGTAGAGCCTCAAGGACTGCAGGTCATTTGGGGCTCCACTTCACCAACTGTGAACATCTACAGCACATGTGTAAATCTCAGGAGCCAAATCTGGACCGCTGTAGCTTTTTAGACTCCAAATTACATCAATAAATCCCTCCAGTTTTGCACAAATCCACAAAATTCATGCTAAATCAACAAATTTCCACATTTTTAAAATGATTTTTACTGAAAATGTTTCTCCAAATTTGACACTCAGCCTCACTTGTTGTCAAGTTATAGTCCGTGACTTTTTTTTAAAAATAAAAGGTTGCTTTTAATGTCACACATTAGCGCAAAAATTGTAGAAATTTCTTACAAATATATATAAATTAGAATCACAAACTCTGTGATTTTGATTGTAAAAAAACCCCCACCAAAATAAATCATGAAATCTTGGATGGATTGACCAGGATGAAAAGATGTTCAATATTATTTAAGTTTAAGAAACAATTACTGATTGCTGAAACAAACAGCTACTTATTGATATTTTAACAGTTTAATGGGTTTCATTAATACTTTCTAGCACAACCCTTTAAGAACATTAAGATTTTTGATATGACCTAGATTTTAGGTTGAAGAATGTCTCTTTTGTTGTTGGCTGAAGACCATGAGCCATTTGTTCAGCTAGCGCCAGACTAGCATGTTTGTTTTGGTTTATATTTTACCCATAATGCCCTGGCACTGTAGTTTGCATTTTGCTTTTGGAGCGGTCTCCTGTCCGCTTGGCGTTCACATATGCATTCGAACCACACCAGACTTTGCTTCAGCCAAACTGAGACCAAAGAGTTTAGGCAGACAAGAGTTTTTTTGTTTTTTTTAATACAAATCAGAGTTTGATTACACATTCACACCTCCCCAAATGAACCGGACCTTCCAGACAAACAAACTAGAGTTCGATTGAAGAGGACCAAACGAGTGGTGGGAACGATCCTGCAGTCCTTGGTTTGGGTTCATGGGTCTCCATGACGCTGGTTGTTCTCTGAAGAACTTCTGCAGACAGACAACTGGAGATATCTGTTGTTGTAGAGATATCTGCTGAAATGGAGATATCTCTACAACAATGGAGAAACCACACAAGGATGAATGAATAGTTATGAATGGATGGTCATTTTTCAGCCTGTGTCTCACCACTTCCAGCTGCCTCCCCATGGGGGTGCTGTGGTCCACCCTCCAGGCCCTGCTGTGT
Source organism: Poecilia picta (assembly GCA_033032245.1). Taxonomy (NCBI): domain Eukaryota; kingdom Metazoa; phylum Chordata; class Actinopteri; order Cyprinodontiformes; family Poeciliidae; genus Poecilia; species Poecilia picta. The sequence continues at coordinate 5,535,870 of CM065357.1, read as the reverse complement.
GTTAGTTATGGGGCCGATCTGGGTCCAGCCGGTCACAGTAAAACCAAGCTCTCTCTCTTCCAGCGCTGACGACATCGTGGTGAAACTGAGCAGCAGTCAGCTGACCCTGAACTACCTGGAGGAGAACGGCTTCAACGAACCCATCCTGGTTCAGAAGAAGGACGGTCTGGGCATGTCCATGCCTCCCCCAACCTTCTACATCAGTGATGTGGAGAAATACGTTGGTAGGAAGAAATTCCAACAACCTAACTAAAGCTCCCTGATAGCGTCAGCGCCTCCACTGGCCTGTGAGGAAATGTAAAGGCACCTAATTGGAGCGCAATATTTTCCCATTAAGATGGTACAACACATAATGTGTTCAATTTTAAAATGTATTTACTTTAAACCAGGGGTCTTCACGCTGCGGCTCTGGGGTCAATGTGGCCCTTTAGACCTTCCATGATAATAACATTGGCTAAAAATGATAAAGAATCAGCCACTGTTTTTAAATCTGGATTTAATAACAAATGCACATTTTTTATTTCTAGTTGCTTTTTTTTATACTAAATAATTACATTGAATGTTCAGAATGATACTAAAAGTACCAATAATACTATTTTAGATCCATTTTTTTCATTTCACAAGGTTGGAAATCGTGTACTTTATTATACAGTATAATTTTCCACATATATCAATATCCCATAGAAGAAGATTTTTCTATCCTTCTTTATTATACAAATAGATATAAAAAGTTGGTTCTTTCCTTTTAGTGCAGTGTATGTGACTATCTGGGTGTAAATGTATGGATTTTTATAATAATAATAATAATAATAATTAATAATATTTTTTATTATTTCCTCATGTTTGGTTCCAAACATATCGACCACCACTTATTGACATAATTTGAAACAACTTAGTGAATTCTGCTGTCTTACTAGCAACATGTTTCACATGACACATAAAATTAATTTAACAGGACAAAGTGTTATGTGCCTCTGGAGTTCATGTAAGAGTTACATTTTTATTACTCAGCTGTTTTAAATAACTGTAACAATATTTAATGATAGGATTATGCCATAGAGGTGCATGAGTAATTATAACAGACTAATGATTTAAATTTAAAGCAGGATTTTATTCTGCTGATTCAGATGCATCTATAACAACAATAGGGTAACACTTTATTTGAAGGGGTGTGAATAAGACTGACATGACATTGTCATAAACATGACAGTGTCATGAACATAAAGAAGTCTTTATGAATGTTTATGACAGTTGTCATGAAGTGCCATTCAATAAATAATGACACTTTTAATGCAAAGTTGCTCTAAAAGTCCATTAAAAGAGCTAACTTTGCCAACTTTTTGATGTGGTAAATAATGACAATTTAATGCAAAGTTGGCATTTTTAATAGACTTTCAATGGAAATTTAGAGCAACTTTGCATTAAAAGTGTCATTATTTACTGAATGACACTTCATGACAACAGTCATAAACATTCATAAAGACTTTTTTATGTTCATGACAGGAGTGTCATGTCAGTCTTATGCACACCCCTTCAAATAAAGTGTTACCCAACAATGGTTATCTGAATGACTTATTCGTATGTATCCATTCTGCTGAACATTTTTTCTTACTGTTGGAAACTATATAAACTTGAATTGTTTACAGAGCAGCAGGAGTAGGGATAAAACCAATGAAGGAAAGCAAAAGTTCCAAACACAGAGTTGGGAATCTGACCTGCAGACAGTGTCATGTGATCTCTAACAAGGGGAGCATTTGTTTGTGTGGTAGCGACAGAATCCCCCCCAGAGATGCGCTCGGCTACACTGACTTCATGACATGTTGACCTCATCTGTAGGTTTTGTGTCTTATCGCGTCCTGTCCTGCTGTCTCAGGTCCAGACGTCCCTGTGGACGTGGTGGACGTCACCAAACAGACCGACAGCCAGATGAAGCTTAAAGAGTTTGTTGACTATTACTACAGCACAAACAGGAAGAAGGTTTTGAACGTCATCAACCTCGAATTCTCAGACACCAGGTAACGGCTCGCTGTCTCGACTGTGACGTTTGAAAACATGAAACGTTTTCTTCCAAACTGAAATCCCTTTTTTCCTCCCTCCCCCTCTCCACCCAGAATGAGCTCCGTTGTGGAGAGCCCGCAGATTGTACGGCGGCTGTCCTGGGTAGAAAACTACTGGCCCGACGACGCCCTGCTCGGGAAGCCGAAGGTCACCAAATACTGCCTCATCTGCGTGAAAGACAGCTACACCGACTTCCACATCGAATGTGGCGGCGCCTCGGTGTGGTACCACGTCCTGAAGGTGGGTGGCGGTGGGGCCGCGGACCGGTCACTCAACCCTTCCTCAATGCAACCGCAACCCATGATGCTGAAAACATGCTCATGTCCACAGGGAGAGAAGATCTTCTTCCTCATCAAGCCCACCTCAGCCAACCTGTCTCTGTACGAGCGCTGGAGGTCGTCGTCCAATCACGGAGAGATGTTCTTTGCCGACCAGGTGGACAAGTGTTACAAATGCACCCTGAAGCAAGGCCAGACGCTGTTCGTCCCGTCAGGTCAGAGTCCGTCTCGCTCCGCGCTCAGGAAATGAGAAGAACTGGTGTGGAGTAACTTTAGGAGCACATGTGCTGAAACCCCGTCTAAAAACTCGCTTCAGAATCATGAAATATGCTCAAGAAGATTCCAGGGGTGCACGAGATTATCGGTATCACCTGATATTAGCTGTAAAATATAATATCGGACATCAGCCATTCTGTCAAAATAATCCACCGATATAAAAGGCATTGTTCTTATATGACAAACCAGAGACATGATGCCTGCAGCACAGCAAAATGTTGTGCATTATAAGTATTAATGCACGACTGATGTGCTTTTCACTTGGTGCTTGTGAACAGGTTGAGTTTAGCTTTGTGAAGATTTACAAATTTGCACTGTTTGAGTGATGTCATTGTCTTAGAGCAGATGTCATGAATAAATTTGACATTAAACATAACGTAAGTTCAAAGTGTTGCATCATTTTCAGCCTTTTGCATTTGCAGCAGGCTAAATTGACAAAGATAATTCAGTTTTTTAATTTCACAGTAGAGAAAGCCATATAGTTTCAGTAAGTAGGTATAGGAAAATATATTAGCATTGGTATCGGTTATCAGCCAAATGAGATTTATTATATTGTGTATCGGATATCGATAATAAATCCAATATTGTGCATCACTAGAAGATTCATTCTTTGACTATTTGACAGTAAATTAAATCCAAGCGGGCATATTCTTTTGTTCTCATCACCAGTCCAGGGTTCCGTCTTTAGAAATGTCTGAATGATTGTGTCGTTTCTTCAGGATGGATCAACGCGGTGCTGACTCCAGTAGACTGCCTGGCTTTCTCTGGACACTTCGTACACAACCTGAGTGTGGAGATGCAGATGAGGTTTGGCGTCCTGTCTTACGCCACATGCTCAACACAGGCATAAAGCTTATGAACAAGGCCAACATTTGTTTGTTTGGTTTGAGACGACTCTAGAGCCAAGGAGGTGGAATCGCTTTTTGACTCTCTACACAGTAAAAGTGTGAACAATGTGACATTACAGATCATGTTCATGTAGACAGTCCCAAAATTCTGATGTCAGATTAAAACACAATAACTCTTCATATCTCCCTCCTACTGCTGCATTTGTTTAGATTAGCTGACAGCTGTCCTGTGGTGATGCCACGGAGGCACTAGAGGGTGCTGTTGCTCCCCTTAAAGAAATCATAACCCCCTCATAGAACCTCCAAGAAAATGTTTGTTTATTATTTTCTTTCTCCATCTAATGTGGGAAAAAAGTCTTGTTGTAAGTCAAACAATCTGCCAGTGGAACTTTTCTTTCACTTTTTTCATTAATATTAAGGAATTATGTACTTAAAACTATATCCTATATCCTGCTGAAAAGTTACTTCTAAGTTAGTTTTGCCTGAGTTGTTTGCACCAGATACTAGCCCACTTCACAATCATTTCCACGAGTAAAAATAGTATGACATAGCTTTATCTTTGCATTAACCCTATTTGGTAGTTTCCCTTTGGCCTCCCATAGTTGTTGTTGCTTAATGCATGTAACCTGCGTGGTGTTTAGTTAAGACATGCTTTACTTTCCTCAGAGCTTATGAAATCGAGAAGAGGTTGAAGGTCAAGACTCTCACCCCGTTCCCCAACTTTGAGACAGCGTGCTGGTATGTGGGGCGCACTTATTGGAGCGGTTCAAAGGTGAGCTCTTGATCACTGCAGGAAGTAGTTTTGTTTTTTACAGCAGCTTGTGGCCATGTTTGCAGAAAAGCTTCTTTCCTCTTGAAGTTTTCAGAAGAATGCATGAAGCAGAGAAAAACGCAAACAGTCAGGAAAAGGCTCTTTTTGTTTTTCTTTCAGAGCACAACGTTGTGTCTGCCATGCAGATGACGATCTGGATGCTCTAATATTGTTTCAGTCATTAAATCGGTGGATGGGAGAGAGAGCAGATGATTAGCTTCAAAAGGCCTGGCCCCTGTTAGAATGGCTTGCTTCATTTCAAGCCAGTGTTCCAACTCCCCTCAGCTGGCCTGGACCAACTGTTTATGCTTGCAGCCTTGTCGGGGTAATGACTTCCTGTTTATCAAAGCTCCGCTGCTTCTCTGGGTCCTGCACGACACTTTTACCCCACAAAGCTGTGCTGTTAGCACACTGTCATTCATTTTAGCCTCATGGGGTTAGCTTTTTCACCGCAGAGAAACCTCTGGAGAAGTTTGAATTAGGGATGCACTGATTGCAGTTTTTTGGCCAATCACCAGTCTTTAAAAAGCCTGACCTGCCGATTCTGATTTTGGCCAAAACCATTTTTTATTTTTATTTTTTGTCTTAAATGTCGCTAAGTATAGCAAAAACGTTAGCTGCAAATGTGCAAACATGACCTGGATGGCGGGGCTGTAGGTCAAACTTCTCTCATGGAAGAGCAGAAGAGGACAACGGATGATTTTTAGATCTTTGCTGAGGTAGATGCGATCAGAGAATAAGATCAGCTTCATATGTAAGTACTGGTCGATCACCGATCTTCCAAAATTAAGGAAACGTGTGTCGATAAATTGATGAGCCCCAATCTGTAATTCCGTCTTTGTGTTGGTTGGCAAACCGTTGAGCTCGCTCTCTACGTGTGACGTTATTGCTCCCTCTACTGCGTGTTTGTGACACTTGCAGGTCGTTTTGCAGTTCACACTGGACACCACATACAAGTCGCATATACTGGAAGCACCAAAAACAAATCCTATTTCACAAAAAATCGAAATCGAGCATTAAAGTGGAGTTTGAACATAGCTTTACAGTCAATGTGATGGTGCTGTCTGAGGTTCAGGTTCTGTTACTAGATGGCTTTCTTTCTTTCTCAAGGCTCTATACAACATTACAAAAAAGTTAATTCAGTCTAATCACACAGACAGATTCCAAATAAAGTGCATCCTATTTAATCCTATCAACACTAAACAATCTGTTATGTTTGGGTTTATCATTCAAACTGGTAAAATAAAATAAGTTTCTATCTGCAGCATTCAGTCCTCCTGGACAAACTTGGTGTTTTGTTGTTGACTCTCCATCAGTCCCTCATACCCACCATGATGTTCTTTAATCTACAGGTTTACACAAAGCCAATAAGCAGCCAGCTTCATACCTGATACATGGTGCCAAAATCATCAACGGAGCCTTCAGAGCGTGGACTAAAAAGCAGGTATGGAGAGTGAAACATCGGCCTCCTGCGGCGTTCCCGGCGTTCCCACGTCACAACAACTCTGCTTGTTTCTGCTCGTAACAGGCTCTCCTGGAACACGAAGACGAGCTACCAGAGAACATGAAACCTTCCCAGCTCATCAAGGACCTCGCCAAAGAGATCAGGCTGTCAGAGGTAACTTTGACGTTACAGAGAGTGACATCAGGGAAGATTTGAAGTCTTTACTCTGCCTTATTTCACATGCAATACGAGGCTTTAGTGTGGAAACTGGAACATTCATCTCAAACTTATTTAAGACATCAAAATCAAACATTGTATCGTTACTTCTGTGAAGTCCTGTGGTGAAAAAGACTGCTGCGGCTTAGCAACATCGCTAGGCCGGTCATATCGAATTTTGCCGGATGATAAATTGTACCAGAGGTTATAAAGAATAATATTGTTGTTTGGAGACCATTTTCAGGTAATGCAACGCAGGAACAGGTTCTCAGAGAGCAATAAACTTTACATTCTAATGAACATTTAAAAACTGCTACTGGAAGACATTTTAAATGTCCAAAATAAAGAAACAAAACAACAAATAAAACTAATTGTGAAGTCTCTGGGAACAAAACTGTCCTTCAAAATAAGAGCTGGTCGAGACCAAAGCACCAGCCTGAAGACTTGAAGAAGAAATGAAAACTATTGAGTTCATTTTAGTTTATCATGAGATTAACTGATTCATTGAAACAAGCATAAATATCTTTGAGTCAACAAATACTATAAAAATAATGTTTAATCCCAGTTTGTGTTTATGAAAGCTGTATTCATCAACTGAAATGATTGTAAGATGAGATGTTGCTGCTGACTTCAGCAACGTTCTCTTAGTATCTCTGCTCTCTCTCCCAGAACGCAACAAAAGCCATTAAGAGCGAGCCGAGCATCAAGGCACCCGTGGAGGAACCAGCATTTACCCAGTCCGAGCCCGACGAGCCCGTTTCCCCGGCAACCATCCCGTCTCCCAGCAGAGAAAAACCCAAGAAAAAAGCCCCCAAATCTCAGAAGCCTCCAAAGGCGCCGAAGGCCCCCAAGCCTCCGAAGGTCAAAGACGGGGAGAAGAAGAAAGTGAAAAAGATAAAGGAGGTGTCGCCGCCTCCGAAGCCTTCCAGCTTTGCCGCCCTCGAGTCTCACGCCAAGGAGATCTTGAGTCAAATGGACCAGCAAAAGAAGCCAAAGGTGAGCACATTTAGAGTAAAAACAATGTCATTGCACTTAGATATTTTGTTGCCATAACCCCCGATAAACTGAGAAAGCTTCTGTATACCAGTATTAACAGGAAGTAACAGGAAGACATAATTCTAGCTCCAACCTAAACCAGTGGTGTCCAAACTTTTTTCCCCCCAGTGGCCAAAACTGGCAAAAAAAAAAAAAAAATCTTTTAGTTTTACTTGCTCAACAATAAAACTTTTATGAAACTTGTATATCCAAAACTTAAAAAGGGTGTTGGACCGTTGCCTTAATAAAAGAAAACAGGTAATTTCTAAAAATTGTGGGTCATCGGCTGCACTTTGGACACCCCTGGTCTAAACCCACCTAACTTTAAGAATCTGGAATGCTTTGTTTAAGCATTCCTGAATACAACTATTTGTTGATATTTTAACAGTTTAATGCAGTTTAATCAGTACATTCTGGCACAACCATCCCTTTAAGAACGTTCAGATTTTTGATATGGCCCAATATAAAAGTGAGTTTGAGACCCTGGCTCTCTGCCTTTGTGAGGTTCCAAGTTCTTCTGTTAAACTTTGTGTCTCTGCTTTAAACTCCCAGGTTGTTAAAAATGTCCTGAGTGTGTCCGAGAAGGAAACGTCAAAGCAGAACAACATGGACAAGTTCGAAATCAGAGAGCAAAACAAAAACAAGACGGAAGCCAAATGGAAGTACAAGGTACGTTTTGTTATCATCTCTGCTGATCGCATGCCGACGTAAAAAAGCATCTCCGTTTGCTCTAAGCTGAATCAAACGTTTGCCCATGTTCTTTCCAAAACGTCGCAAGCCGATAGGCTGAACTGACAAAAAAAAAAAAAAGAACAATCCCTGAATCATCTAAAAGCAATTTGCAAACTTCAAAGCGGGAATTAACAACAATGATATGGCCAAGTCTTACATTTCGGCTCTGCAGTCCATCATCTGCCCTCTCGGAGTTTACTTAATGGAATTAAGCCATGTCCACATCCAAACACCTTCCATTTAAGTGCTTACACATGTCCACATGGAAGAAAAAAAAAAGTGTTGTGTGATCATCGCTGAATAATTGGAGGAAGCTTTTTGGGGGGAACAAAAGTGTAATTTCGTCAAACATAAGACATTAGAGAGCTTCGGTTTCACGGAAAATGTAATGCCAGACTGCTGAGGAATGTTCGCAGCCTCTCCGCTAGCCTCACCGCTAGCCGCTCCGCTGCTTCGCATCAGGCCAAGCATTTACAGATGGAGAGGAGATCATCGCTAGGTCTTCACCAAGGTTACTGCAGAGCCCTTTTCCTTTTAACTCATGTTAAAAAAACAAAATATCAAAGAAACAAAGACGCAGCCCCTGTGTACATCTTGTGCTAACTATTAATCGTCTCCAGAATGTTAGGGCTGATTAGAAAGAAAGGCATCCTGAATTACAATCTAGCATACACAATGCTGTCACACGCCTTTAATTAAAGAAGCAGAAATGTTTAATGTTTTAAACACTCGGCGGCGGATGCTTGATTACAGAGTCTACTCAGCTTTTTATGGCTGCCAATTTGGATTTGCCATGCAACATCTGGATACAGACCAGGTCAGAAGGTTCTGAATGTGTCATCTGGGAACATTAGCACTCTGACCGTTAGCGGTTAGCTTGTTTTCACTGATAATTAGACAGTTGATCCTAATAACTATCTATATATTAACTATCTATATACTATCTATATCTATATCAAACTATATAGGGAGAGAAAAATATCAGAAAACACGGACTTTTCATATTGGGATGATAACAACAGGAATAATCTCCCATTTGTTTGTTTGTGTTTCTTTTTTTCACCTACATGACATTCTGCTCATCTCTTGACTTTCAGAAATTTCCCCACTGTGGAGCAATAAAGGAAATTTGTTTTGTCAAATTGAATGCGTTACATAAACATTTTTTTCTTGGAAAATTAACTTATGAAACTGAATTTCTGAACTGAATTAAATTGAATGGAAAAGTAGTTCTGATACCTCAGTAGTAGCGGTGCACCGATTGCAGTTTTCTGGCCGATCGCTGATTACCAATTTTTAAAAATCCTGACCTGCCTATTCCTATTTTGGCCGATACCAATTGCTTTTTGTCCGAATTGTTGTTAAATATAGCTAAAACGTTGCCGAGTTGGCAACAGTGGGGTGACTATTGTTAACTGCAAACATGCGGATATGACCTGGTGGGCGGGGCTAACAGTCAAACCTCTCTTGCAGGAGAGTAGAAGAGGACAGTGGCTGATCTTTAGACCTTTGCTTAGGTAGATATGATCGGCTTCACTTTTAAGCATTGGTCGATCACCGATCTTCCAAAATCAGCGTCGATAAATCGCTGCACCCCTACCTTCCTTTTTTACAAAGTCACTATTTCCTGATTTAAAAGTTGTTTTAAATGTCTAAAGAAAACCTCCCAGCTTCGTGGACTACTGTTCCTGTAATGACTTGGTGCCGTTATGTTCTGTGAATGTCTTGTCACTTGATACGTACAGTTGCATTACTTCTGCTTCCCTAAGTATTACTTTGATTGGACCATTACAGAACAGTAAGCCGGATTCCTTGCTGAAAATGGAGGAGGAGTGCAAGTTTGACAGAATACCGCTGTCAGGCAATAAAGACAGATTCAGCTTTACTATGTCTCACAGGAAACTAGCCAGGTACGTATGGCGTGGCCTCCACTGCCAAATAAATACTTTATGTTAGGCTTGAAGAGTCAGGCCTTCTGATGTGGTCTATTATGGTGATTATGGAGCTATGTGGCAATCAGCACGATATCCATTAAAGCTAACTGGAGGGTTTCTCACTGTCAGTGCCTCGCTCAGCTTATTCTCCTGCGGTTTCTGTTCCAGCTCCAAGATGCTGAAACCTCAGACCAACTCAAGTATTTTCGGATCGTTACAAAACCTAAAAGAGGACAAAACCAAGCCAGTGAGAGACGAGTACGAGTACGTCTCGGATGAGGGCGAGCTGAAGATAGATGAGTTCCCCATCAGGCGGAAAAAGAACACCGTTAAGAGAGATCTTTCCTGTGAGTGTTTTCAGATTAAGCGTGTAGTGTTTCAGTTTTGTTTAAGCCAATAACCATAGCGGGTACAAACGCACTTCACAGCATCAGCTTTAAGTACCTTAAACTTAATTTGATGCAAGTTAAAGTTCCTTTGACTGCAGCAAATTCCTTAGTCAAAGCCAGAGGTGGGAGGAGCATCCAAAGATTGTACTCAAGTAAGAGTGGAACTACTTCAACATGTTTTCATTCAAGTAAAATTAAAAAGTAGCCATCCAAGAAATTACTCAAGTAAGAATAAAAAAATTATTTGGTAAGTAAAAAGTATTTGGTAAGAGTAACTGATCAAATTATCAATCATTTAGTTTTTTTTAATGACATACTCAGATAGACGAACATATAAAGTTAAGTGGAAATTTTGGTATTTTAAGGAAGAAAATTACGATTCATATCAGTTAAAAAAAACAGGCAACAAAACATTTTTTCTAAATCAGTTTCTTTTGATAAAAAAACAAAACAAAAAAAACATCAGGTGTGTCAGATGAATTGTTGGTTAAAATATTTTTGTTCTTCATTTAGTGGGTAGAGAATCCAGAAATTTTACTCAAGTAAGAGCAAAATACTTCATGAAGTAAAAGTAAAAAGTACAGCGTAGTAAAAAATACTCTTAACAGTACCTTTATTTTTTTTCCAAAAAGTTACTAAAGTAAATGTAATCAAATAGTTAAAGCAGAAAGTGAGTGACTGTCTTGAACCAGTTTTGTCTCGTCATCCATTATCCTCAGTTAAACTCCTGTCTGCTCATATGACCAGTTCTTAGAATGTTTTATGATTCATACATTCATACATTTTTGGGGAATGTTATGAAACGGAAAAGAAATGTTATTCTAGTCTAATCATTCACACTGGAGCTAATCATCTGGCCAAACAGAAAAGACAAATTCTGAAAAATGACTTCCAACATCATATAAGCACAATTGAAAAGCTGAAAACAAAAGTTTTTGACAGTTTTTGATGTGGAGCAGAGAATGACAGCAGACTGCTCACCATCCATCCATCCATCCATTTTCTTGACACCCTTGTCCCTTAATGGGGTCGGGAGGGTTGCTGATGCCTCTCCAGCTAACGTTCCGGGCGAGAGGCGGGGTCACCCTGGACAGGTCACCAGTCTGTCGCAGGGCTGCTCACCATTAAAAATGTCTTTTTAAAGAATACTCTTTTAGCATGAACGATCTTAAGCAGGGAAAAGACTTTCCAACATTGCTGGAAAGATTCAACAGCAGGACCGTAATCAAGTCCAGAGGATGCACTCTGCACTTGATTATCAGTAAGATCTCGACCACAGGACAATGCAAACAACAAGATCCCTGTCCCAGCACAGATTGTAGAAGGACAAGCACAGATTCGGCAGACACACGTTGTCCCCAAACACACTGACATGTCTGGAAACAAAGCTGGTGAGGCCTCAACTCGTCCCACTCCTTCAGCACCCAATGAGAGCCAAGACTCTTTATCGGAGGCCTCATCAACGCCAGAACGGCTCGTCAGAAATGTTGTCACCTGAACTGACGTTTCTTATCTTTAGTGAGGAAATGAATTGTCAGTTTTCTCTATGTACTTCTCTCCTGAATGAGTATTTCATGGATAAAATGAAATACTTCTGAAATAGTTATGCTTGCTACTTTTCTCCTTAGTGCTCAAAACTTCATCAATACCACCTAACTCTGATTCCCCAGAGCACCCACCACTCTGCGTAATAGAGGTCTGAGACCAGGGTCCAGACTTTAGCTCTACACCTGCCTTCCTCCAGCAGTACAATACGGGACAGTACCTGTCCGGATCACCAACAGAAAACTAACAAGAAACAGGAAAACAGGAAATGCAGTGATCAGAAATCAAACCTTGGATTCTTCTCCTGTCTAAAGCCAACCTCAAAATTCATGAACTATCTGCCACCAAGCCACTTAAACTGCCTCTGCTCAACATAAGACCACTATCGGCAAAAAGAATATTTGTTTTATTGATTTCATCACTGAGCAGAATATGGGTGCTATGATGCTGACAGAAACATGGTTGGATGACAATAACAAATCACCTGCACTAACTGAATCAGCGCCTCATAATTACAATTTATTAAGCGAGAGTAGAAAACATAAAAAGAAAAGGAGGGGTTGCTATAATAGTTCACAAGTCACTAGACTTTAAAAAGGTCTTTCAAGACAGATTATGTAAATTCCTTTGAATATCTGGGAGTTGAGGTAAAGTGCAGTAAAGGTGCTCTGACACTCACTTCATACAAAACTGTGTGGAAATTTTCTTCATTGACTTCAGTGCGTTCCTGTCTGTTATGCATCGATTATGACGGTTTAATAACATGTGTTGCTGTTTATCAGAACCTGTTCTACTCTGACGTTTTTGAATGAACTCTTCTTTCTTGCCCAGTTTTATCGGACATCAGAGAACCCCTTCAGCCGGCCAAAAAGGCAAAGTCCCAACCCTTAGTGACTAAGGTACGTATGCCTGATCAGAACCTGAAACTGCTTCTGCAAAACACTGCTGCTGCTCATCTCTGGCATCTGATATGTAAGAATCTGTGACTTGATTGCAAACATGTTATTAAACGTGTGAGAAATGCTTCCAGAGCAATTCAAAGGTGAAATATCTGTTTGGTGGGGATCGCTGAGGGGAAGTAGGTTTGATCTGAATGGAGGAATTAGTTCTGATGTTCCCATATCTCACTCTGTATCTGGATAGAATAACAGATAAAGGATGAACAAGATGAACATGTAAGTTCATCCTGGGTTTTTCAGGGTTTATATGGGGTCTGAATATTTCAGTTTTAGGCCTTAAAAGGCTCAAATCAGCAATCATCTGGTGCAATTGATACTCAGAGTGACTTATAGTCTGGAACATCCAACACAAGGAATGACGCTTTCGACCAAATGTCAGAAGAAGTACTGAAGCTTTGGTGGGTGCAAAACTACTTTACAGCTTTAGTGGGACTCAGCAGTAATCTGTTGAAGGACATTCTAGGGCTGATTCAGAACGTTTGAGTTGGGACACAGATCCTGATTGTCCTTAAAACGCCGGAGTTACCTCACTGAAACAGAAACCCTGGCTTCAATTCTTCTGATTCCTAGAAGACTTCAATTACTGTGAAAGGCAGACAGAATGCATGTTTTTGCCTCAGGCCGCTTCCTGTTAAACTCTCTCGTAAACATGTTTCTTCTTTGTGTCACTTCCTCCGCCAGCAGACCGTGGACTCCTCAGACGAAGAGACCCTGCACATAGACACGGAGGCCAAACCTGAGGTCAAGAGTCGCAACTCCAAGGTGAAGAAGAAGAGCGGAAGTGCCGCAGGGATCCTGGACCTGCTGCAGGCCAGCAAACAAGTGGGCGGGATCGACTACAACACCAACAGGTAGGGCAGATACCACCACATGAAACCCGAGTGAAGCTAACAAAATTGGTGTCAAACGTTTGTGCTTATTTGTGCAGCAAAGATTTTTGTTTGTGCCGCCATCATCTTAAAGATATGGTGACATTTCATGACCTCTAAAAACATTTATCATTAATCTTTAAAATTGTTGAGGCACAAACAAAAAGTTTTGCTGCACATGTCAGCACAAACGCAGCACAAATGTTAACCTAAGTGAAGTTGCCCCCCCACTTACCCCACCATGCTCCCACAGATTCAAATAAATTTGGTGTCACATGTTGTGCTGCAAAAATTTTAGTTTGTGCCGCTGTCATTTTATAGATAATAAATGTTTCCAGAGGTCATGAAACGTCAACCAGCCCCCTCCCCCACTGTCTTCAAATCAGACAACATTGGTGCCAATCAACTTGACTATGTTTACGCAGCAAACATTTTAATTTGTGTCACTTTGGCTTTGAAGGTATTAAAAAAGTTTAAAGGTCAAAAGGTCAACAAACCCCCCCTCCCCCAAACTTTGCTTAAATCAAACAAGATTTATGTCAAACATTTGTGCTACGTTTGTGCAGCAAAGAAAAATGTTTCTCTGGAAAAATTTATTAATGTCTTTAAGATGTTTGTGCCTTTTGAAGCACAAATATTTGACACTAATTTCATTTTAAGAAGGTGGCGGAATGGGTGGGGGGGGCAGCTTTCCCTCAGGTTCACATGAAGCCCCCCTTTGCCCCTCCTTTCTCCTGGGCAGTATCGCATGCACAGCATTAATCTCTTAATGGACCCCCTGAGACCCGCTTTCTTCTCAGCAAATGAATTTCTGGCCTCTTTAATGGGCCGAGTCTCTGACAAACAAACGATCCGCTCTGTGATCGAATAAAAAAGTTGAGTTTTCTCATTTTTTCTCGGAGCTGAAAGGCAACAGGCGGTTTACAAATACTCCGTCAGCAGTTTGTGTTAAATCAGTGTTTGCATCCCGTCCCACACTAATCTATCAAGGCCTCCATGGCTCCAGGCGCTTCCTTCTGCCTCACTCTGTTTGCTGTTTCCCTTCACCTCTTGATGGTCTATTTCCACCACACTGAAAGCTACAAATGAGGAATGAAAGAGAGAAACAAAACATTGTTGAAATATGTTCATTTTTCGGAAAGTTTCAGTGCTTTGAACAGGGGCTGAAGCGATTACCGGGTATTATCGGGACGTTTGATAGTGGATTTGTCATGTGGGTTGCTGACTGGCTTTCCTCTTAAGGCGTTTCGTTTATGTTCAGTTTCCAACTTCATGTTCAAACCGCATATTTACACGCAGTGCATAAAAAGACGTGTAACCGTTATGACTAAAGGTTTTTTGTTCTAGTTCCATTAGAATTTGAAAAAAATCAATTTGCCAAAACAAGAGACAGACTGTCATCTTGCATGGCACCGTAAAACACATGTACTGTGTACGTTTTGTATGTTTGTAGGTTTTTTTATTTTATTTTATTTTTTTACATGGTTGTCTTAGTGTAAAGCACTTCGGCCAGATTAGGGTAAGGGTAGAAATTAATGGAAGTCAATGGAAAGTCCCCACAAAGACAGCCACACAAACATGTGTGTGAGTGAGGAAGCCTACACACCTAAAGTTCTCCTCTGGTTCCTTGTCAGGACCACAGGTGGGCAGAGGACCAAAAAA
This sequence comes from Poecilia picta, assembly GCA_033032245.1. Taxonomy (NCBI): domain Eukaryota; kingdom Metazoa; phylum Chordata; class Actinopteri; order Cyprinodontiformes; family Poeciliidae; genus Poecilia; species Poecilia picta. The sequence goes on along the minus strand of CM065357.1, from coordinate 5,520,814 downwards.
TTGTACTCAAGTAAGATTAGCACTACTTCAACATATTTTTACTCAAGGAAATGTAAAAGGTAGCCATCTAAGAAATTTTTCAAGTAAGAGTAAAAATAAAGTCTATTCAAGTACTGACTAACTGAACAAATTATCAATCATTTAATACTTAAGAATGACCTCATCAGACAGACCAAAACATAAAGTTTTGTGGAAATCATGGTATTTTAACAACCAAAATAACAATAATTTATATAAGTAGCAAACTAACAAAATCAGGCAGAATTATATTTTTTCTAAATCAGTACCTATCAGTGTAAAACTTATGAAACTAACAAAAACTGCAGCTGTGTGTCTGTGTCTGGTGAATATTTGGTTAAAAAATGTTTGTTTTTCATTCAGTGAGTAGAGAATAGATACATTTTACTTAAGTAAGAGAAGAAATACTTCATAATAAAATTACTCAAGTAAAACCAAAAAGTTTTTTTTTACTATTTATTTTTTCAAATAAAGTTACTCAATAAATGTAACTGAGTGAAAGTAGCTAGTTCTGGCTTTGATCAGGAGGAATTGGACAAAATTCCAGCAAACTACAGTGACAAGCCTCTTAAAGGAAAACCACAACACCTGACCCTAATCATAGTTTAATCTATCAAACATGTCTTTCTCTCTCTCTGTCTCTATTCTCCTATTTGAGAAACAGAAACAAACGTGGTAATAGATCTAAAATGGGAACAGTTTAATCAAATTTTATGATATATGGTAAGAAAGAAGGTTGCCTGTTTTTCTGTACCGTGTATATCTGGTTTCAGATGGCATTTTTCTTGATGCCAGTTGACATGTAACGGGTAGTTCTGTTCGGCGCTCATTCCCCTGCAGCCAGCCGCCTGCGTCTCCCAGCACACAGGAGGCCATCCAGGGCATGCTGTCCATGGCCAACCTGTCCTCCTCGGAGACCCTGGAGCAGCCGTGGAGCAACAGCCAGTCGAAGAGCAACTCGCACGGCTCGCAGGCATACAAGAAGAGTGGCGCAGGAGCCGGTGGGAGCAGCAACAGCAAGCGGCCCACCAAGAGGCTCCCGAAGAAACCCCGAAAAAGCAGCAGCATCGAGAGCCTGGACTACGACGACGACGAGCAGGATCACATGGATGCATGTTTCAAGGATTCAGACTATGGTAAGCAGAAGAAAAATGTCCATCTTTTTACTGAAGTAGATTGAAACATGGTGAAATGTTAAAGTTGGCTTTATTTTGAAAAATCAACTCCACTCTGGCTACTGTGCACGGCGCTGCTCTCAGGAGTGAAGAAAAACCAGAGACAACGGTTTGAAGTAGAGGGAGAAGAAGCACTGCAAAAAAACAAAATCTAATTTTTGTTCTAGTTTTTAATGCAGATATTTTAATACACTTGAAATGAGATACAACTAACTTATAACATGAAAGAATGACCTTTTTGGTTAATAAAATGCCAATGGAACTAGATTTTTTTTAATCAATTTTAAGGAATTTGGCTGCGTTCACACTGCAACCTGAAGTGACCCAATTCAAAAAAATGTTTTGCCTTAAGCCAACCTGTATTTGATCTCTTCATGACAGTCTGAACAACACAAGTTGGATTTTTTTTTTTCGAATGTGACCCAGGCCATTTGGGTTCCGATTCAAATGCGACCTAAAGTCCAGGTCGCGTTCAGCTTACCTGAATGTCACTGATACTCGACAAATGCCACTATTCTGCTTCCTGATACGGGCAAACAGGAAGAAAACCAACAACCATGACTTACTGTAATGAGGGTTAAGTTGTTAATAAGCTGCTCAGGTGGGACAACTTTAAAATCGCAAGATTCTCCACTGTTAGAATCCATGTTTACTTCTGCAAACACTGAGCACTTCTTCTTTTTATGGCGGTTAACAAAACACTAAGAACACTGAGGTTATTGCTCCCTTTTACTGCGCATGCAGGACACTTTCAGATCGTGTGCCCTGTTCACACTGGAGATCACATGCAGGTCGCACGTTTGGAAGTATGAAACGCCACGGCAGAAAAATAAATAAATCCGATTTTACAAAAACATCGGTCTTGGATCACTTAGGCTGCAGTGTGAACGCAGACTTAGAGCCTTAAAGCGAACTCTGATATCTTGCTGAAAAATAACTTGTCAGTTTCGTCTTATTTCAAGTGTACTAAGATATCTGCATTAGCAACTGGAGAAAACTGACTTGGTAAGATTTAGTGTTTTTATAATGTGTTTGTGAAGCGAACGACAGCAGCTCTGACGTCAAATTGATATTTCACAGCAAAATGGTCAAATAATTACATTCCCTGGTTGAATTTTTTATTTCTTTTTTTTTACTGAAGCTAACAGGTTGTGCTAAAAATAAATCGACTCCTGACGAATGGGCCCCCGACTCTTTTACTTCTTAGCTCTTGTAGCCGTTTCATTTGGAGCGGATGATGGGGGCTAATGTTTATTCTTCTGTGTTGTTTCCAAATGTTCTCCATCGCGTCGCCCGACTTTCTTTGTGAAGCCCGTCCAAGCGCAGCTGTTGGAACCGAGGGCGCTTGTTAAGAAGCCATTAACACTCGTTGCGAACTGTTGTTTTACTTGCTTTTTGAACTCCTAATTAGAGTCTAATTAGTTGATCGTAGCACGAACATTCCTGCCGTGTAATCCCGGGGCCGGGCCGGAGCTGCAGTCTGCTCTGCCTCTGTAAACAGGCCATTCTTTATCTTGATCACCCAGTTATCAGATATTTAAGTCTAGATTGGGATGATCGTGCCGTGAGCGGGCTGAGAGCGGTAAGCGGCCAACAGCTGGCCAACAGCTGTCCTGCAGGCCACCGCTCGAAACATCTTCCATGTTAGAAAACACAACCGAACGAGGAACCGTCTTGTTTTTCATTGTTCTTCTTTTTCTTTGTTTGCTGATATTCGTTGTCTTGACAAATGTAACATCACATTGGCCTGTACCAACTCAATGTTACAAGCCAACGCTACGTTGCAGGTCTCTAATGCTGGTTCTGTGTGCACTAATTTGTAGAAAAAAAGAAAAGAGGTGTAGAAAACTTAAAGTAAACTTTTTAGTTAAAAAAAAAAACAACTTAGCTGGCATCCCGACAGCGGAGAATCACGCTTGTCCTGCCAGTCACGCGCTGACCTGTTTGGGTTTCAGTTTACCCGTCGTTGGAGTCTGAAGAGGACAATCCCGTTTTCAAATCGAGATCCAAAAAGCGGAAAAGCAGCGATGACACTCCGTACAGCCCGACAGGTAAGCACCGCGCCGTTGCGCCGCATCACACTTCTCACTCATGCTCCCGAGTCCTAAAAGCGCTGTGGTTGCAGCGCGGGTCGGACCCTCGGTTCCTCGGCACGAGAGACCGGCAAGAGAAGGAGCCCGCGTGGCTTCGATCGAAACGGGGCTGGCCGCCGCCGCAGCCAAACTGTCTCACCAGGTAGGCACCCCGGAGCGCCGGAGCAGGCGGACGCTCGTCGCCCCGGTAACCGTGTGTCACGTGTCCTGCAGGAGGAGCAGCAGAGAACCAAGAAGAAAAAGAAAAGCAGCAAGAAGAAGAGCGCAGCGGTGGAGGAGCCGCCGAAACACTCTCAGGACAGCAGCTCCCCGGACCACAACGTCGACTCGCAGGACGGCAGCCTGACCGACCACGAGTTCTCCACCGGCACCGCCAAGTCCCCGGGCGGGCCGCAGCCCATGGCGCCGGGGATCTTCCTCAGCCAGAGACGGCCGTCCGTGTCCTCCCCCAACAACAGCACCAACTCCACGAGCACCAACAGCAGCAGCGCCGCCAGGGCGGACCGACTGGGACCCGCAGACGCCAAAGGTCAGCATCAAAACTTTTTCTGTCCTGCATCAGATTATCAAAATAATTTCTGTAACTTTATGAAAATATATGTATTTGAGATTTTGCCAGCATGTGTTTGACCGTTAAACCACTTCGACTAATTATCTCTCTTTAGCTATTAACTCATCGGATCGGAACAACCAAAGTGAACTGGTTGTCTAGTGAATAGAATAGAAGGAAATAGGAAAATAGAATAGAGCAGAATATTAAAGAATAGAATCTTAATTGACAAGGTGTTCCATCCAAAGTGTTATAGTAATAGTACAAATATAATCATAAGCGATAAAATTGTGTGATAAAATTGTTTGCTGCGGATTTCAAACCGGACCCGATCCATGATGTTCTGGCTCCTAAAATCGAGATTTTCTCACTTATTATAAAATAATTTCCCCATGAGCTTGTTTTAAGTAAATAGTTCCTCAATATTGATGAAAAAAAAGTACTAATTCCATTGGCAGATTAGTTTATAAACTATGAGCTTGTTTACTTAAAACAAGCTCATAAACCTTGTTGAAAAGTTACTTGTAAGTTAGTTTTCTCTTATTTCAAGTACACTAAGATATTTGCACTAGAAACTGGACTAAAAATACTTGGTAAGATTCTGTTGGAAGTCCAAACTCATTTACCGTCGCTTCTCCTTCTCTCCACAGCGAAGCGGCTAAAGAAAGGCATGGCGACGGCCAAACAGAGACTGGGAAAGATCCTAAAGATCCATCGAAACGGAAAGCTCCTCCTGTAGCCCGCAGCAGCAGCAGGCCATTGATGGACTGGGCCGGTTGACCAACTGGGCCCCGTCCCAGACTCGCAACCTGCCCGCTAACAAAACGCCAACAAGACGAGAATTAGGAAAAAAGAAACAAAAACAAACTGAAAAGACGCGGGAGCGGAGGAAAATCATGCATTTTTCAATTTCTAAGAAGAACATCACTCAGATAGGTTTTTGCCTCTACTTATACTTTATAACTTTCAGATATTAAAGTGTACAGAAGCTATTATAAATATTTTTTAAGAGAACATGTCTCATTTTACTACAGCTGTCATTTTATCAGGGGTTGCTCAATAGAAGTACGTTGCAGTCATTCCAAGATTTGCGAAAGTATCCCCTGCATGTGTATGAGTTGCATGCGTGCTTCGGGTTGGGGTCGGCGGGGTAGAGGGGTTTTGGGGGGGCGGGTGGGGGGCTCCTACCCATGGACTGAGACGGAATCTTCCTGGAGCGTCGAATTGGATCAGATCAGCACCAACAACAAGCAGCATTTATGCCTTTCACGGCCACACTTAACGTTCGCAGAGCACTATCAGCGCCGCCACTTATTTATTCTAGTTCGAGTCGTTAGATAGGCAAACGGAAACAAAACGACTGTAAAGCACAAAGCACACCGAGTCTGGACGTTTCTCCAACGTGATCGTAGGACGACGCACATCGGAGGACCGGACCGGACCGGACCAGGGGAACCAGGGAGTGTGGGGGGGGGAAGCGGAGGAGCAGGAACACGACGATAAGCCTCATCCCTGACAGACGCAGTCACACGGGGATACTTTCTCTCTCCCTTTGCTTCCACAGGCAGCACATCGCACTTCCCACTTGTTTCTGTGGTTTTTTGTTTTTTATGGCTCCACTGTATAGATTGTAGCTTTGTACATAGCCTTTTAACTTTTTGTATCTTTTTTTTTGCCTCCCACTTAATTCTACATTTTAACTTTTTTTAAAAATAATTTAATTTGAAAAGTATCTATGTGTGTATATGAATTTCCGATATTGTCTTCTTTTTCCGTCTCTCCGGTCATCAGTGCTGCCTTGGGAAACAACAGAAGGAATTAGCCAACATGTTTATCGTCATATGGCCTTACATACACAAAGCTAACTGTATTGTGATTCTGTTTGAGGGAGAAGTGAAGCTTTGAGGAGAAAAAAACTGTAGAAAAGAGAAGAAAAAAACACAAAGTTTCTATGACCAGCCACTTGTCCGACTTCTAGTATCCTGAAGGTTTCAGAATTATTTTACTAGCACCTTGTGAAGTGTTTCTGTGTCAGTGATGTAATTTATTAATGTTTGTAGCTTTTTTATACTTGTACAATTCTTAAGAGGTTTTGCTTTTGGATATATATCATCAAAGTTGTGAAACGACCCTTTAATTTGTTTTTCCTCCATGTTGCTGTGCGTGTCGGAGGCGTCGCACTTAGAGCTCGCCAGTCGCCCTCCGCCCCGTCCCGTCAGACGTGTGTCACGTGTTCCTGCAGCGGCGTCCATCGTGTCTCCACCGGGACCTTCTTTCTTCTCGTCCTCTCAGCAATTACCTTTTTTTTGTTTTCCTTTCAGGTTTTTAATTTGTACAGTACATGTGTTGCTTTGCCGTGATTTATTTTTGTATGTCTGACTCATTAAATGCATCCACTGTGCCCCAGCAGTGAATCATACTTGTTCTTACAGTCTTCCTTGCTGTTTCACCTCAGTAATGTTACAGATGTTTTATTTTTTACTTGATATTTTTTGTATTTTGATATTTTCTGTTTGAGTTTGGTGCTTCACTTTCCCAAGATGTGGAATATTTTCAAACTATAGCAGGTACAGACATGTTGCTGAGTGACATTGTTGCCACTTGGTGACATGTCATTCTCCCATACGACTAGAGGGTCACCGATTGCAGTTTTCTGGCCAATCGATGATTAGCAATCTTTAAAAAGCCTTGACCTGCCAATTCTGATTTTGGCCGATGCCAATTTTTTTTGTCTGAAATGCCATTAAATGTAGCAAGTAAGTTGGCAACAGTGGAGAGAGTGTTGTTAACTGCCAACGTGCAGACATGACCCAGTGAGCCAAACTGTCAGTCAGACCTCTAATGAGAGAACAGGAGAGGACAGAGTTCAGTTTTAGATCTTTGATGAGGTAGATATGATCAGTTTCACGTGTAAGTATCGACGGATCTCCCAAAGTTAAGGAAATCGGCACCGATAAATTGGTGCACCCCTACTTCAGAGGTCGGATCTGTTGACTGATCAGAGGAACAGTTTTCTCCAAGGTCATGGTCGGATGCTAAGTATTCCCAGAGTTCAGTTGAAGAGTAATTTTTTTTCTTTGCCAGATACTTGAGAGAATTGTTGAAGGAACAGCTGGATGTCATCTACATAAAAGTTGAGATATTTTGAAGATATTCCAAGTGGGCCCGGAAGACAGTCATGAGTTCCCTCACGTGTTGGACCAGTTGGAGTCTGACATGGGGTGGTTTATAAAAGAGTCTCTAACTCACAATGAAATCACCAAAATAAATGACCTGAGGCTTGACTCTGACTTAGGATCAAATTCATGAGATTTGACTTGGATTTAAGAAAAAAGTTACTTTTAAATCTGGTTTGCATGGAACCTGAAGGCTCTGAAAATGGTTCCAAAGATCTCGACTAAACTATTCAGTATGCTGATTAAGACGGTGGACTGACAATGTCAAAGGCTTCTAAAATACCTAACGAGTCAAAAACAGTAACTTTCACAGTGATTGCAGCTGTCATGCTGTCTCTAGGTCCTTTAAGCAAAGCTAAAGGAATCTGTTGAATACATTTTATAAAAACCAGATTGGTAAATACCAAACATTTTGCATTGATCTTGAAGAAATTAAGGGGGGTTTCTTTGTAAGATGTTTTTAAATAGCTGTAACTTAGAAACAGGCCTGTAAGTAATTAGCTGAGAAGAGTCCAGGATATTTTTCTTAATACCAGGTTTGATGACATCATATTGTCACCTTCCTAAAATAATACCCTAAATCACTACTTGACGAAAAAATAGGAAGATGGCGATATTTAAACGGGAAGGAGAGACAACCGGTTCATCTAGGTCAGCAGAAATCAGCTAAGATAACAGAACTATGAAGATCTTCAAGTCTGGTTTGTCCCTGAGTCTTATTCCCAGATGTCTGAAGGTTGTGGCTACAGGCAGCGATGAGCAGCATGGGAATGTCCATCCATCATACTGTCCAGGAAGGAGACGGGCTCTGTGTGCTGGGCTGGAAATGAACGGGTTTTGACGTGAAATGTCTAAATAAACAACAGAACAAAAGATGAAGACCTTGTGAAGATGCCAGTTGGAAATGACAAGACGGAGTCGTTATACAAAGTGAAACATGTCCTGTACCGACGAGGGATGAAAGGTCACTCAGGGAGGAAGAAGGTGTTCTCCTACAGTGTAACGTAGTTTGTGAGTGGATTCAGAGACTCTCACCTAGGGCTGTTGAGGTCGTGTTCTGATTAAATGTTAGTTTGGCAATAAGTTACACTGAGCGGGAAAACGAGGGAAGTTTGTAACCCTGGCAACACCATCCCACCTGTGAAGGCCAAAGTTCCAGTAAACTGTGAGAAGCTTGTGGCAGAAACCAGAGTTGGGTAATAACTAGTTACATTTACTCAATTACATTTACTTGATTAGCCTTTTTGTGGAGAAAAATGTATTTTAGGGGTATTTTTACAGTGCTGTACTTTTACTTGAGAAATTTTATCATGAAATATTGATACTTTAACTTGAGTAAAAATTCTGGATTCTCTACCCACTGAATGAAGAACAAGCACGTTTTAACCAAAAATTCATTTTTTTTTTATTAAAGAAATTGATTTGGAAAAATTTTATTTTCCCTGAGTTTTATTTTTTGTTATATGAATTGTTGTCATTTTGGTCCTTAAAATACCAGAATTTCCACTTAACTTTATATTTCCGTCCATCTGTTAACATAGTTAAATTTAAATGATTGATAATTTGATCAGTTACTCATTACTTGAGTAAATAGAAATAATTTTGAAGGAGAAGGATCAGGAAAGCTCTCATCTAATGTAACATCAGACAGTGCAAAAAATCTGATTTTGTCCTTTTATGCACTGTATTAATAAATAGTTTCAGCTCTTTCTATATATATATATGGTAGTTGCAAAACAAAACTGTAACTCTATTAGGCTAATGTCTGTAATGGCGCATCACCTAAGAATTTCTCAAGCTATTGGCCTAATTCTATCATGAATTCAGACAGGCAGAACTCTTGACCACTAGATGGAGCCCAAGAAATATTTGAGCAAAGCCTGCTAAAGGCATAGATAAACCACTTTGAGCACTGCAGCTCAATCACGTTATTAAAGAGGTGTTTGCAGTTTCATTGTGGAAAGAAAAGAAAAGTTTCTTTGGTGTGTTAATCTGAGGTATTTTCAATATTTCTCAATTTAAAAAACATTGAGAAACAACTACTGCCTCAAAAATCTCAAAAACCGATCCTGAACAGAGCAAAAGCTCTATTTTATTGAATATGACTGTAAAATCAAAACCCACCACCCAGACTGTATCTGTGTAAAAGTAAATTATAAAAAGACAAAGCTTAGTTCTTTTTTTTTTCAAAGTAAGAAACTTTCCTAAATACAGTATAAAACCATTGTGTTTTCACCCGCTAACACTTTTAAAAGACATTCATCCGTTTCTCATATTTCCTTCATGATCACATCGAGGTTTTAATCTCTGGGATGGAAGAAAAAGCTTTAGCAGCAGATGTTGAAATAACTTCGTGGAGTGGAAAAAAATTAGGAACAGCACAACGACTCAAATTTGAGTCTCCAACCTAAATAAGTCAATTAACTCCCCATTTGTGTAATTTAAGATGCATTACACTAATAGGGAAGTTATTTCTTGCATTCATCACGGTGCTGCCTTTTAATTCCACACTAATAACACATCTGGACACAGTTGATGGCGCAAAAATAAAGCAGGCTGTGATCTTCATGGGAATTTATATTTCCCCATGATTGTGCGTGTGTCTATTTGCATGAGTGTGAGCGTGTATGACGCAGCAAGGCCGCTAAAGGTCATGACCCTGCTTCCACTGTGCTTAGCATCAAAGGGGGTTGTCGTCGTTAGCTAACTGTCAACACCAGAACGTGCTCCAGTGCTGCGGACGAGTCACACAGAACATGTTATCATATGAAACAAAAGTATGAGTGCACACACACACACACACACACACACACACACCTACACACACACACACACACACACACACACACACACACACACGCTCACACACGCTTGCGTGACTGTCTTTGTATCATTGACTTCCATTCATTTCTACAGCCTAAACCTTACCCTTATTCCAACCCTAACCATTAGATGCATAACCCTAAACGTAACCAAAACTAAATTCACACCTTAGTCCTAAATCTGATCCAAAAATCAGTGTTTCCTCTTGTGGGACCAGGCTTCAGTCCCCACAAGGAGCAGTAGGTCCCCACAACATCGTATGTGTCAGGAAAATGGTCCCCACAAGGTATTATAAGCAAACGCACGTGCGCGCACACACACACACACACACACACACACACACGCACACACACACACACACACACACACACACACACACACACACACACACACACGCACACACACACACACATGCACTGCAATACAACAAAATAAAATGGTACAGTACAATTCTAAGTGTATTTTTGTTTGGCCTTTGTTGATATAATAAAGAACCTCAGACATTCAATTTTAGTTCAGTTCCGTTTATTTAATAATAAATTGAACTTGACTGCAATGTTTAATACCTAGTATTATATTTGAATATATGTACTTTACTTTGAATCTGTCTCTGTGATTGGATTATTTTTGTTTCATAAAGTGCCTTGAGATGTCATTAAGTGTTAATTGACAAATAAACTGAATTAAATTAGAATAATTTTCCAAAATGATGCACAAAAGTATGGTTGATCTTTCATTTAGCTTTTTATAGTCATTTCATAATTATTATTATTAGGGATGCACAATATATCAGCATTCACGCATTCACTGATATCAGTCATTTTTAACATATAGGTATCAACCAGATAAATACAACTGTGCCAACATTAACAACCGATAATTATTTACATCTTGTTGCCGTCTGTTACTGGTCATTTTTTTTCACAGATGCCAAAACAGTTGAGAAATACAGCTCTGGAAATAATGAAGAGCCCACTGCACTAAACCCACCAAAAATTTCCTAGTTATTCCACCAAATCTTGATCTCTGAACTCTTCCTGAGGTAAAACATTAGTATTGTTGTTTCTAAATGAATACAAACTTGTTTTCTTTGCATTATTTGAGGTCTGAAAGCACTGCATCTTTTTTGTTATTTTGACCATTTCTCATTTTCTGCAAATAAATACCAATTTGTTCCTTGGAATTTCAGAGACATGCTGTCAGCAGTTCATATAATAAAAGAATAATGTTAATTTTACTCAAACATCTACATATAAAATAAAACACAAAATCCCAGAAACTGATCAGATTAAGTGTTCTCTTCATTTATTCCAGAGTTTTATATACAATATTTGTAAATATCAGCTATCAGCCAAAACGACAATGTTAATATTGGATATCGATTTCGGACCAAATTTTCTTATCTGTCCTTCCCTAAACATTATCAGTAGTTATGTTATTTTATTAGAATTAGTGTGTCATTTGTTATTTATCTTGAATAAGCTCACTGAGGTTGAATAAAACATGGGAACAGAACTAACATGCCGCTGGTTGATATAAAAACTCGCCTCCTCCCCGGCGCTCTGCTGTAAGACAAAGATATTCTTTTGCTCCCTGAGCACTTCATCGTCTTCTATCCCCATTTCTGGTCCTTCAAAGGCCAAGTGGGGTCACAATTTAAACGTCAGAGTTTGAACAACAATGCCTGTGGAGTGTTACAGTCTAACTGCGTTCAGGGCCGCCTTAGCATTCACAGATGTGGGCGGGCCGCCCCGGTCCGCTTTGAACGAGTCTCAGGTGGCGAGGAGAAACGGGCCATGTGACAGATGTCTGAATTACTCAAGAATGTCAGCTCCGGCTTTGTCTTGTGTGGCCCTGCAAACTCGTATTTTCCCCTTTTCACGTCACCATCATTCTAGGGACTGGAGCACCTTTATTCTTCCCAGTCTTTCCAGTTCAGACCTGTCCTCTTCATAAAGCACGTTGACTCATCTGGTAAAGTTATGGCAGCACCTGCAGCAAACTCCTCACCCATTTTTTTTTAATGGATTGATTGTCAGATTGCTGCTGTTGGACTCACACAGCTTAAGATTTGCAGAAGGAGGCTTGGCTTCTCTGATAAGGAAGCTAATCAGAGGTACTGCAACACACATTACCTCTGATAATTATTCCTTAATCTTTCCTTAATTTTTTTGGTGAAAAAGAAAAAGGCTCAAAATGCAGAAACTGATGTCAAATGCACTGTAAAAACACAAATCTGATCAAGTATTTTTGGTCAAGTTTCTAGTATGCTTGAAATAAGATAAACCCCATATCAAAATATCAAAATAATAATATATGGGTGCACAATTTCAAAAAATGTTTTATTGTCTCAAACCAAACATGTCTGAAGATTCTAAGTTTTCCAGGTTTTTAAATTCAGAAAGTAATTTTTGCTTTAAACGTTAATTTAGAAACTTCCCTCTCCTTCCATTTCAAAATGAAAATTGTGCAATGAGGCGAGAGTCTCAGCAACCGGCATAATTTGTGTGCGCGAAATTTCGAGCTCGTACACAAAGATGTGCAGAAGCAGGCTAGCAAGTGGAAAAATGTTAAATTTTGTCGCTGTGGACTCTAGTGGAAAACTTTCGCCTTACTGTCTTTCGTTGCTCTCTGTGTGTTGAGTCGTAACGAGACGCTGTGAACTAGGAAACCCTCTGTATGATAGATGTTTTTAGGTGAAGATAGGTAGCTGGATTAATCTGCTTTATGTAATATTAACAAATTAAATTTTCAAAGTAATTGCATGTGCTAACATGCTGATACTGACAGCCCTAATTTCTGCATTTAATTTTTTTTGCATTTAAATTTCTAGCTTAGCTTTAATGGTGTTTTTTTCTACACCGTACTGTTTTGTATTCTGGTTTTTTTTTAGCTTATTATTTTTGTTGCTCTTATTTTGTACTGTCCACTGTCTGTCATGAGAGTTTAAATTTTAAACTTGGGGGACTAATGGAAGATTATCCTCTCCTGTTTTATCTCGACTACAATCCTCCAAGATGACAAAGGCTGGGTAAAGGTCTCAAAGCATCAAAGAACTGAAGAAAAGGCTGGTTGCCTTTGATTTAACTGAGTGAATGTAATCAGTTACCACCCACCTGTGGTGGCATAAATGGTGTTATGAAAACACCCATGTGAAAATGTCCCTTTTCGTTTAACAGGCAAATTGCGGTAAAGCAATAAACATATTAGTATAAGCAGCAGAATTGTGATAATGTTAAAGTGACTTGGGTTTCATTTTGGATGCGAAAATGAACCCTGGTCTGGAAGCACTGGGAGTCTCCCAAGTGCAATTACTCTGTTTACTCTGGTTGGAAAGGGAGGGAAATTACATTTGAAAGCGCTCCGTGGGCTCACGGACTCGTTGCCGTGGATGTGCCCGATGTTTACCGAGGTATTTCAAAGGAAACAAGAAGCCATGTCACACATCGACAAACGTCTCAGCGGCCGCATGAGGGGCTCCATTTTTAGCTCGCCTGCAGCAAACGCTCACCTAATGGTTCGGAGAGGCTCCTGTGACGGACCGCCGCCGCTACAGCACTGTCCAAACAAACAATCCTAATCATTCTCGAACTCGTTCCTTTAAACTGTTCTGTGCCTGGCAGTGCGGGGGACGAGCGGTGCGTCTGAAGCTGCGGCGCGGTCATCTGGGTGTGATTATTCATCATCCTGCACAACAGTCCCACTAACCGGGCAGCGGCATCACGCTCCTCTGAAACAAGTGGGGGTTTATTTTCAGGCCTCTGCTTTTCCTCCCCGCTCCAGATTGCCCCAGGAGATTGGCTTTCTCTGCCTGTGAAATAGATACCATCTAAACCATTAGCGCTCATTCACTGCCATGTGCCACTCTGTAGCTCAGGTTCCTGCGACCCTGGGGTCAAGCGGCTGAGAGCTCCCTGACCTCCAGCACTTCCTCCCGATATTAACAGGGTAGTTATGTAGTCAAAAGTCCTGATATAGAACATTGGTTTATTTCGATAATTGCCAATCAGGCCGAGCGCCGAGGAGAGCGGTGATCTCCACATGATGGCCGGGTCTTTATGTGGCTTACTGAGGGCATAATGACAGCAAGCAGAGGAAGCGTAGGCCTCTCTGGCTGAAATTATGCGGTCAAAATCCTGCTGGCTGTAATGCTTTCTTTTAGCTCAGTTAAATGCCAAACAAACCTGTTTTACACTGATCATTGTAGATATTACACCACATATCACCTTCTAGACCAGCAGTCTCCAACTTTTACAATTCAAAGAGCCATTCTTGCCATCAGTCTAGCTTCATTTTGGTTGTGCTCTATACAAGCAAAAAACTTATTTAATATCTGCTTTCAAAAATTTGTTGTCATTTTATTTATAAAGAGTCTAATATTCCCTGTTTTCTTAAAAAAGAGGATTTTGAGATAAAGTGACATGCATCTCAAACAGACCAAATTCATGGCAAAATTATAGCAGATCTATATAAAAAATAATTCTTAATTTTGAGTGACAGGAAGGTTTGAACTGAAAAATGTCTCTGTGTCTCTACGTCACATTGTTTAAAAGATTTGACGTCACAAACACGTGTCAGAATACAGCAGAGTTTTGTTGAATATTTTTTATTTTCACAATATAGTGTCCTACTGCACATGCTAGTGATTGCCTATATCTAATTATTCAATTTTAAGCTAGTTTTAGCTAAATTGAACTTCTAATTACTAACTAAGTACGTATTTCTTACACTACGTGGAATTTGTTACAGTTGGTCAACATGCTAGTGCTAGCCTAGATGCTAATGATAACATCTTTTGCTAGCAATCCTAATCATTCTCATTTAGCATTTTAGCTAATTTGAGCTTTTACATGGGGTCTTTTCACACTGCATGCAGTATGTCACTTTAGGTCAACATGCTAATGCTAGCCTAAATGCTGTCATTAGTATTTTTGTTAGCTTTACCTTTTAAGCTAATTTTAGCTTGTATATCTTTTATAAATTATTCTACTGACATGAAAACATTTTTCACATCAGTTTGATTTATATTTCTTTGACATCAAAACTCTAACATTGTTTTTGTAATTTTGACTACCTTTATTTTCTCTCTCATTTTGCTGTTTGGCAATTTTCATGAATACAACAATCATCATTGTTTTATTATTATTTATTTATCTCATCACACAGGTTGTTGTTAACATTTGCATGTGGTTCAGACCAGTCGAAGCAGGGAAAAATTGCATGGTTTTCAAAACCTGTCTGAAAAAGTGTGTTATGGATTTGTGTTCCGTTCCCTATCTACTCTGGTGCCACTAAATAAAATGTGCTCCAAGCAGTTTGTTCCAAGCAGGGGCCTAATTTAACATAGAGTGTTTGGGAATTTCTCCTAACACGTTCACTCTCAGGGAAACAACAAACCTGCTAGTCTGCTGAGAGGTTGTCCTCCCACAGACTCGCTATCTGTCCTTTAGTCAGTGAAGGACATGGCGGTGTGTTTGTGACACGTCTCATACGTGCAATGTGCTTTTGCATATGGCACCATCAAGAATGGTGACACAGGCTTTAGACGCTCATCAGGGATGCAAACGGTTTTAAAGCAAGAGTCAGAGTTTCCTTCCATCGCCTGTTGTATAGAGCGTGGGGAACGCTGTCCCAAGCTTGAGTGCATGTCAATTACAGCATAATTCTCCTTGACCTCAGTGAGTAAATAAACACCCTAAAACCAGAGGATAATCATCGCAGTCACTTTTTTTTATCAGCGCAGTCCAGATGATACATAGAAACTGCATGCAGGCCGCCCTGCCCTCCACTATAAATAGTTGACAGCAATCAAATAAAATAAATGAACTGTCAGAGCACAAGTGTTTACAAGCACGACAAAATTTAAAGTAATTAGAAGTAAATTTGTTGCATTTCTGAGTAAGTGGTAGCAGATAGGCCTCTGACAGGGAGGCAGTGGGGTGTGACTGGCTGATTTAGAGCAGTGAAGCTGCCCAGCTCTATGTAAACCTTTAAAACCAACAAGGAACGTACCCCCCAAACCCACACAGGCGCACACACGCACACACACAGTTGTGTTTTTGTATTTTGTGGGGACTTTACTTCCATTCATTTTCTACAGCCTATCGCTTACCCCACCCTTACCCCTATTCCTATACCTAACCAAAAGTCAATTGACATTTTAGCCCTAAACCTAAATCCTATCCCAAAAACAGCGTTTTCCTTCATGGGGATCAAGAAATGTCCCCACATGGAGCTGTGGTCCCCACAACCCCGTATTGTAGACAGAAATAGGTTCCCACAAGGATATAAAAACCCGGTTTACACACACACATGCATGCACACACACGTCATCACTCACACATAACTGCACATCAAGCAATATCAGGCCTCAGTACTGCTCCTGTATAGCAACCCCATACAGTTGTTGGTATGTTATTTCCAGTGTTGGATAGTAACTAGTTACATTTACTTAATTACACTTACTTAAACTTTTTTGTGGATAAAAGTACTTTTAAAAGTATTTTTATTACACTGTGCTTTTTTTTCTACTTGAGTAATTTTATTTTCAAGTGTTGCTACTTTTACTTCAGTAAAATTTCTGGATTCTCTACCCACTGAATGAAAAACAGGTTTTAACCAAAAATTCACAGACACAGACACACACCTGCAATTTTGTTAAAACTGCACCCACTTTTTTCTTTTTTTTAAAGAAACTAAATTGGGAAAAAAGATTTTTTCCTGATTTTGTTATTTTTTGTTACTTCTATGAATTACTGTCATTTTGCTGCTATAAATACCAGAATTTCCACTTAATTTTAAATTTTGGTCTGTCTGATTATGCTATTTGTTAGACATTTACCAAGTAGTTTTTCACTCTTGAGTATTTTCTTGGATGGCTACTTTTTACTTTAACTTGAGCAAAAAAAAAAAATATGTTGAAGTTGTAAAATTTTTGTGGCGCTCTGGTTATTTCTTGCTCTTTTGGGGAAATTATAGACATCCAAGCATTTTTATTTTACCTTCTCTGCCTCCACTGATCCCCTTCAATGGTTTTAAGTCACTCATAGAAACAAGTAAATTGTGCTCTCACGCAGAAAAACGGAAAACTGAAGAACAATAACTAGATACCGTTTTAGTTTGCGTTGTCGAATGAGGCGTTCAGCGTTAGTGATCCGAGCTGTTCGCCACATTGTTGCGCTAAGGCCTCCTGTTGTACGCTTTGAAGACCTCTCCATGGCCTCGTTTATGTGGCCGGCCGAAGAGTACCAGCGCTGATTACAGAGCGATGTGTGCAGCTGAAACAATGTACTGTCATGAACTTGAGCTTGAGGAGAAACGCTTTACATGCGGTGGCTATATTTGGGGATTTGAAATCTTTCATTTGGAGAGACCACAGCATTTGTTTGAAGACTGTTGTCGCTGGGGCTTTTACACAGGCCAGATAAACAGAAGGTGTGGCCTGCAGCGGGGGAACCTGGACGGGGGTGTTACCACCATCCAAGTTGATGAATGAGCGTGCCATGAATTCAGCAAATCTTCTCCCCAAGAAACACACACACACACACACCAGACGGCTCCCTTCTCTCCCCCTCACCAAGCCCCTGTTTTTTTGGGGCAACTCCGCCTGACCATGAGTAAATGACAAATAAGGAATGATTTGCTAAAAGCAAAACCCTAAAAACAAACAAACCATTACGCCGTGCAGCATGGAGGGCTGGGTTAGTGCTTCTAATTCAGGTGAACTGCACACAAATTTCCCCCGGCTGGCACACTTACAGCTGTAATAACACACACACACACAGAGAGAGGGCTGCTGGTGAGCAGTGTGTATGCAGGCTGAACTGCACAGCCTGCGCATCGCCCTCATAGCAAACGTCTCACACTGCAGACCTGACCACAAAGGGAAAAATGCTTTTCCAACCTGTAAACATCCAGAACATTCCCAGGAACAACAGTCTACTCTCGATCCATCCAGCTGTGTTCAAGAAAAAGAATGGATTTAGTCACAATCCTGTACAGTATGTTTGTTCATATAAAAATGAATAACTATTAGTCTTTGTCGCTACCATACAAGTAAGACTGAGATATTCTGTTTTATTCTTGATGTCAGTAAGAACACACTCTTCCACTGTTTGACCATGTTTCTTACGACGCATTCACACCAGCCCTGCCCAGTCCACTTTAATCGAACTGTAGTTTGTTTGTCTAGAAGGCCCGGTTCGTTTGGGGAGGTGTAAATGCGTAATCGGACTCTGAAGCAAACTCTAGTCCATCTACAAGCCTTGGTCTTGGTTCGGTTGACGTGAATTGTGGTTGAGTTCAAATACATATGTGCTCCAAAAGCAGGAAGTGGACTACAGCGTAGTGTGTTCTGGGTCAACAGAGCCAAAATAAATGAGCGAGTCTCGCACTACATAAAGAAATGGTTCCACAGATGACAGAGAAATCCTACAACCGCTAAAATCTGATAGACGTCACTCCATTTTCATTTACACTTCATGAAAAAGGATGATACATTCATGTCTTGCTTGGAGGTTTCTGTGTTGTTTCCTTCAGTATGAGGAGAACTGGATTTAGTTTGGATTGTTTCACACAGGGCAGTGTGACGGCAGAGGACATATACATGCTCAGCAAATGTTGCCATTTTGAGTCTACCAGACTATCAAGTGTAAAATCCCTGGATAGTGTCCCAGTTAGAAACCACGCACATGCTCATTTAGCTAGTTTTTGCTTTTTTAAAGCTAATCAAACATTGGTATTACACATCTAAAAACATACATGAAATGTGGCTTGATTTATTTTTAATACCTGAGTGGTGTGCATGTGTGTGGGCATGCGTGTGCGCACGTTTGTAATACCTTGTGGGGACCATTTTCCTGACATAGACTACATTGTGGGGATCCCTTGCTTCTTGTGGGGACCTAAGCCTGGGCCCCACAAGGGGAAACACTGTTTTTGGTCAGGGATTAGATTTAGGACTAAGGTGTGAATTGAGTTTTGCTTAGGGTTTGGCTGTAGAAATGAATGGAAGTCAATGGAAAGTCCGCACAAAGATGGCCACGCAAACATCTGTTTGTGTGTGATTTTCTTGCTTTAGTTGTTGAGGACACGGCGCTGGACATGGGATAATCTCAGCCAGAGAGACAAAGAGGGAATATATTTGTCTCCGTTTTCTTTTCCGAGAGTTCCGTGTTTATTTTCTGTTTCTTTGGTTTCAGAGCGTGGGCTCCAAAACTGCAGCGCAAATGATTAAAATTAAAGCGCTCAGATTGAAAGCTGTTTTTTCCAGCCTGTGGCACAAACATTTGGCATTTTGTCCTTTTATAGGGATCCTAACGACCTGTTGGGAAAGCTCGGCCCTAAATGATGTGTTACAGGAAATAAACTTCAGAGGGATTTGCCTCTGTGTCGCCCTGCCTCAGATTATGTAAAGAACTTTTAATGGGTTTGGTGTTTACAACAGTTAGCATTTGAAGCTCTGAACGCTTGGAGAAAAGTAATGCAGAGCAGAGCGCTCAGTTATGATTAGGGTCGGTGTGAGCGCCAAGCAAAGTGGGGGGTTCTGTAAACAGGCCAGAAGACATCAAGGAGGAGGATAAGGACGTTTTCACTTTGAATCCACATCATTCAGGCCACACACACACACACGCACACACACACGCGCACACGCATGTACACTTGGGTTCTTTACCTGTCAGTTTTGCGAGGAGTTCAGGTTTTTGTGTGTGCAAATGATAATGGGTGGAGCAAAGTCCTGGATCTGAGCGCATGGATCTACAAAAGATGTGGTGGCACCCAGCTCACCATCGATAGTCTTTCAGAGGGCGGTTATTACCAGACGGGGGCAGAATACCCAAAACGTAGCTCTACTTCAACATATTTTTCACTCAAGTTAAAGTAAAAAGTATATGTCCAATTAAAAAACTATTTGGCACAAAGTCTTACTCAACTACAGAATAACTGATCAAATTATCAATCATTTAATAATTAAAAATTACATCATCAGATGGCCAAAATATAAAGTTAAATGGAAATTTGGGTGCTTTAAGAACCAAAATGACAATAATTTATATAAGTAACAAAAAAGAACAAAATTCAAATGAGTTTCTTTCAATTAGAAAACTTCTGAAATGTTAACAAACACTGCAGTCTATGTCTGTGTCTGGTGAATTTTTGGTTAAAACATGTTTGTTCTTCATTCAGTGGATAAAGAATCCAAACATTTTACTCAAGAGCACCAATATTTCAAGTAAAACTAAAAAGTACAGAGTAGTAAAAATACTCCTAAAAGTGTTTTGTTTTGGGGTTTTTTCGCAAAAAAACCCAAAAACATTTTTTCAGCAAAAGTAACTAGTTACTACCCAACTCTGGTTTGTACCCCGAGGTGAGCCCCCCTAACTCCTGCTCAGGGGGTGAAATGCTCTGAGTTCTGGGTCTGATCAAGCTGTAGCAGCTGCTGCTGGTAGGTGAAAGGAAAACCTGTGGAAGTGTGGGGGGGCCGTTAGCCAGGCCCCGGGCCCCGGGAACACACTGAGGCTGTGCTGTGTGTTTTCACTACTGCTAAACTTTCCTGCTTTAATGACCACATTGACTAAAGCGGACAAAAAAGGCTTATTTACCAATTGTGAAAATCTTCAGTGATTCAACAGATTAATTGCTCAGCTGAGCATTAATCAAGTGGGCGAGGTCCGGAACAGAGGGGGACAAAGTTCACCTTTTTTTTTTAAATGAAAACGCCAAGTTTCTTTTTGTATCCAGCCAGGTTTTCCCCCCCGTCAGTCAAGCCTTGAAGCGAACACACTGGCTGCCAGTGTCTGAGCTATCTGACAGGTGTGCTGCTCCTTCCCCTCACATGTGCAATCAGACACTGTTGGTAAACAGTCTGTCTTTTCTCAAGGGGGGGCCTCAGGGAGACTTTGGCCAGGAAAGTCAAATTGCTGCAGAAGGACCTCATTTGGCTCCAGGCTGCAACTTCCATGCTTGGCTGACCTTAATTGGCGCTGTGGAGGTGGTTGATGGCGAAAAGGGAAGGGGGGGCTGCAGACCCGGTTGGGGGCTTTACTATCTCCTGCCGTTGGGGTTCCTTGTTGCCAGCGAGCGCTCCGAGAGGTGATTGGGTCAGGAAGTTAGGATCTCAGTTAGCTGTCCTCGGGTTGGTCTGGCTTACTGAGGTTTAACTGTTGGAGCACTGAGGTATTTTAAACGGATTATGGTCCCCGTTTCGGAATAATTAGGTTTAATTGAAGCATGCACAGAAACAGATTACTTTAGAAAATTGGTTTCATCTTTGGAAATTATTTGCCATTTGGACAACAAACCTGCGTGTAATCTATCTCATCTTGTTGCAAGGATCTG
This sequence comes from Poecilia picta, assembly GCA_033032245.1. Classification (NCBI taxonomy): domain Eukaryota; kingdom Metazoa; phylum Chordata; class Actinopteri; order Cyprinodontiformes; family Poeciliidae; genus Poecilia; species Poecilia picta. Next base: position 5,499,642 of record CM065357.1, on the reverse strand, counting down.
GCTGTTGGCCCGCTTTGGACTGCTAACAGCAGCAGTCCTGCAGAATGAAGACTTTTGTGAAACCTGTTGAACTTCCCTTTGTTAGCATGGTTTATTCAGTGTGTGTGCGCGCATGTGTGCATGTGTGTGCGTTTGTTTATAATACCTTGTGGAGACGATTTTCCTGCCATATACTATGTTGTGGGGACCTATTGCTCCTTGTGGGGACCGAAGCCTGGTCCTGGCAAGGGGAAACCCTGTTTTAGGGTCAGGGGTCAGAGTTAGGGCTAAGGTATGAATTGAGTTTTGGTTAGGGGTAGGTATGTGATGGTTAGGGTTAGGAAAAGGGTAAAGGTAAGGTTTAGGCTGTAGAAATGAATGGAAGCCAATGGAAAGTCCCCACAAAGATAGCTGTGCAAACGTGTGTGTGTGTGTGTGTGTGTGTGTGTGTGTGTGTGTGTGTGTGTGTGTGTGTGTGTGTGTGTGTGTGTGTGTGTGTGTGTGTGTGTGAGCAGACATGACTTGACCAGGCACACTGCTTCATGTTTGGGTGTCAGGCCTCAGTTGTCAACATAGATGCTTTATGAGAGTATTTCCTGTGCTGTCCTGACATGTGCTGTCACCTCGGTGTGGCAGACGCTTCCATCTGCCCATTAACAGCCAAGCCTGTCAACACACATACGCACACACACAAAGGTCGGTGCATGTTTGTTTTAAAGTCCTGGTTAGGCACACTGTCACACATCCCTCCATTGTTAACTAAAATCAGACTGGAATGAGTTTAGTTAATTAGCTCAATGACATTTACTTACCTGAGCTGGGGTCTTTGGGGAAAAAGTGCTTTTAGGAATATTTTCCTCCTAAAACTTTTGTACTTTTTACTTTTACTTGAGTCATTTAATCATGAAGTGTTGCATCTTTTACTTAACCCTTGTGCGTGTGAGGACTGAGGCAAATAATACAAGTGATACGGGTGTGAGGTCAGTTGGGCCCCATTTGTAAACACAAGGGGTAAGTAATATTTCTGGACTTTCCACCCACTGGATGAAGAACAAACATGTTTTAACCAAAAATTCACTAGACACAGAAACACACAGCTGCAGTTTTTGTTAAAGTTTAATGAGTTTGTTTTTTTATTTTTTATTGAAAGAAACCGACTTTATTACTCTTCTTTTGCCTGATTTTGTTATGTTTTGTTAAATATATGAATTAGTGTCATTTTCATCCATAAAACGCCAAAAATTCCACATAATTTTATATTTTGGTCCATCTGATGATGTAATTTTTAAATATCAAATGACTGATAATTTGATCAGCTACTCAATACTTGATTTTAACAGATACTTTTTTACTTTTACTTGAGTAAAAAAACTATGTAGAACTGCTCTCATTTGAGTATAATTGTTAGGTTCTCCATTGTTAGGGAATGACCTTGAATCACCCTGTAGGATCGGACTCAGTGAATTATTTTTGTTTTTTTATTAGTTTTGAAGCATTAATAGCTGTGCAGTGTAAGTGAACTCAATTCACTTCAGCTTAAATTGAATTCAGTTGTTTTTCATCCTGTTCTACTTTGTGTCGGTGCGTCACATAAAATCCATACATGACACATTCACGTTGAAGTGCGACCAAAATGTGAAAAAGTTTCAATACTTTCACAAAGCGTCGAACCATTAACTTAAAAACGTGTCTTATAAATGCACAGGCACAACTCTCATCAGTTTCGTAGCCAACTATCTCCTTGCTTACAGGGATATGATTTTAAAACCATCTGTGAAGTGTTTATGATGACATAATCAGCATACATAAAAAAAAAAATACATCAATTTGCTGAACGTGTTCAGCAGGGAAACCAGCTGACGACCAGAGTACAGTGGGTCGGGACAAAAAAAAAAACAGGAGGCAGATGATTCATGCAGGTGCTGTCAGACGGTTTGTGTGAGCAGGAAGCGAGACCACCCCATGGGAGCAGCCGTTTGTTGGCCGTGATGAATTGGCTTCATGCTTGAACCCAAAGGTTGGCAAATTAACAGTTAATTAGCAGTTGATAAATGACAGATTGTCCCAGGCCCCGCGCCACCTCCACCCTCTGCCGCTATCTCGCTGAAAGCAAGTGTTTATGTGTTGGTAACAAGTGCTGGAGCAGACTGTTATGTCTGGGTTTTGTCACAGGGTGGGATTGCTCTCAGATGTTCCCAACGCCGCTCTGCCTTTACTAACCTTCACCACACATCGCTTAGTCCTGCCCCCCGTTTACCTTCCGCTCACACCCACACGCCAGCTTCTGCTCTACTGTGCTTCATTTGTTTTATTTTCCTCTCATTTATCTCGCTTCATGAAATTCAGGACATTTTAATCTGCCAAAGGCAGTTCCAGCTCTTCACTGCAAAAACACAAAATCTTACTTGGTAATCTTTAAGTAAGTAAATCTTAAGTAAAATTTACTTACTTAATTCTTACCTACTTAAGTAAGATTTACTTACTTATATGAGTAAGTAAATCTTACTTCAGTGAGTAAGATTTACTAAATAAGATTTACTTACTTAAATCTTATTTAAGTAGTAGATTTACTTAAGTAAGTAATTCTACTACTTAATTATGATTTACTTACTCAAGTAAGTAAGTAAATCTTACTTAAATAAAATTTAAGTAAATCTTATTTAAGAAGGTAAATATTACTTATTTAAGTAAGATTTACTTACTTAAGTAAGTAGATTTACTTTCTTAATTAAGTAAATGTTACTTGGTAAGTAAATCCAATTTTACTTACCAAGTAACATTTGCACTAGTTTCAAATGGAAATGTATTAGTACACTGAAATAAGACAAAAATAACATACAAGTGTAACTTCCAGAAGATATAGGAGTTTGTTTTAGGCAAATAATTATTTTATATTGATGAAAAAGTTTTCCATTGGCAGATTACTGTATGTATAACATCTTGTTAAAAGTGAAACAATCTGCCAAGGGAATTAACACTTTTTCATTAATATTTAAACAAGCGCCTGTCTTGCTGAAAGGTTACTTTTAAAGTAGTTAGGTTGTATGTCAAGTGTAAAAGACATTTTTAGTAGAAACTAGACCAAAATGACTTTTGTGTTTTTAGTGAGCATTAAAGTATTTGAGTATAGTCATTGCGTTCTCCCTGCTAAGCAGCGTTACCGCTACATCTAAAAGGATGAAATAAATTTTGTTCCAGTGATGTAATTTAGAGGGAAGTCCGCCTGTGCTGGATATGTATGTAATGAGTGTAGAGGAAGAAATGTGTAACCTCTTAAAAGTGCCTGTCACTGTTAATATGTTGTAAGTGACCTCATATTTACATGGACCATTTTTCTTTTTGCACATTTTCACGAGTTTTTCCTTTCAAGAATAATCTACATGAGCGTGTATGATTCACGAGTCTCAGCACATGTAAAGCATTTACTGAATGTGAATTAGTGTCAGTTCTGAAGCGTAAAATTGGTTTTATCCCTTGTGGGAAAATAAAATGTAAATAAAGTCCGCAAAAATACTGTTGTTTATGTTACTATGTTACCTTTATCCATAAATTACATTTGATTGTTCCTGAGAGAAATGTGCCCTGAGCTGCTTCAGGCTCTGTCAAAAAGAAAGGTGGGAGAAAAGCACAAATTTAACTGGAACTATTTCAAATTTTGTGATGTTGCAACCATAAATTACAGTTTATTTGATCACAATTTCATATGATGGACTAATTTTAATACCGTTTTTGTTAAATTACACTTTGACATAATTCAAAGTTCCAACTTTTGGATTAACTAGGGATGAGCAAATCCTTTTGATTAAATATTTTTGCAGTTCACAACCAGAAAAAATGGTACTATGTTATACCTTTAACTGCTCTAATTTCTGATAGTATAAAGCAACGATATCTGTAACTTTCAGATAATTATTATGCTATAAATCAGTGTGGAAAGTTACTTAGTTGGCCTTCCGTGAGATGCCTTGACCTAGAAATGCTTAAAAAAAATTTGTTTGAACATTTTCTCATTTACTTTTATAATTTCCCAAAGTTTTGTTGTTGCTTCTCACAGCTCCATGTATTACTGATTACTTATTTGACTATTAAACATAAAATGTCCCTAATCGGATGTTCGACGTAATCAATTTCAGCTGTTCAACAGAAAAATAATCAAAATTTGTTGTGAATTTGTTTCGCCAAATGACAACACTGGACCTGAAAAAAACTATATATGCAAATTATTGGAACAGTTAAAGTCAAGTAAGGCTGAAAATGAATGAAGATAAATATAAATGTAATGAAATTTGGTGTGTTTTAGTAAATCTATTACATAGTTCCCGTTAAGTTAGACATAACGTAATCTCCCGTAGGAGAAATTTGTCTAGGAATAGTTTTCCCCATTTATTATTGTTTTTATTTAATTAAGTTAACAAAACAATGTTTTCTTAATTTCATTTTTGTTATTTTGCTTCTTTCTAGTCAGCTGTAATAGCCTTGCAAAGCGCTTCACACTTCATTCAGTCATTTACACACACATTCATTCACACACTGATGGTGACTAGCTACTGGATGGTAGCCACAGCTACCCTGCCCAGGCTGACAGAGGCCAAGCTGTCATGCACCAGCGCCACCTGCTGGGCCCTCTGAACACCAGCAGCAGCCCAGGCGGGTTAAGTGTCACAAAGACAGAGGCAGAGCGGGAATCAAACAGGCCACCAACTGGTTGCAGGACCAACATGGATGCCACCATCATTCAGGAAACACTTTTCAACACAACACCTTGCTCGTTCCCGCCGTCAGCGCTGACTTTGAGCGAGTCACCGCCCAGGCTGCTGCAGGTGGGAGTTCTCGTCTCGCGAGGCTAGTGGTTGAACTCAGTGTGGAGAGGCCCAGCAGCGCATTTTTTTAAAAAAAAAAATATATATATATATATATTATTAACGTTTTAAAATAAGGCAAATTTATGGGGAAATACTGATACGGGAGAACGGCGGGAAAAGAGGGGTGAAATATTTTTTCTTCTTCTAATTCTTTTTTTTAACAACATCCCTGCTCCGAAAACCTCCGCTTAGTTTCTCCTCCTCTGGGCGCCATTTTGGTTGCTGTAGTTGCTCAGAGCCAGTATGACTCACAGCGCTAATGTCAGGGACATTACTCTCATTATTTCATGGTTAGTTTGACACACTGCTAATATTCAGATGGCAGGAGTTGAAAGAAGAGGCCGAGGAATATGAAGTGCAAATTTGAGGGTGGGAGGTCCATGCAGAGAGAGAGAGAGTGTGTGTGTGTGTCCTCATGATAGTGTGTTGTAGGTGTAGGGAGGGGCATCTGGAGTCTGCCAAACAGTTCCTGACAGAACAGTGCCTCTCTTGGCTATTTCTTTCAAACAGCAATCAGGCCAAATCGAAGCAGCTGCTGCTCTCTTGAAAACTCCAATTGCACTAATCAAGTCCGTTTAGCTGCTCCACGGCTAGTTAGGGTCTACTGAACATGCACGTGTATTTATACACGCACACATGGCCTGGGCTAGGTTTTTTTTTTTTTTTTACCTCATTCCACAGTTCAAAACTGCAGTCAGAGATAATAACACTTATTTTATTAGGCTAACTGGAGTGGCGCCAGCAGCATTTAACAATTTTCTCGTTTAAAGTGATTGCAATAGCCGTTGAAGAGTCACACAAATCATCCGTTCGCCGTCGACTCCCGGTCGGCCATTACTGTTTATGTAACTTGTACATATTATTGTGTAAAAAAAAAAAAGTCCCGGTCGGCCATGTTATTCAGTGGAGTTGGGGGCCACGTGGCAGCTGTTGCGTCTGTTCTGTGCGACAAATCCAGTCCAAACACCTCAATCCATTCACTCAGATGATAACAGTTCAGGTTATTGTCGTTCGCTGAAAGCTAATACGCGGCGATTCCAAACAAACTGCCGCCCCCAGAGGACGCTGATAACAACAATGCTAATTGTTCTGGCTGGTGTCCGGGTTCCCGCTCAGGGCCCCGGCGCGGCCCCGGTGCGGCCCCGGTCCGGCCCCGGCCCGCTAATTCATCTGATTACTTCATCCCTGTATCCCCTGCTCGCTCTGATCACCGTTACACAAATCCTAACATTTAGCAACACAAAGCGGAGGAAGTGAAAGCACAGTGAAAACGCTTCAATGTGGTCTGGCTGTACAACCTTGGCCCAGGCAGAGACTTCCTCTGTGAAGTATTTAATTTTGGAAACCTTCCCTCTCCAAACACGGAGCACCTGGGACAACAGCGGCCTTTCCAGGGCCGCTGTTAATCAGCAGCTGTGGCATACCGGCAATCAGCTGTACCCACAAGAATACAATTAATACACTATGCTGACTCCTGATAGGACCGTGTTAAACTGCTCTAAACATTTGGGGAGAGGCTGTGTGGTAAAACTAGAGAAAATTGTCCTGATTGCTTAAAGGATTTCAAAGAGTTTTCATGGAAACTACATGAAACAAGAGGGGAGGGGGGAGATCTAAGCAGCTTTTTTTTGCCTCACTTCTGCCAATTTTACTCCTCTGATTCATTCAGAAAAAAAGAGCAACTTTGGAATTAGTTACAGAGCCGGAGAACATTTTAAGTTGATCTGTCCAGAATCAATAGTAATAAGACTAATTTATCCAGGATGTAAATAGAAACCTTCTATTGGTTTTAGATGTCAACAGGGACAATAAATCATATGCATGTGCGATGCATCAGGCGAAAACCGGGAACCAGAGCAAGAAGCAAAAAGCCGCTATTAAAAACGACCAATTTCTGAGAAAATTACTATTATTATAGTTATTGTTGCAAAATATACTAGTTAAAATGATAAAGCAGTTTCTCTGGTTAGAAAAGAGTAAACTTGTTTACAGACTAAATCTGAGCTTTTTTTTGTATTCAGGCAACTCAGAGCTCATTAACATACCAGGCTTAACTGGTTATTCATACACTTTTTTTAATGATTTTGGCCAATAAAATGAAAGTTTGATAGAAACACACAGCTACAACATATAATTTGCTATAAATCAAGATCTTCATTAATTTTAATTAAATAATGTCCATCCCAACAACAAGCTTTCATAGAAAAGTTGTTTCTGGTCAACATTTGCTGATTTGGCCTTTGAAGCAGCTTAGCTGTAGCATTCAGTAATGTCAGTAAAACAGGTAGGTGAGCATGCCAGATTATGCGACAATGAGTCTTTTAAATGTGTGATTATGGATTATAAATTAGTATTTTTGTACACTATTAAAAAAGACGCATATTTCTTCCCTGTCAAGGGATGCTCTTAAGAGTCAGTGCTTTGCAGTGAATCGGACAGACGGGTGCAGAATCTGTCCCCTAAGTCTGTAAATGCAATGGATATTTTGGGCCAATCTGAACTTCTCCTTCTGGCTCAGGAGAAGCATCAATACAGATCACCGATTAACGGTTCAGGCTGAAACAGTGTCGGACACCACGGACATGTTCAGTTTATTTATAATGCACCAATTCACAACAAAATGTCTCCTTGAGGCACCTTACGAACAAGCCAGTTCAAGTCAGTCATACGTCAGAAAGTGAGGAAAAAAGAAGTGGATGTGTCTTTTTTACTTTCTGTATGTGAACTTCTACTTTCATCTGCACATTCCAATTAATCCTCAATGTCAGTGCAATAAGGTCAGTTAATTATTCAAATTAGCTTAAAGTATTGTCCTAGGAAACCCAGCAGATTGCCCAGCAGCGCTCACTCCTCATGGATGAACATGCAGCGGCAGCAATCACTAGGGTTGTGTCGTTGACTTTACCACAATCCCTCACGCCAACTGTTTCAGGATGCATGTGTTGGTGTTGTTGTGCAGTCATCTTTTAATTCGATAACATTTAAATCAACAAAAACCAAGCAATGATCTCAAAAGTTGAAAAGTTGAGACAGACTTGTCTATTTGTCCGTTTTGTAATTGGGCTTACCGTGATCAGAATTGATTTTTGCAGCTTTAATAGACACAAACCCATGTGGTGCTGTGGGAGTTCCCATCGCTGTTACGTCAATAAGAGCCTGCCATGACTTCCTGCTGTTTACACAAACATTATTACTGTTTAAAACCACTTTAAATTGAGCATTACATTGTGAAGCGAAATGAAGCGTAACATGACCTCCTAACCAGCTAAACCAGAGGCCGAGTCGCAGCGAGAGCACTTCTCAACACTGTAATATTCAAAAGGCTGCAGACTAATTGCCTTGTTTAAAAAAAGAAAGGCTACACTGGGTCCATATGAGAGTGGTCAGTTTCTGTCATTGACTTAATTCCAGACATAGCTTGGTCTAAACACAGAACCTTTTATGGAATTATCCTAATTAGCGAGGCCATTAGCCTTAATGGGGAGTAATGGGCAGTTAGATGTTATTTGGTAAAACAACACGCCAGAGGCTGGAGGTGTTTTATTACTGCTCTTTTAAATTAAGCACATCTCTGGAAGGTAAAGAATGTTTCCAGTTCGCGGGCAAAATTACCCGGCCGCTAATGGAGTTTCTGCATGGAGCCGTGGAGAGACCACCCAGCAGGAGAGGAAAGCACCGCGAGATGCTGAGGCTTCTCGACAAACCGTCTTCTCGGCAGACTGTCCTCACAATTCAAAACATTTACAAGTTACAGTAAAGGGAAAAAAGACAATCTTCACTGCTGCTTCAGAAGGTGTAATAGAAACCAAGGGCTTCCATGTTCTTGAAATATTACTGCTGAAATATTATTACGCATATCTGAGTTACAGACCGTAACTATGGACTATGTTCTGGTATTCTTGAGAAGCAGGACTGAACCTTCCATCCTCTGTAAAGAGAATGTAGTAAAAATGCTCATTTGTGTTAAATTATATTTCTAATGGTTTAGTTCAAGATGTCAAACTCATTTTCATTTTGGGCCATATCTTAAAGGGCCGGTGCCATAATACATTAATAAAACCAATTAAATTGTTAAAATATAAATAAATAGCTGTTCCTTCAGCATTTTCTGATCGCTTTAGTGTTTTTTGCGATCAAAATTTCACATTTTGTGATACCAATTTAGAAATGCTTGTCAGGAATTTTTGCAATGTTTGCACTAATGTGTGACGTTAAATGTGACTTTGTATTACTCGCAGTATCATTTATGGATTATAGCTTGACGTCAAGTAAAGCTGAGGCAGCAGTCACTTAGTCAATGTTTTTGACCAATTTTAAGAAAATTAGCAGTAAAATCAGAAATGTGGAGATTTGTTGATTTTGTGTGAATTTTGCAGATTTGTGAAAAACTGGATGGACTTGTAATTTGGAGTCTAAGGGGGCCACATATAAAGCTACGGCGGGCCACATTTGACCTCCGGGCCTTGAGTTTGACAAAGGTGGTTTGTCAAACCACCTTTGTCAAATTCCTTTGTCTTATTCCTCCTCATAAGAAGGAACTTATTAGGAGTGGCAATGTGTGTTGAGGAGCTATGCTAAATTTAATTTATTCTTTTGATTGACCTTAGATTTGTTCAATTGCAATAATTTGTATTCATGCAAATATTTATTGGTACTTTTATTTATTGGTTTAAGCTGGAGATAGGCACCAGCAACCCTCCTGCCCCCCTCTAGGGTGTACAGAAAATGGATGGATGGATTTATTGGTTTGTGTTATTTATGGTGTTAGATTTGTGCCAAAAAAATCAGCCGGTTGTTTTCAGTGTGTGATGATGTTGGTGTGCACATAACCTGCAATAAGTCCACCTTATATTGAATTTTTTTATTGTGCCTCGCCATTAAACATTGAACTGGTCAAAAAGGAACAGTTGGACCTAAAAAAGTTGAGCAAGAATGTCTGGGTTCCTTAAAAACAGAATAGCACCTCCTGCCCAAAGCTAGCAACTTTCTGGGACGGAGTCTGTCTGGAGAGGTGCTTCAAAAAGAAGACATGTATCTTTTTAAAATTTTATCAATTGCATACAAAAAAGCCACAATTCGTTCTTGACTAAAGAGACCTCAACCCCAGTTGGATCACTGGCAGGGAATCGTGGAAGAGATTCAGTAACACTTTGTTTGAGGGTGTACATAAGAGTGACCTGACACTGTCATAAAAATGACATAACACCTTTCATAAACATGAAAGAGTCTTTATGAATGTATATATCTATTGTCAAAGAACTTAATGAACATGAAGGCTCCTTCATTTTAATGAAGGAGCCTTAAAGTGTCACATAAAGTGTTACTGGAGATTCATTCTACAGAAAAGCTGGTATGACTTTTACGCATCAAAGGACACTCTTTCAACAAACGCCGGTATGAATGGTTTACGTTTAAGAACAAGGAAGCATAATTAGGTCTAACATTTTGTACTATTGTTATTTTTTTCTTACAATAGTGTAAATCAGTGCCCCATGTTCTGTGTGCATTGTTTTATTGTAATAAAGAAAAATGTGAATTAAAGAGCATATAAATATTTGCGATTTAAACACAGAACACCACCAGATCTGCAGGTACAACGCTGCAGATGTTTCCACCAAATGCCTGTTTCACCTTTTAAAGCTTAGTCATCGTGTGTTTCACAGCATGGTGGTTTGCATAATTAAGCTTAGGAACTCTATAACCTCTGGCACTGCTTGGTTAGGACAACAAGCTCTTTTTTATGTTGATGTTCTCGATCAGCTGTAATTGCAGTGACTGGTTTACTGTTCTCCCTGTGGGACGGCGCTTACGGTCTGAAGCCACATGGCACGCTGTCTTCAGTTCTGCAAAGACCGCAAGCCCGACATGAAAAGTTGCCCCATACACGACTACTTAAGCCGAAGGAGGCGTTTGACTGATTTCCAGAGCAGGCGGTGCTCACCATTTCCCGGGAATTCCTTCACATTAGCACTTCTGTAAACATCTCCAATAACAAGCTAATTGCTTACCACGGTGAATGCTAACAAGATATTTTTGGGGGATGAGGAGGTTGGAGTGGTGTATAAATTTCAGGTAGAGTACCACCACCAGCATTACTGCCTCTGAGATTTATGATATTTCTTGTAACTAGTTTAAATACTGTCTGTGTTTGAACTGAGCCACGGGCGATTAGCTTTACACAAGCCCCATTAGTCTGAAGCTGACTGTGCGTTATCTGCCTCCAGGATCCCGGCCAAGTCAATAGAACCTTTTCATTAGGTGTATTCTTCTTACCTTGAATGACCTGTCACAATAGAGACGAGCAGTCCAATCAAAACACCGTTTTACAGCACAATGAACAACCTGACGCTCTCGACGTAAGAAAAGGGTTTGGGCATTTAGACAGGTAGTAGCATTGAGAATAATCTCTTTAAGTGTTTAAGATCCCTTCACCCATCAGAGAATGTCAGAAACATTCACCAGAATGTGTCTGGTCTTTGTGTTGTCAGTGCGATCTTCGAGGAGAGCATTAAGATTGAATGAAATGTAAGACATGAGAAATCCTCGCTTTTGGCATCTTCAAAGGCTTTGTCGAAAGAACATGGTGTGTTTTTATTATGGTCTCAGTGTATCAAGATACTCTGTGGAGCATCGTGGAAGTAGAGCCAGGATGTCGGGACTGTAAGAGACATGGTCCATTTCTCTGAACCAAGAAGTCAGATTTTTAAAATTCCTACTAAAGTCAGAGTCTGACTTTGGTGGAATCTAACTTTTCTAAGTTCAAACAACTTTCTAACGTGCCTCCAAATCAGCTGTTGCCTTCCTGTTATTTTGCATGAGACACTACACAGAATCAACTACGCTACAGATATACTAAGTGTAATAAAGTGAAGTGGCAAAAAAAATGAAAACTGGACACTTGAAGAAAAGTTGTAAAAACACACACTGACAGCTGCTGGTTCAGTCCTTACTGACGATGTGTAAATATATTTAACATTACCACACCACTGTTCAGCCTGATGGCGTTGGCTACAGATGTATTTCTAAATTTCTGATTGTTGGGAAAATATTCTAGAAGTGGAAATGGGAGAAAACAAATCACCATAAAGCTATGACCAGTTGCTTTGTAAATCAGAAGGGTTCAACTAGAGCCAATAAAAGCTTTACAAAAAGGGCAGGGAGGGAGGAGGGGTATTCAAAATAAAGTAAAATTCAAAGATTTTAAAAAGAAGTTTAATTATTTTTACTAGGGATGCATGATATTATCAGCATGGTGTCGGTATCGGCCAGCATTAGCTATAAAATTTAATATCGAACATCGACCATTTCGTCAAAATCACTCACCGATATAAAAGACGTTTTTTATGACAGATCGGTGACAATGACGCCTGCCGTATCAAATTTGTACTGTTTGAGTGTTGTCATTGTGTTAGAGAGAATGTCACGTCATAAATAAATTTGACACTAAACATAATGCAAGTTCAAAGTGTTGCATCATTTTCAGCCTCCTTTTTAGCTTTTGCATTTGGCAGCAGGTTGAATTGACAAATGTAATTCAGTTTTTTTAATTTCACAGTAGAGAAAGCCATATAGTTTCAGTAAGTAGATATAGGAAAATAAATATTGGTATCGGTTGAGTTTTAGTGTATCGGCAAATCGGATATTGACCAAAAATTCAGTAACATGTATCCCTAAGTTTTACAAAAGGCACACCCTTAGTTCTAATCCCCCTCTGTTTATAACTGTAGACATCAGTTTCTATTGAAGGTCTCACAACGTGTTTGTTGCTGCTGTGCTTCTCCTACAAACAGCTCAGGTAATGACGAGCACCACGTGCCGGAGTGATCCCATCTGGGATTGATAATGTCTCCATTTCCCCCTGAGACTTTGTGATCTCCTTTGATTGCATGTGGCAGCCTCTGACCCCGCAGCTTCAGGGCTTCTCCTGACATGCAAGATTGACAATTGTGGTAATTTGCTGTACAAGGCTGTGCAGTCTCTGAGGCAGGGTCGCTGTTTCAGAGCCATCGCTGAAGCTGAGGACATCAAATCAAGTTTGTGTAGGAGAAACGATTGAGCGTCCAGGTGATTCTGATGCTTCGATTTTCACATCTGAGTAAATCACTTCCTGTATAAACGACAAACACCAGGAATATTGTGTTCTGTATGGCATGAAATCTGAATCTGTATTTCATTAAGGAATCTGATCTTCTTCATGTTGACTCTTTAAAAGTCATCCAATTTGTCTTAAAAAAAAGAATCAAAGAAACAATACAGATAATTTCAAAATGAGTCAAAATGAAGAGCTTCGCTTTTCACAAGAGAACATACAGTAGTTGCACTTAAAACCGCATTCGAAGCAAAAATCAAACCGGAAAGCCAGAATTTGATGAGGCACTGAATTGGTGGTATGAATATTCAAACTGGACAAGAAACTAAGGAGCATGGAGGCAGGAAAAAGTGGAGTAAATGTAGCTGTTTCTGTTGTTTAGTCCTGTTGGTCTGAGAGAGATTTGTTCCAGATGCCAAATTAACTCATATTAAAAATACTTAGCGGCAAACAAAATCTCCCCAAAGTCATTGAAGCAAGCAAAATGAAAACATGGTAAATGGCAAAACCAAAAAAGAAAAAAAAAAGAAAAGAGGATTTGAAATTCAAAGTATTAAGCACCTCCACCTGCTTGTGTCTTTGCCGTCCCGCCGCTGTCTGTGTCAGCAGCTCGGCTCGCCGTGGGGGAATTCCTCCAGCGTGTGGAGAACTGTGCTGGAGGAACCACAACATCACTCTGTTCTCACAGCGGACATTTATTTAAACATCATTACCGTCAGATATCTGTTAAAGGCTTTGAGCTCGTTTGGCTCAGCTAGAGCTACATACTGGCAAAAAACATCGGATAGCGCTGCAGGCGGAAGATTGGTTTCTTTTTCTTTTAGCTGTTTATGTTTCAGATACACATAACAGCTTCATTTGAACTTTATAGACTGTTACGCTTTGGTTGGTGGAGGAAATCACATGGACACTGAAAACATCACTATAATAGTTTTTAACTTAAAGTTAGAAACTATTACGTTTCTAGTAATTACCTTTAATAGTTTCTAACTTTTTAAAAGCTGGACACTATAAAACTATTGTTAAAACGTAAAACGTAATCACAAGAGAAACTAAAAAGACGAGTAAAAGTAGAAGACAGATTCAGAATAACTGAATGAATTACTCATTCACACAAAACTAAGTGTAATTAATTTAGCTGAGTAATATTGTCGTTAAACAGTTTTGCACAGTTTCGCACAGCTAAGGCATTTTAAACAAAATGAAAAGCTCAGCAGGTGTTGAAGTTTGTAATGAAACTCGGATGCTGCGCGTCTCACTCCAGCTTCCTGTCAGGCCTAACATGCATGCAGCTCTTTCCTCACAGTATTTAGTAAGTATGCACATTAGAAAAATGAACTTCAACACTGTCCATGCTCCTTTTTTTTTTAGCTTCTGGAATGTGTTCACATGCTGCTGGATTTAATTAACATTTCCATCTTGGGCCAAATCAAAAATCTGAACGCTCTTAAAGGGCCAGTTGTGCCAGAATATATTGATAAAATCCATTGAACTGTTAAAATATCAATAAAAGCTATTTGTTTCAGAATTCAGTAAGTGTTTCTTAAAATCAAATATTTTCACACTGGTCAGACCATCCCTTTTTTTATGATAGTTTTTTTTTCTGAAATCAAAATCAGAGATTTTGTGACACTAATTAAGAAATATTTGTAAGAAATTTGTATGATATTTGCGCTAATACAAGATGACTTTTTATTACGCAGTCATGGACTAAAACTTGACATAAAGTGAGGCTGAGGCAGCTGTTACTTAGAACCAATGTTTTTGGCCAATTTTGAGAAAAAAAATTGCAGTAAAAATCTGAAAAAATTTGGAGATGTGCTGTAGGGGTTTTTCGAAAAAAGACAGATGTGATTTGTAGTCGCAAGGGCCACATAGAAACCCTACGGCAGGCCAGATTTGGCCCCCGGGCCTCAAGTTTGACACGTGTCCTGGAGTGACCCAGGGCCCAGACTGCGTCTTTGCAATATTTGAACTGTAAGCCTGGTGATTCTGGTGTTTTCCAACAGAAACTATCACAAACCTTTACATGTGCTGATACTCTAGATGCAATTGAGGCAAACTGCTCACAGCTTTTCCCATGTTCAGGAGAAAAATAAAAAGCCTCCCCCTCTATTGTGGATGTTAATCCTTCGCTTTCCATTTATCAAAAGTTTGGGTTGAAGCCAGGCAGATCGGCTCGCCAGGCCAGACCAGCCTGTTTGAAAACACAGGAAAAGATCACTCTCAATCAGTGATGCACATATTCACTAATCTTCTCACCATTTTAACAATAATAATCATAACAATACCACTTGGTTACAAAACAATATTCAATATTTTTTGGAAGTTGTCCATGTTTTTTCAACTGAGTTAGGATTATTTTGCACAGCTGAATACAAAAGTGACTAAATTTTTCTCAGTCAGGTTTCTATTCTAATTTGATTGAGAGAAATCTGATCTTCTGACTAAATTGATGACATTTGTGACTTTATCAGTTCATTTCTGTTAATATTTCTCATCGAAAAAAATATTTTAGGAGAAAAACAAAGTTTCCTTATACAGTGTATTAATTAAATGTTACAAACTTGGATTTCTGTAAAGTGAATAATAAACATTTATGAGGATAAATACATGTACATTTTGACTTTGTTGTGTAAAATTCTCACTCTCTTTTCTGTCCTGATGGAGTCTCTCCTCCTGCTCATCACTCATTGATCAGATTCTCCAGATGTGAGAACAAGTCCTGCATTTTGGTACTCATGTTGCTCCATAGTTCAGAAAGTTGACCTGATTAAGCTAAACCAACAAGATTTTTGGATTCTGCTCATCAAAACGACCCTAAAACGGTTGAAAAAAATAACACGAAATTTTTTTTGGCTGTTGACCAGTGTGATTCCGCATTTTTTAAAGGCACATTTCAAGGCGTACAAAATAGTCTGTCAACAAATATAAAAATTATAGAAAATAAAAAAGGGACTGAATGAAGATGAAGATTTCAATTTGATACATAAAGGGCGTCATAAATGAAATTATCATTATGAATATTATTCTAAACTAATAACTGGGAACACATTAAGATATTACATTAGAGTGGTTTTCTACTGGATCAGACTGAATCAGTGATTTAATTAGTTTGGTAGTTATTTCATTCGTTTTCTAACATTTTCTAACCAGTTTTGACGTCTATGTTGAAACTAACTAGAAAACCACATGTTAGCATTTTTCACACCACAAGTCATCCATTTGAAACGACGAAGCACAAAATGTCTCGAGAAGCCCGTGGAAGTTCATCCTGGAAGGTGAGACCGACAGAGGCGAGGCGACGGACGCAAACCCCTCCGTATGGATTTGGACCTGCTGAGCGTCAACGTGTGGAAAAGTCACGTATTGTTTCACGATTCCTGCACAATTAAACCATTAAGGGTCATTAAAAGGCTTGCGTAATGGCCGCTGCGATGCAGCAGAGGGACATGGAGGAGTCCAGTGTCAGTGCTTCCTTTGGGCCCTCATCAGGTTTCAACAGACTCGAATCGGCAACGTGACGTCTCTTCACAGAGCCAAATTTAAGCAACACTCTTATTTCCAGAGCTGTGTGTGAGAGAAGGTTTGACCTTGGTGGGGAGTATGAAGTCTTACAGTAAATTTAGCAAAGGAACAGGATTGGGGCTTTGGGGGGGAGGGGTAGGTGGGACAGGAGGAAATAGAGGATTTAATGTTCTGCATCCACTTTGGCAAGAGACCCGCTCGCTGTCGAGCCAGGTCAATGTTCTGGAAAATGAAAGAGTCATTATGAGTGGAAACACTTGCATTTAGATCGTTACCTCACGTCCTAATTATTGCATACGGAGCGTAATGAGTCATTGCAGGAAGATTAGTTTGTTAATCTCTTAGAAAGAAAGAGCCACGGAGGACGTGCATCTGTGTAGTTCCAGATAAGTGTTTACTTTGCAGAAAGCGGTGCAGATCTCCTGACTGCACCGAAGCTCTGGAGAACATCCGCTGGAGAGGAAACTTCAGATCCGACTGGCTCGTTTTCATACAAAAAAGGCCCAAACTGGACCCCGAGCAACGTGGCGGAGTGTTGCGCCTTACAGCTCCCTAATGAATAGATGCTTAATCCCGCCAACAGGAACAGTTTTCATTTCCAATCTGATTGGAAACAAATGGCATTATTCCCTAAAATACCGGTGCGGCATATCCATGCAAATGCTTTTGTGTACAAGGCTGCGACGGGGTAACAAATTGCCATATCATGTGTTACAATTACCTTCTTGCTTTGGCCAACCAATACATCTTCCCAATGAAATAGGTTGAAAGCTATGAATTATGGCCATATTTCAGTCTAAAAGAAACAAACCACTAATTGCGACGTGGCCTCTCGGTAATTTTCGACAGGGAACCCAGAAGGGTGCTGCAGCATTTGGGGAAAGCAAGGTTTCAAGTAACAGACACTACTAATTTGGTGTGGGCCTGACCCCCTGCCATCCCACCCCGTGGCCGCTTCCCCCCCTCCGTCCCCCTCATGCTCCACAGGGAAAAGTCCAATCAGCCCCCGTCGCCTCTGACTTTTCTTCTTCTCTCTCTCTCTCCTCCTCTTTCCATTTTCTCTTGAAGGGCCTGTATGCTACCAGCAAACAGGGGACTGCTTTTTTTCCTAAAATGTTCCTGCTAATTCCCATTTCCTTCATAATCACAAACTTTCATGTGAGTGGCTGGTCTGGCCGGGGAGGGGAACGGTAATTACTCCGGGGTCTCGGGCATTAACCCGGCCAGGTGTCACTGGATGGCCTGTTTACCTCGGTGATTAATGAATGGACCGCCGGTCTCTCGCTGCACCCCCTCACCCTCACCACACCCACCTACAGCTCCTTTCATTCGGCTAGGAGCCTCTGAATCAACTTGCAGAGCAGTGACGGGTCCGGGCTGCGTTAGGTCTCCAGGTCCAGACAGTACCTTCGTCGTCCTGCCAAACCGCTGCACCCGTTAGCCGTGCTAGCTTAAGGATGACCAACGTGCAGCCCTGAGATAACACCTGTGTGCAGGAGCTATGATAAACTCTTCTTTACGATAAATGAGCTATGGCGTGTTTTCTTGCGTGGAAACCAAAAGATGAAAGAAAGACAAGCTTGTGTGTTTGCACTCCATAAAACACAAGTATCCATAATCCCGTCTTGAACTGAAAGAGTAAAACCGGTAATAAGCGTCAACCCGGCATGCATTAAAAGATTAACTTTTCATCATCTCATCCCCTCCTCCTCCTTTCCCCCCACCGATTTGACAATAGGCCGTGTCAGACTTCACCTGGTGGTTCTGTGCAAACAGCATGAAATATGTTTTACCATCTCGCAGACTGCAGCAAAGCTGTTAACCGCACTGTGATGAAAAGGGGTGTGAAAGCAGAACTGCGTCTTCCCCTCGTGTCTGTCAGAGAGGATATGGAGGTAGAGGAGTGCGCGGGCTTTGTGTACACAGGTGATTACCTAATCAGCATGTCCTCTCTAAGAGGGGCCAGCGAGGGTTCATGTCACTCAGCTGCCACAACCCAACCACCTAAAGCTAAATAATACAAGCTCACTGAGACAGCCTTGACAAAATAGCACAAGAGGAGGGATGAAAAGTGAGCGTTTCTCCCGTTAATGTGATTTTTTTTCTTCTCCTTCGGCGAATAGAATCAACAAATGATGTTCAATATCAGGTCACTTTTCCAGGTATTTTCATGAGTAAATAGTAATGTTTTTTTTTAATCATCAATTCTAGATTTTTGAATAGCCTACATGCTACGGGTATAGTGGTGATGTGCTGCTGTTTAAATTTAAGCCACATCAATTATTTCGTGTTACCACTCGCTCCAATTGTTGCAAGACACAAAAGTAAAGATATCTGTCCGCTACTGGTAACAACTGAGATTTGTTGTGTGCCGTTATGCCCAGTAATTAGCCGATACAATCCAGTGCTAAATTTTTTCATCTTCCTGCTGACATCAAGGCAACAAAGGACCGTAGCCAAAACTTAGCTACAGAAGCAAACACATGGGTTTCTAGCTATCTGGCATTTCAAACCTGACGATATTGAAGATCAAATGTCAGAAATGGGAAGACAGAGGTTAAAAAGGCAGCTGTCCGTGTTTTGTTCAGTGAAATAATTTGTTGGAAGACAATGATGCTCTCTGGGAGGAAATCCAGGCTGAGAGCTGAAGCAGAGATTTGGAAGTGCTAAAATGGAAGTCTGTGGCATATAGGCATATGAGGATCAGTTAAAAAGTTACAAACAGATTAAATTTTACTAACTCACTTGATCTTTATTCAATGAAAATCTAGATTACTTGGTTCTGGACACTAATGGTAACGGCTATTCTGAGTAGGGCCAGGACTTCAGTGGATTTCCACTGTCTCAAAAACATCAGCTAATGCTATGATTTTCTTTTTAGTTTTATATTTATAAAACATGAGTATATAAATATGATTGCATTGTTATACGCAGTCCACAGTTAATCTGTAATGTTGCTTTGTAATTTGCCTTGAGGTAATCTCTAGCTAGTCGATGAATGTGGTCAGCTGTCAGTCAGATTGTTTCGGTGCCGTACCTGGCCCAGTCCTGCTAATTCACAACCCAGAGCTCATGACTATAGATGGGCCAGTAACTCAAGAGCGTCACCTTTTGACACAGTTCTCTCTCTTCATCATGACAGAATGGCACAGCGCCCTACATCAGTGCACACACAGCACCAATCCATCCATTAATCTCCTGCACCATTTTCCTTCATTCGTGGACAAAACCCTGACACTTAGGGCAGGACGTTCTCTCCAAACCGGGGAGAGGCTCTCTACTCTTTTCCAGATCAAGACCATGGCCTCAGATTTTGCCTCAACCCAGCCGCTTCACACACATCTGTGAACTACATCAAGAGGCGGAGATCTCAATCCCCTGAAGCAAGTAGGTTCACTTCACCTTGAAAACGCAGAGACACAATCCTGAGGCCACCAAATCAGATCCCCAAAACTTTATCTGCTCCAAGAAATTCTGACCATAAAGATTAAGAACAGAATCGGTGACAAAGGGAAACCTTGGAGGAGTTAAACTCTCACCTGAAACAAGCCCAACTTACTGCCAGCAGTGTGGACCAAGCTCTGGCAATGGTGGTACAGAAACCTAGCAAACCGTACCAAAGGGCCCAGTGCCCCATGCTCCTGGACCAAACCCCACAAGGTCCCAGAGGGACTCAGTTCAAGTCCACAAAGCATATGTAAAATGACTGGGCAAACTCCGACACCCCTAAAGGACTTTACTGATTGTCTCAAAATCCTTATGAGTGGCACCGGGTCATGGTTAGCCTGTGGCACTAAAGAGGAACATTCAGAAGATCAGACATGCCACATACAGCCATTAGTACAACTTGCAATGGTAGGACTTTTTCATGAAGCCCTCCTCAGTTTTCCAAGTGAATCACCATCACTTACTATTAAACCACCAACTGATATTAATTTGCACATAGCAGCAGTGGCGATTTCTGACATAGACAACTGCCCAGGGCGCCGTCTTGTTTTATTTCATAAAACCAGATTTCATTCTGTCTTATTTCATAAAATGTTTGTTTCATTTCACATAAATAACCAAATCTGTGGCAAATGACACATATGTGGTTACAGTTGGGGTTATCCAGCCACTGGCAGCTCAATCCTCCCAGATTTGTGGTTCATGAATGCATCACTTCAAGCCTCTCATGAGTCACCTGGCCATAGCTCTCCTCATTGCTCTATTGAACTTTTTCAATTGACTTCAAAAACTGGAGTTCTAACTTTTTAGCTAGAGTCAAAGTCCTACTCTTTGGGTCAGAAACAGACTAAGCACTGAACGATGCTGCATAGTGCAGAGATAATTCCTTTAAAAACTCTTGTAATCCAATTTCAATTGAGTCATTGAGAGACGGTAATAAAATGATGCCTTTTCTCAATACTGGCTGCGTGTCGGGACAGAACGCATTCCAACTTCTGCATTCAGGCTTAACTGGCGTGCCATGACATCAGCTAATGGTAAACTTTAAGACGGGCCATTAACAGAACTGATGAGTAACAAACTGCTGCTGCTATCACCTCCGAGCTCCTAATGGATTGCACTTTGATTGTGTCAGCTAACACTCGAGTGACCCTTTCATGCGCGAGGCTGTGCCATGTACTTCCAGCAGCTGCTTTTTCTACGCCGTCTGTCAAAACAACACGGCTGAGTCAGGGCGGAGGTGGGTGTTAGGGGAAGGTAAACTGTTGTGACTAGCGCAGGTGGGGACATGGAGAAGGAGAGGCATGACGAGTCGAGCTGTCACTGAAGAATGCCGCCGTGTTGAGGAGCATTCGGTCATTCACCGTGCAGGTGTACTCGATGCTCATGGGGATTAAGTACAGTGTCGATGAAACAAAAACATGGCAACATTTCTCCAGCGTGCTCATTGGGGTGTTTTAACACCTGCGTTGTCCTCGGCGTGTTGGTCTGCGCCGCGTTTCACGCGCCCAGAGGGAGAACCGGGGGTCAATTTAGGCCATCATAAGCATCGGGGTGAAATATCACCTTTCTCAGAATTACAGATTCAACAGGATTACAGCAGTGATTATTGTGGGAGGACAAAACGTGTTGTTCAAAAGCACAGTCAGCATTATAACTGTGTGTGGTCTCAAGAGCAAAGGTTTTTCAAGGTGTCTCTATATGTATATTCTTTCTTTAGTCTGCGTGCATGTGTGTGTGTGGGGTGTGTGTGTGTGTGTTGTGTGGTGTCCAGGTAGAAAATGTCTCAGCATGACTTTGACAGATGGCAGCAAATATCCTATTGAAAGGTATGAAGTCATGATAAATTACGCCACGATCCAGTGAACGCAACCTGATGATGCAAAGCCAGACCTGGCAGCTTCCAGCCGATCTATGGAAATACTCTCAGCATCATAAACGGACATTAACAGCTCTAAACAATGGAGGCAAGTCACTGCGAGGGAATTGTTAGAACTGAAAAGCTTTTCTTTTTTTGTTTGTTTAAAAAGAAAATTAAAAGTGTTTGTAACAACACGTCTCCCGTAGTTGTTTCAATGAGCCACTCTGAGATCTTCCTGATTAAGAAACGGTTTGTGAGATTCGCGGCACATAAATCTGTTCTTCAGCTGTGTCTCAGCAGGCTGCCACTCGCCATCCCAAACCAGAACTCTTCCATCTGCAGTAACTGAGACGCAATGGACCATTAAGTATAAATCAGCGGTCCTTATTTCAACATGCCCGGAGGAGTGGAATAGTACTTAGAGCTGTGAAGCATGTGACATTAGCTCCATTTACAGCATTTGCTTTCAAGTAACAATTCAAATGTGGGGGTGGGAGGTGGGAAGAAAAAAAACATTTAAATGCGCTGCATGTCCAAATTCAAATATCTGCAACAGCCTGAGTCCTTCAGCTTGAGTCAGGTCAACCGACCTGGTTGTTCTCCAGTCCTGAAGGTTTCATGAAAGTGTCAGAGTAGCCAAAGATTGTACCCAAGTGAGAGCAGCACCGCTTCAATATGTTTTTACTTAAGTAAAAATAAAAAAGTAGCCATCCAAAAAATTACTCAAAGTATTTGGTAAAAAGTCTACTCAAGTATTAAATAACTGATCAAATTATCAGTTGTTTAATATTTAAAAATTGAATCATCAGACAGACCAAAATGAAAAGTTCAGTGGAAATGTTGTTATTCTAAGGACCAAAATGGCCGTAATTTATATAAGTAGCAAAGAAAATAAATAAAAAAATGAGCTCTTTTTTTTTCCAAATCAGTTTCTTTCATTATAAAAAATATGAAACTTTAACAAAAACTGCTGCTGTGTGTCTGTGTCTGGTGGATTTTTGGTTAAAACATGTTTGTTCTTCAATCAGTGGGTAGTGAGTCCAAAAATGTTACTCAAGTAAGAAATACTTCATAATAAAATAACATAAGTAAAAGTAAAAAGTACATAGTTAAAGTAAAAAGTTAATTTAAGAAAGTTAAAGCAATTGAGTAAATTAGTTGTTACTAACTAGTTACTGCCCAGCTCTGCTCATGGATAGCTTTGTAATGAACACATTACAAAGCTATCCATGAGCAGAGCTGGGTGAGTAATAGTTGTATGTTCATCGTGAACATACAACTATTACTCACCTTGCTGACACACAGTTAAGACAGCATCTCATCGCCATTATAGAATTTCTAGAAAAAACCTGGACATTTAAGAGTTCCAAAAGTCAAAAATAATAAATAAAGCCTGAAATTTTGAGATTAATCTCAGAAATGAGCAGATTCATAGTCAACACCAAACCCTACTTCTTCTAGTTCCACATTTGAAGTGTAACTAGCCCCCAAATTATTTTTTTTCTCAGATAAACCATCCAAACAGGTTCTTAAAGCTTTTCTTTATGTTTCTTGAATTTGTTGTGTAGATTAGTTTAATATTTTGCCTAAAACCGTCTAAAACCGAGTGCTGACTTCCTGGCTGACACAGTTGAATTTTGGCTGCTGCAGGACGACTGTCAGAACGACTGCACTGCTTAGGAAGCAGGGGGCGACTTGTTGCGATTTGTTGCTACTCCTCTTTTGAAAATAAGCAAGGTGCCTGAGAAGTCCCTAAATATAGTGACAAAGTAAATCCCCACTGCTTATCCCCACATTAGGCCCCGCCCCCTGTGACTCTGGAGGATTGTGCTTTCACTGGTGGGGGGTTATTTATACCTTAAAAACAGCTGTGATTTGCTGTGACCAAACTAACCCCCATTAGCACCACAAGCTAATGACAATGTATTTATCTGCACTTTGAACCTTAAACACCGGCAAACTTGTTCACTACAGCAGGCTGCGTTTTATGATTTGTTGTAAGATTTATTGCGGTAAATCTCACTAAAAATGAGTGTCAGCTGCAAATCAGTTATCTAAAAGAAATCAAAAGCTGAATTTTGACCACAAGGTTTGTAGGAAACCCGGATGTTTTGGATGTTTTGACTTCACTGAAACTCTGAGTTGTGCTTCTGAGTAAAGCGTGAGATTTAACTTTAAATTTTCCTTTTCAAGTCAGGGAGCATCAACAAATAATAGCAAACTTTTTTTCTTTTTTCATGTTTTTGCTTTTATAAAATTACACAAACTATTGAAGTTTTGTTGTGTTGCAGATTTAAAAACTGTGTTACTATAAGGACAATGGGGTAATTTAATAATAATTGGAGTGATACTTGAATTGTCAATCTTATGTCTAAATATTGCACTCAAGTGAGAGTAGCACTACTATAACATTTTTTAACTCAAGTAAAAGTAAAATGTAGCCGTACGAGAAATTACTCAAGTAAGAGTACAAAAAAAGGATTTGGTAAAACGTCTACTCATGTACAGAGCAACTGATCAAATTATCAATCATTTAGGATTTAAAAATTACATCATCAAATTAAAGAGAAAATTCTGGTATCTGACAATAATTCATATAAGTAACAAAAAATAACAAAATCAGGCAACAGAAAATGACTCCAAATCAGTTTCTTTTGATGTAATACTTCAGAAATGTTAACAAAAACTGCAGGTGTGTGTCTGTATCTGGTGAATTTTTGGTTAAAACATGTTTGTTCTTCATTCAGTGGGTAGAGAATCCAAAAATGTTACTCAAGTAAGAGAGAGGTAAAATTACTCAAGTAAAAGTAAAAAATACAGCGTAGTAAAAATATTCCTAAAATACAGTTTTTTTCCCCAAAAAAACTTACTCAAGTAAATATAATTGAATAAAATGTAACTATTACCTACCCAACTCTGTGTAATACTATAATATCAATGCAAAGTCAAACACAAAAAGTAAAGAGACTCAAACAGAAAAAGGATTTCAAGAGGCAGCTGTGTACCTTGTACAAAGCGGCTCTTTATGGTGCTTAAAAAACCTTTTCAGAAAAGACCAAACATCCAGCGTCTGGCTTAAACCTGTTCTCTTGTTGAAAGATTAACCAGCTCTATAGCTCTTCAATGTGTAAGTTCCTCTACACAAGAAGTGCCGACAAATGACGATTCTTGTACACAAACGGGCATCAAGGGCAATCTTGAGCAGTCATCCATCAGGGTTTCCTTTGTAGACGCAGGTAGTCTGGCAGCCGGGTCATCGGTCAGCGTCTGGTTTACACCTCTCGCTCTCTTCGCTCCAGCCAGGAGTGGCCCGACTCCTGAGAGGTCAAGGTATTGATCTGGGTCTTAGTTGGGAGCCCTTGACCCCACGTCTCCATTTAAAAGCTATAAAGAAAGCCTCGCTCCTATCTAATGTTTTCCACCGACGTGCCAGTTGAGGCGGAGGACACCTGCACTTCGTCAGCATGTTTAGATTGGGAGCTGTGGCTGATCCGGCCAGCTGGGCCGCTCTGGTCTTACATCCAACAACACTTACAACAGCAGAGGGGAAGAGCAACACAAAAAGCCATTCCATTAAGCCGTATTTATGGTCTTTGATGACCGGAGTGAAACTCGCCATCCAGGCTCGAACATTAGCTGGATTAATTGATTCAAAGCACTTACGGAGCTCATCTATTGTCTAGTGCAAAGACGCTTGTCCGCTGTAAATATTAGGATTAAGACATTTTTCACCCTGTCAAAACAAAGCTGCTTTTACCAGGTTTAATCTTTGGATTCTTGGCTAGTTAGCAAAGCTGCTGCATTCTGTTTAGCGTTGAGTGCTGTGAAAAAGTATTTCCTCATCTGACATTCTACAGATTTCCCTTTTTGTCACATTTAAATCTTTCAGATCATCAATCAAACTTTAATGTGAGATGATGATAATTTGATCAAAAAGCGGTTTTCAAATTATGGTTTCATTCGTTTGTCTCAAAATAAAAAAGCAACAATGTGCAGCACTGTTTACCAATATTCTCATGCATCTCACACCAAAATAAGCTGATCCAATAGAGAAGAATAGATGTTCAAATAAATCAGTTTGTGTTTTAGTGAAATGGCAGAATGTCTTAGGGCGAATGCTAATCTTTAAAAAAATGTGTCCTGTTCATCAGGATAGCAAAGTTTAAAAATTGGAATTTTACAGCTTTTGCACTAATATTCTCACTCTATAAAACTAGAGTCACATTCACCTATTCACACTCACATTGATGGACAATTTGGGGTCAAGTATCTTGTCCAGTGGGACATGTGGCAGGAGGAAATGGAAAGACAACTGATTTACCCACAGAGCCACGGTTGCCTAGTGATAGGTAGAGAGATATTCACGACACAGCTTCACACCTGCTGACAGATCTTCACAGCAGTTTCCTCTGTGCTGTAAAAGCTGTAATAGAACAACCTTGTAACTGGGATCGTTTTTAACTCTGCTAACAATAGAAAAGAATCAACTGGACCACATCATGGAAAAGTCAAACTCAGGTCAGTTAATCCTCAGGTGGGTTTTTAGAAAATAATAGCATCATTTTCCCCTTTTCTCATTTCCTAGAATATTTGACCTGTTAACATATTCATTATGTTGCGGACATCTGAAATGATCCGACGAGTGATCCTAATGATCAGCGTAATTACAGAGCTCCATAAAAATTGTTCTGCCTGTAAATAAATCCATGAGACGGGATTTTAAAGGAAAGGTTGCCACCACTTCTTCCCATCACGTAAATGTGTTTATGTTCAACCAGGTCGTTTAACGGAGCTGCTTTATGAAGATGTTCCAGTTTTCATCTTTAGTTTACAGCTCCACTCGAACAAAATCAGAAACATGAACAAGGTAAACGGGTTAGAATTTAAAGTGGCTTTTAATCCACGCCAAAATTACACATCACTACAAAAACGTTTTTGGCCCTTTGTAGATTTTTTATTTTATTTTTTTTACACTTAGTCAATTTACTTTTAATTCAAATAATCAATAGGAATGTTAACATTGGCTAAAGACAACCTGAAGTTTTCAAATGATGATTTCATTTATTAACCTATAAAAGATATCCAGTCCAAAGTGACTCTATGATGGGAAGAGCTTCACGTTCAAAAGAATATAAAGATCTTTTTACCAAAACCAACCAAAACACATACTTTTTGTAAAAGTTAACCCATATGACAAAACGTTACAAGGCTTGGCGGAACAAAGGTAGCACATTAGGTTGTTGTGATGTTCTTTTCCCACTCTGATTGGCTGCTATTACACCTGCTGATTTTAATTTGAATGTCCATTCATTGTATTTTTCCTAAATACCTTTAAAAATGATTTCTATCTATATTCGCTTTTTGTTCTTTGGAAATTAATAATCCAGTAATGTCTTTCTCTTATATGGATTATTGATGATAAATATAGAAACAATAGAAATAAAGATGGCAACAACAATGATAATACAAGTAATATTAATCATAAAATATTATGATATAGACCATCAAAGTAACCTACATCTTTGATGGGGGACGGTAAGAGACCTAGATAATGGAAAGGGGGGCGCTGGCCCAAAAAAGGTTGAGAAACACTGATGTATGGGGAGTAAAATGGAGACGTTATTTGTAAAAGAGAACAGCTGCTGCATCAGGACAGCTGACTGATGAACTGATCATTGGGATTAAATCTAATTAAAGTTTTTTAATGTCTGAGTTTTTTCAAGTCCAAGAGGCCTGTTCAGATTTTATTTTATTTTATTATTTTTTTTTTTTTTCAGGCTAATTGCCACTAGTCACGGTTGTATAATGCCTGATTATAACTGTCAATCCTCTCTACTCTTTTTTACAAGGCATCCATAAAATTACTTCCAGTTCACATGCCAGAAGTTTCTGATTGTTTTCACCGAGCTCCACATCAGGCTCTGGAGGAAACGTCTCACTTAATTCCACAGTCATGTGAAACACATCTGGGAGATTACTGTAGCCGTGTGTTCCAGTCAACAACGTCCCAGGGGCCTATGCTATTTTAATCCACGATGCATTATTTCAAATGACTGCAAACAAACCTAATGGCAGCAGATTGGACCTACAACACAGAACTGAATCTCCCCCCCACCCCCCCAAACATTTGCAGAGAATTGGGGAAATGTGAGTTGTCATGTTTAGATTGTAGAGTTCGAGAATGCTTCTAATGTTCAGCAATGAGTTCTTCTGACATCTTGTAATGATGCTGTCTGAAACCTTTTTAAAAAATGATTACAGCCACATCAGATCTTTGTTTTCTTCCTAAAGTTTTGTCTTTTCTAACAAACAGTTGAGAGATTGTTTGATATAAGTAACTGAACACAGCTGCCGTCCAGTATTCACATGGTAGAAATAGTAAAAACGTTCTCTCTTTTTCTGATCGGAGAGGTCAGCAGAGGCAAAATGTTCTTCAGTTATTCCCCCACGTACCACCAAGAAAAACTCTATACCAGATAAAAATAGTTATGTCGATTGTGTCCTGGGCAGGACGTCACAGGTTCTGCGGTCATTAGAAGAGTAACATCACAGCTTTTCAAATCCCCATCAGGGCTTTTGAACATTTTACCTACAAATACAAATAAAACTCTGATATTTTAATCCTCCACCAACGATCCAATATCCACAATGCTCAAAGAGATCACGCCCAATAAAGACACCTCTAATAGAATCTTCTTTCTGCTCTTTGCTTGTGGTTTAATGCCTTAACTCTCCCTGAGGTTACTAGAGAAACCTCTTGTGCTTGCTCTAAACGCCACCATTTGTGTCTGGACTCTAAACGTCTCTGAACGAGACACAAGAGTCAGTCTGCATTGGATGAAGCATCTTCAACTCCTGCATGCAGGCCTGTGGCGTCCCTCAAGGTCGTGTGCTCAGTCCAACTGCTGTTCACACTCATAACACACAGCCGTGCCTCGCAACACAAGGAAAACCTCATCAATAAACTTACGGATGTCACCAAGGTTATGGGACCTTTTCAAAGAAAAGTTGAGTCAATGTACAGGAAAAAAGTCAAACAGTTAAAGGGTCGATGCAGAGATAACCTGGCGTTCAATGTGGACAAAACAATTAGACGATCTTTGACCCCAGTTGAAGAACACCAGGGTCCAGCAGAGACGGCCATTTCTGAGGAAAAGAAAACAAACATCCCTCCCTAACAGCATCCTCAAAACATTGTTGAGCTGAGAATATGTTGACATTCTGCACCTCAGTGTACTCTAGCTGTGGTATGGCAGTCGAGATCCAGATAAGGTTGTGTTGGGAACTTAAAGAATAACTGAGGCATCCCCCAAAAACTTAGATACACAGGCACACACACACACACGCGCACACACACGCAAACAAACACTCGTGTGTTTGGATGTGTTTACATTTTGAGCTATGGTTGCCACTAAATACATTTTGTATTAATTGGTACAGTGTACTTTTCAGTTAATTTGTTGTTGAATTGCATGTTGTTTGCCATTGTAGTCTCCCAGTTTTACCTTTTTCTCTTTCTGCAGGTGTAGAAACAGACTACAGGGTGTTTTTCTTGTATTCTCTTTACCTTTCTATCGTTCATCTCTCCTTTTTTCCTATTTAACTTTTTGCCCTACTGCAATCATTGTGTCGCTACTTGAGTAAAATTGCTGGATACTTTACCCACATCATAATAATTGCTCAAGAAAAAGTAAAATGTACGGTGTAGTAAAAGTACAAATGTTTTTTTCCCCCCAAAAAACAAAGTTATTCAAGAAAACTGAGTAAATGTAGCCTTTTCATCATTTGGCTGCAATAGTAAATCTTTTCAGTATTTGGGAACATTAGTTCCCAAAATGTGGGAACTAATGTGAAGGAAAAGCAGCCAAGCTCCCACGGCTTTAGTATTTTCATTGGAGAAGAATGTTACGGAAAAAGGTTCAGCAAGAAACTCTTCGACACTTAAGCTATTAAACATTTCTGAAGTAACATAATAAATGGCAAGCATAGCTGAAGGGAAGAGAGGTTAAGCATTTGGTTGTGGAAACTCTGAAAAGGAGGTTTTAAAATAACAATCAAAATGCCTCAGTACTCTGCTGTGGGCATCTTGTAAGTCCAAATCCTTGCCTAAGTTTAATGGCTGACATGTCATGTCTTGATTGTATAAAGATTTCCAAAGTGGGATTGCCTTTCAAGAGGAAAGGCCGAGTTTGTGCTGTAATTGCTATATAATGAACATTTCGCTGACCTCCATCCACGTCTTGGCCATGTTTTTTTATTTACTCGTCTTGCTAAAGGCAATAACTCTTTTAAACAGATGGAGAAAAAAAGAGAAGGTCTCTCCAGCTCCTGCAGGGTTTTTGATTTCTTCCAGCAGCTGTCTCGTTTTATAGAAGCATGAAGTCAAGGAATTGGCCATTTGAAATCAATCACACAGGCTGACATTTCCTGCAAACCGCTCTCGGAGCCAGGAGGGGGAGACGGACGGGTACTGTACTCTACAGTGAGACACTGGTGGTGGACGAGCCGACAGGCTGATGTGCTCTTGTTTATGTCCTCTAATGCCTTCTCCCATTAGTTCCATTTGGACAGTTGTAAGGGGAGCCACAGGAAATTACCTGCAGAAGGAAACTTACTTTAGCAGAGCTCCATTACCTCTGAAATCTACCGTGACTGCATGTATTCATGTGGCACTTTAGACCATGCTGGGTTTTTAGCATTGGGAATCCTTTTGTCGCTTTACTGTTAGATTGAGTTTTATGATACATTTGTAAATGTATCATAAAACAAAACCTATCCCCAAGTAACATCTTTAGTCTGGTAAAAAGAAAACAAACAACAGATAAACTGTTGTAGGCAAAAAGAAAAATCATCATACAAATTCTGAACTATCGCATGACCTGATTCACATCAATTATCTAACATGTTTATCCTTAGTGGAATAGAAAGGGGTGCTGGTGCCTATCTCCAGTGGTCAATGGGCGAGAGTCAGGGCAATCTAGAGATAGAAAGGACTGTTTTCGAATTTTGTACCAGAAGGAAGGAGTTGTGAAATGGTATGACAATAAAAAGTCCTTGAGTCCTTGGAGAAAGTGAAGCTTGGATTGGTCATATACCTGACATATGTGTGAGTGTTCAAGGAACTTCCCCGGGATTGACGAGGCTGTAAGTCTTTGCATATTCGCAGAGGCGACAGGTGCTGTGTGAACCAAGAATTCATGGTTTTGAGGGAGGGAGGCTCACACACAGCTGTATGGAATAGCACACACACTTCAGCAGATGAAGATCTGGCTTTTCCTGGAGCAGGTGTGTGTACACAGAATTTATTTTCCCCACCAATGACACTGTGCCCATGTGTAAAATCCAAAACCTTTTTGTTTTTTGGTATCCAGTCCAATGCTCTGTAGAAAACTGGTCAAGGTGGAGGAGGCAACAGCCTCGGCTGTTTCACCGCCCAAAAAGGTCGACACACAAATAGCAGCTCGCCAAACACAGCTGCTTGACAGATGTGATATCTGTGCTTTCATCGATTACGAGAGAATACTGAGCATCTCCGATATCACGCATAAGGTTTTGGAGCACAAAAGGAATGATTGCAGGATTTACTAATGCAGTGTGTTTTCTTCGATATATGTTGATCTCACTCAGTCCAAGTTTGACTAAACCATTGTTCCAAAGACGGCAGGGGTGAAACTAAGAGTTCACTCCTATTTTTCTCTTAGATGAATGGCATGTTCATTTCGGTCTTTGTTTCTTCTGACTCTTCATATTCATATTGCTTAAATACAAAGGTCTCTATTGTGATTTAATTTGGGGGGTCAAATCTATACTTTTCCACAATCTGTGCTCCACCCACTGCATAGATAAAAAAAATTTTAAAAACTGAAAAGTTGAGAGATAAAAAAGAAAACTCCAGGAATCTAATCTGTTTGGTGCGCATGTCTTCCCCGCTCTCATTACCCACGTTCCCCTCCAACAACTCTCAAATAAAGGCTGCAAGAGCTAATAAAACCTAAAAACAACAAACAACAAACAAAAATACATCACAGTAAGAAGGATAAATCATCCAAAGGGATGAAAATGTTTTAACAGGTACTGAGTTTTGGAATAATCCTGCTCCAAATATCAAAGTTGTTGATATTCTGTTGTCAGATGCCTTCATAGTCCCTCAGCCACGAAGGGGCTGGGAACTGAAAACTGTTCCTTTTAAAATGTAAACAGCATCATTTCCTCTGGGAAAAAAAATCTGACCACACTGGAGGAACATTAACTGGACAGGGTCGCCAGCACGAGCAGTTCGAGAAGGGAAAAAATAAAATAATAAAAAAAATAAAATAAAGAAAAATCTTCATATGGTTTGAGAGTCTTTTAGTTCTAACGAGCAGAGAAAAAAAAACCTGACAGCTTCTCAGATGGTGGATTAGAGGCAAACCAATTAAAATCCCCATAAGTCACAGCAACGTTCAATTTAATACCACTTTGCTCAGCGACATGACCGAGTCTGATTCATCAGTCATGGAGTGTGCTGTAAATAAGAAACAAATAGAAAAACATTGATCCATGTCCTCTGTAATTCTAAGCAGCTATTTTGGCATGATGTGCTCACTGACATGCGGCTCTACAGAAAAGTCCAGTGCGAGTCCCATTCATTAGAAGGCCGAGCTGTCAGCACTCGGAGGCAGGCGGGGCGTGGAGGGGGTGCTGAAGCAGACCACATGGCAGCGTTAGCAGTTTGGAGTGACGGGGAGAATAAAGTCCTCACTGTTCCAGTCTCAACAGTCAGAGAGGACAGAGCCATAAATCCTGCCTCTTGCATCCACTCGGTTGCCAGAACCACGTTTTCTGATCAACAACCAATCAATGGGAATGTTTCTGCTCGGCCCAGGAGATCAAACACCTTCTCCTGTGGATGTTCTTCACCGAATAACACTCAACACTCCTTTGTCGATTGTTGTTTGAGAAGCTTGAGCAACTTTTCGGTTCTTTTCATTTTTACGTTTCAAAAAAGGGGGCTTTCAGAAGGCTTTTAAAAGGTTTCTTTTAAAATCCTTGATCAGTTTAATCCTTATGCCTGATAATAAGATGTACCGCTATGGCTTGAGCAGAAACTGCAAACGACATAGCAGATATAACTGAAAGAGCATAGTTTTAAGTACAGAAGCACATTTAGGCTTAATGACTCCCAGGTAAATGAGTCTAAATGTATAGACAGACTGCAAAGCTACTAGAATGTCTGAAGTGGAAGGTAAATGAGACATGGCCAATAAAATTCCTAGTGTTTCAAGGATTTATATTCAGTTCGGTTAGACATCCAAGTGGTGGAGGACAAAGTGCTCAACTAGTACTTAAGTAAAACTATTGAAACTAAAGTTTGTTCACTCTGAAGTTTACAAAAATTAAAGTCCTGAAGTACTTGCTTTTGTAAATACTTACGAACGCTAATATTTTAGTACTTTAAAGAAAAGTAAAGGTACTCAAAAAATGTACCGTGGTCTACCGTGGAAAGACACTAAGAGTTGGTGTGATCAAAAGTTAGAGGAAGTAAGCTAATGCTAGTTTAGCACCTGAGCAGACATCCTCAGCAAAACCAGATGCACTTTTACTGAAAATAAGTTGTAACTACATGTGTCTGTAGATATAAACACATAGATGTTACCTTGACTTCTGCTGTTCAATAAAGAGACGCAGCAACGCAGCCATATTCCCTCTCTCCTCAAACATGGCTGCCGTTAGCTAAGGGTTATCTGAAATACGTTCATTCACAGTTTTCTGTCTACTTTTAAGCAGTGTGATTTGTTGTGAAGTCAGGCATGTTTCACATATATTATTAATGAGAACTGAGGGTAGAAGAAAAATATGTAGTCATGTGTCCCCTTCCTTTTTGAAATGACCTGAATTTCCAGAAGTTCTCTACATCAGGAAAAGTAAAAATTATTACTGTCGTCAATATTCTTCACAAGGATTAATAATTTTCTTTCCATATAATGTGGTTTACAGAAACAGCTTTTCACCTGGAAGGTTGCTCAGAAATAGTTTTTTTTTCTTTTTCTTTGTTTCCCTGTAGTCAACAGTACTAGCATGCACTTTGGGAGCACAATCAACAGTTATCTCTATATGTCTATGACATATGCTGAGTCAGGTTGTGGTAAATTTGTTGTTTCATTGCAACAGCAACATAATGTTTTCTCCTTTTTGTTGCTGTTTTTGTTTTCTACTTGACACCACAGTAAAACTAACATGGAGACTTTGTGTGCTGTCAAATCACTTCCACTTTGCGTCAGGTTCTGTTTGCTTTTTTCTGTTTTCAGATTGCGGTTAATGATTACCTGCAGATCTACACTGACACAACGCCATGTTGCTTGTCTTTAAAATGTTTGTCCTGTGTTGTTTGTTTACCCCCCACGCCCCCCCGGTCCATCAATATCAGACTGAACAGTGACATGTCATCTGATTATTATCAGTATCAGTCATGTATGAATATGTGTGCGGGCTTCGTGTGTGTAGCAGGTCTGTTGTCACTGAGCACATTGTGAGAAGAATGGCAGGCCTAATGTGGAGCTGGGCCTGCACAGAGTTGGGTTTCAGGCTAATTGGGATCATGCGCCGCATGTGCAGTTTTGGCACATGTGCTAAATTAATCAGAGGCTCTTTAATGGTGGAAAAAAAATCCTCCTGTGTGCAGTTGGAGAAGTGGCTTGACACCCCACCCCTTACCCTTCCCCCCATTCCCCTGACCGCCCAGGCCTGGGCTGTGTCTAAGCATGGACCTTTTGACTCAATAAACACCCGCTATTTAAAAATTAGGGTCAGCGTCCCAATGCTCACACCGACGCGCTATCAAGACCACCACAAAGGCTCCACCTAATGATTAAATTGTATGATTGTTCCAAATCGGCAGATTCCTGGTAGCTGACGCTTCCTCCTGATTGTAATTTATGTCGGAAGCCATTGCTGTCCAACTGTCTGCCACGTCCAAAGCCCAGGAGAGGGGACTGCCTCGTGGATCGGACTTGTATCATCCCGCCGGCCGCGGCTCCTGGGCTCACCGTGTAGCACGTCTTAAATCTGCTCCTGTTTTTCTTTTCGTTCAGCCTGCTTGAGCTGTTGTTTAGCTTAGCCTGTCATTTAGGTGAATATCATTAAAGTTTGACAGAAATTTGACATCCTTTAAGCAAGGACTGATTAGGCACTCTCTCAGATGAAGATGCTGGCGGTGGAGTGTGCACCATTTTGTGTGTGTATGTTTAAGTGTGTGTGTATGCATTTATGCGTGTGTGTGTGTGCACACGTTTGTTTGTAATACCTTGTGAGGGCCATTTTCCTGCCACATACTATGTTGTGGGAACCGAAGCCTGGTCCCTACAAGGGGAAACAATGTTTTGAGGTCAGGGGTTAGATTTAGGACTAAGGTATGAATTGAGTTTGGGTTAGGGTTAGGTGTTAAGGTGTACAAATGAATGGAAGTCAATGGAAAGTCCCCACAAAGGTAGCCATGCAAACGTGTGTGTGTGTGTGTGTGTGTGTGTGTGTGTGTGTGTGTGTGTGTGTTGTGTGCGTGCCTGCGCGTGTGTGTGTGTGTGTGCGTGCGTGCATGCGTGTGTGTGTGTGTGTCATGAGGGGTTACAGGTATCTTTGATTCTACCTGACACTAAGAGCATTTCCGCAGGAACACAGAAGAAAGGAAGATGTCCAGTGAATAGAAATAAAAGGCATATTACATGCTTAGGAATGAACATTTGAAATCTGGGTTTTATCCTGACTACCGAGATGGCTCTGAAATAAATAAAATTAATAATAATAATTAATTAATAATAATAATAATAATAATAATAATAATAATAATAATAATAATAATAATAATAGTGAGTTTTATTAATAATGCACTTTACAATTAATTTTTAATCTCAAAAGTGATTTAATCAATAAACAAAAATAAAAACAAGAACCCTATAATGCCGATTAATAATGAAAACAAGACAAATTGCTTAACAGTAAATGTTAAGGTTTTTTTTTCGGGTCTCTTTAAATGTTCCTCTATCCTTCCACTGGTAATGCTGAGCTCAAAAGTGTGAATTATGATCCTTTTTTCCCTATTTATTTAGGATTTTAATGCTAATCTGTCATAAACGCAGCCATGGGGTTAACCTTTTATTAAATACATAGCATATCAGGTCAATATGAGAAAACTCTGCTTGGACCGTCAGCACTTTTGTTAATATTTTTTCCAGTATATCATCTCCTTGATTTACTGTTGGTGCTTCAAAATATAATGCAACACTATTAAATTACATAACTTACAAAGTAAATTGTTAATTTTTTTTTTAAATTGAAAAGAAAAAATAGAATACATTACAGATGTTTTTTATTGGACAGATGTAATTACTTAGGATGAAATTGGAACGCATGTACCATAATTAATTTGGAATCTGAGTGATTGGACTGAATTGACTATGTATTTGTAAATTGTATGCATTTTTTTATTGCATTGAGCCATTTCTTAAGAAGCACTTTATAAATAAAAAGACATTTCTTAAGTGTAACCCTGCAGAAGAAAAATGGACTTAATTCAAACATTACAGTTTTTGTGGAGACGTGTGGCTGATGCTGTATGACTGAACTTATCCATCATGATATCTTTATACTCAGCTTACAGCTTCAAAACCTCTGACTAAGGTGCCTCATGACGCCTAAGACATGGTAAATATTGCCAGATTTTTCTATGTGCAATTAATTGTCAAACAAGAAGGAAAACCCACAATAAATAAGAGGTCATTTGTTGTATGGTTTTATTTAATTATTTCTTGGAGTCACAGGGAGATATTCTGAAAATTCTAGTCAGTCTTATAAGGTAATCTGCAGAATAATTATTTATTTATTTATAAAATTGAATGACAGGAAAAAACACAAGCTCCTTTAAGAAGTCTGAGTCATCACACAAAAACCTTTCCATCATGGTGGTCATGGTGGTCTTTTGCAATGAAATGCTGAACCTGTCTCTTGTTTTAGAAAGACTGCTGAGGTAGTCAGCTTCAAATAAATAAATAAATAATAATTCTGAAGATTACCATATAAAACTAACCAGAAAAAGAATTGTCAGAATATCTCTCTATATTTTATATTTCTTTATTTCTTTATTTCTTTATTTATTTATTTTATTTATTTATTTTTTTTCACAATGCACATATGCACATTTTCGTGTTTTCATGTGTATCAGTTTCCTTTAAGGTACATGATGACATTCTGGCGCTTTTCTCTTGTTTCCAGGACCTATGGCTGGTGTTTGCCCCACCGTGACCCGGACCGTTTCAGAACGCAGGGTAACAAGCCCTGAGGTGAAGGCAGGCACTCTGAATGAACTGAACTTACCCAGCCCTGTGGTACTCCGGGTTTTCCGTTTCAGAACGGAAGATACCCTCGAGTTAAGCGGGAGCCAATGGAATGAGGAAATTGTAATGACGTCATAATTAGAATAACATCCAAACATGTAAAAAAACAGCTATAGTATTGTTGCTACAGTTAGCTTAGCTTAGCGTAAGGATGATTTAGCAGAGAATTAGGAATATTCTTGACGCTACATTTATTTAACGTGCAAAAAAGGAGGATATTTTCACTGGTCTGAACAAAATATCAATATCTACTGTACTTTGAACACCCAGAATTATATTGTGCTAGACTTGTCAAAATATATTTTTTTTCTTTTTACTAAGCTAAACTGTACAACAGGGAAAGCGAGCTACTTATAAATGTTAAAGTTACAAAACGATACAGTCCGACAGTGGGAGGGCTCCTGTCTAAAAAGCTCCGTTATAAAATAAAATGTGTCTAAAGCTAAGCTATTTGTGCTCGATACCTGTAGGATAAAAGAGAAAAACATCATATTTGATCGAGCGGACCTGCCGGGGATCGAACCCGTGTGTGACAGGTGGAAACACACTCCACTCTGCTCACAGGAGATTCACACACATCTCTCAGAGGTGACATTTACTGTGAACATGTTGGTTGTTACAGTAACATTTCTGACAGGAACCCAGTTGGCTGGCACTAAAACGAAGTTCAGCACCAAGAGTTGTCCTCCTGGTCATGTGATGTGCGGCCTGAAATTTCATTGAAATAAACTGACTGTGACGAAAACACTTCAGAAATACAGAAATAAAATAGAGTATTTGCTCTCCGACATTTACAGGCTCCCACCACTAAAGGACACGCAATTTCTGACTCTTACATTTGTGCCAGGTCAAAAAATAGGGCAAACATTCCTGCTACGGAGCAGGACTGGTTCACGGAGTGAGTTGGCGGTAGAAACTAACAGCTATCTGGCTTTTTGAAACCGTAAACCGAGGATCTGCTCATAGCTCATATTTATCCCCAGAACTTACCCAGGATTTTGACTTATCCTGCTTTCTGAATCGGGGCC
This sequence comes from Poecilia picta, assembly GCA_033032245.1. Lineage (NCBI taxonomy): Eukaryota > Metazoa > Chordata > Actinopteri > Cyprinodontiformes > Poeciliidae > Poecilia > Poecilia picta. The sequence continues at coordinate 5,461,483 of CM065357.1, read as the reverse complement.
TCGGCGTCCCGCTAATCCAACACTCAACACACTTCCGCCCCGCCGCCACAGAGAGACAGAGTTTAGGACAGATTACGGGATTCTAAACGTGACGCAGTTACAGAGAGGAAGAAATACAACTTCTTCTTCTTCTAGTTTTTATTTTACAAAAACAGTGTAGCGTTCAACCCTTATGAATTTCGTGTAACTCTTCAGTTACCAGCCAGTTAAACATGTACTGTCATATTTTCCGCATCCCAATATTATTTGTTTTTCTGTGTTTTACTTTTATCACTGCAGCGCCGCTCATATTTCTTATTGTTGCTATAATGTTTGACAACCGCAGTATAAATAAAGCTGAGCCGAGTGGTGCTGAAAATTGCGACCGAGCCAGATCTTCATCATCTAATCCACCGATTTCATCATCAGTTCAAACAAACAGTCATATTTATTCTTCATCTTGTTCGCTAAATGCTTATTAAAATAAACCGAGCGGCTGATGACAAGCAATTCGCCGCATGCGCCTTAATGCTGTTAGGACAGGTCCGCTGACGGAAACCTAAATGTGAGACTGGCTTCATTCTTAGCGCCCATAAAATGTCACATAATGAAAAGTGCAGAGGCGCAAGTCTGAATGTAAAGAGGCGACGGAGGCCCAGTCGGTCCACACCGAGAGCTGAGCTCCCAGCGGACACGGTTTGTTTTGATGTGGTCTAAAAATCCACAGCAGGTTGTTCTCTCTCAAAATATAGGCTCAGGAAATTCATAATATAAGCTGATGTAACCATTTTAAAAGTAGCCGACAAACTGTATTTATGTATTTATTTTTTTTAGAATATCACATAAAATATAATTCAACACATTGTTTGTTTGGGGGGCAGGGAGGGAGTATTTCCAGCTAATAAATAAACTTGTTTGTTTCATTGCTAATGAAATAAAATGAAGCGGTCAGTAACACATTACAAAGTCGTGCCTGCTGCTTCCAGGACTTTAGGATTTTTCAGACATGATGTTCAGTTTGAACTATAATTTTATGCTTTTTGACTCCGTGAGGTTTTGACGTAGCGTTTTAATGCATAATTTAGACCAAACTCAATAAGTTAACCGTGTGCGCGTGAGTAGGAATGACGGATTTGACGTAAAGCATCTTTAAGTGCCGTGGAAATGACATTTCGCTATAGGCGAGGGGAAATACATTTTGCAGTTAAAAAATATTCAATCATATCTTATTTAATCTGTCATTCTAGTTGTGTGGATGAGTCAGAGCAGCCCGCTTTGACATAACTGAGTTTAAAGAAAGCGCAGGATCAGTCAGATCATATCCGCCTATTTCTGTTATTTTGGCGCATTATTTTTTTATATTATTATGCTGCCGCGTAGGTTTTTGGTTGTAAAACATTATTGTCAAAATAATATCCGTTTCCTTATGGGGTAACAGTTGGGGGCCCCGCCCTGCCAAGTGGGGGCCCGGGGCCCACTCTCAGCCATATGCTCCAGTTTGAGCCGCAAACTGGGCGCAGTGGGATTATGATGACGTTTTCCTTTTTCAGCAAACAATTCGAGTTAAAATGAAGCTCATCTGGATCCAGCAGGTTCTCATTTCTGTAGCTGTCAGTATAAGAACATGCAGAGGGTTAGAGTTTAACATGACGTTAAGAAAACCGATTGGATTCAATTTCAGATGTTTCATTTTTCTTTTATTTGACTTCCGAAAAGGCTTGTTTGATTAAAATAACCTTTTAAGCATAACTTTACGGCAGATATTTAACATACCTGTCATTATTTCTGTAATAATTGTTTTCTTCCTATCTGCCTGGTGTATTCTCTTATATTACTTTGTGTATCTGATCAAATTGTCTACTTCACTTTTTGTCAGCAGAAATAAAGTTTGCAATGAAAAAAAAAACGTCTGTAATTTACAATTTAGGGTAAAATACCGGCAGCTGTGGCTGCGAATTTTACCTTAGGTATTTTACCGTAAATTAAGAGACATTTTTTACAGTGTTGAAAACATTAAATGTGTGGAATTACGTTTCACCTAATTTTTTTTACTGAAAAAAAATTCTAATGAATTCCAACATGTAACATCTATCTTTAATTATCAGCTCTAACCCATTGAAACATTTAAAAACAATTATTTTAAAAAATATTCAAACAAGTGTCAGCTTCAGTTTTGAGTCTTACTTTTTTTCCAGTTTCTTAGGCTAATAAAGAAAAATATTTCAGAAAAGTTTGAAAAAAATCTGAAATTTTTTTTAACGACCTATTAGTTTAACTGAACTCTGTTTTCTTCAGACCCTTTATCATAATCACTCCTTTGCACAGCTTATTTAAATACATCCAGCATAACATGTAGAAGAATCCTCATTCAGTTGCCCTCCTGCTTTTTTTGCTGAGTGATTTAGGATTCTGCTGGGATTGGTCGGCTATTATCAACATTTTCCTGTCAAAGTAAAGCGCCGTGTGTTTTTCATTTCCACGTCTGAGGACATCTGACATTCTCTGGTCCACATAAACCCGAATGCTGGCTGGACTCCAGTCACACGACCCTTCTGGTAACAGGCACGTAGTTTGGAATGACAGGAGAAAAGCATTACTGAAAATATATTTAATAATTAAACATAGCACAGTTACATAAAAAGGAATGCAAAACAGATGAGTAAAAGTGGGTCCTTAGAAGGTGAAAACAGACCTACTGCAAAGGTTTGAGTTCCTTCCTGAACAGCAGCAGGTTCATCATGAGGGAACGCAAAAAACAACAACACACGGCTGCTTCCTGCAGCACATCAGGTCTCTTGGAAGCGTTCTCCTAAAGGAGCGCTGAGCGTCCCAGCGGTTCCACGAGTCCAGCTGAATTACTTCACTCTTCTTGTGTGTTCTCAAAGTGAGAGCTTGACCCCTCGGACTGATGGTCGCCGTCGGCAGCAGACCGCTCCTGCTCGGAGAGCTGCTCGCTGCTGGGGATGGAGTTCTTCTTTGGTCGGCCTTTTGGCTTGGTGGGGGACTCCAGCCCTCCTCCCTGTAGAACCTGCAGACAGGAAGAAGAAGAAGAAGAAGAAGAAGAAGAAGAAGAAAGAAGAAGAAGAAGAAGAAGAAGAAAAAGAAGAAGAAGAAGAAGAAGAAGAAGAAGAAGAAGAAGAAGAAGAAGAAGAAGAAGAAGAAGAAGAAGAAGAAGAAGAAGAAGAAGAAGAAGAAAAAATCAGGCTGATGTTGATGGAAATGATCTCCCACACTGAACAAACACAAAATCTTACCAAGCATTTCTGATGTAGTTTTTAGTGCAAATATCTTAGTGCACTTGAAATAAGAACTAAGTACATTTTCAGCAAGATGTAGAAGCTTGTTCTAAGTAAATAATTCCTTAATATTGATTTTAAAAAAAAGCATTAGCTCCATTAGCAGATTATTTCACTTATAACAAGCCATTTTTCCCTTGTAAGTGAAATAATCACCCAGTGGAACTCAAACTTTTACGTCAATATTGCAGAATTATTGTCTTTAATCAAGCTTCTATATCTTGCTGAAAAGTTATTTGTAAGTTAGTTTTGTCTTATTTCAAGCGTACTAAGATATTTGCACTAGAAACTAGCACAAAAATATTTGGTTAGATTTTGTATTTTTTGCAGCACTGTGGATAGTTGCCATTTCAAGATTCTTTTATTTTATTTCATTTTTTTCCTCAAAAAAAAAAATCCTCAGTTCTCTGGTATTTCACCAACCGCAAAACACACAGCTGCTGCTGCTACTGATATGAGAATGTGAAATTTCAAGGTGAAACAGATTTATGTGGTCAGCAATACAGAGCACCAATATCAACATCATAACCACCGTTATTATGATCATCATCATCATCATCATCATCATCATCATCATCAGGGTACAACTTACAATTTTCTTCCATTTCATCCTCCGGTTCTGGTACCAGGTTTTCACTTGCAGCTGACTGAGGCCCAAAGACTCGGCCAAATCTATTCTGCAAGGAGCAAAAACACACACAGACGCTTTTCAGTATTCAATATTTAACATATTAATAAAACATGTGCATAAGAAAATTGAGTAATGACGTGAATATTTTAAGAGTTTTTCTGTATTTCTAAATGCTAAAACCTGCAGATTCTGTGTAAACACACAGCAGCTCAAACATCAAGGCCTTCGTGTTTTTTTTTCGCCTACCTCGTTTTAAGAGTTTACATTTTGCAATTAAAAACTGTACATAAAGTCAAACAATGTTCCCATATCACAAATCAAGTCTAACTGACTGCTACAGGACATTTGGGATGTAAAGATCTGAATATATTAAGGCAACACAGTTCAGTTCAATCAATCTAAAAGGAGAAATTTCAACCTTCTCCCTCTGGATTGTTTGTCTGTGTTTCTAAAAGTTACAGGGAAATAGCATAAAACAGTAACAAATCCAAATTGAATCAAACTAAAGATTGCAAAAAAGAAATGAGAACATTAGAGGTTAGGTTACAGACACCGTGAGCCTGGAAAACATGGCCTGTTTGGTCCAAATCCGACAAAAATCTATTTGATTTCAGCACAAAACCTTCGTTTACAAGGACAAAACATTTAGAAAAAAATCTGCTATTTTGCAAAGTTCTGGATATTTTTATTACATGTCTTGTCTTTGACTTTTTTTAAGACGATGTTTGCTTGTTTTATGATGAAGGTGGCTGTCTGTGTGCCAGGCTGGACATGAACCGAACCGAGGAACCGGATCCTGAGACCGAACCTCACACTTCATCACTTCATCTTTCTAATGAATTACTGATGAAAACAAGTAAAACCCTGAATAATATCAATTTACGCAAGGCGAGGTCTAACTCGGCTACACGTAAGTCATTTGTCATATACAAAATGTTTTATTAAATAAAAATTGCAATTAATGTTTGACGCTTACTCTCTCGCTTTCATTTTTTCATTTCTACTGCTGACTACAGCAAAAATATTTAAACGAGTTGAAAAAGAGAGGAAAGGTAAAACAGCCGCCATGTTTATGGCTGTGACCAAATTAGACTTAAGAACCATTGGACTGGTTTGTTCCTTGATTTATTTCAAGCTGAAAGTGCGGAGGTCTGATTAAGGGAACGTTCTCTCTGTCTCTCTCTGCCTCTAGTTCCCCCAGGTGAAGATGAATATGGACCAAAATGTCTGCCGGCTTTGGGACGCACCTGTCCGGGGTGGAGAGGTACTTCTGCTTCTCGAAGCGCTTCTCCAGGCCCATTAGCTGCAGCTCGGTGAACACGGTGCGGCTCCGGCGGCCCTTCTTGCTCTTCCCGCCGCCGTCGGCTCCGTGCTCCAGCTTGCCGCGCAGGTGCAGGTCAAGCGGCAGGTGGTGGCTGGCGGGTCCGACCTGCAGGCCCGGAGCGGCGGACAGCAGCGGGGAGCCGAGCGCGGAGCCCAGCGAGCAGGACAGCGGGGACAAGGGGAACTTGAGGAGGTTCGCCTGGTCGGCTTTTAACACTGCGGCGGCGTGGGAGAGGAAACATGGAGGTCGAGTTTAAAAAGCAGCTTCGTGAAGGTAAACTTTAGGTCAACAGACGAGTTTTACTCGAAAGTGGAACTCAACAAACGGCCCGTCCTCTAATAATGTATTACTAGCAGCCGCTAACGTTTAAACGGTATTTTAAGACTATTATGTTTTACTGACATAGAAATGACAATTTAACCTTTTTAATATGCTTTGAATTGAGCCTATCAGAGACGTCAAGGCATCGCTGAGCCTCAGAAACAAGGCAGATATGAAAACCTGCTTCCATTTTTCAGAAAATAAAAGCGCAGATTAGCGACGTCATCCTGCGCAGTGCACGCGCTCACAGCTGGAACGGAAACTTTAGCTGCAAAATAAAATATAAAACCAAAACTAAAGATTCAAGCCGTGGTCACATTGATCGGACTAAATATTGGAGTAATTAATAAGCGTAAACACAGAGGAATTTAATATTATTTCTTTGATAAAGCTAAACTTTTTATCACAATAACCAAAATATGGACCGTATAAATAAATAAGCCTCTACTCTGAAAAATATTTAAGATAATCACAATTTTACACAACTGAAAAATAATAATTAGCAACATTTGCATTTTACTCATTAAAACCTTCTGAATAGTTTTTGCAAATCTCAATCTTTTTCTCTTTTTAATCAATTTTGCGTATTGATTCGACAGATAAAGAAGCTGGATTAAAGACGGCGATCCAAATTTCTATCCGAATAACATCACACAGGATTAAGCTCAAAACAACATGGGGGACAAAATCTCTTGTAGTTGCTGATGAAGGATACAATTTGGAACATTGATTTAAAAAAATCTACTGCTCAAACTGAGTTTTTTCTTCTTTTTCTTTTTGAACCAGTCCACCGGGCCTGTCAGTTTTCTCCATCTCACCCAGCTGACTGTGAAACGGCCGGGCGGACAGAAGAGCCTGAACCCCGAACTTGAGCAGCTCTCCGGCCGGCGCCGATGTTTTGCGCTCCGGATGATCCGTCAGAATTTCCTCTATCATGAAACTCCTGTAGCGGTGAGTCCTGTGGTCCGGCTGGACGTCGGGCGGGTAGTAGTGGGCGCCCATGTCCAGCGGGTGCTGCATGGTTCGGCCCGTGTCTGTTCGACACTTTAAAAAAAAAAAAAAAAAAAAAAAAAAAGAAGAAAAAGAAAAAGAAAAAGGAAAAAAAAAAAAAAAAAGCGTGGACACACGATGACCGCTCCCTCAGAGGCCCGAGTCACTGGTCATTTTTTTCCCTCCGCAGCATCGAGTCTGCAGCTCGGAGATGCCAAACACAGGCAGCCCGATCTCCAAAGTCCTCTGATGGAGATTTAATCTTCTTCTTCCCCCCCTCCACCCCCCAGATGTTTGTTTTTTTTTTTTTGTTTCCCCCCCCCCCCCCCCTTTTGCGGAGGAATCTTACAGCCGATGGCGGTCAGTTGGCCGGAGTCCGGAACCTGTGCATGGCCTGCTGGGGGTTGTTCCTGCGGACCGCAGAGCCCGACACCTTGGTAGTGAGATCGGGAATAAGCCTTTTGGAGTTAAGAGTTCCGTCGTGGCTCCACCCTCCGTCCCTCGCTCCCGCCCGGGATTTGCCCTTGCAGCTTTCTGCCTTTGTCGCAGCTAAACCTCCATGCAAAGGCACAACTTGTCCTGCGTGGACTTATTCAAAACAGAGGTAAATGAGGACTCGGACCAAGGACACTTGGAGGAACTTCAACTAGGAACTCTTAGCCTGATGGTGGTGATGGTGGAGAGCAGGCTGAGAATAGAGAAGCTGCTCCTAGGAAAGGATGAAATAAAATAATGTTTGTCATTAATGAGTTGGTCTATTTCAGGCAGTGCAACAGTCAGACTGCTAAAAATAAGCTCTGATTTAGCTTTGTTTTTCTTTTTTTCTTTACATCATAGCCCGAGTACCTCAGTGGGTTTTAGAATCCATCTTGAATCATTGCTCTAAAATTTCAGTAAGACTTGTAACTTACTTGAAGTTGACAATCAGATCAGCTTTAGATTTAGAAAACTCACTTCACACATGTAAAGTTGTATCAAGGCTTCTATAAGCAAAATAAAACACAGACTACATTAAGTTAGAAGACTAGAACATTGAAGAATAAAGGATAAAGAACTAATTAATTAATATTAGTCCATGCTGGGACGCACTTTGCCTCACAGGGGAAATAGACCATTTTCACAATTACACCACATAAATTCTTAATTCCCTATTCTTTCCTTATGTCACCTAACAAAATGACAGCAGGTGTAGACAATGTTGTTTGTCCGTTTCAGCTACAAAAAAAGATTTTTAGATGCTGACATTTGGTAGAGTTTTTAATATAAGCAGGGTGTCATTAAAATAATTTCCAAGATGTTTGAAATTCTTTTATAAAATATTACAACCACATCCTGTTTTCTGAACGTTAATGACTGGTAGTGGGGGAACAGCCCACAAGGGGGCGGTAAAGGATCTGCTACTCTGGGTCAGTGGTGATGCCAAGATCTGCTGTGATCTAAAAGTGTCTCTCCACAGGGCTACGACTGATGCTGTAGCTCTAGTCTAAAACATTTAGTCATCTGTATCGTCAGACACCTAAAGCAACAACAGAACATCCCAAATATCTTAAATCTTAAAAAAAACTTGGCTGTTCAAAATTACTTGGACGTATCTGGTTTTGAAGTGATCCTGAAGGCAGCGTTCGTCACCATTATTTATATTACAGCATTTCTGGATTAAGATTTCCATCTCAGAAAAGGCACCTTATAAGATTAGAGAGGACAGCTTTGTTACTGGAAGCAGTTTGCGTGTTGCTTTTTTTTTTTAAATTTTTGACAAGACTCTGAAGTATGGAGAGTAGATTTCCTTAAAAAGATCTGGAATACCAATTTGTGTCACTAGTACACAGATTATTGCTGGGCTATTTGTCCCAAATTCTCTAAGTAATTTCTTATCAAAACAAACAAAAAAAAAAACTGAAATAAAGAAGATGAGACAAAAAAAGGTTAAAGGTTTGTACTGTCTATAATAAATTCTAGTTCTCACATGAAAAAGAAATCCATTCTCGACGCATTACAGTTGATGTTGGTCACACACTGTCTTGGATGTGTGTATTACACAAACATCCAACCTGATTGAGTGACGTCATCGAAACTGCTTGGTAATTTTTTTTTTTCCACAGCCAGTGAACCAATGTAAAGCAGAATGGGTCACAATTCAGCTAAATTATCAGAGAATCTGATTAAGGTGTATTAAAAATGATCACTTATTGCTGCAACATTATTTCCTACTTGTTTTTCCACACATTTTTTTTTCCATCTTTATCATTGAATAATAAATAAATATTGACAACAGACGATAGATAGATAGATAGATAGATAAGATAGATAGATAGATAGATAGATAGATAGATAGATAGATAGATAGATAGATAGATAGATAGATAGATAAATGATAGATAGATAGATAGATAGATAGATAGATAGATAGATAGATAGATAGATAGATAGATAGATAGATAGATAGATAGATAGATAGATAGATAGATAGATAGATAGATAGATAATATAGATAGATAGATAGATAGATAGATAGATAGATAGATAGATAGATAGATAGATAGATAGATAATGATAGATAGATAGATAGATAGATAGATAGATAGATAGATAGATAGATAGATAGATAGATAGATAGATAGATAGATAGATATTCTCAGTGAATAAACTGAGACCGAGACCACGTGGTGCCTGTGACCGTTATCCCCGTCAGGTTGCTAGGTAGGCTAGTTAGCTAGCTGACCAAATGATGTGGCCGCCTGGACGGAGCGCTATGCAACCCGCCAGCGTTAACATAACAGCGGCTTCGGGGAGATGACGGGACTATGTCAGACACTGTAAAAACTTCCCCGCTCAAGGACGACAGGAAAACGGTAATTCTGGACCTTTTTTTCTTGGTATCCTCTTGGTTAGCCCGAGTCTGGGCTTTTGAAGTGCAGTAAGCTAATTAGCTAACGCTAAGTCTTCAGCTTGCAGCATCAGCACCAGGACACAAACGGAGCTGCTGCTGCAGCTCTGTCATGAAGAGGAGTTCAAAAACGGCCACCGCGTAAAGGCTGGGCGTCAGTAATGTGCAGGGTTATTACACGGTGATGCCAGAAGCTGGTAAAAACAGCACTGAGGGTCCGGACATTGTTTACTGCCCGCTCCACACAGTGGTGAGTCGCTGACAGCCCAGGACGCTCATCAGTGGTTTCCTCCGAGCTGTAATGCTTGTTTTGCTGACTCCAACTCACTCCGTAGTTGAGTTCAAAAAGTGAAACTCGTGTTCTAAGTATTATTTACAAACAGAGTGATATTTCAAAGATTAATTTCTGTTGCTTTTGAGGGTTGTAGCTCATGAAAACCCAAAAGATACATTATCTACTCTCAAGCCGGGCTTTCTTTTCCGCAAATTACTGCATCAAAGCAGCGTGGCTCGGAGGAGATCTACCTGTGGTTCTGCTGAGATGTTCCAGAAGTCCAGGTTGTAATGTTGGCCCAAATCAGGTATTAGAACCTGGAAACAAATACCGTGTCTCTCTATGAAGGTTGTCAGCAAAGAGAACCTGAAGTGCCCTAATATGTCCTAGTAGCAGTTGCTCTGACTTTGAAATAGCACCAATTGCAGTTTTCTGGCCAATCACCGATTACCGATCTTTAAAAAACCTGACCTGCTGATTCCAATTTTTTTGGTTTGTTTTAAATGTCACTAAACATGGCAAGAAAGTCACTGAGTTGGCTATAGTGGAGTGATAAACCAGCCCACCATGACCCGGTGAGCCAGGTTATCAGTCAAACTCCTGTCATGGAAGAGTAGAAGAGGACAGTAGTGAATTTATAGGCCTTTGCCAAAGTAGATGAGATTGGGGGATAAGATAGGCTTCACATGTAAGTATCGGCTGATCACCAATCTCCCAAAAATAAGGCTAAATCGGCTGGTCAGTAAATCGAAGACAAGGTCGTCTCTCGCCGGGTGGACAGCGGATCCAGCAAGGCGACCACATAGCTGTTTCTTGTGTCGTCAGAGGAAATCCCACGAAGAGCAAATTTGGCGGACAAACCATGAAGGTGCATTATATCTTGGATCATTAACAGCCCCAGAAAAATAAACCGGCGACGCCAGCAGAGGATCCCCAGTAGCAGGCGTGCCCTGAGAGAAGCTGGCTTCACCATTAAACCTGGACCTGTTTGCCTTCGGGGTCACCAAATGTGGAGGAGTGAGAAGGACGACACAGGAGGTAGGCTTGATCACCTTGCTTACTGGCTTCCAACTGACCCTTGTAGAATATTGGTACGCAGAATAACGTAAAGGAAAGGTGGCTCGCCCAGGGCGCCAAAGAGGCTAGCACCACCTCTGGCCATCCATCCATCCATTTTCTAACACCCTTGTCCCTTAGTGGGGTTGGGAGGGTAGGTGGTGCCTATCTCCAACTAATGTTCCGGGCGAGAGGCGGGGTTCACCCTGGACAGGTCACCAGTCTGTCGCAGCGCCTCTGGCCATTGAGACTCAAATCTCTTGGTGAAGCTGCTGTCGAAACAAGACAACTTGCCCCGAGAGGATACAAATTAGAATAAAAATGTCATAATGGAAATGACGGGACTTGACGACCAGCTCTCCATCCTCGTCAAACACGAGAGCATTTCCCGACCCGTTACCCACTTGGAGCCGCGCTTTATCATACTGAGGCAACGCTCCTTTCCTATCTTATGTGTGTCTTCCAGATAAGTATGATTCAATTGCCAAATGCAATCACGCGTTCTTAATTTTATTTATTTTTTATTGGTGGTTGGCAAGAGGGTGGTAACCAGCCACACAGTGGGTTGTTGCTCAGATGATGAACTGTTCCATGTCGTTGTTCAGACTCTTTTCTCTGCCCAAGTCCTTTGTTGTCTGATCAGATCCCCTCCAGACACATAGGCATAAATTAAACATGGTGAGAGAAACATCATCTCGTTGGGCATATTTCTCTCCTAGCACTCACAGGAAATGACTCTTGCATGCCACGTTCATTAGGAGCGTGGCAGGAAACTCTCAGCTTTCGCATCATATCTCCTAAGTCCTCTCGGTGGACATGAGGGTGTGGAGCAACAGTGAATGTGAGCAGCGCTGTGGTTGGCATGTCCCCTACTAACAGTACTGTAGAAATTAACTGTTGTTGCTGCATTGACTAAATTCAGCGTTTTGAATCTGCTGTGTGTGCGTCACACTTGTGAGGAAGAATGGTTTAATTGTCATCAGGAGCTCCACGTGAACAGTGGCAGGTGATGTCAGGACCCTTCTGACCTGTCGGAAACACCTCAGCCAGTCTTAGATCAGCCCTCGGTGCCATATCGGTTTTTAAGGGGACGTGTGGGTTACATCTTGAAAGAGAAAAAAGCGGAAAAAAACTCCCCTCTACAAGCTCTAACTTTACATGGTTTATTATTTATAGAGTTCAGGAGCGTAACTCTGGGCACAGGTAGTGATGTAACGCCAGCTGGATCGGAGGTTGCTATAGATAGCTTTCAGTGGGAGTCCATCACCTCTTCACAATATAAGATGGTTAAAACAGCAAACATAATGTTCTGTTCATCTTGCTAACATCTGTATAAGTTTCTGTAGTAATATTTAGTCCTCTGTATAGAACAGGACAGAACTGGGTTTCATGATGTTTATTCTAGTTTATATTCTGATCTCTGCTGCCGACTGATGTCATCTTAAATACAATATTCAACCTCAGTTGTCAGTAGAGCCACTCATATTAGCCACACAGCTGGTTGAGTTTTTATCCAAGTGCATTCACGTGGCTAATGAGTGTAATCATAAATATCACAGTCTACGTGATGAGACAAAGCTCAAATATACTGAAAATAGATCTTTTAAGCCATATTGCACACTCCTACTTTGAACAGTATATAAAACTCCTGCCTTTAGTTAAGGTCAGAGGTTGTGATTCAATAATAAGAAAAAGAGACTGGGTAAAAATGGAAGAAATGTCTGCCAGCAGCAGACAACAGGGGTGAAGTGTCTTGCCCATGGGCACAATGACAGAGGAGGACATAGTGGGAATCCAACCGGCAACTCACCAATTGCGGGACAAACTCCTACCACTGTTTCCACCGTCGTCCAATGGTACTGTTGGCTCCTTCCTGATTGGCCTCACTGCAAAACAGAAAATCTTACCAAGTGTTTTTGGTCTAATTTCTAGTGCAAATATCTTAGCACACTTGAAATAAGAAAAACTAACTTACAAGTAACTTTTCAGAAAGATAAAGAAGTTTGTTTTAAGTCATTAATTCCTTAATATTGATGGAAAAAGTACTTGTTCTATAGGCAAATTATTTTACTTATAACATGGAAAAATGTATTAAGTGAAATGATATGCCAATGGAATTAGTACCTTTCATGAATATTAAGGAATTAATGACTTAAAACAAGCTTCTATATCTTTTTGAAAAGTTACTTGTAAGTTAGTTTTGTCTTATTTCAAGCATACAAAGATATCTGCACTAAAAACTAGATCAGAAATATTTGGTAAGATTTTGTGTTTCTGCAGGACTGTTAGTCAATTTTCCAGGACAGGAGTCTTCACATCCAGGCCTTGAGGGCCTGTACTGCAGGTTCAACACACCCCAACCAAATGACTGAACAACCTCCTCAGTTTGGAGTGAAGTTCTCAAGAGTGTTGCTAATGATCTCATTACATGATTTGGGTATTCTGGGGCAACGATGCTTCTAAAACCTCTAGGACTGGATTTAATGATCCCTGATCTCAGCAGATCTTCAGTTGGTTCATCCTCCAGTTACAGGTGGACTTTATTCAAAAGTTTGGTGAAGATAATTGGCTGTACTAGATATTATTAATCAACAATTTTAGAATTAAAACATACAGATTGTTTTGTGGATTCTGTGCATTGTTTAAGGGGTGTGAAAATGCTGCACATCTATCCTGCCACTGTGCAGTTTGACTAAACTCATCTCATCGACTGAACCAAAGAGGAAACAGCTGGCAGAGGTCAAGGAAATGTTTGTTATTTCCAACAGTCCAGGTCCATCCTTAACGGATCACTGGATCCAACAGTTGCTGAATTTCACTCATGCAACACTGAACATGCAGAGCCCTGATTGGAGTTTCACTGCATTATACGAAACATCTGTTCCCTCAAGCCAAACTGACGTCCAGAAACCTAGTAGTGACCAGACCTTTCCTACTGGAGTCGATGAATCTGTAGCGCGAGCGCAGAAGTCCTGCTTGCTTGCAGTGCTGCTACAACAAGTGAATGTGCTCAACTGAATAATTGATTAGAGCGCCGTCAGCCTTGTAGAGGAGAATCGATTCCCATCATCACGCTGGAGCTGCAAATCAGTGAAGGGGAGGTTAGAACCAAGAGAGATCTCATGTCTGTGCTTTGCTGCAGGTGCAAACATCGGCCCAGCATGGAGCTCAAGACACGAGATCTCAGAGCAAACATGGAGGCAGGTAGATGATGTATTCCATGGCAACACTCGTTGGTACTTCAGCTGCTCCCAGTGGTGCTGATGCCTCGCCCAGCTGCTCCCTGTGGTCCCACTGACATGCGTCTCTCCCTCTCTCACCCTGTGGCGTCCTGCCAGGCAACACTGCTTTCGCCGATCGCAGCTCTGACGTGCGAGTGCCCAGTAACCGTCTGCGTAACTGGCACAGCCGGAGCTCCTGGTTGTTTGCTGCTTGGCTGTTCCGTTTTGTGTTTTTCCACCTGCTGACACAACGTTTGTTCTCGTGTTTCAGCCCCGGCCATGGCAGCAGGTGTCAGCATACTGAGCGACCTGCCCCACTCCGTCAGGGCTCCCCGTACAGAGGAGATCGGCGCAGAGATGGAGGCAGGTAGGGAAAACTCTGCAGCACAATCAACAACACATGCATAATCTGCTGTATTTCCTCTAGGCAGGACCATAAACCTACAGTCACGCCTCTGTATCCTGTTAAATTAGAGATTCTTTATGGGTTTGCTCTCCCTTTGACGTGGGATCTCTCTGTAATTCAGAAATGTGACGCATCTTGTTTCCTCTTGTAAATAATACACCTTATTATTGGATGTTAAATGGTGTAGCTGGTTTATTTTAGATTTGATGAGTTTCTGGTGTTTGTTTTTAGGTGATGTGATGTGAATTAGCACTGCATAAATAAAGTGAAATGAATGAAACTGAATTCTTAAATCCTTATTTATATTTATTCTGGTAATTGAAGATAATAATAAAGTGTGTTCTTGGTAAGAATGTTTTAGAATAATAACAGTTTCAACTTTTATTGGGCAGTGATCTCAACAACAGCATAGAGTTGAGTGTAAAATAATTGCAAATATAGATGGATAAAAAATAAAATTCTCTGTATGCTAACGCCGGACAATCCTATACAGTGAACCCTAGTTTATCGCGGGGATTATAATCCAAAAATAACCCGCGATAATTTAACATTTTTTTACAATCAGGATACACTACCATAGAACAAAACCAAAGATCAAAATCTGTTTTCAGGCCCAAGCATTTGTTTGAGAAATAAAAGTAAAAAAGTTTTCTTACCAATAACTATGACAGTTTTTAGAAATACTGTAAAATAATCATTTTACTAATCAAGCTTGGACACATTGTGACTCGTGTTTTTTACAGTTCCTCTGACTGTGCGTCTTTGTGTTGACTCCATCTGCTGTAGCGTCTTTTTCTACTGAAGGCCATGGTGCAGGTGTCTTGTTCTGAGAGAAGAACATCGTTATGGGTAGTTGTTGACGATCTCTTTTCCTTCTGGGCAAGAAGATTCTTCTAAACAGACATGCCACCTTCGATTATATTAGAGAACAGTGATGAACGACACATCAGAGGGTCCTGTTCTTGTGCTGCTCGCTGAAGTTTTTGCAAACATGTAAATTTGCCAAGCCGAACTCATTCTGTACTGGACAGTGAGGAGATTGCTTGACAACCAGTCAGGACGCAGAATAATGCGCTGCAAAGCTAATAACATCTACGAAACAGAGAGGCCATGAAAGGTGAAATTTGTTACAGTGAGGGTTTGTTGTATTGCTGATTTCATGCCTTATAATGACCTTGAACCCCAATTGTTCCAGTTTGATTGGACTCAAGGTCTTGGACATTTTCCTGCTAGCCGTTCTCGAGCCTTGAGGAAGCAAAGCAGCCACAAACCATCACACTGCCACCACCATGTTTGATTGTTAACCCTATGTACAGAACTGTTGACTCTGCAGCTTCTGTTAGCCCAGAAAGCCTGTGATACCTGAACCAGTTCATGTTTCAGAACTGAGAACAGCCTTCCTGAAATGATTGAAATCATTTCCAGCAGATTTAGGAACTGTGGCCCTTTTTTATGCTAGATGTCCCAGCTCTTTTCTAGCTCCTGCTCTCCTCTCTGATGGTTGCTGCTAGCCTCTTCCAGCTTTATAAAAAACTTCTCACCCCATTTAGACTTCTGATCATTATCTTTATGTCCTGTGGACGTTTTTTTTCCCAGCCAATGCAAGAGTCCCCACAGCAAAGTACACCAAGATGGGGGAAACACTGAGACACGTCATCCCTGGTCACATGCAGTGCTCCATGGCCTGTGGAGGGAAAGCCTGTAAATACGAGAACCCGTCTCGCTGGAGCGATGAGGAGCAAGCTATTAAAGGACTCTACTCATCTTGGTGTGTCTGCCGGTCTTTCTAAGTTCATAGCTGATTGGTCCATTCTGTTTTCTCCTCCTCAAACATCATCTAATGTCTTTTCGTTTTCATTTACAGGATCACTGACAACTTGCTAGCTATGGCAAGGCCTTCCTCTGAAGCTATAGAGAAATATAATATAATCCAGCAGTTTCAAAGGTACTGTGTTACTCTGGAGCTTGCTTATTTTTAGCTTTGGTTATGTTTCCATTCCTTTACCTGTTGATGTGCGTAATGCTGTCCTCAGGTGTGGTGTGAAGACTGTTATTAACCTGCAGCGACCCGGAGAGCACGCCAGCTGCGGCTTCCCGCTGGAGCCGGAGAGCGGCTTCACCTATCGGCCCGAAGCATTCATGGAGGCAGGAAGTGAGTTCCACATCAAGCAGCACCGTACTGGAGAAAACAAAGCTGTATTTTCTGTAAAACAAATCGCTCATCATACATGTTCAGACCTGTTAGTTACTTACTCTTAAAGCTGGATCACGGTGAGGACATTGACCATTTAGCCAGCTATTTGAGGTTTTCTCATTTCGTTACCTGACTTTTTCGGGTCCGCCACGGGACATTTCGTTCCGACCGTGTATCAGTTTGTGCCTTTCAGCTGGGCGCTTCCAGTCTGCATCCACAACCAAGCATGTAAAATAATGTTTGTATTTTTGGTTGGTTGAGCTTGAAATTGCCAAAATCCCATGAAACCTTGTATGCGTTGTTCTTGAATTAATCTAAAGGCCACATGAAGTTTGTACCTCTGTAGCTCTTGACTCTGCCAATTCCAGCCGTCTGCTACCGTGGTTAAAACATTGGCACCAAGGATGGAACACCTATCGGTCAAACTCTTTTGTATGTTCTGCAGTGCTGGAACATTGGTGGGGACGATGTTGCTAGTTAACATGCTAACTTTGTGAGCATTTTCTGTTCACCTCTTCCTGGGTGAAAAAAATTTTTAAACAATAGATGTCGACAATGAGAGGAACAGAAGTGGATCATGTATGAAGTGCCAAAACGATCAGATCACAATGCGCAAATCATTATTTGTTGTTTGACTTTTTTTCAGTCTATTACTACAACTTTGGATGGAAAGACTACGGTGTAGCATCATTGACAACAGTGCTTGATATGGTGAAAGTTATGTCGTTTGCTGTTCAAGAAGGAAAAATAGCCGTCCACTGCCATGCCGGTCTTGGAAGAACAGGTTTCTATGCCAACCTCCTCTTGAGAATTGCAGAGTTTCTCACTTTGTCTTCTAAAAGTTTGAATTTCCTTTCACTCAGGTGTGTTATTGGCATGCTATCTGGTTTTCACCACCCGGATGAACGGTGATCAAGCCATCCTGTTTGTTCGAGCCAAAAGACCCAACTCCATCCAGACCAGAGGCCAGCTGCTGTGTGTCAGGGAGTTTGCCCAGTTCCTGGTTCCTCTGCGAAGTGTGTTCTCGTGCGCCGAACCCAAAGCAAGTGCCGTCACCCTGTCCCAGTACCTTACCCGGCAGCGCCACCTACTGCATGGCTACGAGGCCCGGGAGATGAAGAACGTGCCAAAGATTGTTCAGCTGGTGTGCAGGCTACTGGTGGACATTTCGGCCAACAGACAGGTGGTGATCGAAGAGGAGTGGCTGGAGATGCCCGACCTCACCGCCGAGGTGGAGAAGACCGTGTCCCAGCAGGCCCTTCAGCAGCTGGGGAAGGAAATGATGGGGAAAGGGATTCCTGTCCTGTCTTGTTCGTCAGACATGCTCAGCCCACCACCAGAGCTGAGCAGAACCTCAGGTGATCAACCACTCGCCAGTGACAATGAGTTGGACCCTCTTTGGCGACAACAGAACCTAGGAAGTCCTCACAGATCTCTAGCTAACAACCGAAGTCTAAGCGACTCTTTGCTCCACAAGCATGGACTGTACCAGGGCCGCATAGAAAATCTTAGTAAACCGATCAGCTGCCGGACGAGACTTTGCTTGTCTCACGGCAACATTAAGACCTGCAACCAGTCTGGCTGCTGTTACCACTGTGTGCAAGACATGTACTCTCACACAAGAGCCAAACAAGACCTGACCATTTGTGTTTTACATAAGAGGCATCGCAGTTTAAGCTCTCACTTGTCAGAACTTGGAAAGAAATCCTGCTTTGACGCCACGCTGCCTCCTTATCCACTCCAGAGCAGCTTAGTTTCCAGTGTGGAGTGTGTGGGAGGAAGATCTGACCCAGGCGATGCCCCAGAAGCCCCTCACATCAGCCTCCAGTCTGAACTCTCCCCAGATAGCAGACGTCTGATGGTGGCCAAAGCTCTGGCCACAGACCTGGTCGACAAGGAGGTCTCCTCCAACGTTTTAATGTGGCAGGTAAAATCTT
Organism: Poecilia picta; assembly: GCA_033032245.1. Lineage (NCBI taxonomy): Eukaryota > Metazoa > Chordata > Actinopteri > Cyprinodontiformes > Poeciliidae > Poecilia > Poecilia picta. The sequence continues at coordinate 5,442,967 of CM065357.1, read as the reverse complement.
TTTTTTATTCTGCCCAATGCGAATGGCGGTCCAGACTCAGTGAAGCCTTTATTAACAACTAAATCCATATTTATCTTGGTAGACTGTCTGACAGACTGAGCCTGCAGCAGTTTCATAGTTCAGTCAGTTCCTGTGTCTCAGTAAATCGATCCTCAGCGTTTCTTGTTGCATACAGACAGAGCTGAACTCCAGAGAGGGAACTTGGGAGAGGCTGTGTAATGAAAGAGACCCGGTGGTCCTCTCCAGCCTGATGTGGTCATGGCTGGAGCAACTCAAAGATCCAGTCATCAGCCATGACGATGTGCTGTCCCTCAGTGAGAAGAATGTCAACCCACTGACTGCGATCAACTCTCTGGAAAAGGTAGCTGTGTCAGCATGTCTGTCTGACGCTCGCAAAATCATTTAAAGTGCTTAATTTAAACATCTTCAGTGTCCTCAAACACGTTTTCCCACAAACTTTGCTGTAAAAAAAAACACTTTTTTGAAAATATTTTTTGGCAGTAGAAAGTTTTTTTTACTGAATTTTACAGTAAAAGATACTGTCAAACAAGGTGTTGATGCAATGTCCTTTGACGTTATTGCTGAAGGACTATTTTACATACTACTCAATCATGTGGAGGACTTTAGTTATACAGTAGAATATTTCAGGGTGTTATCTTCTCAGCTTAAAAGAACCCCATATACAAGATTTTCTTTTTTTTTATTATTATTTTTTATGATGTCATAAAATGTTTGAGGACAACAAGTATCTTTCACTATGCATCTTCAAAGTTTGTGAGAATGCACGCTGACTGACATGCTGTAATTGAACCTCCAGGGACACAGGCTCACGTTGCTGTGCATCCTTGAGTGTGCTGCTCATCTCCTGCCTGTGCCTGAAGATGTGCTGACGTGTTTCCTCAACAAGACAATCCAAGTGTTCACCAGGGTAAGTCTCAACTCTAGGCGCTTTTCCACTAGCCCTCCTCTAACCGGTTCGGTCCCTAAAGGTTCTCCGTTACTGAGCATCGCTGCAAACATCAGAAACAGTCGACTACAGCTGCTGCTTGCTCATAGCCCAACCACAACGCTACCCGGTGTAAAACCGAACCGAACCGCACATTGACCGGTTAGAGTGAGACCTGCCAGTGGACAAGCGCCTACTGTGTACCCCAACATTTGAAGACATGAACTCCTAAGACGTTTGTTTTGCTCTCACCAGACGGATCCAGCCTCAGACAAGAATGAGTCACTGTACAAAACACTGAAAGCAATCCTGACTCCCGTTCTTTACGAGCTGCATTCCAAAGCTGTGGATGTGACCGAAGACTCGTGATCAGCTCCAGTTTCCTGAACCCTGACAGGGTTCTGTGCTCGTGTCATTAGCCAGCGCCTGGCACCATGTACTTTGGAGTTTACCAGTCTGTAAAGTTTGAAGCGTTTTCACTGAGGGGTGTATCGATATGTAGACCGTAACTACTGCCATCGTTGATGTTAACGTGCCACTGTGCTTAGCTTGAAACATTTGTCTGCGACTTCTTTTACTCTGTTTATGACGGACTACGTTCTTGTAGCGTCTGACTTTTATCTGCCTGGAATAAGACTAAGAAAAATGTTTCTTTTTTTCTGGTAACAAATTTAAGAATACTTTATTGCTCCCAAAGGGAATTTAAATTAATAAGTAATGATATTTAAGTTTGACACAAATCCAAAGATGTTTTACGCTATACTGATGGTGTACTATTACTTATTTATTCTGATTTTTTTATTATTATGTTAAACAGCTGAACTACAGTTCAGCGAGAGCTTAGTGAATAACAGGATTTCTTTACTTGATATAGAATATCAAGCCAGAAAAGAAACTTTGACTGTGTGTTGGCAATTCATATTCATCTGACCACTGTGCTTTTTGTTAATCTGTGCAACTTGATGTCCTTAATATTATTTACAACATAAAACCTCTCGTTGTGATGTTCTGCTGATGCAGAACTACCTCTCTTGGCTGGACCCTTTACCATGGTATCTGTTGTTTGTGTGTGTGTGTTTGAAAGTGGACGAGCTGTGATAAGTCTGAATGCTGCCTCTCACCTTATGTGTCTCATGTGTGGATGTGTTGTTGCTTTGACCTGCTAACATGCTGAATGTGGAGCACTGATGGAAGACCAGACACGTTTCACTGTGGGGTTTGTTTTCAGTGGCCACTAATTTTTGTATATTTTCTAAAGGTTGCTTCATACAGAAATAAATGCCTGACTAATTGCAAGTTGTGTGGACTAATTATTTCTAAGCATTAGCTCAGCTGAAAGGTGAAAAGACCTGTCCACTGCCTGTAGCGGAGGTCCTTATGTCGAGGCCTCGGTGTCCTTCAACTTTGACATGAATCCCGTTCCCAGAGTCAGAGAGCTGCTGGTTTCCTGATTATTTGACTCTTGAAGCTAAGGCGCAGGAAACCCGGAGACTCAGCCTCTTTCTCGACGTCTTCAGTTTGCTGTATTACAATATTATGTATTTTTAAAATACATAATATTATGTGTGTGTTGACATTTAATTTAACAAAAAAATAGTTACGTGGAATTTTGATGTTTTAAGGTCGTAAAGCAACTCTTCTTTTTTTTTTTTACACTTGCTTAACGGTATTTTTTCTTTACAATATTATATGCATAAACACTTGTATACATGGACCACAAGGGGGCAGCACTGCGGCTGTGAGGGAACGAAATGAGCAGAACTAGGGACTCCAAGCAGTTGGACAGTGGAGGAGCATTTTTCCATGACAGTCAGCCAGGTGGGTGGACAGAATCATTTATACATGCGGTATTTAGGTCCGTATGATCCAAATATGTTGGGGATTTTTTGCTCTGATATTCACCTTGATAGAAAACCAGGAGGGTGAAGGGGGCATTTTGACCGGAAGAGTGGCTCCGGTACTTTAATGCGAGCCTTGCTGTTCTGGACACCCATGCTGGACCGGGATGCTAGCAGTCAGGGATTGTTAGCTAGCTGGTTATCAGGGATTCGGCTCAGAACGTGGCGCTGCTGTGACTGCAGGTTACATCTCTGGGCTTTATGCTTTATCTCGAAGGTTTAGCTATAACAGAAATGAGACTCTCCCAGGAATAATTCCGGCTCATCTTGTCTGTCGCCGTTGCTTATGGTTGGGATTAGCTTGCTAGCCTCTTTCGCTGTTGAAGGAGGAAGACACGGTTCAGAAGAACTTATGAGAGGAGCTACACGAGTTAAAGGAGAAAAACATGGAAATACAATGAAAATATACCGGTATTGTTCAAACAGTGGGAAAATTCAGCATAAAGTGGTTGTTTTTTTTAGAAACGTGTACAAGCAAATTAATATATAATAAAATTTACATATATATATATATATATATAATATATATATATATATATATATATATATATATAAAAATTATATAGAAAATTGTGTATATATATATATATGTATATGTATATATGTATATATATATATATATATATACACAATTTTTCTCACTTAAACGTTATATAAAAAAATAGCAATGAAGGCTACTGACACTGACATTGAAGTTACCCATCAATTTTTCAAGTGATGACATGTTTGTCCACAAAGACAAAAATCACAACTTCCTGTTGGACCACACAGTCTTGAATTCTGCAGCTGCTTGTGGGAAATCAGGAGTCTGAGTTAGGGGAGCCCCGATTTATCGGCCAGCCGATTTCCTTAGTTTTGGGAGATCAATGATTGGCCGATACTTATTCTCCGATCTTATCTACATCAGTAATGGTCCAAAAAAAAAGAATCAGCCACCATCCTCTTCTGATGTTGGACTGACAGACTAGCCCACCACAGCATGTCTGCCCTTCACAGTTGACAATAGTCACCCCCCACATGTCTGCACACACTTTAGAAAAACAGTGTCTTAAGTCAGAAGCGTGTTCAAATTGGTTTTAATGCAGACTGCTACAGGAGCTCTTTCCTGCCCACAGCCATCACTGTCTACAATAACCCTTTACTTACATGACGTCCAACAACATTTAGTTTCCCTTTGGGATCAATAAAGTATTTTTTAAGTGAATTTGGTCTGGAGTGTGAATTATAATCTGCCTAAAAACCTTCAGATTTTTCCGTCGCAGTTTTGAAAATGTAATTAAAACAAAGGAATTTATAATAATAACCCAAGAGAATTAGAAAAGCTTTGGATGGAGGGATGGATGAAGGGAATAAGGGTTAAATGAAGGAATGGAGTTCATGCCGGCCCCACCACACGATGTAGCTCGGGGCGGTTGCCCATGTCAGCAACTGCCACTTCATGAAAATGCTTTTACTTTCACAGTATTTTCATCAGACTGACAGTTTAAAGACAGAAGAGTTGAGAAAATACACATTTATAACAGCTGACATCATTATTGTGATATTTTGTGATAATTTTACATTTCCATGAGGGGTTTTAATAAAATAAACAATCTTTAACAGTTCACTTGTGTAAATTGTGAGCACAGGCGTATTGACATATGTGACATCTGACACTCCCTGTTCTGACTCCACATCTCTGCTTTCCATCTTTTTTTTTTTTTTTTTTTATACAGGAAGACTCCTCTCCCAGATTCGATTGTTTCTCCCCACACTTCCAAGACGGAAAGCGAAGCGACATCCTTGTCGGCACGGTGGGATGAGGTAGTAGGTTGTATAGTTTTAGGGTCACACCCGCACTGGGAGATAACTATTCAACCTGCTGTCTTTCTCAAAGTGCTTTACTCGTCGGTCTGAGCCGCTCCTCAGCTGCTCACTCAGTGTGAGGTAGTAGATTGTATAGTTTTAGGGCTGTGATTGTTTGCCCTGCCTAGGAGATAACTATACAACCCACTGCCTTCCCTGGAGAGTGGGAAAACCCCAAAGAGAACCTGGTGACCCTTTATGTGGAGTGGTGGACATGAAACTGTCATGAACATGAATTTTTAGTACTGTTGTCATGAAGTGTCATTCGGTAAATAATGACACTTTTAATGCAAAGTTGCATTGAAAGTTAATTAAATAAAAGTGTCAAGTGTCATGACAACATTCGTGTTCGTAACAGTGTCATGTCAGTCTTATGTCCACCTCTTCAAATAAAATGTCACCAAAAGACACCAGATTTAAGGTTATGTTCTGATGTCATCAGTGGTACCAACTGGAAAACGGAACTAGGATCTGGTTTGTATTGAGCCAGTCTCTTGCTGCAACGAAGCTCTATGCTCTTTTTAATTTTTTTTTACCTAAATTCATCTTTAAAGTCACCATAAACATCACAAGAAGACACCTGATTCAAATCTGTTCTCCAGTTTGGTGTAAACTGACCTATAAGTCACTGATGAGCAGCCGACTGGAAAACCTAAGGACTAAAACATCAGTAGGAAGCACTTTGCTGCCTCTTCCTGCTTAATTGTCACTGCATTCCCTAAACAATTTCATTTAAAGGGGCAGTATCATCTAAAATGTGCTTGTTTTGAGCTTTTACATCATGTTTTAATCTAATTTCCTCATTAAAAACATCCCTTTGCTGGTGTTTTGCACAATTGATTGGTTAGCATGGGAAATTAACGCATTTCTCAGGCGTGCATGAAAGAATCAAAGCAACACTCCAGGTATGTTTTTGATGAGGGGATCATATTATAATAGAACATAAAGGTAAAAAAAGTTGATTTTACATAATACTGACCCTTTAAAAAAAAAATGCAAGTTTATAAACACTGTACTTCTAAGAGTGACCATTAGGTGGCGGCATTTATCTTTTACTGTTTTACCAGTTGCTAGAGTATCTGTAAACCCTGTTCATTGGTTTATTTTACTGTTCTCTAAAAAGTCATGAAGTGTGAAGTGAGTACTTTAAAGAGCAGTCCTCTGACTCTGCACCTTTAAATGAAACGTTCCATCAGTAGAACAGATGCTGCCTCTGAATTATTCTGGTCAAATCATCCAGATCAGTAAGAAGTGATGTGTTATCAGAGGCAGGGAAACGCTTTATCCACAGCTGGTTAAATATGTTGTTGATCATTGTTGGTGAACTGAAGGCTGACACAGACCATCAGAGCAATCTCCCACTCTCCAGGGAAGGCAGTGGGTTGTATAGTTATCTCCTGGGGCTGGTAGAGCTTCTTCAGCTGGTGTTGTTGAGAACCAGTCCACTAATCAGAACATTCCCATTACAGCTCCAGACTTTTAATGTGTTTTGATGGGAATTTATGCCAGAGAGCAACACAAAGTGCTGATAAATGTTTCTGAAAATTGTATGTAATACAGACATCTGGAAAGTGTGGTGTGCACTTGTTTTCAGTCCCCTTTGTCATCCCACATTAAAATTCTTGTGCAGCCATATGACTTTGTATTTGTGTTCTTTGAAAGTTTGGCCCATTCACTTTTGCAAGGAAAGTCAAGCTCTGTTGTATCAGATGGAAAGTGTCATCAGATTCCAATTTGGATTTATTTCTGGACTTTGACTAGACCATTTTAATCCATAACCCACATAGACCCATACATGGTGTTTTATTTGTAAGCCACAGAGTTATTATGTTTTCAGGACTCATTCATCCATTTGTCCTCTGTTAGCGTCGCCATCCTGTTGAACTCTGCTCAAAAACATTCTCGCTATCACCACAACCTGGACTTTCTCCCCTTCACTTAGATTGTCTCCGGCAGGCTTTCTACTGGGCCAATCAGCTAATAGGAGATGCTGTGAACATGAAATTTAGAAATGTAGTTTACTTTGTTGACAAATGATTCCCGATTTTCATTAAAACGTCACACGGTATCAGTTTTGGGACATCGTGCTTCACTGAATTGCCTCAGTGTTTGGTTTAATCCATGTTGTTGGAACCGTATTTTCGCTACACAGCTTATGTGATACATTGTGAGCTCTAAATGTTAATGGGCCGAATCTTTTCTCTTTAGGCTACGTGTGGTACAGGGGCCTGTTGGCTTCTGTTTTTGTTTAGTTCCTTAAACAGGCGCCTCCAGCCCAGATCCTGTCAGGACGCGCCTGGCGGAGCGGAGGCAGGCGGAACCGGGGCGGTGAAAGTCACGGTACCGTTTCCGACCCAGAGCTGTGGCACCAACCCAGGCTGGAGCGAACACGGGCACTGAGACAGAGGTTTTCACTGCGGCCTAACAGTTTCTGTGTCTGTTGGGGGGGGGAAACGAGTTTTTTCCACTGGAAAAAAGAAAAAAACAATACGAAATGAAATAAAAACGAGTATTTGTAACTTCAACTTTTGACCTACGGTTTTATTAAGTGTATGTTGGTAAAAGAAAACAAAAAAAATCTTGGCCATAATTTGATATACACCATGGACCTGGTGTCCTAGCAACACGGAGGCAGAGGCACGTGTGATGAGAATCGATTGAGTCATTTTTTTTTTTTTTGGGGGGGGAATCAAAATTAGGGCATCGAGGATGAAAGGGGCAGCTGGTCCCTCCACACCCCACTCTACACGTTTAATTATATTTCTTACATATAAATTAAACTGCTGACATTGTTTGTGGCCTCATGTCTTTTGTCAAACGCTTTAAATAAAAGGCGTCGCCCGCCCGTCCGCGCGACTCTCCGGCTCCTCGGGTGAGAGGCGCGTGGGGCTCGGAGGCAGGTCCTCGTCAAAACACGCCCTGACGGGAAAACGTCGCCCCACGCGGAGTGACACCCAGACGGACGAGCCGGATCACACAGCGGAGCGGCCGGGATCAGCCGCTCCAATAATGCCCCCCCCCACCGCAGGGTCCCACAAACGGACTCCCACCGAATCAGACCGGGTCGGGCTCGCTGCCACTCACCGTGGATCCACTGTGGACCGACGGCTCGGAACACCTGGAGACCCTGAAGGAGTTTTCTGCTGCGGCAGAGGAGTAAATCCCACCATGAGCAGGAAGACCCGGCGGTGGATTTTCCATTTTTTTCCTCTGCCTCGGAGTAGTTTACCTTAAAATCGGGTGAGTTGAGGATCTGAAGCTTTTCTGTAACGATCCCACAGCGGAGGTTATTAGGTCAGGACCCGCCGGCAGGTGAGTTTTTCCCATCAGATCCGCAGAGAGAGGAGTTGGGTGACAGCAGGTCAGCTGAAGGCGGTTCTTCCTGCACACCTGAGCTGTTCTGCTGCTGGACACATGTTCACCTGCATGTCCTCCTCCTCCTCCTCCTCCTCCTCCTCCTCCTCCGTTCAGGGGGCTGTCGTCGGTGGTCGCGCTGGGAGCCAGCATCATCTGCAACAAGATCCCGGGTTTGGCCCCCCGGCAGCGGACGATCTGTCAGAGCCGACCCGACGCCATCATCGTGGTGGGAGAGGGAGTCCAGGCGGGCATCAACGAGTGCCAGTTCCAGTTCAGGCACGGCCGCTGGAACTGCTCGGCCCTGGGCGAGAGGACCGTGTTTGGGAAGGAGCTCAAAGTGGGTAGGTCTGTCTGTCCCGCGCGGCACAAACACTGAACGTTACCAAGAAGTTTTTGACTCAAGCTTCTGGAGTAAATATGTCAGAGAACTTGAAAGAAGGCAAAACTAACTGGCAAGTAAGACTTGAGCAAGTTGTAGGAGCTTGTTTTTAAGTCATCAATTCATTTAATATTGATGGAAAAGTTCTAGATCCATTGGTTAATTATTTCACTTATAAGACATTTTCCTTTTGTTGTTGGTATAATAATTTGCCAATGGAACTAGTACTTTTTCCATCAATATAAAATGATTATTTACTTAAAACATGCTAAAAGTTACTTGTAAGTTATTGTTGTCTGCACTAAGACATCTGCACTAGAAACTAAACAATACTTGGTCAGATTTTGTGTTTTATCAATGCAGGCTGCTTTTTGCTTGTCTCTGATGGCAAAATAATATCTAAATATATTTCTAATATGAATATGACAAGATGCAACAACCCCCATCGCCCCCATAAAATTCCAGAAAAGACCAAATTAGGAAACATTGCTCATATACATGAATAAAAACCATCTCTATGATTGCACTGGCATGTTTTATTCTACATTAATAACACCACAGTGTCTCCTTTGGCAGAAAGGGGAAACATGCCACCAAGGAGAGACGGATTGTTGAAAATTGCTATAAATTTTCCCAAAAATTCTGTCCAGAGGAAACATTCCTCTGAGGTACTTGACCCTCTGACCTTTGGACAGATGTCTACGAGTCTGAAGCAGAGGCCGGTTGCATCTGCTCTGTGGGAAAGCGAGCCTCATGTGTGATGCTGTCTGTGGAACAAAGCTGCAGGCGATGCTTAGCTGCAGACAGCAGTGCATAAATATGTCCCAACACAGACACTCTGCCGTCTACGTCCTCCGACGTCCTGCCTGTCGTCTGGAGGGACAGACGGACGGACTCGGGCTTTGGGTGTCGTTTTGCTCCCTAAGGACATTCCATCCTTCATTGCAGCATATCTGCGTCTCGCCGCATCAGCCCCGGGGTTTAGCGCAGCTCCAACACTGTGAAAACACAAAATCTTGCCGAGTAATTATTGTCTAGTTTCTAGTGCAAATACGATTAAAATACTTAGAACTCATAAGTAACTTTTCCAGAAGACACAGGAGCTTGTTTTAAGTAAATAATTATTTAATACTGATGAAGTTCCAGTTTCATCGGCGGATTATTTTACTTATAACATGAGAAAAATATCTTGTTATACGTGAAATAATCTGCCTATGGAAGGCGTACCTTTTCATCAATATTAAGGAGTTATTTACTTGAAACAAGCTCCTGTGTCTTGCTGAAGTATTGAAACTTAATTTGATGCACTAAAAAGAAACGTACACAGAGAAAGATCTAAATGCTTTTCATCGTTGCTCAGCCAAATCATATATGTTCATTAGAAAAAAACAACAACAAAAAAAAAAACAAAACACTTCCCTCCCCAAAAACTTCAAGTTCAGGCAAGCTCTTTGCTGTAAGTTTACAAATTTCCCTCCAGGTTCTGCAGCTTTCTACCATCAAACGATTCCCAGTGCTTCGCTTCAGGAAGCCTCTCCATTACCATGTGTCTTAACATCTAATCGAAGGGAGATGGGAGTCTCAACGTCTTTGTGCTGCAGAGAACAGAATTTAGTCAGGAGTTCAGCTGAGCGCTGCTCAGGTCCAGCTGCCCTGCAGAGTGCGAATCCATTGTTTTGTGTTACTGGACTGGAACGCTGACGCCTGACAAGAATATATAAATTTGGGATTGTTGTTGGCGGTCATGCAGCAGTGGGTAGTGTTTTGGCATTAGGGTGAGGGATCTGTCCCACTGACAACTTAACTCCTTAAACTGGCTTCTCAGTTTTTGAACCGCTGGAGCCAACCGTAGTCTGTCTGCGGAGCGGCACACCGCTGTGACTGGTCCTCTGATTCCTCTGAGGACCAGATCTGTGTGAAGAAGTGCCTCTGCAGAAGTTTAGCTGTTAAAATCCAGCAACTTTATTGACTGTTCCTGGATACGGTCCAAGTACGCTCCACCAGGAGTTATCTCCGATTTAATTAATAAAAACTGCAGTTGGCCTGAAGTGGTCAGATTTATAGGGCTGGAAATCTCTCCGTGCTGGGAGGTTTGTGCATGCCTCTGGCTCTGATTCACCTCCGCAGGGTGGAGACCAGCATGGCGGCTGGCAGGGAACCCAGCCAGAAGTCATGCAAAAATATTTCTTTTGTCATGTGTTAAAAATGCATACAGGGTTTCCTCCAGTGTATTATAAGCCTGGCGGGCCACCAGGCTGTACTTGTGCCCCCACCAGGCTAAGCATTGCTTATTTACGTTTTTATAAAAACGTTTGCATTTTTAAGACTCTGTAGTTGAAGTTCAGGTGTTAATCATCCAAACTTCCAATAGCACATAATTATCAAGTGATATTTTCAAGTTTCCTGTCAACTTTAAAAAAATTTTAACTCACAAACACAACGGGCAGCTGGATGAATTACTGCCTGGCTTAGCCATTTTTCTGGGTGAAACCTTGTGCGTATATATAAATATATATATATACATTTGATTAAGGATATATATATATAGGAGTTGCGTCTTTGATTGGACGGAGTTGCGTCTTTGATTGTCTTTAATCAAATGTAACGTCCAATATTTCTCCACAACTCCTTCTAGCTTATAAATGATGGAGTACTTAGAATTATCTTGCAACCCAGAAAAAGAATTAGAACAAACTTAGAATCTAGAGAAACTCATCTAGAGACTCACTACCCCTGATCAACATTTAGGATCGTCTAGATTATAGAATGAAACACGGAGAACCAACACTTAGTTTTATCAAGTCATGAATCCAGAGAAACCCCGACTAGTTTATAAATTCTACTAAACATGGAGAACCATGTAGTTTTATGCTTTTATTTTTCTCTTGTTTTTCTTTTGTTATTGTTTGTATTTCCTCTAACTCTTCTAAAGCCCTTTGAATGAACTTGTTGCGGAAAATGTGCTATTTAAATAAAATTACCTTACAAGAAAAACTTTCTTTCATCTGCGCTTTTCTCCCATCCGAAATATCGCATTTTACACTTTGCGTTTTAGATCTTCATCTTGAAGTTAATCTGCTTTAAAGAGAGCCTGATTAATGAATTGCACTTGGCTTGCTTCGTGCATTTCATAATCATCTCTGAAGCAGTTATGCCAGGTATGTAAGGAGGCTTGACAGGGCCTGAAAGAGTGGATCCTGTTGTGCTCAATTGTCGTCCAAACTGCTTTTTTTTCTTTCTTCATCTTTCTGTCTCCGCAGGCAGTAAGGAGGCCGCATTCACCTACGCCATCATAGCGGCCGGCGTGGCCCACGCTGTCACCGCGGCCTGCACCCAGGGCACTCTAAGCGGCTGCGGCTGCGACAAGGAGAAACAGGGTTTCTACAACCAGGAGGAGGGCTGGAAGTGGGGCGGCTGCTCTGCAGACATCCACTACGGCCTGGGGTTCTCCAAAGTGTTCGTGGACGCACGCGAGATCAAGCAGAACGCCAGGACGCTCATGAATCTGCACAACAACGAAGTGGGCCGAAAGGTATGTTTGGGTTTAAGGATTTCCATGACCATAACATCAAATCAGGTTCTCAGCGAACCTGTGCTGCTGTCGCTTTGCTTCTCAGATGAGAGTGAGGTTCAGGTTGAGTGTGTGTGTGTGTGCGTGTGTGTGGGAGTTTGTTTATAATACCTTGTGGGGACCATTTTCCTGACACATACTACACTATGGGGACCAACTTCTCCTTGTGGGAACCAAAGCTTGATCCCCACTATCAGAAATGCTGTTTTGGGGTCAGATTTAAGAATAAGGTGTGAAATGAGTTTTGGTTAGGATAAGGGTAAGGTTTAAGCTGTAGAAATGAATGGAAGTCAATGGAAAGTCCCCACAAAGATAGTCACGTGTGTGTGTGTGTGTGTGTTGTGTGTGTGCTTGTTTGTGGGGGGGAAAAAAGGATTTTACTCACTGTTCAGGTTTCTGCTATTAGCAATATGTGTTAATGATTCGTTCCTGTTTTGTATGTTTTGCTAATATGTACACAAATACAGATTAGGGGTGCACCGATTTATTGGCCAGTTGATTTATCATCACCAATTTTCTTAATTTTAATGGATTCTCTGTTATGGTCTTGGAAAATTAAGAGATCGGCGATCGGCCAATACTTTTTGTCTGGAGTCTGTCTTTTCTACCTCAGCAAAGATCTAAAGGAAATGTCCTCTTCTGTTCTCCCATCAGACAATAGTCAGTAACTTTCTTGCTATATTTAGCAACATTTTAGACATAAAATAAAATTGGCATTGGCCAAAATGGGAATCGGCAGGTCAGGCTTTTCTAAAATTGGTAATCGGCAATCGACTAGAAAACTGCAGTCGGTGCAGCCCTAATACGGGACCCATTGAATAAATTAGAATACTGTTAAAAAGTTTATTTATTTCAGGAACTCTCATCACCAAGTGAAACACATAATATAGATTAGGCAAAGGCTTATGTTTTAACAACTTAATTTCCGTTCATTAGGATCTTTTTCCACTCGCAGTGAACGAAAGCACAACATTCAAAATTAGAATTTTTAAAAAATGAAATGTGGTTTCAGTGAACACCTGGTGTAAGATCTGCTTAGAAGTTCTTTTACAAAAGTCAATCTGATTCATTGGGACATTTATTCTAATTCATTGAACATTACTGTAGATAAAAAGTGTCTCTAAATACAGATTTTCAACAAAACTTCTGATGTAACATTCTGAAAAAAAATGAACCATGAGTTGGTGTCTTAGAACATTAGAACATCTCAGAGGAACTTTGCCTTATTGTCAAAAAATATTTAATAAAGAGCACAAATTCAACCATTGAGATCATTATTGAGCACACTGTTGCACACAGATGGAGTTCTAGGTTATTTCTCATTTCGATACCGTGTCAATGTTACCTTTGTTGCATGTTACATTTATTCATATTTTTATTTACCCAGTTGGGCCCCATCGAGACTCGAGGTTTCTTTTTAAACTGGTTATTTTTAGGCTCTTACACAGTGTTAAAAAAGTTTTCTGTCAACTGTTAACCAATATTATAGATGTTTGAAATTCAACCCCATGTTCCAACAAATGTTCCTAACGGGACATTTTACAATGTTTTAAACGGATACAAATGTCTCAAGCGGTGTCAGGGGTCAAAACAGAGGTCAGAGTTTTAGGAAGTGATTTGAAAACCTGTCTGATTTGCAGTGGTAGGTTATTCCACGTGTGGAACTGCAGCCAAAGAACTGAGGAGAAGCTGCTCAGCTGGTCTGTGGGAACGGGACAGGGGTGTGTGATGGCTGGGCAGCCAACGGTGGTTGGATGGGACTTTAGAAACAGACAAAATGGTTTTAAAACGAATTCTAACATCGACCAGCAGCCAGTGGAACTAGCTCTGGCTGCTGGTAGCAGAGTGTGGAATTAACTAGTTACATTTACTTGAAGAATTGTACTTTTAGGAGTATTTTTACTACGCTATACTTTTTACTTTTACTTGAGTTGCTTTATTGTGGCATATCGTTACTCTTGCTTGGGTAAATATTTCTCTACCTACTGAATGAAGAAGAAACATCTTTTGAACAAAAAAAATCACCAGACCCACAGCTGCAGTTTTAAAGTGTCAGAAGTTTTATATTGAAAGAAACTGATTTGGAGGAAAAAAAAAAGTCTCTTGCCTGATTTTGTTATTTTTTGTTTTATTTGAGATATTGTCATTTTCATCTGACTGGTTTTCTAATCTGTTCATGTCACATTTGAGGATGTGTTGGGTAATTCCTTTGAAGCAGGGTTGTTTGGGAACAGTAAATACCTGCTATATTTTTTTTCTTTCTCTCTGACATGAGCAGATATTCAGAGTTCTGCCAAGATTTGTGTCATGATAAAACAACTCCAGTTTCAGAAATGTTGGGGGAGTTCACTCAGTGTTTTAAAAACATCAGTTTTCATGAGACCGACATAGAAAACTCTGGATCTTCGACTGAATATGCTGTGGGCCAAAACGATGACCTTCCATCTGGATCATGTGTTATAAAACAGAACATGTGAAGCATAACAGGACAGAGTAAATATGTGATGTAAAGGTAATCTAAATAATGCAGTTTGTTTTTATGCACCGATGTGAAAATTTGGGCCGATATCAAGATTATTTTTGTGATGGCCGATATTTACCAGTATTAAAAACATTTTACTATTGTTTCAAAACCTTTGGAAAACTTCCAACCAGAAACACATAAGAATAAATATTAGTAGTTAATATCGGCCCAGTTTTTATCAATACTGATATGTTTTTTTTTTTTAAAAAAAGGCTAATACTATCAAATACCGATGTTGGTGCCCATATGTTAGTGGATCCCTACAATTTTTATTGCCATTCCAGTGAAGGATATGCTATTCGTTTTAGTGTTTTACTTTTCCTTGAAACAGGGTTTAAAATGTTCAGTTTAACTTCCTTTATATTTGTCATTCAAGAAAAACATTTTTAGTATAAACAGCCAGTTGACATGGCCGCCTACTGTCCAGACCTGGATATCAGTAAACATCTTTTAATTCTGCTGTAAATACCAGGTGAGAAGCTACTGTACTAAAACAATTTGAATATATAATGCTGAGTATTTACTGATTATTATTTGATTCTTCCAGTTTGAAATAGCCCAACTGATCGGAAATGTTTAATTTCATTGTGTAATAACATTTTCATATAAATTACTGCCCTGAATCACTGAATCCCCCCCGTCCCCCCAAAACATTCTGAAGTCATTCAGAAAACAAGTCAAGAATGTATAGTGAGAGATGAAAAGCATCCCGATTCTGCCTCAGGACCCTGACTGGGCTCGCATTAGCTATGTTTAATGTCGTTAACCAGAACACAG
This sequence comes from Poecilia picta, assembly GCA_033032245.1. Taxonomy (NCBI): domain Eukaryota; kingdom Metazoa; phylum Chordata; class Actinopteri; order Cyprinodontiformes; family Poeciliidae; genus Poecilia; species Poecilia picta. The sequence goes on along the minus strand of CM065357.1, from coordinate 5,427,670 downwards.
GAAGCCAATCGACAGATCGATAGATACTGGCCACACAAGCAAGCAGTCGACAGCAGAAACAAACGAGTCACATCCTGTGATGCACATGAAAGGTTTAACATAAACCTAGCTTTCCAGCATTGTCATGTTTGGAAATAAACCTCGATCCAGGTTTGGTCTCAGTATTTGTAGGTTTTCTTTCTTCCAGTGACGACAGCCCCTGACTGAGATTGAAACAGTTCATAGAGCATCTGGGAAAAAAATACCTACTGGCCAAACAGTGTAACAAAGATTTTTGGGTTCATTTGCTACATCTTGGAATCTAAGTCAAAATACATTGTAGACAAAATGCTATCATTTTCTTAATGAAAACAGAGATTTTTCTACTCAACAAACAGAGATTTTTGTACTAAAAATTTCTGTTTCTCCACTATAAAGGAAACGTAGTTATTAGGATGGTGAATTTAAATATTTATTTGAAGATAATAAAGCAATATCTCTTTAGATGTACATTTTTATAACAACTGAAGTTGTTATAAATTGCTATGCTAGATTGTGCTATGAAATTGTATTATGTTGCCCCACTAGGGATAACTGAAAGTCTCAGAATGTGCAGCAGTGCACCATTGATTGTATGTCAGCGAAAAAATTGTAGCGGTAGTAGCCTTCAAAATAAAAGCTGCATCGTTGTATTGCCACAGTAATATTCAAACACACATGAGCCTGTCAGGTTGTCACAGCAGGCTGCATGAGGCCTGTGAGCTACAGAATGCCTCAATCTGGTGTGGACTGTAGCTGAATAGTTTGGGATTCAGTAACATGTTTGGGGTTCGGGGAGTTTCAATTTGCAGCAGCATCTGGAATGACTCCTGGCACCGGTCCTCACTGTGTACCTGACTCTTACCCATCTATGGCTACAAGAAGTTGCTAGAGCACAATAACTCAAGGGGTGTTTTGTACTTTGTGCTAATTGCATGTAAAATTATGCTCTTTTTTCTGTCTATAACAGTAAAACAATTTCAACCATTCATCCTGCTTCTCTCTCTCTCTTTGGGAGGGAAACTTAGACGGTGTCAGACAAACTTCAGAGTAATGTTTCACATGTTTTCAGGTAAATATATTGTCATTATGATTAATTGTGATGCCTAATTATTTTGGTGCCCCTCAGCCCCGGCCGCTTTGTGCCCTGTGTTCAGAGCATTATTTGCATGGGCGGAGCTACGGCCCTGGCTCAGTTTTTACCACAGTTGCTTGAGGCCAGTTGTCATCAGGCTTCTTACCTCCAAGCCGGTGAACACAAATGGAAAGATCTCCCTAAGTCAGGGATGAGCTCTGTAATTTGCCAACTAACTTTCAGACTGAAGTCAAGATTATTTAAAGCACAACTGCTGCAGCACAACAGAAACTGCAGCTTTTCCCAGCTTTTATACATTTTATTTTGTTTAAATCCAAAGGAAATTGTAAATTAGATGAATGTCAGAAAGGAAGGACAGATCTGTGAGGAGTAGAATTGAAGTTTCTTGCAGTGGTATTGCACCATATGCAATGTGACTGCGCTGTGGATCTATTTGATTAATTAATACGTGTCAGACTGGGATAGATACAAGTGCCATAAGTTTCCTTGTTTCATCAATCACCGGCTATGCACTCATGAGCTGTTGCGGTGCAGTATGGGAGATATGTGGTATAATTGCTATGGGCACTATTCTGGTAGGCCATGAATAATAAATACTGTATAGGACAATACAGCTCAGGAAAAAATTAAGAGACCACTTCAAATTATCAGTTTCTCTGGTTTTAGTATGTAGTACGGACATTGTTCTTTTATTCTATGAACTAACTACATGTCTCTGAAATTCCAAGCACCAATTTAGTATTAATTTGCATAAAATGAGAAAAGGTCAAAATAACAAAAAAGATGCAGCACTTCCAGACCTCAAATAATGCAAATAAAACAAGTTCATATTCTTTTAGAAACAACAATACTGATGTTTTAACTCAGGAAGAGTTCAGAACCAATATTTTGTGGGATAACCAGGAGGTTTTCAGTGGGATTCAGGGAGGCTCTTCATTTTTCCCGAGCTGTATGTCATGATCAGGATTCATTGTTTCACAGGCTGAATGTGACCTGCGGGTCTTGAACTGGTCCAAACTGTCTTCGGCCAAAAATGTTTAGACTTGTAGCAAAGCGCAGTCATACCGTCAACATGTTCAACATTAGTAGCTGTCAGTAAACTGTTAATTACTTGTTAGTGTGAGTCTCTTGTATTACAGAGAATAATAATAAAAAAACAACAACTCCATGTTCAATTCCTTCTGCTTCAGATTAGCTCAGCTTCCCAACTTTACATACAAACTTCTGTTGTTTCTGTTTATCCCAGCTTCTCTAAACTGTGTGTTTGAATGAGGCTCCATGCTTGAGGTCTGACATTAATCACAGCATAATACTCTGTCAGGCACATAGTATGTACATGCTATACTTACACCACTGTAATTATTGTAGAAAACCTTTCATATTTAATGGGAGATGATGTAAGCGTGTTTCAAGTGTTTCTCCCCGTCTTGAGAAGAATAAACAGCGGGGTAAAAGGTGCCACAGAAGGCTTACATGGGTTCTGTTAGGCAAACAGTGGCAGCTTCGACGGGATTTCACTTCAGTGAGCTCCATTATTTCAGTGTTTGCCAGGTCTCTGGGGGGGGGGGCACGACCACACTAAGCTTTGCGCGTCTCAGGCTTTTGACAATTACCCCAAGAGACTCCAGAAAGTCTGAGGCCACATCAGAGTGGAATAATTAAAAAGCAGGGAGAGGCTTTTCTAATGCCAGCCAGGGCTCCCGCTCAGTGAGAAGGAAACACGCTAAGCTCATGTCATTCAGCCCAAGGAACACAGAGAATGTTCCCGCAGCTCTGCCTGACGTTTTGAAAGGTTCTTCGCCAACGCCATGAAAAGGCCTTTCTCTCCTTTCTACAAAGGTCCTCGTGTGTTGAGAAACCAAACTGTCTTCAGTCGCCATGGGAGCCTTTGAATTCATTTTGGAAGAGACATTTTGGGGTCTTGGGTTAGTTCTTGTTATCGATGGGAAGATTGTGAAATAATGAAGTCAGCTGGTCTCAAGCCGGTAACCCATCAATTACCAGACAAACAATTATACTGTAATATTATACTATAATATATTTTTATTTTCTCCACTATCTTGCCCATCTCATTCCATTCCAGAGACGTTTGCAAGTCATTTCCCCCCTACGTCTGTCAGTTTTCTAACATGTACAAGTTGTAAAAAAAAATACTGTAGAAAAATCATACAGCAGTTTGTTGCCATGACAATTATTCATGGCAATTATTTTGACAACTCAGAAGGAGGATACTAATCATTTACTCAAACCAACTATAGCAAGTTACTTTCAACCTTTATTTTATGAGAAAAATTTCATTTACAAAACTAAAGTAGAGCCTGAGGTGAGGCGCTGAGTTTCAAGGTTTGAGTGTAAGTCAAGTGCAAACTTCTTCTTTTGATGACTCAGTTACATCTGGAGTTCAAGTCACAGACTTCAGGGATTGTTGTTTCCTCACTGGCACTTTAGCGCAAAAGTCTGTTTTACAAATGCTGGGCAAGGTGGATACGTTTAACCCTCCCACAAGTCTTAGTGAGACGATCCAGAGGAGTGCATCAGATGTCACGGACGGTCACTGGGGAAGCAACAGGGGTGTAAAAGAAGAAGATTAAAAAAAATGTTAAATTGTACGCAGGGTCAGCGGAACCCCACCGGTACCATGCACAGGGTAAAGAGGTCACGGACTGGACCCCGTCTTAGGACTGTGAGGTTGTTAAAAATATGATAATGTATGTGTGTACACTTGGCAGCATGGCTTCAATGATATCACTATATTTGTAGAAAATGTCTACCGATATCAAGCTGCAAGTTGGAGCAGTTGCTACCACCATTACCCTGAAGCATGAACGGATGGATGGATTTTTTTCTTCACAAAATAATGAATCCGGTCTGTGTGATTTATGTTAGACACATGATCATTTGCAGCCAGGCTCGTCAAGACACTGACATTTCAAACTTGATAACAATATGGAGAAAAATCCTGAATGATGTTTTTGATACCATTGAAAAATCTATTTCTGAAGAAAAACGTTTTCTCTTAATGGAATACTATCATTTACAACATAAAAGCATTTCCATTGCGTTAATACAAACAATACAAACTTTAATACAAACGTCAAGTCCAAAGCAGGTTAGTCATTATTCATGCAAAATATAAAATGTAAGCATCAGCACGGATCAGTTTATATTGATTTTTATGCAAATGAGTATGTTTGAATAGACCTCGAAGACTGGGCCAAATCTCTAAGAACAAACGGACGTTAAGGCCCTGCTTAAGGTCTGAGGTTGCTGACTAAATCCCAAAGAAAAAGATAACTACTTTCATTAACTAGTCATTAAGTAGAACTACTTTCATTGTTTTTGTTTTATAAGTGTCCAACACCAGACTTGAAAGAGGAAAAAACCCCAAAGGAGTCTGAAATCAATGGAGTCATTGATCATTCTAAGACGTTTCACATTCACACAAATTCAGTGTGTGAATGTTTGTGTGAATGGATGAACGTAGAGTAAAGCGCTTTGGAGTCCTCTGGATTCGAGAAGGTGCTGTACAAGTATAGGTCATGTACCATTTTTTTAATAAGACAACAGTTCACCTGTTGTTCTTTGAGTTAAAGAAAGACCCAGACTGAGTTATTAGCCACAGCAGCTCTGAGATCCCTGGTATGTCAACTTTCACTCTAAACTCCTGAAAACATTTGTCTGACCTTGTTGGACGATTGTTTCAAAATGTCTGTCTGGCTAAGCAGAAAGTGATTTCTCCACGACAACTTTGGAACACAAGTGAAATCCAGTGAAATGATTGCCTTCTAGTTCTCTTTAAACTCATGTTCTTTCTTTTGACCCCCTGTGCGTTGCAGGTCCTCGAGAAGGAGATTCGCCTGGAGTGCAAGTGCCACGGCGTTTCCGGATCCTGCACTACCAAGACGTGCTGGATGACGCTGCCTAAGTTCAGGCAGCTGGGATACATCCTGAAAGACAAGTACAACCAAGCGGTGCATGTGGAGCCCGTCCGCGCCAGCCGCAACAAGCGCCCCACCTTCCTCAAGGTCAAGAAACCGCACTCCTACCACAAGCCGAAAGACACAGAGCTGGTCTACATCGAAAGGTCGCCCAACTACTGCGAGGCCGACCAGCTCACCGGCAGCATGGGAACACAGGGGCGCCTGTGCAATAAAACCGCTCTGCAGCCCAACAGCTGTGACCTGATGTGCTGTGGCCGTGGATATAACACTCACCAGTACTCTCACGTTTGGCAGTGCAACTGCAAGTTCCTGTGGTGCTGCTACGTCAAGTGCAACACCTGCAGCGAGAGGACAGAGGTGTACACCTGTAAATAGGGATATTTATTAGGGCACACACCTGGACTGTGAACGTGTGTGTGTGTGTGTGTGTGTGTGTGTGTGTGTGTGTGTGTGTGTGTGTTTGGGTATGTGTGGCTTTTCTTTACAAAATCACCTTACAACAGTTTTAACTGGCCTGTTCTGCTTCTGTTGATTATGATGAGACCAATGGACGTTGGATTCAGCTCGTAGGTCCATAATTGTTCCATTAATCTTTCAAGTTCAGAGCTTATTCATATTGCAGACTACTTTTTTTTGGCAGTCTATGTCTATAGGTGCAGTGGGACTAATGTCAAACGTTATTTGCTTTTCATTTTGTAGAATAGTAATTTATTGACTTAAAAAACTACTGATCACATTGAAAACACTGCAAAAACACACAAATCCTACCAGGTAATTTTTTGTCCAGTTTATCGTGCAATTATCTTAGTTTTGTCTTATTTCAAGTTTACTAACTTTCAAGTAATTTTTCAGCAAGATAGAGGAGCTTGATTTAAGTCAATTTCTTAAAATTTATGAAAAATACTACTTCCATTGGCTGATTCTTTCACTAATAAGAGAATATTTCCCATGCTGTAAATAAAATAATCACTTTTTCATCAATATTAAATATTTATTTAAAACAAGCTGTTTTTCTGAAAAGTTACCTAAGAGTTATTTTTGTCTTATTTTAAATGTACATTTACACTAGAAACTGGACAAAAATATTTGGTAAAATTTTGTGTTTTTGCACTGAATACTCTCGCCACTACATCTCAAAGCAGATGGTGTGTCTAAAATAATATCTGCACTTAAAAGCAATTTTTTTTCAACTTTTTCATTTTATTTGTGGTAACTTAAACACTGGGGCTAAAAAGTGAAATGAATCCCATATAGGTAACGTGAGCGATCCTGTAGCCTACAGTAAGAACTACTGACCATGTGTTTGTTATGATGGTATTGTTTTCTGCTTCCTGACCTTACTGAACTAACACTTACCAGAAAACTTTCAGCAGCGATGTTTTATCTACATGCCCACATCTTCACAATCAATTATTAAACCTGTGAGAAGGTAACGTATACCATGGCGCTTGATTTATCTCAGGATAAGAACCTCCAACATACAATTTTCCAAAATACAAATACAGCTCTGGAATAAATGAGGAGCCCACTGCACTGAACCCACTGAAAACCTCCTGGTTATCCCACCAAATCTTGATTTCTGAACTCTTCGTGAGTTAAAACATCAGTATTGTTGTTTCTAAATGAACGTGAACTTGTTTTCTTTGCATTATTTGAGGTTTGAAAGCACTGCATCTTTTTTGTTATTTTGACCATTTCTCATTTTAAGCAAAGAAATACAGAATCTCTGCTTGGAATTTCAGAGACATGTCAGTAGTTCATAGAATAAAAGAACAATGTTCATTTTACTCAGACATATACCTATAAGAAGTCAAATCAGAGAAATGGATCATTTTAAGTGGTCTCTTAATGTTTTCCAGAGCTGTATCTGCCCCCAACTTGGTCAAAATGTAAGAAAATGCAAATGATAGAGAGGGTGGAAAAGCGCCATGACTGTGGAAAATAGTAAAATATTACATAGGACAAAAAGTCACATTCATGAGTTGCCAAGTGAAAATCTGCTGTCTAATGGGGCTTTCGGACTCTTTACACACAGGAATGTTTCTTTCTCAAACGGGTTGTCAGTTTTAAAAAATCCTTGTTCACACAGCTCCATTTCTAGAAATCTTTCCATCCACATAGAAACACGGACGACAGCCCAAAATGCTCTTCTACTATCATACTCTCCCAGACTTGTAAGTGGTGCTAAACATGGAGTAGTTCTCCTATGTGGTGTGTGAAGTATCCAGTGTGTTGGTGCAGCATACAGAGAATTACCTGATGTTGATTAATGGGGTTTATAGCAGCTGCAGCACAACCATAGATGTGTAGTCCATCATCGTTGTTGTTATGTATGACATGTTTGGAGTTGTAGGTCAGGTTAGTGGTTAGGTTGATATGCCAGCATTACCCAAGGGCAAGACTTCTGAAAACCTCTACGGTCCTCAAAATATGGCAAAAAAATTATCGGAAAAACAGAAAAAAAACCTTATTTTCTGTGGAATAGGTCTTTTAAACCAAAACTGTCGCTAGTTCCTTTTAGAGCCTGTTGAACTGTCCGCTGTGACCAATAGGCAAAAATTGCTGAACTTTTCCAAACTGCTTAAATGTTTCAGGTCAATCCAATCGTAATTAACCCCCCACAGTTAATGGAATCAATATATATGGAGAAGTTTTTTAAGTCATGAGATCAAATCTGCTAAAGATTTCTGCAAAAATTGTAGTTTGGAATGGTTTAGAGTCCTTTTAGTGAGATACAAGAGTAAATGACTGCAGTATTGCATAGTTTAATGGAGCAAAAGTAATCACTACTGGGTAGAAATTAAAGGAGGACCACACATTACTAATAAAGCAACACCGATCTAAAACTATAGCTATCAGCTTATAGCGTGACTAAATAACTAGCTAATTAGCTTCTTTGTTCTGATTTTTGTAGAGCAATCCTGGAAAGACAACCAGCTGACATTAGGTAGTTAAATAGTATGTATTTCCTACATGCCAGAAAACTTAGAACATTTTTAGAGACGTTTTTGTAACTTTCCTGGAGCTATTTAGAACAAGATCAGCAGCTGTAGTGCTACACATTTGTAGTACTACAGCTACAAATGTAGCTAGCTAAACTCAAGCTATCAGCATGTAGCTGATAGCTACTCACTAATATCAGCTGGTTATATCAGTATTAGTCTACAAAGAGCAGAACAAGGAAGCATCAGCATTCTGTGCCATAAGCACCACTAACTATCAACTCCATGATTCGGTGAGAATCTCACATCATTCCAGGTCTGTGTTTTCACCAACATGTATTAAGACCATTACTTGCTAGAACCCCAGTTGAACCATGATTGTGAAAATGTTCTTCTACGAGCTGTGGATCAATGTGTTTAGCTACTGCAAAGTCTTTCTTGAGATTGTTTTTTTTCCTTTAAATGTGCTGCTAGGTGTGTTGAACTTTTAAATTATGGTGTTTGTGACTGAGCAGCCATGTTGACTCTTCAAGCTAGCAGTGTGTAGGAAGTGTAAGACAAACATTCTATAAATTTGGTTGACATAATATATTTTTTAAGAAATTATTTTTATATAGATTGTCTTTATTTGTATTTTTTTTGTACGTCTGTGTAATAGCTGTTAGCTAATGAACTCAAACAGCTAAGAGCGTAGCTTCAAACAGCTCCCATTAAAAATATTAGTGCAGTGTGTGAGTGGTATTTCATCAGAAGTTGACAAAGAACCACTGGTGTTCACTTATGCTTTCCTTTTACCTCTAAAGTTTGAAATTGGATCTGAGATAAATTCAAACCCTTTTTATGCTAGCTTTAGCTGGTTTATCAATTACAACTAGCCTAGTTGAAACCAGAATAGAACGACACAAACACATTTTCTTCTCACTGTGTGAATTTATATCTGGCCATACCTCTCTTGTTTTAGGTCAGTTAAAGCAAATAAAAAAATTATTTCCTACATACCAGAAAACTTGGAACATTTTTAGAGATGTTTTTGTAACTTTCCTTGAATTCAAAAGTTTACATACATTTGATCTTTTAGACTATATGACATGAGTCAAACCTTTTTGGTTTTGGAGTTCTGGTCCATTCCTCCAGACAGAACATTTTAGACTACAAGACTTTTACCTCTGGCTCACAGAACCTGTCTCCTTCCTGAGGATTATGATGGTTGGTCATTCCCATGATGTTTAAATAATTGCATATAATTTTTTGAACAGATGAATGTGGTGCCTTCAAGCATCTTTAGAAATCAGTCTAGTGTCAAAGAAAGCAGGGCAGTAACGATTCCTCAAATGATATTGATTATTAAGATTCTTCAAGAAAAATTATCATTAAATTATATTTTGCTATTTAGTAGCATATGTTTTAGCCGGATTTTTATTTGTGTCGTACAACACTCTCACCTCCACCAATGAGTTGCTGACAAATGCTAAGTGCTAATTAGCACAACATAGTATGATCAAACATCCTACTTTCTGTGGACATTTCTGGGGTTTAATTGCTTTTTGGGGAAGTGACAGGCATCCTTAAAATTGACTGGAATACAACAATCTTTCTCCCAGAACTTCTGCCTACTGGCTGATTTGGAGCAAATGGCAGTGAAGAGCGTGGCGGGTGTATGCATACAGGTGGAGTGGAGACTCATGCAGATAGACGGAAACTAAAGACTGGAGAAAACATCTTTTTAAAAGTCTGTTTGTCAAGCTGCTGCTTTACTATTTTTACTATTTAATATTTCAGATTTGCAAATATTTTTGCAAATCTAAAATTGCAAAAGTATTCAGGTTGACTTCTTTGTTGACTCTCTAGTCAATCTGAATTTGTGTCCAGGTTGACTAGAGAAGTCAACCTTTATTGTTACAGGTACATTTTCTAAGTTACATTAAAGTGATTGTTAGAGATGCATGCAAAAAATTTGGGCCAACATTAATACTGTTGCTATGGCAGTGTTTGATAATATTTTATTTGTTCAACTATTTTAGTTGATTAATCAACTAAATAATAATGGATCAATTAGTAAAATAATGGAGTAACAACAACAGCAAAAAATCAATATTTTTCAAACGTGGCCTTAAAATACTTCCACAGGTGTTCCTCCAGCTAACTCCAATCTCCAACTTTGTTCTAGTTTCTGGTACAAATATCTTAATACCATTGAAATAAGACAAAACTATCTTAGAAGCAATTTTGTAGCAAGATATAAAAGCTCATTTTAAGTCAATAATTCCTTGATATTGATGAAAAAGTGATAGTTTCATTGACAGATTATTTGTCTTTTAACATGGGGAAATGGCCTTATCAGTGAAGTAATCTGCCAATAGAACTGTAACTTTTTCCATTCTTTGCTGTGTTTAACAAATGTCCCTAAATTAATACCAACTGCTTGGTTCCCATATTTCAAGCTCCATTTTATTTTTTTAATATGAGGACAAACCGCGTTTGGTTCAGAGTGGTGGTGCAGGATCGAGGCCGTCAAAGCGGGCTTGCTCTTCAGCAAACAGTGGGAGTGTGTAGCTGCCAGCTGATGGATTACCCTGACATCTGCTCCATTCACTCCTCGGCAGCGTTGCTACAACAACCGCAGTCCGCCCCTCAAAAAATGCTCCTCGTTTCACCAAGAGGCCGGGCTGCCTTTTTGTAAAACGGTTACCCCCACCCCTCAAAAGCCAGATACTATTTGGATGCTGTGTGTTTTGTGGAAGTAACAAAAAAAATAGGGAAGGTGGGGAGAGGGCTTTTTACCACTGCTAAGGGATGACGTCCAAGAGGATTTCAATCAGAGTCATAGAATAGGACTTAGCACACAGAATATTTGACCCAAAACATTCCTTAGCTAAACTTTGACTCAGTAGAATGACATTTTGAAAAAGCAGCTGGCCGGAAAGCTTCGGTTGGACTAATACAAAGCTTCGTTTCTAGCGCTGCAGGATTGTCTGATGGCCTCCTGCAGTGCTAGGTTGTTACAGTCAGAACAGAAAGAATACAAACTGTGAGTAAATATGAAGGACGATATGTTTGTCTTAAACTGTACTGTTTGGTATGTAGGCCAAAAAGTGATATTTTTTATCAGATTAGAGCACCTGTCTGTCACGTCGCTGCTGTGTGGCATATATTGGAGGCTACAAACGGGACTTCTTCTGGATTTTTTAAAATAACAGCTTCCTGCCAGGGATCCTAGGTGAGTCCTAGCTGGGCGGTCACCTTCCCGTACTATTCTATTTGAATCAAATTTCACTTTACAGCTCAGTCTGGGCTTTCTCCCATTCACTTGGATTCCCTTGAATTTCTACTGGTTCAATCAGAGCAGAAGGGGGCATTGTTAACGATGATGTTGATGTTTTGCTGTTTGAGAATTGTATTCTGCTTGTAGTTTTTGCAACGACAGCAGAAGAATCAAGCAAAACCATTAAATCTTTGTTGGTAACATTTCTAAATATATAATTATCCTTATCAGCATGTTGGAACTTTTCCATTCTCAGAAGAGGATGGTTGTTTACAGCGCAGGCATTTTCTAGTAAGCTTCATAGCGTCCAACTGGCTCTTTACACAACATTACAAAAGCAAGTCTCAACCAATCGCACATTGAGCACTGTGCAAATGTGTAACTTTACAGCATTAGCATTAGCTAAAAGGCTGACCCACTGATCGTGGTTCTTATCAATCAGACACAATAGGAGGAGGAGGAGGACGAGGAGATGACTCGTAATGCTCAAGGATCAGCTACTGCAACACCTTGCTTGATGCAGCCATGCCAAAGCACAGCAAGTGTCCACATGGAAAAATCCGGAACAGGTCATCCGACAGAGCACGGACATCAAACTGACCTTTGTTTGGGGCCACATCAAGATTAGGAATCATAATTTCCTCAACATGTATCTGCCACGAGCAACATGCCCACCATAAAAACGTCTCAGTCAGCTGGTCCTTCACTGCCAAGAAAACTGTGATCACTTCTCCAATTGCAGCAAGACTGGAGAAACTGGAGTGCCCTGAACATCACGATGAGTGAGTACTGATGAAGACTGTGTGCATTCATTTCCTTTATTTAACCAGGTAAGCCCCACTGAGATCTAGATCTCATTTTCAAGGGGGACCTGGGCAGAAGTCTGCAGTACACAACATACACACACTCACACCTAGGAACAATTTAGAGAGGCCAATTAACCTGACAGTCATGTTTTTTGACTGTGGGAGGAAACCAGAGTACCCAGAGAAAACCCACGCATGTACAGGGAGAACATGCAAACTCCATGCAAGGCAACAGCTCTACCAACTGCGCCACTGTGCAGCCAGCGTTACTGATGAGTGCAGTGGGTTGGTTTTGCTGTTTAAACATGATCTTGATCTTAATAAAGTAGCAGAATGGTATTTGGCATCAGCACGCTGCCTAAGATGAGACCACCAGAAATGTTCTAATTATAGATTTTTGCCTTTAGGTTGGAAAGTTCTGTTCCATGAAGTGTTTCACTGCATGGAAAGTTAGAAAAACTTTCCAATACATCCCTAATGATACATTTGTTTAATTGCACCACCATTTTTTTAAAAGATTTTGATATAAAATTTCTTCATTCCAGAGTGGCACATCATTTGGTTCAGTAGAAGACGAAGCAGAGATCCGACTTATTCCCAACATGTCAAGTTATTGGAGAATGAATTGATGTGTTTCATGGTGTCGTGCCGGTCTGCCAGAGGTTTGGAGTGTCTGATGTTCAAATTGTACCTGTGAACACCTGCGTTACGGTGAAAAGGTTGACCTTGTGCCATACTGAGCCAGCTCTTATCGCTGCAGCTGTCTTATTTCCGTGACTCACACACACCGTCAAATGCCTGAAGCAGCAATCACACTAAATTAGGTTTCCAAGGAATTTGGTTTGAAGTTTTATGTTCGATCATTTAGATAAGGAACTTCCAGCGTCGCGAAGCGGAGTCCAAACGACACGGAGGCTCTGGAAACTGTGACGGCCGGTTTTTTACAGAGACAATCAGCAGGCTGAATATTTATTACTGAAGCCGCTTGATAAATGTTATTATTATTATATCTACTTTGACAGCAACATTCAGATCGTAATCCTATTTGCCAACAATGACGTTGACTCTGAAGCACGAAGATGAAAGGGGGAAAAATCGAGGTGTTTATGAAGACTGTCATTAAGGCAATGCATAAATCACACGTATCGCAGTGTGCACCTGAAACCTCGTCTCCAATAAATCAGAACTCGGTTTATTAGCGATGACTGAAAAAAAAAAGAAAAAAAAAAGATTTGTTATTGGTTGGTTAGAATAAGTTGTGGTTGCAACATGTTGGATAATGATAATGATAATTCCATAGAGCTAAAAAGGAAAAACTGTCTGCTCTCTGGAAAAAGGTTTTCTGTGGATAAATTGTTTTCACAGGGAAATGAAGGTGAGCATCTTCTGTCTAATTTTAACTCTGGGCTCAGTTGATGTAACTCATCAGCAGCTCTTTGCAATCTGTTGTCTTCCTCCTGAAATACATTAATGTCTCATGTCCATCTGCTGCATACTGAGGTGTCTTCTGGTAAAATAAAGACGACAAGGAATAAAAAATGGAATGTCACTATTTTTAAAACGTTTTCAAGATATGTACATATATACATAGTAATTCTCTCTGAAAAAAAACTGATGTCCATAAATGATATAAAGTGCAACAGCAGGAAGATCATCATCATCATCATCATCATCATCATCATCATCATCATCATCATCATCATTATCATCAAAAAAAAGAAGTTGACATAAGCAGTATGAGTATTCAAAGAGGATTCTGAGCATGATTGAAGCTCTGCTGGACCTCCTAGAATGACTCCAGCTCGCATTTTCCATGGCAGTGTTTACCTTTTGCTCTCATTTATTAACTTCCTCAACTCGCATTTGAAATTTAATGGGACAGAGGAGGAGAAACATCAGAACATCGCGTCGTTGTTGTGGTTACCTCAATGTAAAAGCGATAATGCTACACAGTAAAAATGCCAGTGTTGAATTAACACCCAAAAGTGTCTATATGTGTCCAAGTCAGCTGGTGTTAAAGTAACACTTTCAAAGTGTTAAAAAATTGACACCCATATTTTTGTTAAATTAACATTGGTCTATAATACTGAAATGGGCTTAAGAAAAGTTCTACTTTCCATTTCTGTGTATTGTTTTGAATATTTTCCACTGGATTTGATTGGTATTGACACCTTGTGGGTCAATTATTTGCTTTTTTAACTCCACATTATGTTTTGTGATCAACACTACACTGGTGTTACTTTTAACATATTTAAACACTAACACCGTTGTAATGCTAATGTGACACTCTGTGTTGTTGAATTTAACACCAGCTGACTTGGACACATATAGACACTTTTGGGTGTTAATTCAACACTGGCATTTCTACTGTGTACAAAGAGTGTGACATCAAGTCATTGCTACCAGAATAGTGCTAAAGGTATATTGTATACCCTGCTGTGGTTATTTTATGATCATTGTAAAACCTTGCCACGTAATTTTGGTATAGTTTCTAGTGTGAATATCTTAAACACTTGAAATAAGACAAAACTAACTTAAAAGTAACTTCTCAGCAAGACATAAAAGCTTGTTTCGAGTCAATAAATCTTTAATATTGATGAAAAGTTCTAGTTTCAATCAGATTATTTCACTTCTAACATGGGGAATTTGTATTGTTATAGGTAAAGCAATCTGCCAATGAACTAGATCAATTATCAATGATCAACTAGATCAATATCAATTTTAAGGAGTCATTTACTTAAAGAAAGCTCATATCTTGCTTCATTTATGCTGTGAGGCATAAATTAAGTGTTATGACCAGATAATAACATGAAGAATCCATCCTCTTCAGATCTCAAGCAGCCGACACACACATAGATGAACATTTTATAATGTTTTTTATTTTAAAAAGATGTATTTTTGACCGAGACGTCACAACAAGTGAACTATATGGCTTCAGAGTGAGCAATGGTGCTGAAAACAACAAAGAAAAGGAGACTATCTGAATATTAACCAAAGCCTACATATTTGAAAGTAAATAAACCAAATGACAAAAACTTACCTCCCTAATTAATTAGGAAAACCATGAGAAAACAAAGTAAACATAAACAGCAGCTCACTCCTACAAACTTCAGACAGACGGTGTGGCTGGTTGAGATGAGCTGAGGATGGACGGCAGGATGTCCGGTTGGTCACTAGCTTCTAAATCCGTCACCTCCGGCAGGCCACCAATTGGACTTCTCCGTCGTCTTCTGGGAACCAATCAGGGATGGGCACCTGCAAAATCATGTTTGCATAAATACATTTACAATGGTAACAGTCAGATTTTGTGTTTTTGCAGTGCTGAAGTACTGTGAATTTTAAGACTTCAGGTTTGTATTTTTTGGATCCACAAGGCTAAACGCTGTCTAAGACGCCTCCCTTCTCCACAAAGGGCTGCAAAGCAAACTGCTCAAGAAATATATGGCATGATGGAAGTTAAGGTTTTGTTGACCTGACTATTTGACAACCTTTTTTATCATTCAAACAGTAAAAACATCGACCAAAGCACAAAAAGGCAGCAGAATGCTGATGTAAATGAGGCTCAACCAACCCGCAGTCTTCGAAAAGCAAAGCCCTCATTTTGATTCAATTCAGTTCAGTTTATTTATATAGAGTGAATTCACAACAAATGTTGCCTTTAGGCACTTTACAAAAAAAAGTAATTTCAATTCAGTCATTCCAGTTCATTTCTGGGGAACTGCTTACACAGACAATGATGCTCTTAGATGAAACAACCCGACCACCACTATGGAGAAATGTCTCAAGAAGAAAAGCAGAAGCAGACTGTGGTCAAAACACCCATCCAACTGAGAACACAGAAACTCCACTTAAAACAACTTTGACGCACTCCTACAAGAATTTGAGTCCTACGAAGACAGAAACAAAGAAAGAAAGTCCAGCTTCAAACACCAGTCAGAGGTATGAAGACTGAGCTGTGGATGGTTTCCTCCTAAAAAAAGGTCCAGAAGGAGCCAGGCAACAACCCACAGACTCAGCAGTGGGTGGTGGAGCAGCGAATGAGATGAAAAGCTTTTATACATACCAGAGTACTTAGTTTGGCCAATGACACGGCGTCTGATATCTCTGAGACAATACTGAGAATGATGACTCAGTGTTTTGAGTCAATGAAAAACGGTAAGAATCCAGCAACTAAACGGGGCCACCGTGATGTTTTAAAGTGCTTTTTAAATGAAATCGTTTTGCTCTGTAGTGTGTGTGTTTGTGTGTATGTGTATGTGCCACATATGGAGGACCACTTTTACAGGGGGTCCTCAATTTGTTTTTGTTTGTTTCGTGTTTTGCAGATCCATTTTGCTCTTTGTTAGATTTAGAGGAATTCTGTTTTGGTAGGGTTAGGTTTAAGTAACTAACTGGTAATGGTAGGGTTAGGGTTAAGTATAGACTAACTGCTAATGGTTAGGGAAACTGTGAGGCATAAATGCAGTTATTAATATGACGGAAAGTCAATACAAAGTCCTCAGTTAGTACAGAAGAACAAGGACGTGTGTGTGTGTGTGTATGCATGTGTGTGAATATCTGGCCGCCAACTCTGCTTTGGCCATTTTTCTAAATATTTACAGATCCCCAAAATACAATGCAAACTTCTTGAAGGATTTTTGTGATCCTCGATTCGCGATACGTGTTAACTATGATTATGTTTAATTATTGTACAGGTTATACCTGGACCAGCAGTCTTCATGTATATGAAGGATATATCTTATATTGTGTGTCAGATCTTACATATGCGATGACTTGGTCTCTGAAAAGCTCACTCTTGCTATTTAGGTGAAGCTGCCCATTTAGCCCATATCATAAACCGCCAACATATGCATGTTTTTGAAAAATGTTTTCATATTCAGGACTATTTAAAGGAAGTCGTTTTGTTTTCAACGTTACTTTAGAAACATCTCTCTGCATTAATTTCCTGTGGAACCAGTTCCTTGGTTCCACCCAAGCAACCAGCATAATTTGCACATGCAAAATTTTGAGCTTGTATATATAAATATTTTTCAACTTTGGTTTCTGCTGGTTCATGGAAACCTGAAATCTTTTGCTGTCTTTTGTTGCTCCCTCTGTGTCGGGGCCCAAAGCTGTGAATCAGGCAACCTTCCTAGGCGTTGAGGTCAAAACAGGTAGCTGCTTTCATCTGCTACCAGTTTTAAAGATGTCTTTATTCAGACACTCAAAGATGCTTTACGGTGAAATCGGTCATTCCTGTTCACACAGACTTTCACAAGATGATGGACGGGGTTTCACTGTTAGGTTGCTAACTGCTGCTGCTGCTAGTCTGAAGGAGCTGTGTGAGGGAGCGCTGAAGCTACAGCTCAGAGGAGCAGCTTCATCTCAAAAGTGGCGCTCGATCCACCCAGGCGTTTTGCACGGCTGAATGGTTGCCACGGAGATTCAAGGATTTTTCTCAAAGGTTAACATTTTCAGAAATTGGCAGCCCTAGTTTAGATATTAACTAAAATTTCAAATTCTACTGGTGATATTATGACACTGGTAGGCTTCAGATTTCCTCCTGTTGCCATGGTGAACCATGTTTAATGCCTTCACGTATGCTTTTATATTCCAATATCAGAAGACATAAAAGTCAAACGTCAAACAGCAAAGACTTCAAATCTCGTTTTTATTCTATTAAAGAAGATTGTGGGGTTTTCTTTTTGTGTTTGCTGACCTTGTGTTGTCGTTAAGTGTTGATGTGTGAAGCCGACCGCCACAGTTTGTCAGTTTCCGTTCCAGGGATGGTTTATAGTTTTGTTTCCACACCAGTTGGATCACATGAATGAACAAATGGTGCTAAATCATCCAGAATGGAAGCTCTTGAACTTGGCAAATGAAAATTAAGTCAAACGAAAACAACAACAAAAAACCTGCTGGTGTTTCTGAGATAGAAAATGAAAAGCCTTTTCTTCTTGACATAATGCATTCTGCTTTCCCATGACTGCCTCATGTTGCTTTTTGCTGCCTCCCTCCTCCCCTCAATCATTGTTTAGACAGCTTGAGGCTCCTCAAGAACGGAAAGTTTATATTTATTCTGAGGCTTTGGAACTCATTCCAAGAGAAGCTAAGAGATCTGTTTCCTGCAGAAACAAACTTTTATCTTTGGGGCAGAAAGTCATCTACCTGAGACAGCAAGATGTTCAGGTATCGATTTTTGATTCGAGTTTGTCACGGATAATGTGACCGGTATTGTTTACTGGTGTTCAAACTGATCAAAAGTGTCCGGTAATGGGCATTTTCTTGTCTCCATTTCCATCTTGGATATATTCCAGCGGTAGTTATCTGGAGCGATGATTGTCTGGGAGTTTGTTTGTTTTTTCTGAGCAGAAAAATACAGCTGGCCTGAGCAGTGATGGGAGATTTAAGTCTGCAGAAACAGATGATGAGCAACCAGAGGAGCCGTCATCATCTGCTAGTGTTAATTTATTAATATTTGCTCTTCATTAGAGGGTTTTATCTTTCTAAAGAAAGTATCTCTCAGGTTCCTTGTGTTCCTCCTATCCCAGAGCAAAGGGCCTCATTGGAATCGTAACAGTGGTCAATTCCAAGTCAAGCCTCAACTCTCCGACGACGAAAACATGTTAAACATGTTCCCATCCAGTCCAGTCTGTCCACGATATGTCTTTATTCAGACACTCAAAGACGCTTCATGGTGAAATCGGTCATTCCTGTTCACATAGACTTTCACAAGATGGCGGACGGGGTTTCACTGAGAGGTGACTCATGATGAGCCCATCTGGTGTGCGGTTCCACCAGGTGTTTGCCAATTGCTGCTGCTGCTAGTCTGAAGGAGCTGTGTGAGGGAGCGTTGAAGCTGCAGCTCAGAGGAGCAGCTTCATCTCAAAAGTAGCTCTCGATCCACCTAGGCATTTTGCACAGCTGAATGGTTGCCACGGAGATTCAAGGATATTCTTAAAAGTGCCTGAAAAGATCAAAGCAACACTCCAGGTGTGCTTTTGATCAGGTAGAAACATTACGGGTAAGGTAGAAAAAAAGAGCAGAAAGGTAACTGAAGAAAAGGACTTTCACTGGTGCTCAGCATGTAAATGTCCAAAGATGGACAGAAAACTGAGACAGGAGGTTATAGTGGAATATGCTGACATCATCATCCTGCACAAGTTCAGTATTAATGCTCTTCATGTGTTGATTGCATATTGTCCCATCCAGCTGACATCTAAAAAGGATCAAAGGTTCTTTTTCCATTTTCTAGATTTGGTCCTTAAAATACCAACATTTCCACTTAATTTACTATTTTGGTCTGTCTGAAGATGTCATTTTTAAATATTAAATGATTGATCATTTGATCGGTACTTCTGTAGACTTTTTTTTTTACTTGAGTAATGTCTTGGACAGCTACTTTTTACTATAAGATTTTTTTTGGCTTTACAATCCTTTATTTGAAAGTGTTAGGACAGGAAAGTAGGGTAAGGAGAGAGAGGGAAGACATGTGTCAAATGTCACCAGGCCAGGAATCAAATCTGCAATGGCTGTGTTGTCGACTATAGGGTCTCCTTATATGGGTTGTGCAGAACCCCTCCGGCACCCTCAGCACACCTACTTTTTACTTTTACTTGCGTAAAAATATGTTGAAGTAGTGCCACTCTTAATTGAGTACAATTTTGGGATCCGCTGCCCACCTCTGAATGTCAGCATCAGGATTTGCTCATCCCTAGTTGATCTGGAATTAAACTTTTACCTGGGAGTTGCATCTGGAGATCCGAACACAAAGTTTGAGACCTGCTGGTCTGTAAAAAAGTACAATTTGCAGGTTTGTCGTACTGCAGACAGTTAAAAGTCACGGCATGTCATGTCATGAGGACAGGACTGAGCAAGAATTCCTGAGTTGTTCTCTGTCGGTAGTAAAAACACTCCATCCAGCCAGGACTCCCACACACAGTCAGGCCAGTGTAAAGTGGTCATGCATCCCAGCAAATCTGTCACCAGACGCTTAGTGTGTCCATCCCAGCTGCTGACGGCCGCAGTCTGAGTCCTTTGTCTGCCTGACTGCTGCACAACAGACGGAGATTCACATTCCCCTCAACCTAAAGGCTGCACTCTGCGCCGCTCTGCAGGGGCAATACTTTTATGACACACATTTGATCTTCTTGGCTTGTCATCCAGTAACAGAACGCTCGTTAGCTGTGGACGGGGTGCTGTACTCAGCTTGGTGATCAGAACTGGGGCATTCGGTGTTTGGTTCGAACACACCACTACCTGCCCTGGGAGCGAGGATCACATAAATCACCAAGGGGCTTCCTGCTCTGATTCACCGTTGTGTCAGACGTTATCAGCACATGCCAATCCCTGTCTAACAGAGAGTAAAACTGCCTGTTACGCTGACAAGTATTTAAACTGGACTGAGTGCTTAAAAAGCAGAATGGGCAAGCTCTTCGTCACTACCAAACTCTGTGCATTACTAGGCTTTGAGAAATTTATTAGCCTAAAATTCCTTTGCAAAAGACGTTCACATTCCTGAGCTGACTTATTTACAGCATCAAGAGCTCACAGAGCCAAGCAGACTGACCAAGGAAGCTGGAGCTGTGGCGTAACTCGGAGAGTAATACTCAGAATTTGGAAACATCTTTCCAGAATTTGTGGTAAGTTGAAGGGACGGCTATTTTAAAGTTCCGTGACAATACATTGCAGTGTATTGTCAGCAAAAACATAAAAGAAACACATTCCATGTGTATTATTGTTTTTATTATTACAAAAATATGACTTATTTTCCACTTTAAATTGTGTGAATCTTATGACATAAAATCTCAGTAAAATATCTTGAAATTTTTAGCTTGTAATGTGATCAAATCTTAAAGCATTAAAAGGACACAAACACATGAGAACATAGAGTTTAAAGTATTGTCATCAAACTTTAATAATAAATGTCCCTTTAACTTACTGCAAATCCTGGAAAAAATCTGTGAAAATGAGCCATGGTTTTTTTTTTTTTCTTTTTTTTCCAAATTGATTTATTGTGATGCTTTTGTGTTTTTTGTTTGCTTGTTTGTTTGTCTTAGAAAACATTAGAGAACAGCTAGCATCATGAAGATAAAAAAACAACAGGTTATGGAGAAAAGTGACTATCAAAAAGATTTCTAACTTTTGAAATTCTATTAGTATTTCAGTAAAAGAGTTTTACACAAACAAATTGTGCGTGTTGGGATTTTAGTAAATGAATCTAAAAGATGTGAGTGCGAAGTCTAATGAATACATTTCTATTTTGTACAATTACGAAGTAATCCCTGCAGGAGAAAACTTCACTTGAGTAAGCAAGAGTTGAAGTGATGTGGAGGGGAGAGTAATCAAACCCCATCAAACACAACATTCTCCAAATTCAAAGATGGCTGACGACAGTGGACCAGCTGGGTGGAGCTGCCAGCTCAGCTGAAGCATCACAGGTAAAGTCAATAACCTGTGTGTCCAGTACTTATATATAAAAAATACTATTTTAAATATTATACCTGGACTTACTGCTATAGTTTTGAAGCTAACTACATGCCTGTGATTTAAGCTAGTGCTAGCAATACTAGCATTAGAAGTTGGCTTGCGCTTATTAATGGGCACTGAGGTGAAAAACTAAGATATTTATTTTAGGACATTGATAAAAATTAGGCTTTTCTCAATTTAGTAATTTTATTGTATAAGTCGTTTAGTGTACAAATTGCTAATCCTTCTCAGTCATGCACATTTGTTTTTTGGTTTTGTAATTTTTTTTTACTAAACAGGTGAGAAATGAATCAATGTATCGGTGGAAAACCATGCTTATCATAAATGACACTCTGATATGTTTACATAGACTTTTCTGCCATAAACAAGTGACTCCGTGTTGCGGTGCCATGCTAACATTCGTGGGAGGGAGAGGTGTTGGTATTTTGGGCCATTAGAGGTGGTCCACTACACCAACTCACACTACATAAATAACAAATTAATTTGCTATTGAATTAACGTCAAGGGTAAAAGGAATTCAAATAGAACAGGGTTCAATACAATGGACTCTGGGGGACACAAGCTGTCTTAATGTGAACTATTGTAATAAATACTGTAATAAATCACAATAAATGGATTGTGATTGACTGGAAATCTGTAAATGTACCATCAGCAAGACACTGAATATGCCAGAAATGCACAAAAATATAAAAAATGTTTGGATATCATTAATACTTTTTATAAAGTAGATGATTCTTCTGGTGACCATGGTGATTTGGTACCACGAGGGGAAATAAGGATTTTTTTATTTCTTTCTGTGTATGTGAGAGATAATGTCCTAATCACCACCTAAATCAACATTTTGATAATCAGAAATAATTTTATACATTCACATGCAAAGAGGTCACTCCAGAGATGCCACAATAAAACTATTCCTGAATCTGTCAACAATGTGAAAGCAGCAGAATATGAAGGAAATGAAATGCTGCCATTATTAATAAAACATTTTAAACTGTAATTACAGTTGGATTAAAATATGTGGTTTTAATGAAAGCCAATACAATAGCTTTGGCCATGAAGGTCAGCGGGGGGAATATTTTATACAACATTAAAACATACAGATGATATCAAATGGATGTTGGTGGTAATCTTCGACATATCCAACCCATTTAGTATTTATTTTACAAAATTATTGAATGAAATAATGACAAAACTAGAGTCAAATCAAATTCCAAAACAACATAAGATCCTAACAAGTTGAAATGATTATCATATACTGTAGGAAATTGAAGGTTTTTATGTGCGCCTTATAGTGCGGAAAATACGGTGTTCTGAATATGTCACACATGTTGGTAAAAAAAAACAACCCGGATCTCAGTAAGGTTCTACCGACTTCTGACACGTCTCACTGCTGCTCTTTAACAAGTGACAAGTCTGCAATGTGTCAACGCAGCAGTTACTTTCTATTGGTTTTCAAATAAGTTATGCAAAAGGTACCAGAAATAACCAACGTAAGACAAAAAGTGGAAGATGTTGTCACCACAGCAAACCAATCCTCAGCCGTGAAACCAACAGTCTGCAAAGGTAAGCAGAGAGAAAATCCCAGCGCCTCAGGGCCGAGACAGAGCTGATAATAGCTCCACTGCACCCACTGTGGTATGCAGAGAGTAATTACTGAACGACCTGTACTTTCTTGCTGCCGTACAAAAATGTTTCAGCACCTCTGAAGATTAAGATGGAAAGATTTTTTTTTTTTTTATTTATTTGCTCTTTTGTTGTTTTTAATTCACATAACACCTACGACTTATGACAGGTTTCCAAATCACACATATTCAAAGTTGAGCTCAGAAGTATTCATAGCCCTGTCACATTTAGGTATAAATGAATAATTTAATTTAACCAGCTTGTAGCTCTTGTTGCCTTAATTCACAGGTAGTTGGAACAAAACTACGTGCAGGAAAAGGTTCAGGTCTGGGAGTCAAACCAGAGACAAATACGTTAGCGATTGTTACCTCTGTCTGTTTGGCGCCTCCTCCCTTAATTCAGAAACAAACTTCTAAGTTAAAGGAAAATAACTTAAACAGTGCCAGATCTATGCATTATTACGTATGGGTTTGAGCTCAACCGTGAGAACTTCAATGTTGGCAATAAAATCTGACACTTTGTTAGGGAGCTTCACAAGGGTCAAACGTAAAGGTACAGATATGGCGGAGTTATAAATAAATTATTACATGGTAACATTTTCTTTAAGGGGTCAGAATTATCTAAAATTAACTTCTTTGAACTTTATATCAAAGTTCAAAAAAGTTCAAAGCTGTAATAAGTAAAGTTATTTACTTACCACAAACCTACCTGCAGTGTTGACTTCCCCACTCAGATCCTTCAGACTAGCCAGCAACGATTAGCAAACATCTGGTGCAGTCCTGCTTCTGCCGAGTTCATTATAAGAGCTGCTTCTCAGTGCAACGCAGGTAAAAATGTTCCTAAAGGGATAGAGGCGTGACGTGATGACATCCTGAAGACAAAGTTTCAGAAAGAGTTTTTAAAGTGGAACTAGACCCTGGGAAATCTCGCAACTCCATCTCCTATCACTACCGGGTTGGCGGGGGGGAAAGAGGAAGAGGGCAAATTGTCTGCCAAAATTTACACAGAAACAAAGATAGAACTCTAAATATCTATTTTTAAAATGTAGATTTGGGGGTGAGTTTAATTTTAGAGAGACAAAGCCCCAGTTTCAAGGTATTAAACTACAAAATCAAATTTATTTTCAGTTGTATTTAATATACGTAGCATTTATTGAAATTACTTGATCCTGCTATAGAATGGGACTATGTGACTTCATCAGAACATCCAAATTGTCTGCCAGCCTGTCATTTAGACCTCCTCCACACACAAAATCTTACAGCCTCCCCTCTTTGATCCCCCCTAATTTCTGCTATCATCTTCTCTTCTCTCACCACAGGAACTGTCCCTTCATCCCTCCAAACTGCTGCCATTACTTCAACCCTGACCATTTTTTTTTTACCACAGACCCCTCTGACTTCAACAACTACTGTTCTATTTCCAAAATCCGTGAAAAAACAAAATAAAATAAAATAGTTACCTCCCAACTTCACTCCCATCCATCCTGAAATAATCTTTGCGAACATTCCCAGTCTAGTTTTCACACTGAAACAGCGCTCACCGAAATCACAAGTGGCAGCTTGCGATTTCGGTGAGTACTGTTTCTCGCCATCCTCATCCTCTTACAGCCTTAACTGATTTTATGTATTTCATTCCGTGACCTTAAGTGTCAAAAAGTGTCTAGAGGGAAGATGCTTAAGATACAAATAGAGTTTGTAAAAGGAGATACAATGAATTAAGTATGTTATTCTACACAATTATATCTCTTCAAGTTTTCAATTTGAAAAAGCTTAGAAAAAGCTCAAGGGGTTTGAAAATTTTATATAATGCCTGTGAAATTATGATAAGCTTCTCCATCTAAATAGCTAATGATAATATATAGTAAAACAGATAACCCTGTGTTTTGTGGATGAAGAGTGTGTGTAGTCTTCAGGTGGAAATTTGTGATCTCGCCTTTCTTTGTAGAGATGCAGACACTTTGAGCTTTATAATCATTGCCCTTCTCTGACTTTTGGGCGATGCAGCTGACCGGAGGATCAAAGGCGGCCATTGTACCTGTGCGAGCATCAATTGTTGAGTACAAAGGCCTCTACAGTCTGCAGACCTTCAGCGTGGTTGACCTGTGGCATCTGAGCCGGCTCTGAGGCAAACCCACCCAGCCTCGACAAACACACTGCTGGATGACTTCAAACGCCGCACTCACTTCTGAACTTCATTAGCTCACATGAAAGACGAGCAGTTTTCCTTTGAGGCAGACCGTTTTGTTTGATCCAATGCAGTGACTTATATGGGAACGGCACAGATTTAGGCTTTTCCTCGTCTCACCGCTGTGCATGTCGGCAACGGTGGATACACAGTTCCTAGTAATTCAGGTTAAGCTTTCCGTAGAGATGTTGTTCGCTGAAACTATGATTTGACTCGCTGAAAAACAAATACTCCACATCACTCACTTTAAACTTGTAATTAGGATTCCTTCAAGGACAACCACGAGTAATATTCTCTACTGCCATACCTGTGTGTGTAAACGCAGTTTAAAATGGTTCAGGTTAAATCCTGCAAAAATGCACCATCTGCTGGTCAAACATTATACTGCATTCACCCTTAGAAAACAAGGTATTATAAAATATGTTTATGGTTCTCATGTATGCATATAATTGACCTATGTCCATTGTAGGTCACGATGGTTCTGCTGTTCTGTTGTCGTTGTCGTGTTTTAGACGTGTTTAACTCATGAAAGTAAGTCAAAATATGTGAAATACACGCGTAGCAGCACTTTGGCTCCTCCCTGTTTCTGCCAGACTGACCTTACCTTTGTTCTTATTGTGTGAAAAAGCAGGTATGTTTAACCAAGTAACACTTTGTTATTTTAGTAGATGGTTAGATTGAGTTGTACATGTTCACTGTTTTATTAAGACAGTCAGTAGAATGACTGAGTTTTAGAAAAGACTTAAACTGTTTATTTGTTCTGGAATGTATGTGCAAGTTCTGCGTTCAAAGCGCAGGTTTTTTTCTCTATCCTGTTTTATGTCAGGTACAACTGAAATCTACCTTTGTTGAACTCATAGTTCTACATAGAAAAATGTTTTATTCTTATGATACTTTCTCTTAATGTTAAACAGCTTTCAAGCTCTGTTAGGTAGAGTGAATTTTTGGTTAAACCGAAAAGGGACAACATTGATTTAGAGGAGACACATTTGGTGGGTTTAGAACATGAGAAACTTAGAAGATAAGGTTTCAACCATGTCTTCACCTCTTCAAATGACACAGCTGAAGTCACACTGGCTGGTTTTTGATGACTCCCAGTCAAAATGGTCGAATTGTGTCCAAACATTTTTTTTTCACCTATAGGAGAGTATACTGATGCTGCAGTCTGTTTACTCAAGTTTATTTGTGATATATAAACTTGAAGTTTATATAAACTGGTATAAACCTTTTTGTACAAGTTATCTTACCCTTAGTAAAAAAGATAACTTATTTTTTCCTTATTAAAAATAAGGATAAGATATCCTTATTGTTCTGACGTTGGCAAATAAAAATAACTCAGTCCTGGCTGAGCTAGAACAGAACAGCTTGAGTGTTTAGATGTGGAAGCAGTGAAAGGGTTAAATAAAAACATCACTAAAAGTTTAGTTCTTTTAATGATTTTAATGATTTAATGATTTTAATTTTAGTAACCAGTTTTCAACAGGAAGAGTCTAGTCCGACATGTTGGGGACCACCGGACAGGTTGGCCCTTGAAATAACAGCGTTACCCTCACTGGTATCAGTCTGGCTGTTTATTTAGTGACGTGTGAGAAAACTCCCCTCCCTGGTTTCCAGTTGATACACCATCTATTGGGATATATTATTAGGCTGGGTTGCACAGGACAAACGAACACTTTCCGGGTGGTGACACTAAAAAGGTGGAGCACACACACCACTCACTGATAAAAACGGGGAGGAAAACAGGCCAGAGTGTGAAGCCTTTTATTCCAATAATAACGTCAAAGACTGGCATCATGTCAAGAAACGCAGAATTCGTAATGTTTATTCCAACCATACATCGGCAGTGATGCTGCCACCAGCAGGTGGAGATGTTGGCCCGTTCTGAATCAAGTCAAATTATGTGGGTTTGCTTTATTGAATAGAACTGAAACAGCCTTTATTGTCCCTCAAAGATGACATTTATTATTTTAGGTGTTATGTGGACAATCTAGTCTGCATATTATAGAAGGAATTGAGTGTTTAGACTCTTCTATTCACACAGGAAACTTTGTTCTTCAAAAAGGAGACCCAGATAATCGGACACAGAAACACGTGGGTTTTCGTCAAGGCAAGGCCAATATGGGCTTTTATATACAGCACTAGAAATAGCTGATTTTAATACATAAAAATTACTAAATGTATGAATGACCTGGTGAAAGTATGACTGAAAAATTAACACCCATTTCCCCCCTTATCACTAGCAAAATAAACTAACTATGTGAACAGCACCACATAAAAAGTCAATTTTATATCAATCAAGTTTATTTGTATAGTACATTCCAGCAACAAGGCATTTCATCAAAAAAAAAAAACAACAAAACTGAAAACAAAAACAACATACAGTCATTTTGATGAGTGGCATCAAAATTATCATAAATGATCAGCAATATTTAATTTATTATGTTTCAAAAGCAACTCTAAGCAGGTGTTTTTATAAGCCCTGATCTGAAGGAACTCGGTGTTTCGGCTGTTTTGCAGTTTTCTGGACTTTTGTTCCAGGTTTGTGGAGCAGAGAAGCTGAATGCTGTGTCTCCATGTCTGGTTCTGGTTCTGGTGATGCAGAGCAGAACCAGAAGACGGTTGATACAACAACAGCAGATCTTTAGTGTATTTAAGTTCCTTCACAAAATATCACACTAAAGTTTCTATACCTAAAGTTTCATTTTGGTTCAATTGTTACAAAAAATCTTCCGTCCATCGCATCTACAAATGTATGTTTAAATAATATGTGACCAGCCGTAGATAAGTCAAATAGAACTACCATATGCAGTTTAGTTGAGATTTCTTTGGAAATATGACTGCCCTCGTGAGTCTTAGGGAAGTCTTGCCACATTCTGCAATATCCTGGTGCCACTCTTGAAAAGCCAGATATTTTTAAGTCTCAAAAAGAAAAGCATTTAGCACCTTATGAGTTATTTGTTTTTCTGTCTTTGGTGTTACATCTTACTGGATGTAATGAAGATGTAGAGCCGGGACAGGAAAGAGGTAAACGTTCCCTTCCTCAACAACTTCATCTCCACATCTATCAGGAAGTCCTTGGGGTTGCTGACTTTCCTCTGCAAATAAACAGCACCTGTGAAACTGTTCAGCTTGCGGGCACTAAAGTAGCCCCCTTCGTTGCCTTTGACGATGCTGATGACAATGTTGTCACCAGAGTAGACAGGCGACGGTCCAATCCGGAAGATCTGAGCCGGAACGATGGTGTTGGTCTTGAAGTTCAGCTGATGGTACGTGATCCGCAAGGGAGAGTTCTGACAGTCTATGGAGTTAGGAGGACAACCGATCCGCTCGCAGTGTCTGAGAATAACACAGTACAAGAAAAGAAATGTAGAAGCAACTGTTGTAGTGCGTATGTGTTTTATTTAGCCAGGAAAATTATTCATTCAGATTAAAAACCTCTTTTCCAAGAGTGACCTGCTTGTTTTGGCTGTAGCCGAAATGACAGGCAGACAGGTTGTTAGACAGGGAGAAGACATGTGGCAAGGTCAACAGGGTGGGACTCAAACCCGTGGTGACTGCGTGGACGACTGAGGCTTTGTTAATGGATCATGTGTTTTACACCGCGCCCTGTTGTGGCTGATGCAGAAAAGCTGTGGAACATCTCAGAACCACTGGTATTCTTTTTTCTACCTCTCTGTTAACTGTGCTACACAGACTCGCTGACACTGACACACCTGTATCAGGATTCAACACCAAAAAACATTTCCCACACAAACAGAACGTGCAGCCCATTGGAGTTTTATGTCCAGTAATTTATTGATGGTCTGTCCAAGTTGGTGTGTGGGTTGCCTTGCTGGTTTTTTTTTTTTTTTCAGCTGAATCGACACACACCAAATTCCACAGCACATCTACATGGGAAGGTTGTCAAAGTCAAGCTAGCATAACCGACCTACTTCCCTCTCCTTCACTTTTTCTTTAGTTAAAACCTTTTCCTGATATTATCTAGTTGTCGTAGTGTAGAAAAACACTGCGTTCCTTGTTCTTTTATACGTCAGATGTACTTTTAAGATTCTGGATATCATGTTGACAACTTGGCCAAAACCCAATGCTAGTAATTGTTGGTGAGCAGCTTTTTGCCCTCCAGCAGGGAGGTGAGGGGTGGGATCTTACACTAGTGATGTCACGCTGCAACAGGTCAATAGTAGCTCACGGAGGAGGATGAGGAGGAGTGGAATCTTTTCACTGATTTTCCGTCTCAAACTCTCAACAACATACTGAAAAAACCCTTTGAATGGTCATTGTTTTGAGCATAGTCACCTCACCATATGCGGTTGTTGTGAGAAGACTTTCATCCAACTTGTTGGAGTAAACCAAATAAGAAATGATCAAATTGAATGTTCGCCCAGTTTATACCTTAAAATGTTGTGTTAAATCAACCTAAGATAAAAAGTCAGGGTTGGAGATGAACATTTTCAGAAAGGATTTGAAGAAAAGCCTGGATGATGAGACTCACGTATCCGACACCTTCTTGTAGTTTTGAGGACAATCAAAGGAGAGACACTTAAAGCTGCCCTGCAGGTTATAGCAGGTCTGAGAGAAGGAACAGTTGTGAGATCCAGTCATGCATTCATCGATATCTGTAAACAGAATCAACAGGTGTCAGGAAAGAAAAAACGGACAATTACAGGTTCATTGAATAACTTTATATCTGTAAGTAGGTTATAGGTTATATCATGGAAAAAGATACTGATTTTATAGGCATTTTTTGGGCAAATTATCATACTTTTCCAAACGTATGCTTCCAGAGCTCCTTTTTCTTTTAACCAGTACAGTAATACAGTAAAAAAAATGCTTACATCTACTTCCCTCTGAGTTTATGGCAGATATTTCCGCAGTGGTCCAATTTTAAATATGAAACAAATGAATGGACTCACCATACATGCATTTACTTTTTCCTTATTTGTAAAAATAAATAAATCCAATTGTAGACTTTGGATTAAATATTAAAACTGAATTATGATCCCAGAGGTTTGCTCAGTATGAGAACTGAAGAACGTAGTTTCTGTTCTTCTCAGCTCTGAAACTTCTTAAAACTCTGAGGTTTGGATAACATTCCTCTAGCAACTATAAACCTTGAGTCAAGGTTTTAGGTTAAGTCGCATGACAACTAATCTCTAATTTAACTACAATGTACCAAACAAATACTTTAGATCACATCGATTACTTCATTACTTCTGCTAACACTACTTTACAAATAAGAACAATAAATTTATGTGACAGTAGTTTCTGTTGATGGAAGCGGTGCCTCCTCAGCTGTTGACCTGCGTCCTCCACTGTTCTCAGAACAAAAACACTCGTGCAGCGTCCGTCACATCAGCCTCACAGACATGAGGCCACAGTGAGACTAACCTTTACAGGAGCGTCCATTGACTGCTGCAACATACCCATGAGGAGGACAGGCACATCGATAGCTGCCTACAACGTTAACGCACTGGAAGACGCAGAGGTTCCCGATGGCCTGGGAACACTCGTCAATATCTGTGGAAACTCACACGAGTTGGTATTTGTTCAAGTTTATTTCAAGACTCATAAGAACACCTAGAGCAACTTGAAAAATATGTCACAGTATTTTTGGTCTAGTTTGTAGTGTAAATATCTCAGTGCACTTGAAATAGGACAAAACTAACTTAGAAGTAGTTTTTCAGCAAGATGTATGTGCTTGTTTTGAGTAAATTATTCCTCAACACTGATGAAAAAGTTCTAGTTCTAGTTCCATTGACAGATTATTTCTTGTTATAAGAGAAATAATCTGCCAATGGAACTAGAACTTTTTCATCAATATTAAGGTATTATTTACTGAAAACAAGCTCATATATCTTGCTGAAAAAGTACTTGGAAGTTAATACACATGCAATAAGACAAAACTAAGATATTTGAAGCTAGAAACAGGACCAAAAATTACTTTGTAGAATTTTGTGTTTTTACAGTGTGGCTCTTCTTCCAGATTTCCTATTGGTGCTTAGCATAAAGTGATGTCTATTGCTACAGTATTTCATGGTAAAATTGGAGCATTTTAAGCACAATGTCATTACTCAAAGCCAAGAACAGGATCAGGAAGCCCTCGTGATGTAAACCCACCACAGACGGGACCAATCAATCTTGATCTGGTGTATGAGGATTAGCAGCACCAACTGGATTTAGTTGGAGTCTCTTCCACACACACAGTGTGGTGGAGACGTTACCTTCACAGGTGTGTCGGTCCTCTTTCAGGTAATAGCCTTCACGGCAGTAGCACTGATAGGAGCCGTATATGTTGACGCACTCCTGGCTGCAGGGGTTGTTGTCGCACTCATTAACATCTGCTCACACACAGTTAGGATAACACACTCAGGACCAACACAGTCAAGTTTATTTACATTTCTATACTTGTTAAGACGTCTGATTAACTAGAATCCAAAATGCATCACAGGGGCTTTAACATGCTTCAGCATCCGTTTCCTGTTTGAAGAAGGAACTCGGTTACACAGAATTTCTGTTTATAAATATAAATATAAATGAGCCCAATTAATGTAAGTTTTCAGTTCAGTAAAGGTCACCAGTGCCAAAAATCCATTTTAAAAGAAAAGATTTCCATGGTAAATAGTCGATGGCGATAGTCCACAATTAACACCAACAAACACAAAATATTTCCAGAGTGCGTCTTGTGCTCATTGAAGGAAGCTTTTAACAGAACCGCTAATCATTAATGAACCGAAGCGTCCAGTTTGCTTCACCTCCTTCAGTAGCCGTTGTAATAGCCTAGACTTTTCGCTCTGTGAAGCGCAGCCCTGTAAAAACACACAGAACCTCAGCAGGAACACATCATATAAGCATATTGCCTGACGCTTCCAGAAGATTTCCAAATTAAATCCGACTCGAGCGTAAAAAACAACTTGCATGATTAAAAACCATCACAGCTCATTCAGAGCATTTGGCTTTTCATACAACCAATTTATGAGTTACTTCTATGCCTCACACACACTCGTTCAGAATCATTCTCCATACATAATGTGGTGAAATAAAAGGATGGAAAACGTCTTGCCTTCACAGTTGTTTCCATCCAAAGCGAGAGAGAATCCGGTTGTGCATGAGCAGCGATACGAGCCTTTGGTGTTTTCACAGGTCTGGGCGCAGAGCCGGCCAGGAAACCGCCAGCATTCGTTTATATCTGCAGGTATGTGAGAAGGAGTTTAGACTGTCATTCACATCAGTCTGGTGATATTTTTTGTCACGATTTTAACCTCGGCAGGAATCATCACAGGCTCCCTGATTGGTTATCAGCGAGTTTAGAGTCCTTTGAAACTTGTGCTGCAACTATTTTACAGAATTGCTATTTTGCTTTTA
Source organism: Poecilia picta (assembly GCA_033032245.1). Classification (NCBI taxonomy): domain Eukaryota; kingdom Metazoa; phylum Chordata; class Actinopteri; order Cyprinodontiformes; family Poeciliidae; genus Poecilia; species Poecilia picta. The sequence continues at coordinate 5,394,968 of CM065357.1, read as the reverse complement.
ACGTGTTGGAGAACATGTGGCAGACTGACAGCGGTGACACAAAGTCGCAAACTGAAAAAGAAAAACGAAACACAGTTTTAAAATTTAAACTAAATATCTGGACCTGCAGTTTGAATTTGAATGGTAACAGGTTTATCAGTCTTACAGGCCATTAATATACGGTTTATGATTTCAGGAGAAGTCAATGGTTCAATACAGTATTTTGGGTTTCCTTAGGTTGAAAATGTTATAAGCTAATTTAAATAATGTCTGTGTCTGGTAAGTTATCGGTTAAAACATGTTTGGTTTTCATTCAGTGGGTCAGAATCCATAAATTTTGTTCAAGTAAAAGTAGCGATACTTCATAATAAAATTACGTAAGTAAAAAGTGCAGCGTAATAAAAATACTCCTAAAAGTACATTTAAGAAAAAGAAAATTACTCAAGTAAATATAACCAAATGTAACTATCTACTACCGGACTGTCAACATCAACACCAAAACATCCACATGTGCTGCAGCTGCAGTCTCCACTCAGTGGCTCCTACCTGTGCAGACTTTGCGGAAGGCGTCGTACTGGTAACCAGTCTGGCAGTCACAGCGGTAGCTGCCGGGAAGGTTCTGACAGATCTGCCCCGCTCCACAACGATGGGTCCCCATCTGGCATTCATCCGTGTCTAAACACACAGAGAAACGGAAAGCAGCTCATCTGTAGGCCAATAATCTATCAATGACCTGTCAACACTTAACTGTCACCCACAAAACATTTACATACAAGTACCATTTAATCCTTCTTCATTCATAACCATGGTTACCATTCTTAACTATGCTTTGCTGGTAACCAGCAGAGCATGCAGGTTTAGTCTGGGGGATCCTATGTTGGCTCAGGGAAGATAAGAGGAACTGTTTCCCGAAGACCAAACCCCCATGCAGTCTTCACTTCCCAAGCCCTCCATCATTCTCCCCAGATGACCAAATCAAGATCATTGATCCCCTCATTCCCTCATCCCTCCTTTCCTTCATCTCTCTCTCTTTCATCCCTCATCTATTCATCGATAGATCTTTAAATGTACATCTTTGTGGCGTTGTCCTTGCTAGTGAACTACGTCTAAGTATCTGGATGCATGACAGTTCAGGGGTTAAGGTGCCTGGTAGAAAAATGATTAATCTTTTCAGTGAGAGTGAATTTTGGAGACATGTTGTCAGTAGGTCCATCCATCCATTTTTTTACACCCTTGTCCCTTAGTGGGGTTGTGAGGGTTGCTGGTGCCTCTCCAGCTAACGTTCTGGATGAGAGGCGGGGTCATTCTGGACAGGTCGGCAGTCTGTCGCAGGGCAACACAGAGACACACAACCATGCACACACACACACACTGTTATGGAAATTTTATTATCAAGGAATGAAAATCTGTTTCAATAATAAAGAAAGATTAATCTTTGTCTTTAAGTTACAACACTCACACCTAGGGGCAATCTAAGAGGCCAATAAACCTGACAGTCATGTTTTTGGACTGTGGGAGGAAACCGGAGTACCCGGAGAAAACCCACGCATGCACAGGGAGAACATGCAAACTCCATGCAGAAAGACTGGGGCCGGGAATCGAACCCAAAACCTTCTTGCTGCAAGGCAACAGCTCTACCAACTGCGCCACTGTGCAGCTTGTCAGTAGGTCATAGAATAAAAGTACAATGTTCGTTTTACTCAAACATACACCCATAAAATGTCAAGTCAGAGAACCTGATCATTTTAAGTGGGTTTCTTAATTTTTGTCCAGAGCTGTAAAAAGCTGCATTTGAACCAGCATAACTCACCAACACACTTGGTTCCGTCGGAGCTGGAGTGGTAGCCCTCGTTGCACATCAGTGTCTTCTGCTGACACGTGTAGGAGCCCACCGTGTTGATGCAGACGGAACCCGCGGTGCACGGCCCACTGAGGATGCTGCACTCATTGATGTCTGCAGAAACACAAGGACAGCAGGAAACGCAGAGCAAAGGCTGAGAAGAAACAGTCAGGGATTATTCCTGACCGTCATCTCCCTCACCTCACATCGAGACGTCCCAAACTAGTAAGGATAAATTTAGTTCCCTTATACAACTAATGACTAAATAATTATTTTTATCATATCTCTGATGGAGATATGATATAGATTCAGTTCCCACTCTCAATTCTCCATCTGTTTTGGACAATATCATTCATTTCCTTTCACAGAGGTCTCTAGTGCACCATCAAAGGCAGCTGAATAAAAAAATAAAACACAATACAAGGCTGCAAGCTTAATCAATATATTGCAACTGTGCTAACAAAATGAAAGTGTATCAGTTAAGTCCAGCAGCTCATGATCCCTTTTAGACAGAAGAGCTGACAGTTTCTTACCGATACAGTTATCATGAGAGTCCAGCATAAATCCGCTGACACACCTGGAGTTACACCTGAAGGAACCAGCCGTGTTCTGACACACCGAGCTCTTTCCACAGCTGTGGGTGTTCACAATGCACTCATCAATGTCTGTGAGAGAAAGAACAAAACAAATTAGACAAAACAGACAAATACAAGATCAATAATGTGATGCAAAAAAAAAAAAAAATCATGAAGACTTGGTCCTCTATCAGTCTGCGTTGTCATAACGCCCCTCCACCAGCAGGTGGCACTGTGGTTCAAGCACAGAACCAGCATGGACCCGTCTGTCTATGAGGTTTATAGTCGATCTTACCTTAGCCAACTGTTGACCTGAAAACATAATTGGCATCAAAACAGCATTTTTAATGCCCCCCCTCCCCAAGTAAATCAGAACTTAATCAAATGTTTTTTCTGACTCTACCTTGACAAACTCCGTTCTTCCTCTGGTATCCTGCAGGACAGAGGACTTGCAGCTCACATAGAAACGAGCCCAGTGTGTTAACACAGCGCTGGTTGGGCCGGCAGCTGTGTGTGTTGCTCTGGCACTCGTCCACATCTGTGAAAGAAGTAATTAATTAATTTTATTTATTTATTTATTTCGAACGTGATAGAAGTACAAAATCACACACATGAACAAGGAGTGAAAAAAGACGCATCTTTTTGCTCTACAATAATCTAAACATGTTTGAAAAGGAGAAGGAAGTAGTAAGAAACTTATGAACTCCTATGCCATAAACTCATACAATATTTTCAGATGGACCCTCATTACTAAATCAAATAATATATACAAAATCTAGAAAAAAGAGAGTTAAAAAGTTAAAGAGAGATAAGAGCATCATATGATGATGAGCTGACCAGACGGTAAAAGAACCAAACCAACTCATGATATCCAGTCATGCATTGTGTGAAGTATAACAACTGACATTAATAAAAGTAATATTTTTACATTTATGACGAGGATTTATCAAAGTCTTGTTAACAGAAGTTCCTTAAGATTGTACAAATGAACTGCAGATTTTTATTGATAAGACATTCAGTAAAAAGGAAGGAATAATGATGAAATTGTCGATCGGATGTTTAGATATTCATTGATTTTTGTTGACATCACCGGCTGACTGGAGCCTGACAGTCGCCTGATGGAGACTCCGTTTCAAAAACCTTCATTGGACTGCATGTTATTTTATTTAATTTTTCTTATTTAATTAAATTTATTTTTTTTTTTACCTCAAACTAACTTTCTGTTATTCCTCTGTCGATGTGGTACAGTTTAACCCATTGTTTACACGTTGTAATATAGCTGTTCTGAGCTGCTTTTTAAACGCAACACAGTTCACGTATGAGAGCGCCAGTTTTACGCCGGTGGATCAGTGACGGCAGATATACACGTCTCCAGATACGACTGACCAGATATGTATGGAAATTATGTTAGAAATGCTGCAAAATGAAGAAAACAAGAAAGAAAATAAACTTTACCCCTTGTCTGCTTGATTGTACACAGAACAAATACGCTTTTCAGTGAGTGTGTCAACTGCAAACAGATGCACATTAAGATTCCAAGAGTCCATTTAAGTTCAAATCTTGATGAATCCCTAAGAAGCAGAGAGATCCATCGCTTCGTATTTACACAGGGCAGTGGGACTCTTGTGCTAAGTAAATCACAGTTGCTTGCAGACGATGCAGGTGTCATTATTCAAGCAGCCTGTGCATGACAGAACCTCAGTGACAAGTTTCCCACAGCTGACTTTAAAGTCGACCTAAATCTGTGTGGAAACCCTCAGAGATCCACTTCCAAACCAGACTCCATCCCACCATTTGATTGGTTTCATTCCAGTCTAAACTCAATCCTGCCCACACACAGTTACACATGGAAACACTTAGGCAAAGAAAGCGCTCCCTCTGTTAGCTAAATAAATTGATATGGGAGTTGGTGGTGGGGGGGGTGGGAGGTACTGAATAAACTCCTCCAGGACTACACTGGATCACACTGGACCACACCTGCACACAAAGTGATCGAATAAAGAAAACATTCCCGACTCTTCCATCTATCCTCCTCCTGGCTCCATCGGCGACTGGAAGTGCAGCAAACTGGATTTTTAGTTCAGTCAGGAATTTCTGCTATGAAGTCGAATTCCAGATGAGCATAATTTAGTTCTTTCCTCCTTCTCACCAACATTGAGGCCAAGTTCTTTTTTTTTTCTCCACTTGTTGTAAATTCACAAATCATCTTTCTAACTCATGCAGAAAATGTATTTATGTGGGTCCTCCCATAGGAAATAAAAAAAAACAGTGTGGTAAAGTTCTTCTTTGGGGAATGTTCCAGCATTCAGGTTCAAAGCGTATTATGGAGCAGCTTCTATTGCTACATTCATTTTACCGTCTTATGTGCCTTTTTACCTGGTTAGTAATAATCTATATAATTTAATTTAAATCAGTTTCTTTAACTTTAGTTTGTTGTTCTTTAACTCCCACGGATAAGACCCGGCTGCTTACATTTAGCCAAATATTTAAAAAATTAGACCAATGATGTGGTAAGACGATTCTGCAAAAGGAATATCAGGAAAAACAACATTATCCTCTTAGACAAAAGAGACGATTCTTGGTTAAAGAAAAGCTACGACAATTATTGAGTGAAACTACTGGCCTCATGTATATTATAACCTCAATGTTAGCTTGACTTAAGTATGAGCTTGGTTATTTAGAAGCATGAAGAAATAAGGATAGCATGTTATTTTGGAATAGGATGTAAGTAATGGAAAGAAAAACGCTGCTGATCACTTTTCCTCTGATGCCTAGTTATTACCAACCTTGGTGATAACTAGGCATCAGAGGAAAACTAGCTCTTAATCAATCATTAAGCTCTTAATCATCATTAGCTCTAATATCATTAAGCTCTTAATCAATCATAACTCTAATCATCCAGTTTATTTGTTTAGTTCATTTCAACCACAAGGCACTTCAAAGTACTTTACATCATAAAAACACACAAAAAATACAGTCATAGAAAACAGTTAACAATCGAAACATAACACCTCGTCTCATGGCATCAGAATGTTTATCAACGTTTCATTTATAATGTTAAAAATGCGTCAAAGCTTCTAGACCAGATTTTGGATCTTAGCCTTCTCGCTAAGTTCAAAGACGGTTCATGTGTAGCTTTTCTTATTACAGCTGAAGCTGCCAACAACTCTGTTCAGTTAATAAAAAATCTTTGATCGCTGCTTTATTGCTCATCTGTTACTACAATATTAACTCAGTGATATTTAGGTTTTAGCGATGACAGTTTCTGACCTGGCAGGAAGTTGGACCCCTTACCTTTACATGTCCTTCTGTCGGTCAGCAGTGAAAACCCCGGGAAGCAGGAGCAGCGAGCCTGGCCTGCCACCGCAGCACAACGCTGACTGCAGCCACTCTCACCTCAAAGAGAACATAAGCGCAGTCAGTCGTCTCTGGATTCACTACAACCACACTGTTAAGCCCAGATGTTTACTCCAATCATTACAATATCTGTTCATTGTTTCTCTAGGATGCCATGCGCCCTACGTCGCTGTTTAATTTGTCTCTGAGGCGTCGGAATCACACATCTGTCTGGATATTCAGTTGACAAAGAAGAGCACGACTGAACCTTTAGGCATTTTGTAATTGTAGAGATGTACATTAGCAAATACGATCGCTTATGCATTTCATTCAGAATCTGAAAATGCGATGTGTCAGTACGCTGTGAGCAGGCAGCCTTACTCAGAGATTTTATGTTTTAAAACCTTTTTTTATACATTTGGTGGATTTGTTTTACTGTTGGTTGTTGCTTTTTTTTGTCCGATTTAAAAATTTCTGATGATTTGAAACTATAAAGTGTTTTCAATAAGTATAAGGACCGAAATCAGTTAGGAGAGAATGATTTTCTCAAGTCAATGTCCTGATTGTCCTTCAGTTTTTTTTTGTTTTTTTAAAAAGCACTTAGCGTTATTTTATTAAGAATAAATGTTTTTCCACAGTGGACAGTGTAGTAGTGTGAATAAATGCATTACATTCATATTTTTGGATTACCTGCACATGGATGAAGGTGGGCGGGGCTTGTGGAGGCCACAGTGGTGGTGGTGGTTGTACTGGTAGAACTGATCAGATCTTCCACCTGACTGTCTGTCACTGGACTCACTGCACAACAACAACAGATAAAGATACAGTAATTACATTCAAATTTAATTTGGGACAACATTGTGTTGTACAACAATATGGTTTGGTTTTAGTCATTTTTGATAGGCAGTTACAGACTATGTTAGGACCTTGGATCAAAATCAGGGGTGAATCGATTGCAGTTTTCTGGCCGATCACCGGTTACCGATTTTTAAAATGCCGGAGCAACCAATTCAGATTTTGACCAATACCAATTTTTTTTTTTGTCTGAAAGTCGCCGAGTTGGCAAAAGTGGAGTGACTATTAACTGTGAACGTGCAGACATGACCTGGTGGGACCTCTCTCACTGCAGAGCAGAAGAGGACAGTGGTTGATTTTTAGATGTTTGCTGAAGTAGATAAGATCGGCTTCACAGCCCTGCTAAGACCAGTGGCTATAGACAACAAATGGATTCTTTTATGTTTCCTATTTGGCAGACTAATTGTCAGCTTTGCTGATGTGACGTTACCATCTCATTTCTTATTTTTAAAAGACTCAACTGAGAATGACATTCGAGGGCCTATTAGTGCCCCAAGTGGTTATACAACGGTTAAACAAACAGGCCACTGTAAAATGTCCTATTAATTTGTAAGCATACAGTATCCAGGTACGTGAAATGTCTGCATAGTGTGAGTAGATAAGAGTATGGTATGATGTCTTCAACACCCCTGAAACAAAAGGCAAATACACAACAGTGTGACAGTCGGTCTTACTACCTGGTCTGGGTACGGCGGTAGGTCTGGATTCCTCCTGAGTCCACAGTGGCGACTGGCTTTGACCTTCCTCATCCTCACAGCAGGAAAGGAAGATGTGGCCACAAGGATAGTTCAAGTACTTATGGGCATTGCAACCTTGTCCTTCACTGCGCATCAACAAGCCAATAGCACAGCAGCTGCAGCACACCTGTCCATGGACAAATGAGGAGGGAAGCTACAAATCACCAGGACTGGTTAAAATCATCGCCATAAACAGTTGTGACAAGAAGTTTTTGCAGTGAAATAAATATTTTCTTTCCCCAATCTCAGCAGCTTCAGTTTCAAAGGTCACGGTTACATGCAAAAATACCTGCACCACAAAACGCGGTTCCATAAAGTACGTGCCTCCCAGCTTTTCACACCTCCAGGTAAATGTCTGGCCATTCTGCTTCCAGCAAAGTTCAAGCTCAGTCTGATGGGATGAAGAGAATCCCTGAAGGTTCATTTTTAGGTTTTGCCACAGATTTTTAATTGGATTTAGGTCTGGACTTTAACTTGGCCAAGTTTTTAAAAGCGAATATTTTGAATATAGACTGAAAGCAAATGTGAATCGACAGTCAGTTTGGTTTTACAGGCACACTTGACTCACAATCACATCAAGCAGTAGCTGATATTTTCTGGGAACATCCTTTTCTACAGCAGCAACAGATTATACAGCCTGACATTGACTTAAGTTGTGCAGTTTGTCAAGAATTTGTCAACCATTCATTTCTTCTAATTACAATGTGGGAGGCATTTACATTTTTAATTCTGCAGTGTGTCGTTCTGAACAGGCTTTGATCCAGCAGAACCCGGCATTTGGCTTTGCCAATCTTCAAATAAACAGAGCAGTTTCCATGTTGCTGCTCAAGATGGTTTATTGGATTCTCCTCACCCACATGTGGAATCACTTAGTGAACACAGAGTTAAAAAAGGCACAGATGATTTATTTTCAATATTCACAACGAGCTAAATGTGCAACACAGGTGGCTTCAGATGCAAAGAGAGACGACATGTTGGGAGGATAGTTGAGATCAGTTGGTCGGTCAACTGCATCCAGTTTTGACCGAGGGCAGAAGTGAGAGTCTAGTGATCTAGAAAGGTGGGACAAGGGGCTGAACAGAGTGAAGCATCCCACTCTCTACAGCAGAGATCCTACCAGGAAACAAGAGGACTCACTCGCATCAGGAACTAACATTACCCTCCCATCGTTAATGGCTGCCAATCAGAACCAAATGGGCGAGAAGTCTCAAAGTCTTTGATGACATCGTCCTTCAATATCAACGAATGGGGAAGCTAGGACCGCTCTTCAGGTCTACCAAATACTGGAACCTTCTGCCCCGTCGACAGACATCCAAGATTTTCTTGACCAGGAAGCAGGATGGTGGTCAATGTCCAGGGCTGGTATAGAGGCCCTAGGAGGAAGCTTGGCAATGCGGTTAAAAGTGGAAGAGACATTGTTCCAAGTGTGTTTGCATTTGTGAATGTAATGACGGACAGATGTGATCGCCGAGTCCATCTTTGATGACATGGTCATTGTGAGTATACTCTACCTGTATGGATTGGGAGCTCCAAGAGGCAGGCAGTGTAAGGTGGACTCAAGTTCCTGCTTCATCCTCTCAGTTTGGTCATTGGTTTGAGGATGGGAGGAACAGACCTCGGGTGAAGTTGAAGTTCCTGTTGTTGAGCAGTCACAATCTGGTCCATGATTTCCTAAGGCATGGCTTCAACAAAACATGAAGGGGCAGGACAATAGAGTTGATAGGCGGGTAATCATCTAGGGGAGACTAGAGGGAGTGTGTGTCTGGCTCTGTGTTTTTGGATCTTTGTCTGGAAGAAATAACCAAGTTAAACCAAGAAAAGAAGGGAGACCATCTGGACTGTTGTAGGTTGAGTCCTTTAGCTTCCTGCAGGGAAGCCATGTTTGTAAGATCTGTAATGACACCAATCAATCATGTGTTTGATAAGATAAACCAAAATGAGAAGATGGCGTGTCTTAAATATTTAAGTACATCTGGATCAGAACAGATATTTCTGATTCTGTAACTTTATCATCATGCCTGTAAGATTCTCTTCATAGCTCTGTACCTGCACAGCAAAAAGCATGCAGAAAACTAACACAAATGCTACAATGGTTTCGGTGGCTTATTCATCCCACTGCAAAGGATTTCAGTTGCAGTACCATGCTGGACAACCTATTATGCCATAAAAAAATAATACAAAAAACCCTCTGACTTTCATATTTCCTGAAGCTTTCCTCTGAAACCTGGTGAGTGGATTACTTGACTTGCCGGTTTGGCTCTGCTGCTTTAACAAATGAACATCTGGCTCCGGGGCCAAACCACCAGGTTTCTCCTTAAAGAAACAGAGACATGCAGTCGGAGCAGACTAAACATTTCCATATGGAAGTATTTACAGTCCAAATGGATACGAGCAGAAATGAGAAACTTATTATGTTTTTTTTTTAACAGATTAACCTGTTTATGCAAACAGACATCTGCTAGCACTGAGCTCTGAAGGTTGAAGTAAATCTCAGTGTGGTTAAAATAAGCATCTTTGTTGTGTGACCGTTTGGAACAAACCGTTCCAAATTACAATCTCCACTCTTCATTTTTGTCATTTGCAGAGCTCCCATTTCCCTTCTTAAATGACTTCACCGTTTGTTCTCCAAAGAACCAGGTGGATGGATGTTTGTCCGATCTACTCATGACTAGTCTGCAGGCAGCGACCTCTGCCATATTCCTCCTCGCTTTGCGTCCGTTTTCTGTACCTGGTATTCGTCTGCGCACGAGTTGTTCACATCGGCTTCACAAGCGCGTCCTGCTCTGGCAGCTGCCACTCCTGAATCACACCGGCTCTCCTTCACATGGCTGAGGCAGCACTGCTGCTCCACTACACTGAGACACACACAGTTAAAACATGCTGAAAGAAGGAATATTGTAACATTAACACGAAGAGAAACAAAGAAAAACAAACAAACGTCTAATCAGCCAAACAATTTAAACCAAGAATGGGTGCGGTATAATCTGCAGCTGCCTGCATGAATTCTTGATTAGACTGAAGCATAGAGAGTTTCAACTCAACTTCTAATAACTCAACAGGTGCAAACTTGTAATACAGCAAACCATGAGTTAGGCAACTGAAAAGGGAAAACAAGTTTGATAAAAGCGATGCTTTCAATTGAGATGAACTTCTTGAACACCTACCTAACAACCAACATGCACAGATATGGAGGAATAAATGCTGCATTCATTAAATGCAAACAAAATGCATAAGCTATACATCCTTGTGCTTCCCGTAAGACTAAACCTAAGTGCGGTTGCTCTGCATGCTCTGAGGTCGGTTTTGTCTTTTGTTTCCATGTTTTTCCGCCACAACACGTTTTGATGTTTTAAACTCATTTCCCACCTGATTAAGTTCTGCTAATGGGCTGCTGAGTTAAGAAGTCCTGTTTGTTAAATTAGGAAAAGCAGCAGGAAATTTTAAGAAAACTGTAGAAATTTGGGCTTTAAGAACAGAGATGGTTCCCCCTGCTCTGTTTGCTTTCTCCTTCCTGGACGTTTGCCCGCCCCCCCTGCCCAAGTCCAATGATAAAATAAAATAAAAACAAGAATAACCACACAAAAGCTGAAGTGCTTCTTACCTGCAAACAGAGTCCTTGTCCCTGGGCGCAGGAATGTTTTTGCAGTGGCGTTTTTTCCCTGGCCCGTTTCTGCCCGGCAGCACAGCAGCTCTGCAGCATGTCTTCAAAAGATTCCACTGGATCTGCACCCCAAAGACCCCAAAGACAGAATGTTGTCACATTCAACCCACAAGAGACTGGCGGATAAAAAACCAGCTTTGCACCTGCAAAGAGCCGACCACAAGGAAAAGACGTGCAGTAAATACAGAGAATCCAATGGAAGACCTTCTTGTGAGCAGGTGGCCTTTTTGGCAGCCCCAAGTTAGAAACGTAGCATCATAGGCACCAGCGACAAGCGTCAACTGTTTGCCACTGGCCAGAACGGGTCCGATCCAATCCTAAGTGAAACTGCTGGCTGTAATGTTTATCACTTGGTTCATAGTTACGTTTTTAGGGTGGAAAGCATTTTGAACCGCCTTGTCGCTTAAATGTACAACACAAAAGTCAATAAACTCAATTAATGCTGCCCTCGCAGCTCAGCATCACTCCGGTCTCACGATGACCAGCGGGGTTCCAGCACCCCGTCGCCGTCGTCAACGCTCTCGCGTCATCCCAGCACTTATTCACAAAGCGACACATTTAGCAAATATTCAGTCCAGTTCAGTAAGATTCCAGCAGCAAGTCTTAAAAATTTGGCAGAAATCCAACCTTCCAGACAGAATTTATTGTCACTTCCTGTTTTGTGGTGAAGGCTTGACGAGGACTTGTTGTAGGGTTTGATACACATCATTTCCGGTTATAAACATGTAGAGGATATTGTTTTCAATCTTATATTATATCACAGAATGAAGCAGTAGGAGTGACCCAATAATCTTCAGGGTCTTCTCTGAGTGGGCGGGGCTTAAGTAAAGTCATTAACGCGCCACAGCAACGTGTGCAGCATCGTGTGCAGCATCGTGTGCAGCAACGCTCCCTGATGATGCACGAAAAATGTACAGGGATGATTTATCGTGGAGATATAAATGTTGCAGTAATCTAGGGGGCGGACTGGAGTCAAACTCCAATATAATCCTATTGGCTTCTTTAGAAGCCAACAAAGGTCAAATGTATCCAGTTTGGTGCAAATTGGATGATGCGTGTGATTTAGAACCCATCGTATGTGAAAAGCAAAGGATTGAAATGTGCCATTCTGCCACGCCGACGTACTCCAGCCACCAGCCAGTGCGGGAAAGGTTTCAGCATCATGCAGTTTGATGTCATCAGACACCTGTGTGAAACAAAGAGTGAAAGAAGAAGACAGCTGGCAGCAAAAACTTGTGACTTCCTTTTGGAATTCAGGCACACCTTGCCAGATACTCGGTGTGGGCTGGAGCACCAGTCTGACATCATGCTGCTGTACAGCGAGTGGAGTGGTGGAGCAGCCAAGTGGAGGCAGAGGTCAGTGCTGGAGCAGAAGAGTGCTGCTGATGGGTTTCACAGTGGGCAAAGAAGCAGCTTAACTCCTCAAGTCACCTGGTGACGCTTCACAGCCTCTAAAGTTTGTAACGTCTTGCAAGTCCCCGCCTCGCCTGCTTTGTGTTGTTGCTGGACACGTGGGAACTCTATGCACACCCTGTGGTCCATCTTAGATCTTTTCATTCCTCTTTTCAGTTCAAGTTTGAGCAGCTTTGCCACCCGAGCTGAAGGCAGCGTCTCAGGCCCTGAGGAGTGTCCAAACCTGGCTGGTCATCCGCAGTTTCTGATTAGGAAACGTTCAGCGGTTTTTTTTTGTCCTCACAGTCACATTTTTGATGGAGAACTGGATATAGTCCTCTGAATGTCTCCAGCTCATGGTGTTCAAATAAGTCCCACTGTGTCTGACTGAAGCAGTGTTACAGTTTACAGACTGTATTCAATCTTTTTGGTAGGCCTGGCTCTACATCTGGGAGGGGTAGTTTGGAGGGTAGGGAGGACTGGCTGGCCGAGGTGTGGCTCTACAAGCGTGCTTGATGTTGGTGTTAACATGACTGAAAAATTTCTCTCCCCTTGTAGAACATTTCAGATGCTGGTAGAACTTTACGACTACAGTGTTCAAGCTGGCCTTGTTAAAGTCCCCTCACAATTATGTGATCACCATTGCGGTGGGCCGCTGCGGTTCGTTAATGGTGTTCAGCAGGAGAAAAGTGCCGTGCTTACGTTGGCATACAACATACACACTGTGTGGAACATACACAGCCGTTACGACCACAACAGGCAAATCCTGCTGTGGCTTGTTGGTAGTTTTCAAAGGAATAACTCCTAAATTAAACTGAGCAAACTACAACTTTAATATCGCAGAGACATTGCTCTGTATTGCAGTCGACAACAAAACATTTTCCTTTTCCAGCAGCCGTTGTACAGTATAAATCCAATCCAATATTAGTTAGCCAGTTTGTCAGTATATATATATAAAAAAATAAGAGTCCTGGTGGTGGAAGAAGCTTTTGTGAGTTAAAAGCATTGATGACGCCAGTGCCAAGAACAAACTCTGCGTTGCTTAGTGAGAAACTCTGTCATTTTTTCCATGTTCTGCAAAAAGGTACAAACTCTCATTTGCAAGAATTTAGGATATGACCTCAGAGTAATAATTGGAATTTCACCTAATTAGTGGTGAAACAAGTGGTTTGGCTCCGCTGGGACTAACTGGAGTTTCAGACAAGATGGATTTTCTTGATGACAAGAAGCTGAAACAAAAACAAACAACAACAAAAAAACAAAACACTTCTCCCCATGACAATAAAGGTGACAAAATGTTTCAAAAGCTTCTTCCAGAGGTGCTGTGGTAGCACAGGTGTTTAGCACAACCCACATATGGAGGCCTTAGTCCTCAACGTGGCTGTTACAGGTTCGATTCCCAGCCTGGTAACCTTTGCCACATGTCTTCCACCTTCTCTCATTACCCACTTTCCTGTCAATTACCTATCACATAAAGGCCACTAGAGCCAATAAAACATAAGATCTGCGTCCTTTTCCCACTGCAGGGACTGATCTGTAAGTAATCAGGCACAAAACACCAGCAGCTGATTGGAGGAAGTAATGAGGAAAAACAGTTAAAAAGTTTTCCATTAGAAAACAGAATCATTCTTGTTTTGTTTTGTTTGGTTTATGACACCGGCCCAGCAGACTATAGTCTCTGATACTATTTGTTCTCCAATATTCTCTAAAATGTCTCAGGCCAAAAGCCTAACAGCTGCATGGATTGCTGCAATTACATTTCTCGGACTTTACAGATTTGCACTGTAAAAAATTTTGAGAACCATGCAGAATTTTCCTCCCACTTTACGCCTGCGCTCTACTTTGTGTTCGCATGTATCTGTGCATTTCACGCAGTCATTTCTCTGTTATTGTTGCGTTCCCCGATATTCTTAGAACGGTATCCGTTTTTCTGTTTTTACCGTGTCTGTATGAGTTTATATCAGAGACCAGCTGAGACAAAACAGCTGAATACCAGATTCCGTTATTTCTTTAAATAAATCTGCCGTGCTGCGTCACTACCCTGTCTGTTGTGTAAAGGTCCCTTTTCTCAACAATTTGATGTTTGACAGGGCTGCTTTCCCAACTAATGTACCATATATCATGACTCTTTTTCTAACCCCAGCTAGCAGGCATTTTTGCTTTTTTGGAAGGGTGTTAACAGATAAAGCTGATGGTTTCTCGTTACGTTTCATGAACAGAAGATGATGACGTAAGAACATGTAACTCACCTCCTTCTGGTCTGTGGGCCTCGTTTCCTTCTCCGTTCCCCTCGGCCTTCAGGTCCACGCTTTCGGGACTGTGAGGAACATCTCCACCGAGCTGAGAGTCCAGAGGCCTGATAACTGAAGGTGGCTGGGACGCAGCGGGGATTAAATAAGCCGTGGTTGTTTGCCGATACTCAGGATAACTCTGCGACGGACTGCTAGACTCGAAACTGTTGCGGATTTTCTCGTTTTGCATTGTCCTAACCAAGTCTACAGTTCCTGGAAGAGAGTCACGTTCCTCTTGATTAACCCAGTCCTCACCATCTGGTTCATGGAGTTCTTTGGGAAAATGCTCTCTTGAGTTTACGTCGTCTGGAGTATCCATGTTTTTCAACGTGTAGAGGGGAAACTCTACTCTGTCCTGGTCAGGAATATTCTCTGTACCCCTCATTAGATGACTTTTGTTTACTTGACTGACTGAACTCTTGGGTAATACACCACCTGATGCATTATGGGAATGAACCTCCATCTTGGTGCTCCTCTGACGATGAAGGTCTCTTTCTGAATTCTCCTCAACATTATTTAGATTGTTCACTGGAAGCGCAACACTTCCCAGACTTGGATGTGCATAAAGTGGGTATTCCAATTCTGTGTGAGAATCTACACCTCTGCCTGAAGGAGATTGTGTGTATTGTTGATCCTGCCAAGAAACAGTTGCATTTAAGGATGGGCTGGCAGTACTTTGCTCAGCAGCAGAGGGAACTTGTGTCACTACTTTTTCTGCCAGTTGGGGATGAACTCTATATTGCTCTCTCAGTTCCATCCTTTTGGGAACGTCTAAACCCAGGAGGGAAGAAGTTCTTTCAGATCTCTCAGAGCCTAACGAAGCAACTTTGTTGGAAAAGATGGACGGCTGGGTGGGTAGAGCAAATAAATCCACATAGGCCTCAGAGAAGTCCGCATGGCTGTAATCATATTCCTCTGGCTCGTCATTGTCACTTGGTGATGGTATAAAATGAGGAAGAATCTCACTGGAAGGACGGTTATATGACGCAGAGAGCTGATCGAAGCTGGCGAAGAAGCCATCTCGTCCGTTGGATGCATTGTCATCTGTAATCAATGTCAATTGGGGATCGCAATCGGGATCAGGGTAGCACATGAGCTTCCCTCCTTCAGCGGGACAGTGGCACACCCTACAAGCTTCAACGTGGAATGAATGTCCTGCCTCGTACTTCTCCCCTCTGTGAACACATCCAATGCGTTCACACTGCTGGCAGCCGTCCTCAGGCTCCAAAGCCTCAATGCAGTTTGGTGGCAAATCCGGACAACCGATGTAGCGGCAGCTGATGGGGCCGCCTCCGACAGGGCAGGAGCACTCTGTGCTGCCGTAATCCACAAAGTAGGACTGTCCTTCGGGGACAATGCCATTCTTGAATCCGGCACGGGGGCAGTCATATCTCTGGTAACCCTCACACCTGCATCCTTTCTGCAAGCACGAAGCGCAACACCCATCGCTCTCCGTCGCTTCTTTGATGCAGTTTTCCAACGGGGGACAATCCACACTGGAGCAGTCCCGCTGGCTCAAGCTGATGGGTGGGAAGAGAAGCAGCAAGGCGCACCTCAAGAGTGCTACTTCTGCCTTAGCCATGACAGCTGGGGAATGCTGGATGGTCAGCCGAGAGAGGGCGGTCCTTCTCTGGACTCTCAAGATTCCTTCAGAGATGCCGGAGCATTTTGGTGATGTAAATCTCCCTTTCTCTGTAGGAAACGATAAAGGAAGTTATTTCCTAATTTAAAGTGGGTCATCAGTCAAAAATACAAAATGAAGAAGATATGCGTTAACAGGTCAGTTAGTACTTATGCCCCAACAATTCCACATAATCTGATGATGTAGTTTTTAAATATTAAATGATTGGTATTTTTATGTTATTGTCACTCAGTAATTCAGCCTTTTTCTTTTTTTTTTTTCCAAATACTTTTTTTTACTCTTACTTAAGTCATTTCTTGAATGGCTAACTTTTACTTGTACTTGAGTAAAAGCATTATACTAAAGTAGTTCTACTCTTAATCGAGTACAACTTTGCTGGTCGGGATCATCTTAAAACTTCAATTTCTGCTTACAGCTAGACTGGCTTAGATTATATCCTCAGCTTTCTCTGTAGTTCTGCTCCTGGAGGATCTGACCAACTGTTCCTCTACACCTGCTGTGAAGCTTGTTAGAGAACAAGCAAATTGCCCCAAAACTTCAGCAGTTGGACAGCTTGAAAAGTGTATATGTAGCGTTTTGTTCACCTGTAAAGTGCATTTCAGGTTCATCCTGAAATGTCACGCAAAAACCCGAACATTTACTATATTTTGCGAGCAGCGTTAAATGAAGGGTCGTCTCTATCCACAAACACACAGCCAGCTGAGCTCTAAGCAGTGAGCAGCAGCAAAATTATTTAGATGACAAATAGCGGCAACAATCGCGGATAAAATGCTCAGTCGCTCTGCGCACATTGCATTGCAACCTGTTGCTTTCCCCCCCCAAAGCCAATGAGTTTCCAACTCACCGTTTGCTGCGCAGAAAGATCCAACATGTAGAATGAAACACGGCACCAAAAGTTCAATAAAAGTTCTCCTTTCATGAAACACAAGACACGGATATCCTGGGATTTTGGTTAGTCGGATGTGTGTGTGTGTGTGTGTGTGTGTGTGTGTGTGTGTGTGTGTGTGTGTGTGTGTGTGTGTGTGTGTGTGTGTTTTTGATGGGCGAAGAGTAGAGGAACCAGAAAACTCAGCGGACCCGGAGACGCTGCTGGTCGGTACCTTGTGATGAGCCGTCCTCTCCCAGCCTCTGAAACCCGAGGAGGCTCGCAGACCAGGGGGAGGGACGGAAAGTTTGTCCCGGTGGAGACCCGTAATGTGGAGCACAGCAGTGACCGCAGGCTCCTGCCAAAGTTATTGGACGTTTTCACGTTTTGTCTCTTTCCAATGACGGAAACCAGCTGAAACCAGATATTTACATTCAAGAAGTAAAAAAGGACATGTACACCCCCCTCACTGCAATTAAATCAGAGCAATATACCTCTCTTGTTTTAGGTCAGTTAGAATTATCTAAATAATTTCTATTTCCTAAATGCCAAGAAACATTATTATAGAGATTTTTTAAAAAATTTATTTCATTTTCTTTAGCTTTCCTTGAATTCACAAGTTTATTTGATCAGTATTTGGGACAAGTGTCTCTTAAAATGTATGAGTTGGGTCAAACCTCTGATAGGTTAGCTGACACAGCTGAGTTAACTGGATGATCACCTGTGGATGTATTTTACTGCCATCTTGTTTGATATGACTGGGAAGTTCAAAAGAAATCAGCCAAGACATCAGGAAGAGAACTGTGCAGCTGCACCAGTCTGGGTCATCCTGGGGAACAATTTCTAGATGCTTGAAGGTGTCGTGTTCATCTGTTCAGACAATTACATGCAAGTATAGACATGATGGGAATGTCCAGCCATCACACAGACCAGGAAGGAGACGGGTTCTGTGTCCCAGAGATGAATGTCTTTTGGACCAAAATGTGCAGATTGACCCCAGAAGAAAAGCCAAAGACCTGATGAAGATCCTGGTTATGCTACTAACTTACCATGCCTTCATTTTTGTTTAATCATGACAAGATGGAAATTACAGTGTGTTTTTGCTCATTTGAGGTTGGAGTGAAATAATTTTGGAATCTGCTAAAAAAACTACTTTTTGTTTTCATTTAAACCCCAAATTGGGCAGGTGGTGCTTTGTTTTTACTGGGACTGTACTATTTGCAGTGCCATCCCAGTCAGCCTTCATGCTGAATGTCAGCTGTGCTCTGCTGTTGTAAGGAGCTGTGTGTGTGTGTGTGTGTGTGTGTGTGTGTGTGTGTGTGTGTGTGTGTGTGTGTGTGGAGAGAGAGAGAGAGAGAGAGATGGAACGTCTCAATGAACAGCTCAAGTGATTTCTTCCCATCTGGACAGCAGATCCCCTCAATATGTCCTTCTTCACGCTGTGGGACAGAATCCAGCAGGAAGTGGGACAAGGCAAAAACTTTTCTCTCAGCTAAAGTGTCCTGCAATGATCGTCACTGGCTCTGGACACGTTTTTGACGTTCTGAAATCCCTCTTCAGTGACATGCTGCAAAGGTGCAACAGGCAGCTTATTTGTCAGAATCTACTCCTACTGCTTTGATTTTAAGATGACTTTTACATTGAGGACTCTTCTCCATTTTCCTGTCTTCTGAACATGTATTACTTTGTTATATATATGTTTGATACTCAAATTTTTTAATTTACAGTCCTATAATACCTTTAGGTATTCTTGTTCTTTTGTTTTTCCAGGCATCTGTGACCCAAAGGGAAACGTAGTGGTCTTGAATTTTTGAATGTTGTAGGTTTGATTCCAGCATCCTTGACGTTGATGTTCCCCTTGGCAAGGCACTTAATCAAAGGGTTGAGTATCAGTCTGTGTGGGAGTGTAAGAACGGGTTTGCATTTGTACGTTTGCGCAAGTGTAACGGTATTCGACTGTGACTAAAGCCGTTTTCAACTGGCCATAGACTCAGTCATTCAATGACTGGGCAAACATCTTAATTATAAGTTTTATCAAAAAAGTAGCCAGGACTAAAACAGGGAGCTGGTTTCACTGAAGAGGAGCTTGATTACTAGAATGACTGCCTCTTGTTCTACAAGGCTCTAAATGGTCTGGCACCTTCATACCTGTTGGATCTTCTGTGCTTATATGTTTCACTTTGTGCTTTCTGCTCTCTGGCCCTCTAAAAATTCCTAAAGCCAATAGAAAACCCACTGGAGTGTGTGTGTGTGTGTGTGTGTGTTTTCCTTTCACGCCCCGTCACTGTTGAACAATCTGCCTCAGGATATCAGGCATGTTCTGACACAAAATTTTAAAGACCCACTTTGTCATATTTTATGCCTATTGTTTTTACTGCTTTTCTTGGTATTTTATCTGTTTTTAAGTTTGTTTGAAAGTGCTTTATAAATAAAATTATTACAAATGGACCAAACAGATATCTGATATATGCTGAAAACAAATAGGATATTAATTATAAATAAATAAAGGTAGGATATATAATATCTTCAACTGTTGAGTACTTTATTACAACTATTAGCGTAAAACCATATTTTGTGAACCCATTCAACATTATGTTCAGATAATAAAGTGATCAATTAATAGATATTATTTGAAAAATAAAATTACAATACATAAGGTAAAACCCCAAATTATAACTATTATGACCTTAAGTGTCTCACTTTTTGTTTTGCCAATATCCCATATATTCAACCCCAATTTCCTAATGATGGGTTATCAGTCCGCTGTAACTCAAAGATACAAACATGTGAGACTTATTTATTTCATGTTAAATTTAATATTTTAAATGTTTTCCAGAGTTAAATATTTTATATAGATATAGCAGCTGCTTTAGACAACAAAAAGAATAAACACACACACAAAAAAACATATTAATAATGAAACACCAGTATCTTAAACACAAAGGAAAAAAGTAGTTGAATATTTCTCAGAAATGAAATCATTAGTGAGTGAGTTAACAAATGTTACCGCTAAGACCGGCCTCGTCTGTTTTTTTTTCACGGTCCTTGGCTCAGTCTTGGTGTTGTTCTTGTTCGACCAACTGGGTCACAGCCGGTTCGAGACCATTTAGTTCTTGTCACAATTAAAAAAAAAAACGTAACTCCCTTTTATCTTCGCCCACAGAGAAAAGCAACATGATCAGAGGGCAGAAAAAAGTACACCGTTCTAGTTGGCAACAGCCACAAAATCATGCTGTGGTTGTCAAGTACAGCGGACGGCATTGGTTCTTTGATTTCAAAGAGAGCGTCTGTGTGTTCGCATACTGTGTGGTCCAGCTTTTACTGAGGAAACACCGGCAATTTGAATGCAGAAAATTACTACATTTGCTTTTCAAACACATAAAGAATTAAAATGGGAAAGAAAACAACAGAGAAGGGACAACATCTAGCTTTACTAAAGACCTACAGTGACAAGGGAAAAACAAGTAGAAAAGCCTCAATTTACTAACATCAACCTTTGGGCAAAAGTGCAAAAAGACACAACCTTAGTGCAACACTGTTTAATCTTCACAAGTAACCTTTTAAATTAAGGCATAAACTCAGGCCTTGTCCACACACAGCCAGGTCTTTCTAAAACAGTGTATCAAAGATATTAATTTTTACAAAATAATCTCGCCCACACTTGACTGATATAAGAATAGTGTTCATTCATCCACACGAACCCACGGAATTACACTACTGAGCGGAGCGGTGTTTTAAACATGACAAACTCCTAGGGGGCAGTGCAGGGCACAGCTAAAACCTGTCAGCCAATCACAATCCTTCAGAACAACCAGGACTTCTTGTTAGGAATTAAACACGGTGTCAGGAAATTAATTCATGTGGACCAACAGAGGTTGGACAACTTTTAAATACCATGTTAGAATGTAAAGTTTATGACAACGTCGATTGGGAATTAAGCTAATCGCATGTGTAGGTTGTGTTTCCATATTGGGAGTGGTAGCTGATGTAAAACAGCTGACCTCTAATCGCTCTTTCTGCTTTCAGACTCCACATATTGGAGCAGTTGGACTTGAATAAACAAGCAAAACGTGTATGGAACAATGTAAAAATCAACACCTCTCTGATTGCAGTCATCTTTCCTCCACTGCATGGCCAAACAATAACAATGGTTACGTGTGTGAAGTCGGCGCCGCATTATTTGCTGCAGACTGTCATGTGATGACCTCTAGATCTACAGTTTTGAATGGCCACACGCAAACACAAAAAAGAAAGAAAAAAAAGGATTTATATATTATGATAATTCGCTGTTTAATTCCAATAGGCAGTTTTGCTTGAGTAATTAACCGCTTTCCATTGCATTTTGTGGTGAACACCAAAACAATCTCCTGAAACATTTATCGACGTCCTAAACATTCGGTCTTGAACTCGGTATTAGAAGAACCGGTCTTGACTCCATCCCTGATTACAGGTATATTAACTACTGTAGTCTCAGTGAACAAAACCTTTCTACCCTCATAACAACAAACTAGATGCTTCCACCATGATCGTTTTTAACTAAGTCCACAAACATCATGTTTTTTTTTTTTGATTTCCTGAGATGACATATTCCCTCTCAATGATTTGTCACCAAACACACAACAAACACATTTTATGGCACATGCTTATGAAATCTATTGACTGTTATTGATTTACTATTTTTCCTTTAGACCTTCATAAAACAACACACATAAAATGTACAAGTTTGTCAAATTCATCGTGTATGTGCAAACACTCATTGTTGAGCTTTCATAAACTCCGAACATACAGAATATCATAATTAATCTCTGAAGAAAAAAACAAAGTACACATCATAAAGTTAATTTAGTGCATTTTCAAGAGTGTTAGCTTATAGGCCGACCTGTCCTCACACAGCCGTGTGTGCTCGATCGTGCAGAACCAGAGCTTTGGGTCAAGTGGGTGACCAGTTGTGACAAACCCTCCCTCTCCGTAGCTTTGGCTCCAATCAGACCCTGCTGACGTAAGTTAAGAATGGAGTCAGCGATGATCCCTGCCGTTTTCTTCTGGTACCCTCCTGACGTCACCATCAGGATGGAATACCTCGTTGCTTCGCGGCCCTGAACACAATCTCGTCCCTTTAACAATGCCCTGGCAAGAAGAAAGCAGAAGAAGCCGTCAGTCTCTGTAAGCCCTCAGACTTTCACAGCCCTGGGGACAGAGAGGAAGCATGGAGAATGCCTGGCTGACCCCGACAGGAAGCCACTGATTGGAAATGCATCTGTCTGTGCCAAGGGATTCTGGGAGGGAACTGCTCAACTCTAAACCTAATTTATTGAAAGCAAATGTAGCCACACAACGAGAGATGAGGCAGGAACATATGCTTGACTAGAACTTCTGACAAAACAGTTATTGGAGCTGCACTTCTTTTCTGATGCCATTTATCAGCCTAATTGACAAACTAGCTGTGTATTTAGAGCAGTGCTAAAACTGCTAAGATATTCTGCAATATTATCAAGTTACTATCAGATATGGAAGTCTGCTCATAGGTCCAATAAATCTAAAATGAACTGTGGATCAGCGCAGTACTTTAGTCTTGCAAGGATAGAGGAACCACATAATGCAGTCTAACAGCAGCAGCTTTTTGTGGTTCAAGTACTGTGTAATTGAAACAAGTAAATGTAGTCACTACAATAAGCAAGCATTCGGATTTCAAACACTAGAAGACATAACGATTCCTAATAGGACACAGATTGAGATATGATTTTTTTCCCTTGTCTAGCCTACAGTTGTTATTCTCATCTGACTGAAGGGCGGCGCCCTCCCAGGGATTCAGCCTCGGGCACCTTCTACCCACATAGACAGGCGTCCATCCTATATGTTTGTTTTCTGTTCTTATATTCATAAACCACATTTATGTTTTAACTTCTCTGGAGTGTAAAAACAAAAATCCCTTTTTCACACAGGGTAATATATGTTTGGAGTTTTAAAATCTCCCTTAATAATAAACACCTTCATTTAAAAAACACTTTTTATGTTTACTTGTGTTGTCTTTGAGTAATATTCAAATTACGGTAGTTGTTTGTTGTGAAACACTTAAGTTTGACAAATAGGAGATCAGGTAAAGGGCAAACACCCACTGCACTAATAAAAACACTAGAAGACATAACGAGAGACGGGATTGGCTGTCCACTGTACTAAAAAGAAAAAAAAAATGCTCCCAAAACTTTCTGTACGAGTCAGAAAACAGGAGTCATAAGTTTGAGCTCGTCTCAGTAATAAGTTGGAAAATGAACCATCATCAGTGCAAACAGAGCATCTGCATAACCAAGAGTAAAAGATAATATTACCTGATACTATTGCTGCGACAACTGAGTTGCATTTGGATCAATTCTATGTGTGTGGTATATATGGGATTTCTGATTTACCAGGCTCATCCTGCAAAACCTTCCAACATGGTAAGCAAACCCTCTGGAGCCAACAATACCAAACATCTGTAGAAAGGCAATGCTGGAATCTGTTTTTACCAAAAGCAGCTCATCCGACTGTACAACTGAATTGCAAAGCAGAAACTGAGTAGTGCTACAGGTGCATAAGACAAGTAAACATATCTTTGTTTTTTGAGTTAGCACCTCAAAATCGTTCCTTAACTTTGAACATTTGACTGTTTTAACTGTTTTAACTTGGTCAGACAAACAGACATTTCTTTCATTCTAGAAGGAAACTTCAGACATATAGAGAAGGTATTAAAAACCACAGAGAATAAACTAATGAAACAACTGCAGGAGCCCCACCTGAAACTAAACGTTAAGAGATTGCTGTCAGAGAAGGCAGTGTACCTGTGGAGATATGGAGAGGCCTCCGAGGGGATCCCCGTCCAAGATGTCTGTCCCTGCATTATAGACGATGATATCAGGACGAACCTCGTTCAGCGCTCCCTCAGAGTGAAGCTCAACCTTCTGAAGGTACTCTGAGTCTTCAGTGCCCCAGTCTAGCTCCACCTTCCTCTTTATGGCTCCTGAAGGTAAACAATAGAAAGTGGCCTGCACTTGCATAGAGCTTTATCAAGTCCAGAGGACCCCAAAGTCCTTCAGACTATATCCAGCTGACCTGTGGCTACTAGAACAGTGAGGAAATGAATTGAAATAATTGAGATCGTTAAAGAGAAAATTAAGCAAGCATCTTCTTTTTTACTGTCCATTTAACGCTGCAAGTCCACTGCAAAGGTCAGGTAGATTACTCTCTTTGATACATAGAAAAAGGTCAGCCAACTAGTGGATGTCTTCATTATTTTTAAACTAAAATTAGAATAATCAAAAGCATTATAAGGCTTTGTTGTTTTAATGTTCAAATAAATGCAACTCCTCTTTGTTTTTAGAAAGTAAACTAGCTCTGCTTTAAATCAGATTTGTCTTTATGAAAATAAACAGAATGTTGCCCTGCAGCTCATCTTAAACAACCCAGGATGCATTGATGTTTTACCTTACTGAAGACAGGAAAGAGCATTTGATTGGATTCGTTTCAGAGAAGATAACGACATGTCAAAGGAATTGAATATGGACAGAAACTGCTCGTGTGTATCTGCAAAAAGATGGGACTCTTGTGTTGTGTTGTAGAGAGTCCTTGGTTGGAAATGGTAATATGGTGAGGAGTTACAATGACTTCAGTCAGAATTATGACGACACACGGTGATGTCAAAAGAGACAAAAGTCCTCCTGCTGGACCTCTACCCAAAGCAGTGCTGGAGATGCAGAACGATGTGTTTAATGCCCAGCAGTGAGTAAAGGCCATATGTAAAACTTAGATTATAAAAAAGGAAAATCAAATTTGAGAAAAACGTTAGTCAAGATTTAACTCACGTTTGGCATGTCCGTCCCCAGGATAGATGTTGTGATTATACACGTCCATTATGAACACTCTGGTGTCGCCCAAAAAGTCCCGCTCATGTCCATTTCCCTGTAAGACCAGTTCCAAAACCACTTCACTCAACACATTAAATCATTGATTATTCTTTTGCTTTTTGACAACTACATCGTAGACATCTCTCCCACCCTGTTCAACTCACCTTGACAATCACTTCAGGAAGTGGTAAATCCAACTAGGCCTGTCAAATTTTGCTGGACAATAACTTGTCCCAGAAGTTATTACAATAAACAATAATATTGTTGTTTTGAGACAATTTTCAAGTAATATGATGGTAATAATGGCATCATAATAATAATAACAATGCAAGAACACATTCTCAAAGATCAATAAACTTTAAATTCTATTGAACATTTAACAGTGGAATTGGAAGACATTTTAAATATCCAAAATAAAGAAGCAAAACAACAGAAACGTAAAAATAAAATGAATTACTGAGTCTCTTTAAACAAAATTGTTCTTCGAAAGCAGAATCAGACAGAAGACTTATCCAATTTTTGGTAAAAAAAAAAAAAAAGAGACAGTTTATTGAGCTTGTTTTAATTGATCATGAAATTAATTGATATGTTGCTTATTGTAACAGTTCTAAATCCAACTATTATCGCAAATTCATTCAGAAGTTGAAGCAGGCTTGCAATCTTCACCAATTATCATAATTTTTATGCAGCTGTGGAGGAGTTTGTTTATGGAAGCTAATTCTGAATAATGTCCCTGCTGGCATCCCGTACCACTGTTTGACCGGTGACCTAAACACACTTCTTATGCTTAAGAAGACGGATTTTGAAAGAAATTAACCAGTTAATAATTTGGAAAACATCCATAATGAGAGGGTGAGAGTAAAGTATTGGCTTACCTGATGAGCATCGAGATCAATGATCGTGGCTCTGGAGATGCCTTCCACTCTCTCAAAGAGAAACTGAGCAAAGAAAAGTAAAAATAATATTTTATTTCCTTTTCAAACTTGGTCATAGTTTCATACAAGCATTTCAGTTATTCATCTTCCACTCGTCTACAGGAACAACAGACAATATTCTAATTTTCTTGGAGACTCAGAAGTTCTTAGTGTAAAAAATGTCATTTTTTGGCTTTCTCAGTAAGACCATAAAAGTTTCATGTATCTCAAACCAACATATTACAAGTATTTTCTATTTTTATCTGGTAAATGCAACACATCCATAGTTGTCATAATTAATGCTAATTTAAAGTAACAATTTCTGTGAAAACTGGTATCCAGAACTCAATTCAATATTATTTAACTGATTGATTAGTGATTGACAAAAGACCTTATTGCTGGCAAATGACATCAGTTTTCAATAACCACAAGTAATTAATTTGGTTATTAATATTTTGTATGCATGGACGTAAGAATGTATGGATGGACTACTAGTAAGTCTCAAAAAATTACAATATTACATGTATATACATGATAACATGTGCAATATTTCTTGCCAGTCATCTCAGAGTGAAACTCATATGTTATATAGAATCATCATATTTATATCCAGAGCAACAAATATTACAAATAAGGAGCAGAAAACTAAGTGAAGTAAAAAATGTTGCATACACAGTAAGTGGGCGTGTTGCACACAATCTACAAAGATTGTCTGCACATTTGGTTACAAGAGCGAAAAAATATATTTTGTTTGGATTTTGCATGTGGCAAAATCATGTCGTCATGGAGACAGTCACAGAGCAGAGAGGTCATAAAAGAAAAAAATAAGTAGAAAGTAATTATGCTGGAGGTATAATGATAATAATGATAATATTACAAATCACTTAAATTAGTATACAACTTTGTGAAACGCCACAGCAAAAACATTTAACAATCGATCAAAATGAAGCTATTAAACCGCTGTAATGGACTAATTTCTTTTTTGGTGTTTTATCTTCTACATCCGTTTGGCACCGTGACAATGACTCGAAGGTCAGATGACTTCCTCAAATAAAATGGTTTACAGTTGGATGTGACAGAGAATCACTTCCATCACAGTGTTGGTTTGAGTCTTGCCTTGATGGCCAGTGTGATGTCAGCATAGGCGCAGAATCCTCCTCCCTTGTCACCGGAGCAGTGGTGGAAGCCTCCGCCTGGTGAAACAGAGCCAGGCTGAGAGTTGGGGCTGGATGAGCTCAGTACAAAGTTAGAATGCAACTTCACTGATGACACAAAATACTTTATTTACTGAGCCTTTCACATATTGCTCCACTGTTGCACAGCCGGGAAGCAAACTGCTCCTCCTGAGACCAAACTTCGGCAATCAGTGGGATACATACTACATTAAATGAGACTTAGTATGACATAAAACATGCTTTATTACTGTGCACTCAATACAAACAGTATTTAAGTTTTTATTGTAAACAAGTTGAAATACAAAAGGCTCAACAATGCCACCATGAAAAAACTGTTTTGCATAAAATGCGGAACTTAACATTGGACCGAACTGTATGTGTGCATTTCTGACTGAAATACATGATTTTATGCCTCCTTTAATCCATTTGTTATATGTTGGATTCATACTGATGTCTTTTTAAACACAAAAAGTATCTGGTCAGAAATCTCACGATCCCCCTGCAGTACCTTTGTGACCCCCACCTTGAACACCTCTGATGTGGGGCGTTTTTCCAGGGAAGCTGAGAAGTGAGATCCCACGACAGTTCAACCACACTCTCTGCTCCCATCTCTCAATATGACTTTAATGTTAATAGTCTTAAAATGGCTGTCAGTGGAACAACGACACACAGAATATCTCAGAAGCCTCTGCCATCCACCCTCTTGGTAGTAGCAAACTTACTTTTTAATTTTAGGCCCCAGGTACAATTCTCTAAACAAATAAAATAAACAATATGATCAAGTTCATTATCATTTTTGTTGTTTACACAAATGTGTATGTCAAACGTAATGTTTCTCTGGGAACTTGTGGAAAATGAAAAGCACAAATGAGATAAAAACTGCTTAATGCACACACCGCAGAGGTTCAAAGGTTGGTACGATGCCACTGCAAATACAAATGGCTGAAAACTCACCTACATTTATGGCCCATCCTCGCTCTACAGCCAGCTTTCCAGCCTGCAGAAAAAGATTCGATCAGTATACATGACATATCAATCTGTCCACTGCATTATCTACATACCTACTTATCCTGGCAGGATCACGAGGGACTATTGCCCATCTCCATTATCTGGGATTGTATACCCTAAACAGGACCATTACATGGCAACACAGACACATACAATCCCTGTACACTCATACCTGAGGGTAAATTAGAGAAAGAGAACCAACTCCACACCGAAAGACTCCAGGTTGGGATTTGAACCCAGGACTTCCTAGCAGCAAGGCAATAGACTACTAACTGCACCATCGTGATATCAGCTTTCTGTTCATGAAAACACATTTGTTAACTGCTTCTGTTACTAGTCCAGTTTTTTGGAACTCTCACCCACCTTTGTGTGTGAATGATTGTTGTCTTGATAACTCCTTCACAGAAACCACAAAAGCAAAACAAAGCGGTTTGCCTCGGGCCTCAAAATGGCCAAATGGTGTCTGCTGCACCCAAATATGTTGGCCTGTGGCTATGGGTTTCAGAAACGTCCTGCCTGAGACACTCCCACGTCTGAAAAGTTGGCAGGCGTATCTGACGTGTTTTTGCAAAACACACTCTCAGAATCTCACCAGCAGTTCATAATTAATGTGATGGGTTTCAGATAGCAGTCACAGCACACTGCAATAAAATGAGGGAGCGTACAGTGAGCTCACTGCCAAGATCAACCAAATGTTTGAAGAAATGGGTAAAGAGCTTCCTGAGAGCTGGGAGGATATTGTGCTCATATGGTTGTGTTTATATGGTGAGATGAAGTTTTCTTAAGTTTTCTACAGCCATAAATAAATAAATACCACAATAAAATATTGACTTGCCATCAATTTCTCAACAGATTGGCTTTTCTGCTGAGAAATAGAAAGCGAAGAAATACAAAGATAGAGCTAAGCTAATATTTTGATTTTATATAAAAGTTGTACAAAGTGACCATTTTGACCATACGTAAAATTGCCTTTGGTGTAGTTGGTAATTAATTTTTTCTTGTGATAGACTATGACACCTGCTGGTATAAGTGGATGACTGCACTAGGCCAAAAATCAATGAATATAGGCTACTTTTATATACGTGATGGGAAAATGGTATATGTCTCTTTCCACACAGAGGTTATGATCTTTAAAAGTGCTCTCCTGTTAAAGTGCTTTAACAGGAGAGCACTTGATTCCCCATACAAACTAACCTGTTCACACACTGGTTCACTCCACATCAGTCTTTCGGTACAGATCACCTTTATCATAAGCATTCAGAACATCAGTGTTATTCATGTGTTTGCAGTTGAGCTACAGCATAAGCACATTTCAAATTAAAAAAGGCTTATAAGTTGTGGAGGAAAATTTTCTTCTGAAGTTTTACATTATGATGAATAATGTTCTGTCCTCATAGTGAAAGCTCACCAAATGAACCTCTAGGTTAGATGTAGCCACTGTGGTTTCATAAAAATGTGGGGGGGGGGGGGGTTGACTCTCCAACCTGTGACTCTCACATCTGTTTCTGAGCAAAACACAAAAGATTGCAGGCTGTCAGTTCACAGTTTCTTTCCTAACCATGAAAGAGTGCTTTCCTCCTATGTACAAAACAAGATAAGGCTGTAGTGGATCTGATGAGAAGAGATTGTCTTAGATGAGTAGTAACACTCATTAGCATGTACGCTCACAGCCAGGCTATTGCTCAGGCACTTCACTTTGACTGAGGGGAAACAAGAATACGTTACAATAACCATCTGATTAATCTCCACCACTCCTCACACTCAGAGCACAGAGGTCTGGGTGAAACAAGCCCCGCATCTGATCTCATTTTCATTCGCTCTTGCAACTAGTATGAGCTACAACAACAACAAAAATCAACTAAATCTTCTCAAAGGCCATTTTTCTTCTAACCAGACAGGATGGGAGCCAACTGCAATTAGTCATGTTTGTGGCGATTAAGGTCTGCCTGATTGGTGCATTTTATTTTGGGTTGGCATCCAAGAATGAGAAAAGTTAAATGAAACAAATTTAGATAAATTTTTAAAAAATTACACAAGACTGTGGGAAACATGGAAACAATGCATTCCAGATCTAGTTTACCTTCCCCAACGGGGAAGCTACATTAGCATACATAGAATAGAACAGAATATACTTTATTGATCTCCAAAGGGAAACAGCTTATTAGTTGACAAGGTACTCCATTCAAGATGTTAAATATTAATAATACAAATATTATCAATTCATAAAGCAGTTCCCCACCGGTGTCACCTGTACAATGTGCTCCCATTGACACCCATAACTACACAAAGAGGTTGATAATATAAATCATCTCACGTACATCATCACTGCTCACAGATGTTGTAAAGCTCTTGTCATCATTTTCCTACAGTGACACAGCAGTTTCAGAGTTCAGCTCTTAATGTTCAGAAAGTTATGATGCCAACCCATTCAAACACTAAGGATTAGCTTCCTTCAGTCACGCTTGGAAATCCTGGCGTGTTTGAGCGCTCCAATTGGATTTTTGGCCCCAAGTTAACAAGAGGCAGTCGGCAATTTAACTTTAGGAGAGTCAGAGTTTAGATTCAGGAATTACATCACTTCTGAGTTTTGCACATTAGAAAACCAGCTAGTTTTACTCAGAGTTAAGTAAAACTAGCATGTCTAAAGTTTATCCAACTCTCTTAATGAGACTAAATCTGAGAGTCCATGTGGGGAAATAACTAATAGCTGAATTATAAGAACGTAAGTCAGACTGGCATTAGTAGAAGCATTCAGAGGTGAGTGAATCTTCTCACCTCCTGGTGATATTCTGGCATATCAGGTCACAAAATGTCCACTTAGTGAATATGAGGATGATGTCTGGACTGTGAATCAGGCTGTGTTGATTGATAGACTAGGGAAAAAGCCAAAAGCAACAGGGTGTTTTCAGACTTGTTTCCTGTACCATGCTGCAAACCAACAAAAATTTGGAGAGGGAACAAACACACACACATACTCTTTTGGTTTTATAGCCGATTCCTGGTCCTGTTTTTATAGTCATGCATGTATTTAATTATACTGTTACATGACTTGATCAATTCCAGCAACAAAAATGAGTTAGAAGGAGAAAGAAATGTGAGAAATTGTATTACCAAGTCAAAAACATGACACGATGAGTGAGACTGATGTATACCAACCATTATTGTTCCTCCGGTTTGGGTCCGTAAAGGTCTCAGCACCTTCTGCTGAACCAGACAGTTAGGTAAAATCACCAGGGGTGGGATTTCAGTGATGGTTGCCACCACAAAAGACCACTGCAGAGGGCAAAGGAAAACACTGAGAAGCATGGAACAGCATGAAGAAAAACACAAAACACTTTTCAGAATATTAGCTGGAGTATTTTAATCTGCAAAAGAAAACAACCGGCCCGGCCGGCTCGGCTCCGCTCGCTTTGCTTGCGTTTCCACCGGCCTTTTAAACCGGGCTGGCGCTGCTTTTTTAGGTCCTGCTTCAGAGCAGGGCCAGCAGAGCCAGCCGGCCAGCACTGGTGACGTAAGCTTCGCTGCTGTTCACTGATTGGCTGAGGGCGGGGACAGAACAGCGAGGCAAGAGAGAAGAAAAATGAAGGCGCAACGTTTTGAAACTCGCTGCAACACGGAAGTGATGGAAGATACAAACAAGCCCTGAACTTAAAAGATGCAGCTTTTTTTCTTTGCTTCGGATTTCAATATTCAGCAGCAGCTGATGGAGCCGTGAGGAATGAGTCGTTTTTGTCACCATAGTGGAGAGAATGAAAAGCCTCGTTAGCCGCTTCGGAGCCGATGGAGCCTCACGGTGAAAACCGACTCAGACCAGCTGACGCCGCTGCTGCTCTCAGCCAGGTGAGCAGTTTGTAGATATATCTGTCTAGTTTTTACTACATTTAAGGTGGACGACATTTAAAACACAGCCTGCTGTATTTTTATTGCTCAAACACAACATGTGCATTTTCTGAAGACACGTTGCACATTATAAATAACTCAATATTGTTCAGCATGTTACCGTCATTTGTTTAACTTTGTGTGAATCTATGAGCTTCCATTGTTTCTCATTTTGCTGTTTCAACCGAGTTTCCCCCATTGTGAGATAATAAAACATGTTATATGTCATTCTATTGTAAAATGGCTAGATATCAATTCTCTAATCAAATTGTTATGAATTATTAATTGTAGACTGAGCAATAAACCTGAAGAAAACGATAGTGGTATTATATCCACGGCTGTATAACTGCATAGGTCTAAAACTTACAAGTAATTATATTTTGTCTTTAATTTAGACAACTATTCCAGTTATTTATAATCTGTATGGCTGGATGGTAAAAGTGTTGTGTACATATAGTAACATGCCTGTTTTAAATAATTCCTTATGTCTATGTAACATCCACATTAGTGACTCTGTTATTTATCTACATTTATGTGCTATAAACTATAACATCTTATTACCAGGGAGCAGAAGGAGCAACATGGCTGACATGATGGACCATCTGAACACCTGGATCTCCTTCAGGAGGAAGCAGCTACCAGCTGAGATGGCAGAGCAACAAGGAGAGTTGAGACTAAAAATAAAAAGAAAAGTTGTTGTGTCTCAGTGACCAAAGTCTCTTTGTTTCTTCTCACTCCACACATTATTGTACTTACTGTAGATCAAGGTCCTAATACAATCCTCCCAAAATGTGAGGAGCTTAGTGTGAAAATATTATATTATATACATATTTATATTATATTATATACATATTTAATTGAACTTAACATTGTAGATTATCAATGAAGCCATTCAAAACTGAAAACATTATTCAACAAACCAAACATTTTGACATTATTATCAGGGCAGCTATTAACAAGAGCCCTAAATACAAATCATGTTTGTTAGTTTCTAGTTTAAACAAAATCATTCTATTCACTCACTGTTTATCTGTCTTCCTGCAGAATCTTCAATGTAAGAAAGTGAGAAAATGTGTCCAACCGGTAAACTTAATTAGTGATAATTAAGACTGAGTTTAAACTTTTAATTCTTAGTGTCCAAAATGTGAAAACATAGAAGAGGAACCAGTCAGATTAGAGGGAATAAAGCTTTATTTGTTCTCAGTATAACTTGGACATCAGGTGAAACATAATTAAACGTATTGAAAAGTTAAAAACAACAGACTGTTAATGCACTTCAACTCCGTCAGAATATCAGACACGTTTTTTTAAATCAGAAATATTTCATCAGCATATTGGGGTCATGTGATTCCTGCTCCAGTAAGGTGAAGGTCTGGACATCCTGAAGGTCAACACCGATCAGCAGGAAGACGGACACTGATGAGATCCTCCAACCCAAAGAAGCACGAAGAACCACGATGGTCTGCGGCGACAGTTTACCAACATGAAAACACATTGGAATATATTAGGAATTTATTCTGACATTTTTAAGTTATTTGCAACACCGTGACTAACATTAGCTCGTGTATATTCGGCACGATTACAAGTTTTATCGTAGTTTAAAAATCATCGTTATCTCACCTGAACCGTCTGAACCTCCTGCTTTCCTCCTGCAGGGCGGAGATCAGCTCCTCCTCACCACATCGCAGCTTTTCCTCCCACTGTCACATTTTATTGAAGTCTCAGAAAAATCGCAATCAGGCTGTAAAAAATAGCTCCGCTCTCTCTTCTTCTTTTGTATCAGAAAAACAACAACTCGCGTTAGGTCGCATGTAACGAACCACAACACGAAGCTCCTGGAGGCGGGGCGCTACACCCCCCCTCCAACAGGAGGCGGTACCAGCTACAGAGCCGAGAAGAGCCGGTGGAAACGCGGTCACTCCGAAACAGAGCCGAACGGAGCCGAGCCGGGCGGGCCGGTGGAAAAGAGGCACTAAGTATAGAATCATATTTCCACTGTTATTGTTTATTTTGATCTGTGTTGGATTAACTTTTATAACCCAGCTGGTAACATAAAGCCAGTGGTACGATATGTCTTAAAAGTTGCATTTAATGACTCCTCCCCTTGTCATTAAATCCAACGTTTCCACGTTTCCACTGAACACCAGGAGATCCAGGTGTTCAGATGGTCCATCATGTCAGCCATGTTGCTCTCCTTCTGCTCCCTGGTAATAAGATGTTATAGTTTATAGCACATAAATGTAGATAAATAACAGAGTCACTAATGTGGATGTTACATATACAAAAGGAATTATTTAAAACAGGCATGTTACTATATGTACACAACACTTTTACCATCCAGCCATACAGATTATAAATAACTGGAATAGTTGTCTAAATTAAAGACAAAATCTAATTACTTGTAAGTTTTAGACCTATGCAGTTATACAGCCGTGGATATAATACCACTATCGTTTTCTTCAGGTTTATTGCTCAGTCTACAATTAATAATTCATAACAATTTGATTAGAGAACTGATATCTAGCCATTTTACAATAGAATGACATATAACATGTTTTATTATCTCACAATGGGGGAAACTCGGTTGAAACAGCAAAATGAGAAACAATGGAAGCTCATAGATTCACACAAAGTTAAACAAATGACGGTAACATGCTGAACAATATTGAGTTATTTATAATGTGCAACGTGTCTTCAGAAAATGCACATGTTGTGTTTGAGCAATAAAAATACAGCAGGCTGTGTTTTAAATGTCGTCCACCTTAAATGTAGTAAAAACAGACAGATATATCTACAAACTGTTCACCTGGCTGAGAGCAGCAGCGGCGTCAGCTGGTCTGAGTCGGTTTTCACCGTGAGGCTCCATCGGCTCCGAAGCGGCTAACGAGGCTTTTCATTCTCTCCACTATGGTGACAAAAACGACTCATTCCTCACGGCTCCATCAGCTGCTGCTGAATATTGAAATCCGAAGCAAAGAAAAAAAGCTGCATCTTTTAGTTCAGGGCTTGTTTGTATCTTCCATCACTTCCGTGTTGCAGCGAGTTTCAAAACGTTGCGCCTTCATTTTTCTTCTCTCTTGCCTCGCTGTTCTGTCCCCGCCCTCAGCCAATCAGTGAACAGCAGCGAAGCTTACGTCACCAGTGCTGGCCGGGCTGGCTCTGCTGGCCCTGCTCTGAAGCAGGACCTAAAAAAGCAGCGCCAGCCCGGTTTAAAAGGCCGGTGGAAACGCAAGCAAAGCGTGCGGAGCCGGGCCGGCCGGGTCGGTGGAAAAGGGGCATAAGTCTGCCCTTATTTAACTGCATAACTGGATTAACCAAAACTTTTTAGGGACATTACAATTTATTAAGATGCAGATGACAGTGATATGAGACAGAAAAAAAACACATCACCATGCCAACAGAGAGACAGAAGCTACCTTTAAACTACCGAGGTAACGCTTCGTGTGAACCACCAGCAGATCCTCCTCTGAGGCTTCACGAGCTTCTACCATGTTCTCATCGGTGATGAACTGCTCCTCTGCATCACATTCAGACACAAACAAGACCGATACATGATGACCCTCACTGAGAAAAACATTTGTCCAGTTACTTGCCGCAATATGAGCAGAATATGAATATGTTGGTATTAAAAAAAATCATCAAGTAAAACCAGCATATAGTATGTTGTTAATTGTCGAAACAAACAAATTCATTGACTTATACCAAATATATATTTAAACTATATCATACTCTTCTATTCACGTTGTGGTGTTTGTAGGTGGACTCAAAAGAAAGGTAAAGGCAGCTTGTATGGAGAAGGTTTTAATGGAAAAAGCTTGCAAAATAAACCACTGGGAACACAGGGAACCAGAGCCAAACCAAAAACAGGAATCCACAGAAAAATAAAAGCAGGAAACCCAGTGACATGCAAAATTATTCGAACCCTGATGTTTTTCCAAGTTAGAAAAACATCAGGATATAATGGGAGGAGACGAGAGGAACCAGCAAGGAGGAACTGCTAATAAGCTAATAAGTGGTGAGGTTGATTATTGAACATAAAACAGATGGATGATTAGAAACAGGCTGCAGGTGTGAGAGGAGAAAGGAGAAGGCAGGCTGAGGAAGAGGAGAGAGAAAATGGTACAGGGTTTGTAAGAGAGTACATTCAAGACTAGGAAATAAATCGAACACCATCTAAGAACTAGACCAGAGAAACATAATAAGTCTACAGTAACAAAGAATAACAAGACAAGAAATAAAAAACTAGAATCAATAAAGGACTGAACTGAAGTAAAACAGAAACAAGACTGATCCAATAAATAATAGAAAAAAGAATACATGCACCTTAAAAACAACTCAAAACCACCCAATACACACTTCTATTTTTTTAAAAAAAGAAGAAAACCCTGGAAAATGTAGCAGATATTTGTATTCAGCCCTTTACCTAAATAAAATCCAGTGCAGCCAACTGCCTTCACAAGTCACCTAATCAGTAAACAGAGTCTAGCCAGGTGCAATTTTATTTTTAGTATGAATTCAAGTCAGGAAGAAAGTTGTGGAGAGTATGGAACCACAAACCTGCCCAGAAATGGACAGAAAAGCAGCCAAGAGGCCCAAGACAATCCAGTTAGAAAACCTGCTGGAGGTTCAGACCTAAACAAACACCCACCTGCATCTCATCCTTTTTTTATTCTCTCCATGTTTACTATCTCCATTTGCCACAAAGACGTCCCATCACAAATAACCTGGTCAGAAGTCTCCTACCTTTCAGGAAGCGGATGACTTTTCCCCACTTTCCTGAGTCAAATGGGTGGAGCTTTTCCAGGCCCATGAATGTGATGTTATAGTCAGGGTGGTACACAATGGGCAGACATGTTGGAGGGATTCTGCCGTACAAATCGGTGTGGTGAAAGCTGAAAGATCAACATCAAATTTAATAGTAGCACAAACACGGGGAGCCGTTTGTAAGGTGACACAGTCAACAATTAACTGCAATAATTTGGGTTTACTTAGTCTGTCACAGGGAAAACAATGTGGGTGTTCAATTGTCAAAGTCATATTTTCACCAGGTTATTCATACATTTACCAGCGTTCCAAATTAAATAAACAAGCTCAATAATTAGTTTGTAAACTGAGTTAAATATTTTATCTCACAATTACATGTTTATTTAGCTGACTAAGTATTTAGTTCCATACTAAATTAAAAAGCAAGCATGCTAAACATTTATGTCCAAGCTAAATATTTAGCTAATACTGCATATTGGTTTGTTGTTAAACAAAAGTGGAATATCAAAATAAAAGCTGGGTTTTGTGGACTGCTATGAACCTTTTTGGTTTTGTTTTTTATCATCAATTCTTTTCCTTTTGCTGTAGATTCTGTATGTTTTCAACAATCAGAGTGGACATGATAATCAATCAATCATTGATTATCAATGACCAAAACAATCAATGTTTTCTTTTCTTTTTTTTTTGTGGAGTTTTGTAGAGATTCGCAAAACCCAGCTTTTATTTTGACATTCCTCTTCCGCTTGTCAGCAAACCAATATGCATATTAGCTAAATATTTAGCTCGGACCTAAACATTTAACTTATATTTAGATTGCTTGTTAAGTTAAATATTTAGGTCTGAGATAAATATTTAGTTAGGAAAATAAATATTTAGTTTGAAAATTAAATGTATGGAAAATAAATATTCATTTTGAAATGATGAAAATGTGACTGAAAAATGGACACCCATTTTTTTCCCCCCCTTTACGACAGGCTAAATAAGCCAAATTATTGCTTTTAATTTTTGAATGTGTAACTTTACCAATGGCACCCCATACACAAATGCAATGTCAGACTAAAGTTATTTGACGTCATCAACATTACTGGGAACGCTGCAGCTTCTTACATCGATTTCCCTTCATTGTCTTCTTTAACAGACATGTTTCTTAGTCATAGTTAATCTGACCTGGCAGGAAACACAAATACAAATAGCATAAAGTTAACAGCTGACACAAGCCTGCGCAGCGGAGTACGCAGTTTATAAAGACGCAACAACAGCCAGAAATGTCAGGTTCACACGCAGCTATTTTTTTATTATTGAAAATGTGCTCACTTTGAAATAGTAATGTGATTCTTTTTTTTTTATCTTGAAGTGAAAATAAGAAATGAAATTTCGACCATGTAGAAATAATGCCAATAAAACTGTATCCTGGATATATTTGAACAGTGAAAAAGTAAGCACAAACATACAACATTAAATTTCCAGTGGCATTTTTAATGCAAATCCTAGTGACATATACACAGTCCAGTCACATTAATGTGACCACCACGTACTTTCCACTTCAGAGTTAAATAACCAATCACAGAAGGCAGGTGGCAGCACAGTGCAGTTGAGCGTATATAAAGGGTGTGTGTGGGCTTCGGAAAACATTTCAATCGTTGGCGTAATGCAGAAACGAAGCGATTTATCCGACGTCCAAAAGGGCATGATCATTGGCTTTCGGGCCAAGGGTGGAAGCATTTCCGAAACGGCTGAGTTTGTGAACTGTTCGCGTGCCGCCGTGGTAAAAGTGTACCGTGCATGGCAAAATGGGACTGTCCAAAATCAACGACGTGGCAAATGTGGTGCACCACGGGCCATAGATGACAGAGGCGAACGACGGTTGCGGAGATGCGTTCGGGCAGATAGACGGGCTACCGTTGAGCAACTGACCACTAAAATGAACCAAGGGGCTACCACAAGTGTCTCCCAAACCACTATTCAGCGAACATTGCTGCGTCTGGGCCTCCGAAGCGGACGCCTGGTTCGTGCACCTATGCTGACTGGTGTTCATCGACGACGAAGGCTAGAATTTGCACGCCAGTACAGCAGCTGGACGTCCACTGAGTGGCGACAGGTAGCGTTTTCAGATGAATCGCGTTTTATGCTCCATCGGACAGATGGACGTTGGCGTATAAGGCGTGAAACCTCTGAAAGGAACCACCCTGCAACCATTGCAGGAACGGTCCAAGCTGGAGGCGGGAGCATTATGGTCTGGGGAATGTTTTCCTGGCATTCTCTGGGTTCACTGATTATTGTGGAAGGCACGATGGATCAATACAAGTACGCATCTGTCCTTGCGGACCATGTCCACCCCTACATGCGCATTGTTTTTCCTCAGGATGATGGCATCTTCCAGCAGGACAATGCGAGGTGCCATACAGCTGCCAGTGTACGTGCGTGGTTCGAAGAGCACCAGGATGAGTTTACCGTCCTCCCCTGGCCAGCAAACTCACCTGACTTAAACCCAATCGAGCATCTGTGGGACCATCTCGATCGAGTTGTTCGCGCCATGGATCCTCAACTGCGTAATCTAGCGCAGCTGGCCACGGCATTAGAGTCGGCATGGCTCAACATCCCAGAGAAGACCTTCAGGGACCTAAGTGACTCTCTTCCTGCACGTCTCGTAGCAGTTCGCTCTGCGAAAGGTGGTTATTCTGGCTTTTGACAGATGGTCACATTAATGTGACTGGACTGTGTATTTACTTCCATACAGGCGGGAGGTTGAAAGAGAAAACGTCGTCATAGTCGCTTTATTATCATTTATCTCACGAGCCGAACGGACTCACCTGCTTCTCCTACGACGTCAACGAGACGCTAAACGTGCAGCTGAGCAGAGCTTTCAGGGAGCCAAACTGAGGCTGTTTCACAGCACCACGCCGGACCCAATATTGTCTTTAGACCAGTGTTCTCGTAGCTTGGTAAATAAAACGCCCCCCTCTACTACTCCTCGCTACATACAGAGGGCCTGGTCTCTCTGCTTCCTGGAGGCGTGAACTGTGTTGAGCTTTTAAATTTTGCCCAATTGCTAACGTTTGTCCGTGACGTATTTAAGAATGCGCCGGTTTGACGCCGAGAAGCTGACCATGAGTTGACTGCGCTGTAAACAACCGTACTCCGCTGTGAGGAGAGAAGAGCCGATCCGAACGAGGTGGTGGTTAATGTTAATTCAACATTTGGAAGCGCGGCTAACGACACACTGAACGGCTTCCTTCACTTGCTCCACTGTCATCGCTAAAACTACAGGCAGACTACAGCGCAGAAAATAAACGTCATCATTCACTATTTCTTTTTCTGTTCGCTGATTGGCCCGGTCAAGGGGAGCGAGCCCAAACTGCATGGCAGGCCTTTTTAACACTACATCGGTTTATGTTTTAAAAAAACAACAATGTTTTATAACATAAACGTTCTCTAGATATCTAAAGTCGCTTTTTTACTATCTAGAATTGTAATTTAAGATATCCTCACTGACATCCTGACTAGTAAGAACAATAATTCAGCTTTTCCAAACTTTAAAATCCTTTGGTTTGAGACAATGCTGCACAGTGGCGCAGTTGGTAGAGCTGTTGCCTTGCAGCAAGAAGGTTCTGGGTTCGATTCTCGCCCCGGCCTCTCTGCATGGAGCTTGCATGTTGCTGGTGCTTGCATGGTGCTCCGGTTTCCTCCCACAGTCCAAAAACATGACTGTTAGGTTAATTGGTCTCTCCAAATTGTCCCTAGGTGTGTGTGTGCATGGTTGTTTGTCCTGTGTGTCTCTGTGTTGCCCTGCGACAAACTGGCAACCTGTCCAGAGTGAACCCCGCCTCTCACCCGGAACGTTAGCTGGAGATAGGCACCAGCAACCCTCCCGACCCCACCAAGGGACAAGGGTGTCAAGAAAATGGATGGATGGACATTTTGGAATATTGAGTATTCCCAACAGTTTTGGAGAATTCCTAATACTACATTATCTTTCTTGCAAACGTTTAGTTTTATCCAATATACTAGTGATAGATGAATACAACTAATTTCCAATTTTTGTCTCTTTTTGTAAATATTACTGGGTGTAGTTTTTGCTTCTGCACATTCCTTGTACTGCTATGTGTTTTACACAGTTTAAACATTGACTTCTCATATCATCAGAGTAACTGAAGTAGAGACAAGATTTCACTACACTTTGCGGATGCTTTTTGACTTGTACAGTGCCTTTACATTGAGCACTGCAGATCACTGTCTGCTTCACTGCATACCGAACTATATAACCAGTCACCCACAGTACATGAGGACACAAGGCTGTGTGTGTCTGACACACTGGTCCACAGTCAAGGAGGTGGAAGGCACCAGCTCTATTTCTGGTCACCCTCTGCATCACAGATTTCTCTAGCAATACCTCACATTGTTTGATCCTCACATGTTTTTGGATGGATTTAACAGAAAGTCACAGACAGTTGAGCATGACCCAGAGAAAAGACAGTGAGTGGACACAGACGTTTGCCAACTGGTGTGAGATCAAGGCAACAAAAATAAATTTTGGATTTTTGTAGAAACCACAACAACACAATCCACAAAATGACATTGAGATTGTAGACTGTTGTAAGTACCAATCACAGTAATATGTTTTTTTAGGTTTTGCAAGCTTTAGTGGCCCTTATTTGATCATTGTTTTCAGGCAGGAAAGCGGGTTGTGAAAAGGGGAAGACATGCGGCAAAGGTGGTTGGGCCGTGACTCGAACCTGCAATGGCCACATTGGCGCACAAAGCATGTCAATATGGTAACAAACATTGATTTATGACTGGAACACATTTGCTCCAACAACCTGAAGAAGAGTGGAGAAGAGTGAAGAAACTAAAAGCTGAGAGTTAGTGAAATTTTTCAAAAGGTTTCAAAGAAATGCATATCTACAATTGTACAATATTATCTATGTTTCGATTGCTTCTTTGGCCGTGTATTAAAGCATTGCGTTTCATTACACTGATCTTTCTACTCTAACCCTAATGCGTTCTGCACGGTGAGCAGAAGCTGTACAGAAAGTGGAATATCAAACCACACCACCACATTAGCACTTCACCTAAAACTACTGTTTGACTTGCAGAGTGGTGCAGGCTTTGCAGCGGCATCCAGAATAGCAATTACTCACTAAATGTCAGGTGTGTGTGTGCACCAGGGAAAAAAGTGCAGGGGTATTTGCTGCAGGTGCATGTGACCAGATGTGAGCTGTGTAGCCTCAAACAAAGATTTGAGGGTTTTCAGAAGTGATCAGGGCTTTTTGAAATTTGTGCTCCTTAACTTTGAAATGGTTTTACCTTTTCGAGACTTTAAGATCTTTGCTTGAGACTTGTTTTCATTGCTTGACATTTGAATCAAACACAGTTTGTGTTTCTTTTATAATGACAGTTAATGGAGTAAATTTGTAGGTTTTATTTATTCGTACTTTTAAAACGAGTTCTTGTTGTTATCTTGCTTTATTTAAGTTACTTGTGCAGTACTTTGGTCAACATCTATTGTTTTTATCTGTTACATAAATAAATTGACATCGACATGTGTAACAGTTACCAGACATGCTCTCAATTCTCCGGTTACCTCATCAATAACTAACTCTGTGACCAAATATGTTTGCCCATTTTGTATGAGAGATGGTGGTGACGGTAACCGGAGTTTGACCTGCAATTTGTAGGTTGCCAGTTCAAGTCCCGATCTAAGTCTAATGCAGCATTAGCTACGGTTTTTCATGCACAGATGTTTTATAAGAATTACTAATACGTAGATACACACACATCTCAATCACCACCTCGGAAACCAATTCTCCCTTTTCTAGTAGGAAACAAATTAAGCCTTAATGTCACAGGAAGGGTAACATGTTTATAAAAATAGAAAAGTATGCAAGCAGAGTTTACAGTCCACTGGCATGACATATTCAGTCAAACAATAAATAAATGTAAGAATCCTCCTTCCACAAAAATATGGAGTTATGTGCATTCCCTCATACTATGGAGGAGAGAGAGCCCTGTTTATGGGATGCTGTTTATAAAGTTACACAGTGGAAAAAAAATTAACAGCAATATTTTGGTTTATTTCAGTTGTCATATGAGGAAAAAAAAATAAAAACGGGTATTCATTTTTCAAAGTTATGTTTTCACTATGTTATTCATAAGTTTTTAAATGTCACAGTCCAAAAACTAAATATTTAATTCACAAGCTAAATATTTGGTCTACTAAATATTTAGCTTGCAAAAAAATTAAAATAATTACAAAAAAATAAATAGGAAGCTTAATATTTAGTTTGAAAACAAAATACTTAGCTACAATGTAAATATTTCAAATTGTTAACCAAATGTTTAGTTTTATTTATTGTTGAATAAATATTTAGCTTGCTAGAAATTTAGCTAAGTAGCCAAGTACAACACTCCACTTCTACTGGCAAATTAGTTTGCCAGTAGAAGTGGTCTACCAAAAACACTGGGTCTTGTGGATCTCTCTATGAAACTCCTCCTGCTGCTGGTAAGACTGAATTGCCTCTTTCATTGCTCAAGTAATGTTGTTTTTTTTATCATCAGTTCTTTTCCTCCAACATGCCCTCCATGTTAGCTGAAAGGACAGCTTGTTTCAACATGTATACAGACATTTACTCTACAGCTACAGCACCGACATCTGCCTCTGCAGACAATCCAGAAAACTTCCAGTCTGTGTTTGATTCACTCTAAAGTTGTTTTAATGAGTGGCTATCAAAATTTCAAATTCATTCTGTAAGAGAAAATTATTTATATGAAAATTAATCATATTGAGTAAAAAAACAAGCTGTAAACCATGTATATGCAATGATTTCAAGACAATTTCAGTGAT
The DNA here is from genome assembly GCA_033032245.1 of Poecilia picta. NCBI lineage: Eukaryota > Metazoa > Chordata > Actinopteri > Cyprinodontiformes > Poeciliidae > Poecilia > Poecilia picta. The sequence continues at coordinate 5,351,337 of CM065357.1, read as the reverse complement.
GAGTAAAATAGAAATGCTAGTTTTCGTGAGTGTGCCCTAATTAGCTTTGACTAATTCAGATTCATTTACACCAAAACATCAAAATGAAGTCCTGCTAGACACATTGGTGTGGTTCAATCAATACATCAATCAAGTTTATTTGAGTCACACTTTTCAGCAGCAAAGCGGTTCAAGGTGCTTTACATAATAAAAACACTAACTCTTCATTTATAATGAAAACACGACTAAGAATAAAACAAAAGTTCCATTTGGTCAAGTGCCATCAACAAAATCTTACACATCAATTATGTTGGTCAATGTTTCATTTATTAAAAAGCAACTCTAAACAGGTGGAGGTTTAGCTTAGTATTGATTTACAGGAACTCGGTGTTTCGGCCGTTTTGCAGTTTTCTGGAAGTCTGTTCCAGATTTGTGGCGCATAGAAGCTGAAAGCTGTCCTGTAGAGCTGCACAATTCGCCTCTGCTTGTAGCCTAGCGTCGCCAGAACCACCGCTGTCTGCGGTAGAGCAGCGGAATCGGGTTGTGTCGATGGAAACTTTGTCCACCTGTTGAACAGGTGCACGTGCCGCGACCTACGCGCGCGTGCTTCCCGCCGAGCAGCGAGCGGAGAGCCGCTGAACGTGTCGGCGCAGCGCTAAGCCGGCGGAGCCGCAAGGGTTAAGCGGCTCTCTCTCCGGCGCGCGGGGCGGCGGGGTTGGAGGATGGTTGCGGCACCTATAGCTCGACACACACCTGCACACCGAAACCGGCCAAGTTCCTCCAGAACCGCTACCGCCTGCCGCGCCGCGGTACGTCAGACAAGACAATGTCGGAGCGGAGCGGGATGAGCGGACTGGACCTATAGCTTCCGTCTCACTCCCGCTGAGCCCGAGAGGAAGCTGGAGAGGTGGTGGTGGGGGGGTGGGTGGATAGGGAGGGCGGGTGTGTTTCTGCTCGCGTGGAAACCGCCTTCATGGACGGACAGCGGATCTTAGCCGAGATGGAGAATCCGACGGAGAACCCAAGCAAGGCGGCGGAGTACCTACAGGAGCTCAACAGGATCATCGAGACCCAGCAGGGTCTGCTGGAGAAGCAGAGGATCCGGATCGAGGAGCTGGAGCTCCAGGTGACGGATCTGTGCCAGCAGAACGTCTGTCTGAAGGATCAGCACCGGAGGCACCTGGCCGCCTGCGGACTCGCCCAGGGGAGCCGCTGCACCCTGGGGGGCATCGAGGAGGACGTCGTGCAGGAAAAGTAAGTTGTGTTCCGTGTGGCGCTGTCAAAGTACCAACTCCATCCTTTATGTCGGGTGGCTGTAGAGCACTAATTGTGTGCAGCATTTAGGTACTTTTTGGGTTTTTTTTTTTTTGTCGTGCTCAGCTGCTCATTTGTGTCTTTCGCGCTCTGTGAGCGATTATTCCAGCCGATGGAAGCTGGAGCCATGGATTGCGTAATGGGCGCAGCGTTAAACGGTGGGAGCGCAAAGTGCACCGGATCAGTTCCCCTCACTGTGACCTTGTTTCTTTCATGGAAGCAGAGAGGAGAGAGGAGAGAGAGAGAACTCGGCATGTTTCTATTGCTGCCATGTCACAAAAATAAAATAAAAAAAATCCAGCTACTTTAGTTGTGTCATGATGAGAGGTGTTGGGTCAGTCAGGCAGCATCAGGAAAGAATCTGTTGACTCTGATCACTCTGACACAGGGATGCTAACTTTCCTCATCAGTCTCTCCACTGAGTGAGGCCTGGTGAGAAGTAGATCATTTGATTCAGATGTGTTGGAGAAAGGAAGCATCTAAAAGTTGCAGGATAGTTGCTCTGGAGAACTGGGCTTTGGCATCCAGTCATATTCTTGACTTCTCTTTAATGAAGATGTTCAAAGCAAAAACATTTTCTGAAAATGGTTCATTTCAGATCAGTGCATCCCTGTTGAATAGTTAAAAACAGTAAGAAACAGTCTGCTTACAAAGCTGCACTGTAAGGTCATATGTTGAGGAATTTGAAGAGTAAGAGTAGTGAGCAGCACGCTACAATCAGCAAAAGTTTTTAAAAATAATATGCTAATGGGTGTGTGTCACTTTATAACATGTTTTATAAAAATCCAAAAGTTCTTAAACACATAAATATAAAATTTAAATTACTCTGTCTAGATAAGGATAAGGTAAAATTAGCTTAAAGGTAATGCGAGCTAAATACTACAATAGAATGTTGGGTTTCACAAGCTAGTTGGTTCACATTAACTACTTCTCCTTTCAGTGTGTTAAATTTAGCTTTATATCACATTTTATTAAAATCTAAGAATACATAATAATAACTTTAAAGTGCTCAGTGTAGCGTGACAGCAATGGATAAGGCAAAATTAAACTAATGCTAATATGCCGTCAACAGGACGGAGGGTTTTCTCAAGCTAGTTGATTAACATTGAGTATTCCGTTCACTGTCTTAAATTTAGCTTCATATCACATTTTATTAAAATCCAAAAATACATAATAGCTTTAAAGTAATCTGTTTAATGTGGTGTGGATAGGGTAAAATTATCTTAAAAGCTAATGCTAGATTAAATGCTGTCAGTAGAACATAGATTTTCTCAAGCTAGTTGATTAATATTGACTATCCTATTCAGCTTGTTAAATTTAGCTTTATATCAAAGTTAGCTACAATGATTATTTTATCTAAAATGAAAATTTTGACAGCCAGGTCATCCAGGGTTTCTGATTAAGAATTATTTTATTTTATTTTTTATTTTTTCACCCCTGATGCAGAACTGGGTAACGTTCCAACGAACGTCTCCAAGGGGGAAATCATTAATGATGGTCAGAAACAACAAAAAATATCTACCCTCCTGAAAAACATTACAGGATAACCACAAACCTGACTACAGCCACATACTATGAGGGCAACGTTATGAAATTAACAATATAACATTTTTAACATTTTCCAAGTTGATATTGTCTCCTGTTTGGTCATGCCTGTCCTATCAGCTCTTTCCATCCTCTCTTGCCTCTCTGAAAGCAGAAGTGTAGCAAATGAGTTGCAGTTCATCAATTCCAGCGCTACCTCTGACATTACCAGCAGCGATGCAGCTGCTGCTTAAAATTCAGCCCTCTGAAAATGTCGCTTTCTTCAAGAAAGTGAATGCGCAGCAGTAAGCTGTTTGTGCTCAGTTTTTGCCAGGCTATTTTAGAGTGTGACATCATCATCATATGTGCCTGCTCATCATTTGTTGGGTCTAAAAATAAATGGAGGCTTAAGGGCTGGCAACGTGTGGCCCTGAGCACCTGCGGGGTAAAAATTGTGTCTGAATCCTCCAGGGTTGTTGCAGAAAGTCTCAAATATCTCAATGTGGCGTCGCGGGTTGTGTTTGTGACCGTGTAGGTTGTCCAATGAGACCGTTCAATCAAATGGTTTTCAGCATTTATTTTCTGCAGAAGAGACTGAGACGCAGTCAACGACTCCTATCCACCGGTTTTTGTGCTCTCTGCTCCCTCGGTAGAATCGCGTTGCTCGGGGTTGGCAGCACGTTGGAGTAGCTCTGTACTTTCATTGAGATTTTCTTCTACAAACTTTCATTTCCGCCGTTCTGGGGGAAAATTTGCTTTATTTTGGACAACGGTTCCCTCTTGTTTTGGATGCTGTGTAGCTGGACATTTTGAGGGGTGATATAGTTTTCATGATTTGCTTTTGCTTTTTATTATGATGCATAACCATAGCAACAGGGTGGTCTAAGGGAGCAGCTGATTAACATTTGAAAAGCTTGAAATAATAGCACAACTGAAGCCAGAAATCATAGAGAAGTAGAAAAGGAGGTGTCAAGGATGCAAAACCGGAGAAGGAGGAAGTTCAAACCGTCTCTTCCATCCATCGTAACCAGCAACGTGAAGGTTTTTCCTAAGATGGATGAACTTCAAGCGCTGATAGGAACTCACTAGAATACGTTGTAATGTGTTTTACTGAGACAGGATTACATCCCCGACTCCAACGTCTCCACGACAGGCTCGTGAATATTAACCCTTTGCGTGGGACTTCATGATCTTCACAACTCTGCCCACTCTGCCGTGAGGGACGTCAAAGCAACCAATGTGTGCTTTTGAAGCCTGTCAATAAAACATACATCTGTAACCTAATATTCAGTTGATTTCACTTTAAAAATACTCATAGGATGTTGTGGAGTAAGCAGATGAAGGTAGAAACCAAACCTGTCATTTTATTGTATAACTTTCAATGAGGAAAGATACAATGGTGATGGATATCAGCCGTCAATCACACAGACGGACCGTCAGATATTGTTGTAATCGTGACTATGCAATGACAGTTTTTACAAGTTAAAAAGATTAACGTTCTTTATAAGTAAGTATAATTAGAAATATATCATACTTTGCTTTATGGTGAAAAGTATGTGTCAAACCATTAGTAACCATGGAGAAAATGCTCCATCGTCATGTAGCATGTATGGAAAAAAACGCCTCTTGTCTTTTCGTTTTTAAGGCTGCTGTGGTGTAAAGGGGAAAAGTTGTTTATGACATGGTGACATAGACAACGTGAAGTAAATTTGGGCAAAGTTGATAATCTGATCAACACATCAGGACGTAGGAAGTATGGGTCGGTTTCTAAGCTAGCTATTCCCAACTTTTGTAAATACTGCCGTCTCTGAGCCCAAACCAAGTGTGCTACATTCACAGACAAACTAGCTTCACTCAATTAGAAGCCGTGAATAAAATAACTTGGAAAAACAATTTCAGTCCCTCTGTTCAATTCTCCTGTCCCTCTCATCCAACGTCAATCATGTCGCCTCAAGTGATCAAGTGTCGTATAGATGCAAAGGGTCAATACGAGCAGATAAGAGATTTAAAGAGGAGAGGGAAAAGAAAACGAGGCGGATTAGCGGTGCTTGCGAACAACAGATGGTGTCATCCACAGCATACTCTGCAGTCCAGACCATGAACTCTTGGCAGTAAGTTTCTGTCCATATTATTTACCAAAAGAGTTCGCCAGTGTTATTTTGGCAGCTGGTTACTTTCTACCTTCAGCTTTTGCTCAAAACTTGCAGCAGGCCAGATTTGGCCCCCAAGGCTTGAGTTTGACACATAATGCATGAGATGTCAGCAGTTCTGTTGTTGCTAGGATACAAACACCACACACCCCAATGCCTTTGTGGCAATGCCTGGTGATGTTAAACGCAGTGCCGACGTTTCACTAGTTTGTCAGTTGCTTCTCCAGAGAAAACAAGACTTTGGATTTGTTTTATGCTAATGTCAAGGATGCGTATACCTCCAAACCAAAACCTCCTCTGGGGAAATCACTTCACAGTCTTGTTTTTCTCTGCTTTGAATATAAACCCCATGTAGAGGCAGGAGCTTCAAAAAATGATCCTGGAGATGCTGGCCTTTGTTTCTCACTGTTTGATAAGTAAAGCAAAGAAAGTAGTAGCTCAATCAGACACTGCGGAGGAGCGATCAGAGAAAAACAGAAAAATGAGGAATAAACTACAGAAAGAAACCAATACTTAAAACCAAACATTTCACAGTTCTGTTTTGTTTCAAATAAAACTCTTAATTCAATTCAATAAATTCTGAATATAAGTACCTCACTTAGCTGATTTTCCTAACTTAGTTTTGTAATCTGTGTGAACCAATAATTCACTTATTTTCTCTGAAATGTGTTACTGTTCTGAAATCTAAACATTTTACTTTCCCCTTTCCCCTCGATGAACAACTGTTCATTACTAAAAAACATTTCTAGAGCACATATCGTCAGAGATTTTATATGTGTAATCTGATAAAAGCATAGCAAGCACAGAACTGCAGGGAAGACTATCATATTTCCATCAATATTTAAAAATGTTCTCAAAAAGATATAACTGAGAATGAGAGTTTTTCAGTTTTTCTCTGGAATGGTGTGTGTAGAAATGCATTTCTAGCATGTCTGTGTTTTTGCCGTTTTGGATTTAGCTCACGACTGATTTCTTCTCTTGCTTGTGATTGCAGCATTTAGCCTCCACTGTACAGAACTGTATGCATTGAAAGGCTCTTTCTCTTTTTGGCTCTGCCAGTTTGAGAGCAGATAATGTTTTCCCTCTGAAATTTTATCAAGTGCATAAATAAAGTCGATCTATCGCCGAGCAGAATCCATTCCTCTGCCAGCTCCGGGACTTGACTGCTGCTCGTCTGTTATCGTGGTGGATCATAATGGGATGCCTCGGAGGTGTAATTTGCTCCCGCTTGCCTCGTCAGTTTGGGCAGACGTTGTGTGCCGATTTACATATAGGTTACAACAGTGTGATGGATGGACATAAAATGTGCCTGCTGGATTTACTGAAATCTCTGTCACTTGTTTTCCCTCCAGCCCTTATTCCCCATTAAATGCACATTTAGAACTCAGCCATTTTTCTCACACACACACATGCACAGAGAATAAATCCCACATTTCATTGGTTCAACTCCTAGCTAAGACATTAGGCTGCTGTTAAACTGGTCATCTTATCTGTTAATGTTGGCATATCCTTAACATTGCCATTTAGACTACTATTATGCTGTGCTGCAGATTTGAATAGCATGTGTGTAAGGGGATGAAATGCATAAGATATACTGCATCACTATCTTGTCTAAGTTTTTGTTTCCCAATCTGAGTATGAGAGTTTAATGCCGGACATAGTCCCAACAGTAAACTGGTCAAATCATTTTTATCTGAACTTTACAGAGAGTAAGTTGAGCTGCCATCAGTTGAAGCTACTTTGTGCATTTGGCATGCCGAGTTGAGTGAATCGTTAAGAGTGCAGACTGAGTGTCCACATATTGTAATAAAAATGGATTAATGTTATCAGATCTTTGCAAGTACATTTAAAAAGGGGAGGGGAATATTATGTAAAATGTATTATTTTTATTTTTTAGATTTACGTCATGTTATGTCATCAAAGACATGGAGTGTTGCTTTGATTCTTTCATGCATGTTTGTGATTATCTGGATTTTGTTTCTCACAGTTGAAGTGTAATATTCTTACACATAATGACCCAGGAGAAAGTAGCTGGAGAATATAATGAACTCCAGGCAGTGCACTATAGGCAGGAGGTGATGACTGTTACCGCAATTTCATTATCGCATATTTACATCGTCGGAGGTTAACGACATAATAAATCAATTTGCTTTGACAGGTTGTTTCCCCACCAGCAATAAAAGGCTTCACCCTCCACTTAACAGGAAAACTCCTTCACTACTTTTTCATCACTCCAACCGATCAGTAGCTGTTTGGTCCTGTCAGATACATTTTTACAACAACAACAACAATGTCCTCCTGACTGGGAATTTAAACTGGATCCATCTACATTGGAGCAAGTTTGGTTATCTATCACCTTAAAGTGTTAAAAACGAGCCTTTCATAACTGTTGGTTAGGGTTATAATCAAGAATTGTTTTAAGAATTTTATCCTGAAGATGTAAAAGAAAAAAAAAAACGCTTTATGAAAATATTACAGATTTCAAATATTCCAAATGTTGGGGTTACTTACACTGCTTTGCTTGAGGCCAAAAGTATCCTTGTATCTTCAGTGGTAGTTTGACGTATTGACAGTAAAGCCGGACAGACTCCATTTCATTTCCCATCACATAAAAACCTGCACAGCTTTAAGCTTTTCCACTGAGCTTAAAGTAAGTTCCTTTGAGATGTCTAAAGGCTGTACTGGACGTTTTTCCTACTCGGTTTAAAAATATCTTCTTTCAGTCTCTGCACTCTAGAATTTTTACATTTAGTAAACTGAACTGCATTAGTTGTCAAGTTCTTCTTAAATTTGCTTCCCTGTTTGAAAAGGGATGGACACATCTACACAGCTTTTCTTTTAACAAGCAATTATCTTCATGTATCTCCCATTTGTTCATCTTTGTGTCAGAAAATTTTATTTTACAGTCTGTTTTGAAGCAGGTAAAAATCTTTAAATAACCCCATAAGAAGAAAAATAAATATTACCAACGTGTATTATTTGAGTTTACATAAATTATTTTTACTCGGACTGCAAAGAAATTAATGCACTGAGAATCAACCCACAAAAGTGCTTATATAAAGTCAAATGAACAAAATAATTAACTTAAGTCCTTTAACTTTAACATTTCAAATGAATCAATATGTACATTTTAAAGCCAAAAGTATCAACATTGATCAGGAATAATGTTTACTTTACAAATATAAATACTTTAAAGTGGCAGCCTGAAGAAAGTTTTAAGAAAAAAAACCCCACAGGGAGCCAGAGTCGAACAAAAACCAAACAAATCTAACAGAAAATCTGAACCTAAGAAACTAAACTAGAGTTATAAGAAATAACTAGACACAAGAAATAAACATAGTAAACTAGAATCACTAATGAAGAACTGAACTAAAGTAAAACAGATATGACTGATGACTGATTTAATTTTAAAAAACCCCTAAGGAATACAGAGTAAACAAACCCAAAAACATCCCAGGACACAACAATTATTTCACCTAGTTTAAACTATTTAGAGTTTAATCAATAAATAGTTTTACTGTTAACTTCATCAAATCCATCAGTTAAAAAATTCAATGCAAAAAAATGTTACAACTGTCAAACAGCAGATGGGCTAATAAGCTTTAATTGGTCTGTATTTGCATGAGTGTAAGGTCGTGTTTCTGCTGTTTATCCTGCTGTTTGGGTGGAACTCTGAGTCACTGCTGGGCTGCATCACGAAAACCTCGTAGAACATGATCCTCTGCAAACTAATTAGGCAGAATGTTGACCTGAACAATATAAATACATTCAAGATCCTTTTCATCTCTGAATCTGCTCAAAGGTTACCAGCCGGTGTCAGTCCATGTTCTGGTATGATCAACGAAGCGTCGCCTGGGGGAAAGGCATTTATAGACTTTCTAAAAATTCCTCCGTCAGATGCTAAGAAGCAACTGTCAGGAGAACGCTTGTTTTCATCATTTAAGGATTTGTAATTTGCGCTTTCCAAAATAGCCAGCGACAAAAGCCTCGATTCTGTCAAACATCTGCAGCTTCATCGGTTGCTGTTTGTCACTTCCGCCATGCTGTTTTTACCCAGCTGCGTTTTTATCTTCCCCAAAAACCTGGAGTGCAGAGCTCTTTCCCAGCTCCTTTGTAGGTGAAGAGATTCTCATTATCCAGATAATGAGAGCTGTGTACCGGCGACAAGCTCCCGACAAATAAAACATTACTTTTTTTATTTATTTATTTATTTTATGGCTACCAAATCTCTGTGACTCATCTCCATCCCTGTTGCTCAGCTGCAATGATGCTGAGATTGGGTTGGGTGGGATACGATGGGTTAATACTTTTCCTGCTGTGTAAGGGTGCCATTTACTCTGTTGATTCATTCTTAGCTGAAATGGATGCATAACCCAACGGTGAAGAAAAACCATAGAGACTTAACAGCAGCTTTATGTAGACACATGTCAGAAGGATGCAGTTGTCCTAAATTAGGCTGTACTGGGGATGGGATTCTCAGGATGAGGAGACTGAGTAAAAAAAACATACGTAGAACAAAATATAAAATACGATCTGGCAGATTTTTTTTCCTCAAGCAGAAAAACAGCTATTATAAACAATACTAGTGCATAAATAAGAATATTATTCCAGTTATTATTTCTGATTTCCTAATATTCTGTTTACGAGCAAAAGCAGTTATATAAATTTACATCCAAACATTTTCCTTTATTTTTGTAAATTTTGATGATTCTGGTTTGCAGCTATAAAGTCTTTTTTTTAATTATTTGTAATTTAAAGACATGTAGAATTTGTACATTGTGCAGTGATGCGATACTTGGTGGTGGTACCAAGTATTGGATCACTACGATGCAATACTGGGTACCACCTGAATTCTTTTCTGGAGCAAAAAATTAGTGGTAACACTTTATTTGATGGGGTGACGTAACACTGTCATAAACACGAAGGAGTCTTTATGAATGTCTGACTGTTGTCATGAGGAGTCATTCGGTAAATGATGAAAGTTGCAATGAAAGTCCATTAAAAATGTCAACTTTGCATTGAACTGCTTGAGGCAGTTCAATGTAAAAAACTGCCTCAAGCATATAATGCAAAATAATTCTTTTGTATTATTATAATGCATAATAATGCAAAAGTTATTATGCATTATAATAATACAAAATAATTTGGATTATTTTGCATTATATTTACAAAATAATGCAAATTTGGCACTATTAATGGACTTTTAATTCAACTTTTAAAGCAACATTGCATTAGAAGTGTCATTATTTACCAAATGGCACTTCAAGTCAGTCATAAACATTCATGTTCCTTCATGTTTATGACAGTGTTATGTCAGTCTTATGCACACCCCGTCAAAGTGTTACCAAATTTGTTTCTGAAGTGTGAGAAATTTGAAAGAGTTGAGCTTAAAAAAAAAACAACAAAACACTGTAATATTACAAATCCTGTCATTCTCTTAAAATGCACAGAGCAGCTCCAAAGCCTTTCCTATTTGCCATGCTTAGTGGTTCTTAGGATTATAAATTGCAGCAGGATTGTGCAACAGGAGTGTTTTTGGTTTCGTTTTCTTGGCCTGCTGCCACTGCAGACCTGCTTGTGTTCATAATCCATCATCAACCGGATTGAGGGAGGATATGGAGGACCACGGAGGCACGTCACCGGAACCTCTGCTAACGTCTGGATGAAGAGCCGGGACATCTACTTCCTGGAATCTTTGACATCTGCCCACAGATGTGCTGCCCGGGCTGTTGAAGCGTTCGTCGTTCTGTGTTGTGCTTTTAATCCGCGCAGGACAGAGCGGCTGCTGTGACCAGCCTGAACCGCCATGAACTTATAAGCACAGGACACTAGTCTAGATTTAGGCCCTCGCTGTCTAAGGGAGGGGATTATGGTGGCACCAAGGTTATGGTTATATAACGCTTCAGCAATGTTAATATCAAACCAAATCCTGCTAAAAATGACGTTTTCTATTGAATGCTACAATGATTTCTAGCCAGTTAAGAAAGCAAAGTGCGTGAAAGAGCTATAAATTCATAAACTTTAAAAGCTGATTTTATTACATTTCAGCCTTAAGACATATTGTTAGCAGAATTGGGTAGTAACTAGTTACATTTACTTGAGTAACTAAAATGTACTTTTAGGAGTATTTTTACTACACTGAACTTTTTACTCACTTGAGTAATTTTATTATGAAGTATCACTGCTCTTACTTGATTAAAATGTCTGGATTCTCTACCTTCTGAATAAAAATAATGTTTTAACCAAATATTCACCAGACACACCCAGCTGCAGTTTCCGTTAAAGTTTTTTAAAAAAATTATCTGGCAAAATATTTCTGTAATTGTGATATTTCTGTAAATTATTTTCACTTTACTCTTTAAAATATCTAAATTTCCACATAATTTTATATTTTGGTCTGTCAGATGATGGAATCTTTTAATATTAAATGACTGAGATTTTGATCAGTTACTCAGTCCTTGTGTCGCCTTTTTTACCAAATACTTTTTTACGCTCTCTAGAGTAATCTCTTGAACAGATACTTTTTACTTTTATTTGAGTATAAATATGTGCAATTAGTGCTACTCTTGTTTACCTGAGTATAATTTTTGACCACTCCACCCACCTCTGCATATAAAAATGTATTTCAAATGATACTTTTAGTTTTTGTCCAGTAACGTTTTTGTGCTACCTGTGTCAGTAACTTTATCTTGTCTTCTGCTGATGGTTGTTATTGCAGTTTTTTGGGGGGGTTTTTAAGCTGTGTTTGTGGGGCCAGATAAAATGCTTCCTAGGTCCATATTTTGCCCGGAGGTTATACAGGTTTGCAGCTCCAATCATATCATTTTGGGCAGAAAAAATACAAACGAATATTTTCTCATTCACTTCCTGCAGAATTGTAAGGTTTAAAAGAAAGACATGCATTTGGCTAGCGGCATAAATTTCAAAGTGTCAAGTAAATCTGGCTTGGAAATTATTTGGAAAATAAATGGTGTCTAAAAGGATGTTTTCGGTGTTGTATAGTAACGAAGTAAAAACACTTCACTACTTTACTTAAGTATATTTTGGAGTACTTCATACTTTCCTGGAGTATGAAAATTTTTGATAACTTTCACTTTTACTTCACTATATTTTCGAACTTAATTGCATACTTTTACTCTGATGCATTTTCAATGTGTGGTTTAGTTACTCGTTACAAAAAAGCAAAAAAGACAAACGTTAGTGTTTTTACCCCACCTACTGATTGACTGCTACAAAGTCTGTAGCCTACTTACCTGGGCTTGTTCATCACCACCAATAGGAAACACCTGTTTCACTTCTCCCATTAAACACAAAGCAAGTCTCGCCATGAGCAGCAACCACATGTCCCTAATGCCACACATAATGACCAGTTGTTGCAAAAATAGTTTGTGAAGTAGAGTAATTAATCGTAACTGCTTTTTTTCTTCATGATGGCCACATTTTCTGTACTAACTATTTTTCTCATTTTCAGCACTGACCTTACTTGAAGGGAAAACTTAAGGCTTAGAAAAACTTTGTATTTTCTGTCCTGGAGGGGAAACTAAGAAGCTGGTTCAGTTGTAAAGCAGGTTAAGTTAACCTTGTGCTATAGGTAAAGCACCTAATTTTCTTAACCAAATGATGCCTGCAGGTATAGCTATAAGCAGGTTTAATTTTGCCTACACTTGTGTACATTACTTTAACTGTAGTTGACAAGTTTATCAAAATATAAAAAATGTAATCAAACTGCATTTGCCTTTGTTAGTTTGCAACCCAGGAGAAAAAAAGCAGAATGGAGCCAGCAGGAGTCGAGTACTCAATATGTTTCTTTTATCTTTGGTTGAGTTCAGTGTCAAGCATACAACATGGCATCTCACAACAGGAAGAGGGAAGAACAAATCTCCCTCTCAGCTCAATCAGCTGGTTTATAAAGGATTGGTTCCTTCAAAGATTACAGGGGTTGAGACATTTACATTTCCAAAAAGAAAGAACAAACATTTGCACCAAACAATATTCCTAACAAAAAATGTCTTCACAGATACAATTAACTCAAGCAAAACTAGAAACAAAAACAATCTGTGCCCAAACAAAATCCAAAATACATCTCTCCTCCCTCTCAGGAAATGGATTTTCCCAATGAGACTGATTGGCAACACCAGGTCCTTGTCAGCACTGCTCATGGGCGCGCTTCCATGGCAATGCATGACCTGGTGACCTCAAAGAGATGAAAAGATGATTAAGTAAACAAATAAAACAACCTCCCCAAACAATACATCCACCCAAACAAACCAGAATATAAAATACACAGAAAACAGCCCCTGTTAGGGAGGGGGTAAATCCCTCACAGCCTTATTTTACTTTTTACTTATACTTTTCATTACATTACTTGAGTACATACATTTTTACAGTAATTTCCATACTTAAGTACAAGAAAATTCAGATATTTAAGACTTTAACTAAAGTAACATTTCAGTCAGTGACTTGGACTTTTACCAAAGTCATATTTTGGAGAGGTACCTATACTTTTGACTCTTGAGATTTCAGTACTTTATACAACACTGGATGTTTTTTGTTTTTTCCTCCTTTATCATGATGAGATGTTAATATCTGTGGTCAAACTTTTTAAGTCGTCATCAGCTGTACTGCTGCTGGAGGATGTCCTGATTTGACCCCAATCCGATACTTGATAAAACCAGCAGCTGTTGGCTACATCTGGCTTTCCTGAAGAAAATCAGTAAACAGATTATGAAGAACGCCATGAGCCCTTGTTGCTGAGACATCAAGAGACATGACAGCTACATCTGATGCAAGACATTCCACTAAATTATCGTAAATTTAATTGTTGCTCTTTGGTATGCAGTAGTGTTAGGATCTTAGTTTGTTTTGTAGTTTTAGTTTCATTATCATTTTATGCGTGTTTCTTATTTTGGATCACCTTGTCCCTGTTTTTCATTAGTTCAGTCTTTTCTTTGTGATTCCAGTTTATTACGTTTATTTCTTGACTAGTTATTTTTAGTTACTCTGGTTTTTATTAAGTTCAGTTAGTAAACTGCCACTTGCTCTCTGTCTCCTCACACCTGCAACCAATTAGCTAATCAGCCCAGTTCCGTTCTTCCACCATTGAACATCCCAGGAATGGAGCACCTCTTTCTCAGTCACTCCTTGCTGGTTCCTCCTGTCACTTCCCTGTCGTCTCCTCATGTCTCCCTGCTGGTTTCTTCCCCATGAATTTTTTTTTTTTATTTTTTATTTTTGATTTGTGTTTCTGCCTTGGCTCCCTGTGATTTTTGTATGCTTGTTCTGTAAAACTCGAGTCATCTTTGGTGTCTGGGAGTTTCCTTTCTTTGCCTGTCATTTCGTGCGCCACACAAACCAAGCTGAGATCATACTAGCATGTTAGTAAGCTTTGTGTGTCTTATCTTTGTTGATCTGCCTTTGGAGGATAAGCAGTGGTGCACAGCAGAGTGGCTGAGCTGTTCCCAAAGCCTTTCTGCAACACCAGATCCAAGAATCTTTTACTTTATTTCACTGATGAGCAGCTTTTCCTCCATAAATAATTATGTCTTATTCTAAACAAATGATGCAAATGAAAGATTTTCCACTCTTCCAGCCGATAACAGACAGAAACGGATGGTTTCATATTAAGCACCATTGGTTAGTTGTAACCTGCCCGCATAATAGTGTAAACCACTGCTTTAATGTGGATTAAAGTGTGACTTTATCTGATCAAAACCCTTTCATCTTTGAAAAGAAACTTGCTTATCCTGCACAAGTGTCAGATCTGGAACTCCTCAGTCTGCCTGTGGTTCACACGACGCAGGATCTATGACCACTGTCTCCCTTGGCTTCACATTTTATTCAACATTACCAAGACGAAAAAACTCAGTAATAATAATAATACTCCAAAACGTAACATCCATCCACATTCATCCAACCACCAGACCAGCTCAAAACTCACTTCATCGCCCTAACGTCGCCTGCCGTATCCAGACGCTGCCACCACTCAAGCAGTCCTGTCCACTGCTTTATTATTTTGTGTGAAACAAACTGAATTTATTTTTAAGGCCGTGCCCTGTCTTGATTTAGCTTGTGGATCAGAAGACTTCCTGAAAATACAACACTTACAAACATACAAAGGTAAAGAGAGAGAACATAGATGTCACTGGAGTCTCACCTGGGGAACTGCTTTTGACCCTAATAGAGGCTTTCTAGTTTTAGTCCTTTGTTTTACCACATGAAGGAGTTACAGTGAAGCTTTTCTGATCATTGATAGGAACACCGTAGATTCAAAACCAATGCAGTCTTACTTGTGCTGTGAACAGCCTATCTGACATGTTATCATGCAGACATGTCTCAGGAATTACCTTACACTGTGGCTGACTTATTTGGAACTTCTTCATGGTTACTAGAACACCCCAGGATGTTTGTAGCTCTGCAAACTGGTCCGAAAAATTATTGAAAATGTCCTGGTTTCTTAAAATCTAGATGCTACCTCCAGCGTTCCCAAACATATACATGTTTGGGAACATGTATATGTTCCTGGTCATTTTAAGTGGCCTCTCTGGAAAAAGTTAAGAGGCCACTTAAAATGACCAGTTTATCTGATTTTATTTTTTTATAGGTATATGTTTGAGTAAAATGAGCATTGTTCTATTATTCTATGAACTACTGACATGTCCGAAATTCCAAGCAAAAATTTAGTATTTACTTGCAGAAAATGGGAAATGGTCATAATAATGAAAAAGATGCAGCTCTTTCAGACCTCAAATAACGCAAGGAAAACAAGTTCATATTCATTTAGAAATAACAATACTAATGATTTCACCCAGGAAGAGTTCAGAAATCAATATTTGGTGGAATAATCAGGAAGTTTTCAATGGGGTTCAGTGCAGTTGGCTCTTCATTTTTTCCATAACTGTCATCAATTTAGCCTAAATTGCAGTTACAGAAATACATAAATGGTCGTTTCCATGGGTTACTGTGTTAAATTTAGTCAGTTTAAGGCATTGAAATTTAGAATAAGATATATTCTAATTCAACAATACCGTATTGATCCCAAAGGACAATTAAATATAACTAATTTATTAAAATTTTTCAGAGTTAATGTACAAAGTGATGACTGTTGGTCAGGAAAGTTTTCCGTATCATTCTGACGGTTTCTCTGCTTGCTCGTTCCTCATTCTGTTGACCATCCTGGCTGACTCAACCTGTTGTGATAATGCACATATGAAAGCTCCCACTCATGATTTGAAGCTGGTAAAATGCTGCAGGCAGCAGATTGAAATAATCTTTCTCTGCTGAGTGGCAGTCAGCGCTCTGCCCTCCTCAGCATCGACCTCCTCGTGGCTCATGATGGACCTGTGTATTACATTCTGACATATGTTTCAGTTTTCTTGGCCTTAATAAAATATGCATTAAAGTGTTTTCATCTTATTCTGTTGCAGACGACACGCCTCATTACCTCCACGAGTCTTTGAGATCCACCAGAACCTCTTTGAACCCCTGTGTAGAACAAGTTACCCCTGCCTGAAATGGAAGTCTGCATCCTTTGGGTAAATTCAAGATTTTTAAAATTTTTTTTATTTACTCAGTTTCTCGACCAGAGGTGTCAAACTCATTTTCATTTTGGGTCTTATCTAAAATCTGAATGTTCTTAAAGGGCTGGTTGTGCCAGAATATATTGATAAAACCAATTAAGCTGTTAAAATACCAATAAATAGCTGTTCCTAGAGGATTTTTTGATTGATTTAGCGTTTTTTTTTTTACATTTAGTGATGAATATTTAGAAATGTTTGTAAGGAATTTTTACCCTATTTGTGCTAATGCATGATGTTAAATGT
Source organism: Poecilia picta (assembly GCA_033032245.1). NCBI lineage: Eukaryota > Metazoa > Chordata > Actinopteri > Cyprinodontiformes > Poeciliidae > Poecilia > Poecilia picta. The sequence continues at coordinate 5,334,551 of CM065357.1, read as the reverse complement.
GACTCTTTAATACTCGCCATATCAGTTAAGGATTCAATGCTTTTGACCAATTTTGAGAAAATTTGCAGTAAAATCAGAAAAGAAAGTGGAAATTTGTTTTTGTGTGAATTTTATAGATTTGTGAAAAACTGGAAAGACTTATTGATGTAATTTGGAGTTTAGAGGGCCACACAAAAGGCTAAGGTGGGCCACATTTGGCCCCTGAGCCTTGAGTTTGACACCTGTGTTCTAGACTACTTCAGTTTTCTGCCAGTATGTCATTAGGCAAGTTTTTACATTTTAGTTCTAGTTTGCAACCATTTAATGGGATTTCTAAGCCATTTTTCTACTATGAAAGTGAATAGTATTCTATTTTGTCACATTAAAACCACAAACTTCAAAATATTCAATTAGGATGTGATAGACCAACATAAAATGATACATAAAGTGGGAGGTTAATGAGCAACGGTTGTCAAAGTTACCGTCAAAGAAAAACCAATAAACAGCAGCATGATTTTTTAAATTTATTTATTAAGCCATCTTACTCAACTCTTTTCAGAAGTTACCTAGTTTCTAAATAGCATCCATCTGTATGTCATAAAATCTAAGCGTAAATGCAGCTGCTCCATTTCCGGTCTTAGAAAACAAACAGCATCATAAAAACCAAGGAACACAGCAGATGGACCAAGTTGTGGAGAAGATTAGAGCAGCTGGTTCTCTTTATTAAGAACCACATTTGGACAATATTGCAGCTGTTAGAGTCTCCTTAAGACTGCTGAGCAGAGTTATATCCAGGACGTTTTTTTAAGGGTGTCACAGTGCTGTTAGTTTCTGTTGTTTTAAAAATGCCGCACATGTCAAACATTGTTGAAATTGGTCTCTGTCTCTTTAAGAAGCTCCTACTCTTTCCAACGCTCTGCCTTTAGCACGTCGTCACAATAATATTTCTCATTATGCTGTTAGCAAGCGTTCTTAGGAGAGCAGTTCCACTCCTATCAGACGTGCAGCTCCACCAGGTGTTTGCTAATTGCTGCTGCCGCTAGTCTGGGGGAGCCGAGTGAGGATGAGAAGGTGAGTGGAGCAATCGTGAGAGACTGAAGCTTCAGTGGAGATGCTTTGTGGAAATAGGCGGCACTTTGTGAGAGCAGCCCCTAATGGTTGCCATGGGAGATTCAAGGATTTCTGAAACATGCAAGAAAGAAGAAAAGCAGGCCTCCAGGTGTGTTTTTGATGAAGGAATAACATTATTACATGATCCATAGCTCCAAAAGGTTGATTTTACTTTACACACCCCATTACCTTAAAGTTAATATTTAACTGTAAGGGGCCACAACATCCATCCATCCGTCCATTTTTTTTACACCCTTGCCCCTTGCTGGTGCCTATCTCCAGCTATCGTTCCGGGTGAGAGGTGGGGTTAGCCCTGGACAGGTCACCAGAAGGGCCACAACATGAAGGTCAAAATTAATAAAACAAAAAAAAATCTGCTTTCTTAAATCATTATTAGTATATTTGTCTGAGTAGAGTGACAGTTGCAACCTCATGGTAAAAAATGTTTTGCATTAAAAAAAGTTTTTGTTTAATTTAATAATTATTATTCCAACAGATTATTTCAGGAGCACTTGTCTTGCTGTCCTCTTCCTAATCACAACAGGACCAGATGTAATTGATTGTATGTGTAAAATTATTATTGGCCATGTTGATAAAACATTCAAATGTTAGAGGTCACCACCATGTTATCTGCAATTAAACAGACAAATTTGAGGCACGCAAGTAAAGTCTTATACATCTCAAAAATGTCCTGCCTGAGGCACGTCTGCTAGTTTAACAGTTTTTGTGAACTCTGATAATGCATCTAATTAGTATATTAAGGACCTTCAGGAACATACATATGGATGCTGCTGAGGCAGGTACATTCTTCATAACCGACTCCAAACAGGATTTTAGAGGATTACCACGTCGCCAAATATTCTAACCCCAAATCAAAGCAACAACCGGGCTCTGTCGGTTTTGACCTTCGGCGGTTCTTTTATTGTGCAAACTCTCTGATTCATGCCAATGAGGCAGCACAAAATCAAATATGAAATCAGAGGTTATGTGCTCAATAATTAATGCCTCTCGCTACTGTCTGCAATCTGAGGGGGGAAAAAAAGGTCAGGTTTTTACACACTCAGCTAGTGCTTGACTGGCTGCCGGGTTGCATGGGCTTCACTGAACTTCCTCTGTGAGCCTCTGTGTCCAGAGTGATCAGTGATGGGTTTTTAGAAGGGAGAGTGAGAGGTGTTTCTGAACTCCCAACCCTCGGCACACGCCTCCCTCCCTCCCACTGCTGCTGGTGCCCAATCATCAAGGCGGGTGCTGCACTGTCAGACCCTGTTAGTTCCTGACACGGGAGCAATTTAACATATCACAGCACAATCTGAATTAGAGTAAAATTCAATTTTTAGCTATGAACAGAACTCTGAGTAGAAATTACCACACCATACCAACTTTATTTATAAAGCATTTTAAGACAACCACGGCTGATACAAAGTGCTGTTCATTAAGACACAACATAACAATGTGACATTATGCTGACCCTTGCCCAAAATAACCTTTCCCACGTTAGTAAGATGTTTTTTGGGTGTACTTTTTTCTTTTTTTTTTTACTTTTGGGTGCTTTCAGTAGCCTGTGTGTTCATGGCTGTTTCCTCTACTTGGACCAGGTCCGTCCGTTATAGGGAACTGTGTTGGATCGAAATCACAGACTCAGAAATCACAACAAAACAGATCCTCCTTGCAATAGCTCTACCTAAGCTATGTCCACCATGCCTCTCGTGGTTTATTTGCTTGGAACCCTAATAAATCCATCGCTGTGGTGATGGGCAGATAGTTTATGAATAATCTAATCACCAGTAATTGATGTAATTCTGTACTCTAGAGATAAAACTGATGTGATTTGTCAGGATCTGACCAGATGTGGGCAGAGTACACAAAAATTTGACTCAAGTAGGAGTAGCGATACTTCAACATATTTTTACTCAAGTAAAACGTAGCCATCCAAGAAATTACTCTGGTAAGAGTGAAAAAAGTATTTGGTAAAAAGTCTACTCAAGTAACTGATCAAATTATCAATAATTTAATATGCAAAAACGACATCATCAGAAGGACCAAAAAGTGAAACTGTGTGGAAATGTTGGTATTTTATAGTTGAAAATTATCATAATCCTTATAAGTAACAAAAAATAAGAAAATCAGGCAAAATAAAAAATAAAAAATTCAATAAAAAGCTTATGAAACTTTACCAAAAACATCAGGTCTGTGTCTGGTGAATTTTTGTTTAAAACATGTTTGTTCTTCATTCAGTGAGTAGAGAATCCCAAAATGTTACTGATGTTGTATGGTCCATAATGGGTCTTTTACAATGTTTTTAATGATAGTAGTGCTATATTGTGAAAGATTGGGGAACAGACATTAGAATAGGCCCTATATAATATAATATTATGGTCTACTTTTTTATAGGTGTTGTGTGAATTTGCGCTCTGGCTATTCAATCAATAGTCTCACTGCATTAGCCCTGCTCTCTGTGGAGAAGAATCTTGACAAAACCATTCCTGACTTCAGTCACAGTCATTCAGGAATTTGCTTCTTACAAAGATGGAAGGACAAAGTTTATGTTCAAAAAACAGAAGACTACATGGAATTATGTTGTTGCTTTAGATGCTTTCAGATGTAATCACACAGATATTTTGAAGTCATAGCGCCCCCTGGCGAAAACTACACCCACTACCACTGACAGTTCTTGTTTTTCTCCTACAGACATAATGTATGCTCTAGAAGTGATAACTTATTAATGTATAATTTTGAGGCACAGATTAAAATAATGTGAAAAAGAACAGAAAGATTTATCAGACCATTCCACTCTTCATTTCAAATTGCATTTGGATATTAGCCATTCAAAAACATTATGGATACCTAACATAAGTATACTAAATAATCCTGTCTGCAAACAAGAACCTGAAAAGATATTTGAATAATAATGATGTAGTGTAATCCCAGCAATATTGTGGGATATGGCCAAGGTAATCCTAAGGGCTTTATAATATATGAAACAGTTTTTGCTAATAAGATAAAAGCTCAGGGACTCTTTGACCTGCAAAACAAACTTTTACATTTAGAACAATGTGAAAAGACACAGAAAATCACAATTACTTTTACAATGAGGCAATTAAAACAGGAAATTGATCCAGTGAGGAACTGGAGGAACAAAACTTTGATTTACAAGACAGAAGTTCTACGAGGCGGGTTCCTGGTTTGGAGGCTGGAGGCGAAAGCACCAGTCACTGTTTATAAGATAAAAGACCCCATTACCAAAAAAGTCACATTTGATTTAAAAGTAATAGAAAAAGAATGAAAAATTGTGTCCATCCTTTTGTGAGCCTCGCCACTTGATATTTGTGGAGATAACAACTTTCTAAACCAGATGGATCTCCCGTTTCTGGGTAGATTGCATAATGAGAAACTGATTAAACCAATCTCATCCCTGGAAATAGATTTATCTCCTCTTTAAAACCAAGTGAATCCTGGGGGAATGGTAAAAGTCATGTAGGAAACAACTAACATCAATGATGGCTAATTTCTTTAACTTTGTTTTACCCCCATGTAGGAGGGAGGCCACTATTTCGGAGATATTTGTGTGGGGGGAGGATTTAACAAAAAGTGGGCCTTACAGGATAAATAGTGTTTTGAACCACAATTGTAAAATATATGCTGCTGTTTTGGCTAAAAGGATGGAGGAAATATTGCCCCATTTTGACCAATGAAGATTAACCTGTCAAACCCAAGACAATATCCGTTCAATAGAACAAGAAGAAACCAAACAGGTATGTTAGTAGTTTGGATGCGGCAAAAGCCTTTGATTCTTGGTTCTTTGCTCCTTAATAAAGTTCTGTGAAAATGTATTTGGTTTCCATGCTGATTTTATTAACAGCACAAGAACATTATGCACGTCCTACTGCAAAAATTCAAATTAACCAGAGCCTCTCTGGAACGTTTACATTGGGGATATCGCCATGGCTACCTGGACAGCGCAGGGTTACTTAGCTTGTTTATTGAGCCACTTGCTCAAGCTGTAGGCAGGATCCAGACTTACATGGTATATCAATAAGCAGTTCAGAAAACAGAATATGCCTCCATGCTGATGTATCAAAAGATGATAGATGTATCCTAATGACGGCAAGTAAGAAAGCTGTAACTAAGGTAACTAAGGGATGGCTTGGCAGAGAACCCCCTACTACCAAACACTATTGTCTGATGTATTGTTAATAATATTCAGAGCATGGAGCATTTGACCTTTAAATTCCTTAACGAGAAGAAAAGGGAAAGGCTTTCTTGGAAAAATGGGACACGCACCGTATGGTAAGAGGTGACAACATGTCATTACTTTGGCACTTCTTCTTCTGCCTGATCTTGTTATTCTTGGTTTTTAAGATTTCTTGCTTAACCCCAAAATATTCTACTATATATTCTTTTTTAATTATTGTCTTTTACTTTTGTGTTGTTCTATAATGTGAAATGTTCTGATGAGGAAAAAAAAAGACAAATGCCTTAATTTAGAAATATTACCAACAACATGGAACAGCGGTTGTAAGAGTTCGTCCCTCATTTGGTGGGTGGCCAGTTCAGTATCCGCTCTGTCCACCTTTGTCATGTTCTCGGGTAAGACATTTCATCCATTTTGCTATTGTGATGCACTTTGGGGTCTTATGAACTTCATAAAGTGCTACCCAAGTACAAGCCATTAACCATAAACTGTCATGATGTGTCTTGTTAATGGATCCAAATGCAGCAGGTTTGAGATGTCGTGAAGAATAAAGACTATAATACAAAAGATGAAAAGCAAAAGACTTTCAGAGAGCACAAGAAGACAAGGAATCCAAAGAAGAAGATAAACCATACGTTTCGGGAGGAAAGGATGGCATGGAATGGACTGGAAAAATTACCAGAGTAGACGAGAGAAACCGGCAAGGAGTGACTGAGAATAAGGTGCTTAAGTACTGGGAGGTTGAATGCTCGATAAAAGATCTGGGCGGATGAGCTAACTGATTGCAGGTGTGACTGAAGAGAGAGGAAGTTGCACAGGGGATGAGGGAGAGCACAGAGGGAACTAAAGAATAATAAACGCAAGAAATAAACCAAAATCAGTAAGAAAGGATTTAACTGAAGAAGAACAGGAATAAGACTGATCTAATCAAAAATAAGAAAGTAACAAAATAACAACAAACCTAGAATAAAATCGAACTCCAAAGCAACTCAACAACCTAGGTATGCCAACATAAACTGGTTGTGCTTTGATGGAACGATAATTTGTTGTGATTACTTATTTGTACATTTCCCTTGGTTTTACCTGAACTTTCTTAACTTTTTCTAAATGTGGAAGTTGCCTGCTGAGCACACAAAATAATTTCTGTTCACTTGTGTTTACGACTTTGCGTTGTTGACCTCTATAGGTCGCATTCATATACCTACATATGTATATAACAGCAGTAGTACTAAAGATCTTTTAACATTTCTGAACATCAGAAAGATGGGCACATTCATGGACATTACAGCTTGTTGCTGTGCCATCTCTGCCATAGGGTGCGGAGAACTGGCTGGATCAGCGAGATTATCTGGTGCAGCTGTAATCAGCTAATCATTGCTCCCCACTAGCAGCATCATGTTGCTGCACTCAGGCTCCTCTGCACTCTGATTAGTCATGCATCCCTAATTCAGTTTGCTGGATTCAGAAATTAATATACAAAAAAAATACCTAAGCTTAAGGAAAATATACAGACATGAACTGATTTCCCTTTATTATCAACAGTTGAAATGTCTTGTTTTGTTGAACTCTGTTTATTTTTAAAACCTTATCCATGTTGCTGGGTCTTCAAAATGTTTTACAGAATTTCTTAAAGTGTCACTGACACAATAAAACCACTGATATGATTTAAAAAGCTGAACTATAGTGCTTTCATTCTTTTAATAAAAAATATTTTTTTACAGAGTACTATAAAGGCCCATGTTTTATTCTGCAATATCTGCCCAACTCCAGCGTCATCTTGTGATGTCATGATGGGAAGTCAAAACGTAAAAAGCTTAGACTGAGTAAACAGAAGCGGGACGAAAACAAACAGTGAGCAAAGGATGTTTGTCTCTATGCTTAGATGAACCTCCTTTCATTGATTGTACTTATTCACTTATTTCATTTATTGTACTTATTTAAATGTAATTTGAAGCGAGTTGGCAGAGTTAGACACAGCTGTTTAGAGCTGTAGTTAGACTTTTCAAAAATGTTTTTTATATTACACTACTTCGAGATACTTATTTAAGTTAAATGTATTAATATTATTGTTATTAGAATACCTCCAACTCCATGGCTTTCAACTTTGTCTTTCTTTCATGGCCTCTCTGTTTCTCGACGCGTCCCACGATGACGGCCAGTGCAGAATCCCCACTTAAATAAGCCGCTCTGCATCACTTTTACATCTATAATCGCAGCACACCTACTTCAGTCATAGAGTGATTGCAACCAATAGAAACTTTGGAGCAACATAACTGGTCAGCTCCTGAACGTCTCCAGTCACTTCATAGTGAAAAACTCATCACTCTGAATGAGAAACAGAGAATGACTCATTTCCTTGAAGCGTTTTCCTCTGTGGACCTTCCTTCATCACACCTAGTTTCCATAGAGACCGGTGAACCAATCTCCTCTTCCTCTCTTACTACGGTGATCTGCTGTTGAGCATGTCATGTCTAGTCCAGTACTTTACAAGGAGCTCATTTATGACCCAGTTGGAATGCAAAAACAAAACAAAACTTACTAATGCTTGAAGCATCACATATGGAGATTGATAAAAAACTAGAGCAGCAGTTTTTCAGGTCCAGATGACCCCAACGCGCTTCACAATGCATACAGTCATCCACACACACACACACTCACACACTGATGGTGGCAAGCTACTGGACAGTGGCTGCAGCCATCCTGGGGCAGTCTCACAGAGGTCAGGCTGCCATGCACCAGTGCCACCTGCTGGGCCCTCCGGCCACCAGCAGCAGGCCAGGCAGCTGAAGTGTCTTGCCTAAGATCGCAACGAAAGAGAGACAACGGATGGAACCAGCAATCCTCTGATGACCGGACAAACTTCCATCATCTCCACCATCACCTTGATATTCTATTGACAATAAGAGACATCTAGCAGTGCAGCTAAATTCAGTTAAATTCAGATTATCCCAGTGAAAACAGTGTGAGATTTCACTCGTGGCTAAGTTTTGCTTTGAAACAAAACAGTGTTATGGCGCCTTGCAGTTGTATTGAATGTACAAAAACGTGTTCACGTCTTGTCACAGGTAATATCACAAGTTTCACTTTGTTTTATTAGCATTACATGTTATACACCAACAATATGTACTGCACAAACGTAAAGTGTAGGGCAGTTAGGATGTAGGTTTTACTTACTATGAATAAAACAATAATAACAATAATGCATATACGGTAAGTAACAAGAAATAAAAGAAAATAAAAATATTTTCCAAATCAGTTTCTCCCACTAAAAAACTGTGTGTTTTTGACTGGGGAAGTTTTGGTTAAAATGTTTGTTCTTTGTTCAGTGGGTAGAGAATCCAGACATTTTACTGAAGTAACTAAGTAAATGTAACTAGATACTATCCAACTCTGGTCACAATTAAGGCTAACGCTAACCTTGCTGAGCTAAACCTCCCACTTTTACTGTCATTACAGGTTGCTGCATTCTGCAGCACAAAAAGACACAAATGTTCATTTGTCATCTCTTTAATAATTTGAGATAAGACCAAGTAGAGACTTTGGTTGTCTTTTGTTGTATTGTGTGTACAATGGATATTGTGGTTACTACTCTAATTCTTATTACACTGTTTGCGATTGCTCTTTGATTGCTGTAAAACAAATGACCCGTTAGAGACAATGATATTGATCTCATGGTCAGATTGTGTGTCAGCTCTCTGCTCCCCTGTTTCTCCAGGTCAAACTCGGAGGACCCCTCTGCCATGGCTCACAGACGCCACTGCCACTCGTGAGTACCTGTCACGAAAGGTCGCTTTTTGATGCATTTGGGGTCAACTTTGAGAAAATGCATGGAGAAAAATCAAAGACCCCGAAGTTATGAACGAAAATCTTGAAGTGATTTATAACAGGAGTGTTGAACAGATTTTCATTTTGGACCAGAATGTACAGATAAAACACATTAAACCATTAAAATATCAATATATAGAAGTTTGCTTCAGCATTCAATGTTTCTTAAAATTAAATATTATTGAACATCTTTTCACAATGATCAGTTCATCCAGGAATTCATGATTGTTTTTGTGGTTTTTTTGAAATCCAAATCACAGATTTTGTGGCGCCAATTTATTTATAAAATTTCTTTTACTGTATTTGCACTAATGCAAGATGTTAAATGTGACTTTTCTATTAATCGCTGTATCGGTCACAGACTATGACATGACATCAAATGAGACTGAGTCTCAAAACTTAGACCCAAAGTTTTAAGAAAATGTTGCAGTAAAAATCATTTTAAAAATGTGTGGATTTACTGATTTTGTGTGAATTTTGCATATTTGTGAAAAACTGGAGAAACTAATTTATGTAATTTGGAGTCTGAAAGGCCATATAAAAAGCTAGGGCTGGTCAGATTTGGTCCCTGGGCCTCAAGTTTGGCATGTGATTTAGAAAACAGATATGTTTGTTTTCAATGACTGTTATTTTCAGACGTTACAAATGTGTTTTTATCACCTCCATGTTCTCAGACAGAGACACATGTGTCCATGATAGTGATTCTCTCTTCATGTGATGAAACTGGTCTCCACAGACAAACCACACAGTTAATGATCAACTTTGTTTGCGCAGGGCTGGTGATGTCACACCATCCAGCAAAGCTATTTTTAGAGCTGGGCATGATCATCACAGACTTGTTCGTTTTTTTATTTATTTTTTTAACCTGCCTTCCTAAAATGCTGCTGAAAAGCTTTAAACACAAGTCTGCTGTTTTTTCATACAAGATGTATTTTTGAAAAATGTGGTTATGCTTTATTTTGAAGACCCACATGATGTTGTCATAAACATGACATAACGCCTGTCAGGAACACGAAGGAGTCTTCATGAATGTTTATGACTGCTGTCATGAAGTGTCACCGGGTGAATAATGACACTTTTGCATTAAATGTTGTGCTAAAAGTATCAACTTTATGTGGTAAATAATGGCATTTTAAAGCAAACTTACATGAAAGATCCATTAAAAGTGTCATTATTTACCTAATGACACTTCATGAAACAGTCACAGACGTTCATGAAGACTCCTTCATGTTTCTGACAGGTTTCATGTCAGTCTTATGCACACACCGTCAAATAAAGTGTTACCAAAAGTTTCAGGCTACTTGACTAACGTTTTTGAAAAAATTTACTTTTTGGAGTATTTTTACCACGCTGTACTTTTTGCATTTACTTAAGTGATTTTGTTGAGAGGTATCTCTTCTTTTACTTGAGTAAAATTTCTGGATTCTCAACCCACTGAAGGAAGAACAAACATGTTTTAACCAAAACTTCACCAGACACAGACACACACAGCTGCAATTTTTGTTCAAATTTTGTACGTTTTGTAATGGAAAGAAACTGATTTGGGAAAAATAAATTGCCTGATTTTGTTATTTTTCTTACTTATATGATGTAATTTTTAAATGTTAAATACTGATAATTTGATCAGTTACTCAATACTTACAGAGCAGACATTTTAGAAAATACTTTTTTACTCTTCCTTCAGTAATTTCTTGGACAGCTACTTTTTTCTTTTACTTGAGGACAGTCGTTTGGTTCTCTGTCCACCTCTGGATGTTGGTCATACAGTGGCCAACAGTAACCTTCATTTAGGATCCTTTCTATGAAGAGCTCACCAATTAGGTTCAAATAGCTGCTCACTACTTAGAAACAAAGACAGACAGTGATTGGTTGTGAACAGCCGTGTGCAGACTACACATTCATGTACCGTAGCCTAAGGAAACACATCACTGGTCCTGACAGCGGCCCAGCAGTTTAGTGTGCACCACTGGGTTCCAGATTGATTGAAATTGGAAAAAAAAATGTTTGTGCTGAGCTGTGTCACCCAGCACCCACCTCAAACACGCAACACATGCATACACTTCAGCATAGCTTTCTATCAAATGCTATCATTAAGTTAAACCTATTGCTTGTGTCAGGCCTCATGCCTATGATGAACAAACCACTTAAATATTTAGCGAGTTTGCCTGGTTAAAGTTTAATGCCTGGCTCGGTGTGCACCTTCACATCTTGAAGAATGTCTCTGCTTGTGTCAACAGCCTTTGTGCCGGGGTTTAAAAAATGACTTGATAATGAGCCAAATGTTAATGTAATCCTCAACCCCGCTGCTCTCCAGGTCCCAGCTTTGCTTCTGTGTCTGAGGCGGTACAAACCCCTCCGATTATCCTCCTGGTTTAAACGTCAATCTGCCGTCGATCTGGATAAACCCACAGTCTGACAGGACGCCGCTGCTTTTATCACATTTGTCAGTTATTACAAACAGTGCGCAACAAAGAGAATGTTTAATTAATTTACGACGCCATCGCCTCAGTATGGATCAGGCCTTTTAGTTGCTCCGTTGCATGTTTATGTTGAACTGATCTAATTACAGAGTTTCTTCAAGGGAAGCCAGATCAGTGGATGAGAGATCAAACTTTCCTCACATACTGTCAGAGTTGGGCGCTAAGTTGCATTTACTTGAATAACTTGTTTTGAAAAAAAAAAGAAGAACTTTCGGAGAATTTTTACGACGCTGTATCTTTACTTTTACTTGAGTAATTTCACTTGAGTGAAATATCTGGAATCTCAACCCACCGAATACGCACTGTATGTACTGGATGTTTCCTAGAGTTTAGACCTGCGGTCCGAACCCGACTTGGCCTAAAATCATCTGGTTGATATTTGGGGATCAGTCCAGACTTCTGTGGCGTGTTCTTGATAAGCTTACAACAATCACAATATAAATTTGTGCTAATCTGCTTATTATAGTCTAGGATACCCTAGTGAGAAAAGAAAGGTGAAGAAGTTAATCACACTGTATCAAGCGCAGCCACTGCTTGTGCACTCGACTCCTCTCTTATCAGTCACACATCCCAGGAGACTTGCACTTGACTCGCCCTGCAGTTACAACAAGCAATAAAATGGAGCTGGAAGATGTTAGACAAAAGCTAAAAGTAGGGGAAAAGTTTCACTGCGAAGCCAGCAGAGGCCAAAGTCAGAGGTCTGGAAGTATTTTAGCACAGTAGGAGTTTAAAATAATGTGTTGGGTCCCTCGGAAAGGAGAGTACTGCGCAACAGACATTGCACCCAACGGTTAAAAAATAGTTTAACAAAGCAGATCATTTACCTTGAGGAATTTTTATAATCAAGCACCCAAATCAATAAATGAATTGTTACAGCCCAAATTTATGTATTTTAAATTTAATCAGAAATTTCTTTTGGTTTCTTTCAAATTAATGGACGTAGAGAGGAAAATGAAGAAAGTTGGGAAAATACAAAGTTTTGGGTAAACAGTGGATCACTGATGTATTGCATCAAAATATTCTCACAGAATTTAAATTTTGTTTGGCTATGATGTGTGTATGTGCTGGAGGTAAATGGCAAATATACTATTAACATAAAAAAATATGATTGCATTGAATCGGACTCTCCCCCATATTACAGAGGCAGTTTCATATTCCGTGTTTTGGATCAACTTGTGAAATTTAAAGGTGTTGTATCTTATACGTGGTTCTGTTTTGTATTGTCATTTTTTCTTGTTGGGTTTCTCTTTGTTTTTTTCTTCGCATTTTTTGTTCCATCAAATATTTTTTGTTTGTAATAAACAATACAAGCGGTTGGGTTTCATGCCACCTGCTTTTCATAAAGCATATGGCCATTTTTCTTATCTTCACCTATGTGTAGAAATATTGGCAACAACCTTCTGAAAACACTTTGGACAAATGACATTTTTAACCTGTCTCGGTGAAATGTTTTTTTTTTATTATGTATAAGATCATAGCTCCTCTCAGCAGCTGATGTAAGAACACTGACCTAGTTCCTGTCTCCTTTCCATATTTCAGCTTGCCCCTAAATATGATTACTAGGGACTGTTCCACAGTTAGCAGATTCTCATCTGCTGAAAAGTGGCATGGCTGACATTTTGCTTCACCTTTCATCTTGTTTGTAGCGTCATCTGTCCCTGCCTCTCAGTGACTCTTCAAAGACAGCACCGGGGCTGAAAGAGCGAGGCAGCAGTTCATTTGAGACCACTTCTTGTCTCTAGAACTAACACTCCAGTTCTAGGTTGTGAGAATTAAAGACTATACACAGATTTTTTTTTTCTCAACAAACTGAGTTGAACAATGCTGTTGGACGCAGATAATGTTAACTGACTAGCTAATCCATGCCAATATATTACTGTAAGCTTGGTAATATGAATAGGCTACTTGAGTAACATTTTGGGAAAAAAATGTACTTATGAGAGTTTTACTGCACTGCACTTTTTACTTTTACAGGAGTGTTATAAAGTAATCCTGCTCTTACTTACAACAGGGTATTATTGCCATTGTACGGTACATAGAAGAAAAGTGTAAATTGCCACAAAGACTCAGGAATTTTCTAGAAAACAGCACATGGAAATTTCTAGAGAATTTATGAGATTCAGCTCAAAATTCCGGAGTTTTCCATGCAAATTCAGAACTTTTGGAGCTCAGAAATGTCCCTTTTTTTCTAGAAAATGTCTGAGCTTTTTTTTTTCGGAAATGTACTCATTTTTTTTATATCTACAAATTTTAATTCCGTACATAGATGTCTTATTACAAATACAATGTCGTACTTATTTTAGTTGATTGATTTTTGCATTAATAGAAATAGTCTTCAGAGATTGGAAACACTGTATTTTCTTAGATTTCTTCATAATATGAGCTAATTTGAATGTATTACTCAGCATTTTCTACATGTCATTGTTTACATAATTTTAGTTTATTTTGTACAAACACAGTTATATCATTTGAAAGGTTACAAGGTTTGTTTATACACAGTCCAGTCACATTAATGTGACCACCACGTACTTTCCACTTCAGAGTTAAATAACCAATCACAGAAGGCAGGTGGCAGCACAGTGCAGTTGAGCGTATATAAAGGGTGTGTGTGGGCTTCGGAAAACATTTCAATCGTTGGCGTAATGCAGAAACGAAGCGAGTTATCCGACGTCCAAAAGGGCATGATCATTGGCTTTCGGGCCAAGGGTGGAAGCATTTCCGAAACGGCTGAGTTTGTGAACTGTTCACGTGCCGCCGTGGTAAAAGTGTACCGTGCATGGCAAAATGGGACTGTCCAAAATCAACGACGTGGCAAATGTGGTGCACCACGGGCCATAGATGACAGAGGCGAACGACGGTTGCGGAGATGCGTTCGGGCAGATAGACGGGCTACCGTTGAGCAACTGACCACTAAAATGAACCAAGGGGCTACCACAAGTGTCTCCCAAACCACTATTCAGCGAACATTGCTGCGTCTGGGCCTCCGAAGCAGACGCCTGGTTCGTGCACCTATGCTGACTGGTGTTCATCGACGACGAAGGCTAGAATTTGCACGCCAGTACAGCAGCTGGACGTCCACTGAGTGGCGACAGGTAGCGTTTTCAGATGAATCGCGTTTTATGCTCCATCGGACAGATGGACGTTGGCGTATAAGGCGTGAAACCTCTGAAAGGAACCACCCTGCAACCATTGCAGGAACGGTCCAAGCTGGAGGCGGGAGCATTATGGTCTGGGGAATGTTTTCCTGGCATTCTCTGGGTTCACTGATTATTGTGGAAGGCACGATGGATCTATACAAGTACGCATCTGTCCTTGCGGACCATGTCCACCCCTACATGCGCATTGTTTTTCCTCAGGATGATGGCATCTTCCAGCAGGACAATGCGAGGTGCCATACAGCTGCCAGTGTACGTGCGTGGTTCGAAGAGCACCAGGATGAGTTTACCGTCCTCCCCTGGCCAGCAAACTCACCTGACTTAAACCCAATCGAGCATCTGTGGGACCATCTCGATCGAGTTGTTCGCGCCATGGATCCTCAACCGCGTAATCTAGCGCAGCTGGCCACAGCATTAGAGTCGGCATGGCTCAACATCCCAGAGAAGACCTTCAGGGACCTAAGTGACTCTCTTCCTGCACGTCTCGTAGCAGTTCGCTCTGCGAAAGGTGGTTATTCTGGCTTTTGACAGATGGTCACATTAATGTGACTGGACTGTGTATATTTATATTAAATTAAAAGCAGATTTATTATGCCCACCCAAAATAAGCCAGCTAAATTCCTCTGGAGCTGGGTCTGATTTTAGGGACAAAACAGGCTTTAACTGACTGATTATACAGTTGCATCTTAATCCATTAGAATATCAACAGATAGGTTGTTTCAATATTCAAACTAAATTATAACATTAAAGGCATATAGTGGTTTGATTTTGTTATACTGTACGTTATAGGCACAGCAAAATTTGTATGAAAAATAAGCAGGGTGTCTCTGTTAGCTTGCAGATACATTGCAGCTAGCTGAGATGAAGTGGGCTTCCACAATTGGTTGGTTTAGTGTTGGCGCTTTTAGGATAGAGAGCCACCAGGGGGAGCACTGTTCAGTTCTTAGTGCTGCTGTACTGAACCACAGTCTGAGAAGACTGAGGTATAAACTGGCTATGTTTGCGATGGTGTTAAAGTTATTCTAGTTTTGTTTGTGAGTTTGTTTTTTATTAGAGGTGCCACACAGGTATCCAGTCTGACATATTATTAATATTAATATATTAATTAATATCCACAGTGTACAACCGACTAGCCATTAGCTTCAACCGCCCTAAGAAGATATTTTCCAACAAGCTCAGTGAGACGAGATCTTTCTCCTAATGCTAAAGGTGCTGTTATGCTTACTGAAAATCCAAACTAACCATTTAACTATCAGTCAAAAAGGAAGAACTGCCTTCAGTCTGTGTGGAATACAGAGTGAGGCATTAAACAAGCTCCTGTTTGTAGCAAGAACCATTTTCATGGATTGAATAGTTAATCTTTGGTCTTTAGTTCAGTTATCTGAGACTGAAGGAGAGGTCTATAGTATTTAATGAACATGTGAAAATGTAAAGTATAGGATCTCTTAGAGAACATTAATGTTATGCCATAGACTCAGCTGGCTCCACTCAGCCTCACAATAGCTGCAATTACATGGGTCGGGGTCCCTTGGGGGGCCAGGAGACCCATGGGGCTTTTAGATCCAAGCACAGACATCCAAGGCCGTTTCGTCTGATTTGCTGACCTTAGCAAGTTGACATATTGGTAACACAAGTGCTGATTGGTTATGAATCTACAGCAAAATAAATGAGAAAAAAATCCTTGGCTTTTGTCTGTCAGGAACTATAAGCGAAGCCGTCAAGGGAAAGCAGTGAGGACTTTAATGAACTCTCGTGAACTCCTGGAAGGGCGGAGATGTCCCAGCTTGGATGATGAATGTGTTTCCATCATAGGCTCTCTCAGAACTGCTTTTAAAGCTTTTCTTTTTCAAAATCTTTGCCAGATTTTGATACAACATTGACCAACTTGTTCCATCCAACCACATATGTTGGCTGAGATGTAAATCTTGCTGTCAGGAAGGAAGCATAGAATATCAAATGTTGATCATGTGTGAGAAACGGGGAAAAAAGCACACACACAAAAAAATCCCAGGTCATTATGGAACTTCTGACTGTTCCATAATCAAAACAGGAATAAAAAGCCTAATACTGAAAGAATCCATTTCAATGACAAAAGCTGAAAAGGTGGTTAATCTGAATTTCTATTTCAAGAATGATCATACAAGTCAGGTTTGTCTTGTATTACCTTTCAGAGATTTAAAAAAAATTAAAATCGGATTGCTTTACAGGGCCGTAGCAAATTCAAAAACTCGAAATATAAATAAGAGGGTACATGGCAATTAGCATTCCAGCTAGATTCACCAGGCTATTAATGAACATATGAATACACATAAATGAATGAATACACAGGGCAGTCATTGGTTTTAGTGTTGTTGGTGGATCTAGGTCAAAATGTCAATGTGCGTTTCCACTGTGACATAGCTGGCAGCACTGTTAGCCAAGCAGAATCAAGAAGGTAAATGGATCAACTTGTCCTTTCTTCATGGAGCTTGCCTGTTCTCTCTGTGCTTGCCTGTTCTATGAAGGTTCCCCGACTTTCTCCTTCAGTCCAGAAACAAATCTCTTAAGCTAGCTGCCATTAGGTGTGATTGTCTCCATGCACCATTCTCTGTTCTGTGTTGAATTATGCCTCTCACCCAATGGTCGCCGCAGTGAGCGACACACCAGCCCACCAGCAGGTACAGATGGTACATGGACAAATGGATAGACATTTTATATATATATATGCATATAAATATAAATATTCCACATGTGAATGTGGGAATACTGCTCAGGCACAAGCCTGTTAAAAAGCCTTTGAATTAAACCGAAGCTCAGCTGGAGCGCAGTGCTCATCCTCCCCCAGGTGCCAAATGGGAGTCTGCAGTCATTAGCAAAATGTTTTTCTTTTTTTTTTTCCTGCAGCTCATTCCATTCACCTCACAGCTGGGTGCTGGAGGAGCACAATCAATAAATCTAGTTGGGATCCATGTGCTACTGGAGCGTCCTTAATAGTAATGCATTCTAAAGGCCAACACACGCCACCTGCGTCTGACGTTTTTCACGCTCCGATACGTATTTTGTGTTTGTTGTTTTTTTCCTTGACCTGAAGTCTCCGATTCGACGGTCTCACTGTGGACCACCGGATTCACGAGATCGAATATTCACAGGAGAGAATATACTAGAAATCCCACCAGGATAAACACAAGCCAGTCTGGCAGTAAAGCTGCACAAACAAAATTGTTGCACTGCAAAAACACAAAATCTCACCCAGTGATTTTAGTCTACTTTTTAGTGCAAATATCTTAGTACACTTGAAATAAGACAAAACAAACTTATGGTGCATTCACACCAAATGCATTATGCACTTCAAAAACGCGTCCGACACTTCAAGTTCGACGCATCTGCACTTTAAATGCAGACGCTTAACATTTTGCTCTACACCTAGAGTTACGTGGATCTGATTTACATTCAAAGTCATTGTGGAGGCGTGTCAGACACATCAGCTCCAGCCGTTGTTTTCCGTTGGACCTATTTGACTCGTCAAACACTCCAAACGATTCAACTTATGCTGCGCTAGAGGCTCAAAATGCACCGAAACGGCCCTCAACGCGCCTCCATAGAGTTTGAATATAAACCAGACGCACCTTCAACTCATGTTTATTTCTTGTGTCTAGTTATTTTAATTGCTCTAGTTTCATTATGTTTAGCTTTGCTTTACTGTTACATTCATTTCCTAGTCCCATGTGTCACTTCCTCAGACTCTTTACACATGAAATCAGTTAGCCAATCAGCCCAGATCCTTTGTTCCTTCTGTTAAATCCTCTTTCTCCCTGTTGTTCCTGGTTCCTGTGACTCCTCTGGCTCCCTGTGCTCCTGTTTTTTTTTTGTTGTAAATTCTATATTATTATTATTATTATTATTATTATATTATTATTATTTAATGTTTTTATTTTTCCATCAATCTTCATCATCTTCTCTGCTGCTCTGCATTTGGCTCCTCTTTGATCATGACAAAAGGAGTTCTCTTCCTTTCTTAAGCCAGTCAGCAAATGCTACAGAAACAGTCAGTGCCTCTTGCGGTTTTTCACGTTGCGTTTTCGGTTCTTCTGTCAGCCTGCCAAAGCTTTGTGTGTGCATGCTAGTCCCCAGTGCACAAGCGCACAAGGTCCCGTGGCCGATTAGCTCCACTCAGAGTGGGTCGGCTCAGCAGAGGCCTGCGCAGCATCTGATAAAGTCTAATTGATACAGCCAACCTGGGGGGTGGAGGGAGAGGCCTTTGTGTCTTTGTTGGCCCGGGTAGGCGCAGCGCAGGCAGACCTTGTCAGTGCGTCCGCTTGGACAATGGGAGCAGCTGTAAGTAGCTGCCGGTGGAGACAGCCACCTCCTCTGTTCCTGCCTCAGAGGTGTTGAGCCACATGTTCCCTCAGCAGCAGCAGAGAGAGAAACACGTAGTGTTCGACCGGATTCTGAAAGCTGTTCACCATTAACAAAACCAGCGGAGAGATGCTGGTTCAACTCCCCCCACCCCCAGCCTCCATCCTCCATCCACCCGCCTCCATGTGGCTCAAACACACAGGATGGTGCTGAGGAGGGGCCACATCATGTGGACGGTCTGACCTGGGATTCTTTTGTGGCTATGCTGTATTTGTAGAAGGAGGATGGACCTTTTGAAGATCGGCATTTCTTGATGTCAGAGACCATGTGGAAGTTGAAAGCTTTTTGTTGGGATTACTGGCAGTTCCTCTGTCTTCATCCTCTTCATGCTTTCTATAAAAGGTAGGGTGCAAACAAAACTGGAGATTTTTTTTGTTTTTCATAAAATCCCACAGTTGTTGCTGTTATGAGTTTGTTCAGTTTGCTCTATGCAAACATGAATATAAGTGATCACTTCAGAATAACAATAAATAGTAACCCAGGTCCAGACCCATGTGAGGGGCTAACGTGAGGACAATGGTCCATGTGTCAGGGAGGTCAGCTGCTCTGAATGGGACATCTATTGTTGTGGTTGGTCGTCTACAGACACTGCATTCAGTCTGTGATTAGTGTGTGTTTCTGAGCAATTGGTTCACAAACACAGGGCAACTCATGCTCCCAGGCGTTGATGGCCCATTTACATCTGGATCCGTCTGTGCTCTGCCTCATCAGATCTGATCAGATCAGATCAGATTAGATCAGATCAGATTAGATCAGATCAGATCAGAGATCACGTTGCTGCTTTTGAGGTTTACATGTTCAATGAATAGTAATTTCCTCTCTTCATATTTCAATTAAATAATACATGTACTTGCAAATAATAATATGAAACAATCCAAGTGAAATGGTTTGCAAAAATATTCACACCATTTGACTCTTAAAATTTACATCACGTCCCAACCAAAATTTAATGGAACAAAGCGACGCAAACTGGTGCCAAACTGTGAGATGGAAGTCAAATGCTTAATGGAGTTGATAATACATGTACTTGCAAATAATAATATGAAACAATCCAAGTGAAATGGTTTGCAAAAATATTCACACCATTTGACTCTTAAAATTTACATCACGTCCCAACCAAAATTTAATGGAACAAAGCGACGCAAACTGGTGCCAAACTGTGAGATGGAAGTCAAATGCTTAATGGAGTTGATATTTTTGAAAAAAAAAAAAAAGAAAACTAATCTGAGAGGTGTGGTGTCCATTAGTATTGATCCTTTTTTGAGTCAGCACTTTGCAACAGAATCTTTGGCTGCTTTTGGAGTTTGTCTCTACCAAGATCGTACATCTGCATTTTGGCTTTTCAAGTCCACAGTTTATCAACTGAAATTAGATCTGGTCTTTGACTGGGTAATTCAAACAGACATGTACCAAAACGTGTAGTGAGGGTCTGCTGGGAACGTCTGGCGGAGTCCCCTGTGAGACGGAGCTTCAACTGCCACCTCCGGCAGAACTTCGAACACGTTCCGGGGGAGGTGGGGGACATTGAGTCTGAGTGGACCATGTTCCGTGCCTCCATGGCCGAGGCGGCTTATCGGAGCTGTGGCCGCAAGGTCGTTGGTGAATGTCACGGCGGCAACCCCCGAACCCGTTGGTGGACACCTTCGGTGAGGGATGCTGTCAAGCTGAAGAAGGAGTCCTATGGGGTCTTTTTGGCCTGTGGGACTCCAGAAGCAGCTGATGGGTACCGGCGGGCGAAGCGGCATGCGGCTCGGGTGGTCGCTGAGGCCAAAACTCGGGCGTGGGAGGAGTTTGGAGAGGCCATGGAGAAAGACTTCCGTACGGTTTCGAGGCGATTCTGGTCCACCATCCGGCGTCTCAGGAGGGGGAAGCAGTGCAGCACCAACACTGTTTATAGTGGGGATGGTGTGCTGCTGACCTCGACTCGGGACGTTGTGGGTCGGTGGGCAGAATACTTCGAAGACCTCCTCAATCCCACCAACATGCCTTCTGTTGAAGAAGCTGAGCCTGTGGACTCTGGGTTGGGCTCTCCAATCTGTGGGGACGAAGTCGCCGAGGTGGTCAAAAAACTACTCGGTGGCAGGGCCCCGGGGGTGGATGAGATCCGCCCGGAGTTCCTTAAGGCTCTGGATGTTGTAGGGTTGTGTTGGCTCACGCGACTCTGCAATATCGCATGGTCATCGGGGGCAGTTCCTCTGGATTGGCAGACCGGGGTGGTGGTCCCCCTGTTTAAAAAGGGGGACCGGAGGGTGTGCTCCAATTACAGAGGGGTCACACTCTTAAGCCTCCCTGGAAAGGTCTATTCAGGGGTCCTGGAGAGGAGGGTCCGTCGGATAGTCGAACCTCGGATTCAGGAAGAGCAGTGTGGTTTTCGTCCTGGTCGTGGAACACTGGACCAGCTCTACACCCTCAACAGGGTCCTGGAGGGTGCATGGGAGTTCGCCCAACCAGTCTACATGTGTTTTGTGGACTTGGAGAAGGCGTTCGACCGTGTCCCTCGGGGGGCCTTGCGGGGGGTTCTCCGGGAGTATGGGGTACCGGGCCCTTTGATACGGGCTGTCAGGTCCCTGTATGACCGGTGTCAGAGTCTGGTCCGCATTGCCGGCAGTAAGTCGGGCTCGTTTCCGGTGAGAGTTGGACTCCGCCAAGGCTGCCCTTTGTCACCGATTCTGTTCATTACTTTCATGGACAGAATTTCTAGGCGCAGCCAAGGTGTTGAGGGGATCCGTTTTGGTGGCCTTAGGATCGCATCTCTGCTTTTTGCGGATGATGTGGTCCTGATGGCTTCATCAGATCGTGATCTGCGGCTCTCGCTGAAACGGTTCGCGGCCGAGTGTGAAGCGGCCGGGATGAGGCTCAGTGCCTCCAAATCCGAGGCCATGGTCTTGAGCCGGAAAAGGGTAGAGTGCCTTCTCCGGGTCAGGGGGGTCGTCCTGCCTCAAGTGGAGGAGTTTAAGTATCTGGGGATCTTGTTCACGAATGAGGGAAGAAGGGAGCGGGAGATCGACAGGCGGATTGGGGCGGCGTCTGCCGTGAAGCGGGCGCTGTACCGGTCCGTCGTGGTGAAGAGAGAGCTGAGTCAAAAGGCGAAGCTCTCGATTTACCGGTCGATCTACGTTACCACCCTCATCTATGGTCATGAGCTTTGGGTCATGACCGAAAGAACGAAATCACAGATACAAGCGGCCGAAATGGGATTCCTCCGCAAGGTGGCCAGGCTCTCCCTTAGAGATAGGGTGAAAAGCTCGGTCATCCGGGAGGGACTCAAAGTAGAGCCGCTGCTCCTCCACGTCGAGAGGAGCCAGTTGAGGCTCGGGCATCTGGTCAGGATGCCTCCTGGACGCCTCCCTGGTGAGGTGTTCCGGGCACGTCCCACCGGGAGGAGGCCCCGAGGAAGACCCAGGACACGCTGGAGGGACTATGTCTCTCGGCTGGCCTGGGAACGCCTTGGGGTTCCCCCGGAGGAGCTGGAAGAAGTGGCTGGGGAGAGGGAAGTCTGGGCCTCCCTTCTGAAGCTGCTGCCCCCGTGACCCGATCCCGGATAAGCGGAAGAAAATGGATGGATGGATGGATGTACCAAAACCGCTCCACTGTATGTCTGTCTGTATGTTTATTCATCTCTGTAGAACGGCAACCTGTACTTCTAAAGTAAACACTTTCTGACCGAAGCCTTACTGTGATCCACTAGGCAAAATCAGCAACAGAGTTGGCAATGCTCAACAACAGGGGTGATCAATACGTCGATTGCGATTGACCAGTCGATCTCAGGAAGGTTTTGAGTTGATCTCAGCATAGGTGACATTACGCCTATGCTGGATCTAATTACTTTGATGATTTAAGGATGAGAAGACAATTGTTTTTAATCAAATGTACCTGTACCAGGGTTAGCGATTTGTGTTTCTACTGCTGGGTGTTCACCATTCATTGTCCTGTTCCTGGACTGGACATCACGTGACTATCTACTTTAGTGTCCCATATCAAAGTTGCTTTGCACTGAGCAAGGAATATCCGTGGTCGTGAAAATAACACAATCACGTAAATACTCTAAAAAAGGGACGCAGCCCTTTACTTGTCAGCATTGTGTTTAGTAGATAACAAGTTCCAATGGGATCTCATGTCACAGTTTAGTATAAAGTATTAATTAAAAAAAGTGTCAGTTGCCATGGTAGCAGGTGTGTGAGTGGAGTACAGCCGACACACGAAGCAAAAGAACATGAGTGGTCTTGATTTGTTTTTCAGCAGTTTTTTCCCTTTGCTGTGGTGCCCTGCAGCTTTTGTGATTTCTGAAAGTTCAGCAGATGACTAAAACTGGACTAAATGCCTTGTTTGTTTGTAGAAGGTTGAGATATAATAGTCATCAAATAGGATAAGTTATATCATAAAGTATTTAACAATCTGAAAGGATGGATAATCTGTAATTACAGCGGCAATGACCATTATAAAAACTTAAGTTATCCAATCTAAAAAATACATTTTAGTCTTCATCATTATCTTGACGGAAACCAAACTGTTTATAGATTTATATTGAGGGACAATACACATTTTACATATTAAAAGTTTTGCCAATTTTCCTCTGCTTTAAATTAAGCCATATTTTATACTATATTATAGGAATCAGATAAAAAAATAAGGTCACTATGTCCATTTTTGTGACAGAGTCATGCTCCTCTTGTTCGGTTTTGTGGACATAAATCAATGCAATGGCGCCTGAAGGTGCACATCACTAGCCATAGCAGCTAATAGTCGCTGACCATGCTTGTAAGACTTGTTGCTGTGGTCATTAATAAATCAATGAGAAGTGTAGGTTGTCTGGCACACATGGGTGCTCTGGAATCTCCAAAGCACCCACAGAACAGGCAAGTATGCCTGTACGGTAAAAATACAAGGCTTTTTAAAAATAAAGTAATAAACTAGAATTGGTCGGGTGCTGGTTTTATACAAATTTAGATCATAGCTAGTTTCTCCAACCTTATGACCACTGCCGGCGAGTCAATGGGAATATTTCCACTATAAGAAACAAAATGTATGTTCAGCATAACAGTGTAGATATAGGTTTGGTTCAATGTATGGACTCATTTAGTTTTTTTATTGCAGTAGGTGTAAATAGGAATGGTGGTTTGTTGTTTTTAAGAGTTTGTACTAGTCTCTTGTTTTATTTTGTGACCAGGAAGACAGTTACTGTTGAGAGTAGATAAAGAGACCAGACTCTTTGTTCTTGCCAGACATTTATAATCAAACAAGGGCAATATGGAATTATGCAAATGGTGACTGGAGCATCTGAAAGGATGGATAATCTGCAAAAAACCCACCCATCCCCCCACCATTCTCATGCGTTAGGGAGGATCACTTACACAGAACAACATTTCACTGTTTCACTAAAAGGCCATTTCCTCTTTACTCCTACACTGTGTCTTGGATGAATGAGGCCAGTTTCTTTATGCATTAGTGGCAAAACCTTTTATTAATCATATGTGCTGTTTTGAGATGTCATGGAGTTTGAGAACTTTAGACTTGGCTGTGTCCTATAATGATAATACAATGTGCGTTTTAAAGTTAGGTTTTTAAAACATTTGGAGTTTTTCACATTTGGAAAATGTGCAACTAGGTAGACAGTAGTTGCATGCACATGGGAACATGACTGCCATGAACTCCAGATTTGGACTTCTAGGCAACAGAAAAGAGAGACTTTGAGGCATAATATAATGAACAACAACATCTTATCCACAAGCTAAAACATTTCATAATATGTAAAGATTATTTGATTACAACTGAAAAAAAAAACTCATCAAAACGAGACTGCAAAATACAGTAGTTTTTTTCTAGAGTGTGAGTCTCCCAAAGTCAAACAAGCTCAACCAACTCAAGATTTCCCCAGAAAACTTGCTAAGCCTGGTGGTTGGGTTCTAGGACAGTCATTCATCCAGCAGCCCGTCGAGTTTTTGAGTTAAAAAGATGTTTATAGTTGAGAGGACATTTGAAAATATCACTTGATAATAATGTGTTATTGGAAGATTAATACCTGAACATCAACTGTAAAGTCTTATAAAAGGCAAACATTTAAAATAAACTTAAATAAGCAATGTGTAGCCTGGTGGCCCGCCAGGCTTATAATACACTGTGGGAAACCCTGCAACTACTACTGTAGGAGGAGAATTATATTCAAAAAATATTCTGATTTATTTTTAAATGACCCAAGGGGAGACAAAAAGTTTACTTCAACTCTTAAATCCAACCCAACTCCAAATTATCGATGTTCCAGTGTCCGGTTAGCTCATCGGCAGGCGGTTATGGCAGTCAGTGCCTCTCCTGTAAACCTGAGAAGTAAAACGATGCTCGTGTCCATGTGCATTTTCTTGACATTGACAAAAAATGCAAAAGAAACTAGGACTTTTTTAACAACAGAGTGACAGATATTCAGGTAAGATTCATCCACAATTTTCAGTTTTAACCAGAAACGAGGGAGTGTAGCCAAAGAGGAAAATCAAATGTGGCCTCATACTGCCTATTGTTTTATTTTTCTTGCCATCAAATTGATGAGGGCACATACCCAGAGCTCACAAGAGGTATTGCAAAAAATAAGGTAGATCCAAGAACACAATAGTTTTTGTTGAAATTAAAGTTATCTGATAACAGTTCGAACGAGACTGAAGACTCAAAGTTGAACGAGTGATTTTACTGCCACTGATTAACTCTCGCAGGACCAACCATCAAAAGTGATTAAAAACCAGGAGCAGCTGCCTACAAGCGTGTTTTATGAGCAGAAGGATAACGATATTACTGAGGGGCAGGTGGTGGACCACTCGTTAATTAGTGGGAAGTATGCTGCTGTCAGCGGTCTCCACACACCGCTCTGTGTTTTCTGGCCTTAATAAAAAGCCTTTTAATGTCTGATTAGCTTCTAATGTCACTGTATGGAAATGACTGTGCTTTGGGTATATGAGACCAGGAAAAAAACAAGCTATGGGCGACAGGCTTTGAATAAATGATTGTTTTATTATACTTCTATTTAGCTTGGCAAAACAAGCAAAAAACTTAAGAATGAAAGGTAAGCCCTTTTTAGGAGGAATAAGACACAGAGAAAGAGAAAAATAATAATTTGATGAAGATGGAGTTGATGGCAGTGAGTCCATAGGTTCCATGTTGTATAGATTGATCAAGTTTAACTTGTAAAAGTGTCTGTCTGATAGACTGTTCAGCTGAAGTAATAATGCCACTAGAGACAGATGCCCTTTTGGAAATTCATATCAAATTATCTGAACAACTCGGATCATAAGCAGGCACATCATGGCTGTCGGTGGTACTCTGCGGCAGCTCATCTCCTGTGATGTGTTCTCATTGTGCTCCGGATTGAAAAGCAGCCATATTTCAGCCACTCACTGTCGGTGACAGGTTCCTGCAATGTGGCAGCAACGTCACAGCAACGGGAGCGACTTTGGAGGACCGAGCTCATGTTGTTTTAATCCGTTTCCTTTAAAAGAAAGCGTTCTGTAAATTCAGCTTTTCCCTCAAAATACTGAACACAAACACCCCACTGTGAAAATGTGACAAAAAAAATATTTTTGAGGGTTTTTCCAAATTTACTACGAATGGAAAACCAATAAATCAATTTTATGAAAGCATTTACATACATTCTTAATACATTGTTGGTTCTGACAGCAACTGCAGCCTCAAGTTTATTTTTAATCTGATGACTCCTATCTTACAGGTATCCACAATTAGATGCAACAAAAGACTGAGAAATATTTATTCTAAATGTGAAAAAAAAATCAGTAAAAATGCCATAGACTGTTTGGTTTTCATAAATTTAAAGAAAACATTGCCACATGAACGTCGCCATGTTTTTTATGCTGCAGTGCAGTCTGGGTAAATTACATACTCTAGGTCCGATTGCACTAGCTCTAAATCAAGCCAAAAAGCAATGAGTAACATTGTTAAGCCATTTTAATTTGAACCAGAGCTCGTTCTGGTAAAGTTAGCCTTCCTGCACGCTCTCCAGTACAGAGCAGACCTAACTGCGTCATCAACCCAGCATGCATTGCGCAGGTGAAAAAAATGGCGATTTCCAAGGTTGAAAAATATACATCTTTTACATTCTTTCCTAAAGATGTAAAATTTTGAAGTGAACATGAGTTTTTCTTATCACAAACAGCAAGTTCATAGGCCAACATGTTCAACTAATCGTGGATGCCTTTAAAGCAGCTTCACCCATTCTGTTTTTGCAGTTCTTAATCTGCATCAGGTTGTGTGAAACATGTCTTTTCAGCTCTCCAGCAATGTTCAGTTAGAAGAGCACTGAATTTGGAAGACCTTCCATTTGATATTAATTTTGAAAAAAATATCCAAATAAATTTAGAAATTCAAATAAGAAAAGAAAAAAGCATGAAAGGGAAATAATACAAATTTCAACAAGAAGAATCTACAAGAAATGATCTGCCTCCCTTCATCCTACTTTCCCAAACAGTGAGAATGAAAACCTGCATACTGAGGTAGCCGGGTCGCACGGGCCTTAGAAACACCAAACCAGCTTTGGACAAAAGCTCCTCCACCCACTAACATTCAGCAAGCATAAATGGTAAAATACACCAACAATCGTAAACAAAAAGCACCTAACAGTGTCACTGACTTCCAGATGTTCTATGTCCAGTTAAAGTTTCTGCCAAAACAATTTGCAGTCCACAAGAGGGGAACATCTCCAGCCACTCACAGCCAGTTCTCAATACCATCAAAAGCTGCTGCTTTATCACTTCTGTCAGGTTATCAGGGAAAATGTAGATCGGCTTATCCTCATGGAGGAGAGGAAACTGCTGGCAGGCTGATCAAGTTCAATTCAAATTTAATAATACTTCATTGGTCCCAAAGGGAAATTAAATTAAACTGTATATCGATCATTTTCACTCCAAGTGCCTCATCCTCTGCCTGAATCCCAGCTCTGGGGGAGGCGCCTCCATCTTCCACATCCTTATTTCGGTCAATAAGATTTGATAAAGATGCAAGTTCTGCTTCTAAGTCACTAAATCTATCGATCGTTGTGTTCTATCAATCAGTCTCCTCTGGAGCTGCAAGTGGCTGACTTTTTGTCATCGGCCTTCGGTTTTGTCATTCTAGACAAAATCGAATATAAAGCAGAATTGCTCTTAAGTATTGAGGAAGCTGAGAAAACGTATCTAATCCACATTGTTCTCACTGCAGCTTCAGATTGACCTTTTGGGCAGAACTGTGAGGACACCATAGAAGGCCAACTTTGTAACTGTCTTTATGTGTCTCTGAAGATCCAGGTCTGAGATCATCACTGCGTCCGCATTTGGGTCCTGGTCAGTTTTTAAAGTTGTTGAAGCAGAAGCAACCTTCTAAAATGAATAACTTCAGTTTTGTTTCTGGTCAGCTGAAAAAAGTTATGGCAACTCAGCATTTGGATACATAGTCACCTAGTGAGAATCTAACTAGACTTTCACTGCTACACTTCATCTGTGTAACTATGGTAACAAATCTCATGACTTGTTATAACCTGAGCTAACTTGAGTATAACTGAATCAGAGAACAATGAATGTCATGACGTACCACACTTTTTCCCTCCACTTTGCATTTGCTTATCACAGAAAATCGAAATAAAATCCAGAAGCTTGTTGTTGTTGAAATGTGACAAAAACGTGAAAGTGTTAAAGAGGACGTGAATGATTTCACGAGGCACAATCCATAAAAGGGAATCTGGAACACGCTGATACTTAACACGACTCAGTCTGTTTCTGCTTGTAGCCGGTTTCATCCTTCAGGCTGTACACACCGTCTGCTCCCAGCCGCCTGACAGCGGCGGGTAGCCAACATTTCTTTGCACAGGACAGTAAACACTCATTAAACCCGCCTTTGCTTCTGTACACAAACATCTGCTGCTTGTTGCCGTGGTGATGCCCTGAACACGCCGTAGATGCTACGCGACGGCCATCCTTCAGAGTGATACGTCTTCCGCTCGCCCTGCCTCACCGCCGCCCGGTTTGCCGTTTAGCCGGCGAGGCTCCAGTCCAGATGTTCCTCTGAAGAACAGCTGGATTTCTTTGACTGATGATATCAGCGTGTCTGCTGCCTCTGTCGTCATTCGGGCTTTTTGTTCTTTGAATTCAAAGCCTCGGTTTGTTCAGTGAATCTATGCAGCGACTCTCAGAAGCGTCTGCTAAGAGCAGTAGGCCTATTAATTTTTTCCATCTGGACACCTTGTTGTTGTGACAGGCTGTCAGGATACTTTCTCTCTCTCTCTCTGGCTTAAATGCTGATGGTACTGATTTGGTGTCAGAAGTGGTGCCAGCTCAACACCAAGCCTTTGGGCTGCGGGCAGCTTTAATGAGCTCCCCTGAGTGGCTGATGGAGATGCACACCTCCCCACCCACCATCCACATCTACGTCTGACTATGCCCAAGTTTAACTGGAGGGAGAAGAAAAGGGGGCGAAAAAAATTACAGGAGGAATTGATTTAGATGAAAGTGACCACGAATAAAAAGGAATATTTTGCTCCCTCAGCTGAGAACAAGCCCTGTTATTATTACCTCTATCACAGGCGGAGCATGTGGAGCATATGGAATATGTGGAAGGAGAGGTGGGCTGTTTTCAGAGGATGGACGTTTTAATAAGGCAGCTGGAGTTCATTGGGCCTGTTCACTGGAACACGGATGCCCTCCAGTGGCGAGTTAGTGTCACAGCAGGAACAGCTACGTTTATTATAGCGTCCATATCATTTTTGGTGTGCGATTACCAGAGTTGGGTAGTAACTAGTTACATTTACTCAGTTAAATTTACTTGAAAAATGCGCTTTTATGAGTATTTTTACTTCTCTGTACTTTTTACTTTTACTTGAGTCATTTTATTATTAAGTATCTCTGCTCTTACTTGAGTAAAATTTCTTGATTTTCTATCCACTGAATGAATAACAAACATGTTTTTACCAAACATTCACCACACACACACACACTCACCTGCAGTTTTTGTTAAAGTTTCATAAGTTTTTTTATTATTATTGAAAGAAACTGATTTGGAATACTCTTCCCTGATTTTGTTATTTTTTTGTTACTTATATAAATTAATTCATGTTTGTTATTAAAATACCAAAATTTCCACTTAACTTTATATTTTGATCCATCTAGTTATGTAACTTTTAAATATTAAATTGATAATGTGAACAGTTACTCAGTACTTGAGTAGACTTTATTACAAAATACTTTTTTAAATCTTTAGTAATTTTTTCGGACGGCTACTTTTTACTTTTACTTGAGTAAAAATGTATTAAAATAGAGCTAATTATACTTAAGTACAATTTTTGGGTCATCTGTCCTAAACGGCCATATGGTTTTATAGGACAGCCATCAGCTCCCTCCCTTGCTGAGGAGATGGCAGCAGTGCCGGAGCGGAGCACACACTGAGGGGAAATGCAGCAGCTCTTTCAGTGTAAAATATCCAAAGTTTGCCCTTAACAACACAGTGTAAATCAGAGCGCCACTAAAGTACGTCAAGTTGAGTTGCTTTCATTTGTTGTTCCACCCTTTAAAAACTTCATTACTCAGATGAAGTTTTGTGCATGAACACATTCAAACTGAATCAGAGGAAGCATAAAGATGAAAGAGCACATTCATGCACAACACTGGTACTCAATATGTTACCACTGACGCTTTCTGATGCTCCTGATAACACACTTAATCACACCTATCTTGTTCGTCTCTGACTAAAACACTGCATCCATATTGGGCCATTCTGTTGAGTGTATGATTTAGTCTTCCATACATGAAACTCCCTAGCTTGCATTTCACCTGTTAAATGTTTACTGGTATGTAGATGTGAGTATCTACCTGTTAAATGTTTACTGGTATGTAGATGTGAGTATCTACCTGGTAATAGTCCTTTCTGGTGCAAACAGATGGCGTCAGTCTTAAGGACAGCTAGGACATTGTGCTGACGGCACATGAAGTTTATGTTTTCATGCAGCCTTCGTGAATAAAGCCTCAGCAGACAGAAACTGAAGGATCTGTGATTCTTTGCTTCAGCTCTCCGGTGAGGTCTGTTTGTGTAGTAAGCGGCGTTGCCATCTTCCCCCTCTGTTGTGCGAGGCAGCAGCTGATCCTTTGCAGTGATGTCACAAGCTGCCCCGCTTTCAGAGGCTTACTGAGAAAAGGTTACAAGCTGCTTTATCCTCATTAGCATCATCGCGTTGACGTGGCTGGTGTTGTCTTACTCTGCATCCACTAGTCCATGTCTCTCTGTTTTCACTTCTCTGGATTTAGCACCAGCAGCGGCGCCAGAACAATTCGTGACGTTGTTTTTCTGATAAAATGACATGGCGGTCACGAGGACCATTGCTGTTCCCTTTATACGCCTGGAGATCAGTGAACTGCTTACAGGATGCAGCATTGTTTCCTGCACTTTCATGAGCTGATAAAACTATACTACTTTTATTATGATGTCAAGTTTTTTTTTTTTTTTTTTTTAGATCAGCGACAATCACAATTTTTGGAGCTGATTTTAGCTTTGGTGAGAACGTACCAATTTTGGCCAATTCTGATATCTCTTTAATAACTCCAAAATAACAACAATGCTAATTTTATGTCCTTCAAACATTTTTGTAGTGTTGAGGTTTTGAAGTAGAGGTGATGTCACACGAAAGAGAAATACAATGGTTTCACTAAGATAAAATACAGAGTTCACATTTTACCTATTTGTGTCATCTTATATATTAGCCTTTAGCATGCTAGGACAACTTTTGCTACTGAGTGAACCACCACTGGGTGAGGAACAATCATAGGAGACAAACATGTTTAAGGAGCCTCTTTCATCTTTATGCTTCCTCTGATTCAGTTTGAAAAAAACCCTCACTGGTTCTAAAAATAGTTAAATTAGCATTTTTTTTTCTCCAGCAGTAAAATCGTACACACCAAACTGTGTTGTCAGTACAACCTGGTAGTTCTTAGAATGGAAAAAAGCAAGTACTTCGTGAGTTTCTGATCAGTCATTCACAAGTCAGGGCTAAGCTAATCAACTGAGTGTGGACCAACAGTTGTTGATTTCTCTGTTAATCTCCACTCATGCTTACCTGCGTATCCTTCGCAGGGTCGCCTAAAAATCTTTTCAAGACTGATTTTACATCGTCAAAAGAGACGGTGAAACAAGCGGTAAGAGTTAGCCGTTTGTTTTTGACGTGTGGTCCTGCCGTGTCCAGGAGCTTAAATGCCAACACTGCATCTGGCAGTTCCGTTTTGGACTTACCCAACTTCTTGCATCGTCATTCAAATTCGGTAATATAATCCATCGCCCTGTTTGACACTTACAGTAAGATGTAAGTGTTGAAATGTAAATTCTTTTCCTTCTTCTAAACACTGATTCTTGGTCAGAAGAACAGTTTTGGCGTTGAGATGTTCCACAGCGATTTCCAGCAGTTTACTGATAGACAGGGCAAAAGGGCAGCCGCTCATCCCTGCTTCTGTTTTCTTCAAGTCGATAATGAGTCTCCAGATTTAAATCTCATTTTCCCAACTTTTGTAAGACGTCTTCTCGCCGACCGTTGGAGGAACTTTGTAATTCCCAGCAGCGGTCATCCTCTGCTACTTGGCCACCCACACTTTTGTGGTCGCCATTCACATGACAAGCAACATGGGCATTTCCAACCATAGTTTCCACCACATAGCACAACTATTGCACTCTCCCCGCCTCCCATTACTTCTCATCCAACACATGTCCAGTAAGTTGCTGTATGTACAAGTCAACAGCTGGCACCAGTTTACAAAGTCCTGAGTCCACTGTCAGTCCTCTGAGTCGTCCTCATTTGTGATTAACAACGATTAGGAAACAATGTTAAAGTAGAATGTCTGAAATTAGTGTTACATTCTTTAACATCTTTGGCCAAAGTAACTAAGGGTCACAGTGGAGGGTCGAATGAGCTACATATGCCTTCAGAGCCTCATGTTGCAGACTTTGGCCTAAAGGTTTAAAAAAAGATTGATGAAATAACCAACATTGAAACATTTTAACACTATTATCTTAGATTTCCTACAGCTTTACACGGACTACCTCAAAGCCCTGGAGCCTTGAAAATTTTTTTTCCTTTCCTGATCTCCCTAATCTCAATATTGATTGCCATCATGATGCAGATCTATCAAGTTCTTAGCTCTAAGATTAGCAGATTTCTACGACTTGAAGCTGTCAGATCATTATGTGATTGTGACGAACCGATAATGATCATCACATTGTGCCGTCTTGTTTTGTAGTCACGCGAGGCAGAGAGTCTGCCCTTCCCAGAAAGCTTAAATCTTAGTCAGTAGATTCTCAGTGTGAGGATGAGCCAATACAGCCATGCAGTCGGGTTACATCACCGACTTTCAGCTCTGTTGTTCTCAAATGAAATGAGGCTGAACTTACCAAACAATCATTTTAAAAGTGTGTGTGAATGTTAACTTCTATTATTGTACCAAAAAAAGCAGATTTCAAAAATATGACATGTTCATCTCAAAAAAATTAATTATGGTAAGAGGATACATGAGGATGTTGATTTGATCTACAAAACTCTGTCATTTTGTCCAAATATTTTTGTTTTTTATCTTCAGAGTTAAACAAGCAACACAAACAGCAGCTGTCTTTATAGAAACATTATTCCTTCCCACCCCCAACAACAAGAATGCTTCTGCATTCCTGTTGTTTGCAGAAGCATCTGAGACAATCAAGCTCAGAGAAGATGGATGTATTTTCCAGCAGGCAGAAAAGAAAAACTCACTAAAGCTCAGCTTTAGTGTGTGTGTTGTTTTTTTTATAAGCCAACACACAACTTAAGTTAAACAGGGACGCCACCTGTCAGAGGGAGCCATTAGAGGAAATCCCATTATCAGTAATCCTATAGGCTCAGTGGCAGGAGCCCAACAAGTGGGATCCACTCTCTCTCTCTCTCTCTCTCTCTCTCTCTCTCTCTCTCTCTCTCTCTCTCTCTCTCTCTCTCTCTCTCTTTTGCTCTCTCTACTGTGCATCTGCAATGTTAAGACCGACAAACTTGCTGCTGTTACAGTTGCCGTGGTGACAGACCTGTTAGTGCCAGTGCTACAGGGGGCGCGACCCCTGGCAGACTTCCTCCCTGTTGGATACAGGCGCTCACTCAGGATATTAATGCTACTCCATGCCAGCCGGGGTACACAGTAAGTCTTCGTCTCTGGGGTTTCACTCTTCTGTCTCTTGAGTTTGATCATCACTTGCTTGCCGACTCGCTTTGCTTTCTAAACTTTCAGAAAAGAAAAAAACGGCCTTTCTGCTGTTTGCAGAAAGATCATTTGGGTTGGAGGACAGATTGACAGAGGTCTAAGGTGCTGCTCCTAAGACGATTAGCAGGACCAGATAAAATTGATTTTTTTAGGAAGAATTCCCATCGTTTCTCTTTTGTTTTCACAAGTCACAATCTGTGTTTTCAAAGAATCCACTGTCAGTGGAAAATATTCCATCCTAGGTCTAAGTTTTAGGCTTGTCTTTTCCTTGAATGCTGCTGGTGAAAGAAAGCATTGGAAATACTCTCTCTGTGTGTTTTCACCATAAAATAAGAGTTTCATGAATCTCATACTGTCTTAAAGAGTCTCTGAGTGAAGGTACTCAGTTCAGGTTTGATCTGTCCAAATGTTTTAGACTGGGAAATGCAGTCCAAAGTCATCAAAAAATGGCGACAGAGCCCTTTAGCATGGTGTTGACACAAAGCCCTGAAGAAGGTGCTAACTTTAGCATCACTAGCAGCTGCTGGCAAATGTTTTGGATCTTGTGTGCCCAAAACACAAGATCTGGGAAGCTTTAGCACTGTTTCAGTTTTGCCGTTTATGAAAAATGGTAGTGACTGTGGTTCGTTGGAGTCCCAAAGCCTCAGAGATGGCTTTGAAATCCTTTTTAATATATTTTCATTGACTTTGTTTCTCATTGTTTCTTTAAGTCCTTTTAGACTATAAGAGAAACACGCTGTCATTATTTCTCTTATATATCCTGATGATATCCTTATGTTTGTTGGCACAACAAGACAGCATCCTGCACTGTCTCTAGATATTTATAGAGTGACATTTGTTGAAATGCTTTGTTCTATTATTAGATGCTAACTTTAGCATCAGTATCAGTTTGATTCTAACCCTAATAATTCAGTGAAAGTGGGTCCTTATTAGAACCACTAAAAAGTCCATTACCCAACGCTCCACCATATGTGGTGGGGTTTGTGCACCTGAAGGTCATTCACATAAAGCACAGCAGGAATTTTAGCTAAAATCTAACTAGCTCTATTCTATTTGTCTGAGGCTGGACCTGTTCTAATTAGAAGTCAGAAAACGTTTGCCCTACCAGCAGAGTGGGAAGTGTGTCTGCATTTTATGTTTTCAAACACTGCATTCATTTTTAATTTAAGTGAAACTATCTCTTTGTCTTTAATGCTTGGCAGCCATGTTAGATTTTGAAGTTCTGGGCCGGTGAGCCCATTTCATTCCCATTTCATCTGATATGGTTTAAAGATAAATACCACAGATTGTGTAATGGTTCATTTACTCAATGCGAAAACTAGTTTTTGGCTTTTTTTATATTCTAATTTCTTCAGACAAAACTTTGTTAAACTATATTAATATTTTCTTGTGTGATTGGTCACACACATAATTTATACTCTACTCAAAATCAATACAAACATGCAGTTTGCACTTTTTCTCATTTTAAACAATATCCCATTTTATATTTGTGTGGTGTTGTTTTTAATTACTGTAAATAATCTGTTGCACATATTAGATTTTTTCAAATAACCCTACTCAGCTGTACATTTCTTTGAATCAGACAAAAAAAATATTTTTAAGAACTGCATAGCATTATTTATCCTGTGCTGTAATTTCTATTTTCCTATTTTTTCTGCTTACTGCCCCGGTGGTAGAGTAAAGTATTTCTTATTTAATATGTTGATCTTCTGCCTACAAACTTCTATTTGTGAAGCTGTACAGTCTGGGCTGCAGAGCCAACAAAGCTGGTTTATTGGTTTTTCAGGCAGTTTTCAAAATGGCGTCCCAGTTCCATCAGTTCTTTTTGACACATTCAACAGTCCGCAAAAAAGAAAACAGGAGCTGACATCAACATTAAGAGCAAGAACAAGTCAATGATTCAATATTTTTAGATTGTTTTACTCGCCAAGCAAACCAGTAAAAAGTGCTGGGTTAAAAATGACCCAATTTGTAACCCAGCGCTGAGTCATATATGGACCGACCCAACGCTCGGTTGTTTTAACCCAACTGGGTTGATTTGATGGTTTGACCCAGCACATTGGGTCATGGCAATTGGGCTAAATTGACCCAAAATTGGGTTGAAACTCATAAATAGTAAAAGGGTTGAACTTTTATAGTGCTTTATCCAATCATTTTGGCCACTCAAAGTGCTTTACACTGGAGTCACTTTCACCCATTTGCAATCACACATTTGTACACTCATATGGAGCTCAGTAGGCAATTTGGGGTTGAGGGCTGTGGCCAGGGGCACATCAGCATGTGGCAGGAGGAGGCTGGAATTGAACCTACAGCTTTCTGATTGCAAGACCACAACTCTACCCACAGAGCCACATAGCCCAGCTAGTAGGTAAATATGTATTTAGCTACCGTCATAAATATTTTAAAAAACCATAAAAATAAATATCAAACGTGTTTGAAATACATTCTATTCATTTATAAAATTCTATTCACGTTGAAACTTTATCTTCTTTTTACTCATGTCTTATTTCAAAGTAGAGAAGAAGCCCAATATGCAGTCAATTTGAAGATGGAGGCTTGTGTAGAGGGGCGTGGCTTCTTCCAAGTTTTGTCTTTAACCCAACCGATTGGGTAAATCTACCCAACACCTGACTCAACAGAAGTGTTCAAGCTGTAGACTTCCGGTAAATTTCGGACACAACTCTTGAGTTATGAATTTTGACCCAATATTTGGTCAAACGAACCCAACCTATGACACAATAGCATCAACTAAAAATTGGGTTATGAAAATAACCCAGGATTTTTTACTGTGTATTTTCGGTCTTTAGTTTTTGTAATCTGGATGGTCGAGCGACTACATTTTGAAGATTTGGGCGAGTAGCGTCTATTGATAAGGATAAAGTATTCCTGTCTTAATGAAGCTGGTACATGTAAAGTTTGTCTTTTTTGTTTGTTTGTTTCTACGCCACAGTGGCGTGCAAAAGTGTTTTCCCCTTTCCCGATTCCCTGTTATTTTGCAAGTTTGCCCCACATAAATGTTTGAAATATTTAAAGACAACACAGGTAAACATAAAATACAGGTTTTTTAAAATGATGTTCATTAATAATGGAGAAAAAAAACCAACCCAAATTTACATGGCCCTGTGTGAAAAAGGTGTGAAAAAGTGAAACCACCCTCAATATTTTAATATTTTTATTGTTTTCCCAGACAAGGTCATAAAGGTTCTGTGTACCAAAGTGTTTCACTGACGAGCTTTTAGCCGACCTGCTTGGTTTCCTCGGTGGAATCTACTGTGTGATCAGACGTCAAGGCGTCTGGTTTGTGTTCATCCATCCCGACCAGAACCAGCCTTACTGACAGAGAGGTGTGCAAAGAATTTCCTGCAATCCAATTTCACACAAGCCATCATCACGACTCGTCTCCATAATTACAGCAGATTCAACCGCCAGTCAGGGAGAAGAGGACTGAATTATAAATCCTGCATGCAGGCCCGTCTCGGTGCTGTG
Source organism: Poecilia picta (assembly GCA_033032245.1). Classification (NCBI taxonomy): domain Eukaryota; kingdom Metazoa; phylum Chordata; class Actinopteri; order Cyprinodontiformes; family Poeciliidae; genus Poecilia; species Poecilia picta. Next base: position 5,296,714 of record CM065357.1, on the reverse strand, counting down.
TCACTCTTTGGGTGCAGAGACAGAATCGTGACCTTGCACCGCTGCCAGCAAGCAACAAGGCTGGACACACACACGTCCTATGGGAGGGAGGGAAGGAGAGAGAGAGTTAGGGGTGGGTGTTAAACTGAGAGAGAGAGAGAGACCTGGTGTGGACAGTTGAGTTGCTGATGGGGGTAGAGGAGCTGCCTCCCTCTCTGTAGCTGCTGCCTCCCGTCCCGCCTGACCCTCCTGGAATCTGCTCCCCTCGCCCTCTTCCTCTGAAGGTAGGGCTGCTCCTTCCACCCTTCACGCTTCTACTTCCATCCCGTTTCAGCCGTGTCATTCCTGCACATCTCCAGAGAACTTTGCACTCGAACACGTAGGAAGTGGAGAGCAAGGAGTGCGGCGTGTTTTCTGCTGCCTGGTGTCTGGCAGCCCCACCCCCACCCCCACCACCCCTCCTGTCCTGCAGGCGGAGTCATGGCAGCTGCCATTTGTGCCTTCAGCTTAGGATGAAGGGACCATAACAAGACTGCTGCTGCTGCTGCTGTTGTTTTTGTTGTTGTTGTTGTTGTTGTTGTCTCCACCCCCTGCACAGGCTGTTATTCAGCCAGCGTGAGGCTGGCCGCATGCTGCCATCGGTTCACGTCGTTGTATTTGCTGCATCCTGACTCGACTTTTGCTGATGTCAGTACAGCTATGTGATGACTCCGTATTGATCCACGATTGGTCGAACATGTTGGCCTAGAAATGTTGTCATTCTCCTATTTATTTATAAATTGCTGTTTGTGGTGCACAGAAACTCATAATTTGTTTTTTTATCATATTGCATTTGGTGTAAATTTAGACAATGTCACACTGCATTGCTCTTGGCAATAATTAAAAAAAGATAGAACAAAAAAGGAATGTAAAAAAAAAAGTGAGCTAACTTTGTAAGCTTGAACTTTAAATATGCAGCTGTGGTGTTTTCAGCAAATCACAAGCCCCTCCTTCTCTCTCATGACAACCCATTACATGCTAGCAATTTCAGATTTGTGAGAGAGAGAGAGAAAGAGAGAGAGAGTAGAATGTTGCTCTACTGATTCACTGATGCACTCTTCCACTATAACTGTAGGGGACAATGACATCCCATTCACATCCCATCAGGTCAGGAGACACTGTTCACAGCCATGCTTACTAAATCTTGGCCTCTTCATGCCAATATTTCGTTTCTTTCATTTTTTGCACCGCTACCAAATATAACATTTTTCAACTCTTTTCAAATAGGATTAGGGCAATTTTAAAGAAACAGACTTCAAAGGTTGGAAACATTCATTTCCTAGATTTCTGCCATATACGAGCTAAAGTTTAAATCGTTATAATTTATTTTGTAGCAATAGACATGATGATTTCATTTTAAAGTTTGCATAAATGTTTATTTACATACAGCTGTGGATAAAATGAAGAGCCCACTGCACCGAACCCCATTGAAATCCTGCTGGTTATTCCACCAAATATTGATTTCTGAACTCTTCCTAAGTTAAAACATTTGCATTGTTGTTTCTGAATGAATATGAACCTGTTTTCTTTGCATTATTTGAGGTCTGGAAGCTCTGCATCTTTTTCATTATTTTGAACTTTTCTCATTTTATGCAAATAAATACCAAATTTTGCTTGGGATTTTGGAGACATGTTGTCAGTAGTTCATAGAATGGAAGAACAATGTTCATTTTACTCAAAACATATTTATAAAAAGTAAAATCAGATAAACTGATCATTGTAAGTGTTCTGTTATTTTTTTCAGAGCTTACATCAAATAAAAAGCCCTCACCCCTCCCCCATCCTAGTTACGTTCCTCAGGATCCAGGTTTGCTATCCTGACCCTCTTATGCATCTAAGGGTTAATAAATGAAACCTCTGGAGGTTTTGTGTCTACAAAAGAATCATTTAACTGACTTCCCCTTACATGTGACTGTCCAGTAATGGACTGTTTTTAGATCAGGCTTCTGTCTGTGTGCCATGCAGATTACATGCCTTGTGTGTGTCCAGCTTTGGCTCTGTGTGATCCTGGGAATAGTGTCAGCAAGTGCTGCCAAGGCCCCCTAACATGTGACAATGAAAAGCCCAGAGGGATTGTCTTATTAGTTCTCTATAGCAACTGGCAAGAAGCCTGGAGATGCAATTTAACACGAGTCAAAATGTATGATAGTGTATTAGTATGTTAGGACTCATAAATTAATTTTTAATCTTTCTAACATTTTTTTCATTCCAGTATTAAACTATATAGGGTTTTATTGAGATTTTTACGATGTGGTTAGACCTGGGCAGTGTAGCTCAAAAGGACCAACTAGAAGGGAAATCATGTACAAGTTTCTTTTCATTTCTTTCTTTCCTCTTTTCCTTCCTCCTTTCTTTCTTTCTTTCTTTCTTTCTTTGTTTCTTTCTTTCTTTCTATCTTCCTTCTTTCTTTCTTTCTTTCTTCCTTTCATTTTAAGAAAAAACAGCATAAGATATTTGTGTATATTTATTCAGCCCCTTTCTCAAAAAGCCCAAAATAAAATTACTGCAGTTAGCAGCCTCCAGAAGTCACTAAGTCGTGCTCATGTTTAGTCATGGTTGAGATTACAGACTTTCAGAGAGATGCCAACATTTCTCTGTCCAGTATGAGGCTGGAAACTCAATAACAAAACAGATCAACAAGAATATTATCTTACATCTCTGTCCTTATGTTTTATTGTTTTTAAACACTGTACTGAAGCTGAAAATACATAGATTTGTGTCTCTTTCCTGCAGCAACAACCTCTATACCAAAGACAGTGTAGAGAGGAATGACCTGGCATAATGGATTCAGTGGTCAGAAAAAGGTTGCATTGCTTCCTTTTTCGATTAGCCGGTCATCAGTCCATAGCCGATTAATACATAAAGTGGCTGACTTCGGACAGTGGTTGGTTATTGATAATGAACTTTATTTATAAAGGGACAATGTACAACTCAAACATAAATTTCACAATTCAAAGCGCTACATCAGATGCTAGCAAAAGCTAATTCGTATCTGCAGCCCCTTGACGGTGTTCAGTATATCTCACCCTGTTCTTTGTCAAACTGTTGTTTATGTGCATGGTGAGTTTTAATAGTCCCAGTTTAGTCTGTTAGCATGAAAATAAGACACCGTGTAATTTAATTTATTATTTTGTTTTATTTTTATGTATCGCAGAAGGTCTGGGTTCGATTCCCGGCCCCGGTCTTTCTGCATGGAGTTTGCATGTTCTCCCTGTGCATGGTGGGTTTTCTCCGGGTACTCCGGCTTCCTCCCACAGTCCAAAAACATGACTGTCAGGTTAATTGGTCTGTCTAAATTGCCCCTAGGTGTGCATGGTTGTTTGTCCTGTGTGTCTCTGTGTTGCCCTGCGACAGACTGGCGACCTGTCCAGGGCGTACCCCGCCTCTCGCCCGGAACGCTAGCTGGAGATAGGCACCAGCACCTCCCGACCCCATTAAGGGACAAGGGTGTAGGAAAATGGATGGATGGATGGATGGTATCGCAGAAGGAAAACATACTCTGTCCTTCTATGCAGACAGGTGAAGTGGGGGAAAGCAGACGCTGCAGGAGGCTCTGCTCTGACCCGACGCTTAAGTTCATATCAGCAGTTCCAGTCAATCCGTTCAGATGGTCTCACTGTGCTCATCGCCTCCGGAGACGTGGCTATTTTTGTAGATCGCTCTATTAAAAACAATCTGGGATGCCAGTTGTCGTCTTTGGAGAAAAGGAAACGGCATGTGAGCAGAGACATCAGAGCTCCTGTACTGCTTTTGATCTTCCTAAAGAATAACTTTCAAGGATTGTAAGATAGAGAGTTTTCCTGTTTTGAACCCTACCTCATCTTATTTTCCTTAGAAGAAAAATAATATCCATATCTGTCTATATGACAGGGTGGTAACGTTTTCTGACCGAGTCATTTTTCGTTGGTATGGAAGGTTGTACAAACATCACAGTTCATCTCAGGGATGCACACGACTAATCCTTTCAACCACGCTGAGTCTTGGCACACTGAAACATGGAGGAGGTGTGGTTAAACCTTTTTATTTATAGAGTTTAATTACATACAGAAAATCCTTTGTCACCACTTCCGTCACCATTAACATAACTATCAAACAGGTGAAGTGAAAGCTTTTACCTGCAGCATTCTCTGCCTCATGCCCTAGGAATGCTTATGCTGTTCTAAGGTTGTGTGACTTGCATGTATGAACATTTGTCTGGATGCCTGTTCAAACTCGTCTTCTTTTAAAGACTTATGAGAAACCACATGTACATGAGACACATGCATCCTATGCAGAGAAAGACTCAGACATGATGGAAAAGCCTAGCAGAGGTCAAATCTGAAAGTGTTTACAGTGAGAAAAATGCCTTTCAGGAACCAAGAAAAGGTCTTTCCCATTTATTAGAAGCTGAACTTCTAAGCTTGCTGGATGTTCCTACATTGTGCATAACATTTTTTTTCCTTTCGCTGCTCGGCTCTCACCCTGCTTGTAGCATCACTGTGTTTTGATTGGAAGCATGGCGAAACTGTGGCCTATCATGTGAGATATGGGATCATACAACCATCTAGAGCAGAGGTGGGGAAAGACAGGACAGTCCGGTGGAGAACCTGTTTGTCCCCTCAGTCAGTGGACAGCAGTGAGGAGGAGACTGTCAGAAAAAGCCAAATGACTCTCACCCAAAACTGAAGCCTGAGCGTGAGATTTAAAAAAAAAAAAAACTGAATTAATTCTAGACGCGAGTTTTGATTAGTTGGTAATATACTTCGTCTTACCATGTAAGCGGTTATGACTGTGGAATATCAGGTAGTTCTAGTTCTACATTATTTCAAGAACATCTGTGGTGGAAATCCAGTTTTTTGCCTTGCTAATAAAGAGAAAATGAGCCGCTGTGCTGATCAACATATTCACTAAATATGGGACTTTCACTGCTTCTGCTCCTCCTGTTTGTGCTTTAGATGGGATTTCCTGGTTTGGATATTCATTTAATGAGGTTGGATGAAAGTCTGAGTCGGTCGGCTGCTCTGACCTTTGCTCTCGCTTCCCTCTGTGCAGTCTGAGAGAATTTGATCAGTGAGGCAGTGACTCAACTCCTTTACAGTAAAAGACTAGGCTCATTATTTTTGAATTGCATAAGTAGCTTTTATGTTTTTAACTTCAAATTGGCTTTCTATCAACTACAGTTGCCTTCAGAGTGAAAGAGGCCGACTACACGCTCACTAGCTAATGAATACCTCGCTTACCATGGTCAGGCTTTTATTGCTAGTCTTTTTTTGCATGTTGTGTTTTCGCAATTGAGCTTTTTCTTTTATAAAAACCTCACTTTACAAACACATTTGTCTTACTGTAATTGGTGACAGGATTTAACTTTGACTCTTATCTAGACATGAAAACAATTATTCGGTGCCTACTGTGGTGAAATGTAAGTTAAGACCTCAGTAAATAAACGTGAGAAATTTAGAATGTTTTCTAAAGAACATTCAGAGCACAAAAACAAAACTGCTTTCGTGCTCATATTACACACAGACTCTGTTTTCTATTTAGATGATTCCTAAAGGCAGTTGATGACACTAGCTTTTATTTTTAGGGTATTGGAGTAAAAAGAAACTGAATATGAATGCAGCGTTTCCTAATCCCATCATTGTTCCCTCTTCTCCTTCTGATTTTCCACATTCTTTGAAGATGATGAATTAAAATGTACATTCTGCTCATCTGCTCTCCCACTACTGTACCATCATAAAGACAAACTTCTAACGTGTTTTCTCAAATCGAAAGATACTTTCGATTTGAGCGAAAGATTAATAATGTTGTTGTAACTCCTATTAACTCAAATTCTTCAAAGAGTTATTGAAGATGGAGGTGACTGTTGGCAGGAAAAGATCTCCTGTAGTTCTTGAAATCCCATCTCTTTTCATTGGCTTTTGAGTGAGCGTGGGAGGAGTCCTTCTAATTGTCAAGTTGTGTATTACATATTTTAAATAAATATGATTTATTTTGATATTTTTATGCACTTTGGTCAGTTTTTGTGGTTTTAGAAGTGCTTATAAATAAAGTTGGCTTGGCTTGTAACCTACATATGTTGCTACATGCACTCAATCTGCCAGTCACCAGAACATTGTTATTCACACGCCTGTACGTCCTTTACAAAGGACATACAGGTTCTTTGTAAAGAACACCTCCATGGTGTATGCACTCTTCGTGTTCACTAAATAGTGAACTGTGTCATGTTCGATTGGAGGTGGCTCGTTCACATTGTCTGATATGTTCCAATTCTCCGTTCACATACGGGTCTATCCCAACAGCAGCCATTTTGTTCATGTATCTTTCTCTCGCACATTGATCAAGAGTGTCCATATATTTTCTTGTTGTTGGTGTTGAAGGCATCCTTCTTCTATGCCCTTGCCTACTAAGATGGCGCAGATCACTTCCGGTTTAGACTTGTGGGAACTATGTATAGACTCTGTAAGGGACAGCTTGTTGTGAATAAAGCTAAACAGGCTGAGTTGGATGGGTCTTTTGATTTTTTTCCCCCCCTCGTTTAGTGAAACATTTAAGCTACCTGAAGATACTATAGCCTCAGTGAATCATTGCAGCATAAGGCATGAAGGAAGGTGAAATATGATATTTCACAAATATTTAGCTTTTTCCATTCTGCTCTAGATAGTTCAGGATGTGTGTGGATGTTAGGATTCAGGATGTGATGACACACACTCGAGTCACTTTGGTTTTGATTTATGATAACACTGCAATAATTTGAGTGTTTGTTAACATTTCTTTGGTTTTGTTCTAATGAAGACTAGAACTTCAGCTGCATGGTCATTTAGGACTGCCTGCAAGGATGTAAGATGTAAGATGATCATGAATTCATACACTTGCATGAATTTATAGTGCCAAAGTTCACTTCTCCATCAGTCATGTGTTCCTCACTGGCACAGTGAGCACAGTCTCGGCCAGGGACCTGTCTAATCCGAATGTGTTTGTGTGTCGTAGTGTGGAAGGTGACGCCCCTGGCAGTGATGTGAGCATATCGGTGGATCCCTGCGTCATCTATGGTTGCAAGCCGGTGACCCACGGCGGCAGCCCTGGCCTGGACTACCTAGACAGCCAGCTGTACGGACACATCTTTCTGCCGAGCCACCTGCGACCCCGCCGACCCAAGCTCCAGCACTCCCAGTCCATCCTCCGCAAGCATGCAGAGGAAGAGGCCATCAAGCGCTCCCGCTCAATGTCAGAGAGCTACGAGCTCTCGTCAGACCTCCAGGACAAACAGGTGGGAGGGAGGGAACAATCTGTTCATAACCTACCATGGCTGATGATGTACTGAGATGGGTACCTGTCTTGTCCACTTGTCATGTTTGCTTCAAAGTTAGTTGTTCTTCTGTGAAAATAAAGACCTTGAGCTCCACTTTAAATGTCCATCACCTAATCCTTTCATTTTATCTTTAATTCTCTCTGTTTGCTCACAAGTCATCAATGTGGGCCCTATTGACCTGGTTAGCAGTGCCTTAAATGAGGAAAGATGGGAGCTGAGCATGACTCTGCAGACCTCCTGCTGTCCCTCATACTTGATTTTCTGCTTGTGCCTCCAGTTATTGATTTAAATGTTCAGTTCTTCTAGTTAGGACTGTTTCATCACTGACTCTTCATTGTGCCATTTGCTTTTGTGTTTAACATGTAAATAGGTCAAACTTTACTAGACATTTTAAAATCACCGCTATTGTTAGACTGACTGAGTGAAACTATTGACTTCCCCCGAACTTTTCCTCATTTTGTCCTGTTGTAATCAGTCTTCATTGTATTTTATTGGCACTATATGTGATATACAAGCACAATGTAACATATTATTTTGAGCTGGAAGCAAAATTATTCATCGGTTTCTCTTCCAGTAATCCTCCTAAATAAAGTCCAGAGCAACAACCAGCCACCAGAAGGTGCATGTTTTTGTGATGTTGGTTACTTTTACAGCTTAATGCTTTCAACCAGTTTACGAGAAGTTTGTATATACTCTGTCAACACAATGGGACAACTCAAGAACTACTTCCTTTCTTACTCTTAGTAAACATGAACACATGTGTTTATGCTCCCAACACAAAAATCGTGATGCCATAACTTTTAAAACCACTGGACTCTGATTTGACTCAACTTTGAACTTTTATGCCTTTACTTGGGACTTTACTTGAAATGTTTGAAGACCTACTTGTGACTTTCAATACAGTTACTCAGTCCCACATTTGCTCCTTACTCACAGTTGATTAAAATTGCCAGTGGAGTGAGACTACAGCTTACTGACCACCCTTCTTTTTCTGTTTGCAGGTGGAGATGCTAGAACGCAAATATGGCGGGCGTTTCATAACCCGGCATGCCGCACGTACCATCCAAACAGCCTTCCGCCAGTACCAAATGAATAAGAACTTTGAGCGTCTCCGAAGTTCTATGTCTGAAAACCGTATGTCCAGACGGATTGTTCTGTCCAATATGAGAATGCAGCTTTCCTTTGAAGGACCTGAAAAAGTCCACAGCTCCTACTTCGAGGGAAAGCATGTTTCTTTATCTGACGAAGGCGCCAAAATCGGTGCGCTGGTGCAGTCGGAACACGGCAGGGACAGAGGTGTACAAATGAAGATACCGAGCACACAGAGTGACCTCACATATGCTGTCACAGAACTGGAAGATGCCTTCTCCAGGCAGGTCAAATCTCTGGCTGAGTCCATCGATGACGCGCTGAACTGTCGCAGTCTACACGGGGAAGACAGCACTTTAGAGCAAGGAAGAGGCCACCTGGATACGGACAGAGACCTCAGCCACCAGTTGGAATCCTCCCACAGCGCTTCAGATCACTGCAAGCTAGATGAGATGACTGCATCTTACAGTGATGTGACCCTTTACATTGATGAAGAGGAACTATCGCCCTCCTTGCCTCTCTCTAAGTCTGTAGACCGGCCCTCCAGCACAGAGTCAGACCTGCGCCAGCGTTCCCTGAACTCCTCCCAAGACTATTGGTCGCTTGCTCACAAAGATGAAAAGGGGGACACGGATACCAGCTGTCGCAGCACGCCTTCCTTAGAATGCCAGGAGCAGCGTCTGCGAGTGGACCACCTACCCCTACTGACTATAGAGCCCCCCAGCGACAGCTCGGTGGAACTGAGCGACCGGTCTGACCGCAGTTCATTAAAGAGACAGAGCGCTTATGACAGGAGCCCCAGCAACCAACAGAGCAGCCCCAAACACATCGGCCACGGCCTGCCACCTCGGGGACCTTCCCGGGAAGAGGACACGTCCCGTCACTGCGCCCGGCAGCTGGAAGCCCACCTGGCTATCAATGGTACACCCAACCGCCAGAGCAAATCAGAGTCTGATTTCTCCGATGGGGACAACGACAGCATCAACAGCACATCAAACTCCAACGACACCATCAACTGCAGCTCAGAGTCCTCATCCAGAGACAGCCTGAGGGAGCAGACGCTCAGCAAACAGACATACCACAAGGAGACTCGGAATAGCTGGGACTCACCAGCGTTCAGCAACGACATCATTCGCAAGAGACACTACCGCATTGGCCTAAATCTCTTCAACAAGTATGTGCACCCCACTAAAACCATTAAGCATAACAGAACTCAAAAATATGAGACTTTAGAGCCACTTGGTGCACACAACTATAGTAAAACAATAAAAGATGTCCTGTTTTTTTAAGGTATTCTAAATAAGAAAACAAACAAACAAAAAACTATCCTAAATTCCTCATAAAATAATTGTGAATGTGACTCACTTTAATCACAACCCTTGCCTCTTCCTGGTGTCCTTCCCAAGTCAAATTGACCTCCATTTTGTTCAGTACCTACATTTGTGTGTGTTGGAAAATAAGAAGGTTCTGCACAAATAATGCACCAACATACCTTCGGTTAAACCTACCAGGTTGTGAACAAAACTTTTCCAACTCAGAAATTTCCAAGAATTTTCTAGAACATTTTTTCAAGCAAATTGTTTAATTTTAGAGTTCAGAAGTTTTCATGCATTTTCTAGACAATTTTTGGCAGAAATGTACTCCTTTCTTAAATCTATCTACAATGGCCACAGTATGCTGTCTTTGTCTTTTTCCTCAAAACACCTGCCACTAATGTGCTTGTCCCCTCTCCAACATCTTCATGTGGATTTTTGTTTACGTCTTCAAATTTCTGATCCTCTCTATGTCTCACATCTGTTTTCTGTTTTTGGTTGATAATAAATCGCTCCATTTTGCAGTCTGAATATACGGAACCAGCTTAGCTTGTAGAATCCCCATTGCTGTGTCGCCCTCTGCTGTCTGGGTGTGGCAGTGTGATTTTGTAATCAGTGATTGTGTTGCCAGTGTTCACAGTATGCCCCATTTGGAACCAACTTTAATTGGAGCAAATTGAGAAGTAGAATGCAAGTGTTTGGAATATAGAGCGCATTATTGCTTCGGTATAATGTTTTTAAAAATGTATTGGATGTGCTAGCATATTGCTATAACCTGACACGAAAGCCACTGATTAAGCACGGCGAGCCATGCCTGCGTTTGATTAGCACTTCTGATAGTTATATAATATTGAACATCTTTTCACCTTAATGTAACTCGGCAGCATACAGATAAAACTGCTTTGATTTGGTTGCTAAAATAATATTTAGCAACATGGCTGTTTCCTCCAAGCCTCTGTTTAGGTGTCTCCAGAGTCTAGAGGGCCGCATGAAAAGTCACGACCGACTGGATTTGTTCCTGTTTGTTTCATTTGTGGTAAAAAGACCATTGAATATGCAGTGAGGCTGAATAAGCCGCATTTATTTCCATGCTCGGTTTGTGCTGAGTTCTCATTCTGCTCCACTTCACATCCCGGGTTCAATCGGGTCGGGGTGATTTTGCTTAATCACAGATGATTGCGGATTTGGTGTCTTTCCTAGTCAGTTTTTAAGTTCCTTGTAATCATGTGGGAGCAGCACCAGAATCAGAAAATCACTCCTCTTCCCATTCCGTAGCTCTCCAAATCCTGTTCCTCTCTTGACACACTTTTCTTTGAGAGCACTGGGATAATCACAGATTTGGATTGTATTCTCACTCCCTTTTTAGTATGTGTGTGTGTGTGTGTGTGTGTGTGTGTGTGTGTGTGTGTGTGTGTGTGTGTGTGTGTGTGTGTGTGTCGCTCTCTCTCGTGATATTTTTTCTCTTTCCGGTGTCTCTAGGAAGCCAGAAAAGGGGATCCAGTATCTGATTGAACGAAGCTACGTCCCGGACACTCCAGTGGGTGTTGCCCACTTCCTCCTGCAGAGGAAAGGCTTGAGTCGGCAGATGATTGGCGAATTCCTTGGCAACCGACAGAAACAATTCAACCGAGATGTTCTTGAGTGAGTGATTCATTTTTGCCCACTTCTGTTGCTCTGGATGCTTTTGATTGAACTCAAAAGAACTGTGTGTTTTCCTATATGAGCATGAATTTGGATCATTATTCTAATGCCAGATGTGGTTGGGACTTAAGTGAAATAACCAGGAATAGAACGTACTCAAGAAAGGGGTACGATGCTCTGATAAATACGCAGCTTCTTTTCGGAAGAAGCAAAAGATCTTCAGTTGGAGATTTTTTGCGTTAAAGTGCTACTTGGACAGGATGCTTCAGAATGCTTCCCATGAATCCTCCTTGACACACAGCACTTCTATCACAGCTGAGTCAATGGAGGACAGAAAACAGTTTGACACATATAGAATTCATTCAGAGAATATTGTCTCATCTTTACTTGTGGGGTCTGAGTTAGAGTCACAGTCATCAATTCAGAGTGGAATATAATTCATTTGCCATTTGCACAGACACATTGTGGTAAATTGGAAGTATTTTGTGTTTTGTCTATGCAAGATTGGTAAAAGTTTTTAAAAAAGAGCTAGACTTTGATGTTCACGTTGCACTTTAAAGTGATCAGCTGCAGGTAAGTTGTTCCTTGTTGCACAACGAATGTGATAGAAAAATTTGATACTTAGTTTGTGATCACTAATCATTACCATTATGTGTAAAAGCATCTGAATCTGGTCACCAGTCAATTATTTGATTCATATAAAAACAAACAAACAAAAACCTTTAAGATAATTCCGTTATTAAGATTCTGTTATTGATTCTTCCATTCATCTGTGCGCCTTTTTTCCAGTTGTGTGGTGGATGAAATGGACTTCTCAGGCCTGGAGCTGGACGAAGGGCTCCGGAAATTCCAGGCGCACATCAGAGTTCAGGGAGAGGCACAGAAGGTCGAGCGGCTGATCGAGGCGTACAGGTGAGAACCGTCTGAGACATGGATTCATTTCTATGATCAGCTCAGCAAGACTACGATAAGGGATTCTAAAACCAAAACAGGCCAGCTTAGCACCCATATGCCTGCAGATGCAACACCAATCTGCCTATTAATCTCATGGTTCCTATTTTTCTAGTTCATGACGCCTGTTTCACTAGTTTTGTGCTTTAAAGTGATTCTGCTGAGCCACATTTCAAAAGCAATGTCTTATTTTCAGTAAGTTTGTTTTTTACTTTTGTCAGTTTCGAGTCATTTGACCGTTGTGGGTTTTTCTGTCATTAACAGAAATGGGCTCCAGTTCAAATTGGATTCTTGGAAAAGCAGCTGAAAAACTGTTACATGTGAAGAAAAGCAGAATTACATGATAAAGAGTTTTTTAGAATCCCAACATCATCAGACTTAGTCTGACAGTAGAACAACTAACTCAACATTGTTGGGACATCAAGTTTGACTGTTTGACTCTTTCAAACCGTCTATTTTTCTTTCATTCATGCATACATACGTTGGGATGCATGTGATGCATCTGTGGTTTCTTGATAACAGAACAACAAATGATGCCATCTAAATACCTTTTGGCTTTCTGTGTGTGTTTGTGTCTCTGATATCTAGTCAGCGCTATTGCATTTGCAACCCCGGTGTGGTGAGACAGTTCAGGAACCCAGACACCATCTTCATCCTCGCTTTCGCCATCATCCTCCTCAACACCGACATGTACAGCCCCAATGTGAAGCCTGAGAGGAAGATGAAACTGGAAGACTTTGTTAAAAACCTTCGAGGTGCTTTGTTTTCCTTCCACTCACAGCTTCCAGCTCACAGTCACAACTCTGCTTCAACATTCAACTCACTATAAACCTAACTCCTAACTTGTCAGATGCCTTTTGTCACATTAAAACCCAAAATTAAAAGTTCCTATTTCACTCTTACGCACTAATTTGTGTTGTCTTATCTCATAAAATCCCATTAAACTGAGGGTATTATTCAAAATCAGCTAAACCTAAATCTAACTGGTCAGTTTACTTTTGTCTATTTTAAGGCTTTGGGCTCTTTCTGCAAGCTAAATGTGACTGTGCAGTAAAGCTAGCTAAAAATGAATAAACCAGCTAAAAACGAATAAGCTAGCTAAGGATAAATAAGCTAACTAAAAATGCGAAAAGCAAGATTAATCTAAAATCAGCAGTTCATTTGAGTCATAAATCCATAAATATGAAACTAACTCTTCCTCTCTCAATATCTCTTCCTCATTTTCTGAAAGGTGTTGATGATGGGGAGGACATACCCCGAGAGATGCTGGTGGGGATATACGAGCGGATTCGAAAGCGAGAGCTCAGGACTAATGAAGATCACGTGTCCCAGGTTCAGAAAGTGGAAAAACTGATTGTTGGGAAAAAACCGGTAAGGTTGTTTCCATTCTTTATGTGAAGCTATTGTCTTTATAATGTTAGACATCGGTTTTGAAGAGCCCTTCATGCTGACATATTGAAATATGCATTTAAACTTGACTGTAAAGTGTAAATAGGAACAGTGACAAATGTCCTGGCCCACTTTGGTTGATTTATTTATTTATTTTTTTAATTTGTCGGGGCCAGAACTGCAAAAAGGCCATAACGTCTTTATTATGAAAAAAAAAACAAGAAAATATTCCAGGATGTTTGCTGTGATTTGTAAATCTGATCTGTTTCCCATAGAACATCAACTTGAATTGTTTTCCTAAATCTATCACAAAAGTTTTCATGCGTTCAATAATCTTAAAATGTGTTTTTATTGTAATTGCAGATTGGGTCTTTACACCAAGGTCTTGGCTGTGTAAGTATTATTTCTATGTGTTGATATTTACATTCTCATGTTAGCATTTATGCCCCTTGAACTTTGACTCATCCTGCCCCTGTTACACAAAGAACTTTCAGTGTATTTTACTAGAATATTATCTAAAAGTCCCCCCAAAAAACTATTGTGCAACACTGTGAGTGGGAATGAATGAAATGAAAAATATGAAAAGCATTTCAATATGCAAAATGTCTGGCTCAATGATTTTTACAACCACTTTTTTGTAGATGTCTCCACCATCTTTGAAGTTTTGCAGGCTGAATTTTTTTTGCCCATTGTTCTTAGTAAATGTATTTAAAGCTTTTGGCTTCAGATTTGATGGAGATCATCTGTGGACATCGTCTTCAAGTCTTTTGACAGCTTCTCAAATGAACTTAGGTCTGGAATTTTACTGTCAGTCTAATGTATGGATGTGCTTTGATCAAAGCCATTTCCTTGTGGCTCTGGCTGTATGTCTTAACTGTATGCAAATATCGATATCCATTATTAATACTTCTGTTATGGCAGTAGGGTTGCCCTGATTGCAGTTTTCTGGCTGATTACCAATATGTCACTAAACATATAGCAAGAAAGTTGCTGAACTGGCAGCAGTGGGGCAACCTTTGCTAATTATACTTCTCAAATGATCTATGTGTATCTGCTGGAGAGATATTGTATTGCCTCTTTGACTCTGAGATGATGACGGATCATGTGCAGGTGCTGTCGCTACCCCACCGGAGACTGGTGTGTTACTGCAGGTTGTTTGAAGTACCTGATCCCAACAAGCAGCAGAAACTGGGCCTGCACCAGAGGGAGATCTTCCTATTTAATGACTTGCTAGTGGTACGTCCACTAGTGGCAAACCGCTCTTCCACAAACACCAAGACTGAAGGTTTTACCATTTATCAATGGGTCTCAGGAAGACATATCTGCTTATTTTTCTTAGGTTACCAAAATATTTCAAAAGAAAAAGAACTCGGTGACATACAGTTTTCGTCAGTCCTTCTCACTCTACAGCATGCAAGTTCTGCTATTTGAGAATCAGTGTAAGTATGTTTTCTTTATTTATTTGAATACATTTCATGTTTAGTCAGGACACATTTAGGGTTCTGAGTTTTCAGGTTGGGTTCTCCCACCAGAGTGTTTCCGGTACTAGACCAGGACCTCATCTGTTTTATTCAGACTTTTTGCAAAGAAGACAGTCAACAGAATATTTTATTTTACTTCTTTTTCCGTTTCTTAAACTGGGTGAAGCTGAAACTGAGCCACTTGAGGAGTTACATAGACCATATTTACAGATAGAACAGGCTTTCCATGCATAGTTTTGACTTAATATATACTCTGAGGATGATTAATTGATGATTATTTAAATCACCATAATCGAATAAATAGTTTTAGCCCTGGCACATTATATCGTACATATTTGGTTAAACCTTTAAGCTTTCTTTCACTAACCTCTAATAGGTTCCCTGACACATCTGAGTGAATTGAAGTTAAACCTGTGGATGTATTTTAAGGCCACACCTAAAACACACTGCTTTCTAATATTTTCTTGTTTGAAGAAATATGATGAAAATAACACTTCAGATCAGTTCAAGCATATTGGAAAAGTCTTGAAAAAAGCTTATTCCCATATAACGTATAATAGCAAGATACTTTTGCTATTTAGTTTTTGCAACTGGTTCAATGTGGCAGTAAGTATCGATCAGCGAGGCATCCCACAATGCATTGGGCCACCAGCAGCAACTAACAAAAATTTGTTTTAAGATAAAGTAGCTAAACATTAGAAAAAACTATAGTATTCAAGCCAAGACCAGAGGCCTGATCTTATCCGACACCAGGGCGCCTGTCTGCTTCAAAGTTCCACATAGTGGACATTCAAAGACAACACTCAGCATTTATTTGAGCTACAGTGACCTCTCTGTCTTCATGAATCAGTTTAAATATATAAAATCTAATATTTAGGAGTTTTCCAGATAGGAAGCACTCCTAGATATGAAGATCTATTGTTTCTTTTTTTTTTTTTACAGATTATCCCAACGGCCTGCGCCTGACCTCTGCCATTCCCGGCGCAGACATCAAGGTCCTCATCAATTTCAATGCTCCCAATCCTCAGGACCGCAAGAAGTTTACCGACGATTTGCGAGAATCCATTGCTGAAGTCCAAGAGATGGAGAAGTATCGGATAGAATGTAAGCAGAGCCTTTCATACTGTCCTTTCTCTTCATATTCTCATTCCTTTTAAATATGTGGTGCCCTAGTGACAGACACTCAGATGTTGCGTGTTTGTTTGGTGCGCAGCTGAGCTGGAGAAGCAGAAGGGTTTGGTGAGGCCCAGCATGTCCCAGTGTTCTGGGTTAAAGAAGGAAACTGGGAATGGAAACCTGAGCCGAGCCAGCCTGGACGACAGCTACGCCGTCGGTGAGGGCCTGAAGAGGAGCGCGCTCAGCAGCTCACTACGGGATCTATCAGACGCAGGTAAGGTCTGAATGTTACATCAGTGCCTTGACTTCCATCTCGTTCTATTTTTTGGTTGGAGAAAAGCAAATACTCCAGCTGGATGCAGGCATGACGCTTTTCACTCCAGTTTTATTGGAACTTTGGGAAAAGGAAGATTTGGGTAGTCAGACTCCCAGTACAGGAGCAGGGAAGGAAATCGACACCATTGCTGAGACACCCAGGTGTTCTTCACTTGAAGCCGCCCACTAATAGGCTTGTATCGCTAGCAGGAGGGAGGAACGCCGTTTTGTAGGTCACTGTGATCAATCCAAGCTTCTTAGCGAGAAAGAGGGATTAAAGTTCTGCAGTTATTCATGCAAAGCGAGCAGCAGCAGAAAAGATGCTCTACTGCAGAAAAGCATCGGCACAAAAACCTGAGGACGCCAGTAAAATGTTACGGCTGGTTTGAGCTTTATCTTAGCTGCTTTTGAGAATAAAAAACAAGGCATACAGTTGTCAAAAAACAATTTATGATGCTTGCTTGTTCTTACTTATTTTTTTAATCACAACCACAACCTTCAGTGCATTTTATTACGACATAAACCAGTGGATAACTGTGAACTGGAAGGAAATCGTTCCTTTTCTCTTTTATTCAAGATAAAATTCAGGTCAGCCAATCACCAAGACAACCACCAGGTCGACAGAAATTAAACGTACAATGTTTTGAACACGCGGAATGCCACGTGTAGCCAATAAGAACCGTCACACATGACCTTGAACACAACATCGCTTCTTCTCCCACTACAACATGGGTCATTTTGGTCAAGTAAATGCGGGGGATGGTTGACCTTTTGACCTTTAAACCTTCATTAATATCTTCAAAGCCAAAGCAGAACAAACAAAAAGTTTCGCTACACAAGCGTCGTCAAATTGATTGACACCAATTCTATCTGAATTGAAGAATTTAGGAGCGGCTGGTTGACCATTTATGACCTCTGGAAACATTTCTTAATATCTTTAAAATTATAGCAACACAAACGACAATTTTTGCTACATAAACCAGCACAAACATTTGACACCATTTTGTCTGATTGGAAGAAGGTGAGGGACCAACTTTTCTAAGGTGGGACGGAGGTTCTCTTTCCTGTGAACGCTGCTGGAGATGCAATTGGACGCTTTAGGTCAAAAGTTATTTGTGAGTTAGAATGGCCAAGTCAAAGTCTCAACCTAGTTTCAACAATGAATCTGAGCACTACTTAAAAGCAGATGTCCTCCAAACTGTCTGACTGAGCCTGACAGTTTCATAAAGAACAGTTGGTGAAATGTTCAATCTGTACAAAGATTGAAGCTGGAGCTAAAGGCGGAGCTGGTTATGTAGCGTACTAACTCAGGAAGGTGAATACACACTCACCACACACTTTCTAGTTTTGCCATTAATAAGCTGAAATAAAGAAGAACAGTTAAATAAATAGAGCTAGTTCCGTTTTGAGAAAGCTATAATTAACAATATCTTAACCTGGGGTGTTTTATTTTTCTGTCGTATTTGGAAATGATATTGAAAATGAATAAACTCTTCCTTCTTTTTTCTCCGAGTGGAGCCTATTTGTTACTCTGAGAGTCTCATGCAGTGACGTGTGGTCAGGGGACACCTGTCATCATGGAAAAATAATATATAATTATAAAATCCTTTATAAAGATCTTTTCATCCTGTGGTTTGAACTATAAAGTACCTATTTTTCATTTAATTTAACCAAATCTGATGTTATTTTTCTTCAAAATCGCTGAATTTTCGCATTTTCCCATTCAAATGCTCAGAAGCGAAGCCAGTGAGGCAACAGCGAGCTGAGCCTCACCTGGGATTGCGCAACCTCTCGCTAACTGCACTGGCAGTTAGCGAGAGCACTGGCAGTTAGCGAGAGGTTGCTGCTCCTGTCTGTATGTCGCCAATAAAATGATTAAAAACATTTAATGTATGAACAGATTTTCCATAATTTAGCTTATGTATTTAATGTACTGTGTTTTTATTGTCTCCAACTGTGTATGTAACGTGTTTTGTGTGCTGAGGAGCGATCAGAAACGGCAAAGAACAGATTTGAGGTGAGGCAGGCAATTCTCCTGCCTCATTGCTGGGGGCGCTCATGAACCCAGACATTGTGACTCCACAACTGCAGAGTAAGAGTCAGTAACAGTGATCAAGCCATACAGAAGCTCCGCTGATACAGAGAGCAAGAAAGACGTGGTTTTGAGTTGTACTTTAACGGTTTCTCCCTTTGCTGTTAAGCACAACACAAAATTAATAATATCTGAATGTCTAAGTTTGATTGAGATAACGGAATTATTCTGCGGCGGCAGCGCAGCTAAGCATCACAAGTTAAAGAATAGTCTTTTTGCCCTCCACCATTGTACCCATGCGCAATATTTCCTTATATAAACAATAACATGCAGGGGTCTAGATTTGTAAATCCGATTACAATTAAGTTGGTGCCTCACCAGTTATGAACCTCACCACACATCACTGGTCTCATGCTAGTAGAACCTTAGCTCGCCATGTAGCCACCCAAACAAACCCTCACTTTCCTCACACAGACTCTATGTTCTGGCATTAGTTTGGATAAGTTTTGTCCCCGACCCTTAGCTTCCCAAACACCCGGACCAAAGTCAGCTGTTTAGCTAGTCATGTGGCTCTCAGAATGTGTCCGCATCGCCCCCTGTGGACAGACAGGGTGTGTGCACCTCCATGTT
This sequence comes from Poecilia picta, assembly GCA_033032245.1. Classification (NCBI taxonomy): domain Eukaryota; kingdom Metazoa; phylum Chordata; class Actinopteri; order Cyprinodontiformes; family Poeciliidae; genus Poecilia; species Poecilia picta. The sequence continues at coordinate 5,277,451 of CM065357.1, read as the reverse complement.
TTAACCAGGCATGTCTTATCTGTCATGTGCCGTCTCCTGGGCAGGAAAGCGCGGGAGACGCAGCAGTGCAGGATCACTAGACAGCAATCTGGAAGTAAGTAGGCAGAGGCTGCTGCCACACCGCCTCTGGCCGCCTTTTGCGTTGCTCGCTCTCAGTGTGCAGATTCTATGAGATTTATTGTGTCTGTGTGCTGTGCTGATCAGTTTTGCAGCTTCCGTTGCTTGTTTGCAGCACTGTGCATGCATTCTGCTGTGGCTGTTGATTTAGGCTAGGTTGTTCACTGCATGACTAGACTAACTGTAGTTCAGACTCATGTCGTCATGCTGCTCTGCTGACCTTATACTCACCTTGAAACCTATACGTGGAAGCTGACTTTTGTAGTTCTACTCTTCCATTTATGCAATAACAGCGCACAGTTGCTTTAGGGAAGTTGTCCTTTCAGCATGTTCCCTGCATCTGTGTGGTTAAGAAGAAGTTTTTGCCCTGTGTTTCCATGACGTTTGTTTACTCCGTTGCAGGGGTCCATCATTAGCAGTCCTCACATCCGGCGGAGAACCCCTTCGGTTCGAGACTGTGCATCTCGTCACAGCGGACACTCCCTGCCCAGCTCCTCCTCCCTGCTCGGGTCTCTGTTTGGCACCAGGCGGGTGAAGTCGCCCGGCCCCGGCCCCCAGAGCCCACACCCCACCCTCGTCTCCCACGCCCCGCACTCAGCTAACCTGCACCACGCGGCCCGGGCGGAGTCGGACTTGTCCGTTCCCGTCCATCCTCACCCCATTCCCTTCTGCCATGTGACCCAGAATCCCCCGCCTTACCACCACCACCATCACTACCACCCACCGCCCCATCTGCAGCACGCGCCACACCAGTGCCACGCGCCTCCGTCTCACGGCCAGCAGCCGCCCTACCCGCCATACCCACAGCACAGCCACCCCAGCCACTCTGCCCACGGCGGCCACCTTCATGGCCCGCCACCGACGCCAACGCCAACATCTCAGGTTCCCAGCAGCAGCACCAAGCCCAAACACAGCGGCATCAGCACAGTGGTGTGAGTGGATCACGGCGAACCGTACCTTGTAAAGACTTTTACCGGATGAAATCGTCACACTGTGCATCTCTGGTCTGTAGATGAATCCAGACTCGAGCATGGACTTTGTTTGGCGTCATGTTTCTGCAAACTTTCCCTCCTTCATCCCCTGCATTTCATTTTAAATTCTGTCTGCCTGCTTCAAGAGTGACAGACTCATGCAAAGACCACAAACATGACAAAAGAACAAAATGTCTTTCCAAGAATTCTTGGTCTAGTTTCTAGAGCAAATGTGTTGGTACTAGAGGTGCACCGATTGCAGTTTTCTGGCAAGAAAGTTGTGGAGTTGGCTACAGTGGGGTGACTATTGTTAACTAAACATGCAGACATGACTTGGTGGGCTGGTCTGTCAGTAAAATCTTTCTCACCGGAGAGCAAACGAGGACAGTGGTTGATTCTTAGACCTTTGCCAAGCTAGGTAAGATCGGTGGATAAGATCGGCTTCACATGTAAAAATCGGTCAATCACTGAACTCCCAAAATGAAGGAAATTGGCACCGATAAAACACTACTTAGTACATTTGAAATAAGACATAACTAACTGGCACGTAACCTTTCAGCGAGATAAAGTAGCTTTGCTCTAAGTCAGTGTTTCTCAACTCCAGTTCTCACGCCCCCAGCCCTGCATGTTTTAGGTGTTTTCCTTCTGCCACACACCTGGATTGAATATGTTGATTAACAAGCTTCTGCAGTACTTGGTGGTCATGCAATCATTTAAATCAGCTGTTCTGGAATAGAGGCACATCTAAAACATGCAGAGCAGGGGGGCCTGACTGGAAATCATAAGCACTGCTCTAAGTCAATAATTGGTAATATTGATGGAAATGTCTAGTTCCATTGGCAGATTATTTCACTTATGGAAAAAATATCTTGTTTTAAGTGACATAATCTGTCAGTGGAATTAGTACATTTTCATCAATACTAAGGAATTGTTGTTAGCTACTTTATCCTGCTAAAAAGTTACTTGTAATTTAGTTTAGCCTTATTTCAAGTGTACTAAGATATTTGCAAAAGAAACTAGATCGAAATGACTTCGTAGGATTGTGTGTTTTTGCAGTGTAGCACGTGTGTCTCAAATTCATAAAAAGCAACGAGATTTAACCTCCATGTATTTAACAGAAAAGCTCAACGGCGTCGCAGAGGCGGTGGTTATTTAATGTAGCAGTAGCTCACAGTGCACTGTGATATATCTCTGGTAGCAGTTCTAAATGTGCCAATTACCGACAGGATTTATCGAGGTAGTAACTAAAATTTACTCTATCTATTGTGCATTATATTTTGTAAAATAAAATAATAATATTGGCTGTAACTATTCTAATTAATGCCAAGCAAATGGGTTCAGTTAAACTCAGTAGCGCTGCACATGAGGGGGCCGTAGTTAGGAACCAGTATGGCGCTGGTACTCGGTCACTGGATGCCCATCCGTGTTGACGATGTCGGTAATCTGCTGGGGTTTGCTTTGTTTGTATTTGGCCGTCGTTCGCTCCCGGCTGTAAACCGCTCCGCTTTTCTTCTTTTTAAGTCAAACAAGTTTTAAACAAACAAAAAAAAAAGTAAAAATCTGAGTTCCGTGTTGCTCCGCTACCTTGAAGGGTTCTACAAGTTTGCGTTTTGAAGACGCCATGCTGAGTCACTGAGTGTGGCAGCCATGCTTTCCTCACTTTCAGAAAGCAGTTTTATATCAGCGACCCAGCAGACGTATAACTGTACAGCTGGATGCCTCTGTAGCATTTTCAGTGGATAGAGTGACAAATATCAACACATGAAGTCTGTCATTTTTTATGGAAGAGGTTGTGTTTTGTTTTGTTTTGTTTTACTTGTCTTGTCTGATTTCATTTGTTCGGTGGATCCTAACGTTTTGTTTGTCTTCTCTGTCATGTCCTCCGGTGTTTCAGTGCAGTTTTTCATCCATGTGGATTTGGATGTGGTGAAACCCTTCCACCCTGAGACGGGCAAAAGAAACGCTCGGCGAGCAACGCTGGTTAATTAAACTATCTCGGTTAATTAAAAACATAAAAGAGAACTAGAACAGAATTATAGAAGAGGTGTGTTTTATATGGATTTTATAAAAGGCATACAAGAAGTGGAGCATCAAGCAAAGTGTAGAATAAATGTTGCCACCGTCTTTGAACAGACAAACTGACATTTTTTTGCCCATTTTCTACTTAAAGCTCAGTCAGATTGGAAGGAGAGAGTCTGAACATTAGTTTTCAAGTCTTCTGCAAAAATTCAAAATCTTTGTCTATAATGCAAATATCTTTGCACTCCTGAAATAGGACTAAACTAACTAACAAGTAACTTTTCAGCAATAGTTTCAAGTAAATTTTTCCTTAATATTGATGAAAACATTCAAAGTTTCATTGGCAGATTATTTCACTTATGAAAATAAATTTTCCAAATAATCAGCCAATGGAACTACAACTTTTTTTTATTATCATTACTAAGAAATTATTAACTTAATACAAGCTCCTACATCTCGTTGAAACCAGACCAAAATTATGTAGTAAGGTTTTGTGTTTTTGAAGTACACCTCCATTCATGCTCTATAGATTGTAAAACCTTCACAAGAATTTTCCCACTTATAAATCACACCACTGATTTAGCTTTTCAGATGGAACTCTTAGATTTTCACTATCTTTATCCTTGGGTTACATTGAGACTACTCAGTTTCTGTTTTTTCCCTTCCTTTCCACCAACTAATTTGCTCTAAACCTTTCAGTAAACACATTTTAGATCAATCGTCTTATTTAAAAGCACATGTCTGAAAATTCTCTTTCCAGCATATCTATTTTTTTCTTTGCATTTCAAGTAAACAAACAAAAAATCAAAGCTTCAAGTTTTCTTCACTGGTCCAATAATTCTCATTCAGTGGTTTACAAAAAATACTATAATAATAATAATAATAATAAAGTAATTGATAGAAAGTATGTGCTTCTGTGCCACAAAGAGTTTAATGTTGTGGCAAAGATGGCGCCTCGCACCACAAATGGATGATGTAATTTAAAAACCTTGGTGAAAATATCAAATGTCTGTGTTACAGGAAAAAAACACTGAAACACAAACTTTATGATGCTCATGTACTGTGGAATACGTAATGCGACGTTCTGAGTATAAAAATAATGAAACTGATTCCATAAACCACAAAACTGAGTGGCTTTGTTCAGTGTCAGTCATGCTAGCTCTAGCTAAAGTAATGACAGTGAATCTCAGCAGCCCATCCAAATTCAGTGTGAGATGCTTCTCTGCATGCCGTTGATGCCTACGTTTTCTTTGATCTGTCCATCTCTTTTCTTTTTTTTTTTACTGTTTTCTATCATCAGCATGTGTGACTAAAACTATCTGGTTCATCTCTGTTGCTTGTTTACATGTAGACAATTTCTGCCGTGTCGTCCAGTCTTGTCACTCCGTTACGCTCCTGTTCACTCTTTGCACATTGCGACACGTTGCTGAGTGTGAAAACCTACTGTGATTTAAACGTATGGTGTGGAGCAGTTTGGAAACGGATGGTATGTTTTTTTTTGTGGTTGCAAAGAATGATAAATACTTGTACATACTGTGTAAATTATACTTTTAACTAGGTATAATTATTATCAATGTCCACAGGTGAATTGACTTCCACAGAATCACAGAGCTGCTGCTGTTTGCCTCTGATAGGACTGAATTATCACCAGATCCAAGAACGTCACACGGTCTTCATGCTCCTCACCTTTACTTTCATTCTCCATCTCTTGCGGTCGAGCTTGGAAGTTGAAGGGAAGGCGCTGTTTGGAAGTAGACAAATTCCCTGTTAACGTAAAACGAGTCCTGTGACAATTATTGAGAACATAATAAATTGATGCACTATAAGAGCCTCTTGATTTTACTTGTGGTTGGTGTGAGTGACTGTATGAACAGCTCTTCCTACAGGCCAATGGCAGCTAAGCATGGGCTGGTTACCAGAGTCATGGTATAAAGTGGGTTTTTTGCATCCATATAAAATCAAAATTATCCAATTAATAAATTTGACTGACTTTGACTTGGGTGTTCCTAGTGTATCTGCAGGGTATATGAGCCTAGAAATACTTTCCAGTTTGGTGAGAAATTTTCCTATTTATTTCGAACGGACAAAAATAAGAAAATGAAACAAATTATGATGCCCAATTGACATGCAATTTTACATTATCTGCTCAAACATGAGCAGGTAGAAGATACAAGATCATATGATTTCCTTCCCCTCTCGTACTCATCAGCCCACGTTTATATACAGTATTTATGTATAAATATAAAATGATTCGCTCAAAATCAATGAGCCGATCATTCAAGCTCAGGTAGCTCTTCCCCCTGGTGGAGAGGAGAGAGGAGTCCTGAGGGGACCTGGAGGCGTCTGGGAGGCTGGTGGTGGAAACGGGGAGGAGGTGGGTTGAAACAACTGAAGCAGGTAGATCCAAGTAGAGAGGTGGTGCATCCTGATTTGCTGAAGTGAAGGCGTGGTGATAGGTGATGCTGGAAGAGTCTTACAGGTTGAATTTTCGCCTAGGGCTTCATTTGACAGAATTAGTAAAACCGGTAGATACATGACAGTCAAGGCAAATTGAAGGCAAATTTTCCCATTTGTTTAAATTTAATAAGACCTGAAGCCTTCGAAAATGCTTCAACGCATTTGAGAATTTTAGAAACTTCATTCAGGTTGTTTGAGAAGATGGACTGATAGAAAACCGTCGATCTCAAATCTTTGCGAGATTTGGGATACAAACACGCTGGGCTGTTTGTATCTTCCTAAAATATTTTAATTACATTAACAATATATTTTTTCCCAAACTGAAATTAATATAAAGGTTTGAACATTCATGCTCTATCAGAGCGAAGGCTTTAGAAAAGTCTAAAAATGATTCAAAACCTTCATTTTCATAGACAATTAAGTCCAAAATAAGGTAAATATGTACTTTTAGAAATCCAGACTGTCAGAAATAATTTGGGATGTGTCTTAATTTAAGCTGTTAGCAAAAAATGAAAGACAGGAATTTGTAATCATTATTTAATAGGGTTACAGGTCTTAAATCATCAAGAAAAGTTGGATCTTTCCCAAGTCTAGACATGAGTGTAAACAATACCTTGTTTCATAGTGTGTGTTAGACAGTCATGGTCTAATATTTATCAAAAAATTCCAAACCAGGGTTCTGATATAAACCCAAAAATGTCTGTAAGTGTAGAACATAACTAACAATAAAACTTTAAAAGTGTCTTTAGAAATAGTTTTATGTTTGAAAAAGGAAAAAGGTTTTTAGAATTAATTTTATGTTTTAAGAAAAAGGTTTTTTTTTTAAATGAATTATCAAAATATGAAGAAGAAACCTGGCAGGGACGCATGTATTTTACGAGGGACCCTGAAAGCATCTCCAGTGAAAATACCAACGTCATCAACATGCGTCAGATACGGGTGAAAGGGTAAAACTCCGCCAGTGTTTGATAAAGCAGGTACACTGAGGTTGGTTTAAGGTTTACGTGCTTCAAAGTACAATGAACGTCAACGGCTTTCTCGCGTTATCCAGAGCTTTTCCACGCGAAAAGAACAGACTCGTCTGTCACGCGCGGCTCCTGGGGAAACAGGCGCTGCGCGTTCAGCAGCGGAGGACGATACGGACTCATTCAAGGAGTCTGGCCTACGCCAAGGATCTGTTCCTGGGTCAGATCAACAAGGTAACGGGGGGAGTCGACAGCGAACAGAGTTACTTGTAACAAAGGTGACCTGAAGTTTGTCTGTTCAAAGTATCAATGTGACTTTATAGGACAGAGTTTCACAAAGCAAGACGTTCACTTCCTCTGTACTCTGACTCTCCGAAAAAAGAAAAAAAATGAAATGCTTTCGGAAGCCATGGAAACACTAAGTAGTCTTTCTGTGAAGCTTCGAAAGTTAACCTGTAAACGGTTAATATCTCACTTTTTGACTCAACCAGGTCAAGAAAACTCACCAAAAACCTGAAATGATGTTCAATTAAAGAATCAAAAATAAGAAGCAGGTTCACAAAGTCCAGTTTTTAGTCTCTGTATTCAGTGGAAGTAAATGAATGTTAAAGGTAAACTTTAAACCAGTATAAACAAGTGACAACAATGCAAGTGAAATTCACCATTTTTCTCCTTGGGACAGCATTCGGACTCATCGTATTTGTCTCCTCCAGGCTGAGGTCTTCCCTTATCCAGAGATCGGAAGCGATGAGTTGGAGGAGGTTAAGCAGTTTGTTGCACCAGTGGAGAAGTTCTTCAACGAGGAAGGTGAGAGAGGAGGATCTGATCTGAAGTAATGTCAGTCGATTGGTTATTCAATAGTTTTATTAAGTGTCGTTTCCCCCCCTGTCTCTCTCTCTCGCTCTCTCTCTCTCTCTCTCTTTCTCCCCCACAATTCCAGTTGATTCAGCGAAAATCGATCGAGAAGCCAAAATCCCAGCAGAGACTCTGAATGGCCTGAAGGAGCTGGGCTTGTTTGGAATCATGATCCCTGAGGAATATGGTGAGATGGTGGGATCACAGCAATAATCATTTTAAAATGATTTTTACTCTCACTCGAGCAATTTTTGGACGGCCACTTTTTACTGTCACTTGAGTAAAAATATGTTAAAGTAGTGTTACTCTTACTTGAGTACAATTTTTGTTTCCTTCCCTAAAGTGAAGTTGTGCAGAAAAGTAAGCAGATAATCCTGAACATCACCGGATGTGTTCATTATGCATTCATAACACTCTCTGTCTTCCTGACTGCAGGTGGTCTCGGACTCTCCAACACCATGTATGCCCGGCTGAACGAGGTCATCGCGCTGGACGGCTCTATTGCCGTCACTCTGGCTGCACATCAAGCCATTGGTCTGAAGGTAGCTGTCGCATGCCGCTTTATTTGTCCGCTAACTTGGTGGAACACGTTGGGACGTGAGCGCGCTGAGAGTCGTGTGGTTTCAGGGGATTCTGATTGCTGGGAACGAAGCACAGAAGAAGAAATATCTGCCCAAGCTGGCTTCAGGAGAACACATCGCCGCTTTCTGCCTGACAGAACCCGGCAGGTACAGATCCTGACTACTGCTTCACTTTCCTCTGAAGGTTTTTTTTTTTTATTTATTTTTTATTTTAAAGTTTTATACATATAAAAATGAAGAACCCGCTGCACAGAACCCACTGAAAACCTCCTGGTTATTCCACCAAATCTTGATTTCTGAACTCTTCCTGAGTTAAAACATCAGTATTGTTGTTTCTAGGTAAACGTGAACTTGTTTTCTTTGCATTATCTGAGGTTTGAAAGCGCTGCATCTTTTTTGTTATTTTGACCATTTCTCATTTTCTGCAAATAAATACAAAATATTTGCTTCAGAATTTCAGAGACATGATGTTTGTAGTTCATAGAATAAAAGAACAATGTTCGTTTTACTCTAACATACACCTATGAAAAGTAAAATAAGAGAAACTGATTATTCTAAGTACCAGCTGATCACCAATCTCTCAAAATTAAGGAAATCAGCACCAATAGATCAGCTGGCTGACAAATCGGTTCACTCCTAATGTCCACAAAAGTGGCCAGTCAGACGAGCTTAGCAAAAAAACAACTTCCAAATATCCAGACATCTTTTCTTTGTCTTCTTAGGAGAGCAGCTTCACATTGCCAACCAGTTTGATGTTCTTATTGTTTTCTTTCCCCTTCAGTGGAAGTGATGCAGCTTCCATTCAGACTCTGGCGACTCTGTCTGAAGATGGAAAACATTACCTGATCAATGGTTCCAAGGTGACGCATATCAATTTTACTAAAAAAATGTCCCCTCTCCCAGCACGTCCCTATTTCTGTGGAGCGACTCTCGAGTTCCTCGTTCGTTCTCTTGTTTTCAGTTTTGGATTTCAAACGGAGGCTTCGCAGACATCATGACGGTGTTTGCTCGGACCGCAGTGGAGCAAGACGGTGTGAAGAAAGACAAGATTACCGCCTTTATCGTGGAGAAAGCTTTCGGGGGCATCAGCAGCGGCAAACCTGAAGACAAACTGGGCATCAGGGGCTCCTACAGTAAGACGTTCAGTCATACCTGGCAATGCGTTCTGTGGCTTTTAGGCCGTATTACCTCTGCTATGCAAAAGTATTCATACCCATGGAAGAGTTGTACATTTTGTTGCCACAGACATCATGGTTGTACCTTCCTAATCCCAAGCCTGTAATCCAACCCTTCCTATTGGAAGGTAAAGAATTTGAAAGAGTCCGCCCAATCAAACTAAGCTTGACTGATTTTCAAAGAAGAATGAGAAAAACTCTTCTGTAGATGTTTAAAACAGAAGACACACCTCAAGGTATTTACTTCCATACATGCTACGCTTTCATAAAGTCATAAAAGTCAAGCCACATATTGGTTCCTTTTTGTCTTCTGATTTCTCTGCTGCCATTTCAGAGAGAACGATGCATTTGAAGAAAATGGGTCCTGAAACGTGTGCGCACCGCTTTCCTCGCAAAGATTGTGATTCATAAAAAACAAACTTGACACAAAACTAATATTACCGAGACGTTTTGCATTGGAATTGTATGGTTTCATGTGTGTGTTGAGAGCAGAACCTCGTGTGTAAACGTTTAGGTGCAGCTGTGGTTTATCAGGAACATTGCGTCCTGGTGTGCGTACGTACGGTTTTGTAAATCCAATATATTTTTTGGTCAACATCATCTTCATCATCATCATCTTTTGGCCAAACATACACTTTTAGCACGAGTCCTGCAGTTCTCCATACATGACGCTAAGCGACGCTGTTAGCATCATTGTTGTTTGTTTTGAAGCGTGTGAAGTCTCCTTTGACAACGTTCCTGTTCCCGTGGAAAACGTGATTGGAGAAGTAGGAGGCGGATTCAAGGTAAACTCTGCTCTGATTTCAGGCTAACTTTAATCGTACGTTGCTTTTTTTTTTCTCCTCCAGTTTTAATGAAGTCCTGTCTTTGTTCAACAGGTCGCCATGAACATCCTGAACTCGGGGAGGTTCAGTATGGGCAGCTCTTGTGCTGGAATGATCAAAAAGCTGATGGGTAAAAAGAAAAAAAGAAGATGTATTTACTCCCAGAAACAGAAGTGGTGACTGGTTTTATTTATTTCTGGTTTTCTTTAGAGCTGACCTCAGAGTACGCCGTCAGCAGGAAGCAGTTTAAAAGAAGCCTGAGTGAGTTTGGGATGATCCAGGTAGGACACATGCAGGTTTCCCTTCACTGCTGCTGGTGCTGAGTACTGCAGTTAACTAGTTACATTTACTCAATAACATTTACTTGAGTAACTTTTCTTTTTTAAAAAGATACTTTTAGGAGTATTTTTACTAAACTGTACTTTTTACTTTTACATTTTGTTATGAAAATATTTCTGCTCTTGAGTAAAATTTCTTTATTTTCTACCCACTGAATGGAGAACAAACATGTTTTAACCAAAAATTAACCAAATAAAGACACACTTGATGTTTTTGTAAAATGTCATAATTTAGTTTTTTTGTGACTTTTATAAATGATTGTCATTTTGGTCTATCTGATGATGCAAATTTTAAATATTAAATGATAATAAGCAGTATTTCATAATTTCATCAGTTACTCAGTACTTTTAACGAAATACATTTTCACTCTTATTTGAGTAACTTCTTGACTGGATACCTTTGACTTTCACTGGAGTAATAAAATATGTTGAAGTAGTGCTACTCTTACTTTAGTACAGTCTTTGGCTACTCTGCCCACCTCTGCATAACGACGTGATTTGACTCGTTTGTTTTTGCAGGAGAAGTTTGCTCTGATGGCCATTAATGCCTTTGTGATGGAGAGCATGGCGTACCTGACCGCGGGCATGATGGACCGCCCCGGAGTCCCAGACTGCTCCTTAGAGGCCGCCATGGTGAAGGTTGGACAGCCGGACGTCGTTCATGACAAACCCAATAGCAACCAGAGAGGTCACAGTGTGGACGCTGTGTGCAGGTCTTCAGCTCAGAGGGAGGCTGGATCTGCTGCAGTGAGGCTCTGCAGGTTCTCGGAGGTCTGGGCTACACCAAGAACTACCCGTTTGAGCGCTACGTCAGGGACTGTCGCATCCTGCCCATCTTTGAGGTGTGTTGGCTAACAGGATGGGGATTTCTTTTCTTTTTTCTTTTTTTTTACTAGCTAACCTCTTGACCAAAATGAAAAGATTGTCCTTCTTGACTTTATAACATATAGCTTAGATGAACAAAAATGAACAAAAACAAATTTTATTGTCATGCATCTACATCGATGAGAAGTGGTTCCATAGTTAGCCGATCACAAGGTCTAGGAGAGAAACAAGGTAGTGCCAAGTGTGTTGGTACTGACCACTAACATGCTGTAAGTGGTCAGCATGTTATTGCTGTAAGTGGCCAGCAGGTGGCAGGTGACTTTGTCACTCGAAGCTCTCACAGCGGATGAGTTTCTTTCTTCATCAAATCTGAGTTAAATATTAGAATTGGGATCAAAAATGAATGCCAGAAAAATCCGAATCTTTCTCTACCACAGTCAACAAGCTCCCACACGCTGCTGTTTTTATCATTTTGAGTGTTTTTAGTAAACGATGTCAGAACAGTAAACCTGCCGTTTGTGTCCAGGGGACAAACGAAATCCTGAGGATGTACGTCGCGCTCACCGGGATGCAGTACGCCGGCAACGTGCTCACGGGAAAAATCAAGTATGTTTAAAACGCCACAGCGTTGCTCAGCTGACGCCAATATATTTATGCAAACTTTCAGACCATATCCATTCATGCACATGCTGATTTGTGTGTAAAATGTCGCGTCACAAGTTTTTGTCTTTTTTTTTTTGTGCATGGTTTATTGATGAGGCTGAATTGGTCATCATTCAGTTGAAACCTGTTTTTACTCTCCTCGCTGCTCTTTGTTTTCAATTTGTCTCTCAAACAAGCCGACCTTGGAAAGCAATAAAAGTAGTTCAGCATCCAAGTCGGTGAATACGTTTTCTAGGCGCTGTGTCTTAGAGGTGTTGCTTTTTTTATTGTTTTTTTTTCCCCTCTCAGGGAGATGAAGAAAGGAAATATATTCATGGCCATGAACATGGCTGGGAAGAAGCTGAGGACGTCGCTGGGCGGATCGGTGGACCTCGGCCTGACGGGGAAGGATGGGGTGGTTCATCCCAGCCTGGAGGTGAGAAGCTGCTTCAACCTCACCAGGATTTCTCTTCTTTTCTTTTCTCTTCTTTTCTTTTGTTCCTCCAGGTGGTTTTCCGGCACCTCGGTGACTTTCTGTTTCTGTTTTTAAGGAAAGCGCTAAGAAACTGGAGCAGAACGTGAACCTTTTCGGGATGACGGTGGAGAGCCTCCTGTACAGATACGGAAAGGTATTTTCATTTTCTAATTTCTTGAAATGGATGAACAGATGGACGCTTGGTATTTGGTCCTGTTGATCTCGTAGAGAAAATCTAGTCAGTCTTTTGTAACAGACACAAAACAGGAAGTGACTAAAATGTTATTTCTCTGCTAAGGCTGATTGTAATCAGACTGTTTGTTTTTAGTTTTTTTCTTCAGTCAAATGAATTTGCTTTTTGGAAACCTAAACATTTACAAAAACTCACCAAGCGCTGCATTTGTGCACAGCAGAATGATAAATTATCATTTGCACACAGTTGTCTCTAAATCACACACGCGTCATCCGTTTGACGTCAAACCGGATGCAAATGACATTACTTAATGTTTCAAGAAGCCAATTGGATACTATTGGAACGTGACTCCAGTGCGCCCCCTGGATTATTCCAACAATTCCACTTCCCTGACACGTTGTTCACCTGCACCAGGTTATTTTGCTCCCTCTGTTCTCGTCGGGCTTAAGAGTCGATGCTTCATGTTGTTCTGTTTCTTTAACCCGGTTTCAGAGCATCGTGGACGAACAGCTCGTCCTGAAGAGGGTGGCGGACGTCATGATCAACCTGTACGCCATGACCGCCGTCCTGTCCAGAGCCAGCCGCTCCATCAGCATCGGCCTCAGGAATCACGACCACGAGGTGTGTGTCGGCCAAGAGCTGTGACAGCCGGGCTCCACGGAGACCGTACGAGCAGTTAACGTCTTACTGATGGCTTTCTTTAAATCCCAGCTACTCTCATCGCCCAGAAAATGTCCACCTTTCATTTATGTCTATTTTTTCAGCAGGAAAATTTAATTTGCCAAAAGAATCAAAAATCAATTCTCACGTTTCTCATTGAAAACTAAGATCTGACCTGCTGCATGCTGTATTTCCTCCTTTCAAAGTTGGATTTGTCTCGTTCAGTGTGAATTGTTACCACTGCAGATTAACGTGGATGTCTTTAAAGTATTTCCCACATTTTACTCCATTCTGGAGAGATTTGAAAATGGCTGCCCAGTCGTCTCCCATCCAGTCTGACTCAGCTGGAGAAGAACTGCCAACAGATGCCTGTGCTGAGCTTGTGGCGTCACATTCAGGCTTTAATTGGATGAACAGAGTGCGAAGCAAAGGCTGTGAAATCTTATGTATTTATTTATTCAATTTTAATAAATTTGTAAAACACTGCAAAACCCTTCTGGATGCACTGTGGAGCTGACTGGTGCTTTTAAAATGTTTTTTATTTTTATTTTTCTAAATCCTGCTGTGATGTCGTCTCTCCTTCCAGGTGCTGCTCGCCAACACATTCTGCAACGACGCCTTCTTCAAGAATAACTACTCCATGGTTCAGCTGCAGAAACGTAAGCAGAAGCTGCTGTATGGTGGCGACATATTTTTTGCTCAACATCTAATGACTTTTCTGAAAAGTCTGATAGACACATAAAGTTAGGAAAGTCTTCTGTTTGGGGGAAAAAAGGCAGGCATTTTTACTTTTGTATAATATTTTAATCAAACTTTACTGTTTTTTATTAAGTTTAATCCTATAATTCTAGTTCAACTGTATTTACTGGCTCAGGACAGACAGGAAACGAGCTGCAGAGCGTTTCCTGAATCACTGGACTCATCACTAGTTTTTGTTCTTGAATAAAGTCACTACAGGTGTCTGAAAAATGGATAAATATAGCGACGGAATGGATAAGTTCAGAGTGCGTCCAGATTAATGGAGGATGTTCATATAGCACCAGTTCACATCCAGTGAATCAATACAGTTCAGTCTCACACAGATTCCCAGAGATGTCGGTTGCCAGTTTAGTTTAGTTCAGTTTGTTATTTAAATGAAGATATTGTCTGTCTACAGAAACAGCAGATTGCTTTGACTCGTTTGACTTGCAGGATCGTTATTTTTCAGAATTCACTTCTCCAGTGAATTCACTTCTCCAGTGAATTCTGAAAAATATAATTGTTTTTAGATATTAGATCAAAAGCCTTTTAATCCATCTCAATCGTAAACTGAACTTCACCGCATTGTTTAATCTTTAGGATATTTCCCAAAAAGTTTAGTCACAGTGCAAACAAAGTTTTTTTTTTTTTTTTTTTTTTTTCTGAGCTTCTTTCAACAAGGGCTTTCTGTTAGCCACAGGCTAGCTTTGTGCAGTGAGCTAATATTTGTCCTGGGAACTTGGCATGGTCCTTTGGGTTCCATCCCTGGTTGTTTTCCTCAAAAACCACCATTCATTTCACTTTGCAGCGACGCTCTACTTTGTGTCTTTCTAAATAAATGAATGTGACAAAATGTTCAAAGAATATAGATATGTTTTTACACGCCTTTTTAATCTGCGCCACAGTCCAGACAGATGATGATTACACAAACGCATTTCTCCTCCCCAGATTCTCCGAAAACACGACGCCAGCATCAAGAAGATCGCCCAGGCGGTTTTGGAGAACAGATCCTATATTTGCTCACACCCTCTTGAAAGAACATTCTGATTTCTCTCCTGTGACGTTGGATCCGATCCGCCTCTGTTTCTGTGGCCGGAGGAGAAACGTAGCATGATTCCTGTGTTTCATCAGCTGGGCTAACCTGAGAGGTCGATGGACAAAGCCGTCCTACCGGGAGGAAACTATCCCAAGTGCTCTTTAACAAACCATCAGTGAAGAAAATGTTAGATGAAGCCAGTTTTTAACAGAAAGTACAGATTTCTTGTAAATTGCCGTGTGTAACATGTTTAGGAGTTGGATCATATGTGCTTCTCCCAGTTGGACTTGTTCTCTGAGGAAGTTCAGCTGCTACTTTCCTCATCAGTCAGAGCGGAGGAGTCTGCTGCTGCTTCATGATTTGTCGTGCTTATTTACTGTTTTAGTGAGCAGTAAACTCGTTTCAATGTTTTTGTAGCGGCTGTCAGGTTTTGAACCTTTCACAATAAAATAAGCAGCTTTAATCAGAAAGCTGTACCTGGGAACTGCATCGTTTCTGCTGCTGATGTTGCATCGCGTGTTGGCGGCTCCTCACAGCTTCACTGTGGACCGACTTTGGCCTACACCAATTTGTTTCTGTACTAAATGCAACATAAACGTTGCCAAGTCTTCCAACAGAATAGTCTGACTATTGTGAAACAGCCCTCTCTGAGGGTTGTGGCAATAGAAAAGATCTGTGGAGATGATCTGCTTCATGCTCTATGAGCCAATAGGCAATCATCCAAAATGAAAGAAATATGGCTGATCAATCCCTGGACCTTCATCCAAAAGGATCCTGTCAATCTTCATCAAACAGGCCTCACGTCTGACATGCTGTTCTGAGGTAAAGATGGTGAAAGCAGAAGAAGACGTGTTCACACGAGGCGAGTTGGTCGTCTCCACTCAGTACAGCATGACCTGCTTTTATAACCACACCACAGATCCAGTGTCTGGACTGAGCTCTGGCTTTACGGAGTGGTAACCTGGGAATCGAGCGCACACACCCTGGGCTCCAAGCATTTAGAGCTTCGTCCTGTTTACAGACGAGCTCCTCTAAAACCGAACACAGAGTGAAAGTTTATAGGAGTAAAAGTAGGAAATGAAACGAGGGAATTACTCGTTTTGATTAATGTCTTCTGTGAGAAACGTTCTTTTCCAGTGTTGTGGGAATACTGGGCTGTTATGTGCAAACTGGCTGAAATTCCACCATCTGGAGCTTCCATCAAAAACATGTCAATAAGGGCCGGTCGGTCGGTCTTGTGCGAAATATTCACTTCTTGGACAGATAGCTCTGAACTCAGTCTACTGCAAGGACAGAACTTTGTCTTTTAGCTTTTACAGATCTTTTTATCCTGTGTTTAAGAACCAGTTGAATCAAAAGAAAGCAAGGCCAGAGCAGAAGAACCACCACAGAGTTTTGGGTTCAGCTGCTTGAGATGAAGTATAACAATCTGTTAATGTGGTAAAGGTACAGGATTCTTTTTAAAGGGTTTTCATCAGAACTCCGTCGTAATGAATGCTTCTTTAATATTAAGCATGTTGCTGTACCTGTGGGGATTTAATTATGAGACCTTCATAAGACATTTTACAAGCAACCCCCTTAATGAAAAGTGTAAATTAAGTTTTAGGGCTTGCTATCTTAAGTATATGTGGTTTTCCCCCTCTGCTCCAGCAGAGCAAAGAGGGAATCTGAAATTGCAATAAAGTGCTTGATGTGT
Source organism: Poecilia picta (assembly GCA_033032245.1). NCBI lineage: Eukaryota > Metazoa > Chordata > Actinopteri > Cyprinodontiformes > Poeciliidae > Poecilia > Poecilia picta. The sequence continues at coordinate 5,260,884 of CM065357.1, read as the reverse complement.
GTAAAACTTTATTGAAATGCCTTTCAGTCTGTGGAGCGCTTCATCTAGTCCATGTTGGGTCCAAATAAAAATGAAAACCAACCAATTAGTTGCATTAAATAATAACAATAAAAAAATCTACATGCTTTGAACTTCTTTTTTATTATTTTGTAACCACAAACTGCAAAGTATTTTGTTGGGAATTTATGCTACCAATCAACTCAGAGCTGAGGATGCATGTTTTGTGGTTTTCGCATTTTTTTTGTGTTTAAAAACTGAAAAGTGTGGTGTGCATTTTTATTCAAGCCACATTTCTCTGCAGGTGCAGCTCAGGGCAGTTTCTGAAAACAAAAAAGACAGATACATAATATAATTAAAATAATTGTATTATTTTACTAAATTATTAATTTTAATTCTTTATTATTATTTACAATTAATTATGTATAATTAATTATTACTAAATTATTTTTACAAAAGTTATATATATATATATATATATATATATATATATATATATAATATATATATATATATATATATACTGTATATATATATATATATATAGGGCATCCAAGATTCATAAATACATCAAGGACAAAGCCTCAACGGACGATATGCTCAGGGAATGTCTCAGGCAATGGGGAACACAGGATGAGGGGCTAGAGGTTCCATCATGGGAGAACAAGCCCCTACATGGGATGTACCACCGACAAATAAATGAAGTGGCTGATATCAGGAAATCCTACCAATGGCTGGACAAAGCTGGACTCAAGGACAGCACAGAGGCTCTCATCCTGGCTGCACAGGAACAGGCCCTAAACACCAGAGCAATAGAGGCTCAGATCTATCACACCAGACAAGACCCAAGGTGTAGGTTGTGCAAGGAGGCCCCTGAGACAGTCCAGCACATAACAGCAGGGTGCAAGATGCTGGCAGGGAAGGCGTACATGGAACGACATAACCAGGTGGCGGCATAGTGTACAGGAACATCTGTGCAGAATATGGACTGGAAGCCCCGAGATCAAGTGGGAAACACCCCCAAAGGTGGTGGAGAATGACTGAGCTAAGATCCTGTGGGACTTCCAGATCCAGACAGACAAGATGGTAATGGTGAACCAACCGGACATTGTGGTGGTGGATAAAGAACAGAGGAAAGCCGTTGTGGTGGATGTAGCTATACCAAGTGACTACAACATCAGGAAAAAGGACCATGAGAAACTGGAGAAATACCAGGGCCTCAGGGAGGAACTGGAAAAGAACTGGAAGGTGAAGACCACAGTGGTGCCTGTGGTCATCGGGGCCCTCGGGGCAGAAACCCCCAAACTGGAGCAGTGGCTAAAACAGATCCCAGGAACAACATCAGACATCTCAGTCCAGAAATGTTCAGTACTAGGCACAGCCAAGATACTGCGCAGAACCCTCAAGCTCCCAGGCCTCTGGTAGAGGACCTGAGCTTCAGAGGATGAAAGAGGAGGGTGAGAAGGGAAATTTTATATATATATATATATATTATAATATATATATATATATATATATATATATATATATTATATATATACTAGTATTATATATATATATTTGAATGTATCTACCAACTCTGCATAGATGTCATCTGTTTAGGTGAAGGTATGTGGAGGCTGCAGCTCATGCTTTTATTTTTACAGTCATTATTTAACTATTGTTAATAACAGTTAAATACATTGGTGACAAGTTGACTCTGCGTCCGGAGTGGATTACATTCTGTCAATCATGCATTTTAAATCTATAAACCTTTGTTCAAGTTGCTTCCAAGCTTTTCTTTCTTTTCTTTTTACTAAAGGTTTCTCTCCTTTTTCATTTTTTTTCAGTGTACTGTGTATGTTGGGGGCAGAGCTTCAGTCAGATCTTGGTCTCCCTCCCAGAGCAGAGGGACATTCAGCGGACGGAGTCAGTCAGTCAGTCAGTCCGAACAGTGGCGTTTCCACGCGTTTCGTGGAGATGTTGTCCGGTCCAAACGATGGATGCCACCGACTCCCCTGACCCGTACAGCCGCCCGGCGCGCAGGACGCAGTGGATCGTGAGCTCCCTGGCTTATCACTACGGACTGGACCGGGGAGTGGAGAACGAAATCATCGTCCTGGCCACCGGACTGGACCAGTATCTGCAGGAGATATTCCACCACCTGGACCATCGAGGACTCGGCAAAATCCCGGAGGAGGACTTCAACGTCCTGTGTGAGGTCCTGGGGCTGAGCGAGGACTCGGACTCGGAAGAGTCCGCCGGAGTGTTGGACAACCTGCCCAGCGCGCTCACCTTCAGGCACTTCCACGCCAAGCTGTGCGGCTACTTCACCACGAAGGCGGGATGCCAGTACGAGAACGACCGGCTGCTGGTCGGGACCGACAGCGAACACATAGAGACTCAGATCCGTCTGCGGAGCCCCCTGAAGCGGCGGGAGACGCTGCTGGCGGTCGGGGCGAGCGGCGGCGGCGGCGGCTGCTCCCCCTCCAGCTCCCCGGCGCAGCGCCGCGCCCCCGGCTGCAGGCTCGGCTCCCCGGGGCCCTGCAGCAGGGAGTGCTACGAGGAGATCGTGGCTCTGGAAGAGGCGGAGGACAGGATAGGGAAGCTGGAGGATGAGAACGCGAGTCTCAGGGAGCTGATCGAGGACATGAGAGCCGCGCTGCAGAGCAGCGATGCTCGTTGTTTGGCTCTGCAGGTGAGAAAGGTTTGAACAGAACTTTATTTATTTAACTCCATCGGAAACAGCCAATTAGAGGCAGGAGGAGGGTCTTAGCGCTGACAATCACTCTGGTGTACTCTGCTCAGATTTTCTTCCTTCCTCTTAACAACAGAGCCATGAATGCTCAGTTAGCATAGCCACCGATGACACCGGATATACAGTTTTACCAGAACAGTCAGAACACTGAGCATAAACAAGGTCGATTGGACCTCCATCCATCGGATTGGTCTTTTTTGACGGAGCTGCATCATCAGGCGGATGCATGTTAAAGTTAACTGGAAATTTTTGGTATTTTAAGGCAAAAAAAAAGACTATAATGTAACAAAAATGAACAAAATCAGTTAAAAGAACGTTTTCCTAAACCCTGGAACGACTTATTAAAAGAACACACCTCTGGAAAACTGCAGGTGTGTGTGTGGGTGTGTCTGGTGAATTTTTGGTTTAAACATGTTTGTTCTTCATTCAATGGGTAGAAAATCCAGACAATCACTGTAGTAAGAGCAGCAATGCTTCACTGTAAAACTACTCAGGTAAAAGCAAAAACTACAACATAGTATAAATACTCTTGGAGGCATATTTAAATATATATATATATATATATATATATATATATATATATATATATATATATATATATATATATATATATATATATATATATATATATATATATATATATATATATATATATATATATATATATAATGTAATTGTTCTACCAATCCACCTTTGGTTCTGGCCTCCTTATGTCGCACCGTCCCTCATTACACGTCACCTGCTCTTGCTTAAATTCATCAAGCATTCAAGTCAAACCCAGTTTGGAGTTAGACAGCATGCCTTTAATGATGATGTGGTCAAAATACTCACTCGGCTAATAATTGTGCACACAGTGTAGTTTTATGGAGAGCAGAATGTCACACATGAAGACTGCTGGTGAGGAGCTGGCATGTTCCCAACAGGCACTGGAGGTCCTGAATGGTGACCTATTCAGTCAGTGCTCAGGACTAAATGCATTAGATCTAGAGCTTTTTACGACTCAGAACTGTAAAAAGTCTCGTCCACCACGGGGGCCTTCTGATGTCATCACTGGTCTGCCGGGACATCAGTCCATCCCACATGCTGGCCAGTTACCTGATACTATCCTCTGGTGCCATGCAGACTCTCACCTGTGCGATTCCTAATAACACGTCTCCAGACGTTCCTGTGAACCCAGCTGACCTGTAACAACACCAGGATCATCAGAGGTCCTGGTTTTCACAAATATGTCCACTTTTCATGACATACTGTTAAGTTTGTTAAAGTTATAATTACTTTACTTTATTTTTTTGTAATGAATGTTAGATTATTATTATCATTATTATTGTTATTATTATCCATTGATAGACAGAGTTTAAAATGGACAAGTATAGCTTTATGTCAGACCACACAATTATTTCTGACGCTGTTGCTTTTTTATTTTTAAGATTACCTTTTAAATACAATATTTATTATCATTATTATCATTATTATTATTATTTATTTATTTATTTTCATAATATAATTTTAGATGATTTTTTTCTGTAATTTTATTTTGCTGTGTGTCTTCCAAACTGAGCTGCCATTGTTACAGGTTGCGTTCTGATACAGAAGAGTAATTATTTCTTAATGTTATTTACATCAAATGAAAGATGTTAAAGTTGATGTGCTGGTTGACATATGAAAGCATATTTGAAGTTAATCTAAACATGTATTTTTAGAGGAATAAACAGTGTTTGATTGAGGTATTTTGGAAATTAAAAAGAAGCTCACCATCTCTGCACTTGTTGGCACCATTCAAGCTCTTTAAAGCTCATGATGTTCCAGTTGCTTGCATTTACATTCCCAGGACTGTTTTAATCTGAAATATTCCTTTAATGAACTTTGCCAACCAGTCAAAACACAAAATGTTTCGTCAGGATTATCTTCGTCTCGTCTCTTCACATCGCAGGTCGGCCTCTGGAAAAGCCACTCCAAGCATAAACCAAGAGAAGGACGCTTTGTCTCCCCGCGGACGCTGGCCTCCCACAACAACGTGGCCAACAGCTCCAACAGCAACCTCAAGAGCCTGCAGAACCTCATCCACGAGATAGAGTACCTGCACAGCTCCAGAGAGTGGCAGGTGGAGGAGACGGTGTCGCGCAACCAGAGACTGGAGCAGGAACTGTGGAGCTGTAAGGAGGCCGTCGCTGCGTTGGAAGACAGCAACAGGCTTCTGAAGACGGAGCAGGCGAGCATGAGGAGGAAGGTGGAGGAGGCTCGGCAGGCGCTGCTGAGCGGCCTGGAGAAGGTGAAGGACCTGGAAGCGAAGGCCAGTCGTGTTCCGGCGCTGCAGAGGCACGTTGTCCAGATGGAGTCTGAGCTGCTTTACTACAGGTGCAGACGCTTCGCTTCACATAACATTAAACTGTTTATCAGAGCAACTCCACATGTGTTAGACGACCTCAGAAGCACAGTCAGTGGAATATATATATATGTACTGATCATACCTTCTGGTGTGTATACGACAGCAGTCAGAGTAATGTAGTGACTGAATCTGTGTATGCACAACTGTGTTCAGGGTTAGTTTTTCTGCATGAAGTTCCAGGTTTGTGACGTTTACAATAAATAATCGATTCCAGCACTGCAAAAAAACACACAAAATTTCACCAAATATTTTTGGTCTATTTTCTCGTGCAAATCTCTTACTGCACTTAAAGAAAAGACAAAACTAACTTACAAGTAACTGTTCAGCAAGTTACATGAGCTTGTTTTAAGTAAATAACTTCTTAATATTGATTAAAAAGTGCTGGTTCGATTGGTAGATAATTTCACTAATAAGAGGGGAAAAATGTCTTGTTATAAGTGAAATAAATAACGTTTCAGCAGAAACGTGCTTTACGCAATAAAACAAAATTACAAATTTATAAAGAAAACACCATACAGGCAACTATTCAACAAATGTTACATTTTATCGAGTTCCATCACCAAAAATCGTTAAACATCAAATATGGTGGTCAGTGTTTAATTTATTATGGTTCAAAGGCAACTTTAAAATAGTTGGGTGTTTAGTCTGGATTCAAAGGAACTCAGCGTTTCGGCTGTTTTGCGGTTTTCTGGACGTTTGTTCCAGATTTGTGATGTATAGAAGCTGAATGCTGCTTCCCCCAGGTTTGGTTCTGGTTCTGAGGATGCAGAGCAGAACTAGAACCAGAAAACTTGAGTGGTGTGGAAGGTTGACACAACAACAAATCTTTAATATAAGAAACTGGATGAAAATTGTACGTTACGATTCAGAAAAAACAAAAATGCCAAAATATCCCAAGAAAATAGCTAGTGAAAAGTGCGGCTAGGTGTGTGGGCTGTAGAGCGTTCTGGCTCTGGGAGCTCTAACAGACCGAACAGATGTTCCATCTGCTATACCGTGTATGAGCTGTTTAGCGTCACTTCCAGTGTATCGAGCCCATTTTTAAGTTGAGGCTTGAAAAACGCTCATTTGTCAGCCTTGTTGAAATAAAGGGGCCGGTTTTTGGCAGGTAGTTGCACGAGAATAACCTTAGTGACGAAAAATTCTGCGCTGATGAATTGTAGATCCTCCTAAAGCAGAACAAAATGACTCTGTTTACCTTGGGCTTAATGGCTGAGATGCTCGTGCCTTGCTGTTCGGAGGACTGACGTGGGTAACTTTTTCCATTTTCAGCCCCGATCTGTTGAACTTTGCTGACCAAGCTTCGTGTGCAGCCGGTCGGCCGGCCGGTCTGGCTCAAACGCTTGTTTTGGAACTGTTCGCTTCCGTGGGAGTCAAGGTGTAATTGAACTTTTGAAGTACAAAGCCTTTCGGTCGAATGTTTATCTCTCATTCGGTTGCTCCTGCTTCAACCGTATAATCAGTGTCCGCAACTGTGGCATTTTGGCTCGCAGATCTCTCTAAATACTTGTAAAGTTCACTTTATGCTGCAAAGACATAGTCTGGCATGAGCAGACATGTGATTAAAGCTTGTGCTTCAGCCTGCTTTTGGATTATTTCTAATAACAAATTTGAGAAGTCTAGGTATTGTCCTGTGACCCACATTCTGCTAATCTACGCAAACAGGGTACCAAGGTCTTCTCACTGCTCTTCCACAGACGCTGTGATGGTAAATAATTCAACACCACAAAAGCAACAGAGAGGCCTATTGAGTGAGAACCTGAACAAGCTGACGGTCCTCATCAATCTCTGCTCACTTCTTTCATTCTGCCTCCGAATGAACAATAGCGCAGAGTTTCTGCCCTATAGAAAGATCTTAGCAACCGATTCCCCGTGACTGTTTGAACTGAAGGCCTGATACTTCCTTGGTCTCAGCTCACCTAAATACTACTTTAGATGGTACAACGTCAAGTTGTAATGAGGAATTTGAAGTAGATTGTTGATCCTGTTATTTTTTGAATTAGTTGTTATACGGATGGTTTGTCTCTGACTATCAGCATTCATCTGATTCACATTTCACAAGCAAAGTTCAGGTTAAAGCTGATGTTCATCAATTCAAAATTTTAACTCCCAAATTCAAATGCAGAAATCCATTTATTTATTTTTCTTCTCTAAGAATTTATAACAGGTGTTTCATTTCTACATAGGCTTTTGCAGCCATTTTGAAACTAGTCTTGGACATCATATCAAGTCAGATATGATTTTTTTTGCATCACTAAAGACATTTAATACTTCTCCCAAACCCCTACTCCCATGTAAATAAAACATGGATTTTTCTTTTGTGTTCTACCAAGCAAACCACACTACTTTGGGAACAAGGTTACTTCAGACAGATGAAATGACAAAACACTCAACAACTGTAAAGCTCAATGCTAGAAAGTTAATGGCATGAACTAGTATTGGGTGAACAGGAACTCAACACCTTGCAGTCATTGTGTGGGTAAATTCTGTAGAATATGACTCCGCATATATATGAATAGAATATGAAAATAAAATACTGGTTGAGCTCTTGGACCTTTAGTGAATCCAGCTGCCAAAGGTAGCTTTGAAGAAGACTTCAGGAGGTTGAGTCTTAAAAAAAGACTTAAACCCCAGTTAGTTGAAGTCTAATAACTGCCCCATCCATTATTAATCAAATTTAAAGAACTCCTCTTAAGGATTTTGAGCTACTGGCTTCAGTTAGGGGGCAGGGGGATTAAAAGTGATCAAAATCCTGGACGTGGCCAAGTGGTAACCGTGGTGTTCTCGCCACAGCAAGCAAATCCCTATAACTTTCACACAGATGCATCAAATTTATAATGAGTCATCCATGCTGGATGCCCAACGATACTGATGTGGTTGTATATTCACATCATCAAAGCCCGCCCCATCAGAACAGGAAGTCACTTTTTTTTTTCTTTCTTGGAACACTCCACTCTCTAGACCAGTGGTCCCCAAAGTTGGTCCTCAAGGGCCGGCGTCCTGCATGTTTTAGTTTTCTCCCTGGTTTAGCACACCCGCATCAAATGATGGATCATTAGAAGGTCTAAGGATAACATTAACTTGCTGAGGAGGTTGTTACGACCACCAGGGAGAGAACTAAAACATGAAGGACGCCGGCCCTCAAGGACCGACTTTGGACACCCCTGCTCTAGACCCTTTTGACCTAATCAACATAATCTTGTGTCATATATCACAGATAAGAGGTTGGTCTCACTTGCTTTAAAGCAAAAGGAGTTTCTGCTGGTGGTGAAGTCAGACGTCATGCCGTTGCCGTACGTTTGCTTCTGAATCAGAATCAGTGTTTGCTTTCCCAGCTGGACTCTGTGGTTCCCAGAAGTCCCACCAAAGCATTTCAGAGGATGATTCAGGTGTAAGTGTTTCTAAAGGGCAAAACAAAGAGTTTTCATGTGACATTTAAAATGTCATCGTATCATCAGGAATGCTTGGAACGGCAGCCTTGCTCTAACTGATCTCAATTAAAGAGCATTCAGTCGCTGGTTAACCTGCATGTGACAACCTTCAGGGGGTTAGCTTTTGAATGTGAGTGTAACCAGAGCAACCAGGAAGCCTTGTGTTTGCTTCACTACAGCTGCCGGCCTCCTCCCCCACAGTGACTTAAACACAACTCTCCGACTGATTGCCTGGAAGTCCGTTTTGCTTACTACTGAACAAAGAGAGCCCAAAAGAAATGTCTTACAGTATCGCCTGAGTTGTGATAGTGGGACGTAAGCGCGAGCGGCCGGTGATTTTCGAGGCAGGCTGCTAAAAATCTGCTCTCTTTCCCCCCAACCTTTTTGCTTTCCTCCTCCAAGATATCATCATCTGGAAACACTTACACAGTGATTTATGAAGGCCCCTTATTGGATTTCCCCCCAACAAAAAGGGCAGCCAGCAAAAGAAAGTTTGAAAATTTTGAAGCATTACAGAAGCACTGATCCACCCAAACTGCATCATCAGGCTTTTATATATATATATATACATATATATCAGGGCAAAATATATTAAACTGATTATGCCACCAATAAATTTGTTAAATATGCACGGGAACAGCTGAATATGTTTACATCTACCTGCATGTACGAAGCCGTGTTTTCTGAAGTTTTTTTTCCCCAACACTGCACACTAACAGCGCTGTTCTACCACTGACCCACTTTGCTGTAAAAATATCTCAAAGACCCAGAGTCTGGCTTCAATTACCCCACCCAGATCTGGCGTACGGCATCACACAGCCTCTATAAAATTATCGTGGCAGCGCAGAAACGCGCATTTCTTTTTGTTGTATGTTCTCTTTCATGTTTGCAAATCGGTTCCAACCAAACTGTCGACGGTGTGTACATGTAAAGTGCGGTTTCAGTGCAGTGTACTCTGAGAACGGAGAGACGGCTTCTCGTTGCATATCCTGAGGATTCAAACCATGCAAACCTACCCATAGACTCACATTTTTCCACTATTAAGCAATCAGTTGACGTCAGTTGTCATTAAAAATGTGTTAAATATAATCATGCACATCAATCTACACAGATTGATGGTTAATTCCCGTTAATTATGATGATTTCCTGCTTACAGCTAATCAAAATACATAATTTATGATTGGACTAATCCATCAGACCAATAAAAAAAAAATACAGAAACATAGGCTTAATAAAAGAAAAGTATGCTTAACACCTGCTTAAAGCTTAAGCTCAGAAGCTACTCTTGATCTGACAAACAAGCTCCATCAGAATGCATCAATCCCGTGATTTCTACCCGTGTTATTTACCACTCATCGTCGTCATTGTCATCGCAATAAATACTCCGAATGAAAATCTCAGGTTGTGATGGCCGTGTGTAGAAGATTGAACGACTCCATGCCTGTTGCGTCCCCGATGTCTTTCAGGTCTGAGATGTCCAGACTTCAGCCAGCAAGCAGCGTCGGGGCAGAGCAGCGGCCGTACTACCAGGACCGCCAACATGACCGCCGTTCACCAACAGGCCGCGCTGTAACCACCCCTGACAAGAGTGAGGCATCTTTGCCTTATTGGCCCCGTCATGATAACACCTGGACGATAAATTGTCCCAGATTTATTGCGATAGACAATAATATTGTTGTTTTGAGACCATTTTCATGTAATATAATGCGGGAAGATGTTCTCAGAGAGCAATAAACTTTGAACTCTAATGAACATTTAACAACTGCAACTGGAATACATTTTAAATATCCAACATAAATTTTAAAAAAAATCTACAGAATTATTTATTATTTATGCCTCTGTAAACTAATTGTCCTAGTACAGTCCACAACACCAGACTGAAGACTTTTATCAACCAGTTTTTGACAGAGAGAGAAAAGGTAAATCATGCAAATGAAAAATTCTGACAGGCCTACCCAGTAGCTACACGTTTTACTTTTACCTGAATACTTACAGCGTCTCAAGAAGTTTTCAAGCCCTTTGAATGTCCGATTATTGTCTTTTTTATTTTTAATAGAACAGAACAAAGTAGCCCAAAATTATGATGTGACAGGGAAAAAATTAGGTCAGGGCTTTGATTAGGCCATGATTTAAACAATTTGATTGTAGCCTTGAATTAATACAGCATATAGGTTGATAGTCTGTGATCTTCACCCGTCTAAAGTCTTCTGCATCCATCTTCACCCTTTATTCTGACCGTCTTCCCTGCTACTGGGTAGATTTTAACCCCACTGATGAATCCACGTCCTCAAAAAGTAGGTGGATCGACTAAAACCAACAGACTGACAGAAGTCAGGGAGAATTGGAGGCGTTTTAAAGAAGATGCTGCAAATAAAGACTTTATATAAACTTGGTGTTATTGAAAATCAAAGCCTTTGATCTGATGAAATGTTTCTTAGTCTCACAAAAACATATAAAGATAAAAGTAAAAAATCTTAAAAGATTTTTGTCATTGCAAAAACGTCGAATGAGTGTCAAGCTCTTAGTCCTTCAGTTTAGAATAAAATACACGCAGCTTTTAGGTGTTGTCAGGTAACGGTGCTGCAGCAGTAACGTTGTCCATGTGCTGCAGTGCCAGTCGAGGAGCAGCTGTTCCGTTCGGTGGAGGGCCAGGCTGCCTCGGATGAAGAAGAGGACAAATGGACCGGGGATCAACAGAGGCAGGTGGAGGAGGTGAAGAGGATCCTAACCAGGCTGTCCTGCTGTGGCAGAAGGTAAACTCACCTGGGGGGGGGGGGGGGGGGGGGGGATCACCCATATGGACATGTCTACTGGGAGGTCTCTAGGAGGAAACTCACAATTGCATAGAAAATGTTTTTGGGGTGAAAGGTTCCTTTGAAATGTGCTGCTGTGTTACCTGGGTGTCGTATTATAAAAGTAGAAGTGAAGTGAAAAGGCTGGACACAGAGGGAGTCGGTTCAGGCTTTGTTTTGGATCAGACCGATCCAAAACAAAGATCCGTTAATCTGCCTTAGAGTAAGTCTCAATGTCGACTCCCAAACAGTCAAACCTTTTGGTCCTCCTGGAACTGCAGCCGACCCACGACTCGAGACAAAAATCACGTCCAGTTTGCAGTTCTGCTTGCCCAGCATCTGAGTCTGAGCGTTCACCATCCCTCATTCGAGCCGGGCAGCTTCTCAAAGACCCGAACAGCTGCCCACATTTTACAAACTTCACAGTGTGCCCAAATCCAAAAAGCAGAAATCCCGTTATCACAGATCTAACTATGTGCACATCTTCAACATCCTCGATTGACTATATGGATGGACACACAGGGTCTTCCACTTCCCCTTGAACTGTAAAAAAAAAAAAAAGTCTGCAATTTATGGTAAAATATTGGCAGTTGTGGTTTCATGTGGTAAAATCCATATAAATACAGTGGCCTGTTGCACAAAAACCAGTGAAGTTTGTTTTTGCAGAAGCTGAAGGGGAATGATTACTTTAGGACTATGGGGCTGCTACCAGACCCTGACAGAATGACCTTCTGTTCATCTGTGTTCTTCACCAGATGTGGTGACGAGTCACTGGAGAAGCTGATGTTTCGTTTTGGAAGCTCGAGGAGTGAAGAGTGTCACAGTGCTGTGGTGGAGCTGCTGGAGAGAGTCACCAGGCTGCACAAAGAGCTGAAGCTGAAGGAAAGCCGAGCAGAGATGAACATGGATCAGGTACACACTGCCAGCCATGACCTCTTACTCAACCAGGACGGTTAGGTCAGATTTAGCTCCTCTGCCTTACCCTGGTGCCAATTAGAAACAGCCAATCAGAGACAGGAGAAGGGTCTTAGCGCTCGCTGTCAATCAACCTCTGTGTGGCGCTGCTCGTCAACCGCTGTCCTCTTCAGCCCTGCAGTGAGAGGTTTGACTGTTAGCCCCGCCCACCAGGTCATGTCTGCACGGTTGCAGTTAACAACAGTCACCCCACTGTTGCCAGCTCAGCATCTTTCTTGCTGTATTTAGTGACATTTCAGACAAAAAGAATTGGTATTGGCAAAAATCAGAATCAGCAGGTCAGGCTTTTTAAAGATCGGTAACTGGAGATCGGCCAGAACTCTGCAATCAGTGCAGCCCTACTTCCAAATCTGGTTTATGTCCTTTTTTTTGCTTAAAGTGACTTTTGCAAAATCACCCCGTTGTCACGTTGTTAGTGATCAACCCAGGAGTTGTGATGTTCATCCACGGGGTGAAAATAGAATCACATAGAATGAATGCAGCTGCGTTGCACATGATAGATGTTTGTTTCACCCCTGAGGCCAACGGCTGCAGAGCCCTTCTGATAACACACACACAGCTGTGGAAGCATCAACACACAGAGCGCAGTGACTTCATCAGGATGTGATTGTCGCTTTCCCCTTTAACACACTTTGCCTACATGTTGGGTTGGAACCTGGAGACCTGAATCAATTCTGATTGGTTAGTAGTTTTGTGATCTGTTTTCACACAAACAAACCCACAAATTGTCTTCAATGTTTGATTGTTATAGAGTTTTTTTTGTTTTGTTTTGTTTCTGCGATCTTTGAGAAAGATATATTTTTTAATTTTTTGTGCGAAGCGTAACATAAACACAAAACCTCCTCCAAAGAACCAATGGACAGACGAGTCTTGTTTCAATTACTTTTAGGTGACACGTTTCCAACATGAACAATACTCTGTTTTGACACATATTTTTCTAATTTATTCACATAAAATACTGTTTTTAAAATGAAGTAAGGATCCTTGTGTTGCGGTGCATTAGTTACAAGCTTTGATCTCCTTCCAGATGAAGGACTTTCTGGTGCAGGAGCTGCAGCAGAGGGCCGAGGACACGGAGCTGCTTACCGCGGAGCTGCAGTCGCTGGAAAGAGAGAAGGTCCGTCTTTCACTGGTGGAGGAGAAGCTGGTGGACATCCTGCAGCTTCTGCAGCAGCTCAGAGACTTGGTTAGTTTCAGTGTATCTGTTCTGTGATTCTGCAGGTCAATTCTGATTAAGTCCTCAAGCAAACATTGGTGTTACTCTGTGTTTTGCATAAACATATTCACAGATATAAGAACCTCCAGTAAGTTACTTTAAAAAAAACAAATCAAAACAACATAAGAACTTGATTCACTTTAGTAATATAATTCTAATTATAGTTTTAGGCAGGTAAAACATTGTTACTGGTGTAAATAAATAATTTTTTTTGTTATTTATAAATCAAACTGATAGCCCTTTTAAAGATGGAGTACTTTTTAATCAAGAGACTTTTTGGATAAGTCTCAAAAATTTATATTATATGAAAAGTGCACAGATATGACTCTAACCTAATCAATTTTCTTGGTACATTCTTGGCCGTAGCCCTGCCAAGTAAGAGTAGAACTACTTCAACCCATTTTTACTCGAATTAAAGTAAAAACTATCAAGTCAGATTAAATAAGAATTTGGTAGAAAGTGTGCTCAAGTACTGAGTAACAGATAACAAATCATTTAATATTTAAAATTACATCATCAGACAGACCAGAATATTAAGTTAAATGTCAATTTAGATATTTTTAAGAACCAAAATGACAATAATTAATATAAATAACAAAAAAAAACAGAACAACAAAAAACTGATGAAACTAAAAACTGCAGGTATGTGTAAAAAAATGCAGTCAAAATTAAAGGGAACTTTAAACACAAAAAAGTGCTGTTCATAACTGTTTTTAAAGTGTTTTATAAATAAATCTGCTTTGACATTAAATTTGGGGTGTGAATACGTTTAGACTCAACCCAGGATAATGGAATCCACTGAAACTTTTATCCAAAGGGAAGCAGCCATTCTGTCTGCCTCACTAATGAAAACTGAGAGCATAAAATAGGATTATTGATCAATAATCAAGAACAGCTTAAAAAGGTATCTACAAGTTGAGACTAATTGTAAATAATTACATGTTTAATGATGTCAAAATTGCTGGGGGGGTTCCCCTCTTTACTTGTAATTACTTTTTCCTTGTCCTTCTCCCATGTTTCTGATTAGGCTTATGTCTTGTAATCCCAACAGTGTGAGAATGAGAACTTTTATAGCACTTGTTGAACATGTGTGAAAGTGTGTGTGTGTGGTCATGTTTCTCTTTTAAAGTGCCTTTTAATGACCCAACATCCAGCTGAAACTAGTCGCCGTTTGTTTCAGAACGTCTCCCGAAGGACCCTGGGGAAAATGTTGCTCAGTACTTTGGAGTCTGGCAGCAACCCACAACACGGTTAGTGGAACACGCACAGCCAAAAACACGTTACAAGTTCTGCAAAACGAGACAATGGCATTTACTGTTACACAGAAGGAGGAATCGCGTGAAGTTTCTGTTGGTTTGCTTGTAAACGTGCTCCGACTCAGCTCGCGTCTTCCTCACAGGCAAAGCGCACATCCTGGAGGTGCTCAGCGCTCTTTACCATGAACTGGCTGCGTGCGAGATCCTTTCATCTCATGGACGTCTGCAGGCGGCGCAGAGTCAGCAGTCACTCCACAACCTCATCATCTCCTGCTGAACAAGACCGCCGGCCTCTGGGCCCACCGCCCAAGGAGACCTTAACGTAGTTGGTCTCCAGTGTATATATATATATATATATATATATATATAGTAAACCAACCTTATTAATGACCCTTTAGCTTTAAAAGCTAAATTTGTCCGATTTATTGGATAAATTGTTGATTAAATGTTGATGTTTCTACACACTTATTCATTGTTTGCTCATTTTTTTTCTTATGGAAAAGATTTTAAAGTTGACTTAAGTTCATAGAGGTCCTTAAAGACTCTTGTAGTCAAGGATGTGCATGGCCAGCAATTTTTTAAAATTTTGTTTGATCAACATAACATGGTGGTTCTTTTGTATTTACAGAACTTTGTGAGCGTTTCATTTCAAAGTATTCCCAAATGGAACTTTTTCTTTCTTAGCTTCATTTCAGCTACTGCTGATGAAAACGCTCCCCTCAGATGCTGTTACCTCTGCTGAGGTAAACTACCCACAACAGCTCACGGTTCATTGCGCTGTTATTTTGAAATCCGACACGCAAAATAAAGCAGTGACGTGTCCAATGTAACGCGAGCCGTGGTCGTCAGCCATGTAGTCAGATCCTGCTGTTTTGCTTCTTCACTGTTATGCTTCTCAACTTCTTTTCCAATTTTGTTTTTCCCATTTTTGTTTCCTTGCATTGGATTTTCTTTTCCTTTGGTTTGGTTTGGGGTATTATTCAGTGTAGCCTCATGTCTTGCTCCTATTAGAGGCCTTAGGGTTTTAGGTTCTTTATTTGGAGTCTTGATGTATGTGTCTGAGGTTGGACTTACTTTGATTTAGTACAGTTTTGTTATCAGTAAATTGCTAATTTTGTATATTGTATTTGTTGTGTCTTCTTTCCAGTGTGGGTTTGGGTCTTAAATGTCTTAAAGAAAACTAGAAATATGAAATTGACACTATGCAGCACAAGCACCCCCTACTGGCTTGGCCATGACATTAGCGCCACAAAGGAAAGTGTCAAACCCACAAAAATCCTAACAAATTAGTCAGACCCTCAAGTCTCTCAAGCACCTCTTGCAGAAATTTGCCAGTTAGCCAGAGCTATTTAAAACGTTAAACAGAATTCCAGGACCAATGCCGACCGTTTTCACCGGAGACCCAATTACCTGTAATGAATGGAGGACGTCTTTCATCTCACTTGTGGACTGTAAAGGTATATCTGCTGACAAGCTTCATCTAATGAAAAGGTATGCCGCAGGTCAAGCAAAACAAATGTCTGGAACATTTTGTAGCAGTGATGAAGACTTGACCAGCATTATGGTCAAGCCTTTATTACCCAAAGAGGTTTCAGAGGCAAATCGTGTAAAAGGTCTAATAGGCTTGAGAGGATGCTGAGGGTTTACAATCATTTTTAGATTTCTTGAACGCTTGTCTTCACGTTTTAAAGGAGAATCAAAAGCTGGAATTGCCAGGCTGCAGTTATACTTATGGAATCAAGGACTTCCCCTCTTTCAGAAACTTTGCACAGTTTGTGGCAGGTGAGGCAAAGATAATATCCAATCCATCCATCCATCCATCCATCTATCCATTTCTTTACACCTTTGTCCCTAGTGGGGTCAACAGGGGTGCTAGTGCCTATCTCCAGACATTTCAGGGGTGAGGTAGGGTCACCTTGGACAGGTCACCAGTTACAGGGCAGCACAGAGACAGACAAGACAAACAACTATGCACAAAAACGCTCACCTAAAATTTAGAGAGACCTAAACTAACCAGTAGCATTGCTTTATTTTTCTAAGTTGTTGTTATGGCCGTCACATATTGTTTACACAGTACTCTCAACATTAACAATTGGGAATTATTGCATAAACTGTGTATTTTCCAGCATCATTATCAAAGCAAAGCAAAACCGATGATGAAGTGGTTCATATGTAGAAAATGAAAGTTTGGGTATGTTGACCTCCAAAGCTTCAGTGTCAGAAAAATCTTCAGTCTTTAATCAATTGTTTAAAAACACAAATTTTTATCAACTTCAATTAAGCTACGAAGCTTTTCGGAGTTAAATTGAAGCAATCAAGGAACAACATTGTAAAATATTGAGTCTTTACAAGTAAAACCCTTGTACTTTTGAAATGTTCTTCGCTACACTACCATGAAAATTATAGCTAAAAAGAAAGTTTGTACTCCAAAAATATGTACACTGCGGGAAAAACATAGTTTGACTACAGGACATTTAAAAAAATATAAAGGCAAAAAAGAGAGAAATAGTTACATTCTTGAGTTTTGACTATCTGGACATAACTAATAAATACAGACGATGAGAATTAGAACCGTGGAGCTACATTTGTTTTCAGGTTATTGCGGGATCTGTCGCATAGCAACATGACTCAAACTGCACGAGGAGACCTGCAGGTTGTAGGTTGTGCTCTTTCATCTCTCCGTTTGCTAGTTTTGCACTTTCTAAAGTTTGTCCGCAGCTTTCAACACGATGTCGACCGTGGTATCTCAGCCCCATTTTATTTTCGGCCTCCGGAAAGGCGTCAAGAACAATTTGTGTTTTGTTGACGAGCAAACCGTGGTGTTCCCCAGCGGGAACAACTGTGTGATCCATAACACCGTCCAAGGATGGCAGCGCTTCATTCCAGGTACGGTATGACCCGCGGGGGGCGGGGTTCTTCATGTTTTTATTTTTCTGCGTTTTAATATGTAGAGCATCATTTCAGCAGATATATTTGATTGAACACAGTCAAATTTCTGTTTATTCAAAAATAGCCTGAGCAAATAAAAAATTCTGTATTTTAATGTGGGGGGTGGGAGGGAGGAGAGACAATCCAGGCAAATCTGATCAAATGGAAAAATGAATCAGTCCTCAATAAGTTCATATAAATAATTAATTTAATCTCCGCCACAAAACCTGCACTTTCTTACTTTTCACAGCACATTTGTAGAAGTTAAAATGAAAGCCAAATAGTATGTTTATGAGTCAGATTAAATGGCAAATATGCAGTTAGGAAGTAACTGTAGTTACATTTACCTGAGTAACTTTTATTAAAAAAAAAATAAAGTACTTTTAAGTACTTTTTACTATGCTGTACCTTTTTACTTTTACTAGAGTAATTATATTAGGACGTGTTGCTATGCTTACTTGAGTAAATTTTTGGGATTCTGTTCTCACTAAATGAAGAACAAACAAAAATTTTTAAAATTCGCCAGATACAGACACACACCTGCAGTTTTTGTTAAACTTTCAAACAGCTTTGGGAAAAAAAGTATTTTGCCTTCTTTTGTTACTTGTGTGAATTATAGTCATTTTGGGCCTTAAGATACCCAAAATTTCCACTTAAGTTTATATTTTGGTCTGTCTGATGATGTAATTTTTGAATATCAAATGATTAATCGGATCAGTGACTCAATAGTTGAGTAGACTTTTTACAAAATACTTTTTTATCTCTTATTTTAGTAATTTGTTGGATGCCTGCTTTTTACTTGTGTAAAAATATGTTAAAAGTATTGCTACTCTTACTAGAGTGCAATTCTTTGGTCTTCTGCTCACCTCTGGTAATGTGTTGGCAGTGTAAATAGAGACAGCTGTCGGCTCTAACCTGTGTGTGTGCATGTGCGTGTGTGTGTGTGTGGATGTGTGTGTGAGGCCACAGTCACCGGCTCACATTTCTCTTCTATCTTGTATTTGAACAGGCAACGTATAATTCAGCAATAACAATAAAATCATACACAAAATCAATTCATTCTGGTCAAGGGGTTAAGTTGATAACTGACAGTGTTTTGCTTGTCATTGGCTTTGCTAAAGTGACCTGGCTATAGGCCAGTGGATATACATTAGGTTTAATATGTGTGTGTAGTTACACACACATTACATAAAATCAGTGAAAGATAAAGTAAACTCTATGCTTCATGTGCAATAAATGTTATTTACTGATTTGTGTTTTCTGTGCTCCCCTTCAGGTGTAGAGGGAAGCCTTGGCCTACGTGCTTTGGCTCTAAGTCCAAACCAGCGCTACTTGGCAGTGTCAGAGAGGGCTAAGGAGGTCTCCATCACCGTGTTTGACCTTCATCAGGAACACAGCATGAAGAAAAACGTTCTAACTGCAGGAAAAGTTCTAGTTCAAGAGTTCTTGTGCCTGGCTTTCTCTCTTGATTCCAAGTACCTTGTCGGTCAAAGCGGAGCCCCAGAGTGGTTGTTGATCTTCTGGAGTTGGGAGAAAAACAAAGTTTTGGCAACAGTGAAGACAACCAATTCTAATAATCCCATTTCACAGGTGAGCCAGTCTCACCTTCATTGATACATGGAGTGCAGGGATGGTATTTTCTTTTGTTTTGTCTTGCCAGATCAGCTTCAGTCCTTACAACAACATGCAGGTCTGTGTGAGTGGCAAAGGCGTGTTCAAGCTGTTTCGGTACTCAGAAGGCAGCTTGAAACAGAACAGCATTGCAAAGATGGAGTCAGTCAACTTCCTGTGCCACACCTGGGTGTCAGAAGGCCGAGTCATAGCAGGGACAGACACAGGAAGGCTGCTGGTGTCTGAGTCCGGCGACATAAGGAGGGAGATCATGATGTCCTCTGAACCTGCACAGGACCAGACTGAGAGGTCAGATTGGAGAATTGAATTATACTTTTTACTTTGTGATGTGGAATTTTCGCCTAAGTATGATGAAAGGTTTAGGTTGTAAATATTTTCAGAAAATAAAAAAAGTCTTTTATTTATTTATTTACCATTTATGTTTCTTCTTTTATTCCCTCTTCGATCTCTGTGGTAGATAGCGCTCGCTAGCTCTAAAGTTATCTGGGCCTATTTTGCCACGTTTCCCGCTCAGAAATCGGTTTAGGTAAAAATATTGATTTATCAATGCTTCACAGTTTATTTTTCCATTGAAATATCAATTCAGAAAAGCCTGTGAACCGATAAGAAATCCTGTCTCGCTGTGAGCAGCACTGTAACAAAACTGTGGCTTATAAAACAGTTCTTCATCTTGAGTTTTTTTGTGGCTGGCAAACAACTACTGCTAGGCATTAATCTGTACATCTTCATAATCTAAATCATCTGATCACAAACAAAATCAGCTGTTAAACACACAGATGTTTTCCCATAAAACACACTAAGCAATAAGACCATGAAGCAGCTCATGCAGAAATCCGTACAACAACAGTATCTCTGAAATAAAACCCTCTGTGATCTGACTGCAATTTTTTATCACTGTGGAGGAAATTATTTGTCTTATACTCATTCACTACACAGATTTACGGCGCACTGTTCCTGGCTTAGTAGTTTGACATAATTTGCAATCAGCGCCATATTCTAACTTTTTTTTATTATTCAATTCTTTCTTTTTGTTTCTTTTTTTTTTTTTTTTAAAAAAGACCCTTTTTAAGAAATTTTTTGAGAGAAGGTGGGAAAGACATGCGGCACCAGAACCGAGGACGGGACCCAAACTATTGTTTTATTGACATTCAGGATGAGATGATTATGCCTTCAACTACTTTAACTTGTTTGACAGTTTTCAGTCTTTTCAGATTCTTTGGCATTAATTTTTTTGGGTTACAAGAATGGTTTCCAACGTATCTTTAAAAAAACTGACATTGTTTCTTTCCACACTTTCTAAATTAAGGGGCTTTTAATTTCGTTGTACACTTGTATAATGATAATAAAATGCATTCTATTCTATTTGGAAGATGCCATTCCTCCTCACCGTTAGTAGCAATCGGTTTATTGTGGTTTTATTTAGATATTTTAAGATATTGAAACAAACTGCATATTTTTCTGGTTTAATCCAGAAACTCTTGCTCTTTCTCTAAAATGTATTTTTAAGAGACAGCACACAACTTGCCCGTAATGCTTTCGGTTTACTGCACAGGAACCTGGAAGTGAGACGTATCAAAGCAGGGAATGTGACGGAAGGCATGGCCAAGTGTTGCATCACCGCCATCCTGTCCTACTCCAAGGGTTTTGTCTGCTCCTCCGGTCCAGGCACAGTTTCTCTGTTTGAACAGATAGAGCCGGACGTCTACAGGAAAAGCAGAGAGATACAGGCAAATGTTCCAGTAGTGAATTTTAATATATCTGAAAGCCAGAGGTGGGCAGAGTACTCAAAAAATATGCTCAACTTAGAGTCACATTACTTCAACATATTAGTAAAAAGTAGCCATCCAATTACTCAAGTAAGAGTAAAAAAAGTATTTGGTAAAAAAGTCTACATGCTGTTTTTATTTTAATAATGTAAATGAAATGCCTTGCTGCTGAAATGTGCTACACAAATAAAATTTGATTGATTGATATTGATTGATTGAGTAACTGATCAAAATGTCAGTAATTTAATATTTAAAAATTGCATCATCAGATGGGCCAAAATATGAAGTTATGTGTAAATTTTAGAGTTTTAATTAATATCAGTAACAAAAATCAGGCAAAAGAAAATGTTTCCAAATCAGTTTCTTTCAATAAAAAAAAAAACTTATAAAACTTTAACAGAAACTCCAGCTGTGTGTCTGTGTCTGGTGAGTCTTTGGTTAAAGCATATTTTTTCTTCATTCAGTGAGTACAGAATCCAGAAATTTTACTCAAGTAAGAGCAGAAATTCTTCATAATAAAATTACTCAAGTAAAAGTAAAAAGTACATCATAGTAAAAGTAAAATAAATTTCAAAAAATGTACCTAAGTAACTGACTGAATGTAACTAGGACTATGTATATAGGATAATATTCCCCAGGTCTATGGATATCTCATTTTTATGAGTTTTTTTTGTTTTGTGCCAGATTCTCTCAGCTCCAGCCCAGGGTCAGGACATAGACACCATATGCATGAGTCCTGCAGAGGAGACGCTGGCTGTCAGCACAGACCGAGGCCAACTGTACAGCATTAATCTTTCATCTGCTGAAATGAAGAGGGTGCTGCTATTAGCACAGCCTAACAGATCAACAGTTCATACTTTGCAGCTTTATGACTTTGACCTGCTTTTGTGTGGAGCGAGTCCTCCAGTTCAAAAGTCCAGTTTTGCAAAATCTTAGATGTCTTACTATCTGTATACTTATTAAAAATGTCGATTTAAACATTTTTGAAGTTGATGTAAGCTGTGCTCTGTCCATCAGGAGAAACAACTACATTTTGACTTTTTGTCCCAGCCCTTCCACTCTGACTCCATCACTGGTTTGTCCATCTGCATCCGTAAGCCCTTCATGGCCACCAGCTCTTTGGATTGCTCCGTACGGATTTGGAATTACGAGACGAAGTAGGACTTCCTGCAGTGTTCCTTGTTTCCTTTTCTTCTTGTGACCTCATTGTTTCAGGCCGGTTCAGAATGACAGCTAATTCCTGCAGTTCATGATGAAAAAAAAAGCAAATAAACCTAGTTGGGGTTTATAACAGTTCATTCCTTAAGCTTTTTTACATTTTATTTTCCAATCACACATTTTATGTATTTTACTTTATTATTTTAATGCAACGGTAAAAATCAGTTTCTTTCCTTAACTAATATAATATGAAAAACATGGTGCATGATGAAGTGCATAAAAGGATAAATTGGTTTATTGTTTATATATCTACAATATTTAATGCAAATATTAAATATTGCACAGTCCATTTACAATATTTATTATAGACAGTCCACACGTAATGTCTTTTTGTTTCTCCAAAAGAGAGTTGGAGTTGTACAAAGAGTTCCAACAGAAGGCGTTCAGCGTGGCTCTGCATCCCACCGGCCTCTTTGTGCTGGTGGGCTTTTCAGACAAACTCCGGCTGATGAACCTGTTCGTCAACGACATCTCTACCTTTAAAGAGTTTGAGCTGCCCGGCTGCAGAGAGGTGATTGTTCTCGCTCTGCGAACAGCGACCCTGAAACCTGCGGCTTCCCGCGCACATCCTGCTTCAACCCGCTTCTTCCTCATCCTTCCAGTGTGCCTTCAGCCACGGTGGCCACAGGTTTGCGGCCGTCGACGGAAGCGTTATTCACATCTACTCTTTCACCTTGTTCGAGAACATTCTCAATCTAAACGGCCACTTTGGGAAGGTGAGTTGATGCCGTCCAACGGATGGCCGGCCGTCGGATCCGAAGCCAAAACGTGGGATTGATCCAGTCGGTGGTTTTTCTCGCTGATCAGGTGCGGACCGTTGAGTGGAGCTTCGACGACAGCCGCTTGGTGTCTTGTGGGACGGATGGCGCCGTGTACGAGTGGAACACCCACACCGGGAAGCTGGAGTGTGAGAGTGTGCTCAAGGCCTGCAGCTACTCCGGCGCGACTTTCGCCTGGGACTACAAGACCGTCCTGGCTGTAGGAACGGACCTCATCCTGAGGGAGATACAGGACTGCAAGGCCAGGAGGAGAACGGCTACAAGATTTCTTTTACACAGACTTTGGAGAATGTGAAATAAAAGTGATTTGAAATTGGAAATTGACTCCACAGGTGCTGAGGGAGGTTCCCGCTGATGTAGTGGCTCACACCGCTCTTGCCGTGTCTCAGTCCGGTAGGGTCGTCTTCACCGGTACCGCCGGCGGAACCGTTAGAGCCGTTAAATACCCCTTACCCGATCAGAAGGAGTGGATCACACAGCAGGCTCACTGCGGCCCCGTCAGCAAGGTGAGTCCAAACACACCCTGAGAGAAGTTGCCCTCCTGCTTCCACCCTCTTCAAATAAGACACAGTTGGTGTCAAACGTTTGTGCTGCAGCAAAAATGTTCATTTGTGCCGCTATTACTTTAAAGATAGTAAGAGATGTTTCCAGAGGTCATGAAAGGTCAGCCAGATCTCTCCCGCATCTTCTTTAAATGAGACAAAAAGCTGTGTCAATCAACTAAACTATGTGTGTGCTGGTTTGTGCTGCTTTAAGATATTAATGAAACTTTAAAGGTCATCCAGCCTCCCCACTTTTACTAAATCAAAATTACCTTTAAACTTTAATTAATATCTTCAAAGCCAAAGAAGCAAGCACTTCTTTTTTTGCTGACACCAATTTGTCCAATTTGAAGATGTGGGGCTTGATTGACCTTTCATGACCTCTGGAAACATTTCTAAATATCTTTAAAGTGATAGAGACACAAACCTTTGACACCAATTTTGTCTGTTTTGAAGAATGTGGAGGGAGGGGGTCAACTTCACTTAGGCGGTAGACAGTATTCACCCCCTTTTTTATTCTCTTCATTACTTTTATAAATAGAATCACAGTCAATGTAGTTCCGTTTTTGGAACACAAACTATTTTAATTCAAATTTTAATGTAAAAAAACAACTAGATTCTAATGTCAGTAAGATAAAAACATAAATTTTTAAAAGGAAATAATTGACCATTTCATCCATCATGTAATGTGTTACTAATGCCGCCAACTAATGTCCACAGATGGTGATAACGTACGACGATCAGTTCCTGCTGACGGCGTCCGAAGATGGCTGCCTGTTGATATCCAAAATCATTGACGAAAAGGGTCAAAGTCTGAGGAGCAACAGGCAGATTGTTCACACCGACGAGATTCTTGTTACGAAGGCGGACCTGCAGGAAAGGGTCTGTTGGGAAGTTGGACCTGTAATATGCACATTTTTGAACCGTGAACTAGCGTCTAGCATTATTCTAACTGTATATGGCCACATTTTTGGCCAAGTATTTGTGGAGTTTACTTTAATTGGTTAGCACTTTCTTGGTACTGACCCGGCTTTTAAATCTAGTACTTATGCTTAAAGTTGGATCCATCCCAGAAGCTCAGTATTAGCCTCTTCCCAAACCAGTTTAGATGTGTGTTTGGAGTTCAAACAGGTACATGGTTCATCAATCTAGAAAACTTATTGGCTAAAATGCTCAAGTATTCCCGAACATCCAAAACCCCAAAAACCTAAAATCTCTAGATGGACAACATCCTGAGTCATAGGAGAACAAAAGATAATAAAAATTTAGTTTGAGATGCAGCAGAAATATTTTGAAAAATCTTGTGTGTGTTTCAGGCTCACAACTTGTTGGAGCTGAAGATGCAGCTGAAAGAGCTGCACATGGAGAATGAGTACCAACTCCGCCTGAAAGAGATGAACTACAAAGAGGAGCTCCAACAAGTGTCAAACAAGTTCATGGAGGAAATCAAGACTCTGAAAAGAACACAACAGGTCTGCTGCTGTCAGACATGTGTACATCTGCTTCTATATGTATAGCTGTAACAGTATGGAAAAACTCTTGGTCATAGCAGGGAAGCTTAATTTTAGACTGATTGTTGTTCTGCTTACAGCAGCACATAATGCTAAGCAACTAAATTACATTTGTAGAACTTTTCTTAATAGTGTTTGATGTAACATTAGTTACTTTAGAGAGTAGCAGTGCACCGATTGCAGTTCTCTAATTGATCCCTGACTACCGATCTTTAAAAAGCCTGACCTGCCGATTCCAATTTTGCCTGTTACCAATTTATTTCTTTTGGTCTGAAATGTCGCTAAACATAGAAAGAAAGTTGCTGAGCTGGCAACAGTGGAGTGACTATTAACAGCAAACATGCAGACATGACCTGGTGGGCGGGACTAACAGACAAACCTCTCAAAGGAGAGCAGGAGAGGACAGAGGTTGATTATTAAGACCTGTGCTGAGGTAGATAAGATCGGCTTCACACGATCACAGATCTCCCAAAATTAAGGAAATGTATGGTAATAAATAGGCTGGCCGATAAATCGGTGAATACTTATTAGACAAACGGACAATCTATCACAGATTGTCTATTATAGACAGTCAGCTGAAGCTCAGATTAGATGAAGTCCTCCCACAAAATGTCAACTGTATTCATGTCTGCACCTTGACTAAATTGTTGGAGGAGCTGCACGTTGCCACTCTAGCAGATCTAAACCAAAGTCTCAAGTCTTTACAATATTTCTTCCAGGGTTGCTCTGAATTCAGTCCTGTCAAACGTCCTGTAAACAGAGTCTCTTCTGTGTCTGTTTACAATTATGTTGCATTTGGTGTTGCTTTGCCTAGTAATATGCCTGTGAGTTTTCTGGTTGTAAAGTGACAAAAGTGTGAAAAGGTTCAAGAGGTATGAACAGTTTTGCAAGTACATAATGGTAAAAACATTCAATGAAAAGTATCCAACTTTATCTCTGATTGTGGTAAAAATAAAAATAATAGCACGATACTGGAATAACTAGATTCCAAAAATCCTTGTGATTCAAAAGAATACTTCTTTGAAACTCTTACATTTGTAGATCCTGAGTGCAGAAATAGAGCTATGTGAAGAAGAGACCCAGCAGAATTCTGCAGATATTCAAGTGAAACACTGCAAAGACTTGACGGATCTCGGTAGGACAATAGGGGCCACATCACTGCCTGTCCGATGCATTCTTTATGAGCTCAAAGGGAAGCTTATGAATATTTTTAATTCCACACAGAAAAACGTTACAACTCCATGCTGGCTGTGGAGCACAAAAAATACGACGACCTTCTCCAGAAGCAAAAAGAAATGCAGGAGGAGTACGAGACGCGGTTGACGCATGCAGAGGAGGACCGGACCCAGAGTCTGGCCGAGGTCACACAGATGTACGAGGTTGAGCTGCAAGTGAAGAATGAACAAATGAATAAGGTCTGAAAGAACGAGGAGGAAAGTGGCACAAGTCTGCATCATTGAGACACCTCTGAATTCTTGCCAATTTCATTTAATTCAGATTCAGGAGTTGGCCGAGCAAAGGATCGGAGAGTATAAAGAAACCATAAGGGAGGCAGCGGAGGAAGCGCACCAGAAGATTGACACCATGAAAGATAAGTACGAGAAGAAACTCCAGTCAGAGAAAGAGACCTTCACCTGGCTGAAGGGAAACAGTGACAATATGACACAAAAGGTGACCAAAGATTTTCAAGCTCTCTTTAAAATTTACTTTTGTTGGTGCCAGAAAGATTACAGCGTCTTTTTAATGACTGTCATGCAGATCCGCAGTCTCCAGAGGCAGATCGATGACCACTTGGATGACATGATCTCCATGAAGAAGGAGCGCCAGACTCTGACGGGGTACATCCGCACTCTGGAGAACGATATCCGTGTTCTGACGAGACAAGTTGCCAAATATAGAAAGACCAACCAGGAAAAGGTGAGCGAGGAGCAGCATCCCGCCCGTCCTGCTTTTAGTTTCACATTAGAAGTTTAATTTTATACACCAAGAAGAAACAGAATTAAATTACCTTGGGTAAATGGGGAACTGACTGTAGTGGGAACACAGAGTAAACGGTCCACCTCTGCCCATTCTCACGCAGGACAGAGTCATAGTCAGCCTACATTCTACGAACCACGATCTGCAAAAGTTGAAGATCGTCTTGGAATTCAAGCTGAAGGGCATAAAGAACCAGGTCAAGCCACAGCAGGAAGACATAAAGAAAAAAGCAGAAACGATAGAAAAGGTACGTGAGAGGTCTCGGAAAATTCTAGATTGGCTCCAGGCAGGGGGGGGCAGCATTTCATCCTGAGTTTGTTCTTTTTATTTGCTAGAACTGAGTCTTCTTTCTGGAAAAGCTATTTGATTCTCTTTTTTATTTCAATGGGATGGAAAGTAGTCAATGCCAACATGATTAAAGTAACCCTCAGCATGATTTGCCATTTTCTGTTTTTCCTGCATGCATCTACAAAAGACATTTTAACTAATTGATTTTAGTTGACTTTGAAAAGACATAATAAATTTAAGGGGTGATTTTTTTTGTCTTTGTTTCACGTTTTTTTGTTTGTTTTAGTTTTGCAAAGAAAGGGAAACTATTCATTTCTAACTAACTGAACACTTTGCAATCCTAGGTTTTGTTGTTGGCGTTGCGGACATATATTGATAACACTGACACCTTCACACTCAGAGTGACCATAATTGCCGTGTGTTATTGCAGTCCAAACGTTTGCCTGATTTCATTTATTGAGTTGTTGTCCATAAACGATGTGATCAAAATCAAGTGTGCAGGCTTCTCTCTATCCTTGAATGAACGAAACATGCCAAGTCAAAGACAATTGATAATCCCGGTTTAACAGCTTAAGGAGGAGCTCATGATAACCACTAGGAGCAGCGATCATCTGAAGGTCACCATATCTGAACTGAGGCTCAGACTGAGAACCAAAGACAAAGAAATCCAAAAGGAGATGCAAAAGGTCAGCGCGCACACACAGTCATGATTTCATGTCTTGAGGAGACTTTACGTTGACTTCCTTTCATCTTCTACAGCTCAACTCTTACCCTACCCCTAAGCATCACAAACCACCTCTAACAAAAAAAGCAGTATCCCCCCTATGGGGACCAAGAAAATGTCCCCACAAAAAGCAGTGGTCCCCACAACGTAGACAGAAATAGGACAAAGATATAAAAACCTAGTTCTCACACAGTTCATTTTGTTTTTACTTTAAATCCAAAGTAGTTTCTTTTAAAAAAAGAAAGGCATCCAATTCAGAAGGTAGCCAATGCTCGACAGCAGTCTGAATTCAAGATATTAATATGAAAGTGGAAGATGGCTCTATATTTTTCTCTAATGTTGCCGAAGCTGAAAATGGTCGGGGAAGTTTCTACGTCTGACAACTTTCTTTGTACAGGTGCAGGATTTGACTACGCTTCTTGAGCGGGTCAGGTCAGACCTCCAGGTTTGTGCCTCCCTCATCCAGGATCCCAGGAAACTGAAAGACAACATTTTGATGATATACAGCCGATACGCCTCAGGGACAGAGAGTGTAAGAGCCGATTGTCGAGTTTTAGTTCGATGCATGCTGTTGACAGCATCGGTGAGATTGGACGACCCTGCGCGAGACAAGCTGATGTTTTGTTTTTTTTCTAGCCAAAGAAGATCATTGCAGTTGATAAGGGTGTGTGCTCCCAATGTAGTCAACTGGAGATGACTGTTGGCAGTCTTGAGAAGAAGCTGGTCAAATCTGCTAAGGATCACGAGGATGCCTACACCAGGATGATGAAGGTAAAGACTACAATCAAAGATCAGTGTTTCCCCCATGTCTATTGCGTTGGGTGTTATAGGAAGGTCTGGTCTCAGTAGCGGCTGGTGAAAGAAATTCTTGGTGGCTCTGATGCAGAGGTGGGTGGAGTACCCAAGAGTTTTAAGAACAGAACTACTTCGATATATTTACTCAAGTAAAAGTAAAAACATACATTACTTCGAGGTAAAAAGGTATTCGGTAAAAAGAATAGATGATCAAAACATCAATCAATTGATATTTAAAAATTACATTGACAGAGCAAAATATACATTTATGTGCTAAATTTGGCATTTCAAAGATCTGAATTTTAGCTAATCATATAAATAAAATAATTACAAAATGACAAAATCTGGCAAAAGAACCGTTTTCTGAATTTGTTGTTTTTATGTTAATCATTGCCCCCCATCCAGCCCTCTTTAAATATTTCCTGGATTCACCCCTGCTCAGCAGCCTTGATAATTACTAGCAAAGGACTTTCTCCCTTTTTCTTTTACGTCACTGCTATATTTAAGATTTAGCGCATTATGATTCTCCAGACAGGTTTTTTTTCCTCTCCAAGACATGAGTCAACTCCCCACAGATCATCTTGCTTGGAATATGTAACCATAAGACATTTTGATTTGTTAAAAATGACAGAAGCCAATTTTTTAAGGTGGCATTCATGCAGTTATTTAATCTTCAACCTGATTAAATTACATTTTCTGATAGTATTTAGTTTATATTTTTAAAAATAATATCCATCTGATTAACAGATTAATTTGTAAGTTGTGTATTCCCAATGTATATGCAGGGTAAATAAGCCTGAAAATACCCCCCGCCCCCATCACATTTGGTAAGAACACATCCTTGGTTGACGATTACATTTTTTCTAAAGTTAAGCAATGTTTATTTTTAGCAAAGGGCCTAACAAAAGGCTAAAATCACGTCCTGAACTCTCAAGACAAAACACATATGCGTAAATATGTGAAATGGATGAGACTAACCTTCAACATATAAATCAGCTGCTAATGATGTCTTTGTTCTCTGCAGGACAATGTGGCTCTCGTTACCGAAATCAATGAGCTCCGTAAGGCGCTGCACGCCAAGCAGAGCAAGGAGAAAGCAAAGTTCAGCAACACCTCCTTCAATAGTCCAGGTCACATCCCACTTCAAAACAAAGGAGCTGAAGAAAAAACTTAAGATGGTGGAATCAACTGAGCCCCTCCTTGTTTAGAGGATATTAACGTTTATGTAGAAAAATAAAAAAAGAATTTTTATAGGTACAATCTACGTTGTCTACCTTGTACTTCAACTTCTAAAAATTCGGGGAGCACTTTATATGAAGGGTTGTGCATAAGACTGACATGACTATTGTTATGAAGAGTCATTCTGTAAATAATGACACTTTTAATACAACTTTTTAATTACTGTATGACACTTCATGACAACTCAAACATTCATGAAAACACCATCATGTTCTGACAGATGTTGTCAGTCTTATACAGACCTCTTCAAATAGTGTTACCAAAATGTGTAAAAAAAAAAAAAAAAAAAAAAAAACCATCCAGAGTTTATGTACAAACTGTAATAAGCAAATGAGATTTTTTAATCTCTGAGTTTTTCTCTTCTGGTTAAACGAAGGTTAGAAGCAAAACCAGTTGTATGTAATTTTCCAAGCAGTGAGGATGTGAAAAGTGATTTTACTGCAGGGGCAGAGGACTCTCCTCAAACTGGTTCTTGTGATTCTGTATTCATTTAATGAGTCGAAACAGATCCTAACTTAATGTGAACATTTATCAAAAACACACTAGACCTTTTCTAATATTAATTTCTTGTAAAATACAACTACCAAAGAGAGAGGACAAAGAGAAGAAAAATGGGGAAAAAAAATGTTGACAGAAGTCATTTCACAGTCTGAGAGGTCAGATTGGAGAATTGAATTATACTTTTTACTTTGTGATGTGGAATTTTTGCCTAAGTATGATGAATAAAGTTTAGGTTGTAAATATTTTCATAAAACAAAAAAGATCTTTTATTTATTTACCATTTATGTTTCTTTCACAGACAGTCAAGTTGATTTACAAAGATGATTAAATAAAAAAACTAAACAGACAGAAGGAAAAAAAAAAAAAAAACAAAACAGAGTTAAACACATGGAAAAGTTAGACATCTTGGTGAAGTTTCAGGTCTGTAATGTGCTTCTCGATCCTCTTGTGGAGACCATCCATTGATGTTGAGAGGGTGTCAAACAGCGCCTGGAAACAGGAAATTGTTCCACCATGAAGCAGGGCTTTAAGCAGAGTTCTCTAACGTTTTTTTTTAACCAACATTTTTCTTTTGTAGAATCAGTCAAGTCAGGCACAACCAAATTTTCAACTGCATCACATTTAACAAGATAACTTTACAAGTTTGCTTTGAGGAAAAAAAAAAAAATCCCTGTCCAGAAAAAGGAACGTCACTTGTAAACGATTAATCTGTCAAACTAAGATGTGTTTGAAGCACAAGTGTACAAGACGGGCAAATAGGTGAAATTTAAACACCTCAAGATAAAATAATTTAAACTATAAGAGCTTTTCTAACCCAAAACCAAAATATTACTGTTAACTAAAAGTTAATTTATGTTTCTCAATTATGACTTTTTTTTTGTTTTTGCCTGGGAGTACATTTGACTTGCTTTTGACCCATGTAATAAAAGTTTGGACACCCCTGATATAACAATTTTACTCAGAGGAGTGCGTAACAAAACAAGAACTGGAACAGTTCTTCCTGGTTTGTTTGATCCAATTTCTAGTTTCCACCGCAACTGCAGAAGCCTTGGACTTCCAACGAAGGAGATTCAGTTTGACGTAATTCTGTCTGACTGCAGCACTCGGCCCCTAATGGTCAGCCAGGTACCGAATGTAAATGACCCTTTATTTGCCGTGATGCGAGTTGAAAGTGCAAGCTACAGTAGGTTTAGCAAAGGATTGTGCTAAAAAATAACAATGGATAAATTGCTTAAAATCGGGTCATTGCAAAGAAAAACTGAAGATACAGGTGAAATGAAAACAACGCAAGGATTACCTGCAAGATTGGAGAAAGTCAAGTCATACCTGCTAAGAGCATTGTGTGTCGTTCACAAACGACTCGATTCTTTTGAACGATTCTATGCTGTGAACAGTAGGACTCAATTCCCAGCTGGCGAGAACTGTTCTTTGTTTATGACTTTGCCTGCTTATAATGCTCTGCTCGCACATCAACAGCTATTGTTATTTTATTTAATTACAAATTATGTAATCAGCATATCAATAGAATAGATAAATACAATTGGTAGAAATTGGGATAATTGTATATTTAATGGTGTAGAAGAGAATTTTTGTTTTTGGCAAAGCAACAAGTCTATTTTTCTTCTATTGTGTTTCTAAATTACAAATATGCTTAAAAATGTTAATACAACTCTTTGTAGTAAAAATCAACATTCTTTTTTTTATTTTCATATATTTACATTATTTAAAAGACTAAAATCCACACTTACACAGAATCTGTAAATAACTCAAAATGCCAGGACTGGACATGTTCATGATTATTTTGTTGTGTCCCGTTATACTGTATTTACTAAATGGCGTGAATGAACAAAATGAGTTAAGTGACTGATTTTTATTTCAGATTACGATGTATTTTTGTGGGGCCAATTTTGAGTCAGGTAGTCCGTGAGTTTTTATTAAATGGTTTAAGAGATTCTCAGCATAAAAATGTTTGAGAACCACTGTTTTAGAAGAATCATTAGGTTTGGGCCTAATGGGTGTCACTGAACAGCAGGGAGACTTTCAGTGTTTTTTTAGTTATTTCCTGGAATGACTGGCCGTTCCTGTGCCATTTCAGATTCCTTTTCTTTTTTTTAGTAGTACCACTGAGAAATTTGGTTGCACTCTGGAGCGCCGCAAAGGATTCCCCTTAAACCATCAGAGGTACCCCCATCATCAACATACCTGGGCTTTCTCTGTCTCTTTGCTGCAGACGTCTCTCAGGCTCTTGATCTTGGCCTTCAGCTGATGGGTCTCTCCAGTGATCGCTTGGATCTTATCCGCCATCTCCTCGCGTTTCTGGTGGATTTGGTTGCACTGCCTGGAGAACAGCCGGTGTTGGGTTGTCAAACGAATGCTTTGTTCAGGTTAATTCTACGGATCATGACGTTTGAGTCGGTACCCCAACACTTCTTGGACATGTTGTTCTGTCGTCTCTCTCTTTTTCTGCCTGCGGATGTTCTGTTTGCACTCCTTATCCAGCTTCATGCCCAGAGTCCTCTTCAGCTGGACCTCCTCACTGCACAGACTCTTCAGCTCCTTTTGCATCTTCTCGCTTTGAACCAACAGCTCCTGGTACTGTTAACATGCAACATAAAAAAAAAACAACTTTAAATATCGATTCCTCTTTACCAATTTTTACTGTGTGTTCTGCAGTGAACATGAGGTCACATTTCCACACTCTGACAGCTGTTCTGTTCATATTTTGTCATGCCACAACCACAAACTACTCTCCGGTGATCGCTTGGATCTTGTTGGCGTTTCATTCAGAAGAGCAACCAAGTGACTGAATAATTTTCAAGTGAATGGTAAAATGTCTTTACAAATACAAATATGAAACGTGTGCCGTTTATTTTGTAGAATCGTCTTCTGGCCGCTGGTGCGTCTCTTCTAGCTTTGAACATCTACACAACCAACAATAACTCAGTCAGATAGATCATCTCTGAAAGAGATGGAAGCTTAGGGATTTGAAACCCGATACCCAGGTGGTTGTGAGAGTTAAATGTACCTCTTCCTGACGCAGCCTGGTGTTGGTCATGCTGCTCTCCAGATCCTGCAGCAGGCCGATCATCTGCTGGAGCTCAGCCTCAGTGTGGGCCACACTCTGCACCCTGTTCTGCATCTCCACCACATACTCGTCTGTTTCTGCCTGAAAGTTTAAAGAAATTAAAAAAAATCAAACAGGTGTGTGAGAAATTCCAACATATTGGCTCTAATTGTGTATCAGGGTTGTATTTCTATGTCAATGTAATTACACAAAATGTATTCCGTTACTCAGATTGTTTGTATACTTGACTAAACACTTCAGAAACTGCTATGATGCAACATTAAGATCAGGTGCCCCTCATCTTCATTTCTTCTTCTGTGGTATTGTTTCGGCCAGTCATTTGCGCTCTTAGGCCACAATCTTTTGTAATGTTGTCCTACAAAAGTTAGTTATTTTTCACCCAAATACATCCAGTTCATAGATTCATAAAGTTGACTTTAGATTGTTATAAACTTTTATATTGTGCAGGACTTTGTGTAGGCGGCCGATGACTTGGTTTTCCGTTTGTTGTTCATCAGAATAAACGGAGAACTGTCCTCCAAGACGGTTTAATCCTTCAACTAGTAACCAGCGGAATGCAGGAAAAATCGAGTTACATCTGCAGACCAAACACTTTCCTACTTACTATGGAGTTCTTGATTTTCTTCGCAGCTTCCTTCATCTTCTCCTTCTGGCTCTTCAGCTCCTCTGGAGACTCCACGATCTGAGATTTGAGTTTGGCGATGTCCTCTTTCAGGTTACTGAGGTCCACCTTCACTTGGGACTGAAACACAAACAGACACACACGTACGCGTTTAATGACACGGCAGAGACTCGACGAGCTTAGACATACGAGTCCAGATCACATACCAGCTTTTGCGTCTTCTCTGCTATTTTGGTTTTCCACTCTGCAATGTTATCGTTTTTGACGTTCTGAAAGGAAAACGACAGTGTCAGACTTTAATTGAACACACAGTCACACACCACAACTTCGGCCGTGTGTGTCCGTGTCAGCGCCTACCACTTCCTGGTATTCATGCACGGTGGTGGCTTGTAGCTCAGAGAGAGCGGCAGCCAGCTCGTCTGCCTCGGCCTGCTGTTCTGGTGGGATGGTCCTGGGTCAGGATGAGACGGATCAGAACACGTCACACTGTTCCCGTTTGAGGTTTTTTTTCCAAGCGTTTTTCAATACGGTTTCAAACGCAACGACTAGCAGCTTGTGTTTATGTTGGAATGTTCTTTGCCTTTTACATAGAAGACAACAATTGGACGGCATTGGCTTGTTCTCCGGTTGTATTTTAACTATATTCGTATGGTTTGTTAAATATTCAAATGTACTTAAAAATACTTTTACTGAAGTTCAAACTTTTTTTATTTTTTCAATACTTCAGATTAGTTGTTTTCTGGTCGATCGCTGATCATCAATCCTTAAGACGACTGCTGTCTCCAACTTTGGCTGATACCAAAGTTTCCTCCACTGTATTATAAGTCTGGCAGGCCACCAGGCTTAGCATTGCTTATTTAAGATTTTTTAGTTGGTGTTCAGGTATTAATCTTCCAATGGGACATAATAATTTTCAAATCCATGTCAACTTTAAACATCTTTGAAACATGATGGGCTGCTGGATGAATGACTGGCGAGTGCACAACCACCAGGCTTAACAAGTTTTCTGGGGAGGGAAACATTGCAATACAATATTTTTTTTGTTTTTAAATGTTGGTAAATATAGCAAGAAAATCGCTGAGCTGGTAACAGCAAAACCCCCCAAAAGATCTGAACATGTTCAGAAGACTTACGTTAGCTGCTCAATCTTCTTCTCTGCTTCCTGGTTGCCTCTGGTGTATGTCTGCAGTTTGTCCATGTCCGCCCTCTAACAACAGGGGAAGCAAATATAAACTTTCAACTTATTGCACTACTTGTTCTCTGTAGTGCAATGGGGCTCTGTGGGTTGATTCAGTATTGTTAGAAATCTGAATTAAACAGGTGTACATTGCTATTAAAAGCCTGTATTGGACTGTGAAAGAGCATCACAAAGTAGTATAAAACTGTAAAATGAATGGAAAATGTGCACAGCTTTTCAAACTTTTACATTAATTCCCTAACCACCAGTCAGTCACTCAGCTCTTCAAAGGGATGTTAATGATTCATTTGTGTCATTCTGCTGCGTTGGAGAAGACCTGCATCTTAAAACGTCTGGACAGTAACTCTCAAGCACTGGACTTTGTGACATTGTGAGAAGCAGGTGTGTATTAACTTTTTTTTTTCTTTTTTTAAAATATGACAAAATAAAGTAATTGTGTCTTAGTTGGCAAGAAAATTTAAATAACTAATGCAGCTGGTTTCCTGAAGTAGGCCATTTGGTGGCAGTGATGTACTGTCCCACTCAGACAATCTGTTGCCAAAGACCAAAAAATGTTTTGATATATTCTATCATTATTATTACTGCAATAGCAACCACACAATATTGTGATATACTTCTCATGCTGCCCATCCCTAATACTCACCCGACAGATCTGAAACAAAAAAATGAAAGCTACACTTTTCAGATTAGCACTTGTACAATATCAAAAACAACCTGAAATCTGAAACCCAGGTTTCGGTAACATCACCGCTCTGCACTACTTAATGTCCGTCTGTCACATCAAATATCAATACAGTGCATTACAGATAGTTTCTGTACGGATGAAATTGATTATTTGTGTTATGGATCAGATGGAACATACAAATTTGGCCTGTTTTTCCAGCATCAACACCATCCTCTCCTTCCTGAAGTGAAGAAAGTTCATGATGGCACTCAGAATGACCACAGTCTTCTGTTTTTCTGGAAAAAAATAAAATAAAATCTTGATCACCTTGGGTCACGACTAACATTACCACCAGATTACCAGTCCCCTGCAAAACTATACATCCCCTTTTAGAAACTTCCCCCATTTTGTTGTTACAGCTACATTGAATCTCGTAATTTTATGTGAAGGTTTTTTCCGTTGTAAACTAGGGATGCAAACAATTAATCAACTAGCAATTGTTAATTAGATTAAAATTTGTTCCAAACAATTAACTAATAATGTCAGCTTGGTCCTTTTTCACTGTTGTAGTACAGCTGCCATCAAAAAGAGGACGATGCCGCTATCTTCACAGGAAACAGAATGTGGTACCTCAAGAATATTTAGTTAAGCATAGAAGTATTTATCATTGTCAATAATAAGTAATATTTATTTTAATTAATTTTATACTTAAATGTGACCATATTTTATCATATACATACTGATTACTTCATTAGAATGTAAAGTGCAAATAATTAATTAGAATTTTTATTGTATTCCCCCCCTTTTTTAAGACTATAGTTGGTGCCAAAGTCTGCGTTCACAAGTCTGCAGCCTGAAGTGATCCAAGTCCAATTTTTGTCGAATCATTTTTTATTGTTTTTTTGCCATGGCCTTTTATACTTCCATACATATGCAATCTGTATGTGACATCCAAGTGTCCTGCATGCGCAGTAAAAGGGAGCAACAACGGCAGTGTTCTTAGTGTTTTGTTAACCACCATAAAAAGAAGAAGTAAACATGGATTCTAACGGTGGAGCATCTTACGATTTTGAAGTTGTCCGACCCGAGCAGGTTATTAACAACTTAAACATCATTACAGCAAGTCATGTTGTTGGTTTTCTTCCTGTTTGCTCATATCAGGAAGCAGAATAGTGACATTTGTCAAGCATCAGTGACATTCAGGTCAGAAGAACGCGACCTGGACTTTAGGTCACATTTGAATCGGACACCTAAATGGCCTGGGTCACATTCGAAAAGAATCCGACTTGTGTTGTTCAGACTGTTATGAAGAGATCAAATACAGGTAGCATTATGTCAAAAAAAAAAAAATCGGAATTGGGTCATTTCAGGCTGCAGCGTGAAGTTATTGGAAGACATTATTGACAATATTTAATCATATTTTCATACTTCGTACCAACTTACAACATTTCTAACCCAGAAACAAGATGGACTGCTGTACCACTTGGCAAATTTTCTGGGGGAAGTCTTGCAACATTCATCAATATTAAACCATAATGCATGTTTTCCTAATTTGTAGTTACGGAAGAGAATAGGAATGTGCAGAAAGGCATACTTACTTGGAGCCAGAAGATCATTCAATGAAAAATCATACACCAGGCACATCGGCAGAAACTGTTTCCTAAAAAAACAAAACAATCACAATTTAAGAAGCATGCGAGATAGAGGTGTGCCGATCGATCGGTAACTGATCATAATCGGCCGATTTCCGTGAAATCGGTGATGATCGGGATCGGGGATCATTGGCTCTGTTACAGATACCGATCACCTGCATCTCATTGCAAACGCGCAGCAACAAATCCTAAGCGATGTGTAACTATATCGCACTGAGTGAATGAGGACGTTTGCGTGTTGCGGCGGAAAATAGAAGCAGGTCAAAATGCATCAACACAACGAAGCTAATAGACATAAAAACAATGACGGAGTTTGGCTACATCGAGGCTCAGTGCAGTAAAATAGACATGGAGGATCAGACAGCAGGTAAAGCAGCGCAGCTACAAACACTCACCCGGATTAGCATGACGGTCAGAAAGATAAACTAATAACCTGTAAAATTATTTAAGTCCTCAAGCTACGATGTAAGACGCTGGTTCTGCTCTCCTGTTGAACCGCTGCTACGCTACAGGTAGTAATATTTAATATTTAGTAATATTTGACACGGAGCCGCTTCTGCTCCACCCGGTAGCGACTCTCTCACCGACAATTACAATTATGTGATCGGTAGGGATGTGCCGATCAGGTTTTTTTCTCCCGATACTGATCACCCTTGAGGGCCGATCGCCAATTACATCCCCGATACCGATCACATAGTTATGATTTATTTATTTTTTATCATAAACACTACTGTTACATTATGTAGAAAAAGGAACCATGAATTCACCTTAATTTAGACAAAAACTTGTTTTTATAACTTTTCCAAGAAGAAAACTAAACAAAACAGGCATTGTGCAAATTGAACTGCTATCAGTAATACTATCTTTAACAGACTGATAACGTATGAAGGTTGTGAAGAGGCTAAATAATGCAAAGAGCCAAAATAAAACCTCTCAACATTGACAAAAGATTCAAGTATAAACTTAACATTCAAAGGAAAATACGGGATCCATTGCGAAAACAATCCTGAGTTACTGAATGAAAACTTCTCGTTAGCATGGCGGCTAGCTGGTTACTGCTAGTTCTGATTGGCTGTTTCTGACTGAGCGGAGTAATTATGCAGAGCAGGGAGGAGATCAATTATTTTTTTAGAG
Organism: Poecilia picta; assembly: GCA_033032245.1. Classification (NCBI taxonomy): domain Eukaryota; kingdom Metazoa; phylum Chordata; class Actinopteri; order Cyprinodontiformes; family Poeciliidae; genus Poecilia; species Poecilia picta. The sequence goes on along the minus strand of CM065357.1, from coordinate 5,221,839 downwards.
ATTATCTGTCTCATGTTAGGACAGTTAAAGTTTTAATATGCAAGTAAAATGTATTTTTAAGTTAGATGCTGCAGCTTTAAACAGGTTCGGTGTGAGAGTTGCTACCGGGTGGAGCAGAAGCGGCTCCGTGTCAAATATTACTAAATATTAAATATTACTACCTGTAGCGTAGCAGCGGTTCAACAGGAGAGCAGAACCAGCGTCTTACATCGCAGCTTGAAGACTTAAATAATTTTACAGGTTATTTGTTTAGCTTTCTGACCGTCATGCTAATCCGGTGAGTGTTTGTAGCTGCGCTGCTTTACCTGCTGTCTGATCCTCCATGTCTTTTTACTGCACTGAGCCTCGATGTAGCCAAACTCCGTCATTGTTTTTATGTCTATTAGCTTCGTTGTGTTGATGCATTTTGACCTGCTTCTATTTTCCGCCGCAACACGCAAACGTCCTCATTCACTCAGTGCGTTATAGTTACACATCGCTTAGGATTTGTTGCTGCGCGTTTGCGCAGTGAAGGAAAGACGAGACCAGCTGGACAAACAGGCTGAGAAATGAGATGCAGGTGATCGGTATCGGTTCAAGAGCCAATGATCGGCCGATCCCGATCATCACCAATTTCACGGAAATCGGCCGATTATGATCGGTGACCGATCGATCGGCACACCTCTAGTGATCGGTATCGGTGATCGGTATCGCCGATCATCCCTTAGGGGTGAATTTATCACTTCAAGATGTTAGCAACACATTGTTAAGTCCTTATTTCTGCACTACGACACATAGGTGTTTAAATTTGACAAATTATAAAGAAAATAAATCCCACATGCGTGTGTAAACACTCAGTATGGCAGTAGCACCCTCATGGTAGCCTGGATACTGGATGTTCTCCAAAAGGGGAACCTGTTGGAAAACAAAGCAAATATGTAGCCGTGACTGGGGTGAAATACTCAAGTTTCCGCTACATAGAAAGTGGAAGCAGCATGTAATAAAATGTTTACGGGTATAATGGAGGTCTCACCATGGAGTGGAACTCAGGCCTGAAGCGGTAGAGGAGATGCAGGATTCTCATGTACAGCGTCTGAACTGCTTCTGGCTGGTAATGCAAAGAAGCAGAAAAACACTGGATTCTGAGGAGCTGAAACCTGAATTAGTAACGTAACGGACCATGCCCACCCAGGTCTATGCTGCAGTTTTGTCCTCTGCTCTTCCTGATTTTAGGGAGCTGAATGAAACAGAATTCTGTTTCTTTTTAACTCTGTTTTCCAGAATGAGATAGCAGACGTGTCCTTCAAAAAACTTAACTTATAAGCAGGATTGTACCGATTAATGATCGATTACTGATCTTTAAAAATGCCTGACCTGCCAGTTCCGACTTTAGCCAATACCAATTTTTTCTTGTCTAAAAATATAGCAAGAAAGTCGTCGAGTTGGCAACAGTGGAGTGACTATTGTTAACGGACTATAAAATTGAGCCCATTAAAAGGTATTTTTAGTGGGATTTAAAAAACAAACAAACAAACCCAAAGAAAAACCCTTAGATACCGTTATACTTTATTGTTCCCCTAAAGGAAATTATTTGAGGGCAGAAACGGACACAATAAAATAAAGACAAAAACAGAGAGTATACATCATAGGAATAGAGTTTGCGCCGAGCTCAACGATTTCAAAATCTCAGTACCACCTTGGCATCTAAATACAAGAAAACAAAATAAGTAATTAGGTAAGTTTGAGCCATTTCTCTACTGTCAGTTAAATCTTGGACTTTAGATTATTTTGTTTATTTTATTAATTTGTTTAGTTTCTGGTTGATTTATAATTAGAATTTTTGTTTAATTTTAGTTGTTTAGAATGAGCTTTTTTGTTAGTAATTTGTTTAATTAGTCACAGAATTTCAGTTTGGAATACAGGTGTTCCATGTATAAATACATAGGGAGTTCTGTATGCAAATGGGTGGTCATAGATTTATTTTATTTACCAGTCACAGTCAGTCTGCCACTTAGTCAGAGGTTCAGCAAGTGAAACAATCAGGTAGCCAACAATACAGCAAGAGCTTCTGTATTGCTTGGAACATGTTTTATTTTGTTTGCCCCTAGAACTATGGAAAAAACCAACAAAAAACTGTATAAATCAGAAACTCGTGGTTTACAAAGTTGAATCAAAGAAAAGGTCTTAACTTTTACTTTGATCACCTTTTAAGTCATAAGTATTTGGATATTTGTTTAGAGCAAGTAGTCACTAAAATCAGAACAACTTGAAGTGCAATAAATCTGTCATCCTCCAAATAATAGTCACAGAGCTTATTAAAAAGAGAGATGGAGGTTCGAAGAAACTCCAAACCAGTGTTGTATAGTAACGAAGTAAAAATACTTCACTACTTTACTTAAGTATATTTTGGAGTACTTCATACTTTCCTGGAGTATGAAAATTTTTGATAACTTTCACTTCACTATATTTTCGAACTTAATTGCATACTTTTACTCTGATACATTTTCAATGTGTGGTTTAGTTACTCGTTACAAAAAAGCTAAAAAGAGAAACGTTAGTGTTTTGACCCCACCTACTGATTGACTGCTACAAAGTCTGTAGCCTACTTACCTGGACTTGTTCATCACCACCAATAGGAAACACCTGTTTCACTTCTCCCATTAAACACAAAGCAAGTCTCAGTCTCATGTCCCTAATGCCACATAATGACCAGTTGTTGCACCAATAGTTTGTGAAGTAATTAATCGCAAGATTTTTTTCTTCATGTTGGCCACATTTTCTGTTTTGACTATTTTTCTCATTTTCAGCCCTGACCTTACTTGAAGGGAAAACTTAAGGCTTAGAAAAACTTTATATTTTCTGTCCTGGAGGGGAAACTAAGAAGCTGGTTCAGTTGTAAAGCAGGTTAAGTTAACCTTGTAGGTAAAGCACCTAATTTTCTTAACTAAATGATGCCTGAAGGTTTGTCTATTAGCAGGTTTAATTTTGCCTGCACCTCATTGTGTACATTATTTTAACTGTACTTGACAAGTTTCCCAAAATATAAAAAAATGTCATTCAAACTGCATTTGCCTTGTTTTACTTTTTACTTATACTTTTCATTACATTACTTGAGTACATCCATTTTTAAAGTAATTTCCATACTTAAGAAAATTCAGATACTTTAAGACTATAACTCAAGTAACATTTCAGTCAATGACTTGGACTTTTACCAAAGTCACATTTTGGAGAGGTACCTATACTTTTACTTGACTCTGAGATTTCAGTACTTTATACAACACTGCTCCAAACTAACTTGAATTCGGTCATATTTGTTTTTCCTCAACACATATGCCGTCATTTACAAGCCAATTCAAAAATACTTTATTGATCCCAAAGGGGAAATTAAATGTTTTTGTAACTCATTTAATTAGAAAGTTATTGTAGACAGTGATGGTTGTGGGCAGGAAAGGTCTGGTCTGTATTACAACGTTGAAATTCTACCGGAGGAATCCAAGTCAATGAAAGAAAGCCCAGACTAAGCTGTAAATAGACATTTGAATCAAGCGAAATTGTGCAAGAAGGCAACGGTCAAGCTAACGTTGTGCCACAATTCGGCTTTGATTTGAGTCACATGACCCAAGGACCCAAAAAGAAGCTATTGTTACATGTTTCAAACGAGTCGAAATGTGTTTTAGTGGTTCCACCAAACCACAGTTTCAGAGGCGGGGTAAACGCGCTGTTGCACAACCCGGTATGAAATAAATATTATCAAATATATCAAAATATCAAATATTTCAATATTTGAAATATTTAAATTTCAAATATTGAAATTCAAACCAACTTGTCTGCAGCTTGTTAACTTTAGTTCACAGCTCCGCTCAGAGTTAGACAGCAATGTTATTAACAAGGCTTTCAGTTTACCTTGGGAACCGGGGTCAGGTCTCCTTTAGTGAACTGTTTGGCCTCCTGGCCGGTGAGAACCTCATTGCGGTAGAAATTAACAATAGCGTCGACATTATGGAGGGGAAACGTGTTTTCAGTCATCGCTAAAAAAATCAAAATCAACTGTCACTCCGCTGGCAGTACAATATTGGCGCCTTCTGTTTTAAATATTCCTCCTCCTTCTTCTTTAATGTGTTGGCGGTTGGTAAACAAGAGACGGACGCATTACCGCCACCAACAGGTAAGGAGTGTGTACCGCATGACGGAAGAAAAAAAAAGATTCTATCATGCAGGTTACAATGTGTTAAGGATTTTATCGTATATCCCTATTGCTACTTTAGTTTTTTTTGTGTGTTTTGCTTTCTGTATCCCGATGACATAGTCTAAGTTGAAACATTCCGTCCACAAGTTCCTTGTGGTATGACAGTTACAAAATAAATCACTGTTTCTAGGTGATAATTTAAAAAAAAATACGGTACAGAGTATATTAGTTTAACATATTTCATGATCTATTGATTGATTTGGTAACATTTATTTTATCTATTTAATAAAACAAACAAGTACACTACTAAAAAGTCCCTCATCCGACACTGCAGGGGGCGCTGTGGATATTCAATAGGCACGTGACTCAACACGGGAGTCTCCTACTCGTAGGGCGAGTAAGAGGTTTTCTTGGGGTTGTCTTTAATGTAAAGAAATTCCCGGGTACGATGACTTTGAAGGGATTTTCTGGCGTAAACACACGCAGGCATTAGAGTCTTATTTTAAGAAAGATGGCGACAAACTGGACGGAGAGAATTGGTGCTTTCTGCTGCAGTCCAAGTGGCTTCCTGTCAGAAACAAGCCCGGAGACTTTCCTGTCAGAGCTGCTACGAGAGCTGCGGGATGACAGAGCCAGTTACGGAGTCAAGGTTAGAAACAAACTTAGACATTACAGCCTGTATGGCAGGACAGTTTGGCTTCAACACTAAAAAGGCCATTTACGTGGACGTGAGTTTTAGCTGTCAAGCTTCTTTCTTACTGAATACTAGAAGGAACAAAAACAGGAATGAAAAGAAAAGGAGAAGCATCATAAAAATATGTTTGGCAAAGATATTTCTTTTACATACATACACTATTTGTGTCCAGAATAAATATTTCACATAATAATACTAATATGGCTGCACAGTGGCGCAGCTGGTAGAGCTGTTGCCTTGCAGCAAGAAGGTTCTTGGTTCGATTCCCGGCCCCGGCCTTTCTGCATGGAGCTTGCATGTTCTCCCTGTGCATGGTGGGTTTTCTCCGGGGACTCCGGTTTCCTCCCACAGTCCAAAAACATGACTGTCAGGTTAATTGGTCACTCCCTAGGTGTGAGTGTGTGAGTGCTTTGTTGTTTGTCCTGTGTGTGTCTCTGTGTTGCCCTGCGACAGACCGGCGACCTGTCCAGGGCGAACCCCGCCCCCCACCCGGAACGCCAGCTGGAGATAGGCACCAGCACCTCCCGACCCCATTAAGGGACAATGGTGTAGGAAAATGGATGGATGGATAATAATAATAATGTTTAATGAGGATGTTTGGAGAAACACACACAGTAACTCATAATACTTATCCAGGATGTTTTTCTCCCAATTACTAAGCGGTGACAACAAACTAACATTTTTAACGTAAAGGTCAAAGGATCACTAATGCTATAACCACATTATATATTTCACAATTTTATTGTAGATCTTTGGAGATGGGCTCAGCCAAATTATTTAAAGATGATTAAAACAGAATATCTCACTTTTAGAAAATGTATACTTTAAAATGAGAGATTTCAAACAAATGTGATAACAAATGTTATTTTTATTATGTTAAAGCACAGGTCTCAAAGTCTTTTTCATTTCGGGCCACATGAAGCTAATGAATGTCCTCAAAGTGTCTGTTACTTTGGCAGAAAAAATGAAACTGTTAAATGGGAGCGTTTTCTGCATTATACTAGTACTTCTTAAACTTAAATTATATATTACATCTTTTTATATTGATGTAATCTGGCACTATTCACATAAAAATATGGTTTTAATTTGTATACTATTTAAACACACAGCTGTTTAAAAGTTCTACTTATGAGCCATAAATAGGTCATAGCGGGCTGGACTTGGTATGTGTGTAAAAGAATCACCTATACTATAACCTGAATTCATATTTCATAATTTTCCTGTAGATTTTTGGAGCAATGACAAAAGGTAATTGGTTACTTTGACTGTGTTTATTGCAAAAAATGTACAGTGGCTTAAGGACAACAAAGTCAATGTGTTATGAAATCAAACACCTGCTATAACTGATCACATGCAGTCATATTGATGTTGACAACAGATGTCAAAAGAATAGTGAGACTGCACATTGTGTCAGTGTTAGATTTATTTAGGCGTTTAGTTTCCATAAGTTTTTACATGATCATTTAGAAGTGGAGAAGTTAAGATTTCAAGATGCCTGTTGATCCATAATCTTGTGTTTAAAGAAATAAATAAATGTACCATGAAAATGTGTAAATCTCCCAGTAATTAATTAATTATAAAATTCTTTTAAAAAAAACATTAATTTTGCCACTAGATAATTAAATCTATCATCAAATAGTTAAATACATCGAGTGACTCAATATATCATGAAATTATAAAAGTTACAATTAAATAATTAAATATCAAATGAAATAAATTTATCTTTTTAAATAATTAATTTAAATAATAACATTTTCTTTTTAAAGAAAACATGTATTAAAAATGTATTTAACTCCATATTTATTTATTTATTCCATGGTTCCCTGTAAGTGTCATGAAATAATTTAACCAGTCAAACCCAGCAGGAAGTCAGTGGGCGGGGCTAACATTGATCCTGTGAAATCCATTGACTTGGGTCATTTATTGTGGCCTTACAAGCTGCATTATCAGGCTTTACACTTTGAGATTCACTGTATGTTCTGCAATGGTTCAAAATGACAATTGGGGAGATGTCTGGGCAAAAATCTGTGCTGTCTTCACTTATCCTGGACTTGCTCTTAATCGCATATCGATGTTTCTCATAAGAGTTTCTGATTCCTTGTGTTCTTCATCCCACCCAGGTCCTCCTGTTGTCTCCCCTCTGTGAATATCCGACCCTGCTGTGCTCCTCAGAATCTGCCGGCGAGGAGACAGCCCTGGATCTGATGTCGGTGTTCACCCAGTGTCCGTCCAGGTTCAGCCAGTTTCGCTGCCGTCTCCTCGTGGCCCTCACCAGCGTCCTGGTCTGCTCCTCCTGTGTGAACAGCCACTCCCGAGCTTCGCTGGATTTTGTGGACTTGCTCCTTCGGACAGCTCAGGACGCCAGCAACCCCCTGGCGATGGCACACAGCGCCTTCTCAGAGCAACGGCCTGCGACTGCCTGCGTGAGATGGAGGCCAGTTGTCCCGGACTTCTCGCCCAGCGCCTGGAGCTGCTGGCCGGGCTGCGGCAGCTGGAGGCCTCCACGCTGCATCAGGCTTTTGGGGTGCTGCAGATCCTGGTGTTGAGAAATGCTGTTTATCAGCTCGCTAAGCAACCAGGTGCAGGCGCTGCGCATCTTAAAGCTCTGTTAGGAGGAAATGGCTCCGTGGCGTGGGAGGCAGACCAGGAAGCCGTCCACATGGACACCAAGGATGCAGCCATGCTGTTGTCCCTCATCCTAGGACCAATGGGCAGAGTGCCAACCCTTCACACCGGACCCGACTGTAAGGAGCTACGGTCTGTCCTCTCCTCCCTATTAGAAGAGTCCTACCTCCTCACGCCTTTGTGTCAGGCTGCGCTTTTCCACAGACTAACCGAGGTGGTTGCCATGGTTCCCGGGATCCCTCCAACCGTATTCCGAGCTCAGCTCCTGCGGCTGCTGGGAACCAACGAGGTTTGTGTTCAGGGATTATTTTCAAAGTAAAGCGGGATGCTACAGCTTTCATATTTTTCTTTTTCATGCTAAAAAAAAATCTGCTGGGAGGAAATTATAAACTTCCTCCCAGCTTATAATTTGACACTGCTTTGTGTTGGCATAGTAGTGTCAAATAGGCTGGGTTGTTGGTATGTTTGCCAGGCACCGTAAATTAGCTTCAGTTGAAGCCGTACGTCAACATTCTTTCAGAGCCCAGTGCTGGAACGGTTTTAGCTACTTGCATCCTTTTTGCTTTTGTCTGAAATGGCATGACTTTGAGTTAGCAGCAGCAAGACTTCCTAAAACTGCTGACCAGGTTTTTTTCCCCTCTGCTGTTGACACCGTCAGGTTTGCCTCCTCCACGTCACCCTGCTGATGAAGTGCGGCTTCACCGACGGCCTCTTCAGCGCCGAAGACGAAGCCTTCCTCCTGAAGCGCCTGGTAGTCCTGTCCCAGCACCCGCTCCTGAGCTCGCCCGAGAAGCTCTTCTACATGGACTGCATCCTGCACTTTCCAGAGAACCGTCCAATCAGCTGCGGTGACGGCGACGAGGCCCCTCCCGTGCTGCTGACCCCACGGCTGGCCTCGGTCCTGCTGCCTTCGGTGTTTAATGACAGCGCCACCCTGCTGAGCCGGCTCAACCTGCAGGCTCTGGTCTTCCTGGAAGAGGGTGACGAGGAGAGCCGGGGCCTGGCCTACATCTACGAACACCTTGCGGCGCTGCTGCACATCGTGGACAGGGGAGGCAGCAGAGATATTGTTGTGACCTTTTTCAGAGCTTCCTTCCTCTTCCTGTTTTACTTCCACCATGTGGAGCGGTACGCAACTTGCCTTAGTGAGCAGCTATGTCATCTCTACCTCCAGCACACCCGCCTGGCCCCACACATCCTCAACCTGGTCAGCCAGACTCAAGAGAGGTTACCAGAGTGCAAGTGGTTTGTGGGGCTCCTGCAGGGTCTCCAGAGAGGGATAACCAGGGTCCCGTTTGGCCAGCTCCGCCTACAAGACCTTAGCAGCCACCTTAAGGTGCTGGCTCGGGTGGCAGAGGAAGAAGAAATCGGCCAGCGCAGCTCCCTTAGCTTTCTGTTCACCATTGTCACAAAAAATTCCTCCTCACTGTGTACCAGCGGCGACTGGCGGTTGGGAAATGGTCTGCTGGAAGTTTGCCGCCATGTGCTCCTCCATCCCAATCTGGACTCTATGCTTATTCCTTTGGCAGACATTCTGCAGCATCTTGCCTTCCACTATGGCGACACGGACATCAGGGACCACGCCCGGCTCTACTACACGCTCCTCACTATGTTGTCACGGGAGAAGCTGTCCGCAGTGCTGATGCAGAGCGCCACAGAGGGCGGCAGTCAAGTCAAGAAGCGAACGCTGTCCTGCGTCATGGCGGAGAGCGAGGGGCTGACAAACACCCTGACCATCCACCAGACTGAGAAACCCATATTTCATCTGACCGAGGCTTTACCTGGGCCACATCAGGAGGCAGAAAACCTTCACCTGAATCAGAAGGATGAGTACAAAACACTGGAATGTTACAGGGCTCAGCTCAGCAAGTGTGGATTTGCTTCACGTATCGTGTTAAAGTACCACCTGACCCTCACGGAGCCCCATGACCCTGGCTTCGAGCAGCTTTTCAGCATCCAGCTCCACTTCAGCCACACAGACGATCACTACGAAGACCTGCAGGACATCAGCGTCCCCTGTCTCTTCAGACAGGGACCACTGCCCGTGGTGCAGCTGACACTGACGCCCAGACGACCGTACCCAACCACCATCCACGTGAGCGCTATCTTCACCTCTAAGGACGGCCTCACCTGGCACACCGCTATGCCGGACATCCACGTCACATTCCAGCAGGTCTTCCTGCCTCTGCCTGCACCCCCGACCTGGAGCAGCGCTAGCATACGAGACGTCTTTGAGGGCCTGTGGGACGAAATGAGCCGTGAGACGGGAGAGTCTTGTATCAGCCTGTTCTGCTGCCAGCTGGGGGAGGCCGCTCTGAAAGCTCTGGTGGAGAAACACTTCCACTCCTTCCTCGTGTCAGACCCGTTGGAGGAGACAGCAGAGTTCAGGGCGCTCTTGTTTCTCCCACCGAAGTCTCACATCCTGCTTAAGATCAGCTGTACGGAGGACGCCGCGCTCTTCAACATGGCCACCGATGACTGTCAGCTGCTTCCTCACATGAACTCATACCTGCTGAAAGTCACTGCTTCACTAGAGAATTCTGTCTCATAATCACATTTTTTTTATACCGAAGATAATCATTTTAACATGAAAATTTTTCAGTGTAGCGTAAAAAAGCAGATAATTGATTTGAAATTAGACTATTGCACTTTGATGATCTTTTCATAAATATATCAAGCTAAATTTATTGTCTTCTTTTGACTATGTTTGAAAAGTTCCCTTACTTTTCTGATTGAGAAAGTCAAGTTTAGATTAATTCTCCATAATAAAATACTCTGATTTGTTCAAACTAAAAACACAATAATTACATCGGGGCGTTGTGAGTACGACTCCTATCCTCGGTTCCTTTGCTGCATGTCCCCTCTCTGCCCCCTTCCTCTCATATTACTATCAAACCCCACTGGCGCCAAATAAATTTCATTAAATCAAAGTATTTTTAACGCAGAGATGGCCTAGCTGACAGTTAAGCCACAAGACGACGGATATGGACAGAATGTGGTAATGACATCTATGAGATGGAAAGATTTAACATTCTCAGACCATTTAGAGATGAAAAGGTTTAAAGTCCTGTGGCTCTAACGGGGAATCTTATGTTAAACTCAACATGCAAGAATATTGGATGATTAATAAAAAAAAATGGTAGTAAAGAGTTGGTTCATTTTGTAGGAGGTGTCAGTCGGCTCTCTAATTTTCCTTTGGTTTTGCACGTACAAATAATGTCTCTTCAGAGGACTACCTGTTTTTAAAAATGGGGGAATTTGAAATTTAGGTTCAGGTCAAAGTAGGTGATTTGATTAATCTGCATTACGTAATAACATTAAAATTTTCAGATTGCGTTAACACATCATCGTTGACAGCCCTAAAATTTATATACATATAAATTTTAATTTAACAGCTACATACTGCAGCTGTAAGAGAACTGCAAAGCAAAGCTCATTGAAAACTCTGAGCAGGCATGGTCTGCAGCTGGAGTCAGAGACTCCACATCAACTCGCATTCATTGTATGGAACCAGTCCTGAGCCAGAGACAAAAGTCATACACGTCTTACCTGACCTGGAGAAAAACAACTATACTTTGGTTTGGTAGTCCAAAGTTTTCCTTTCAGATCAATCAATTTAAATCAATCAGGTTTATTTGTACAGCACATTTCAACAGCAGGGCAGTTCAAAGAGCTGAAAGTAAAGTTTGTATTTCATTTGGAAATCAAGATCCAGAGTGGAGAAGCACAGACTCCACTCTGCTCTTGTCCAGTGTTAAGTTTTCACAGGTGATTTGGGTTGCCATGTCATGTGCCGGTTTTGTTCACTGGGTTTTCTGAAGACCGCTGTCTTTTCCTGTTGCCGACAAGCTTTATGGAGATGCCAGATTTATTTTCTAGCAGGACTGGATACCTGCCCACACTACTGAACTTACCAAAGCTGGTTTAATGACCATTTTAACACCAACAAACTGCCCTGACTTGAACCCCACAGAATATCTATGGGCTTTTGGGAAGAATAAGACGAACCAGAACTAAGAGAGATGAAGGTCCATAACACCACAGGCTGACTGCCTCCATGCCACAGCGCATTGATGCAGTATTTCATTCTAAAGGAGCCCTGACCAAGTGCTGAGTGCTTCTGTAAGAAAATCTGGTTTTATTAGCCTGATGCAACATTTCAATGTTTTGAAAAGCTCTGTTTGGGGTTTTTGTCAACTTGATACCAGAAATTAAATTAAGAAAAGTAAACACTTGAAATGCATTTCTCTGTGTGGAACGAATTGTGTGTAACACCAGTTTTACTTTTTGAACAGAATTCCAGAAAGAAATAGACCTACAAACTGCACCTGTTAATGGCGAAAAGAAAATGTAAACACTTTTATATTCTTTGAAGTTTTTCCTCTGTGTCCAAAGCACGTTGATGTCCGATTGCTGTAGAGGTATGGCTGACCGATGCAAATCATTGGCTTGTGTCAATGATTGGTCAAATACAAGCACAGTAAAAACATTCCAAACAGTTTCAGTTAAGCGCACACACACTCCTGAGTCCTGGTTTGATATTTTCCAGAAAATGAAAAACACACATTCTTTAAAAATTCACCATTATGCATTTATGGCAGCTTAAGACAAATCGGTGACTCACTGACGTGGTTTTTTTAGTCCCTGTGTGGGACCAGATTGGTATACCAGATATACCATCTGTATATACCAATCATATTTTTGGTCCAGTTTAAACGAGACTTTATTCGTCTAGACCTCTGAAGTTGGGTCCCGTACATGGAGGTAGGGCTGTTTGCTGGCTGAGCAGTTTGCTCATGGCGGCGAGTTCTGCATCCCTCTTTTCCACCTCGTCCACAGGAGTCCAGGACATGTCCTGCTGAAGCTTGAATGCACCAAGAAACGGATGAGGGCAGCTTGGTCCCCACTCCTTCACAGGAAAACAGATAGAGATAAAACAAGATGACTATCAGAATACTGTCATGCTAACCTCAATAAAAATTCAGCTGCCAATTGGACGCTAGACAAATTTTACTCGAGGGTTGTCGCTCTGAGTTACTTATTCCTGCACAATGTCTTTTATGCATTTACTAATTCCTTCTAGAGGAAAACGCATTGGGGTGCCACGTCTGTAGCTTAGCAACACCTGAACCGATGACTTCACATCCTCTGTCGGCAACAGCAGGGGGTGAAATGTAAGCAGCTGCTAAAACAAAACTGAACTCTCCTGGTAAATAACCAGGACAGAAACTCACTGCCAACAGTTCAAATTTTGGACTGCAACTATTGTGACACACACACACAGAACTGCTGAGTCATGTTAGGTATTCATATGAGCTGCTCCCTACAGACTCCCCCTCCGGGTGCGTTAGATAATACACATAATGAGTGGAGGTGACATAACTCGAAGCTTATGTTTCATGGAACCAACCTTAGGGGAGATGATGGAGAAGTATTTCTGTCCAGATGGCCGCTGGTACAAATAGTACATGTTCCCTGGCTTTTTTACAATATTACAGGCAGCATGGTGGAGGTCAGCGTCTCTCTTTGCTTCTTCTAAAACCTGCGATAGTCAATCAGCGATCAATGCCACACGCCATCCGAATGTGACCCGTCTGAACATAAACCCAGCTGTTTTATGATTTAACAGTCGTACCTTTTTGGCCTGTTCCTGCAGGTACCTGATCTGGTCAGCGATCACTGTCAGTTTGTTGCAAGCGTTGGCTTTGATAAAGTCGTCCCCCTGAGAAACATCCACGTCACTTCAGGAGTAAAAAAACGTTATTGTGAGCTAGACAACTTGACGAAACACTTCACCTTCTGCACTTGCTCCGCAAGGGCTACCAGGTCCATGGGGTCTCCCACTCTGGTGGTCTGATAGGAGCTGACCAGTTCCATTCCACTGGGAGCCGAGCTGGTCTCCACCAGGTTCACTACAACCCACAGAGCAAGGTCACATCAGGACAGTCACAGAGTCCCGGTGATCCCTGATTTTATGATTTATATTTTGCAAGTGAATTGGTTCACATAGAACCAATTATGGTTCTAATTGTACAGTTCAGAGAGAACAAAAAATTATTTTGACATGTAATGTGACTGAACGTCAAGGAAGAAGACCAAGCAACAGCAAAGATGACATCTACACAGATGGTAATCAATTCTTAACCAGCAACGTGTTCGCTTCAGTGTTCTTATTCTTTAAATAACATTGTTTAATACTGGGATCAATAACTATATTAGTTAAACAGGAGTTAGCATTAAAAACATTCCTACACTGAAGTATTTGATTAAATGTAATTTTGTTACTAAAACTGCAAGCAATTATCATGGGTTCCTAGCCCAGTTTCTGCAGGCTTGGAACCCTAATAACTTCATCATTTTAGGGTAATAACCCTAATAACTTCATCATTTTAGGGTAATAACCCTAATAACTTCATAATTTTAGGGTAATAACCCTAATAACTTCATCATTTTAGGGTAATAACCCCAATAACTTCATCATTGTAGGGTAATAACCCTAATAACTTCATCATTTTAGGGTAATAACCCTAATAACTTCATCATTTTAGGGTAATAACCCCAATAACTTCATCATTGTAGGGTAATAACCCTAATAACTTCATCATTTTAGGGTAATAACCCTAATAACTTCATCATTTTATGGTAATAACCCAATAACTTCATCATTGTAGGGTAATAACCCTAATAACTTCATCATTTTAGGGTAATAACCCTAATAACTTCATCATTTTAGGGTAATAACCCAATAACTTCATCATTGTAGGGTAATAACTCCTATAATAACTATACTATCATTTTAGGGTAATAACCCTAATAACTTCATCATTTTAGGGTAATAACCCCAATAACTTCATCATTGTAGGGTAATAACCCTAATAACTTCATCATTTTAGGGTAATAACCCTAATAACTTCATCATTTTATGGTAATAACCCCAATAACTTCATCATTGTAGGGTAATAACCCTAATAACTTCATCATTTTAGGGTAATAACCCTAATAACTTCATCATTTTAGGGTAATAACCCCAATAACTTCATCATTTTAGGGTAATAACCCCAATAACTTCATCATTTTAGGGTAATAACCCTAATAACTTCATCATTTTAGGGTAATAACCCCAATAACTTCATCATTTTAGGGTAATAACCCCAATAACTTCATCATTGTAGGGTAATAACCCTAATAACTTCATCATTTAGGGTAATAACCCTAATAACTTCATCATTTTAGGGTAATAACCCCAATAACTTCATCATTTTAGGGTAATAACCCCAATAACTTCATCATTTTAGGGTTCCCAGTGGACATTATGAAGTCAGAGCTCCTAACGCTAAAAACAGCAGGAAGTCAATGGTAATCCAGGCTTGTGTAACCACTCTGTCTGCCACTGCTTTATGCTTTATGCTCATGTAATACCTACTGACAGTTTCGCTAATATCAGCAACTATCTCTGACCAAATATAATACAGTAATTATATGACGACGCAGATCGATATCTCGTCTCATGTTTTTTTTTTTTTTGTTATTCGGCGCAGAATAAACGTTTTCTTCATCTTTCGCACTAAGTGAGTAAAGGTGTTACCTGTGGTGACCTTTTCTGGTTGTCCGGGGAGACTGACCGCCCTGTCCATTTTCTCTTCTCTCGTTTTGAACTGTGCTGTTTGCAACTTGCCTCCCTTCCTCCAGCCTAAAGCCGGTGACCGGCTGCTGCTTCTGACCGTCTGGCACAGAGCTAAGGGTTTAGCTTCTGTCGTTAGCAACACAAACATAGATATAGATACATAGATGTTGGCTCGACGACTGCCGTTTTTTTTTAATATAAACTGCATACACTCAGCGGCAGAGTGGATCCAACTCCAATCACTCCGTTTTCAACCGGCTTTTAGCAACTTCAGCCGTGTTTCATGTAAAATTCTAACAAGAACTGAAAAAAGAAGAAAAAAACATACCTAGCCAGTTATATAAATTGACCTTCCAGAATCAGTTTGATTGGCTGGCTGTGTGCACAAAGAATTTAAATTCGGTTGCTCACGTTCACAACAGACAAACCTCAAGTCATAGGAAAACAGGGAAGATTAAAAAAAAAGTAAAAAGAAAATGTTAGAATATTAAGGAGAAGTGTGAACGTTATATATTCATAGATTACACATAAATATTTCACATATTAGTTCTGTAATATGCTACCTTAGAGGTAGCAAAATCCCAAAATATAATTATCTATCAGTCGAGTCGTTGTTTTTTTCTTTTTCTTTCTCTTTTACCTGTTAACTTAATCTGACTCTGGAATCCGGAGTGTTGTTGTAACATATGATGGATCAAAAGGCTGTTAAATAAAAGATTTAAACTATAAAATCGGAAGAAACAATGTTTCAGCTGGAAGCAGGGGTGAAAGTAAGGGGGTACAGCAGGGGACTGCGTACCCCTGCTAAATCTTTTAGGGGTACGCAGTCCCCTGCTGTACCCCCTTACTTTCACCCCTGTACCTGCAAGAGAGGGGAGAGACTGTCTGCTGTAAAAAAAATCAATGGTTTCACGGTGCAGTCGTGACTGATTAGTTTTTCAAGAACAATCTAAAACAGACTTAATCAGTTAATAAATAACATCTTTCCCATTTCATCAATACGCTGGTCGCGGAAGGTTTTGAGTCAATCTCAGCATTAGATGACAAACTGAATGGCGTCAGAAGGCTGAGACCAGCATGTCCTCTGACTCGCTTAAATCCTTTGTAACTTTATTAAAGAACACCAAAAAAAATCAACAAAACTGTTCAAATTAATCACCCAACAACAATAATAATCTCAGTGATTATTGTTTCAACAAGGTACCAAAATAACAGAACTAATCAACCACCGCTGCGTTCAGGGGGGATTATTAAAGATCCCAAAATAAATAACAAGCCTGGAAACCTGATATTGTAACGGACTGAATGATATGTTTTTAACATAATCTCTGGTCAGTTTGGGGAGCGCAGGAGGTTGCCATGTCAACGGGTGTGCTTATATGACAGATAGAGATGGAGAGTAAAAATGTGCAAGTGGTTTAGAGTTGATCACCTGTTCAGGTTGTTTTACCTTTGCTGTGGCTCATCACAGCCACTGTAATTTCTGAACGTTCAATAAACGACAAACTTGGACTAATTACCTCGTTCTTTGTGAGTATAAGGCATTTACAACAAACATCAAACACGATAAATATGTTTCATTAAGTATTTAACAAACAAATGGCTTCTACTGTGACAATGTCAAATTAAATTGTCTAATATAAAAAATAGTTTGGTGCTGTCGGGCTCAGAGTCTGAGAGGTTTTTCTTTATCAATTTTTTTGCCTCTTATTTAGTGGAAATATTGATGTTGATACTTTCCCCAAAATAATAAACTTTTTCAACCCTTATAACTCCACTGTTGAAGCTCTAACATTCATAAATGACATTGAAATAAAATCCAGTCCAACATCTGGTTTGAGGTGATTCATCTGGAACCTGTTGGAGGAAAAATATCTCAACTTCAGAAGATGAGCTTTAACCTAACAGACTCTGTGGTTCTTCCTGCCAATATGAGAGTCAGGGTGAGGAGGCGCCATGTTAGGAAGAGAAGTGGAAGCTGCAGGATCTTCAGAACAAACAGATCATGATGCTGGGCTACTGATTATCCCTCTGTGTGGACACAGGATCAATAGAACCAGTATAAAAGATAAAATGAATGATTATATGCCAGACATGGAAAACTGGGATCCACTCCATGCCATGATGTTCAGAATTTAGGTCTCATGGCGTCTCAAGGTGTCAACATTACAGCCAGTGGGCTGAGGGAGGAAATACATAACTGTCATTGAAATTGAAACAATTTCAATGACAATTTTAATAAGAACAATGTTTTGTTTTCTTACAAAATAACTCCAGGAAGCAGTTGAAAAAAAGTTGACATCTGGATTTTGTCGGTGTTTAGCTGCATTTGTCCGGACCGAAGGGGGCGATACTGACGTATGCTTTCAGTGTTAAGAGGCGACATCTACGTCTTAATTTCTATGTCGGCAGTGTCGTCACTGCACGATCTGTCCCGGAAGCGCTGACTGCCATAGACATGATATAAGCATAGACCCCTGATGTACCGCTCTCGCCTATTGTCGCTGACGAGATTTAGGGCGGCCATCTTGGAGAGGGCCGCCACTCTACTCAGCGACATGTGTTTAGTAGGTACAATGACGCATCAGCGCATTTAATCGATCATAACACGCTTTTTTGTTACTGGAAATCATTTCAAACATATATCAAAGGTACATTTATAAACAATTGTATTTTAAAGTATGTTTTTAATACATAGTTCAGCATATTTAAATATTCTTAGTGGCTATGACAACAGAATAGGAATGGAATATTCTGATATTGATGTATGATGAGCATATTACAAAGCACACATCCGTTCATAAAGGCCTTCCAGTCAGCGGAGCACCCCGCTCCTGTTCATCCCCACCAACTTGCAACACAAAGTTATGCCGTTGGATGAAAGGGAGAAAGACAGAGCAGAGAAGCTAGGTACAACCTTTTGTCAAATTTGACAGGTGAGAGGGACTTCCGGTTTTGAGGCGGGACTTCCTGTTCGCTGATGAAGTTTGTATTTCATCAGCGAGTCGATAGGCCACTCTTAGAGCATGTGTGCAAAGGGCGGGGAATTAAGAGTTACAGGTTAATCCATCCCAAATGTTTTTATTTTTATGTTTATTGTATTACACTCTTCACTCTGGAATACCCATATGTGATACCGAGAAGATGCGGACACTAAACCCAAATGTTAATTGTATGAATTTGAACTTGAGTCAGTCACTGTTATGAGAAACACATGTTTCATAGAAAAATGTTAGCATAGCTGCCAATGATGGCAGATAAATGATTTCCCTGTAATTATAAGTTGTTTCTCCATCCTTAGGATATTTAGCAGTGAGTGAATGAAGTTGAATGACAGCCCTAACCCTCCTACTGGTTCTGATTGGTTGTTTTTGGCCAGAACAATGCAGTACTTTAGATAGTGATGGACCTTACCACAGGGGCAAGTTTCATTGGCTAATGCCCATTTTACGTCACAGCACAGCTACCACGTGCGTGACCAACACAAGCTACTGTAGTAAATAAATGCTAATGTACATTGTGGACTAGCAGACCAGCAGAAGTTTTTGCGTCAGAACTCGATAAAGAATGGTTCTCCACCGTCAGTGGGGAAATCTGTACAGGCGATTTCAGGTATACTGATCGTATTTGTGGAACTAAAATTCACAGATTTCCAAAATCTGAAACGGAAAGACTTGCTTGGATCAAAGCTTGTGCACAACCGCCTTTGCAGCTCAACCGTCATAGGATCAATAAGAACAAGAAGTGTCAGCTGATGTAAGTATTATTGCTTTGCTTTCTTTGTGTTTAATGAATGAAAAGAAGAAAGTCAATGATAAACAAATCCATTATGAAAACCTTTTAGCCAAGTACAGCATAAAGGCAGTACCGATACAACTTCTACACCTTAAAGCCTGTTACAGTTTTACGTTAGCTGAACAGATCAATACGCAATGTGTACCGTATCTGACATACATTAAAGATTTTTTTTTACCTGAAAAGGCTTTTTACTAAACTATTATTGTTAGACACGCTAATCGTGTTAGCCACCGAGTACTGTGCATCAGGCCTAGGCACATTCGAACATTGGCCAACAGAAATCACCCTCAAAACCATGAATGCCCGACTTACCCAACCTTGCAAGAACAATAGTCATCAGTGATCTTGTCCACAGCTATATTTATGCTGAGGGTGTGAGGATCTGCTGTTTTCCTCATCGACCTGTAGCATTTAGCTGTGACACGCACAATGTTGGAGGCAACGCGTGGCTCAAACACCTTGATGTCGTCCAAAAAAAATGACATGAACTTGTTGGTTCCCCTGTCCATTGTCGTGGCTGATATTTTTTTGAAAAACCAGCAGAAATGCTACACTAATCGACTCAGAAATACTCTGCAGAGAGTCAGTAGTTCAGGAAGGAAGTGGAGGAGATTGTTTCTTTTTAATGATTATCTGTCTCATAAACTGTTACGACATGGTGATACATCTTTAACAAATATGGAGAAAACATATTTTTTATTAGTTATTTACTGCAGCCTGAATAAAGTGCAACTACATAGCATTTCTGAGAAGTGTGGATTGCTTTATATGTATTTTGCACGTTGCCTATGACTGCTGCTCGTGGGGAGAGACATTTCAGTAATCTAATAGAAAAAACTAATAGAAAAAAATTTAAGCAATCTACTTGCATACTGCATTTGGACTGTTGCATGTAAAACAGATGAGCAGTAAATATTATGGTAGTATCAGTCTTGAAACAAAGAATGTTGCAAGCCTTTAATAATGTAACATCTTTTATGGGTCAAAAAAAGACTCAAAAAATTGTAACAGCAGCTGGGCTGGGGGCCCGATCTAATATTTTGTCAGGAGGCCCAAAATTCCTGGGACGCCCCTGGTTCCAGCTGTCGGCAGAACCTCAGAAGTGAAATTAAAAGCTGAATGAAGCTTCATATCAGGAAACGGAGTCTGAAAACAAAGAATCAAAAGAGCTCGGTGAAAAAGGGGAGTTGTAGAGACAGCACTCATCTTTCAGAGAAGCAATCGACTAACTGCAGTGCATTATGGGTAAACGTGGCAGACAAGTTTGTAGTTCCCATCTGATTGAACAATTCCAGCTCTTGGCAGGGCTCAGAAGTGAGCATAAAAGCAGAACCATGCTTCATGTCAGAAAAACTGAGTTATAAAAAAGAAAATAAAAGAATATGATGAAAAAATTTACTCCACAATCAAAATTCCAATCTTCAGAATAAGATACAAGCAATAATCCTGCATCCAGTATAAGAGAGCTGAAGAAATAAAATAAAATATGACCATCCTTCTTATCCTTTTCAGAGAAAATAAGGCAAATAATTAAAATGTTCTAAAAATAAAATAAAATACTGACCTTTTATTTACTGGATGCCATTTTCATATTTTAATTTATGTAAACTTGCATTTTGGAACAATGCAAGAACATAAATGAACCATATATTTGTATAAAACTGTGTATGTAAAGCTCAGTTTATTAACCATCTGTAATAACAATAAAGAGATTTGGTAAAACACAATGGGCATCAAGGTAAGGTCAGTGTCTGGCAAAAAACAAGTTCCTGCAAGGAGGAGCCATAATGTTACCGCGTGGGAAATTCCCACCACACTTTCTCAAGAACTAAAACACAACAAAAACAATATAACCTAGATTAAACATATTTCCATAATATGCAAAAAAGAAAACCTTATAAACATATTTTATAAAATGCATAAATATATGCAAATGCAAGTATATGTCAGTTATTACATCACTCTCTCTGTGGTGTCATGATATCATTCTCTTGTCATGACATCATAAACAGTCTTAAGTACTTGAACTTTTTCCTAAGAGATCTTTCAGTTGAGACTGAACAAAGACTGGCAACTTGTAAAACATTCATTATGGAAGATCCGGATTTTATTGAGGAGCTGGAAGAATTTTATATCAAGATGCAACGAAGGAGGCTACAAGGATTAGATACAGGTGAATTATTGGAGGAAATGGCCAAGCTAATGAATGAAATTAAAATATTTTATGATTTGGACCCAGTCAGAGGAAGATGAGCTGACAGAGGCTCTAAAGGAACATCTCAGGCCAGAAGAGAGACAGCAGCAGAGTCCACCATGGAGTATGTGGACTTTCCTGTCTGATTGTGGGGAGTCATTTATGAGTGGCTTCGGTTTTGGGTTGGGTTTTGGCGCAGCTGCAAGCATTGCAGTAGCTGTGTGTCACAAACTAATTTCATAAACACTCTTATGAATATGGATGGTGCTCAAGGGAGGGATTCCCGTCGACCTGATCTTCAGCTGCAGAACCTGGTTCTTGGGACATGGAATGTCTCCTCTCTGGGAGAGATTGGGAGAGGGGTTCCTGCCTCAAGTGGAGGAGTTTAAGTATCTGGAGATCTTGTTCTTAAATGAGGGGAAAAGGGAGCAGGAGATTGACAGATTGGGGCAGTGAAGCAGGCGGTGTACCAGTCTGTAGTGGTGAGGAAAGAGCTGCTGAGTCAAACAGAGACAGCTCTCAATTTACCAGTCGATCTTTGTTCCCACCTCATCTGCGGTCATGAGCTTTGGGTCATGACCGAAAGAACGAGGTTCCAGATACAAGCGACCAAAATGGGTTTCCTCTGCAGGGTGTCTGGGTTCTCCCTTAGAAATAGGTTGAGAAGCGCCATCATCCGGGAGGGACTCAAGAGTAGAGCCGCTGCTTCTCCAAGTTGAGAGGACCCAGTTGAGGTGGCTCAGGCATCTGGTCAGGATGCCTCCTGGTCGCCTCCTTGGTGAGGTGTTCTGGGCACGTCCCACCTGGAGGAGGTCCCAAGGAAGACCCAGGACACGCTGGAGGGAGTATGTCTCTCCGGTGGCCTGGGATCGCCTTGGGATTCCCCTTGAGGAGCTGGAAGAAGTGGCTGGGGAGAGGGAAGTCTGGGCCGACCTTCTGAAGCTGCTACCCCATGAACCAGAAACAGCAGAGGAAAATGGATGGATGGACAAAGGTTTTTGTTATCATGCAGTTTCTAAGGGCTTGATATGTAAGAGGATGAGGAGGTTCTACGGATTATTTTTCACTTTCACTTGTTTTGCATGACCTGTGGAGGGTCAGAGTTGTTTACTCTGTTTAATTCCCTGAAATTGATTCACTTATGTTGAGACGCTTTACCAAGGTCGAGAACGAGTCACATGCTGTTAGACAAAGGGCCCATAGTAAAAAGTTACATTTTAGATTCTGTTAGACTCTAAGGTCCATTCCTCACGAAACAAAAACTTATCAAGGACACAGAGACGTGGTGAGATTTCAGGGAGTGTCTTCAGTTCATATAATCAGCTGCCTTCCTCCTCCTCCTCAGACGCTGCACAGACTTTTTTAGAAACTCTTCTCGGATGTAATGGTAAAAGCGTCTCCTTTCAGCGCTGAAAGTGAATAAAATAAGTAAAGTCTGAATTCTTTTCTTGGCTGATTTTATGCTCCGTGTGTCAATACAAATTATGATTCATCGAGTGGGATTTCCGTTCCCAACAGTTGGTAGCAGAGGATGGTTTTGTGTTGACACATGAGAGGAGATTGGACTGGCCGTTCAGGCGCGGACTTTCTGGAACAGTACTCTGGTGTAGTGCGCACAAATGAAAGGTAAGGACACTTGTTCCTTAATACACCATTGTACTGTTTCTCAGGTCTGTATAAATTTCAGTCATCAGCCGTTGTCTGTACTGTTTCCCATGTTTGTCTGCTTGTCACTGAGTTGTCGATAAGTTGTCAGCCATTGTTCGATTGTCAGGTGTCGTTCGTACAGCTTTCGTCTGGTTTGTCTAAATGCTTCCAAGATGTTCATAGGAGTAAGGTTAAGGTTAGTCAATAGTCTATAGTCAAGATAAAGATAAAAGGGGCGATTGGCTTTGCAGCGGGGAGTGGCGCCCCCCCCCCTTCTGCCGGACGCGGGGAAGGTTGATGCCAGGTTTTGTCGGTTTTATCCTCGGGAAGTGATGCCCCGTAAAAACAACCGGGTCAGCCAATCTGCGACTTTGCTCAAGAAACGCAAAGCGTTGAGAGCGGTCCACCATAGGAAAAAAGATAAGATGAGAATAAGAGAATAAGATAAAGGTTAACCGCGGCCCGTCCTCTGTAGTAGTAAGTGAAATAAAAGTTTTTAAAAGAAGTAACAAGGGAAGCAATACGTTAAATAACAAGTCGAGTAATAAGTGAAATAAAAGAGTTAAAAATAAGTAATAAGGGAAGCAATACATTAAATAAGTGAAGCAATAATTGAAACAATAAGTGAAATAACAAGTGATGTAATAAGCAAAATAAAGGTGTTAAGTAAAGCAATAAGTGAAATAAGTGAAGTAACAAGTGAAATAAATGTAAAAGAGGACATCATAGGAGCTGAAAAGCGTGGATCCATTTTTGTGTATCTGTAAAGCTGTGTGCGTGTCTGTCAGCTGTGTGTTTGTCTGTCAGCTGTGTGCATAAGGTTCTGCCGCTGTGCAGATGTTATGTGTCCAAAGGTACTGTTCTTTGTTTATTGTAATATGTTTTAAAATCATGATAAATATTAGGGAAATATAATCTGTAGAAGGGCTTTAAGTCTATCTGTGGTTTTTCGACTTGATCGCCGCCGTGCGAGCAAGTTTTTCTGTTGAGTTTGGTTTCCTCGCCGCCGTGCGAGCAAAAAAGAAAGGAGGAGGTAAAAAAAAAAGTGATTGTGGAATCTAAATTCTAGCCTAAAACTCATGGAG
This sequence comes from Poecilia picta, assembly GCA_033032245.1. Lineage (NCBI taxonomy): Eukaryota > Metazoa > Chordata > Actinopteri > Cyprinodontiformes > Poeciliidae > Poecilia > Poecilia picta. The sequence continues at coordinate 5,198,007 of CM065357.1, read as the reverse complement.
GGAGCACCTGCAAATAAACAATTCGATCCTAAATGGGGCCCTGGGCCATGGATTGCACTCAGTGATCAAATAGAAGCATTAATAACTTACTTGGCAGAGCAGGATGAATATCAAAATAAGGGAGAAAGAGAAAAACTGAAAAAAAGGGGTTAGAAAACCTGGTGCAGAAGAAAGAAGGCGACCTGTTAGACAGACAGCCTTTTGGGGAAATACTGGCTTAAAGGAATAAATGACGCTAAGGGAAAACTGATTGGAACTAAACTAATCTTGCACAATTCACTATTTTCACCTGTGGTAAAATTAAAGATGAATGAAATTACATAATGGGTAAAATTATAAACAAAATAAAGTGGCATTTAATGGGTTGAGGTTTTTGAACTTTGCTTAGCTGTAGACAGGTTAAAATTTAAACTTTATGAAACTTGAAAAATTGAGGTTTATAGCAGACTTGAACTTTATCATAGACTAATCAACATTTTTTCTCCTTATCTCATCAAAACAGGATTTATTTTCATTTGAAACTTGGGTCATTTTAAAATATCTAATGAGGGAACAGGATTGTTAACTAAATATGAGTTTGCGTTTGATTCAAAGGGTGATTATAAAACATCTCTAGATTCAATTAAGGTTCATTACAAAATATTCTTGTCTCCAAAACAATTTATGATTCTAAATCCAGATAATTCGGTTACCTTGCTTCAAAGTGGGAAATAATATCTTCAAAAAGGAGTAATCACATTTCAGCTTTGGTTTAAGACCAGACAGCATTTATTACAAGATTGTTTTATTTGGTTTGCCATTTTATTTTTATTTTTATTTTCATTTTTATTAACATTATTGCTGTTTTTATTTTTAATAACAAACTAACTAACCTACTAACTAAACTAACTGCTGGTTTTGAAACATGTGTGTCTTGGTAGAAAGGCACAAATTGGGCATGATGAAATTTTTAAAGTGGATATGATAATAATTGATCATATAAAACTAACTGATTGGACAACAGCTGGCTCACAACACTTGTGTGCCTTAAATTTGGATTGAATTGATGCATAAATTAAAGTCCAACAAAACATTTGATTTGAAATGCAAAGACATCTTACAGTACTGCATAATCTTTGTCTACATTTTTGACTCCTCCGCCTAAATTGATCAATTCTTCTTTTGTCGGTTCAAACAGCACATTGACACTGCTTTTTAGGAAAGCGATCCAAATTCTGATCTGAACTCGTTTAAAATAACTAAAACTTTTGGCCTTTGCAGTACAATTTCGGTTGGACATTTGTGTACAGAAGGAGTCTCTGAACAATATTTCTGATAACAATAGGAATGTTGTTGTCAGAAATGTTTGTTTTCTATTTACATAATAAAACAAAAGGGGGAACTGATAATGATAAATGCTAAACATAAAATAGAACTGCTAAAATTTTACATTTAAAACATCTCATAGTCTACTTTCTATTCTAGACAGAAGATTTGGAAAACTTGGCACACCCTGTAATATTTTAGTTTTGGAGAATAGTCACAAATGCGTTCATATTTGTGACTATTCTCAGGGGGAGATGCATGGAATTACTCTAATCTACGAATTACTCTAATCTACAAATTATAATTCGGAATAAAATCTAATATATTGAGAAATTTTTCAGTTTTGGACTTCAACAAATATAAAAGAAATTAAACCAAAATTCACAAATGTTTTGAACTATTTGAATGAGTTTCTAAAGTAATACTGAATATTCTGAATTGAATACATTAAAATTAACAATGATGTCATATGTCAGATTTCTACAAAATAGAGTTTTTTAAAAAAACATGGTTGCTAATTCTCTCTTGCTATGATTGAAAATAAATTGTTTAATCAAGTCATGCAGAAAGGTCTAACCTGAAAATTATATAATTTAATAAATGTAGTTGTATCAAACTTCTCCCCAAAACTGCCAGAAACATTGATAAATATGAACACTATAAAAGAGGGAAATTCAATTAAATAAATCTTTTACAGATGAGTTTTCAAAAAAACAGATTTTTCAAAGGTTAAAAGTGTTAAACTTTTGAGATTTAAAACCATAAATTTTTATTCTTGTAAAAAAAAAAGGCTAATCATTATATGAGGTTTTAAAATGAGAAGAAAATTGGAGGATTCAAACTAAATTGGTATTTACAAATGAGCTATTATGGAACTGCTTAAAGCGGGTCAAAAGGATTGACAGAATTTTAAAAAAGAACATAGTGCTATGTGTAATTGTTGATCCAAGGTAATAATGTCTAAACAGTTTTCATAATCTTAATTTACAGTTTTTGGTTTGAGGCAAAACAGGGTTGTCTTTTATGAATGGAATATATTACAAGGGATCTTAGTTTGACATGTATTATTGACTTTTCACACTAATGATTTTCAGCTTTACAAACTTTTAGTATAGTGGGCGACTTCTAGTTAAATAAGGACTATTTGATTGACTTTAATTAAAATAACAAAAAGCAAAAGATTTACTATGGTTTAAGATTTCTGGTAAAGTTTCTATTAGGGATAATTCATATATACACTTCAAGTTATATTTCTTTGATAAAACATGCCTGTGGGCCGTTTCGTACTTTCATTTTATAATCTGATCCTTTACATGATTTTTGGTTTGGTTTCTGATTTTGTCTGATCCTATGAATATACCAACACTTACAACAAGCAAATGTTATCTTTGAATGATAAAATATGTTATTTGGTTTGAGCATTTCATTAACTATTATTAAGAGGAGAGCTTAAATAACAGATGCTAGTGATATATTGATCCTCAATTGGCTTAGTAAAAAAAGCTTGATCTTCAGCTTCAGGGAGCAGCCTTTTAAAAGAAAAAGAAAACATTATGATGATGCACAATCTCAAAGAATCTTCCCTCCTCATCACCTGTGGATGCTGCTGTTCCCTGCCTGAGGTCCTTGACTGTTCAGTGCATCACCTCCAACATAGAGAAGAGCAGCGGTACCGACTGAACCCCACCTGCCTATCAGATGGTTCCCCAGAACCAAAAGACGACCGTGGAACTCCAGCTTTCTAGACTATAAGGGCAGTACTAGTATCTAGTATAAAAGATGATATTTTTCCATCATTTTAATGTTCTTTATATAATCCATTGATTTTTCTTTTTGTTGTTTTTTTTTCTGTTGCAGAATGAAGTCCAATCCTTTCTGGGTGTGCCAGGATGTCAGACTGTGAGCGCCTTCCACGATTGGTGGACCGAGTTACAGCTGAAACGCCACACTGAAGCCTCCTGGGCCTGTCGGGGTTTCACATCTGCTGCGCCGCCTCTACATCTGGACACACGCAGAAACTGATTTGACAGTGATAGATGTTGCTATAGCAAATACTGATCTAATTTCAGTTTATTGATCTCATTAAAATTTCAATCTTACTGCATTTTTTAGGTTACTTAAGCATTTGACTTTACTAGTACCATTACATTTTACTTATACAGAATTTTAATCATTTAATGTTAGTTTCATAATATCATTAGATTTTGATTGTACTGCCTGTAATGCTAATTTACTTCATTGGTTTTCAAATTCAAAATGTGCTCGTCTTATATTCTGTGCCCTTAACATTTCTTTTCATCTGTTAATTTGCATCCTTTCATAGTGTATTAACGTCTTAACATTTCATTGATTCATGACTTATTAACTTCAGTAGTCATATCTTAACATTCCTTTGTCTGGGTTTTCTATTTTAAGTACTATCTCACATTTATTCATTACTTCATTCATTTTGGGTTTATTAAATCTTGCACACTACCTAACATTTTAATGATTTTGCATTTTAGTAACTCTTACTCATTTACATTCTATTGATTTTAAAATATTAACCCAACACTTTATTTCTCTTTCCATTTTACTAAGTTTTGAAAATCATCTTGACATTTTATTCAATTTACAGTTTGGTTAATTCTAACAATCTAGTAAATATAACTTTTTATACATTGATTTTTACTTTAAAGACAAAATTATATCCTCCTAACAATTCACCCATATCATATTCTCATAAATTTAACATTTATTCTTTTTAATTTGTATTACTACAAAAAAACTTTTTCGGATTTTGCTCTTTTATAGTTCATTACCCCTCTATGGCATGACGTTGACCTGAGGTAACAAATAAAAACAGAAATGATGAATAACAAGAAACATAAAGGTAATAATTAAAATATTTGGGTCCAGAAAGTGTCATGGTTTGACTGGATGATTGATGTGTAATTACAGATGACAAAGCTCTGCCAAAACTGCAAAAAATATTTTCTTCCACAAAAAATAGAATAAAATAAAAAATAAAAAAAGGGGTCATGCCATAGTGGGTTGACTTAAGTTCCTCCAAATTTAACACTCTAACATCCTTTAACAATTTTCTTTCTTTATATGTTCTCCATTAGACTGTAAGAGGGACATTGTGATTTCGATCCACTGCCTAAGAGGCGTAGGGGTGCCCTGTCCGTTTTTACCCCCAAAAATGAGATGACATGAAATGACATAAATGAAAGACAACATCAATACTTGACTGATGCTATGTATATCAACATCTGTAAAAGCCTCGGGGGATGTTTTCCGGAAGGGACAGTGTCTACTCTAGGGTTTACATTCTCTTTTTTGGGCTCTTTTAGAGCCCAACAGGGGGAATGTTGAGACGCTTTACCAAGGTCGAGAACGAGTCACATGCTGTTAGACAAAGGGCCCATAGTAAAAAGTTACATTTTAGATTCTGTTAGACTCTAAGGTCCATTCCTCACGAAACAAAAACTTATCAAGGACACAGAGACGTGGTGAGATTTCAGGGAGTGTCTTCAGTTCATATAATCAGCTGCCTTCCTCCTCCTCCTCAGACGCTGCACAGACTTTTTTAGAAACTCTTCTCGGATGTAATGGTAAAAGCGTCTCCTTTCAGCGCTGAAAGTGAATAAAATAAGTAAAGTCTGAATTCTTTTCTTGGCTGATTTTATGCTCCGTGTGTCAATACAAATTATGATTCATCGAGTGGGATTTCCGTTCCCAACACTTACCTGGGGATTACATTGTTTTTTCGGTGGAAACTGAAATGCTGGGTACGCCTCACTGTCTTCCTGCAAAAAAGGAGGAGAAAGATTACTGATCTGACAAAATTAATGCAAACATGATAAAAGAAGAGACTAAATAGATTCCTCAAAGTGAGGTCGTAGCCTGGGGCCTTGGGACTTTCTGTTTGGCATGAGCCAACACAACCCTACAACATCCAGAGCCTTAAGGAACTCTGGGCGGATCTCATCCACCCCGGGGCTCTGCCACCGAGGAGCTTTTTGACCACCTCGGCGACCTCGTCCCCAGAGATTGGAGAGCCCGACCCAGAGTCCCCAGGCTCAGCTTCCTCAACAGAAGGCATATTGGTGGGATTGAGGAGGTCTTTGAAGTATTCCGCCCACCGACCCACAACGTCCCGAGTTGAGGTCAGCAGCACACCATCCCCACTATAAACAGTGTTGGTGCTGCACTGCTTCCCCATCCTGAGACGTCAGATGGTGGACCAGAATTGCCTCGAAGCCGTACGGATGTTTTTCTCCATGGCCTCTCCAAACTCCTCCCACGCAGCTCAGTGACCACCCGAGCCGCATGTCGCTTCGCCCGCCGGTACCCATCAGCTGCTTCGCAAATTATGTTAAGCTTTATTTATTTTATACCTGGCTTTCATTAAGCTGCCTAGTTATAAAGTTTTTCTCCATCACTGCAATGGAGTAGTCATCAAAATACTGTTATTTACACCCTTTGAACTGTGCCAGTTTGTTTTTCTATTGGTAATGTATTATAGTTTAATTGGTAGATCAAATCACTGCAACCTGATATTTTATTGGGGAATGTTGAGGAAATATAATCATTGTTTAGTGTTTTGTTGAATTCAATCATATAACCATTTCTAGTGCTTTAGTTTAGTGAATCTTTTACTAATATAATCATTTTTTAGTGTTTGAGTTAGCTCTATCGTTTACTTAAAGTTAGGAGTGTTTGTGTCACTGAGGTCGTAAAAACCACAGGAGGCAAGCAATCTCATCTGTGTGAAGACTAGGGCCACATTCCTGTCTCAGGAAGTGGGGGTCCTCAGGCAACATTTGGCACGACGTACGAGTGACCTGTGGACTTCTGAACTCAAACTGTGAACTTTTGAACTTTCAGACTGATATCATATAGAATACTTTAATATTGCATGCTTTAACTGAATATTTTATTTTAATATTCTATTAGAACTAAAACTAGTCAATGATAAAGGTAAATTGAAAATGTTTTGTTTTGTATTAAAACACAGGAAATGGATCTGATTATTTTTTGTAGTTTATATGAGTTTAAAAATCAGGGAGACGTTGGGAGGAATAACAGAGCAAAAAGCATATTAAGTTTAAAGATAACTCTTATTGAATTAAATATAGGATTTAAGGTAGAAAAACCCAGGATTTCACAGAGACTTGTGAAATCTTTGGATGTTCGTGGCTCAGGAAGGGGGCCAGGCTCTGGAGATCTCCTGACTCTGCCTGAGTCAGGAGATGGCATCAATTGGCAACATAAAACCTGGATGCATCTTTAAGATTTATGGTCGACCCGGATGCATTGACCTGCAGTTCACCCGAAAAGAATTTGGTTTAAAAACATACATGCGGTTTGTTATTTATCTGTTTGGATAGAGCCAAGTCTCCTGAGACATTTGCGAAGTTGTAAAAGTCAGCAGGACTTTAGAGTTCTGGTTAACTTCAAATAACATCAAAGAGTAAACTTCTCTTTGATTGCTCGACCAAATTGTAGGGAGGTGCCGTTTTCAGTGGTGCTCGGAGACGGCTTCTAATTGGTCGAGGCAAGGGACGCCTTGCTTGAAGCAAGAACCTCCCACGGAGAATATAATCTGCCTACAGCGAAGAAATAATTCAGAAATATAGCCGATCTCTAATGCTTATTGCTCTGGTTATATTTCTCCAAGACGTCTTGTGTGTCTGTGTTCTGTCTTCTACGTATCTCAGGTAACTAAATGTAACTCTGCATGTTTTTTCTGTTCTGCTCTGTATGTCTGATTCTTTTGTTTCTGATTGGATTAAATTCTGAACTTCTGTGACGCCAACACGCTGCGTACGCCTCTTGTGTTCTCGCGAGGGCTCCCAGACCGCTGCCGAGATCCGGGACCACGAGAAAAGGAGAGAAGGAACCGAATTGTATTTTTAAAGTTTTACTTATTTTTCAACAGGAATAAAAATAATCTTATCATTTTACTTATTTATTTTTTAAATGGGAGCTATGCTGTCTGGGGCTTTATGCCCCTGGTAGGGTCACCCAAGGCAGACAGGTCCTAGGTGAGGAACCAGACAAAGCGCAGCCTGAAGACCCTTATGATGGAAACGAACTTTGATTCTCGCGTTCCCTTGCCCGGACGCGGGTCACCGGGGTCCCACTCTGGAGCCAGGCCTGGAGGTGGGGCACGATGGCGAGCGCCTGGTGGCCGGGCTTTTAACCACGGAGCCCGGTCGGGCTCAGCCCGAAGAGGAGACGTGGATTCCCTTTCCAATGGGCTCACCACCTGTCGGAGGGGCCAAAGGGGTCGGGTGCAATGTGTTACGGGCGGTGGCCGAGGGAGGGGATCCTGGCGGTCTGATCCCCGGCTGCAGAAGCTGGCTCTTGGGACGTGGAACGTCACCTCTCTGGTGGGGAAGGAGCCGGAGCTAGTGTGCGAGGCTGAGAGGTTTCGGCTAGAAATAGTCGGCCTCACCTCGACGCATGGCTCTGGTTCCGGAACCAGTCTCCTTGAGACGGGCTGGACGTACTTCCACTCTGGAGTTGCCCACAGCGAGAGGCGCCGGGCAGGAGTGGGCATACTTGTTGCCCCCCATCTTGGCGCCTGCACGTTGGGGTTTACCCCGGTGAACGAGAGGGTAGCCTCCCTCCGCCTACGGGGTGGGGGACGGGTTCTGACTGTTGTCTGTGCTTACGGGCCGAACAACAGTTCAGATTACCCACCCTTCTTGGAGTCCTTAGAGGGGGTACTGGAGAGTGCCCCTCCTGGGGACTCCCTTGTTCTGCTGGGGGACTTCAACGCTCACGTGGGCAATGACAGTGAGACCTGGAGGGGTGTGGTTGGGAGGAACGGCCCCCCTGATCTGAACTCGAGTGGTGTTCTGTTGTTGGACTTCTGTGCTCGTCACGGTCTGTCCATCACGAACACCATGTTCAAGCATAAGGGTGTCCATACGTGCACTTGGCACCAGGACACCCTAGGCCGCAGTTCGATGATCGATTTTGTCGTAGTTTCATCGGATCTGCGGCCGTATGTCTTGGACACTCGGGTGAAGAGAGGGGCGGAGCTGTCCACTGACCACTACCTGGTGGTGAGTTGGCTCCGGTGGTGGGGGAGGAAGCCGGTCAGACCTGGCAGGCCCAAACGTGTAGTGAGGGTCTGCTGGGAACGTCTGGCGGAGTCCCCTGTGAGACGGAGCTTCAACTCCCACCTCCGGCAGAACTTCGAACACGTTCCGGCGGAGGTGGGGAACATTGAGTCTGAGTGGACCATGTTCCGTGCCTCCATGGCTGAGGCGGCTTATCGGAGCTGTGGCCGCAAGGTCGTTGGTGCCTGTCGTGGCGGCAACCCCCGAACCCGTTGGTGGACACCTTCGGTGAGGGATGCTGTCAAGCTGAAGAAGGAGTCCTATGGGGTCTTTTTGGCCTGTGGGACTCCAGAAGCAGCTGATGGGTACCGGCGGGCGAAGCGGCATGCGGCTCGGGTGGTCGCTGAGGCCAAAACTCGGGCGTGGGAGGAGTTTGGAGAGGCCATGGAGAAAGACTTCCGTACGGCTTCGAGGCGATTCTGGTCCACCATCCGGCGTCTCAGGAGGGGGAAGCAGTGCAGCACCAACACTGTTTACAGTGGGGATGGTGTACTGCTGACCTCGACTGGGGATGTTGTGGGTCGGTGGGCGGAATACTTCGAAGACCTCCTCAATCCCACCAACATGCCTTCTGTTGAAGAAGCTGAGCCTGTGGACCCTGGGTTGGGCTCTCCAATCTCTGGGGACGAAGTCGCCGAGGTGGTCAAAAAACTACTCGGTGGCAGGGCCCCGGGGGTGGATGAGATCCGCCCGGAGTTCCTTAAGGCTCTGGATGTTGTAGGGTTGTGTTGGCTCACACGACTCTGCAATATCGCATGGACATCGGGGGCAGTTCCTCTGGATTGGCAGACCGGGGTGGTGGTCCCCCTGTTTAAAAAGGGGGACCGGAGGGTGTGCTCCAATTACAGAGGGGTCACACTCTTAAGCCTCCCTGGAAAGGTCTATTCAGGGGTCCTGGAGAGGAGGGTCCGTCGGATAGTCGAACCTCGGATTCAGGAAGAGCAGTGTGGTTTTCGTCCTGGTCGTGGAGCACTGGACCAGCTCTACACCCTCAGCAGGGTCCTGGAGGGTGCATGGGAGTTCGCCCAGCCAGTCTACATGTGTTTTGTGGACTTGGAGAGGGCGTTCGGCCGTGTCCCTCGGGGGGCCTTGTGGGGGGTTCTCCGGGAGTATGGGGTGCCGGGCCCTTTGATACGGGCTGTCAGGTCCCTGTATGACCGGTGTCAGAGTCTGGTCCCATTGCCGGCAGTAAGTCGGGCTCGTTTCCGGTGAGAGTTGGACTCCGCCAAGGCTGCCCTTTGTCACCGATTCTGTTCATTACTTTCATGGACAGAATTTCTAGGCGCAGCCGAGGTGTTGAGGGGATCCGTTTTGGTGGCCTTAGGATCGCATCTCTGCTTTTTGCGGATGATGTGGTCCTGATGGCTTCATCAGATCGTGATCTGCGGCTCTCGCTGAAGCGGTTCGCGGCCGAGTGTGAAGCGGCCGGGATGAGGCTCAGTGCCTCCAAATCCGAGGCCATGGTCTTGAGCCGGAAAAGGGTAGAGTGCCTTCTCCGGGTCAGGGGGGTCGTCCTGCCTCAAGTGGAGGAGTTTAAGTATCTGGGGATCTTGTTCACGAATGAGGGAAGAAGGGAGCGGGAGATCGACAGGCGGATTGGGGCGGCGTCTGCCGTGAAGCGGGCGCTGTACCGGTCCGTTGTGGTGAAGAGAGAGCTGAGTCAAAAGGCGAAGCTCTCGATTTACCGGTCGATCTACGTTCCCACCCTCATCTATGGTCATGAGCTTTGGGTCATGACCGAAAGAAGGAGATCACGGATACAAGCGGCCGAAATGGGTTTCCTCCGCAGGGTGGCCGGGCTCTCCCTTAGAGATAGGGTGAGAAGCTCGGTCATCCGGGAGGGACTCAAAGTAGAGCCGCTGCTCCTCCACGTCGAGAGGAGCCAGTTGAGGTGGCTCGGGCATCTGGTCAGGATGCCTCCTGGACGCCTCCCTGGTGAGGTGTTCCGGGCACGTCCCACCGGGAGGAGGCCCCGAGGAAGACCCAGGACACGCTGGAGGGACTATGTCTCTCGGCTGGCCTGGGAACGCCTTGGGGTTCCCCCGGAGGAGCTGGAAGAAGTGGCTGGGGAGAGGGAAGTCTGGGCCTCCCTTCTGAAGCTGCTGCCCCCGCGACCCGATCCCGGATAATCGGAAGAAAATGGATGGATGGAATATTGTCGTCACAAGTTTGTTTGAAATTATCTTCTATTTTAGGGATAAATCTTTAATTTTTTTTTAAAAAAAAGGTAAGAGGTTTTGGTTTTGAGAATTTTGGAGGTATACAAATTGTTATAGAATTTGGTTCTGAGAATTCTATAAAAATTGTTATAGAATTTGATCCCCAGATTTGAAGGATGGGTCCGGTGTATCCTTCACAGCCAACGATCTCCCATAATTCATTGCGGGTTCCAAATGGGCGTTCAAGCGGTGAATAGCGACAAATTATTTAGCTTTATAACACTTTAAATAACACAACGTGATTTGGTACAACGTTTTTAGGTTAGAATGTAAATGTGTACATCTCAAATATATGATCGGTTCATCAATACATCACCTAAATGCAATATTGCTCTGACATTTTCGGACCTGTCTGCTACCGCTGTGTTAGCATCCAGCTCCCCTCGCCAGCTGTCAGCTGGCCGGGCGCTCCAGGTTCGATACACCGAGAGAAAACGCCTAACTCCTGGTACATTGTTATAATGTAGTTTTATAACAACGCTAGTTTTTCCCAATGAGTTGGAGTTAAACACCGACATTATTTAGACAGGTCTGGTTGAAAAATGTTTGATTTATAAAGTATTTCAAAGCAGAGCACATCGGTTTTATTGACTAATTAAAGTTAAGCCTTCAAACATAATAGGTTTATTTAACAGTAATGTCCTATCTGCGATGTGGAGAGTGATATATTTATAAATGAATAATTTGTATTACTTGTAGAAAAGTGCAGTACACATTTCAACATTTTAGAATCAAACTAAGAGATTTCCTTTTTACTATGGAAGATCCTTTACTATAAAAGGTGAAGAATAATATAGAAATCTGTAATACATGACTGAAAAACAAACTTGGCTCGTTTTTTTCTTCTTCCCACTCTCTGCTTCACGCTGTCACGTTGCTAGGCAACATGAGTTACGCTGAGATGGGGGCGGGGACAGTTGGTGAAAGCTAGACCTGTCCGAATCCACAGATATTTTTCTTCTGGTCTTAGTTTATTCCCGGACAGTCCTTCGAGGGATCCAGACCCTGAATTCGGACACAGCTCAGATGTTTAGTTTGTGGAACTTTGTGAAAATTTGTAACCAGAAAACGCGATAATCTCTTAGCAACAGATTAACAGATTAGCAACAAAAATTCTTATTGATAAAAAAATACATTTTGAAATACCACTTATTTTATACTAACAAGAATTGTGTAGTTGGTGAATTTTGGAAAATAGTTATTTGTTGTCAGTGGCAAATATACTTAACACACATTCAACACGAAAGTAAAAAATCTCAATTTATACTTCGTGGCAGTTCGTTACCAGAGAAAAACCCGCTTATATCAACACTAAATTAATAACAAGTTATATAGTTTATAAAACATAAGCTCTTTCGAAATAATGCTTACCTGATTAGATACAAGACATTTACCGTTGGCAAATTTTGCTAAAGTAAAAATAAGATTTTCACTTCGTGGCACTTCGTTACCAGTAAACACACTCATATCTTAGCAACAGATTAGCAACAAATATTGTTATTGTTCAAAAAACATATTTCTTTTGAAATACCACTTATTTTATACTTGTACACAATTGTGTAGTTGGTTAATTTAGCAAAAAGTTATTTTTTTTGTCATTAGTAGATATAAAACACAAATTCAACACAAAAGTAAAAATCTTAGTTTATACTTCGTGGCTGTTCGTTACCAGAGAAAAACCCGCTTATATCTTAACACCAAATTAATAACAAGTTATATAGTTCATAAAACATAAGCTCTTTCGAAATAACGCTTACCTGATTAGATACAAGACATTTACCGTTGGCAAATTTTGCTAAAGTAAAAATAAGATGTTCACTTCGTGGCACTTCGTTACCAGTAAACACACTCATATCTTAGCAACAGATTAGCAACAAATATTGTTATTGTTCAAAAACATTAAATTTGTTCAGCTCTTTTGAAATACTACTTATCTTACACTATTTAACAAGAGTTGTACAGCTGGTGAATTTTGCAGAAAAGTGTTTTTTTTTTTCTTTATTCGTCGTAAATATATTGTAAAACAAACGTTCAAGATTTACTTCGTGGCAGTTCGTTACCAGTAGAACATGTTCAACTCTTAACACCAAATTAATTATTCTGTGTTTTTTTGGGCGTAGAATAATAGGTGCCTTACATGCATGGAAGCATTGAAAAACAGTGTAGACATTGGTGTTCATGCTATGACAAAGATGGACATTGTTTATTACAGGTTATTTCTGAAAGTGCTTGATTTCACTCGATTTTGAGGTATTTGAGTAATAACCCAAAATAAAATTGGGTGTGCTGAAATACACCCCAGATTTTTCATTTAAAAAATCCATCCATCCATCCATCCATTTTCTTCCGCTTATCCAGGATCGGGTCGCGGGGGCAGCAGCTTCAGAAGGGAGGCCCAGACTTCCCTCTCCCCAGCCACTTCTTCCAGCTCCTCCGGGGGAACCCCAAGGCGTTCCCAGGCCAGCCGAGAGACATAGTCCCTCCAGCGTGTCCTGGGTCTTCCTCGGGGCCTCCTCCCGGTGGGACGTGCCCGGAACACCTCACCAGGGAGGCGTCCAGGAGGCATCCTGACCAGATGCCCGAGCCACCTCAACTGGCTCCTCTCGACGTGGAGGAGCAGCGGCTCTACTTTGAGTCCCTCCCGGATGACCGAGCTTCTCACCCTATCTCTAAGGGAGAGCCCGGCCACCCTGCGGAGGAAACCCATTTCGGCCGCTTGTATCCGTGATCTCGTTCTTTCGGTCATGACCCAAAGTTCATGACCATAGATGAGGGTGGGAACGTAGATCGACCGGTAAATCGAGAGCTTCGCCTTTTGACTCAGCTCTCTCTTCACCACAAAGGACCGGTACAGCGCCCGCTTCACGGCAGACGCCGCCCCAATCCGCCTGTCGATCTCCCGCTTCCTTCTTCCCTCATTCGTGAACAAGATCCCCAGATACTTAAACTCCTCCACTTGAGGCAGGACGACCCCCCTGACCCGGAGAAGGCACTCTACCCTTTTCCGGCTCAAGACCATGGCCTCGGATTTGGAGGCACTGAGCCTCATCCCGGCCGCTTCACACTCGGCCGCGAACCGCTTCAGCGAGAGCCGCAGATCACGATCTGATGAAGCCATCAGGACCACATCATCCGCAAAAAGCAGAGATGCGATCCTAAGGCCACCAAAACGGATCTCCTCAACACCTCGGCTGCTCCTAGAAATTCTGTCCATGAAAGTAATGAACAGAATCGGTGACAAAGGGCAGCCTTGGCGGAGTCCAACTCTCACCGGAAACGAGCCCGACTTACTGCCGGCAATGCGGACCAGACTCTGACACCGGTCATACAGGGACCTGACAGCCCGTATCAAAGGGCCCGGCACCCCATACTCCCGGAGAACCCCCCACAAGGCCCCCCGAGGGACACGGCCGAACGCCCTCTCCAAGTCCACAAAACACATGTAGACTGGCTGGGCGAACTCCCATGCACCCTCCAGGACCCTGCTGAGGGTGTAGAGCTGGTCCAGTGCTCCACGACCAGGACGAAAACCACACTGCTCTTCCTGAATCCGAGGTTCGACTATCCGACGGACCCTCCTCTCCAGGACCCCTGAATAGACCTTTCCAGGGAGGCTTAAGAGTGTGACCCCTCTGTAATTGGAGCACACCCTCCGGTCCCCCTTTTTAAACAGGGGGACCACCACCCCGGTCTGCCAATCCAGAGGAACTGCCCCCGATGTCCATGCGATATTGCAGAGTCGTGTGAGCCAACACAACCCTACAACATCCAGAGCCTTAAGGAACTCCGGGCGGATCTCATCCACCCCCGGGGCCCTGCCACCGAGTAGTTTTTTGACCACCTCGGCGACTTCGTCCCCAGAGATTGGAGAGCCCAACCCAGGGTCCACAGGCTCAGCTTCTTCAACAGAAGGCATGTTGGTGGGATTGAGGAGGTCTTCGAAGTATTCCGCCCACCGACCCACAACATCCCCAGTCGAGGTCAGCAGTACACCATCCCCACTGTAAACAGTGTTGGTGCTGCACTGCTTCCCCCTCCTGAGACGCCGGATGGTGGACCAGAATCGCCTCGAAGCCGTACGGAAGTCTTTCTCCATGGCCTCTCCAAACTCCTCCCACGCCTGAGTTTTGGCCTCAGCGACCACCCGAGCCACATGCCGCTTCGCCCGCCGGTACCCATCAGCTGCTTCTGGAGTCCCACAGGCCAAAAAGACCCCATAGGACTCCTTCTTCAGCTTGACAGCATCCCTCACCGAAGGTGTCCACCAACGGGTTCGGGGTTGCCGCCACGACAGGCACCAACGACCTTGCGGCCACAGCTCCGATAAGCCGCCTCGGCCATGGAGGCACGGAACATGGTCCACTCAGACTCAATGTTCCCCACCTCCCCCGGAACGTGTTCGAAGTTCTGCCGGAGTTGAAAGCTCCGTCTCACAGGGGACTCCGCCAGACGTTCCCAGCAGACCCTCACTACACGTTTGGGCCTGCCAGGTCTGACCGGCTTCCTCCCCCACCACCGGAGCCAACTCACCACCAGGTAGTGGTCAGTGGACAGCTCCGCCCCTCTCTTCACCCGAGTGTCCAAGACATACGGCCGCAGATCCGATGAAACGACGACAAAATCGATCATCGAACTGCGGCCTAGGGTGTCCTGGTGCCAAGTGCACGTATGGACACCCTTATACTTGAACATGGTGTTCGTGATGGACAGACCGTGACGAGCACAGAAGTCCAACAACAGAACACCACTCGAGTTCAGATCAGGGGGGCCGTTCCTCCCAACCACGCCCCTCCAGGTCTCACTGTCATTGCCCACGTGAGCGTTGAAGTCCCCCAGCAGAACAAGGGAGTCCCCAGGAGGGGCACTCTCCAGTACCCCCTCTAAGGACTCCAAGAAGGGTGGGTAATCTGAACTGTTGTTCGGCCCGTAAGCACAGACAACAGTCAGAACCCGTCCCCCCACCCGTAGGCGGAGGGAGGCTACCCTCTCGTTCACCGGGGTAAACCCCAACGTGCAGGCGCCAAGATGGGGGGCAACAAGTATGCCCACTCCTGCCCGTCGCCTCTCGCCGTGGGCAACTCCAGAGTGGAAGTACGTCCAGCCCGTCTCAAGGAGACTGGTTCCGGAACCAGAGCCATGCGTCGAGGTGAGGCCGACTTTCTAGCCGAAACCTCTCAGCCTCGCACACTAGCTCCGGCTCCTTCCCCACCAGAGAGGTGACGTTCCACGTCCCAAGAGCCAGCTTCTACAGCCGGGGATCAGACCGCCAGGGTCCCCTCCCTCGGCCACCGCCCGTAACACATTGCACCCGACCCCTTTGGCCCCTCCGACAGGTGGTGAGCCCATTGGAAAGGGAATCCACGTCTCCTCTTCGGGCTGAGCCCGGCCGGGCTCCGTGGTTAAAAGCCCGGCCACCAGGCGCTCGCCATCGTGCCCCACCTCCAGGCCTGGCTCCAGAGTGGGACCCCGGTGACCCGCGTCCTGGCAAGGGAACGCGAGATTCAAAGTTCGTTTCCATCATAAGGGTGACGACAATATTACAATAGAATAACTTGATAAGGCTGTTAATCGCTTGTCATTAAACAAAGCACCAGGTCCAGATGGACTCACAGGAAACCTTTATAAACACTTTTGGGAAGACATAAAATGTCTACTACATCAAGTTTTTACAGATATCTTTAAAAATCATACTATACCTACTACAATGAAACAATGAATTATTATATGTATCCCCAAACCAGACAAGGACCCAAGATTGATTGAGAATAGAAGTCCAATTACACTCAGAAATTCAGATTATAAATTACTAACATACATATTTACAATGTGTCTCCAAACAGGAATCTCAAACATTATTACTGAATCACAGTCTGGCTTCTTAAAAGGAAGATCAATCCACAAAAACATTAGACTGGTAAAGGACCTGATTGAATATAGAGATATGATTAAAGATGATGGCTTTATTCTTTTCCTTGACTTTTATAAAGCCTTTGACTCAGTGGAACACCAATTCTTATGCTCAGTTCTTGAACATCTAGGCTTTGGAGCAAACTTTATTAACTTAATTAAAGACCTATATCAAAACATTAATAGTTGTGTAATACTGCCTAAGGGCACCACCGTTAGATTTAACATTGATGTTGGAATTCCTCAAGGGTGTCCCATTTCCCCATATCTCTTTAATTTAGTTGCAGAAATGTTAGCGATCTATCTTAAAACCTGTGAAGACATTGAGAAATTAGATGTTTTCGGTACAGAATTAATCATTAGCCAGTTAGCAGATGACACCACCGTTTTCTTAAAAAAATTACAAGAAAGTTCCAATTGGAATTGATAAAATTAAACTTTTTTCAGAGGCTTCAGGTCTAATGCTGAACTTAAAAAAATGTGAGCTTATAGCTTTTCATGACACTTCCCTGAAAGAAATATCCAGCATTCCAATTAAATCTGAAATTAAATATTTGGGAACTGTTATAACCAAAAACCAAGAATCAACCATAACTATTGAAAACAAGATTAAAGAATGTAAATCCAAACTTAACTCATGGCTCCAACGAGACCTTTCTATTTTAGGACGAATTTACTTATCAAAAATGGAAAGTTTATCAAGATTAATTTATTCAACTTGTAGCACTGCTGTCCCAAATAGTTTAACTAAAACTATTAACCAAATGAACATGAACTTTATTTGGAGACACAGGGCACATTACCTACGAAATGGTCATATGATCAAAGAAATCAAAGATGGCGGTTTGAAAGTAATTGACTTTGAATGTCTTAACGGAACTCTTAAAATTAATTGGTTAAAATCCTGGATTAAAAATTCTTAATTATTTTGGTATTGTGTCCCTAATTATATTTTTAACAAAATAGGTGGTCTAAAACTTCTACTTCTGTCCAATTTCAATATACATAAATTGCCCATTAAGCTATCAGAGTTCCATAAACAAGTATTACTGTACTGGAAATTACTCTATGTACATAACTACTTGCCACATGGCTCTATAATATGGAATAATAGATGCATCACAATAAATCCTTATTTTACAAAAATTGGATGGAAAAGAATATCTGGTCTATTATACACTTAATGGATGTTAATGGCTGCATGTTAAACTACGAACAATTCTGTGCAAAATATCAATTCTTTCCCCCAAAAGTTGAGTTTATGAACAATAAACTCAACTTTTGGAGGTGTTTTTAGGAGGTGTTGACTGAGTTGTCGCAAATATGGGACAATGCTGTGACCAAAGTCTGCATTGATATGACATTCAGGAAGGATCCGATTCTTCTGGACGGATCTTTACTGATTAAATTATTTCAGATCTAAGTATTTAATATCTAGGTGTTTTATCAATTTGAGAAGCAATTTTGATGGATAAAAATAACATTTTTTGTGTCGCATAGCACGGGGTGCTGGTCTTGGGTAGGTGGTCTTGACTACAATTCTGCTATGTGGCTCCTCTGTTCCATGTCCTCCCCCACCTACTTTCTTTCCGTTTCCCCTTTCTGTTGGATTTCTTTCTAAATAAATGTCACTAATGAAGTTCATGCTATGTTAGGACAGGAGACAAGATGTTTCCATCCCTGAAATTATGATGCATAGAGTCACATATCTAAGGCTAAACTATGTTACAGAGAGTAAACTTAATAAAAACATGCTTTATCTGTTCATTAGAATGGCACATTTCTAATGTATTAAAATTAAATACGATCGGTTAACTTAATGATATTGTATTAGAGATTAGGTATTATTCAGGAGTACTTTTACTTTTAATACTTAAGTATTTTTAAAAGCCAGGACTTTTTTACTTTTACTTAAGTACAGACTTAAGTACAGATGTTACTGTGGTAGTTTTACTTTTACTTGAGTAAATTTTTGTCTGTGTATTTGTACTTTTACTTAAGTAAATCTTTTGAGTACTTTCTCCACCACTGGTTAAATGAAAATTAGCGCATTCTTCTTTGATCTCCAATTTTGACTTCCAATGATTCACTTCCTGCTAAAGAGCCCCCTGGTGGTTGAAAAAAAAATCCACAGAAAAGCCGCATGTTCAAAGTGTAGGAAAAAAGTAGCAGCTTATAGTGCGGAAAATACGGTAGGTGATAATTTCCATAGCACACCTGACAATCACTCACGGTATACTAGTGTGCCGCGGCACAGTGTTTGAAAAATATTCCTGTACACTATGCCGCCACTTGGTTATGTCGTTCTATGTACGCTTTCCCTGCCAGCATCTTGCACCCTGCTGTTATGTGCTGGACTGTCTCAGGGGCCTCCTTGCACAATCTACACCTTGGGTCTTGTCTGGTGTGGTTAGATCTGAGCCTCTATTGCTCTGGTGTTTAGGGCCTGTTCCTGTGCAGCCAGGATGAGAGCCTCTGTGCTGTCCTTGAGTCCAGTATTTTCCAGCCATTGGTAGGATTTCCTGATATCAGCTACTTCAGCTATTTGTCGGTGGTACATCCCATGTAGGGGCTTGTCCTCCCATGATGGTACCTCCAGCACCTCGTCCTCTGTTTCCCTTTGTCTGAGACATTCGCTGAGCGCATAATCCGTTGAGGCTTTGTCCTTGATGTATTTATGGATCTTGGATGCTTCATCCTGGACAGTGGCTCTCACACTCACTAGTCCTCTGCCTCCTTCCTTGCGGCTCATGTACAGCCTGAGGGTGCTGGATTTGGGGTGGAACCCTCCATGCATGGTTAGTAGTTTCCGAGTCTCAACATCCATGGTGTTTATCTCCTCCTTTGGCCAGTTAATCATTTATTTATTTATTTTTATTTCAAACAGACAGAAAAGACAATCAAGAAAGAAAAACTAAATAAAATAGAATGAAATAAACTAAATAAAATGTAAAACAAATTATTATGCCCAAGTGACATGCAAATTTTATATTTTTTGTTCGAAAAGGAGCAGGTAGAAGATATAATATCTTATAATGTCCTGCCACTTTCATACTTATTAATTTACAATCAATTAACTGTCAAAACATCAAAAACGAGACAACTTTACATTATATTTAAAGATGTACCAATATTTAAACACTATTTATATAATCAATAGCATTTGTAGACTTTGAAACAATTTAAAATTAACTTTAATGTGTGTAAAAGACTCATGTGTTGTCTCTGCCTGGCAGAGCTTTCCATCCAGAATTGCTTCATGATTGATTGTCCTACGAGCTCTCTGCTTGTGCATAATTCATAAATAAACCTTATTGAGTGATTTTATCTGAATAGTGCTTGGTAAGAGGTTTTTTTTCCAAGTAAAAAAGACCCTCAAGTAAAAGGCGTGGCAGTTTTAGCTAATGTTGGACCCAGGGGCCCACGCTAACATTAGCATAATAGCCTGTGAAGACTTTTATGCATCATCGTTTTAAAGAAAAATTAACCTGTAACCATATATGCGAGTAGTAAAGGCATACATGACACATGAAAATATACTGAAGACGAATAACTCACTTTTAAATAAACTCTGTTTTTTTAAGTGGAAGCTTCCCGCACTTTACTGCGCATGCGCACCGCTGAGCTGAAGCATTCACTCCAGTGACAAAAATAGTCACATGCAGTTTACTCAAATAACATAGTCTTGTATTTTTCTCAGGCCAAACAAGTACATTACTCACATTACCTTAGTTGAATAAACAATTTAGTGAGACTGGAGATTTAGTACATACAAACCTAATTTAAGTAAGAATAGGTATCGCCTTTTACAGTGTTTTAGACACAGCCAAGATACTGCAGAACCCTCAAGTATTTTTGAATTCAAGTGAATTCAATTCAGTTCAATTAAATTCAACTGAACAAGCAATGAGTAGCAGAGAGGGCCAGAGAGACCCGCAGTGAACTGCAGCCCAGCTACTTCTATTATTACAATACCAACAGTCTAAATGATCCCAGTGTTCCATAATCACCACTAGAGGGCGCAATCACCATACATTTTAAAAGTACATAGTTAGGAAGGGAATGGGTGGCCTATTTATGATTTTTAAGGTTATCATATGATTGACACGTAATTTAGAGTGAGCAAAATTCAGTGCTTGTCATTTTGTTTCATGTTACTTCCTTTAGTTGAACAGTTCTCTAGGCTTTCAGATTTCTTTTCTTTGAATGTTTCTGGATGTTCTCTCATCCTCACTTCAGTCCTTTTGACAGAAATGTTTTAATGTTAAATCTGTTTTAGACGTCACACTTTCATGTGTGTTTAAAATGGCCTGCATGAGTGCTGGAGAAAGCAAGAGATATTGCATAACATCTATCCACAGTAAATAAACAGTTTGGTGAAAATTATTAAAATATGACATTTTATTGTAAATTAGATATGTTTCTTTATATATATATATATATAATATATATAATATTATTATATATATATATATATATATATATATATATAATATATATATATATATAATAATATATATATATATATATATATTATATATATATATATACTGTATATTATATATATATATATATATATATATATAAATAAATTTTTATAATATAAATTTTGACATGGAGAAGTGTCATTTGTGATAAGACCAGTTACCCTTGTCCCATGAACACACATTAGGGGTCATGAATGTGTGCAAAATTAGGTTCCAGGGGTCATAACAACTCACATGAGATTTGTTCTTCTCATCTATCTGCTGATCTCTGTGTGTACAGAGCTAAGACATGAACCTCCACTAGGAAAACTACAACATTTTTTGAATTTATGAATATGTAAGTCCCTACTTCTTCACTGGGGTGGTGAAAACCTAAGCTGCCACAAGCCCCTCACATTTTTTTAACCACATGTCCGTACCCCTCCCTCACTGTATCCCTAATTGTCAAGATCAGATCTGCGACAGGCTGACTCAGAGTGGCGGCTTGACAAACGCAATCATCCGGACAGCCTGGGGTTGAGTGGCCGGTGGTTGGCAGCTGCCCCGACTCCTCAGCTGGGGCCCCTATGTTTTAGGCCCCGAGGGGGGTCATCACTGCCATGGGCCACTACTGACTGACTGGACCAGTCTGGGTGGATTTGAGCTGGGTGTTGGGGAACTGTTCGATGAAGGAGCTGGATGGAACGATGGGGGAGGAGGAGGAGGTGGACTGAGGAGTGCTGCGAGGTCAAGGACAGGATTTAAAAGAAAGAAAGGGGAGGTATTACAGGGGGCCGGTTCAATGGTGGCTGAAGAGATTAGGAAGAGGGTGGGTGAGATTGAGAAAGATAAATATGGATGAGAAGTGTATGACAATTTCTTAGGGGTTCTAAAGAGAACAATCTGGAGCCTTTCCAAGTAACTATCTCAGTATAATGTGTTCTAATGGCTTGAGTCCAAAGGGTGCTGAGGTTGTAGTTGCCAATTTTCTCAACCATCGGACTGAGATTCATCCAACCAGCCCCTAACGTCTAACCAGCAGCCTTGCTCTCTCCCTTTGCCCTCCATCCCTGGTGACGTGCCATGAATTCGAAGCTATTAGATTATGCAACGTTGTTCAGCCAGTGAAAGCCTACTGGGAGCCTCAACAGACAATTAGCTGAACCACAGTCGCGCAAATGGTTAAGTGTGGACTCCAGTCAATTGAATAATGGGCAATTGCAAGCTCCATTTCATTCGGTGATATGCTCCTGGTGTAGTGGGGGCAAGTGTGTGGGTGTGAGTACTGAAGGAAAAAAGCATAATGGCACGGTATGTGTTTGCAGCCACTTTAAAGTTTTGCCACACAGTTGACTTATGAACCTTGAGTTTCTTTGTCAAATGTTACAAATCACAATTTAACTTTTTTTTTGAAGATTTTTTTTGCAACATTTTGATTGAGAATCTGACTGTGATTTGTGCTGCTTTGTACAATCACAGAAATTCGTCTACTTTCAGCTGCAAGTAGACGAGTTTCTGGGTTCCCGCTGATCATGTGTTACAAAGCATGGGATGTCAATGCTTTGGGTCTTCACTGTGGTTCATGTAACAACTATGGGTGCACCGATTTATCGGCCAGCCAATTTCCTTAATTTTGGGAGAGCAATAATTGAGCAATGATCAATATGTAAAGTCAATTTTAGTCTCCGATCTCATTTACCTCGGCAAAGAGGTTTGACTGTTAGCCCCGCCCACTGGGTCATGTTTGCACGTTTACAATTAGCAATACTCACTCCACTGTTGCCAGCTCAGCGACTTTCTTGCTCCATTTAGCAACATTTTAGATAAAAGAAAATTGGTTTTGGCCAAAATTGGAATCGGCAGGTCATGCTCTTTAATCATCGTTAACTGGGGATCAGCTAATAAACTGCAATCGGTGCACCTCTAATAACAGCTGTTGTTAAATGTAGGGTCAAAAGCAGCATGTTGACTGTTCATGATAAACAGCAATGAAAAAATGTCCTTATAAATGCAAATCATATTTTGTTTTTATAAGATTCCACACAAAACTAGATATTATTTGTTCCTGGTCTAATCTTGAACTTAGTGTAAGATCAGTTAGAGAAGAAAAGTCTGGGAGGGAAGTGGTGTTGCTAACAGTATTGACTGGTTCCTCCAGTAACATCCTGCTGTCTGTGACTGGTTAAGTCTGAGTCTGTGGTGCTATTCATATCGACTGGGCTGCAGCAACTTGATGTTTGTGTGCAAATGACATTTGCTGACATTGATTTTTTTCCCTCAGTAGATTCATGTGGCATTACTATGTTGTGTTTCAAAGCCCATTATCATGACTAAACTGTTTACTCTACTTTCTATTAGACTAACTGGTTTGAAGAAATAGTACTTTTCACATCATAACTGGTCAGCTACTGGAAATCTAGATATAACGTTAAATTAAAAGGTCAGCTTATCCACTAATATAACTCATCTGTTAGCTGCAGGCATTAGCCCCTTTTCCAGAAACGGCAAAAGTAAAATTATATCTCCAACATTTCTGAAGCTTTTTTAAAATTCAATGCTGAATTCTCTGGAGTTTTCATTTGGTTCCTGAGAAGTTCGGCTGTTTGTCTGAGGTAGCCGGGTGCTGCAGCCATGTTGTCAACATGGCTGCCCAAAGTGGAGGGCGAGCTAACGTTTCCCACTGGAGACAGGTCAGGTCACAAGGATTAGCCGTGGCAACGGACATCCCCAAGTCAACTGATCCGCCTCAACAATGACCGTCTCCTTAACGCGACGACAAAGAGCCGAGAGCCGGCAGAGCGGGGCGGAGAAAACGACAGAATATCAGAGTAATTTGCTCCAACAATGATGTGAGATATTTGAATAGATTGTATTTTGTATGTGTGTGTGCGTGTGTGTGTGTGTGTGTGCGCGTGCGTGCGTGCGTGCGTGTGTGTGGTGGGTGTGTGCGTGTGTGCGTGCGTGTGTGCGTGTGTGTGTGTGTGTGTGTGAATGTATAATGTCTTCCAAACAATTTCTTCTTTATTTTTGTTCCTTTTTAATCCATTTATAAATAAACCATCTCACAAATGCCTGAATTGGTTGTGATTGTCGAGCTGCACAATGATATTTAAAGTGCTCTGTCAGCCATCGACTCCTGTGTTCACCCAATTGCATATTTTCCAAGAATTTTGTCTGTTACATTATAAATGCAATCTAATAGCAGATAGAAAAAAATGTACATAAGAAGAACGATAAACACTTTTACCTTGGCGATATTTGACAAACAGTTGGCAGATAGTCCATTAAAACAGTTTGAACATGCATACACTGGATTTAAACATCAGCTTTCTTGGCAAAAGTAAAGATGTTTGTAAAAACAAAAATAAAAAAAAATGGTGTGGTCAATAATCAAATTCTGTTTATTTTTAATAATTAAAAAAAGATGTAAAAACAAAAATGGCCACAAATTCTCTACTTTAAATGAAATATTGTTCTTCCATCTTTACATGGGGTCAAGCTGTAAGAGTCTTGAAAAATTGCCAGATTTGCTGTGGCTTCTGTTTTTTGAGGAGCTAATGAGGGATCTCTGTCACTGGTCCAAGAAAATGTTTCACATGGGGACTAATGAGCCTATTTGTAACTAATTATCTTGTTTGTTATGTTTGTCTCGAATATTGAAACATCGCATCAATTAGAAAGCAAAACAACTGGGAATAAAATCACAGAGGCAGAAGGAAGTTGTTGTAGGTGAAGTGTATGAATGTGTTTTACAAAGCCAGTGCTTGCAACATAAAATAAATGATTTTAATAGTGACATTAAACTTGCATGCAGCTTATTAGTGGTTAAACATTTGGCAACTTTGCATCACCTTCCAGTTGCAGTGGTGACTGTTTTCTTCATTCGTGTTTGTCAGTACAATTAAAGACTAAAACATTTTTAAGAAACACTGTGTCACTTTCTGTTAAAGGATTGTGGTGCAAAAGGTCTTTAAATAAACAAATAAATGTTATTATTACAGTACTTAGTTAAAAAGCTAAACTGTAACTTATTTTTGTTGTACTTTATGGATAAAATCAGAGTATTTCTATGTTTCATGCAAAGAATGAATACATAAAAAAAGAATTGATCAATAAGATCAATAAGCAACCTGGCAGGGCACTCAGTCACACTGATACTTCAGAAGTTATGGCAAGTTTTTCCTCAACAGCATCAAGCTTTAGCTGCAACTTGAGCATCTGAATTGTACCAATGCAACACTTTTTGAGCCACACTCACCCTTGCCTGTGGGCACATTGGTATCTGCAGACTTCTGGAGGGTCGTATGGACAGCCGCATGGGGTCAGTGAGTATCGTCTGACAGCAGATCAGTGAAGAGAGCCTCCTGCCTGGTTGAGTTCCCAACACTACGCTTTTCAAGCCAAGCACCGTCCCCAGGTCATATCTTTGTCCGCTGACCGACTCATCCCGGAGTGGGTTCCTTATCCCTAATGTCTTTGATTAGTTTTGATGGAGAAAAGTTCCCAAGAGACTTTTTAAATTAGCACGAGTCAGATGTGAGTCAAAGCTGAAGTAGTTCTGTGTTTAGCAGGTTGATTGGGCTTAATTCCTGAAAGTCTAATTTGATATGCATTAATCCCTGGATTAGCAAAGTGCTCTCCCCATGCGTCCACAGTCTGGGTCTTCCCAGCAAACCGGGGTCAGTAGGAGCTTATTTCTTTGCAAACATGACGCCAAATTTGATAATTATGAGAAACTCGACGTAAACGTGTTTTTTAAACACAGCACCTTAGCAGTTCCAAAAACCCATTGTGGCTAAATCCACTCTGTGTCTTTTCAACTACTTCTCCTTTAAAAGACGGGGAAAAAAGCCAGGGAGTGAGGAGAAGGCCCTGCTCATTAACCCCTCCACACTTTACAATGAGTCCTGGAGGCGCACTGTGCCAAAGAGCCAGCACTCCTCTAACTAGGTATCTGGGTGGGGGTGGTGTGTGTGTGTGTGTGTGTGTGTGTGTGTGTGTGTGTGTGTGTGTGTGTGTGTGTGTGTGTGTGTTTGGGGGGGATTCAATTTTCCAGTGCAATGGTAAAACCCAATATTTCTCTCAAAAGCCGCAGAATAAAATTGCATGAATTTTACTTTTGTGCCAAACACATTAGCGGTCGAGTAATAACTCTAAGAGCAACACGTGATTGAAATGGCGACAGGTAAATACAGAAACGGTCTTATCTGAACATTTTTAACTGAGGACAGACCAAAGAATTTGGCGCACAGCATTTCAGACAGTTTGCAGCCAGCCATTTGATATATTCATGTAAAACTAAACTGTTTCTTCTGTTTCGGCGAGCCCAGTCCAGGCCAGTAGAAAACCTCCTCACCACGGCGGAGCGCTTTGTTAAGGAGGAAGTTGTCGAAAGGTCAAAAACTGTATTCCGTTTTAGCTCATATCTCAAAAGGACTTGACCTCTAATACCATTTATAGTTTTATTGAATCCAACATGTTCATCGCTACTTATGGATTTCATTTTTCATTTTTTGCATTAATATTCATCAGAGTTCTCTGATCACAGAGCTAGATCCTGCTAACAGTTTGAAAACGCGCAGCAGCTGAATTTCAGAAATGTTACTGCACTATAATGCAAATCGATTTTATTATTTTGTTAGAAAAATGTGGAACATCATGGTTCCAAACAGTTTGTATTTTTTTTGTTTGTTCTTGTGATGTAAAGCATTTTGAACTGCCTTGTTGCTGAAATGTGCTGCACAAATAAACTCAATTGATTGATTAACATATTTCTGTCCACATTTTCAATTTATCGTTGTTATCCTCACTGAAGCAAAAAGGGACAATAATAAGCTGTTATTTGTTTTCCTTTTCCTTTTACTACTTAATACATGTTAATCGGTTAACCGAGTTGTAGAGTAATGTTTGTTTCAAGCTTATTTTACTTTCTAGCAGGGATGTGTAGAACTAGACACCAGGAGGTGACAGACACCTGCTGTTTCTGCTCTGGACCAATAATCTTCTGATTTTTTTTTTACTGTGTAAATTCTGGATTTAAAAAGCAAGTATTTCTAAATTGTTGTAATTTTGCCTAAGATCTCTGCAGCCCACCTCCATCCTTCACACACATACATGACATGCCCCACGAAGGGCTTCTCTCAACATTAAAAGAAACAACAATCTAATTTCTGGATTTTTTTTTTACCCATGGAATGAAAAACAAACATGCTTTAAGCAAACATTCACCAGACACAGACACACAACTGCAGTTTTTGTTAGAGTTACATAAGTTTTCTATTGAAAGAAACTGATTGGAGAAAAATATATTTTGCCTGATTTAGTTATTTTTTGTTGCTCTTATATTGTCATTTTGGTCCTTAAAAATCGAACGTTTCCATTTAAGATTAAATTTGGTCCGTCTGATTAAGTAATGTTTAAATATGAAATGATTGATAATTTGATCAGTTATTCAGTACTTGAGTAAATTTTTTTGGGACGGCTACTCTTTACTTTTTCTTGAGTAAAACTAAATTGACGTATCACTATGGTTACTTGAGTACAAGTTTCAGGTACTCTGCCCCCCTCTGAGTGTAAATGATTTTTCTCTTAGCCATATCCTCTGCTGTTGCATTGCTATATTTTTTTCTTCTGTTGCTGCCAATTTGATTGCTAAGTTGATGGTGTTGCAGTTTTCCATGTAAAAAATCTCAAAGACCAAGGTAGCTTAGTCTAGTTCCATGTGCCGCACAAGGTGTCCTCACTCGAGTACCTGCCCCCCAAAATATCTGTGCATCCCACTGCTCTCTGCCATTTTGCAGATGTTGTGGGAACTTTATCTACTGGCTGCGCTGACACAAACTCTCGCCTCTTCATCCTCTTAAGAAGAAAAAGTCCTCGCCGCTACCGCGGGGACGCTTTAATTGGAATTTCATGCGGGCTAAACAGAGGGGAAGCTCATGTAAGTTAACATTTGGTCGAATTAATTGGCCCTTTTCTCTCTTTTCACCTCAGTGAAGCTCTTGCGGGCCGCAGACGAAGCTTCCCCGTTAATCTCCCATTTTAAAATCAATTCACTGAGACAGACAAAGAGTCCGCCTCGCGCTTTTCTTCTCTTCCTGTCCCAAACGAGCTCCTTTGTGGCCCGCAAATTGTCTAAATCCCCCTTCGGCGGACCCCCGTCGGAGGTGGGGGGCCAGGGGGGGAGGGGGGGCAGGGGGAGGGGGGGGGGGGGCAGCATGAAGACGTCCTCGTGTTGCTGACAGCTGATTAGCGCGCGCTCCCGCGACCCATAATCTCCGCCGTGTGTGCGCGCGCGCGCCTTCAGCAAAGCTCCCACTCTCTCGTGTTGGTGGATGTCGAGGCCGCCGCTCAGATGTGAGGGAAATCCAGAGAAAGAGTGCGAAGAAAAGGCCAACCTGCCCGCTTGAGGTTGTTTACTGATGTCCGTGTCCGGCGGCCTGCGGGCGCAGCGGCAGCTCTGCGAGCGACATGCGCGTGTTCGAGCGCGCACGTCGCTCGCCGCTCACAAGTCAATGTTTTTCTTTGAGTGAAATAGAAAACGGGCTAATGAGCGAATTTTGCTTTTTTGTGAGGGAATGTGCAAATAAGTCAGGAACAAGATGCGCGTTTCCGCACAACGTCCGCAAACGGAGCGCGTTGTTCCCCGGGATTCATTCAGGACAGTTTAACCTGAGCAGTTTGATGGCAAGAATAGAGGAACGCAAACACTCATCACAAGTCCAGGTTTTCAGTGTAATAATCGACAGAGAGAAAACATGGGGACCATTTATTTCACCAGATGGACGTTTTGGACTAACCACGAAATCTAACCAAATAAGAATAATGAGACAGATTCCTTAAAAAATGTCTCCATCCGATTATATGATATTTGTTGGAGTAATACAATACTGAACCAACTGGGGTGTAAAATCTCTCAATCTCCGCTGTCTTAAATGTTTGAAATTTGTTTTGCAGTAATAACAGTCAAATGTCGCGTGGCACCAAACGACTGGGTTTCGTGTTTCACAGAAACGCCTTTCAGATGTAATTTTAGTTTAAAAATAGGACACTTCACCATGTGTCGGAGGAAGACACATGATGAAACTGTAATATTTTTGATTACTTTACAAAGATCCACAACCTTCTTTGTAAAGTACAGAGAGAATGAAAAATATATTTAAAAAAACCAACAACAAACAAACAATTTCTTCCTACGGTCCCCTAAGTTTTTAACAGCTTGTATCATTTGAGACCTGGACCTACAGGTCAAGAAGAACTCTTGTTCAAACTGTGCCACTGACAAGTCATCTTTTAAAGGGCCGTTTTCTATCCTGTTAGTGGCTGAGATCCGATTTATCACTGCGACAGACTCATCTCGGAAACTGACTTCATTACAACACCGTCTATTCAACGAGAGATGTGTTGAGAGCTCGGACATCAGCTTCACATAGTTTGGCTTTCGTCTCTTCTGGTCCGTTTAGGTGAACTTATTTGCTCAACACTGCCGATGCTCCAACATCACCTTCTGCTCTATCTGGTGATTCACGTCTGCACTTTCTCTTTGGCCTTTTCCCTTTTTATTATTTCCATTTTCATTTCCAGATTTCTTGTGGATTCAAGCTGAGTGAATATCCTTCTTGAGAGATTTTTTTTTAAACAAGTTTTCAGAAGACAAGATGTTTTTTGGGGGGAACCAAAAAGACTTATGTCGACAGGTTCATATTGACTTGTGCAGACACATACAGTATATATTTTGTTTGAAATACTCGTTCCTCTAGTTTCCCCTATTTTGATCACAATTCTTTGCTTCGTAAGCTTTGTAAAGACAATCCTGCACCATATTCCACATCCCATTTTCTACAGAGAAAACCGCTGAATGCGTTGCTGCAGTCTGACACAGAGAGATGATCCAAGAAAAGAAGACAAGAGTGTCACTTCGGATCCTCGTCCCTCCGAGTCCAAAAGTCGAACTTTTCTGTGATCACAACAGATATCTTCTCTAACTTGGTCTATAAGACCAGCTTCTACGCCACCAGCGCTTCGTGCGATCTGTCTCTGGAAGTTCAAAACTCCCAAGTTCTCTCTGCGAACTTGGTGCGTCTGCAGTGAGGCGCTGACGGGGTGAAGGTGAGCAGGGCGCCCGTCATCTGCCAATATTGGCCTTGCCAGGTTATTCCAGGGCCGACCGAGCGCGTTAATTAGCTGTTAATAGAAACGGAGCCATTCGGGAGCACGTTGCGACTCTCCGCAGAATGTGCGCCGGGATAATATTGTTCCAGGAGACGTGCGCAGAATGACCCAGACTTTATTAACACGGGGGCCCAGATGACGAGCTGCGGCCTGAGTGCTCCATTATCTCCAGTTCTGATGATGAGTGGCTCCGGATGAGACGTGCACGCTCCTCCCCCCCCCCCCCCCCCGCCCCCCTCCCGCCCCCCAATGCTGTCGGACCCCCGGGGCCGTTTAGCTGCTTAATGTAATTTGCTTTCAAGGGCTGTGTTATCTCCCATCATTTGCGCCATTATTCCCCGAGTCAAGTGTAAATGTGGCTTTATTAAAATCGTGTCTGTCAATAAATGCTGAGGTAAAGTGGGCGCAGAGCATGCTGGTCTGTCGCCTTCTCCCTGTGCACATGGAAACGCCTCACCTGCACAGATTACTTTCAGGAAGTAGCCCTCACCTGGCCGGCCTGTGAGCCCAGCGGAATTCATCCTGTCACCACAATAAAACTGGAACGATAAGACAGACAGGGAGAATAAGCAAATGAATAAAAGTGAAAGTGGTTGTACGTCATAAATCTGGGTGTTTGTCTGTGAACTGGCTGTTGTTTGGTTCAATGCATGTTATCGGAATGACTCCTGTTGTGAATGCTGAACATTTTCTGCCACCTGAGGTATATGTCAAACCTTCAGGTGATATCTTTTACATATATTATATATATATATATATATATATATATATATATATATATATATATATATATATATATATATATATATATATATATATATTATATATATATATATATATACAGTATATATATATATGAATTGAAATAACATGGCTGAGACGGTGAGCTTTCATTATAAGTTATAAGTTATTTATTCACATTAACACTTTCCAGTAAAATACATAACATGGCAACTCATATTTAAATAGCAACTTTTTGACCTGTTCTGTACATCGGTCTGGTGCTTCGGCCCTGTGCTCCACATACAAGAGGAAGAATGCTAGATGACAAAGAAAAGAAATCCCTACAATGCTCCTATTAGCTCGCTCTTCTTGGGTCTGGTCGGCTCATTCGTCCCCTCTGTGTTAGTGCACGGGGCCCCTAAGACTCGCCACACCCATTTGAGTCCAGTCTCAGGGGGCTTTCTCACCTCAGGCCTGGATTTTATTTTTTTTTGTTTCCAAGAACACCAGTCATAGTGACCCCAGAGAGCCAGCCCCGTCCTCTCAGCAGACCTCAGCTCTGCGGCTCTCTCAGGGCCTCTGAGACGGCAGAAAAGCCGCTCTCATGGAGCTTCCTGATGTGCTTCTTCAAGTCAAAGTTGCGGCAGAAGCCTTTGCCGCAGGTGGCGCAGGTGAACGGCTTCTTGTCGTTGTGCGTGTGCATGTGAAACGTCAAGTTGTAGATCTGATGGAAGGCCTTGTTGCAGATGGAGCACTTGTACTGCTTCTCCCCGCTGTGCGTCAACTTGTGGTTCTTGTAGTTCCCTAAAAACATACAAACAAAAAGAAAACTGAATGAACAGAGCAACCCTGAAGTTAAAAGAAAACAAAAAGTGTCACATGCAACAGAAAAAAAACTATGTAGCAGGTACAGCTAATAAAGCTGATTGTCATTTTTATGTGTCAGTATTTCTGAATATTCCTCCTGATTAAAGAGAAACACTCCAACACTAAATGTTATGTGACTTATTAGTCATCACATCAACCTGCTGCCACTTCCTGTGACTTTCAGGAAAAAAAATGACAAAACGGTTTATTTATATTTGTGTGAAACTACAGTCAGGTGAAAAAAAATCCAGTTCACCCACCGATAAAATACACCATCTTTTCTTTTTATTCATTATTTAAAAAAAAATTAAAACATTTTCTTTAAGTATAAAACAAGGAGGAATTAGTTTCTTTTTTTAAATCGGGTTTGTGAAATTGAGTGGACAAAGATCAGAATTTAGAAATAATCAATCTAGTTTTATTTAAAGGTAAGCATATTGTCTTTTCTCAGCAAAAACATAAACGACTCTATATTGTCGTTTATTTCAACATTATGCTTCAAATTATTATTTAAAAAAATCTAAATGTGGGAAGTAAGAGACATTTTTATGCAACAAAAACTCAAAAATATATTAAACAATTCGTCAGTCATTTATTTCAATAGTTTAGTTTGGCTTAGTAGTCGAGTAATTTTAGGTACATATTTTATCATTTCAAGAGAAAAGCGGTGACATTAAAAATGTCTCTGCTCACAGATCCACCGTGAAGCGGAGTCTCTTCCTTTAATTACATTCTTTATTTTATTTTTCTTTTCTTCTTTTCTTTTTTTTTGCGTGTTAAGGTTGAGAAGTTGTCAAACTTTGTCAGGATCAAGCGCTGTGGCAAAAATTCAAAAAGAAAAGAAAAGAAACGAGAGAGAAAAAAAAAAGCCAACTTTGCTGGAGTTCAAGCTGCTGACCCAGAGCAAATGCTGCCGTCTTCAGGAGAGAATTAGTCCGTGGAAAGTGCCACGTCCTATTTGTGCTGATGGTTTTCGGTGAGCCTGCAGATATTTACCACAACGCGGCTCCGCTTCCCGCAACGTGCGGGAGCCTGACGGCGTCCGCGACACGAACAAATGAAGAAATAAAAATCGGCCTGTGCTGTTATTGCGAAACGCAAATAGGTTATCGCTCTGACTGAGCTTCTCTTTCTTATTTTCTTTCTTTTTTTTCTGCATAAACTATTGAAGTAAAAATATCAATTCAACCACGGAAAGCGCTAACTTACTTCAGACCTTCTGCTTTATTTACTTTATTTACCTAATTCAAGCGTCAGACCGAAATAAAACGACCACGTGTATTATAATAATAATAATAATAATAATAATAATAATAATAATAATAATAATAATAATAATAATAATAATAATAATAAAGGGGCAATCGAGGACAATTCCCTCTTTTTTAAAGTTACTTTTAAACGTTTAGCGTTTTGGTGTTTTTTTCTATAATATATGTAGTTTAGCTAGATTACACGTATTAAAACTAATGCGTCAAACAAAACTCTGAATGAATCCATTCAGCTGGTTAGTGACGGTGTGAGGCTTCATGAAACGCACCTTTCTGGTGGAAACCTTTCCCGCAGAACTCGCACACAAACGGCTTGTATCCGGCGTGGATGCGGACGTGCGTGTTGAGCGTGGAGCTCCTGTTGAACGCCTTGCCGCACTGGTTGCATTTGTGCGGCTTCTCCTAGGTGGAAGATATTTGAAGAAAATAGGTTGACGGAGCAGTTGAAAGCAAGTGAAGTGTGTGTTTGTCTCTCTCTCTATGTGTGTGTGTGTGTGTGTGTGTGTGTGTGTGTGTGTGTGTGTGAGGACGCCAGGCCGGCCTGCAGGTGTGTCTCACCTGAGTGTGGATGATCTTGTGCCTGCAGAGCGTGCTGGCCTGTCGGAAGCCTTTGCCGCACACTTTGCACACAAACGGCCGCGCCCCGGTGTGCACCGGCATGTGTCTGGTCAGGTTATAATGCGCGTTAAAAACCTGCGAGAGAAAAGAAACAACACCACACACACACACACACACGGGATCCTGTTAAACGTGTGTGTCCTAGTCACGCGCTCTGCTGTGTCTCGGTAGTTGTCGGTCCTTCAGGTTTTACCTTCCCACAAACTTCACACGTGAAGTTTTTGTGCTTGCCGTCCGCGCTGCAGCCGCCGGAGCTCAGCTTGCTGTGCGTCTTGACGCCGTTCTTCTCGCCAATCAGAGCGTGGTTCTCCTTCACTATCTGGTCCAGCTGGCCCGGCAGATGCTCCTTGTGTGGGTACTGGGGAGTGGGGAGCTTCTCGGAACCAGCACCGGCCAGCTTGGCGTTCTCCAGCAGCAAGAGTCTGTGGTGCGCCGACAGGGACGCCTGGGCCTGGGAGGTGGACAGCCAGTGTCCGGCCAGGAGCTCTGACTGCTGGTACGCAGAGTCCAGGTAATTCAGGTAATAAAGCGAGCCCACGCTGGGCACGGCCACGGCTTGGTGGATGACCTGCGGCTTCACCACCCTGCTGCCGGCGGTCGGCACCGGTTGCTTCAACGTGGAGTCCGCCCTGGCGCACACGCCGCAGTTCCCTTTGCACGGCGCCACCGCCGACCCGCAGAACGTTCCCCTGAGACTGGCTCTCCAGAGCTCCGAGTAGTTCATCAGCGCCTTGGCCTGCAGGTCGTAGCTGAACGGCTGCAGCGGGATCATGCAGGGGATGGGGGAGCAGAGGCCGAGCAACTTTTTCCCCTCCGAGCGCTCCTGCTGCTCCGCGCCGCTCCTCGGCTCCGAGCTCTTGGACATGATCCGGTCGATAGAGAAGGCCAGGCTCTTCGGAGCCCCGGAGGGCCCGGTCCTCCCGCAGGACATCACCGTCTCCAGAGAGGCAGAACTTGCCATTGAAAAAAAAAAAAAAAAAAAAAAATGGAAAAAAAAAGTAATAATTCTTGCCGTTCGCAGCAGAACTTGTTGAAGTCCGAGCGTCCTCTGTTTGTCACTCCTCTGATCAGCAGCAGCGGATACAGGAACCATCAGTTTGATGCGCACCTTGCTGTCAGAGTGTCATCCTGCCCCCCCAACGCCTTCCCCAAAACCCCCATGCCAACAGCGGCGTCCAGGGCTGATTGGTTAATCCTCATTAACTTTTGCGCGGAAAATTAACGGGACATTTTCGAGTCAAGAACCAAAGAAGAAGAAGAAGAAGGAAACAAACAAACAAAAAAAAAAAAAACAGAGGGAGGACAGCAGAATCTGAAGAAGAAGAAAAAAAATGTGGGAGCTCCAGGAGGACGCAGGAGCGCGGAGTTAAGTGTGAGTTAGAGGTTACGTCTTTAATGCGCAGATGACTGGAGAGCCGCACGCTGGCAGTCGGACATCCTGACATCAGCAGCGCAGCGACCAGGAAACGCCCCTCAACCTGCGCGCCATCAAATCAGGAAAGTTGAGGGACTGGAGCCTATAGACACAGACGACTCTCTTTCTTTCTTTTCTTTCTTCCTTTTTTTTTGTCTCTTACCTGAGGAGGAAAACGTGTAAACACGCTCTGACTACGATCATTAAACAAACAGGACAGGAGCTGCTTTCATTTGGTTAACAACAGAGTAATCTCTGTTTTTGTGCTTCAGTTTGGGATTTTCTTTTTTCAAGAGAAAGTTGCTAATCCTCTGAGATGGGATTCCTCCCTCTCTCTCTCTCTCTCTCTCTCTCTTTTTTTTTTACTCGCCTGCTCACATCCTCACTTAAACAAGCCCAGTTTTACACTCTGGACCTCCAGTTTCCACCTGTTTACAGCGCGCAGACGCTCCTTTGGATCCTAAACGCTGTTCCTCCACTCGATTGTAAGGAAGCAATTTTCCAGCGCGATTCACAGAGAAAGAGACGGAAAAAGAAAGAGAGAAAGAAAAAAAAAAAACAGGAGCTCATTTACTTTTCGCGACTAAAGCACTGCGTGAACGTGTTTTCTTTTTGTCGTTGAAATAGAAGAGAGGGATTAAAGAGGGAGAGAGGAGAAAATAAAAGACTTAAATGTAAAAAGAGAAAATAGTAAGAGGGTGTCCCCCCCCCCCTCTCTCTTTCTCTACATTGTTTAGAACGAATTTGCTGGAATCCACTTCGTTGACGGAACAGCCTTGAGCTTGTAGGCCTTTTTTTTATATACCTGAGGGCGTCTGAGAGACAGGAGAGGTCACGACCCACCGACACAATGCATATGCAAAGCACATGTGGAAAACATCTTAAGTAAAGAGATCCTCTTTTTTCTCAGTTCCTAAACATTTGTGGTTAAAATAAATAAATAAAATATATTCAAATACAGCTGGTGAAGCAAGCTAAACAAGCACAAAATTAGAAAGGATAACACCATGTCAAAAATATCCTGTTTTTTAAAAAAAACCAAACAAAAAAAAAAAAAAAAAAAAAAAACACAAACCAAAACGTAGAAACATTTGGAATAAAAAAGAAACAAAAATCTCGACCAAAAAGAATGTTTTAGAGGTTCATCAGTATCTTGGAGCCTCTCTATAAAAACCTTCCAGTGTCTTCATGGAGACACTCACTTACATTTTGAGGTTGACAGTTAAGAGGTTAAGCAAGTGTCTGGACAACTTTCTTCTTTTCTTTCCTTCTTTTTTGTTTCATTGGACCATTAAGAAAAGGCAGGACAGAGAACCTAACTAATCATCCCTAAAGTTAGTTTGTATCAGTCTGTTCACAGAGACAAAACATGAATTGACAAACATTTTGAACAGTTTTCATTTTTCTTGAGGACATGTGTGCAGCTGCTAAAATGAACCATGACTGCGTACCGTTCTCCAGCCGACGTTCATTTACAACCGTTACATTTCGGAGTGAAGAACCATGCAAGATGCATTAACTGTGTCTCACCACTGAGAAATGTCAGGTCCTCATCCTCAGAGATTTTCTTACAAGGATTATGTGATGCTTTCATATAACCTTTTGATTTCAGCAGTCATTAAGTTCACAATGGTGCGATTCATTTCCATGTGCCAGCGGGGATGGGGATGGGGGTGAGTTGTTGTTTACGAGTATTTACTGTTTGGAGGATCTTCTAAATACAAACGGCCTCCACTGGGGCAAATTGGGTCAGATTAACAGCACTTCAAATGCCCTCAATGGAGGAAGACGACAGCGGTAAAGAACCTGGAGACCAGAGCAACATTTCTGGAACCAGACCTGGGGAAGTTAGCACCAGGCGGTCACTCCCAAAAAAAAGACTAGAGAGACACACAACGGCTTCATGTGGGCCCACTTCCTGTAGGGAGTGGCCTTAGAGAACGGGTCAGAGGTTCTGTCATCCACGGTGGCTTGGAATAACAGCTTCCTCACCAGGAACAGGTTGTCCAAGGTGGACTGGGTCTACAAGGCGTCCTCCTTTTGGACATTTTCTGGTCATTTTAACTCTTGCAGGAGATGTTAGGAGAGAATTAGAAAGAACTGAAAACACTGTTTGTCACTCCAGCAACCCGTCAGGACACCCCCACCCCCTCAAAGTAAACAAGAGATAAATAGAATATGATGAAAAAGTTAAATAATATGAAAAACTCACACTGTAACAAACAAAAAATCAGTCTAATTTACAGTAAAATACTGGCAACTGTGGCTGCCAGAACTTTATAAGTCTGGTAAAAAAAAAAAAATAAAGTTAGAGATGTGTTTTTGTTGTTGTGTTTTGCAGTGCATCCTTAGGTAATCACCTAATTACCTCACAACACCTGTAAACATCTCTGAGCCTCTAACTGGTCTCTCAGTCTGGGTCAACAGGCTGACTGGATAGTTGTCCAGAAGACAGTTCTTGCTTGTTGTTCCCAGAGTGCTGTATCCTCACAGAAGGTTAAGTGGAAGGAAAAAGTGCAGTGGTTGGATCACATTCTCTGGTCTCCAACCTGATTTAACTTGCAGTGTCATGTTTAGTGAAACATCTTCATTCACCGTCTGACCAGCAACTAAAACAACAAAACCTTGGGCCTCATAGATCCTATCTGTGATTTTTGTCCTGGTCTGGTCAGGAAGGACAGCATTCATTCAGCTTTGGACAGGTCCACACTCAGTCTGGACACGGAGCAGCATCTGTTTTTCTTTTGGGTGCCACATAGGAGAGTCTTGTAGATTATGTCTCTCTGTCCCAACGTAGCCCTCTGAGTGGGATAACCGATCCGTGATCTCCGTGGATACGACATCCAGGAGAATTTACACCTCCATGTTGCGGATGCAGCCGCTGTGAGATAGACTTTAATCTTAAACATCGCTGTTCAGATTTAAACTGTATTTAACTCTCCTCATTGCTATTCAAGCTCGAAGCATGAATAGCAATGAGGAGGGAGGAGGATGACAGTGAGGGGGAAAGCGTGAGCAGCAGCTCTGGGGTTTTTAAACACAGTTATAACTCACAGAGAACAATGTAAGGATTCAGGGTCTTGCTGTGATCAGGCTACAGTGGAAAAACACACTTACCGTAGATTTATAATACATGATTCCTTCTGCCTGAACCTGCCAAGATGTGGATGTTCAAATTAATTTGTATAATGCCAGGCATTTGTACAGAACCCTGCAACTTTTCATTTTGCCCATAAGCTGATAAAAATGTTGGGAGTGTTTCCTCGTGTGGAGCGAAGCTGAAAGCAGAGGCACAGACATATTTAATACATAACGGAAAAAATATTGCGGCTTGTTAAGAAGAATCTTTTTTTCTGCATGTGCTCCTTATGGATGTGTCGTTGGGATAAGAGGGATAAAAGCAACGGCACTCGTCACACTGGTGATCCAGGATGATGTTTGCCTTTAAAATGTGACAGTCCAATGAAGTTCAAATGGTATTTAAAAAAAATCATCATGGCTTCCTTATTTTCCATGATATTTATTGAAGCACTCAATGTGCCATGACACTTTGAATGCCTCTAAGGCATTTGTGGTGCATAACACAACATGTCAGGAACCAGTCCCCTGTGTTGATTGACCACTAAGTGTCTTGGTCACCTCTTGTTGTGTCTTCAATCCAAACATTTGTATAAGAGAAGATACCACAACCCTTGACATAAGCAGGTGAGCACATCAGTCATCACTAAGACAGGTGGTAGCAGGAGCACCATAGGGCTCTGTTCTCTCTCCATCCTTTTTCACACACATAGTCACACACTAATGGTGATAAAGTCTGTGTCTGTGTCAGGCTGTGGGCCTTTATAAACTTTGTCTATAAATGATAATTTATAGACAATAATAATTTGAAGAATAATACACAGTAAAGCACCTTCTCAACAAAAAGGAACCAGATCAAGAAAAATAATGCTGCTCTAATAAACTAGTGCTGTTAAAATATTTGCCATAAAGGCACAGTTATTTTTTTATGGTCCACTTTAAGTTGATACCCTCAAAAGGCCCAGATGGATTTCATTATTTTGTGTCGTATTAGTAAAGATTTCTGATTAATCAATGATACCCATTTGGCTGAATGGAATGATTGACATCTATACCTCCCACATTCTCTCCATCTTCCATGTAAGTTTTCACAAAAAACTGTGCGGTTCTTAACAAATGGGTTTCTTTTTTCTGCAGCTGTTCAGAATACAAGTAAATGAAAATCTAATTTGGAAACGGCGATGAAAGCCTACATTTTTGTACTTAGAGAACATGAGCCGTATACAGCAACACTCAGAGTAACACCTGATATCAGATGTCTGAGTCTCATGCTCATAATGCATAACACTCCTAGTGGTCGTTGTTATAGGGTGAGTATTTTAAAAGCAAAATAATATTCCATAAAACTCACTGAAAACAAACCAGCATGTAATTATTATATTTTTGAGAAAATATTTCTTTGGCCAACCTTCCAGACACTCGGGATGTCTGAGTTATTGTTTTTATTTTTTTATGACTTTTTATTCTTGAGCTCACAGAACTGAAGGCCACATTTATTATTATTATTATTATTATTATTATTATTATTATTATTATTATTATTATTATTATTATTATTATTATACTTTCATTCAATAGTTTTCCATCAGTCTGTTATTCTAGAAACGAAATACGAATAAAACACATTTGCTTGTCTTTGCTTCACCAGCGTCTCATTTTCACTTTCAGTGTAATAGCACTTCTACTTTGCTGTTGTTTTCATTGCCATGTCTAATAACTTGTGGTGCAAACACCATTTTTACACGCAAATGAATAATTAAGGGAGCGTCTGCATTCGTTCATTCATGGGTTAAGGCGATGAGGGAGTTCCTGTGTGCAGTCTTCCAGATTTAAGACTTTTGAGGTGAATCTAAGACCCTGTTTATAAATCTACCAGAGAGATTTCACAATTACCTCAATATGGTTAATTAACTTTAACTCTCATTTTTCCCTGAATAATGGGATAAAACTTTTAGTTAACATTAGGAAGTGATATGTTGGTACAGGATTTAAAAATAAAACTACAGCTTAAGTTTAAATCCTGGGTCTGATAAGGCAGAGACTCCATCTTAGATAATCCAAAGACAACGGATAGCATGTACTAACAGCCTCTCCAGGCTGTGCTGTCTGACCTTTGTTAGTTTTTTGACTCAAACCTTTATTTTTAAGAGGAAAATTTATCCAGTCATTCACAAAAACCTGATAAAAGTCTTTTATTTTCATGTTGGATAACAAACACAGAACTTTGCTCATAATTTTCCGTAAACCAAAAGATAAAGCGATTTATGTTTGTAATTTCAGCTATGAATTAAAAATTATGGGTATAAACACAATAACATCTGGAAAGGCCTGAAACAAATTCTATGGAAATAAAACAGCAAGTCATTATTATTGCTGTTCAATTTCAACTGCGCATACTTCACTCAATAACGCAGATTTAAAGCAAACGTTGACACTACAGAGTACGCACAGCAAACCTTAATGTCAGTTGATTGTTAATGAAATAACATGCTGGCAACAGGCCCGACTTCAGCATCACACATTTCCGTACAGGAAATCACAGACAGTTGTCGTCTCACTTTCTGACTGTGGTGACAACTTTCACTGACGTTGAACCTGAGAAAATGAGATGAAACCGAGACACTGGGGAGGGATTTTCCTACAAACACGGCTCACTTTAGTCTCGTCATTTCTCTGCTTTAACCTGCTATTCATCGGTAAATACATGTTTGCTTTCTTGAGTTCCCAGTCGTAGTGTCACTTGTTAGATTTCTTACTGACAAAATTAAATAACTGGAGAGGTTGCATGGTGATCTGTAGAGCAAGACGTGGGAAAAACGGAGTAAAGGTTTTTCCTGTCTTTGTGCCATAGCTGTGGTGAAGAGGAGACTTGTTACTTCTTCTATCATCCAAGTCAAACTGGTTTGTAAAATCGATCATGACGAGTTGTGCAGATGTTGAGGTTGGAAAAGTAGCTGCATCCCATCACTACACCACTATACCAGTATGGACAAGTTAGATTGGTCATAGCCCCACTAGCAAAAACACAGTCAGTGTAATGCAGCTGCACTGTTACACGAGTTGGGTAGTAACTAGTTACATTTACTCAATTACATTTACTTGAGTAATTTTTTAAAAAAGTGCTTTTAGGAATATTTTTACTACGCTGTACTTTTTACTTTTACTTGAGTGGTTTTATTTTGAAGTATTTCTCCTCTTACTTGAGGAGAATTTCTGGATTCTCCACCCACTGAATGAAGTACAAACATGTTTTGACCAAAAATTCACCAGACACACAGCTGCAGTTTCAGAAGTTTTTTTTAATTATTATTATTGAGAGAAACTGATTTAGAAAAAAAATAATTCTGCCTGATTTTGTTATTTTTCTGTTACTTCCATGAATTATTGTCATTTTGGTCATTAAAACACCATCATTTCCACCAAAATTTATATTTTGGTTCATCAGATAATGTCATTTTTAAATATTAAATGACTGATAATTTGATCAGTTATTCAGTACTTGAGTAGACTTTTTACCAATTTGTTTTTTACTTTTTTTTGAGTAAAATTATGTTGAAGTACAGATCAGACTGCCAGAATATGAGTACAGTAAATGCTCACTCACTTTAGTAAAAAATAATATTCTTGTTGCACTGCACCGATTGCAGTTTTCTGATCACCGATCTTTAAAAAGCCTGACCTGCCAATTCTGATTTAGACAAATACCAATTTTTTTGTGTCTAAAAGACAGGATAAGGAGTCCAGAGGGAAGAGCTGCAGGATGTATAATTTTGGAGCCTGATCTGGATCTGTAGCTATAACCTTTTTTAGACATTCCCTAGAAAACAAACTGCTACGTGTGTTATGAAAAGCAATCGCTCAAACCTGAAAATAGCAGCGAATTCAAAAAATTGAAGCATTTGTTCCAATTCTTGAATGTGTGATGTGAATCTTTTTCTCTATCCCGGAGAGGGAATGATTCAAACTCAAAGTTAAAGAGCTGCTGTTTAACACGCCATTTTCTTTGAGTAAATGGAAACTCGTGCTGAGCAATGCTGACTGTAAACACATTGCAACCTTTTGAAGCTAAAGTCGGGTTTTGAAAAAAACTAAACAAAAAAACAACCAAACAAAAAAAGTAGAACCAAAAGTTGACACTTTTTAATGAAAAAAATGTATCTGTTAAAACGTGTGTGACTTATTGACTGATTTATCTTTTTGTTTATTATTTTTTATATTCCTTGCAGGGTCACTCTGGAAAACATTCTCTACGGACGATGTGCAGAATGAGGTCTGGCTCTGGTCTACTGAAATGAATACGGACCCCTTGGGGAAAAAAGCTCTGCTTGATCTTGATCATCTGTGGCACTTAGAACCTGAAGTCTGTCCCCCTCACCAGCCGACCCTAAATTAGACACGGCCGTGTGTGACGACAGACCAGAGTGATCACCAAGCATCTGCACATCAGACCTGAGTTAATGAAGTAAAGTGTCTCTGCTTAATGGATTAACTTTACATTTAGTAACACAAAATGTTCCAGTTTGTGAATAACAAGAACTAGATGTGAAGTCAGTCCAGCCAGGTTAAACTGAACTGATTAGGCATAATGTTAAATTATAAATTAAAGATGATGCACTGTGACAAATAAGCATTCTCTGCTCCTCTGAGCTGTATTTCATAAAGGCTGAACTCTCACAACAGCTGCTCTTAGTCACATACTTTCTCGCTTTTGTTACCAGAAAAGAAAAATAATAACTATGGTTAAATTAAACTCTCTTATTGCAGAGGCTCTCCTCCTCGTCATTCAGAATTTGGAGATTTTTCTCTGGATTGTTGCTCCAAATTGTTCATGAAAAATCCACATCGTTTTTCGTAGAGCATATTTAAGAAATTCCAGTTGGGAAACTGAACCAGATCAATGTAATAGTATTAGACACACCAATCCAGGAGAACCACTCATTTCCTTTGGTGCTGATTGGCTGAACACCTAAGAACCAAGGTCTGGTAAACTTTCAATGTATTTTTGTGCTAATATGGTTTCCTCCGTGAGTGTTAATGTATATGAAGGAATATTGTTTTAAGTATTAAAA
The DNA here is from genome assembly GCA_033032245.1 of Poecilia picta. Lineage (NCBI taxonomy): Eukaryota > Metazoa > Chordata > Actinopteri > Cyprinodontiformes > Poeciliidae > Poecilia > Poecilia picta. Next base: position 5,154,781 of record CM065357.1, on the reverse strand, counting down.
TAAGGAAAATAAACATTATTAGAAAGGTTTCAAGTATGTGTGAATTTTAGCTCTTTATTGGAGGTTCATTATTTACCGAGTCACCACCGATGGAATTTGGAGGAAAGCCTGTCGTTTCCCTTTAAACGTTTATTTCACAAAGAAAATCCCACAGTCATACATGCAGTAACATCCGGCGTAGACATTTCTGTGGCCCTCAGGATTTCAGTCTTTTATATTTTTTTAAGTTTGAAATATGAACTTGTTAATTGCTTGGTTTGAAAAATCTTTTTTAGTTACATGTGTTTATTGTACAGAGTGAGATGTAAGGCATTCAACTATGTCTTGATTTTGCTGGAATTAGAAGAGATTAGATTGAAAAAAATTCTGTAATTATCTGACTCTTCAACTTTGTTGGGTATTGTTTGTTTTGTGATTCAAACCAATTTGATGAAGACAAAAAAAGTCACTGTGCTTGTATGAAATGTACAAATTCAAAAAATACTTTGATTCCAGAGGGAAATTAAAATGCTGTAAAGTAATTCATACTTTACAACATTACTATTTACATTACTTGTATTTCAAATACAAGTAATGTAAATGCTATTTACAAGTATGTATATTACTTGTAAATAGTGATGATTGTTGGCAGGAAATATCTCCTGTAGTCTGTATTACAGTGACTCTGAAGAAGCCTCTGACTGAAGACACAAAAAGGATGATCAGGGTTGTCCAGAATTTTCTTGATTTTAGACTAAATCCTTTCTTGCACTCTAAACTGCACATAATCATAACATCCAATAATGTTTTGGTTTTTTTTGCATTGCAAAAATTTCTCACAGACCAGAAAATAAATGATTGAAATGTTTTCCAAGTCGAACTTTCCAATGAACTTGAAAGAGTCTCAAAAATGGAACAACGGTTTTTGTGCTGATTGGATGACAGGACCTCTCTCCCTTCTGCTCTTAAAAAAAAAAAAAGGTGAAAAGTTTGCGGCAATGGATGCGTCGTGTCTTGGTGCGTCAACTCAGGACTGCGGCTTTCTGCTGGGAACAGCAGAAGTGACCGCTTGACTGGATTCCGACGTGAGTCTTTTTGTCAAGAAGCATTTCCATCCCGACGCTCCGCAGAGGGACGACTGTCACGTCTCTACCTGGCCGGCCGAGCGCTTCCAACCTCTCTCGCCCCGCGGCGTTACTTGTCACATCGCCTCACCTCCGTCAGCACACAAATCCCTGCACATATTTGTTCCACCGTTTCCACCGGTAACGTTTACTTCCAGGGTTCCTCGTTATCTCTGCAGCCGTCGCTGAATCCATTTCAGTCCGTCAAAGTGACTCACCGTCGCATTTCTTTTTATTTAAACGGTTCCTAACTGCCCAAAATTGACATTGCGTTGGTAATTTCGCTTTGTGTGAAATGTGAGCGGACAGATAACAAGAAACAACCCGTTTCTTGGCTCAGCAATACATTGTCAGCAGATGCCCCAAAAAAACAATCTCCTCCAGCTTCTTTCACCCTCTCTGCATATTTACCGCTCCTTTCTGTTACCCAGAAGAACAACCCTCTAATTTTTGACCCTGTTTTTGTTCCCCTTCCGGGTCGTCGATCAGACAGGCCCACGGCCGAGTGAGAGCAAAAGGAGAGCGGCAAACCAGCTTCTGATGCCCACGTCTCCTTGAATGCTAGCGTGGCGTTGAATGTAGCCCAGAGAGACAAACAACTGAACATCCTAAACTGCCCTGGCAACCTCACAAGGAGGCACTCAGAATAAGATGTCAGAGCTTAAGAGTATTTTAGGTTTGTAGCCACTTTCGCGGCATTTTATTGACTGCAAGGCGTTTGTCACCTTTGAATACCGCCGCCACATTACACTCACATTTACTCAATCAGCAGTGTGAATCTCAGACTTTGATCAGAGGAAGTAAGAAAAAAAGTGGGATGTTTGAGAATTCTGCTCCACGGGGCATTCTGGTGAATGTTCAAAGGATGTGTGACCCATTTTTTCATTTCTGCATCAGTGGAGGTTTATACAGGCACTGCATGATTTCATATACAATTCTAATGGATGTCCATGTTTGGAGCCTCTGGCTCTGCAGAGGTCTCTTCAACCTTAGCCTGACCCAAGAGCGTTGCTGTGGAAGACGTCCTGCCTGGTTTCGGTACCGAAGGAAACTCAAACATCAGTAAACTGATCATAAACCTGTTGCCCTCTGAAGTCCCACGTTCTTTAGAGACTCCTGTTGGCCCACATGAACAAGCAGACAAGCGCCCATCAGTTTTCTTATTGCTGTGGAGTTGAAGATGCCATCATGCACCTTCTTCAACAAAACCTTTATTAATATTTTATTTCTGAACACAGCCGGCAGCACTGTGAGAATCATGTTCTTTAATTTTGTCCATTTAACACAATTCAACCTGATTTTCTTTGTCAGAAACTACCAGAAGACTCAGGTGGAGGCCTCAACAATCGCCTGGATCTATTACTACCTCACAGTTTGTGAGACTGATGGACTGTGTGTCTAACCAGGTGGGTCAGTAACGCAGGAGCACCACAGGGCTCTGTACTCTCTAGATTCTTTTTCAGTCTCTCTCTCTCTCTCTCTCTCTCTCTCTCTCTCTCTCTCTCTCTCTCTTCAATCACTTACAATTTCCAGCACAAGTATGTCTTCTGTCATCTCCAGAAACACTCAGATGACTGCAGTTGTTAGTTGTATCAGAGATGGACAAGAGGCTGAGTACAGAGATCTGGTGGAGCGCTTTGTGACATGAAGGGAACAATCATCTCATCTTAAATGTAAACCAAGCAAAAGGAGATGATTGTTGATTTCAGGAGGAACGGGGTTGGATCAAACCCCATTTCCATCATGGGACAACAGACTGGACTGGAGACGCAACAGTGAAACTGTCTATAAGAAGGGACAGAGCAGACTGGAGGAAGTTAGCAACATGCTGCATATCTTCTTTCAGACTGTTGCTGAGAGTGTCATCCCTTCTGCTGTTATATTTTGGCAGCAGCATCAGAGCCAGGGACCTAAGAAGGCTCAACAATCTGATTGTGTTCTAGTTCTGTTCTGGGGACGACTGTGGAACCTCTGGAGACGACAATGCAAAGAATTTTTTACAAAATCAAGAAAGTTATGGACAACCCTGACCATCCACTTCATGAGACTGACTTAGAAAAACAGAGTATCTTCAGTCAGATTCTTCTTCAAATTAACTGTAATACAGACTGCTACAGGAGATCTTTCCTGCCAACAACTATCATTGTCTACAATAACTCTTTGAAGAATCTGAATTAATATGAGTTGTAACACCATTTAATTTCCCTTTGGGTTGAATTTTGAATTGAAGTTGAGTTGACATCTCATTTCAGATGTACTTCCTTATAAAGGCCTGCAGGTGGCCTTGAACACCCCAAACAAAAACCTTAGGGGTTTTTTCACCCACAGACTACTGTCCGGTCCCCTGAAAGTGTGGAAGTGTTGTATCCACCCACAGTCACTCTGCATCACTGTTTTGCCAATTACTGCACCGCATTTACTGTATAAATATAAAAGTCGATCAGCCACGTCAAAGATTAGACGTGCTCGATTTCTTTTTGAACTGAAACGACTGGATAACAATATTTAATCAATTTTCTGAAATCAAAGGACAGTTTTTGTTACTTTCATATTTCGTATCACGTTTTATTTACATATATTGCTTATTATGATCGCCAATATGAGCTCGGGCGGAGCGATTCCACTGTGTACAGTGGTGAAACAGGAGAAACCATCTGGTGAAATTTTGCTCCCTGAGTTAACGCACAATCTGCTTATCTGTCGTGCCTGAACATTGTGTAAGATTGCTTTAAATAGTAAGCTACTGTTTTCAGGGGGAAAAAAAGAATCTAAAAGTAATCAGTAGGCTGGTTGTCCCTTCGTTAAGCCACGATAAGAAGGTTTGTGCGTGGAGAGGGGAACTATAAGAGGCTTTAAAGTCCGGATTTATTATAAGGATCTGACATCTACCTGCGATCCCAAATGACAGGCAATTTCCATAACGCCGCCTCGCAAATTAATTGTCCGTAAACACACACACACACACACACACACACACACACCACACACACACACACACACAGACACACACACACACACACACACACACACACACACAGATGTCTCCGTGGCTACCTTGGGGGGACTTTCCATTGACTTCCATTCATTTCTACAGCCTAAACATTATCCTAATTCTAACCAAAACTCAATTCACACATTAGTCCTGAATCTAACCCTGACCCCAAAACAATATTTCCCCTTGTGGGGACCACAGCCTGAACAGTGGGTCCCCACAACGTAGTATGTGTCAGGACAATGGTCCCCATAAGGTATTACAAACAAACGCGCGTAACACACACCGCCTGGCCTAACTCCTGCTTTGTTCTGTTGACGTCGGCGTCCTGAAGGACACTGTGAATAAAATACAAATCACAAAACAATTTATTTTCGTCGGCCTGCTTGTCTGTGCTGCTATCTGATTTCAAACCTCATTTTTTATTTATTTTTCCCCCCTTCCGCTATTATGCGCCCGCATCATAAAAGAAACGTCTTGATGGGCAAAACATACGGCGGGATTCAGCAGAGCACAGCGGCGGCCTGCCAGCTCCTCAGACTTCAGGCCAGCTCTCACTGTGATGGTCAGTTGGAGATTCTTTTTTATTTTCATACCGTTATCATTTCCCATTTCCGCGCTTGATTGAAGCTTAAAAGCCAAAGCAGCTCAGATCGTGCCAACATAAATCTCCAGGCCCATTAATCCGCCCTGGTGTCGTCTCTTGCACAGAACTGCCCAATCGTGTCTGGATATTCATGGGGAAATTAAATGAATGACATTCAGAACGAGCTCACCCCAGAGCAGATTGGATGGTGAAATAGGTATGCTGCTTTGGAAGCTGTGTGTTGATTATTATTATTTTTTTCTCCGTGTATTGGATATGAAGGAATCCATGGCCTCTGCAGAGACAGTTAAGGTCAAGATCATGTTTTGTTTTTCTTTTTCCTCTATCAAATAGTTCTTTGACATTTCTTTTTTACTTTCCATCCCCCCATCAATAAAGCTGATGTATTTATTTCTGTTGATGAATTATTACAAAAATACACCTCAGTAACTCTTTAAATGAAGTTGTTTCTGATATATTTTTTGGGTTTTTAAAGGAGAATTGAAATCACATCTCAAAGTGTTGATGTTGTATGAATATCATTTTGTGAAACACTACAATAACACATTCCAGGGATCCATTTCTCTGAGCTTAAACTTAAATAACTTATTTTTAGCATTTATGACAATAAATGGAGGTTGGGGGGATTTTGGGAGCCGGAGTTAACTGTCCACTATCACTGAATCAATGATTTGTATATTTATTTTTTGTAATAAATAATATACAATTGTACCAGTATGAACCAGAACCAGATGTATCTCCAGGATGCAATTATGATCAGAAACACCAAAGCCAACGTGCTTCATGACCAAATTTGGAATGTAGCATGGTGATAAATGATTACCATTTGTAATGTAATATTTGTGGATTTAATGTCTCATCTCATCACAGAAAAAAACTGTTTTGTTTAAGTATAGTGTTAAATAGTTTTTAATACTTTTTTATTGTTTTACTTTACAACAAAAATATGTTTTTCCATATTTGTTAAATCTGTCACCATGTCATGACGGTGTAATATTTTAGACAATGTGAAAAGATTGATCTCCTCCACTTCCTCCCTGAGCTGTTACTGCTGTATGAAGAAATGCTCCGCCCTGCTAACAAACAACCAATCAGAGCCAGAAGGAGGAGGGGTTTAGCGCTGTGAAGGTTAAAGTAATTTTATTTATACAGCACATTTTCAGCAACAAGGCAATACAAAGTGCTTTACAGGATTTAAAAGGAAATACAAACAAAATAAACCAATAGAAAGAGCAAAAGAATAAAAAGCTAATAATGTTGATCCAAAGTAAATATATACTCCTATCAGGGTTGGTAGATAAGTATAAGTAAGTATTCTCTGGTCTAAGTGAATCAATGCTAATGCAGGAGAAACAACTTACCATTCCAGGAAAACTGTTTATCCATCGTCATCGGTGACTAAGCTAACTAGACTTAGCATCCTCGACAGGCTACGTTGTGGTGAACCAGCAATAGACTAGCAGAGAGAAAGTTGGAGGGAATGAGCATCAGAGTGATTGACAGCGCTAAGATCCTCCTCCTGGCTCTGATTGGTTGTTTCTCACTGAGTGAGGTATTTCCAAAATTACTACTGGGAGAAGGGAGAGGAGCTCAACTTTTTTCACAGATCATTTGTCTCTTAAAAATTATTTTTATCAACAGATTTAAAAATAAAATAAAATAAAAGTTATACAATGCAGCTGTAAAGTTAGAATTGGTCTATGGCCCACACCAAACATGTTCATCACATTTTGTTTTTTGCACAAAGTCATTTTCAGATGATGAGATTTCATCTGCTCAGTCCTGCCTATTTTGAGCTGCTGAGTGTTTAGGACTCTGTCACTTTTATACAAATGCTGGCCACGCCCTTCCAACTCCATGTTTACACATCAGTACATCGTCTTTATCCACATGAAAATGATTGCAAACAGATGTCCAATTGTAAACTGTACATCTTTAACTCAGAGTCAGACCAAGAAGCTGAAGTGGAGCTGAAGTGGAACCTCCTGCTCAGAGAGAGATTTTTAACTGGTAAGTCAACAACAAAGAACTTATACTTTTCCAGCAGCCATTGTACAGCACATATAGTGGTAAAACAAGCAAGCCAAATGTACTCGTCTTCTAATAGCCAAGTGGCTGTAGTGTAAATTAGGGGTTACAAGTCACCTTCATTTCCAGTGAGTTAGACATTTTTTACCAGAACATTTGTCTAAAATGCTCATTCAATAATTAGCAAATTAAAAGATAAACTAACCATTAAGTCTTTACAAATGTTGCAATCATTAGATTAGATTTTTTTTACAAATAAATAAATCATCCATCCCTAAGTGCATTGGATTAAATCATTTAAAGTGTTTATAATTGTCAAATCACAATTATTTTTTTTCTCGTTGGTTGATCGTGTTCTAGAGGATCTGTAATGTATTTCAATACTAAACAAAATGTAAAGACATCTGTACATTGTAAAAAAAAAGAGAAAATAATTGTAAAGTTCATGATAAAAAATTGTAAAACCAAGTTAGACTGCAACATCCAAAGCATCATATTACTGTATGATTACTGCTCTTGCTCATTATGATCATTTTCTTAGCTTTTATTGAAATGATGCTTTACACAATTTATTTATTAAATCTAATGTAAATATGAAATCTGTTCAACCTAAAGCAAAGAGCCAAATTAGCAACAGTATCATTCACAGCTAACCCTGAACAAAAGGTGGAAAATAAAACAACACTGGCAATAATATTGAACTCATTTCATCCATCTTCATCTAAAACCTTGTTTCTTTCTTCTTAGAAGGATTTGTTTCCCCCGTTCTACAAATAATTAAGATATATCTGCCCTTCTTTTGAGACTATAATATGCATAATCCTCTTGACTTTTGTCTGGGTCTCTATATTATTTTAATTTTGAGACTGAGATCTCTGGATTTTAATTTAGTCATTGAAGATTTGATCTGTGGCAATTCTTTCAATCTTCTTCTGGATGTGGCACGAGTGACGCTTTAATCCGCAGGATTAATCTCCGAGTCCATTTTAAGAAAACGCTGCTGTGGATGAAGGAAGGAGATCATGCTCACAGATTAACAAATATGTATTTTTTGCAGTCTCACAGGGTAAAATCCCTGTGCACTTCCAGTGTCCACTCCTTCTGAAATCTGGAACATAGAGTAGCTGAACAGTTTGTATTACAATGTTTTTTGCAGTCAATACAAGGAAACATTTCACAAATCACTAAGCAAGTTTTCTTCTCTTAAAAGGGTCGTTTTATGTAAAAATCGACTTTTTCTGAGCTTCACATAATGTTATGATGTTATTTCCTTATCAAAATCATAACTGGAGTGTTGCTTTGATTCTTCAATGCATGATTGAGAAATTTTCTAATCTCCCATGTCAACCGATCAGCTTTGCAAAACACCTGGATTTATTCTCATATGACTTCATACTAATTTATTTTCATAATATTCTAACATCAGCGATGGACTGGCGACCTGTACAGGGTGTAACCCCAACTCTCCAAAATGGATGGATAGATGGATATTCTAACTTTATCCTCATAATTTTATTTCTTATTTTTCCTTAGTGTTGCCCTAATACTCCGTCATAGACTATGCACTTATTGCTCTTTTCCTTTCAGCAAAAGTAAAATAATTGAGCTGACAGCAGTTTCCACATTTTATTTACCTTTTATTTAAATGTTCTCGGAAATAATGGGCACTTCGAGAAGGCAAAACCCAAGTTTCCAGTGATTTGAACACATGAAGCAAAAGCACTTTGAGGAGTGGACACCAGCTACATGCAGTACTTTTACACAGGATGACACAAAGCTCAAGAAGAACATGGCTAGAAAACAGCTGATAGGAGGAAACTACTGGCAAAACTTCACTTACAATAATCCAATACAAGGCGTGAAGCCACATCGTACATCCTGGAACGAAGCAAAGGGCGTGTAGAAAAATGTACATCAGAAATGGGAAATACTTCAATCATGTAAAAGGTATTTTATATGAAATAAGACATTTGCTTTCAAATAATAAATGTGAAAAAAATGAATACATTAATGTAATAAAAACAAGATTCCAATCATATTATCTTGGTAACATATCCATTTAATAAAAAGACAGGAGAAGAAGGGAAACAGAGAACACAGATGCAATCATCTCAAAGGTTTAACGATTTCTGACTAAAGGCAGCTTATTTTTAATCAATGTTATCTGTAAATTTATAGGGAGATTTATTATATTCCTGCCTGTTTTGCAGTGGTGATATCAACATTACAAGAGCAAAGTTTAGAGTTACTAATTGAGGAAAAAGCTATTAAACCATGGATCTGTGCCCAGAACAAACCCACTGTTGACCACAAGTTCAAGCAGAGGTTGTCACATGTTCTTACAAGAACAAATTTAAAAACCTGCGGACCTAATTTAGTATTTCACAGCATCTATATAATTTTAATATTTTAATAGAAGAAAAACATTTTAACCATCTCAAGCCATTGCTTAAAGTAGACCAGAAACGTTTTCTATGATGCAACTAGAATTTACTTTATCAAATACAGTTGGAACTAAATATTTACATCCAAAATAATAATAATAAAAAAATATTTTTCTCACTGAAACTGAGTCAGACCATACCTTTTTTATTTTTGGATAGTTGAGGCTCCGGTACTCTGGCCTACTTTGTGTATCCTGTGAACCCATGGGTTCTGGGCGCTGAGCCCCATTTCTCCTCCACCAGGGCAGCCAAAGCACACGGTAATGGCAACCTAGCTGCTTGGTGTCCTGGTCGCTCTCTGAACCTCATCAGTTCCGGGTTGAATACAAAACGATTCAATGTGAAAACGCTTTTCTGCAGTTTGCTGTGCTACACCGGACATGTCCGGCACACATTCGCTTTGAGTCAGCATTCAGTCTGGCTTGAGAACGCCTGCTTGATGTTCATCTACTGTAAGTATGTGGGGGTCTTTAGAATTACCAAAATTATATTTATCTGCTAAATGCCTAAACTTTATGAGAATATTTTTTTTTTTAGATTTTTGCAACTTAGAAGTTTACATATGTTAGCTCAGTATCATTGATATTTGTCTTTTAAACTTCATGACTTGGGTTAAGCTTTTTGGGTTTCCCACAGGAACACTTGTGGATGTATTTAAGGCCACACCTGAATCACACGGCTTTCACTGTTGATCTGATAGGAAAGTAAAACGAAATCAGCCAAGATGTTAAGAAGAAATCTTGGGGAACAATTTCTAGATGCTTGAAGGTGTCGTGTTCATCTGTTCAGACAATTACATGCAAGTATAGACATGATGGGAATGTCCAGCCATCACACAGACAGGAAGGAGACGGGTTCTGTGTCCCAGAGATTAAGGTATTTTGGTCCAAAATGTGCAGATTGACCCCAGAAGAAAAGCCAAAGACCTGATGTAAGTACAACAAAGACAGTTTTTGGTGTGGCCATCACAAAGACCCAATCTCAGTCCTGTGGAGAATTTGAGACGGCTTACAAACCTGGAAGAGCTATACTTTTTCTATCAGGCAGAATGAACCAGAACTCTTTCAAATTACTGTGGAAGGAGTCCTAAAAGGTTTGGCCCAATTCATACAGATTCCAGACAAATTTCTTTGATTTTGATCAGATATAACTAAACTTCTAAATTCAAAGAAAGTTACAAAACAATATTTGAGAAATGTTATTGCTGAGCTTTCTGGCATTTAGCAAATACAAATACTTTTTGTAATTCTAACTGTCCTAAAACAAGAGAGGTTTGGTCTGATTTGGCTGCAAAGAGTGAGAAACAATGTGTATGTCTTTTTTTATTTGCTGTATGTAAATTTCTAGTTTAAACTGTAACTAGACACATCACTAAACAAACATGGTTGGAAAATTTCAAGAAATTTGGCTGAAAGAACTTTAAATACGAATAGATTCAAGTTTGGTTCTTAAAAAGTCAAGATCACAATATATGTTTTTGGCTGTACGACAATGTCACAAAAATTCACATAAATGTCAAAGAAAAGACCAGTAAAAGGAAGGAGACGGGTTCTGTGTCCCAGATTATTTTTTAAACTTGGTATCGCTCATTTTGTTGACGTCTTTCTAAATCCTGCTAAGGGGACAGATGTCTGATAGACATAAATGATGGCAAGAGAACAGTTTTCTCTCACCTCTGGGGGTTTTTGTCATAATTTGATCTAAGAGCCAAATACTGTCAAATATATTTTTCCGGATTATTCACACTCATCAGTTGGATGAGTAAATCAACAACAACCCTTAATAATGTTTCGATATTTGTTGCTTTCAAAGTTTAGGAAGGATCTGAATGTATGTGTGAGACCTATGGTAAGGTCTACCATCTAAGTTACTCATTTCTTTTTCTTGTGTGTCTCCTCTGGAGTTACTTTAACCAATATAACATTTTCTGGAGTGAACTGTTGTTTATAAGCTGTTGCACTTAGTCCTGATGGTTTGGGGGCCTCATATGAGAAGGCAAATGTTCACATCAAATGAAGCAAATATAGCAGAGATTCGGGTCTGAGAGTCAATCAGGTAAGTTACCAGTGAAAGCGACGAGGCTTTACGACCTCTAAATCAACCTTTTTAGCACTGTGTCATGCTTCCCATTATTGATAATAGGTGCCATGACAACTGCTGAGCCATTTACTTCAGGGATGAATATCAATTATCAGGTTTTTTTTTTTCAAGACACCAATCACTTGTTTGCGGATTGCTATTTAGGGTTTTTCAAGTTTCAGTAGCAAAAACAGGTGAAAAGGACTTCATATTTCATCAGCTGCTTTGTGTTTCAGAGACCGATGAAAAGTTGGCCAGCATAGTGAGAGATGATGTACTGTTTATATTTTGATAACAGTTTTTGATCAACACAAAGTGTTCTCATTTTGTAATAACTTTTACATAAATGTTTTTTAATTGAATGTGACATTTAGCAAAAAAAAAAAAAAAGCGGATTGACTGGATAATCTGTTCTGAACTCAAGAGAAGACAACTTGGGGTTACTTGAATGTTCCATACCATTTTGACATTCTGGTGGCAACTGGATCTTTGATCTAGTTATCATTATCATCTTCATCGCTGTCCCTCATTGTAATGCCTTGCATCCCTCCTTCCCTCACCGAAGCGGTAGCTTCTTCTAAGGTCAGTCGATTTCTTACGGTCTCATACATCTTACAGTTCAATGTTGAGTCCAGAACTCCCTGGAGACGGAAATCACGGTACTTTTTCTGTCACAAAGAACAACAGACAGTAAAGACACTGAGGAAATTATTTTTAAAAAACTTTTTTCTTTGTCACAAATAGGACATTCTTACTTTGAGTAAAAAGAAAAAAATAGATTTAGTTCTACAAAAAAAAATGCTAGTGATTAATGTCGACAGGCTGCTGCACAATCAAAGAGCTGACTTGTGTGGGGTGAAATTTGGGAAGTTTCCATCAGCAGTCGGATGCAGGAGACATTTGGTGTGTTATGTAGGCCCATAATTGTAGAACGGCTTAAAATGTTTTTATTATGGGGTTGTACGATAAGTTAGACTTAACTTTAGAAAAAAAGTGAATATTAATTTATACAGGTATTTTGTTTCATACCTGAATATTCTCATGAATATTCACATAATCATGTGATTAGTTTACAAAAATTAGCATGTATTCAGACATTGGTGCATTGCTCTCACTTTGACAATCCTGATGAGTATCTTCAGCTGGTAGACATGCAGCTGCAGGTCCATACGGTCAGTCAACCAGGTTCCAATAAGATTCATACCGCTGGTGTACCATTGCTGGAGCAAAGACACAGAAAAACAGGGTGCAGAATGGAATCTTCACATGATGTACGCAACAAAACACAAAACGTGACGGGCAAAGGAGTATTGATATATCTGTGTTAAGTCTGATAATTAAACCCAAGCACTGGAGATGGTTCTAAGGTGTGCTCAATCAGTTCATTAATATTAATTACTGCAATTTGTTTGATATTGTAAGGTTAAACATTCTTGAAAATTAATGAATATTTAGCAATGTCAAGCAGAGACAAAGTCCTTACATTTTAGTGGAGTAAAAGTGAGGATGGTAAAATGTCTGCTAACTACAGCCTCTTCAACCAGTTTTCATGCAAAAATGCTAAAATGTCAAGCTCCATACTGCAGACAACAAAAAATGGATCCTAGAGCCATGCCTATTGGATCGTTTAAGGTATAAAATACTGAAACATAGAGTAAACATGCTAATGTTACTTTTACATTTATGTCATTAAAATATCAAAATTTCCACTAAATTTATATTTTAGTCCAATTGATTGATTAATTTTTAAATATTAAATGCCTGAGAATTTCATTAGTTACTCAGTACCTTTTCACCAAACACCTTTTTACTCTTACTTGAGTAATTCATTGGACGGTTACTTTTCCCTTTTACTTGAGTAAATTTCTGTTGAAGAAGTGCTACTCTTACTCGAGTACATTTTTTGTGCTGTGCCCACCTCTGAAAGTAGGATACTGCAGTGTTAAAACAGTCATGGTTTAAACAATGTCTAGAATAAATGTACTATGTTATTTTCCTGCTCTATAAAAGCCATCGAGTTTTCAAACATAAAAATGTCATTGATTTTAAAGATATACTGTGCTGGGGACTCAATATCAGGAAAATAAAACCCAAGTGGGACAACTCTTCTGGCAAGACATGCGTCAAAACTTTTGTCCTAATAAAGAGACAGTGAAACGTGTTGTGAGTACTTTAAGTGCCCACCAAAAAATAAGAGAAAAACAAATAGCTAAAGTTGAAGAGACGCGGTAGTACAGTCCCTCATAGTTGGTCTTCACAGGTCTTCAGGATTCTGTGGCAGAAACCTTTTTAATCTCACATAAGCCATAGCTAGAATCTTACTGTATACCTGGAAATGAACTGATGATGCCTACATGGAGGTCAGGCTTGCTTAAAGGACCATAAGAGAGAACTGCTATGATGAAGCAGTGCTGGGGTGAATCAGTGAAGTGACCTGGTGCCAGCATCCTCCTCTCTGTCACTGTGTGCCTGTGAAGGCTTCAGCGTGGCAGCAGGCCTGTGATCGCGCCCCGAGCACAACCCCCTGCTGAGAGGCCAGGCCTGGAGTGACTGATCCACTGACTGGCTGCTCTCCCTCTTCCCGTTACCCACTCCTCCTTCCCTGCTTTTTCTGTAGATTTTTGCACCTTGCCACGCAGCTCCCATCTGCAGCCATTTTTTACAGCAGCCATTTTGTGCTCGTGGTTTTCAGCGATTTGTATTTTACATGGCAGCGGGCCTCTTTTTTACAAACAATCTCAAGCAAATGTTACATTACATTTAATGCGTCGGTTCTATCTGCAGTCTGCAGAATGGAAGACGTCTTAGACATTGGCCATAGATGTACATTTTGTTTTTCCTTTTCTATGAGTAGTTTCTCTTAGAATGAAAGTATAGAAAATCTAATTAATCAGTGCAGTAATCACATCTCAAATGTGTGCGTTTCAGAAGAAATATTTTAGAATTATGCCGTTTTCACACACAAACACACTCATACATAAGTATCTCTTCGATCTTTCACTGATGGATGTACTGTCCCTTTTAAGTGTATCAACTTTTTTCTTGCATTTGATATAATTTAACATTTTGGTATCAGGGAGTAAGTTCAAAATATTTGTCTCATAACCAAAACTGCCAACACAGAGAGAAAAAAACTGACACAGAAACACATGAATGATTCTTTCAGAGATGAATTTGAATTCTGTATTAATTTCCTACAATGTTATACCTTCATTTATGATTTTGTCACAGTTTAGCTGATTCACATGATAGTAATAGTTTGATGGATTTAAGGATTGGCCCAAGTTGTTGTTTTACATTTCACACTAAAGATTATTTGATATTTTTTATATATATATAAAATTGTTTGTTTTACGTGATAATCTAAAGCCAACTTTCTTCACATGTGGAAGCTAGACTTTCCTAACCTGTCCTTAATTGACAGTCAAGCTACCCGCAACTACATACATTTGTATACATGTACATACAATAAATAAAAATAATATGAACAATGGGATGACATTAAGAAATAAAGATATTCACATGGGGGCAGAGAAATTATCTGATGTTGTATTAAATAGGCCTCATGAAGATCAGCAGGGGGCTAGCACTTCCTGTCAGCCAAAACAAGCGTAATATGGCTCTGAATAAATAATGCCATAACCCGACAGGGATCAAATCTGTGACATTCTAACAAGCTCCATCTGAGGGAAGCTTCCATGCGTCTTCAGCCTCGTTCTCTGTGTGTGCATTTGTGTGTTTTGACACTTCACCAAATTGTGATGAAACCCTACCTATACACAGGCGAGATACATGCCGTTGCGACACACACACACACACACACACACACACACGGAGTATGTCTTTCTATTTTCACAAGGACTTTGCATTGACATCCATTCTTTTTTCTTTCATTTCTATAGCCTAACCCTGAGCTTTATCCTAAATCTAACCACTACCAGTACATGCCTAATCCTAAACCCAACCTAAGTTCAATTCACACCTTAGTAATAAAAACATAACCCCTAACCCAAAAACAGCACTTCTTTTTTATGACGACTCCATAAGAAGCAGTTGGTTCTCACAATGTAGTATTAGCATCGTAAATGGGCCTTACAAGGTGAGAAATGACAGAGCACGCATGCATGCATACACACACATACACACATGCACACACACATGCGCGCGCACCACGCACGCACGCACGCACGCACGCACGCACGCACGCACACACACACACACACACACACACACACACACACACACACACACACACACACACACACACACACACACACACACACACATGTCACATACACAAATCTACATCTGCTAGTCCATCCCCCTTAGAGTGAGAGCTGGGAGAGCGACCTCCTGCCCCCATCTGACACCAGCTCATAGCTCCTACTGAAACCCCAAGATGTAGCCACACACCAAAACCTCACTTGTTTTCACACCCAAATCTTCACACAGCACTTTAGTCTTGAGGAAAGGGGGAGGGATCATGATGCAAAAAAAAGATACACCTCTCCATCTTCCTCCCCACATCCCTCTAATCTCCTGTTAGGACTGCCTGATGTCAGTCCTAACAGGAAGTCTGCAGATTATTAGATCAATATGACAACCAAAGTCAATCAGAGATCCAATGTGCCCATGTGTTTGGTGGGCACACACACGTTAGTGCTCCAAGTGTGCTTTCAAGTACTCTGCTGATGGCTTCAGTCAGGGGTAAATATAGCATAAGCAGTATAAGCAGTGGCATCTTGAGTTAAAATACTGGGCATCTGGAACATTTTCACTTTATCTTACAGCCTTATTTCAAATTGTTTTAAATTAATCTTGCTCCTCAAAATGATTTTGCACAGACACCCCAAATGTTGTTGTGGAAAATGTATTTTATGTTTGCAACTTTATAAAAAAAACAAAGAGAAGAAAATCATGAAATTGTAACATTCACAGCCTTCGCCAAGAAGCTCAAAATTGAGACGTCGCTAATCATCCTTAAGAAGCTATTTTCCATAGCTTAAATGTCGTCCACTTGTGGTAAATTCAGTTGCTTGGACTTTGCTTGGAAAAGCCCACGCCCTATATGATCTCCCACGGTGGACAGCACCAAGCATGAAGTCAAAGGATTGTCTGTAGACCTCTGAGACAGGACTGTCCTGAGTCACAGGGAGAGAATCCAGAGCTCAGTGGTCTACTTTGTTGGTCAATGGAAGAAGTTAGAAACCAGCAATACTCTTCCCAGAGTTGACTAGTCATCTGAACTGAGTGATTGCCAGGGAAGAGCCTTAGGGGGTGACCAAGAACCATCTCTACAGTTGAGAACGGTGGTGGCAGCATCATGCTACTGGGATGATTTGCAGCGGCAGGAATTGGCAGACTGGTCTGAATAGAAGGAAAGATGAATGCAGACATCCTGGATGAAAACCAGCTCCAGATCACTCTGTACCTCAGACTTGTAGCATTTACGCAGATGAAATGCAACAGATTAATGCATTTTCTATACAATACAAAATGCAACTGGTCATGCAAACCAATGGATTTATTTACTTATTCCCAGTTTATTGTAATGAACAAACATCTAGAAATGTTTCAGTGCTTTTGTAGACAGCAGAAACTAGCAGTTGTAAAAAGAAAGCAAACAAAACTATCATTAAGAAATACAGATACAGAATCACCATTATTTTTTCCTTTTAAAAGCAGAGCGCTGATTAGAAACAGATAGAGGGATGCTGGCAGCTTCTGAAACTACTTTAAGTGAAACACAACTGTGCAGGATATTGATTTGTTTGTATACTGTATCCTCTATGTCCAATTATATAATTATTTACAGTTAATTAAAATATGTATTTCCATGAGGCTCATTTGTCAGATTGAAAGTACCTTCTGAAAATCATAACCATTAATCAGGTACTAACGCCAAACCCACATTTTAAATGTTGTGTCTTCATTGGTTGTAAACAGAATAGCCTGACAATAAACAGGAAAAAAAGCTACATCATCATCAGCCTGAGGGTGATTAATCTATATGATCCATTTTAGGTAGTGAATTACTGAAACAAACTTTTCAACAATATTCTAATCCATTGAAAATAACTGTCCATGTTGATAAATATAAATGAATGACACGCAAGAAGAAACAAACATTTAATCTCTTGTTGAACACAAAAATGACCTCATTTAGTTTAAAAGCTAGTATGAATAGACTAACAGGTGTAAATAAACCTGCTTTCCTTTTTTAAATAAAATGAATGCTAAATAGGTCTGACATTTCATTCTGCCATCCACCGCGAACGCTTCTAACACAGATTACTCTTAAATGTGTTAAAACAGACCATGAAATGGCCTTTAAAGACATGCACACACACTTACAGAATCTCATAAAAGGCAAGTGATTTGTTTGGTCAGAGGCTCTCCTTTGTGGAGCTACTATGGAGCTTTTGTGTTGTGAAAGCCAGGAATGTTAGAGGTAAGGAGGGGCCTCACTGCAGGGAGCACAGAGGGATTACAAGCAACCTGGGACTCTACCTCTTTCTGCCTCTGCTAATCATGTGTGTCTGTTTATGTGTTTAGTTATTTTAGGACCTCATTTGAAACTTTCCTGAGTTAAAAAAAATCACTGAATCTGAGGGATATCTGAAGGATATATGAGTAGTTCCAAGATGAGCAAACATTATTAGGTGTAAATTAGGGCCAGTGCACTATTTTTATAAAGGGAGCAGGGGAAGTTTTAATTAAGTATACTGGAGCTGAACATGCAAGATTATGTCTTTATTTGGCCAAAATGAGCTAATTATGTATACTTCTATTTAAATACTGTTTGGTTTTTGTGTATTAAGTAATTCCACTTCCATTATGGATCAAAAACGGCAATTTCAGGGGGACCTGACCTTATCAACTTACTTTAAGAGTGACTGTGTGTGTTTGGAGTCCAGCCTAGCATTTCATGGTCATACAGCCTGGAGTCCAGCTGATGATGTCTAGACTCAAGGCTGAACAATACTGGAAAAATCCTCCACCCTTGAGTGATAGAGGACACGAATAACCAGTAAATGGTTTCCATATAAAGATAAATAATTTAAAGTACCTGAAGACACAATGTCTTGAAATCAAAAAGTTGTGGGCTCACTTCTGACCAGCTGATATGGCCCTGAGCAAAGACGTTTTCTGTCTTTCTTTGGAGCTCAGTAGACAGACAGCTCCACCAGGTGTTTGTCAATTGCTGCTGCCACTAGTCTGATGGAACTGTGTGGGGGAGATGTGGGAAAGGGGGTGGGAGCATGGGTGGGTACACAGGCGGCACATTGTATGAGCCATGGGAGTTTCAAAGATTTCTCAAACATCAATGAATGAGTCAAAGCAACACTTCGAGTTGATTTAGCATAATACCACCCTTTAAAAATTCAAACACCAGACATACTGTAATGTGTGTTATTGAGCATGGCGGAAACCATCTTACAACCACCGCAAAAGCTAACGTCTACGGTCTTCCTTATTTCTGTTCTTCAGCACCAAGGTAAATGAATGTCGCTCCTCGATTGGCTGCTCTGCAAACATCAGCCTAAATAGTCAAGTAGCAGCATCCCAAGCTGCCTTCAAATATTTTATGCCTCCGGCCAAGGAGGACAGAACCGGTATAGGTATTTGACTGACACTGCACTGACTGAATGGTAAATGGTAAATGGACTGAACTTGTATAGCGCTTTATCCGATCATTTTTTGACCACTCAAACCGCTTTACAGTAGAGCCACATTCACCCATTCACACTCACAAACGCTCACACATTCATACACCGATACGCAGCTCAGTAGGCAATTTGGGGTTAAGTGCCTTGCCCAGGGGCACATTGACATGTGGCAGGAGGAAGCTGGAATCGAACCCACCTTCCGATTGCAAGACGACTACTCTACCCACAGAGCCACAGTCGCCCAGACTGAACTCACTTTGATCCCAGCAGTAGGAAGAGGAGTTTCAGGAAGGAAATTATGTGATGTCATGGGGATCTTAAACCACACAATAGATAGATCAATATGTCAATAAATAACACAAGATTATACATAATGACCTCATAAACTGACAACAGAAGTGCATTACTGATAGAAGTGCATTACAACACTATAATAGCCACTATGATGCTCGTTTTTCAAGCGCTGCACTTCAAAATGATCGACAAATGGATACTGTTCATATCAAGATTGTTTCACCAATGTAGCCATATCGTATTGTTTTTAAAGAACAGTTATTTCGTAGATTTTAATAAATACATTTTAATGTAGAGATCTATCTATAAACAGAGTCTAAAAAAGAGTGACTATTTCTCTTTGTTTCTATTAATTTAACTGCACCAATGTCAAATGATTTGAAGTTAGCAAGTTACTATCAAGTTCTTTTTCTGGGTGAGTCAGTGTGTGTTTCGTCATTGATAAATTAAAGCAGAATATGTTTCGGGTGTGTTTGTGTTTCAGCCTATATGAGGGAGTACAGCAAAGAGGAAGAGAGAGAGAGATACGGAGAGATAGAGAGAGAGAAGGAGAGATAGAGAGAGAGAAGGAGAGAGAGAGAGAGCATGTCCTACTGAGACCCAGCTGTGTCTGTTTCAGTGTCTATGAGAGAAGGAGCTAGCGAGAGAGAGAGAGCATGTCCTGCTGAGACCCAGCTGTGTCTGCAATTAGCAGGAGGCATGGAATGATGATTGCTGGTGCGGCAATGCTAATGCCAAGTGACAGGCTTCCTTGTGAAGGAGAGGGGAAGGCTGCTGAGTCCCACAAAGCAACACTGTTTTTTTCTTTGGCACTTTCACTACACACATGCTAACACCAGTGTACACACACAACCCCATGTAGAGTCACACACAGATAAAAGAAAAAACATAATAGTTATTAAGGTTAGTGAGGGAGGAGGCTCCTTAAATGTGGACAAAGACGTTGTGTAACTCTACCTGTGCTGCCTTACAGACTATAATGCACTATCGCTTTCTAGTCCGAAGTACCTGCTCGCTAGTAAGAGTTCATTGATGATGTACATCTACCATAGCTTTTTACAGTAAGCTACAAGCCATCAGCCAGGCCCCCTCTGACCTTAACAACACCAACAGGCTCTAGTCTCTCCAGGTCTGTTCAGCAGAACCAATCTTGACCCACAGAGAACAGAGCTCTGCGTAGAAGTCAAAAAGAACTCTGGATTGGGCATTGGGCGATATTCTTATTCTACACTAGCGGTTCTCAACATGGACGGGGGGCCTTCAAAGGACAGCAGGGGACGCTGGCAGAAATTTTTACAAAAGGGGGGCGCTGGGATTCCTTTGGGGGGTGTTTGGTCGAACGACGACTTCACACCTTAAATGCACAACAATACCAGCTTAGACTTTAAGCAACTTCCTTAAACTCTGTTGTGTAACATTAAATCATTCTTGGGTGCAACTGTATCAATGGTAACTCTCCTTCTCTTCAGTGTTCATAGTTTCTTGGCACAGCTCCTCTCCTGCTACTGGTAGCTTCACCGCATCAGTTCAGCGTTACACCGGCTGATGACGTTACTGTGCGATTCACTTCGTCTGGTATTTTTGTATATTTTGGCAGTTCTGTGATCATGTCAAAGCAGCAACATACATTAAAAGGTGTTTTATTTCCGTTAGAAGGCTGCACGCTTCCATGGAAGGACACCAGAAAATCGCGATTAGGGTGACGTTTAGAGGCGCAGCAGGTGATGAGTGAATATTACGTCAATAAACGATAAAATAAATCTAGCAACAGGAAAGAAACTAAAGTGGACAAAGCAATAAACCAAGAGAGAATAATATTAATCAAAGGAAACTAAATGGACATGAATGAACAAAATGCAAGAATAAACTAAGAAACTAAAGTAAATACAGAGAAATAAACTTGCATGGCAAGACCATTCGAGCAATAATTAATACAGAGGACTGTATGGCAAGAATAAACAGACTATTTCCAAATAAAAGGTAAAAATAATATTGTTGAAATGTCATGGGTTTGTTGAGACCACATATAGTACTGAGAATAAATATATATTACAGACCATAACAGTAAAGAACTGATCACTTATTTATATTTTAATTAGATTTGATACATTTATTTCTTCAATATTATTTTTCATGTCAGTGTTAATGTCATGAGGCTGACGACTCCAGGACACTTTCAATTTGACTCATTAGGTTTTGATTAAGAACCAGATTTGTTCTTTGTAATCTCTGTCCAGTAAAACTACGTATTAATCTATAAATAAATAGACAGGTCTATATAAAGATATAATCCATGTTTCTGTCTCATATTTGTATGGCATTAAAAAGATCTGGAACTTTAGTTTTACCACTGAAAGCTCTGGTTTGAAGGCATTCTCCTGAAGGCAGCGCAGAGCTGCACCACAGGAAACCGACAGAAACACTGAAGGGAAGAAGAGCTATGATTAATGTAGTTACAGTTCTATCCATGTTTTAATGTTGCAGAGCTCAGTTGTTTTGCAAATAGTTCAAAGTTTAAACTGGCATGTTGTACATCTTTTATCAGGTCATTTTGTGGAAAATTTAACAACTAGAAAATGGCAAAGAATAATATTTTTCCCACTCTGATTGGTTGCTGTTGGGTCTACAGATTTTAACTTGAATGTTCATTGAATTTTTCGTAGATGCCTGTGAAAATAATTTCTATTCACATGGCTTTTTGTTGTCTGGAAAATTATTTTTGATGATAAATACAGAAAACAAGCATACAAATCAAAACATCTACAATAGTGATAGTTATATTAATAATAAAATAATAGTCAGTGCAAAGTAACCTACAAATTCTTTGGGGGGGCGGAGAGGGACCTGGATAAGGGCTGGGGGGGCGCTGGGTTGAAAAAGGTTGAGAAACATTGATCTACACCATAACTAACGTTGACACAACATTGAGACATTAAACGGGGCTAGTTCAAAATGGGCTAAGGTCAAAATGCTGGCCGTTTTAGACTACTGCTGATGGATGGATTCATTTAGAAAAAGAAAATTTATGTTTAAGTGTTCGTTTTATGTCTTGCTTCATCCTCAGTGGGAGCAAGAGATTAAAACTCTAATCCCCTCTGACATCTTCAACAGAATCAAACGCAAACCTTCATGGAATTTTAGCATTGCACCATCAGTTAAACACATGAGGAAAGGAGCTACCCTACATCCTGTTAGCCAGAGTGACGCCGTTAATAGCGACGCTGAAGCTGAAGTATTTGTTGGCTCTATGAACAATAATCTTATGTTGAGCAGAAACCTCTTGAGTAGGAGAGAAGTCTGAATCATCTTTATAGACTCGAGCATGTTAGTCTCTGGGGTTACTGGAGTTGAAGTTCAACTGCGATGAATTGCCACAAAGTAAATACTAACTTCAGTGGACAGGTCTTAAATAATAATCTGTAGGGTTTTTTGGACCGGCAGAGCATTTCTCTGAATCTATGAGAGACTTTTTGCATTAGAGTCGTTGAATATATTGTAAAACTAACATCTGGAACATACTATTAAAATGTCTGTCATGCTTAGCAGTCAGTTATGGCTGATGGATTTAAAACTGAGTCATTAAGTTGAATAAAACATACAAATGCAGCATATGCTCTGAAAGAGTCGAACCTTCCTAACTCACATTTACGTCTTTACCACGTTAGACAATTAGTATGATGTGCTTGTGATTGTTAAAGTTTTAACAATAGAATCGTACCTTGTGGACAAACGACTCATTTGGCTCTTATTTTAACAAGTAAAGTTGTAAAATACTTCTACACAAACTCTTGTTGTACATTAACAATTTTGGCTTTTTCATTAAATGCTTAAAATATTTACCTTTCTTGGCTGAAGAGTGATACAAATATTAGCATTGGGCTCAGTGTACTCAAAGCTCTTTGTCAGCTTTTGCCCTTTATATCAAAAGCACAATCAAAACTGATAATTTATTGCTGTTTGAGCACAGTTGAATGGCAACAAAATGGGCTTTGTGGGCATCGCGTCCATGCAGCTGGCTGGAGGAGCGCTGAGAGGAAAAAGGATGGCCAGCCACCTCAGGAATGGCATCGTAGGAGAAAAGTAAATGTTTATCTCAGATCCGAGTTTCATTTCAGGCTGGCAATCTGGGTCTCTTTCAGAACTCTACCTGCAAGTGTCAGTTCAACGGGCAAGTGAGACTCAATAAAGAGCAACTTTATAAAAACACGGTGCCTTGAAGAATGAATGGCTGTATATCGGGGCAATGGGTGGTTGGGTTGAGGGGCCATGTTGTGAGGAACTAAACAGTTGGAATTACGGTCAGCAACCAGTCATTGAGTAAATATACAATGAGTTACAGAAAAGCTCTGTGGTTGACAATAAAAGGGAAAAAAAAGCTGCCAGCTTCAGGCCCTGAGAAAAGTGAGCCATTCTACTTACAAAAAGCCGCTTAGGGGTGGATTGAGGAAAGAAAAAAGAAGGCTAAAACACTTGTGGGCTCAGGGAACTCTATAGGGGGAGTGAAAATGGAATAAGCCAGCAAGCACTTGAGGGCCCCGCCGAGAACCTGAATGGGATAGAGGGGTGTAGTGACTGAGGGGGGTCTGGGGAAGGTGAATGGCCTTCTTTTTGGGTCCAATTTGTCTCTTTTCACCCCACTCGCCCTGCTCCGGCTCTGACAGATGTACAAAGAAGGAGCGGCGCTGGGCCACTCATCCACATACACCCATGAGCAGCTGTCACTTTTGTCAGACAAGTTAATCAAACAAATGCCACCGTACCACCCTTTTTAATAAGGCAGAGGGAAGAGGAATGGAGGGGAACTGTGAAAGGGTGATAGAGACCGAAGAGATGACATGTGTGTCTTCGATCAATTCATCCCGCCTGCCCGCATCAATAAATGAGTGGGAGCGCGACAAAGGATAAGTTGCCATTAAACTTGTATTTTCCTCCTCTCGGGATGATCAAGGTTTTAGTGTTCTTAGCCGCTTCCTCACAGCAGCGCAGATCTGGGAATACTAGTGGAGGATTTAGCTGCACCCCCCAACCCTAAAGAAAAACGACGGCAGAAAACAAAATGCATTCTCTCAGTAATTACAAAACACACTAAGCTGCTTAGAGACTTCATTAAATGGAAGTGAAACCTTTTGTGATTGCTTTGAATAGTCACATACAGTCTAACAGCTGGATATGTTTTCTTTGTTGTTGTAAACTCGGCCTATAACACATTTTTTTCTGCTGTTTGGTGATGTAATCTTGTTACAGTAATAATTTTAATAGGAAACAATTAATTAATCGCAGGCAGGGAAAAAAAAGTCATTCTGTTCAGGTCTAAAATTTAAGAACACTTTGATTCATTGCTGCATTTTGTAAATCTAAACGGTTAAATCTTAAGCCATACACAGTTACTGAAATGGAGATATCCAGTTGTTTAGTATTTGTGGATTCACTCATTCAAAGAGTTTCACGTAAAATTTAACTCCAAATTATTCATGGGAAAATCAATGCAGCTGGAAAAGGTGAAATACTACATACTACTGGTCGTTTGCAAAGCAGCCAATCCTGGAGCGTCATTCATTTTTCTTGCAGATGATTGGCTAAACCCCAGGAGAGGAGATGAGGGAAATTGTACATATAAGCTTCTGTGGTATTTACAATACCCTTTTTCTTCGTAAATATTAATTCATATTAACGCATATTTGGTGTTTGAATTAATAAAATAGGAAGTTCTAAATGTATTTGAGGAGCCTCAAGTATTTACAGATTTTAACTATTTGCAGGTGGTTGTTCCTAACCCCTGGGGTCCACGGTCGCTTTTCTGAACAGGGATATTAATCTAAAAGAAAAATCAGTTTTATAGCAGAATATCCAAGGTCTTGGAACTAGCTTGCATCTGTGACATTCAAAAACATCATTATTGTTTCAACAACATGCCAATTAAAGTCAAAAACACACAATAAACAGAGAACGGCACATCACAGAAGCAAATAAAGAGAAGTTATAAAAAGTTATAATCCAGATATCTCATGCTGTTCCACCTATTATTAGTAAAAGGCAGTTATAAGCAAATGAGTGTTTAGCCTTTATTTAAAGCAACTCAGCATTTTTTGCATTTTTCTGGAAGTTTGTTGCAGATTAAAGAAGCATGAAAATTGAATTTTGCTTCTCCATGAAAAAAATGGTTGAAGCCATCAGACAAATGGATTTGGTGAAAGTTCAGAGCAAGTTGTTTATTCTGGGGATGAGGAGTAGACTAGAACCAGAAGACCCAAAGAGGTCTAGAAGGTTGATACAACAACAGATAATTGATGTATTGTGGTGCTAAGGCGTTCAGTGATTTATAAACTAATAAACAGTATTTTAAAGTCTATTCTCTGAGCTGCAGGGAGCCAGTGTAAAGACTTGCTCCCTGTGAGAAAGTTAAATAAAGTACAGAAAACAACATACATGCTTTTTGTATTTATCACAAAAAGCATGTATGTTTGTGATACAAACAAAATGAAATAAAAAGAAATATATAGTTTTTAAGATTTAAGAATTGTAATTCTGTGGTGACACTTTATTTGGGTTGTGCATAAGACTGACATGGCACTGTCATAAACATGACATACATAACATGTTATGAAAATGAAGGAGTCTTTATGAATGTTTATGACTATTGTCATGAAGTGTCATTCAGTAAATAATGACACGTTTAATTCAAAGTTGACTCTTTTAATGGACTTTTAAAACAACTTTTAGTGCAACTTTGCCTTATTGCTGAGATAAGATGTGTCCTGTATTTACAAATACGAGAGAAGTCAAGTGATGTGACATCAGTTTTATAAAATTGTTCTCTTTGCTGGGCGCTGGCAGTTCAGAAGACAGTGAAGCGGTGAAGTGTCCCCGGACAGCAAAGTGACGGCAGTCGACTGTCTGCTGGCATTCTGTGCCACACCACCCAGTAATTATCAACCCCCCACCCCGACCCCGGCACAACCAGAGCAGCGGCAGAAACGACAACCTTTAATTGTCCCGTCTGAAACTTGATCTGACCCCTTCTGCTCCATGGCACGCATCGAGTCGGCGAACGCAGCGAGACAAGCAGGACCATCAGCAGCCGGAAGTGATTTAATGCACAAGTGCAATTTTACCACACTTGCGAGTCTGATAACCGTCCAAGGTCAACGGAAATACTTCAAATCAATCAATGAGCCGCACTCCTAATCCTCTCTGGGCAAAGACAGATTAAGTGTATAATTGACCGATGTAATCCCAGTATCTGCAACTCCAGGGGGTGGGAGGCAAAGGGGAGGGGAGGGAGGGGGAAAGGGGGGGACAAGGTGGCTCAAAGATTTACTGCCCAACAGCCTCATCTGTGTATTCCTCATTCTTAACTTGCTTTTTCCCCCTCTGCATTTTTCCTACCTGCTTGGCTCGCACACTGAGATGATTGCGAGGGGTGGAGGAGGGAGGGGTATCAGTTTTACAGCTGTGGTGTATCAGTGTGAGGCTGGATTTGGCTCAGACTAAATGCAGAGCTTTTTTTTTTTAATCAGCGATCCCCAGTCTGTGCAATGCTAAATGCCTCCCCCCACACCCCCATCAATTTAAGTACATCTGCTTTAATCCGAGTCTCTGGTGACCGTTTTGAGAGCAAGTGAGGGTGCAGCAGACAAAAACAAAATCAATTTTTTGCCTATTTTTTTGACACATGTAAATGAGTTGTAGACACACACATCTTTAGAGAATTATTACAAGTCATCATTACCATAAACCTTTAAATAGTAACCAAAAAACCACAGTGCTGATAATTAGGTCAAAGAAAAATTACTATAAGAAAGAAATCAAACTTCTTTCAAAGCCTGACTAACATTCTTTTTCTCTACAATGAAAAACTGCAGTAAAACAAATAAAGGCTGCAAACCGTACGTTTCGGGTATCTGATTCAATATTAAGACATCTAGAATGTCACACAAATTGTTTAGCACTTTAGCAAGTCCGAAGATTCCAACGCGCTTCACACTGCATTCAGTTATTCACCAATGCTTTCACATGCTGATGGTGATGAGCTACATTGTAGCCACAGCTGTAGGCAGACTGACTACAGCAGTTTCGGACCAGCAACCCACCGGTTCCAGGACAAATCCCTACTTCCTGCTCTGCTGCTGAAGGAGCTTCATCCTCTGTCACTGATAATGTGGTATTGTTGCAAAGTATTTTTATTTCTGACAAAATCAAGCAAGCATGCTCTTACTGATTCGACATGTGAAGTTAAGCAGGTTTCAACTTCAAATACCTTTGAAAAAAATCACTGACTCCTACCTTAGAACACAAAAGTGCAAAGTATGATTTTAAAACGTGACAAGTGAATTTGTACTCTCTTTTTGTTGATCAGTGGATGAAAGCTGTTCAGTTCAGAGACAAAATTCCTTTAAAAAAAGACCTTGGGATATGGTAGAGCACAAAGAAAACAAGTTCATAGCAGCTAAGGGGATTTCAGAGGTGCATTTAGGGTTTAATCATTGTGCCTCACACACCTGTTTTCAGAGCAATCTCACAAAACTGCAAAATATATAGTGGAATGATTGGATTAACACATTTCTAAGCTGCCGACGAAAGGATGAGTCATCCTTGGACATCTCTCTCTCTTTCTATCACTCTATCTCTTTCAAAACACGTCACACGCGCACACACACACACACACACACACACACACACACACACACACGTCATTGTACTTCTATACAGACTTCCACTCATTTTACTAACTGCATTTTCCTCAGCCCAAACCATTACCAGCCTATTTCTAACCCCATCAAAGCTTAATTCCTACCTTAGCTATAAATCTAACTAGTGGAACACAGCAGAACTGCAAAATTAAGTGAGGACTCGGAAAAAGTCCTCACTTTACACAAATATCCTCCTGTTGTTTGTTAATGTTGTGAAAGTGGTCGCCTATACGTGGTATATACAAGTACACACACTCACATGCACACCTACCCCCACTCATGAACAAATAACACACAATCAGACACACACACACTTCCCCAAAAACTTGTTTTAAAATAATCTCCTCCGATGTGCCCCTCCTTCACTCTAGAATCTCTGAGAGAATATTTAAGGACAATATGCCTGCATCCCTACACATGCTGCTTTGTAAAGATTCAGTCTTACATCGCACAGCCGTCAGCCTGATGGGAGCACTGACACATAAATTGGCACTAATAGGCTCTTTTAAAATAATCACCTTACTGTGGCTGACACTAAATACATGACAAAAGCCTAAATAAAGTGACACACAGTATAGACAATGGCAGTCACACATGGTTAGAGTTAATTTAATTTACCTAGAGTCTTATAATCCAACCCTCATTCCCACCAATAAAATGAGTCTTACAAATACTCACTTTATATGAAGTGCATTAACAATGCTTCGTCTTTCATCTCATGTTTATCTTAAAAAAATGTTCCTAAAGAAAATGTATTTTCATGAAAAATTAAATAAAGACCACATTTCTTTTTTGTATTGTTTTTTACACAAACTGGCAAAATCCAGTTTGTGTAGTTTGGTTGGCGGGGGACATCCATCCGGTGTCAGTTGCAGTTCTCTTCCTCGCAGTACCTGGTTTAACTTTCTGTTTGCCTGATGCGACTCAAAATGTTTTTGTTTTATTTTCAAATTTGGTTTTTTGGAAACATGAACGCTCAAGTTGATATATTCTTTTCAGTTTTCCAGAGCTGAATGTGACAACACACAGAAAACAAGTCAGATTTTGTAGGAATGAGTGAAGTAAATTTGAGGACTTACTGTCTTGATTTGATTAGAAATATAATCTCTTTTGTATGGCACCCTCTTATTCTGCACCACGGCTTTAAAAACTCTAATCTTGTCAGTCGGTGACAAGATGGGTATTCTGCTGGGTAAAAACAGATCCAGTCTTGAAAAACCAGAATAGATTATAAAATGTTGAGCAAAAACTGTTTTCTGAGCATGTTGTTGTTTTTAAACCTTTGGGCAACGACGGCTCAGGAGGTAGATGTTCGTTTAGTTAGTAAAAAAATAAAAAAATACGGAGGGAGGGAATGAGTTCCCTTATAGAGCAAGGATTAGTGGGAGCCCATGTTGACCCTATTTTAAAGATACCCAAACAGACAGAAAACTGCTAAAAGTGATGTAATGGTAGATGTTAATGCTCATTTGTTGCAACTTATCTACATTTGAGATGGAGAGATATTAAGAAGTCATGTCTCTTATTATGTACTTCTCTCTTATAAGCTGAATATCTCTCTAAATACATCCTATAAACGAGTGGAGTATTTAGACCACAACCATTTTCAACTGGACATTTTACCATGTGAAAAATCTGAGCAGCAAATTACACATTGCTGGTGCTCAGAAACAGAGTTTTACTGCATCCTAAGCTGCCACACTGTCCCCACTGGGAAGGCACAGATTCTTAGTGTGTCCTAACAATGAACTAAGACTTGGTGCAATTTGCCAAGTAAATACATTCAGTCACTCAATATATAAGAATGAATACTTAGTTACAAATGAAAATGATAATTATAGTCATAGTGATAGTGAAAGCTTTACCAGATATATTATATATTGCTTCCATAAATGTTTAGATTAAGACTGGGTCGACTTTCTGATCCCAACTTGGGTTTTACTATATTGCTGAATTTAAAAGCTGACCAATCTTAGTGAATTTTGGTCATCATTTGACAAACATTAAATATTTTGAAGACGTTTAAAGATGTTAAAGTGTTGAAAAAAAAGTGTGATGACATTTAAAAGTATAGACTTATTTTAATATTGATATTTTAGTGAACAACTTGACTGTCATGTAATATGTAGATATAACATAACCACCATGGTATGACATATTATATACATGTTGTTCTGGCATTTAGTTTCAATTAAATTAGATTCAATTTAATTCAACTTTGTTGTCATTACATATATGTAAGTACAGAGCGATGAAACCAAAAATGCTTTTACCTGTACGAGAAATGTTTATAGCAGTCATTTAACAGGCTTATAAAAGCCCACATGACTTGACTTAAATGTTAATCTCATATTGTTCCTGCCATGTTGAACCAAACAGAAGGAAAAAGGGAAGAAAAAGAAAAACATCTGAAAAAAGAATGGATTGTAAAAAAGCACAACAGGGCCACAGAGAGCGGTTGCTGACACCTTCACATGCCTCTTTGGTGCTGAGGGAAGAACTGATCTAGAATGACAACAAAGAAACTAAAGCAAACACAAATTTCAGCAGCAGTCTTCTAGGTGAGCGGAAAAAAGGGCTACATGGCAAGACAGCGGTCAAGTGTCAGACACCTCTCCATCAACAACAGTCACACAAACAGGGACTGAGACAAAATGAGAAAGGCACAAACCTAAGGCCTAAATTCAACACAGCGGTACACATGGAAAGAGGCAGGCCAATGAACATACAGTTTGAGAAGAGCTGCAGGGAAGCTTAGCCTTCACAGGAACTAGTTTCAACGTTGGCACACACTAACTAAAGCTGAATTATGTTTGTGCACGGTTCTCTACATAAAGCCGCTGAGTTAAAGTTCACATGTTCCAACATGAACATTTTGATGAAACATTATTTCTTGCAGTCAGAAGTGGTCAATACACCAAAGTACTGCTTGGTTTCAGATGTTTGGCTGTCATGGCGAATAGTTACAGTTTTTGTCTTTTCAAACTCCCCCTGAAGGGAATCGCCACAGACTCACTGTTTGATACATGTAACCCATTTATCAAGGTGAACAACTTTACATATTCAGTCGACTTAAAACGTCATTTAAAGCTGCTGGCCCTTTTCAGTAGGACTGTTGTAAAGTTTAAATTTATACCCAGTTGCTAACATTTGACATGTAATGAGCCACTCCTACACTATAATTCTTGCTGAAAATTGCCTGCGCTGTAATTTTCATTTAAGAAACGGTCAAATTTGAGTGAAAGTAAAGAGAAAAATACAACCAAAATATATAAAATAAATATGAAATGAAAGTGTATTAAAATAAAAAAAGCTTCACAAAAGTATTTCGATATTTCTATCATTCATAACTCAGTTGCTGAGTAAAGTGTGGGTGTGGATTTGTTCAGAAAGCAGGTGCTGCAGCTTACGTACGTCAAATAGTCTCTCGACGTAAATCTCCTCATTGACCTTCTCACGCAGCATGTCCTGGGAATGACGAACAAAGGTGACATAGCAGTCTGCAACATCCATCCCTGGCTTCTGCAAGACAGCAAATAAAGACAAACACAGATGGAGATGAAGATGCACTTAAAGCTTGATGCTCTTTTCCTTTTTTAAAATAAACACACATCCGATATTTGATTAACACTCCCTTTTTTTGGATCTAATTGATTTATTCTTAGGGAAGTGTATATGTACCTTATACTTTCAAAGGTGGTTTAATTAAAGTGCTATTTAAAAAAAGCAGATAATAAAACAAAAATCCTAGCCAATTAGTTGAGTAAACATTTAGATCGAAATAATCTGGAGGTTTTAATGTATGCTATCATCATTACACCGAAAAAACTGTGAAAATTTCCTGACAATATAATTGCAGCAAAAATAGACTTGTTCCTACGTTGGTCCTGCTCAGTCTCAGTGTTGCAGTAAAACAAAATTACTCTACAGAGGCTGAGCAGACAGAATGACAACAGGTTGGTATGAAGATGACTTTTCAGGGAACTCATTTGAGTACAAATCTTTTATATTCACCAGGTAGTTCAAGTTCCACAAGGCTCTGTGCATGGACTAATATTCATCACTGATATCTTAAATATGCTGTATCTTGACGAAAAAGTCTGGCTGACTTTCAGTTTTTGCATGCCAGTTTAAATACACCTTTGCAACAAACTGCTCAGTCAGTCTCCTCCCCTGGTTGACATAACTTTACTACCATCTCTTGACCAGAACAATTCCTTCAAACACTAAATATGTTGATGTGAACACACTGAAACACAGCATCTCTACGAGTTTCACATATCTTAAGATATTTTTTGTTTCTCCATTCTTCTTGTAATTTGTACATTTCTTTGTACAGATTCTCTCTAAGGGAGAGAATCTGTACAAATCAATTTTCTAGTGCTGTCCCGGATTCCCAATTGAATTTAGGTATGGACTGAAAAAGAACCATGTTGACACATGGAATTGCTCAAATCTAACCCATGCTCATTCAAGAGGCGTGAACACTGCAGGATAGTAAGTTAATGCAACCTGATGTGTTTTTCTTAGATAAAAAACTTTTTACCAATTTAACCTCCCTGGAACTGTCACCAACTCATCATGATATTAGAGAAGCCACAGACGATGGATTGATTGAAGGAAGGATGGTCAGCAAGATGGCCTGGTCTTACTAACAAGACATGAATCCATACCAAAAAAAATTTAGTATTTGTTCACCTGGGATGTTTTTCTGCAACAAACAAAATTCTGAGTCCTCACTCAGACTGCTGGATGATTCCCCAACATTTAACTCTAACGTCTCTACCAAAACAGTTCTCTTTTATTAAATCCCGACCTTCAACAACAAGTCAAAAAATCTGCACGGAATCTATTATTTCCTTTTGCAGACCACACAAGTTAAGGATACTGTATCGACTTCTCTTTGTTTAGAAGAAAGGCTTTACCTATTTCCTGTACGTGCCTAAAACTACGCATGAACCTAAATTCAATTTGCACAATACCCAGAACCCTAAATCCTGACAAAAGACCGATTTTGAAACTGTGGTGTTCAAAGTCGGTCTTCGAGGACCGACATCCTGTATGTTTTAGTTCCATCCCTGGTGGTGGTAACAACCTTTTCAGCATGTCAATGTTCTTCTTAGGTCTCTAAGGAGCCAGCATTTGATTCAGGTGTGCCAAACCAGGGAAAGAACTAAAACATGCTGGGCCTCAAGGACCAACTTTGAAAACGCCACTGAACATCAAGAACAAATTCATCGCTGAACACCTCACTACAATAGACCGTATTACTCCATTTAAATCTGGGATTTCTCTTATGAAAAGCCTTTGCTAATCAAACCTGTGCAGACGCATCAAAAGAAGCTATTTTGTCAACGAAACTCTCTTTTCATGCATCAGGGATACAACTGTAACACAATTTGCATGCAAGGCCAGAAACTGTGAGCCCCTGCTAGCATACACAGTGCCTATTTGCAAGGCATTAATTTAAAATTTGTTGCAATGGCCGAAGTGTTGGCAGCGAATGGAAATCTGATGTGAACACAGTCAAATGCACAAATCCTCAGCGCCAACCTGACAGCAGAAGTGGCATGTGTTGTCCAACACTGACTCGTGATGTATGTTGCACTGAAAGAGCGAAGCACGAGGCATGGCTGCCTGCCAGTGTCTGGCCACATGCAAATGAATTGTCATTGGAGGAGGAAACATGGGGACATTTGACAAAAAAGAAATATGACAAAAGCTACCATCTGGATTCTGGTTTTCCATGTGAAATCATGGTCAAATATTTACACATGCACAATGGGGGAAAAAAACACAAACATGCAATGAGAGCTGCTTAGGAGGAAATTCCCTTCGATCACTAAAATTTTCAGAAGTTTTCAAGACATCACTCTAGAACTGGATTTACTAAACTGCAACGTTCTTAAGGAATGTCTTAGTTGCATATGTGAATTTCCTATATATATATGTTAAATATATATATATATATACTTCACCTACCTTGTGGTAATGCACACATTTATGCTACGTCACGGTAGGAAAATCTGACGAGGTAGCACTGATAGAACATTGACAACCTGTCTTGCAGGACAAACTCCTCCCTCTAAAGTCATGGTTGCCAATATATGTATAGGAGTCAAAGCTGATGTTATTACTCTTGTCCCGTAACCAGTTTGTTAAGGCTTCACAGCTTAGGTTTTCTTCACATTGTGTGTGTTCAGTTGCTTGTTAAAAGACACTAAAAGACACACTAGGCTACCACAAAAAGCTGATACAAGTATTAATACTTACAGGTACATCCACATACTTTGAGGCAGCTTTTACCTTTAAAAGAAAGTCATAGAAAGGGGTTAGTATCATTACTCTAACTGTGAAACTGCTTTTAAGAGGAAGGGCTACTATGCTGAGACTGTACATAGCACAGTGGTTAGTGCCTGCTGAACTAGCAGCCATGACTTGCGGTGCATTTAGCAAGAAATGTGCACTCACTAATTCAATATCCTTTTTTCGCCACAATACTGCAGATATCCAGCTGAGATGTTAAGCTATTTCATGGTGAGAGCGCCTTCATAAAAGGTCAAACTGTATGACAAGAAACACCAAGCAGCTCTGAATCCAAAATGACTGATTATCAAATTACAATGTTTCAGTTGATCAGGAAGGTGACATACGATCAAGAGGCTGATTCACTGGAACTGATAAGCTTGCAAGAATTATGTTAATAATGGAAATTTAGATGGTGAATACTGTCATAAGGAAGGAACAAAGGATGTTCTACTTACTGTGAAAGATAAGAAGGAAGAGAAGAGGGTCCCTTCATCATATCTAGAGAGTTTAGATAACACACTCTCTAGAATGACCACAAACTAAAAGCAAAACAGGAGAAATGTTAAACCATGATAATCAAATTATTTGAAAAGTACAAAAAAATTTAAATGCTAATTGATTTGAAGTTTTATTCAACAAAAATATCTGAGGATAATTGCTTTCCATCAGAAAGAGAAGTCCAACACAGAGGCATCTTTGGAGTACAAGAAGGGCCAATGCCTTTTCATGAGTTGTATTCCTGAGCCCCAGCTGTGCATGAAGGTGAGACCATGCACCTTTGACAGCTAGGCTCTTATTCCGTGGCCCCCCTCGATTGTCTGCCACCGAACTTGTAACACCTACACTTGATGGGCTTAGGGGAAGAGAGTTCACTGAAGCCAAAGCCTGACCACCAGGTTCCCATCGGTGAACTCCCCAGCCCTGGTCTCTCTCGTCCAAATTTACAAGTTTGTCTTTTTTGTGTTCTGCAATTCAATCAAAGTCACTGAGTCAAGCTTTGTGTGACTCCATCTGTTTATCAAAGATCTGACCACAAAGTGATGGCCCAGACAATGGAGCCCCAACAGCGATAAGGGACTCAAACCTCCCTCAGATGTTTCCTTCTGGTGGCGATTCACCAGAAGGAAACATCTGAGGGACTGCTTTGAATCCCAACAAATTTGTCTTTCCTTTAATTTTCTCACGTTATATGGTCTAAAAGCATACTCAGTGGTGTTGTACCTTTGCAACCAAAAGCGTAATCATCTCCTTCACCGTCTCCTCAATCAGATGGTCGATTTGGGAGTGGTATTGTCTCTGCGGATGAAAACACAGTATTAGGCATTTTATCTGCATTTATAAACATTTCTGAAAGAAAAATGACATCTCTCAATGTGTCAATTTTTTTATTTCCTCAGCAAGTTTCTAAACAATAGATCTCAATCTATCCAGTCATTGCTGATTTTCTGTTTTCATTTTATAATTTTTTAGCTTTACTTGAGTGTTTAAGAAAGAAGTGCTTATGTTTTTTACAAAATTGTTTTTGTTTTTATACTTAATAAAAACTAAATAATAAATAAATAGAAACTAAATAGGTATAAACTAATTATTAGATAATCCACCAAATTGATAGTAGTAATACAAATTGGGGATTACAAAGGATAAGAGGGGACCTTTTTGAATTCCTGTGGTAAAAATGTTGTGTTTTAAGTCATGCAAATGAGAAAGGGATAAAGTGAATTACTCACCTCACTTGGTACTTTTATTTTAGTCATTCATTATAGAAATAAAATATAAAAATTTAGGTGAAATATGTAAATTAATGAAATGCTCTGTGGATATTTATTTCACACAGAGAAAGAACAGAAAAGAACTTAAAAAACATTCATTCAGTAAAAATAATCTGCTTTTACGGAGAGTGGTAGAAACACTGCAAGAGGACTTCTTTCCTCTGACAAAACTGTGAAGGACTTAGGAATAATGAATTCATCGTCAGTAATTAGTATCAGTCTGGAGACTGTGCAAAACATGAGATCTCTCACATTCATCCCATGTATATTCAATACTATCTACACATATGGTAATGAAATCCAAACAATTCAAGTGAAGGAAGACAGACAGTGAAAACTGATGACTAATTATTCATTTGGGAATTGATGGGGGGCCTGGGTGCGGGGAGGAGGGTGGTGTGACTCGGGAGTT
Source organism: Poecilia picta (assembly GCA_033032245.1). NCBI lineage: Eukaryota > Metazoa > Chordata > Actinopteri > Cyprinodontiformes > Poeciliidae > Poecilia > Poecilia picta. The sequence continues at coordinate 5,118,384 of CM065357.1, read as the reverse complement.
TCATTAAGATTTTGGTCACACTTACCCATTGTCTGACAAACTCCATACGGTAGAGAGAGACGGTAAACAGAAAAAGTCGCAAAGGAAAATGGCATGCCACGTGCAAATGTACACAAAAAGCAGATACGTAAAAGCAGTCAAATGTTCATCTCGCATAAAAAAAAAATGCATTTACACCATTGTAGACGTTTGTGCTTAAAAGTGCTCCATCCACCACAGCAGCAGTTTCAAACTGGGGTGAGAATATTAAAGGAGAAGATGGATAAGAACGGAAAGGGAAATCTTACCTCCTGACCAAGGTCCACGGCACACAATTTGGCCGACTGAGACTTGGCATCCACCATGACATTAAACATGGTGCAGATGGACTGAGGCACGCGGAAATCTGTGGTCCGGCTGCTTCTCTGCAGCTTGGCCTCAAATGCTGCCCGTGTCCTTTAAAAAGCAGTATGACTGTTCAACATCAAAGCCACATATATCTATATTGAGATATATGTGACTATATGTATACACACTCCCTGGCCAAAAAAAAAGGTTCCCACCTAAATTTATATGAATAAATATGTCTGAGCCTCCAACTGGATAGTTGGGAACTGTCTTTCTGTCATAATGGTATTAGGTTTTCTGACCCACATGCACAGACACCATCAGGAAACAAGTAAAAATCAAAGACTTTATTAAAAAAAAAAGGTTCCCACCTAAATTTATATGAATAAATATGTCTGAGCCTCCAACTGGATAGTTGGGAACTGTCTTTCTGTCATAATGGTATTAGGTTTTCTGACCCACATGCACAGACACCATCAGGAAACAAGTAAAAATCAAAGACTTTATTACAAAAACGAATAACAAATGTTTAAAAATCCAGGGAAAAAATGGAGGCAAGGAATTGGAAACCCTTCAAGGAGACAGAACGAATGAGGTCAAGCTGATGGTCGAATGTCTAGAAAATTGTGTACAGTGATTACTTGAGTTTGTTGTGGATGGGGATGCCAGGGAGAGCTGAGCGAAACGTGGTTGTTGGATCTTGTGCGGCTTTCCAGGAAGCAAATAAGGATCTCAAAGCCGAGGAGGAGGAACAACAAGGAAGGAGGATCGTTGGAGGAAATAAATCTTGTGACATTGGAGAAGTTTCTCAAAACAATGCCACAGCAAATGTGTGCTGTAATCAAAGCTAAAGGTGAGCCAACAAAATATTAGAGCGTGGGACCCTTTCTTTTGGCCAGGTGGTGCATTAACAATTCTCCCGTAGGCTAAGAAAAGAAACTCTGACCTAAAACATTAATCCAGCAATATGAATACTCATGTCCAAAAAGTAGTTACCGTTTTATACAGGATTCTATCATGTCACTGGACATCAGCTTCAGCCTGGTTTCTAGGTGCTTGCCGAACTCTTCTTCTGGCCAGTGGAGATCTCTGATGAACGTCTGCAGAGCGTCCAGCTTCCAGAACAGGTCCTCTGAAGTTGCTGAGCCATTGCTACAGAACCACAGATCAGAGTCATGTAAACCCAAACTGATAACTGAGATACAGCAAAAAAAACATTCCCTGCTAATTCATTTGTTCTATTCATACAATAATATTTGTACTAATATTCACATTAAGTGCAAGAAAAAAGATAAGAAATGAAATAAAGTCATCAAGCCTGTGTAGCTACAATTTTAGGTGTCAAAAATAAATAATTTAATAGCCAATGGTATTATCTGAATAAGATATTTGCATGATGAAGCATTAACATAGACTTTATTATAATGCCAGTTTCAATTTTGACAAATTAAAACTGGCATACGCATTAAACAGGAAGTAGAGCTAAATTGTAGCTGTTCATCAGTCACTGTATATGTAAGGTCTATTTAGGAAAATGTGTGAGAATAACTTCTTTTCAATAACCTTTCACATACAAGAAGATGGAAAAGAGAAATTAAACATTCTTCAATGCATACATTTACATAAGATTAGTACTACTCAGGAAGGAACACGGCGAAAGACAAATGTACCTGATAACATTGATAACTACACAGATCCTAGTTCAACTTTCTTTTAAAATCAGGTTTTGATGTTAAAAGAAAACCATTTCTTTGTTAAGACATTAAAATTCAAGTGCCACATAAAACTCTGATTATGTACAAGAGTGCCAAAACCATTACCGACAGCAGTATCTGTCACGATATGTAGTGGTGTGGAAGACACAGCAGACCCACATTATGGCTGAAGAGTGATTGATGATTGATGATAAATAAACACAATAATCCAAAATTCAGTCAGAACAGAATGAGGACAACACTGAGACTCAATAGACACAGAAACCTAAATGAATACACAGAAAAAAACAAATCCTCGTAGTATTAAAGTCATTAAAATCACGGGGTTAATGTATGAGATCAAACAAATACAAATGTACTTGTTCATTCCTGAGCTACAAATACCCTGAACCAAAACACAAATACAATACTTTGATTTTTGCTTCCATTTTTTCATGAGCTGAACTCAAAGATCTCAAACAGTTTCTATATATTTAAATTCACACATTTAAATAATTTGTTATTCATTTAGCACGCTTCACCCTCCATAGTCCAGAACATGTGTGCATGCTACGGCACTGCAAGAGCAATACACACTCTGAATCACAATTAGCTGTTATCCAACTGGGTGGAGAAAAGTTGGGTATTTGTGGGAGGCTAACACTTGGTCCTGTTACATTTGGTAGTTTGGGCATTTGGATGTTGACACTCAGCAGAGTGCTTGCTATGCTCCTGTGGCGAGAATAACAGCAGACGTGGATCTGCAGTCAAGCCTGGAGCAACAGAGGCACACAAAGCAACGTGACCAACAAAATGGTGGAGGCCTACTTACGTACAGACACAATTAAGACATTTTTAGAAACGTATTAGGAGCCCATCCATCCATCCATACATTTTTTGACACCCTTGTCCCTTGGAGGGGTCGGGAGGGTTGCTGGTGCCTCTCCAGCTAACGTTCCGGGCGAGAGGCGGGGTCACCCTGGACAGGCCGCCAGTCTGTCACAGGGCAACACAGAGACACACAGGACAAACAACCATGCACACACACACACACACACCCTGGACAATTTGGAGAGGCCAATTAACCTGACAGTCATGTTTTTGGACTGTGGGAGGAAACCGGAGAACCCGGAGAAAACCCACCCATGAACAGGGAGAACATGCAAACTCCATTCAGAAAAACCAGGGCTGGGAATTGAACCCAGAACCTTCTTGCTGCAAGGCAACAGCTCTACCAACTGCACCACTGCAGCCTCATATTAGGAGCCATGAAAAAAAATGGGTTGATGAATATGTAATATATTGCTGCACTATAGAAATGCCACTAATTTCTCTATTTTAGAGTAAAACCAGGCTACCGAACACCATCATTTCACTGGTTGTGATTAATTTGTTGTGTTCCAGAAAGTCAATATATCCATACTCAGGGGTGAAAGTAGTTTTAAATTCTTGGGGGTACTATGACAAAAAAATAAATAAATAAATAAATACAATTATTATCACAAAAGATAATGCACATTATTGTGCACAGAATGGTAGCAAGCATTTTAATTTTTACTTGCACACATGCACACACACACCTACTAAGGCATGCTACTCTGTGTTACTGACATTGTGGAGATTCCTACACATGTCTACATCCCGGAATAGCACCTGACCTGAGTGGATAAAAATCTTCAGAACATTTATACCACAGAAGGTATGGAAAACCACAAAAGCAAAAATTAAATCATATACAAATCTATTAATCTCTTCATGTTAAATAAATAAAAAGTATAACTGTTTATTTAAATATTTATGTCCGCTTGAATCATGCAGTCATAATCTGATCATTTTCATATAGCAATGATCAGAATCAAGGCGTTGCATCAGAAGTCCAGTCAGCTCACTGATGAGGTCATAGATGACATCATGTACATCACAGTGGATCAAAGAAGTTCTAATGCTTGAATGCTGGAATCTCTAATCATCAGTCAGGATCCAGAAAGTTCTTGGAGTTTCAGATTTGTGTAGAGCAACAATGTTCAGTTTTGCGACGGCGCTTGTTCCTCTGATATTCCCGGTTGGTTGGGGCATTGGATATGCTGTGACTACTGGGATGAAGAAAGTGTCTGATCGTTTCTTTCCAAGGAAGGATTGCAACGAAGAAAACGATCAGGATGAAGAGGACGATCTGTTTTGGAAAGGATTTCCATCCACTTCCAAAGAACAAAACCGACCCGGCTGGGGAGGTTTGTTCTAAAAAGGCGTTGGATGTTGGGATCTTGGACTCCATCTCATCCTCTGTACAAGACAGTACAGAGGATGACGGTACAGTCTCTGGACAAACTGACCCGGCTGGGGAGGTTTGTTCAAAGACAATGGGACAGCGTGAGTGTAAGACAGTTGCAGAAAAATCTAACCAGGCTGGGGAAGATTTGTCTGCTGCTGATCTCGCAGCCAAAGCTTTGGTTTCGCTGGTCCCATCGGTTTCCTTACAGAATAGTCCTCTGAAGGGTGCTTTCACAGGGTCCTTTGAAATACAAAGTTCTCCGGATGGGACAAAGTTGCTCATTTGTCCAACAAACCACCTCTAAATGCAAAGATTTCCGTTGCTGTTGAGGTTCCCTGTTCTACTGGAGTTAACTCAGAAGATAACGTTGGCTTGGATCTGCCAGATGTAGGGAGGACATCTGCAGGATCAGGACAAGTGGAGGAGAACTTCTTCAAGTTCTCCAATGAGCTCCAGAACAGCTGGGTGAACGCTGCCTTCCAGAGCTTCCTAAACCTGAGCGTCACCAAGAGGTGTCTCGCTCAGGAAAGGGTTTTTCTGGAGGCATCGTCCATCCACTGCTGTGGGAGTCTCATACTCTCAGCTGTCCGTCAGCCTGGCAAGCATTTTTGTCAGAAAGACCTTTCCCCAGTTCTGATGGAGCTGAGGGAGAAGAAGCTGCCATCAGGCATGGGAAAGGACTATGACATCAAAAGTTTGCTAGAGTCTGTGCTGGTCTGGCTGGATTTGTTTGGCAGCGACACAGATAGAGAGTTGTACGACAACGACTCATGCTCTAACTGTGGAGCCACTTCCCTCAGGCTCCTGAACAACGGTGCCATGATTGCCCTTCCACCGGTATTATTTTCAACCAGTATATCTATGCTGCTTGAATACTGGTTGGATTTGGTGTGCAAATGTCATTGTTCAGGCTGCGGGTCACCCTGACAGAAAAAACACTGCCTGGCCAATAACAACGTCCTGGTGTTTTTTCTGCATAGATTGACAAGGAAGTACCAAACAAAAGCCACTCAGACCATCGATGTGCCTGCAGAACGTGGGACGGAGACGTACCACCTGTCCTCCATCATCTGTGGGGATCCTAAGCTGACAGACTTCTCCTGTTACTTAATGAATGGAGAACGAACCGTGAAGGCAGACAACGTGCCTTCACGGTGCGCATGTCAACAACATGTCTTCACTGCAGACTGCGACTGCAGTGAAGACATATCCAACAACGGTTCAATTTACATTTATGAGAAGAAGTGATCAGACACCAGAGGTTACAGTTTATCCAGCCCCTCCTCTGGAAGATGGCAAAGGACCCTTCAGAGAGGAGCTAAAAATATTAACATCAGAAGAAGAAAAGAATCCTACAAGACCTAATTAGTAACCATTTTGGGGCTGGAGAAATCTGACTGGGAAAAAACATGTGTCTAATTTAAATTTAGGGGACAAAAGGTAAAAAGATTTGACAACAAGTTTCTCTCTGGGCACTCCGGCTTCCTGCCAGTCTGAAATCTCCACTGAGTTGATCCAGTAGGCAGAGGTGGACCAATGGAGTCTGGTCCGGTGGGCAGCGCCGGTGCAGGGGCCCAGTCCCCAGCAGGAAACTGGGTCCAAAAGGCCCAGTAAGACTAGCCGAAATTAGCGTTCATAAATCGGATCCACCTTGAGCTAAATGCCGCTTGGTCGGTAGATATCGGAAAATACAATATCCAACTCGAAACTAACTTCACTGCAGTCGGTAACACAACAAAACCAAATCTCCATCTTTGTCATTTAAAGCACACCCATTGCCATGGCAACCACCATGAGCTGAGCACAGGTAACGTTTAAACATAACATTCGGTCTGTTACGATATTTTTTTTTTCTTGTTCTTTCATAAAGTTACAAACGTTTTGATAAGATTTAGTTATGTATCTGATAACTAAATCAGATATGTATCAATATGTATCCAATCAGATACATATTAGGTATGTATCTGATTTAGTTCCAAATGTAGAAGCGGCACAGACCGTATTTTTGGGGGGGTGAAGAGATTGGAATTGGGTTCCAATTCCAATCTCAGACTGCCTGAAAAAGTCAAGATATGGGCAAAACAAGCATATTTGAGTCAGATTGCCTGCTGTGTGAGCGTTTCTCATTCATCATGCTCCTTTCCTGTGGAAGCAGATCCCAGTTCCAGTGCACGAGGCAGACGACCTGTCTGCATATAGGAGTAGGCTTAAAACTTTTCTTTACGATGAATCTTAGAGTTTAAATATCCACCATGTTGTCTTCAAATAACATGATGGATGTAGGAAGCTGCAGTGGCTGGATTGTTGTGTCTTGTGTCTCTGAAACAGTTGTTTTCTTGAAACAAACTGTTCTCTAGGACGGCCCAATATTTTATTGCTCATTTTACCTTCTACTTTTATAAGCCTTCCATGATAATGCTGAAAAGACATATTCAGAGAATGATGCTGTCATCACATCTTGTCTGATGGTCAAAAAGCTGCATGTTTACACTCGTCAGTCATAAGAACTTTCTTCCACTTGACCATGCAGTCCCACACATGCCTTTTGGCAAGCTCTCACCAAGCGTTGATATACTTTTTGATGGCTAAACCTGGCCAACACGACTGAATCAAATGACTGAATGACCTCATCAGTATGGAGTCACATTCCGACAGTCAGTTCTGCTAATGATAGAGAGCCACAGGCACCCCATTGTCCAGTGATTCTCTTGTCCAGTGGCGCCCCCAAGGGGGTGCCATGGTCACCCCTGGAAAGACACTTGCCACCCTACCCCAGGGAATAAAGCCTACAAAGGCTTGCAAGTCAGAAAATGCAGTAAGAAAACACAATCCAGAATCCTTATATTTGAAGCAATCCAGTAAGGAGGGCAAAAAATATAAAAGTAACCACAAAAGTTTGTTTCAATGAACAACTTTCAAAGGACAAAAAACTATCAAAGGTCAAACTGAGGTGAGAAACCATGAGAACCTGCTTCTCCTTTGAAAGACAGTCTGCAAACACACACAAGAAATTTTTATTAGAAATGCAGCAGTACCAAATATGACCATTCTACAGAAAAATTTATCCAGATCACATTCTCCAAATAATTTCAACAAGTACATTTACACATAAATGGGGTAAATTTTACCCCATTACATGTATTGGGGTAAAATTAATATAGGTAACAGATTTAAAGTGGGATTACAACAGGAAAACAAAAAAGTACAATGAATGAAATGTAATAATAGAGAGTGTAAAGCAGAACTAGGACTCAACCTGTAAAGTGGTGCTAGCATAAATGTTATTTTATGCTGCTTTCTCATGCTGTATTTGCTTGATGCATTTTTCATAATTCTCAGTTGTTCATAGTAGTTTAGCATTGATCACACGCACACACAACAGTTGCTTTGGTAAATTTTTTTTCTGTCTACAACAGTAAAATAATTTTGGGGTTCTTGTCTCTGTCCCTCTCCGCTGTGAGAGCCGCACAGTACAGTGCGGAAAAGCAGAAAAGGACGTGAGGTGGATGGGAGGAAAATGAAACGCGTGACGGAAATAATTGTGTGATAGCACACACAAAAAAATGTATGCCGTTACAAGGAATTTGAGTTAATCCAAGATTAACATGTTCGTTTTAACATACCTAGTTAAAAATAAAAGTTATGAAACTGATTCCAACATGCTGGTATTATTTTGGAGTCAACTGTATGAAATAAGCCACTTGTAGGTAATTCTACAAAGAGTATAAGAGAAGATAAAAGAAAAAAATGTAAATGCTTACTTTACTGGTTCCCAGCACTCTCTTTCAAAGCCTCTGTGGATGGACTGAGCGATGGACGACTCCATCAGGTCCACGTATCGCACCACCAGAGGGGCGTACAGGTCCTGGAGGTGTTTGTGGAACTTTCCATTGCACAGGTTGTCTGTAAGACCGAACCGGAGAAGAGAAACAACGTGTCAAGCATGTTTCTTCGAGTGCATATTACACCAAGCACAATATAATCACCAGAACTACTATGAAGGGACACATCTTCACTGGTTATCCATAAAATACCGCATCGATTTCAATATTCTCCTTCTCACTTTCAAAGCTTTCCATAACTTGACACCTGTGCACCTAACTGATCTTCTGAGCCTCTCTTCCACAGCTCACCTGTAATTCTGATTCCATGTCTTCATTTAAATCTAAGCTTAAACCTCACTTCTCCAAACTTGCTTATTCTGCTTAAAGTCACTTCTTTCTGTTATTAGTTCTTCTGTATTTGATGTTTGGTGACATTGAGTGCTTTGAAAGACATCTTCAAATAAAATGTATTAATATTATTATTATTATCATCATTATTATACATTGCATACATTATATGTTTTCTTTTGGAGTAAAAGTAAGGGAAGTTGCCCTTCAGTCAAGATTTCTAGTTATTTATTTCAGATACATCGATTAAAAAATAAATCAAGTTTCATCTCACATGTAATTTACAGCTACATTTTTGGGGAAAACTGATTTTCAATTTTTTTTATTCCATTACTACAAACTAAATATTTCTTCTCCCCCCTCCCACCCCCCATTCTTGACAAACAAAAGGTCAGAGTCTTGGGGTGTTTCTAAATCCAACACATCACAAACATTTCCCCCAGTCTCAGCTGACTCCCAACTGGTAAAAAGGCAACACTGACAAAGACCACAGGAGATAAAATGGAGGCCAGTGTGTGCTAATGTGATGCCTCACGGCTCCATGCAGCGTGTCTGCTTTTTCTCTCCTTTCCCTCTTTGTTTTTCTCTCTCCCTCTGAGCATGTGTTTGTGCGTTTGTGTGTTGGCATTTGAGTCAAGGTCGATGATACACAGTAGGTGCAATGTTTGTTGTGTTCCCTGATTGCCACACTCCAAATTAGCCACTTGAGCGGCTGCTGTCCACTTTGATGTGTTGTATCCAGGAGTGTGCTTGCAGGGTTCGCCACGGCAAAGCTACCACTGCTTTAGACCTCATTAACTCCTCGAATGGCAGCCCGACTTTGGCGCCTGTCTAGTTCTATGGCTATTTACTACTGCATAAGTGCACCGCTGTGGGGCAACAGAACAGATGACCTTCTGCAGTAAAGATGTCCCTGCTATTATATATTTCACTCATACGTCTAGTTACTCTGTCTGGGCAGTTCGAGCTTCTGCTGGGATTTATACCGATACAGTGCTCTGGGTATACATATTTACTGATAATGAACACCCCGTTTTAAGTGTCTATGACAACTCATAATGACGTAATCGCCAATAACTTAATCATATAGCATTTTAAATGTTATGAAGCTAATAATGATAACCTGTCCGTGGTGTAGTCAGGTATTAACCTAAATCCTTTATCAATGCAGGTGACATCAGAAGCTCATATGCACCCACTAAAAAGACACATAAGCCTTTTTATCCTCACTGTCTGACATTGACCAAACTTCTCCTGTTTCAGGTCAGCTGGAATTATCTAAATTATTTGTATTCAATAAATGCCACAATATTTATAGAGAGATATCAAAGATGGATTTATCATTGTCATCAAGATTAGAAGTTTGTATGTCTTTCCTCAGCATTTCATACCATCATCTTAGAACTGTATGACTTAGGTCATACAGTTCTGTGTGTAGGTCAACGTTTTGGATTTTCTACCACAAGATTCTCACAATAGAATTAAGTCAGGTTGGTATGCTGCCTCATTCACACATATCTTTTTCAGAATCATTTTGATTTTATGCTTAGGACTATTGTACACTGGGAAGACATATTTGTGCCCAAGCTTTAACTTCCTGGACGAGAATTTGGATGTTGCTTCAATATTTCCACATAATGTCCTTTCTTCATGATTCAGTCGATGCACCTTTGGTTGAAATCCCAGCAAAGAGAGAGAGAGCGTGTGTGTGTGGGCATGTGTGTGTGGATCGATCTCAGCCAGGCTTACATGTCTGGATGCTGTAACTTTATTCCAATCTTCCTTGAAAAAGGGTTCCAGTTCTGTCAGGTTTTTGGGGACTGGCTGTGAACAACACTCTTTAGGTCATGTTCTTTATTGGACTTTATTGGACTTATCTGTGCTTTGAGTACACCAATCCAGAACATCCACCTTCTAATCTTGAAGCCTGTGTAGCTTCAGCTGGATGCTTTGGGTCGTCGTCTCGCTAGAAAATAAATGTCCACTGAAGCCGTAGTTCTCCGGCAGATGGAAACAAATTGTGCTTTAGGATTTCTCTAGATTTTGCTGCATTTATTTTGTGGTTCATGTTCACAAACCTTCCTGGACCTTCTGCAGAGAAGAATCACCAAAAAGCACGATGCTTCCACCACCATGCTTCACAGGCAGGATGATGTGTTTGTGGTGATGTGCAGCCTTTGGCGTTTGGCAACAATACCGTCTCATCTGATGGCCAAAAAGCTTCGCTTCACTCTTCTTCTAAGTGAAAGAAAGTTCTTCCACTTGGCCATGGGGTTTCTGACAAAATGAGGTTTAGTTGGAAGACGTATGGTTTGTTACTCTGATTAAGTAACAATCAGAGGATTAACCAGACTTACATCCTGCTTTTTAACCTACTAGCCATGTTGTATGTCTGTAGTGTGTATGTGTTTGTGTGTTTTTTGGGGGTCTGAGGATGTGGTCAAAACTTGATTCTGGTTGCTGCAGGTCAGCCATCTCTTTAATGAACTGCATGTTATTGCCTGCAGGAACACTGAGGAGCAGTCTGCCGCCCTGTAAAGGATACACTTCAGTGTTCACAATGTGGACTCAATCTAGAAGGTGCTAATTGTCCCTTGGGAATGTGTCCCCTTTTTAGTTTGCCAGTCGGGAGTCAAGGAGAAGGCGAAGCATCGTCCACTTATTTGGCGTAACTGAAAAGACTGCAAATAGCTTGTTATGCTCACTTGTTAGTGTTATCAAATTGGCCTCCTCCTGATTTTCCTTCACATTTTCAGCTATGTGAAAGTAGCAACTGAAGTGCATAGCAATGAACGTGGTTACACAAAGCAGCATAAAACAAGGACATTGCTGGGTGCTGGTTAGAGTACTGAAGAAAAAACACAAACAGACAAGCAGGCTGCTATGACTAAAGTTAACGTTTAAGAAATATGGCAACCCAAGACTCAAGTTCTTTTTAAAGACCTTTAAATATGTTAACATTGAAAAAAAATAGATGCTCTTTGATAGGTTCTACAATTGTTGAGCCTCAAGGTAAGAAAGATCAGCATCACTGTTACTTTTCTATTAAACAAAAACACAACTAGAGTTTGATAGCTTAGTTTTAGAGGCTTTTTGACTGAATCATATGACCAATGTCCATGCAACATTGCAGGCACATCAACCAACACAGCCCCACAACATCCAGGCTAAAGTGGAGGTATTACGTAAATTATTTATATGCTATTCCATCATCAAAAACATACCTGGAGTGTTGCTTTGATTCTTTCGTCTGTATTTGAGAAATCCTCCAATCTCCCGTGGCAACCATTCATGGGTGCCTAAGCGCTTGCCCTTACAAAGCCCCGCATATTTACCCAAAGCTTAGAGTTAAAGTCTCCAGCCTAGTATTCCCCTTTCCACCCTGCCCCACCTTCTCCACTCAGTTCCTCCAAATTAGTGGCAGCAGTAATTAGCAAACACCCGGTGGAACTTTAGTGAAAAATGCAATCTATAAATCAGTTTTGAAATCCAAACCATGAGCAATACTGAGAGTGTAAGAAGTCTCAGCATTCTATCTAGTTCTATTAAAGGTTACATTGTCTGAAGTGACTTGATTCTGATTTTTTTTTTTTTTTTTGCCTTAATGTGATCTGTATTTGATCTTTTCATGACAGACTTTTTCCACTGTGATCCAGTGGACATATACATATCTGATCTTTACAAATGTGAACGAGGCTGGAAAAATCTTTTCATAAGTAATACAGATGATGTCATATTTTGCATTTATAAAACCTCAATTAAATATAATGCTCAGAGAATCAAAGTGACTCTACGTGTAGTTAACCCCTCTGTAAAACAAAATGGCAGTCTGCTTCTTACATGTGTTAACTTAACTGGAAAGGACTTAGCGTTACAACCACTAGTTTCCACATTCCATGCAGAGTGTGCGCACACAGTTCAGAGTTTACTAAAACTCTGACCCATCTGTCTCTGCAATCTGGCAATGCAAAAGTATGATTCAAGTGGCATCTGTGCAGTCGCTCCCTCGAAATACAAACAAGTTAATTGCTTGAATGAAGTAGCTCACTTATGGGCTCAACATGATGTCTGCCCCCGCCAAACTACATCTACAGGTTGAAAAAAACCCCAAAAATGTGCAACTACACCAGTTCCTCTCACAGTTCAACCTTAATTAGAAATACATTTCATTGTGTATGCATGGGATTGTTGTTAATTTCTAAGTCACTCACAATCCACTCTCAGGAAGTCGTTGAGCAGCTGGAAAAGCGGGAAGCTGTCCCAGCTGTCAGGCGGCTGGATTTCAAGGGCTGCGTCCATGTCGGCCGAGTAAAGACACAGGAAGGTCTCAGCGTGCTCCACCATCAGGTCCGACCACCACGCAAAGGCCTTCGCACGGTGCGCACATTGACAGACAAGAGTCCAAAAACCAAAGGGAAATCAAAATGTTGAGAATGAGGAAAATATGTACAACTATAGTCAGTGAAGGTGAATCTCTATTAATATGTGGTTGCTAAATCTTAAATAAAAAACTGAAGATAAAATGTAATCTCACTGATCTTCTGGAATTACTCTTGGTTCTCGCTTTTACTTATCACCACATGGAATTAAGTTGCTGAAAATAAAGAATTCATCGTGGGATCTCAAGGGGAGGCTTCTTCACAACTTGTGGCACAAACAACAGTTTTTTTGGCACAGAGATCGACATGCTTTCCTCAAGGCCCGCTGAGGGAGCAGCAGAAGCTCCTTGACAAGCATGGTAGGGAGCTACTTAAACACTTACCCACAGCTCCTTCACTCAGTCAGTTGGAAGAAAGGAGCCAGCGAGGTGTGATGCACACACATCTCTTAATCAAATAGATGCAGTGGAGCAGGTGTTGGCAACCCTGCTACTCTCATGCACGTTGAAAATACAATATTCTCCATGCAGCACTGCTCTTGCGGAGCCTCTTAGGACAGAGTTCTGAGGATCCGTGGTGTTCACATCAAGCTGTTAGCACTGTAATGTGAATGTACCCACTAGTTTCTATGGCACTTGTTGTGGTGGGAGAAGTAGAGGGGGATGAGGGGCTCATGCACTTGCCATAGCAGCTCTTAGCAGCGAATACTTGATGTGGGAAAAGTTAGGAAGAGAGGGACAAGTCGTTGCCACTCATGTAACGGCGTCTGATGGCGACTTGCTCTGACTTGAATGAGTTTCATGTGCAGTATATTCAGTTATTTAAACATACAAAGGTGGCAATAAGTAAAAAAAAAAAGAACATCTGGATGAAATGTTCAGCGGGGCTATGAAAAATGCAGCTTTTAAAAATGTTTTCTACACACTTTATATTGCACACGCATTGTTGCATAAATGTCTAGCAGTAGAGCTTTGGCTATGCTCACTACGAAGGTACAGAATCGGCTTCATGGTGCAGTACAGTATAAAAGCCAAAATTGTTTACAAATTCTAGGTTGATTATTTTTTGTCAATATAAAGTTTTCTTTGAAAAACATTTGTGTCCAAACATCAAGGTGAGAAGTCTATGTAGCTTCCTGCAACACAGTTATGACAACTGCTGGAGCCACAATACAGTAGTCTTAATTTTGGCCTTAATAAAGCATCATAAACATAATACAGTAGATAAATGAGATGTAGATGAATTGGACTTGGAGTAAAATATTTTTTAAAATAGTAAACCTTAAAACTTCTTTATGGTAATTAAATAAAAGTTTTGAGGGTGTTAAAAGGTTTTTTGTTTTAAAATTGTAAAAACTTGCTGAATATTGGTTACATGGCAAATTTGTGCCTAAATGCTATACAAACATGTATAAATGCTAATTTGAGGTACCTTGGATTGAAGAACTATTACATGGCACTGTCTTTTGGTTTGGAGTATCTCTTGACGCCACCTTTGTTTGTCCACAGATTTCCTAACTGAAAAACTTTCCATTTTTTTATCCACTTTTACCAAAATGTTCAGGAAAAAATTTGTCTTCCGTTTGTGGGTTTCAAAGTTTAATAGACATTGTTTGAAAGACCATTTTATTTCAATCCACTAATTATAATTGAACACATGGTTACATAAGAGGCAAGGAGGACAGGGGTTGTAAACATGAATAAAATTGAAGACGGATATCAAAAAAATGAGCGAAATTGGAGGTGTGGCATCAGGCAATGGAAAGCAGGCCTCACATTTCTTGTCTCGTTCAACAACAGGAACTTTATTCCTGTGCCTTTTTCTTTATAGTTAGGTTGCTACAGTAAGCAGGAGACAGGTTGGCATATTAAGGAATGATTTAGAGTAATTTCCTGTAATTTCCTGAAAACAAAAAACAGATAACTCTGTAATAATTTTTCGGGACAGGGTCTCAGGGCAAAGGTCTGTTTTCAACACTGCTGAAGTGCTTGTCAGTCCTTCTGTATGCAGCTTGGCACATTTATCATACAAAGTACCAGTACAAGCACTTGGCTAGCAGTGGATATGTGGTAAGCATAAAGGATCCTCTGCAACAACAACAACTGTATCATTATGTGCATGCGGAGGGCCTGGAGGGATCAGGATAGAGGGTCAGAGATAATACGCTGAATTACATACCTCTTTTCCCTGCTCAATATACGCAATGTGCAGATCAAATAAACGGTTGAAATAAAAAGCAGAAATGAAGTAAATACATTTTCTTTCATAGCACACAATAAAGCCAGAAAATAATTAAAGAGACAGGCATATCTTCCTGACTACCAGGAAAAAAAAATTTGTCCAATCACCATTTTTTTTAAAATCCCAGTCTTTGTAAGGTAATAAAAGGTTTTATGCACTTACTTTGTCTCTTCCCATAAAATGTGTTATTACTGATAAATGCCAATTTTATGAATTATTAAAAGGTAGGTACAAAAGTCCCACCCCTTCACATGTGGTATCATTGAAAAACCCTAAATGTCCTCTCCAGATACCAAAAGGAATTAATTCAGTAGAATGCAGGGGGTTGGAGATATTCAAGTTTAGAAATGTCCTCTACAGAGGACAAAATGAACTACTGGTAGTCAGGAGGTTAAGAAATAAAAGGTCTATCAAGCTAACACGCGACTCTTTTCAGTTTAACATGCTCCAAGGTCAGTTACTGCAAATGTAGTTATAATTGACCTTATACTATTAAGATTGTTAGAGTGTGAAATTTTTTTCTTTTGAATATCTCCTTGGCTTAGACATCTTCATTATTAATAATAATCATACTTGCGGTCATTACACAAATCAGTAGCTAAAAGACATATTTTAGGGAGCTGGGAATGCACTGAGTGTGTGTGTGTGTGTGTGTGTGTGTGTGTGTGTGTGTGTGTGTGTGTGTGTGTGTGTGTGTGTGTGTGTGTGTGAGTGTGTGTGTGTGCATGCGTGTGTGTGTGCATCTGCGTGTGTGTGAGTAGATGAAGATGCTTAGTAGACCACTGACCTCAGCATGGTGTTCCTCATTCTGCTGAAGCACCTCGATAACCAGCTCAGATAAACGGATAGTGTCCTCCAGCTTTTTGGCAGGGGTGACTAACCGGCCTACATTTTCTGAAGCACAGGGGTTAAAAATCAACAATCACTTTTTTTCCCCCTCTGAGGCACAGCTTTTTGGATAATGTTTGCATGCAACCTAAGTGTCCTAATGAACAAAGGGAAGTACCATGCATGCTGTTAAATTGATTATACATTAGATCTACAGGTTTCAGTCACTCAAGAATTTGGATTTAACTGGTGTCTCTCAAGTGGTTCATATTTGACCTTAAATTGATACAAAACATGTATGTACACTAAAAAGTTTTTAGTATATATACATACATGTTTTACAACAGGTTGAGTAAAAGAAGGAATAAAATATCCTCTTACTATGACTGGAATCAGAGCACAACACTGAACATTGACTTCCATCTCAGAGATCAGGCATTTAAGTACAATTTGAAACCAATTCATATTTGCCTTGGTTAAAGGTCATTGTGCAAAATCACACACAATGCATGTTTAACACCAAAACTTTGTTAGTTTTGGATTTAAAAGTATCTATCTATCTATCTATCTATCTATCTATCTATCTATCTATCTATCTATCTATCTATCTATCTATCTATCTATCTATCTATCTATCTATCTATCTATCTATCTATCTATCTATCTATCTATCTATCTATCTCAATCTTTCTGTAGATACATAGATATATGTGAGGGAGTTGTTCCTTTGCAGAACAGTGATGACATCATCTAATAAAAGCATGGACATGATGAGGGACATAAGCAGCAACACTGAACACTTATCATGCAGCAATGTTGTCATCTTTTGATTTTATCCAGAGGTTCTAAGTTACAATGTGCCTGTTGAACTTACATTTCACAATAAATGTATAAATACATGAGCCAAAACATTGTGACCATTCAGAGAAAGATGATGATGATGACCATCTCATAACACTGGTGGAAGTCTGGTTAATTAAAATTTATTTTCAAAATCAGCTTGCTGCTAGTTTCATGTTGACACTTTTCCAAAGTCCTGACAAACAAGTGTGTTACTCCGCAATGGTCATAATATGTTGGCTCATCACTGCAGGCTACACTAAATGAAAGCTTGACCTCCACACCTTCATTGTGTTCAGTGAGAGGTGTATTTATACTATGGCCAGAAAATAATCTAACTTCTTGTTTGACAGAGCCTTGTGGAATCAACTTGGGACAAGTTCCACTAACCGGTGTTTATAAGTCAGAGTAGATTTACAGATCTGTACGTAAAAGGCCATGGTATAAGAATGAGAATGAGTTTAAAAGTGTTAGAATGCAGATGATTTTGATAAGGTATATAAGGCAGATAATGGAATTTGAGGCAGAAACACCATAATACAAATCAAAGTGCTTCCACTTCATCCATTATGCTCATATATCAGAAGAGCAAGTTAAGTTTTATCACTTACAATATGACAGTGAAGTTAGCAGGCATAAAAGGCAGGCCAGGACTCTAAAAGTAAAAATTGAATTATTTGAGACTGGAGTAATTTGGTTGGATGATCATTCAGAGGAAGAATACACAATAACCAGGCTGCCTGCTTTCAGACGAAGAGTGCAGAAAGAAACATTTAATGGGAGATTATCAGATTCAAGTCAAATACGGTGGGTCTCATCCATTTACCGCCGGCTTCCAAAGTCATTTCATATTAATTCACCCACTGAACTGCAATTCTGAGGCTGATTCAGAAGTTTTCTTAAAAAAGAACAAAAACATATGATGGCAGTACTACTATCAAGTGACAGTGATCTTGCTGTTATAAACAGTCATGTATGAATAATGAGAATAGCAGGTGACCAAAGTCACACCCTTGTGGTACTCCTGTCAGGATGCACTCTGCCATTCAGGCAGTCTGTTGCTAAGGAATTCCAGCAACAGACAGGAAGCTGGCTTCAGAGACAGCTTATTATTGTTCAGGTGTGTAAGGAGTGTTTGTCGACCTGTTTGACAAACAGCTTATATCATTAGTTATATTAATAGGTAATATAACTAATGAAATCAGAACTGATTTTTATTTTAAATAACATAGCTTGGCACCCTTAGTTGAAGCGAGCTGTAATCTTTATCAGGTTCTGCCCGGAAATGCTAAAATGCTTTGAAATGGCACCTTGCGCCTCTACCGTTGTGCAGTCGGACATGTTGTTAAGGTTTCTCTTTCAGTTAGAAATGACTGAATTTGATCTTTTTGTTTCCTTTTCATCATAGTACTTATTAATGTGAAGCTTCGACATGACATTAGTAAGACTTCTACTGATACTTTAGCTTCTAAGTTTTACAAAAAGCTGATCAGCATTTTTATCTTGACTTTTCTCTCCACACTGAGAATATAAGAGGTTTGTGAGATCAAGGTTTCCTGAGTGATGCACTAGATAAGATTACGTTTAGGACATCACCTTGATCTTTTGCTTTTTTCTGAGATTTATCTACTAGGTGTGAGGTAAATTAAAAGAGCAGGTCACCAGGATGGATAAGAGGAGGAATGAGAATAGGGGGGTTATCAGGATCAGGGTAAGAGAGAAGACATTAACATTAAATACATATAGCATAAGCAAAATACAGAGGAAGACATACATCAATAAATGCCAATTTTACACAGACTTTTAAAAATCTTTAACCTACTACCTGCAGGGTTATTCTTAAGGCGTCATTCTAAATATTAACCACAAGAAAATTAAACACATAATTTTTTTATTTCAGGTTTGTGTAATTTCAGGTATGTGCAACTATTATCCGGATCTAATGTTTAGTTGAAGTTCTTCACATAAACATAGGGGTTTGTGTCAACAAAAAGGAGACCTAAAAATGTCCAAAACCATTGTTTAGATGTGCTGTTGCTTTGGCTATAACACTCGAAACAGTTTACACGAAAGCAAAGTAAAAATGCATTCAAGTTGCAGACAGACAGAAGATGGGAGGCAAAAAGCAGGACAGGCAACACAGATAAAGCAAGTAAGTAAGTAAAGAAATCTATAAAGCACTTTTGACAGGTGTGGAAAAATTGCTGCAGGACACTTGGAACATAATCTAGAGAATAACACAAGTTAGTCTTAATAAACAGAGTACAATCAAACCAAAACATGCTAGTCAGCATTAAAAAAAAAAAAAGCATTTGAGATGGTTGGCACAAACTCTGTCTAAAACGGGAATAATACAAGAATCCATAGGAGGGCAAAACGAAGCAAGCGAAAGATACTCACGAATAGTTAAATCCATCACTTGAGACGCCAAGCAGAAGACAGGATGCTCATACATCTCTCTTTTTTTCCCTACAAACAGAGGAAGGATACCAAGGCCGGTGGCTCAGGGGAATACTGTGTGATGGTAAAATACCAGAATGATAGTTGTGGAATGCTGTCTGACTTACTAGGTAATGTAGTTAGTAAGGGAAATGCATGTTATTTATATAATGCCCTTTTATTTGAGTACAAGAATCCCGAGCTATAAACATGCATCTGTAGAACAATGCAAAATTAATCTTGTACAATACTGTCAAGTAGGGGACAAAAAAACTCACCTTGTCATTCAGAGGATCTGGTCTCAGAATATCAAACTTTTATTTCTTTAATTTGGCTGTAAATACACTGTAGCCAGGTAGACATGCTCAGTAACATACAGCGCATCCAGCTTCTCTTTTTCACACATTTTGTTGTGTTACAGTCTTACTCCAAAATGTGTAAAAGTTCTTCCTTTCCTCAAAATTCACCATGAAACATGCTCATACTGGTGATTAGACACATTTTTTAAAAGATGTGATTTCATTTTAAGAAGTTACTGAATATTGGTCTAGACATGCTGGAGAACTAAATAAAAAATGAAAGACCTCAGGATTAATATTTCTGTATTTGCCACTACAATCATCTAGTGAAAATAAATGCATCCACCAATTATTCTATCATGTTTTTGATCTGAAACCCTTTATTTTGGTGGTATCAGGTTGCTTTATTAATAGACTTTATTTGGTTGTAAAAGTTCAGCTCTGTGTCCATGATGTCGCCTCAGTTTCGTGAAGTTTGATGGGCTTTTGCTTAGGACTCCTAGGCCTGTCGCAATAACAATTTTTGAAGAACAATAAATTGTCCCAGACCTTATTGCGATAAACTTATTGCTGTTTTGAAAACATTTTGAAGTAATATAATAGTAATAATGGCATAAAAATGAAAGAACACATTCTCAAAGATCAATTAACTTTATATTCTAATAAACATTTAAACTCTGGAACTGGAGGACCCTTGAAATATCCAAGATAAAGAAAACAACAGAAACAACAAATAGAATTAATTATGAAGTCTCTGTCAACAAAATTATCTTTCAAAAATAAAGGACTAGTTGAGACCAAAACACCAGACTGAATAATTTCATTGTTCAGATATTGGTAAAAATAAAAAAAATCAAGGAAAAGAAAGTTACGGAGTTACTATTTATCATGCAAATAATTGATTTATTGTGATAGGCCTAAGCCAAATGGCCAATTCTTTTTCTATATAAAAACAAAGAGAATGAACATTGAAGTTGCAAGATTGGCTTTAGCAGCTTTTTCGCTGTTTGGGTCTAAAAAAAGACTAACTAAAGACAATCAAGGAAAGAGGAGACAGAGAAAACTAGCAGAAGGACTTTAGATATAAGAACAAACAAGCTGGGATATGCAGACAGAATGCAATTTTGCTGAAAGAGGCAGAAATACAGTAGGCAAAGAAACAGTGTTGAATGCATTTTTACCTCAATGCAGACCTTTGTATTGAATAATTAACATATAGATTTCTTGACCTCAAAAAGAGGGACTTTGTCTGGTAATGAAACTAACTAAAGAAGCGTGAACAGCTCTAGAATGTCCTGATAGATCAGTGCACTGACGCAGTGGACCAGAACCAGTTGATGACATGGTTTCCCACATCATCTCTGGAGTTCAGTCAACTCATCCTCTGCGATCAAGAAGGATTTGGACTCTGAGCTCTTATTTTTAAACCGTTACAACAGTTAGACCATTTTTGTGTTGTACTGTCACTTCAACACAAACAGTGACGGAGCCTCAGCGTACCTTCCAGTTTTGCGTACTCTGACAGGCGTTGGTAGTTGACTATGGCGGCCTGTTCCAGACATTTCCTGATCACAGCTTTGACGTCTTCTTGTGGGACCGGTGTCACAACGTCTTTCATCAGAACCTTCCCAAAATAAAGATTGCAACATAGTTACATGTGTTTGTTTTTTTCTCATAAATACAAAGCAAATGCATGTTAATAAAGTTGAATTACGAAAGCAATGTTCTTTTAAAGTAATGACATTTTCTCCTGCTAAGGAAGTTTGACTGCATTAGAGGTTTTCCATCTGGTTATTTATTTATTTATTTTTTCTATCCAGATCCAAATATGTACAATAATAGTGGTCCATCCTATACAGAACCACAAAACTATCCTCATGTGAGTCTAAAAAAAAGTTATAGTCAAAATATAGTGAAGTGGTTCAAATAAACAGCAGCAATGTTGTCTTGATTTATTTAAACTTATAAATCTAAATCTAAAATTTTATGTTCTCTTGAGACAAAGCTAACCAACAGTATAAATGGAAAATTCTGAACACAGAAAATATGAACTGATAAAAATATAAAACGATTCAACTGATGCTTTTTGTAGTTTCTGTCTGTATAGCTTCTGTCTTCCAAAAAGGAAAAATATTTGACTCTCAATATTCTTTCAGTGCTCAATGCTTTCCATAATTACTTGTCATAAAGTGGATGAAAATGTGCCAGAGCTCTGTGTATAGACAACCAGAGACACTCCAGAACTGGGAAAACTAAGGAAAAAGCTAGAATTACAAGAAGAGTCAGAAACAAGCACAATGAAACTATTAGAGCAATGTGGGCAAAATACAAACAATTGGAGAACAGAGGACCAAAAGCAAATTCTCCAGATCAGCACAACATATATATTTCTTACCAATGATGTTAGTGCTTGTAAAATATGACGTACCCGTTCAAGCAAGGACAGAGTTGCTTTCAGTGCTCCCTCTGGTCGTCCAAATGGAAAACAGTATCTAACAAAAGAATGAGTTACATTTTTTTTTTTTATTTTCAAACTGTCAAATATTCTAAACGAAGTCTTGACATGTTGTCTTTGATCCGATTTCTACCTAAAATGTGTAATCTGGTTTTCCAGAAGCACTCGTAGTCTCTCTTTGATTTCTTCAAAACGCTCCTTTTCCTCCACAGTCACCGTGCCGATCCCATCGGGTCTGAAAGACGATTACAAGAAAAATGACAACGAGTAGACCACAGAGAGTACCGACAAGGCTTAAACCTAACATACTGCACAAGAAAAAAAGCATGAATATAACAGGGCAGGCTTCAAGAAAATATCCATTCATGTGCCACTAACAGAATGTAGAAACTCTAAAGATGTCATCCAAAGAATAGAAAAGCAGGATAATCTACCAAACAAGAACAAGCAAACCATTCAGCTAAAAAAGGAAAAAAAACTGAAACAGTTGAATTGATTTCTTTTTGTAACTTGACAGTCAAAGCAGAGGAAAGGTGAGAACATTTGAGAGTGACAGAAAAAGCGAAGTGTCACAGGATCAGCAGTAATTCGGTCTGACTCCGACTAGCATGTGGATGGCGTGAGACCAGAGGGGGAGGCTCATGCTGAGCTGCTTCAACAATGTGGAGCAGCATGCAAGGAGTTCCGACACATTACATTAGATGATTGGTTATGTTATGTTCTTCTCAGATGCTCTATGCAAATGCAGTATTGGAAAGGGAGGTGTGTTTAGGTGAGGCGATGGCTTTCTGAAACGTTAACAAAAAGGAAAATCCAAGAGGAAAACGTCTGTGATAGGCTGATTGTTTAGTTTTAATTACTGAGGCCACTGCTGGTGTTTGCAAAGCTTCTTTCGTAATTAGACTTCAGCTGAGATTGACCAAACACTTTTTCTGTAAGAAGGTAATCCAAAGGAAATAAAGTTTGGATCTTATAATGGATGACCTGTGGCACAAAATCCGACCAGCTTGCTGAGGCTGCAGAAAACAATCCTTACAATCTTTTTCCTTCCAGCTTCTGGACTATTAAAACAGACAGTTTTAAAGACACAGTAAAACTGAGTCTTTTTTCTTTTGAATAAAATAAAAATTCCTAGATATTATCAAGATATAAACATCTGTCCACAAAAATGTCCCTACTCAGCCGTCTGGCTGTGTGTGACCGTATGCACTGCAAAAACACAAACTCCTATAGTTCACTGAAAAGTTACTGGCAAGTTAGTTTTTTGTACCGAAATATTTGCACTAGACAGTAGTGCAAAAAACCCCCACTAAGATTTAGTGTTTTTGCAGTGTACACACGTCTGTGAAACATTGTGTTCTGAATGGTATTCTTCTCATTTATGATTTTTTTTTAACACAGATCAGTTGGCGCAGCTTAATCTAAAGTTTCCATGAGTCTTCTAGCACGTTTATCGTTTGTGACACGGTTGTGTCTGAGTGGGCTGTGAGCAGAGTGCATGTGACAGAGCAGGCGTCGGACTGTTGGCAATGACAGTATGATGAGAAGCAGAGGACATGACACCCCCCTTCCCTCACATGTCATTTCAGTGGACAACGAGGAAGTATCCGCTGCGAGGGAGCTGTGTTAAGACTCGGAGAGGTGCCACTTTTTGGTCTGCTCCTTAAAATCTTTCGGCTCGTTAGGTCCGCTTGTTTTCAACGATGGGATTCATTTAGAGTCTGGGAATAATGTTGGTTCAGTAAGAAAGGGGATCAAACAAAACGAGTGAACGTTATTAGCAAAATAAAAATGTCTCCAGGATCAGGATAAAAAAAAAAATCTTTTTTGTCAATATAAAAGAAAAAAAAGGAGATTTCACACTAATTAAACTCCTGCAGGGCTCTGGTTTTCTTCCCCCTCGTGTTTTGTCTGACCTGTTGACCTCACTGCTCAAACGATGACAGCGAGAAAGTGAGCCATCAGTGGTAAAGATAAAGCTAGCTTTTTACTGCTCTGCAGGCAACATTGTTTTATCATCATGCTGTTGTCGTAGCAACCTTTCAGATCTCTCAGGTCTTCTGGTTCTGTTCTGCATTCCCTAGAACCAGAACCAAACATGGAGAAGCAGCATTCAGCTTCTATGCAACACAAATCTGGAATAAGCTTCCGAAAAACTGTAAAACATCCGAAACACTGAGTTCCTTTACATTTAAACTAAAAGCTCACCTGTTAAGAGTTGCTTTTGAAACATAATAAATGACACACTGACCAATTTCTCGCAAAAATTATTAAAAACATTGGATGTAAGTGACGGTTTACTCCCACCTGCATTTGGCAGCATTCCTTACTTCTACTTCAGCCAAACTTAATGTTAAGTTGTAATCCGTAATGATAAGGCGAGTAATAAAACTTAATTTACCATCATATGTAAGCACAAATATTTCTAAGTTACTACCACAAACACTTTTTTACTGCAAAAAAATCAAAGACAATCGCGAAATCCTGGAGTGAGTGAAAAAATGTAAGAATTTATTTATAGTTTACCTTTTAAGCATGTTTTATCGATACATTCTGGCACAACTGGGCCTTTAAGAACATTCAAGATCTCAAGAGTTTGACAGCAATGATGTAACTCACTTTGAACTACTTTGTTGGTGAAATGAACTTTACAAATAAACTGAACTGGTTGATGATTGATTATCCATCCATCCACCCATTCATACTTACGAATAATGTAAAGGATGTGACTATTATGACATTACCTACATAATTGTTGAGTTCAAATTCATACGCCACATACTGAAGTCCACTTCTACACGTGTCAAGCAGAGACCTGCTCTGCCAAGTCCAGGAACGGTGCCTGGAGGTCGGGACGTGACAGGTTGACAGGCTGTCATGTGTGACGGCCCAGTCTCCCAGCTGCCAGCGCTGCTATGTGTGCTACTGTGCACACACCTCATCCATTTCACCACCACAACTCATTCACCCGAGCCTGGAGGTGCTGGCACAGACCGAGATGAACTCGGCCGGCCCCCTGGCCCCGCTAAAGTGTCAAGATTTGACTTTTGTCCAGCTGAATATCGATTCTATTTAGATACGCCGCTTAGCTCAGAAGTTTCCCCAAATGAAGCGCAGCAGAAGAATTGGGTTTGAGTTGAAAATGTCATCCCTGTTTTACGTTAAAGACGTAAAACAGGGATGTTCTATGGGTTTAACGTAAAACGTCCCTGTATTTATGGTGTATTTATTTTTCTATTTATTTATCTTTGTTAATTAAAGATAAATACATAAAATTAGACATTAAAAACTACATATTTATGTCTTTAACGTTGAAACATCAGCAATAGGTTTGCAAAAAAATCAGGATGAGGTAGAAAAAAATTAAGAAACAGTACTAGTATGGTTGTTGATGTTTTTTCCAAAAGAAAAAAAATAAATCTGAAGTGTCACATGCGTAACTATTTAACCCTTTCACTTCAACACACCCAAAATGAAACCCGGTGGAAGTTATTACTGTCAGAAGAAACTGAAGGACTGTTCAGTGAGGCCAGCCTGCTCTCCAACAATCTTTCTTTATCAGGGATGGGAAAGCTTGCCAGAGAGTGAATGGAGCTTCAACAGTTTCATCCATCCATCCATCCATTTTCCTACACCCTTGTCCCTTAATGGGGTTGGGAGGTGCTGGTGCCTATCTCCAGCTGCTTCAACAGTTTATACAGTAAAATCTAATGAGTTTGCTTGAAGCCTAGTAATTTGTTAAAATGGTTCAGTCAAAGTCTAGACCTAAATCCAACTGTGGCAAGAGTCAAAAACTGGTGCTCTCCATCCAGTTAGACTGAAGATTAGCTAGTTCGGAAAGAACAAAAGTCAGTTTCTAAATGTATAAAGCTGAATCAGCGATACTGCAGCAACTCAGGGGAGCTGAATGCAAATGGAAGCCACACTTTTCAGATATTTGTGGAAAAAACAGAGAGAGAGAGAAGAAAAGAAAAAACTGTGCATTTCCATTTCATGATATGTGCTTTTCTATCTTATAATCAAAAACATTAAAGTTCCGACTATAATCAGAAAGAAGTTCTAGTGGTGTAAATACATTTTGCCAGACATGTCTACCTCTTTCCATTTATTTGATCTTGACCTGGGGAATATTTATTTCTCTCAAAATTGAGTTTGTACATTTGCCTTGTATGCCATCTATGTTAATCTACAGAAACAAAACAACGTTTGGGACTTGACTGCATTAGTGTAAAGTAGTCTCTGCGTGATGAAGCCGCTTACCTTCCAGGTCCTGAGAGAACAGCGGCTCTGAAGTCCTTTTTCTTTATGAACTCCATAATTTTGAGCTCTCTTTTTACGGTTTGAGTGGGGGCGTCGGGGGCGGAGGGGATCGGATCGTGTTCGAGTTCGGCCTGACATATCGGCCGGTTTATTAATTCAGACACATGCTGACTAAGTGCGGTTAAGAGGAAGTGGTTAAGGGTTCGGGGTACGGTGAAAGGGAAGTCATTTTGTAAATGTGGTAAGAGGTTATGAGGGAGAGAGGAGACAAGACAAAGCACAGAGGTGAGCATGCAGGCAAAACAGGACACCAAAATGTAAAAAACAAAGATTTAAAAATAGAAATATGAAAGCGGATGCAAGAAATGACATAAAATGCATATAAAGTTGTGTTTAAGATAGGAACGGTGTGTTTTGAAAAGAACCAAAACTCAAAACCCTCATTAAATTTCACAACAATCAACAATGCTAGCAATTTTTTTAATAAAAAAAAAACTACATTTTGTTCTCGTTATTTTTAAAAGAAATCATGAGATTGTTTAATAAAGCATTCAGTCGTTAAAGAAACAACCAGAGCTCTGCTGTGGAAGCTTCTAAGTCCGACTTTTTACTCCAGATTTTTTGGGATGTGATAAAGCACTTTTTTTTAAAGATACCACTAGGATAATTCTTTCTCCAGAATCAATTTGTAGCACTAGGGGGAAAAAAACCCTACCTGCAGGCAGTTTGATCTTTACCTGTTTCCATGTACGTGGGAGGCACAGAAAGCATAGCTGTAGTGAAGCAGCGTGGGGTCAATCATGGCTCCATTCTCGGCCCTCTCCAGCAGATCACTAAGGTAACATAAGTGCCGATGGCAGCCTCTGACACCGTAGCGGGCACAATATTCATCCAAGACAAACACCTGGCCGGGACTAAACCAACCCTGTGGGAAACACACACACACAGCACTTCTTTATGACCTCTGGAGCGGCAAGCGGCCCTGAAAATGTCCAAGTTAAGCTGCTGCTTTTAGGAAACCACTCACTACATGTGATGATATTCCACCAAAATGTAAAAAATTAACCTTCTTAACGGAAAACTATTTTGTTTTCAGTTTAGAAAGTATGTATAGTCGTCTTTTTTTTTTTTTTACATCACCTTAAACCTTCCATTTTGGCATGAATGTTTTAAAACATGAGAAGTAAATCATGAATTACTAATTGAATTATCAATGTCTCATCATCCTCCCTCACCCGCATACGACTTCTCTCTAATCTATTCCAATCTATTGTCCTGACAGGCTCAGGTTCAATCTAAAACTTTAATAATGAGTCCTGATTTACCCCATCCTGCTTTGGTTTGCTACGTTTTTCCCTTTTTTGCCCATTCAATTGAATCCAAAAGCCTGAAAAACAGTTTTCCTTACCAGGCAGGAATAGGAGTCATTTAGTCTGTGGTCCAAGGTGAGCCGTTGCACTAACTCAAACAGGGAGGCGTGGTCAAAGTTACACGGGTTGGCCGAGATGAACTCATCCATGCCGTGCTTTTGGGCCCGGTCAGCGTCTGAGTGCGATTTCACAACGAAACCGTCCAATGAGCAAAGTGGCAGGAAGAAAAAAACAGAAAGAGATGACAAATGTCAGAAGCTTGCAAAATAAAACACCTTAGATTATCATGCGTCAACACAATCATCAATGATGTCGGAAAGCAATGGATCAAAAATAACAACAGTAAAAGCTGTTTTTGCATTTATTGTAAAAACTTTATTACACTGGGTGAAATAAAAGTGCACCAACTGCAATTTTTAAGCCGATTATCGATCTTTATAAAAACCTGATCTGCTCATTCCAATTTTGACTGATAACAATTCTTTTTGTCTGAAATGTCGCTAAATGGAGCAAAGAAGTTGCAGAGTTGGAAACAGTGGAGTAACTATTGTTAACTACAAACGTGCAGACATGACCTGGTGGGCGGGGCTGACAGTCAAACCTCTCAGGGGAGAGCAGAAGAGGACTGCGGTTGATTTTTAGACTTTTCCTGAGGTAGATAAGATCGGAGGATAATATGTAAGAATCGGCCGATCACCAGTCTCCCAAAATTAAGGAAATTGGCACCAATAAATTGACTGGCCGATAAATTTGTTCACCTATGGTACCGATATTTACCATTTTGTAAATATGAAGGACTAATCAGGGCTATCAGTTCTAAAGATTTATTTTCTGACTCATTTTAAGTGAAATAGACTAAAGTTATCCTCATCTAGCTTTTTTCCATATCAAACACAGTCTCAGTATTAACCTGGATCGTTCAAAGGACGATGTCTTTACGTTTCAATCATTTATGCAACCCATAGTGAGTCTACTATAGGTTTCCTATAAGTATCACTAGTTTGGACTAATCAGGCAGGAAGACATTCAGGATTTCAGGAGGTCATTTTGAAATCCCCACATATTCAGTTTCAAAGCAAAACGAAGGTTCCGACTTCACATTGGACAAATCCTCTGCATCAGTGGAACGCATTCCAAGTGCTGGATGCAGGCAACGGGTGGGAGGGGACCACAGCTGCTGCCGCTGTGCTGCTGGCATGCTGCTTCACTGCATGGCTGATGTCAACAACGCACAAGTCCGCAAGACCGAGAAGACCGGACCTGTGGGAACCTGAAGGATTACAGGCACTGACAGCCGACTGTGCAACAGCAGCTCAGTAAAACTACCAATTGGACTTTTCATTCCAGAGCAGGATGACTTTGTAACAGTTGGCCTGTAAACACAATGCGGGCCTGGATACATTCATATCACCTTTAAACAATTATAAAACTATCTGAAATTTTAAAACAGTTGTTTTCTTCATCTGAAAATTGTCACATCATTTGCTTTTGTTTTTTGTCTCAGACAGTTATACTCTGTTCTGACACACTACAGTAAATGTTCCAGATGGATCAACGCAGAAGATCCACCACATGCAAATATAGCAGCTGTTCCAAGTCCTATGAAACTGTCGTTTGTTAAACTGGTGGGATATTATTTCAGACTCAACTTGTTTGAAACAGTGAAAATTAGCAAAAAATAAATGTTGCTTTACTTTTACTTTACCTTTATTTTATTTTGATTTCGAACATGATATAAGTATAGAATCAAACACATGAACAAAGAGTGCAAAAGACACATATATTTGCCCCACAATAATCTTAACATGCTCGAATAGCAGAAGGAGGAAGTAAGAAACTTATGAACTCCTACCCTGTAAACTCATACAATATCATACGCATTAGCCTCAATTTACATATACACAATTGTGCTATCACTCTATATCTTGTGAAAATTACCTCCTGATATTTCCTTTTTCTTCTTCAAAATAAACCTAAAAGTGGCAGGAAACTAAGTGCACATAATCTCTCAATAGAACCTTAATTAAAAACATCCAAGCTTATCCTTAAAGACATATTATAACCCTAAAAACACCAAAAGTATCATGTGGATAATATTGAAGAGTAATAGAGCTGAATAAAGCCCAATTCAATTATTATCCAATTATTTATATAGAGCCAATCCACAACACTCCTTTGCACTGAATTAAAACAAAAACAGAAAAGTCAATTCAGTCTAATCCTATAGATTGATTTACAGTCAAATAATTTTTTTTAGTCCAATTGATCCTGATTACCAAACAACATAGTCAGGATCAGTTCATTAGTCCAATCCCCTGGACTCTATGAAGCTGTTTTTTTATTGTCATCAGGGCTCTGTTGGATACTTTCCTGTTTGTCCAAAGCGACAGTGACAAAGCCAGAAAGTTTTAGTTGGTGATTTAGACCCTGTTTAAATTTAGTCCTGAACGAATAGCGGACACAGGCTCTCCCCCATCAGTCGGCGCACACCGAGGGTCGATGTGAGCAGAGGTTATACTTAGCTACACGGCAATCAGGAGATTTGTCAGCCAACGTCCTCTTCACTGCCTATCGAAAACACCCCAGCTGTCAGTCAACAAACAAAACAATGAGCTGGAAGCTGATTTTGTCCCCTAAACAAGTCGCTGCACCCCACCCCGTTACCCTCCCCGCCCCCCTAAAAATCAAAAAAGGTGACATTGTGGTGCCCCTTTGGTTTGTAGCTGGTGGGCTGTCAGGTCTATTTGATGTGAGTGAGCGGGAGTGGAGGCGGGAGGGCTGGACAGTAACATGCAGTGACATTAGTCACCCCCGTCCGTCTGGGCTGGAGAAGGATGGCCCTGGCAATGATTGATGGGTGATATTCATTTATAGATCCGACGAAGACAAACTGAGGGGCTGTGTCCCGGACTTGGCTTTGGTCAATCACAAACATTCTGCGCTATTTCAAGTCTGGCTTGCTTTTTTTTTCTTCTTTTTTTCTTTTGATGGACCACTCAAATCACAGAAAAGTAAAAGAAATTCCAGGTTGATTAGTTATAACGGTAGAAAAGGTCCATCTAAAAGGTCAAAATGAATCTGGTTAACCTTCCACAAGTTTCTCACAAAACCTCCAACAACTTCATGGTCCATTAGCAGAAAGTATGAACAGACGTTCTGGTTTCTGCTTAGATTCCTTCAAACACGGCTCAAAGCTCTATCAGATGTTTACTAAGACTGAAAGCTTCACCGTCTGACTGGTGCAACATCGCCTGAATCCTCGTCAGTGGACCGATTCAACGGTCATTCAGTCCGGTTTCGGTGCTCACTGCAATACTACAGACTGAAGATTCAGAGACACGGAGACAAAGACACAGTTACAAAGCCAGCCTTCTGGTCTATCCTTCACCTGAAGAACATTTCTGGGGTCAAACATAGATCAGAGAAACATAGCTCGACATAGATTGATTCAGGTCCGGATTGTAATTCCATTACTTCTCTTTACTTTGCCACTTCAATGTAATGTTTTTGTTTGACTGTTTATTCTGTTGTATTTATGTCATGTAAAGAAAGCATTTTGAGCTGCCTTGTTGTTGAAATGTGCAGTATAAATTGACTGACTTGACAATATTCCCTGGTCAATCATACAGCTTTCTGAGATTATAGTCTGTCTGCAATAAAAATGCTATAAACAATAAATGTTTATGACATTCAGATTTTACTCCTGTTACCCAATGTATTCATACTGAGTGACATCTATCTATACATTCAGAAAGTAAATGTTGGATTTTTATTACTCAACATTTCGAAAGCCAATAAAATGTGATTCTTTCCACGGTCTTTACATAAATCAATAAAACACTGCAGCAGAATGACTACTTTCCTTATTGTCACAAAAGCTACAGTACAGCTGTAATCTTCTTCCAAAGTGTCAAAGCAAAACTGTCAATGTAGGAAACGAAAACTGTAAAGCTCAATTTCACATGTGCACAGCAAAGCTTTCAGCGGTGTCTTTATTGCTGCGATGTTTTAGTGTTTGGTGGGGAAGTCGGCGGCTGGGTGTCAGAGGCAACGCGATCTTATATTATTGCACTGATGCATGTGCGAACTGACACGCAGATATTTGGTAACATTGAGCGAATGCTGCCCAATTTAATTGTGTGGCAACCACACTGTATTATTCATGACCTGGCACTTTTAACTTAGTAATTACCAGCTGCTGGGTCTCAGTGGGACTCCAGAGGTTGTGTCAAAAACTCCCTCCAATATCCTGTTTGACATTGATGAAGTATCTACAGCACGGCTCAAACAAGTACCAATAAAAAGGTGAGACAGAGCCAAATGAAGCCATATTCGCTCTGACTCAACACTGAATGTTTTTTACTGTATATACTATATTTAGCACAATACTTAAACAGGGTTGAAGATTGAGTGTTGGGCATCAAAAAATGCGCAGAGAGAGAAAACGGAAGGAAGTACTTACAGTTAAATCCAGCTACAAGACAGCAAGGTTTAGAGTGTACAAGAAGAGGAAACAGAGAAAAAAATAAAGAGAGAAGCATAGCCACTGGCTAATAAGCCAATGGCTAATAAAATGGAAGCGCCAAATGAGGGAAAAAAACTATTAGGTGCTAAAACTGAAAGTGCTGAAAACAGACAACATTTCAGGGTGGACTTAAAACCTCACAACAACCAAAAAGCTTTCAAGTGGTTCAACATAAACTTGCTTACCGATTGCTGTGAGTTTGGGTATTATACACATAATAGACATGGATGTTTAACATCCCCCATCCCCCTGTCCCCAAAAAACAAAAAAAACTTACAAAACTGGGATATGGGCGCATCGAGTTGCGGGGTAGTGCCGCCCCTGGAATTCAGCTTCTGGACCTGGGTGGGGGGCACCGGCTTATGGGACTGACCGGTGGCCCTGTACATGGCCTGCACCCATAAAATGCGGTCCTGCTCGTCGTCACTGGCAAATATCACAGTGTCGCCCTCTTTCACAGCGTTGAAGAACGTCCGGGCGCCTTCCAGACCTGAAAAATGGCCAGAGGTACTCAAAAGGTGGCAGTAATGTTATTCGTATAAAAGTTGGTTTTGTCACTGCAAAAAGGTGTGTCACACAAACCTGAAATAAGACTGGTAAAGGTCATATTTAGGTCTTTCATGAAAATATATTTCGCCGGACGATACAGTGTTCCAGACATTATTGCGATAAATGATAATGATGTTTTGAGACCATTGTCGAATAATATCAGAGTACATGATAATAATGCAGAAACACATTCTCAAAGATCAATAAACTGTAAACTCTAATGAACATTTAACAACTGGAAAACATTTTAAATATCCATAATAAACAAAACAATAAATAAAATGAATTATGAAGCCTCTGTAAACAAAACTTTACTTCAAACTAAGGGGCGAGTTGAGACTCGCCCCTTAGTTTGTTACTTAGTTACTTTAATTTGCAGCTGAAAATATGAAATAAGACAGAATAGGAGGGGTTGGATCACAGCTGTATAACATACACAGAAGCTAGTATGTTATTAATATTATTTTTGCAACTTTGCTTTATTTTCACAGCTTAAGACAATCAGATGCTAAGCACTGAATAAAAGCAGGCCTGCATCACGTGCCACATCCAAATAACACAAGTTATCAGACAGAGGGAGATGAGAAAACATTTATTCTGTATGTTGTTTGGTGGGAACCAAACAACATACAGAACAAATGTTTAACACATGTTTAACACATGTTATTATTTGTTCTGTATGTTGTTTGGTGGGAACCAAACAACATACAGAACAAATGTTTTCTCTTGTCAGAAATAATCCAAGGTCAATATCGGATTATTTAAACTATTTGAACTGTTCAAATATCAGTGCAAACAGTTTCAGGTGCAAAACATGACTGAAACAGTGAAACAGACCCGTCTGAAGATACATTCCTTATTCTACTTTTAGCTTGTGCCGTCAACAGAGCAAACTTCCCAACATAGCATATCTGAACTATATTTAAAGAAAAACACTAGAAAGGTTAGCATCCATTTTCATTAGTTCTGTAACATGTAATTATTTTTATTTAATATTTTTTAGTATGCGACAGACTGGCGACCTGTCCAGGGTGACCCCGCCTCTCGCCCGGAACATTAGCTGGAGAGGCACCAGCACCTCCCGACCCCATTAAGGGACAAGGGTGTCAAGAAAATGGATGGATGGATGGATTTTTTTTTAGTAGAAAATCTTATAATTATGTTCTTTCAACGCTTTTAAAATCAGCTTATTTTTACACCTCAGCAGACGGCTCCCGTTTTCAGACGGTTTAAATTGTGTATGTGTTAATACACAGCAATGCAGGGTGCTGTATTTTATTCCTCTAATCTTTTGATTTTTTTTTACTACATGTATGTTTTATTATTATTATTATTATTATTATTATTATTATTATTATTATTGTTATTACAGCAGCGGCCCATCTAACTGTTGGTTGGTGTTGGCTCGTCTCACCTGGCTGAGGGTCAGTGTAGTCCACAGTGTAGCCGTCCAGCTGCAGAAGCTCCACCGGCTCAGCCTTCTTCTCTCTGTAGCTACACATCGCAAAGGTGTACTGGCTCACCTGCACCAGTTAACCACACAGAGAACATGGTCTCTTAGCAGTTAGCCTGATTCACAGGTCAGAACACTATTATGCTATATAATTACCCAATCACATATAACAATAGTGAAAGCAAAGGACAAAAAAGACAGAATATTCACCAATATTTATTTCATTTTTTAAACAATGATCGTAACATACTCATGTTAAATCTTGCTGGTAAGATGCAGTCTGAAATATTTTTTTCCTCTAGTTTCTAATACAAAAATAACTTACAAGTAACTTTTCAACAAGCTCTGACTTAAAACAAGAAACTATTAATATTAAGGAACTAATAAAAGTTTCTTAATATTGATGAAAAAAATACTAGTTCCACTGGCAGATTATTTCACTTACAACAAAACATTTTTCCCCATTATAACCTTGGATATATGATTTTATTGGACTCACAAATTCTAAGTATTTCTAAATCTGCCTTACAGTGTGATCTATTATTATGGTATTATTTTACCACACAGTTCCACATTTGTTTTTAGGGTAGCATCTTGCACTCTACTGTATGAATGACACAGATATGAAAACATGTGTTTCTTGCAGTGTGAGAAATAATACACGTGTGAATGTGTTCCTACAGGGTGTGGCGGTGGCGTTAACAGGTTGACACTTGTGTATGAGGTTATTACAATTTCTTTTTTTTTTTTTTACTTTTTTTTTTAAATTAGGAATTGCCGAAGTCTGAGGTGACAGATACGGAGTAAGGCTAACCATGTAGCAGTGTTAATGAAAGCTTTGGAGGTTTGGAAGCGAAAATCAGCAGCTCAAGCCTTTTTATTTATTTTTAAGTTATCTTTGCAAAGCTGGTTTTACCAACTAAATAAGTTAATTTACAAACCTATTAAACGTGGATGTGTAGAAACAGTTAGCTCCTTGCATGCATTTTATATAAAGATAAATACTACAAAACAAGTAGAAATATGAAAAAGACAATGTTATTACTTATTTAAAATGGAGAATTAGTATTTCTGGTGACTTCTACATAGAGAGAAAAGAAACACTGAAGATGTAACACATGTTAAGAAGTGATTTTTTTTCTACCAACTTGTTTTGTAGAGTCTATAAAGACTAATGTAAAACTCGATCCAGCTTTAAATTACCACATAGAGCCAGAAAAAGAAACACAATACATTAACAACAACATTAAAATTACCAATGCAGATTTATTTGACTGACTGTGGCTCCAGTAATATGAACAATAAAATGACCCAGTAGCACTTAAGGTATGAATCATTTGCTAAAAAATTCCAGCAAGTGGTCAAGTGTGTGAATTGTAATCTCTGACAGTGACACACGGCCTTCAGATTTTTTTCATCCCCATTTTAAAACTGTTGACGAAAAATATTCAATTTGATGCGACTCCTGCATTGAACTTTAAGAAACTGAGTCATCTATTGCACCTTAAGTCTTTAAGGCGCAATATTATGTATATTTTACATAGTGCCATTTTATAGCACAGTCAAATAATTATGTTAATTTCAATTGCTAAGTAAAACATCATTTATCAAATATGACTTAAAAGAGAATATACTTCTCAATTTAACACCTTTGTTGCTAAAACCTCCTGCTCTGGGTGCAGTGCTCCTTCATTAACCCTTTAACCAAGATTTTACCGGTGCTGCACCGAGAAGCAGCTCCTATAATGAGCTCAGCAGATGTGCAGCTCCATCAGGTGTTTGCTAATTTCTGCTGACTAGTCTGAAGGAGCTGAGTGGGTGAGTCACGGGGAAATGGACTCTGTGAGGTAGAAGCTTGGAAACTGCAGCTCCAATGAGGAGCCTCGCCTCTCTGCAACCCAGACATTTTGCACAGCTGAATGGTTGCCATGGGAGATTGGAGGAGCTCTCAAAGATGCATGGATAAAATCAAGGCAACACTGCAGGTGTGTTTTGATGCGGGAATAACATTCTAACATGATGTAAAGCTCACAGAGGTCAATTTTACATAACACTGACCCTTGAAGACATTTTAGTAGCATAGTTAGTACAACTTTCACTTTTATTTCCCAGCAGGAAATAAAGAAAATCAGCAGAAAAGCACACAATGTGAGTGCAGACAGAAGTAAATAAAGAAAATAATATCATTACAATTTGGGGATGAAGCTAATGTCACTGACTCTTCCAGAATTTGGCTGTGTTCTGGGTTTGTGAGAAGATGTGTGAGGGGTCATTCCCTAGACAAACTATAAACTCAACTAAACAACTAAAATGTATTTCCTTTAAAATTGCTGAGGACTGAACACAGGGCCGGCCCAAGCATTTTAGGACCCTATGCAGATTTTTATTTGGGGACCCCCCAACAAACACGTCAACATCAGATACTTTGTCATTCCTAAGCTACTCTATGCGTGTAACATCCTACTACCATTAGCATGATTAATAATTGACTAATATCATACCAACAGTGTCATGGCAATCAATTTTATCTTTACATGAGTGACAAACTAAAAAAATGTTGAAATGCAAAGTGGTATTTTTGGAGTACCATAATATTTTAGCTATTTGTAATACCCGCTAATAAACACTAAATTTACAGTAAAAGTTAAGTTTGATATATTTTATTTTCCCAACAGCAGGGATTAACCATTATTTGTGTAACAACTATAAAAAGAATATAGAAATTGATTTTCCACCTGTAATTGCATTTAGTTTGTAATTTTTTTAAAATATGCTAGCTTTGTGCCCCAGTCGCTTTACTCACATATGTACACCTCAAACACAAATTTCAATGACAAACTGATGTATTTGGATATAAATCCTCCCCTGAATATCCACTCAGTCCCGTCCTGAGCCCAAATATCCTGGAGGGTTTTTCCTGTAAAAGTCAGTTGTTTCAATCCTAAAATCTTTCAACAATTACGCAGCTAGAGGGATTTTATCAAAGGGAAAATTTGATACAATTCACTGGTTTTGCTAAAAAAGGAACTGGTGATATCTGACACTTGAACTGCATTTTAATTGATTAAAACTAGATACAACAAAATCACCGCAATCTGTTGTCTGTAAATACAAGGATGATGGTAGTTTTCTTTTTTTTTTATTGAACCAGTTGACATTAGTGCAGTTTGCCAGTCACGCCAGACTATCGTCAAGAACCGGCGAGTGTGGCCAGTCGGCTGCTGTTGCCGTGACTACTGCCACAAATGGCAGCTCTCACTCTTGCTCCTGCCACACTCTGTTTGTGTGTTTGTGTGGTAGTGAGTGTGTGTGCAAAGTTAGGTGGGGGACGGGGTGGCTGGTTATATGTTGGGTTTCCCTTGTGCTGGTGACAACTGAGATTCCCTAAGACAGTACTGATGACACCTAAGGCCATCATGGAAGAAGCTGAACTAACTCTGCAGCAGCTCCCTGGCCTCCAGGACCCCACAGAGGCAAATCTAAAGTACTCTGCCACCCCCCACCCTCCCACCCCCTCCTACCCCTACTACCACCACCCACCAACCCACCCACCCTAAAACACACAGTTTCCTGTCAGTCTGCTTTTCCCACTCGCACTCGCTCAGCTGTCAGTCAGCTAAAATGAAGATGAAGAGTTAGAACATATGGAGGAGTAGTTCCATATCCAGTAGTTAAGGGTATTGCAATGTTAACATAATTGTTTTTATAAACTATCTCTTAATGTTTTACTGTAAAGCATAGCAAAAAAGAAAAGCTTTTCCTTTTTAGCAACATCTAATTTTATTGTGGAGAAATTTCAGGCAAAATATTCCCATCTAAAACATCACTAACACTGCTATACTTGGGGAGATTATGAAGGTTCAAAACTATTGAAACCATAATGATCCGAATTCAATTTCACTCATAAAAAGATCGGATGTCAATCAACAGGTTTATGAAAAAAAAACCAATTGTGTTTAATTCCTGGATCTGTTATGAAACGCCATCCCACAGTCAAATAAGGACTTCTACATATAAGAGCCAAGTCTCCTGACTTAGGAAATGTATCACATCACCATCATCTCATCTTATGTGTCTGGAAAGAATAGATTGAGGTCTTGCACATAAATAAACATATTCCACTACCTTGTAGAAGATGTTTTATAAGCATGTTGTTCTTTGACCAGTTTCCTCTTCTGTTGTGTTTGTTGTTGTACTTACAGGAGAATTATAAAGATATGACCATGTTGAACAACTTAAAAGTTTGCACTGAACAACAACAATTTTTGGTGTTGTTAAATATGCACATATGGTTTCTCAGTTCTCTGTTTTCATCCCTCTCTTTCTGCAGGTGTAGCAGACTTCTACAGTGTTATTTCCTATTCTTTATATCCTTCTTTCTTTTCTCTCTTCTGTTCTTATCTCCTCTTTTTCATTAAAATATTTTCTCCATTTTATTTCTCACCCCTTTTCTGTCTCCTTGTTCATTTCATTTGAAATATACCCAATGCAATTTCTAATAATTCTTTTTGTAAATATATTAAGAGGAGCTCTGCCACGAAGGCTGTAATGCTCCACTTGTGAAAGCAAATCAGTTTGTTTTGTTTCACCTTGTTTTGTTTTGGGGGGTTTTTACACTGAACATGTAAAAAATAAATAAATAGAATATGCAATAGACAACATCATGAACCTTACCACTGTTAGAAATAGCTAAAAAGAAAAGAAAATGTAAGAAAATTACCTGTGACATTTTAACAATGAATATTGCCTTTGTCAGAGTTGAACGTTTTTATAGGGTTAACACATTTGAATCAAACAAATTGTGCAATCAATAAAGCTCTGGAGTTTTGGTGGCCAAAAGAATATCCGCTGAGTCGTTAGCTCTGTAACACAGCAACCCAACAAACACACGGCGGTCTTTGTGTCGCCGTTCAAACTTCATGCACATCGAAAGACAGACATAAAAACAAACACATACACATGAGTGTGCAGTCTATTGACCAGTATTTGTCACTTGCTATATATTTAGCTGCAAGCAAGTGAGAGGCTTCAAGTTGGCGGTGCTCAGGCTTTTGTAGCTCCAAGTGTTAGACCAGCTAGTGTTCACTCGACTTTGTCAATCCCCTGTCAACTTGTAGCTCTGAGACATATCCTTCCTAACGCATAGGAGACAGGCCTACTGCCGCCCACCCCCTTCTCTACTGCCTGCTGCCCACCTCCCAACGCGGAGCCACCAGGAAATGGCCTCCACCACCTCATCTCCCACACCCTTCCGCCCCCCCTCTCCTCCCACAACTATCTCCTGACAAAAGCCTGCTTGACCTCTCCATCATTCATCTGACAACCAAAAGAAGACAGCTTGGCTGCATCTCTCTTTCTCACAGCGCGCCACAACATGTGGTTGGCAAAAAATTTCCTTTGCATAAAACGGCACTCATGTCAAAGGTATCCCTTCTTCTTTGTCAATTCAAATTTTGTCAGGGCAAATTTTGGTTATTTTCTTCACCTATGAAATAATGCAAAAAAAAAAAAAAATCATAACCTATTTTAAATAAACACTTGCTTCCAGTTTTTCTTAATCAAACGTTTTGTCTGCCATAGCCGATTAAATGGGAATAATGGCTGCAATTTAAATTGAGCAAAAACTTCAGTGCTAATTAGTCGGTCGTAACCAGGAAGCAGCAAATTGCCTCAACAGCCCCCGCGACAACAAGCAGAAGAAATCTTCATATGTAGTCAGTTTTTATAAGTATCAAATATCATTTTTATCAGGACCTCGACAGTGTTCATGATTTGGAGATGTAGCTTTCAAAATCTTCTTTCAAACATTTTAAGTACAACAACAACAATAATAATAATAATTATTATTATTATTTTGTTTTGTTTTCATATTTTATTTTCTAAAAAATAAATATGCCTACCTGTACCAAGACAAAGAATCTCTTCTTCCATCTTTTCCACACATTTTTACCAATGGCCCAAAGATACCTGTGGGGGAAAAAAAGGATGTTTTGTTTTTAACAAAGAATGCATTTAACAGAAAGCTTTACAGTAATTTTTTTGTGATGCTGTTTTGGTGTTAGTTTATGCTATCAATGTTCAACAAAGATTCAATGTACCAGGTTGAAAATACTAGTGCTAACACTGACCTCTTCTGGCAGACTTCTGCCACTGCAAGGAGATACAGGGCCTCTTACAAAACCCAACATTAGATTGTAAATTTTTTATTACAAAAGATTTGATATATAGTAAAGTTAATTTATTACACATCTCATGCCACCAAACTAGATTAGAGAGGAATAATTATCCTTCTGAAGAAAGCTATTCAAAACACATGATAGACTAATCAATATGAGAGATTAAAAGGCAGCAATAAATAAATAAAAATCAATACATTCAAAGCAAAATTCTTTAAAAAATAGCTATATAAACTAGAGCAAAGTGAAACAACAGAACTCAGTGTTTGGGATTAAACTGTGAGAGGTCAGTTGAATGAAACTGGGATTACATCCAAATACAAAGAGCATCCTAAACAGGAAGAAAAAAGATTCCAGCAGACTAAATAAATAGATTATGAAACGCCAATCTGCACCGGTAAAGAGGATGACGCTTCTGTTCCTGTTTGTTCGACGAAACAAGTAGAAATGACTAAGAAAATAAATCTGTTGGCAGAAAAGCTGGGAAGTTGGTTAAACATGAGCTAGCTAAACATGACAGCCCTGTATCTTTGTGTTCTGCATCCAAACAGACAACCAGTTTGGAAAATGGCTGTGAATGTCACAAGAATCATAAAAGTGCCCCAAAATAATTACATAACAACTGTGGCGAACATTAAATCTACATATATAATTCTATCCATGTTGTAAAACACTGAGCTACAGGTGTTCACTTTTCAATGTACCAACTATCATCCTCATAGCAATCGGTGACCACAAGAGGGAAGCAAATGTCATCTTTTGGAAACATGTGGAAGCTGATGAGCAATTACAAAAATTGTTTGACTGTTATATCAATGTAAGGTTTTCTATGATTTGTTGAGAAGGGCATGAATAATTTTTAATAAACACTTTTTTTTCAAAAACTGCTCCCATTGTTCACCCTGGGAGAGATGGCTGCCTCACTTCCTATCAGAAACACATTTCATTTAAAATCTGAGTGGTTTTACTCATTTTTTGGGGTTCAAATATAATTTATCAGTTATCTAAATCTGCTTATTGTTGCAGGGTTGCCGGGGGTTACTGTGTGTTGATTCAAGACAGTATTCTGTTTACTGTTTTAAATGGTTAAAGAAAAAATATATGTGATAAATTATAGTAATAAATATGACCTCTTAGGTGACTGTCAATAAATTGATATTAATTATCATCCATATGAAAGGTAAAAAATTGATCTTTTACTATGACCTTTATTGCAATAAAATGAAGTCTTTGTGATATGAGCTCACAGCTAAATATTTTCAATTATAAGACACAAAAGTGGAGGGAAAATCCCTTGATATATTTTTGTCAATATTGAACACTCCTACTGACTGCTCTTGAATTACATAAAACATATAAATGAATAAAAGAAGCAGTCTGAACTTATGCAGACATGAGAACTGGTTCCAAAATCTACTTTTCCAAATGAAAGGGACATTAGGCCAGAGCTCCAATCACAGAAGAGTTCATTTTAAGTGTTTAGATGGAAATCTGAGAGACACAACAAATGATTTAAATTGATCACACCGATGGACGGCATCACCACTTACCCACAATGCTTCATGTTCTGTGGCTTATCCATGCGGATGGCTAGTTTTATCTTGAGCTCGTCTGGGCAGCCTTTAGACACTGCCATCTTATGGAGCTCACACTGTTTGGGACTGTTGGGAGTCGGGTGAAGCACAACCTGGAAACAGCCACATGCAAACGCTGCGAGTCAGACGCACTGTGTGAGAGGAAACGAAAATGAATCCAGTGCTTGAAATGTTCTCCCACCCTTCCGAGCTCCTTATCCTCCAAAGCCAGGACTCCTGTGCTCTCAGTGAACAGCTTCACCTTCACAGCAGGCAGAGGCTGGGTGGTGGTGAAGTCACCTTGGGTTCCCCAACTATGAACAAGAACAGATTTATTAAGTTAAGTCTGTGCGGTAAACGGTGGACCTCAGGGTTAGTGATGCCAACTTACCCCCCTAGGCTGTTCTCTGTTAATCTGAAGCTCAGTGGACTTCATTTGAAGTTCACTGAGCTTCAGATTCTTCATGTGAAGAAGCTCTGTGGACTTTGAGGGTTTTAATCAAAATAAACTCCTCCTAATGAATCTTTATTATATGTGCCAGTTTCTTCTGTAAAGTCTGAACATTTTGTTGTTTATAGGGGTTTGCATCAAACAAATAAATACATTAAATAAATTCTCCTCATTCTTATTCTAACATCCCTTCCTAGAATGGGTCTGTGTTACTCTACCCATTCTGTACATTATACTCTGTCTCCTGGTTGTAATCCCACTGTTTTGTCTTAGTTAGATTTTCCTCCATGATAGGTAACATCTTATGTGTGATGCTGTACTGTTCCCTTATCAAAAGTTTTTACTTCCTTGAATGTTTTATCTTTTTTATTGCTCTGGCATGTCATGACTTTGAATGCAATCTTAATGAACTAAGTGTCCTTCCAGCTGTGATTGTTGTCTGTCTTTAGTTGTGCTTTGCACATACATTGGTTTGGAGGCCTCAGCTTGGTCCGTCTGCAGCTTGTGTCCTCCTTCCACCTCCATGGTGCAGTAAACTATTCTGTTTGAAGCCAAGGACTTCAGACCCTGAACCTCCATTATCACCACCTGGAAAATAATGTTAATCATCCAAAGAGATGAAATAGTAATGTACCACATAACAAAACACAAGTTATAGAGACTTCACTACTTTAGTTACATAAGTTTCTCATGCATCCTCTCTTACATTTTGGTGAGTGCATATATACTTGCACTGTGCTCCACAAGTACTTAGTAATATAAGGAATTATAAGCCTTTTTTTATGGAAATAGTTTATTTAATCTGCAGGAAGCTTGACTGCTCAGGTTCATGTAAATAACTTGATTAGTGGCACCTGCAGCTTCTGTGTGGGGATCGTTTTAAAAGCTGAAAGCTTTGAAGAACAAATGAAGAAGTCTGTGTGGAGAAGAACGACTCGCTTGCCGTAGAGGGAAAAAAACGTTCAGGTCAAGCGTAGTGAGGTCATCACAATCTCTAAAGACAAGGTGCTAAGGAGGGTGGTCCTCTACAGCAGGAGGAAGGGAATGATAAAGCTTACTTAAGACTTTAAGCAAAGAAAAAAAAAAACAGAGTCTAGTTCAAGTCCTTCGTCTCTGAACTTGTCTATTTCCCCTCCCCCCCAAGTTTGTTTAATTGGTTGATTTGAAATACTTATTTCAAAACAACTAAGCATTTCAGTGCTTAGTTGTGAAGTGTTTTCTGCTGTAGGTGCTTTACCTCCAGAGTGAATGAGAGGACCACATCTGACTTGGACAGCAGATTTTCATCCTCCTGACCCATGTCCATAATGGAGGTGTTATGTCCTCGTTTCAGCTTCTGCAGCTTGAACTCGCCGCCCTTGGAGACCGGCATGCTCTCCAGGTTTGCCATCAGCAGGTTGAC
Organism: Poecilia picta; assembly: GCA_033032245.1. Classification (NCBI taxonomy): domain Eukaryota; kingdom Metazoa; phylum Chordata; class Actinopteri; order Cyprinodontiformes; family Poeciliidae; genus Poecilia; species Poecilia picta. The sequence continues at coordinate 5,074,678 of CM065357.1, read as the reverse complement.
AGACGAGCGCAGCTCCTCGATGTACATGGCCTCCATCTCTCTGGAAACGAACCTTGGAAACCTTCCTCCAAGCTTAGCAAAACAGGAGATTGTGAATTTAATCACCAACTTGCATCCTGTATCAATTCTTGTAAAATGATCCAAGTCTCAATTTATTTCAGGGACCTTCCTGTCTCTATGTCCATCCTGTTCTGTCAGTATTGGCTTTGCATTACATGTCAGTTTTTAAAGGGGCAGTATTATGTATTTTCCAGTCACATAGTATAATTTTGCAACACAGTTAAGTAAATATGTTACCTTTAGTTGTTCTAAAAATGCTACATTTCAAGTATGACACAAAAGACATTTGACATTTTTGTCTCTTTAAAAGCTCCTGCTCATTCTGAAACTCCGCCCTCAGGAAGTGATCACAGCATTGCTTCTCTATTAACCCTTTAACGATATTTTTACCGGCTCTACACTGAGAATTAACACATGTAATGAGCTCAGCAGATGCTCAGTTCCGCCAGGTGTTTGCTAATTGCTGCTGGCTAGTCTGAAGGAGCTGAGAGGTGGAGTCAGGAGGGAAGGGAGCTCTGTGAGGCTGAAGCTTGGAAGCTTAGAAGCTACAGTTCTGAGGAGGAGCTTCGTCCCTGAAGGTCCACTCAGGTGTTTTGCACACCTGAATGGTTGTCATGGAGATTTCTAAAACATCTGTTAAAGAATCAAGCTAACACTCCAGGTGAGTTTTTGATGAGGGAATAACACTGTGACACGATGTAAAACTAAAAACAAAGTGAAATGACATAACATTTCCCCTTTAAAAACATCTCCATAAAATATTTTGACATTTTTTTACACAAAGGACATCAAATTAATGCCTTTAAGTAATAATAAAGCAAATTAGCTGATTTTGTCTAGTATTTACACTGCTCCATTATGTAATAGGAGAAAGTCTTTTCAAATGCAAATTATGTTTACGCATACAAATGAATTCCAATAACTTTATCATACATGTAAAAAACTAAGGGTCACTCCTACAGTTGCTTCTTAATCTTCCTTCATAACCCTCATCCGTCTTTTCCTTTTACCCGAGCGATCTGATCCGCCATCTGCAGCCGTCCATCCAGTTCCCTTCTGATCTGAGCCGCCTGCTCATCAGGATTGTCCAGCTGGGAAAACACAGACATGCAGCAGTTTGCTTAGACATCCACTAAAAATCACATTCATGTCCATGAATTAAAAAACAAAACAAAACACTATTTTAATCATACTGTACTAAAAGTAAATTACACTCAACAGCAAATGTAACTTATTATCAGGCTATACTGAAAATGTTTTTTTTAAAAAACCCAAAACATCTATTACTTCTTCCATTAGCCAACTAAAGGGATACACTAGCCTTTGGATACAGTTGCCATGGTAACAAGTGTGGGGAGTAGGTACAGCAGTCTTCAAGTTCTGAATCTCTTTTAGTTGTGCACATACAGTACAAGTAGCCTCCACAAGAAGCAATGTTTCAGACATGACTCAATGCACTAGAATCATTAGAAATCAAACGTTTTCGTTTCACGTACATCTACACGTACACAGATGAATGGAAGCAGAGAGACTGACTTCAAACTGTTCATGGTCTTTGTTTGACCACAACACCATCTGTTCTTTAATGAAGTACAGTCAGAGATTATTTGTTCTTTTCAATGTGTTATCAGAACAAATATGCACATAGTCAGAGCAACGGCGACTGCATGTTCTGGACAGTACGTGGTCCGCATTATCACCTTCACCACCAACAATGGAAAACATAAAAAACAGATAAAAGTTTCAGTCGACATCTAAGCAAACGACAATATTGCATCACTTAGACAAATAGTAATGACAGGAGTGAAGCGCTAACTGAAGGGTGGAGTCTGTAGTTGAATTACTGAAATCTTACAGTGCTGTAGCTAGCAGTCATGCTATGTTGGGTGGATTTCACTTCCAACAAGATTGATGATGGGGTTGATCAAAAAGACATATGTGGCAATCAATCTACAATAACAGTGATTGTGGTTGTTGGACTGAATTAAGAAAACTTGCACAAAAAGTTACTTGGCGATGATCCCTTACTGAATGCCACTGTAAGGAGCCTTGAGGCACTCCATTTGAAACAGGAAGGAGGGAGGAACAAGACCCAGAAGCTTTGACAGGCTGAGTTCCAGCAGATAAACAACTGGAGAACCAGTTCATAGCCTTTACAGATAAATTAATCTATTAAAGTCGATTCATCAAGAAGATATGATCCACGTGTTAGATACTGTAGATCTGACACTGGACAAGACGATCATAATGTATTATCGTCTTGTCCATCTTAAGAATCACCGAATCTAAGCCGATTGGAGAAAAGGACGGCTGATTCAAACCTGTTTCCTTTTGTGTGAGAACAAAAATGGCCCTATATCTGCATGCGTTTTCTGTGCACAGACCGATCGGTGTTACATCTACGCATCAAAATTTAGCATTTACATCCGATGCACGTTTTCACACCATTTTATTTTCTTATTTTGTGTATGTTGATTTACTGTATGTGGATAAATGGGATTCAGGTTTATTGTTTAATTTAAATAATAAAAGAAGAAGAAAAAGAAACGTTGGTTCCAATGCTCCCAAGGTTAAATAACGCTAAGTCAGATTTCAGTGCATTTAGGCGACTTTTGATGTTTTGTAGTTTATTGTCCACTAAAACAGCTTTCATGGCTGCCTCACTTTCACGGCAGGTAACAGGTTTGCATAGCATATTCACGTTTCACTTTCAAGGTTTCCCCCGGAAAACTTGCTAAGCCCGGTGGTTGGGTGATAGGCCAAGTCATTCATGTTGTGTTTTTGAGTTAAATGCTTAAAGTTGACAGGAAATTTTAAAATATCACTTGATAATCATGTTTTATTGGAAAACTACATGCAGTTTTCAATAGACTTAATATCTGAACACCGACGATAAAGTCTTAAAAAATATAAACATAAAAAAACACTTAAATAAGCAATGCTAAGCCTGGTGGGGTCACAAGTAAAACCTGGTGGCCCGCCAGGCTTATAATAAACTTGGGGAAACCCTGATTTTGTACATGCCAACATGTGCTTGAAATGTTGCAATGCGACAATTTTTGTGCGTACGCTCAATTTACATGAGGCCCAGGGTGGATAGCAGTGTGTCAGCAACATTCCCAGTCAGTTGTGACAAATGCATTGTTTTATGTCATATAAGTGAATGCATTGTGCAGCCATGTTGGCGTTACCACTGATCCAGAAGACCAGAGAATACCTGAGTTAACTGTCATTTTAAAGACTGAAATCTCTGCTTGAAAAAGCAGCAGAGTTAGCCATTGGACAGTGCATGCATCTTTCCATAAACCTAGTCTGGTATAAACAATGGTAACAAAGGCTGAGATACAAATTAAATTATAGAACATCACAGTTAACATGCACTGAGAGAACAGTGAGGTTGTTGTTTTCTTTTGTCAGAAGCATTTTGCCATTAGGCCAGTTCAAATCTTCAATAGACTTAAAAGCATCTGTTGAATGCAAAATCAATAAGAGGGAGCAGTCTTGTCAAATGACAATGGTTACTTCAGTAACCAAGTTAAAAAAGACATTCATATTAACAAAAAAAACTGCATGCAGTTTTAACATTAAAGTCCATCGTCGTTAAGCCTTTTAATGTGACTTGGATAATCAATAATGAAACAGTGAACACACTCCAATAACAGCACCAGTTAACAAACAGTGTTGTTTTTAAAGAGATGGGCCCAGACCAATATTGGTATTGCACCCAATATTAATATTCTGTTTGGATTGGATGTAAATAAGCTGCCAAAGGCCAATCAAAGGCAAATTGTCACTCTCCTACCTAAAATAATGGCCTGTTAATTTTTGACAAAAGTGCTTGTTTTGCCTACTACATTGCTTGGAAATAAAGAGGTGGTGTTTTTTTTCCTTCTCCTGAAAATAACTTTTGGCAAAAAAAAACAAAAACTTAATCCATTATTTTAGGTAGGTGGGGAAATGCTACACAATGATACTAAACATCATGAAATGCATAACATCAATCATATCCTCTAGTTTAAAATTTTTATTTCACTAAAGAGAGATAAATAAACAAATCATTAGCTGTTGGAGCTCAGATTAGTTTAAGAACATCTAGGTGGTAAACAGTTTTTACCAGGTCTGATGTCAAATCAGAAGTCGTTAAGAGCGAACGTGCAAAACACTGGAAAGATAAAACATTCCTTCTGATACAAGCTGCAGTCGATCGAATAGTCTGCGCAAAACAGATCCTGCTGTGCAAACGTTGCTCTGTTTGGCGATAAAGAGGAAACGGGGAAAAGCCAGCGTAGACACCTTAGCAGATTTTCCTCCCTCTGGGGCTCGACTATGAAGACATTCACCATCTGGCCTATTGCACAGAGGCAAGACAGCAGTCACTCCTCTAATGAGAGCAGGGACCTGCTGGGGAAGGCCTTGGAGGGGAGGAAGCTTAACTGGCTCTTCTTCAAACACATCCACACCAAATCACATTTGGAAGCTGACAGAGGGACACAAATACCGTCCCCTCGACTTCTACCTGCCTGAGCTCTGAACATGCTGCAGCCACGGTCACATATATCCACGCTATAGCTACACAATTTTAGCAGAATGCATGTCGCCAAAGTACAAAGGAATCATTTCTAAAATTACTTTTTTTGTAGCTTATAGGATTTAACTAGTACATGATGTACAGGTTAAATCAGATTTGGAGTTGAAACCAGGTCTTACAAATGGGAGTCTCTAAGTAGAGCAGCTAAACTAAGCATTATCAGCTATATGAGCTATTTGAATCTTTAAAAAGCTGTGAGAAAGAATCTCGACATTATATTATGGTCATTTCTTAAACCCAGAAGAGTTTCAGTCTCTATTTGCGGTAAAAATTCTTCTTTAAAGAAGCCAATCGTTTTATATATTGCTTGATATTAATAGGCAGAATCAAGTTTAAATGCCAGGTTTTTTTTCCCCCATGTGCACTAATGACTGGAAAGCAAACATCTCATTAATGTACTTGGAACTTTATTGTTTCCTATAATTGCTGCAGTTTCCTTCCTGCCAGCCCTCTGCAAATCACCACCCCAGCTTAAACAGGACAGCCGACTCATCATCCACCCTGTTATTTTGTGCTGGAAACCGAAACGGAACGGCCTCGGCGAACAAGACGAGGTGAATTCAGCGGATTGCTTACTTCAACTGAGTCACACTTGCTATTAATATAAATAAAAAAGAATAAAAAATAAAAATTTAAAAAAAGAGAAAAAAATGTATTATCCACATTTGTTTTCCTTCTCATTTGTGTCGAGCTATGTAACAGACAGATTTCATCAGGTGCTGATCTTGGCAATTTTTAAGATATGAGAAAAAAGTTTAAACACGTTCAGGACAGCTGTCAAGGTCCCCATGTCTTTACAGGTGCAGTATGTCACTTTTACATATTCATTCAAACTGTCACTATGTCATGACAGTGTAGTTTGAGACAGATCATTTGTGAAAATAAATCAATCTAACTCCTGTGCCTTCTCGCAGAGTTCCCAATGATACCTAGAAACAACCAATGAGAGAAAAGGGGCATGTTGCTCAGTCCCAATTCCCAAGCTCTCCGCTTCACTACCGCGTCTCCCCATCAGCAGAGCCTGTTGTAAATGCTAAAGCTAGTTAGCATGACAAGAAATGACAGCAGATAAACAGTTTTCCTCTAACGATAAGCTGTTTCTCTGCCATTGGCACACCTACCAACGCATTTACAAAGTTGACTAACTGCCTGGCTCTGATTGGTTGTTTTTGGTCGGGAGCGGTGCGTTTCTCCAGAAAAGCAGCAATACCAGCAGAGACATGACAAACTGCACTGGGAATGCACAAACACATCATAAGCAATGCTTGATTGAAGGAGACATAAACATGTAGAAACTTGCTGTCATTATTTGCTGTGTCAACCGCCGTTTTCTCTTTTTTAATGTTTATTATTGCTTGTGTGAATTATGTGTGCTGTAATGGGGAATCAAACCACATGTACGATTAAATGTGCCAATGTTCTCGAGTTGGTGAAATTACATTAGAAATAGCTGTAGAACATGACCTAAATATGTGCTGCCTGCTTTGAGCCAGTTGAGCTTTTTGAATCATAAAAAACTTTGGCTTCGTCAAAACCTTCAACATGCCAGTTCCATGTTGCGCATTTCAGATGGAAACGGCCAGGAACTGACGTGAAACTTGCTCTATCTCACAAAGCTTAGTTTGTAATTTGATTTGTTATGCAAATGTAACTGCTGGAAGCCACAGACATGCAAATCATGTACCACATAACAATGATACGCTATGCAGGATGAGGCAGCCTCACCTCTCAGCACTGGTTCTTCAGAGGTCGAGCATCTGAGTTCAGGGGATGTTCAAGGTAAGATTTAAGACTGTCGTTCACAAAATTTAAGTTATTAGATTCTATTTCTTAATTTAATTATTTTCCTGAAGATGTTTGACACCTATCCAGGAGACTTCAATTCTGACCTTTGAGTTAGTTAAGGTTCAGAGTTAGTGGTTTGTGTTTTCTTTTTATTGTTTATTAGTAGTATTTTATTTTATTTTATTTTATTTTATTAGTTCATTTATTCTCATTTGTGTGTTGTACTGTGATACTGATAACACATTAATATTAACTAATTTATCTAATACCTACTTAGTAACGATTACTTTAATATGACCACTTTCTTCAGTTAAGAGTAAATCTAACGCATTACTTTTCCAAACCAGTAATCAGATTCTAGTTACCTATCTGAGTCACTGTGCGCTTCTATTTTCCTCATTTTCTTTTCTTAAAAAATAAACTGGTAATCAAGTAAATCCTTTTACAGCTGCAGTTTGTAACACACACACTGGCTTCCTTTCACTCTTCATTGCACAAAATAAAAACTAAAGAGTTCAAGCCAAGTCTCGAGTCTTTTACTTCAGACTTTTAAATGCAATTCGAATGTCTTGAATGTGACCCACCATGTTTGGCAGGTTGTCCTACTCAAGCATGGACTAAGACGTTTTTTTATGTTGTACTTATTTTGGAAAAAAATAATAAACCTAAAATAAATAGCACTGATTTTATATAATGGCAATTACCCCTGTAGTTACTCTTTTTCTTTTGGAGAATAGAAATGACAGTAATACAGAACAAACATCCCCCCTTTATGGGTGAGAAACAAACAGCCCGTGTTGACGCACTAACCTGACAGGCATTGTAGAGCAGCTGGTGCTCAAACTTCTTGACCCCCAGAATCTGCTGGAACATTTCATACAGTTGGTCCTTGCTGAGGATGAGCTCGGAGGCCGCGCTTGCCGTCATCCTCTGCTGGTGCTTCCGGGGGTCTTCTTCCCCCCGGTAGATGGTGTCGAACTTGGCTATCCACGAGCTCAGCACCGTCTCTTTGCTCAGGCCGTCGATCTCGGGCAGACTGCGCACGCGCTTTTCGATGTGCTTCTTGAAAACCTCACGAGAGTCGCTCGCCGAAAAACCGCCACTCTGCACCATGCGGGACACGCGGTCACTTTTCAGGAAGATCTGAAATCAAGTTGGAAAAACAAAAATATCGCTTCGTTATGATGTTCTTAGCCTCACTGGCTATTGCACGTCAATCCTCTTTCTTAGCCTTAGTTTATCATTTTTCTCTGTCTTTCCACGCTGTTACTATCATTTTATACCTCTCAGTTTTACAATAAGTTAAAACTATACGCTTGAGATTTCAAGTAAGTTCATACCTATCCCCTCTTTCCAGTCGTCCTCCCGTACTAGTAATTTCTCGCAAATGTCCAGGACTATATTTTAAAAACATTTCTGCGCCTCTCTACTGTAAGCTGAACTCTGTCACTACCCTGGTAAGGTGCGGAGAGCTGGAACAAACCAGGTGTTGTGCCAATAGGTGACGGTTTGGCTAAAAAACGGATCTTTGATATCGGGCGCGTCCCCGCGAGGGAGCGCGCATTGAGCAGAAAGGGTTAGCTTTATTCACATGTTGATGTTAGAAGCATTTTTAGCTGCTTCCTTCAATCGTTCATTAAAGGAATGCTGTTATTGCATTTTTTTCAATAAAGTGTCTGTTTTCCTGTTAAAAAGGGAATTTAATTATTTGTTCATTTGCATCTTTTAATGTATTTCCAACAACAGTACACAACAGTATAAAATTATATACTACTGAATACAACAGCATACAAAAAGGCTTAAGTGGTTAAGTGAAAAATATGCAAAATGTGACAGTTTTTTAAAACTGAAAAGTTGATTTATATAATTGATAGAATGATCATTAATAAAACCACAGTTAGTTGCAGCCCTAAAGACTGCGGGTAATTGGATTTGAATCTAAGTTGAATGTCTTTGGACAAAGTTGCATTTATGTCAAATGAAATGGGCTGGATTGCTAACAGTTTGAAATCAATATAATTTCTTTACTTTTTTTTTGTAACGTGTACTAAGAAAATTGAGATCTATGGATGTTTCCAGAACACATCCTTCTTTTGTAGAGTGTATTTCCATTCTAGAAAAAAAAAGCAGCAAATAAAAACTTTCACCTGACCTGAACGGTACACCCTGAAGGAGAGGGGGAGGTGTTTCTGTGTTCATATCTGGGCAGCTTACAAATGTGGCATCCAATCTGAAACATAACCATGTTACATTTGAGGGATGAAAAAGCCAGCTTTGCTGTGAAACTCACCTCATAGTAGCTCTGAACAGCATTGATGAAAGCCTCATCAGCCACAATCTGAGTGTCTCCACTGAGGAATGCCTGAAAGCGATCTTTGACGGTCTGAAGCTGCAGCTTGCTGATCTGAGGGACGCAGAAAGTATTTTACGTTTCAAAAATAACAAAACAAATCATGACCCAAGAAATAGGAATTAAGTAACGAACATACACCCAATTTAACCTTTCCACTGTTCTGTCCAGAAACATTAAGGCTTCTCAAGCAATGTGAAAGCCCAGACAAACCCAAACCTTTCTGCCATTTCATTTCACCTATTTGTTGGTCTTGGGTGTCTTTCTTCAGGGGTACAGAGGCAAAAAAAAGTCAAATGTTCATCCATTCGCTGCATTATCTGAATGATAAAATCCTCTATTTCCTCTATTTTATGGTGCTACATTCTGTTGTTCTGCTAATCTTGTTGCGAGGTGAAGACGTTTCCAGGCAGTACTTTACCATGAACACGATTCCACACAAACTGGACGGTATAGTATGAATTTCTCCTATTTGCAAGCATTGTATTATATTACTTCTACTTCAAAAACATGGGTTACTTTACATGAGTTGGCCAGAGTTAAGCTCAGTCAGAGGCCCCAAGGCTGTGGAACAGTTTTCTCCTACAGCTTTGTGTTGCTGACTCTCTGGAGGTTTCTAAAAGAAAAGCAACTGAAAACACAATTTTTGTAATTATTTTACTGCTTCTTATGCTTGTTGTATTCTTTGTATGATTTAAGGTTGATTTGTTGGACTCGAGACAAGACTGATCTAATACAAAAAAGAAGAAACTAAGGAATACAGACCAAACAAACTTCAAAACATCTCAGGATCCTAACAGATGTCATCAACACCAAGTAGAGCTTCAGATCTAGACAGTTTACTCATCTAACAGTGACAGAGATGGCATTAATCCAGAAATCTTTTAACTCTGCCTGCCTCTTAATTCTTCTGCTCACCAGATTCAGCCATGTTTTACAAAGTCAGATAAGAAGATTTTTTTGTAAACAGAAGGAAACCTGTGATTTGAAATGATTCTCTATGTACTTTCAGAGAAAGACAAAACAATGCTCACATTGTTCAGAGACATTTAATATGTTTGGTCTAAAAGTGAAATATTAGTTGATCTCCAACCTATAGTGCCTTGTGCTTCAAGATTTATCTGATGTGTCATTATAACATTTCTGGATCACATTAAAAAAACTTTGTATCCATCTTAATTGTCTGTAAAATTATTGTGTTGCACATTTTTTTAAAAGCTACAATTTCAACCCTAATGATGTTCAGGCACAAAACTGATAAAGGAACTCTGTTGTATGTCACACCAGCAGATGCATTTTTTATATAGTTGTACATTAAATTACTCTTCATTTCTCACTCAGCAGCAGAATCGCAGGACAAAGTCGACGTCACCAAAAGTTACATCAGAGGTGAGGTGAGTTTTTTCAAAACTCAATGAAAGCTTCATGATGCTGCAAAGACGGACGTTTCTTACAAATTAGAGTCTGAATAGGTTCAATTGGCACACCGACTCACCCCGGCCGTGATTGCAGAGCGCTCGCTCTCACTGCATTGTTTGTGTGAATATGTGTAAGAATCAGCATTCATGAAAACCATACGCCGCTCGTTCATGTGTGCTGCGAGTGTGTGTGTGTGTGTCTGTGTCGCTGTGTGGGAGTGTGTTTGCATACGAACGCAACAGGCCAACTAAAAAGGCTTTCATCATTATTAGCAACCGGCATGCTGTTCTCATGAATTATGCACGTACTATTGAACTGCTGCTTGCAACAAGTGCAAACAAGGACCAGCATCACCCTAACACATGCAGCACACACACACATGCACACATGCGTACACACATGCACAACATTATGATCACTGGCAGGTTAAGTGTCTAACTGTATTCATGTTCTGGTGAAAAACTCGAATGCTGCTTTAAATGAAGGTTAGCTTCAGATTTATAATTTAACGTTTACACACTGTAATACCTGTCTCCAGTTCAGCCTGTTCATCCTCTATAATAGTCATTTAAAATCTGTCTGGCCTTGTTGAAATGATGGCTTAATATTCAGAATTCACCCTCTAAACCTGCTGAGTTCATAACGGCCACATCACATAGTTCTCACATTCATCTGTCATAGACAGTTAGAAATAAAGTTCTAAAACTTATTTGTATGTCATGAACCCTTCAGCAGAATTAGATTTAATATGATTTTCTTCCTAAAAAAGAAGTTTGATTCTTAGTGAGAATGAGACAGGTCACTTAAAACAGAAAATTAAGTGATCAAACACTCGTTAGAATCGCTGGCAAACATTTTGTATTAGCGATAATCAACAAAAAATGTCTACTGTAATGAGAATTCTGACTTATTACCACAACAATACATTTTAAGAGAAGATTTTTGCAAACATACACTAAAATTTCCAATTATAATTATAATGGGTTTTTTCCCCACTATTGGTTCCATATGGAGACAATGGTGCCTCCATCCCTCTACCAAACAAATATATACTGTATATATATATATATATATATATATATATATATATATATATATATATATATATATATAATATATATATATATATATATATATAAATATATATATATGCATATTAAATAAAAAACATAGAATGGCATATCATCACAATAACAGAATAATGTAGCCAGGGTCTGAAAATGGGCCTTTCAACAACTTAAGTTTTTATCATTAAAAATGGTGGTATTTATTGCCATTGCAGTTATACCTAGAAAAACCATGTTGGGCACAATGTAAAAATGTATTTTAGTGTTTAGTTTTAGTGTTTAATTTATCTATAAAATGTACAAAAGTTTTGAGCCCAACTCTTAGTGATGCTTCACTTATCACGAAGTTTTAACTTTTATGTCCCACTTCAGACAAGAGGGAATGTTTTAAGAGTAAATGGGGTTTGTACTCCTACTTTGAAGAAGAGCCAGAGGAAGTTATAGGTGATATTGCAATGTTCTAAAAAAAATACAAAGAAAGACGGTTTACTTTTGCTGATATTGTGAATACGTTGTTACGTTGGATCTCGAAGCCTGTTAAAAGCTTTCATTTTGAAATCCCACAATGGATTTGATTGAAGCTCTTTGATTGGTATCCAGAGGCCGACTGCTCTCAATCTGAAGAGGAACCAATCTGGAATATCAGTTTCTGTGTGTATTTACTGAGAAATGGGGTAAATATAATAATTTACCATAATATTTTCAGGTGCATATCTAATGGCTTATTTTGGGGAGGAAAAGTGAAGTAAACAGGCTTTTAATTCAATATATTTACATAAAAAAGTGTTTATGTTACCTTTCAAATAAAATAACCACATTTATTAATACAAAATAAATAACACTGATGTAAACAGTGGTGTAGAAAACGCTGAGTAATTATGCAGAGATTAGCATAAACATTCACTCATATGTAACAGAAATCTAAGAATATAATGTTTCCAATCTCTGAGGTCCATTTCTTTCAATACAAAACTCAATCTACTCAAGTAAGAGTACTAATAGTTCACAATATTACTCAAGTAAAGTAAAAAATACTTGAAGTAAAACTACTCCAATCAATCAATGCCTTTCCAAAACTGATTGTTTTACAGATATTGCACTTTGGGTGAAGCTTTAGAAAACTGTTTGCAGTAACGCCTTAGTTACAGGGAGAAAACAGTCCAGAAATTCTGAGCATTGTGCAGCCCGAGGCTGGCACTATGCGGTTAACGTTTTATGGCTTATGCTGGAATTTACAGGTGTAATATTGGCTCTTACTCACAAAGAAAGGCTAATAAAAAATAACTAACACTTTTTCAGTTCAGTTGAAGTGTCTGTATTAATGAAGTGTGTCTGTGAGCCGTCTTACCCAGCTGCACAATGTGCTCTGATTACACAAAGCGTTGACACCTTGTGCGCTGCTTCAGCGCACCGTGAAAGTCATTTCCTAATGTGACGCCAATTAACAGACTGGTCTTTTGCGGCTGAATCAGAGATCAGCAAACAACTACAAAATAAACATCTGACAGTATATGAGTGTATGACAGTATATGTGAACCTATTGACTGCATGTGCCTAGAAGAATAGCTGATTCAGCGTAGGTCACTGAAAAACCAATCTATTTTTGCAGCCCACTGCAGAATGTAATGCTCGATGTAATGTAATGGGGTTTTATGGCCACTAAAATTCTAACTTTTTAATGAACCCTGCATATTCAGTATTCATGGAATTGCATATTTTTCTGTGGAATGTTGCTCCTCATTATTAGCAAAAAATGTACCTATTTGTTGGTAGAGCATAACTAAAATAGTCAAAAGACAGTGTTGTTTTCTTGGCATCTAGAACTGACACCAATACTTGAATAGGAGTCTGCTTGACTTGATTGCAAAGACTGTAGATATTAGCTTCTAGAGGCTTCTGGTTCAGTCTGTTCTCCAAGTGAAGTTTGACATGCTTTGTCTCCTTTAAGATGAGACGATTGTTCCCACATCATGCACAAATGGTCCACCAACTCTCTGTATTGGCTTCTTGTCTGGTTCTAACAGTGAAGAGTCATCTGACTTGTGTTCAGATGACAGGACTCTGGAAGCCTGAGGTGTTCAGAGCAGAAAGGAATGGTGAGAGTACAGTGCTCTGTGGTGCTCCAGTGCTGGTCAGACACACAACCTTTCAAACACAAATTGTGGTCTGTTTGTCAGATTGTTGATCCAGGTGACTTAGTTGTGTAGCAACAACAACTTGGTCCTGAGTGTGGATAAAGCTAAGGAGCTGGTGATTTCCTTCAGGAAAATCAGCCCACATCCACTCTACATCAACGACACGTTCAGCACATGAAATTCACCTGAAAAAACATCCATGTTGGTCTCTGGATGCCTCATTCTTGTCATTCAAGATGGAAATTTTGGTTTACGTTCAGGTGGTCATGCTTACCATCCTCAACTTTATCACCATAGTAATCTAAAGTGTGAAAATGTGAAATTTTCAGCACTCCAAATACATTAAGTTCAGCGATGCTGACTGGCCAAATAGCTATTAGTTTTCTCTAGCAACCACACACGATTGGCTATTTTGCCTCACCTCGGGATGCTGCTTACTAGAAATGATGTGAAATCTGTCCAGAAAATGCAGTTACTTCAGATTTCCTGTGGACACACGTCAATGACAAAATGAATACAAAAAATTCATCTTTGTATTCATATTCTGCTCACTTTTTCCCTTTGTTTTCATCAGCCATTTCCTGAGTTGCCAACAGGAGCCAGTGCTCTTTAATAACTGGTCCTGTTCCCTACAATGGTCCTGATACTGAAGAGATGATGCTGAAAGTCTTGTTTTAACTTCACAGTTTTCCTTTACCAATTACTTAAAAATCAAGGTGTTGCACTTCTACACTTCAGTTGTGTTTAGGTGGGATTGGTTTTCATCTGCAGTCTTTAGGTTTGGAGCCACAAGTGGCTGAATGGCTCAATATATACGATGAAATATTACTCTGTTATTATGTTTTATTCTTTTGCTGCTGAATGCTAGTAGGGCTTTGACCACAGTTCTACCCAGACTTTGGAACTTTCTCACCAAGCTTCAAGTTGACTCGTTTAATGAGAAACTATTTTTTTAACATTACGTTTGAGTTTTCTTTTGTTCCAAAGCACTTTGTGACCTTTATCTTTTACGGTAGTAGTCGTATATTTTGGTGTTTGTTTGAACTTTCGAAGCCTCCAAAATACAGTCCATCTGAATATTGAAACATTTTGGGCCCAGAATGTCTTGGTGTGGCAAAGAACACTCTCTTGTCCATATCAGTTCTCCTAATAGGTAGAGGAATCGCTGCTGCTACAAGTACACACGGTTTATGAATAGAGTGCATAGTAAAATAAATAAATAATGAATGCAAATCCTCTGTCTCCCTTACTTTCTCTCTCCCTTTATTGCTGCTGCTTGTCCTTTTTGTTTTTCAGTCAGGTCTTTCCCTTTAATAGCAAGACTTGCTCCTGGATGCAATTTAGCTTTACACAAAAAGAGGCATGCCTTGTATTGTTTGTATTCACTCAGCAAAAAAATAGTCAATAAAGCTCCTGATTTTTATCAGTTGCGTTACAACTGAGGAGTATTAAAGGATTCATTAGTGACTGGAACATTTTTCTAACGGAAGTAGATCCCCCCCCCCCGCCCCCCCTTTCCCTCCACCCTTTGATGTAAAACGCAACATGGTGCGCCTCAGGAAGCAACAGTTGGTGTCATGTGATGTCTGTTACAGCTCCCATCTAAATCACACAACTAGAGAAGCTTTATTCTCTCTTCTCGTGCCCGTCTTACCTTTTGCTGTCTCCTGGCCATGTCGGTGGGTTGCTTTGCGTTGAAAGGATAAGCGATGCAGCGCATCACAAACACATACAGCTGGAGCCGCTTTTTCTTCTCCTCCTCCTCTCTCTGCATCTTCTCCAGGTCCTCCTTTTCCTTGTCGCTGCCCACCGATGGGCTGGGGCTGGAGGGTCGGCCACCGGCGCCGCCGCGGCCCCGGGGCTGAAGCCCTCCGCCGCCATGATCGTCGGCGGATCGGCCCGGTGGCCGTCGGGCTCCTCCGAGGCTCTTCGAGGCGGTCACCTCTTTGCGCTCCACCTCGACCACCTCGTCCCCTTCTTCCTCACTGGAAGACGGATCCAACATGCTGCTGGAGTCTAAAATAAAACTACTGTTAGGCTAAATCAAACTGCATTAATTGGAGTCGCAGAAGGAAAGAGGCGCAAACGGTGCCAGTAACGCCACAGGCTGCTGGTGGGGGCAAATCTGCAGCCGATCTCAGCTAGAAAAAAAAGGAGAAGAAAAAAAAAGAATAACCGGAAATACTGTTGAGTCTTCTTGGTTGCGTGATGTTCAAAGCCTTGTAACTCCAGCAGTGTGTGACAGATAAGAGGGATTTATCAGGAGAGCACATTTAAGAGGGGAGGGGTCGCAGATGGAGGAAGCGCTGATGTGTTGATGCTGCGCTGCCTGCAGGAGGAAGAGGCGGGCTGGGAGCTGACCGCGGTGCTGAAACACCCGCCTGTTCTGGGATCAGTTCGGCCAGTCAGCCAGCGACCACCTGATGATCCAGCTCAGTCAAAAGAGGGACCGGTTGTAGACAGCAGCAGCAGACCGGAATCGAAACCGATTTATTTTCGCAGTAAAAGCTTTGTGCTTCGTTTCAACGGAATAATCTTTTATAGTTTTAAAGCTTGAGGAAACACTTCGTTGCATACGGAAAGTAGCAAATGTAACCTTCACACACACACACACACACACACACACACAAAGTTGCATTTAACTGTATGTTATTCTTATGGGTTCGGGGAATGTTTAAGAAATGGGACAAGATTTTTTTTTTTGTTTTGTTTTATGTAAAGTCAAGTGTCTTAGAACAGCGTTTCCCCAATTCTGGTCCTCAAGGCACATTTACCTGCATGTTTTACATGTTTCCCATTCGGATGTTTGCAATTCAGCAGAAGTCTGTTTATCAGCCATCAATTGAAATCATGTGTGCTAAAGCAGGGAAACGTCTAAAACAGTGTTGTATAGTAAAGAAGTAAAATCATTTCACTACTTAAGTATATTTTGGAGTACTTCCTACTTTCCTCGAGTATGAAAATGTTTGATAACTTTCACTTTTACTTCACTATATTTCCGAACTTAATTGCATACTTTTACTCTGATACATTTTCAATGTGTGGTTTAGTTACTCGTTACAAAACAGCGAAAAAGAGAAACGTTAGTGTTTTGACCCCACCTACTGATTGACTGCTACAAAGTCGGTAGCTACTTACCTGGACTTGTTCATCACCACCAATAGGAAACACCTGTTTCGCTTCTCCCATTAAACACAAAGTCTGCGATGAGCAGCAGCCACATGTCCCTAATGCCACATAATGATCAGTTGTTGCACCAATAGTTTGTGAAGTAGAGTAATTAATCGTAACGGCTTTTTTTTTTGCTCATGTTGGCCGCATTTTCTGTACTGAATATTTATTTTTCTCATTTTCAGCACTGACCTTACTTGAAAGGAAAACTTAAGGCTTAGAAAAACGTTGTATTTTCTGTCCTGGAGGGGAAACTAAGAAGCTGGTTCAGTTGTAAAGCAGGTTAAGTTAACCTTGTGCTATAGGTAAAGCACCTAATTTTCTTAACTAAATGATGCCTGCAGGTTCAGGTTTATCTATTAGCAGGTTTAATTTTGCCTGCACTTGTGTACATTACTTTAACTGTATTTGACAAGTTTATCAAAATATTAAAAATGTCAAACTGCATTCCCCTTGTTTTACTTTTTACTTATACTTTTCATTACATTACTTGAGTACATCCATTTTTACAGTAATTTCCATACTTAAGTACAAGAAAATTCAGATACTTTAAGACTTTAACTCAAGTAATATTTCAGTCAGTGACTTGGACTTTTACCACAGTCATATTGTGGTAAAAATATTGTGTACCTATATTTTTACTTGACTCTGAGATTTCAGTACTTTATACAACACTGGTCTAAAACATGCAGGGCAGTGCGCCTTGAGGACCCGGGTTGAAAAACACCGTCTTGGAAACCCAAAACATTTCAGTGAGATTGTCATGATGTGTTGAACACAGAGACGGCAAATGATTTTGAAGGTTTAATGGAGAAAAAAAAACTTACAAAGATCACAGGTAGTGAGGGCAGGAAAATAAATAAATAAAAATCCAAGAGGAAGAAACTAAAAACCTCCCACTAAGCAAAACAGGGAAGTGATGGGAGTAGACCAGCTGATGCAACGAGGAGTGACTGAGATAAGGTGCTTAAATACTGGGAGGTTGAACTTGGAACAAAGGAAGAGGACTGATTGCTGATGGGTTGCAGGTGTGAGTGAAGGGAGTGAGCGGCAGACTGGGGAGAGAGAAGGTGGCACAGGGGGGGAGGGAATGAATCTAACACTCTCATCAAATTTGGAAATGGAAATGGAAAAAAGGCAGAACTAATAGAAAAATTGAAGGAACACAAAATATGACAAATCCCCCTACCCCCCCCCCCCCCAAATGTAAACAACCCCAGATCCTAACAGAGATAAAATATGTAAATTATTGTGGTTTCCGTGTGTTTTTCTCTAGCCTACACCTTAAAAATAGCAATTATCAAACTACTGTTGGAAAAGGACAATCTGGACAAGTTGCTAATTCAGAATTACAGGCCAGTCGTCCATTCATCAATAAGGTCATGGAAGGAGCTGCATTTCAACAATTAAATACCTTCATAACAATGACCAGTTCCTTTGACGTCTTTCAGTCAGGTAAGTCAGTCAGTCATGAATGCAGGTTGTAGAAAAACCACGGTTCTGGTATTTTTGATCCTCAGTGCAACATTTGAAACTACTGACTTTGATGCGACTGGAGAGCTGGGTTGGACTCTCTGACCCAGCACTTGACTGTACTTGTGTCTTAAAGGACAGGGACTTCTTTGTGTCAGTCGATCATTTTACATCATGGTTCACATCAATCACATGCGGGGTTCCCCAAGGGTGCATCTTGGACCACCTTCTATTTAAAATCTACATGCTCTCTCTGGGTCAGATTATGAGAAGTAACTAGATATGCTAGTTACTTCCAAATTATATTTGCAACTTGCTGAACTCTGTATAATCTGTGTAATGCAGATGATACAGATTATACAGTCATCAGGTAACTACTGTATAAAGCCATTCAAGTCAGCAGATGCAGTTCAGCTCTCAAGTTTGCGAGCTCAAGAGTCCTTCCATTGGATGATAGCTCAATCAGGTTCTTCAGGGATGAAGGACAATTGTTAATTTAATTCCCTAATCATTTTCAACTTGGTGTAACTCTCTTGATTTAAACTGAAAAATATATTTAAAAAATCAACAAAAAAATTAAACAGTTATTAATATATGTTCCTATAATTGACATAAAAACATTTTATGTTGTGTAATTATCTGGGCCTAAGCTAGCCAATCAATTTAAAACCTGGGATGTACTTTTACAAACACCTTTTTTAAGGTTTTAGATCAAAATTCATCGAAAATCCCCCCAAAGTATAATAACTTCAAGTTCAAATCTTATGGGACCGTGGTTAGGGTCTTTATGTTAGTGGGTTTTTTTTGTGCCTAATCAGACAAATTTGAATAATTTAAGAAAATTTTGAAGATTTTAAAATAGCCTATAGATTCAATCCAATTCTTTAATTCTAAACAACAAACTTTTGCAGAAGTTTTAACTGTAACACTAGTACATATTTCTAAAAAGAAATTTTCACAACAAATATGTAATTTAGGTGTTATTGTGTTTCATTTAGACATGACTAAAAATTACTACTTTGTACTATGTTGTATCCTTTAATACAAACCATGTCAATAGCTTTTGGTCTCTTTAAAGCAAGGGTGTCATGTGTTCATGAGTTGAAATTTCAAAAGTCTTCATCCAGTTACATGTGGATACCCCCAAATGAAAGCTGAGAGTCTCACCTTATTTCCTTTTGCAGTTCCATATTATAACTATAATTAGAATATGTTTCAATAAATAGATAAAAGAACTTAACTTAACTTATGTCAGTTTCAAGGACCTAATTGTAAATTTGAGCTGCATAGATTTGCATGCAGTCCATATTTTGTGAAGTACACCCGCTGACACCTTACACTCTACAAACTTCATCTACACTTTCGTTTTCAAGTGGAGCGTTAAAAAATCACTCAGCAAACACCTATGGTGATGGTGTCATGTTGCAGTTGTTTCTGGAGTTTAATTCTGACCTCTGTGCTTTAGACTCTATTTGTACTACTCTTCTACTTTGCATTTCCAGGATACACATAGCAGCTCACGAGCTAACGAGGTCCCACTGCAATTCACCAGGACATGGACCTGCAACCTGCATGGATCTGCAAGTCCAAAGAGCCATTTTCACTCTGAGTCCAATTAAATTGTCACAAATGTTACATGAGCTTTGGGAAAAATATGAATATATTCTCTAGAAATGGTCTTGTCATTGTAAAGATTCACTTTCTTCTTTCTATTTTTAGGTTTTGAAATAAAGAAAAACATGAAACTTTGCAAAAAATAAAAATAAAACAAATCTTCTGTAGGATGTTGATATTGAATCCAATCAAGAATTGGATTCAAATCTATAGATTATTTTAAAATCTAAAAATGTTCTTACATTATGTAAAACATTGTTAAAGTAAAAAAAAAACTAAACAAAAAAGAAACAAAAAAAACCCTAACAATTACCTTCTGTTGTGTAAACTCAGTGCAATTATTCCATGACAAAAGAGGAAGTAACACTAAAAACACGCATTTGTTATCAAATCTACAGGTGCTGGTCATAAAATTAGAATATAATGAAAAAGTAGATTTATTTCAGTAATTCCATTTAAAAAGTGAAACTTGTATATTATATTCATACATTACATACAAACTCATATATTTCAAATGTTTATTTTGTTTACTTATGATGATTACAAATGAAAATCTCAAATTCAGCATATCAGAAAATTAAAATATTGCTGAAGACCAATAAAAACAAAGCATTTATAGAAATGTTGGTCAACTGAAAAGTATGAACATGAAAAGTATGAGCATGTACAGCACTCAGTATTTAGTTGGGGCTCCTTTGGCCTGTATTACTGCAGCAAAGCGGCGTGGCATGGAGTCAATCAGTCTGTGGCACTGCTCAGGTGTTATGATAGCCCAGGTTGCTCTAATAGTGGCTTTTAGCTCTTCTGAATTGTTGGGTCTGGTGTATTGCATCTTCTTCTTCACAATACCCCATAGATTTTCTATGGGGTTAAGGTCAGGAGAGTTTGCTGGCCAATTAAGAACAGTGATACCATGGTCCTTCAACCAGGTACTGGTAGCTTTGGCACTGTGTGCAGGTGCCAAGTCCTGTTGGAAAATGAAATCTGCATCTCCAAAAAGTTGGTCAGCAGCAGGAAGCATGAAGTGCTCTAAAACTTCCTGGTATGTGGCTGCGTTGACCCTGGACCTCAGAAAACACAATGGACCAACACCAGCAGATGACATGGCACCCAAAACCATCACTGACTGTGGAAACTTTACACTGGACTTCAAGCAACGTGGATGAAGTGCCTCTCTTCTTTTCCTCCAGACTCTGGGACCTTGATTTCCAAAGGAAATGCAAAATTTACTTTCATCAGAGAACATGGCGTTGGACCACTCACCAGCAGTCTAGTCCTGTTTCTCTTTAGCCCAGGCAAGACGCTTCTGACGCTGTCTGTGGTTCAAGAGTGGCTTGACACAAGGAATGCGACAGCAGAAACCCATGTCTTTCATACGTCTGTGTGTGGTGGTTCTTGAAGCACTCACTCCAGCTGCAGTCCACTCTTTGTGAATCTCCCCCACATTTTTGAATGGGTTTTGTTTCACAATCCTCTCCAGGGTGCGGTTATCTCTCTTGCTTGTACACTTTTTTCGACCACATCTTTTCCTTCCCTTCGCCTCTCTATTAATGTGTTTGGACACAGAGCTCTGTGAACAGCCAGCCTCTTTAGCGATGACCTTTTGTGTCTTGCCCTCCTTGTGCAAGGTGTCGATGGTCGTCTTTTGGACAACTGTCAAGTCAGCAGTCTTCCCCATGATTCTGTAGCCTATAGAACTAGACTGAAAGACCATTTAAAGGCTGTTGCAGGTGGTTTGAGTTAATTAGCTGATTATTGTGTGGTACCAGGTGCCATCAATTTTGAACCTTTTCACAAGATTCTAATTTTTCTGATATGCTGAATTTGAGATTGTCATTTGTTGTCATTTGTAATCATCAAAATTAAACGAAATAAACATTTGAAATATATGAGTTTGTATGTAATGTATGAATATAATATACAAGTTTCACTTTTTAAATGGAATTACTGAAATAAATCTACTTTTTCATTATATTCTAATTTTATGACCAGCACCTGTAGATTTAAAAACATAACTTAATTCTTTATCATTTTAATGGTGGAAGGTCCAGAGAGCAACTTGCGACTCCGTAGCCCCAGCTGAGCGAAGAAAGTGGCGTTTTAAGCAAAGTATTGGTAATGTCCTACTGCATTTGAAGGCAGCATGACGCACCAGGTCAAAGAGGAGCGGAGTGGACGTGCGCTCAGCTTGCCCCGCCCCTTTCCACCCAGAGAAGCCGCTGCTGTTGCCCACCTACTGTTGTTTTGAGCTCGTGCGGCCCCCCTGGCCTCGCTGACGAAAGTAAAATTGAGGTTTTAAGCGGCTTCTGTTCGCCCTCGCCTGTTTTTATTTTCGCTCTATGGTCTTGGTTTGTGTGGTGAGGACGGAGACTGGAGGGCGTTTCTACTAATTCATTCACAAACGGCAACAATGGCAGCGCAGGACTTTAATTTCTTGCTCGCTACGGATTCGTACAAGGTGAGCGGATCTGTTTGGTTCTCCACCGGGGTTGTGTTCGTCGTAAATGTTTCCGGTTGGTTGTAAGCGTTTATTCTGAGTGCGGCCGGTTGTGCTGTGCCCCAGTTCAGCGGTGCTGTTCACTCTCCTCACAGTTGTGACAGAAACGGCGTGTAGCAGATGACGGAGATGGCAAGAATCGAAAGTTAAGCCTGTTGTGAGCTGGAAATGGAAACTGATCACCTGGGACAGAGCCCGGATAGAAACCAGCATGTTGGCCACATAATCAGACACTGAGCCTTTTAAAGGTTAAAACTAAACTCTCATTTTGCTCTGTTAAGTCTGTGTTTCACTGAATCGCAAATGTGTTGGGAATGAAATGTAAGAATTGGTAAATTTGTCAACAACGTGATAAAATGGACTAAGCTTCAATTGGCATTTTCATAAATTCTGTGACAATATGCAGAAGAGCCTGGGTATATAAATATGTACGATATGTATGTTGTCGTTTGATAAACTAAATCAGTTAAATACTAAAACGTAAAACGTGACATGTTTTTGTTTGACACTGTTTTGTGTATGTTGGCAAGATTTTCAGAAGAGTTTTGTGAGAATGAGCTTTGTTGGCCAAGATTGTGTTAAAAAAATTCTGCAGTGCTCAGAGGAGCCTAAGCAACTTAGTGAGGCTCTATGAAGGATCATTTGTTCTCAGCACACAGAAGCAACACAAACAGTCCAATACAACAGTCACTATTAAAGTGGATAATAGCTGTTATTTTGCTATTTAATTAAAACATATGCAGAACTGGACAACTTGACTGAGAAACATGTCACAATATGTGTGTTTCATATCAATCAATATAGATAATTATTGCTAAATTTTGTGTTTTAAACATCTGAAATACTGCCAATCTAGCAACTTGACCTTTCCTGTTTTATACACTATTTCCTCTTGCGCTCTGGATTCCATGGACATTTGGGTTGTAGGAAACTAAATTTCTTCATTATTTGCTCCTTTCAAGTTGTTTATGGGAAGTGAAAATTGGTATACAAGTTCATTTCCTGTTTAGAGATGTTTTTTTTCTTCTTTTACTCAACAACAATCACTGGGGTTTTTTTGGGCAGGGGGTTTAAGTTATGTTTTGTGAGGAAAATAAAGAATATTGACTCTGATGAAAAAGAACGTAATAGTCTGATATTCACTTGCGGATGTTGTGATTTTTTTTTTTATTTTATTTTCCAAGTGAAGTTGCTAGTGAGGGCCTTATATCTTCTGGAATACTGTGACTTTGTTTATAAGCAGATTCAAATTATTATCTTTCTCCAAGAGATCTCATTGCCTCGACAGCCGGAAAAAACTGCAATATGTACTGTATGTCAGCTGTTGGTGGTGAGAATAATGAAGCTATTTGCTACAATCCCTTTCTTCTACCCAATGGTCACATCGTGTCATCCAGATAATCCATCCATCCATCCATTGTCCCTTAATGGGGTCGGCAGGTGCTGGTTCCTATCTCCAGCTGGCGTTCCGGGCGAGAGGCGGGGTCACCCTGGACAGGTCGCCAGTCTGTCGCAGGGCAACACAGAGACACACAGGACAAACAACCATGCACACACACGTAGGGGCAATTTAGACAGACCAATTAACCTGACAGTCATGTTTTTGGACTGTGGGAGGAAACCGGAGTACCCAGAGAAAACCCACGCATGCACAGGGAGAACATGCAAACTCCATGCAGAAAGGCCAGGGCCGGGAATCGAACCTAGAACCTTCTTGCTGCAAGGCAACAGCTCTACCAACTGCGCCACTGTGCAGCATCATCCAGATAAAACAGGACATTTTCTGTTGACATAACACTGTATGCTAGAAAACAACTTGGTATTATAATCTCACGTCCTGAAAGCGATGGGCTTGGCTCCATCCTCCTCCCGTACATATCAAGGTGTCCCTGGGTAAGGCTCTTAACTTCAGATTGCCTAATGCAGGTCAGTGCGCCTTGAGAATCAGGGTTGGGAAACGAATGACCCTCACTCTCGGTGGACTGAACGATATGAAACTAAAACGGGGGATTTGTGGTTGGTTTGTTTTTAGTGGAACCTTAAAGCTGCCACAACACCGTTCTCCCAAATCATACCAGACCGAGGGGCCCTCAGCAACAACCCTTCCCCCGTGCCCTGCCAATGAAACGCCAAACCACACAAAAAGGGTCATTTAAGTTTACCTTTAAATGTGGCCTGTCCCTTGAACTTGTAAACAAAAGTAAACATTTGTTTTGCACACGCACATAAGCACACTTCCGCCACTGGACAGGGGGCCACAAGCCCAGAAAATGTTGTCAGCCACCTTAAAATCTCATCCATAAAGGATTAATTTCAGATTTGTTCTTACATGAACACCATCAGGGCTCTGGAGCACAAATAAAAACCTCTCAAGTGCCAGCTACTGATTCCCTTGCAGTGTCGCACTGTGGAGCACTTTGTTTTTCCTTACTGGTGACCCCTACTGTTCAGAAAACGACTGCAGTGAGTGAAGGACCTAAATTGACTCTTTGCATTTTTCCTTTTTCAGATCACACACTACAAACAGTATCCTCCAAATGTCAGCAAAATTTACTCCTACTTTGAATGCAGGCAGAAGAAAGGCTCTCAGTTCAATGAGGTGGTGTTCTTCGGTCTGCAGTATTTGCTTAAGAAGTACCTCACAGGTATGTTCTCCCATTAAGAAGGAAACTGTGAACAACTGTTCAATGATAAAATGTTGAGACATCAACATGGTGATTTTCAAGGTCTTGACTTTATGCTTATCCATCTTCATTGCTTTGAGGAGACAGCATAATCTTCCAACAACTTACTGGTATATCTGAAGGGTTTAACTACAAGTAACATTTTAGAAAAGTACCAATCCAACATTGAACATTCCCATAATACGTCACCATAAATGTTCCGTAAAAGTTTGAGGCAACATTTGCTGGATGTCAAAAATGATGCTAATATGGCAGCAATGTTCACTGAACAGTAAGGTTCTCCTGTTTCCCCCCATTTCCTAGTGGAAATATTCCACACTTAACAAATTAGAAAATTTACTTAACACTTGGCATAGAACTAATTAATTTTAAAGTATTAAACCTCCAAAACAAATGTCATGATAAAAAAGAATCACACTTTCTTCCTCTATTCATATGTGCATAAATGACATCAGTAAAACTTTCATTAGAAACATGTAAATTGTACAGAGCTTTAATTTAATGTAGTGTGCTTTAGAATAAGAGATTCACAATAATTTTTTTTTAAATCAAGAAAAATGGCATTTTAAAACTTCCAATGCTTAGGAAAAATACTTGTGTATCCACATATTTGAAGTAAAAAAAAGGCTATTTAAAGAGACATTTGAATTGAAATGCCAGAACTGATTAAGATGTCATGAACATAGACACACAAAAAAAGCACCAATAAAGAACAAACAACTCCACCCTGACCCCCTTTTTTTTTTTTTTTAAATATATATATATTAGTTTTGAACGGGGTTGGTTCTTGGTCCCAGTGGTGTGTAAGCCAGAAACAGTCTGAACTCTGGCTTTCCACCTACTTACCTACATCCATCCCCAGGGTGTTGTTTGTATCCAAATTCCTTAGAAAGGACAACCTTCAACATGTCCATCGACCTTAACATCGCCATGGAAAATATGTAAAATATTCTGACAACAGGTTTAAAACCCTCAATTGGAAGGAATAAATCTTCTAAGTCTTCTGGTCTAGAAGCAGAAGTTTGAGATTAAACTCTATTATAGTTAAAGTCAACACAAAATTTGATCCATCAATAAGTTTAAATTGGGTTCATTGAAAAGAGGCTGAGGAGAACCTCAGCAGCAGTAGCAGTGTTGACCAGCATCTTGTTCAATATCTGGGTGTAGGAGAAAGCCTTACTGTACAAGAAAAAAAGTCATGATTTCCAGTTTTAAAACTATAATCAAAGGTTGCACTTTATAACTGATTATAAGTTTATGCCATGTCCAAATTTTAAAATAATTTGGTCAATGCCTTTTTGCCTTTGTGGTGAAAACACTGGGCTCTGCAGTCGTTTGTCAACCCTGTGAACAAAATTAAATCCCTTCAAAATTGGAGAACGTTCCAAACATTTGCAGGATGTCTTAAAGCCTTAGAGACTTATCCAATAGTATTACCACCCCCACCCCTTCACGCACACACACACCACCTACCCTCACCCACCCACACACACACTTAAAGAGCTACTGTGCTTCATTTTTTAATATGCACTTTTAATAATCCATTAGTGTTATAGTTATATTTAAATGTTAGAAAAAACTATTCAAAAAACAGATCAGGGCCAGAAAGTAAGCCTGCTTCTAGATCTGTCGCAATAAACAATAATTCTATTAATCAATTAATCTCATGTTAAATTAAAACCAGCTTAATACAGTATTTCTCATTTACATGATTTATCGTTTTTCTATTTTCTTTCTCTTTCTACCAAAACTGGTCTTCTGTCTGGTCCTGTGGTCTCTACTAGCTCCTGTTTTGGAAGGACAGTTTTGCTTCCAGAGACTTCATAATTCATTTTATTTGTTGTTGGGGTTTTTTTTTTATTTATTTTGGATATTTAAAATGTCTTCCAGTTTGAGTGTTAAATGTTCACTAGTTTATCTTTGAAAATGCGTTCTTGCAATCCTGTGCCATCAGATTACTTGAAAATGGTCTCAAAACAACATTATTGTTTATCATGATAATGTCTGGGACAATTTATTATCCAGCAAAATTTGTCATTTTGCCTCAACTCATGAATTCTCTGAGGGGGAAAAAATCAAATATGAACACTCACATCTTTCCTCTGCCTGACAGTAAATGTTATGTGTCCTCCTTTCACCAGAAAATCTTGGTAAAGACATGAGAACAGAAATTAGACTAAAATAGCTAACAATTACTCCAAGCTGTTCTCCCATGAGAAATTGTTTTTTTATTGCCCATAGAAACCGTTAATAGCGTAGAAATGATTGTGATCTGCTCATAGGGGTTTGGTAGCTTTCCTAACACTTGGTGTTGTTTACAGGCCCGGTTGTGACTGAGGACAAGATTCAGGAGGCCAAGCTATTCTACCAGATGCATTTCAAACAGGCTGTGTTTGATGAAGAGGGCTGGAGAAAAGTCCTAGAGGTATTCAGAGACAGGTTCACCTACACCTGTGTTTCAATCACTTAACAATGTGAAAGATGTAAAAATATTTATTTATTTTTGTCTGTCAGAAACACAATGGTCGTCTTCCTATTCGCATCAAAGCGGTTCCAGAGGGGAAGATCATACCAAGAGGCAACGTTTTATTTACTGTGGAAAATACAGATCAGGATTTCTACTGGCTCACCAACTACATTGAGGTAAATTTGAAAAAAGTAACTTGAAGTGTTTGTTTTTGTTGAAATATCTCAAATGAATAATACAGAGTAGTAAAACCTGCTCTTACAGATTGAAACTTTAAAAACCCCTGTGTGTCCAGAGAGACCCCCGGAAAGACGAGCAATAAGCAGTACCTTGATTCTGACTCTGATAGGCGCTATTTGTTATAAAAGTCTCTGAGGTGAATGATTCTCGATGAGGAAGACTGGTTCTTTTGGTTCTTTTGGAGATCATGATGTAAAGAAGGATTTCACATAAAATCATGAAAATTCTGGACAGCCCTCATTATGCTCTTCATGACTGTCATAGAAAAATAGTCTTCAGTCAGAGGCTTCCTCACGGTAATTGTTACACAGACTGCTACATGAGATCCTTCCTGCCCACAGCCATCAGCGTCTACAGTAACTGATGTATCTTGTCTTAATAGGAGTTCCAACCCTGGGATATTTAGTATCTGATTTCATAATAATTCAGATTGTAGGATTAAGAATAACAAGGAAATAATTTTAGGCTTCCACACAAAAACACAGGATTTTTGTTCTAAAAATGTTTATTTAGAATAATCAAATTAAAATTTTTGAAACAGTTATTGATTCAATGTCACCGTAACGCCCAGAACTGGGAATTGAATTTATTGTAATGTGATCTTTACGTCATGTCAGCTAATGGTGGAACTGTGGCCAGTAAAAGCCAGCCCCTCATGCAACACTTTGCTTCATACAGACGGTCTGGGCTCTCTGCTATCGAGAAATGTTTTCTTCCTGGAGACATGGATTGTGTTGAGGTTATTACTCAGTTGCTAGTGTTTGCCTGTGACGTACTTAATGCACCAGTTCTCTGCTATGATTCTTACGGGAAATTGCCTGCGCTGTAAACAACCATCCTCCACTGCGAACAGAGAAGGGCTGAGCCGCACAAGGCCGCCGTTCATGTTAATTCAATATTTGATAGTGTGGCCAACATTGACTGAACGGCCTCCTTCACTTACTCAGCCACAGACGGACTACAATTCTAAAGCAGCAGAAAATCAACATCATAGATTACATCTTCTTCTGTTTGCCGATTGGCCTGGTAAAAAATCTACCGGAAGGAATCAGAGTGAAGGGGAGAAAGCCCAGCTTGTGCTGGAAGTGAGATCTTATTTTAGCGGAATTGGACAGGAAGGCCATGGCCAGGCTACAGCAGTACTTCAAATCAAGAAAGAGGTTAAACTCTGAGAACAACTAGCAGATCTTACCTTTAGGAATCGTTTTAAATGTCCAACCTAATTTATTCATTACAGTGTTCGACGTGCATTTGGACTTGATGTCTTGAACATCACCGCTTCAACTCATGGTCATGTCTAAGTGTTTCACTTCCTGCAGAGCCTTTTGCATCCAGAATTAAAGGCTGATTGATCATTTAAAAGCTTTTGGGGCTCTCCTTCATCCATGTTGCTTTTGTTTTTTTATCTATTTCTTTTTGGCCATAGACCATGCTGGTGCAGATGTGGTATCCCATCACAGTAGCTACCATATCCAGAGAGTTTAAGAAGATTCTGGCCAAACACCTGAAGGCTACTTCAGGGAGCGTGGAGGGCCTGGAGCTGAAGCTGCACGACTTCGGCTACAGAGGAGTCTCATCCCAGGAGGTCAGGAGTTTCTCACTGCCTCTCTTTACTATGTGTGTCTCATATGTTGGTGCTATATTATTATTTTTTTTATTCTTCAGGAAATCTTTATTTAGAAAGTATGACACACGAGTGATAATAATAAAGGATATCAAAATTATTATTATTATTACTTAAGTTAAAATAAAATTTGACAAACATCATTTATAGAAAATGTTTCTAAACCCGGAGAAAATGTGTATGTAAAACTGAAAAGAAGTCACTATTTTTGATCATTTTGCCAGGATTATAGAGTAAAATTAACTTTTTGTGAACACGACAAACTTTGCTTCTTTGTCATTGTTTTTGCATTTAAACCTTTGTAAATATTTTTGGAGTCCCAGGCAATAATCTGATCAGAGAGGGGGAAACTTGCAAAATGTTTTGCTTCCATGTGGAAACGGAACGTTAAGGATTTTAAACTTTTCCCACTTTTTCATTTAAACACTATTATTTTCACACATAGCTATAAGTAGCAAATTAAAACATTTTGAAAGTGTGTTCATAACAGTATTAAAACATGGATAAATAAATGGTGTCACTATGGTCTATGGTGTCTATGGTGATGGCTGAAGTTTGTTTTCAGATAAACTTTCTAAATAAACTTGTGGATAATTTCTTTCTGTGTCATATTTTAATTGTTTGTGTTTGTTATTTGTAGTCTGCAGCATTGGGTGGAGCCGCTCACCTGGTTAATTTCTGCGGTACAGACACGATAGCCGGAGTATTGATGGCTCAGCGGTATTACGGCTGTCCGATGGCTGGCTTCTCCATTCCAGCAGCTGAACACAGGTGATCTAAACAAGTGGAATAAACAGTTCAGAAATGGCATGCATCAAGAAGAGAGAAGATCCTCAATGCTGGTTTCCAGTCAGTGTGTTAAAGCTTTAAAACCATTTCCCTTTCAGGCATAAACGTCACTTCTGTTTCTGTCCCCCCATGACGTAGTTCATCACTTCCTTCGTTTTTGCGTCCTGTGTAGTACGATCATATCCTGGGGGAAGAACAAGGAGAAGGAGGCCTTTGAGAGGATCCTGGACCAGTTTCTGTCGGGCCCAGTGTCGGTGGTCAGTGACAGCTACGACATCTTCAATGCCTGCAAACGCATCTGGGGAGATGAGCTAAAAGAACGGGTGATGGAGCGCAGTGAGGACTCCTGTCTGGTGATCAGGCCTGATTCTGGAGACCCAGCAGAGACTCTAATTGAGGTAAAAAAAAAAAAAGGAGAGATCAAGTGTCTGACTTAATTTTAATTTTAAATAATAACAAAAAACATTTTTGACTTGACTGTATTTTTGGGGTTCAACTGGCCGTCCAACCTTCCTCTGTTATTCTTTGTCTTAATTACACACCATCCATTTTCATCGGATCTGAACTTCAGGATGACCCTGCTGAGCCTTCTTGCTGCCTGTCAGCAGATATTTGGCTTCACATAATTTGTTGATGCATGCAAAAGCCTTCAGCTAAAGTAAAACTGTAAGATTGCCACGCTGCTTGAATATTAACCAATATGCAGCAGTGTTGATTGCACCATCATTCCTGATCCTAATCCCTTTGGAACTGCAGTAGCTCAGTATAGTACAGAGTTCAATCTCCAGCTGCTAAAGCCAGATGGTGTTTAGGGAAAGCGCCAAACTGCATTTTGACTGTAATATGGCGTTCTCAGTTCAGCATATGATTTATATTTGTTTTTGTTATCAATCAAAATGCCACCAAGAAATGTGAAATTAGATATTTGTATAAAATGCTTTAAAAGACACATAACCTGTCTGTAACCTGGGCAAAGAATTCTTCCAAATGAGCAAAAATTAGTCTGAGTGGACACAGGAAAACTATGTTTTAGAGAAGCCATTACAAAGCCCCGTCTACCCCTTAGAAAGCTTATTTAGAACTGAAAGTGTGTTTTGCAGCAAAGCCGCCTACAACCCTGAAATGGGCCTCAATTTCAGCAAGATGTTATGAGAGACTTGTTGGAGTTTGACCATGAATTTAAATAAAAATACATTTTTGCATTTTAGTGAATAAAATTGTTTAATCCTGCCTCACCTAAAACTGTAAAGGTTTAGTCTGCTTCTATGTCAGACAGTGGGGGGGGGGAGGCAATATATATATGAATATGTTATATGAATATCTGTTTTTAACTTGAGCTGTTGACCTTTAACTGGATCAGTTGCTGATTACTTGATATGGGACTGTAGAAATATTTTTGGAGGAATTGTTGCACAGTAGTTTTCTATAAAAATGACAGTATCTAAAGTTTAGTATCTGAAAGTCATGTTACAGTAGATTCAGACTATAAATGACTACATCACCAAAGCATGTCGATCACTAGATGATGGCTTATTTAATTCTGCTCTAATTGACTTGAGATTATATGACACATTTCCCTCTAAAAGTGAACAATGATTTCACCTTTAGGTCATCAAGATTTTAGGAGAGTGTTTTGGCTACAGTCTGAACTCAATGGGATATAAGGTTCTTCCATCTTACCTGAGGATCATCCAAGGGGATGGCATTGACCTCAGCTCAGTAGATCAGGTAAGAAAAATCTGAAGATTGGAAAGCTTACATAATACCTGCATAACTAAAGAACTGTGCCGTTTCAAGGTATCCTAGTCTCAGATGGACAACAAAGATGTGAGGAATCGCTAAAACTGAGATGGAAGGCTCAGTTGGAAGCTGCTTGATCTGAAAAGTACACTTATTGTCCTTTTAAAGAAATACGTTTGTTAAAAGTAAGACATTTCCACTGTTGGCAAACCTGTAAATACTTTTTTTTATTGTGATAAAACACAAGCTTCAAAACACAAATTACTTCAAAGTGAGGTTAAGGGGATATTTGATGTGAATTGGTACTATGTAAACAAACTGACTTGAATAAACTTTAACCTCAGAATAATGAGAATAAAATTAACTTTTTTTCTCCAGTGACCCTAGTCATGGTCATCCATAGCCTGGTCATCAACTTCCTGTGAAATTCCACTCAATACCCATCTCCCTTCACATCTTTGTTTGGGATTTCTCCCATTGAGCTCAATTTCTCTGGTTGAATTTCAATGGGACCAATCAGCGAACAGAAGCAGTTGTGAACAATGACGAGCTTAGCATCAGAAACGTGCCTTTAGCTTCAGAGAAAATTATTATTGTTTGTAATTTTGGTTTTGACATTATTTTTTATTCTGCTTCTGTTTTCTCTAGATTCTTGCTAAGCTGAGTGATGAAGGATGGAGTGCTGAGAATGTGCTTTTTGGCTGTGGCAGCTCCTTGCTTCAGAAGCTGAACAGAGATACACTTAGCTGTGCATTCAAGTGCAGCTATGTAGAGACCAATGGCAAAGGGGTAAGTGCTACAGCTTAGGCCAGACACTCAACCATTCTAGATTTCAGAGCACACATTACAATTTTTTGATTCTCTTCTGCCACATGTAATACCATTGCCATGTAAAACATCATGCTAGGAAAGAGTTTTAAACACAGCCATTAAAATAGCTGCAACTGCAAAATAGTCTTTTAGATCAATTGTATTGTGTCCCATTGAAACAGTTTTTTTATGAGTTTTTGTATTTTATCAGTTTTTGTGTGTGCAGGTATCATCAGATTGTTAAATATAATCAAAATGTAAAAAGTGCAGACTGCCTAGTTGGAGATTCTTTGGGTGCATTCACACCAGCCATGTTTAGTATTCCTTAATTATTCTTTAGTTCATTTGCCTAGAAAGTCCGGTTAGTTTGGAGAGATGTGAATACGTAACCAAACATTGACCCGAACCAACAAAAGTGAACTCTGGTCCTCCTACAAACCCGAGTCAACCGAACCCAGGTTTTTCAGATCCAGGTTCGGTTGACCTAGGTCAAGTGAACTCTGGTGCAGTTCGAATGCACATGTGAACGCCAATGTACATTTGAACTGGAGACCGCTTCAAAAGCAGGAAGTGGGTTAAAGTGCAGGGCATTCTGGGTAAATACAACTAAAACATACATGTGAATCTAGCACTAGTGGAAGAAGTGGCTCTTGGTCTTTTTTTTAAAGACTGAAGAGAAATTCTCCAACCACTAAAATCTCACTCCTCTCCTTTTTTGATGACATTTTGTGAAAAAGGAAGTTGTGCTCAGTGTCTTCTTCAGAAGTTTTAGTGTTGTTTTCTTGAGTAGTTTGCCCCCACAAGCAAAGGGAGGGAATATATTTTTTAATGGATATGAATCATTAGACCCAGAGAACCGCAGCAGCTCAAAATGTAACAAATGTTGCAATCTTGATCCAATCTAACGGAGTCTACTGAACTATCTGGTGTGAAAACACACTTGGACTGCTGGGTGTATTGCTCTCAATCCCATTGCAAGAGCTTCACTCCATTCATGTGCTCATTGCTGCTTTTTTAAAACCATTTTGTTTTTTGAAGGACCGACTTTACCGGTTTTACTACAGCTGACCTGAATAAGTCTCATGAACTCTCAGGATTGTCAATTATGATGTTCATTTTATGAAGCAATTTTTTGTCATAAGCATGATTACCTGAAGTGGGTCCGGAGCAGTCTTCAGAACAGAGCCAGGCTTTTATATCAGCTTGTTTAGCTTTTCTGTGTTGCTGGCTCTCATAGTGCTACTCCAGTAGCAGAACAGATTGCTGTCTCTTCAACAGACCTATAGAAGATATGCAGTATCTTACTGGAAACACTCAAGGACTTGAGCTTCCATGAAGTACAGTCTGCTCAGTCTCATATGTAGCTTCACTGCTGCCCCTCTAGCCCTGACTGCTTTCTAGTCCAACAACCAAGTATTTCTACTCCTCCTCCACTTCCTTTCCCATGATGAAAACCACGGTTGACCTTTTCCTTCTTGTCCGGCTCTGATAAACCCGACAGCTGCAGAGTCATCTGAGTATTTCTGCAGACGCGACCGGACTCTAACTTATGCTGGAGGTCTGAAGGGCACTGAGTGAAAAGGAAAGCTAAGAGTACAGCCCGCTTGGGTGCTGCTGACCCCGTGGTCAGAAACACGACTCTTCAGGTCTGTTTGTCAGGTTGTCCACTGCTCTGGAGCCTCTGACAGCAGTCAGGGTGAATTGCGTTAAATGCAGCCTGAGTCATTTAAGTCAGACTGGACAAAGCAGGCAGCACAGTGGTGCTTGCTTTGTCCAGATGAGCATGGGTCTGTTGTTGTTGGCGTATGATGATGTGTAACGCTGCGTTGTGTCATGATGCCGCAATATGTAATAAGGTAGTAAAACTGTTCTTCTGAATGTAGTAAAACATCAGCAAGGCCACATTTTATAGCAATTGACACAGAATGTAATAAATCCTTAAACGTATCCTTCAATCCTTTCTGACACATATGTAATTCTGCTGTTACATTTTGCTCTGATTATTACAAAATGCAGAGGTAGCTCTTTATTTTTTAAAAAAAATAATGTAATAACGCAGCGCAGTAAACAAGTCTGAGTTTCCCTCTGTCCCACTGCAGGCTGACATCCTGCTCTATGATCTTGTGTGTGTTGCAGATGGATGTGTGCAAGCAGCCAGTGACCGACCCGTCCAAGGGGTCGAAGCGGGGCCGGTTATCGCTGAGGAGAAACTCGGACGGCTTCCTCGAGACGATAGAGAGAGGAGCAGGCAAACCCGAGGAGGTCTTTCACAACTTTTGTTTTTCTTATCACGTAAATTGATAACAATTTAAATTATTGTTTTGCTAAAATATTTTGTTTACCTTATTCATAGCTTGGCCAAATAAGGTAGAATAGGCGTTTATGTAAAAAAAAAAAAAAAAAAAAAAAAAGAAAGAAATCTCAAAACATGTTAAAATACAAACGGGTCCAATTCATACCCTTAGATATTGAACAACTTCAAATTAATGGCATGGGTAAAAAAAAATTATAATTTAACCCTTTCTTAGTGAGTGGGAAACATCTTCATTGGCATTCAACCATTATTATTATTTTTTTATTGTTATGATTGTTTTGTCTTTTCCCTGGTGCTCTGATGGTTTGGTGATGAGATTCATACCTGCTCGCCATGTCCCATCAATTTAGCTCCATCCTCAGATTCTGGGCCACTCCACAATATTATTGTTACCGCCAATCAGAAGAAAAAATGCTGGTAATATTAAAAGGTAACTTTAAACCCAGACTTAAAAATAACATTGAGCTTAACTGTACAAGTTAACGCAACGTTAGTTACAGTAATTTAGGTCAAAAAGTTGTTTTTCTAAGGAAGTCTGGTTGATTGCATCAAGCACTTGGATTTGCAGGAATTCCTGCATGTAATTGGGTTTCACAATCTGAAAGATTCTGTTGATAAGCTAATCACAAATGCATGATGTGACACTTTCAGATCACCCACGGCAACCGACTTTGATGTCAGATGCAACCCTGATTTAATAAACTTAATTAAGCAATTAGAAACAATCTCCAGATATTCTTTTTATAGAGCTGCTTCTTTACGTAGTGAAATAAAAACATCACCTGAACTCTTAAGTCAATGATCTGATCTTACTCAGACCACTGAGCTTTTGCTGCCAGATGATGTGTGTCTCTCTTTTCTAGACGCTGCACTTTAAGGAGCTACATATTCAACTAACTCTTATGTTTACCAGATTTTAATTGCGTAAACATTCCTGCTGGTTCAGCGCTAATCTGTTTAGCTGTTTCTCCGATAGATTGAGACACATCTATAATGAACTCTTTGCTTTTTCTTTAAAATTGAAACCACTCCTGGACTGGCTGTACTTTTACTTTGTTTAATTTTTGGCATATTTTTGTGTCTGTTCTGTCTTCACAAACCCCCTGAATCTGCTGCAGGATTCTTCCTGTTAAAGAGAAGTCAGGTATCTTAATTGCAAAACTTTTTTGCATCAAATGATGTCAAAGCCCAATATTCCAAATAAGGAATATTAAATTGCTTCTGCAGTTTAACATTTCCTACTTTTTACATTTTTTTTGAGACTCCATTTAGGTTTTGGAAATGGAATAAACTTCATTGCACTCTCTAAAAGCTCTGGGTTGACAACATTTACCCATTTTTTCACATAACTGTACTTCAAACCTCTCTGACTGCGTTGCAGTTACAATGATTTTATCACCATAATGATAAAATCCAACAATGCTGTCGGAGGTTCAGTTCCTCCAGGTAAGGGGCGTGACCGCTGATTGGTCATTCGCTGACAACTCCACTGGAGTGATTGACAGTTGGCTTCATGTGAGTTATGGTAACACCACACAGCTAGATCCATTCTCTAGAATCCAGAATCTGTAAGAGTTCTGAAGCTGGAGTGTGTATGTGTGGTCACTTCTTTTCCTATTAGACTGGAAACGTAGTGTTCTTCTGAGTGTGGGTAACATGTGCTCTGTGCTCTTCAGGACCTCCTGGTGACTGTTTTTGAGAACGGCAGCCTGCTGCAGGACTACTCTCTGGACGAGATCAGGAAAAAACGCTCTTCTTCAGGACGACGAGCCGAACCCAAACCTGTACAACCACGAACGGGAGCTGCTGCACAACCACATCATCAGCAGCATCCATTAGAACATTCGGACCACTTGTAGGACTCGCGGTACTCTGGGCACAACGGGGAGTGGCGGCACACAGACTAGCAATTTTTTTTTAAAGCAACAACTACATGATGAAACTCTTGATTAATCACTGCCAAGAGCAACCAACAACCCACCACTGCAACCTTCATATCGGAGAGCCACAACGTGTCTGTGTTCACATCCATCTGCTTCCCTCGCTCCCGTACCTCTTGCACAATCACCTGGTGTTCTATTACGTTGCAGCAGTGAACACAATGCAGCGTTGTCATGACACTAAATGTGACCAACTAAAGCTCAGGTTCAGATGTAAGCTAAGTTACTCATTTCCAAAAATGTCTTGTGCTCCTATTGAGTTCTAAATCAGAAGTAGAGCAATATACTGTATCAGCTCCACACAGGAAACATGTGCAGTTGTTGTGCATCAGCCGACGTTCCAGTGAAGTTCGGTCCCGTCACTCTCTGGTGGACATTTATAGAGCTGGAACTTTGAATGATGGAAAGCCATAAAAAATGAAAATATCTGGCCTTTCCTGCTGGCCAGTAGTGTTATAGCACCATGTCATAACATTTACATATCTTTGTCAATCTTTGAAAGCAAATCCTGTCAAAATTCAACTCTGGAATATAAATGTGATTTTTCAAGCTGCTTTTAACGTCAACATGCATCTCGTTTTACCAACTTCCACATGTCGTGAATTTCAGTCTGTTTATTTTAGTTTTCATGTGAAGTAAAGAAATTTTAAATATTTTTTAAGTGCAAGAAATGACTATGAAATAATACATACAGTTAGATCATAATGGCAGTTTATGTTTATGCCATTAGGCAGGCTTGTACTTTGTAATGTTGCTCTGTCCAGAACCCCAAAGTATCAATTTTTTATTATTCCATAAAACTTAAGTTGTCATAGGAATGCAACTTTTTTTATGTGGAGTGAAATATTTTGTAAATGTCATTTCAGTAATACTGACTAAATGCAATTATTACCCATTGCAATTATTACATTTTGTACCAAAACGTACTGTGTAGTCAGCAGCTTATCAAGGGAAAAACTGAAATCTGTGTTAAAAGAATAACATAGATACTTCTATCACAGCCTTCTTAACGCATACTTAACATTGAGCTTAATTAGAAAGCTGTGCTACTGCAAGCTGTTTAGACCAAGCAGAGATTTTATCTTTTAGCTAAAATTTCCCATTTTTCAGCCACGAACCTGTCACCATGGTTACAACTGTTTTTGTTTAATCATGACCACAGCAGACCAGCTGACTCACATTTACCTTTGAGTTGCTCTTGCTGGTTTAAAGTGCTAATGTGTTAGCATGTTAGCTTTGGGGACTGGACTCAGGCATCCCTGCTGTTGTGGAAGGAAAACTAAAAGGTCACATCCAGTTACAATAAAGCATGTTTTGAAAGAGAAGCTGGGACATTATACAAGTGCTTTTATTAAACCTGCACAGCTCAATATCATGGCTGTACTTTTTAATTGTATAAAATTATATTTATTTACTATTTTTGAAAAGGTGTAGCGCTCATCTGGTTTTCTGATTAAAAATGTCTGATTGACATCTATACCACAAACCTGTGTTCAACATATGGCCTCATGTTCTCACACCCTATAATGTTTCCAGTTTGTCACTGATTGTACGTTCTGATTCAGTGTTGAGTAGAAATGCCATAGTTTGGATTACCAGTATGTGATGTTTTGTTTGAGATTAGTGTTTGATTTGGGCATTTAATCTTCAACTTGAAACTGTTTGGAAACATTATTATTATTATTTGTTTAACCCCTTCTTGTTTGCTGTGTTGATCTGAGAAAAATAGCCAGTTTGTTTTGCTACATACTGCTTGAAAATATTGATTTAATGTTGAACCTGAATTACTGAGTGAAATGTAAGTTTGCATTTTGCATACACTGGACATATTTTAACTGATGTAGCTTATGTTTAAACTAGCTTAATCATAAGCTAATGTTTAAGTTAGCTTAAACATAAGCTAACTTTTGGTAAATGAATGGCAAATGAACAAATTGACTGACCAATCTATTGTGTCCACAGCTATACAGGAATGTTTTAAGTAGGTTCATGATTAAAATTTCTGTATTAGCATTTCCCCAAACTGTCCTGCTCAAATTGTGCAAGCTCTTATTTGATTTATTTACCCAGAATGCCTTTTAGGAACCACTCCCAAAGATATATATATATATATATATATATATATATATATATATATATATATATTACAGCTGAAAAAAATGATTTGATAAATGATTTTCAAACCCCTGCATCAACATGTCAGCTCTTTTAGCAGATTCAAAACTCTTAAGGAAAATGTTATGATCTGAACTCCTGAGCTGTCCAGGGTGTCCTCTAACTCTCAACCTTTGACCCCCTGGAGACAGGCATCAACCTCCTTATGATCCTGCAAGAGGAAAATAAATCTCAAAACCTTTCACATATTTCCATAGTTTAATTATGAAATGTATACACTAGGTTTTAAGAACAGGCATTGGTATATGACTTTGGTGTATTCACACTGCAGAACTGTGATTTTTGAAGTTAAATATTATAGAAATATTAGGCATCTGGTTCTCTCTTTGATCTGGTTCAGTTGCCTTCTTTACATGAACTTTAGATTTTTATAGCTTTTCATTTTATTGTCCATCTTTTCAACATTC
This sequence comes from Poecilia picta, assembly GCA_033032245.1. Taxonomy (NCBI): domain Eukaryota; kingdom Metazoa; phylum Chordata; class Actinopteri; order Cyprinodontiformes; family Poeciliidae; genus Poecilia; species Poecilia picta. Next base: position 5,035,329 of record CM065357.1, on the reverse strand, counting down.
ATTTATGTTTTAGACTGATGACTGTAGACCTGCTGTTCTGTAAGAAAATCTTATTAAATAAATTGTTTTGGAAAAAATCTTTTAAGAAGAAGGATCATTTTAAATATAGATCCTAATTACAGAAAGTTCTGGAAAGATTTAAGTAAGGTAGGAGAAATTTTTTCCCCTCCATCTTCCTCAAACTTCATCCATTCATTCATCTAAACCTGCCTGTCCTTGCAGGGTGACGGGGTGGAACAGGTCACAAGTCCATCACACCCCAGGAACAACAATGACTATTAACATGTTAGTATGTCAATGCGCTGAAGACTTGCTTTTCTTTTCATATTTTTTTAAATACATGTCTGTAATTGTATGTTTTGGGTTCAAAGGTTACCTTTTTTTGTAAGAATAAACCATCCCTTCCAGCCTGAGTGTGTATTTCTCTGCCTCAGCAGGATTCCCGCCTCTCGGCAGGATTACAGATGTAGAAGCTGTTATCACAGCGGGTTTATCCCAGAAGCAGTCCTCTCCACAGGTGAGCTCAGACATGAGATCAAACAACATGTAGCCATACTTTATAAGAGTGTCGTACAGACCTTTAGCACTGCAGAAATATGAATAATAATAAAACGTAGCTTTTAATAATGTGTCTACATTATAATTAATAGCACCAACATGAAAGGCTAAAAAATAAATTATGGGTATAGAATCCAAACATAGAACTCTTAATCATCTTTAGCATCAACACTGATTTATTTTTTTAACTAATCAATAAACAGCAAAAAGGTAATTTTTAAACAACATGAACCAGTTGAAGGTGAATCTATGCCACTTGAGGAATTCTGAAAAAGTTTTAGTTTTTTTACAGTTTTGGCTTAATTACTGTTCTGTGTTGTTCTTTCAGCAAATCACCTCTTAAGTCTCCCTGCTCCAGTTAGCATTAATCAATTACTAAATTAGTTGATGATTGATGATTTCAATAATCGAGCCATAGAACACTGAAAAGTAGCAAATGATTTAAAAAAGACATTTTACTAGTAGGAAGCAACGACTTCTGGTTGTCCAGACGTGAAGTAGGGAGAGTGGCCAATGGGGGGCGCTGTGTATCCTTTCCCCCCAATAGTTCTGATGGTCTTCAGCAGCTGGATAAAATGGCAGGTTTGTGCAATATAACCTAAACGGATCTGCTGAAAACGCCTTGGATAAATAATGATGAACAGTGGATACTCCTGCGACAGAGTTCAGTTATAATCCCACTAAAAAAAAAACCCTCCAGTTGGAGCTGAGACCGGGATCCTCCTGCTGCCTCGTCCCTCCTCCTCCTCCTCCTCCTCCTCCTCATTTCCACCTGTGGAATGATGGAGCTGAAGCCTCCGAATCGCGAGCTGCTGCTCCTGCTCTGCTTCAACTATCTCTGTTGTTCGGCCATCGAATCGGGTAAGTGATTGTGATCCCTGTTAAAAGCGAAAAGGTGAATGAACAGCCACGACGCGGAGCAGCGCAGAGAGCTGTGTATGTCCGCTGTTTATGTTGCCTGTTTTAAAAATGTGATGCCTGACATGACAGCGAGACACGTTACTTGTTAGTCCTTGTAGTCTAGCCGGTATATAAATGAATAAGGATAAGGCTAAATCCACAAAAAAGAATAAATAAATGTTGGCAGTAGTTAAATTACACACTAAGACAAATTTCTATATCATTTTAATTGGCTTTATTTAATCCGTTTTGTAATAATTACCTTATCAGTTAATTTCAGTTTTGTTAAGTGCTTATTTTTATGTATTTTTATGTATATTTGAATATTTATTGTTTACTCTTTGCTGTTTTTTTGCCATATTTATTTCTTTAATGTTGTTTATTTCTGTCCTTTTTACATTTTTGTATGCATTTCTGCCTCATTATGCAAATGAGGATGGTCGGTGTCAGACTTAAACTTCTAAGTTAGTCCACTAAGTCTAAGTTACCAAGTTACTAAGTTTGTCTTACTCTATTACTACTAAGTTAGTCGGCATTAGGCTCCATTAGCGCCAGTCAACGTGCTACTGGCCACAGTCACAACAAAAATGGCGACCAACAAGCTGAGAAATGGAGCGACTTTATATGAAAACAATTCTGTAACTCAGGACTATTGTTCTCGTGTGGACGCTCTGACAGAACGTGTTTGACGTTCCACACAGATGTCGACTGTCATCTGTGTTTTTCATGATCTTGAGGAAATTAACTTCCGATTGCATCTTCCGGTTTGAGAAAGGTTTTTAATGGCGGTTCTTCTTCATTTTCATCACTGTGAGCTACAAAGATCTAATACTGACTGTTCTCTTAGCTAGAACAACATGCATTACTACATTCTCACTTATTACGTTAATGTTTTTCTTTATTATTATGTTATGTTCATACTGCGTGTAACTACTTCTAACTTTAACTAATTGTGCTAATTCATGTATCAAAATGTTCTGCTGGAGATTTCTGCTATATCTTTTGCTAAATTTTACTATTGTGTTTTTTGAAATATTTGCGATTTTATGCAAATTTCAGCCCCATTAAAATACATTGAAATTCTACAAAATTCCACAAAATCCTGCTAAAATATTGTGTTTTTCACAGCTCATTACTTCTGTCTACTTCAACTAGAAACTCCATTCAACTTTTCAACAACTCACAAGACTTTAAACTATCTTCAAATGTCTTTTGATATCTCTTTTGGTTTTTCCACGATAGCGATTTAAGTTTTATGCAGATTTTAGAATGTTTTCAGGGTTACAATATAACTTGACGTAACTCTTCCTGGTTGTTGACAAGCACAATGGTGCTGTTTATGCATAATTATCTGTACAGAAATAATGTATGCTATATATTTTACTATTGTACTTTTTCAAATATTTTACTACTGAACTTTTTGAAATATTTCAGGTTTTATACAAAATGTGCTTCAGCTGAATTATGCTATATCTTTGCTAAATTTTACTGTTGTACCTTTTGAAATATTTCAGGTTTTATAAAAATTTCTGCCTCTGCTGAATTTTGCAGTATTGTAAAATATAGCCAGTAATACAGCAAAATATAACTTTTCTATATAGCAACGTTTTTTTTTTGCTACATTTTGCAAAAAAAGTTTGCTAGATTTATTTTACAACTTTTAACTTTTTTTCAACCCCAAAAAAACAACTTATTTTAGATGTTTATTATTAAAGACTATGTAATCTATAGTCTCTAATAATTAACTTTATGATTACAATAGGCCTTCCTGGTACTTTTGCTGCTCTGGCCTAATAACAGACAAAAGGAAAGAGCAAAAGAGGAAAGAAGAAGTATCCTCTGGTCTAATTCCTTTTCTGGGCTGAATAAAGAGTAGTTGCTAAAGTAGTTTTTATCAGGATTATTAATTTGAAATTTGTTCTAATCCCTGTTATGGGTTTAAGTAAGTAAGTAACCTCAGGACTTTCTTCAAATTTTTAATGTTCCTGTTCTGGAAGTAGTTTTTCTGGATTCTAAGTTTGTTTAACAGCCTTTAAAGTTCAATATGTGTCCAGTATCTTAAAATCTGCTATTTTCTTCACTAACAACCAGAAATAAGCACATGAGAGACAATCTGATCAGATAACAGCCATTTATTTATTTACTGATTGTTACAAACAGTAGCTTTACTTATTGAGAAATAAGATATTATCACTGATTAACTTGTACACATTAACTTAAATTCCCAAATAATAACTTTTAAGCTCTGTTCACAACTTCCTGCTGGACAGGAAGCCACCAATCACAAGACTGACCGAGTTTCCAAGCCTGTATGTAAGCTCTGCCCTAAAGAGTGTGTTTCCTTATGTGTCATTTCCCAGTCCCAATACTCAGGCTGCACCCTATGCCACTCTACGAAGTGTGGACTCAGTTGAAGTGCACATAAATGTTTGAATGCGCAGATTACAAGTGTTCAAAAATTTGTGAATTTGGACAGTACTCCCAGTGTCGTAACTCTGACATCCAAAATGGCGGGACTGGTCACTGCTTAGGCATTTGTGCTGCTAAAAAGTGCAACAACGAAAAAAATATTTTAAATGTACAGTGAAGGTATTTTTGCTTTCCAAAATCATCTCTGGAGACATTTGACAGTTCAAATTTGTTTTTTTTTTTTAAAATAGAGCAAAATTTGATGAAATCACAATGTTCAGTAGAGTGAAACAAACAATATTTCAATACTTTACTTTTGAAAACTGTTTTTTTTATTACTTTTGCAACAGACATAGCTTGCTCTGTGAACATTGCCATATTTCCAAAATGGAAGAAAATACACATTAAAATATACAAATGCTCAAGCTAACAGTCTGAGATTTGACTAATTAGAAACACGATTGCATATACAGCTGTTATTTGAATAAAAAAACATCTCCTTTGTGGCTAAAAGTTAGTCTGGTATAAAGTGGAGCTTATGTGCTAACAAACATCAAGTTAAGGACAAACATATGGCATATATATAAAAAATAGAAAAAAGCAATGACTCTACATTCTGAAAAATAAAGACTAATGGGACTAAAATCTCCTTTTTAATAGAAACTATTATTCTTGCTTCTTTGCAGACCAAAAATGTTACAAGAAATTTATAAGGAACATTGTGTTATGGTCAAAAGGACTCTGTCTTTACCCTATGTGTTGTGTCTGCTTTATCTGGTCACATGCACACAGCTGCACGCTTTTTTGTTTTTCTTTATTATTATAAGTGAGAATACATTACTGCATTTACACTTATGGTTCTCTTTTTCTTTTATTTCTTTTTCTTCAATGTGTTTCTTGTGCTCTTTGTATCTGTGTGTCAGCATTATTTTTGTCTACCTTTCTGTAGAGGCTTTTTGCTTTATCTGGTCTTACTGTCTACAAGGGTCTTTTGCACACTTTAGTCAATTTTAGCAATTCATTTATCAAAATGTTCTGCTTCTTCTGCTGCATTATGCTATATCTTTTGCTATGTTTTACTATTGTACTTTGTGAAACATTTCAGGTTGCATACAAATTTCTCCTGCTGAATTATGTAATATCTTTTGCTGAATTTTACTGTTTTACTGTTTAAAATATTTTACTACTGTACTTTTTCAAATATTTCCAGTTTTATATAAATTTCTGCTTCTGCTGAATTTTGCCAAATTTACCATATTTGGCAAATATGACTTCTACCATGGATGACTGTAGCTTTCTTCTGCGTTTTTTCCTACTTCTAAATCTTTGTTCTGCTCTTTCCTGCATATGCTGCAGCAAACATTCTGCAGATTTGCATTCTCGCAGCTGTTTCTCAAGGAACAGCAATTTTTCTAGATCCTTTGGAATTATTTCCAACTGTTCTTAAGAATAAACATTATAAATGACTTTGAATTAATGTTAACTTCAGTTGACATTTTCAGCTTTTAATTTCTTTTACTAGGAAAATCCCCTAAGAATTAAAATCTTAATTATTTCCAGACAGTACGGCAACACTCATAATCAGAGGTGTCCAAAGTTGAGGTCCTCGAGGGCCGGCATTCTGCATGTTTTAGTTCTCTCCCTGGTGGTGGTAACATCCTTTTCAGCAGGTCAGTATTCTTCTTTGGCCTTCTAATGAGTCATCATTTGATCCAGGTGCGTTAAACCAGGGAGAGAACTAAAACATGCAGGATGCGAGGCCTCCTGGACCTACTTTGAACACCACTGCTCATAATGATAGATTGAAGAGAAGGTTTGAGCTTCCTTGTTCTCTCTCTGCTCTTTGGTCCTCAGCTTCCTTTCCTGCTCCTCTCGGCATTGGGGCTGTAGCTCAGCTAATATTTGAGCTTTTGAGATACCGCAACAAAAAAGACTTAAGAGCAGCTACCAGTTCACAAGCAAAGCCGAAGTGAGAATTAAGGTTGGGTGATTTGAAACCGATATTCAGAAATTCAACAAATGACGATGGGTGATATATTCGCATAGGAGACCTATTTGGACACAACTACCCCATTGACGTCTCACAAATGACACGAAATTGGAAAATGACAGAAGGTTTCTAATTTACTCAGAGAGTAGTAAGGAGGATTGTGGGTTCAAAATAAAATGTTTGATAAATTTACTAGCCCATTTCATAACATAATTTGCGTTCATGACTATTCTACCTGTAAAAACTGACTTTGTCTAGTGCAGTGGTTCCCAAAGTCGGTCCTCGAGGGCCGGCATCTTGCATGTTTCAGTTCTCTCTTTGGTTTAATGCACCTGGATCAAATGATGGCTCTTTAGATGACCTAAGAAGAACATTGACATGCTGAAAAAGTTGTTAATACCACCAGGGAGAGACTGAAGCATGCAGGGTGCCGACCCTCGAGGACCGACTTTGGGCACCCCTGGTCTAGTGTTTTGGGGTTTTTTACACAATGGACACAAAGTGTGAGATGAGTCACCAGTCAGAAAGCTGGTCCCAAACCATAGTGCTGCCCTTTTCTACTCAGTAATGTTCCATTGACATCAGCACTTCAGTGAGTACTATACGGTTTTCGTAAGAAGACACTAGCTTTGATGTTTCGTATTTGTTTTTAGCCATTTCCCATCAACAGGGGCTCCTGTCTCAAGCCTTTGGGACATTCCTAGAGGTCGGTCCAGGAAGATTTAGTTATTGCCAAGGGAAACAGAGCTAATAAACCCTGTAGTGGTCATAAATTTCTTCATTATTTGGCCTGTGGCCCAGAGCCAGTAGCTGGTGGACCAGTGACTGGATGTGGGGCTGGAGGAGCTGGATTTCACTACCCATCTGTTCTGTTTTTGCTTATAGAAGAGTGTTGAGTTGCTCCTGAGATTATCATCACTCTGATCACCTTGCTTATTTGTTTGCAAACCAGTATGATCATCTGTAACATAATTGAAATATTTACGGTGGCTGTTAATTGCTCATTGTTAAAGTCTTTGTTTTTATTCAAATAATGTTCTAACATGGAGACTGCGAGGTAGCCTTTATTTTATCAGTCTGAAAGACAGAATTCAATAATGTTTAATATGTTCAATGGTTTTGGAGTGATATGTTTAACTGACCTAGTTCATGTTTAATATGTCACATCACATTATAATGTACAAATGACATCATAACTAGTGTGAGTCAACCAGGGTAAGAACAGCATATTAGTCCATGAAGATTTAGTTGTTCCCCTTGCAAACGGCGCTAATAAACCCTGTCGTGGTCATAAATTGGGGAAAAAAAGTAAGAATTATGCATTAAAAAGGTACGTTACAATAATAGGGCAAAAAGTATTTAAAATAAGACATTTGTTCTGAATTGGCACTGAATAAAACTAAAATAAAACCAATGGTTCACTCTTTTCATTTGTTTTAAAAAGACGAGTACCGTCTCATACCGTGTTTTTATTTTACTATTCGCTGGAATAATTCTGTAACTCTTTTTTCTTCTTTGTTAGTGAACCTGGTGGATTTCTGTGGCCAAACAATCCGGAGAGACGGAATGATCGTCAAGTCACACCAGGAATCCAAAAAGTACTACTTTGTGACCACGGGGACCGACTGTCACCTCACCATGCAGGCCAGCTCAACTAAAGACAAGGTCCAGTTCTACTTTCGCTTTTTCCTAGTCTACAGTTTGCTCAGAGTGGCTCCTTTAAGCCCCGCCCCTCTCGTTCAAGAGTCCTCACGTAGCTCCGCCTTTCTCAACTCAAGACTTGATCCCGCGTCCGGTGAAAGCCCAGAAGACCCGTGTTATGCCGGCTCCTACCTTCAGTTCTATGATGGAAGAGACCGGAGCTCCCCAGCTCTTGGGCCTCCTCTCTGCGGGAAGACTGCTCCCCTTCCAGTGCTGTCCACAGGAAACTATTTAACCCTGAGGCTGGTGACGCGGGGGACTCAGCCCAGGGTTGATTTTGTTGGAGATTTCACTTCCTTCAGACTGGGTAGGACAGACACAGCAACGTTCTAAATAAAGGTTAAACTCATGTTCAAACAAACTGAAATGTAAAGGTAGAAGGAAGTTCTGCAGCTATGTCACTTTGCTGCAAAGGTGCCTTGAACATCTCCTCTTCAGTGGAAAAATTTAACACACTGTAAGAAATTAATTTCATTGGACAGTTTTAATTTTTAACAGAGAAACTTGCAACCTGCCATAGAGATTAAGTTATTGTTGTTATCGTAACACCTAAGCAAGTTAAAAACAGCTTTCTGCTGCTGCAGCTTCACAGTTTTTCTTGGTGTGTTTAAGAGTCAGCTGGGATGTGAGACCAAACAGGTGATGGGATGTAGGGGCGTAGTCTGAAGCAGCGGTCATGGTCATGTGTATTCATGGGTCCAGAATGGGCAATATAAAATCCTACCTGAAACTGCTGCCTAAGGATTGGCATAAATTCAGTAAGGGCGTTAAAGAGGTCAACGGCACCTGGATGGGCTAATCCAGGGTCACTAAAATAAATTTTTCTCTGGTTCCTGAGTTTTTCTCTGATTTCAGGAAACACTAGTTCTGATTCCTAGAGACAGCATCCATCTCACTATGGGACGTGAGCAGCTCTTGATTCTAGGACTCTGGCTGGATTTATTAGTTCTCCAAAATACTGACAAACTTACGGCTGACACTAGGATGCAGATTTGTAGTAGTCTTACCCTAGATGACCTAGTTTTGCCTCCAGTAAAATGTGACGAACCTTGGTTTCCAGTATACATGCTATTTAAATCCCATATTAAACAAATTTCTAGGACTTCCTTCTGTACAATATTTCTAAAAACCCTGTCCCACAATCAAATAAGAAAAAAAACTGATCTGTGTGTTTGTTACAAACAATGCTGGGTCATTGTAGTTCTTCGCTATCAGGAAGTTTAAAATTTTGAGTTAAAAACCTTCCCATTACCCAAGTAAGAGTTTTGATCAAGGGCTTTGAGTGCTGCATACAGACATACTGAGTAACCAAAACCTATCTTTAAGTAGAGTACCACAATATTTTACTCAATTACTCTTGCAATTTTATAATCATTGTCAGGGATCTCTCTCCTACTTAGTGGGGCTCTCAGTGACGAGAGCACTGTGAGTTGTAAAATATGTCATTATGTGGCAGTTTCCACTTACATTTTCAGGGTTCAACCAGTCAGACTGTAGAAGTGAGCCCTACTTCACCTGTAGAAATGGAAAATGCATCCCCCTCAGTCTTGTGTGTGACGATAAAGACATTGACAATTGTGGAGATGGAAGTGACTTGGAGGAAAATCTGACAGGCTGCAAAGGTGAGTTTGTGCAAAAACAACACAAAAAAAAACCCCAAAACGCCAAAATACATTTTCACCATTTTATCATTTTAATAAAATTGTGGCTGGACATCAGGTCAGCTTTCACCCGCTGAACGCTCGCCCCAGATTTCTACACCAACCCTGTCCTTGGTGAGTCTGCCAACCCATGTTGGTGGGACGTGTATGAACTGCAGTGTAACAGGCAGCAGTCTGAGGCGGGAGGCAGTAACTGGTAAGTACTGTTTAAACCACTGTATAAAACGTCTAAAAGGGTTGATAGAGGGGGAGTTTCAGAAAGAACATGGATTTTTAAAAATAAGAAAAGTCCAATTCCTAGACATTAAATTGCAAAGTCAAATTTCTTTTTAGTCATATTTGATAAATGCAGCATTTTTAACAACTTAAGTTAACGTGGTTATTGGACTGTGCTATGAAATGTAACTATGTGCCTGGAAAACACAACACTGCCCCTTTAAGAGCTGAGTTGGAAATGTCGCTGAGATTCAGCAGGATCGTTGTATTGAACTAATTAAACAGGAGACTGAATAATAATAATAATTAGAATAATCACAGAATAATCTGCCTTTTACAGGATAATCTATATCTTTCCACAGAATAATCTGTGGAAAGATATAGATCTTTCCACAGATAATCTGTGGAAAGATAAGAGACTGACTGATTCTAATCCAACATTTTACTATTGAGGTATTTTCATTGTTACTTTGCTTTAAAATGGGCAGATCAAAAACAAAACGAATCTGCTTTAACTTGACTTAAAAATCCAAACTTGCCCTCACACAGCCCTTTCTAATCTCACAGCTTTTTGATTCATTGCTGTTTAAAAGAGAGTCGCTCCCCTAAGAAGTAGAAAGAATTTTCAGCTTGGCATTTCCACTCCTGATGGCAAACGTTTGGACAGCGCTGTAACTCTTGTTTTTGTTTTTTTTTTTCCTTTCCTGACTGCAGCCTCCTCCTCCTCCTCTTCCCTGCTGGCTTTATACATCGTCCTGGGTGTAGTGGTGGGGGGTTTGGTTCTCTGCTGGTGCTGCTGGTCGCCCGCTTGGTTCCTGTGGCGGCTCAGCATCTGCCGCTTCTTGCCGTGCTGCAAGTCAACCTGCGCCTCCTGCACTTTCTTTCCCTGCAACTGTGCAAACACTAAGGAACAGCGAGTGGCAAAGGTCAGCCCTCACACGCCGGTCAGCAGGAACCCCACTGACCCAGCGGCCAGCCCCGGCGACAATCCGTGTTGACTGTGCGGACCACTTTGCACTTTCTGGTTTTGGCGTTCGCTGACGCGGCGATGGCTCTGACCAGTGGTCATGACAGCAAAACATTTATTCGTAGAGGTTGGTCCGATGCGGTCAATTTTGCGGCCCCTTCATTAGCGGAAAGCAGAAGGTCAGTGGGAGCTGGAGGAGCTCGGTTTAGTTTTGTAGCCTGTCCAGCCCTGCATCAGACACACTGGGCTTGTTTGAATCTGTAATTAAATCTGTTTCCTCTGTTCTCTTGAGCCACACGTACTTTCACTCTCCAGAATCAGCTAATAGATTATCTAAATCTTCGCTAGTCATCTGTTGGTGACAGGAATACGTCAAAGTAATAGCAAGACCGACTTGTTATGACCTGATCATTCTCGCAGTAAAACTGCTTAGTCTGATGTGTTTATTTTTCCAACGTTTCCACTGGCCTTGCTTTTGCAGTATGGCTGATCTTTAAACTGGTAAAGCAGGGTATGATCTGCCTGTTTAGTTAGAATGTGAACTGTTTTGTTGAACCGTAATAAAACCATATTTATGCTCAGTGTAGTTTACAAACATCTCCCGTTCAGCAAAGTGACTGTGGAGAAGGAAACTCAGAACATTGTTTAATGAGTTTATGTCTGTGGATTGGGTCAGTGCCAAAAAGAGACGACTCTAACTGTAAACGTGCTATTCAAATAAAACGAGTTGAATCAAAGATTTAATGTGAATGAGTTCAGTGATCTTTAACTCCGTTTTTGAAGTCACAATGCAGTCGAGCAACGATTCGATCTCCCTTCTACGGCTTTGTCGATCATAGACGAAGCTGTAGAGGAAGTAGCCTGAAGCAGCGTGTGACCTCATTTGTAATAGATTTGTGTAAACTGCTGAATGCGTCAGATCTGACGTATTAATGACGATCCGACCGTGGAAACATCCACACAAACCTCGTGACAGCAAGGCTTACTTTGACAGACACAGAGGCCCAATTTCAAGACATTCAATTAAAGTCAAATTTCTTTTGAGTAATATTTGATTTATACAGCATTTTAATAATAACTGAAGGTAACATAAGTTACTTGATTGTGCTATAAAGTGGTACTATGAGCCTGGTATAATACTGCCCTTTTAATGTTCTATCTCTGCTTTCTTTAAGCTTTTCCTAGACTTTCTGTAGCTCCATGTTTATTCCAGTTTGTTGTCAATGTTTCAATAGGATGTGATTCTTTTTTCCTTTCTTTATATAACCTCTCCGTCTATGCAAATTCAACACTGAAGGGTAAGTTCCTTCTTCAGACACCTGATTCATCCATTTTCTCAGCCATGCTGACACTGCTGTCAGCTCCTGGTAATACGGTAAAGTTTGACTGTCTACAGGGATTTGAAGCACTGACACACCACAAAAACTACCTGCACCAGTAAAAGGTTGATGCATCATGTTTCCTTATAAGCTCTAAGCAGATGGAAAAACCAGACTTGATGTTTATTAGCAGAAGCTAAACAAACTTGTTCCAAACAATGTCAGGGTTAAAGTTTGACACTCCTTGCAGATAAGGAAACTATTGCTGAAGAGAACTTTATATAAAACCTCACTTGAAAAAAATATTCTATAAGTTGACCATCAGTTTTAACTGTTTTGAAAATCCAGTTACTATTATTCTACAGCACAGAAATGCTTGTCCTCACTCGTTACAATGAGAGTATAAAATGGTGTACAGACCTAAACTAATTATTCATCCCTGTTAGATCTTGAGCCAATGGGACAGCTCCTCCTTGGCTCAAATGTGAATGAGAGTAAATCTCTGGGCTGAGCATTCACACCGCTAAAAGTAATTAAAGAAACTTTTTGTCCCCAATCTCAAACCAGGATGTATATACATCCTTGTCCACATAAAAACCTGCCTCTGTTCTGCTTTTCAATCCCAGATTGCTCAGATGAGTCAGAGTGGGTCTTGGCAAAGAGTGTGTGTTAGCTCTGGTAACTAATAGCAACCTTTTTTAATCCTGTTTAATCCTTAAAAACAGGCAAGGAAATCCTTGTCATCAACCCAGTCATGTTAATTTGACTTTTTTTTTTTGGAATGGTGCTCTAAGCTCTTACTAAAATGGAGAGCTGAGCGGGTGGGGGAGATCTACAGGGGTCAGGGGGGTTGTCATGACAACCTTTATGTAAAGGATTTAATTGGTAAAAAAAATAAAAGATGTTAAACATTTTAACACAGAAAAGAAAATTTTATTCTGGATCATCCAATAAGTTGTTTTCTTTTGAGTCAGAAAGGATTCATCTTAAAAAGTGAAACTGCTCCAGGTGGTGTGTATAAATGTTCTACTGTTGATGATCAACTATAAAGCTTTTTACTCCCTGGCTTCATGCTTAGAGCTTTACATTGTTCCTTTGTTCTGCTGTGGCTGCTGAAAGCAAAACATCCTATACATGGAAAGGAGTCTGCTAGGGCGCCACCTGCTGGATGCAACTCTGCTGCAAGTCCTCCAAAACATTTCAGTCCTTCAACAGGATAAACAGTGATCATTTACTGCCCTAGATGGCACCCTCTCTTTGAGCTTTGTCTTGAAAGTCATACATTAATAAAAATAGAAAAACAACAATGATGTTTCTCATTAATTCACTGGCCTGGCCCTGAACTGGACCTGCTCCGTTTGCTGTTAAATCAAAGTGCAGGAGCAGCTTTATGAGCTTCTCCTGCTTCATGTGCTCACAGTGTACAGACATAAAGTGTAAGTATGCAAATTTAGAGGACATAAAATGAATGAGCTGTATCTGTTTTTTTTTTTTTCGGTAACACTTTATTTGAAGGGTGGTGAATAAGCCACTGATATAAATTTGTTCTAAAAGTATTACTGATTGCACTTTAAAAATGAAGTTACTTTATGTTATTAAAGGTAAAGTTTAAACAGTAATGATTTCTTGGTTAATGTCAAGTTGTCATAACAAAGACATTTTTGAATAATGTCAACTTTGTATTAAAAGTGTCATAATTTACCAAATGACGCTTTATAACAAGTCATAAATATTCATGAATGCTTATCCATTTTCATGACAGGATTTATGTCATGTTTATGACAGTGTCATGACAGTCTTATTCACCACCCTTCAAATAAAGTGTTAACTTTTTTTCTATAAAGGAAAGAAAAAAGCAGCTTGTGGGAGTAAAATTTAGGAGGTCACCAATGGATTTGGCTTGATTTCATAAATTTTGGGTAACATGAAAGGAAATACGAAATGTAGTTTTCTTTGCAGCATGCTCATGTTGAATTTCCTGGTCTTAGTAACAAATTTGCTAAGCTGCCTAAAGTATGTATTTTTTTTCCTGAACTACTGTAATCATTAAATTATTGTCATTGTCACCGATCTCTGTTGATTAGTTGTGCAAGAAATTAGTTGGCCCTAACATTTTAAATATATATCGCACATTGATATATATATATATCAGTCTAAACATGTTAATTGCTTTAACAACGAAATTTTGTGTTTGACTATTGTCACTGTTTTTGTTCTTACTGGTCTTTATTTGTTCAAAACAATAGTTACATTCAAAAATGAAAATGTGACTGCAAATAAACAGTATAGCTCTTGGTTACAACTCGAGAGTGGGACACGAGGGTCACAGTTAAAGCCAGGCTCTAGCACTGAACTGGTCTGCAGAAGGAAGGTGGACATCCAGAGAAAAAAAACAGCATTTTTCCACCAATCATTCTGTATTTATGTGTATTTCATTGTTTCTGCTCTATCTCAGCACGCCATGCTTCTGGGCCAGTTGCTGATTCAGCTGTAACCCAACAAAGCTTGCTGTCAGCCAATCAGAACAGTGAAGCGCAGGGCAAACAATCAGCCCTGCAGTGTAGATAAGGCAAAGGCACTCAAACTGGGTTTAGACTGGAATTCACTAATGAGATATTTAGGGGGAAATGGCTAAAACAATGTTTTAGCAGATATAAATTATACACAGTAAAGTCTCATAAACTTCTAAATTTTAGCTGAGGACTATGTTTGCGTCTGTAAGTGAGAAAATCTGTCAGTATAGTATAAATTGGACCTTTTCATCAGATATTGACTTGAGGTAAGCTCCTATATATTGCTAAAAAATGTTAAAGCTGCAGTATGTAACTTTATAAAAAAAATAGTTTTTTTGAAACTGTCAATCTGAAAAAAATTAGCTCCTCTGCTTTCCCCCAGTTCCAACTAGAATCAACCAGTCTCAGGGTCTTGGCGCTGTCAATCACACTTTATATGGTGCTGCTCATACCTTTCCTTCATCTATCCTGCTCTCTGCTATGCTGCATCTAGCATAGCCTGCTATGAATGCTGAGACCAGTAATATAAACAGTTTTCCTGTAACCGCACATTGAGCAGAGAGTACATGAGATTGATTGACAGCGCTAAGACTCTCCTCCTGGCTCTGACTGGTTGTTTTTGATCGTGCGCAGTGTGTTTCTTCAGATAGAAATAGTCGCTGAGGGAGGAGGTGGAGGAAATATATAAATATATATATATATTAAAACTTTCTCTCTCTCTCTCTCTCTCTCTCTCTCTCTCTCTCTCTCTCTCTCTCTCTCTCTCTCTCTCTTTCATCCTCTGAGCTCGGGTCCTCTACCAGAGGCCTGGGAGCTTGAGGGTCCTCCAGTATCTTGGCTGTACCTAGTACTGCACATTTCTGGACTGAGATGTCTGATGTTGTTCCTGGGATCTGTTTTAGCCACTGCTCCAGTTTGGGGGTTTCTGCCCCGAGGGCCCCGATGACCCTGAGGCCCTGGTATTTCTCCAGTTTATATATATTCATTTCTGATGAAAAGTCCTCCTGCTGGTCCCAAAACCTGATCTCAATAAAATGAGCAGCTAAAACAGATCCCAGGAACAACATCAGACATCTCAGTCCAGAAATGTGCAGTTCTATACTGCAGAACCTCAGAACCTCAAGCTCCCAGGCCTCTGGTAGAGGACCCGAGCTCAGAGGATGAAAGAGAGAGAGAGAGAGAGAGAGAGAGAGAGAGAGAGAGAGAGAACCACCCACGGAGGGTGAGAAGGGAATTTTTTTTTTTTTTTACATTCATTTCTGATGAAAAGTCCTCCTGCTGGTCCAAAACCTGATCTCAATAAAATGCATCTTTAATGACGTGTCTGGAGTTGTGAATACAGATTATTTCTGCCTCCAAACTTTATTGTTCTTATGATATTTTGTAGGCGCATCACACAGACATTAAATGAAAGCTGCTGATGAACAGAATTCTGACAAACCCCACAATTCACTTTTGTTCACCCAGAATTATGATTATCAAATGAGACCAAGTGGTGCCCATCTACTAAATAAAATATGAACCAGATTAGCTCAGTCCCAAAATGAGACATTTTTTCAGCACAACACAGAGGAAGATGTAGACGATAGGCCACTTATTTTAATTTGTGTAACTTTGAGTGACACAATGTCTCTGAGCCGTCATGTATGTAGCAATGTTGGGGATGAAAACAGGACGGTGTTGTTCTACCTCTGAACTGTTCTCAGATGTTGCCAACTTCTCATATTTGGTACATTTTTATTGATCTTGACCACATGATTTATGACAATGGGCCGTTATTCCTGCCTGACAGCAGAAACACAGCAGAGTGTTTGTAAAGGCAAACCATGAGCAAATCAGACATGAATAAAATAAACTTTAATAGAACGTCACAAAATATAGCAAAATTTACAGTTAGATAACATCAAACTTCTTCCTTCTCCTCCCACAACCAGCTGCCAGTAGGTGGCACTGCAGAGTAAATTCCTCACAGACTCACTCATGATGTTGTGGCTTACAGGTGCTGTAATCTCTCTCTCTCTCTCTCTCTCTCTCTCTCTCTCTCTCTCTCTCTTTGTTACTTTAGAAACCTCTGACCGTTGCAGTGCCTGCCCACATTCTGACAGTCCGTCAAAGCCACAGCCATCAGCTGGCAGCGTGTAATGGCGGTTCAGACACCATTACTCTGAAAAACTTCAGTCTTTTGTGCGAGTTGCACACCAAAAAACGGTGTGGCAGTAGCAGTCTCCAATAAATATTTCCGGCCATCTTGCTTTGACCTCAGTGGACTTAGGAAGCATGCAGGCGGTTGGCCAGGTTTCGCTGGCTGAGTCTATGGATCTTAGCCGAGGTCGGGTTCTGGGTGTTTGCTTGGCTCTCTGGAACCAGCTCCTCTTCCTCTTCATCCCCTTCTTCCTCCTCCTCCTGTCCCCCGGCTTTCAGGGTGGCCTGAGCATCAGCTTCAATGTCTCTCTGCTCCGAGGCCAACATGAGGAGCATCTCTGCATCCAGCGGCTCACCTGAGGAGAAGGGGTGGCAGAGAGTCTCAACCAGGCCGATGGCCGTGCCCAGCACTGCCAGCACGGAGCCCAGCAGGTAAACCTTCAGCAGCTTCCGGTTGGCTCTCTGATGGAGCATCTCCTTTGCAAATGGAATCAACTCCTGCATGGTTTCCATTTCCAGCGGCTGCCTGTCAATGAAGACAGAAATGATGGTGCTATGGGGTAAAGACAAGTAAAGCCTAAAGGTTCCAAACATTCAGTGACCCATCGGTTGCTAGATGTAAATTGAAATAAATGTACAGTATATTTTACATTAAATCATCAAAAGTGGTGACACTTTATTTGAAGGGGGGGTGACTGTCTGCCTAAACATGACATAACATCAGTCATGAACATGGAGGAGTCTTCATGAATGTTTACGACTGCTGTCATAAAGTGTCCTTCGGTAAATAATGACTCTTTTAATGCAAAATTGACACTAATCTAATGAACTTTGTTAAAAAGTGTCATTATTTACCAAATCAAATTTAAGGAGAACACTCATATATATTCATGAAGACTCTCATGTTCATGGCAGGTGTCATGTCAGTCTTATGCACATCCCTTCAAATAAAGTGTTACCTTGAATGCTATATGAGCTGCTTGCTACTTTAAATGTCCTGCTGCATAAAGTATTATAGCTTTAAATTATGACCACTTCAATAGATTTAAACAGGATCTAGTAAGTCCTGTTTTGAATGGCTACTACTAGAATTTTTAAATATTACATTATCACTAAAACAAACTTGTGTTTACAATCATTTAATGTCTTCTACCTCCAGGTTCAAACATGATTGAACCTGGAGGTAGAACAGAATCTCAGGGGGGAAAAAAGACATACTTACTGTAAATGACGTTCTTGTTTTGCTGAGTCGCACGTTTATCCTGTTGGTGAGATCCAGTCTGTGGAAACTCATGGACTCGGTGTTCATTTATAACCCAGATGTCCTCTCACTCCCCTCCCCTACAGCAGGGCCTGCTGAATATGCATGAGGTCAAAACTGGCTCTTAACCAGAACCTTTGACCCAGTTGGTAGCCAGCAATGTTCTAATCAACACAACCACCACACTGACAAAAAAGAGGAAGGAGCTCCATCTTTAAAACACAGAGTTCATTTGTTACATGTAAACTAATTAAGTTTGTCAAACATACTTTATTTACATATAATTAACGTGGTAAATTAATAAGTTTAAAGTATTTACTTGGATACATTTAATTTGATTACTTGTAATGAATTAACTCAGTATGTTTTTCCCCAAGTTGGATCACTTGTTTTCTATTTTCAGTGCAAATAAAAAAATAATAAATATTAGAATCAGTGTGTCTGAAACAATTATTATGTTTAGTAAAACATTACAGCAAATACAGCCAAGATTTAAACTCAGGATCTCTCAGGTTGGTTCAGTTAAAAAAATATACAAATTGTGCCCAATAAATGAAGTGGAATTCAGTGCTGAACCAAACTAACATTCATAAACAACTACAGATTATACAAATTAAAATGTCGTGTGGCACAATGTAGACAGGGCTCAGGATTTTCCAAATGGGCTTTGGTCAAGCTAACATGTTTGAACGAACATGTCCAAGCTAACATGTCTTAATATGTCCATGCTACCATATCCGAGCTGCTTGGGAGGTTTACCTGATCTCTACATGCACTATGTCTATGACTTTTGGCTGAAAACATGTAAACATCAGTCTGCATGCCTAGACTTTGGCATCCACATCGCTGCTTGGTGACCTCACAAATATTGAAATGAACATTATTATTTAGTAAGAAAAAAAATTAGTGAAGACGGTTGACTTACACAGTTAAATAGTAAAGAATAAATACTGCAGCTGTGTCATTCTCTCGTGGACTAACAACAGATGAGGAAAGGAGCAGAAATTCAATGGGATTTCTAAGACAGACCAACAGACAGTGACCTGTACATGTTGTCCATGAGTTTTATGGGATCTTGTTGTTTGTATACAAACAGGTGATCGGGACCTTTCCACCTGCTGAAGTCTGGATGGGAGTCCTCCACATGAACGTGCTCAGTCAGGGCAAAGGTCGTGTAAACCCTGTCGCCCTGCAGCTGTAAACCCAACAGCGTCTGTGAACTCTGCTCAGAGTGGCGCCGTACCAGAGTAGACAGGCACACTTTTCTAATATGAGCATGAGCATGCCACACGTAGCGTGTGTGTGTGTGTGTGTGCGCGTGTGCTCACACACACACACACGCACACACACACACACACACACACACACACACACACACACACACACACACACACACACTGGTGACTCATGTGAGACAAAGTAGGAAGTGGGGGAGTGTTTGTTCTGAATCACAGCCTTCACACTCACAACTCATGAGACCCTTTAATACCAGTTACCTTTGACATCTACGGGTCACACCAACTCTTACTTCTTTAACTTTGTATGAAAATCAATTTTCCAGGATAATTTTTTTATCTTTTATTTTTAGATAAAGTAAAATGTTTCTTCTTTTCCTCATTTTTAGGCCAGAATGAAATATGTAGAAAAATGACAAGAAACGGTTTGGACCAGGCAGACAAATGGAGCTGGTCATACGGAACATCTGATGAGTAAACAAACACACATTTAAATCAATATTTGGTTTTGTTAATTGTTAAATTGATTTAAAAATTTGCCAGTGTTCTTTGCCGATGTGTCACCACTAAGGCAGATAAAATATTTGTAACACATAGCAACAGTCAGTGTTCATGGTCTCCTGTCATCAGTCAGTTTGGATTGTTTTTATCATAATCTCTGTAAATAATTTGGGGAAGTGCCAATCATGTTGTAACCATCAGATAAATGAATTGGTTAAACCAATTCCTTAATTTCATTTTGTCCTTGTGGTACATTATGGAAAAATGAAAAAGAATCAATCAAGATTTCGGGAAGATATTTGGACCTCCAGTTGGGATGGTGCTACCTACGAGAGTTTCTTTTTTTGGTTGTTTGTTTGTTTTCTTGACCTGCTGTTCCAAGTTTAGGCTAAAAAGTTCTATTTTGGCTTAAATTGAGCTTTTTCCCGTCTTACTGTCTCCAAGGAACAAGCTGGTCTGTCTGGCCATTTCACCGAGAAAGCCTGATTGTTGGAACACATTAAAGATGGCCGTCTTTCAAGAACCCGAGAGGACATTTTCCAAGTTTCACATCCCAGTGCATTCGAAACTTGTAAACACTGTTAGAAAGAGAGGCGGGATATCTTCACGAAGCAAGAGATGAAGTTCAGTTGTCTTGTTGGCTTCCAGTAAAACTATTAGACTTCCCACATTCTGTTGACCTTTTATTGTCGAAAAAATAAAAAGCTTTCCAGGAAGAAGTGGGAAATGGTTTATAGGTCTGTTTGGCTGGAAGCTGCTTGGAGTCGGGCCTTTGTGAGCAGAGAATGTTCGACCCTAAGTCTGTGGCTGACGCTGAGCACGTGAGTCAGCACAGTCTTACTCCACACGTCACTCAGCAACAAGCAACAAGAGGCTTTGCTAGAACCTCCACAATGTTTTTATTCATGCCGATGAATAAAAACAGCTTCTCAGATGTTCTTCCTTCCATCCGAATGGATTGCAAACATGGCCAGATATTATCCATATGCCACTGGGAAACTCCTTGGTTTTTGTAATCATTGCATGAAACAAACACTAATAATGCAAAATAGGAAAGGTGTATTGCTTGACAAAAAAATTTCAAATACATTGCATTGAACAAAAAATAATAATTTTGAACTTCTGAATCTGTGAAAGAGATCTGTGAAAAAATTAAAACCAACACTGCAGTGAGGCGTGGGCAGTAAAAAATTATACTGTTTTAATTCCAATGTGCAAATAATCTGTAGTGAAAATGTCTTGTGTTGGGTGTCATTCAAAGCATATTTTGTCCTCTACTTTCAGGTTTTGGCAGTTAATCCATGTCGCAATGTGAAAATCCTGAAACATTGTGTTTCCTGTTGCTGAATTTTGGCCTGCTCCTCCCGCAGATCTGCTTCAGCTGAGCCAGATTTATAAGGTCTGTTGCGAAAGACAATCTTAGTTCTTTCCAGAACTAATCAGCACCAGGTCTGAGCTGTCTGGGACAATCACAGATGTGGAATTTTTTTAATCATTATTTGTTCTGTTTATTTGCATTTGTTTGTATGTTTTGGAGCAAATTGTCTTAGATTTTTGCCACAAGAAAAAGAAACCGTGGAACCAACGAGACATATAAAGAAAACCTTTTCCTGAAGAGTTGAAACCAGAAACATTGGACAGACATCATATTTAAACTTATGGTTTAAAAGTTTAATATTGCTCAGTTTTATTGTGTGTGTAAAGGCAGTACTTTAACTTCACATGCTTTTCCCAGAACCTTGTACTGCGCCCAGGACATCTGTGGTGGAGGACTTGTGAGAAAACTGTTCACTTTATATTTAGTTTAACCTGTAATCTGTATCTCACTTGTTTACTATTTTACCATAATATACAAGTATTTATTGATATCTACCCATCAATGTAATATACACAGTCCAGTCACATTAATGTGACCACCACGTACTTTCCACTTCAGAGTTAAATAACCAATCACAGAAGGCAGGTGGCAGCACAGTGCAGTTGAGCGTATATAAAGGGTGTGTGTGGGCTTCGGAAAACATTTCAATCGTTGGCGTAATGCAGAAACGAAGCGATTTATCCGACGTCCAAAAGGGCATGATCATTGGCTTTCGGGCCAACGGTGGAAGCATTTCCGAAACGGCTGAGTTTGTGAACTGTTCGCGTGCCGCCGTGGTAAAAGTGTACCGTGCATGGCAAAATGGGACTGTCCAAAATCAACGACGTGGCAAATGTGGTGCACCACGGGCCATAGATGACAGAGGCGAACGACGGTTGCGGAGATGCGTTCGGGCAGATAGACGGGCTACCGTTGAGCAACTGACCACTAAAATGAACCAAGGGGCTACCACAAGTGTCTCCCAAACCACTATTCAGCGAACATTGCTGCGTCTGGGCCTCCGAAGCAGACGCCTGGTTCGTGCACCTATGCTGACTGGTGTTCATCGACGACGAAGGCTAGAATTTGCACGCCAGTACAGCAGCTGGACGTCCACTGAGTGGCGACAGGTAGCGTTTTCAGATGAATCGCGTTTTATGCTCCATCGGACAGATGGACGTTGGCGTATAAGGCGTGAAACCTCTGAAAGGAACCACCCTGCAACCATTGCAGGAACGGTCCAAGCTGGAGGCGGGAGCATTATGGTCTGGGGAATGTTTTCCTGGCATTCTCTGGGTTCACTGATTATTGTGGAAGGCACGATGGATCAATACAAGTACGCATCTGTCCTTGCGGACCATGTCCACCCCTACATGCGCATTGTTTTTCCTCAGGATGATGGCATCTTCCAGCAGGACAATGCGAGGTGCCATACAGCTGCCAGTGTACGTGCGTGGTTCGAAGAGCACCAGGATGAGTTTACCGTCCTCCCCTGGCCAGCAAACTCACCTGACTTAAACCCAATCGAGCATCTGTGGGACCATCTCGATCGAGTTGTTCGCGCCATGGATCCTCAACCGCGTAATCTAGCGCAGCTGGCCACGGCATTAGAGTCGGCATGGCTCAACATCCCAGAGAAGACCTTCAGGGACCTAAGTGACTCTCTTCCTGCACGTCTCGTAGCAGTTCGCTCTGCGAAAGGTGGTTATTCTGGCTTTTGACAGATGGTCACATTAATGTGACTGGACTGTGTACTTAATGGCAAATACATAGAATACAGCAGCTTTAGGTTAATACATATTTTCACCTGCATGAAAAGCTTTTACATATAAATATCAATTATTGTTACGTTGGTATTTATTTGAATACAGTTGTTCTCGGTGCGTTTCTCATGTCACAGTTAACTTGCACAGCAGCTGGTGCATTTCTCAAAGCAATCTGTTGGAACTCCGAAACCTTTCTGACAGCCTGCGGTCCAGCGTGTGACCTGGTCGAGATGAATTGTTCATCCTTCGAAAGCGAGCACTAATATTTATGAAAGTGTCATCGTCATTAAGTTCTGACATCACTACATATGAACAGGATAGTCAAATGGCTTGGTTTTCATCACCACAGAGCAATCTGAAGCTGTTGTCTAAAACAAAATGTCGTTTCTTGGCATCCATCCATTGTCTATAAGTTTACTACTCTGCCCCACAATAGTAAAAAAAAATATTGGTAATCTTTTATTTGAAGGCGTGTGCATTAAAACTGACATGATACTGTAATAAACTTCATAAATGTTTAGGGCTGTTCTCATGAAGCATCATTTGGTAAATAATGACACTTTTAATGCAAGTTCTATTAAAATGTTCATTAAAAGTCCATTAAAAGTGTCAACTTTGCATTTAAAGTGTCATTACTGACCATATGACACTTAATGACAACAGTTGTAAATATTCATGAAGTCTTTCATGTTCCTGACAGGTGTTATGTCATGTTTATTACAGCATTATGTCAGTCTTTTACGCACCTTTTCGGATAAAGTGTTACTGAAGTTTCTGGATGATGCAATTAGAAAACTGGCTGGGCCTTTGCTAGCTTTAGCCTTTGGCATGCTGAGGTGAGGGAATGTTCAGAAGTCTATTCAGTAAGAATCATTAATATCTGGCCAATTCTGAGTAGGATTTATGTTGATTCTGCAGAAGTAGCATATCCTCTTGATATTTTTTGCAAATCAACTTTTGACACTCATTCTGTGGGATTTTTGACAACAGCCACCAAATCAGAATATTTTTTAAAGTATTCTTACTTTACAGTATTTTTTTTCACTATTTCTTAGAACATTTACACAGTGGCCTGTTTTACAGTTCACCTCAAAATGATTTTCACCTTACACATGTTCTTCATCTTCTTAGCTGCACTCCCTTTAAATGAGGCGTTGCTAGGTGTTTATTGTGTCTTAACCACTGCAGCGAGAGTTTATTTGGATTGGAGTTGTAGGCGTTTAAGCGGGGTTACATAAGGAAGGCTCGGCTTGGAAGCGGAAAGAGGAAAATCTGGTGCTCCAAAAATTTCAGTAATACAAAAATGGCTACTGGTCTGCTTTACTGTAACTGTTCAGAGATGAAGAACCAGACCATAGCTAAGAAATGAATCAGAGCCAGTGTAGACTGACTGAAGGCATGTCGGCTCCTGTCTGAAGGTGTGTGTTTGTCTGTGTGTTTTAGCATTTCTCACCTTGGTAGCCCCATGAAGATGGGTAAGATTAGAAGAAGTGCTGTTCTGGGGTTGTGGTTGAGCTTTAAGACTAAGGTATGGATTGAGTTTAAGTTGGGATTAGTAAGGCTTGTACTGCTAATAGTTAGGCTATAGAAATAAATGAACAATGAATGGAAGTCAATGTAAAATTCTTATGAAGATAGAAAAACACACTGTGTGTGTGTCTGTGTGTGTGTCTGTATTGAGTCAGACGTCACACCCTGTACTTTACCTTAGTCAGTGTGTCTGCAGAGGGTAGAAATGCCGTGTGTGTTACTTCAGCCCTGGAGCGACGTTTTTTCTTTCCCCAGGTGACGATCACCAGCGTTAACACACAACCTGACAGACCGACTGGATGAGGAAACATCGCCTACAGCGTCACTAACATGTCTGTGGAACGGCGCTTCGTTTTCACTAACCTTTGTCCTTTCATGACAAAATAAATCGGACTAAACAGTGTTTTGTCATATTTTGTACTGTGACGAAGTGTCACAGCACAATTGCAGCATTTGTTTTGTAATACTGTTATTTTAAAAAAATTTATATATTTATATCAAATTCATCAAAGCAACTAAAAACATTGCAGATCGATTTTCTGACACAATCTGGTTCTGATCACTGGATGTTGTTCAGGCATGCTGGACACAAAAATAATTTTTCCTTTCTCTTTTCATTCTTTCTCTACCTTTTCTGTATTAGGTGTAAATAGATGCATCGGAGCAAAAAGTCTGATCTAAAACCAACATCTATATCAGCCTATCTGCTCTCAGCAACATTTTTTGGAGATATAATCTACAGTAACTAATCATCAAGCAGATTTCATTCACTGAAGTTCAGTACAGATATTACTGACTGTTGCTTACATGACAGCTGTCTGGGTGAGACGCTTGTTTGCATTTGAAAATAAGTCAGTTGAACCTTACCTAAAAGAATCTTCACATGTTTTTGATTTTTTTTTTAGCAAAAAAAATAAATAAATCCAAAAAAGTTGTGGATCAGTGTGAAAGTTAAGAAGAAGTTTAGATTTCAAGATAAATCTCTGAAGCAATGTCTCATTAGAAGCTAATCAACAAATACATCGAAGGGAATGTTTAGTGTTTGTTCTTTCCACAGGTATGTTGGGCGAGGTTCTTATTGCTCACAGTTACTAACAGTGATGTGTGAAGCCCAGTTCAGACATGTTTTGGTTCTTCTAAGTGGGTTTTTTTCTTTGCTTCCTGTGTCTGTATGTACGCATGTAGGTGTGTGTGTGTGTGTGTGTGTGTGTGTGTGTGTGTGTGTGTGTGTGTGTGTGTGTGTGTGTGTGTGTGTGTGTGTGTGTGTGTGTGTGTGTGTGTGTGTGTGTGTGTGTGTGTGTGTGTGTGTGTGTGTGTGTGTGTGGGTGTGTTGATTCACGATGAAGGGAGTGGTCGTGAAGGTTGGGACTGTGACACACACTGTATCAACCTGTCCAGGTGAGCCTGTGTATAAAGCAGCAGTCGGACAGCAGCGCGTTCCTGAATGCGGACAGAATCTGACCTTTAACGGATCTGGTTTCCAGGTCCGTTTCACTTGACCCCCAACAGCCAGAGTTTACTGAGCCTTTGACGTTTGCTGATGCTCGGCTCTCTCATCTGTTCCAGACTTCCTCTGCCACCGGAATCCAGAATGAGGATCCTTTTGCTTCTAGCTGGTGAGAGCTTTAGCTTTAGTTTCTTCAACAAAGTTTAAACAAAGCATCAAGTTTAACGCATCTGAGCTGACGCCATGTAAAGCTCAACTCAGAGATGAGATGAAAGCGGTTATGTTATAACTTTGTTAGTGTCAAGAATTGTCCTGATTAATCATTATTGAACAATTTTAGCTTCTTAAGATCATTTGTGTCTGCTGCTCAGGTAGCATAAAAGTTATACGGCAGTTTATGATTGATTGAATAAAATAAATAGATTTTGAATAACTGAAGAATGTACATTGTAGTTTGTACATAAAAGCAAGTTGCTGCTGCAGACTGGCTCATCTGTTTGGCACGGTGGGACAGGCATAGACCTGTGGGCTCCTGGGGAGATTGATAGTCGGTAAACGCCTCCTATCCACCCTGAACGGAGGGGCGGGGGTGTGACTGACCCCTGGGGCTCATCCTGCTGTCTCCGTCTCTGGCTGTGTACTGAGGTGGTGGTAATGATGTGGCTGCTGATGGTTTTACGGTGTCGTATGTGAGCTTTGGGGGGGTTTCCTCTGAGATGCTGTCAGTCGGTGGTCCCTGTCTGCTCCTGGCATGTCCCGCCGCAAAAATACAAAATGATTTTGTCAAAATCTTTCTCAATCGTTTGGATCTAGCTTCTCATCCAATTAACTCAGTACACTTGAAATAAGACAAAACTAACTTATGAGTAACTTTTTAGTGAGATATAAAAGCTTGTTTTCAGTCAATAATTCCTTATTATCGATATTTTTAAAATGTACCAGTTCCTATTGGCAGATTGTTTCTCTTATAATAAGACAGTTGTGCATACAGTAGCTGTGAGGGGACGGTAACATGAACCCATAGCAGTCGTACAGCTGCAGAGTGGATACATGAAGTGACTTTCTGCTTTGTTTTGGAGAAATGAACATGCGTGGTTTGAGGAAAGACCAGAAAGTTAAAAAAAAATATGGGACACCTTCATGCAAATTTTGGAACGTAACCATGGTGACACGAATAATTAGTGTGGATCAAAGTAAAAGAACAGCACCTAATAATATTAATATTAATTCATATAACTAATATTTATAAACAAGAGAGCGATACTCTATCTAGGGTTAGGGTTAGGGTCAGAGCCTAACCCTAACCCTAGTTTTAATAATCCTAGAGCTGGATTATTAAAACTTTATTTTATTTATATGTATGCTTATACATGTATTTACTTGTATGGGTATTTTTTATTTTTTTATTTCAATGTGTCTTATTATATATATTATTATTACCAATGCTGTTATTTTTTAGTTTTCCTTCCCTAGCTGAATCTTGATTTGTTTTATTTTATATCCTGAGTGTTGCTTGTGGATTGGGGGGTGGGAGTCTTCAATGTTTCATCTGTGAAAAAACTCGGTAAATATATTGTTAAAAGAAGTGAACCCATACGTCCTAGTTAATGTTCTAAGGGATTCCTGACTGTTTTGCCTGTCCCTTGACAGCAGCAGCGGCGGTGGCTGCAGCCCAGAACGACTGCTCTCTGGGAGCATGTTACCCGCCGAGCACAGACCTGCTGTTGGGCCGGTCCCACCAGCTCCGGGTCTCCTCCACCTGCGGCCTCACTGGCTCAGAGATCTACTGCACCCCATACCAGGTAACCAGGCGCTCCAGAGCCGTCATCTTTAACGTTCCTTTTCCCCCAATCTTTCTCTGACGACACTTCTTAGCACAGAAAACGTGGTACAAATATCTGGAGTTTACAGTAAAGAGTAGGAAGCAGAAAATAGACAAAAAAGTCTGAACAGTTCTATGTGATGAAAATGCTGTTTAAGTAGCTGGCAGTGCTCCGGGTTCCTTTCAGGCAGAGGTCATGGTGGACAGAGATGAGGACGTGGTTTTAGCCACATTACCTGGCCACGGTTTGTGAAGCTGTCTGACTTTTGTGCCAGAGAGTCGTGATGAAACTGCATAGTCACACACGGGGCTGTCTGCTGGCTCAGCAGAATCAATCCGAGGACTGATGGTTTTGAAATGAGGGTTAGTGTCCAGAGCAGAGGGCAAGCAGTGTGCAAGACTCCAGCTAACGGTTTTGCAACTTCGATTTCTCCTCAAAATAGATGGAATAAAGTTTTTCGCTTTCTAGCTTTTCATTATCCTGCAACAACACCAAGTATTACCAAGTATTTTCAGTCAAGTTTCTAGTGCAAATATCTTGTTACACTTTAAATAAGACAACAGTATCTTAAAAGTAACTTTTCAGCAAGATATACAAGTTTGTTTTGAGTCAATAATTGCTTAATATTGATGAAAAAGTTCTAGTTAAATTGGCAGATAAATTTACTTATAATAAGATATTTTCCCATGTTTTAAGTGACATAATCTGCCAATGGAACTAGAACGTTTTCCATTAATATTCAGGAATTATTGACTTAAAACAAGCTTCTATATATTGCTGAAAATGTACTTGTAAGTTTTGTCTTATTTCAAGTGTATTAAGATATTTGCACTAGAAACTAAAATACTTGGTAAGATTTTGTGTTTCTGCAGTGTAGCGTTGTGTAACTTTGCTCTTTCTTTGCAAACACCTAGCAAAGCTTAACTGCTTTGCTAGGTGTAATGTTTGCACTGTGTTGTCAGAATTTCTTCTGATGATAATCTTTTAAAATAGTTGCTTTGTACAGCTCCCATAACACAGCGTTATTAGAACTGTGGAATCATAAAAGTGTCCCAAATTTGAATAAAACAGGCCAAACTGTGTCAGTACAATAAGGAAGTATTGAGTGGAAGTGTTGCTTTTATTACACAAAAGATTAACAAAAATGAAGTTACATAATAGTACATTACTCAAGTTGTACTTTTAAAACATTTCGTTTGAATAAGACTTTCATATTTATGTCAATATGAAAGTCATCTAGATGCAAAGGAGCCCCTTTAATAATCATAAAAAAAATAACATTTTTGTAACTTTACTGATGTGAAAGCTTGTTGTGTATACTCATAAAGTTTGCTTTTCCAGTTTACTGTAAATGCTTAAATAAGGCACATCGTGAATCTGTATCTGAGACAAACTTAGAAACAGGATTAGTCGCTTAGAAGGACATTTTTTTATATCACTGTTGTTTCTGTAGTTTGACCTCCATTCTTTTTATCTGGTACTTAATCTTTACATTCCTAAACTCAGCTGTCTGAAAGCATTATGGACTGGTCACATGTTCTACTCTGAAACCATTTTTGCTCGTTAAATTTTAAAGTTTCTGTCAGACTCCAGACTGTGTCCAATCTCTCCTTTACAAAGAAATACTGTATTATGCTTTATAAAGTCTGGATGCACCAAAATCAAAGTATCACAAAACAGCAGAAGACTCCAGATGGACCCCTGAGGGACGCCACATGTGAGAGTTGTAGATAAATATCTTCAGGAGATGAACCCTGAGGACACTGTTTGTTTGAGGACTATATTTTTTTAATTATTTATTTGTCTATTAGTGGTTATAAAACATTATTTTTATTAACTTCCTGATTTTTTTAACAGCAGTAGAATTTGTAAAAACTCCCAGAGGATTTTAAGTCTGTACTGAGGCGGCTCTTTTAAACATTTTAAGATTTCATCCTTCTAACTCTTGACTCTATAGATTTTTGTGTTTTTGGTCCTGCAGTCTTTGACATGACCGTTGTTTTCTGCCATAGTTTGAATATGGATTTGATTTTAAAGTTTCCTGGACTGGTTTTGATCTGACCCAAAGAGCAGAAACCTTTCAGTAATTTCAACTCCGACGCCTCTCCTTTGTGGGAATTCTCAGGGGTCCGTCTGTGGTCCTCTGCCTTTGGGTATCTTTATTTTGTACATCCAGATTTTTGGGTCAATTAATATAAAGAGTAATATCCCCTTTTGTTATTTTTGTAGAGATTGTGCCTATTAAATTTTACAGTAAAAATAAACAAAAAATGCTGGTTAATTGCATAAGTCATTAAAACGTGCATGAGTCTGGACTTCCTGAACCATGATGATAATAAAAAGATCAAAATGATTTGTTTTGAAAAATTTGAAATAAATTTGTGAAGAGGAAAATCCACATCTATTCAAACTTTTAAATATTTTTAGAGAACTAGTCCGTTCTTAAGTGTATGCCATCTGCCATTGCTGGGAGTCATAAGTAAGTAATTAAGTAAGTAAAATTTTATTTGTGCAGCACCTTTCCCAGATAAAAATCATAAAGTGCTTCACAGAACACAAAAGAAAAGCATATCAAAAAAATATATAATGAGAAAACAAAATCAAATGAATGCAAATCAGAGGAAAACTTGCAATAGAAGGAACTTGAAGTGAAAATACCTTTATGTTTAATGAAATACAGCAAATTCAGTGCAGTTGTCATTTGCTAAAGTAAGTATATACCGTAGGCTAAATTGAAATGTGTACAAATAGACTTCATGTTATTATGGGTGATGATAGAGAATAATTCATACTTGGGTTTTGCTTTTGTAGCACTGCTTAATGTGCTAAAGGACTAGGTGGAATAAATCAGAAGTCTAAACTCGTCTACTGGAGCTGCTGTCAGTAATCAATAAAAACAATACAAAAGAACTGCATTCAAATACCATGTATTTTAAAGAAAAAATTAGAACTAACACCACAAGACAAACATGCATAGAACACAAAATGATAAATACAAAATAAATATACACAGTACTGCAGTGGATCAATATTTTTGTGCACAACAGTCTTAAGTTTCCCCACTGGTCATCACAGTGTCTGACCGACACACATTCAAAAGTCCATGGTTGCTTTGTCCAGATATTTGAGATGAAAAATGTCCAAGCGCAAGTCGTTTCAGATGAAGAGATGAATGATGGATTGTGTGTCTGAATGTTAAGATGGAGGGGGAAATGATAGACAGTCAACCTCCTACCAGACCAGTATGGAGTAAACTCAGGTTCTCCTGGCCCCAGCCAGTTCTCAGAAGCTCGCCATCCTTTGACCCTAAAAGGGATCACCTGGCCTGTATTAAAATAAACAGGACCAGTAAATTACCAGCCTGCTAGTTAACTAGACTTTTATTGCAGAAATAAATGCAATTCCATCTTAAATCTAGTCTTCCAGACAAAATAAAGATAACATTTATTTCATCATCTTAAACACATGTTGAATTTAAGAGGTTAGATCATATAAAAAAAACAATTTGCATTGGCTACCACCACCAACATGCTAAACAAACAAAGCAACATTATGCTCACTACTCACCAATTCCATCTATAGATCAATGCATGATGGCTTCATGGCTCCAAGCTCACTGGGTGTTCAGATCTACATGATTTTTTGCATTGTCAGTTTTAAACAGTGCATAAAAACAAAGATAAACTGATTGTTTGGAAACACCAACCTGTAGCTCCTTTGTCTCCAGCTCTCCCCCTCACACCTGACTGGGAAAGCTGGAGCAGGCCTAAATAACTACCTCAGGTGTGTTAATTGCCTGAATGCACTGTGTGACTGACTGTCACTCTAACCAATGGAGGAGCAAAAGGCGGGATTAAGGGCAGTTTTTTTTACCCTGGGTTACATCCTCCCCCCCTTAAATCATGCACGTCCCGTGACATGTAAACATTAAACAATGTGAACATTGCTAGAAGTGGTGGGTGTCAAAACTAAAGCATCAGACAAACTGTGCAATAAAGTTTGAACAACTGAAATAAGCGGATTACCTAAAGTGGTATATTGAAGCCGTTTAGGTGCCACTCTGTGACGTGTTGAGCGTTTTGGAGGGATGTCATTAATTTGATTTATGCCATCAAAGTTTGGGGATCTATTCAAGGAAATTTCAATATCAGGAGCAGGAACAGTTTCACCAACTGGGCTGCCTGGATCAGGTAAGTCTTCAGAATGAGATGGAACTTGCTCTGCAGACACATCAGATTGCTCTTCGACACTAGATCCTGGTTCAATTGATTCCACTTCAACAACTGACTTCACACTCTCAGAATCTGAAAGAATTTCAACAGGTTGTTTTTCCACTGGAGAATCTATTGGGACAACAGAGTTTTCTACATCATCAGGAGGTGATGACTTTCTGAACGTTTTCTCCACTTTGAACTCTACTGGAGGTGGAACTAGATAGAATGGAATCTCTTCTTGCTCACAGTTCTCACCTTCTCCGGAGTCCTCAGGAGATTCTTGCCATTTCTTGGTGTGTTGACGTGTCTGGGGTTTTGTGACTGGAACCGTCTCAGTTAGTCTTTCAGCATCTGTCATAGGGAGAAAACCACATGGAAGAAGAAGATCTCTGTGTAGAGTGCGTATTGGGCCATCTTTGCACTCTGGTTTTACTGTATGAACTGGGAGATCTCCAGCACACTTCACCACTACAAAAACATCTTGTTCCCATTTATCAGAGAGTTTGTGTTTACCTCTGAGTCTCACATTCCGCACAAGTACTCGATCTCCAACTTCCAGCTTGGATGGTAGAATCCGCTGATCAAACCGAGTCTTGTTTCTTTTAGCACTTGTGGCAGAGTTCTTTGATGCTATCTGATAGCTCTCTTTCAATCGTGACTTCAGGTTCTGTACATACTGCGAATGTGATGGACATTTTTCTTCACAGACAGGAAGACCAAAAGCAAGATCAATCGGGAGTCGAGGACAGCGTCCAAACATAAGTTCATAAGGACTATATCCTGTCACTTCATTTCTGGTACAGTTGTACGCATGAACGAGAGGTTTAACATATTCTTTCCATTTTGACTTCTGTTTTGGTTCAAGAGTTCCTAACATCGCTAGCAGTGTACGATTAAACCTTTCTACAGGGTTTCCTCTAGGATGGTATGGTGTTGTATGACACTTTTGAATTCCTGTCATAGCACACAGCTCTTTTATCAGTTTGGACTCAAAATCAGAACCTTGATCTGTATGTAGTCTTTCTGGTATTCCAAAATAGATGATGAAATTGTCCAAAAGACTTTTGGCAACCGTTTTTGCCTTTTGATTCGTGTTGGAATGGCAATGGCAAACTTGGTGAAATGATCCGTCAGCACCAGAATGTCCTTGGTATTGCTGATATCAGGCTCAAGACTAAGGAAATCCATACAAATAAGTTCCAATGGACGTGAAGTCCGAATGTTGACTAGTGGAGCAGCTTTCTCTGCTAGAGTCTTTCGACGAACACAACGTCCACATGCTTTTATTTTCTGTTCCACACACAAAGCCATTCTAGGCCAATAGAATCGAGCTCTAACAAGATCCAGGGTTCGCTCTATTCCCGGGTGGCCCATGTCATTGTGGAGACTATGAAGAACAGATTCATGGAGGTCTGCTGGAAGGACCAGTTGGTAAATATGTTGCTCATTTTCTTGCCGTTTTCTGTATAGAATGCCATCAATCATCTCCAGTTTAGTTAACTCTCTGAGGAGAAGATGAAGTTCTGGAAGTTCACCCCTGACTGTTGGGGGAATCTTTTCACCCGTCTCCAACTGGTGGATAACTTCCCTGACACTAGGATCAGCTCTCTGATGATCTTTTAGGTCAGCATGAGACATTGCAGGAACAACAGGAAGTCCATGTGCCTCTTCAGAGTAATCCACAGGAATTATATCTGCCCTGACTGAGAGCGACTCAACCAAAAGGCCTTCAACTTGGGTCCGAACTAGACTACTTTGGCAAATTGCATCCATCACTTCAGGTAATATCTCATTGTTGCTGTTACCTAAGAGATGTTGTTGAGCAAACTGAGAGATAAGTTCCTGATCTTTAGGTGCGACCTCATCTATGACAGGATTTCCGCAGGGACGACGAGAGAGTGCATCCGCATCCTGATTGTGTTTCCCTGCTCGATACTGCAGCTTAAAGGAATAGGTAGAAAGCGCAGCCAGCCAACGATGACTGGTAGCATCCAGCTTAGCTGATGTTAAGATGTAAGTAAGTGGATTGTTATCAGTGACGACTGTAAAATCCGCTCCATACAAATAATCTTGAAACTTTTCTGTTACACTCCACTTCAGTGCTAAGAATTCAAGTTTGTGAGCTGGATAACGACTTTCACTGGCTGACAACCCTCTGCTAGCGTAAGCTATTACTCTGAGCTTCCCTTCATGTTCCTGGTACAGGGCAGCACCCAGTCCAGTGGTGCTGGCATCTGTGTGAAGGATGTAAGGTAATCCAGGATCAGCAAACCCCAGGACTGGTGCAGTAGTAAGTTTTTCAATCAGGGTATCAAAAGCCAGTTGACACTCAGGAGTCCATCTGGAGCCAAAAGGTTGCTTTGGGTCAAACTGTGGGCACTTAGAAGATTGTACTCTTGGGGTTTTATTAGTTGGTGGATACCCACGGGTCAGATTGTTAAGAGGCTTGGCTATAGTGGCATATCCTTTTATGAAACGTCTATAGTAGCCAGTAAATCCCAGAAAAGATCTCAAGGTCTTCAAATTAGTAGGAATTGGCCAGGATTTCACTGTGGAAATCTTTTCTGGGTCTGTCTCAACACCTTTCTCTGAAACAATGTGACCCAGATATCTGACAGATGTTTGGAAAAATTTACATTTTTCCAGAGAAAGCTTTAATCCAAACTCTTTCAGACGATTTAGAACTCTCAGTAGACGGTTTTCATGTTCTTCAAGACTGTTTGAGAATATGATCAAGTCATCCAGAAAAACCAAGACCTCTTTCAAATGCAGGTCACCCATACATTTCTCCATCAATCTTTGAAAGGTTGATGGTGCATTTGTAACCCCCTGAGGCATTCGGTTAAACTCCCAAAACCCAAGTGGAGTAACAAAAGCAGTCTTAGCTTTATCTGCTTCATTCATTTCAATCTGATAATAACCAGATTTCAGATCAAGCACTGAAAACCATTTTGATCCTCTGAGAGCTGTAAATGATTCTTCCAAGTTGGGCAAAGCATATGCATCTTTGACAGTTTGTAAATTAAGTTTACGGTAGTCAATGCACAGTCGAATGTCTCCATTTTTTTTCTTAACAACAACAATGGGAGATGAGAAAGGAGATTCGGATTCTCTGATAACATTAGCATCCAGAAGTTCACGTAAATGTTTGCGAACAGCCTCTATATCTTGTGGGTGAATCGGTCTTGCACGATGTTTGAAAGGAGTATTACCATGAAGATTAATGTGATGTTTCACTTGCTTGGTACAACCAAAATCTAACTCATGATGGGCAAAAACTTGAGGTATGGCATTTAACTTGGTTATGATTCTTTCCTTCCATTCTGATGGTATTGGTGACTCACCAAAATTGATTTTCAAAGATGCTGTTGATTTCTCAGCTGTATGGTTGATCACATGGTGCCCTGAGATGATGCCTGCATAGGCTTCCAGTTCAGCAATGATACTTAAAGCTGGTATGAAAGTGACTTGCTTTGTTTCATTTGAGACAGCAACTGGAACCTTATTGAGTGAGTCAGCTTGAAGTGCAACCAGACAGCTACTGACAACCAGGCCACCCGGCAGGCCTGAAACTGGGTGCCGAACGACAGCACACTGACTAGCCGCAGTAGAAAGCTTGGCACAACCCTCGACCACCACTGTGCAACCAGCTGGAATAAGCACAGGGGTTTTGCTGTTGAGAGTCACAACACCCAAATGGTTGCCACAGTTCTGCTGATGCATTAACTGATGCAGAACTGTTTTAAACCCATATGAGGTAGGTTGAAATGTTGGACAATCACTGGAACAAAACTTTTCATAGAGAATTTCAAGTGTATTCATGCCAATTAGTACTGAAGCTGGAAATCCAGGTCTCACATCAGGAACAACCAAAGCAAGGGTTTCAACTGTTAGTTCACTCCCAATAAAGTCTTTTGGAAAAGTTATTGGTATTTCAACATAACCCAAATATGGAACTTGTTGACCAGCAGCCCCTTCAACATGAAGTAGGTCATCTAATGAGTGAACTGGTTGACCTGAGAGATGCTCATTGAAGAAAGAAACTGGAATTGTAGTGACTTGAGAACCGGTATCTAGAAGACATTGAGAGCTATGGCCAGCAATGTTAACTTCTGCTGTACATCTGGATCCGATTAATCCTTTTGGTAAGTTAATTTTGGTTTTTGTCTGCAACTTTGCACACTTGACAGACTCTTTCTTTGCGGGACAAAGTTGGCCCAGCTCAGCTCCTGTTCGCCCCTCAACAGGAACTGGAACTAGTTTAAATGTGCTGAAGGAGAGGGATTTTGTCTCTGTCTCTTCTGTTTGTCATAAAACATTTTCCGCTTTGCACTGACCAATGCTGGATTGGGCTCATTATCACATTGAGGCTTAACATGGCCATCTTCCCCACAACGGAAACAAAACCCAGGTTTAGAGCTAGAAATGCCAAATTTTACATCTTTAACAGTCTTTTTCACACTAGGCTTTGAAGTAATTTTTTCAGCAAAAGGTAGCTTAGTGCCCATTTGACCTGCTGTTAAAGCAGTGAGCTGCTGCTGTATCGCAGCCATCTGTTGTGAAAGCTGCTTAGTCATGTTATTCAGAGCAATACACAAGTTACTTTCCTGATCAGTATGAGCAAACTGAACCTGAGATGCAACCTTCTGTTTAGTGGTTCCCAAATGGTGCTTCATCCTCAAGGTCTTTGCAGCTTCCCTGTCCTCTTCAGTTCTAAGTAACAACAGAAACTCAGCAAATGAGGGTGGATTATTCTTTTTCTGTTTAAGTTGAAGTTCTGAGATTAGATTGTTGTCCCAACACCCTCTGCAGAATTGGGTCAACAGTCGTGCATCCATGTCCTTCTCCAAAACACCTCCTCTCTTTCCTGCTTGCTGCAACACAACCTGCAGACGCTGCAAATAGGCAGATGGCTTTTCTCCACTGTCCTGATAGGTGTCCATGAATCTAACATACAACTCCTCTCCATCTTGAACAGTTCCATAGGCTGAATCAAGTTGTTCCATGTATACTTTTGGTAATGTGTCAGGACTCAAATGTTTCACTATGTCACAGGCAGGTGGAAGTAGACTATCACGAATTAGACTGGTACATTGCAACTGTGACATAGAGGGATCTTGAAGAACTAATTCAACACTTGATCGCCACGTGTCATAGTCTGTCTCATGACTTGGCCTAGGGACTTTTCCAGAGAATGCTCTCAGTCTATGGGATGTGTGCATATGCAGAGAGCTGTCCCCACTCCTGACAACATGCTCCACAACATACCGTTGCACCTCAGGAGGACTAAGATCACCAGCAGAAAGAGATGTGGACCGCCTCTCCTGACCTGGCACTTCAGCTTTGTTGGAGACAGAAGGATTGGATGGGAGAGGAGCTGACTGTGAAAGGGATGACAGAGGAAAGGGGAGTTGAGTTGTGGCATGAGCTGATGGCTGCTGCCCTCCATCTTTCTCTGCAATTTGTTCCTCTTTTGCCTCCACTGGCACCACAAGACAGAACTCTGCAATAGACTGCTGTATCTGGGACATCACTTCTGTGA
This sequence comes from Poecilia picta, assembly GCA_033032245.1. NCBI lineage: Eukaryota > Metazoa > Chordata > Actinopteri > Cyprinodontiformes > Poeciliidae > Poecilia > Poecilia picta. The sequence goes on along the minus strand of CM065357.1, from coordinate 4,998,277 downwards.
GGACTTGAGTGTAATTTTTTCCAGACATCTTGGCAATTTTTTGTAAATCTGCCAAATACTCGTTTGTCTTTAAGCCACCAACCTTTGAGGCATAAATCTCAGATAAACTTTCAATATGAAATTTATCACCCACACTTGATGTATATGTATATGGTAATATTGGGGATAAGCGTGCTAAAGATAAACCAGAATCATATTCAACAACCAACATTTGATCAAATTCTGATTCACGTAAATCAATGATAGTTCTCTGCTTAATATCACCATACTGTTCAAGAAAATCGATGAGTTCATCAGTGGGGTTCTCTGTGCCTCCATCAATCAATACTGTGTTAGGGAATTTTAGACCAAGAGTTTCAAAAACCTCCATAATGGAAATTGAATTGGTGAGTAGGAACCAAGACTTATTTGTGCATCTTTACTCAAAAATGGTTTCTATTAATTACTGATCAAAACAGCTCCTGGCTAGCTCGCCAATATTGTAGCACTGCTTAATGTGCTAAAGGACTAGGTGGAATAAATCAGAAGTCTAAACTCGTCTACTGGAGCTGCTGTCAGTAATCAATAAAAACAATACAAAAGAACTGCATTCAAATACCATGTATTTTAAAGAAAAAATTAGAACTAACACCACAAGACAAACATGCATAGAACACAAAATGATAAATACAAAATAAATATACACAGTACTGCAGTGGATCAATATTTTTGTGCACAACAGTCTTAAGTTTCCCCACTGGTCATCACAGTGTCTGACCGACACACATTCAAAAGTCCATGGTTGCTTTGTCCAGATATTTGAGATGAAAAATGTCCAAGCGCAAGTCGTTTCAGATGAAGAGATGAATGATGGATTGTGTGTCTGAATGTTAAGATGGAGGGGGAAATGATAGACAGTCAACCTCCTACCAGACCAGTATGGAGTAAACTCAGGTTCTCCTGGCCCCAGCCAGTTCTCAGAAGCTCGCCATCCTTTGACCCTAAAAGGGATCACCTGGCCTGTATTAAAATAAACAGGACCAGTAAATTACCAGCCTGCTAGTTAACTAGACTTTTATTGCAGAAATAAATGCAATTCCATCTTAAATCTAGTCTTCCAGACAAAATAAAGATAACATTTATTTCATCATCTTAAACACATGTTGAATTTAAGAGGTTAGATCATATAAAAAAAACAATTTGCATTGGCTACCACCACCAACATGCTAAACAAACAAAGCAACATTATGCTCACTACTCACCAATTCCATCTATAGATCAATGCATGATGGCTTCATGGCTCCAAGCTCACTGGGTGTTCAGATCTACATGATTTTTTGCATTGTCAGTTTTAAACAGTGCATAAAAACAAAGATAAACTGATTGTTTGGAAACACCAACCTGTAGCTCCTTTGTCTCCAGCTCTCCCCCTCACACCTGACTGGGAAAGCTGGAGCAGGCCTAAATAACTACCTCAGGTGTGTTAATTGCCTGAATGCACTGTGTGACTGACTGTCACTCTAACCAATGGAGGAGCAAAAGGCGGGATTAAGGGCAGTTTTTTTTACCCTGGGTTACATCCTCCCCCCCTTAAATCATGCACGTCCCGTGACATGTAAACATTAAACAATGTGAACATTGCTAGAAGTGGTGGGTGTCAAAACTAAAGCATCAGACAAACTGTGCAATAAAGTTTGAACAACTGAAATAAGCGGATTACCTAAAGTGGTATATTGAAGAAGTGTTCATCGACGACGAAGGCTAGAATTTGCACGCCAGTACAGCAGCTGGACGTCCACTGAGTGGCGACAGGTAGCGTTTTCAGATGAATCGCGTTTTATGCTCCATCGGACAGATGGACGTTGGCGTATAAGGCGTGAAACCTCTGAAAGGAACCACCCTGCAACCATTGCAGGAACGGTCCAAGCTGGAGGCGGGAGCATTATGGTCTGGGGAATGTTTTCCTGGCATTCTCTGGGTTCACTGATTATTGTGGAAGGCACGATGGATCAATACAAGTACGCATCTGTCCTTGCGGACCATGTCCACCCCTACATGCGCATTGTTTTTCCTCAGGATGATGGCATCTTCCAGCAGGACAATGCGAGGTGCCATACAGCTGCCAGTGTACGTGCGTGGTTCGAAGAGCACCAGGATGAGTTTACCGTCCTCCCCTGGCCAGCAAACTCACCTGACTTAAACCCAATTGAGCATCTGTGGGACCATCTCGATCGAGTTGTTCGCGCCATGGATCCTCAACCGCGTAATCTAGCGCAGCTGGCCACGGCATTAGAGTCGGCATGGCTCAACATCCCAGAGAAGACCTTCAGGGACCTAAGTGACTCTCTTCCTGCACGTCTCGTAGCAGTTCGCTCTGCGAAAGGTGGTTATTCTGGCTTTTGACAGATGGTCACATTAATGTGACTGGACTGTGTATCTATGATCATATAAAGTAAAATAGAGATGTGTCAAGTCTTTTAAAGTATGTTTTGATACCAGCATCAGAGTGCAAGACAATTTGTTATGATGCCCTTTAGTTAAAATCAGTCAAAATGTCCCCTTTCTTATGTATATCTGTAACTAAAATAACCTCAGAGTCCACTGTGGACTTTGCACCCTAAATGTAGACCAAAAGGCACATTTATTCTGAGTAGACAGCTGGCACAAAGTCATTGTAAACACTGTGTTTACACAAATCTCAGCAGAAAAGGTTCCACGTTGAATCACTTCTCACCTGCATGCAGTTCAAAATCAGGTCTAAAGTCCCAGTCCTGCTCTGGAGGCAACCAAAGTGGTGAAAGTGACATCTGTACAACTCAGAGCGTTTGGAATGGATTGCCTTTATCACCTGGGATAAGATAATGGTCTTATTTTTATTATCTTTAAAAAGGAACACCGTACATGAGACTGAGCATGATAACGAGGAAAAACAAAAACCTTCATTGACTCTTTTATTATGTCGATGTTGTGTAAATCCACAAGAATTAAAAACAAAATTGTTTTTGGTTTTATTTTAAAACCTACTGCAAAGTGGCAATAAATCTAAAATATTGCATTTAAAGACACACGTCTAACCTTTCCATGCATATGTGTCAGTATGATAGACAGTTATTCAGAGCCACTTTATTGGACTCCAGTGCATACACTGCCACCTGCTGGACAAACGGTGCATCCTCGTGTTAATGAGCGTGACAAACCAGGGCCCTGTTCAATCAGTTCTTATTTATTCTGCATTATATTTAAACACAAAGCTCTAATTCTGAAATGTCTGGTCTCTCCTGCATTCGCTTCAGTTCAAATCTAACTCGGATAATATACGTACAATGTGAAGGAATATGCCAACATCTCTACACAGCATTTGTGACCTGACATCAAGGTTGGATTGTAAGGAATCCCCCCCCCCAAAAAAAACCCCCATCTTGCTCAAAGATTAATGAACAAAACGACAACAAACCATGTCTAGATGATATGGCTCTGTGACATATAGGTGCTAACTGAGGGAGGCATTGCGTAGCTAAATGCTACTGCAGTATCTGACGCATATGAAACGGTGGTGTGCAGCAATCACTGTCTGCATAAGTTGCTAGAGCAAGTGTGGTTGCTTTGTGTGTTTGAACCCGGTAAGCAGCTTGAATTGACATCAGTCTGTGGGTATAAACCCATCTGGTCCACAGGAAACTCTTGAAGTTTTCCAGATTAGCCTTTCTGACCCTGGTGGCAGCACTCTCAGCCGTGCTTCTAGATGTCCTCCATTGAACAAAGTGTCATTGATCGTGAACATCATGAACCCAAAAGCCTTTAACTGCAATTTAACTAAAACTTGAAACATCATCTGCAGTGTGTCCCTCTGAGTATAATCTTGGTGATATTGCCAAGATGGCTCAGAGGTGATCTGTTTGTGTTGCTCTTGATTGATGACGTCTCTCTACATTGTGAGTGTGAGAAACCAATGACCCCACTGTGTCACTCAGTGGACCCAGCAGAAACATTTATTTGGTTTTCTCTCCTCACAGTGGAAAATGAAATGCTGCCCTTGTGACTCCAGGAACCCAAACGGTCAGCTGGCCCACACAGTGAAAGACATCCTCACAACTTCTGAGCCAAACCGGTGGTGGCAGTCCAGTAAAGGTAAAACGAAATAAGAGAAACAGCCTGAGATCGTACTCCCCACTGATCACTGGAGCTGTGGAAATACTAAGTGATACAAATAAAACCATTTTTCATGAAGAACATGAAGGCCTTGTTTTCTTCCCATAGGCGTAGAACCAGTCGTTCTTCAGTTTGACCTCAACAATCTGTTCCAGCTCGACAACCTGATTCTCAGCTTCAAGGTACAAAGATCCACCCAGAAGTTTCCCAAACAAGAGACACAAGCTGTGTTTTTTGGGGGAGAGGGTGTTTGTGTTGTTTTAATATGTGGACAGAGGAACTTTTGATGTGTTTCCCTGCAGGGTCCTCGTCCCAACGCCCTGCTCATAGAGAGAACTCTGGACAATGGACGGACATGGCAGCCTGCACTCTACTTGGCCAAAAACTGCGAGGAAGCTTTCCCTGGGATCCAAACCAACAGCCCCATCAGTCTGGAGCAGACATACTGCCACACACTGCAACCCCATGCCGACCCATACCAGGAGGAACGGGTAAAGACAAGCGGTCCTCATGCCGTCTTACATAATCTACTCTCAAAGGGTTGTCATAACTCAGACCATTCGAGTATCTTTGAAGAGTCGATGTGGATGGTGATGCTGTGGGCAAGAATGATTTCCAGTAGAGGTCAGTCTTGAAAAGAATCAATAGACCTCTGACTGAAGACTGTTGCTGTCAGTCAGCCTCATGACCGCCCTGACACACTAAGGGCTCGAATTTTGGGCAGCAGAGACGATATTCCATAGTAATTTGCTATTCTGGAACCATGGAGTCCAGGGTATGATTCTTGCCCTCTTGCCTTTTTTTTTGGTCCTGTTCTGCATCATGAATATTTGGGCTCATAGTTCAGGTATTACTTTTAGCTTTTGTGAAGCTGATCAACTGCCCCCAAAAATACAGATGCTATGCATCATAACTGTCCAAAAGTAAGAAGAAACTAACAAGAAAGCAAGAGCAATAATCCTTCCAGCTGCACAGCATCCAGAACCAGAGAGTCCAAACATGCAACGTTTCAACCAAAAACAAAGAAATGTTGAAGTCTGCAAAACTTCAGAACCAGCGTAACGGAGCTACTCCAGCATGGAGTGATTGGAATGGTCCTAGAATTTATTTATATATTTATTTCAGGCTAAGAATGCTGCCATTTTTCAGCAGAATGACGTCCACAGAGACACAGAACGTCTCTGTGTTCAAGGTCACCTTATGAACATCAAACTAATCCTCCTTGTCATCTCCAGATCGAGTTCAGCCCATTGCGTCAGTACCTTTACGCTCCAGTTTCCGACAGCCAGAAGATTGAAGGGTGTGTGTGTGTGTGTGTGTGTGTGTGTGTGTGTGTGTGTGTGTGTGTGTGTGTGTGTGTGTGTGTGTGTGTGTGTGTGTGTGTGTGTGTGTGTGTGTGGTGAGTCGTGCTGCCGTTAACCCTCCCTGGCTGATGTGTGTGCGGCCTGCTAACTGACTCTCCCGCCCCCAGATAAGGCCGGTCTGACCGGCCTGCGGGTGATGCTGACCGAGCTGGGCGACGTGCCTCGCTTCCCAGGCAGATCCTTCAGCAGGTTTTTTGCCCTGAAGGAGATGAGAGTGATGGGAACCTGCATGTGTCACGGACACGCCGACCGCTGCCAGGCGCAGGAATACTACTCTCCTGGTACCGACACCATACAGGTAAAGCAAGTTATTACTCTGCTTCAGTTTTAACCTAAATGTGAGTTTGTGAAAGATCAACTTACAATGGTAAGTTGTGTTAACTTTTTTATTAATTTTGTCAAACCTCCAAGAGCTAAATGAATGAGAAATTTTAGGTTAGCACTTAAAAAAACAGAATAAAAAAAAAAACAAAATAGACAGTAGTGGGAACTATTTCCCAGAATGCTTAGCGGCATGTTTTTGTATCCTGTGTTACAGAGGTGGAAGTGTGTTACGTCGATCTGACTCGTGTGTGTGTTTTACTTAGTCAAATGTTTGTTTCAGTGTAACTCTTGGTTTGCAAAGCTTGAAGATAATGTCCTGTTCACACTAAATGTTCTAGAGCAAAATTCATTGTGATGTTTAGTAAAATTCATTATCAGGTCAGAAATTTTGTTCTTGCAATTTGAAAATGTAAATATTCTAACGTAAAATAAGTACTTTTGTTAAACTTGATTACAAGAATGAAAATAACAGAGAAATGAGGCTCTTTAACAAGGTGAGGGTCTTTTTTTTCTTACATATTGTGAAATAATTATTTGGTTTAAATTACTGCATCAAGTTAAAACTCACAACTCAGGATTAATGAACTTAAAAAACAACATTTGGACAACTTGTCTCTTGTTGTTAAGTCAACTTAATGAACGTTAATTTCTGAGCTAAAACCAAAATAATTTTTTTGTTGATGTAAATCGCATTTTTAAGGCAGCAGGGGGACTTTCATTGTTTATACATATATATTTGTTTTATAAATTGTTATTGTTACATGTATGTTATTAGTAATTAACACCTTGGATGGAGTAGCTTGTCAGCCGGTAAGCAATTTCTCCTTGTGGATCAATAAACTATATTCTATTTTACAGATCTTGCCATTTAGAGTGCAGTAATAGGTTTTGTACACAACAGCTTATCGCAGAGAAGAACATGTACGTTTTGTTCTTGTTAGACGAATGAACTGTTGACTCCATGTGTTTATCTGTGTTATCTCGGCAGGTGAATCATGTGTGTGACTGCAGACACAACACGGCCGGTGAGAACTGCGAGCGCTGTGCCGACTTCTACAACGATCTGCCCTGGAGACCTGCAGTGGAAGGGAACACACACACCTGCCAACGTAAAGCTGATCCCGTATCTTTACACACCATCTCAAAATGATTTCAAGGAGTTTCTGAGCCCACCTCAGTCAGAGTTGTGACAAATAAACTTCAGTCCTAGAGGAAAACTTAAGTGAGAACCTCCATTTTCTTTACATAAGACTCCCTCGTCGTCAGCGGTCAAGTAACACTGTGGAACCCTGTCAGCCAAAGTTCTGACCTCTTTGAAGAGACATTTTAACGACAGTTGCCATGTCACCACTGTTTCAGTCTAGAAAAGTGTTTATTAAAGTGGTGGCCGCCAGAGGGCGCCAAAGAGGGTTTAGAAAACTGGAGTGAGGATGTTATTAAATGTTATTAAATCACAAATTTTAAATCATAGTTTGTTAGCATCAAATTTAATTAGCTATATTATTATTATTATTATTATTATTATTATTATTATTATTATATTATTATTATTAAATAGAATATTATAGAATAGAATAGATAGAACTTTACTCAGATGGAATCTGAGTAAAGTTACGAATAATGTGAGTTTACCAAGGTGAGTTTACAAAGTGAGTTTGCAGCAAATGGAGAAGTTTCTGTCACCAAAAAGACAGTCGGAACTGTCCAGCTGTAGCGGACAGTGCTGCTGGATGCCTTAAAATCAGAAGTTATGAAGCTGTACTTATGCTAAATGCATATAATAAATATGGAAGTGTGAATAATATTGGAGCTGCACAGTGGCGCAGTTGGTAGAGCTGTGCCTTGCAGCAAGAAGGTCTGGGTTCGATTCCCGCCCCGGCCTTTCTGCATGGAGTTTGCATGTTCTCCCTGTGCATGATGGGTTTTCTCCGGGTACTCCGGTTTCCTCCCACAGTCCAAAAACATGACTGTCAGGTTAATTGGTCTGTCTAAATTGCCCCTAGGTGTGAGTGTGTGTGTGCATGGTTGTTTGTCCTGTGTGTGTCTCTGTGTTGCCCTGCGACAGACTGGCGACCTGTCCAGAGTGAACCCCGCCTCTCGCCCGGAACGCCAGCTGGAGATAGGAACCAGCACCTCCCGACCCCATTAAGGGACAAGGGTGTAGGAAAATGGATGGATGGAATAATATTGGAAATTATTATTTTTGCACGTTTTGTTTGTTTGTAAAGGGGTTCCCCAGCAGAAGCTAATGCTGTTACGAGTCTGTGGTGTGGAAAGTTAGAGAGCCCCTGAGGTAGAGGTCAGACTAGACCAGTTTTACTTGACCTCATGACATTTTCTACACCAAAGAAAGACGCTGTTAGGAAACCTTAATAAAAGTTTTCCTAACAGGGTTACTATTTCAAAGAAATAAGCATCACACCCTTGCTAATCTAATGAATTAGTGTAACCATAGTTCTGTCCATCTTTGTCCTGTCCTCAGGCTGTGAGTGCAACAACCACGCCCAGCGCTGTCACTTCGACCCAGCAGTGTATGAGGCCAGTGGGCGGAGGAGTGGCGGAGTGTGTGAGGGCTGCATGCACCACACCACAGGGCCAAAGTGTGACCGGTGTGTCCCGGGCTACCAGCCAAACCCCCGGAGCCGGATGGATCGTCCTGATGCGTGCATACGTAAGTGAAGAGGCCGATTTTTCAACAGCAAAAAAAAAAAAGAAGTAAAACATTTCCCAGCGCAGTGTGTTAAAAGACAAAGCCGTGTTTGAGACAATCCGGGTTCTGTTGGATCCAGGCTGCGCCTGCAATGCAGAGGGGACGGTGAACGGGGGCCAGTGTGAAGACAGGACCGGCTCCTGTCAGTGCAAGGCTAACGTGGAGGGCCCTTACTGCGACCGCTGCAGAAAAGGTTTCCACAGCCTGAGCTCGTCTGACCCCATGGGCTGCAAAAGTGAGTCCCTCCAACATGCAGGACAAAGGAAGGCAGCTGCATGCCATGCTTTTTATTCCTGTTGAGAAAAACTATAATCTCATATTTTAATATTTCCATTTGGTGAAAAGTCAAAGCTTTAGAAGAAATAAAGCCACTCATAAAGAAACTAAATCACAATTAAACACACATGAACAAAATCTCAGCCATTCATCTGCATGTAAGAATCCAAATGATTTTTTTGATTTGGTTTAATTCCTCCAGCACTAAACCCAGGAGTCATAACAGAAAAGGTATAATTTATGCTAATTAGAAATTATATTAATGATAGTAGGTGTGTTTCACATATAGAGTAGCTTAGAAGTGATAAATCCTCTGGTGTTGACATTTTCAAAAAAAAAGAAAAAGCTGCTTATGGCCCCACAAAGACTTGGACAGGCCCTGATCATGGACCGCAGGAGCATCGGCTCTTGTTTCTTTGTAGAGCGGTCTTGTCCGGAGGTGATGTGTTGGCGGTCAGCTTGCTCTCTGCCTAACGCTGGTTTATCCCGCTCTGCAGAATGCTCGTGTTCTCCGGTCGGCTCCCTGTCGGTGCTGTGTGACCCTGTGACCGGACAGTGTCCCTGTCGTCCCCACTTCCACGGCCTGACCTGCGACTCGTGTTCGAAAGGCTACTGGAAGCCGCCCCAGTCAGAGGTCTGCGAACCGTGTGGCTGTGACCCGACGTGGTCGATCAGTGACACCTGTGACCAGGTAAGAAGACCCATCCAGGTCCGTCACTTCAACACGGCCCTGGGATGTAAACTCCATCTGACCTGTCAAAACGCTTTTGGAAACATATTTCTTTTTCCCCAAGGCAACAATACAAGAGTTTATTCCACAAAATTACTATTAAAAGACAAATGTTTTTTATCTAGACTGCAGTATTCAGAGAGAGGCATTTATCTAGCTTTCACTTTTTTCCCGCCTCAGTTTGAGTTTTTGAAGTGAATTTAACTCTTCTCTGCCCTCCAAATGCTTCAGTTCTTGTTCCCCACTGACAATGTTCAAAGGTCCACTCTTATGGCTCCTCAAACAAGCTAGGACGGGTCTGTAGGTGATTCCAAACATATTTGTTACATTTAATACACAAAATTATTCTCAGATTTCACTCGATCAGTTTTTCCTGTTTTGAGTTCATAGAGGAACCACCGTCCTAAACTTAGTGTTTACAGTAGGACCTTAGACACGTGAAAATGGCTGCAAGCCGACGCCCAGCGGTACAACCGTACGACTTTGACCCGGACAAAGAAGCACAATAATTCAGCACACACAAAAAAACATTTTTTCCCCTGCAAATGCAACTTTTAAACAAATCTGGCATGATTGACCAGTGGCCTTATGTAATTTAGTTAGGACTCTTTAATGGAATATTTCTTTTAAATATCGTCAAGTTGAAGATTTTCTGACTAATACCAAAAATGCATGCATTGACATTGTTGATATTGCTCTAAGGATGTTTTTCAGAACTTGTCAAATTTCTTTCTAAGATACAAGATATATTTTATTCCGTACTCGATGATCAGTCGATTACAGCAATCAAACCGTTCTTCTAACTGCTAAGCGGGTTTCTGCGTATTTCCTCTGGTATTTTTTGACAACTTATCTTTGGTGATGAACTCAAAGTCTTTGAGCTTGGTAGGCCTCCTGACCTCCACTCTGACCTTTAGCTCCGTCCACAGTGTCCTTTCAAATTCATGTCAGGGAACAAATTCAAATGTTAAAAGTTGCAAAACAAAGACGCTGATCGACATCCACAGGAAATGTAAAATACAATGCTAACATCCAAGTGGGTAGCTTTTGTGCCCAGAATGTGAAAAGTGCTGGCAAAGTCTTTACTGCTAGAGGAAGAAATATCTCAATTTGAGGAAATACAAATTTACAATTTACAAGTTTACAAATTGCTTTAACGTTCATGAGCGAATCAGAGATATGATCCAGTCAGTATCAGCCGTTCAGCGGTTCTCTGAACACGTTCTGAGCCAGAAGGTTTCACACTGAGTGTGTTTGGTTGCAGCGGACTGGTCAGTGTCAGTGCAGACGAGACTTTGGAGGAAAGACATGCAGTCAGTGCGCAGACGGCTCATATGGAGCCCCTCTGTCTGGCTGCCGACGTGAGTCACCTGCTTTATTTTCTGACATTTCATCCTATTTTTGCTTCTAATCTAAACCTTGTGTGTGTTTCTGTCTACAGCCTGTCAGTGTGACACGGCAGGAACCCTTCCTGAAGTGTGCAACAGGAAAACGGGAGCGTGTTTGTGCCGACCAGGTGTCACGGGGTCCCGCTGCGACTCCTGCAGTCGCGGGTACTGTGACTCGTTCCCTGCCTGTGACCTTTGTCCAGACTGTTTCTTCACTCTGGACTCCCAGCGAAGGAACGTCAGCCTCGTTCTGGACAAGCTTTCCCTCAGACTGCCGTCTCTTCCTGGCGGCGGTGGGGATCTCGGGAGCTTCGGGTCACGCTTTCGGGAGCTTGAGGTCGGCCTCGGCCGGATCAGGGAGTCCATATCCCGACCGCCCAAGACTGTCACACAGCTGGAAGACGCTCTGTTCCTGCTCAACAAACTGAGGTGAGGAGCGGCTGAGATAGAATGTGTTGACTATATGTTCCAATTATGTACAGTGAGGGGAGGAGCTTAGAGATGTACCAATCTGATATTAATATCTGTATCGTCCCGATACTGAAAATGAATTCTAGATTTGGTATCGGTGACGATGTACCGGTTCCATAAGACATCATGCTCATTATATTTAGAAATCCTAATTTTACTTTCTGAATCATTTGAAAGAAGGTTTGTTGCAGTTTATTTTTTCATGACCAAGAGAGTCAACCTGTTGTTTCAGTCGGTTTCAGTTTCTTTGTTGTTTATTTTTCATTGGCTGTTCTCCTCCTAACTGCACTGACTGAACAATTTAAATCTCTTTTTGAATGTTTGGTCAAACTTGTGAAGCTGTTGCTATGTTTAAGTGTGCTTTACTGGAGCAGAGTCATCAAAAAATGTGTAATTTTGTACATTTATCTCTGTGGTTTGTTGTTTTTTTTTTTTTTTTTTTTTTTAAAAAAACCTTTTCAGTCAAATCAACACTTTTTTTTCTGTATCGAATCAATACCCAGCAAATAATTTCTGCTGTATTAGTGAAAATATGTGGCAGGCAGGTTACTACCAGACTTGGAAAACTAAAACAAATCTAGTTGTATGGGACATTTTACAACAGGAAGTAAAAGTCAAAGCAAACAGTAGCAGGCCTCACTTGCTTTGATCAACATTTATTAGTCCAACAATAAAAACAGGGTAGAAAAAGGCATTCCATTAATGAAACCAACATTAATAGTTTGATAAAAAAAACACATTTCCAAATTCTTTGGCCTAACATGGTCCTTCAGAGAAAGGACATCATATGAGCAGCACTAAACGACCTAAACTAGTTGGTTTAGATAACTTTAGGTCTTAACAAATGAATAAATGTTAGAAAATGTCTGATATCAACATTTTGTTCAGCAATCTTAAACATTCCTGTGTGACAAAAAAGGAAAAAACAGAAGAGACATTTAAGAAGACAAATACTCTCTCACATCTCATATGAGTTTCAAAGACGGGCATTGAGGTCCAGCGCCTGCTTCGGTTCAAAATCTTTTCCTTCCACTAATGGATTATTTTCTGTTTTGTTTCAGGGACGACTTGAAGAAGGCCGATAAGGCTCTTCCTCATCCAGTCATAAATCCTGGTTTGGAAGCGGAGCTGATTAAATTGCAGGATCTGCTGGACAGCATCTCTTCAATGTACAACGCCAAGAAAGATTCCACAGGGACCATCATCGACCCCGACGATGCAGGTCGGTCAGCCTTGGCGTTTTAGTTTTAATAAAAGCAACCGGAAGAGGATATCTTCTAAAAATTTCACTTTGCCGATGTTGGGACAAATTCTGAACCTGTTTTTCGACCTTTGTACACAGGAGCTCTTAATGCCGTCAAGAAGGCGTATGATGAGTCAACAGATGCGGCGAAGAAAGTGAATTCGACTGAGAACACAGTAAAGGAGGCGAGAGACATTCGAGAGGAGACGGAGGACATTCGGAATCAAGTGCAGCCAAACAACACCAAAGTCCTGAGCCAGCTGAAAGACAAAATGGCCTCCCAGCCAGACCTCACTCCTGTTGCTAAGCAGGTAACCATGGTGGCCAATCAAACGATTATTGCATTTTAGGAAACAAAGAAAAATAATCTTGTTTCAAAAAGGAATTAACTATTGTTTTTACTTGGGTCTTTTAATGTACTTTAATATTGTATTTTTTAAAAAAAAGAAAAATCTGGAAAATTTCCCAATTTTTTATCTGATTAATCGTCAGAATAATCGATTAGTAAAATAACCGTTGGCTGCAGCCCTGCCTTCAGTCTGACGGGTGTCATACCAGATTTGTGACTTCCTCTCCTCTCTCCAGGTGTGTGGCAGTGCTCGGTCCGAGCCCTGCACCCCTCTGCAGTGTGAGGGGGGCTCTCTGTGTCCCCCAGAGGGCAGCCCGCTCTGCCGGAGCGGGACGCAGTGCGTTGGCGCGCTGCCTTTAAGCAAAAAGGCCGACGCCGACGTTACAGATGTGAAGGACCGTCTGGCCAACCTCAGTCTGAAGATCACCGAAGCTGCAGAGATGGTACGCACTCCGTCCTCATCACAGATTTCATTGTTCATTGATTTACAGATTAGATTTTCTTTTAAATTTATGTTATTGTTCTTTTCTCTGCAGCTTCAGAACGCACAGGAAAAAACAGACGAGGTGAGGCAAGTGGCGAAAGACCTGTCAGACAAAACTAAGACAAAAAGAGACCAGCTGGAGGATGACCTGAAGCAGACGCAAGACATAGTTCAAGACCTCAAGGACTTCCTGACGGGTACAAATCACAGTGACTACTGTGATTAGCGTCGAAAGCTAGAAATTCACTCAAACGTTTCAACTTTTCTGTGCGTCTAGATCCATCTTCCAACCTGACCCAGGTTCAGGAGATCAGCGAGTGGATTCTGAACGCCAGCCTGCCGGTCAGTCTGTCTGACTTGGAGAAAAAACTGGAGGAGTTGAAAAATCTGGCTGCAAATCTGCCGAGCACCGAGAACGTTCTGAAGGAGGCCAAGCCTCAGCTGGAGACAGCCAGGAAGCTGCTGCAGGAGGCGGAGGAGGCCAGGTCAGGATCAACATTTAACACTGGGACCAGGAGACTTTTTAAATATCCAGGGGTGGGAGGGGACCAAAACAACAAATAAAATTGATCCTAATGTCTCCAGAAACAAAACTGCTCTTTTTAAAAAGAGGCTAGCTCATCCAGTCTTTGGTAGAAAGAGAGAAAAACAATCATGCAAATTATTTTGCTTGTTTTCATTTACAATGCGATTAATTTCTTTATTTTTTATTGCGACAGGCTTACCAATAACACAACTACAGTTGCATGTACCCAGATCAGTCGTTGGTCAGATTGTTGACAAATGCAGAGTAAAAAAAAAATAAGAAATGCACTTTAATAAATCCTTACATCTGAATCCAGAAACTGGTTGGATCGAACCAATTTGCACAGACAGAAGAGAACATTGTAACTCAATCCAAATTAACATGTCATCAATGTGTGAATGAGAGAAAATCTGTTTTTGACACATTAACAGGGACAAGGCGCTGGAACCCAAGGACAAGTTGGACAAACTCCTGGAAGGTTTAAACGCAGGGAACGACTCCCTCTCTGACTTGGAAAAACAACTGCAGGGCAGCTTGGACCTCATCGAAAGTGTCAATGATGACCTAACACAGGTAGGAAGTGCTCTAGCGTTTCTCGGTAACCCTGTCATTTCAATAAGGTCAATGGAACCCACAGAGATTTGTTAACCCCTCTGTTGTGGACGAAGGCCAAAGACAGGCTGAAGCCAGCAGAGAAGGCGCTGACCGACACAGAAGCACTGATGACGCCGATGAAGGACCAGCTGGAGGAGCTGAAGAAGCTGCTGGAGGACGCAAAGCAGAAGGCTCCTGAAGCTCTGAAGACCGCAGGGAAGGCTGAGGAAGAGGCAACCGCAGCTCAACCGGTGAGATCTGGATAACACTACTTTAACTGAGAATCGGTGTTTGTTGACCAAAGCCGGTTATTCCCGTGTGACTGTTCTACACAGTAAAAATGCCGGTGTTGAATTAACACCCAATAGTGTCTATATGTGTCCAAGTCAGCTGGTGTTAAATTCAACACTACAGAGTGTCACATTAACATTTACAGCGGTGTTAGTGTTAAAATATATTAAAAGTAACACCAGTGTAGTGTTGATCACTAAACATAATGTGGTGTTAAAAAAGTATATAATTGACCCACAAGGTGTCAATATCAATCAAATCCAGTGGAAAATATTCAAAACAAGACACAGAAATGGAAAGTTTAACTTTTCTTAAACCCATTTCAGTATTATAGATCAATGTTAATTTAACAAAAAAAATGGGCGTCAAACTTTTAACACTTTCAAAAGTGTTACTTTAACACCTGCTGACTTGGACACATATAGACACTTTTGGGTGTTGATTCAACACCAGCATTTTTGCTGTGTAGTTCTCCTTGTTTCCTCAACTCTGCTGCATTTCTTTTACCTCATAAAGAGAATGAAAAAAGTGAACCATCCACAAACAGGTTTCTAAACCTTGAAATAAAAATGACGTTGTCAGAGTTCTTTTGCATCTGGCATTAGGACTCTACGGGGAAAACACCGCCCCCTGCAGGATGCCCTGTCGTTAAGGCTACTTCCTCCTTGTCATTCTGTCCATACTACTCCTTTAAAAAGTAGATTTCCTCCCCAAGAGAGTGTATACTCTGTCCTAATTACATTACAGAGAAAGCAAAGTCAATTGCTAATCTAAAGCTAATTGGTAAAAAGTTATCAAAGAAACAACTGCTAGCTATTTTTTCCTCCTGAGCAAGCAGGTGGCAACAGAAAAGACTATTTAACAGGAATAAACCGCAACAGAATGAGTAGCTTTTTCAGTAGCTGAGAATAGTCACCAGCTGGCAGCGGACAAGGCAGAACAGTGGCATGAAATCCATAAAGATTAATGTTACACAAACTAAAATTCCTACTACACAGTCCAGTCACATTAATGTGACCATCTGTCAAAAGCCAGAATAACCACCTTTCGCAGAGCGAACTGCTACGAGACGTGCAGGAAGAGAGTCACTTAGGTCCCTGAAGGTCTTCTCTGGGATGTTGAGCCATGCCGACTCTAATGCCGTGGCCAGCTGCGCTAGATTACGCGGTTGAGGATCCATGGCGCGAACAACTCGATCGAGATGGTCCCACAGATGCTCGATTGGGTTTAAGTCAGGTGAGTTTGCTGGTCAGGGGAGGACGGTAAACTCATCCTGGTGCTCTTCGAACCACGTACACGTACACTGGCAGCTGTATGGCACCTCGCATTGTCCTGCTGGAAGATGCCATCATCCTGAGGAAAAACAATGCGCATGTAGGGGTGGACATGGTCCGCAAGGACAGATGCGTACTTGTATTGATCCATCGTGCCTTCCACAATAATCAGTGAACCCAGAGAATGCCAGGAAAACATTCCCCAGACCATAATGCTCCCGCCTCCAGCTTGGACCGTTCCTGCAATGGTTGCAGGGTGGTTCCTTTCAGAGGTTTCACGCCTTATACGCCAACGTCCATCTGTCCGATGGAGCATAAAACGCAATTCATCTGAAAACGCTACCTGTCGCCACTCAGTGGACGTCCAGCTGCTGTACTGGCGTGCAAATTCTAGCCTTCGTCGTCGATGAACACCAGTCAGCATAGGTGCACGAACCAGGCGTCTGCTTCGGAGGCCCAGACGCAGCAATGTTCGCTGAATAGTGGTTTGGGAGACACTTGTGGTAGCCCCTTGGTTCATTTTAGTGGTCAGTTGCTCAACGGTAGCCCGTCTATCTGCCCGAACGCATCTCCGCAACCGTCGTTCGCCTCTGTCATCTATGGCCCGTGGTGCACCACATTTGCCACGTCGTTGATTTTGGACAGTCCCATTTTCCCATGCACGGTACACTTTTACCACGGCGGCACGCGAACAGTTCACAAACTCAGCCGTTTCGGAAATGCTTCCACCCTTGGCCCGAAAGCCAATGATCATGCCCTTTTGGACGTCGGATAAATCGCTTCGTTTCTGCATTACGCCAACGATTGAAATGTTTTCCGAAGCCCACACACACCCTTTATATACGCTCAACTGCACTGTGCTGCCACCTGCCTTCTGTGATTGGTTATTTAACTCTGAAGTGGAAAGTACGTGGTGGTCACATTAATGTGACTGGACTGTGTATAAAGTATACCAATATAATTCTACCTATTTTTTATTGCATGTGACGTTTTGCCACACAAACATAACTGGGAGTGTAAATGTGGTCCAAGACACAAAACATAGACCAAGGAAACATCAGACATATTAAGTCTAGATTCTGACGCTGTCAATATATAATTATATAGAGCTGCAAATCAAGAGAAAATCAAGGGTGTTCAAGGCGTTTGGGTCTCAGCAGTATAATGTTCTGATAGACCCGCTAACAGGAGGCTAAACGAAGCTAAATGTTCTGCGTATGTATGTATGTATGTACATATGCTCACGCTGACGGCTGTGTGTGTATTTTCAGATTCTAAAGACTTTGGAGGAGCAGCTCGATCGTCTCAGAGACCAGGCAGGTCCTGGAGCTCCTGGAGAGACGACGCCTCTGGCAGAGAGAGTGGAGAAGCTGAAGGACAAAGCTAAAACTCTGACCAACACCACACTCAGTATGACAGATGCTCTCGAAGGTAACGCAGAAATGCTACTTTATCGATATATTGTCTAGAATCATGACAAACCTTTGACCTTTCTTTTCATTGAATGCAACTGTTGGATGCTTTTGGTTGTCTCTTTAATACTTGTTTTTAGATGCAGATTGACAGTCCAAATGTTTTTTTTCCTGTGCTATTTATGACATCAAAATGTCATAAATAGGAAATAGAAAATTCAATAACTTAATGACAGACAGTATGTTAGTTAGTCATTTTCAGGGGGGAGCTGGATGTAAGATGGCTTCTGAGACATTTGGAGTGTTTTCTGATGAAAGCTGGTTTTCTCTGTGTTTTCTGATGATGGACACCGGTTTTCTCATCTTCTCTCCAGGAAAAGCAGACTCCCTGAGAGAACTGCAGGACGAGATCATCCAGAAGTCTGCCAAGCTTGAAGGACTTGACACCAAGCTGAAGGACATCTTGCAAGTGATCCGAAAAAGAGCAGAAGAACTCCGTACCTGTTCGGCCTAAATCTCATATGCAGTGGGGCACTGTTGCTCCCCTTGTTGCTCAGTCATCATTAAAATCCTAACCTAACATATTTTTTTATATTTGCACTCTCTGCATAGCACTTTTTCAACAAAATCATTTTTATTCAGAGATATAGTAATCTGTGTTTCACTCTACACTCTCGTCCACTGTTAGCATGTGGTACAACTGTTCTACTTTTCAAAAAGGAACAAAAGGGTCACTGATACTGTACAATATTTATTTTTTATTTTTTTGCATCTGCTGTTTGTGCACTTTTAAAATAAATTCTTGTTTACTGTTAAGTGTGTGTGGGAGTTGTTTAGAGTTTGATTTCCTTGTTTGTTTCTTAATTATTCAAAAGTTATTAAAGTTAAAACTAACAAAATAACAAAAACTAAAATTGAGAAAATATTTTCATTAACTGAAATAAATAAAAACGGCAATTAAGGGGAAAAAACTGACAGGAACTACATTGTGAGTTTATAAAACTGAACATACTGAAAGTACAGATATATCTTTAGTTTTGTTTATGAATCTATGTTTTTTTAGCCATTCAAAGTTGTTTTTTAAAAATGGTATTGTTGAGTTTTCCTTACTCAATTGATGCATACATAATCTTTTCTAATACTTTGACCTTTTTGAATTCTGACCCTAAAAATTAGCCAAAGTATGAAAACCTAAAAGTACGACTGAAACTAATAAAAACCAAACTAAAACTACACAATTTTTAAATAAAAACTAGCAAACACACTCTGAAAATGAATTAAAACTACCTGAAGTAGACAAACAAAATAAAACTAAACTAATACCCCAAACTATTATAACCCTGATTCAAAGAGAAACAGGAGCAACAGTCACCATATATTTAATGTGAAAACAATACAAAAATGCACTGTACTCTATATGGAAATACAGTCTTACATGGCATCACTAGTGTCGACTAGAGATGCACCGAGAAATGGGCGGCTGGTCGGAGTGGACGATTCGGTACAAATTACTGAACGTTGAAAAGCCGTTCAGCAACAATAAGATCTGATCTATTTATATTCAGAAAGCGCCACCAACGCTTTGTGAAGCAGACCTTCTTATGAAGAAGAAAATTCAACGTCAGCCATTTTCAGTATCAATTACACTTTTCGATTTGCATATCATACTGCAGTTTTTTTTTTCTGGTGTGAAACGAGAATCAAATCACACCCTCCGATGGGAACTTATTTTCAAACTTGTAAAGATGCTAGTTGTGGTACTAGAAAGGCTGAGCATGTAACAGCCACCTCGCTCTGTTGAAGGCTTTTGAGCCTTTATCCTAGAATGAAAACATTCTGGATTTGGAAATGTTGGCCATCGTTTGGTACAACTTATGATCCAGATTCTCCAAGAGAAACACACAGAGGTTTATGTCTAAAGTACTAACCAGGTCAAATATACTTTTAATTTTGGTTTTCATTTAACTTTTATTTATATATAAAAATGCATTGATATTAAAGAATTTCAAGGGAGTCTAAGCTAAGAAGCAGCACATGTCTGATGTGAGATACTATAGTCAGGTCACTAAAGCTAAATGTAAATGTATGGCGCAAAGGCTGGACTCAAATATTTAACACTTAGTTATGGCTTCTAAAAGATCCTGATGTGTTAAAGTCTGTATTGGGAGATCAAAGTTTAGAAAAAAAAAGACTGAAATCGACCACAGATTCTGTTATCGGTGCATCTCTAGTGCTGACAGCATCTTTTCACCAGCTTGTGGCACTTTATCACTTTAGTTATGAGAGCAGCTTACAGACATATGAGAGAAAAGCACAGCAAACAGCCTTCTGATGGGATTCAGTGATGCTGTGGCAACGTTTTACTAACATCCACGTCAGCGTGATTCAGCACGAGCAGCAACACAGAGCAGGCCCAAAACACTGTCCATATCCAAAACGTACATGTCCAGAAACCTAAGCATTTTTAAAGACTGCTTGAGCCTTGGTGATTTACCATAAGCTCATTCAAACTGTCTCTCATAGCTGTTTTTTCATACACTGACATATGCAGAGGTGAAATGTGTGACAAATGAGATCACTTAATACAGTGGGATCATGTGCGAAATGGCAAATGACTGGTCAGAGTAGAAGACAAAAACAAGTTTGAACTCTTCAGTGGCCTTCCTTGGATTCCTGGCAATGATAGAAATAACAGTAGACAAGCAGAGCAAGTATGCAGAGACACAATAGACACAAACGGATCACAAATGACAGGACTTTGAAGTTAATACATCGTAATCCCGTCCCAATTCCAACCGAATTCAAATATCAGTGGTAAATAAATATAGGACATTATTTAAATGATCTATGTCTATATAAGACAAGCACAGAGTTTTGTTACTTACTGGGCTTCATTATCAATGAATAATAATTTTCAATCTGTGTCTATCTTTGAACATGTTATTGAAGTAATTAAGTTTTAAACATTTAATGTGTGTATACTGTCTCTGAATCTGAAGTTGTAGAACAAACTCCAATGGGCCTGTTATCTGCAGATGGAGTTCAGCAGCAGGCCTGTGAGGGTAAAGGACTGAGGTCAACTGCAACAAAACAAATCAAGAATCAGAAAGGGGCAAAAAAGTAAGAATAATAATCTGAATGCTACAAAAGGAGGGATGATACTTTACCTTCACAGGGGACTCTGTTCATCACATGATTGTACAGACTCCAGACTGAAGCGGCTGGTCCTTCCTCTGACCCACAACATCCAAGCTGCACCGCAACATACAACAAGAATTCATTTAAAGAAAGATTTCCCCAAAAAATGGACAGTGCAGCTCAAAACAAAGAGCATCTGAGAGCTCAGTACTGAGAATGTGGTGATCAATCTGAAGAAAGGTACGGCAGCGCTGTTTTTCTGTCTAATGAGAGCATTGACAAAATTCACATGAACTCAAGCAATTCACACATAACAAGCATTGGTTTGATACATTCACAAGGTATCAAACCTTGTAAAACTTGTGTAAAACCTCCGAGGGTCGGTAAATAAGTCCTGAAAACATGAAGAAAAGGGTGTGGAAAAAGTAACGGGAAGCCAAGAAACCGACCGAAATCTGTCACCATTCAGAAAGCTTCCCAGCTTTTATATTATAAACTGATAATCTATAAAACGAATCCTTGATACCAAATTATTGTGACAGGTAGTAAAACAAAGGAAATCCTCACAAAAAGTCTTAATGTTGCTAACGGCAACAACTACAGCTGCGTTTCTAAACTCTAATGTTCTACTCTGCCTTAATCCAGAGTTGAACATTTCACAATGAGCTAGCAACAGTCAGGTGGCCTTCGTAAACCTTCTGACAGGTTAGTTGAAACAATAATGTAATACAAAGATAAAGAGATAAAGATATCAAGCATTTCCCCCTATAAATACAAAGGTCATCTGCTCATCCACAGAGGAACACTCACTGCGCAAGACTCCACTGCTGAATGTAAAGAATGTTGAAGCTTGTTTAACGTTTGCTGCTGAAAATTTAGACAATCCAGTGAAATACTAGGACAATATAGTCTGGTCAGATGAGGCCAGCAGTAGATTATTTGGAGGTGATGGGCAGGTGATGATTGGAGGAAGAATGGTTCTAAAGTCTATCCAACTAACCTTTCATTGATTTAAAAAAATAAAGCAGAAAATCTGTGGAAAGAACTGAAGAGTGGTGTGAAAAAGTATTTAATGCGTTTCTGAAAGTTTGTTCAATTTACTATAAATACTCATGTGTCGTTCCAGTTTTCACCACTAACTTCATTTGTAGTCTAATTCGTTTGTGTGGGTTGCTGCCGACATCTGGTGTAAGTCTTGTCTCAAAAACTCCATGAGAAATATTTGAACTGAGAACATGTTCCATATTTCTTTTCACAGTATTTCACATGGTATATCTAAAAAACCTTTTTTTTTTTCATTATCACAGGGAAGGAGAGCAGTTCTCACCTGGGAGACGGCCTGAAATGAGTGTCCCCTTCCGAATGGAAGCTGTGGGCGGCGCCTCTTGGATCTGCCATGGCGGTAGGCGAGCCGCCAGGTTCGCTGTGACTGGCTCTGAGGAGCGGACACATCTCTCTGCCTGACTCTGCGTTAGCGCTCCGTGAATGACTCGCCATCACAATAGGGTTCCCGTTAGGATCAAGGGGGTCCCCCTTATCGCAGCAGGGATTGGGCAGCTCAGAGTCGGACTCCACTACGATGTTGGGCAGAGACAGGGGCGAGGGGAAGGACTCGCTGTGGGACAGCTGCAGTTTCATCATGTGGTGGATCACTGAAGCTGCATTGAAGGCTTGCTGTTGGACAACGCACAGAGAGAAAGGACTTTATGAGAGTGGAGAAAAGAACGATTACTAATTGTTTAATATTAGAATATAACTACTTATGAACCGTTTCATCCGTTAAATTAAATCAGTTGAATGTAGTTTATGTTTACAGCACAAGTTCACAGTATTATTAATCTTAAGATAAGATTCATAAGACAAACAGGTCCAGTTACACCAAAATCTAGTTCAGTTCCAATTTTGTTCAGTTGAATCCAATTCATTTTAACATATTCTAATACAGTAACACTTGAAGACAATCACATACAGCCAAATTCAGTCTAGTTACAACACAATACAAAGGTGGATACATCTTATTAATGAACATTTAAAATATGTATTAAGGGGCAGTATTAAGTATTTCTAAACATTTATTTTTATCAGTCCCTTTGTTGTGGACTAAGTGTCTTCAGGGATCAATAAAGTGTTATTATTACCTATCAATTATCTTAAAACTAATTGTGGTATTAAAGCAGCATGCAGCAGGGTCACTAACCTTCCATTTGGATTTGGCAAAGTTTCTCCCCATCTGTTCACAGACAGACTGATAAATGTCCAGGTCTTTGGCTGTGTTTTCAGCAATCCTGAAATCACATCAGTAGTGCGTGTTAGCAGGAACACGCTGAAAAACAGATTAAAGAACCTGTTTGTGGTTAAGAGGGAGAACTCACCATGGATGCCGGAGTGCCTGTTCAGTAGTGAAGCGTTTCGTGGGGTTTTTTTCCATCATGTTCCGAATGAAGTCTTTGGCTGTTGACACATGAGGCAGAAACTTTATGCCAGATGCTGCTAAATCTGAACATGTTTAAATATCTGCTGTCCTAAACATGGCCCAGGTGTTATTTAAGTGTTTTCTTAGAGTCACTAATTTAGATTGCTAAGAGTCACTGAAATGTCCATGAAGCACACTAACGGTCCATTGTAATTGCAATATCGTGGAAACTGATTCTGCAATGGTAATTACAACAACAAAACAAAATGCACAGAAATGTTTATTGTATCAGTATATTCTGATCAGCTAGCCAAGCACGTAGCATAAGCTGAATGTTTAAATCCATGTTGTAGATACTGGCCAAGACACTGAATTCAGCAAGCAACACAGGCATGTGAAAGGTATGGCCTGAGTGAACTTAGCATAATTTACTTTGGCAGAGAGTGCTATGATTTGCTTATAATACACGGTAGATTCTAGAAACATTGTTCTAGAAACATCAGAGGGAGGCTTGGGGTCTTTCCACACCCCCATTTTATGTTCCACGTGTGAGGTTGGAGACCGGGAGGAGGAGCAGACCCATCACACTCCCTGCCAGTGGCAGGGACCAATGCTGGTGGGTGACTCTACCCACCGGCATGATGGGCTTCTCAGGGTCCAGGGTTGGGTGCTCGGTTGTGTCAGCTCACTCTTGGTGGCTGCTTGATGAAGGCAAGGCCCCCGGGTTTTTCGAGCTTCTACTGGCAGGTAGGATGCCTTTCAGGCCTTTGAGGCCCTTGAGGCTCTTGAGTCTCCAATCTCTGGGTCCATGACAGGACCTGGTCAGGTGGAACCTCTGGGGCCCTCACTGCAGTCCCCTGGGGCTTCATCACTGTGGCTGAAGGTTGGTTTTACGACCGGGGCTGTAACTGTTTATCAGGTGGAGGATTAAGTCGCTACTCTTGTGTGTTTTTGTTTTTGAACTTGATCATTATTTCAGGTCTTTTATTTCTACATTTCAAACCTTTTTACAGGATGAATATTTATGCTTATCTATGACATGTTCCTGCTTCTGGTTAGTGTAGAACATCTGAAAGGAAAGATTGTTGGGAAGAAAGAAAATCTTTGAAAGCGATCGTAGCTGCTGGTGTTGCCGTGGTAATCTGATGGAATATTGTGAGCGATTAATCCAGAAGTTGGGATGTTTATCCAGGGTAACAACATTATGAAAGGAGATTTATAATATAGTTGAATTGTATGTCAACATAGTATCTGTCCCAGAGCAATAGAGGTTTCTGGAGCCTGACAAATCTCTGATTTTAATCACTGATGCTAACAACACCTCATCCACAAACAAACCTGAATAACAATCACAAGCTGACCTAAAACAAAACAGAGACAAAATATCATCCATTATCATCTACATAGTGAGTGTGTGTGTGCATGGTTGTTTGTCCTGTGTGTGTCTCTGTGTTGCCCTGCGACAGACTGGCGACCTGTCCAGGGCGAACCCCGCCTCTCGCCCGGAACGCTAGCTGGAGATAGGCACCAGCACCTCCCGACCCCATTAAGGGACAAGGGTGTAGGAAAATGGATGGATGGATGGATCATCTACATAACCATTTATCTGTCTATAATGCTATAAAGTGTAAGGTAGGTAGGTGTAAATGGCATTCGGTGTGTGCAGCAACTAGATCTGGCTTAATCCAGCAGGTCAAACCACTATAAATGTCTCCAGAGGCTGATGTCACGTATGCTTGATTAAATATGCTAATCCTAAGGATTATGTGAACAATCCTGCTCTATGCAAGCCAAGGAGAGGCAAGTTTATTTATATAGCACCGCTGCCACACAATGCAACCCAAAGTTCTTCACTGATCACCAAAGGAAAGACAGAAAGAGTTTTATTCTGAAA
The DNA here is from genome assembly GCA_033032245.1 of Poecilia picta. Taxonomy (NCBI): domain Eukaryota; kingdom Metazoa; phylum Chordata; class Actinopteri; order Cyprinodontiformes; family Poeciliidae; genus Poecilia; species Poecilia picta. The sequence continues at coordinate 4,973,268 of CM065357.1, read as the reverse complement.
GTAATCTGGAAAGTCATTGCAAGACTTGTTGGGTCAGAGTTCCGAAGGGCCAAGGGGTGAGGGATTTGTCAGCCAGGCTAGCATAGGTTTGGTGTTTTGATTGGTAATATAGACATGTGGTGATCTGAAAAACTTCTTTTCTTACCTGACTCAGAGATGTCATCCCAGAAAGGTGAATGGAAGGCATACTCAGCCCTCATGATCTTTGAAAACAGACGAGTCTCGTTTTCTTCAAAGAACGGAGGGTAGCCACAGAGTCTGCAGAACGTAGAGCAAAATTAGCTACCTTTGAGGTTTCTGTGTCTCGTGTAATTTACCATTCAAACAGGTAATTTGACCAAAGGATCTGAACAAATAAAGTTGTATTGAATCTGGTTGTTTGGAAGTAAAACTAATTGATGAAAGTTCTGTGATTTGTAAGATTTGTAAAGTGCACACATAACAGGGGTCCTGTTGACAGTTTCCCCCAGCTGAGCTATGAACACCTGAAGATCCTTCTGAGTCACTGAGGGCCTTTTGGCTGCTTCTGTGTCAATGATCTCCTTCTTTTCATTTCCAGTTGATGGATTGAACAGAGCTAATTCAGATTTTCAAAGCATGGACTGTTGTTTCAGGCTGGATGGTACCACAGTTAGTAGCACTTTGCCTGGGTTTTTTTCCCCTCTCTTATTCATGTTTGTTCTTTTTGCATTTTGAAGCTCTGCTTATGACCTGATGACCTGGGTTAAGGTTGCCGAGGTGAAACATACTTACAGGATGTATGTGATAACTCCAATGGACCAGCAGTCCACTGCTTTGCTGTAGGGCTTCTGAGCCAAAACTTCAGGCGCTTAAATGTAAACCAGCGGACAACATTCAGGTTAAAATGCACTTCCCATCAAGAATGTCAAGCTATCACGTTACACAAAGAAAACTGTTGGCATAAAATAAAGTCCTATTTTTTTTTTTTCAGACCGAAGCCTCAAATTATTAGAAATCTCAGACACATAATTTGGAATTTTGTGAAATTTGCTGTATGACAGCAGTGTTAAGTTATGTATAAGTAGTGGGCTTAAGTCAGTGTTTACTGCTAAGGATTTTTGTTAACTTGCTGTTATTTGGAATTTTGCCAATAAACGTTTAAACAAGAAAAAAACAGCTGATGTTTTTGTGTTATGCAAAATGAAATGTACTATAAAGGTTCTGTGTGAATACAAATAAACAAGAGATGATACATAGTTGGATTTTGAATTTAATTTTTGTAAAAAGAAAAAAAAAAGAAAAAATGTACAAACTCAGCTTTAACCCCTAATACTGGAAGTCAACAGGGTTTTTTTAAGTTTCCATCTCACTACCCTGTAATTTTACTGACAAAAAAGATTCTGTTTAACTGTCTGACCTGTTTATCTTTTCTATTTCTTGAATAATCTAGCATTTACTATAACATTTAGAATTTCTTTTTATGTCAAGAGGATCAAATTTTGTGACTTCATTTTATGTTCTATTCTGTTCTTGTAATTTATTTTTTACTTTACTGGAGTTTTGAACCATTTTTGCCTCTGAAATAAACTTCTAAACGTTGACAGATAAAAAATTATACTCAAAGATAGCGATTAGTGTGTAAACAAGTTGCCTTCATTGGTGGTGTGCAAAGTACTTTACAAATTAGCAGATTCTAATTTCATCTGGAGTTGGACTACTAAAAATCAACAAATATAACATGAAGACAGTATTCACACAAGGTTTAGGCAAACCTTAAGATTGACTTACCAACGTAACCTGGAGTACCACAGGCTGTAGACATGACTCCATGCTCAAGTGTCTTAGACAGACCAAAGTCACTGACCATGATCTTAGCGTTCTCATCCATGTTGTAGTACAGCAGGTTCTCAGGCTGTACAAACAGACAAAGAAACATAAAAGATGAGAACTTCACTAACTTCATAAATACCTGGAACCACAGGAACCACATTTTATGGTGGTCCAAAGTAAAACAGCCCAACTATGGAAGTAAATGTGTGTCTCTAGGATGATCAGATTGAAAATATTTGAATTTTAAAATCTTGAATGTTTTATGTGCATAATCCTTTAACACTGAAAAGTTAAACTGAAAAACCAGCTATTGAAAATGTGATAACTTTGAAATAGTAATGTGATTTTTTTATATTTTAGCTTGAAGTAATGAAAATAAGAACTGTGACAGCCTGGCGACAAGTCCAGGGTGACCCTGCCTCTCGCCCGGAACATTAGCTGGAGATAAGCACCAGCAACCCTCCTGACCCCACTAAGGGACAAGGGTGTACATAAGACGGACGGATGGATGTAAAATAAGAAATGACATTTCAACCATGTCAAAAAGAATAACAATAAAATTTTCTTTAGGTTAAAAATGTATTCTGAATATATTTTAACACTGAAAAAAAAGTACAAATATACAACATTAAAATTTCAGTGGCATTTTATTTATTCAAATCCTTGTGACACATATTTATACCAAACTTTTAATTACCCATGTATCTGGTAATCACAGCCAGCCTACTTTATTTGCTTTAGTTTTATCTACCATAAATAGTGACCATTTACAATACTAACTTAAACAGTTTTTCATTATTATTATTATTATTATTATTATTATTAATTATTATTTTTCTTTTTATGCTAAAAAAAATTTGACTTTTCAGTGAGTCACTGAACATGAACTTAATAGTGAAAAGTGTGAAGAAATGACCAGACACACAAATTTCAGTTTTCAACTTGTGAAAGGTTGTATCTGCACAAGCTGCTTGGGTGTGTGTGTATTTGTGTGTGTGTGTGTGTGTGTGTTTTGTGTGTGTGTTGTGGTATGTTTGTGTGCTTACCTTCAGATCTCTGTGCACTATGCTGTTTTTATGAAGATAGCTGACAGCCTCCAGCACCTGTTTGACCACTTTGCTGGCATCCTTCTCAGTGTAAACCCCTTTGTCTAAAATGCGATCAAACAGTTCGCCGCCGGACACCCTGTTCATGCACACACCAACACAAAAACAGGAAGGTCAGATTTTCAACCTTTCTAGAAATCTGCTGTGATGTCTTTAAGTATGAGTATTATTTTTTCTGCATCCTTTGTTCCAAGGCATTAGCGGATTTTTTTTTAACAATTACATTTAAAATAATTTTTTATTAGACGCTATGGATAATTATAATCAACATTAGGTAATGCCTTTATTAGTAGTAGCATAATGAAAATGTAGCTATAAAACAAACAAAAAAAAGATTTATGGTTTAATATGTGATTTTTTTTTCTCTTGTTTTTTGCTATTGTTCAATATAGTGATGTGACAAAATGAATGAGTCCACGTACAGTTGCATGACAAGGTAGTAATGTGTTCGGCTTTCATAAAAGTCCTCCAATCCTACGACGTTGTCGTGTTTTATCCTGGAAGAGAGACAAAGACAAAGATGCATTTTGACTGTTAAACTTTTATTTACAAGAGCTTACTCAAAAAGATTAGTTTAAAAAACAGTGAAGAAAAGGAACAGTCAGCTTTTTCAGTCTTTCTGTTTACTAAAATCTGATTGAAATTCTCTCCGTGAATTGCTCTGAAAATGTGTGAGTTTTACCTCTTCAGCACGTTGATTTCATTTTCCAGATTGCTGTGAGTGAGGTGTTTCTTCTTCAGACACTTCAGGGCGTAAAGCTGACCTGTTTTCTTCTCTCTCACCATGTAAACCTCCGAGAACGACCCCCTGCATGGACACGCCACAGAGAGGCCACGTGAAAACAGTATCCGTTTCTAACTATGGCATTTACTTAAATGACATACACAACACTCTTTTTTTTGTTGTTGGGTTTGTCTTAGTTTTATCGTTAGTTTAGATTGTCGGAGGTAGAGGTTTAAAGTGTTGGCCACTGTGTAGCAGCAGGTCAATGCCTCAACCACACCTCTAATTACCTAACAGCTTATTTCTCACCATTTCCCAAGACCTCAACATGGAACACAATTATCAAACACGACGTTGTTGATAATATTTCAGCTCTACAGAGACAACAATCCGCTCCGTTGGCTTCGGTGCCAACGTCTCCAATTTGAGAAGATTTCTCCTTCGTGGGCGTTTTACTGTAAGTTCAATCTGAATTGGACCAAAAGGTAAATGCTTGTCAGATCATCAGGCTGTGTTTGCACTGATTACCAACATGCAAACACACAACCAAGAAATGATACAATTTGTTCATTAGCTCCATTTGATCGCAGTCAAACATTAATTTATCATCTTTTCAGAATACATTCATGGCCATTTCCACAATATAAGCATGCAGATGCACTATTATACTTGTCCCACATCAAGACTCGCTTTATTGTTAAAGTGTGTTGTTGTGCAACAGGGATTGCAACGTTTAGCTAATGCGACTCTTAGTAATTATGATTTATAATTTATTATTAATGAAATTATCATTGAAGGTAAGTTTCTTTTAGTTAAAACAAAGTTGGGTTAGCGCCTGATGAACAGGAATCACTAGCCAAACCCATTCAATGCACACACACACACCTACCCAAACATTAATCTTACAATCAAAATATTCTGCTAACTTCTTTGGTGAACTACCAACACTAAAATATACACAGTATTGTTCTTACTAAGTCATTTACCTCTTTTTGTGTTTGCAATGTATTCTGATTTAGACTGATAAAGTGGAGTAAACTTTTTTTTAACTGATTTTTAATTTTTTCCCTCTCTTTTTTAGTACAGAGGTATGTTTGAAATTTAGGGACAATATACTGTGGACTGATGAGACAAATAGTTTTTTTTACATATCTGAATGTATACATCTGAAGTGTACAGATTACTTTTTCACAAGGAGTCAGGCTGGCTTGGAAAGTTTTTTTTGACATATAACATCACTGAACGCTGCATTCTGTCTTTACATTCTGTCAATATTAAACATCGCTTGGTGATCTGAAACATTTAACTGTGACTAAAAGAACAAAGAACTACTCTGTAAGTTTGCAGCCAACTCTTCCAAGCAATGTCTATGATTCTGCTTGTTCCTCTTTAGGCTTTGAGGAACATTCCTGAGCTACCAAAATCTTTTTTCACAGTTTTATTCACACACATAAACAGAGGCCAGTTAAGTGCATCCTGAGCTGAAATGAACCTCTTGCATAAACACACACCTGGTTCTGCTCCGACTACCTAACTTCACACTCATTCAGCACGGACTCATACACTCAGTCATTCTCCTAATCCTCTAATGAAGTTGTGCTAGGATGTTCCAGCTCAGTTCCTCTGACGTAAGCTCTCAGACACGCACAACACACACACACATGCACATAGGACACATTCAGAGCCGGGTGAGAAATGTGCAATAAAGCAGCTTTGAACAACAGCAGTGAGTTCATCCATACACCTGTCCACTGTGGGTTCCAGGTGACTGTCCTGGCTAACAAAGCCACCAGGTAGTCTCAATCTGGGCTAATGAAGCACATGATGCAAATTACAACAGAAGGCCGTTTTTTTTTTTTTGTTTGTTCTTTTTACAGTGGGTTTGATTAGCTGTGCTAATTGCTTCAGTGTTCAAATGAGTGCCTTAATACAGTAGGGCCACTTAATCGTAACAACAAAAGCTACAATATGTTTTTGATTAATATAAATACATGATGATGTGAGGAATTGGATTATGATATCATACATTGTAGCACTTAGCTAAGATATTCACATTTCATGGAAATTTAAGGTGTCAGTACAAGAAGTCTCATAATCTTGAACACAAAAAACGCTCAATAGTAAAACTCTTTTTTTTTGCTGTCTAAATAGGTTATTGAACAGAAGTCATCAGAACAAGGCTCCTATATTAACCATTTAACAATGTTTTTACCAATATTGAACTGAGAAGGAGCTCCTATGATGAGCTCAGCAGATGTGCAGTTTCACCAGGTGTTTCCTAATTGCTGCTGGCTAGTCTGAAGGAGCAGAAGGGGGAGAAACGTGTGGGAGGGGAGCTCTGCGAGGTGCAAGCTCCGAATCTTGGAAATTGCAGTGCTCATGAGAAGCTTCATTTGGTCCACTCAGATGGGACCGAAGCTTTTACACAGCTGAAGGGTTGCCATGGAGATAGAAGGTTTTCTCAAACATGCCTGAAAGAATCAAGGCAACAGTCCAGGTATGTTTTTGATGCGGGAATAGCATTATAACATGGTGTAAAGCTAAAAAAATAAAATTAAAAAAAAGTTAAATTTACATAATACTGCCCCTTTAAATTTTTTACTTTTTTGTGGTTTTGAACATGGTAAGTCTGTCTGGATTGGGCTGCGGTTGCTACAAAATACTTGTACTAAGTAGTACAGATTGCTTTTCAGTGGTGTCAGTGGCATTGTGGTTTTTCTCTCTTTCTGCAGGTGTGAAGCAGACTTCTAGGATGTTATCTTGTCTTCCTTTCATCCTTCTTTCCTCTACTCTTATCTCCTTCTCATTTAAACTTTTTGCCCCACCTATCTCCCTTTCGTTTCCATCCAAGTGTACATTACATTTGAAGTAGACTCAAAACACTTTGTAATATATATTTTTTTCATTTATATATCAGGTGGAGCAGAACAGGGAAACCTGTAATGCTCCACTTGTGAAAGTAAATCAGTTGAGCTTGTCTTTGGCACTAAGGAAACAAAACTCTTCTGAGAACCAAACTGTCAGATCAGAAATATAAAAAAGGAAAAAAGCATATTTGCATGAAGATTGTGTTTAATTTGTTTGTTTGTATCCAATGTAAATGGCCAATGTCAGGTGTTAAGTCACTGAAGTATAGAAGTACTTACGATCCCATTTTTCCTTTGAAATCGAACACATCCTTGATGTTGCTGACATTTTTCTTCCAGCTGCAGATGATCTCCTTCCGCCCCATCTTGGCTCTGACGTTGCCGTAGACTCCTACAGGACACAAAGCAAAACCAGCAGTTCTTACACTGCAAAAGAATTTGGGCAAGTAAGTAGTTCCATAAGTTGTTTGACATCCATAATTGTATTCATTGAGAGTGTGAAATTAGTGTTGAGCTCAATTTGTACATTTGAAGAGTCAAAGAAAAGCTGAGAAATAAAGTCAAATAATTGCCGATTTATTTATTTATTTATTTTACAAATGTTGGTTTCACAGCAGTTTTCAGCAGAATTATTCATCTGTACCTGTTTCAGAATTCACCTATTTCCCCCCACACCCCATGTCTGTTTATATAACCAGCTGCAGACAGGTCAGTTCCTACTCAGTAAAGCTCATTTGTACCTATCACTTACACCAGATTCAAAAAAGTACAGGATTAGAGAGATAAATAGCTGGTTAACTAATCCTCCCATTCATTCCCTCAGTCCTCTCTGCTCCAGCACTGTTCACAGGAACAGATTAAGGCCTATTTGACCCCCAGATCAGAGTTATTCAGTTCTGTCCTTAAAAGATTAGAAATATTTACCTTGTACATAGTGTGACAAACTAGTGTTGCTTAATTTTCTTCTTTTTTTAATTTACCATCTATTATCGAGAAGACGCTACACAAAAAAATTTAACAATCCCACTGTTTGTAACGCTGAATCTTTTCTGCCTAATTCATTGAGTATATTTTAGTTCAACTAATAAAACAACACAACTAAAGTTATTTTATTATTAACAAACCAAACGAATTTCATCATCTAATTGCTGCCTAAATCCTTTACAGACTTTCCTTTAAAAGGTGCCACACATTTTATATCGAAATCATAATGACTAATCACAGCAAATTAACTACGAAATAAAAACGACTTTTAAAAAGTAGAGTTTGTCTTTATGTTGCCCTGATATAGAGAAGCAGTTACTCACTACAGACTATAACTTATCAGAGCCTTCAGGCTATGAGACACTTTTAAACAAAACAACACACACAGTTGCGAACACTGAACAATATTGAAAAAAATAAATAAATAAATACATGCATACATCTTATTCATAAACCCTAAGCTGGAGGTTTTGTAAACGTGTCTCTTACCTGTGGAGCGAAGCAGATGCGGTGACTTGAGGTATCCGCTCGTGTCCCGCTGCCCGCACTGCCGTGGCTCCTTATGGCGGGGCGGGGCGAGGAGGCGGGGGGGCGAGAGGGGCGGGGCGGGGCGAAGAGGGGCGGGGCGGGGCGGGGCGAAGAGGGGCGGGGCGGGGCGGGGTTTCATTCATTCACATCGTGGCCTGAAAATGTGGACACGGGTGGAAACTGCGTAATGTTTTTATCACGACGGCGCTTTTGTTTGGAAAACAGTGCTACCTTACATCCATTTACTTCCATATGCTTCATTCAAGATCCCTTTTCAGCTGGTTTTAAGATATTATTCAGACACCTTTTAGTCACGTTTTATTTACAGGTCTATGAAAAGATGTAGAGCCCACTGCGCTGAACCCCATTGAAAACCTCCTGGTTATTCCAACAAATATTGATTTTTGAACTCTTCCTGGGTGAAAACTTTTGTATTGTTGTTTCTAAATGAATATGAACTTGTTTTCTTTGCGTTATTTGAGGTCTGGAAGCGCTACATCTTTGCATCGTTTTAATCATTTTGACCATTTCTCATTTTCTGCAAATATATAAACATTTTTGCTTGGAATTTGGAGACATGTTGTCAGTAGTTCATAGAATGTTCATTTTACTCAGACATATACCTATAAAAAGTAAAATCAGAAAAACTGATTAATTTCAGTGGTCTCTTCATTCATATATACATAGAGAGAGACAACTTAAAATAATCAGTTTCTCTGACTTTACTTTAAATATATATATATTATTTACTTTAAATATATATCTGCATGGAGTTTGCATGTTCTCCCTGTGCATGGTGGGTTTTCTCCGGGTACTCCAGTTTCCTCCCACAGTCCAAAAACATGACTGTCAGGTTAATTGGTCTGTCTAAATTGTCCCTAGGTGTGAGTGTGTGTGTGCGCGCATGGTTGTTTGTCCTGTGTGTCTCTGTGTTGCCCTGCGACAGACTGGAGACCTGTCCAGGGTGACCCCGCCCCTCACCCGGAACACCAGCTGGAGATAGGCACCAGCACCTCCCCACCCCATTAAGGGACAAGGGTGTAGGAAAATGGATGGATGGATATATATATATATATATATATATATATATATATATATATATATATATTATATATATATATATATATATATATATATATATATATATATATAACCCTAACCCTAACCCAAAAAAAAGAGCGGTTGCCTTGCTGCAAGGCAACCGCTCTACCAACTGCGCCACTGTGCAGCCCATATATATATATATATATATATATATATATATATATATATATATATATATATATATATATATATATATATATAAACAAAGGGTTTATGAATAGGGATTATGCAAGTTAGCATGCATTTCATATTCAAATGTCACACTTTCTTAAATTTATGTGATGTATATTATGATGGAATGTGGCCTCTCTGACGTATCCTCTCTGAAAAGAGGGTTACATACATGCAGAATAAATCCATTATTCTGCATGTATGAATAATGGATTTATGCTCATAAAAGACTCCCCACAATCAGACAAGAACGTCCACATACTCCAGGGTGGACTCTGCTGCTGCTGCTGCTGCCGCCTCACTTCTGGGCTCAGATATTCCTTTAGAGCCTCTTCTATCTCATCTTCTTCTGACTCGTCCAAATCATAAAATCTTTTAATTTTCCTCATTGTTCTGCCATTTCCTCCAGTAATTCCCTTGTATTTAAACATTGCAACCTCCTTCTTTGAATCTTTATATATAATTCCTCAAGCTCTTCAATAAATTCTGGATCTTCCATCATGCAAGTTTTACAAGCTGCCACTCTTCTTCAGTGCTCGACTGAAAGATCTCTTAGGAAAAAGTTCAAGTACTTAAGACTGTTTTATGATGTCATAACAAGAGAATGATATCATGACACCACAGAGAGAGTGATGTAATAACTGATATTTGCATTTGAATATATTTATGCATTTTATAAAATATGTTTATAAGGTTTTGTTTGTTGCATATTATTGAAATTTGTTTAATCTAGGTCATGCTACTTCTGCTGTTATATTGTTTTTGTCGTGTTTTAGTTCTTGAGAAAGTGTGGTGGGAATCCAAGCAAGTCTTTCCGTTTCAGAATTTGGAAATCTGTGACTTTTAGTTCCACAAATACGATCAGTATACCTGAAATCGCCTGTACAGATTTCCCCACTGACGGTGGAGAACCATTCTTTATCGAGTTCTGACGCAAAAACGTTCTGCTGGTCTGCTAGTCCACAATGTACATTAGCATTTATTTACTACAGTAGCTTGTGTTGGTCACGCACGTGGTAGCTGTGCTGTGACGTAAAATGGGCATTAGCCAATGAAACTTTGCCCCTGTGGTAAGGTCCATCACTATCTAAAGTACTGCATTGTTCTGGCCAAAAACAACCAATCAGAACCAGTAGGAGGGTTAGGGCTGTCATTCAACTTCATTCACTCACTGCTAAATATCCTAAGGATGGAGAAACAACTTATAATTACAGGGAAATCATTTATCTGCCATCATTGGCAGCTATGCTAACATTTTTCTATGAAACATGCGTTTCTCATAACACAGTGACTGACTCAAGTTCAAATTCATACAATTAACATTTGGGTTTAGTGTCCGCATCTTCTCGGTATCACATATGGGTATTCCAGAGTGAAGAGTGTAATACAATAAACATAAAAATAAAAACATTTGGGATGGATTAACCTGTAACTCTTAATTCCCCGCCCTTTGCACACATGCTCTAAGAGTGGCCTATAGACTCTCTGATGAAATACAAACTTCATCAGCGAACAGGAAGTCCCGCCTCAAAACCGGAAGTCCCTCTCACCTGTCAAATTTGACAAAAGGTTGTACCTAGCTTCTCTGCTCTGTCTTTCTCCCTTTCACCCAACGGCATAACTTTGTGTTGCAAGTTGATGGGGATGAACAGGAGCGGGGTGCTCCGCTGACTGGAAGGCCTTTTCTGTTTTAGTGCTAAGAATAAAGCCAAAAACTTCCATGTGAATGCCAGACAGTCTTATTCAATAAATTAGGCTATACGTCCTGATCAGGCTTGTCAGATATATAGTACATTTCGAAAATAATCTTTTAGGAGGTATTAAACATACTACAAAATATAAATATGTTAAATAAATATGCTAAATTAATCTACATAATGTTTTTTACATGGTGATGGAACTGCTGACAAAGGAACTTTTCAGTCATATTCTAATTTATGGAATCGGCCTGTATTTTCTGAATGATTAGTTGAAAAAAAGTTTCATAATTCAGTAATTTTTTGTAAAAAATTATCTCACAGTTGCCTTTTATTGTCTGATTTTATCAAGTGCTAAAAACATCAACAACATGAGATTCTGTAACAATCAAAATGCTATTAAACATTTCTAAAGCAGACTAAGTAACTTTTGTGTAAACCAAATGAATTCTCGTCTATGCAAACTTTGTATTTTTCCATTATGTGATTCTGACTCCATAGTTGTCCCTCAGTTCATTGGCAAAACCTTTTGTCCTGCAGATGAGATATGATGTGACTTTAATATAGTAAAATGATAAAAACGCAAAACATTTTTTGGGTTCTGGTTAGAGCAATTGGTGAGTAAAGTGGCCATTGATATAACTGGATTCTATAAAATGTGGCTTAAAGCCGAGATGCAGATGTTTTCAATATGTAAAATATATATTCTCTCTGCTAATAAATCTATTGTTTTTGTTTCTATCAGTTCTAGAAACAAGAGAGAACAAAGCGAATTTCTCTTTATAATGGCCCGTAATTTCATTTTACTTAGGAGCTTTGTCTCCTATTTACTTTATGAAATATTTCATCCTATTTGACGACTGCTCTGAATATCGCCACATTATATGAACAAATGATGCAATTTGTCCAGAAGAAAAATGTGGAGAAACGAGTGGTTTCTATAATTTTTTTTTCTTTCTTTTTTTTTTTTAATCTTTATTTGTAAAGCAGTAGCATTGTACACCAACGACATAAAAGAACAAACAGATAACAGCAAAAATATATATAACAAAATAGCAAGGTGAAAAATAAAAAATTAAAGAAAAGGTAAATAAAACAACAAAAGCACATTAAGATATACATATATGTACATATAAAAAAAATAAATAATAAATAAATGATATATATATATGCCAGGGGGGATTTAAATAAAAAACAAAGAGAAGTAGTGTCAAGAAAATCGAGAGAGAATTAAAGAATATTAAATTTGCGTAACAAATGTACAGTTTTAATGGCTTTTAGATTGTCAGATGACTCAATGAGATTGATGTACATATTCAATTCTTTAATAAAGACGGAGAATAAAGGTTTGCTATGGCTAAACTTGCTTTTATGTATAAAAAATTTAGCAAGAAGTAAAATAAGGTTGATAACAAAAAAGGAGTCCCAGTTCTTCTTGTCAAAAGCTGTAAATCCAAGGATAATAGATTCAAAACTGAGACGAGTTTGCGGGGAAATAGAAACAATAAGGATCATAATATCATCCCAAAGTTTTTTGGTATAGTCACAGCTCCAAAACAAATGATACATGTCTTCAGTTTGAGTACCACAAAAAGAGCACAATGTGTCAATATCTTTCTTGAATTTACACATATATTGTTTAGTTGGGTAACATCTGTGGATAAGTTTATAAGAAATCTCTTTAACCTTGTTGGTAACAAAGAATTTGTTAGGAAGAGACCAAACCTTCTTCCAAATAAGACCATGAGTTTGGTGCCTGTTCCAAAAAGCAGCAGTACAAGGTTGAGAGATGATTAACTGTTGGAAAAGGGCTCGAATTTCTTTGTTTTTGGAATTAGGTGCCAGACAAATTTTAGCAACAGAAGTATCCATTAAATTGCATGAGGTTGAGACTGGTTTCTGACTGATGATGCCTTTCATAATCATAATAAGGCCAGAGGGAATGGCATCAAAGACAACAGCGAATTCCTTAGCAGTTACAGGAAACTTAAAGTGAGACAGAAATTCACTGTAGCTGAACAACGACCCTTGATTATTAAATAGCTGCCTTACATACAATATATTATTATTTTTCCAGTGGTCAAAGTACAGAGATTTATTCTTGTATAGAATATCCTTATTGCGCCAGATTATACATTTGTGAGGAGAATAGTTGTGCTTGTAGATCAGTAACCAAGACAGCAAACATTGTTTGTGGAAAGCGAACAGTTTGACTGGGATTTTTTCCGGATTAAAATTACAGAGCAGAAGAAAATCAAGACCACCTAACTGAGAGAATATATAATGGGGAATGAAATTCCAACAAGAGGAGGGACATGACAGGTATTGTTTGATCCATTTGACTTTGAGTGTATTATTTAAAGTAGAAAAGGTTAGAAAATCTAGCCCCCCCATATCAGTTGGGTTCATGATAACAGACTTTTTAATGTAATGGATTTTGTGTTTCCAAATAAAATTGAGTAGTAACTGGTCAATTTCTTTACAAGTGTTGTTATCAACAAAGAGAGGCGATGCCAAATAAACCAAACTAGAAAGGCCTTCTGCCTTAGACAGCAGAGTCCTTCCCCTCAGAGTCAGATCTCGATGCAGCCAGAGGTTCAGCTTGGTTCTGGTTCTGGAAATAGCTGGAGAAAGGTTTTCAACACATCTATTTTTGTCATTCTTAGTAATGGTAATTCCTAAATATACCACATTCTGTTTAATAGGGATGTTGCTTATAGTGGGTAGAGTGCAATCCTTAATGGCAAAGAGTTCACATTTATTGACATTTAGATATAAACCAGAGGCTCTAGAGAAGAACTGAATACTATCAAGGGCAAGGGGAACCTGTTCAGAGTCACGCAAAAAAAGAGTAGTATCGTCTGCTAGTTGGCTTATTAGTAAACTTCTGTTTGCTATGTTGATACCTTGTACAGGACTCGCTCTAAGATGAGTTGAAAGTAGTTGGCCAGCTAGGAGGAAGAGATATGGGGAAACAGGACAGCCCTGCCTGATGCCTCGATGCAATTGAAATCTGGGAGAAGTTCCAGATTTTAACTTTATCGCACTATTGCCATTAGCATAAAGAGTTTTAATAGCTTTAATGAAGATGGGACCAAATCCAAATTTTTCGAGAGCTAAAAATAAGAAGTTGTGTTCCACAGAATCAAAAGCTTTTTTGAAGTCAAGAAATAAAATTAAACTATTATCTTCAATTAAATCTGAATAATCTATTATATCAAGGATCAGCCTTATATTGTTGGATATGTGACGTCCTTTCATAAATCCTGACTGACTTTCCTCAATATTATCCTGTAGAGCATTCTTAAGACGTTTGGCCAGCACTAAAGCAAGTATTTTATAATCGTTATTTAACAGACAGATAGGGCGCCAGTTGTCTAAAAGAAGAATGTCTTTTTTTGGCTTAGGAATTAGGGTGGTAAATCCTTGAGTGAGAGTAGCAGGGAGGGATCCCCTCTCAAAGCTTTCCAGATATACCTGTAGAAGAAAGGGGGCCAGCTGTTTGGAAAATAATTTATAAAATTCTGAACTCAAGCCATCTACTCCTGGAGATTTGTTCATCTTGAGGTGTTTAATAGCATCAAGGATATCAGGTAGAGAGAATGCTTGATCACAAAAAAGTTGATTACTTTCATCAATTTTTTTAAAATTTGGAAGAGCATCAAAGAACTGTGCAGCATATTCACTATTATATGTGGAGCTGTATAATGATCTATAAAAATCTGCACAGAAGGAGGCAATTTCGCCGGGATCATTGCAGACGTTGTCATTAATTTTGAGTTTGTGTATGGTATTAGAGTTATAGCGAGCCGCTATAACTAAAATAACTCTGTAAGTATGCAGAGTTCTTTTCACCTTCTTCCAACCATCTTTGTCTGGATCTAATGAAGGCCCCTTTTGCTCTCATTTGATACATTTCATCTAAACTGTTCTGTAATTGTGAAAAATAATTTCTCTCCTGATCCGACATTTGATCCACTGATCTCAGGGAAAGCGTCATTAAGTTTGAAATGATAAAATCTTCAGTTTGTTTCTTTTTCCTAGATATTTCCTTACCACATTTTCTTAGATATTTCCCTATTTCAAATTTCATTAGCTCCCAGTTTAACCCAAAAACATTCTCTGTATTTGCTTTGGACCAGTATCTATCTATCAAAGAAATAAGGTTGCGGATGATATAATCATGCTTTAAAAGCGAGTTATTCAGTTTCCAAAAAGTGAATCTCTTTGCACTGTCTGACTGAAAATGTAGCTTCATGTGTGGCACAGTGATCTGTAAGGGGAGTAGGCAAAATACTACTATTACACATTTCTGATAAATGGTCAGGCACTAGTCATAAGTCGATGCGGGATTGGGATGATCGTTGTTTGTTATGCCATGTATACATTCTTTGCGAGGGGAAGTTCTTTCTCCATATATCCACCAGACTAAGCCGTTCTATAAAGGCATTTAAGTAGCAGTTGGCATTATTAGAGCAGTGCGGCGGCCATCTATCAAGTGCGTTATCAGGAGTAACATTAAAGTCCCCTCCTATTAATATGTTAGCACCAGGGTATACATTTAACCAGTGAATTAACCGATTCTCAATATGGGAAAGAAACCTAATATTGGTATTTCTTTCATTATATCCATAAACGTTAATGATCATACATTTTGAAGAGGAAAGAAAACAATCAATTATAATAATTAAGTAGTGCCCTTCATGGTCTGATTCGGTTTTTAATATTGAAAAGTTGGAGTTTGAATTATTTTGAAGAATACAAACACCTCCTGTACGTTCTGAACCATGAGACATCCAAACATTATTACCCCACTGAGACTTCCATAAATTCAAGTCAGTAGAAGTAGAGTGACTTTCTTGGAAAAAAAACAAAGTCAGTTTTCATTTTTTTAGCAAACAAAAATAAGGCTTTACGTTTGACATTATCACGTAACCCCCTGGCATTAAGGGAAACAAAAGATAAAGACATGAGTGCAAAGTGGAAGAAATAGAGCTGAGCAAATAAAAAAAAAGCTTTCCCTAACTTACTGAGCAAAACGTTGTGCCATGTGCCGTCAGAACAATATAAGGAGAAATGACTTTAAGCATAATACCAGGGCACAAAGTGCTTCAACATTAGAAAAACTGAGATAATTTTTAAAAAACACATGCACCCTGGAAAGTACTGCAACTTAGAAGAAGAATAGATGAAATCTTATATATAGTAAGAATATTATTGAACAAATCGAAGTGTTATTACTGCAGATTTACTTGTCTAAACTCCTGCAGGCTTGAACAGATGAGCTTCCATTTCACTTAAAGAGTTAAGAGCCTTATAGTATCTCGACATTGGAGGTTTGGGGAAGGGAGATTTCTTTACCCTCAATGAAAGCGCGGCCTCCCGCGAAGTAGGTCTTTCTTTCCATTCTTTCTAGCATCAGCTACCAATGGCCACAGAAGTTGTCTTTTCTCACGATCGGATTTGCAGAGCTCTTCGGTGAAGCGGAGCTTGTTGTCCTGCAGAAATCTTGATGTTTTAGCCGCTTTCCAGACAGCATCTCGCAGTCGGCGGGACAGGAACCTGATGATGATCAGTCTAGGAGCGTTGCGATCCTTCGTCTTGGGACCCAGGCGGTGCGACATCTATGAAGGACACCAGCGTGTCCTTTTCCTCGGGAATTGTAGCCTGACATATTTTAATAGCAGCCAGGCGAGCATCTTCATCATCCCTCTCGCTGTGTCCACAGAGCTTCAGGTTCCAGCGCCTGGAATGAGCTTCCATTTCAGAGACTCGGATCATGAGGATGCTGGTGCGGGAGTCGGAGTCGGAGACGTTCTTTCTGATTAGATCGATATTGTCTTTCAGCTCTTTAACTTCAGCCATGCCTGGAGTCAATCTTTTTCTCCAATGTCTCGATCCGGTTCCCCAACTTCCAATTCCAGACCATCAGCTCTCTCGTTGATAAGCTTGGAAAGTGTTTCAATGATGTTGTCACCGTTTAACTTGTCAGATTTCCAATCTTTTTTGGGAGCAGGCGAGTCCCGAGGGGTGAGCGGTAGAGGAGGGAAACTTTCTTCTTCAAAGTTGCTCCAGCGTTCAGTATAATCGTGACATCCGTCCATTAATGCATTTGTGTTCTCCGAAGCTCGAACTCTAAGCTAACGGAGTGAGCAGCATGTGGTCCCTTACGTTTAGACTTAGACATTCTGCTTTGTAAGAGAGACGATAACTCACTTAAACACCTCCTGAATTATAGAATTACACAGTATTCGAGACAAAAGGACAGACCACGACAGCAGTATTAGTCCAAAATAACAGCTCGGCACACGAAGTTGCTTAGAAGAGACGCATATGCAGCGCCATTGCTGATACGCAACCTTAGAGCCGGATCCGAGCGTTCAGGAATTTTTTTTCTTTTTCGAGTGGTTTCTATAAAAAAAAATTTTCTCAGTCCGTCAGCTTAACGTCATACTCGTTGCCATGGCAACCAATAAACAACAGACTCGGAGCGCACGTGAAGGAAGGATCTCGCTGCAGCAAACAGGAAGGGGCGGGGCCGGACGGGCCGCTGTTAGTCTCACACCTTATTTGGAAATGGGACCATTGCAATCCAGAAGTGAAGGGGGCGCTATTTCCTATACTTCCGTTTCTAATTTCTTTTGAAATCTGTGATATATTTTCACCTTTAGGAAGAAGTTTCACTCTCAGAATGTATTTGAACTTCTTTCTTTTATTTACTTCACGGCAGCTCATAGTTTTTAGCAAATTCTGTAGCTTTCGGTGTACTTAAAAATCTGCTCCTTAGGCTAATCTTTTCGGGTTTGCTACTGCCTCTAGTGGCGCGGGGGTGGTAACACAACTAATCTAATTACATTACCAAATCAGAATACCACAAAGTCTTTATTACTTATTATTAATTCCGGCATTACTGGATCAGTAAAAGATCAATTCCCTCGCAAAAGAACATACCTTTTCATTTTCTTAAGGAAGTCGAGATAATTAAATGAGATAAACAAGAACTGAAAGTGTTTCCAGTTTTACTTGCCAACCTTTTGAAACTGTGGCAAATTTTAATACCTCGAGTCATTCCTGGACAGTCAGCTCAACTCTGCTGAAAACACTTGACTATATTTTTAAGAAATATTTCTCAGAGACTCTACCTTTTAAGAAGACCTTGGGACCACCCAACTTGAGGTTGTGTACAACCTCTAGTTAGGTCAAAGTTGTTGAGTTAAAATGTTAAAACTAAACATTTTAACTTGAGTTTTAACTCCATCACCATCCATCCATCCATCCATCCATCTTCTATACACCCTTTCCCCTTAATGGGGTCGGGAGGGTTGCTGGTGCCTATCTGGGGAAATGGTCACCTGCAGTGAAATTGTTCCATGTAAACTGCATTGCTGTCACCGTTTGGATTGCTCTCGTGGGTGTGCTCATTATTCTACGATCATTTACTGAACATAGATTCTCACATGCACACATAAGCTGTTCAGGAGTGAACAGCTGCAGCCAAGCAAAACAGCTTGGCAAAAAGGCACCATGTGATTATGACACAGCGAGTCAGTTGAGTTTATCACACAACCAATGGGATCTCTGCAACAACAAGCTCTGCTTAATAAGACACTTTGTGCTGTTCTAGACTAACGGAGTAGCGCTGAGTGTGTTTGCAGCTACTGCAAGTTCACACACTTTCACTTTGAGGGTTTTCTCTTCAAAACTGACAGTATTTTTTATAGATCAGTGGTTTCCCCAGGGGTTACAAGACATGTTTGCACTGAAAGGAGATTCTGAATGCTTAGGACTGACAATCAAATCTCATCATGAACACTGAACGACAAATGGGATTTTATCATTTTTGGCAGGAGTAAATGAAGTCTCCTCATATACTCAACACCAGAAATTATATTTAGATTTAAAAGATTTAAAAGTTTTTTTTCATTAATTGTTTATGTGTTTATATTATCAAAATTTTATCAAAATCTGGGAAAACGTCATGTATTTACATCTCGCGCTGCTGGATCATAACCAGAATGCAGCTTAGGTTTCAAACTGAAGAAACGGGAGCAAGAGACACAAAAGGTAGAGCAAGAAAATGACAAACTGTTTGTAAAGGTCATTAACCATTCATTTGACTCTGGTGTGTTGGAGCAGGGACACATCCACGGGTCGCAGGACAGTGAGACTCGATGACTGGAGTTTCTGACCCCCAAAATAGAGGCCCAGGAAACCTGTGCGGTTGCTTCAACTTCATTAGCCATTAATGTGCGATATGAGTTATCAATACTTAACTTTTTGACAATGTCCTAATTTTCTGAGTCATTTAATAAGTCATAATAATCAAAATTACAAGGAATTAGCGATTGCAATCTTTCACTCTATGAGAAATGAATCTATATGACATGTGAATATTGAACTTTTTTACAGTGTTCTAATTTTGGATAAAATATTTAAAATTCACCTACATTTAGGTTTGTTTGTTTGCTTTACCTTGTGTTTGAATTGGCTTAACTATAAAGTAGGACCATTGATTTTTACAGAAGTAATCGCGCCCCCTAGTGTCAGAGCATAGGAGGGCTTTAGAATTTGCTGCTGTTGTTTATTTCTTTTTGATGGTAATTATGTATGTAATATTTTAAAACTGACATGGAAATGGAAATCAAAGCAAATTTACAAGCCAACAAGTTTAGGTTTAGTTAAATTAACTTACATGTGTACTTCTGCTCCCTTATTTATCCTACGTCGCCTGCGTCACTTGTTGACGTTTCGTTGATTTTGAGCGGAGGAATTATTTATTTATAAACTGACGCAAGGGCGCTAAATCTAAAATAAACCGCAAATAAAATGTAATATCCCATTATGTATGCACTGATGAAGCAGCTACACGCATGAGAGGTTCGATAATATGTATCCTTAACACAATAAATGATTTACATCAGCGTCAGACTGCGATAAACTGAATGTCTTGTTGCTAACACAAACAGTCGAGCTAGCTACGTTTTAGCTAGCAAGCTAACTTCACGAGTTTAGTGTTCAGAGGAGACGCTTCCTTTAACTATTTGTTGGTAGTTATCTTATTTTAATGTTTATTGTATTGTTGCGATGTGATGTCTGCCCGGTTTGTTAACTGTAACTTGGTTGTGACAGTAAAAACTGGCCTGTATTAGTTGGCTAAAAATAAGTAGCATACTGATAGAAGGACTTCTTATTGAGCTGCATGCTATAATTTAGCTTCAGCTAACTGACTATGTTAGCATCCTGGGAACAGTTTGGGTATTTTTAAATCGTGTCTCTTTCTATTTGTCTGTTCGTTTAGCCTTTTTAAACTTTTCCGATTCTGCTGTAGGAATTCTATTTTAAGATAATGGCACCCCGAGTGAAACTGGAGAAAGCCGCTTGGCTTTGGGTGGAAACAGTCAAACCAGACGACATTAAGCAGGAACACATAGAGCTAGCATATCGGATCAATATCCCAGCCTGCAAAAGAGGAATCTGCAGGTACAGTATGAACATGTTAAGCTATTCGTGTGACTGTAGAAGCAAACTTAATTTTAACGTGGACATCTCAATGAGCTTGTTTCTCAATGAGCCGCGCTTTCTCTCTTCGACTTAATGTTTTTCGTGTTGATGTGTCAAAGTTTTGGTTTCTGTTCTTTTTACATATTTCTTTGTAAACTCACATAAGTTGTTTTTGGTAACATTTTTACAGGAACACTGCATATTTTATTAGATTGCAACGTGTGTGGGGGGTTTTTATTGTGTGTGCGCATCGCTTTTCCATTGTGATTCACGTCTCCCAGCTTCAGCAAAGGTTTATTCTGTTATAGTTTTTGCTCTATTTTTGCAATCTGCACTGAATTTGCCTTTGTGTGGTCTTGAAGTATAGCGTCTGACGGCATAGTAAAGTTCATTACAAAGTTTTTTGAGATCATTGAATCAAAAGAGCATCTTAGTTCAGTTATACTGCAGTTTCCACTTATGAGAGAATCACAATTTTTTTTTTTACAGTGAAATCGACAAAATGAAGGTAATGGTGGTGATTTTTCTTTACAGGAGGAATTGTAAAGGGAATCCCAACTGTCTTGTTGGTATTGGGGAACAGGTGTGGCTTGGTGAGATTGATGAAAACACTTTCCATAATATTGATGACCCAAATTCAGAACGCAGAGAAAAGGTACTTTTTTAAAAGCTACACACCTGTTTGTTGATATTTACTCAGCTGTTCTTTAATAGGGTGTCATTGTGCCACTCATGGAATCATTTTAGAAAATACTCTCTTGTCCCTCTGCCCCTTTCCAGAACATATTTGTTGGGCTGACCAACCTCGGCGCAACATGTTACGTCAACACATTCCTGCAAGTGTGGTTCCACAACCTGGAGCTTCGGAGGAGCCTTTATCAGTGCCAGAATTCGCGGGCGCAGGAACACAACATTGATTCTGGTGAATCTAAAAGCTGCATTCAGAGCATGTTCTCTTTAATGTTCTTTAATTCAAGAAATAAGAGTTGAAAATAAGCCGAATTGGCAGATTGCATTAACTGTCTTTTCTCGATTTAACTCTCTCAGATTATGAGCCCCAGTCCATATGTGAGCATCTGCAGTACCTCTTCGCACTCCTGCAAAACAGCAACAGGAAGTACATTGACCCGTCAGGGCTCGTCAAAGCACTGGGTCTGGACACGGGACAGCAACAGGTCAGTCAGACACAAACTGTATTTCAGAAATGCCAAACTAGTTTCATGCTTGAAACACTTCAAAAGTTGATTTACTGTCAACATGCAATAAATTACAGCAGTGCTTTCTGCACTGCGCTCACAAAAAGTTTGATAAAAACGCAGGTATTGGACTACTGGCCGACAAGCACTGCAGAGAAAAGTTGACTGGATATTCATGATCAATTTAGTTTACCGACCCACTTCGGAATCACTGAGCAGACATGACACCCAGCTTGGACACATCAGTTTGGTTACTTGTAATAATATATATGTACATTTTTTTATTTCCAGGATGCCCAGGAGTTTTCCAATCTTTTCTTGTCTCTGTTGGAGGAGACATTGTCTAAGGAGAAGGATCCCAACTTGCAAAATCTCATCCAGCAGCAGTTCTGTGGACAGTTCTTCTATGTTACAATGTAAGGCCAGTTATTTTTTAGTTCTTCAAATTAAAGAAAAGACGTGTTTGTGCATGAGTTGTACTTATTATGTGCCACTGTTTTATGACACTATGCCAAAATAAGATGAGTGACTTGGTGTTTGTCGTTCGCCAGCTTCAGTCCAGATGGTTTTTTAATTGTTCCCGCTCTCACGATAGAAGACGTTTAAAAATATCTGCTAAAAAGACCCACTATTTGGAGAACAGTAGGACCCCTTGCTGTGAGACTTTTGCATCATGATGTGAAAAATATTTTTTCCTTTGTCAATGTCACAATCAAAGCACTTGGTCCAGATCAAAAAAGACACATAAACCTTTTTCCCCTCACTGTCTGAAGTTAAATCTGACCAAACTTCTCTTGTTTTAGGGTAGTTGGAATTACCAAAATGATTTATATTTTTTACGTTCCCACGTTAATGAGATATTTATTTAATAATGTCTCCAAAATCAGAAGACTTGGGATGACATCTCAGTGATGCAGCCCACTCTGGTTCCTCAAGTAGACTGGAGAAAATGTAACACATGTAGTAAGTTAAAAAAAAAAAAGACGTATTTCTGTTGTTGCACAGTCAGAACCACACTGTAAAATTCCTCCATTTTTAAATGTTTGTACAACAAAACATGAAAATAGAATGAATGGATACATATGACGTTGTAATTTTGGCCTAAATAAGGTTAAACACCACAACGTTCCTCTTTAATTGGAACCTGATTCTATATAAACACATAAGCTGACAAAATCTTCAGTCATATTAGTGAATTATGTTTGCTACATGCCTGTTTTATGATCTAAGTGAAAGAAGCTTCTCAACTTGTTTATATTCCCCATCCGTTGGTGAAAAAAAAAGGATTAAAAAAAGAAAAACAATTGGTTCAGTTTGTTAGTTTTGAGCACTTGGTTCATGTTATTCCTAAGAAAAAAGCTGAAGGCAGCAGCAGTCGGCCAAAAAAGTATAAAACGACATAATTTCCATGGCAAAATGCTTGTTGGGCTTTTGTGACTTTATTAAGAATCATGTGAAGTTTTTGTCTCTGTCTCCAGATGTAATCAGTGTGGAAGGTCGTCTACTTTGCCATCGCGGTTCTATGAGCTGGAGCTGAATATTCAGGGCCACAAAAACCTCACTGAGTGCATCACCGAGTTCCTAAAGGTGTCTTCATTTCCGTTCTCAGTTTGATCTAGACTTTCAAGAACAGATGAATTAAGTAATTGACGTCTAGTACAGGTCAGAATAAAGTACATATATATCCACTCAATTAGCATATGCTTTTTTCATTTCTACTGTAAGTTTTATACCAAAATATCGTGATATGTATCATTACAGCCACCCATCACAAAAAAATATCAGAATATGCCGTATCGAACAGATTATGATGTTTGTATTTAGAATATATGCTATAAAATAAGCAATAATCATAACATTAAAGTTAGCATTTGTGTGCCTGGTGGAAAACTCCGGAGTCGGGTTTTAATCCCTTTGCCTGTGACCTTGTAGGAGGAGAAGCTGGAAGGAGAGAACCGCTACTTCTGTGAAAACTGCCAGAGCAAACAGAACGCCACCCGGAGGATCCGGCTGCACAGCCTGCCTCCAACACTCAACCTGCAGCTCATGCGCTTTGTCTTTGATAGGTCAGTGACAGAGTTGGAAGGAAACATGGAAATGAATGAGTGAAACCTGCTGACTTTGGAGGTCAACTTTGTTTTATTTTGATCGTTTTGTCAAGACGTTTCACTTGCTGGCTTAACACCTTCAGTGTGTTTGGGTGAATTTCTGAATGTAGTGTAAAAGCATTTGAGTCCTTTGACCTGATAAAGTTCTCGATTAGTTCAGGTCATTCAGTTTGCTTTTACTTTGGAACCACATGCAAAATCTAAAAAAGAACTGCTAGCCTGATGTTGGACTGTGTGCTCCACTGGCTTCGGTTCAATCTCACAGTCAGTCTCTGCTTTGGATTTAAAAAAACAGGTTTTTAAATGTTGTGTGTGTGAAGAAGGCAGACTTGTTTATAGATACCCAGATGTGAAAATAATCAAATGTATCATTTTTTTAAAGGAAACAGATTCACTGTTTGATTTCATTGATAGACAAACGGGTCTGAAGAAGAAGCTCAACACTTTCATCAATTTTCCTGAGCAGCTGGACATGGAGCCGTTCTTGGAACAAAAACTAGGTATGTATGAAGTTTGTGCTTCCAGATATTGAAATGGGGGAACATGATTTGCCATGTTCCCCCATTTTAAATCAAGATTTGCTTTGATGTATTCTGTTAGATTTTATTAGAGTTGGTAAAGGTTTTTAACTACAGCTTCCCTCAAATGTCCAGCACCAATCATGTATCAATCTTGTATCAGTGTTTTCAAATTCCTAGGTTTTGTTTATTTTTCAATTTGACCTTTTTTGTCATTTGTAATGAAATATTTCTTGATTTATTTTTCTTTTGAAAATGTAACCTTTTAGAAAATCATCTTTGTTTCCCATTTTTCTTTAGGCAACTGTGAAATTAGAATGCTGCATGTCTGTGTGCTTATGAGTGAGAGGCATTGTGCAAAGACAAGAGAACAGAAATGGCTGCATAGATTATGCCAAAGCTAAAAGAGAGCACTAAACCGAGCAAAAATAAAAGATGTGGACATTGGTTATAAATGGCAGAAAAGCATTTATTTTAGCTGTCCATCAGTCAATTGGACAGCTAAGGGTGAGACAGTCCTGTAAATTCAGAGTCATGAAAGACGCAAAAGGGTCTTCATGTAGTACATTCATAGCCTGCCAGATTTTGAATACTTTCTGAGGAAGTAATATCCTTCCACAACAAATCTGTTCAGTTGATGCACCTGAAAAGTATGACAGACTCTGCTGCTGCTGTTTCTCCCCAGACCAGAAATGTGTGTATGAGCTGAGTGCAGTGCTGATCCACCGGGGAATCAGCGCCTACTCGGGACACTACATAGCTCACGTGAAGGACGCTCTTACCGGAGACTGGTACAAATTCAACGATGAAGAGATGAAAAGATGGAGGGAAAGAAGCTACAGCTTGGCATCGAAGAGGACATTGGTGAGTATCCCACTTCTTGAAAATCGTAATACTGTTCGTAACATGTTATCCGACAAGGATAACGTGTGAACATCTGCCTGCGTTAACAGTGGCATGCATGCCGATAAACTTAAACTCTTACTTGACGTTATTTTTCTTTTTTTCGTTTAGCTGAGACGGGCAAAGCGCAGTCACGGAAACCAAAATGCAGTAAAGGCTACCACTGCTCTAGAAACGCCTACATGCTGGTGTATAAAGTCCAGGAAGATGAGAGTTCAAATCCCTCAAGGACGAAGGTTGAGGTCCCTTGTGAGTAGCTAATTTTCCTACAGGATGTTAAAAAGCAAAACTGTCAACATATTTTTGGGGGACGGGGGTTTAACTTGGCTTTCAGGAAACGTTTCAATTATGTCTCTTTTTCTGATGCTACTTTTTTGTATCTCTGATTGTAGCATTCCTTCAGAAGTTGGTTGACCAAGATAACCATAAGTTTGAAGAGTGGTGCATGGAGATGGCCCACATGAGAAAACAGAGTGTGGATAAGGGCAGGGCCAAGCATGAAGAGGTGAAAGAGCTCTACGACCTTTTACCTGCAAAAGATGGTTGGTAACAACATTCCTTAACAACTCCACTTCACAGAAAGCATTCACACTGGTTGTGACTCAACTCGGATTAATCTAAGATGTGAGCAGTGTAGCAAAGAGGAGGTCAGGTCAACACATAGAAGACATTACTCTAATACACCTTCTCATTTGTGTATTTTACCAAATTCAAATACTGTGCTGTAATTTTGTGTCACTCATATTCAAATTCTAAGAAACTTTATTGAACCCAAAGGAAAATTGAATGTTGTAACATTAATTCAAAGTCTTTAGAGATATTTTAGATGGTGATGGCTGGAAAGATCTTCTGCATTATAGTGAATTTACTGTAACGCTTACCATATGACAAGTTAGTCGTCTGGAGGAAGGCAGGACTGTCCTTTAGAGGAACCCATGTTCCTGCAGGTGCAATAAATATTGAAACACAGAACAATTGCAGAGTTGCATTTAAAAATTTCCTTGACCTGATTATAGTTCATTGTGAGCCAACCACCCCTCACGTTTTGTGAGTACTGCTTATGTACTAGGCAAGGGCAGTGAACTGGACAGTCAACAAATGGTACTTTAATTATATGTATATTTAATTAACAGTATATGTAAATATGTTGTTTTGACTTCTTTTTATATATATACATTTGCCCATTCTTTTTTTCAATATTTGCAATGAATTTGTGCTATATAAACAAAACTAAATAAAATTCAAAGTAGGGGATTTGTTTAGACACCTACCAAAAAAATATCAATATCGACAGATAACACTTATTGAATATTCAACATATAAAATATTCACTGAACTCCAAAATCTGCACAGGACTCTGGGAGATGTAGGCAGAGGAAAGGCTTTTGCCACTCAATTTCTCACAGCCAGCTAAGCTAGGTTGGTGGTATCATCGCACTCACTCCCTCTTTTGTCCCCTAGCAACAACCCGCTGAGTAACATGTGCAGCAGCAGTTTCAGGTTTCCCCACTGTGCCTCATAACTACTTAAGAATAAAAAAACAACAGCGTGGAGCCAAAACTGTGGATAAAACGGGAAAGGTCACGCCACTCAGTGTTTCAGATATTTAAAACAAATAAACCAATTAATAACTATTGGTATGGACAATGCAACGCTTATATTTTGATAAATTTTTCAGCCTTATCATCTAGACTTGTATTCACCTCAGAGGCAGCAGCAATATGCCTTATGTTGCACCAAACACTTGTTCATGCAGCCTCCTCACCATCTGAGGTCATCTGTTGTCTTCCATACATCATTTAAGGTTAACAACGGTTAAGCTGCTTTGTAGCACATAAAACCACAACTCAACATAGTTCCAAAGTTAGTCTCTTTGTGCTTGATGCGTTTCTGTGTTTTCCCTCTTTAGAAGAACTGTATGAGTTCCTCCCCCTGGAATGGCTAAAAAAGTGGCTTGACGATTCAACTGCAACCAAGGAAATTGACAACTCCATCTTTCTTTGTTCCCACGGAAAACTCCACCCAGACAATATGGGTGAAATCAAGAGGGTTTCTTTGGACGCTGCAAAACTCCTGTATGAGCGCTACGGCGGTGGGCCAAGACTTGATGGTTAGTGAAACATTGTTTTGTCTCAACTAAAGTCCTGTAGTTTTTTAAATTTCCTAATTCAACAGCTGGGCAGGTTTGTGTAGCAGTAAGTCACAAAAGTGAGAGAAGTTCTGAAAATAATCTAATCTTTTGCCATGATTCAAGCAGCTTAACATTCTTGGTATTTTTTTCCCCCTTTTAAAGCCATTAATATTGGATCTGGTCTATCTTTTGAGAGTAATATTTGCATGTTTAAGTTTATTTTGCCTGTTGGTTCAGGTTCCTCTATGTGCAGAGACTGTGTCAGCGAGCGATGCAGGGTGCTGCGGCTAAAAAAACAACTCGACGAAGACTACAAAGAAATTTCTAATCTAGTAAAGCGCACAACCAGGTAGAATAACAGTCCATGTAGCACTTAACGTTTAGTCAGGTGAAGTTCCTGAGATGTTCATTGCTAATGTATATTGCTGTTTGTTCTAGCAGCGATGGCTACTGGGTGGGTAAGACGTCTTTGCGCAGCTGGAGGCAGTTGGCTTTGGAACAGCTGGAAGAAGACGAGCAGGAAAGCAAACACAGCAACGGTCAGACCAATGGCCAGGGACCACACACTAACAACAGTAAGAGATGACTGAAAGCTTCTCTGGTCTTTTGATGCTTGCTAGCTTCTCTGTTGTCTGTTAGCCAAACTAGAATCGGAACACGTCAAGCTAACCAAACACCTTCGCTTTTTGAAGAGGTTGAGCAACCTGTCCGCTATGGTTTTGTACCACAGAATTAACTGTAACTGCGTGAGGACATGTTGGAATGTAAATGATTGTTTTTAAATTAAAAGTAAGAGTAGACAAGCTAACGTTAGCTCGGCTCTTCTGTAAGTTGAAGCAAGATGTGTTGAAGACTTTGTATTAGTATGTGCTGAGTCAGATAAAATATAAATACTACCAAAAAAAAAAAACGTGATGATGCTGAGCATCATCATTGGCAAATCAGCAAAGTCAAACACAATCTGAATATGATAGTGGGCAGCATAATACTGATAAAATGTTGTGTGAATTTGAAAATGAAGACGTTTGTTTTACAAAAGACGTTTCCTGACTCAGAAAAAAATACATAAATGAAATATAGATTTTCAGACGCTTCTCAAAAACACAAATTCATTCAATTTTATTCAACCCTTATTAAATTTGGGTGTTTTTTTACAGTTAAAGTTATATTATTAACAATGAAGCACTGTGGTTTTCAAAGTGACTTGAAAATCAAAGTGACTTGACTTGACATCTTTGGTGGCAGATCACCAAAATGTTGAGCAAAGTTGTGAATACTTACATAAATGTGATTTATTGGTTCCCTACTTTTAGTACAACTGAACAACTTAAAAAATGCCCAGATTGACAAATGTGGGGTATTTGCATAATTTTTATTAAAGACATTAATTTAATACAATTTGTAATAAGTCTGTAACATACATAGCAAGATGTGGAAAAGTGAAGTGCTGTTGATGCTTTTCTTCATGGTGTTTCCTAGATGGGCTTGTGTCATTACTGCCACGTGTAACTTAGGTCATTTTTAAGGCTTTCTAACTGATTTTATTCTTTACTGTTTAGTTTAGAGATAAATCATAACTTGAGATTGCGTCCCAGAACAAAGTGACATCAGCAGAAGACATACAGATAGGAGCTTAAAATATAATGTTTGTCTCCCACTAAAGTTTCTGATAGAAAATATCAAAACAGACAAATAAATGTCTCTGCTAAAATAATATTCAGTAGGAGAAGCCTACAACCTAATGTGAGTTTGTCTGTGAATCCAGTCCACTGTTTGAATTTTATTGTTACTGTTTTAATTTCCTAGAGTTTGGCATGGAGGGAACCACTGATGATGAGACGAAGACTTTCAATGAAGACATCGTTTGCACTCATGGTATTTCCCCCAACACCAGCATCAAAACTAATGTTTACCTTCCATCAGTAACGCTTTTTTAAATTTATTTTTTGTCAAAATACTTGAAGCTGACATTTCAATCATGTATTCTCTCCCGTGACGTTTTTTGCGTCTGCCAGGAGCACTGAGTATCCTGGAGACGGAGCGGAAGCTGGTATCTACTGAAGTCTGGACGAAGCTGAGAGAATACTTCCCCAGAGCCCCAGAGTTCACCCACATGCAGGAGTCGTGTCGACAGTGTCTGGTGGGGGACTTTCACTGTCTGCATCTTCCCACATCCATACATCTGTGTTTTATGGCATCTTTCCATTGATGTTGACTGGATTAGAGAAAAGCCCAGATCTTGTTCCTTTAGTAGTTGGATATGCGGTAAAGCTTTTCTCTTTTGCGCCTGTGTCTTCAGACGTTGGAGCAGGAGGAAAAGGACAACGAGGCGGTCAGTAAGATGATGGCTCTCGAACAGAAGAACCAGCTGCTGAACCTGTTCCACGAAAAAAACCGACCGGTTCTTACCAAATGGCCGCAGGTAAAACGCAGAGCCGTCGGCTGCGAAGGCTTTAATGTCCAGTTCGTGTGGCTCACTGATACATCTGTGGTTGGTTCCTCCAGGGCACAGATAAACTTTACATAGTCCCTCTGTTTTTTGTGGAAGAGTGGAGAAAATTTATCAGGTATGTGTTGTTCATCACGAAAGGAAAATGTCTGTCTTATCTTGTCTTACTGTGAGAAATGAACTACTGTTCAGATAAATGTAACTGTTATGGTGTTTGAGTAGGCTGCTCACTCAGTGATGACTTTATCTTTTTTTTTAGGAGACCCACTAAATCCTCTCCAGTGTCTAATGTTGGCAACTCGCTGCTTCTCTGTCCTCACGGCGGCTTCATGTTCACCTATGACTCCCTGATCAACGGAGAGGCCCAGCAGTGAGTTCTGATCAGTCGCATCTTGAATGTGTTTCTTCTAAAAACAGACTTACTCTCTGTTAGATATTCAAAGTTTTCTTTCTCTGGATGTGCTTTAGGATTGTGTCTGGCAGGAATGGGCTCAAATTTTATCTCAGTGTTTTTGATTTACTGTCATGACAATAACGAGGTCATTTCATAAGCACAATCTGAAATAATGCTTAAGAAATAATACTTTAAAAACTTAATCTAATTTTGCAATTGTGCAACTAACATCATTATTAGTTTATGTGTTTAAAAAAATTAAGGGCTTTGTGAACCTAGATTCAGTCTTGAGGCGCTGATACAGGATAATAATAATAATAATAATAATAATAATAATAATAATATCTGTTGCTTTCCTTTTTATTAGGAAACTAAAAAATAGACCGTTAGAGAACCTTTACTGTCCACTGCAGCATTCTCACATCGTTTTGTTTGTTTTGCACAGTATAGCTCTGCTGTGGCCGAGCGAATGGGAAGTGATCAGCAGACTCTTCATTGTTGACAAGCCAATAGCGATCCACTGTGTGAGACAGACAGAGAGCTCCACCACGCAGTACACCACCCAGCCTGGTAAGATGTCCTCCACGTCCAAGAAACTATTCTGGACTTTTATAACAAATGTTATCCTGTCTACCGTTTTGCCAATCAAGGAAGTGACATTTTTAAATTGGATATTTTTCTAAACGAGGGCTGAATTGTTCCTTAATTGCTTTTTCCCTAATTAAGGAGGTTAAAATTGTATCATATTGTAATGAATCTTTTTTCAATTTAATTTATTTTACCTTAACTAGACAGAACCCTGTGCCTTCAAAAAAATGGTGTTGTAATTAGCATCAACATTTAAATGTTAATATTGTGACAAGCCCACTACTTTTTAGTACATTACTTAGACCACCTGAAACAAGATAAACTTATGAAAAGTAGCATTTATTTCTAGTTTCCTAACCAGCTGGCAGAACCATGAGGCAACTCCATTAATGCTTCTCTTTCCAGTTTAGGCAGCATTTTTGGATTTAACTAGGCTTAAGAGCTGCAGTATGAAAAGTATCACTATTCAACCAATCAGGACCAGGAGGAGAGACTTAGTGCTGTTGATCAGTCTTGTGTGGCGCTGCTCATTCCAGGTTCATGCCCCTCCCCCTTGAATGCTAAGGTAGTTAGCATGGCCATCAATGCCAATGGCTGAACAGTTTTCCAGTAACTGTTAATTGTTTCTCTGCCATTAGCACATTTAGCAGCGAGTACATGAAGTTGATTGACAGCGCTAAGACCCTCCTCCTGGCTTTCATTGGTTGTTTTTGGTCGGGAGTGGAGCTACTACAAATAAAGTGAGTCACGAAATAGTGATATTTTTAACAGACGTTAAAAAAGCTTATTTTATATAAAAGTCACATAGTGCAGCTTCAAAGCCTTTTAGGTCACATATCTGTGTTTTGTGGATCTTTCATATTTTTTTCTTCCAATGTGTTTGGATTTAGATCTGTGCTGGGAATGCAGAGAGAGTTTCTTGTTCCAGCAGCAGAGGGACTTGAGAGAGTACACCCAGGCTACTGTCTACGTCCGCAAAGTCATTGAAGACAAAACAGTATGAGACAAACACACAGCAGAACATACTGAACATTAACTACCACCGTTGATTTATTAAGAACTATGGCTGCACAGATTGCAGCTTCCTGGCTGATCCCCCCGATCTTTAAGAAGCCTGACTTGCCAGTTTGTATGTTGGTCTATACCGATTTTATTTTTCTCTGAAAAGTTGCTAAATATAACAAAGAATTTACTGAATTAGCGTCAGTGGGGTGACTGTTTCTGGTGGACAGATCTGTCGGTCCTCTCACATCAGAGCAGAAGAGAACAATGTCTGATTTTCATATCTTTGTGGAACTAGATAAGAACAGTTTCTCATGCAAGTATCGGCCGATCCTAAAATTAAGAAGATCGTGGCTTATTTTATTGATGCACTTCTAAAAAGGACCAACTATCTTCTGCAAGGGGTTCAGTGTACAGACATTTGACTTTATCACATTGTCCTCTCCGTAGACGGCTAAAGACGGCGCCCCAGAGCTGAACGCCTGCAGCTCTGAAGCAGAGGAGGAGAGGGAAGAGCTTCCAAAGATGGATGGAGAGAAAGACCCAGACTTCAGTCAGGTAACTGGACTGCTGTGATATACTTGAATGTTTTACATCAAACTCAAGGCCCGGGGGCCAAATCTGGCCCACCGAAGCCTAGACCCTCTAGACTCCAAATTACGTCAATAAGTCTTTCTAGTTTTTCATAAATCTGCAAAATTTGCACAAAATCAACAAATCTCCACTTTTTTCTGATTTTACTGCAATTTTTTTTTTCAAAATGGGTCAAAAACACTGAGTGTAAGCGACAGCTGCCTCAACCTTATTTGATGTCAAGTTGTAGTCCATGACTGACGTGGTGAGTAATATAAACTCACATTTAATATCAAACAGTAGCGCAAATGTAAGCATTTCTAAATTGGCACCACAAAATCTGCAATTTTGATTGCAAAAAAAACCACTAAAACAATCATAAAATCCTGGAGGAACAGCTATTTATTGATATGGTTATGATATTCAGGCAGAACCGGCCCTTTAAGAACATTCAGATTTTTGATATAGCCCAAAACTGAAAATGAGTTTGACGCCCCTGTTTTTACATCATCCCGATCCTCATCCCCTCTCCTCCATGTAATTAGAGATTCATTTTACCATGTTTGAAAAAAGGTTGTTTTTTGTGAATTTATCTACTGATGGCTTATAATCCAAATTGTTTTTCTTCAGGCCCAAGACGCAGCGAAGCGGCTGAAGTTGAGCGACAGCACGGCGGCTGCGGTGGCGGCTCCTGCAGTCACCAACACCATGAAACCAGGCAGCATCAGACGAAGCACCCGCCACAGGAAACTCCGAGGAGAGAAAGCACTCATCGTTTCAGCAAACCAGACACTAAAAGAGCTGAAAATCCAAGTGAGGGCTTCCCACCGCACAGTCCAGTGCTGTCGGCCTGCTCTGTACCGCTAATCCTGCCGTGTTGTGTGTGTGTGTGTGTAACTGTAGATTATGCACGCCTTCTCTGTGGCGCCATTCGACCAGAACCTCTCTATCGACGGGAAAAGTCTGACAGACGACTCAGCCACGTTAGGCAGCCTGGGCGTCATCCCAGAATGCATCATCTGTTTAAAGGTTTGATTTGCTTCATGACGCCACGACTGGGAACGTTAGCAACTATCAAGTCTATGTTTCATTGTCACCTTTGTCTCCTCCTCTCAGGCTGATGAACCAGTTACAGATTATGCTGCCATGGATGATGCTTATCAAGGTGAGTGACTTCATGTGATTATTTTATGCTAAAAAGTTTGGCAGTGACACAAATGTTTTTTTATGGCCTCTGAGTTTGTTTGTTTTTTTGCCTGAAACAATCAGATTAATTGTGACGAATCGATAATGAAAATAATCTTAAACTGATAAAATGATCGATTAATTGTTACCTGGAATTACAAACTCAAATAAGCGCCATTTTCTGAAAAAACATTCGGAGGAGTCAAAACTGTACAAAATATATATTTTAAAAACCCCTTTGTCTGTAATCATGTTTTACCCCAAACTCCACAAGAAGCCCAGTTTTAGCTTTACTTGGTTCAGATTCACCAAAAGAATGCAATGTTTTTGCATTTTAGGAAATAAAATGTTTATTTTCTCATTTAAAAAATATTGAAATATTGGTGTACTTGCATCTTTTAATGTATTTTTAATATTGTAGAATGTCCCAGTTCTCTTTTCCAATTAATCACTTAATCATCAGAATAATCAATAAAAAATTTTTTACTAAAACGAGCCTTATTTGCAAGTCTAGTTCTTTCTTCTTTTTTTATTATATATATGTTTTACAAACATCATAAAAAAATAGTATAGATTACCTACTTACTGTTGTTCTTCTTCTGTGTGATCAACTCGTTCACATTTCGCATTCATGTCTTACTCATAAACACAAAACTGAGGCTGCAAAGTTTGCGACATGCTTCTACTGCTAAAACCACCACTGTATGTAGAAACATGTTGACTTTTTAAAATAGAGTTGTCTCCTTTTGTTTTACAGTGAGAATGCCTGAGGAGGGATTTAAAGGTATGTTTTTTCTCATTTTATTTGATAACAGGAGTGAGATCTTCTTTAGTAAAATTACTTCACAAACCTGCCTGAAGTGCTGGATAGCATATGAACTTATGTGTTTAATAGGTGGATATGGTTAATCATAGCAGTGTTTGTGTCCCTCTTTAGGTACGGGCCTCCTTGGTCACTGAGGAACGTTCTGCTGTAGCCATAACTAAATTCCATGGAGGAGAAATGCTTGAATATGTGAAGTGTCAATATATATAAATAAGTGCTTTAATTTTTTTACGTTTTGGCTAGGTTTTCTTTATTAAAACTGTGACTATGTTGTAAAAAATCTGTTTTCCTTTGCATAAGGATAGCTGGGTTTTTGATATATTCTAAAGTTCAAAGTTTGTTCATTTAAAAAGTGTGTGCGCTTACTTCAGTCTGACCAATCCTGAGCAGGTTGAAAAAAAAGGGAAAGGACCTGTAGTTCTCCAAGTTGTGGCTTCAGTTTATTTCGACTGCCAGTCAAGAAAATAAACTGTTTTTTGTTTTTCTTGTTTTTTTTTTTGGTTTGTTTTATCTTTTTGAATTATAGTTTAAGAAAAACCTAAGACGACGTCTTTTCATTATGTGGAGGTTCTTGTACTCACTGTTCAATTTCCAGAATTGTCAAAACAATGCACAAGTAAATATCACTGCTCTTAAATGTTAGGACATTTATAAGCCCAACATAACATCCAATCAGTACCATACACATTACCAGTCGGAAACATGAAAAAAACCCCAGCAGGATATGTATAAAAGCTGGGGGGGGGGGTTCATTATTATTTTCAACAGTTAAAAACGTGAATTGAAAGTAAGAAGTGGAAGGCAAGTAGTTACATGTCCAGCTCTTTTCACTTATTTCTTATGGACAATAAAGCTATTTTCAAGGCATCCTGTTTCTTCCTCATTTCTAATAATTTGACTGTTTTGTTTCAGCTCTTTGGAGGCCTGCAATACCTTATGAACCATGATAAGATAGGGTGGCTGTTGGTAAAACATGTTTCAGGTATAAATATATTTATTTGGTGTCCAGAAGGATCCCAAACCACCAAAATAAAACTACAGTCTATTAAGTATAGGTGTGTGATTCTGCATATTTTGGCACTGATCAGGTTCCGTATCGCTGATGTCAATGATACCAATACATTCAGTGTTTGTGGGTTTTACTTTTGAGTTATTTTTGTACAAACTTAGGACAG
The DNA here is from genome assembly GCA_033032245.1 of Poecilia picta. Lineage (NCBI taxonomy): Eukaryota > Metazoa > Chordata > Actinopteri > Cyprinodontiformes > Poeciliidae > Poecilia > Poecilia picta. The sequence goes on along the minus strand of CM065357.1, from coordinate 4,937,747 downwards.
AATTTGGACAGAGTGTATAGGCGTTTACAAAATGTATTAATACCTCGTGTGTGTTATTCCTAAATAAAGTGCAGAAAATTAATATCAAAACAAAATAGTTTTTGAGGTATAATTGAGAAACTAAATAGCAACTCGATACAAAATTGGGGAAAAAGATGGAAAAAGACAGGCACAAAAAAAGCTTTATAGCATTTCCAACTACTAAAGGAACAAGATGGAATCTGCAACTAAAGTATTGATTTTATCAAGCTAGTATCGATCTGAACTGATACGAACTTGGTATTGTGATATTGATATTGTGAATCAACACTGAAGTGTTTCTTCCTAGAATTATGAGCTGCCTCGGTTGTGTTTAGACAGAAAATGCCTAATTGAGCCTTTCTCTGTTGCTGATGTGTTCATGTATGAGTTCTTGTGTAAAATATTGCAATGGATGTAGGAGTGGATGTTTGAACTGAATTATAATTTTGAATAACAGGTGTGTCCACTACCTGCTGACACTAGAGCCCCACCACAAGGCCCTGTGTGTCTGAACTGCATTCAAACTGAGGTAAAGTGTAATGATTGAAAATCAGTTTGAAGCTAAAACAATGTGCAGATCTCAACAAGCTCAACCTTTCAACACCGAACCCCCATAAATGATATTTATTGTTGTTTGGGAAAAAGTAAAGAATTGTCTTCGAAACATATATTTCTTGTTTTCATGTTGCTTCATAGCCTAGCTCAGTGGTTCCCTAACTTTTTGTCCTGCCCCCCCCCACCTCCTCTCCCCCAGGAGTTTCCAAACATTTTCTGGGGGTCCCCTATGGGGGGGGGGGGGCTGACTTTTAGGGGGGCAAAATTAATCTACACAGTCCAGTCACATTAATGTGACCATCTGTCAAAAGCCAGAATAACCACCTTTCGCAGAGCGAACTGCTACGAGACGTGCAGGAAGAGAGTCACTTAGGTCCCTGAAGGTCTTCTCTGGGATGTTGAGCCATGCCGACTCTAATGCCGTGGCCAGCTGCGCTAGATTACGCGGTTGAGGATCCATGGCGCGAACAACTCGATCGAGATGGTCCCACAGATGCTCGATTGGGTTTAAGTCAGGTGAGTTTGCTGGCCAGGGGAGGACGGTAAACTCATCCTGGGGCTCTTCGAACCACGCACGTACACTGGCAGCTGTATGGCACCTCGCATTGTCCTGCTGGAAGATGCCATCATCCTGAGGAAAAACAATGCGCATGTAGGGGTGGACATGGTCCGCAAGGACAGATGCGTACTTGTATTGATCCATCGTGCCTTCCACAATAATCAGTGAACCCAGAGAATGCCAGGAAAACATTCCCCAGACCATAATGCTCCCGCCTCCAGCTTGGACCGTTCCTGCAATGGTTGCAGGGTGGTTCCTTTCAGAGGTTTCACGCCTTATACGCCAACGTCCATCTGTCCGATGGAGCATAAAACGCGATTCATCTGAAAACGCTACCTGTCGCCACTCAGTGGACGTCCAGCTGCTGTACTGGCGTGCAAATTCTAGCCTTCGTCGTTGATGAACACCAGTCAGCATAGGTGCACGAACCAGGCGTCCGCTTCGGAGGCCCAGACGCAGCAATGTTCGCTGAATAGTGGTTTGGGAGACACTTGTGGTAGCCCCTTGGTTCATTTTAGTGGTCAGTTGCTCAACGGTAGCCCGTCTATCTGCCCGAACGCATCTCCGCAACCGTCGTTCGCCTCTGTCATCTATGGCCCGTGGTGCACCACATTTGCCACGTCGTTGATTTTGGACAGTCCCATTTTGCCATGCACGGTACACTTTTACCACGGCGGCACGCGAACGGTTCACAAACTCAGCCGTTTCGGAAATGCTTCCACCCTTGGCCCGAAAGCCAATGATCATGCCCTTTTGGACGTCGGATAAATCGCTTCGTTTCTGCTTTACGCCAACGATTGAAATGTTTTCCGAAGCCCACACACACCCTTTATATACGCTCAACTGCACTGTGCTGCCACCTGCCTTCTGTGATTGGTTATTTAACTCTGAAGTGGAAAGTACGTGGTGGTCACATTAATGTGACTGGACTGTGTATGTAGCTGAACACAGACAACCAGACAACAACATAGCCTAAGAGCTACTTGTTAACAAGCTTAAGGTGCTGTATTGATATTAGCTAGCTAGTCATCTTTTAGCTAACATTACCTTCATCCAGCAACTTTACTCAACTCAATTGGTTAGTTTGGGGGGAAACTGTGAAACGTTCTTTGCGTTTTTTGCTGGTTTGCTGCCATGATTCTAACACTCCTGCGTGGCTCTGCACAGGAGCAGCAGGTCACCTTCACTGCTGCACAGGCTAAACCCAGTGCTAGCGTAGCGCTCATGTTGCTTTTAAGGCGGCTTGGAAAAACAAGTTACCAAATGTTAACGGATTAAACAGTTTAACTGCTGATAAAAGTGACAGAGGACACAGATATGGGAAGTGTGGAAGCCCTACTGTATAAAATTGACATAGGAATAACAGTGAGTTCGCCATTCTAAGGTAAAACCCAGCGCATAAAGCGTTCATGGTTTTTCAGGGTTTTTTTCCTAGCCTTTTCCTTTAACCTTTTCCTTTAACCTAGCCTTAGGGGGCGCGCCCCCTAAGGCTAGGTTAGGTTAGAGGTTCCCAAACCTCTAAGCTAGGTTAGAGGTTTGGGAACCTCTAACCTAGCTAATGTGGACTTATGGCAACTTTTAGTGAAAATCTTCAACCCAGTAACAGTCAACCCCGTTACAAAAACAGTGGTTTTGGAAATTGAAAATTGGAAATTGTCTCGTTGCGGGGTTAAATTTAAAGCAGCCTAAGAAATTCTGTTTGGGATTTCATGCACAAAGTGGGGAAATATATTTTCTTGGAGGTTCAAAGAGTCCTTCAATCGATAAAGTGTTCAAAATCAAAAAATTTTGTGATATATTTTTAAGTACCTTGAGACCCCAAAATGTACCGAATTCAGAAAATCACCCAACTGGGTCGACTTTCCGACTTTTTTTTTCCCAATAAACTTTATTGTAAACAACAAAACACAAATGTGCTGTGTACATATTAGAAAATAAAACATAACAAAAACAAGACAAATATAATTGCCAGGGGGAACATAAAGAACAATAGTGACAAAAGAAAATGAGAATCAAAATAATCTTGCATAAAGAAAATAGTACAAATTGTAGTATATGTGCCAGAATCACAGTGAATTAACATAGGAGATAATCCAAAATTCCAAGTTGATTGCAAGTCCATATTGTTGTTTTTGCTTTTGGATTGGTTGAAGGTTGAATTGTAAATATATAATGTTTAATGTCAATTAAAAAAACTGAAAAGTCTGTTTTTTTCCTCAAAAATTTACATTTATGTAGGTGAAATTTAGCTTTAATAAGTAATAAATTGATAAAGAAACTTTTCAAATTCATTTTTTCATTTTGTTGAAAACCAAACAAGACATTTTTCCAATATAAATTAAAACCTGCTGATATTTTTGAGTCAACAAAGTTACAAAAAAGTTGCCAAAATACTTTAGAGTAAGAGCACAACCAGAACAAATGAGTGACTGATTCTGGGCAAATGTCACAGAAGGAACAATTTACATCAATGTTAGAGTTGAACTTCTGTAGATAGACTTTAACGGGGTAGATTCGGTGCATGAGTTTATAAGACACTTCTTTTACCTTGTTAGTTAGAAGAAAGTGATTTGGGAGCAGCCAGATAGATTTCCAGGATAAATTAACATGAAAACGATACCGGAGCAGAGGACACTTCCCTCTGAAACAGGGATCTAATCGATTTATTATTGTTACGAGAAAGAAGTTTAAGACATATTTTGCCAACAGGAGAATGTATGGGAGTTAAAATGGGTCGACTTTCCGACTTACACAGCAGATTTATTATTCATGACGTAACGCAGACGTCCGTGCAGAGGCGGAAGTACTTCAGTATTGTGGTCGCCATTTTCAAAACGGCTAAGCTTTATTGCACACTGGAATTGTCCACTAAAGAGGTTTAAATAAAGAGCTGTAACTTTGAATGAAAGGTAAAGAGAACCAGCGGAAGCATGGCGGACCTGAGACCACTGCGCGTCTCAGTGCCTTATCTCTGTAGTTTTTCTTTAGTACAGCTGCTTTCTTCATAGGATATTAGCATTTTTAGCTAAAGCTAGCTGCGGACTTATTACAGACAGACAGAGGACAAATGGACGCTCCTATTTAGCTATAGTCATGATCTAGAAGTTTCCCTGTTGCTCCTGTAAGTCAACCAGGAAAAGTCTTGTTTTGGTTTTTATAAAAGTTGGATTTCTCCTGTGTTCACTTCAAGGTCCGTTATCATTGTGAGGTTATGCTCGTCAGCAAAACAGTTTTAAAGGAGAGGTTACATGTCTCCAACTTTACCTTCCCTTCATTGGTGACCTGTTAAATTCAGGATAAAAATCTCATTCAGAGATAAAACTGAGTTATCAAGCTTCATGTTTTATATTAGAAACTAAAGGTGATCTATTTGCAGTTTAATAATAAGATTATAACTACCTACTACTGTCACAAACACTGTTCATGAATAACGGTCCTATTTCAAAATAAGCTTCTTCAGGAGACACTTAACGGAACGTGATTTATATTACTAAATTGCGCTCAGACTTATAACATGTCTTTTTTTACATTAATTTGAGACGACAAAAAAATAATTTCTACCATGATAAGAATTTTCTTTTTACAACAAATAATAAAATACATTAAATGCCCCACCCATATTTGACATCTGATATTCACAGACATTGAAAAAAAATGTGGACATTTCTGCTAGTTGTTTTGTCGGATTCACACTGAGTTAGTTTTATGCTATTTGGAATAATTGTGGACATTGTGTTAACCCCCTGCAGGTCGGCCATGTCTGTAATACATCAAATAAAAATTCCCTTGCGAATTATCTGCTATATATTTTGCTGAACTCCGGGGATCTGTGATAATATTATTACTAATGTGATTAATGATTTGGACATAAGTGGGCGGGATCCAAACGTATGTTTTGTTTTCATGGGTGTATTTTTATTTTCTTTTGGCTTAGATGCTACAGGAGATGTAACATTTGATGGAGGAGGTTCATGATCATATTAGAGACTTTTACAAAACAAATGTTCTGATTTTTGAGCATCCTGTATGATTTCCTTAGTAAATCCTATTTAAACATGATTTGGAGTGATTTTTAAGGTGCCTTGACATTACAGTAGTTGTGAATTGCTGCTAAATACAAATAGATTGTATTGAACTGAGCTGGCCAGAACAGAATCCAACCCTGTCTATCGCAGTCGTTGGTTGAACTAGATTTTGTTTAGTTCTGCAGATCAGTCGTCACGATGATGGAGCTCCCTGACTTCAGCAAACAGCTGTTGCAGCAGCTGTGGACGCTGAGGAAGGAGGGTCTGTTCTGTGACTGCACCATCCTGGTGGGAGGCAATCCTCACCGGGCTCACAAGGTCGTACTGGCTGCCTCTAGCATGCTCTTCAGGTAAAACGTCTGAACCGTTCAGCACATTTTTGCTTCGGTTTGAAACGTGGACCGGCAGAAACAAAAGCCTCCGGCCCTTGCGCAGGTCCCTTCTGACCAGCTCGGACACCATCTCCATCGACACCTCCGTGGTTTCCTCCCAGGAGTTTGGGGTGCTGTTGGAAATGGTCTACACTGGCAGGCTGCCTCTGGGGAAGCACAACGCGAGCCGCATTGTCGCGGCCGCAGACAGCCTGCAAATGTTCGACGTAGCCGTGGGCTTTAAGAAGGTCCTCACCACTCTGGTGGGTCAGAAAGTCCCAGTTTCAAAGATGAGCGACCAAGAGGAGACCAGGAGCGAGAGCATCCAACGCTCAGCATCACCCAAAGAGGACAAGTCTGCCTCTGAGAAGATGGAGACGACAGCTGAGGACAAATGTTGCCATGACAACAAAGCGGATGAAGAGGAAGGAACTGGTAGAAAAGCCTGTGACGAGGTCTTGGACACCTCAGGTTTGTTTCCAAATGTTACAGTAATTTATCCAAAGGTTTGTTGAGGCATGTTTAGCAGGCAAACCGATCAGTGTAATCAGTAAGCCTGAGTATTGATGGTTCTCTTTCCCCTGATTAAGCAGCATAGACATTAGCTGCATGAAATGAGCCTAACCCTACCTGTACTGAGTTTTCCTTCACATCTCCATCACATCAGGTATAGTGAAAGTCTCTCCAGCTGCCAAACATGGATGTCTTTTAAAGTACAACATCCTGATAAATATAGCAGCAAATCTTCTGCATTTGCAATTGAACAAACAAACGTTTTCTAGCAGAAAAAGACGTTTAAAATTGCTTCCCCACCCCCATCCTCCCCAGAACCTGAAGAGGCCACCTCCTCTGGCAGCGCAGCAGCAGAAAGCAGCCCGTCGGCCACAGAGGTGCCAGAGGGACCGGCTGCTCTGCTGCTTCAACATTCCTCTCAGGTGGTGGAGCTCCTCAGCAACATGCCGTCGGTTCTGGAGCTGCTGAGCCAGGCAGCACAGAGCAGCCTGGACAAACAGGACAGACAGGTACAACAGGTTCAACCTCTCAACCATGGAGCAGCATAATTCTGTTCACACTGCTTCTCCATTGTGTCTGTAACACCGCCTGTCTGCTGCCATTGTCTTCTTCTCCCCTTTGCTTCAATCTAAGCTGTGCAAGTTGAAATGTCCTCCAGAATGTTAGAAATATTGAAACTGCAGACTTTATGTTCTGCTGCTGCTTTTTTATTAACTTACATGTTAATGATCCCCTCCAAAAAAAGTCAAAGATCTTTCATTAATTCATATAAAGACATTAGCTTATTGTAAGATGGAGATCTCTGGATGATTTTAAAATTGATTGAACAAACTATATGTGCGAATGAAGTTTTTTCTTTAACATGGTGGTTGGATTGTTCTTGAATTAAAAAATACAATAGAAATAGTGTGGAAGTTTAGGTGTGACGGCACATTGAGGAAAAAAATATGAAAACACAATTAGGAATGATATACTGTACATTGTAAGGACAAGATTATGGCTGATCATCAATAATCGTCAATAATCGTGATGAATCAATTATTGAAATAATCAGCAACCTATTTAGTAACTGAATAATGAATACCTGGAGTATGCAGAGTCTAAAACAGGCCATTTGTTGAGAGAGCAACACACTCACAGCTGTAATTCAGTCAAAACTGTACAAAAAACTGATACATTTTGCATTTAAAATCCATCCATCCATTTTCTGTACACCCTTGTCCCTTACTGAGGTCGGGAGGTGCTGGTGCCTCTCCAGCTAACGTTCCGGGTGAGAGGCGGGGTTCACTCTGGACAGGCCGCCAAGGCTGTCGCAGGGCAACACAGAGACAAACAACCATGCACACACACACCTAGGGGCAATTTGGAGAGACCAATTAACCTGACAGTCCTGTTTTTGGACTGTGAGAGGAAACCAGAGTACCCAGAGAAAACCCACGCATGCACAGGGAGACATGCAAACTGGGGCCGGGAATCGAACCCAGAACCTTCTTGCTGCAAGGCAACAGCTCTACCAACTGCGCCACTGTGCAGCCGTTGCATTTAAAAAGAAAAACTTTTTTGTCTTTCAATGTGTTCTACCTAGAACTCCTCAAGTGGCATTTTTAACTTCACCTAGTTCAAATTTATAAAAAGAAAAAGAAATATCTCAAGCACATTGTGCTGTTCAATTATTAGTAGAAATAAAAAAAATAGATCATGCCTGAGCTGCTCAGTCCAGCAGAAAGGCCTAAGCTTCTCACATGTTATTTAGCTGCAGATGCTTCATTTTGCTACAGATGATCAAATATTCATCAAATATTCACTAAAGGTTCAGTTTTAATCCAAAACATTGGTGCTGCTCTCTGAGGTTCAGAGGTCACGTTCTGTCTGTGTCAGGTGGTGAGTCAGTGCTACGAGGACAGGGATCCAGCATCTGTGGTGGAGAAATTGATCGGCAGACTGAGGGATGGAGGAATCAGCGAGGGCTCCTTCCTCCAGCTGCTCTGCAGCGTCCAGAAGAAAGCCCTGCTGGCGTTCCCTGAACCGCTGCGGTCTCTGCTGGACCAACCGGACGAGGACACACTGCAAGCTGCAGGTAGAGAGAAACACTGCGCCCTGCTTTTCACGCCTCACCACAGTTTTCTCCGTGTTTTCCAGCTGACTCAGAGGAGCCAGACGACTCCACGAAGGAGCCAAACCCAGAGGAGACGGCAGACATGGAGACCACCGAGGACCAGAGCGGCGAGGATGAGGCGGAGGCTGACGCTGCAGCTGCAGCAGACTCCTCTTTCCTGCCCTCCTCCGACTCCAACCGCTACCCCTGTCGGTGGTGCAAGAAGACTTTCAACTTTAAGTGCCGGATGCTAGCCCACATGAAGCGCTGCTCCATGTCACAGGAGTGTAGGGTCCAGTGTCCCCAGTGCCCCAAGAAGCTGCCGAATCAGCGGGCTCTGCAGCGCCACCGCGGGGAGGTTCACCGCAACACGCCGCACGCCAAGAAAAGGGTGGCATGTGATATCTGCGGACGCAGCTTCGCTCACCCATCAGGTGAGAGTCCCCTGACCTTGGATCTCTGCTGTCATGGTAACTTTTAAAGGAGCAGTATTATGTAAGATTGACTTTTTTGAGCTCGACATCATGTTATGTGTTGCCTCGATTTTTTCATGCATGTTTGAGAAATCCTTTAATATCCATGGCAACCATTCTGCTGTAGAAAAACCTGGGTGGATCTAGCTCCGCCTTCGAGGATGAAACTCCTCCTCAGAGATGCAGTTTCCAAGCCCCTGCCTCACCGAGCAGCCCCTGCCTCGTGACTCTCCCACTCAGCTCCTTCAGACTAGCCAGCAGCAATTAGCAAACACCTGGTGAAAGTGGTGTTTGCTACTTTCACCAGGCTCATACACTGTTTGGGACAGTGCATGAACTGTCCCATACATTCAAACTCACCTGAAAAAGATTGTATGGTTCTGAGATCAGGGTTTGTGATTGCTGCTCTAAAATGTTGAGTCTTTTTCATCTTTGAGCTACTTTCAAATTAATTTGACAATATACTGGGTGCCAACTTTTTCTTTCCCACTCAGTTGGTTGTTCTGTAGCAACAGAATGTGATGTTGGTGTCAGTGTTAATTCAATAATGTGTTGAATTCAGCTCACTGAATTCAATATTGAACACTACCTATAATAAGGTCATATTGTGTAGAATAAAAATCTATGTTCATGCAAATTTGCCTCCAACCAAACCTGTGACGTTTCAGGTTTGGTTTACCACAAACAGGCAGAGCACCTTGAAGTGAAGCCGTTTGCCTGCGAGGAATGTGGCGCAGTGTTTGGAGCCAACTCTTCTCTGAAGAACCACATGAGGCTGCACACGGGAGAGAAACCCTACCACTGTCAGCACTGCGACATGAGCTTCAGCGTAGCCGCTGCACTGGCTTACCACACCAAGAAGAAACACTCTGAGGGTAGGGCAGTCTGACATAGAGGCTTCTCACTACCAATATGGAGGATTAATCTCTAAGATTATATATGTATTTTTTGTTTTAAACCTTTAAAGTATTATCTGGTCTTTTTTTTTTCAGGAAAGATGTATGTGTGTCAGTACTGTAAGTCTGTGTTTGCCCAGTCCATTGAGCTCACACGTCATGTACGGACACACACTGGTGACAGGCCTTATGTGTGTCGAGAATGTGGGAAGGGCTACAGCCAGGCCAGCGGGCTCACTGTCCACCTGCAGACCTTCCACAGTAAGAACCCACTCAGTCTGATGCTGACACTATTATACCCACAGCAGGGACACAACTAACAATTATTTTATGAGTCGATCATTCTATTGGATACTAAACTGATGTATTTTGCAGATTTTTCATTTAACCACTTAGACAGTTTTTATGCAATCTTAGAAACATTTTACGTTTATGTGCCCTCTCTGACTTTATACAGAAAATGGCTAACTTTAATGCACTTTGTCTCAGTAAAAGTTCACACAGAAAGATGTTGTAATCAGAGTGAACTGCTGTGTTCTGACTTCCTGCTGTGTTCTGACTGTTTCCTGCTGTGTTCTGTTTCCTGCTGTGTTCTACTGTTTCCTGCTGTATTCTGACTGTTTCCTGGTTCTGACTGTTCCCGCTGTGTTCTGTTCCTGCTGTGTTCTGACTGTTTCCTTGCTGTGTTCTGACTGTTCTTGCTGTCTTCCTGACTGTTTTCTGTGTATTCTGACTGTTTCCTCTGTGTTCTGACGTTTCCTGCTGTCTTCTGACTGTTTCCTGCTGTCTTCTGACTGTTTCTCGTGTTCTGTTCCTGCTGTGTTCTGACTGTTTCCTGCTGTCTCTGATGTTTTATGCTGTTTCTGACTGTTTCCTGCTGTGTTCTGACTGTTTCCTGCTGTGTTCTGACTGTTTCCTGCTGTGTTCTGACTGTTTCCTGTGTTCTGTTTCTCCTGTGTTCTGACTGTTTCCTGCTGTCTTCTGACTGTTTCCTGCTGTCTTCTGACTGTTTCCTGCTGTGTGCTGACTGTTTCTTGCTGCTTTCTGACTGTTTCCTGCTATGTGCTGACTGTTTCTTGCTTGTGCTGACTGTTTCCTGCTGCGTTCTGACTGTTTCCTGCTATGTGCTGACTGTTTCCTGCTATGTGCTGACTGTTTCCTGCTGCGTTCTAACTGTTTCCTGCTATGTGCTGACTGTTTCCTGCTGTGTGCTGACTGCTTCCTGCTGTGTGCTGACTGCTTCCTGTTGCGTTCTGACTGTTTCCTGCTATGTGCTGATGTTTCCTGCTGCGTTCTGACTGTTTCCTGCTATGTGCTGACTGTTTCCTGCTGTGTTCTTACTGTTTCCTGCTGCGTTCTGACTGTTTCCTGCTATGTGCTGACTGTTTCCTGCTGTGTGCTGACTGTTTCCTGCTGTGTTCTGACTGTTTCCTGCTGTGTGCTGATGTTTCCTACTGTGTTCTGTTTCCTGCTGTGTTCTGACTGTTTCCTGCTGTGTGCTGACTGTTTCCTGCTGTGTGCTGACTGTTTCCTGCTGTGTTCTGACTGTTTCCTGCTGTGTGCTGACTGTTTCCTACTGTGTTCTGTTTCCTGCTGTGTTCTGACTGTTTCCTGCTGTGTTCTGACTGTTTCCTGCTGTGTGCTGACTGTTTCCTACTGTGTTCTGTTTCCTGCTGTGTTCTGACTGTTTCCTGCTGTGTGCTGACTGTTTCCTGCTGTGTGCTGACTGTTTCCTGCTGCGTTCTGACTGTTTCCTGCTATGTGCTGACTGTTTCCTGCTGCGTTCTGTTTCCTGCTGTGTTCTGACTGTTTCCTGCTGTTTCTGACTGTTTCCTGCTGTGTTCTGACTGTTTCCTGCTGTGTTCTGTTTCCTGCTGTGTTCTGACTGTTTCCTGCTGTGTTCTGACTGTTTCTGCTGTCTTCTGACTGTTTCTGCTGCATTCTGACTGTTTCCTGCTGTGTTCTGACTGTTTCCTGCTGTCTTCTGACTGTTTCCTGCTGCTGTTCTGACTGTTTCTGCTGCTGTTCGCTGTTTCTGACTGTTCTGCTGTTTCTGCTGTTTTTGCTTTCTGACTGTTTCCTGCTCTGTTTGCTTTTCTGACTGTTTCCTGCTGTCTGTTCTTTACTGTTTCTGACTGTTCTGCTGTTTCTGACTGTTTCCTGCTGTCTTCTGACTGTTTCCTGCTGTGTCTGACTGTTTCTGCTTGTTCTGTTTCCTGGTTCTGACTGTTCTGCTGTTTCTGACTGTTTCCTGCTGCGTTCTGACTGTTTCCTGCTGTGTGCTGACTGTTTCCTGCTATGGTGCTGACTGTTTCTGCTGTGTGCTGACTGTTTCCTGCTGCGTTCTAACTGTTTCCTGCTGTGTGCTGACTGTTTCCTGCTGTGTTGACTGTTTCCTGCTGTTCTGACTGTTTCTGCTGTGTTCTGACTGTTTCCTGCTGTGTGTTCTGACTGTTTCCTGCTGTCTTTCTGACTGTTCAAACCTCATGACTGTATGAAATCTGCCTCTGCTTCTCACCACCCTGGAGGAGCATCAGCAGCACATTCAGGAGTTTCACCCTAAGGAGTTCACAAGTGCAGCACATGCAGCAAGGTGTTCCAGAGCGCCGCCCTGCTGGAGAAACACAATATGACTCACTCTGGAAGCAAGCCGTTCAGCTGCCAGTTCTGCAACAAATCCTACCAGGTAAGAGGATGAATTTCTGTTGCTGGGGCAAGATGGTTAGAGAGAAGAGCGATGGGAAGGGAAGCAGACATGTTGTCCACTGTAGCAGGTGGGTTTACAAACAAATGTGACCAAAAAACAATTTTACAAAAATACTACAAAAATGACTGAGAAGGTAAGCTGGCAAAAATTAAACAATTTCAACCAACCAAAATAGATGGCATGTACAAACAGCTAAACTGACATGGTGCTCTCCGTTGAATTTATTTGTTTAAATACACTCAATCCTTAAAAACAAAATGGTGTTCCATATTACAGGCCAGACTAAATGTGACAATAAGAAAAGAGTAAAAAAAAAACCGCCATAAAAACCAAGGCAAACAAAATCCTAACGTTAACTTACTACATTGAACAATAAAAAGTCATATCAAGATCTTCTGAAAAATAATCTGTAAAAATGCAAAACATAAACAAACCTGGGATAATAAATGTTGGGAATAAAAAAGAGGTGTGGCTAAATCAAACTAACAGGAACGGTAACAGAAAATACTAAAACTGAACTCTGGGAAAACGGGAGTCTCTCTTTATTAGAGAAAGTGGGAGACTGTTTTTAATGTTCTTGGAAAATTAATGAACAAAATAGAAGACTGTACTTCTTGTAGTACAGTCTGCTGATCTTCCTTTAGGTCTGTTATGAAGAGCATCATCTGCTATTGCAGCAGCATCAGAGCCAGGAACATAAAAATAACTGTTTTACACAAAATCAAGAAATTTACAGACATCCTGAGCATCCTCTTCATAAGACTGTCATGAAGTAAAGTGTCTTCAGTTAGAGGTTTCTTCACTATCGTTGTAACACAGACCGCTACAGGAGATCCTTGCTGCCCACTGCCATCAGCGGCTACAGTAACTCTTTGAAGATCCTTGGATAATAGGAGTTACAACAACAGCAATTTTTTTTTATTTGGATCAATAAAGTATTTTTGAATTGAATAAACAAACATCAAGGATTGTGTTAAATTTAGAGAAATGACTTATTGTATGCCAAATGATCCTGCTTGGTTTCCTTGAAGTGAACCATAATAAAAACATTTCTCCATTAAGTAATGTTCATGGCTTTTTTTTTTAAATCATTTTCACAATTATTAGCTAGTGTCCTCTGACAAAGCTAAATTACCTCTCTCTCTCTCTCTCTCTCTCTCTCTGTCTCTCTGTTATTCTCAGCAACTGTCTGGGTTGTGGTACCACAACAGAACCAACCATCCTGACGTGTTTGCCAGCCACACCCGGCAGCTCAAGACCCTGGTCCAGTGTGAGCTCTGCTTCAAGTTCTTCCCTGACGCTGCCACATTGTCCACACACCAGGCCACGGAGCACCAGGGTGAGGACCGGCACCGGAGACCTGTTCATCTAACTGGACTAACTGGCAGCATCATGTTAGTCCATGATGGACTAACTGGCAGTTATTCCCAGACACTTCCACAGTCAGGATGTGGGATCCCTCAGGGCTCGTTCTGTCAGCCCTCCATTGTCTTTGCTGTAGAATGTGACTGAAGAGTGATCCGGTAGCGCTCCCATGCTGTCCCTGACAGATGCGCTGTCTGTGCCCAGGCTCGGAGCCGACGCCTGCCTCCTGCCTGTACTGTAAGGCCGACCTGGGCAGCGGGGACCAGCACGTCTGCAGCCACCCGCCTAGCAGCTGCCCCCTCTGCTCTCTGATCTGTGTCTCCCAGCTGGAGCTGCAGGAGCACCTGCTGTCCTGTCACATGGAGCTGGAGGAGGGGGCGGAGGGCCACAGCTCCACCACCTACACGGTAACTCCGCCTCCTAATGGAATCCTCCATGTTAGCTGGAACAGTGATGTTGTTGGTGATTTGGAGAACAGTCTGCAGGTAGTGCACCAACCCAGCCTGTATGTCCCTCAGGTGATTTCATCAGGAGACAAGCAGGAAGGGGAGGAGTCCAACATGCTGTCTGAGGACCAAAGCACCCTGGGAAATGGCCAGCATGTGCTTGTAGCGGTCAGCACTGGAGTAGAGGGCGGGTCAGCAGGTGAGGTGGTGGAGGTGAACATCAACGAGCTGCTGAGCAGCTCCATGGCATTCATATGCCAGGACAAGAAGTCACATCAAAACACCTAGCAGAGGACCCCAGGGTCCAGCTGGAGGTCTGGGTTGAACTGGAGCTGCTTTGCATGTTTCATATAACTCAGTGTCTGACTACTTCAGAACTCGGGGGCCAGTTCTGATATTAAGAAGCAAAGTTTTTACTTTAAAAAGGACTCATAGCTTTAGTTAGAATTCAGGATATTTGCAGAACTGAGTGTGTGTGTGTGTGTGTTGTGTGTGGTGTATTCAGTGGGAGAACCCATGATTCGATCATTTGTTTAGGTTTACCTCCTTACAAAAATCTAAAAATGTTTGTGTTCAGTATAAGAGGAAGAGGTCAAATCCTCCAACAAGAAAATAAACAATAGTTTTTAACCATTACAATCTGGGGATGTTTCTTTGCAAATGGTACAGTGAGATTTCACCACATTAACGAAACATTTAGCAGAACCAGGTGCTGTTGAATCTTGAATGCACACACACTGCCTGACGCCAAACAAAGTGTCACCACCTGAATTTAACTGATCAAGTAGGTCTGAGCCTCCTATTGGACAGTTTCTGCATGGCCTTCCAGCTTCAACACGTTATTCAACCCGTTAATCTCTTAGGGTCGATCATTGGCATCAAGCAGAGGAATCATCGAAAGAGATACAGTAACTCTTACATTTGGGCTGAGAACGGATCACAACTGGAAGAGACCCATCGTCTTTGAGGAAGCAGTAGCGCCTGAATGACCGAGATCAACTATTAGTGATCATTTAAACATTTGGTGACATCAAATTGAGGAAAACAAAAGTAGAACTCATGGCTTTGTTTAAAAGTGAACATGTGTTAAGGGAACTCAAGAGACTGGGACTTAGCAGCTGTTGAACCAGAAGAAAACCGCTGGTCAGTGAAGCTAACGGAAGAAAAACGTTGGACTGTGGAGCGACGGAAGGAGGTCATGTGATCCAATGAGTTCACCCTCTTCCAGAGTGATGGTGGATAAGAAGAGAGGCAGGTGAGGTGATGCTCCCATCATGCCTTGCGTTTACTGCAGCAGGCCATAGAGGCAGTGCTAAAATCTGGGGTTCAGCAACATTATGAGGTCAGCTGGATATACTGGAGGACTAGGTTAGTCATTGTTCATTGATTGTTAGATTGTTTCTTCCCTGATGACGCCTGGTGTTCCAAGATGACAGCACCAGCAGGCAACATCAGGATGAGATCAAGATTCATGGAGCAGGAGGCGGCATCGGTCAGACTCCATCATCATCATCATTAATGCAAGATCTTGGTGAAAAACAAACACTTAAATAAATCTTGCATGCAACATTACAGAAGTTTCCCAAAACAATGCCACAGCAAATATGTGCTTTAAACTAAACTAAAACTGCCCAATGAGTCAGTTTTTTTGGCCAAGCGGTGAATGATTAAAATGGCTGAAGGTCCTACAAACAGTTTACTGTTGTATCAATGTGGCCTGTCTGCTCTGACGTTTGATCTAATTATGTCAGTCCTACTGTAAGGATTTAGTCAATCTGTTAAAATAAAAAAAGTTTTTATTGTGGAGGTGATCAGATCATATTTTTCTGTGGTTTTATTGTTACCCTAAGAAAGGTTCCTCTTCTGTTGCCTGGAAACATTAGAGACATGAACAACCATCTGAACGAGCGTTTATTATTATAAAAAAAAAACACTTGAAGCTGCTTCCTGATCAGATCATAAATATACAAAACAAATCAGCTCACAATGCCAGTCAGTGCCACAACACCTTTCCCATTTTCTACTTTTATTGCTTTGAATATTGATAACTAATCAGACGCATATTAATACATATAGAATGTCCTGAAAATCTACCAGTGCAGTCCAGTCACTTTATTTACCTTTTACTCATAGAAAAGGTACAAAAAAGTGCTTTACAGGGGAGAGGCAAAGAAAACCTGAGGTAAAGAAAGAGGAACAGAAAATACAAAAACACAATGAAATCTTTCTCCAACGACTGAGAAGAGACTATTTTTTTAAATCACAAAACAGTATTTTTCATATTTCGATACAGCAAACTGGTAGTAAATCTGGTTGATGTGTGTACATTAGGTTCACCTGAGCCATTCAAGGTAAGTCTGCATTCAGTTTGTTCATATAAAGCAGCCAATTCACACACAAACGAAAACTCAAGGCAACTTACAGGACAAACTACATCCAATTCCTATCTGGACAGACATCATCTAATCCAGGGGTGCACAAACATTTTGTCAAGTGGCCAAAGTTGTCAAGTTGAACTTCTGAAAACATTGCAAAAATAAACTATCGTAAAATCAAGCAAATAAAGAAATTCCCTTTTTTTGTTGTTGGAGTAAATAGACGTTATTCAGAGATCCAAACTTAAAAGGGATTTCAGTTTCTATCTTGACATGACAGATTTATTTCCAGTAAAGAGAACATGACAGGGGTCACTTTCTTTCAAAACACAAGCCATGTTTAGTCAGGTTTAATGAATTAATAGCTTACATATTGTAAACATTCGGTTACAATATGTAACCGTCAGTTATGTTGTATTCATTTTTTCCCATTTTTTGGAAAATTATGTCTGTAATATTTTTTACCCTGATTAAAAATAAAATGTCTCTGTCTCTGTCTGGGCTGGTGGTTGATGCCTTTTTGAATTTCTATTGGGAGGCCACACATTGAACCTCGGGCCTCAATTTGGACACCCCTGATCTAATCAATCCAGTTCAATTTATTTTACCAAACTCTTAAACAATAATTAAAGGGGACTGTCAACTGTTTTTTCTCCATATTTAATAAAACTGTCACCATACCATGACAGTTTGTTATGAGACAAATAATCTGTGAAAAGATCTATCTCCTCCACTTCCTCCCTGAGCTGCTATTTCACTCCCAACCAAAATCAACCAATCAGAGCCAGGAGGCGGGTCTTAGTGCTGTCAATCAATCTTATTCCTCTGCTAAATGTGCCAATGTCGGATAAACAACGTCCCAGTACAGGAAAGCCATGTATTATCCGTCATTGGTGGCCATGGTAACTAGCTTTAGCATTCACAACAGACTTCACTAGCTGCAGTGAAGCACCAAGACCTTCCTCCTGACATTAATTGGTTATTTCTAGCTAGCATTGAGAGAAAGCAGAGGAAGTTTTTTTTTTTTTTTTTTTTTTTACAGATTATTGGTCTCATATACTGTCATGACATCATAAAAGTTTCAACAAATACATAAAACAGACTTTTTTTTTAAATAAAAGTGACAGTCTGCAGCTTTAAAGACTGCTGTCAGGTTTCCGATCACTGCATCAGCAGTACAAAAACACATTCAGAGGCTCTGTCTTCATCTACGAGAGTCAGATATGATTCAGTGCTTAAGAGCTTCATGCTGCATTTCCTCCACTCACCACTAGATGCTGGCTGTGGACTTCAGGTAGGACCATGTTTGGACATAAATCTGCTTAGAACTCAATGAATCCCTGAAGTGTGAAAACAGTCTCCATCAAAACCTTAGAAAACTCGTTTTCCGTTCCGACTCTGCACCGTGTTCCGTCTGCAGCCTAGCTGCTTATCTTCTTGCGGGGCAGGTAGGCGTTGGTGATCTGGTTCATGGCCACCAGGGCAGGGAAGAGGGTAAGCATGGCCATCAGCCACCAAGCCGCCCCCTTCACCGAGGCCTGGAACCAGTCTGACAGCATGGCCAGGATGATGGTGCTGGTGGCCAGCAGGTACACCACCAGGCCGCAGGTGGCGTGGTAGAGCTTGAGTTTGGCCGGGGATGAGGAGAGTCGCAGCTCCTTGTGGAAGACCAGGCAGACGCCGCAGCCAGCCTGGAGCAGGGAGGCGGTCAGGGTGCAGCAGCCCATCAGGCTGTGCCAGGACACCAGGTGGAGCCGCTCGGACACGACCTTACTGGCCACAATGAAGCCCAGCCCCACCGCCGCCGCCACCAGCGCCAGGACCTGGCACAGCCAGTGGAAACGCACTTTGTTCTTCCGCGACTTCAGGCAGAAGATGGTTCCCTCGGCGGAGAAGAGGAGGATGCCTTCAGTCATGCACAAGCAGTACTGCAGAAAGAACGGGGTCAGGGATGTTAAACTCATTTTCACCATATCCAGACCATAAATGTTCTCAAAGGGACCGCTCGTGGCAGAATGCCTTAGTAAAAACACCAGTTAAATTTAGACGTAGACAGATTAATCAGCCAGTCGATTAATCGATGCCAATTTCCTTAATTTTGGGAGATCGGTGATCGGCTGATACGTCCATCTGAAGCCGATCTTATCTACCTCAGCAAAGATCTAAACAATCAACCTTTGTCCTCTTTTATTCTCCTGAAAGAGGTTTGACTCTTAGCCCCGCCCACCAGGTCACGTCTGCGTATTTGTACTAAACAGTCACCCCACTGTTGCCAACTCAATGACTTTCTTGCTTTATTTAGCTACATTTCAGACAAAAAAAATTTATTGGCCAAATAAGGAATCAGCAGATCTGGCTTTTTAAAAGATTGGTAATCAGCAAGCCGTCATTAGACTGCATTTGATGCACCCCTAACTAAAATTACTGTTAAAATATTATAGTTCTAGTTCTTAAAATTTAACAATCAACAGCTTTTCACATCGATGTAATTGTTATGTTAAAGTTTGATTCTAGAGGGCCACATAAATGGTTTTGAGAGGCTGGATTTGGCCCGCGGGCCCCAGGTTTGACACAATGACACATATTTTGTCATTGTGTCTGATGTGCTTCTGCACTCAGAGTAAAGTCGTTTTAATCTACAATGGTTCTCAATACTCCCTTCACATAAATGTCGACTTGTTGACAGATCTGCCATCGACGACATCTGGTCGTCTGGCAGCTTCATGTCTGCGCTGCCAGACTGTAGAGACGTCGGTGAAACAGAAGCTGAAGCAGCGCTTCAGGTCAGCTGCCTCCACCAGCATCAATTATTTACCGTGGAAAGATGACGGCGATACGAAAGGCTGAAAGAACTGCAGAGTCAACAGAAACCCTGCCGCTAATGTTTAAACGAGCTGGACCCATCAGTAAACCCAATCAGCAAATAAAGCTGCTTTATATGAGGTGAAAACACAATTTGAGTTAAATAGACTCTGTCCAACTTTAATAAAGTGAAGCGATCGTTATTAGTAAGGCATGAAGGAATGAATGAGTCTTAAACACCAAGCTCAAAAATGAAGTTAGAGTCCCAGCAGCCTGTTGTGTACAGAATTGAGGAAAAATAACTGGCATATTGAACTAAAGGTCAGAGTAACTCATATAGTACGCATCATGATTGATGGGCTGAACTTTCTAAAAATGGACCAAAAGTCTTTGAAGTTCAATGAAAGCTCTGTAGGCTGAATTCAGCTGAATAAAAGGACTTCTTTATACTGGTACTAACATGGCTGAACATCACAGAGTGGGTGTTTTCTGATAACATTTGTTAATATTTAGTAATATTTAATCAGGAGGAGAAATTGCTGTCATGGTAACAAATCGATGTAATCTATGTAATCAACTGTCCCTGGTGGTAGTGATGCATCAGTTTGTCAGGTTGGGACCAAATGATGCACTGATGCGTTAATTTGTGTGTGTGTGAGACTTACAGCAACAGACATACACAGCGGATGCCAAGAAAACAGACCTGCAAGACAGAGACATCGGTGAGTGTTTCTCAATGGAAGTTGATTTTTAGAACAGGAGAAAAAAAACCTAAGAATGTGGTAACATTTATTCTGTTACAGCTGCAACAGACATCAGAGTCTAAAATAGAGCTGAGGCTGCAGGAAATCCCAACGTTATTTACACATTCTCATCCAAGATAACCAACAAATAAAATTGTTCTTTGGTTGCATGGTTAAACATTATCACCCTACAGGTCACTTCTTCTTAAATTAACTAATAAATGTTAGTTAATTAGTCGTTCCTCCTAATCAACTCTTTTTGGTCACTGACGGTGTTTGTAGTGTTTATGGACTGGATCTTAAGGCGTAGTCATAAAGAGGAGAGCGTCAGAATCTCATCTTTACTTTTTTGCAGACGATGTGGTTCTGTTGACTTCTGGAGGTCATGACCTCCAACTTGCACCAGGTCCCAGAAAAACAAGTCATCCAATAAGGTGCAGTGATGTAGACAGAAATGCCCCATTGATGTCAGAGGCAAAGAGGTAGGTTGGTTTGAGACCATAGATGCTTTGAATAAGATCTCACTGCATCCAAATGTGGAAACCTTCTCTGAATGAATAACAGACCCTGAGGCAGCAGCAGAAACCCAGACCAGGTGCTGCTCCCGTCCGCCACAAACAGAAAACTGCACTTTTTGGTCAAAGGAGCGTGAAAAAATGTTGCCTGATCCAACGAGTTTTAACTTGAGGGATCAGAATTCGACATGCCTTATATATCAATACGTTTCCCTCCGGACGGAAACCAGTAGGGAACTGAGAAGACCAGACTTCGGATAAAATCAAATCCCGTCAAGTTGAGTTCGGTCACGATAAGTGACCAACTTAAACACACTCACTGCTTCCGGGTCTGGACAGCACGGAGATGACGGCGGTCAGGCCCAGACCGGTGACATGAGCTGCGATCAAAGCTGCTCTGCGCAGCCACACGTAGATCCAGGAGTCCCGCATCCCGAGCCCGTCAGCCAACGGGCTGTACTCCACGTCAGACGGCATCGTGCCGCCGCTGCTGTTGCGGATGGAAGCGGCGCGCTGGAAGGCGGGGAAGCGGCGCGTGCGAAGTGACGCCCGATAAGCTGCATTGTCAACTGGGAGAACCGGAGATCCGATCCGATCCGATCCGATCCGATCCGATCCGCGGCGAAAGGAAGAGACCGGCGGCTGGCTGGCTGGAGCCACCGCGACGCCACTTCCGGTGTGTTCCAGGAAGCGGTTTCGCCAAATAGTCTGTTCAGAACGGACACAGTTTATATTAATAGCCCTAGTTCTCTAACTGAAGTAAATCATATTAATACACACGGTAAAAAAAACTGCGATCTTAAATCTTAATAAGGCGGGTTGATGAGCGCGTGAAAGCAGAACCGAGCCGTGGGATTAAATGACATTTACCTGCTGTTTGGTTAACTGGCTTTTGAAATACACGGCGCGTGTCTGTCTGTACATGGCTGGTTGTCCGGAGTCCCTGTGAAGGACTGGCCACCTGTCCGGGTTGGACTCCGCCTCTCGCCCAATGACCGCTGGAGACAATCACACCTTTATGCGACCCTTCAGGCTGACGGCCATCCTGCGGTCAGCATTGCTGACCCTCCAGCTCAACAGACAGGAAGGTTCTCTGTCCCCCATGTCTGTCCCACCACACCAGGACGTTCTGCACAATACACTGAATAGGGGACCGACGCCAGTCTGAGGTTCAGGATAAGCCAAATCACACCAATCTAATGGATTATTGCATCACCCCCCCTCATCATGGGATTTCTGGGACATTCCTTTGACACACTCAGCAGACCGTGGTGATGACATTTGAAATCGGTGCAGATGTATTTTAGTATGTTCCTGAGTCCTGAGGTTATGGACCCAGCAGCTACGGCTCCTTGCCCCATACGTTTGGTTTCTTGGAGTTCTATGCTGACAGAACATTGCCTGGTGTGAGTTAGAGCGTCTTAGGAAGGAAAGGTCAGTTGCAGCTGGACGTAAACATAGTATCCCTCTCCAACCCACTAAGAACAGAAAGTACAGGAGAAAACGTACAAAGCCAACAGAACTCTGCAATTATTTCTCATCAAGATTTTTCAGCATTTTGACTCTTTTTCAATTAAAGTTTGCAATGTTGTGACATTGTTAGTTTAGGTCATGTTATACATTCGATGTGCTTTACATAATTTCAAAGATAAACTCCAATATGTTCACATTCCTAACAAGCAGCACCATGGACGGTGACCAGTACTCTGATCAAATGTAAAATAACAGTTACAGGGACAGAAACCAAGTGAAAATGACATTTTTAATACATTTCTTTAATAAACCAACATATTCAATTTAGCAGCATAACCAGATGGTCTTGAGGTATTTCTAAATCCATCCCAGCCTCCTCACCCACGCAGCACAGACAGGTCCACATGGCACAAACACAGCCCGGCCCATTCATACTGGAGCGGACGCTCAGCAGACAAAGGCATACACACACACACACACACACACACACACACACACACAAGAGTCCTGTTGGCCCAGTCACAGACTGAGTGGAGCTGGCTCCCTCCTAGTGGCTTGTAAGGCAAGCACACTTAATGGTGCAGTTTTGGCTGGAAGACAGAAGAAAACAGTTCAGAGTTAATAAGAGAGAATTCAAAGACCTGACAGGTTGGAGCAGCAAGTTTCCCCAAACAGCCTTAGATTCTGGGAAGGGGCACAGACATACAATGAGCATGAAGAACCGTCAACTTTTAGAATTCTCACTTTGACTAGTGATTCTGACTTTAACTGACCAGAATCAGTTGAAATAATAACTTCTGATTTTAGTTGAGTCTGATTTTAGACAAAAAAAATAAATAAATAAAAATCTGACAAAAGAAATTTTTTTCAAATTAGTTTCTTTCAATACAAAACTTCTTCTGAAACTTTAAGAAAAACTGCAACTGTGTGTTTGTGTCTGGTGATGTTTGTTTTTCATTCAATGGGTCGAGAATCCAAAAATTATTCAATGAAATTACTCAAGTAAAAATAAAAAGTGCAGTGTAGTAAAAATGCTCCAAAAGAAAATAAGGAAAGTTACTCAAGTAAATGTAACTAGTAACTACTCAACTCTGCTGATAGCCAATCATAGCCACAATTATCTTTAATAGATGGTTGAGAAACAGATTATATTTTATGATTTTAAAAAAAATCTAATTAAAAATTATGACTACATTTTTTTATTTTTACATCGTTTTTCTCTCATCTCAACTTCAGCTTTTTAAGGCACTGCAAGCGCCCCCTGGTGGGCCTTCAGAGGGTTGCACCAATGGATAGACGGTGCTGCGTTGCTGCTTAAATCCAGTAGAAACTGGATTTAAATTTCACTTTGCTTAAGAGTTTGGCTTAGATTTGGCTTGATTAAAAAACAACCCTCCACAAAAACCAAATACATCAACAGTTGCCAAAGTTAGACTTTTGTAAAAAAAATAAGTTTATAAAGGTGAAGAAAAATAATTAAAATCCAATGATGAGTTTGCACTGGAGCATAAACCTGCTGGATCATGCAGATATCATCATATACAATATAAATCTCCAGTATATCACCCTCCCCGAGGTTCGTTCCATTCATTCTGTGGGACTGTTTTGTTGTGTTGTTTCTGTACAGATGCGGTCAAGTCATAGTTTGGGCTTTATGCTGTTGAACAATTAATAAATACACCATTAAATGTGTAGAAGACCAGAACAGAGGGGAAAAGAAAGCTTCCAAACCCAGAGCAGGACATGTGGATGTAGAACATTTGAGTAAATGGAAATAACTGGTTGCCATGTTGAGCCGACGTCGGTCAGAGACGGAGACTCATTTAAAAGTCTGTTTGTTATGTAATGATAACGCTGAGCAGCTGTTCAGAGAGGAGAAAGCTGACTGAGCAGCAGCTTGTTGGTTGCCAAGGGAGACAGCAGGAGCATGAGGAGGAGGAAGTCTGAGAGAAGAACAACAACTTCTTCTTCTCCTTAATGTGGGTCATTAAGGCCAAAAGCTACTGAATGGTTTCCATGGCTTAAGCGATGGCTGTGAAGATCATAGAAAGAGTCACAGCGTGGTTGACAGCTCTGATAAAGGGTCATTCCCAAATTTTTAACATCAAGTGTTTTAATTTAAGTTAATTTTTTTTCTATTATGTTCCTTTTATGAAACTTAATTTGCTTTGTTAATTAGATAGAATCAATTCACAACAAATCTAAACCCATCATACAGATATTCTAAATCAATTCCAAACCTGATCCTGGTTATCAAATAACCAGAAGTTCAAATTCAGCTTAGCATTTAAATTGGTTTTCTATAAGCAAACAATACGTTGCATTGTTTTCTGGGTTCACTGGTTCCATCTTTGAATCTTACAAGATTCCAAAAATTAATTCATTTCTTCTCCTCACCAATGTATCCATCTGTCTGGGTGGGGTGTGCAACCCAGGGATTTGGTTCTGAAAAGAAAACTGCTGTGTGTCCATGACGATGTTAACAGGAAGGAAAGTGTAGCTGAATCAGAGCCGTAAAACGAAGCTGATTGATTTTGCCTTGGCGCTGCTTCCCAACTGTTCTTGTCTTTTTCAGCGTGAGGAAAACACCACATGATGTTGAAATGTCCAAGTTGGACTTTATTTGCATTTCCTGCTCATGCTTCACACAATGCTGCCTTTGTCACTGTGTTTTGTAATTAAAAATGGGGGGAAAAATAGGCATAATGCCTTTGGATTAAACCAAAGAGTTGGGTGTCTTGACTAAAACGGCGCCCCCCTGTGGAAATTCTGACTTATTCTGTTTAAAGCAACAGGCCTTTGCAGCATCCTACTGCGTGTGAACTGGAACACAGAGTTGGGCTGAGGTCATAGGAGCTCACCAGTTGCCAAGACGATTGGGATTTCCAGGGAGAGTTTCGGTTGTTTTGGGTTTCTCAACACCTGATTTATGTTCACTGCTGGTGTGACAGTAAAAACCAGCAGCGGGAGTCACCTGACACCTAATCACTGGACAGAGGTGTGAAATATTGATGCAGCTGAGCTGTTAAAATAAAAGGTCGAGTATTCAACACAATCTTGGTAAAACAAGACCTAATGTCCTTCTGTAGACCACAAAGCTTCCTGCTCAGTTTCCTTTTCCCCTTGTTCTGCTCAGGTGTGGGGATAGACCATGGGACAAGCGGGACTTGATCCTCCACGCAGCTGTCACAGGTTCAATTACTGGCCTGTTGACCTTTATCCTCTCTCATAACCCACTTTTCTATCCATTCCCTATTAATTAAAGGCCACTAGAGCAAAACAAAATCTTAATATAAAATATTCTGCTTTCTCTCTTCTGACAAATTGACATAATAAATATTTTAGAATTCTTCTTGGGGAGAAAAACATTTACTATGCTTTAGTGTTAAATATCAGATTGTCTCTGTTTTAGTTTCAGGATGTAAAACCTTTTACTTTGAAGGATCGTCAATATATCTCAGACACAACAGTAAATACGGCCGGTGTTATTTTCCTGGTGAAGTTAGGTAAACCCACCTTCTGTGAGGCCAGCTTCTTGTCCATGTCTCCGTCCAGACCTCCACTCTTGCTGTCCTTCCAGGGGTAGAAAGTGGAGCGTGGCGAGGATGAGGAGCCAGAGCTGGAGGAGGAGGAAGGCAGGCGCGGCACTGAGAGTCTGGATGAGGGGGGGTGTTCCTCCATGCCTCCCCCCTTCCGTTTCTTCAGTCCCTGATGTTCCAGAAAGGTCCTCCCCCCGCCGCCCTGGCCCAGCAGCCCCGAGTCCCCCACACCGGTCCGACTGTGGGAATTCGTGGCAGGGGAGAGGTCAGGGGGGGAGACATGGCTCAGAGGGGGGAGAGTCCGCTTGTAAGTCCACACCGCCTTGGCGGCAGGGGAGTGGGACTCAGAGGGGGGCGGCTGGGGGCGGGGCTTACTGCTGGGGGAGAGAGTGCCATTGGTCTGTCCATGAGGGTGGAGGGAGGAAGAGGGGGCCTTGGAGGAGGAAGAGGAAGGTGGGGGTCCCCTGTCCTGCAGGATGATGCAGTTCCTCTCAGGGCCAGAATGCTCTCCTTCCTGCGACGGGGCCTTGCGTTTACGGAACGTGGCAGCGGTGGCCACCTCCTCTCGCAGCTTCAGCATCTGCTTGCTGGGTCGCCCCACCGGGTTCCTGGACCTGCCTGCCGCCACCTGACGCCCCAGGCCAGGTTTCCCCAGGGCCAGGGGGTGAGAACCAGAACCGGCAAAGCCACCGCCAGAGTTCTCAGACTGCGGCGCGGTCAGAGGCCTGCCCGGCCCCCGGCTGGGGGAGGACGACGCGTTTCTGAGAGACGAGCTGATGTGACTGCCTGCACGGACCTTAGAATGAAACGAAGAGGAGGAGGAGGTTGCTATGGAGACAGGAGAAGACGAAGTGATGGACTTGGCTGAGGAGGTTGGTGACAGAAGGTCTGTGGCTTGAGGTATTTTCCTGGAAAAAAAGGAAAAAGCAGAAAAGGATCTATGAAAACGCATCTGACTGAAACTAATAATAAATATAAAACATTTACAGCCTGAATATTAGAACGGACATGAATCATAAGAAATTTAGACTCTGGTCTAACTAGTTGGCAAAGAGGTAAAATGTGCCAGTGCAACAGAAAATGTCGAGCCGCAACCTCCTCCACTATTAGACACGTTCAGTGTTAGATTCACTCCAAAAACACAAAATCTTACTAAGTATTTTGATCTAGTTTCTGGTGCAAACATCTTATTCTTGAAATAAGATAAAACTATCTTTCAAGTAACTTTTCAATAATTAATATGACGTTTTTAATCAATAAATTCCTTAATATTGATGAAACGGCACCAATTCTATTGGCAGATTATTTCACTGGTAAATATCTTGTTGTAAATTAAATAATCTGCCATTATTATTTAAATAAGAAAATAAATAATAATGGAACCAGTACTGCGACAGACTGGTGACCTGTCCAGGGTGGCCCCGCCTCTCGCCCAAAACATTCGCTGGAGAGGCACCAGCATCCCTCCTGACCCCACTTAAGGACATGGGTGTTAGAAAATGGATGGATGAAACTAGTACTTTCTCATCAATATTAAGGAATTATTGACTTGATGCAACCTAGAGGGAGGTTGGGCCTCTTACTTCCATAGATGAGCGCTGATGTGCTGCTCCAGCATGCTGCTGAGGGCCGACCGCACGTGGTGAAGCCTTCTGTCAAACGTGTAGATCCCATGACCCAACGAGTGGCTGCCGAACGAGCACACCTAAAGAGACAGGAACACAAGATTCATTCATGATCACCGTGAGCAACAGCAGACCACATTCTTATTCTTCTGAGAATCTAAATCTTCAAAAACAGATTTGATCGATTGAGTAAGTGATCAAATCGTTTCAACGCCCAGAGGTTTGTTCACGGTTCATTTAAATTTATGTTATCTCTGTTACACTGTGCCTGGTATAAGGAACAAAAACACTTCTGCTTTCTTGTTATCACCCCGTCATGGTTACGGGATGACTGCATTTCCTCGTTTTGTGAATAGTAATTTTTTCTTTCAGCAAACGTCTGAACTGATTAGGGTGGCGATCCAGACATTTCTCACCAACTATTGAATCCACTGATTCAGAGGATTCTCCCACCAAGGTGACACTGTTCTTAAAAACACAGTTAAAAACTTCCTGAAAGCCAGAAAGACTGTTGCAATTTTACTTTAACTTTTGGGGGAGGCGCAAATCTAACCGTACTATTATTTTTAGAAAAAATAACTTCTGCATTATTGTTCATGTGAATATTATAATAATGAATCACTGCTTGGCGTGGGATGTTGACATTATAGTTTTGCAAATATTGATTCTAAATGTGAATAGAAAATAGGAAGATATGGCTGGAAAACTTAGCACGACATAAGTGTCTCATATCAGTCAATATCGATAATTATTAGTTGGTTTTTTATGCCTTAAATATATAAAATATTTATCTGATTAATCATCAGAATAATCGCTAGATTCTTGAAGAACTAAAAAAATGGTTATCTGCAGTCCTAGAGTGTGTGTGTTAAAGTGTTGGGGAGGAAGGGGCCTTGAAACAGCTTGTTATCAAGCAAGTTGCTACTGGTTAACCAAAGAGTGAGTGAGTGAGTTGATCTCACCAACCCTAGCTGGCCGTGAGGTTGAGTGGATGAAGTCTTTTCTTTGCCTACGTCCCCCAGAATGCTGTGTGGTTCTGGATCAGAGTTCAAACAATATGCTATATACTCAATACTCTATCAGATCTATTGATGATGATTACATGTCTATCGCGATTTATATTGCTACTGATTTATTGTCCATCCCTAATAGGACAGGGAAAAGATTTCACCATTAGATGGCGATGCAGAGGCAAATTAAATACGCTGTAGTTGTCATGCCAGACCACTGGATGGCACTGTGATTTTAGTATGTCATCGAACGTGCATGTGCTGTTGACCGTTAGCTTCCACCTCATAAACAGTAATCGGTCTCCCATGAACAAAGTGCAACTCACATGTTCCTCATCAGAAACTGAAAAGATCAAGTAGCTCAACACAAAGCTATCCGCCATTGTTTTTGTCATTTCCTGGCTGTTTGTTCGTTACCGCTGTGCGTTCTGCGCCTGTGTTCTTCACACCTTCGTTGAGGGTGTTGCAGAAAAGTTTCACTCTGGAGTCGCAACAGAAATGTTACAGTTTCATAGACGAGCTGCTCCATGTAAAAGGGGCTTCAATGCGTCCTTTTTCTCTTAAAGGCAGCGGTTACTTTAAACTCATCTCATTAGGGTCAGGATTCCTTCTCCCAGTGTATATTTTCTTTAAAGCAGAAGTGCGTGTTGAGTGGGGGGACGCGTTACCGCTGCCGGTGTTGGGTGTGTGGTAGATGAAGGGAAATCCGACAGCTCTTCAGCTGCTTCGGCCTCGCTGTCGTCACTGGAGATGTGTCCGTGCAGCAGAGGGGACGGGGCCCGGAGCCCCGCCTCATCCTGCCACTGCTTCTCCTCCTCCGGGGCGCACTCTGACACGGCCATGGAGCGACTGGAACACAGATACACACGCTTGCTTTAAAAAAAAGAAAAACACACTGTAGGGCTGCAGATTATTTTAGTTCTTCAAGAATCTAGCGTTTATTCTGATGATTAATCAGATAAATATATTGGCACGTTGTGCCGATTTTCCATTCAATCCTTTTTTATACAATGTTAGAAATACACCAAGAGATTAAATGTCTTAATTATATAAGAAAATAAATATTTATAAGGAATGCAACAACAGCTTTCCTTCAGTTCCTTGATTTGTAGCAAAGAAGCATCTGCAGCTAAAACAAAAAATCCAGAAGGTGCTAGATGCTTTTTTTTTTTCTTCTTTTCTTTACAATCGAATCCACTTGCTCTGTGTGTCCCGACCTGAATGCAGGAAGGCTGGCCAGAGGTCTTCTGCAGTGGGGGACACCAGCCTGCTCCCTCGGGGCCTCCGGACTGGGTGACCCTCCGGTAGAGAAGCCTCCATCCAGGGCCTGGGCTCCCTTCTCTCGGACCTTCATCTTAAGTTCTGCCACTAGCTGGTCAAAGTTCTTGCTGCGCCCCACCACCTTCCTGCGCTGGTGGATGGAGTGGATCTGAAGGATGAGGACACAGCGGGTGGCTTAGAACGGAACATAAAAGGAGCGTTCGCTAATTCGTGACGGGGCCCCAAATGTTGTGCATCCAGTAACAGTTTGTAGTTGGTGAGACAAAATGCAGGTTTAATTTGATTATCAGTTTTGTATTTCTTTAGAAAACGGATGAGAGCAGAGAGCCGGAATTAGAAAGTAGGATTAGTTACAGGATGAGTATGTGCATCCAGCCACATAGTATCATATTATAGCACAATCCAGTAATTGTTACCTTCAGCTGGTTTAAAAATGCCATTTCTATCAATAATGACGTAAAAGAAATTCAATTTTGTTATTTACCGCCTTAAAATTGGGCCTCTGTCTCTTCAAGAAACAGCTCCTCTGTGAAACTCTGCCTTCAGGAAGTCATCACAACATGGCTCCTTTATTAACCCTTTAACAACATTTTTACCTGTGTTGCAATAAGCAGTAGCATCTAGCATGAGCTCAGCAGATGTGCACTTCCACCAGGTGTTTGCTAATTGCTGCTGGCTAGTCTGAAGGAGCTGAGTGGGAGAAAGCTGCCGTGTGAGGTGAAACCTCAACAGCTTGGAAACTGCAGCTCTGAGGACAAGATTCGTCTCAAAGGCAGTTCCAGTTTCCACCCAGGCGTTTCGCATATCTGAATGGTTGCCATGGAGATTAAGGGACTTTTTTCTCAAACATGCATGAAATAATCAAGGCAACACTCCAGGCATGTTTAAGATGAGAGAACAACATTATAACATGATATAAAGATCAAACAAGTCAATTTTACATAATCCTGCCCTTTTAAAGCTCAATACCTTCAGGGATAAGTATGTGCATGGGAATTTGGTTTCAGAAAGCCAGTTAGAGTAACTCTGAGTCAAGTTACTATAGCAACACACTCTGTCCTAGTGTTTAGCTGAGAGCTGGAGCATCAGAGGCAGTGTGTGTTTTTTATCTGGGGGAGTCCATAGATGTTGGAGCTAAATGCTCTGCAGAAACATCTGATGGACATTTTTGCAGAAAATTATTTCAAGCGTTACCATTGTTCACATCACAGACAATTAATCGAAATAAAATGAATTATATGACACAATGAGGATGAATTTTTTGGTTTTATGTCGTTTTGAAGCATTTCTCAATGTGAAGTTGAAATGTCAACATGATACGAAGAGTTAAAAGCAAACTTCCTATTGGACAGGTGTTTATTTGGTCATTTCCTATTATCCAGGTCATCCTGTCAGGACATGACCTCTGACCTTTACATGCCACTTTAGATAAAAAAAAGGAGTCTTCCTGACAGACCAAACCTTTTTACCTTTTGTCAGATTGCAACTTTAAGCTCAAACACATTCTAAAGGGATTTCAAGTGGAAGATCAATACAGAAGGTAGTGCAGAACAGTGAAGTACAAAGATACAGCCAAGTCTGAACATCCTTGAGTCAGAACTTTGTAGAACCAGCTTTCACTACAGTTACTGACAGGTTTATCTTATCTTCTTTGCATATTAGCACCAGGCTAGTCCAGTCCGCGTGTTACTCACGTTGCATGTCAGGAGCCGAGTGCAGACCTTCTTTCTGTCAGGGTCGAGGACGCCGCAGTGCTTA
This sequence comes from Poecilia picta, assembly GCA_033032245.1. Taxonomy (NCBI): domain Eukaryota; kingdom Metazoa; phylum Chordata; class Actinopteri; order Cyprinodontiformes; family Poeciliidae; genus Poecilia; species Poecilia picta. Next base: position 4,906,600 of record CM065357.1, on the reverse strand, counting down.
TCCAGATCGCACTCCCTTTCTGAGGACACAGAGAGCATTTCAGTCAAATATTGGAAGGATCTGAAAGAATGTGAAACCCAGACATAAAAGCTAATATTTGCAAAAAAAAAAAATCCTTGACTTGCAAACAAAAGCACGACTATACCATCCAAGCCTTCAAATCCATGTTAAATACTCAAATTAGTTGTTTCAAGACATGTAGAGAAGAGTAATGCCCTAAAACCACTCTATATAGAGATATTTAAAATTATTATCAATCTGATAACTTCTGTTTGAGTCACCCAGAACATGTTGCTGTGGAATATCATCTGCTGACTTGAAACTGAGTCGTTAGTTTGTTGTGACGAGCATGATGACGTCATACAGCAGCAGTGTTTTCAGTCAGAGGCCTCTTCAGATTCGCTGCAAGACTGATTCCTACTGGAGATCCTTCCAACCCACAGCATCAGCCATCTACAACAACTCTTTGAAGGCACTTGGATGATCCGAGTTACGACATTTACCTTACCTCTGGGAAATAAAATATATTTGAATTGAACTGAAGTCACATCAAGATAAAGCAACAACACTGAGACCAGGAGTTACGTTACAACACATAACAGACTTCTCCACAGAAGCTGCAGTCGGTGCTAATCGCTATTAGTTGTGTTATCTTTTTATTAGCTTCCTTCGTCATATAATCCATAGACGTCTCCATCCATCATCATTTCCACAAACAGAACGCTACTGTGTGACGTCTACGTTTTTCTTCTTCTGCGTATGCCGGCCGCTTTGGGTTTCCGTTCACACAAAAGTCGGACTGCAACGACCAGTGTAATCGACCATGCAAAAATAAATAAATAAATATTGGATTTGGGCAAGAAATAAACAGAACTGAGCACCGAGACCCGGTGTATGAACATAGCCCAAGTCATTCATTAATTTAACCCAGGTGACACAGAACGCTTGGCAACTGTTGTCAGGATGTTTTACTTTGTTTCCATGCCAATGTGATTCTCTTTTCACCAGTTCTGTCATTTTGGATTCTTTTGTCCAGAACTGCAATAAAACTCTAAATATAATTACTATGACAACATATCAAACATATTTCATATATCAGACCATATAGTTCCATTCCATAAATGTATTAGTATCAATATGACTAATATCTAATGTCTGGACGTCAGACTAAGCTGACCAGTCAGTCCTGTGGCTGAACGCTCCATGTCGACTTACTGGAGGCCACTTTGTTGTAGGGCCTGGGGACCCGGTGGCCCATCACAGCAGACAGCTGGGCTGAGTCCTTCCTCTGCGGGGGCGGCTTGTCGCCAGATGCCGGCCGGCCAGCGGGTGGGGCCCCGTGTGGCCAGGGGGGGTCTCGAAGGGACGGAGGCGGAGACAGGACCGGAGGCTCCAGAGGCGGCGGCTGCTTGAACACGGCCACCTCTTTGTGGCTGCTGTGGAAGGACTTCTCCAGGGGCGAAAGCCTGGGGGGCAGGAGGAGAGACAGCCTCAGCATCAGGACAACTCACCAAGTGAAAAAAACAAAACAAAAAAAACAGTCCTATATGTCTGTTCAATTTCTTGTCATCATTAGGATTTACACAATAAATTCAAAATAATGACATTCTAAAAAAAATCTACGGTTCATATTGTCTGGATTTTCAACTTTACTGTTTTCTCCACTTTTTGTTCAATGATGGTATTAATAAATTTGAAAATATGATTAAATTCAGTTACAGTTTAGTGACGCAGCATCACATATTTATGTGGCAGGTGTCCTAAAGGAGTTTACTGAAAATTAAACATGTTTCCAGAGATTTCTTTGGGCTTGTGGGGTTATGAGTCCTGAGCCATACAGTCACATCCATGCAGTTAGCCAACAAAGAAGTAGTAAATAGTAGAGGTGTGCCGATGGATAGGTCACCGATCATAATCGGGCCGATTTTTGTGAAAAAGTGAATGATCTGTGATCGGCGATCATTGGCTCTTGTGCTGATACCGATCACCTGCATCTCATTTCTCAGCCTGTGCAGCTGGTCTCCTCTTTCCTTCACACGGCGCAAACGCGCAGCAACAAATCCTAAGTGATGTGTAACTATAACGCACTGAGGGAAGTTTGCGTGTTGCGGCAGAAAATAGAAGCAGGTCAAAATGCATCAACACGAGAAGCTAATAGACATAAGAACAATGACATACTTGACGGAGTTTGGCTACATCGAGGCTCACTACAGTAAAAAAGACATGGAGGATCAGACAGCAGGTAAAGCGGCGCAGCTACAAACACTCACCCGGCTTAGCACGACGGTCAGAAAGATAAACTAATAACCTGGAAAATTATTTAAGTCTTCAAGCTGCCATGTAAGACGCTGGTTCTGCTCTCCTGCTGAACCGCTGCTCCGCTACAGGTAATAATATTTAATATTTAGTAATATTTGACAAACGGAGCCACTTCTGCTCTACCTGGTAGTGACTCTCACACCGAACCTGTTTAAAGCTGCAGCATCCAACTTAAAAAATACATTTTACATGCGTATTAAAACCTTCGCTGCCTAACATGAGACAGATAATCTCTAAAAAAATAATCGATCTCCTCCCTGTTCTGCATAATTACTCCGCTCAGTCAGAAACAGCCAATCAGAACTAGCAGTAATCAGGTAGTCGTCATGCTAACAGGAAGTTTTCATTCAGTAACTCTGGATTGTTTATTGTAATGGATCCTGTTTTTGCCTTTGAATGTTAAGTTTTATACTTGAATATTTTGGCAATGTTGAGAGGTTTTATTTTGGCTCTTCAGAGCCTCATATGTTATCAGTCTGTTAAATATAGTATTGATAGCAGTTCAATTTGCACAATGCCTGTTTTGTTTAGTTTTCCTCTTGGAAAAGGTTATTAAAAAGTTTTTGTCTAAATTAAGGTGAATTCATGGTTCCCTTTTCCACATAATGTAACGTTAGTGTTTATGATAAAAAATAAATTAATAATTATGTGATTGGTATCAGTGATCAGTATTGGCGATCATCCCTCAGGGGTGATCGGCATCGGTATCGGCAGGAAAAAACCTGATCAGCACATCCCTAGTAAATAGTTCTAATGGTAGCTGCCTGGCACAGTTTAATTCAGGGCGCAGGCTGTGCATCACCAGCATTGTGATGCTCTTGTGTCAGTGTTAGTTTTATTTTTTTGTTATTGATTTTTTTATTGCTGCTTTTTTTAAACTGGTTTCATGTTTTCTTTAATAAAGTACTGAGCACCAGGCTGTTAATATTAGTCATGTTATATTTATATTTATTGTGTAAAATGTCCTGTCTGTCAAGAAAGCTGGCTCACCTCACAGTAACCAAATCTACCTAATGGTGTCAATAGAGGTTATAGATTGATTGACATTCATCCCTATCAGAAAACACCATAAAGTGTCCTGATAAAACATTAAATCCACACCCATTATTAAATGATGGGCCCTCCTCTACTACAGGGTTTCCCCCTGTGTACCATCAGCCTGGCAGACCACCAGGCTTTACCTGCCCCTCCACCAGGCTGAGCAGTATTTGATTATTTATAGATGACACATTGAACTTGGCCTCACACGCCATTACTTCCAAATTATGATGCCCACTCATGCAAGTCTGAATTTTTGTAACTTTTAATACAAAACCATGGTGGTAGGGCCTGGTGGTCTGCCCTACCACGGGGCTCAGCATGGTTTCTCAGGGGAAACCCTGTGGTCTCTTACCGTACTCCGTCCTTGGCGTTCTTCGGGTATCTGTATTGAGGCGGAGTAGATGGGGAAGGAGGCGGGGCCGTGGCTGCCCCACGCTCGGCCCTCGAGCCTCCCAGGATGACGCGGAGGGGGGGTTGACCACATGCGAGGGAGAGTGGCTGTGGTAGGGTCTCTGGTGCTGGAGGGCCGGCGTGGGAGAGCGCAGCTTGCCGTAGAGCTTGGCCAGGGGCCCGTGTCTCCTCTCGCAGTGCTTCTCAAAGGCCTGAGGCTTCACCACCTGGCCACAGTGGCTGCACACCACCAGGTAGAAGTCATCGTGGCCCGGGTACAGGCCAAAGATGGACATGTCTGGTATTCGGAGAGAACGAGAAGAGAACGGCGGGCTTTGTGCAATCAAATATGATTTGTTGAAAAAACCCTCATATAATTTACTAATCAAATAATCATTAACTGGAGTATACAGGACACACACTCAGACCTGTGATTAAGTCAAAACTGTACAAAAATATATATACACAATTTGCATTTTTGACAAATAAATAAATAAAATTTTAAAAAATGTGTAAATCAGTTCTATCCAGAACTCCTCAAGTGGCTGTTTGAGCTTTACCTGGTTCAATTTCTTAAAATAAATAAATCTCCCATTAAGCACCATTTGCTGTCTAAAGCAGCTAATCCAAAATATAATCAGCAGAAAGCAGAAATGTTCAGCTGAACTTCTCTGATGTTAGAATGACTTTTTTTAGCTGCAGATGCTTCCTTTGCTACAAATGACCAAGTGTTCACTAACGGAAGGCTGTTGGTGCATTTTAGCCAGATAAATAATTATTTTCCAATTTTAAAAGGAATTTGTCTATTGGCATTTTTTTAATGCATTTCTAATATTGTGTAAAAAAAGTTTAAGTGATTCAATACAAAAATCTGCATATTTTTATCCTATTAATCGGTTAATCGTCAGAAAAACTGATAGATTAATTTAAACTGCTTTATATTGTAATTAAGATTTTTTTTTTATCATAAGTCATCTAAATCTCTCCATATGATTTTATATTTTTACGTCAACACTAATTTGGTCTGTTTTGCAACGTGTCTTAAGTTGTGAAATATTATGGTACAAATTGACTCAACTGAACTGTGTGAAACCGGCTTCAATAGGCCAGTTAGAGTTAGCGAGTGTGTCCGGTAGATGTTGCCCTCAGTGTGTTCTGCAGTTCCCTTGTTCCACTTCCTGTTTGCGTGTTGGCCTAATTAAAAAGTTTGTGAGGCTGAGACTAAAATTACGAACAGATTCATTTCCAAAACCATCAAATCTCACTTTGCGGCTAATATTTGGCTACTGCCATGAGAAAGAGTTTCAGCAGCACTGAGCGCTGCATCAAAAGGTAAACCCTGACTATAAGTCTGATCTGCATTGTGCACAGCATGTGGTTCATCTCTTTCACCAGGAGCAATATGGATATTATCACCAAAAAAAACATCAAACTTAGCAGTTATTTATAAAGTCAATATTACCAAAAACTCATTTAATAAAGTCTACAACACAAGGTGCAATTTCAGTGATTCATATTTTCATATCTTGCAGCACACAAGAGCTTAAACACCACCACCTCTCTAAACAGCTTATTAAAATATTTCCTCTATCAATTTAACTAAGTCAGCTCAGCCCCCCGGAAACAAAATGACGGCCACCCACGAGTCAACACTGAAACTCTCGTCTATAAAGGAAGTAGTAGCAGGTAGAGGACCACAGAGTACAGAGCCAACAAGACACAGACGATTGTTTTTTGTGCCTGAATCAAAAAATAAAAATCTGTTTCACAAAGATGCTTTTGGCATAAAAACTGAGATCAGGTGCAGGACTACAATAAAGTCCCTTTTACATTTGAGACAAAGGCAGCGTAGCTGAGAGGATTCTGGTTTAAATTAGTATTTAGTAAAATCATATTTTAAAGTTCATTCTTAATATAACTAATAAAACTTACCTCTTCGCATAACTGATGCTAATTTCTGTTTTTCTGTTAGTCGAGTCCAATTTTGCCGTTTTGAATCAATTCTGATTCCGTTTCCCCCGACAAAGTGACTAAAACACAAACTAAGACAAAGTGCATCAAACTTTACGCTGTTGATTCGTGTGTTTATCGACAGAAATTGACTTATTTGATGACGAATATAAAGAACAAAAAGAAAATTCTGATTTTTTCTTAGTATTTGATCAACTGATCTCAAATCATAGCCGATCAAAAGAAAGCGGAGGATTCTAGAATGTCGCAGGTTAAAAGTTACACATGCAGCACAGCCAGCTGGGATCATGGAAGAGACGATATCTGTGACTCAAGGCTGATGCAATGCAACCCTCCTGCAGGATGCTCAGATACACTCAGTACTGCTAATACAAGCTAAGTCGTTGTGCAGCATCCTCAGTAAGGCACACATGGACCAAATTCTGCTGAGTTCTCATGTCACACACATGCTGTGGATCTGCTATCCTGTCAGATTATATATCGTGACTGGGTATATAATCTGAAGGGGTTCGAGTCACTTTCTGAGACATTTGTGAAGGTTTAGAAAGTCCCATGTAAACTTGATTAAAACGACTTACCCTCTTTACTGAGTGACATAGCTTCTGCAGCCTTCTTCCCATTTTTGCTGCAGTCGTCCACATCAGGCCCTGGAAACGTTGGAACATACATGCTCTTCTTTATCGATGTCTCTGTTCTCATTCATTCATGTTTTCACACATCCTTATAGAGAGTTACATAAATGATGGGATTGTAGGTCAGCAGCTTCTCCTTTTTGGCTGCTGCAGTTCTGTGGGATAATTTTTTTTGTGTGTGTTTTGTTTGTTTTATTGCAACAACTGGGACTTTTATCACACAGCCACCTCAGCAGCAGAGGAGATGCACATACTTTCAAACCGACAAAGGCAGGAGGGTTTTCTGTGCATCAGTGACAGGTGAGGTCTCCTGTCACACACACTGTCACACACATGGGCATAGCTGAAGCAAGACAGCTGGAAATATTAGCACAAGGCAATGAGAACACCGAGTAACGTTTGCTAATATCAGAGATTGGGCCGGTATTTCCATGGTGGCGGCAGCATCAGACTCCTCCTCCGTCACCGGTGTCTGCTCTGATCCCCCGGCTAGCGTTAGCATCTCAGGCTAACCGCCTCACAGCGGCGGACCGGGCTAGCTTAGCTTCCCAGGGTGAGAAGTTGCTCGCCCAGCCAGTCGGACTAGCCTCCTTCCGCTACGCTGCCACTGCTGCCTGACTGCTAACCCTGAAACGAACCGTGTTCCTAAAGCACTGGCAGCTTCCTTCACGGCTGCAGCTGTAGCACACACATCACAGCGCCCATGACTTCATTTTTAATATGGGTTTATCTTCTGGTAGACTATGCATGTAGAAGGAGGCAGAGGGGAGCAACATGTTATCCACCCAGCACTAGGACCCGGCAGGGTCTTTGTTTGGGTAACATGGTTAGTTCTACCATCGGTTTTGAAGAAAAATAACCGCGGAGGGATATCTAATCGGCTCCGTAGCTGCTAATGTTTGTGTCAGGATGGTTCCTTACCATCTCCCGCTGTCACACCAGCCCAGTCGGCCCAGGCGGTCCAGCTTTGACCAACGAATTCATCGAGGCTAGGTACCCGCCGATCCAGAGCAGCCATTACTTTTACTGCGCGTTCACGCACCGCCATCATCGCTGCGCGGGCAAGCGGCTTACGTCATATCTCGCGTTCTCGACAGGACAGGAACTTCCTGCGCGCGCGCTCTGAAGCTGTGAGAAACTGAGGAACCGCAGGGACGTTTAGTGTTCAGGGTGTTTAACCTTTCTGATGAACAGTACCTACCTGTACGGAAGAGGATTAGGGCCACCGAAGAAGAAAAAAAATTCTGACTTTAATCTCAGAATTCTGAATTTAACGTCAGAGTTCTGAGATTAAAGTCAGAATTCTTTTCTTTTTTTTCAGTGGCCCTAATCCTCTTCCGTAGTCCCTTACACCTGACACAGATGAACTGGGTTTTATTATCCGGAAAGTGTTGATACATTTCGATATTAATGTGTTATGTTCACGCATTACTTCAAGTGTGAACAATAACAAACAGATTTTTTTAACCAGTTTAGCATAAACTATCCAAGTTCCCGTGATTCTGGGCTTATCAAAAACATTTAGATTAAAACTCTCCAAAAATCCTAATTAAACCATTGCAAATTGAAAAAACCACATTGACTCCAAAAAAGTCAGTTGAATTGACAAATCAATTGACTTCTCTATAACATTACAGATTGCTGAACAGGTCTGTGTGTAAGAGTTTGTTTTTCAAATTCCAGGATCAGGTTAAGGCGAGACTATTAGTATAGTTTTTGGGAAATTCCAAACAAATAAACATGCTGCAGTCATATTTCATAATAAAAAAAGGTGATATATGTTAATTGCGTTGTAAAATAGCCTTGCTGTTGATAAAGACCAATTAAGAGAAGTGTGGAAATGTGTGAAACAGTTCAGACTGACAGCTGGAGTATTTAAGTTGCCCCTAAACATACCTGGTTAAAATAACTGCCTGTAACCGGAGAAGCCTGTCTAAGTTTAGAGCCCATTTGTGTAGTGTAGAAACTATACTGTGGGTAACAGTGCTGCACTGATGTGAGTCCAAGAAGGGTTCACACATGGAACTTATGTGAACATACTAATTTCATTGTATTTTATCACAGGTAAAGAGGGCAAATTAATTGAAATTTAACAAAAAAATATATATCTTGTTTTACTCAGCAAAGATTTCCTTCTTTATGATTCAATTTCAAAGGTTCTTTATTTACCCCAAAAGGGAAATTAAATTCATATCTTCTAAGTATCTTCAAAGAGTCGTTGCGCGTGGTGATGCTGTTGCAGTCAGTCTTACAAGGAGTCTGAAGCCTCTGACTGAAGATTGACAGTCGTAATACATGTCTCCTATGGCAACCGCTCCATATACAGAGACAGAGACAGATATTTCATGAATGACACCATTAGTTGTTTTATTCTTTTTCAACTTATTTGAATAATGACATGAATTGGACACAGGATTTGATAACTAGAATCATTTGGAATGTATGGATGATTGGATTTAAGTTCCTTGAGGCGACAAGGGACAGTTTATTGACATTACATTAACAAACCGAACTGATGAAAGAGGCACAGCCATATTTGCACCACCTGCTCAGCTCCACCTGCAAAGACCATGATGAGAAACTGGTGTGTTGAGTGTCATTTGTCATGATTTCATTCAGATATTGAAGTAGTTCAATCAGTGTTGGGATTTCGGGTACACACTGCAAGACAGATACCAGCTGTGATGCTGTTACTTGTCTTACTAAAGGACCATAGAGTAAACCTTCTATATTGTATGGAAGATTATTAGACACTGTTGTTGATTCACATGGAAAACAATGGAAGTGGCATCCAGCAAGGTAGAGACACTGACAACCTGGCAGACTTTAAGGCATCTGGACATAAAAGTTAGCTGGCATCCTTTCATACAAACAACACAATGGCTGTGCTGGATTGGTCACCTGGCAGAAGCTCAACAAAACATTCTAAAACCCTGCTAAAGTGTCCTCGATATTACGTTGCTTTTAAACTATCAGCAGTTAAGCTTCTTAAATTTTTAAATACAGTATGTTTTTACCCTTTTTTGATTTCATTCATCTTTATTTTACAGCAAAAAGAAACACATGAAGCATCACCTTCAAGTAAAACTTATGTAACTCAATCTTGGCTCTGACCAGAGGTGGGCAGAGTACCCAAAAAGTATCCTCTGGTAATTGTAGTACTACTTCAACATATTTTTACTTGAGTAAAAGTAAAAAGTAGCAGTCCAAAAAATTACTTGAGTAAAAAAAAAAGCATTTGGTAACAAGGCAACTCAAAATATTTATCATATTAGACAAAATCAATCCAAAAAAACATTTCACCAAATCAATTTCCTTCAATTCAAAACTTCTGAAACTTTAACAAAAACTGCAGATGTGTCTGTGCTTGGTAAATTTTGGTTAAAACAAACTTGTTCTTCATTCAGTGAAGTTACTCACAGTAGGTAGAGGAAGAGCAGCAACACTTCACAAGCAAGTAAAGGTAAAAAGTACAGCGCAGTAAATATACTCACAAAAGTACTTTTTTTTTTCAAACAAGTTACTCAAGTGAATGTATTGACTGGTTCTGAGCATAAACTGCAGTTTATTGATAACCTGCTAGATGAAGAAAAAAAAATCCAAATAAAATGCTATTGTGAACCAAATGGCTTATTGCCTGAAAGGTGTTGCCAGATCCCAGTAATACTTTCTAGTTATCCAGTTACTGTTTTAACCGAGTGTTGGATGGTTCAGTGCCTGGCTGTAACAGTAACTTTGCTCCTGTGGTGACTATTTTATATACTTGCATACTGTTCACATGTCCAGCATTGATCCACCAAATCAGACCAGTTCATGTAGAAAAAAGAAAGAAAGGAGACAGTCCAATTGTGCAGCTCTCGTATTTATCGTGTCAATACAGAAAAACAAGTGCTTCCTTCTGCACAAATGAGGCATAAAAACATTACGTTTCATTGTCAATAATCCAATAGACGAACATACAATACATCATTATGTCTGAGTAAATCTTTAAAACTGATACTGAGGGTTTAAATCAATCATTTTCGGTATGACATGCCCTTGGTAGTGTTTGAAACATGCCAACCGATATTCCCTCTGCACAGGTACATTCATTCCTGGTACAATGCAAGAATTTATTCTGTCAAGAATCAGAAACCAAAACATCATCGATGGCTGTGCCTGTCTGGTTACAAACATTTTACAGTTCATAGCTGGGCACTTAAAGAGAGACTGACCTTTGCCTGTCAAGCATGTTTGGGATTTTAAATCTGACAATTATACTAAATATACCTAGTTGAGGATTTAAACTGGACTAAAAAAAAAAGAAAAAAAAGGGTAGAAGGAAATAAAAGTAGTCACAGAGAAGCTGCCTACGGAACTTTTTTTCTTCAGAGAAAATAGAAAGAAAACTTAAAAAAAATGCATCCAACTGATTAGTGTTGACAAAATTCACATGAACTGCATATAAATAATATCACAGTAAGGCACATTTTGGTTCAAATGAAGATGACTCCTAGTGTTACTGAGCAGGTTCAACATCACATTACAGGAAATAAACCCAATTTGCCCTGATGCTTCACCTCCACTGTGAGCTCATGGAAACCAGTCCAGTCTGCCAGGATCTGGAGTTCAACAGAAAACAAACAATAATAACACAAAATTGTTCCAAAGACACTTTAGAAAGGTTTGCTTTCTAGGCTGAAATAAAAAAAGAACTCTGGAGTAAAACATACAGCTGATGTTCTAAAAAAACAAACAAACAAAAAAAACCCCAAAAAACAAAAACATTTTAGTGTGTCTCAGCAGGTTAGAGCATTGGTTGTCTGGTTTTGTCAGCTTCACTGAAATCCATAAAGTTGCATATTTCAACCAAATCGAACAAACTAGAAGTTCCAGGTTATACAGTGTGAAAGCATTTAAAGTTTGGGTCTGCACTTAGTGTTTTTAAAGACTTGACATCAAGAGCTGTTTGGAGAGAGATCAAACCTTAAGCTACATGGTGGGGCTGAGCAGAAAATAAATGGCGGTCGGCCTTCCTTTGTTTCCATTTCAGCAGGCTAACATGAGAGCCGGCTGGAGCTTAAGGCTGCTGATCAGGGGGTTACGGCCCTGGGGCGCCGCCTTCCTCCATCGTGGCTGCTTGGCTGGAGTCTTTGTGGAAAGGGGTCTCCTTGTAAATAAACCAGCAGTTTCCTGCCCACAGGATCAAGTTGAGAAAGCCAAAAATCTAGAAAACATAATAAATGAGTTTGATAATTGTTTTTTCATTTCAAACAAATTTGTTTGATTTATTTTTTATATTAAGTATTCATAACAACACAAATTATTTGGTATTACTCAAAGAAAATACAACAATCAATTCAAATTGATAAACTTGTTCTTATCTTGTAATATTTATATTTATACTAGGTTTATGATGTAAACAGGTGGATATGAAGTTGCTATAATTGTCTTCTTTTTTAGTTTATTGGCAAGCTAATTAGTGTGCATTACTGCTACCTACTGGTGAGGAGTGTGGATCAGAGTGGCAGTATTGCTCAAATATGCTTAAAAATGATTTAAAAATTACGTGAATTATCTCAGTTTCCACAAGAAAAGGAAAATTATTTACATTTACATACACTTTTCTTTAGTTTTAATAAAGCACAGATGTTGTGTTACTGTTTTATCTTCAGATATTTTACTGCGTAAAATTGTGGAATATATATATATATTTATATCTATATCTATATGTACTGTATATAGATATATATATATATATATATATATACACACTGCTCAAGTAATGCACATCACCATGGCTGTTTATATGGGTTGGAGAAATTAATAAAAAAGCAACTATTAACCAGTAATCCAATTAAGTATTTGTGTATTACTTCTTACTAAATCAATATGGAAGTATCTAATGTTGGGGTGTCTAGACTGAGTACCAGTACATCAGTTTAAGTACTCGCCAACACAAAGTGCACAAGTTGGTACTCATAATTCACACAATAACTTTTGAAAACAAATTTATTCTATTTAGAACAGGATTTCTCTTCTTTTTAAATCTACTATTATGTAACTGTTTTAACAAATCATAAATGAAGCACTATAGATTTCTTTAACAAATTACTCGTTAAAAGATGCATTTCTCTCTATGAATTTAGATCTGTAGCCTGACCCGAAATTCGGGCCAAAACCATTTGCCTGGGCTTCTGTGGTTGATAAGCCTGCAGTCCATACACAGAGGAAGATGGATGATCAAGTTGTGTGAATGTACTTAGCTGACCTTGTTGAGTAAGGAAATAAATTGAAATGCAAATGTCCATTAGACTAACAATCACTATGTGCTGCCCATTTTCTTTGCACCCTTGTCTCTTAGTGGGGTTGGGAGGGTTGCTGGTGCCTCTTCAGCAAATGTTCCGGGGTCACCTTGAACAGGTTGCCAGTCTGTCACAAGGCCACACACACACACACCCCACACACACACACACACCCCACACACACACACACACACAACGGACAATTTGGAGAGACCAATTAACCTGACAGTCATGTTTTTGGACTGTGGGAGGAAGCTGGAGTACCCGGAGAAAACCCGCACATGCATAGGGACAACATGCAAACTCCATGCAGAAAGAGCAGAGCCGGGAATCGAACCCAGAACCTTCTTGTTGTAAGGCAACAGCTCTACCAACTGCGCCACTGTTCAGTCAAAACTAAATGCAATTAATTGTTATTATCATTTTAAAAATTGATGAATAAAAATAGATGACCGGATTTTTTTTTCAGCAATGGCCAAAATGAAGCAGATATATATATGTATTACAAAGCAGTTTTTACACCAAGGAAATACTCTAAATGTTTCACAGAGGTTATGCTCCCAACTGAACATGTTTTGAGTTATGTCTTCCCAGCAGGGCTGTGTTCTGGGGTAGAATGGTTCTCACAATGGCCTCAGTGAAATGACCAGCAAACCTAAAGAAGGTCAACTTGACTGAAAGGAGCAACTAGATGACTCTGTTCAATCTTAGGTTTAAAGTTCTAACATAAATTCTCCTGCGTCTGTTGTACTTCAGTAACAAATACCTGAATGCCTACCTGAACTTCTACTTGCTAACAAATCTGAATAATAGAAGTTAAAGGTCCCAACTACCCAACTTCATCAAAAACTTACCACTGAAGCATTCAGGCGACCCATGGATGGAAACTCTCCTGCTTCACATGTTTGACATATTTTTGCTACGTTTTCAGGGTTGGTGGCCCACTTGACATCAGTCAGGCCTTTGCCCCACGCTGAGGACGACACGAGCCACAGGAAGGCAAAGAGCGCAGTCACCACCAGGTCCTGGCAGAAAGAAAAAAGTCAAACTCAACATGTTTTGCATACACATAAGATATACAAAGCAGTGTGCAATCAGGGTAGGTAAATGAGACATCGTCGACTCATTTGTAAAAAAGTAATTTCAACTTCTATTCAGAACAAAGAAAATAATTTGTTTAGACAGCATGGGCATTGATATAGCTTATTTATCTGAATATCTGCTGAAAATCTAAATCAGCCTGTTGTGCTGTCCTTATTCTAATTTGGATTTTTAACTCCTCGTAATCATAGTACCTCTCAGTAAGGCCTGGATCAGTAGCTTTTTCCAACAACAAAGTGCTCTTTGCCAGCCAGTCTTCCCTCTCAAATGGAATTCAGATACAACTCAAATTATTTTAAGAGGCTTTAAACTGAAAACGGCTGTGATTTGTATACATCACAAAAATCCAGATCAGCCCGGTGGGATGGACGCTAGGGCAGTCCACCAGCTGTCTACTGTGATTCTGGGTTACAAAATGTTAAAAGTTACAAAAATTCAGAGGTGCATGCTATTATTTGTAAGTAATAGCATGCGGGCCGGTTTCAGGGACGGTGCAGTTGGTGCACACGCCCAGTTCATTGCATTAACTAGTATAAACCTAGCTAAATCCACCTTTACAATCACAGTTACTGTTGCATAAAACTGTTTTAGAATAAACAAATGCTTTCTTGCTACTAGGCAAGTAAAGCCTGGTGGCCCACCAGGCTTATAATACACTGGAGGGAATCCTGCGTCACATGCATTAAGAGCAACAATAAACGGTTTAGTAAAAATGTCTGCATCAGAGAATGTTGATATGGACAGAAAGTAAAATTCAGCAATTGAAATTGTATTGGAAACCAACACTGGGAGTGGTTCATGACGGCTCAGACCAGGATGTGTCCTTACAATGATGGGGCCGCGGCTGGTCTGACGATAGACGCTCTGGTAGCCCAAGTAGAGGACCAGAGTAGCGGTGCAGTAGAGGAACCCAAACACACCAATGCAGACATAAAACTCCGCAGACGAGGAGAAGTCACCCTGGAGGTGGCTGGTGCTGGTAGAGCTGTTACAATAAGTAATTTCAAATGGATGTGCTCCCAATCTGATGGTAAAAAAAGAAAGAGACAGACTTCCTTAACCTGCTGCTGTGACTGAAGTTGTTTTAATGATAGATTTTATGCCCTTACCTCCGTTAGTTAACTTTCCATGGAGAGCAACAAGAGAGAAACAATTATGTGAACTTTGAAAGAATTTTATAAAAACTCCATCCAAGACCATTTACACAGCTAAGAACAACAAGTTTGCTTGTATTTAAAGCAGTGAATGCATTCAGGCAGCTTGCACAAGATCAGAGTACTCAAAAACTGTACTCTAGAACAAATAGTTTTACTTCAATACATTTTTACTCAAGTAAATGTTAAAACGTAGCCATCCAAGAGATTACTCAAGTAAGAGTAAAATAAGCATCAGTATAAAGGCTACTCAAATTCTGAGTAACTGATCACAACATAAATTATTTCATATTTAAAAATTACATCATCAGATTAGGGATGCTCCAATCAAGTTTTTTTTGCTTCCGATTCTCATCACCCATGAGGGCCGATCACTGCCGATCAGAGTTCATGTTCCTCCCTAGGAGGTTGCTCCTCAGCAGTAGCGATGTATGTTTTGGGTCACTGCCATGACGGAAAACAAAGTGATAGCCCAGACCCTAACATGCTGACTGCTTTAGGTTGTCTTCCAGAATCTTCTCATGCCCATTTTTTTCAGGATTCCTTCCACCACGATAAGATTCCCAGTTCCAGACTCACTCAAGCCTCCATGTTTTACTGATGGGACAGTGTAATTTGGGTTCTACTCCTCTCTATTCTTTCTGCAATCAGAAGCAATGTCTACGGCCAAACAGCTCTCGTTTCGACACATCTGAGCAGAGTCTCTACAGGCTGTCCTTAGCATTCTTGACTCTGACTTGAAGGTGTCTCTTCCACAGAAGTGGTGTTTTAACTTGATGAGTCAAACTTTAAGGATCACAACTTTAAAGTACATAAGAGTGGTTTGTGGTCCACAGCAGTATGATCCATTTTGACCCTGTTTGTTTTGTCCTTTTGTGGAATCATTTCATTTCTCTGGGCAAACTGAAATAATGAAAGCAGCCTAAATAAACCTACGCCTTGTTAAGAATTACTTGATGTTTGCTCTTTGGAGATGCGTCAAAAGCGACATTTACATTGTCATTTTCTTATAAACTGTAGGTTACCTTTGATTTTACAAGTTGTTAGTGCTAGAAAATGTAGAAATTATTGTGACTAGGTCCTGATCTCATCTTTAATTGTAATTAAATGCTCTTTCTGAGCAGACCCTGGATGGATGCAGAAACAACTCTTTTAGAACCTTTTCATTGTGATATATTCCTCCAGACAAATAAAAAGAAACATATTAATTTCGTGATAGCACCATTTTCTGTACTAGCACCAAATGTGAATAATAAGTTCCCAATCCATGAGTTTCACCATCAGTTTCCAATCCTTAAATTTTTATTGATATTTAAGTTTTCGAAGACACTCAATTTTGGGTTTTCTATGAACCACCATCATCAAAATGACAAGAAATAAAGGCCTGAAATATTTAACTCCATGTGTAATGAATCAATGACTTTGCACTTCATAGACTTTCAGTCTATGATGTTAAAACATTGAACTGTTTTACAATATATTTTTTCCTCAAAAAAAAGAAAAATAGGATGTTATGCCAAATCCCCAAACAGCAGTTGAAACATAGCAGGAGACAGATTTACATTAAACCTGTTTACTGTGATCAGAAAATTAGACAACTTTAGACCCAGCAAGAATGTGAATTTTTAGTTTTGCTCATGTCAATACTGGTGTGATCATTTGCAAAATGCTGTAGTATAGGTGATTATTACAGGAAATACAAGTTCTCTCCAATACCTGAACGGGTAGCTGAACACAGCTGTGACATCATGTGAACTTGATGGTGGCTCACAGGGGACCTTTATGTTGGTTTTTCCAGAGTAACCTCCGGTGGTGGCAAACGCAAAGATAGCAAAGACCTAGAAAAACAGAAAAACAAAAACGAAACTGAAATATTCTGCTTAAAAAGAAATCAAACTTAATGTGACACAAAGAACAATGTGTAACTGCTGCTGAACACAACGGCCATTAAGAGTTTTCATATCAGACGGATCTAATGATACTTCTCTTATTTGATCAATAAAACACTTTTTTTTGCATAATCTTGTGTTCGAGCTTCCAGGGAGAATAATCACCCTGCTGCTGTCACATCCTTC
The DNA here is from genome assembly GCA_033032245.1 of Poecilia picta. Lineage (NCBI taxonomy): Eukaryota > Metazoa > Chordata > Actinopteri > Cyprinodontiformes > Poeciliidae > Poecilia > Poecilia picta. The sequence continues at coordinate 4,889,633 of CM065357.1, read as the reverse complement.
TTCCACACATTTTATTTCATCAAGCCAACATCAACACAAACCCAGACTGGACCAGCTTCACCAGCTGGTATGATGCTCACAGTCTTATTTGAGTCAAAATGGGAGCTTTTACAATATTTTACAATAAATACAGATACAGTGTTTATCTGTATTTATCTGCATTTGACATTCATATATGGCAACATGGAGCAGCCCTTTCCATGAGGGGAAAAAAGAAATCCTACATTAGCAGTCAATGCTCTCTACTTTTATTTAATATCAATCAATCAATTCTATTTATTTAGACACAATTATGGTTCATAAAAAAAGCAAGAAACAGACAGAACGTAGAACTGTTTTTAATCTCAAGACAACAATTAAGTCATTTTATTTTTTATACCGAAAGAGACATATATTGTCAGAAAGGTTGTAGGAGATTTTCCTCTACACTCACCCCAGCTAACCCTACTTATCCTCAGGATGGAGGACTGAATCACAATCTTTAACTCTGACAGCTTTTGAGAAACAGCATTTTAACATGTGTTCATTTTTCATACTGGATCAAACTGACAGTATGAAATTGGACTGAACTTGCATCCAATTTGTGGGAGGTGGTGGGACAACTCTGATCTGAAAAGTGGAAAAACAAAAGACAGCAGAACAGGGTGGGGTTTTTCGGGGGGTGCAAACTGATATTGCTGAGCATGCTGACACAGACGGACACAAGCAGGAAGAGGAGAAAGAATGGGGCTAAGCAAGAGCACTTCCTTTAACCTGTGACAAAAACGGATTTTGCAGTACAGCGTAAAACTACTCTGAACTTAAACAGTAGAGCTGTTACAGTGTAGCTTCTCCTTGTCAAGACGAAAACTAATTCTTTCCAACAAGACAAAGCTTGTTTTAAATAAATCTTGACACTGATGAAAATTTATAGTTCCTTTTGCAGATTATTTCACTTATAACATGGGAAATTGTCTTGTGATAAGTAAATGTATCTGATAATGGAGCTAGTATGTTTTAGTCAATATGAAGGAATTACTGACTTAACAAGCTTACTTGTAAATTAGTTTTGTCTTTTCTTCAAGTGCACTAAGATATTTGCACTAGAAACATTTATAAGGGTTTGATTGTTGTAATGCCAAGAACTTAACCTTATTTTCATAAACTGTGATATTGGAACGTGCACATTAATCTTGAGCAACAGTTTATGATCTGATACCATTCCTCCAGTGGAAACCTTCCAATAAGGATGTTATCCTGTTATCTACACTTTCTCCTAGAGAAGAATACAGTTTGTTTAACTACACCTACCAAAGCCAACATCTGAAATTTCATGGAGATGTTCCAACTTCATTTGGACAACTTAGGCAAACAAAGTCTCAAATAAAATAATAGATGATACCTAATATAAAAGGCGCATACATTTGTAAGATGTATATTTATCTCCATAAAATTTCTAGCTTTCATCTCAGCAGGTGTTTGGCCCACCTTGCAGCCTCTATTGGGGTTATGGAGAGAGGTTTCCCTCTGCATAACTCCTGTGTCCACTTTCAGGCTTCCAACACATTCCAGACTCCATTTCCTGGTCAGGGAGTGGCAGCATAAATAGGACAGAGCAGCCAGTCACGAGGCTGTAAGGCAGGTTCTATAGTATTTCATACAACAACCTATATTTATAAAGAACACATCATGGGGATGTGGCAACAGACAGCAAAAATAACCAGAGCACTGGATGCCTGACAGCATAACACTCCTGCTACTGGCTAATGCCATGTTTAAAGGCTGTAGCACAGATAGTAACTATCTGGCAGTATGGGCACATGATACAAAGAGGTCCAAAATGTGTTTTAAAACTGTACATGCAAACATTCTTAATTGGTCAATGGAAGCTGACGTGCAGTAATCCTAACCTGAGAAATTAAGGCGAGAAAGGTCAAAAATCTGCTTCAACATTTTACTTTGGAAACTCAAAGTAACTAAAATGAGAAAATATCATTAAAACGCTTTGAACCAATAGAAATCCTATTCATTCAGTGAAGAGCTCTTACAGGAACAAGAGATAGCACCGACAAGACAACAAAAAACGTTTAAATATACGGCAATGAGCAAATGATTTTGTCACACGGCTTAGTATATATACTGTTTCTTTTAAACAATACATACCAAGTCCCATGTACATTTCTCGGTTTAGCTGTGAATCTTTATTAATAAGATCTTTTTTTTCTGCAAAAATCAACGAGATACACACTTTCGGTTTCTTGGCCTAGGAAGAATGTCTTATCTCGGCAACAAGACCCGAGTCACTCTTTCTTGAAAAAGGTTTTCCGTGAGAGCACTTTCACTGGTTGTTTGTGACCCTGCTCACTATGAAAATACAATAAAAGGATAAAAATGTGCCGTTAAAAAAAAGAAATAAAGATTTTAACCAACTTTGTCCAATTCAAGAAGTTTAATTTAGTTGTAAAACTTTTAGCCTATAATGGTTTTAATCTCCCTATCTAAACATAATTATTTAACATTCAGGTGTTGATAGTAGGTTGATTTTCATTTCAGTGTAATGTAGAGCTCTTTTGACGTTTTCACTTTCCTGGTAGTACGACCACATTCCTAGATTTAGTTTTCTTTTGTTTAAGTAAACAGCGTCAAGTCACAGCAAAGGTCATTTCAGGCTACTTCATAAAAAGTGCCTACTGACATCAATGGACTACATTAATTCAATCAGCCGTTCTGAAAAGCACAGAAAGAAAAGTGTTGCAGTGCAAGTCATGGCCTTTGTCTTGTCTGCATAAAAAAGTAGAAAGAGGAATAAAAAAAAATCGTTCTCTTGCAAAGAAAATTTTAATGACATACTTTTCTATCAGTCTTTTATCCATATCCAACTGTGATAAACAGTGTTTATTCTTTGCTGTTCTTTGGTGTTGCTAGGCTTACGGTACTGTGCAGACGACGTCAGTGGAAAAACGTATAAAAGTTAATTACAACTGCTGCAATCAGAAAAGAGACTGCGCACATTTCATTTTTGCTGGAAGTGTGCAGGAAATGGACTTTTGCTTCCAAGAAAGCATGAAGATCAGACTGAACTCTGATAAAGACCAGGAATTTAGGAAGGACTCAATCTTCGTATTTTAATCTTTGGTTGGCTACACAGTATTTAGGAAAGTAAAGGTAAAACAGACTGGACTTACATACATCTTCTAAAACTAACACTTATTTTTTTTATATTACATAAAATAAAAATCACCCACACTGTTTTATAACTAATCCAATGCAGCAGTGTCAGTTGTAACATTTTACCAATTGAAACCTTCAGCATTAATATTCCAATGGCAGTAGGCCACATTAGTAAAAGAGTAAACGATCTAAGGAGCCAAAAGGCAGAAAATCTCATTCTGTACTTCCAGTTTTTTCTTGGCACATATTCTGGGCAGAGGTTTTTTTGGTTTTCTTGAGTGGCGTCTGAGAAACATGAGGTGGGTGTGCTGCAGTAGGAGGGACCTGTGAAGACTGTCCGACACTTTTGAACTTCGGCTCTCGTAAAGAATGAAACGTCCCGGTCAGAGAAACGTTGTCCTCGAAGCGTTCAGGAAAAGAGCAAACGTCTCTGTTCTAGCCAAGTACGGCATATCCTGACCTAAATTACGTGTCCATTCCGTTTTGCCTTCAGCTTCTTTGTGAGATTATTCAGTGGCAGGTGGTAAGCTAACCGTGTCAATCTTCGCATCTAGTTAAAGTTTAACTCATTTCGTTAAGGTCGACAAGGAAAAGGTAAGCAGGCTGACTGGTGACTAATAACATCTCAACCGTGGTGTCAAGAACAATGCCTACCAGGTCATTACTTGACTAAAAGATCAACAAATAAAAGGTTAATAAATAATCATTTGCATGTATGACAACAAAAATAACATAGTTTAACCAATTATCAATGCTGTATCTGACAAGTTTGATCTGGGGGTAAGCCGTCAATGACTGATCCAGTGAAACCCCTTCGATTCAGATTTTTTTGTGGAATGTCACTAAGAATTTGCAGAAATGTTTTTGTAGATCTTCTCTGAAATATTGCAAAGCAGTCAGTAAAGGAGCACCATTCATTTTCCTTGGTACTGACTGGTTGTATCCCACAAAAACAGAGACTAGATATTCATTTTTGCTGTAGTGCTAAGGTGGTTTCCACTTGCCATATTAATGCATAGTTGGTGTTTGAACTAATAAAATGGGCAGTTTTAAGCATTTTTAAAGTTGGTCTCAAGTATTTGTGGGAAGCTGTGGTTATCATCCCCACACTTGGGTTCCATTGGTTATATTGATAACTTTTGTCTGTCCTCTTTGTCCAGGGATTAGGGCAGCTGAAGTCAAACAGAACCCGCCCAAATTGTATTACTGAGTTAAACGATCAGAAAAACTGATACGATCAGAAAAACTGAGTCTGATGAATTACATCTTGAAGGTGAAATTTCCCTTCATATTTAACTTCTTATATGCTGGGAGAGCAAATGGAAGATTAACAAGTTCAGGAGACATGTTAATGTTTAATGGTGCCTAAAAGAGCAATTACTAAGAAACAACTAAAAACAGAGGCCCCTAACTGGGCAGACTGGGTTGAAGAAATGCTGAATATTAATATATTGAAAAAGCTCGGTCATCCGGGAGGGACTCAAAGTAGAGCCGCTGCTCCTCCACATCGAGAGGAGCCAGTTGAGGCTCGGGCATCTGGTCAGGATGCCTCCTGGACGCCTCCCTGGTGAGGTGTTCCAGGCACGTCCCACCGGGAGGAGGCCCCGAGGAAGACCCAGGACACGCTGGAGGGACTATGTCTCTCGGCTGGCCTGGGAACGCCTTGGGGTTCCTGGAGGAGCTGGAAGAAGTGGCTGGGGAGAAGGAAGTCTGGGCCTCCTTCTGAAGCTGCTGCCCCCGCGACCCGATCCCGGATAAGCGGAAGAAAATGGATGGATGGATGGATGAAAAAGTTTACTTTTATATATTGTAAAGTTTACTTTTTCCTGTTAAATTTAAGAAAGTCTGGAAAAGTCACGTAGACCTTGCATCACAACCAAATTGTGACTTTGTCAACTAATAGTTTTATACTGTACTTTGAAGGCCTTTGTTAGTGTATGGTTATTTTTCCCTCAAATCTGCAAAAAGGATTCTGTCAGAAGAAAATGAAAACAAGAAGAAGCTGGAAAAGAAGACTCCATACTGGAACTAATGTTATTAAGGCCTATCTAAATATTCAACTTCTGTATAAAAGTCTAGGCTTGTTGTTTTGTTTCTTTTTCTAGAGGAAATTTGTGAATATACAAAACTAATAAAAAAACTGATTATTAAATTAAGAATCTGACTAGACACAGAATCCAACTTAGCTTTGTTTCTCTACATTATTCAGATTTGGTTGTTTGGATGTCAGGCAACGTATCGGTCTGCTTTTGTTATTTATAATGGGCTGATTTTTCTCCAGAATAGTGTTTTTGTTCCATCTGAGTCTGAATAGTACTCTAAGGTGTAAAGCAAATAAGTAGTTGAATGGATATGATTTACTGCAATGAAAGTAAGAGTCTGATATTGTGTTAATTCATCTGAAAGGAGCCGACCTGAATAAATGACCAACATAATGATTACTCATTGAAATACTGGCTACCGTGGTCACAATTTTGGTGATGCACAGTTTGCTTTTTTTCTGTTCCTCTGATGTGCATAAAGATGAACACAATGCAAATGTCAAGGAAACTACTGAGTAAATGTAACCAGTTATTGCCCACCTCTGTCTCATATACATGTTAATCAGCAACAAGACACAGAGGCCCACACCTTCAATACACACAGTGCTATCGGTGGTAAAGTTAGATAAAGTAGAGGTGTATACCCAGAAAATACAGCAGCCTGGTACATCTAAGCTGTTGTGTCTTAGCAGACGTAAAGTCTCTTAAACATGCAACACACATCAATAAGATCATCTGCAGAAGGCATTCATTCATCCTGACCGGTTTCACAAAACGATATCTACTTTCGATTTAAAAAGATTTGTGTCAGTTGACAACACGCCTGTCCCCCTGCTGATATGCTAGACATGTAGAGGAAAAGCAGTACTATCTTAGCATCGCATACTGCCATGGTGATAAAGCTATAGCAACAGTAAATGGGCGAGAAACGTGACCTCATTTAGGCTGACACAGCTCACAAATTACAAAATAAACTGCTCTAAATCTGAACTCTAAACATGTACTCAAACAAGGCTATGGGACGGGAGTCTGTCTGTTTGCTCTAAAAGTATTCTTCAGGTCTCAATTCTTGTGTCGTGGCTTTACTCACCCATTCCAAGACACGAATAAATCCGAGAGGTTCTTTCAGTGGCCCCAGGTCCAGAGAGAACCCAGACGCCAAACCCTGCTCGACACAAAGTCCGGAACAGAAAAGAACAAAATTAATTAGCTGCACAAGAATAAAACAGTTTATTACGGCATTTTATTACAGTTTATTATCAGCTACTGTTTGTGAAACTGCAACAACTAGCTCTATCTGCACAAAGTTAGCCAGCCCCGTGTTAGTGAAATGCTAGCGCTACTCCACTGTTACAACTTACCCACCTGAACAGACGCCATAGGGACGGTTAGGAGTAAAATGTCGTCTAGTAAATTTTAATACTGTAACTTAAGCTACTTATCAAACTTAAAGTAACTTTCTGAGCATTCGAACTGACATACGATACAACAGCAAGCTACTGTCAAACCCTACTCAACCAGCCAACCGCTGTCAAATCCACCACAATAAAATCTACACAAGTTCCGGTTTTTTGGCTCCGCTCCTTTTCCTTTTACCGTTGCATGTCCCAGCAAGAAGTGACGGCGAGTGACATAAGAGGCGGGATATGAGGGGTGTGTTTTGTTTAGTTTTGTCTTCGTTTTTGCTACTGAACATTAGAATCACCTTTACACAACCCTAATCTGTCCGAGTGCTCGTATAATCACGTTATTTGTTCGTAATATTTGTATTATTTCAGTTTCACCAGAATTTTCACGTAACTTTTTATTGTTGGCTCTCTGATAACATAGTAGTAAAATATTAATTCAGATGTCATAACCAGTTTCTCAGAGCTTAAACGAAACACTTTTTTACTCTTATTTGAATAATTTCTTGGACGGCTACTTCTTGCTTTTACTTCAGTGAAAAACATGCTTAAGTAGTACTCTAACTTCGGGACTATTTTTGGGTACTCCACCCCTTCAGGCTGTAGTGTAATTTGAGCGTCACAGCAGAAAAGACCAAACCTTTCAAAGCAACAAAATCATTCCAATTAACAACTTGGAATGATTAAGTAGAGGTTGTCGCAGTGTATACCCACTGATGTAAGATAATTTTTCCAAAGAATTTAACATTTTCTGTTTAAGTTATTATGTTTTCAAATGGGGTTGAATATTTTGGAGTTGCACAGAACACTGAGGTTCCCTCGTTACATGAACGCAACATTTGAACAGAGCCCACTCGTATTTTTAGCTGCGGCCGCCATTTTGATTTTGTCTCCGTACATCTTCGGACCTGAGCGACCCGGGACCACAACTCTCGTATTTGAGAACTTTTAAAATATCTTTTTTTAAAAAAAAAAAACAACAACTGGTAATTAGCGTCATATATCGTGTGTATATGCTAACTCTGTTGTTATTTGGAAACGTTGAAGCTGGCGAGTACATTCTCCGGTAATTACGACATAAACAGCCATCTTAACATTTTAGCTAAGGAGAAGGTCTCGGCCTGTATTATGTAGCATGTGCTAAAATAAGCTCTGTCGTACAAACTCGTGACAAGTATTAAGAATTGTTCGTTATCCGTGCTTCTAGTTTTTTGATAACCATAAAGAGTCGTGATCAGTTAATAAATTTATGTTATAGTCAAATTTCCATCACTACTGGGGGATCGCTCGTAGCTTGTTCCAGCTAGCTTTAAGCTATTGTACACACTTTAGAGTAAGTATGTCATCTATTTCTTCACTTTGTCTGTTTTTAAACTTTGGCTATTTTCACCAAAGTGGGGCGGCTGTGATCCAGCTCTCCTCGCCATGTACCCACTTACAACTGGGCAAGGTACTGAATCAAATGTTCCCTCCCTGATGCTAATCTTGTTTGAATAGAAATGTCACTGAGAGGTAGAGCGAGAAAGGCGCGACGTAAACCTGGGGAGTTTTCACGTTATTCGTGTTATTGGCAAGAGCATCTTGAGCTCTTTAACGTAATAAAAATCTGCAGGCTGGAGTTCGTCCAGAGCTGCTTTGGTTTGGTCGGGGATCAGTTTTAGTCAACTGATCTGTATGGTGAAATACTGGCATTTTTAAAAAAAAATATTGTCCTTCGTATCTGTTTTTATCAATATCCTCAGCCCTCTTGAGAAATAAACTGATACATTAGTACAAAATGGTTTAAGTGGGAACATTATGGGAAAGGCTTCTAATTAGTGAAGATGTGAACCACCTGAAAACCTTCAGAACGAGGCCAAACCTGTTCAAGCTGATTTAAAATGGAGCAGCAAAACATACATGAGATAAATAAATGTGACATTTATCATTGCTGCTGCCTGTCTTAGCATCTGTACCTCGATGTTTGTCAAATACTGCTATACCCTAGAGTCAATATGATGAGTGTATTTCTGCTTTATGTTGAAATGTTTCAGCTGTTTGTGCTGTCTCTCCTTCTCTCTCTCTCTCTCTCATATTAACCTACTTTCAGTTTGTTGGGAAGTGTTTTTGATTGATTTGTAGGTTTAGAGCCAGTCCTCTCGGCCCTCTCTGGAGCTCTGGATGTGGATAGCTTGAACTCGTCACAATCCGTAGGCAGAAGACTCCATTTCAGCGTTGTTAAGCAACAGCTGAAAATCACTAGAAGCCCAGATTTCACTCCCATTTTTAATTTTTTTTTATATGTATATATTGCCACAACGACAACAAAATGTCCCCAGGCACAAGAAGACCCTGAAGATATTTTTTTTTGGCTACACATCAACCCAACGTTTGCCACTTGAATTTAAAGTTTTTTTTGTCCTTTCCATTCGTCTGGCTGATTAATTCCTCCTATACATTTCCTTGATTAGTCACTTCAGTTATTCATACCAAAAAAAAAAAAAAAAAAACAGGAAAAAGAAAAAAAAAAAAGGACTTTTGCACCCTCTGTCGGTCCTGTTTAGCGGTCTGGCTGATGATACAGATGTCTCACATTGCCTGAGACCAGGAATCACATAGGAAGACGAGTTTTTCTGGGCGACCTCCCCCACTTTTCCTCTTATCTCATGGATCAAGTCTTCCTTCAGGACTCCATATAATTCCGGAGACACCGTACCAGCAGTGCACTCAAGAGGAAGACATCAGCATAGGCACCTCAGGTAAAGTGGGGCAGTGTGAGCCAATGTCAGTTGTTACTGATAGATGTCGACAAAATTACAAAAACTAAAACTAAGTTCTGTTGAGAGATCTTCTCTGGCCTAAATGCCATGTTAGGGGATGTTGGGGTTATGCATCTCTTGATTTGTAGCCTACATGATAAGTAGCGTCATACGATTGCAACAATCTGATTGGTTAGGAAGAGTAAACCCAGATTTGCTATGATTCAGTATTTTGTCTAATAACAAATTATGATGCAGTTCAGTTTGATTGAATATGATAAATAAATAAATTGGCATGTGATAAATAAAACAAAAATTCTAAGAAAGTAAAATATAATGGATATGAAAAACCTGTCCTGCTTATGGGCTGTTTTGTAACTAAACTGTATGCAGGAAAATAGATTTTCTGAATTATAAGCATTAAAAATCAAACTTTGAACAGTTAAAGGTTTAACCCCAACAGCTCACTAAAGGGAAGACATGACCAAAATCTGGGCTAGTAGTTAGTTGTGGTTAAAACTTATAAAAAGAACTAAAACAATCCAAATAACGGCAGAACACCTTGTGACAAACCTAAACCGTCCAAGTTTTACATCTAGATTCTAGACTCTGTAACATTAGAACAGTTAAAGACAGACTCACAGTAAACCAGCTACCACCAGTTTTACCACCTCTTCAACAAATCTGTTCCCAACAGACATTCATAAAAAAACAACAAAATAAAACAGTGTCGTCATGGTCTTGGAGTGAGACTGGACTGGAATCCTCCACTAAAATACAGTGAATGCAAAATACAAATACTAGCAAAGCAAAACTCGACCACATGTTCACATTGAAGCTGTCAGTAACGAGTCCAACCCTGGTCAGCACTATAGGACAATAAGTTGTTTCTCCATAAAAATAAATCAATAAGTTGATCTTTATTTTGATACATTTGCTACAGTTTTGTCCTCCCTCCCCCCCGAAAGAGTACTAGTAGTCTCAGACACCATAGTTACTCTATGGTTGTCATGGCAGCAGCAGAATGGCCCTAGCGATGTTTGTTTCCAAACTTTAATCTCATCTGAACAGATTGGATTTTTGAGTTGCATTTTAAAACTGATGCACAGAGATTTCCTCCAACGTCCCTTTAAGTCACCATGTAAACACTGGCAGACTGATTGCTTCTGGGTTCATTAAGTGACTCCCTGGTCTGATGCATATTGGGAATAGAAGTAATGAGGAAACCATTGTTTTTCTTTGTGATCTCAGGAAGAGTCTCGATCGTTTCAGAAGGGAACCAGCTGCTGGGTAACTGCCGCCTCTTAAGCCTCGTCACGTATTACTATGACCAACCATGGAGACGACTGCTACTTCTTCTACTACTCTACCTGCACTAAAGTAAGACCAGAGACCTCTGATGCACTCTGCACTTGCATCCTTTGTTTTGAAGCTGACTTGATATGAGAGCTGAGAAAGTGAGCTTATTTTTTCTTCTTCCTTTTTACTGAACAGGGTGACAGCTGCCCATTCCGACACTGTGAGGCTGCCATGGGCAACGAGACTGTCTGTAACCTGTGGCAGGAAGGACGCTGCTTCCGTACTGTCTGCAAGTTTCGCCACATGGAGATCACGGTAAGCCCAGTTTAGCCATCCCTGTCATACCAGTGACTTTTCGTTCAGGTTTCATTTTAAAAGGACATTAAATAGGTTTTAACCCATTTAATGTCTTATAATTAGTGCTGGAAGCCAATAAAGAGTTTTAATCAAGTTAACTGTAATTAATTAATTGCATTTTAATCGAAAACCACAAATAAATGACATAAACATTTTCAATACAAAATACACTTTTTGCTGCTAAGTTATTGAATAAATAACGGCAGATATTTATTATGCATTCAACCATCTGATTGAAGCTCAGTGATATTCTAGCCAGTCAACTTTCCAGTGTTTCAGGAACTCCTGATCGTTCGTGGAACTTCTTTACAAATGTGGATGCAGACGCTGGCGTTAGCACTGGGGACGTCTGTGATGCTGCTACATGTGTAGCATTGAGATGCTATTTGAAGTGTGAATAGCTTCACCGATAGCAGGGTTTCCCTCGGTGTATTATTAGCCTGGTGGGTCACCAGACTTTTCTTCTGCCCCCACCAGGCTTAGCATTATTAATTTATCTTTGGCTTTTTGTAAATGATTCCCTTTTTTAAGTCTTTGTAGTTGGTGTTTATTTATTAGTCTTCCAAAAATGCATAAATATCAAATAATATTTTCAAATTTCCTGCCAACGTTAAAGAAAATTTAACTCACTTTTAGCGCAGCTTGAACACAGCAATAGTCTTTTCCAGCGTCCAGTCAGATCATTTTTCTAAAACAAAACGAACCTCCAGCAGCGTCCATCACTTAGTGGATGTTGTTTGTGCATCAGATTTATTGGCATACCAAAAACATGCGAATACAAGAGTTTCAACGGGAACTTTAGCATATATATATATATATATATATGTATTTATATATACAAAATTAAAATTTTTAACTCTTTAATTAACTCATATCAATTGCAGGGTCTGTAATTAATCATATTTTATTCAAAAACCATCTATCAACAAAATAAGCAATATTTTCAAAACTGTTTCACTGCTAAATTATTGAATAAATAGACATGTGAGCTAATTATTAAAGATTATTGTCTTTAATCTGTTATTTAGGTTCTTCAACCATCAGATTAATGTTGCGATTGTCGCTTGTGTGTCAGAGTTACAGGCCTTCCATAAGCATGTGTCAAAATAAAAGTGATAAATTGCGTCCAAATCTGTGTAGTTAATAAATCAAAATTAAGGTGTTGAAGCCGCAGCCCTAGCTACGGAGGAAAGGGAATTCTCTTCTTGTAAAATCTGTGCAGAAGCTGTCAGAAGCTAAAAACCTGCAGTAAGTCTTCATAAGGCTCTGATCCAAACATTACCACCTTCTCTCCAGCTGGAGTCGCATCCTGTGTTTGGTTTCAGACTCCAGGTTTTCCTACAACACTGGTTCAGGGTTATGGGCTTCTGTAGTCTGGAATATATTAGAAGAAACGTTAAAGCAACCCTAAACGATGATCTTGTTTGCTCACAGTGCCGTTTGTGTTTGATCAAAAACAGAAAAACAGGAAGGAAATTCCCTGTTACTGGGAGAACCAGCCGGCTGGCTGCCAGAAACCACACTGTGCCTTCTTCCATGAGAGGCCGCGCTACGTAGAGGGCGTCTTTGTCCCTCCTGATAAAGGTAAGCTGAATTTCTTCCCACTGATATGCTCTAAAGAAACATAGTGCTCTTTAAGTTGACGGCTGCTGATTTTTCCAGTTCTGAGCAAAAGCGAGGAGCCGCCGCACGAGGAGCCGGCCCCGCCGCCAGCGGCTGCCGCCGCTCCGCCCAACGCAGCCAACCCTCAGCTCCGAGGGGTCATCAAGACGGACACACAGGAGCCTGTACCAAGCCCCACACATCCACCTGTGGTGATTAATCCAGCAGATGATGATGAGGATGAAGAAGGTGAGCTCCAGCTGTTTTTTTTCCCCCCCCAAAGTTATGTGAAATTAGTGCTTCTAAACTCCAGTCAGAGTTTAATTTACCAGAAACAAAAGCAAAAACAGCTGTTTGCGTTTCCATGGCTACACACTGTAAACATCAGTCCATTTAGGTCCAGTTCACCTGTAGATGACTGAACTCAGACCAGTTAGTTCAGTCCAAGTTGCTCTGCAGAGGCTGAATGACTGTTTTTGTTTGGATAGCCTCTCTTGTGAAACTGGTCCTGTAAACAGGTTCTATATTTGCTCCGTTTGGCAAATATAGGTAGCATAAAATAGTGGTTTGTTTTGTTTTGAACATCATCTTTTCCTAATCTGTTGATCACTTTCAAACAACGTCTTCCTGCTCTGATTCTGACCGCTCGGCTCTTTGCGTTTCAGATCAGTTCTCAGAGGAGGGAGAGGACGGCAAGGTTGGTCCTTCACCTAGGAAGACGGCTAAATCAGGTGAGACAAAGCTCCGCAGCTCTGACCCGACGACTGAAGGCCCCGGGAAAGGTCACGAGGGTCGTGTTTTGTCCAGGAGAGCTGCTGAACTTTGGTGTGAGCACCTTGGAGGAGATCCGGCTCAGGAAGGCCCTGAAGTCCAGCATGAAGAGGACAGGTTACCCCCACCAGAGCGCCGACACATCCGCCAACAGAGAGACGGAGAACGGCCTGCCATCGTACCGGTCGGCCAATCACAGTTTGGAGGTGAGCAACAAACTGCTCTTCCTCTGCCCTCAGCTTTTACTCCAATAATTCAGGCCTCAGAAATCAGAAGAAAAAAGTTCTACATTTCAGAACTGTGCTTCTGGTGAAGTTTAAGTTCTGTATGTATTTTTTTTAATTCTCCTGTCTGTCACCATTTACATATCACTGTAATTTCCAATCAAGAGCCAGTAGAGAACCACTTGCATTCAGATCGGTGATCTTCTGCTGTGTGTCTGATATCAGGCCCTGTTGTTTTGGAAGAGCCTGATCGACCCAGAGGCAGCGTGGCTGAACGGCTCGGGCGAAGGGCGCCCCCTGCAGGTGGGTTTGGACCGAGCTGCTGTTGTTGTTGATGATGGTGCTACTTCCATTCTGAAGCTCCTGGTTTGGTTCTGCTTCAGATTTTCAAAGTGGGGGACAGATTACAATAAAGAAGAGTCTGGCCGAGCGCCTGGGCAGAATTGTCGATGAAGAGCAGCCGCCGGTCCACACTCAGAAAGGTGAGCAGGGAAACGCACTGACTGAAGTGTTTGAAAAAGTTCTGTTTGTCGTTTGTTTCAAAGCTCAGATGTGTTTTTGCTGGTTTTTGCTAATTCACGTTGCCTTCTAATAATCACTACCAACATCATTTAATTCTTTTTACAATGTTTTGAGGAAGTTTCACCTGCATACATAAGGATCAGTCAGAGGTCAAGCTAAAAACCAGCAGGCAGTCTGTGCTTCCTTACTGCAAATCCTGCTGATTCAGTCAGATTGCTAATATTCTTCCTGTGGCGTCATGTTACACAGGTTGAGGTCAGATCAACAAACTCTGTTTTTTCTTTTGTTTTTTTTCTTCATCAGCCTTGAAGCCAATCAAAGAAAGACTTGGGCTGGTTCCTCCTATCAGAGGTGCTCAAGCAGGTAAGAGCTCTGACTAGAGGCAGCTCTTCTCTTCTTACTCATGTTGGTAGTTACAAACCCTTCCCACGTTTCTCCAGCCGAGGCCAACCCAGTGTCTACCAAAGCTCCAAATCGGATCCGCATCAAAACCCTAGAAGAGATCAGACAGGCCAAGGCGACCAAGGCCGGCAGCCAGAAGGACGTTCCTGCAGCCGACGCAGCGGAAACCTCCAAACCAGATCCAGTCAGGGCCGCCAAGGCGACCAAGAGATCCATCACTCTAACAGACGCCCCCATCGGCCACGTTAAAACCTTCTCTGAGATCATTCGAGAGAAGAAGATGAAGCAGGAGGAGCAACAGAACCAGAACCCCAACCTGATGAAGGCGGAGGACCCAGAGGAAAAGGCTCCAGCCAAGGGACCAGGGCCGATGGACGCCGCTGACGTGGAGAAGGTGAGGGTGAAGACCCTGGAGGAGATCCGCAGGGAGAAGGCAGCCAGGGTCCAGGTCCAGCAGACCACCGACCCCGAACACAGCGCCCCCAAGAGGCCACATCTGCTGCGGGTCAAGAAGCCCCCAACCCAACGTAAGAAACACAAAGCAGATATCTAGAAAATGATAATAAAGTATTGCTACTCTTAGTTGAGTACAACTTTTGTGTTCGATACCCACCTTTGGTTTAGCTGACCACTGACTCCCACCAGCAGGGGGCAGTGTTTGCTACTTCTACTACACTGTTGCCTCTCAACTTTACTTGATGTCAGGTTGTTGCCCTGCCATCAATGTGGCATGTACCAAAAAGTCACAATGACAAATATCGCAAAATTTCTTGCAAATATTTAATTGACGACACAAAAGCAGAAATTTCTGATTTTTGTAAAAATCACTAAGAAAAAATGCTTAATATTATTTCACTTTAAGAGGAACTTATTGAATGCAGGGACGGCTTTTTTATTAATAT
The DNA here is from genome assembly GCA_033032245.1 of Poecilia picta. Classification (NCBI taxonomy): domain Eukaryota; kingdom Metazoa; phylum Chordata; class Actinopteri; order Cyprinodontiformes; family Poeciliidae; genus Poecilia; species Poecilia picta. The sequence continues at coordinate 4,874,218 of CM065357.1, read as the reverse complement.
CTTAACAATCTGTTAATGGGTTTTATCAATATGTCTTGGCACAACCAGCCCTTTAAAAACACTCATGATCTTAATTTGACCCAAAATGAAAATGTGGCAGCTATGGAGGATAATTCCAGCTGATTTTGTCACGTTTTCCCCTGTGTGATAGAAAGCAACACGGCGGCTGAACCAGCAGAGAGGCCGGTGAAAAATGCAGCAGCTCCTGCTCAGGTATGTCTGGTCCTTCAGCGCCTTCGTCTGATTGGCTGCTGGTCTACCAGCCATGAGTAACGGAAACGTCCCGTCCGCGCAGGCCTCCGCCATCAAGGTGAAGACGTTTGAGGAGATCATGCAGGAGAAACGCCTCCGCAGACAGGAGCAGGAGGGGCAGGCCGAAAGCCCCGCCGAGGCCGAGTCGTCTCAGAAGCAGAGCGCCAGCAGCGCCCTCAAGAGGAAGATCCCCGCCACGACCCGTCAGGCGTCGGCAGAGACTCCGCCGGCTTCCAGAGTCTCATTTCGGAAACTCGTCTCCCTAAAACCGCAAGCACCGTCGCCTCCGGAGAGGACGGCTTCTCCTGGCCCCAAAACCGCAGCCACGGCAACGGCGTTCTCAGCTTCACCAAAGCAGAGCTCCACTGACTTCCTGGACAAAACCACAAGCGGCCCCGTCTCACAGCCGTCTGCACAGATGACGAGGGAGTCGAGTCAGCCTGCAGAACTCCCGGCAGACTCTAATCAGACCAAAACCTTGGAGCATCCAGGCAGCTGCAAAGGTGAGAGGAGACAGAACTGGACTTTTTCTGTTTGGTTTGAGCAGACGTGACCTGCAGGGATCAGGTATTAGTTTAGTCCAAATCTTCTAAATTTAGATTAAACTATTCAAAACTGACGAGGGGGAAAAATAACAGATTATGTGCTCTGTTTAAGACAAATCTGTTTCCTGTCCCAGTCTGTCACCGATTGTTCTACAGAGGAATCATTTACCTGATCAGACGTGCATGACAAATATACACACCTGTTAATACACACAATTATTAGGCAGGTCTTATTTCTGAGGATTATATTTATTAATCAGCAGCTGAGGTCCACTCAGTTGATCTGAAATGTTACTGAACCCCAAACAGAGATGTGTATATTACAAAAACAAAAAATCTTAGCAAGTATGTTTGTCTACTTTCTACTGCAGAAATCTTAGTATAATTGAAATAAGACAGAACTAACTTACAAGTAACTTTTCAGTAAGATCTATAAGTTGTTTTCTGTAAATAATTCCATAATATAGATGAACTATTTCTACTGATTATTTCACTTTTAACAAGACATTTTCCCATGTTATAAGTTAATCTGTTATGGAACTAGTACAATCAATGTTAAGGAATTATTTACTTGGCTGGACAAACAAGTCTTCTTTATAAGTAAGTTTGAGGAAGCTTGGTGACCTCTGGTGGACTGAAAGCTGGTTGCAGTCTGAACATATGTGTAGAATCTACTATAAAGAATAGTTAGGAGAATTTCCATCCCATAATATGTGTTTTTTCTGTTTGTTTCAGTGAGGCCTAAGCTGAATGTGAAACCATCAGTGGTGAAGCCGCCTCCGAAGAAGAGAGGAGTGGAGGGTTCTGCTGTAGCAGCTGTGAAACCCATGAATAGCTCCACCGCCGCTCAGCAGGTAGATTACTACGCATCATTCACAATAATACCGGTGCGAAAAAAAAAACATTTTATTGGAACATGCTAATGACATTAAAGCTGGACATCAAAACAGTCATTGCTTCATCAGAAATGTCCATGACAGATGACTGTCTTTAAGGATGTGATCATATCTGAAGGTTCCTGTGTTTAGAACATCTGTCATTATCTCAAATCAACTGTTGACTTCACTGACACGCTGCCAATTTTCCCCTTAAAGTCTTCAAACAAAGAGGTCCAGCAGACGTCTGCTGTGCCGCCCACCCCCAGCACCCAGAGGGACGAGCTTCAGACGGTTCCTGTCTTCACGCAGATTCAGGGTCAAGACATCAAGGCAGCCGCCAGTGGGGATGCAGTCAGAGACAGCTGGCCGGTCCCACAAAGGTAAGTTCACACCAGAACTGTTTAGTCCACTTTAATCCAACTAAATTCCATCAGTCTGGAGAATCTGGTTTGCTTGTTGCGTAATCGAACTTTGATCTAAACTACAAAAGTGAACTCTGGTTTGCCTAAAAACTTAGCCCTGGGTTTGTTTAAAGTGAACTCTGGTGTGGTTAGAATGTACATGTGAACACCAAGCGGACCGGAGAGCACATCAATAAAAATAGAACAAACATTGCAATTTTGGGCACCAAGTGAAGCGAGTCTACTGGACTGACAACACACATGCTCTTCAGTGAAATACCGATTTCATCAGAGGTGATGCTGTACAGAGGGCTAGGCCAAATCTTTTTGAAGCTGAATGCTAATCTGAGCTGTACCTTTTGCTTGTGCCGTAATAAGCACTCAGTAAAATATTCTGTCATTGGAAAGTTTAGTCAGTCAGACGATATGAATGTTTTTCTGTTATCCATGTCATTCAAAAAAAAATCCCACATTAAAGCTGTATTTTGTTGCATGTTTTTTTTTTTTACATATTTGTTAAAATTCGCATTATGTCTTGATAGTATAAGAGAGGTAATCTGTGAAATAACAGCTCCTATTTGTGACATTATTTCAGTTTGAAGAACTGCATCGCTTCCAACCGAAAACAACCAATCAGAGCCAGGAGGAGGGGCTTAATGCTGCCAATCAATGCTGTTCAATGTGCGAATGGCAAAGAAATAACTTTCTGTTCCATTAAAACAGTTTATCTGTTGTCAACAGCGGCTATGCTAACTAGCCTTAGCATTCATGGCAGACTGTTATTGTGACCCTGATTGTTACTACACAAACATGAACAAGGCCGCCTCCCTTCTTTCATTTCAGTCCCGTCCTCAGAAGTCCCACCCAGTCCAGGGCACGCAGATCCAGCGTGGCGGCGTCCCGCACCGCCTCCACCTCCAACCCTGACGCCTGCAGCTCCGCGGTGGACGACTTCGAGGATCTGATCAACCAATTCACCGACGACCACCTGGAGGGCGACGTGGACCCGGCCATCGGAGAGGACGACCTGCTGCAGGAGCTGTCGGAGATGATCGACAGCTGAGAGAACCGGCGAGCCACGAGCGAGTCGGGAGATGTGTCATAAAGAATTCAGCTCATTTCACACATTACCTTCACGTTTGTCACATTTTAGACGACATCTCGCACGCCATTCTGTCGGATGCTCTGCCATGTGAAAATCTGCAGACTTGCATTGTGTGGGAACGTTCTCCAAACTTCTTTGCGTCTGACAAGTTACAGAAGAAATAAAGGGAAAAGTGTGTTTGTAGGAGCTGCAGTTTGTCAGGAATTGATGGAGGAAAGCAGCATTTTAGCCAGGGAGTCTTATTTGTATACTGTGTATGCAAGCTGGATATAGAACTAATGAACATAGGGGCATTTCTGCTGGTATCTGTGTTTTTCTGTTGTGTATGTCTCAGTGGATTCCTCCACTTTCTGTATTATGAGTTAAAATTCTGCCCCGGTTCCCTGTGATCAGAGTTAGCATGCGAGTGGAATTCCTCCTGTTGTTTGTCACGGGTGGATTTGATCATGTTGGACTGAGACGTCTTGTCCTGAACACTTAAGAAAAACCCAATCCTCGATGAGATCCTCAGCACTCTGCATTTTTAATAATGAATACCTCAGGGAGTCTTTGTGGTATTTCTGTGTTCTGTAGAAGAAAACACTTCATTCTTTTTGTCCTCTGGGTTTTTTTTAATATTGATGTATTCTGGTAGATTACATACTGGTTTTACAATCCTTATGTGCGGTTGGTCCTCCATGACGCTTTGTCATGATCTTAAAATCATCTATGTAAATAAAAAATACTTTTAATGACAAGTTGGAGCAGTATTGGTTTGGATTGAGTTTATTTAAAATTCACTGCGGCCACCTTGGCACTATGTGCCTATGTTAATGCACTTCTAACTTTATTTTGTTTCCTTAATAAAAGATTGGAAAGAAATTTGGAATTTGAACTTCATGTTAACCAAGTTGGTCAACACATTTTCTCTATAGTTTCTCCCATCTTCCAAAAATAAAAAATTCTGATTAAACGGATATATTTCAAAAATTACTGTCTTAAAAAAAGTACTTTAATTACCAATAACTAGGGTAAAATTTTCCTTTATTTTGAAAATCCAAGCTACTAAATGGAGGCTTTATCAGGACAACTACAGACTTGAAAGTCTAAACATGAAACTTACAGAGGTGGTGCAGTTTAGAAATAGAAATGCCAAATTTAAATTAATATAGAGGAAAAAAGAAATGCAAGAAGGGAAAAAACCTTCCTAAAATAATATTGGTTGCCGGAAATGTTTTCCCCCCTTTTTTCTTCTGTAAAACATGTTTCAGAAGAAGTGGTATTTTTTCCCCTTTTTAAATCAAAATTCCATTTTAGGAAAATGGGGATTTGCATTAGCATAGGGAAAACATAATTGTTCTTTTCTTAATAGCTTTTCTCACTAATAGATTTTTTATGAGTCAAAAATAGTAATAAAAACATGGAGCTGCGTGAACTCATCAGAATTCTTGCTTTTTTGCCAAACACTGGCATTACAGAAAAGTTCTTTCTGATATCGAAGTATCACAACAAATATTACATCATTTGCGACAACCAGTTACTTTAAGTTGAAAAAAACTCAACTTTTATGCTATTACTGAAATATCTGTTACATACCGAAACAAGTCTTAAAAATTATCCAGAGGATATGTTAATGATTTTTTATAAAGGAGTTGTTTGAAGTATCTGAAGACCACAAACTACCACTTCTACAATAAAATTACGACAAATGTACTACTAATAAAAATAGCTTACGTGCAAGTAGTGTGCTGTATTTTAATATGTAAGTCAAAGTGTTTTTTGTTTCTTTTTAAAGCGCTTAGCAAGGACTAAAACGAAAAAAAAAAAGAAGAAGAAGAAGAAGAAGAAGACAGCCCACAGCAAGATGGCGCCACTACTTTAGTTTTCCAGCTCACTGACTACAAGCAGAAGCCGCCGGTCTACTTGTACTTCCGGTATGGTGGGCGGTAAAAGATGGACACTGTCGAAAACATGAGTAAGCTGGACCGGCTAAGCGTGTTCCTAAACGACAGGCTGACCGCAGCCGCGGCGGAGATCCTCGGGGCCGTTAAGGACGCGGTGGCCGAGTACCAGAGCGAGCTGCTGCGCTCCAGAGAGGAGAACGGCCGCCTGCAGAGGCTCCTGAACGCAGCCGTCCAGCGGCTGCTGCTGCAGCAGTCAGGTGAACAGCGGTGCTGCAGAGCCTTTCAGTCTCTGCGGTGGAGGTTTTAATTCAGTTTGGGAAGAAGAGCCATCAGCTCTGTGTAGTAGGGAAGAGTGGAATCTGATTCTGTATTCAACCACTCTCCCTTCTGTTGCTCTGCTAAATTCAGTTTGCTTGGAAACCCTTATTATGGATAGTAAAGAAAGGAATGCCAGTAATACACACACCAGTGTCTGGGGCAAAGGCGTGAGTTATATTATGCTCCATAACGCCTTCTTTTAATTTAAAACGTCACTGCTTTTAATCTTTTTCTTAAAGAACCTGAATCCAGTTTTGCTGATGATAACACTAGACATTTCATCTCAAACCGGTTCTGATTTTCCTTTTTGCCCAGATTATTTCATATGAAGCAATAGCACACATGCTGTCCAGATCATTTACATCATGAAAACAGGCAGGGCTGTGCAGAAAGCATGGCCACCTTTTACATTCAGAGCCTCCAAAGTCAAAAATGAATCATGAAGAAAAATGTCATCAAATCACCAACAAAGTGTTGAATTAAAACAGTTCACTGTTTGTAACATGCTGAAGTGCTCTGTTTCTGCCAGTGTACACAAAATGTGAAGGTCTTCTTTTGTATTTAGGTTCTAAGATCTATTCTCACCAAGTGTTCTTCTGAATGGTTCCTTTTGGTCTTTTCTCATTCCACTCTGCCTCCATACATAAACAAGGCCCAGAGATAACATAAACTCCTCGACTTGGGGCAAGACCCTGTCCATAACCCGGAGAAGGCACTTTACTTTTTACTTTTTTTTCTTTCTTTTCTTATTAAATACTTCTGTGTAAAATCATTATCTACAGTTTGTCCCGTCAAGGTTCCACTCCTTAGATATCCTATAGTCCATCCATTTCCTCCATTGTGAGAGAAAAGCATCCCTCTGTTAATTCACCTCAGCTGTTAGTCTCTCCATCCTGTAAATGTCCATTATAGTGCGTATCCACATGTCAGACGCTAGCTGGGCTTTAACTTAGAATCTGTTTCCCTTTCATGGCCTTCTTGCTTGCTACCAATAAAATGCCAAACAAGCATCAATTCCGTTTAGGTTGAAGTCTTAAGAAGCCCCTCCCCCAAAAACAAACAAAAACACCTCCTTCTTTCTAGAGTAACACGACTAACAGATATTTGTGACTCGTGTTGCGTTATGTAGGGCTTGGCGATATGGATTTAAATTTTTATCATTTTTTGTTGTACTATTTTGATAAAAGTGATGATAAGAACTGTTTATTACTTTTTTAGGTAACTGTGACCTAAAAAACATAGTATAGCACAGTCATGTGCTGTACTATGATTGGTTAGTACAGCAATTATAACCCCACAAGCACAAATACTGTTCTTGAAAAAACACACCCATTTTTCTGTTGGAAGCCAGTCGTTTGAATAAGTTTGATGTGTATTACTAAACTGCTAACAGTAACTGTATTTAATTATATTTTTAAATGTATTGATTGATACAATCATTGAATAGAATAGAATAGAATAGAATAGAGTAGAAGTACTTTATTCATCCCAACCGGGAAATTACTGAAACAAACAAGTGGAGAAAATGGTAAAACGATCCCGGCAATGAATTGGAGTTTTTTTTTTTCCAAACGTCATTAATTGGAATTTGTCATGACAAAGATGGATCAAAATTTTTACAATGTCCAAAATTGTACACTGAAAGCCTTTTGCTAAGGGTGTGAGACTTTATATGCAGTTGTTTACTTAGGAACTCATCAAAAAGACATTCTTTATTTTTCTTTGCCTCTCTCTTAACCGTTTTGTGCCCCTGACATTTATTTCTAAATCTCCTCACAATGTCTAATGTTCCTTGCGCCTCTTATCTAGACCTTGGATTTGGAGTTAGTCTGATTTGCCACAGGTGTGTTGGACAGCAGATTCACCATTGGATGCACAATCTAAAGTAGGATCCATTCTGACACAAGATTCCAGACTCTGGGTATCAAGGTTAAGGTTTAGCTCCACTTCAGGTGTAGAAGAGGGACTCGATCACTTGTTTTGGAGCATAATGTGATGCTTTTGATCTTTCAGAGCCTCTCACCATCCATCTCCAAGAGGAAAGTCAACTCTGTGAGCCTAATGAGAGAAGCAACTTTGAGCTCGTTCCTCAAGTCAAAGAAGAATCAACAGTTAGAAAAATACAAAGTAGTTTTACACATGAAGCAACTGGGCAATTAGAAGGAAGCTGCTGTGATATTGAGCCGCAGGAGTCATGCCCTCCACCGGCCCCCGGTGTCTCCCCACTTCCACCGACATGTGTGGAAACAAAGACGGAAAATTCTGAGGAGGAGAATGAGAAAAAGCAGCCAACCAACAGCTTATTGTTACCCACAACGGTCCACGTAGACTGCAGAGCGGCCGTCTCTACTGCAAAGAGTCAGAAACCTTTAAGAACTGATGTCCAGGGGAAGGGGACGCTTTATTCCAACAGCAAACAGAGCATGCACATAGTGCCGATCAAGAACATGAGATCACTGAAGCAGCCTCTGTCTCGCTCATTTCACCCCAGCCAGAGCAACCAGAGGTGGCACTGCTGCAAAGAGTGCGGTAAGACCTTCAGCTTTGCCTGCCAGCTGGAGGTGCACATGCGCTGGCACACCAAAGAGAAGCCGTACAGCTGTGCGGTGTGCAGGAAGAGCTTCACCACGGTCAGCATGCTTAAGCGGCACCACCGCATCCACACTGGGGAGAAGCCCTTCCGATGCCACGTCTGCGGGAAATGCTTCAACCAGTCGGCACACCTCAACACCCACTACAGGCTCCACACGAGGGAGAGGGCCAGCTGGAGCCGAGCGGCACTGTGCAAGTGAACGCTCGTCAGAGGCTTTCTCACTTGTACGATTAAAAGAGGATTTCATTTGCCAGAGTGCCCATTCCAACAGTCTACGGCAGTGTTTCTCAATTCCTGTCCCAAGGCAAGCCCTGTCCTGCAACGGTTGTGGCGTTTCTCTTCTGCCACAAACCTGACATGAACAAGTGGGTGATTAACAGGCTTCTGATGACATGCAGAGGAGGTCATGCAATCATTTGAGTCGGGTATTCTGGAGCAGAGACGCCTCTAAAATACACAGGTCAGTGGTTCCTGGGGATCAGAATTGAGAAACACTGATCTACAGCAATAGTGTTGAATTGTATGTGTCTTTGTGCAAAATAAACGGATACAAAAATCAAATTACAATTGTGGTTTTAAAGTAAGTTTATCATGACAAATATGCAAATGTACGATCCATCATTTCATCCAAACAGAAAGAAGTGCACCAGAAAAACTAGACTGCAAATATGAAATAAGAACTGAAATCTCTAAAGTGAAAAGCTGAAAGAAGAAAAACGCTAAACACGCACAAACTCTTATATTTGATTTGAGAAATTATTAAAAATATCAGACACATTTCATTCAAAGCAACACTTCCACCCTCAGAGACCCCAACCTAACTTTTTTTTGTAAAGCTGCCAATAAATCAGGTTACTCTAGTGCCCCGTTTTCCTCCTTCAGATTTTTCACCAGCTTTCAGCAGAATATATATCTTTGTTTGTATATGAGATGCAAACTGCAATTTACATACATGTCCACCAAAATGGCCAGGTTGTTGGGACAATACATGCATAAGCCCTAATTTAAATGTAGGCAAATCACATCGGTGCAGAGAGGCATTATTTGCTTGATAGTAAAATTTTAGGAGCTGATCTGCCTTTGTCAGAAAGGCATACAAACAACCTGAGTGAAGTTGGCCCCCCCACCTTCTTCAAATCAGACAAAATGGGTGTCAATCAACTCTGCTATGTTTGTGCTGGTTTGTGCAGCAAAATGTTTTGTTTGTGCTGCTTTGGTTTTGAAGATATTAATGAAAGTGTAAAGGTCAACCAGCCCCCCCACTTTTGTGAAATCAAACAAAATTGGTGTCAAATGTTTGTGCTCCGTTTGTGCTGGAAAATCTTTGCTGCACAAACCAGTAGCCGAGTTGATTTACACCCATTTTGTCTGATTTAAAGAAGGTGGGGAGGCCAACTTCACTCAGGTTCTGAATTCTCTCTTTGCTATGGGACTTTTGAGGAGCTTAACGCCTTGGAAGGTTTGAACCAGTTGAGAAGTCTACTTCTCAAAACTTGCTGAAATACGCACTTGCTGAAGAAGCCCAAAACCGATGAAAGATGGATGAGAAGCACCAGCAGGGTGATCAACCGTAAGGTTAATATCATTGTTCTATTATTTTTAATAAACAAAAACAAGTTATTACTAAAATAATAAGGAATTGATTAGTTTATTTTGTGTTTGTGTGCGTTTTTTTAAGAAATGCCTGCTGTACAAAAAAGACAAGTAGCATTCTTGCTAGTACAGATGTCAGGAATGTTAAACTGGTTTAGTGATTTAAGAAATATTTGTATTTTTGTTAATTTCAGTTAAATTAGTTGAATTAATGTCAAATTCTTGAAAAATTAGCTTGTTCGTGACCTTTATTTTTTGAAAAATGCTTATGGTGATTATCTTATTTTGTTTTCAGACAATTTAAAATATATATTTTATCTAAAACGGATAAAGTAAAACAAGATTGTTTGTTTAGGAAGGTATAATTTAGATTTTTGGGTTTCAACATATTTGTGAGTTAATTGAATTTGTATTGTGATTTATATGCTAGTTATTTGACATTTTGAAAAATGTCAGTAATGCTGACTGTAGTTGTTTTGGTTTGAAAGAAGTTTTGGAACAAGCTTTTTGAAAATGTGGTATATGTAGTCTCCATGAATACATTGATTAAATAACAACACAACTTTATTCTTAGGACAATCAATCAATGTGTGCTTGTTGATTTCACAAAAATAACAAAATTATTTATTTTAATTGCTCAAGACCAGCTAAACAATGTTTTGTTCCATTGGATTTTAGTAATGTATCATTTTCAGAAGTTAGTTGAATGTTAACAAAAAATGTTAAAATTCATTAGAAAAACAATGATCTTGGTTTTAGTTTGTCCGGTTGTCATTAATGTGTTAGTATAATTTTTGGTGGGATTGTGAGATTTAACACTGCTGTGGTTTAAAAAGTTATTTCTGGTTTTTGAAGACCTGTTTTGTTTTATTCAGATCTTTGTAATAGGTCAGTGCCTGATCCAGGTTTCAAAAATGCCTCAAAAACATATTTGGTCTCCTTGGATATGTTGCTTGAAATAAAACCTTAACACTTGAAAATTAGAAAAGTTTTTAGATATATATTTCGGTTTACATAGTTTTTAGATATTTTAGAAAAACATTTCTCCTGTGTTATTACTAAATAGTTTAGTTCATATTTTTATTATTGTTCAGTTTTATTTTTCTAAAAAAGAAGAGTATTGAATAATTAGTGGCTTATGAAATTCTGTGTTGGTCCTTTGCACATTTGGAGCTGTAATATATTTTCATTCTGATTACGTTTTCAGAAAGAGTCAGCAATATTAATAGTGGTGCAGTGATTGGAAAACTTATTTTAGTTTGAGAGAATTACTTTTAGAGAATCCATTTTGTTGATGTTCTTTGTCTCTATAAAGAGAGTAATATTGACAGAATTAAAATTCAAAAATACTTAAATTAAATGTTGTATCTCTAAAACTTCTTCAATAGTTATTTTACACTGGTGGCTGTTAGCCTCAGAGTGAAGATCAGACAGTCCCATGAAGAGAATGTTCATGATTGTCCTCATGTATTGCATTTGGAGCAATATAATTGTATGAATATTCATCTGAGTTTATTGCTGGGTTGTGTGCAGCCACAATCTTTAGACTGATGGAATGAATTTCTTTACACTACCTTCAGCCATAACTGAGCCATTTGGAGTAATATTAACATGTGATAATAAGACTTTGAGGCATCATGCAAACATAAGGGATGCAGATTATTATTTTAATTAATTTGGCCAGTTTATCTGCAGACGAAATATAATGGCAATTTTAATACTGGATATGGATTTATAAACCAGATAAGCAGTTTCATTTTTTTCGGAGCGCCTTTTTACTGGGAGCGGAGGACAGGTCACTTGTGTCCGCCTGTTTATTTAGATCCCCAGTCTTTAGACTCTGGTTTTTACAGATGTAAGTTGCTGCTGTTGGCTATATGTAGGAGTATAGGTAGTTGTATGGGAATTTATTCATTCTGTAGGATTTACTGATGGGGTGTCAGAGTAGCTGTGGTTGTGATTCTGAAAATTTGTGGAGCTCAGAGGAATTTAATTTAATTACAGTTAACATTTTAGTAATTTAAAAATGCTAATGGAAACATATTAATTATTCAATTCTTTTATAGTATTAAAGTTATGTAAGCAGTAATTTAAGCTTAATAGTAATGAATGGCTCATGAATCTTGTTTTGTCTATTAAGATAAAACGTACCTATTCAGCAGCATCAAAGATTTGTGAGAGTTATAGGAGGGTAAACTGAGTAACTTGTTGCATTGTTTTATTTATTCACACTAATGGTACAATGTAAGATTAAAGGTGTTAAAAAGTCCTCAACACAGTACATACTTCTTTAATATAATAATATACATGTCAGACAACATGGTTTCTGGAGATTATGGAGAGGAGTCAAGGTGTATTTCACCTCCACAATCCACTACCAGCTTCAGTGGTAGCTCCAGTCAAGATGATTGTGCTAGCAATTCCAGTAGTAGCTGTATTGGCAGCTACAGTGATAGCTCTACTACCATCTCCAGTGAAGATGAGGTAGGTAATGAGTGTACTAGCAGCTCCAGTGATATCAGTACTACCAGCTGCAGTCCAAAAGTGGACCGTCCTTATGCTGTATCAGAGCTGCTTGAAGTTCATCCTCCAAATTTTAAATACATATGGGACATCGAGATGGCTCAGAAGCTTCAAGAGGGCATTTCTCAGTATGGATTCTCACTTGAATCCATACATGGACTTGACAAGCGGGAAGAACCTATTTTGAGTCCAGATGACTCCAGACCTATTGGTATCTCACAACATCATCAGGTAGGTTTGGTAGGGGATGTGGCTCGTGTGACATCTGTGACTGGCATAAACAGAAAGAGGACAAAGGACAGTGACTCTGAAGAGGAGCCCTTGCAAGAGACTAGGCAGTGTTCTGAAAGGAGCTCTCTCCAAGAGGACAGGGACAGTGATGATGCTGAGAGAGCCCTCTGCCAAGAAACTAGGACAGTTGCGAAGAGGATTCTCTCCAAGAGGACCAGGGACAGTGATGATGCTGAAGAGGAGCCCCCTGCCAAGAAGACCAGGGACAGCGATGATGAAGACGAACCTGTTGTCAGTCCCTCCACAAATAAGTTGTGTGAGGATCCCGTTCTGTCATCCCCTGTCCTCAGTCCCTCACAAGGGATGGTGCATGAGGATTCTTTTCAGTCATCCCTTGTCTCCAGTCCCTCACCCATGACATTCTGGGTGGGTCCCATTTTTTCACCCTTTAGTCTTTCACCTAAGAGTGCATGTGAGAATCTCATTCTGTCCTCCCCTGTCTTCAGTCCCTCACCAAGAATGCTATGTGAAGATCCCATTATGTCAGTTCATGCTATCAGTCCCCCAGTGAGTGAAGATCCTGTTTTGTCATCCCCTGCCCTCAGTAGTCCATGAAGGCCAGCGTGCGAGGATCCCATTGTGTCCTCCCCTGTTGATAGTCCTTCACCTTCAACATACTGCAAAATTCCAAGTTTGTCATTTCCGTGCATATGTGTTTGGATGAAGTCTCACATGGACAAAGAGGAACCAATACCTTCAACATCTGGGATTGGATCTGACATAATTAGAGAAAGAGAGAGTTCCAGACGAGTGTGGTTTAGATCTCACTATGACTTGTCAAGTGACTGATTAGATTGGGATCTTGAAAAACTGAAAATCTACCTGAGAAGTCCCGTTAGGATTCCATAATTTCTCTGTTGTTTTTGTTAAAGCCAATGGCTTTCTAGCAGGACCGAGGACGCCTTTGGTGGGGTCTTGCACCGGGGCTTTTCTTTATCTCGCTGCTACATTTTTCATTTTAGATTTTAAGGACTCTAGCAGGACCAAGGATGCCTTAGGTAGCGTCTTGCACCGGGGCTTTTCTTTATCCTACTGCTAGATTTTTTATTTTAGATGTTAATAATTCTGGCTAGGCAGGCAATGCTGGAGGAGGCTAGTTTAAATTTCTGAGGAACAAGACCATACTACTGAACAAAAAACAATAAAAGGAGTTGGACATGGCTGGTGCGTAAAAGATAAATGCTAAATGGAACGAGACAACGCTACAGGATTAATATTAAATCTAAAACAATCTTGCTGGGTAAAAACCAAACCTCAAAACGATTAATACAACGCGGCTCGGGACACTGGAATCAATACAAGTGAGACAACACTGCTGCAAATTAAACTCTTTAAATTTTAAACAACGTTTCTGACATTTGTAAAAAAAAAGAAAATTCTATTTCTATGAAGAAAAAAACAAAACTATTTTGTGGAGGGTCCCCTGTCGGTCAGGGGCCCTTGGAATTGTCTTAACTTTTTCCCCCTTTACGGCGCCCCTGGTTATAAGACTTAGACCATAATCATCCATGGCACTATAATTCCTGCGCGATCCAGTCAGGACAGTTTACATTAACAAAGAAACACTGGACATACATATGCTGGAAAAGGAAAAATAATTCTATCTACTGTCTATATCTGCTTGCCCATCCAGACATAGGTTATATGGGTCATTGACTGGGGTTGCCAGTCCACGATGGGGCAACACAGGGGCACACATTCTCATACCTACAGGTCTTATTAGGGTTTTCAGTTGATCCAGAAGTCATGTTTTTGGACTGCTCGAAAATAATTTATTAAACTTTAAGAGGTACAAAATAGCTATAAGCTTCAAATAAAAGTGTAAATGTGTTTAAGTTAGCAACTGGAATCAGGTCTACAGGAAGGCTGATTTCCAGCTAAGGGACACGTCTATGTAAGGATTAAGTTTTAGTTTCCACCCTAATTACTAACAGGAGACCCTTTCCAAATATGACAAATTGGGTGGGCAAAAACTATTCAGAGCATTACAAAAACAATTCTGAAATGTACATGTAGTCGGTGCAGACTTTAAATTTAGTGTAATATGAGCTTGATTTCGAGTCCTGAAGTAGCTGTAATGTGGAGCTAAAGTTCCTTTAGGAAGACTAGAAAAGAAAGATTTTAATAATCGATTCTGCAAGTTCTAAAAAGCATAAACTAATGTCTCTGCATTTGACTTGGAGAAAAACGGATGTCCTCAGGCAATGTTCTTCAGATTTTTCTTTTCTTTTACATTTTTAATGTGGTTTATGAAACTTAAATTTGAATCAAGTTCCGTTGCAGGCACTGAATTAATTCTATCAAATGAAAAATGTAGTTAGATGCCTCCTGTGAAGGACTGGCAACCTGTACAGGGCATATTCAGCCTTATGCTGCATGACCTCAGAGATAAATGGACATGATGGATGAATCAAAAGAAAACGTCATTTGTAAAGCAACTATTTTAACACGTTTGACACTGTGGCTTCTGTCTAAACACAAGACTGTTAAGTGATTCCAGTAAACAGAGGGATAAAAAGCCTGATGTAGAGGATAACCTTGGAGCCTCTAAAGCTGGATGTGGAAGAGGAGAATGTTACATTGGCTCTTCAGGATCAATAAGGTGATCAAGTGAATGTTAAGGGCTTCTTGATTGGCAGGAAGCCACTCCTTGCAACACCAGTGTCTTAACATAATGAGTATTGCAAGTACTTCTGATTGGCAAAATGTTCTGATTGCAAGACAACTACCCATGCAGTTGTGGCTCAGTGGTATAGAGTAATAGCAATCGGAAGGTTGTGGGTTCTATTCCAGCTTCACATATATACCCACGGGCAAGGCAACTTGGGATACTGATTGATGTCTATATATATGACTTGAATGTAGCTCTAATGTAAAGTACTTTAAGTGGTCAGTACCAGAGAAGTGCTATATAAATTTAGTCCATTCACCATCCCATTAGGACACAGTCAAACATATCAATCAGAATATACAGTATATGTGTGTGTATATATACATATATATATATATATATGTATATATATATAAAAAAAAAAAATTCCCTTCTCACCCTCTGCGGGTGGTTCCTCTTTTCATCCTCTGAACTCGGGTCCTCTACCAGAGGCCTGGGAGCTTGAGGGTTCTGCGCAGTATCTTGGCTGTGCCTAGTACTGCACATTTCTGGACTGAGATGTCTGATGTTGTTCCTGGGATCTGTTTTAGCCACTGCTCCAGTTTGGGGGTTTCTGCCCCGAGGGCCCCGATGACCACAGGCACCACTGTGGTCTTCACCTTCCAGTTCTTTTCCAGTTCCTCCCTGAGGCCCTGGTATTTCTCCAGTTTCTCATGCTCCTTTTTCCTGATGTTGTAGTCACTTGGTATAGCTACATCCACCACAACGGCTTTCCTCTGTTCTTTATCCACCACCACAATGTCCGGTTGGTTCGCCATTACCATCTTGTCTGTCTGGATCTGGAAGTCCCACAGGATATATACATATATATGTATATATACATATATATGTATATATATACATATAAATAATATATATATTATATATATATATATATATATATATATATATATATATATATATATATATAATATATATATATATATATATGTATATATACTGTATATATAGTCCACATTTCTGTATTGTCATTTTCTTCATTGGTCTGACATAATATTTTATTCCTAAGTGTGTTTCCTTTAGATGTAACCATAAAATAATTAGCGTAAATATTCGTGCGTCTTTCACCGAGTCAATTAAGATGGGCTCCTGAAATAAATATGCTTTTTAACAGCATTTGAATCAACTGAATATGACTGGCGCTTTCGGGCTTAATTTCCGCCATGATGCTCTGCCCTGCGGGTCAGTTTCCTCCGGCCGCACAGCTTCCCGCCACCTGACTCCGAAGCGTGTGCACGCGGCAGCAGAGACGGGATGCGCGCTGCGCGAGCCAGAGGGAAAACAGCTGAGAAACAGGGAAAGCTGCTGCTGCTGCTGCTGCTGTGCTGCTGCTGCGGCTGCTGCTCTCACAGGAAACACGGAGTCATCGTTCCGCTCACACCGACCGCACAGAGAAGGGAGAAGGTCCTGCGATGCCGCTGCGGAGCTGACAGCGCCGGGTACCGCAGCGGGAGCGACGCAGCAGACCAGAGCAGGTAAGCGGACGCAACCTTTTACGATGCTCTCGTAAGTTGGAGCTTAAACGTGGCGCTGACGCATCGGGTGGTGTCCCGGCTGTGGGGAACCGGAGCTATGCAGTTGACGGCGTCAAGGAACCAGGTAATGACAGCAGGACGGAGTGCCGCAAACTGCTGAAACTGAGATGTGTTTTCGCGTCTCGCCGCAGTGTTCTCGGGGCGCCCGGTGTGGGCAACGGGGCCTCGCCTCTTTGCGCATCCTCTGGATGATGCTGCGGTTTTGGGATAACTTTGCTGCTCTGCGCAAATCTCAAACACAAGCACCAAAGTCCGTGCAAACGAGCAGGCTGTACCTCCCTGGCTGCATCCGCAGAGGCCTGTGGCTGTCTTTGGCGTGCGAGCGGAGGTGTCGGTGCAGAGGACAACGAGGACATTTAAAGGGCTGCCGGGGCTTGTGTGGTTAGGCCTCCGGGTTCTAGCCCGGGATCATCACACCGTGGTTTGGCTCGAGGTGGACCACGGATATGAAAGTGTGGACATCATGTTTAGTGATTACATCATGGAGGACACAGACTGTCAGAGCACAAATCAAAGTCTTGTCCTGCTGTCCTGTTCTAGGTCCCGTGTTCCACATGTGTGCTGCAGTATTATCAACTCTGACTACAGACATTACATAGTTATTCTCCTGGATTAGTCTCTCTGCAGGTAATCTTTATGTTGTTTAGAGAGACTGGGATAAATCTAAACAGCTTCACTGCCTTCATTAGAATTCAGACATTACTTTCCACATAAATTTGTATTCATATGTATTTTATACATTATGTTCTATTTGCAGTCAACTGTAAAATCGTCTCATCTTTTTCTCGTCTCATTGCACAACATAAGACATTATTTATCACAGCGTACAACAGTGTTGAGTTTTTGGGTTGCTTAAGGCAACAGCTTATCTGTGCGTTCGGGGTGAGCAGAACAAGTTGTCTGCATCTGTGCCAGGATCCAATGAGCATGCATGTTATTACCACAGGATGTGGTGGTGCGTGCTCCAGTTACTGCCACCGTGTTCTTGGACTAGGACACAATGTGTGATTCAGAATCCTGTCGATTAGGTAGAACATAAAGGTTTGTCGTTGGCTGTACCATTGTGTTTTGTTCTTTCTTCATTTGGTTTGTACATTTTGGCTTTTTATGTCTTTGGACTTTCTGCATCTGCAAAGGCTAAATGTAGATTTTGATCTCTGCCTCTCCAGTGCCACCATATGAGCCCTCAACCAGTCAGTCATACAGCAATAGAGAAATGGCGTTTCAGGTAATCGCTGAAAAGATTGTTGAAGAGATACAAAAAGTCTTGATGCCTGCGGTGAACGTTACTGCAGGCATGTTATCTTCTCCTCTAAACTTTTTTTTTTTTTTTTTACATTTTACCACATTACTACCACTTATGTCTACAAATCGTTTTATGATTGTATGTGATAAGGCTACACAAAGTAGTGCATAATTGTAAAGTACAAAGAAGAAGGATACATGGTTTCAAGTTGTTTCAAATAAATATCTTAAAAATGTCTTGTACATTTGGGCAAGAACAAGGAACCCGCTTTACTCTGAGACTGCTACATAAAGTCTAGCGCTGCCCAATTTGTCTCAGATTATCACTAAATTACTAAGAAGGAACTACCTATAACTCTTAATCACAGGTAGTTCTGTGATCCTGTGCATCTACGGGATCAATAGATGTTCTGTTTCTGACCTCAGAGGTTTCCTAGAGAACAAACAGCATACTGAAGACCAAGGAACACAGCAGACAAGACAAGAATGATATTTCAGAACTCTGTTCAAACCGACATCTGAACATGGAGAGAGGATGGATCAACTGCAGACCTACCAAGACATAGACGTCCAGCTAACCAGACAGGGAAGGAGAGCATTGATCAGAATGCCATGCACAGCACCTGATGCATATTTTGGAAAACTGATCACTTGCAATATTAGCTTGACTTCTGCTTTGTTATCCCAAAACATGTTTAAAAATGTGCTCTCCTTAATCCCTAGTCATACATAATTTAAAATACATGTGACTTACTGTAAGATTTCAGAGGAATTGCCAACAGTGGTTGATTACTGTGTTGAAGTCAGAAAGCATTTTTTACTTGTGTTCTTGGCAGAACCTGTGAAGGATTTAAAGTCTTCTACGTTTACTGGGGTTCATCAGAACTTTAAATTGAATTTGTACAAACGTAGCATTGCTTCACAGCGAATGTGATTTCCAGCTACTTCACAAACCAATCAGTTCCAATTTCAGTACAGAAATATAAGTCTGTTCCATCCAATTACATCAGACACAGTTACATATTCAATTTAATCTTAGTTGTAAAACAGTACAGTCAAGTTGAGATATTTTTGGCATTTGGCAAAACATTTTCTCTCTACGGTAACAACTGATTGCGTCAAGACATTATGTTTGCATCAGTCCCTCATACGTGGCAAGCATGTATCGACAGCAGAAAATTAAACTTCTCTTTAATTGGAAGAAACCTAGGAAATGGACCCTGTGGTTTTACCTAAGGGATACAAATGAGTGTCATTTGACAGTGAGGAACATTAGATGAGGACAGCTGAACTTTTTCCATCTTTACTTAGATTCAGAATACAGGTTTGTATATGTGAATTCAGAAAGGCTTAAGACTAAATCAAAATATGCTTAAGCAAGGTTACTGCACCATTTAAATTATGTTTTATTCTCAAATAAATGTTTTTATTTTAAGAATTATGCATGGAAAGGCTTTTCAAATGATTCTATAAAATAAAATTTCACTTGGAGCTTTAGACAGACTGTATTTTTAAAGTAAGATTGTGAAAATTTGTGCTGAGGAGATATTGTACTGTTGCTTACTGTTAGGCATGTTAGTGGTGAGAACACGGCTGCACATATTTGTGATTTCTGCCTCAATTTTCATTGTACCAGGAGAGAATAACTCGTCTTGTTTGGTCTTAGAAGGGAACAAACTAACATCCCAGCCAGACTGGCCCTGACTCTCTGTGGCATCAAGCACGTGACTTCCCCTTTCTTCCACGGACATTAGATTGTACCCCAGTAACATGAGAGGAATATGTTTGTTCAGCTCTAAAAAAAGATGATGGTTATGAGGAAAGATGAGGAGCCATGAAGGAGGAGCACATAGGTAGGCTGATATGTACAGGACAGAATGTAACGAAACCCGCTGGTGTCAGGTGTCAACAGGTTTAGCTGACTTCCTCTGATGACTGACATAAGAACACTGTGATCTGATAATCACAGAAGCAATCATCTCTCGAACCATCTGAGGTTCCAGCAGTAGTTGATTGTCTCCACGGCGTGGGTTAAAGGGACTCCATCCAGGGATGCTAGTGCACTCTGGGAGGCATGTTTGATTTGAATAACAAAGTAGCACGTTGAGCTCAATATGTGAAGGTGAAGTTCAGTCAGTGCCTTTATCAGGAGTTGGTATAAGTGGAAGTGATTGAAGATTTACATTACCTCAGTTATTATTTCTTTCTTCTTTGAAAGTTCAGCATCATTTACAGTGTAGCCAATGGGTGGGACTGTCTCTGAACAACTCCACATTTTCTACATGCTTCTTATTGAAACAGCTCTAAAAAGAAAGCATGTTCATCTATCAGCTGTTTTCATGGCAAAGCTTGATAAAGCAAAGCTAACACCCAAGAGGTGAAGTGTGGTCATGTAGGGAAAAACCAAATCACCATAATCCTATATTAATTTACTGTAAGCCTCTTTTTGTTAGGTTTTGATCAGACCAGACAGTAGTGCAGATATTTGACCACTAGATGTCAGTGTTGTAGTACAAAATATCCTAGATCCCGTTTGTTTTGCTGTATTGCTGTTAGACTACTGAACAGATAAATTATCTTCTTAGCTTCAAAAATCTTCAACAAAAACTTTTTCACTTTTTTGTTTTGATTTGACAAATAATGATCTGCTAACTTTAAACATAGTTATATGTGGAGGATATTTCATTATTTTAATAAAGGAGTCCAACTGAAATCCCTGTGTAAATCTAAACAGTCTGGTTGATATATATAAGCTACATATAAGGGAAACTCAAAAGCTGAAAATGCAGTAGAAAATCTCGAAATGGCGGCTTTTCAACAATGTTAAAGGGGAGCAACTCTTTAACGGCTAAAATTATTATGCTCACTTTTAACTTATACGGTTAATTGATTTGTTGCTCATTGTGACAGGCCTACTGGTGGTTAATTATCAAAAAGACAACTGCAAACTCTATGGTAGAAAAATAAAGAGCTGTTTCATTTTTTAAAGATACTCCACTATATACAAAGAGGACACACACACACACACACACACACACACACACACACACACACACACACACACACACACACACACACACACACACACACTCACACACACACTCACACACATATATATATATTGCAGATATATATAG
The DNA here is from genome assembly GCA_033032245.1 of Poecilia picta. NCBI lineage: Eukaryota > Metazoa > Chordata > Actinopteri > Cyprinodontiformes > Poeciliidae > Poecilia > Poecilia picta. The sequence goes on along the minus strand of CM065357.1, from coordinate 4,853,248 downwards.
CAGATGTACCTTTTTAGTGAGAAAAATACTATGAAGTTTATAGGATGTGAGAAGCATTAGTTTAGCACTAATCTCCAGTCTGTGCAGATGGAACACAAAGACCAAGTGGACTATGGCCAGATTGGGATGATGTCCAGTTCAAGATGCATTAACTTGGTATTAGTGCAACCTGCTGGTCGCCATGGTCACCTTGCAATGTTGGGTGTGATCAGGTGCTATATTTACCTGTATCTTCTGGTGTTACATTCCGTCTGGTGTCAGCTTCCTGCGGCGAAAAGGCATATGGTTAAAACTGCAGGTCAGTATTAGACAGGCCGGCATGCAGGCAGTTCTGTAGACATTATTCTCATAAAATTTATAATTCTCTATTGTTTAAAGCCAATATGGTATTGATGGTACACATATAATTTTATATGTTGCTGTCTTTGCTCTAGATATTGAGGGGGGAAAATTTAGCATCTTACGCATTGCTGACCAGATATTGTGTATTTTTTTTTACTTTCTGATTATGTATTTTGGCAGCTTTCCAGGAGTCTGTTCTCATAAATGGGATTATTTCCAACTGGCTATTTGGGCAGTCACTCTGCTCCATCCATCCCCACCCATATATTATTATCTTGGCACAACCACGCAGCCACTGATCTAAGCTGAGCAGCATGGAGATGTTTCTTTCAAGTCAGGCAGATTTAATCCCCCTGTCTCCTTTAAATATGAGCTGGCAGTCTGTAGATGTAGAGATTGGAAGAGTCTTGGTAATACGTTCATTTGCATTGTTCCCACCCATCCAATGAATGGAAAATGTACAGTAGTAAGATCAGCTTTTATTTTTCCCATCAATGTACCATAATTATCCTTGACTGGCTGTTTCATGTCAGGGGTTATAGTAATTCTCAAATACCTTAAACCCTTAATTAGGTTGGTGGAATTCAAATTTGCTTGCCAATTGTACTGATCAGTGTCCCGCTAATGTCTTTGCTTCTGGTTGCTGATATTCTGTGTTCTGAATCATCTAAAAAGATTTTGTGCTCTGTTTGATTTATTTATTTTTTACCCTTAATTTTTTTTGTCAAATTAATGTAGCTAGGGGTTCAATTTGGCACATAACAAAAGACTAATATGCAGTCAGTCTCCTTTCAGGAACCCTGCATGAATGGATTGAAGTGCCATCTTTTTTTTTTTTTTTTTTACAGTGCATTGAGATGACATGTTGTAAACAAACTGAATTGAACTAAATGAACCCTTTCTTTCTAGGCAGAAAATCTTAGAGCAACAGCCATTTTCTTTACCCAAACACAGGGCTAACCGTGACCCAGTTAACAAAGTTTTGGATAAAATTCCATAGGAATTACAATTACACGTAAGAATGGCCCCTTTTTTGGGTTGAATGTGGCATAAAATCATAATTATCAGGAATGGAGGCTTGAAAAGGTCAGTGTGTGTAGAATTTTTGTTTGCACTCTGGGTGCGTTATGTTTTTCCAATTCAAAGGCTAAATAATTTTATTGTAAATCATTTCCTTTTTAAATCTGTTTAACAAAAAATCTAAGTGTGCATTGTTTTAATGAAAAGAACAAATTATGACTTAATCTACATGTATTGTATGTCTTTATAATAGCCTTGCTCTCAACTTTGATAAAAAAAATTCTACTTAAACTAAAATGAGGTAATAAAATAAAGTCGAAACAGATAAAGGTTGAGGGTTCAGTTTCAGCTTCCTCCAATGCAAGGCATTTAACCCCGGTGTGTTGGTGTGTGTTGTGTGCATGATAGTGAGTTATCATTTTTATCATTATCACAAGAATACTTAGTCAAACGCAGGAGGGAGAGTCACTGGGATGCACTCTGTTGCTTTCGCTTACACTCAGACACTGGAGACTTACTCATCTAAACTCTTGTTTACAGCATATGTTTTTATATTCAAGAGTCTAAAACCTGTTATAGAGCCAAACATGCTACATTTAGATTAAGAGGAGGATAAGAAGACACTTAAATCATCAAATAAAAGTTCAGCTTTTAGTAAAATGAACTTTCCTATTAACAAACGGTTTAATTTAGATTGAATCCAAGGTGCTGGAGACATACTTTGTTAAGGCCAGAAAGAAATTAGACATTAATGAAATCTCACTATGAATACTATCCAGCTCTCTGTATCGCTGAAACAGCTTCTGATTGAAGAAACTCAGTCGTTGTTGCGCTGTGAAGAGAATCCTGAGGTCCATTATGTTCTTCATTTTATGAAACATTTTTCTTTGGACAGTCTTCTCCGGAGCCTCCAGAATGCCATCTAGAACAAAAGTGTTATCTCATTAAACTTTTCTGTCACTTCTTTTGTTTTCTGTTTCAAACAAGCTAGTATTATGAAAATGAAAAATAAGTTAGAGATTGTTTTTCTTGAAGTTGCTCAATTTTCCGGATCATACATTCCAACAAAAGGAAGAAACGTTGAGACCTATGACTCACATAGTGTTGAAAGACACTAGGTTAAGATTATTTCTCATGGTGTATTTTTTATACACAGCCTGTTGGCACTGTGTATTAAAAACTGGAAAAAAATCTGCTTAGTCATTGGTTCATCCTTTTAATAATTCACATAGTTTGCAGAATGGTATTCCACGCAGAAGGGTCCCTCTGGTCTGCTGTCTGGTAATTTCTCTCTTTTTTACCCAAGTGAATTAGAGGTGAATTTCCCTCACAGCCGTCTGGCAGGCTGCGACGGGCAGAGGATAAACAGAGAATGGGAAGAGCAGATGGAAGGAGGAAAGGTCTGACGATGCTCCAGGCCTCAGTCTGCTACTCATCAACAGACCTGATCAGCTAATAACAGGAACCAGAAGGGAAACCTTAACATAGAATATTGGTGCCACTGGAACATCCTCGTCTAAAAGTGACGGTAAAATTAGGTTGATAACACCACAATGTTTGTGAAATAATAACAACAACACTAAAAACTTGATTAAAAATCTAATCAGGCGGTTGCAGTATCCCAAATTCTGGATTTCGATTTTAGGTGATATTTAATAGTGAATAGTAAGAATTTCTGTGGAGAGTCTTCTGCCACGATTCTGGCATTTGAGTTTGACTGTTTTCATATTGTCAGCAGTGAAGTACGAGCATGCCTATGGTACGAACCGTGAAGTAGCATCTTGTCAGATGTAGAGACGGACTGGATTGGTTGCAGATATTCTCAGTGGCATTGGGCTGGCTCACACTGGAGCAGAGACAAAGTGAAGCCTGCAGGAAGACAAAGGTCACACTCTCCTTTGTCTATGCACACTGATGATATTTTAGTAATGTATTCGCCAAAGGCGTCTTTTCCAAATGTAGCTGCTCCGGGGTTAGGACCGAAATACATTCGGCAGCTCTGATCCTCCCAGACACCATGTCTGATTTGGTATATTCAGATTTTCCGGCACTCATTATCATGCAAATAAAAGTTGGAGTCAGCTTTAATAGCCTTTGTTCTTTGTCTCTCTTGATTAAACTGACTACTAACATGGTATTTTAGATTTATCTACATATCTACTTAATCTATCATGAGCATATGAAATAATTTGAAAGCACTGTTCCTTAAGAAACCTCATTAAGGACATTAAATATGTGTCATGGCTTTAAGCAGCAGGTAGGAGAGGGGAGCTGGTGCCTACAGGGATTAAAGATGACAACAGTAAAAAATAAATAAATTTATATATATATAAAATGTATATATATAAAAAATATATATACATAAAAAAAATTAAAATGCACATATATAATATAATATATATTTTGCACATTATATACTGTAGATATATTATATATTATATTATATTCACATATATATATATGTGCATTTTTAATTTTTTTAAATATATATATATATATATATATATATGAATTTTAATTTTTTTTTAAAAAATAGATATTTTTTATATATATATATAAATTTCATCTAAACAAATCTACCAAGAATAAGTATAGCAAACACTCAAACAGAAGAAGAAGAAAAAAGGAAGAATAGACAAAGACAAATGAATTAAGATGCCAATAAGCTAAACTAATAAGAAAAAATGAAGGGGTACAGGGAGGATATTACTCAGAAAATAGTATTTTTACAATCTAATATTTCTCATTAAAGTACACATAAACCACTCTAATCACATTTTCTTCAGAAGCCTAAAAGACATAAGTCTTTTTTTCCCCCAGAGATAATATGTCAGTCCCTTGATGTGACCAGGAGAGAGGTCACATCAAACTTTAAATCATGGGCATGCCAGAAATATAATATATACAGTAGAAATACAATATATAAAAATATGTGTCTCATGAACTTGAGTGAAAGCCTTTCCTAACAGCTTCAACTATTCTGATATGATTTGTCTCTTAAGATGTGTTTTACACCACTGCATGCATTATAGTTGGTCACGTAAGGCTAAGATGCTGCTTGGTCATGGAAACCCATTCCATTCAGGTCTCTACACACTGTGCTTGAACTCATCTGAAGGCCACATGAAGGTCGGCAATCCGTTTGCTGGGATGATTGGTTTATTTTAGTTAATTAGGGAGGCAGGTCAAAGGGCCTGAACTGGATGATCCATGTGGGCTAGTCCATAATGAAAACAAAAACAGCAGAAAATTGATGTCATCATTCACAGTCCTCTCTCTGTTCGCTGATTGGCCCGGTACCTACCAGAGAAATCCAAGTCAGTAGGAGAAATCTGAAACTGAAGGGAGATGAAAATTGAGTAGAATTGTGTAGAAAGGCACTGGCCAGGCTACTCGCAACCCACAAAGTGTCTCATTGTATTTATTCACTGAAATGTGTGCAATTCAGCAGTTAATTGTTTTAGTGGGGGACTGTTTAATGTGTCCTGTGACACAGCTTTGGAAAGGCCTACATTATTTATACTCTTTTTTCCCAAAAAAACAGACAGAATAGCACATGAGGCATTTATGGCACAAAGTGGGACTCGGATAAATGTCAGCCATGTCGATGTCTACATAATTATGTGGTTCAAGTGACTGAATACAGATACATCAGTTGATCTGATGTTTTTTGCTCAGCTAGCAGCTCACTTTGTGCCTTGGCCTTGCTTTATTTTGCATGATAAGTGTCTGGTCACTCATAACACTGTAATGCCAGGAGGGAATAGTTGGTGCCTGTGTACTTAGAATGTGATGAGCCAGGATGCCTGTTAACACCGGGTCTCATTGGACCGGGGTGGAGTGGAGCCTGAACAGACTGTGTTAATGGTTTGCGTGTTCTCATCCAGCTCCATTCCAGTGTGTTTGAAAGTGACCAAAGCTGCATGCCTGAAGGGCATCAACAACCAAATACCCCATCTGTTTCTGTCTTGCACTCAGCGCCTCGGTTTGACTGTGTGTGACTGACAGCTGAGGATTGTCCAGATCTAAAAGCTCACATCAATAGGATGAGCCACACCAACATGTTAACAAAGGACAGCCTTCCTACTCCTGGCGCAGGCCTGCAGGGCCCTCTCTATTCTCTCTGCTTTATTTATCAGGATGAGCCATTTTTATCAGTTGCTCAGCTAACTGGCTTGTGAGTTGATGTGTGTTGGTCATATTCCCAGAAGCAGCTTCTGCAAACGTTAAGTTTGTTGATGAACTCTGAATTTAAGGTTTTATTATAGCTAGTTTCAACAAGTTGGACTAAGTTTGTGTATCTTAAACTAACCAATAAAAACTTCCTTTCTGTTTCTTCAAACAGGCAATACAAAACTTTAAACAGGATGTTTAAAGTTTTAATATCAGATGCTCAAATCAGAGTAGATGGCTGTTGATCTAAATGGAAGCATGCCTCCTGACCTTCGCTGGTAACACTAAGAATCATGTTACAAGAAGAAGCTGAGGTAGAAAATTGAAAAGGTGAATTTATATATTTAAATATCTGGAAGTATACTGTATATCCCAGGAACAACATTAGATATCTCAGTCCAGAAATCTGCAGTTCTAGGCAGAGCCAATATACTGCAGAACCCTTAAGCCCCCAGGCCTCTGGTAGATAACCTGAGCTCAGAGGATGAAAGAGAAGAGAGAGAGAAGAGAGAGAGAGAGGAGAGAGAGAGAGAGAGAGAGAGAGAGAGAGAGAGAGAGAGAGAGAGAGAGAGAGGAGAGGAGAGAGAGAGAGAGAAGAGACCACCTGCAGAGGGTGAGAAGGGAATTTTTATATAAAGCAAAACTAATTTAAATTAGAAATAAAGTTAAGAACTGTACAAAGGAGAGTAATTAAACACACGAATAAGAATGCTGACAATTAAAGGGCAAGTTAGTAAACTTAATTACTCACAAAGTAATTATTACAGTTACAAATTAAAGAAGGCCGAACATCTTTCTCATTTTGGTGAATATGTTGTGATAAGGATTCATTTATTAGCCACCTGAATTTTGTGTTAGCTATAACATAACTCATCTGAAGCTGTACAGCTAATACATAATCAATTTGGTGATGTATTAGCTATAAGGCTGACACATATTAGCCTTATATCCAATGTTAATAATAACATTAATTATGTGTTAGCTATAAAGCTAACAGCTTATCATATTAGCCTTAATGTTAATGTTATTGGTTGATGTATTTTCTATGTGTTCACAGCTTTCCAGACTAAATGAGAAATAATAATTGAGGAAAAAAACAAAACTTAGCAACTCTTCTGTTAGCTGACAGTCTAGCTGTATAGTGCAGCTCTGTGGACATTAAAGAATTGTGGTTTAGTTGTAAACCACAATCAATCAACCTAACAGAGATAAACTTTTATCAGTGGAAACGTGTGCCGTAGTCGTAGCAGCATGACGTAGCATGTAGTATCGAACAGTAACAGTAGTTGCTTTTGTTTGGTCATTTCTCTTTTTTCTGTACATGCCGAGTGTCAGTCCGCTCAATGATGGTATTGTTGCAGATACTAATGCCATGTTCAATACGGTCTGTGGCTCTACATTTCTTCGCCCTGATACACCACAGTACACATACAAAACAACAACAATGCTCATGTACAGAAAAATCATGGATGCACACTAAGAAGTTCCCGGTATAAGTCATCTCCGAGTCATAATGTGGTCTTTTCTGGCCAGCTGACAGAGACGTCTGTGATTTGCAACGTGGAAGAAGAAAACTCCACACCACTAAGGACAATGCTGATTCAGCTGGGTCAGCAAGAACTTAGCACAATATAGTATGATTATGATCATGTCGGCTGTTCAGAGAATAAAAAAGAATACCGTAACTTAAATTGCTAAATTGGAATCATGTAATAAGGCTACACTTTTAAAGGTTTAACTTGCACTGATTTGTTGTTGCTTTTAATGTTAAATGATGACCAGACGTTCTGACTCCTTAAATTGATTAAATTACATTTTAATAGTTTATTGCTGGACATTCTTTTAATCTAAAGAAGTGACTGAGATTAGAAAATGACTGATTGATAATTGAGTCATTATTTAAGACTCTTGCTGTAGGAAATAAAGAATCCCTTCACTGATATGTTTTTGATGCAGACCTGAAGGAGACAAAAACAGGTTGAAATAAAACCCAGCTGTATGTTTCCTGTCTGTTGTCTAGCAGCCAGATAGCCTGGCCTTAGTGACCAGACTGTGTTTCAAGAGCACTCACAGTGATGGTATTGTGTCAAAATGTAGCTATAAATATGATGTTTTTCATATCCACTCACCCATACTGCTTCCTGATATTTGCTGATTAATCAAACCAAGACTGCTGGATTTGAACACACTAATGTTAGGTCTGAGTAGAAATCCAGTGACACTGATTTTGGCAACAACAGGCCAAAATCCGTTACTTGAGTCCAGGTGAAGTTGATGACACAGGTCCAATTTATTTAAGGTCGATGCCAAAACAATAAAAATGACACAATGATCAGTCGACTTCTAATGAAAGCGATTCTTGAAAATAGAGCAAAACTGGTAAAGAAATAGACTACCTATTGTGTGTGATTTAAGTTTTTTAACACACTATATTTACCCTGCTGAGGTGCACTCCACACACCCTTTGTACTCTTATTCCTCAGTATTCTCTTGATGAACCTATACTGAATATTCCCAACACTAAGCTCTTCTTCCTTACATATCTCAGAGGAACAGGAAGTTGCTGAGTTTCGTAGATTTATTCAGAAGTGTGAAACTAAAAAAGGAAACAAAAACACAAATGAAGAATTCCACATCAGCTTCTGTCACATGTCTACACTAAGCAGGTGCCTTAAAACCTGGTAGATACACCTCATGGCATGTTAGCTTAATGTCTTTTTAGGAAAATGCCACATATTTGTCAAAACCCCCTAAGCTAACCAAGATGGAAAGAATTATATGAAATGTACTAATAATGTATTGATCCTCAAACTGCTGTTTCAGGATGAATACATAAATGAGTTAGACATTTACTCAATTACATTTTCTTGAGTAACTTTTCTAAGTTACTCAAGAAAGTACAACATAGTAAAAAATATTACTATCAGGGTTTCCCCCAGTGTATCATAAGCATGGCGGCCACCAGGCTTAGTGTTGCGCCGTTTCAGCTGTTTGGAATTCGGTAATTTCCCTTCAGAAAGCAGGCGGAGAATCCGTGCTTTCTGATTGGCTGCCTGTCACATTCAGCGCCCCCCTGAATTCATATTATTATGAATTATAAATAATTCATAATAATATGAATTATTGTAATTTTTTGTTAAAATACTAAAATTTCCTCTTAACTTCATATTTTGGTTCATCTGATGATCATTTAAATATTAAATGATTGATATTTTGATCAGTTAGTACTTGAGTAGACTTTTTGGAAAATGCTTTTTTACTCTTGAGTAATTTCTTGCACTGCTACTTTTTGCTTTTACTTGAGTAAAAATATGTTGAAGTAGTACCACTCTTACTTGAGTACAACTTTTGGTTAGCATAGATTGCTGCATACACTGAACCCCCAGACAGGTACAGACCTTAAGTCCTAATGTATGTCCTGTTTGAGAAAGATGACTGAATCTTCTGCCTTTCTTAATGTTAATGTTCAGAAATTATAAACTAATTTGAAACCGACTGGTTCTTTTACATCCTAATAACAGAGAAGAACTCATCAGCTGTATCTGAGATCCAGATAAAATGGAGCTCCTCGTCTTGCTAGGAAACACCGGTGGTTCAATTACCCAGAAAGAGATGTAGATTGGGTACTTATCCACACACTTACTCTATTGGCAGTCTGTCATTACGCTCCATAACTGCCTTGTTTCCTGTTTGCACCTCAGCAGATGGAGAGCACTGCCCCTCCCTGCGTCTCCCTCTCTGTGGGGAGCAGGCTTTTGATACTCATGCGGCCTCACCAATCTGCATCCCCTCCCATCACCCCGGGCACTCACTTTGTATTGTTTCTATTGTTTTGCTTTAAAAGTGGGTTAAGAAAGACGGCAGCCACTGACAGAAGGGATACAAGGAGTGGAGAGAAAGAGGGTGGGGGGGGGGGGGGTGAAGTGACGGAGGGACACGGAGAAATCCTTGGAAGGGATAGAACATGACCAAACCAAGACGGTGTGAAGGGGTGTCGGATTATATGAATACAAGACAGATAATGAGAGGCTGAGGGTAAGGGGAGAGTTGAAAATGAAACTGGGGGTGGGACAAAATCACAGACAGGGGTTCAATTACTTTACATTAGACATACTTGGTATGTCCAGAGTGATTCTGTTTGGACTGTGGCAGGGGATTTAAAGCCAGCTGACTGACAGCATGAAAAAATATGAAATCTGACACTTTTTTTCCTTTTTTTTACTGTCTGTGTGTTGTTTTTGTAATAAGTATTTCTCTGATATGGTTGTATGTATTTTTTTAGGCTGGATTGCCATTGTTCCATGTTTGATTGCACTTTGCCTGCTTATGGGGTGAAAACATTGCTGAAGAGAGAACTTATATTCTCAGTTGATAAAATCAACATGCAGAGTTTTTCTATGCTCATGTTTTCACTCTGTCATTAATCAGTTTCTTCCACACATCAGTTAGCCACAACAAAGAGAAACGTATCTATTTATTTTATACCTGGAAACTGTCTTGATTGGAGTGTTGTTTGGGTTGCCACTAGCTACGTTTCCATTAACCATAAAATTCCACAAATTGAAATTACAAAAATAAATTCACTTAAAGGAAATGTGCCAGTTCCGCAAAAACTTCTCGCATGTGGCGATTTTTCAAAATGTCAAAATAGATGTATTTTGCAAAACACTTTTTCACGTCACACAAGTCACATGATCAACAACAGGATGTTACTACTGGGGAAAATGACAAAATGATGGTCCATTTTTGTTTTCTTCAGACAATAGGCAGCTGGCTCCACCAGAGCTCGCACAGCATCACACAGTTTATAAAAAAATTGTGTGTCATTCAAACGTCTTGAATCCACAGCTCTTCTGTAAAGTTACTGGCTGTAATTTTCCCAAAACGGCATATGTAGCAGCTTCCAATTAGCTTATTTATGTGTGATTTTAAATTACTTTCTTATTTAATGGAAACGCCATAGTTGCAAAATTTTTATATTTTTTTGCGGAAAATAGACAATTTACGCACATTTGCATAATGGAAACACAACTGTTGTCTCGGCCCTGTGATGGACCTGTCCAGGCTCTACGTTCCTGGTGACTGCTGGGAAGTTCTTCAGCCCTGCTGTGACCCTGAATGCTACTAAGCAGGTGTAGGAAATGTCAGAGGGGATGTTTCATTGTTCAGCCAGCCTTGCAGCTGTTCTCTAGAAATGTCACCATTTTCTAGAAAAGGGGGTTTAAATGAGACCAAAGTGCTCATTTCTCTGGGGTTAGCAGAAACCATTCTTCACATCATAATAAAGGAGGGCTAGAAATAGCCCTGTAACAGTCACGTTCGCTTCAATTTAATTTATTTCAGCATAACTCTGTAGGTCACTGTGTTTCTACTCTACAAAAAGAATAAAACAGGTCAAAGTTTTTTACTGTATAAAAAAACAGTTTCCAGGCAAAACCAGGTGGCTATTTAGTAAGAAGACTCTTCCTCCTTACTAAATAGCCTGGGTAGTGGTGAGAGGGATGAAGAGCAGACCAGAACCAGGAGACCTGAGAGGTCTGGAAGGTTGATAAAACAACAGCACATCTTTAATGTATTGTGATGCTAAACCGTTCAGTGATTTATAAACTAATGACAGTATTTTAAAGTATAGTCTGTGATCTCCAGGGAGCCAGTAGAAGGACTTTGAAATGCTCTGTCCTGGTTTTAGTAATATATAATTATGACCTATCCACTAGACTAGCAGTCCAGTATTTGGAATTTATGAACACAATAATTCTCCCATGAACCTTCATATCCCCATTTGCTTTTCAGTCAGGCTTCTCCAGGACATCAATTTCAAGATAAAGATGGACTGATCATTTTCTCAAATGTCACCCTTGGCTGGTTTATTTATTTATTTTTGTAATATAAAATCTCGGTAATGTGTACATATTTGACAGTAACTTGCAAATTAAGCTTATTTTACACCTTAGATCACAGAGAAGCCTTCCTCTAATCATTTGAATCAATTTTAAAGAAATAGTGTTTTTATATTTTATGAATGTGTACTTATTTATTATGATTATGTTTGTTTCTGTTCGTTCTCCAAATACCCAGAGGGCCCAAATCCAGCAGCAGGAGGGCCTAGCTTAGACCTAGCTTAAGCTCTTTAAGCCTCATGTTTGGCTGAGTACACTGACAAGATAGCATATGAGTATGTGTGAACCTCTGTGTGTGTGTGTGTGTGTGTGTGTGTGTGTGTGTGTGTGTGTGTGTGTGTGTGTGTGTGTGTGTGTGCGCTGGGCAGCTAGTGTAGAGTGGTGTAAAGTCAGTGGAGTGTGGCAGCGTGGAATGAAGGACATTAAACCACATAGTCACTTCAATTCCACTTCATCACAGACACACACACTCCTGCTCAACAATCTGTGAAGGATGAAGATCTCCCATAAAAGACTGATCTTTCACCTATCGCCATGCAGACTCGCCTTGACCTATAAGGCTGTGATGCAAAGCAATCATTCATATTCTTCCTAGTGTCACGGTTTGTTCATGCGTGCAAAAACAGAAGATGTGTAGTGAAACGCCTTCATGTTGTACTGTACGTCTCATTAACCATAACGGCAAAAACGCACAGGGAATGCTGCTGTACGCAGGCGAGGAACCTGGACCGAGTCAGGAAATATTTTGTTATGTTGTTCCTGAAAATTTATATGACGCAATCGACCCTCCATTTTCTGGCTCTTATTCTTTTTTTATTTTTACATAATGTCCTATTACTCATATGGAATCCTTATTATCTCAGCCAGAACAACAATCATACATCAGATGTGGGAATGAAGAACCGTTAGGTGACTAGACCTATTACTGATATGCACAGTAAGAATGCATGTTAACAGAATGCATGTTAACTTCAGCTGGAGTTGAAGTTAGTAGTTTTGTACCAAATATCATATCCTGGTATACTAGTTTGGAATTGTGATATTCCACACGCTGATAATGCAGAGAGGATTTGTGATGTGATATGTTGTGCATTTCCAGTTTCGTTTTTTTGTGCCTCAGTTACTGCCATTAGCACGTAAAGGAAAATCTGTGATAGCCATCAGCCATAAAATGAAATATTACTCATTACTTTCTCTGACAATTATTCAATTCTTACACAGTGTTTTAATGATTAACTTCAATTGTATTCACTTATGTAGTGCCAATTCAGATACGATATCATCTTAGGGTATCTTACATGACAAACAGATCAACTTCAGATCCAGTTACGCAGAATTCATATTCATCAGTTGAAATCAATTTGGTTCATTCCAATTTGGATCAAACTGCATTCAATTTAATTCAGAAGAGTTATGACAAAATTCAAATTCAGATGAATGAGAGCTAGGTGAGTTTCCATCTCCTGGTTTGAAGTGAACCAACCAGGCTATCCAAATGCACAACATCGTCTGGCTGGTCAAATGTTGATACTATGTATGGCTGTAATACACAGAAATGTTTCCGTTTTGTACCCCTGGTAAGGCACAGACCCTCCAATAGACGGGAAGAATTGTTTATGTCAGAAATGTTTCGGCGTCTGTGTTTCCATCGTTGGTTTAACACATTAACTCTTTTATGGAAAAGCCAGGAACCACCTCGAGCAAGCAAAAAAACCTTTGTGCAAAATGGAGGAAATTATTTTGAATGGGACCTTATCCATTAACTTTTTTGTAGTGCAATCCTTTAAATGTGCAACAACAACAACAAAAAAAATGTTGATAGAAACATAAGATCAGTGAAAAGATACCACCATGTTTTAACAGGAACAAACCTACAGCAGATTCAGATGTTTTAATTTACAATTTGTAGAATGTTAATCATATTGTTTCTCTCTGTGTGTTTGTATGGATATGTCCTTACTGGTTGAGTTCATGGTTGCCATGACCAAGTATAATTGAAGCCCAAGGGGACCTTGGAACATGTAGGTCACCCAACTACCTCCAAACATTTGCACACTCTTCAGCTCAGCTGACAGACCTGTTCATGTCTCAGTCTGGATTTTTCATTTCCTCCTTCTAAAGCAGTAGCACTGTCAGCCAACAATTTTCATGTTGTTCACATACTGTGCTAAACAACCATCAAATAAATTGTATTACAAAATGATTACACTGCAAAAACACAAAATCTTACCATGTAATTTTGGTCTAATTTCTAGAGCAAATATCTTAGTGCACTTGAAATAAGACAAAACTAACTGACTAAGTAAGATATAGAAGCTTCTTTTAAGTCAATAATTCCTTATTAGTGATGATTATGTGCTTGTATTGGCTTATTTTTTCACTTTTAATGAAACATTTTTCCCATGTTACATGTTAATTTATCTGCTTTTTCATCAATAAGCAATTATTTGCTTAAAGCAAGCCAAAGTTACTTTTAAGTTAATTTATCTTATTTCAAGTGTATTCAAATATTTGCACTAGAAATTAAACCAAAATGACATTGCAAGATTTTGTGTTTTTGAAATGTACAAACTGACTCTCATAGCAAGACAAAAAATATACAGAACCATAATAAAAATAATAATAGCAATAATGATAACTGTAAATAACAAGCGGACATACAGCATCAGAATGATTATCACCTCCTTGCCAATGTACATCCTATAAATTCTTCATAATTTGTTTTATATATATATAAAAATAACATCGTTTTTTAAACTGGTTTACTGAATATGAATTTATTGTAAATGATAGCAAAGATAGTGTTAATCCGATGAACCAATGAAAATGGTTGGTAATATGCATACAGTGTCAGCTGTCAGTGTGATTCCTGGCCTCCAGTGAAAACGTTTAAGACAGTCGCCAACCTTCCAAGTCGTGGAACTTCCCCCTGCGGTTCAACCCTGAGGTCAGCACAGGGCGCCATACAGAGAAGTCCGTCCCTCAGCCTCCCACCGACATCTTCAGAAATACATCAGGGACTTGAGGTGATAATTGGACGGAACAGACAGGAAGTCTCTATGAAACCGTACAGCGTGTGTTTATGTGTGTCTCTGAGTGTCAGCAGTGGGAACATGTCCATCAGTCCGTTAAGTACAAACATGGCTGCAGGTGTTTCCTTGAAGTGAGCAACTCTCTCTCTCCCTCTCTCAATCTCTCTCTCTTTCTCTCTCTCTCTGTATAATTGGCAGTCAGTAAGTGATTCTGCCACATCTTCTGACTTCATTGATAGAGCGACATAACACATGTTGTGCATCAGGCTGCAAACTGTTCCCCCCTCCTCCTCATCATCCCCCCACATGTTTTTGTCCATGATCATGCAGCATTTTTTATCTTTTTTTAATTAAAATCTCATGGTGATAAAAAAACACATTTAGGAAATCAAAACAAATGCTGTGGATTTTACAAGATTAAAAGGAATTGCTGTCATCATTTCACGTTTAGCAGTAAAAAAGAATGTTACTTTTACAATATAACTTCTTTTTTTTTTTAAAAAAAAACAACAACTTATTTTTCAATTAAAACAATTCAAATAAAATGTGTTGATTTTTATGATGCAGGAGTTAGTTCCAAGTAAGACCATAGAAACCCTGACTTATCCAAAGTTGGAGCTGTAAATCGAACCTTTGCAGTTGCTATGCTGCAGTAAAGAGTGGAGTCGGAATAACATCCATTTATTTTAATGTTTATTTTCACATCTTCAGCAGTGGTCACAAATCAGTCTTTATATGTTTTTTTAGACACAAGAAGTGGGACATGGTTACTAAACCAGGACTATGGAGTGTAGTTATTTACTCCTTGGATTTGTTTTAGTTATTTGTTGTCCATTCTAGTTTATTGATTGTGTTAGTTCACTTTTTCTTATTGTTTGTATTTTTTTGGACATGTTCTGTTAGATTTAATGTTTAGTTCTGTTACTGTTCAGGCTGTCTTTCCTTTGTTTCTTTTTTGATTTCTCACACTCAGCTGTCCATTTTCTCTCCTTCCCAGCTGTTTGTTTTCTCCTCCTTCGTCCTTCCTGCTCCCTTCCCCAGCTGCATTCATTTCCCTGCAATTAGATGGTTTTTTGCCATTCCCACTTCCTCCTTGGTCTCATCCTTCTCTACTGGCTCCTCCAGTTGCTTCTCATTGTCGCCATGATTGGAAGTTTTTTGTTTTTGCCATCTTTTCGATAAACATGAACTAAGTTATAATGCCATGAACCCACGACAGGAGCAGAAATGAACACACAGTTAAGGCCAAAATTATTCAAACTCCTAACAGATTGAAACTGAGGTAATCTTTAAAGTCTTTGACTAAAATTAATGTTAACATTTTGCTTTGGCTCAGCCCAGATAGAGGGTCTGCGGCAGGAGATAAAGGTCAAGGTAAAGTCCAGGAAGCCTTTCAACCATCACAGATAATTTGCCAAAAAAAAAATGATTTTCTGCAAAAATCTGCTCAGAAATTAAAACCAGTACTTTATTTGTTTTGTTTTGCCACCTATTCATCTTTCATTTCCTCTAAGAGAAAAACTTCTTGGCTGCAAAAAAGACAAAACAAATGTAAGTCTGACATTGGCAGAAGAAGGACTAATTCTGTGCTTCGTTGTATGAGCCGGTTCAGGTATGTTCATGTCCACATGTTGTCATGAGCAAATGTTGAAGACTGAGTGAGTTATTGATCAGTTACAGATGCCCCACATGGTCCCAGCTCTACAGATGGCCAGTCAGGTTGTCCCTCCTTGTGTTTTTTGTCATCGTGGCGCATCATTAGACATGCAGGGGCTTGTTCCTGCTCAATCTGAGAGTGTGTGTACGTGTGTGTTGGATAACACACGTACACACAGAGTGTTTGTGTGATTCAATTGTCTACTGCTGACCAGCTGCTGCCAGAAGCTATTGTGTCACCAGACGTAATGACTGCATGGTGGTGTGTGTGCGTGTGGGGGGACATATAAAAGAGAGAAAATGGTTAAACAGGAACGTTTAGCTTATTACTCCAGCTTCCCCAGTTTCAGTGTATATTTTATTCTCGGAAATAGAGCAGACTTTTTTTTTGATGTTTTCATAGAAGAAAAAAAAAATCCTATCAAACATAAAACATGTCTGCTCTCAGATAGGACCTGCTCTAATGTTTAACTGTTAATATAATTTTTTTTCCTCTACATCTGCACTGCAGTTTTCTACCTCTATTTTAAATCCACCGTGTTTCAAGTGATCAAACCTCAATCTGTTCACCTCTTTAGTGAACAGAGGTCCTTTAAAAATACAGTTTGGATTTATTTGAGAACAATAAAAGAAAATAAAAGAGCATTTTCACGTCTTCTTTTAATCAAAAACAAACTTTTTGGTTGAAAGAAAGCAAATTTAAGTCCAATACTGGGAGAAGAATATGCACCGATTTTCTTAATTTTGGGAGATTGGTGATTGACTGATGCTTACTTGTGAAGCCAATTTTATCTACCAATTTTTTTCTACCTCAGCAAATTTGAAAAAATCAGCCACTGTCCTTTTCTGCTCTCCCATGAGAGAGGTTTGACTGTTAGTTAATAATAGTCACCCAACTGTTGCTAACTCACTAACTTTCTTGGTATATTTACCAACATTTCAGACAGAAAAAAAATGGTATCGGCCAAAATCGGAATCGGCAGGTCAGGCTTTTTAAAAGATCGGTAATTGGCGATCGTCCAGAAAACAGTTTTGTGGGGGGTACATGGCCAGATCTATGACCTCACATATGACCTTTATTCAGTATGTGGTTTGTCTGCTTTGCCTGTTGTAGTTTACTTGTTTATATGTCAACTTTTCTTTTTTGTTTTCCTTTTTATAACTAAATGTCTTGATGCTGGTCAAATTGTCCCATTAAACAAACAGCAGCCAATGAAAGCAGCCAATGATTATGAAAACAAAATACTTATTGTGAAAAGTTTATTTAATGTACTGAAACAGAAAAAGGGGAAACTTGTTAATAATGTTCCCTTCTAAGGCAGAATCAAGGGAAGAACCAGCAGCACAGTGAGATGGCTCTGGATCAGATGGTCACTCTGTTTGGTTTCTGGATTGTGGAAAGGTGGAGATCAGCATCAGAGTCACCATGGAAATAGTAATTAAATTACTGCTGTCATGGTTACCTCCAGACAGCCTGGTTCAGCTTCCCGTTCCCTCGCTGCTCGCCGCCTCTCAATATTCCTCCATTTTATTTTGATGCTTAAAAATTCTCCAAACCTTCCTCACCAGAGAGACACACACTACTGGTTGGCACTTTCTGTCAAACTTGTTGAACTCATTCAATTATCCTCCCATTAAAGTACTGCTGGGCCAGTGACTGAGTGTTTTCTCCTGTATAAAGTTACTAATGGAGGCTGGTGCTGCCATGATGTCTGCACCCTGTTGCTCTCTCCTCTCTGGACTGGAGCTTTAGTTTCTTCTGTCTCACCTCTCACATCCTTTCACACTGTGATTGGTTGGTAAACTCAATGACTTGATGCAGTTAGCCTGGCTGATGTCGTGTTTATGTGAGATTAAAATTGATTTTCATGTCAATGAGTGAAATAAGGAATTTGACCTCCTGTGGGATTTGGTATTGAAATTCCTGTAAAATGAAAGGTTGATGTTTGTTCGTAAGAGATCAATTCTCCTACTGTACAAAGATTATAAAAATGAATTACTTCCTGTTTTAATTATTTGCAGAACCACATTTAACAGCAATGGCTGACACTGCTGATTGATGACATCATTATGGAGGAGTTCTGGCAGACGCTTAGCCCCGCCACAAAATTTACACCAGGTGGAGCTCTGGACTTTGAATAGACCACTGCAGGGCTTAGATTAATTCTTTTTTTTAGCCACTTTGTTGTAGATTCGGTTATGCGTTGCTCTCTGACCTGTTGATGACCAAGTTTGGCCAACGCTGGAGTTTTCATACAGATCCATCATGAGTTTTGATTACTAACTGGGTTTGGTAGCCAATTCATATGAAAAACAGAATCATCTTGAATACATTCAAAAATGTTTAAAGTAAATTGCAAAAATAATAATGATTAAACATGTCTAAAATAAGAAAATTAATAACTGTCCCAAACAATTACTTATTTTAATCACACATTTTAAAGTAGCAGCTGAAATATTACAGTATTCTTGTATTTGAATTAAAGCTGGGACTTTCATTAATATTAAATTAATTTTGATTAATTAATTACAGGGGAAAAATGTAGGCGCTTAATGGCTGCATGGAAACCCATATGTCATCTGAACGAGTGTTTAGTTGAGTAAACATGAGATGTCCTAGTCTAAGTGAATGAAGCTCATGGTGATCTGCAGCTACATAGCTCCCAGAGTGAGTAGCTGAAACTAGAGAATACTTGAGAAATCCTCTGAGAACTTTTAGAGCTGCTCAATTTGAAAGTTCAAACTCCAGATATACCTCAGTGTGCATCCATACGCACAGTTTAAGTTACCAGAGCGATACCACAGAAATAGCATTTACACTCTTCCTTATTTCTTCTCCAGGTTGTTCAGCCAATCAGCAGTAGGGAAAATCAATGGCGCTTCTGGATTGGCTGCTCTGAAAATGGCAGCCAATAGCGTCTCTGCAGCATCTTCCCAAGATGCATTTTTTTTTAATATTGTAGATGTGTTCAACGAATTTACTCAAATCAGAACGGCTCTTTAATTCAGATGGGACTTGTTATTTGCTATAGACAGAAAATAACTGTATAATTATGTGAGTGACCTAGTTTATGTTATAAATCTTGTAGTGGATAAAAAAATGAATTGAAATTTGAGTTTAAATTCTTCAGATTGGAACTTCAGCTGACTTTGGCACAGCTAGCCAAAGTCAGCTGACCGGTTTAGTGTCTGGTTGAGAGTTTGGGGTTTTTCCCGTCTCATCTGGGTCGTTCTTGTTGTGTAAGATTTTCTCTGTCGCTGCTGTAAATGTGTCCTTGTGTGCAGTGCAGAACGGGTAGCAGTGTGACGTGGCGCAGAGGTGGACACCGCTTGCACAATCGCTGCGGTCTTTAATCTTGCATTGACAGAAACAGAGTCTCATTCATAGTTGCCCCCCACACACTGTATCAGTTTAGCATAAATTTCCCCCCCGACAAACATGAACATGCATCT
The DNA here is from genome assembly GCA_033032245.1 of Poecilia picta. NCBI lineage: Eukaryota > Metazoa > Chordata > Actinopteri > Cyprinodontiformes > Poeciliidae > Poecilia > Poecilia picta. The sequence continues at coordinate 4,833,672 of CM065357.1, read as the reverse complement.
TGACGCACAGCAGTTCTCACATCGGAATCCACAGCAGGCCTGAAGGATCCTTTAACACTTCTGTGTAAAAAGTTGACATCTTGGTTAATCATGTTCATACACTGCAAAAACACAAAATCTATACCAAGTAGTTTTGGTGTAGATTTTAGTGCAAAAATCCTTAAAACTTTATTTCACAAGATATTTTTCTATATTGATGAGAACTTTCTCATCAATATTAAGGAGTTACTTAAAACAAGCTCTTATATCTTGCTGAAAAGTTACTTGAAAGTTTTTTTTTCTTATTTCAAGTTTACTAAGATATTTCCACTAGGAACCAGAACAAAAATACTTGGTAATTTTTTTTTTGTTTTTGCAGTGTACAAAAACATAGACATTATGAAATGAGTCATAAGAATGTTTCTCCCCTCTGTGCAACGGAAGTGACCCTTTGCCTGCTGGTTTTTACTGAATCATACATCAGGGTTTACATTCTGCAGTCAGCCACTAAGCGTGCATGTGTGTTTGTGTGTGTGTTCATGTGTTTATGAGTGTGTGAGCCTAATTTTGTTGCTGCTTAATTAGAATACCATGTCTCAGTGCCCTGGGGTGATGTGTACCCCACATATGGCTCAGTAACTGCCGGACGTGGCCTGCATGCGGGTGAGTCTGGGCGTGTGGCGGTCACCCCCACCGTCCTCCTCCTGCGTACAGTACATCAGGTCCGGTTATTGTCTGGCTTTCAAACCGTCCTCACGTCTTTCTCTAATTTGCTCAGTCATGTAAACACATAAATACGGTGTTTTCTCAAATATCCATCTTGGTCAGATTTTTTTTTTTGTATAAATAATTATTTATAGTGATTATTTGGCTGAAAGGTCTAGATCTTAGACAGTAACAGACACAAAGATTTCATATTGGTGGGTTTCCCAGTATATTTTATTACCCCAGCAGGCCTGTCACAATATCAAATTTTGCTGAACGATAAATTGTCCCAGATGTTATCGCAGTAAATGATAATATTGTTATCATTTACTGCAATAACTGAGATTGTTGTATTGTAATTTTACAAATGGAGCATGTTCTTAGAGAGAAATAAACTTTAAATTCTAATGAGCATTAACAAATGGAAGACATTTTAAATATTCAAAATAAATAAAGGAACAGAAACAATAAATAAAATGATTTATGAAGTCTCTGGAAACACAATTGCCCTTCAAAATTAAATTTTTCATACGATTAATTGATTTATTGCTGATTGACCTGAACTCAAGTACACTTTTATGTTTTCTTGTCAGTTGAAGATTTCCAAAAACTGGAGTCCATCTGGCCAGGAGTTGATGCCGATTGCTTTTCTGTGTATATGTGCATGTGTGTGTGACTGTTTGTGTGTGTGTGGGTGTGTGCACCCGTGTGTACTTGAATGTCTTGAAGATGTCTTAAGGAAACAGCAAGGGGCTTAGGCCTTCCCATTGTTGTCAGCGCATCATTTCTAATGAGATGCGCTGCGTATTTGCATATCATGCCTGGCAGCAGTGACTGTGGAGAGGTATTGATTCTGGAGTTTGGTTGTAGACAGAAGGGAGCTGAAAATGTTGGTTGAGGTCAGTAGGTCAAGCCTAGATACACACCCATCCACCCTCAGGGTTTTACACACACACACGCACACACACAAACAGCTTCACAAACACATCCCTACTACTTTTGAAGTGTTTCGGTTCTTGCCAGTTCTAAAGATAGTTTGATGAAAACAGGTACGTGTGTGTGTGTGTGTGTGTGTGTGTGTGTGTGTGTGTGTGTGTGTGTGTGTGTGTGTGTGTGTGTGTGTGTGTGTGTGTGTGTGTTGAGGAGTCTGAGGCCCTGAATGTCTGCAGTCCTTCCTCTAGCCTTCCTCTGGAGATGTTTTTTTTAAGACATTTTTGCTACATAGTTTATTTAGTCTTGTTGGAGCTGGAAAATCTGCTTAGAAACAGAATACCGTAATGAAACATACAGTATACATGAGCAAGGATTTGCTGAAGGAATATTTAGGCACAAGTCTTTCAATGTCACATCTAGAGAGAGTGATCCTAAGATTCAGCGCTTAGGATGAAGCAACATTTAGTAACGTAACCTCATCTTTAACCTTATCCTTACTGTGCAATCATATAACTGTGGTTAAAAGAGACTCAAGTGTTCAGTTTGTCCCTATGGGCTAATTTAATGGCATGATGGTAAAACACAGCAGATGGGGTGAGGAGCATGTTTTTACAATCAAATGAACTAGAAATTCATAAAAAAAATTGTCCAATGTCTAAAATTCTATGTTTAATTCCAAAATTATTCATAGGCCTGGGAGATTTAAATGTTTCTTTTTTTATTGTTTATGCTAAATTTACCACAGGCACCACTGTGGTGTTCACCTTCCAGGCCTTTTCCATTTCCTCCCTGAGGCCTTGGTATTTCTCCAGTTTCTCGTGCTCCTTTTTCCTGATGTTATAATCATTTGGTATAGCTACATCTACCACAACGGCTTTCCTCTGTTCTTTATCCACCACCACAATGTACGGTTGGTTCACCATTACCATCTTGTCTGTCTGGATCTGGAAGTCCCACAGGATCTTAGCTATATATTTATGCATATGTTTTGTGTGTGTGTATATATATATATATATATAAAAATATATACAAAAAAATAAAAACAAAATAAGGGAATTAAGAACACATTTGAAAATGGCTTGAATTGAGATAGAAGTAAAACTGTCTGAAGCTGTGAAAACAACATTTAAAATGATGTCTAAACTAGACAAGCTGTGAGTTCAGTGAAGATTAAACTGCAGTGTTTTACCCTTCTACCCTTTCAAGGTAAAAGCCTTACGAAAGCATTTCATTTATTAGTGACTTTTGCACCAGAGTCACATCGATCTAGTCTCGCTCACAGAAGCACACACATCAATTTTGACACAGAGGCATCACTGTTCATCTTTTTTAAGCCATGTAGTCTTTTCTCCAGACATACTCTGCATAAACTCAAGCAGCAGCTCAGGGTTTTATCCTCAGCGTTGAATGTTCAGGTGAGCCGTGTCAGGGATCAGAGTCTGCGTTCTAGCAATGCTACTGTGTGGAATATACCAAAAGTCAGAAAAATGAAACTGGGTCAGTTCATATTTATTTTGGCACATAAAAACATTTTTGAATCCTTTTTTTGTGAAGATTATACCTAACCATGGATTATTACAACAATAGAAGTGTAGTGACGTGTAAATCACCTTGGTGACTCTTGTCAGAGGTAGCCAATGCTAACCTACATGTAGCTGCTTTGATAGGTTCACAGGCAGGAAATGCAAATAGCAGAAGCTAAGGATCGAACCCTGTAGTACGCCACATGACTACGAAGAAGAGTGTATATAACCAAAGAAAGAAAGGTTCAATATAACTAAAAAACAGATGGCTTTGAATAATAATCAGTGAATAACTAGATGTACTGAAACATACAGCACATCAGTTCTGAATATAACGCTCTAACTTGAATGTCTGACTTGAAATGGAAATTAGAGGGAGAAAGCAGTGAGCAATCATGGTATAATGATTTAATGTAGTGGATTCCTCTGGTGTGATGACCAAACAGCATGAAAATGAAACTTCTATCGGCTTCCATAAATAAAGATTAATGAAAAAAAACACATTAAGGGCTTAGATTCCTCACAGTTTTATTTAATTTCAAGTTATTTCAACTTATTTCTATAGAGCCAACATACGATAAATGTAATCTCAAAGCACTTCATAAAACAAAGACAATTTGTTTGTAGAAGCAAGTTATCAAATTAATCCTTTACAATCTGGTCATAATTACAGATCAAAATGAATTTTGATTCATTCCACTTAGACTGAAAAGTAAGCAGGTGGTTGAAAGAGTTTATTATACTGTGTTTGGTCTTATATAACAGTTTTTTCCCCATGGATCTTGAATGTGTTATTTTTAAAATTCCAGCCAAGCTCATTGTTCTCTGGTTAGTTTTCTCCCAGCGATGCCAATTCCATGAGAAAACTCAGATTTACTCCAGCTGAGGGACGCTTTCTTTCCTTCACTGAATGCATGGATAACTGTGTGTGTGTGTGTGTGTGTGTGTGTGTGTGTGTGTGTGTGTGTGTGAGTGAGTATGCACCGTGTGTGTGATTTCTGTGTATGTACATGTGTTACATTGGTATTAATGCATGATCGGTTTTCTCACATAAAAAAATTTCTTTGTGCATGAATGATGCACATGAATGATGAAACCTTTTAGTAGAAAATGCTATGTTAATGTATAAAAACATATGCGTGAGAATAGAATGTGAATTATTTTTTTACACGTAATTTAATTTGATCTGAAAAAGTCGCTTCATTAAAGTATGCTGTGAATGGACTCCCACTCCTTCCCGGTGTATTTGCAGTCATTTACTCACAGATTTTTCTGTGGAACGTAACTCTAAAATACTTCACCTACACACAGATTTATTTTTTTCCGTTCTTAAATATTTGAATGGAAAGGCAGCTTGGGGAACTAAAAAACATGCTGCTTGACACACCATTGGTAGTGCTGTCATTCATTTTTCTCAATGCTGATTGGCTGCATCTACAAGAGTGGAAAGAATGAAGGCTGTGGTTGTTAGCTTCTGTGTTAGCCTGGTAGAAACCAGCCGCTTGCTCCATGCTTTCTTTCGAACAGACCGTATGGATCCTCGGCTATTAAGAAGTAAGGGGGCATCAATTTATTGGCAAGGCAGATTATTGGCACATATTTCCTTAATTGGGGAGATTGGGCGATACTTACATATGAAACCGATCTTATCCTGCGATCTTATCTACCTCATCAGAGGTCTAAAAATCAACCACTGTCCTCTTCTGCTCTCCCCTCAGAGGTTTGACTGTTAGCCCCGCCCACCAGGTCATGTCTGCAGGTTTGGTGTTAACAACAGTCATCCTACTGTTGCCAGCTCAGCAACTTTCTTGCTATACTTAGCAACATTTCAGACAAAAAAATTGGTATCGAAAAAATCGAAATCAAAATTTAAAGCTTGGTTGGGAAACTGCAATCAGTATCTAAAATTTGCCTGTGACTTTAAATGGCTCAATATTTGGAAGCGTGGCCAACATGGACTGAATGGATTCTGTTCACTGATTGGTGCAATTGAAATTCAACCAGAGAAATCAAGCTCAATGGGAGAAATCCCAGGGAGATGAGAACTGTGCAGAATTGCGCCGGAAGGCAATAACCAGGCGACATCTGTGGTACCAAGACAGTTTCTAATGTTTTTATTAATGCATATTAACATATATTCAGTGTTTTAACTATTAAAACATTATACGCATTTTAGAGAAGATCTCAAGTATTTCAGTTCTCCATAGATGGCTGTGGTCCCTCCCTGACCTCCAGATTCATCCTCAATTTGAGGCAAGGTCTGACCGTGAACCCAGTGGGAGGAGCCCAGCTCTTCTAGTTACTAGAGAAGCCAACCACTCAGATGGGATCTGCTCTGGAGCAGGAACGGACAGGGTGGTCTTCAAATTTCATCACAGCATTTCATGTTACTTTGTGCGTCAATGGTAAAAGTATCTATTAAACCTATGAGTTTAGAAATTCATGCTGTTACTTCGACTAACAAATCTTTCACTGCGTAGGATTGGAGCCCAACAAGCACAAATTCTGTTCAAAATACAACTTATCACACACACACATACATGCCTACACATATGCACACGCACCACACTTCTTCCATACACCAGCTATATCCAGTGGAGCAGTTCTATCTTTAGAGCTGTAAACAATGTCATTCACCATTATTTGCATTTTTTGTATAGAACAACAAATGTTTTCAATGTTTCATCAGAATTTGTCATTATCAAGTGAAAACGCAATTTTAATCAAATTTTTTTCGCCCCCTAATGACAACAACCAATAGGATAATGACCCAACCAGCTATGCAACTAGTTTACAATCCTAACTAATGAGCCTCCTGGCATCTTTTGAACAGTTTTCATAGAAACTCACCTCTCTGACTGGTGGAGACTAGCCAGAGGGCTGGGGTTGGTGGTGTAATGCCCACATTGTCCCCAATGTGCCAACTGTTATTTGCATGTGTGTGTGTTCTGGAAAAGAGTCCTAAATATACTGTAGGACATGCTGATTTAAAAAAAAAAAAGTATGATTGCATCACAAAGTTTTAGTTTCACCTTTGTGTCTTCAACATTTTGGCTGGAACCATTTGCCGCCACATCTGACGCTCATGAACATTTAAGTTTATTTGTCTATACTGTAAATGCACGTGTGCCTGTGTGTGTGTGTGTGTGTGTGTATGCGTGTGTGATAGCAGTGGAGCGTGAGTCTGAGATGCATTAATAATGTATGAGGGGGAGTGGTGACGACGAGGAGGCGGTGACAGATGGAGAATCAGTGTGTGAGTGTGTGTCGGAGAGAGAGTAACGTTCTGACAGACAGTGAGAGCTTAGAGAAAGGAAAAGGAACAGAATGAGTTGTGGGGGGCAAAGGAAAACAGATTAAATGCTATAAAAGAAGACTTTTTCCTTCCTTATTTCTGGAGCGTTCGCCGCTTCTCTGTCTCCCAGCTCTGAATTCAGCTGACAGAACCTCAAGTCTTTGTTTTGCTCCTTTTTTCTCTCTCCCCTGTATGCTGAAGGATTGACACACAAGGATCTACAAAGCGGTGACCAAGCACCTCTACGTGAAAGCTGCTCTGACAGAGGCTCTGAAACACGTGCAGACTGTGTGTGGTTCAGCGAAGCCCATGCAAGGATTATATACCACTTCACTCTGTAAGGTAATTGAGTTTGACAGTTTTCTCCAGAAGAAAAAATCACAAAACAATAATAATTAACACAGCTCTCAGCTCAGTTTGCATTATAAAATGCTGATATGCCGTTCTTTGTTCTTCGCTCTGCTGTTTGTTAAAACCACAGTCGGACTGGGATCAAACAGAGTGCACTCTATTCCCTCAGTTTCCATTTCTCACAACCTTTGTCCTCCTTTTCCACCACGTCTTCCATCTCATCACTGTTTACCTGCCTGAAGCTGGAGAGGAGGTGACATGGGAAATCTCTGTTGCATCAAACAGACTCATCTCTGGTTCTGGATGGTGTTGCTGTACTATATATTTAACTTTTTAAGTTTTTTTTTGCTACCTTATTATAAACAATAATTCCTGTGCTATCTAATATTTGTCTTTGTTATATTACGTCCTTACTTGGATTGCAGAATGTGGAATAGAGAGAAAGCAAAAAAAAAAACAAAAAACAAAAAAATGCTGCGCCCAACACACACCAGGTCATCAGTTATGATTGCTGTGATTCTGCCTGACAATTTATGCTTTTTCTGGCTTTGTTCCTCAGTTCCAAGTTGTTTTTTTATTATTATTTTTTTTATCTTACTAGCTTGTCCTATTTTTAACCCACATATCGCAGGCAATCATCATTTTTAAGATCAGACTTTTTAAACAAGTGCTCCTGAATCAGATTATATCTGATGCTTGTTTGAATCTGAGCTGTCATATTGACTTCATGTCATTCTGTGAAAGATACACAGTTTTTCACATCAGTCAGATGTAAACAGTGGATGAAATGAGCATGGTGGATGTTCTTACCTGGAGACATGAACCACAAAGAATAAATAAACAAATAAATTAAAAAATAGTATTGAACAATTTCAAATAAAACCTAAATTTCAAATAAAAAAATCACTAATGACATTAAAAATTAACAACAGCAACAAAAAGATGTAAATCAAGTTTACACTGAGGATAACACTGCCTGTTTACTACCTAACTATTGGTTATAGTGTGATCCTCTGTGGTTAGCTTGGTGGCTCTTGAAGTTACTGTGCTGCATGTCATTGAACTTCTGCTCTGCAAACGGATGCATCCAGTTCACATCTGCTTTGCTTGCATATTTTGATACTCCCCATCCTCTCGGCGGAGACGCCGGATGTGCAGCGCTGCCAAGATGTGATAACTGGATGCTGCACTAACCCCGGTTTGTTGTCCAGTTGGTTCAAACAACACAAAGTTGCCGCGTTTCGAACAAGCCTTTGTAGTTTTGAGGACTGAGCATCGCTTGAACACCACTGGTTACTTTGTGTAAAACTACACAGTTAAAACGTAACAGCAATAATTTATATTTATAAGGGGAAACAAAATAAGGTATATTTGAAGGCATCTTTTCTCATTGATTTATTAATGGTGCACAGTTTTCAATCCAAGATAGCACACCTCGACCCATTAAGGGACATGGTAGAAAATGGATGGATGGATGGGTTTCAAACCAAATTGTCAATTAGTAAGTTAAATATACGGGGGTTTTTACAAAATATTTGACTCCAAACTAAATGTTTAGTTCGGTTAGCGTTAGCTAGCTTAATATTAAGTTAATATATTAAGCTAGCTTAATATATTAATATTAAGTTAATATTAAGTTAATATTAAGCTATTAAGTTAATATTAATATTAAGCTTTATATGAAGTTTGCTCAGAACACAATACATATTTTGTTTGTAAACTAAATATTTATCTTTCTATCTAAATATTTAGTTGCTGAGTATTTAGTTTAGAGGTGAACATTTAGTTTGTAAGATCAACATTTAGCTTTCTTGCTGAATATTTAGTTGAAACTGTGACATTATACATGACTTTGAAAAATTAACTCCCATATCTTTTCCACTTATGGGAGGCTAAAATACCTAAATGATTGCTGTTGATTTTTGCAAACAGCCCCCCATAGAACACGGCTCAGCTCATTAGCTAATATGATGACATTAAGGCTCTGTTCATTTTCTGATAAAAATGTCTGAGCTCAGGTGTAAATATTAATTCAGATCTTTCAGTGTGCTTGAAACAGGAATCAAAAGTCTCATTTCTCTCTATGATCATGTGTTGTTGTTGTTGTTGTTGGTAGACGTCTTTTCTCTTTTCACTTCATTACTTGCCTCTCAGCGTTCAGGCCTGACTGCTTTTCAGTGATCAGCTGTTTATCACTCTGAGAACTACATCTGTTCCCCCAGTGGTCTCCAGCAGGGAAATCTTGAGTGCTTTACTTTGACCTTTGACCTATTAGAGGTCATTAAGAGACATCCTGTGTGACTCTTTCCTGATCAGACAGAATATTAATACATCCCAAACAATTTATGTAACTCTGTTTTTTTGAGGGGTCAGATGGGCATTTGTGTGTATGCGCGCGTGTATGTGTGTCGGCGTGCATGCGTGCGTGTGTGTGTATGTGTGTGTGACATTTCCCCCTGGACAGCTGGACACATTTATCAGCTCTTATTAGCTTTCTCTCTTTACAGTGCCTGACAGAGCATGTAAAGAATGAAAAAAACACAACATATATATATTTTCAGTTAAATGTTATTTGCAGAGCTCTTTTCATACAAATGACGACAACAGAAAGTTCTCTTTACTGTTTAAAATCACTCAGATAAACATGCAATCAAACCAGGAATGTTGAAATTAAGAAAAAAAGACAGAACAATTTAATTAAGGACATTAAATTATTATGACATGAAAAAAATACTAAAAACGTTTTTGTAAATATTAAAACAAATGAAAAAAAAATCTCTCTAAGATAAAATCTAAAATAATGACAAGTGTACTCTAATTAAATGGATAGTAATAATAATTCAAATATGAAATTAAATGGAAATAATAAAATGTAAATGAATAAAAAGACTATAATATTAAAATCCAACTAAAACCCAGGCTGAACCGAGATGTTTCTCAAACAATCACTTTGGTCAGCAGCCAGGCATCAGGATGGCTGCTCCCAAGGTGAGGAGCGTAATGAGAAAATGAAAATGACTAACAGAAGGCCTGCGGGGTCAGGTGGCCTGCAGGAGAGAAGCAAATCTGATGAATAGGGTGAACTAATAGCTTTAACAATTTTAAAAACCAATAAATGTTCCATAAAAACAATTGGAAAAGCCACAGCTGGCCCTGCAAAGACTCACGCTCTGCTGTGATACCAGATCGCTTCCTGGTCTGCGTCAGAATTCTTCCAGCTACATTTTGAAGATGTGGTTTTCTCAGGAAGACAGGCCAACCTATTGCAGTATTCTCTAGAAGACAAAGTACATTCTTTTCTGTCTTTGATTCCTCGCTGATGTTTGAAGATGTGCCGTTTGTTTCTCTCTCTGGGGGTTTGTGCCATAACTAGAACCTTAGTTTGTTCTGTGTGAACTTATCTGAAATGTAATTACCTGAAATGCAGGTCATTTGTGCATTAGTGGCTTTTTGTCAGCAGTACAGAGAGGTGTGACATCAGCATAGCTGGAAAACTAAAGACTTTTGTCTACTTGTGGTCACCATGTGGAGGTTGCATACATTGCCTGAAATGTTTGAGAACTAAAATTGAACTTTTTTTTGGAACTTTGGAGTTGAAGGTAAAAGATTTCAAGGACCAGTTTCCTAAATGTACAAAGCCGTTTCTGTGAGAAATGAGCTGAAGCACTTAAACAGCTCAAGAGAGTGGAGTCTGTCTGAGTGTGTGTGGTATAATAGTTTAGTCAGCAGCACTATCAGTGGCTGTATGTCGTTCTTTTAACACTGATACTGAAGTTGTGTCATTATTCATATCGGACCATTCAGGTCCATTCGGACCATTTTTGTGGAGCTGATTCTGGACTGTGGTTCAATTTGAGGCCAGAAATGTTTGGTGTTCAAATGAGAGCTGAAATTATTGGGAGCCCTGTGCTTAAAAAGGCACGTTAGCAAGAGTGTGAGGAGTGTGTGTATTCTGAGAGGCTTCATTCGCCTGTGGGAGGATTACGGCATGAATGCGCACGATGTGTTTTATGTCACTGGGTCAGGTGTACGCAGTAGTGTTGTGATGTAGACAGGTGTTTGCTAAGTGTTTCAACACGGTGGATATTCTGTGGAAATGGCAGAAAACTGAATACACGCATACACGCACACACGCATGCAAACATTCTCATTGCGAATTACAGTCCTTCCTTTGTTTGGGAGCGTTGTGGAGAGGAGGTTAATGCACCCAGAAAACTGAAAGCAAGAGAGAGGGGAACGCTAATGGACAGTGACGACGCTTTCACAGCAAATATTTGATAGCAAGGTCTCAGACATGAGCATCCCATCCCCCTTCCTCTGCCTCCATCCACCCCCTCTCTCCATGGCCAAAGGGAAAAGATCAGAACAAATTATCCCTCTGTGATCTGCTCACAAATGAACTGCGCTCAAATCGATGCCTCTGACGTTTGTCACGTTTTGACTGGTAGGAAAGGAAACACTTTGAAGTTGAAGTTGAAGTCTTTCTTCAAGTAAATAATTTCGACAAGTACGAAGTTGTAGTACTGTGACATTTTAGGACAAAAAGTAGCCCCTCTGTCAAGCAGGCGTTTCAAATCCTCTGAAGCAGTCTATTGGGTTTATTGGCTCAAACCTCCAGTCAGTTGTGGCAGATGGCTGCTAGTTCTGAGCCAGGTTCTGGTTCTGGTTCTGCTGGAGGTTTCCTCCTGTTAAAGGGGAGTTTTTCCTCTCCACTGTTGCTATGTGCATATGCTTGGGATAAGGGAAAGTGATTGTTCCTACATGTTCGTCCAGGAGGAATGAATGCTGCAGGTCAATGACTTGATGGAAACCTTTTACTCTACTTTGAATAACTCAGTTGAACCAATTTTACTGTTTGGTAACTAGGATCGATTGAAATGTAGGTATGACCCTCGTTTAGGGTTAGTCATACTAGTAATGGTTATGGATAGGGTCAGATTGATGGAAAGTCCCTGCAATGATGGATGCATGTGTATGTGTGAGCGTGTGTGTGGGTGTGTGTGAGTGTGTGTGTGTGTGCGTGTGTGTGGGTGCGTGTGTGTGTGTGGGTGCGTGTGGGTGCGTGTGTGTGTGTGAGCGTGTGTGCGTGTGTGTGTGTGTGTGTGGGTGCGTGTGTGTGTGGGGTGCGTGTGGTGCGTGGGTGCGTGTGTGTGTGAGCGTGTGTGCGTGTGGTGTTGTGTGTGTGTGGGGGTGGTGTGTGGGTGGTGCGTGTGTGTGTGTGTGGGTGCGTGTGTGTGCGTGGGTGCGTTTTGTGTGTGGGTGTGTGGTGTGTGTGGTGTGTGTGTGGTGTGTGTGCGTGGTGGTGTGTGTGAGTGTGTGTGCGTGGGTGCGTGTGTGTGAGTGTTGTGTGTGTGTGTGTGTGTGTGGTGTGTGTGTCCAATGAGCAGAGGATTAGCTTCATCGGCAGAAAATTTAAACGACAGAAAGCATGGATGCAGCAGGAACCAAGCGTCAGTTCTGAGGATCTTCTGGGAATATAATTAACAGTGAAGGTTTTAAATAATTTGATCCATATGGAAGTTGTCCCACTGATTACTGAGAAAGGTGTAAATAATTTCTGAAATACCATTATTAAGTCACAGTGGAAATAAAAAATCATTGATTTTTTTTTTTTTTATCCAAAATTGATCCTCTGGTTGTATTGATTTTACAAAATAAATAAATAAATAAATAAAAATCAATAAATTTATATCAACATTTAAATAAAGGATGCCTGAATAACAGATGTTTGCGTAGCCACAATATTCACTTCGTAATTGCTGAGTGACTTTTAAAACAAAACTGTTAGTTTTCACTTAAGAAATAAGAAAATGTTTTTATAAAGTCTATCACTCTATGATTAACTACACCCACAGATTTGCTCTCACATTCAGTTCAAGAGAGGGTTGAACATTTGTGTTACCTTCAGTTAGAAGAAACATTTTGGTCAAATGAAAAGACCAAAATGTCTGCCAGAGGTTTGAATATTTTAAGCATCAAACAACACTTTTTATTCATATTTTTTAACACTTTCTTTTAAAATAAAACAAAGCAAGTGCTGCTGTGCAAGAAGTGAAGCTAAATTAAGTTGGACAATTTAACATTGGGATATGTGGAGTTTGTTGTGCATATGTAGGTGTCATAATGTGTGGCAGTTATAGTGGATCCACAGGCGTCAAGTGAACTTTGAAGAACAGAACAAAAAGTAAACCACAATGGAAAAAGCCAACGAGGAAACACGAGGATAGATGGGGTAAAATGGGGAACTAACAAGAGGAACCTGCAAGGAGTGACCAAGAAAGAGGTGCTCAAGTACTGGGAGGTTGAATGCTGAAGCAATGGACCTGGGCTAATTAGCTAATGTGTTGCAGGTGTGAAGGGAGAAAGCAGAAGGCAGAGTGAAGAAAAGAAAGAGAGGAAGAGAGAGACAAAGAGAAAGAGGGAGTTACTTACTGGAGTAAGTAAAAATAACTAGCCACAAGAGATAAACATGGTAAACTAGAATCACTAAGAAAGAACTGAACTAAAGAAAAACAGGAACAAGACTGATCTAATCAAAATAAGAAACTAACACAAACTAATAATGAAATTAGAATCAAATCCAACCATAAAACAACCTAAGATCCTAACAGAAGGGCTGAGATCCTACTGTACCTGATAAAGACCAGCTCTAGCAGCACATGCTTGTGGCTCTTCTCAGTATGTGTCATAATTTCCCCCTGACCCCAGTCTAAATGAGCTATTTAAGTGCTTACTTGCTCCAGCGGTTTCTTCCACTGAGTGACCGTCTTGATTGTTTCGGCTCCAGGCTCAGCTTGCCATTGGCTGTTGTGTCACTCACTCATAAAAGGTTTCCTTGAACTACTGACCGCTCGGCCTCACGTTGCTGATTGCTGGGTCGCTGCTTGTTTACATGTAAAGTGACCAAGAAATTGATAACCATATTAAATCATTTATTAATAATTTACCCAAAATATGCCATTCTTTCAAAAAATTTTTTTACATCTATCTGACTCATTCTATGTGTTTTTAATAGACTTAGGAATCGGCATCTAAATTTTAAACTTTAAAATATGATCACATCCATATTTATTATTAATTAATTTGATTGCCAGCCAAATCTTCCTGTTATTGTCAGTGATCGTTCCACTAATTTAACTAATTTCAGCACCTGCAGGAATGTGTTTGTTTGTGCAATGTGATTAAAAAGCAGCATGCAGCTTTACATATCCTATTTTATTTTATTAAATATTCTATATCCATTTTTGTAACCTGTCAAGGGACTGCAGATAATCTGGTGCAGCGCATTGAATGGTGACATTGGTATTTGAGCTCCAGCGGTTTCATCCACTGTACATTGTCCCTTTCTAAAGAAAGTTATGACTTATCCAGTTATTTACTGGTACAAATGAACACAATGCCTTTCTCATCAAGTGGCAACAGAGAAATCTGTGATCAAACTTATAATCGTCAGATTTAAGAGAACTTCTCTACCCACCGAGCCACGGTTTCTATCCACAGCTAAATTCATTTGGGAAAATAAGTGAACAATGCAACTTTTTAAAGGTTCACCGACTTCCTCAAATGAAACTTGCTTGTTGAGGGAATGAAAGACTAAATATTTGACATTGATCTGAGGCCGTCTGAGATTTTGAACGTAGAGGGAAGATGAGATAAGAGATGTGTTGTGTTGTTGTACATAATGAATGAACAGAGAGCATGTTTTCCCTAACTGTGTCCCTATTGGTGAGCAGACATGTGTTAATGCACGTAATGTTATTTTGAGAGAAGAAGGTAGAAAATGAAATTTGGTAATGGTGTAATTATGGCAGACAAATTGGGAAAGACAAGCATGTGTTTGCGTGCGCGTGTGTGTGTGGGTGCGTGTGTCTCTTTAGGACAGCCCAGGAAATCACAGAATGGCTTTTATTGTTTTAGCCTCCAGGGAGATGATCCAGAGCTGCCAACTGAGGCCCAGTTGACATGGTTTTAGAACTGCACTCAAGTAAACAAAGGGAAGAAGCTATAACAAGACATTTCTGTAATATTGCTCTCATTTGCAAATTAGGGCCCCCCTTTTAAAGAAGAGGATTAGGGGCACTTAAAAAATTCACAGAAAAAAAAAAAATCAGAATTCTGAGAATAAAGTTAGAGTTTTGTCCCAGCTATTTTTTTGCCTTCTCCCCCCCAAAAGAAAAAAATACAAATACAAATAAAAAGATTGTGAATTTTCTTATTACTAACCATAAACAAAAATGTTTTTCAGCTTGCTCGCATGTTTTGTTTTGCTGGAAATCCTTCAAAAATTGTGAGCACAAGAGAACAGTGTGAATACACCGATCAGTATCTGTCAAACCTCGGCATGCTGAAACAGGACCGTTTCAGTTTTGTGCCATAAATCCATGTTGAGCAAAGTGGCTCGATAGTTGCTGCTATCCTGCAAATCGGTTTACAGTTACTCCATTCAGTCCTATTAAAATAACCACTATTATAATAAACGACCAAGGATAATGATCGCTTCTAGCTCATTTCTGTTAGATTTGTCGGCATAAAGGACAGAGTTCAGAAGCGTGCGGTAAACACTGCCTCTGCTCTGGGGAACACAAACATGTTGGTTTTGATAGCATGCATTTTTTACAAAAAATGTTGATGTAATAATAAAGTGTGCGAACAGAAAGATTTACAGAACACAAGTTTTTCTGCTGAAAATTGATCTCATCAGCCAAATTAATATTCAGAATGACAACAAATAAGAAGATATCAATCCAGACCTCCAGTGGATAGCCGTCTGTTCAGCTGCTCTGTCATGTGGCTCTCACATATACACACCTGTTTCCATAACAAGTTATTGTTATGGAAACATAAATTGCTGATATGTTTCCATACATATTAAAACGTATTAAAAGCATCGTACTTGCCCCCAATCTATCTGTGGAAAAAAATCTTGTGGTATCCTGGCAACAGATTTCCTCTAGCTCTTTAGACACAGTTTTTCCTGTTATGCTGCCCCCTGCAGGCAGCTTTAAGCTAATTTATGGCTACTTCTGTTTCCCAGGCATGTATTTGATTAATCATTAGGTGATCTTATGACACACCTAATAATTGTACTGTTTAAGCTGTTGGATTATGGAGTTCAACAACAAACATATTGTATGTTAGTTAATGTTTATTTACATCCTATAGAAGTTTTTCCTTTTGATTTTACTATGATGACTGTGATTGGAATTTCCTTGAATATGAAAAACAGTGAATGAATGGACTTCATTCCAGTGCATTTCCTTTTTAAAGTTTTCTATCTCTACAGAAATATATTTACTATAATCAGACCAAAGAGTTTTCATATTACATTACTACAGTATATTTCATAACCCCATTTTTGTGTGTTTGTGTTGGATATTTTTCTGCAGTGAGATGCCACCAAGGTGCAAGAAGCAACAACATAAATAACAGAGAGCGTCTCCAAATGCTCAAGATACAGTTCTGAAGAGTTTCCACCTCCGAGTCACAACAGCAGGAATTAAAGCCCTGGGAATGAAAAGCTAAGGTAACTTGGGTGCTTCCACAAACTTACGCTTTTGTGAGACACTTTGGTTTAGTAATTACAACATGACCTTAAAGGTGTAACACAATGCCCATAGGCCTAAATAATACCAGCAAAGACAGGTTTTATCTCAATCATCATGAGTTTGACTCTTCAAAGTGTCTGTATGTTTGCCTCAAATACATTAAATTTTGATGTGGCAGGACTATTTAATCTCTTATATTTTATGTAGTTTTGTTTTTGTTTAGTTTTTTTTTTGTATATTGTTTTTATGGTGTTTTATCAGCTCTAGTGGCCTCCATTTGAGGGTAGGCAGACAGGAAGGTGGGTATTGAGAGGGGGGGAAGACATGCAGTGAATGAGGCATGGTTGGGAGTTGAACCAGCAACAGCCGTGGTATGTTGGTTGTGCCTTATCCCCTTGCGCCACCACGGCACACCACTTTTTGTTTAGTTTTTTCTGTGAAGAAGGTGAGACATTGCTGTCAAACAAAAATTTGAACCATGTGCAGATATCTTCGTTGTGTTTTATAACTCGTTGAGGCTACCACTAACCAGCAGCTTGCTAGCTAGCCAGCTAGCTAGTTCAAGTGCAAATTTATTGCTGGTTGGCTGGACAGTGCTCGTCTTCAACCACTGGCTCATTTCTGTTGCCATTCCATGAGATTCTACATTCATTTGGTGCTAAGAAGCTTGGCATTGTAGGGGATAAGGCTGTAGAGAGCCAAATGCAGCCCAAAACTGCTGTCAATTGCCACAGAAATGTCACAGCTTTAATCTGCTGGAGTGGCTAACGCTCCCCAGCTTTAGCTTTAGCTCCTAGGTCTTCTAGCACTGACCTAGGAGCATCATTTGGTGAGACTCAAACTCTGACCTGTGGAGACTTAGTGGATACTAAACATGGTGGTCAAGCACCAGTCTGACTTTTTGATGAATTTTATTTCAACAAAGTTGTTACTATGAGGGAAAGACATCTAAGAAGAATGTGATAAGACGTAATTAATCTTGAGTGTTGCAGAATTTTTTGCTTACACAGAAATGAGATCTGGTTCTCAGTGAGTTTTTGGCAAAAGGAAATTAAATAAATAACTAAGTAAATAAAAATCTCACAAGTAATGGCATTTCTTCTTCAATAATTTTCCATGCTTACAAATATATACATAAATTGGATTTTTTTTTGTACATAGCTGTCATGAAACACGTCTTAAATTTCATAAAATGTGGTCTTAAAATATCTTAAAAGCCTGCAGAAACCCTTTGTCAATGTTTTAATTTTGTGATATTGGCACTAAAGATCACATGATGAAATCTGCTTGAACAGACCTCTTGCAAGAGATTTCTCAAATTTAAGAACAGGAGCTGGATAGTCTTTCATAGACCTCACTTCCTTGTCTGTACTTCTCTTACCATAAACTTCTCTAGTCTGAATGAAGGGCACCGCTTGAAAATATGTTTTTTTTTTCAGCACAAAAGGGCCTTTTTTATGCCAGGTCTTTTTTTGATGCAAGGTTCATGTTTATTCATTCACCCTTTAAAATAAGTCACTTGGGAGCTTACATGGCATTCTGAATTTCAACCCTGTGTTTGACTTTACAATCAGGCGTTATTTTAATCTCGAGTTCGAATGCAAAATAGAAGCACACGTTTCAAATAAACGAGAGGAGGTTGTCTGCCATAGAATTAATTCCTAAATCCCGTACATAAAGCAAGCACATGCATGATCAAAAACACTTTATGCAGTTCTTGACCTGACTGAAGAGTGAGACACACCACATCTCACATGCCATGAATTTTGTATCGCTAATCCATATCTCTAGCCTCGTTCTGCTGCTATGCGTAGTCTCCCCCTTACCACCTTCTCCTCATCCTCATATTCACCCCTTCTTACCCCTCCCTTCGACGCCTTTGTTCCCTCGCCTACCTTCTACATCCATCCTTTGCCTTGTGGGGCTGTTGCTAAGGAGCCCTGGCAACCACAGGGTTGTCTGGGCAAGAGGGAGAGGTGAAAAAAGACAGCTGCAAAAAGAAGAGGGATGAAGGTACGGGGGCCAGGGGAGGGAGGTGTGGTTGGGGGGGGAGGTGATAAGGATGAATGGTTAGAGGAGAAACACAAAGTGAAACCCAGATGTGCTATCGGGGCTCATGGTACACTTTCATTGTCAACAGAGGATGATGGAGGCCTAGAGGGTGGATGGGTGAGAGGAGAAAAAAATGAGTGGCAGAGAAAACAAGGTTAAGGAAGCCGAGCCCAAAAAGGATAAAATGAATTGCATAAAAGATGGAGCAGTGAAATAAGTCTAGCAGAGAATAAAGACCAGTCAGCAAACAACAGGTTGTAGCTTTTTTTTAATGAACTGGCCTAGAATGGGAATCTCATTCTGTCCCGTGTCTTTAAGGATGCTTTGGATGAGGTAATCGTGTGGTTAACGTGTGTCTATTTCCATCTGTATTTCCAACCTCTTGCTGGCCTCAAGTTCATAATCTCATCAACACCACAGAACAAATAGACCACCGATACTCTCCTACATTCTGTAGTTTGGCCCACCTAATGTTATCTTCTAAGGAAAGTACACCCTGTCTTCTTGTGCCTTTGATTCTAAAACCTGGAACCCACCCACCCCATCCTTAGCATTCCTCAGACCCACAAGTCGGTTCCTAGTCAGACAACATTCTCAACACTCAACCAGAATACAAGTTAATCTGCACCAGAGTTGTCCAATGGACCCATGTCTTCAACTGACCCATGTCTCCAATGGACCCATGTCTCCAATGAGCCTATGTCTCCAGTTAACCTATGTCTCCAGTTAACCTATGTCTCCAATGGATCTATGTCTCCAGTGGACCTTTGTCTCCAATGGAACCATGTCTCCATCATCCTAACAAGCCATCTGTTTGAAGCTTCCTCCTGTCATGCAGCTCTATCCCATGTTCCACTTGTCTTTCCATGTGTCTTTTGTGACATCTCAAGATCCTCATCCTTCCTTTCATGCTGGCTGCATCTTTGCTAAAAGTAAGAAAAATAAACCTCTCTTTACTTGCCCATCTGAAGCCATTAAACACCATTAGATTCTCCTCTAATTCTCCTTTCCCCAGCCGCTGCATTGATCTCAGTCACATATTTGGGTCATAAAAGTAAATCAACAAAACATGACAACCTGACGCCTACACCCCCGTAACCCACCTGCCCAGAACCCTCAGCGCACCGTGGGCTGTTTGCTTTGTTCAACTAAATCATGTCCACTGACACTGAAGGAGTTTCTCCTCCTCAGTACTCCATCACAAGTGTCTATTGAAATATAATAAAACTGAGAGGTGAACAACAATCTCTATAAATCGTCCATTGACTGTGACTCTATTAACCTTGAGTTGTAAAGGAGCAATAGACTTCTTCTATTGTTTGCAGACATAATTGTCAAACTCAGTCAATGCCTCCCACCCACATCGTCAAGAGATAGGGCCGCAGAATGGAGCAGACAGTGCAAAATCAGGCCAGTGAAACATTAATTATAAGATCAAGGCTAAGATGTTTGGTTTAAGCTGCAGCGAAGGTTGTTTGGTGTACAGATCAGTACTCATATGAGCAGTCGATGCTTAGGAGAGGCAAAGAAGATCCTGGATAATTGTAAACATAGATGTTTAGTATGTCGACACTATAGACCGAATAGGTATATGAAAGCGATAGTGTTGAATTGCGTCAATTGCATTCCGGCTCTAGGTCTTTTAATATGTTAATTCTGTCAATTGGTGTTTTTTTTTCTTAACCTGGAATGTGAAGTGGCCACACACTCACTATGTTTCCATCCAACTGTCTTGATACTTCAGAGAAAACTTTCAAAATGCCAGAAAAAAAGAAAAAGAAAATGTGATTTAGGTGTTTTACTGATTAAAGCAAATCAGCCAGGCTACATGAGGTATAATGTCAGCGACATATGGGAGTAAAAAACAGGAAGTAGAAGTTGAAAACTAGCAGGGACCATACATCTCAGAGTCCTTCTTCTGTGAACTGGAGGTTTGGACTTTAGTGCATTAATTTTTTCTTTTGGAAAAGATGAAAGCCACCTCATGAGAACGTGAACACGTTTATGTGAAAATGAGGAAGTTAGTTTGAATTTTGCTGTTTCCATCAACCTCTCCCACTTCAAAATGTACATAAAAAAACATTAATGGAAACATGACTACTGATATGAGTTATCTTATCTCAACTTGTCTCGTCTCGCTTCACCTTGCCTTGCCTTGCTTTTCTCTTCTTTGTTTTTTATTTTTACTTTTTACCTTTTCTTTCTCAGGTAGAATCACAGAGGCTACAGTCTAAGGCAGGGATTCTCAAATCCAGTAGTTTATGAACCTACAATATTAATTGGACTAGAAAAATTTAGCCTTTCTCCACAGATGGCCAAAAAGCAAAAGTGTATTACTTAAAATCTGATAGTTAAAGGTAGCAGAAAATAAGAACAGTAGTGTGTTAAAGTGTTACAATATTAAGGTGTTTGAAATTTGCCTTCCATCTGTTTCTGTGTCTATTATTTTTCTTGTTAATTAGCTTAGCTTTTTAGATTTTTCCTTGGTAGCTAACTTATTCACATTGCTTGTGTTTTGGTCTTGTTTCTATAGATTAGAGTTTCTTCCTGTTTATTGCTTGTGTTAGTTTCAGGTTTTTCTTATTATCTATGGTGTCCCCGTGTTTCCGCTTGGTTTCTTTCTCCCTTCCTCAGCCTGTCAGCCTGCTTCCCTGCCCAGATGTTTTACATCTCCTAATTTCCCTCGGCTGTCCCCTGTCCTCTTCCTCCTTCCTCAGTGCATATCCAGTATTTTAGTTTCATCATTCTCCTCTGACTGTTTTTGTTGCGATCTGTTTGACTCTGTTGTTCCCCGTGTTTTACCTCCATGTTCTCAATGTTTCCTTTTGTTCTTTTTTAAAAATTGAAGTCATACTTTCTGCACTTGGGTCTGCTTTAACTACCCAATATAACATGGAGGAGATTTCACTAGGATGACTGAAGCCTATTTCATGTTGATCACGCTCTCTCCTTAATAAAGTGCCATCATGTAAAATCAGGACAGTAAAATAATCCTCCTACAGCCCAGTTACTACATGTCTAGTCGAGTTAATCAGTTTTCCTCTGGTACATGCAGTGCAATCAGAGTGGAGTTTGAAGCGTGGCGTCTGTCAACTGTCTTTGATTTCTTCTACAAATATTCACTCCCCTCTCATCCCCCCAAAAAATTAACTTTTAGGGGAATTATGCCCCTGTAATCATCTGAAGTTGATTGACAAGTGGGTTGTATATGAACTGCTGCTTTGTGTTACTTAGATGATCTGTAGGCTGATTTTTTTTTCTGTTTGTTTGTGTTTCCTACTCTCTTTTCTTGCTGTTTCTGGAGAATACATCGACTGAAACGATTCGCCTCTCAGCTGCATCTCCATGTTTCCCTCATGTTCCCTAATTTTCTGCTCACACTTGCTCTTGCTTTTGATCAAAACTAGGTCATTCTGCAACAGTGAGCTACGGGTCTTCCCAAGCATGACATCCAGATACACACATTTATCGCCTGGCAACCGTGCATTCACCCCGCACCCACTGGTTCTTCTTCTCTTCATGTCCTCCATCCGACTGTCCCTGGAGGTTGCGCGGGGTGCTGAGGGTTAGGCTGAAATACGACGCCACTTTGTTTTGTCCCTCTTCTGTGTAGTGGACATGGGAGTTGACATGGATCTTTTAGGGGAAAGTGGAGGTAATGACACACATGGGAGGTTAATTATTTATGGTATGTCTGTTAATGTAACGCAAAAATGGATTAGTAATACTTCCTGAAACATTTAACCCACATTTTGTAGCATTAAGACTTTGCCTGCAATGTAAGGATTTACATAGATGCTGATTTCTAGAACTTACAGTGAATTTAACATGCTGTCATAACACCTTAGCTTTTCAAAGATTTTCAAATATTGTAAAATGAATTTATTTATTAATGAGTGATAAAATATTTGGTCCTTTATCTCACATGCCAACTCACATCACGCAACATGCCGTAAATGTCAGGGGTTTGTTCCAGCAGTAAGAGTCTCTTTCATCCACCTAACCCCAGACCAGAACTGTGTCTCCTTGTGTTCCTCTGTTTATTTTATGCTGTTCTGAAATAAAACCATTTTCTTCTCATGGTTTGCTCAGTAACTCCTGTTACTTTCTATCTTCACTGCCATTTGTCCTGATGTTTGGATGTCTGCTCTGCTTGGTCTGTGGGTTTTATTTTTAAAATCATCTCAATACCTTTTGAAGGATGATGAACTCACACAATAAACACACATACATGTCTACCCCACATTTTAGTGTGGAGTACTATGATGTCTGGCACCTTTGCAGGCGCTTTATCTGTTGTGGGATGAAAAACATGTCACACCTCGAAGGTAAATTTGGAAGGAAATATGTTCTTAGATAAGAACCAGATGCTTATTCTATGCTTTGGTTTGCTTCGCCCAAAGGGTCTGGACTCTTGGCTACTGAGAAACGTTTGCTTTCTGAAGGCATGAATTGTTGTCATGTTTTAAATTTTACCCACCATTTGTTTTTACGTTTGTTTGTGACATACACAATGCGCCAGATCAATGCTGTGAAGCTTACGGGAAACAACCACTCTCTTCTACGAAGAGAGAAGATCCGAGGAGGCTATTAATGTTAAATCAATACTTGGCCGACACGGACTGGACGACTTCTTTCACTTCCTCCACTGCGTTTGTTTAAATTACAGGGAGACTACAATTCTAAAACAGCGCAGAAAATCGAAGTCTCCGTTTACGATTTCTCCGTCTGTTTGCTGATCGGCCCAGTAGAATTCTACTCTTTCTTTTGTTGTGTTCTGGCCTCCCCGTTTGGTTCACAATGACCTTGGTTCTGCTGGCTCATTTTGAAATTTGAAATGCTCTGGATGAGGAATTGCACAGCAAATTTTTGATCCACCCTGAGAATCTGTGACAGTGTGCCAGAATTTAATTTTTAAATTTTTTAAACGAGGACAAAGAAATGTCAGTGTTCTTTATTGCAACCAGCAGGTCTAAATACAAGATGTAGCTGTTGGTCAAGGTCCAATAGTAGAAGTAAGAACGGAGTCACAGTGTGAAGAGATCCTGCGACTTGCACAATGACTCTTTGTTGACACTTGAATGACAGAGTTACGACATCATTTAACTGCCTTTAGGATCATGAATATATCTTTAAATTTGGACTGAATTCATGTTATTTTGGATCTGCTAATTTTGATGTGAATTTGACCGGACTGAAGCCGTCATTTGCCCTGTACGAATAAACCAATGAACCGAACTGATTATTTACGCTGACGATAAGTCCAAGATAAAAATGTAAAATGTGATAAAATTCTTAATTTTACTGACAAACATTTGAAACAAATTGTCGGCTCTAAGGTTTCAGGTTTCAGTTGTGACTTTAAAAATGGAAAATGGAGAGTTAAATCATGTGCGTTGCCATGTCGCAGGCTTTTTTTTAGGAAGCCAAACATTGTTATTCAGATCTTCATCGTTTTTTTGATGTGACGCCGCTGCTGGGTTCATGCTGGGTTCTGTTCAAACACTATGGAAGTGCTGCTGGGTGAGCTGCCAGCCTGCAGCCTGTGACCATGGCAGCCGCTCTCCTCAAGTAGGACAGACTACTGCTGTGGCCTCTGGCAACACACTTAACCCAGTTAACATTTTTTTACCCCAGATGTTCCGTACATGTCCTCTGGAGTCAAAGGCAGCATCATTTCACCTTGGTGAACTTCTCTTAGGTGGTGTTGCTCAGTCGTTTTCATCTCCCAATAACGTCTTTTAATGAGTCAGCTGTTATCGTTACTAAGAAGAAGTTCTAAAAGTCCAGTAGGTACATTTATATTATGTCTAATTTCAGATCAAACAGGGAGATAACCAGCAGCCTGGACGATGAGAACTGGGTCAAAGTACAGTTTGTGTCCCACCAGTCCTGAAAAAACCCAGAAACCAGTCTTGGGTTGCCCCTGACGACCTCTTCCTTTCTGCTGCACAATTTGTTTTCCTTCAAACGTCCTGATAATATCTCGCGGCATCGCTACCTCTTCTCTGCTCTGTTTGCAATTAATGCAAATAAGTTGTGATTCATATTTTAGCTTTGTCGTAAATGACCCATATCTGAGGTTAGAGTCAGAATACAGCAGAGCAGCTAATTTAAGGCCCAGCTACATCAGGAAGCTTACTTCCTAAGTTAGTTAAATAAAAATTTTCTCCTCACTTATTTATAGATTGTTTATGGATTACATATTTGATGTGTATGCTGTGTTATTTTTTATTTATTTATTATTCACTCATATTTGATGTCACTTACACACACACACATGCACACACATATAATACATTTTATCGCTTATGGTTATATTTTTATTCCTAACATTTAACATCTTAGATGCAGTATCTCGTCAATTAAGAAGCAATTTTCACTTGGGGATCAATAGAGTATATTCTATTCTACTGAATAAAAAAATAAAAACAAAAAGATATTTATTGATTTTTTTGCATTTATGGAGCAGAGTGTGTTGGGTTCATTTACTCAGCTTGTCTTCTGTTCATTGCTGCGACTGCAGATGTAGAGGAACAAAAAAGAACCTCCCTGAAAAACACATTCAGTTGCAACAGTTTTTGGAGAAAGAAACTCTTAATTCTTTTCTTTCCTTACATTCCCATAGAGGGGTCTCCTGCAGGTAGACCTCGCGTCGGGTGTTTTGTGTGTATTTTCGGAGGAGTGAGTAAATAAGGACCCAGAAAGAGGCGAGGGTGATCCTGAGGGGAGCAGCAGCTGCTGTGCACAGACCGGCTCTTTATGGTGCAGCCGCACTGTTCAGATGAAGTTTCCACTCTGCTGCAGACAGTCCTGAGGCGTGAACGCTTTAGCGTGTTGCTGCTTTCATTGTTTGCCATACTGTATTTTTCTGCTTTTTCCATTCTGATAATTTTAAGCAGGCTGGAGTTTCTGATGCACTTTCTCCCACAGAGTTCAGTTCTTGCTGAACCTGCTTTGAGTCACTAAATGTCCGATTTAGTGTGATCCATGCCGTGCTCCTCTTGATTTAAATATTATTTGTGTTCAGATTTCTTCTGTAAGGATGATCTAATGTAATCTAATAATTTCCTGGTTGTGTTTTTTCCCCCAAAAAACAGTGGATTTACTGTTAATTCATATGTATTTTCTTTATTACTCTACAGGTTTGTGAGGGGAGTTGCCAGAGTGGAAGGAAATATAACAGCAGCCAATGTGAGTCAGTGTAACAGTGCACACAGCATTTAGAAAGCAAGAGTCCATCATGATTAACCTGGGACACACACCTGCTGTCTGGAGGATGTGTTTGTTTGACAGGGAAGTTTAGGAAACACTTTACACCAGAACGCTCCTGGACCTGTCCGTCTCTCATGGTCAGTTTAACAGGAGGGACTAAAACACAGCCGAGTCCAAACATTTTACCACGTAGCCAGAGTCGCCAAGTCAGAAATATGGTTTTATTATATTTTTATTTGACTGAAAATCCAAAAATAATTACAATGAAATATGAAAAGACAAATATCACAAACATGCATGCCTTGAAATGATTTAAGTATTTGTTTACTTAGCATTCCATATTTCTGTATAAAATTGTGATTTGTCTGATTAATTAACAATTCATAAAAATCACTAATAAACAGACATAAAGACTTGTGAAATTGATCTATATTTGTTTAACTTGTGAACTGAGTGTCTGAAATGTTTCTAATTTCTAATGAAGGAACTTTTCTGTAATATTCTCATCTATTGAATGTGACTGTATGAGTACTGCAAATCAACATCTGAGAAAAATGAAGGAATAATTACTACTACTATTATACTAAGCTAAAACTCAAACATGATACTTGCTTCAGTTTATGAGCAATTGCATCATTGCCAAATATGACTTTTTAAGAAACCACGACACCTTTAATAGCCCTGATGAATTTGGATACATGAACATGTTCATCCTGCCTCGTCTCTTCCTGGGAATGCGGCCTGATCCCGTTCGTAGCAGCTCATCCTCTCTTCTCCTGTTTTCTAAGCACTTTTCTCTGGAGAGCAACAGACCAACCGAGCTGCGAATGTAGGCCAGACCTGAAAGACAGTCTCACGCTCACCTCTCCATGACCTATTTACAATACCGTAGTACACTTTGCTGCGCTATCTTGATCTTTCTAAAAAATGTTTGCATTCGTATCTCCACTCCAGAGCTGTCAGAGGAACCGTCTGACCAATCAGCAGAGGGCAGGATTGCATGCGGCCAGTTGGAGGGAGAGAAATGTTGGGAAAGGTTGGGCATGCAGCCCTGACGTTGCTGTCATTACTGCTGCTGTGGCAGGAAGCGGCAGCCATCGAAGTTCCTCTAGATCGTAAGTAACTCAACAGACTGAAAAGTGCAAACACTGCCCAATTACAAAAAAATAATTTACATGAAAACATACTGGTTCATATTTATTTATTTTTATCAACTCTGACTCGAAAACAAGCCAGCTGTTTTTTATTTTTAGAAGTGAATCACTTTTCACAAGACACAGAGAGCAATGTGTTCTGACTCTGGGTTCTTGAACGCATCATGGTTTCTTCAAAACCTCTTCAATAATGATTCGTGCATATGTCGTTATAAAATACATGATATGACCCAATAAGTAAATATATTAGTAATTGTGTTTAGTTTATTACAAATACCATTTGACAAGAAAACGTGACGCTGTAGATAGAATCTCATTCATTCAGATAGTGATCGGAACAGATCACCTCCTATCTGTGGATTATAGTTCAAGGACTCATTTGTTTTAAATTAAAACATTATTTCTGCCAGGGTTTTAAACACACCTGGCTCATGCATCTTTACTCACATGGACACACATGGACAGACTTGCATTGACCTCTAACCTCTGTCAACTGTGAACTGCTCCATCTCTCTTCTCATCTCACTCTGATGTCCTTTTGTGCCTGACCTTTGGACCCTAGACTATTATGTTCTGTCAACATACTGGTATGTCCGCCCCTTAGAGGAAAACTGGATGAGTGGCATTCTAAATGAGTTAAGTACAACTCAACTCAATCCAGATTGTAACGCAGACCAGTCCGATTCCATTGATTAAATTAAGACGGCTGAGAAGAAATGATCTAATAAAGGAAACACAACAAACTGCACAGAGTCACTGACTTTCCGTCACTGCCTGTAATATCTCATTTCCACAGAGCAGTAGGGAACAGGTGGCTGTGTTTTGGTGCGCTATTTTGTTTGTTTCTAATGTAAAAGCGACCCATGCGTCCGACTCGTACCACGCCATTCCTGGACCCCTTCAGTTGTCCATCCGGGTAGGACAATGATACGGGTAGAGCTACTGAAGTCACACATCATAGTCCTTTGATCGAAGGACAGGAAAACTGCTAGCAAGCATGAGATGTGCTAATGCTAACATATCACATTCGTCATCTCAGTAGTATGATGGAATGTTAGGGTTGAGTTCCTCCTGAACTCAGCATAAAACCATAAAACACCCAACCAAACGGCACTGACTGGTACCACACCGCATAACGAAACCAGGCCTGTCTAACCAAGCAGAGATAAGCACATCCCTGTAAACAGGGACACATTACTCACACTAATGACTAACAATAAGGAGTCGAGTCGTCATTGGCAGCTGTTATTGCAAAGAAATAACACCAAAGAAATATGTACTCACACATCACTAAATCATTATTTGGTGCTCTGTCATTTTGTCTTATTTTAAGAAGAAGTGTGCTGAGTCTGTGCATTGTGTGGTTATGGTTGCACCATAACTACACAAAGGCCTTTGAAATCTGTTGTTCTCTCCTCCAGTTTCATATTTTTTTCTGTCAGTTCAACACACAGAGACATTCTGTTAGTGATGTTTTTTTTTGAACACCATAACAAAGTGTGTTTTTTTTTTCTCTGCTTGAAACTGCTTGTGCTCCACCGGTATGGAATCCCCTTCCAGGTGAGTGTCCTCGGCTCCTTTTACAGTCCAAATGTATCTATGTCACATCTCTTCTGTCATATAGATTATATACTATACGCCCTAACTATCTTACAGTAGTGGTTCTCAGGTGGTCAAACTCTCTCAGCTCCAACTCACCACATTTTCTTGATTTGTGTCGCTTCCTCCCATTAATTCGGTAAAGTAGAGATCAGCCATATTTCAAGCAGAGACTTTTTAAGAGATGAGTAGGAGATGAAGCGCACATATATCAATTGCTTGATATTGTCATTGATTGTTCCCTGCATTATGCCAAAGCATATAAATAGTATAGTTATTACTAGTTATTAGTATACTAATAACTCTCAGTTTGACTCCTGACTGAACATATTGATGAATAACATTAACTGCTCAGTTTAACAAAAACTAAAAACAGGTAGCGTGGAAGAGCTAGGAGTTCTCCAAACCTGTATCCTCCAGTTTTAACATGACACAGTAATCAGTATGTCTTCATTAATATTAACCATCCCATCACATCTTTCTCTCTTTCTGTTTCACACTGGACTAACAGCAAAGATCCAGCAAGACTGTAAGTATTTCTTAGCATGTTGTTCCTTCTGCATCTCTTCCCCCAGCAGTTAGCCTAGCACATCTGCCATCAGCCGGATTTTTAATGCGCATTGATCGCATTTGAAAAGGTTGATGAAAACTGCAAAACTAACAAATGACAATAAAAGTTATAGACTCAGCTGAGTGGATTTTTCCAGATCCACTCAGCTGTTAAGCCATTAAAGAGTTAATGTGCTGAAAGGGAGGTGGAATAAGTTCTGAAGTAGTGAGCCACTTAACTTTATTACAGCCATGCGCAACATCAACATTGGTTGTAATGATACTTTATGCAGCCGGTCGATCCACTCCACACCAGTAGATGGAAACATGCCTAATTCGTTTTACTTTCTTTCTGTTTTTGTGAAATTTATAAAGTTTGCTCAAAATTTGCTTGGCAATCATATGTAACCATAGCTACTGAGGGCCTTCTACTGTCGACCCAGTGAGGTCTGACTATAACCTTCTGCTGCTCGGCTGATTGTGGCTCCTGCATGAACCACACCAGGCAGTCTGTAACTGTGAAGCACTTTGCTATCCATGAATTACTCTCCCTGTTAAGGTTGGAACCCCACAAAGGATTGGGGAAAACTGTTTACATCCTCCATTTTTCTGGCATTCATACAGTCACATTTAATCTGTTGTGATAAGTGCAGCAGAATCCTGTTCCAGGATTTAATGCTTTTCCCCCAAACTGCTCCAAAGTGGTCTAGTTTGAACCAACCTTTACTTCAGTGGTGCTTTCCGTTAGTCTTCGAATTCGGAGCTCGGATCGCTGTGTTACATTCATTCACTGATGCCATTTTCCAATACCTGCTGTTATTTCTTTTACCTTTTTTATCTTTGAATTGTACAAATAAACTATGATTTTAGAGCACTCAAGATGGCGTTCAGATTCACCAGTGGAATAAAGATCTATTTCTCTTAATGGCTAAACTGAAAGTTCTGAATCAGATGCTAACTTCAGTGGAACAAGTTAATATCTGTTTTATCAAGAAGAATATAATGTCTGTCTAGTTAACAGACAATATAAAATCCAAAGGAATGTTTTGGAACTATTAACATTTACAGACGTTTCAGGATTGAATGAGTTGCTGTTCCTTTTATTAAAAAAAACTACACCAGTCATGTTTCAGTGCACATCTACTATGAACTGCTTACTTATAAAGATTCATGTGGACATTACATTTCATTAAAAAATGGCAAGGAAAATTAAAAGAGCTGTTTCTGGAAAACAAGAGAAGTCAACTCCTTGTCCCCACAATCAGAGTATATGTTTACTGCCATCTTTGGAGAGGATCGCAGGTTTTCAGTGAATTATAGATGCTCATCAGCTTTAATTTTTTAGTGCTCTTGTGGGATTTTCAGACTTTCAAACATTTTAAATGTTGACTGTAGTCATGCATGCTATTGTCTTTCAAATGCTTCTAACGTTATGGAGATGTGAAAAGACAAAAAAAAAAACAACTGGCGTACAGCTGGCAAGCAAATATGCTGGGCCAGATGTGAAACCTCTTTAACATCTGGTGTAACCTGATTCAGGAGGTTCTCTTACTCTTTTAGTTATTTTGTCCTCTCTTCCTGTTTTCTTTCTGAAGTTGAGGTTTCTCAACCTGCGGCACCAGAGCCTCATGTTGGTCTCAATAAATTTGGGGGGGAAAATCGCTGAAGAATTAGTATTTTAAAATATGATAGTAGTAAACATTGCTAGCTTTAGCATTTTTTCATTGAACATATTTATAGCATTTCCTACAAAGAATGGCAATAATGGTCTAATGAATATTCTTTTCTATAATGTAATTTCTTTGTCTTTTGGTTGCTACTTTGATGTAATTTTGATAAATTTGACATTTCATTGAATTTATTACCTTTATGTAAAGGTTTATGTATTTTTTTTTTAATTTTACTTTAAAACAAAAAAAAAAACAAAAATACATTTCCCCCCCCTCTCATTTAAAAATCAAGACATACTTCCTGTAGCAGATATAGTTAAAATAATCTAATTTGTTTTATGTAGCTTTTGTGGCTCTAAACAGATTATTTGTAGATGGATTAAAGGTAAAAAATGGTTCTGAGGTGTAAAGGTTGATGCTTCAGAGTATAAAAGCCAACAAACTGGTCCAAAATGACATCCTCTTTATGTTTTCTAAACCTATTTTGGGAACAAATATCTCCTCCTTCTCCAGCATAGCTCATTTAATGACTTTGTTATACTTAATAATAATGGATTTAATGCTGTTTGTGGTTTGGGGTTGATGTCAGATATCAGAGCAGTGTATGTACCAGAGTGTATCTACCTGTACGGTGTATATATAAGCTGTTGCTTTGTGTCTGGACGCCCCACAGTGAAGCAGCCCCCCACCATAATCAAACAGTCAGTGAAGGACTACATCGTCGACCCCAGAGATAACACCATCATCATAGAGTGTGAAGCCAAGGGCAACCCAGTGCCAACGTAAGCAGTGAACACTCACAGAGCCCTCGCAACACATACACACACACAACAAAGCATACACACACACACAAACACACACTCTGATTTGGCTTCCTCATTGGAGATCAAACAGGGAAATCCAGCTTCATTTCCCAAACGATGCTTATTTTATTAACCTATATAGAAATGGCTTCACCTGCTGAAATAGTTTTCTGTCTTAAGCTTTATTTAAGCTTTGGAAGCTGAAATAAATGGGTGCAATGCAACCTGACATTCTATTGGCTGGCATTTGCAAAGCAGCCAATCCAGTAGAACCTTTAATTTTTCTTGTTACTGATTGGCTGTTGCCCTAATAGCGGAAACAGCGGATGCTAGCTCCTATGGTTGTACTAAGACAGTTTATACTGTGTTTATTGCTGCATCTTCAGGGATATTCAGTGTTTGAGTTATTAAAACAGGCAGTAATAATAGTCTTTACAGGGGGTCTCAAGTATTCACAGATTTTAGCTGGTAACACGTGGTTACCAGCTAACTCTCACACACTAGCACAAACTACAAAACAGAAGTTTGTTTGTTTGTTTGCTTTGTTCCCTTTCCTTCTTATATTTTTCCATAAATGGTTAAAGTTCAAATGAAAAATCATCCACTATTAACACAATCATCTCTGACTGAAGTTATTGAACCTCAGGTAGTGTTATTACTTAATTTCTTTGCATTCATACAATTTAATAACTATAGTCTATTCTGAGAAAGTTCATACTTGTGTTTATATGTATTTTCTGAAAATAATATTTTGAGATAAATTTTCATCATATGAAAGTTCACTCCTGAGGTCCCCATCAGTGGACCTCAGGAGTAAATGATGTAACAATTATCTAGCAACAATTATATTAACATGAGCTACAGGAGCCATTGGAGCAATGTAGAGTTTTAGTTTTTGGTTGTCCAGTTTCCAAATCTAGTCTTGGTGCCACTCAACAAACACACTGAAACATCCAGCCAGTCAGAGCGTTGGACACACACTCCGTTACATCATCATGGCGAGGATCACTCAGGACAGCGGGACATTGTTTGTTTGGATACAGTCCAGCTTTACGTAAGACACACATTCCACATGCACCCACACGCACTCACGTACGCACGAACACATGTTTGCGTGGCTATCTTTGTGGGGACTTTCCATTGACACACACAAGCAGACACTGTTCGCTCCTCTGTTCACAAACCTTCTCTTCTTTTCACAGGAAAAGCATTGTACTCCCATAATGCACTCAGTTCACCATTCATGCTTATAAAATTGTCACCAAAAGACCTTACTGACTCACTCAGTTGTCATCACTCTGTCACTGAAAACACACAGCAGAAAGCTTGGTTCCACTGGTTTATAGGTGTGTGTTTAATCTAGATATTGGCTCTTTTCTCATGGCCCATTTAATCTAAACCTACAAAACTCAAGTTATTATCTTTGGACCCAAAGACGAAGAATCTAGAGTGAGCACACAGCTTCAATTATTAGACCTGAAATCTGGGTATGGTGATGAACTCTGATCATCACAACACCCAGAGCCACATAAAGACAGTTACAAAGTCAACCTTCTATCATCTGAAGAACATCTCCAGGATTAAAGGTCTAATGTCCCAGATCTAGGGAAACTCATCTTTAGCTGAATCAATTACTGCAACAGTGTCTTCTCAGGTCTGTCAAAAAAAAAAAAAAATCAATCCTCCAGCTGCAGATTGTCCAGAACGCTGCTGCTGGTGTTCTGACTAAGACCAGGAAGATGGAGCACATCAGAACAGTTCTACAGTGCTTGGCATACGTCATTTCTTGTTATGCAGTTTAAATATTGGAAATGTAATGGTTAATTCCCTGAATGTTCCTCAGGTTCTCATGGAGGAGGAATGGGAGGTTGTTCAACATTGGCAAAGACCCCAGAGTGACTATGAGAAAACGCTCAGGAACCCTGGAGGTTGGGTTCCGTAGCGGAGGCCGACCAGAGGACTATGAGGGAGAGTACCAGTGTTTTGCCACAAATGAGCTTGGAGTGGCCCTGTCCAACAAAATACTGCTTCGCGTCTCCAGTAAGAAAGTTTTTTATTGTTAGAAGTATGTGTTTACAGAGTATTTTGTTGAAAAAACATCTAAACAATTTAAAGTTTATTTTATTTTTCAATGTCCTCATCTTTAGACCACGCCTGTGCTTTTCAAACTGACCAGATCTTGTCATTACATAGCTTGCTATATGTAATTCCAGGACCTTCACCATGTATCATATTTACAATGACAGGATTGTTTTGAATTCCGTTTGAAACTCTGATTGTGATCTGCCTCGGGGACTTCCTGTCAGCGCCATGAAAGTACAATTCTCTTCAACTGACAGCCTTGAATTTGGCCCCTGATGGCATCCAGAGAGCCTCTTATCTTCAGTCCACATCAAGATTGTTTAGTGACACTTTGCATGTTTTGTGCATAGTGTAAACATCTAAATATCTCACCATCTTTAACATCATTCTGTGCATTTTTCAACTCCACCACAAGAAAGAATCCGGATTTAGAGTGCTGTCGGTCAACGCAGCCATCTGCTAGGATATTTTCCAGCACATCATGGCTCCTTCTGCTGACAGGTTCTATGGACATTATAGAGATGCCGATTTAATTTTTCAACAGGAGTCAGTAGTGGCCCACAAAAGCTGCTTGAGTAACCGTGGCAACACTGTGATTGACTGGCCAGCAAAATGTCCTAACCCGAACCCCATAGAGAATCTATGGAGCATTGTAAGGAGGAAGAAGAGCGACCACACTGGTGCACACTGATGCAGTGACTCATGCAAACAGAGCCCAACTTATTACTGTTGGCATAGAAATAAACAGGAAAAATGACATTTCTATTAAAAATGTCCTTTTTTATTGATCCCTTGTGATATTCTAATTTTCGGAGAATCTGAATTCTCGGTTTTCATAATCTCTAAGCCAGAATCATCAAAATTACAAAAATAAAAATAGAAATTACAGCTCAAAATATTCCACTCTGTGTAATAAATTAACTATATCTGTAATGACTTATGAGTTTATGGCTGGACCAAAATGCACACTGGAGCTGGGACCATGGATCATAGTGAAAAATGAAATGAAATGGGGGAAAAAAGAGACAAGAACAAACTTACAAAAATCAAAATTAGCACAGGGAACCAGAGCAGAACAAAAAAAACGACAGGAACCACAGCGAAGTAGCAGGATTAGACACGAGGAACTAACAAGGAGGAACTGATAATAAGTTGTATATAGACTGGGCAGGTTGAATCCTGAACCAAAGACAGATGGATGATTAGAAACAGGTTGCAGGTGCGAAGGGGGGAGAGAGAGAAAACCGTACAGGGGGCGAGCGAGAGTACAATAGGACATTTTCTATTTATTTATTTTTCCTTAACATTACAGTTGTTTCTGTGTTTCTACTATATCTTTAAAGTTATTGAGATACCATCCATCCATCCATTTTCCTACACCCTTGTCCCTTGATGGGGTCGGGGGTGCTGGTGTCTATCTCCGGCTGGCGTTCCGGGCGGGGGGCGGGGTACGCCCTGGACGGGTCGCCAGTCTGTTGTGGGGCAACACAGAGACACACACAGGACAAACAACCATGCACACACACTCACACCTAGGGGCAATTTAGACAGACCAATTAACCTGACAGTCATGTTTTTTGGACTGTGGGAGGAAACCGGAGTACCCGGAGAAAACCCACCATGCACAGGGAGAACATGCAAGCTCCATGCAGAAAGGCCGGGGCCGGGAATTGAACCCAGAACCTTCTTGCTGCAAGGCAACAGCTCTACCAACTGCGCCACTGTGCAGCCCCAGTTATTGAGATACACTTATGCATTATTATTTTAGATTATTTGATATACCTTTGAGAGTTCTTTTTTAAATTTCATTGTGCTTCCTTTTGTTCACAATGACAATAAAATGAATTCTGATTCTGTTGCCCTTTTTCTTTCAGAGGCCCCGTTATGGCCTAAGGAAGTGCTGGCCCCGGTGCCGGTGACCGAAGGCTCCCCTCTGGTCCTACCCTGCAACCCACCGCCTGGCCTGCCTCCTCCACTCATATTCTGGATGGACAGCAGTGAGCAAACCTTCCTCATAGACTTGCTATTTCCTTATTAGAAGAAGAGCATACCTGTTTTTTCTTCTTTTTTAAAGAAATGAAGTATCTGTTTTTTTTTCCTCTTCAC
This sequence comes from Poecilia picta, assembly GCA_033032245.1. Classification (NCBI taxonomy): domain Eukaryota; kingdom Metazoa; phylum Chordata; class Actinopteri; order Cyprinodontiformes; family Poeciliidae; genus Poecilia; species Poecilia picta. The sequence goes on along the minus strand of CM065357.1, from coordinate 4,798,111 downwards.
TCTCATCACACAAAGAGACATATGTGCAGGCATCAGCATATTTAGGCTTGTTTTAACCTGATCAGGAAAGCAAGAGGAAAACTCAGAGTCTTGAATGTGATTTTTTTTTCTTTTTTAAATATATATTTTTTGGCTCTAGTGGTCTTTATTTGATAGTTAATTGACAGGAAAGTGGGTAATAAGAAAAGGGGAAGACATGCAGCAAATGTCACCAAGGCCAGGAATCAAACCAGTGACAGCCGCGTTGAGGACCAAGACCTCCATATGTGGGCCGTGCTCAACCCCGGCGCCACCACAGCACACTGTTTTTGTTTTTTTTTCACTTTTCCAAGCAGCTGGAAAAGTGAAAAGTTAACTAAAACTGGCAGCTAACCCCTAGAGAACAATACTGCTGATGTATTGTTCAAATAACAACTTTGTATTTGGAGAAAATTACAATTGATTACGTAAAAAAGATTTAAAAACATATCTTCCTATCTATTTTTAATGCCTTAAGAAAATTTAAAAAAATGGGTCCTGACACAAAGGATCATAATTCATGAATGACAGGGTTAATATAGCACATTTATGAAATCATGAAAACTAAATAAGATAGGAATGAAAGCAATGTGGAGTTTTTTGTCTGTACTTTCCTATAGTGCTAATGTTTTCCTTTCTTTGGTCCACAGACATGACCCCCATCCATCAGGACAGGAGGGTTTCCATGGGTCTGAATGGAGACCTGTACTTCTCCAATGTTTTGGTCCAAGACGGTCAAAACGACTACAGCTGCAACGCTCGCTTCAACTTCACATACACCATCCAGCAGAAGAACCCCTTCAACCTCAGAGTTCAGACCAGTAAGTGGCAACATGTGAACACCAGTGAGCATAACGTTTTATAAATTCATAACACGATAAAATTTTTTTATATTTGTTATAAAGTAAGTTTGAAAATTGGCACGATGAAAATAACTTTATAGGACAGCTAGCAGCTTAATGGTGTTTATTTATTTTATTTCCTACAAGTGTTTTGAAGAGATAAAATTATCCTGTATCATCTTCTAAAATCTCCCAAAGTTTAAATTCACGGTAGTGCTTTTCTGTTGATTTAAAAAAAAAAATCAACTTGCCAAAAGAAAAAAAATAATCTATGTTTTTCAATATGCTTCCCATGAATCTAATAAGAACAGATATTAATCTAATAAGAATAGATATGAGTCATATTTATGCCATTTTAGTAACAGACAGCTGGTTTACATGAAAAACAACCAATGTTACTTAATAAATCTGATATAGCACTATATGGAATTGAACAAATTCAATCAATCTTCCAGGTTTATTCAGTACCACTGTCTGGTTCTGCTAGTTTTTGCACTGATCAGCCATGTTTTTTTGCGCCTGCTATTTCCAGCGGAGCCATATAATGACACATCTTACAATGCCTCTGATCCCTTCGGTGGTGAGTTTGTTTACGTCACAGTGATCTACTTCCTGATAACCCGCTAGTCAGTTTTCACAATAACATAGTGTGCGCACTAATCTATGCCTAGGGAAGCTGAACCTAATCTAAACTAACTGCTTAATCTACGAGCTCTTTAAACTCTCCATTGCTCTGTTGCTATAGGTTGTTGTGTCTGTGTTTCCATTTCAAACGGGCCCAAATCTCTGTCTATATTCTGCTGATCTAGAAAAAGAACACAATTTCACAATTTTGGCATTTGCACTAAATAAAAAATAAAATTAAAATCCCATGTGAATAAGCTTGTTTGTTGTTAAAAATCATGGTAGCGACAGATGTAAACAGTTACCATGGCGGTGGCGCTTATCATCTACCAACCATCAGAGGAGATGTTGGTGTTTTGTTCAGGTATTGGAGCGACAAGCCCCACCTACGTGGAAGCGGTTACCTATGCAGCATTTCAGGGAAATTGCAGACTCCGATTTTACATTAGAGCTATGGATTCAACCCGTTGCCATGACACACAACTTTTTATGAAATGTGTGATGCTGTGAGATCTCTGGTGGAGCCAGTTGCACATTGTCCGGATCATCTTCCAACTACTACTTCCTGATGTCTTCTTTGTCGTTTTCGCCAGTAGTAACATGTGACTTGTGTAATGTGAAAAAGTGTTTTTATTGCAGTTTGCGAAATGTATATATTTTGACACGACTGAGAAACCACCGCCTCCTAGCACTAAAACGTTTTGTAGAAATTTTTTCAAAATTGCCATCTTTCCTTTAAGCAAATTTATATTCCCCATTTCAAATTGCGCAATTTTATGGTTAATGGAAATGCAGCTTCTGTTAAGTTAAAACAGTCTTTATTGTTTTTATTGTTGATCGACTGTGTAATTTATTAATGAATAAATAATGTTATGGCCTCTGAGTGGTAAAGTAAATGACCACTTTCTATTCTTTGTAATAGAAATGTTTCCTTCTCCAGTTGAATAATGTCTTTTTCTACGAACCTACCCACCTTGCTTCTTAAGTGCAAATTCCTTGTAATAATTAGATATAACTGTGGTGTTGAACTGGGGCTTTATGAGTTCAAGTCTCACACAGGATAACTTCCTGTGACCTTTGGTAATAGAGACATACTTCTATGACCAAATCAGATGCTCAGATGTCACCTGGATTAACCAGGTTTGTTTCAGGTGTTGGGGGAACAGAGTAGCACGAATAACTCAGGTTTCATCTGGAGATCAGACTGAAGCAAATGCCTTCTTTTAACTTTAGCATTGAAAAGAACAAAAACCAACAAGGTTGTTTTTGGAAATTATTACAATTTTTCATCAGTGCACTAATGGCCAATGAGGAATTAATTTAAATATGTTTCCAAACTCAAACTTGGCTAAGTTGATGTGCTGCTTTTCTAACCCAATGAGAGTGAAAATGAATGAGCCTTGTGCTGCATCTGTCTTTTCTAATGTCTTCCTGTCAGACAAGACCGAGGATGTTAGTTCTTCCTCAGGCGAAACCCAGCCACGAGGAAATGATCGGAATAATATTATTAGATGACGTGAGAGGGAGAATGTTCAGCTGCTGGTGGGACGCGGCTCACGCTCCAGGGACAATCAATGTGTTTGTTCCCATAACAACCTGCAACCGTCTCTCATTTTCAGGCCGCAAAGTAGCAGAGACACCGCCTTCCTTCCTGTCTCCTGAAGGGAGTGGGAGCTCCAAAATGGTGCTACGAGATGAGCGATTGCTGCTGGAGTGTATCGCTGCTGGGCTGTGAGCACAAACACACACATACATATGCATACATTCAAGTGAGAGGAAATTAAAAAATATACATACATACATACATACATACATAAATACATACATACATACATACATACATAGCGCCTTATTTAAATGCCATTTTGTAGTTATTGCTTTTTATAACAAAAAAAAACTTCTACAATTCCAATGCTATTAAAGCCTCAATATAAACTTTCTTTAAAGAAAGATTTTTTTTTTACTACTCTAAAACTGTTGCCATGTGAAAAGATCTGAAGATCTGTCTGACAAAATTCACCTAACCAAAATCAGCCAATCACAGCCAGGAGGCGAGTCTTAGCGCTGTAAATTAAGCTCACATACTCGCTGCTCAATGTGCTAATGGTGGTGAAACTACTTACCGTCACAGGAAAACTGTTTGTCCACTGTCATAGGGTGGCCAAGTTAACTAACCTTAGCATTTGTTGAAGGGTATGCTAGCTGCAGCGTAGCAGAGAGCATGGAAAGGAAGGAGGAGGTGAGCAGCACCACACAGAGTGGTTATTGACAGCACTAAGACCCTCCTCCTGGCTGTGATTCTTTGTTTCTAGTTAGCACTGGGAGAAAGCAGAGGAACTCGATTTTTTTTTTTTTATGGATTATCATACCAAAACTGTGATAAAAAATGTCACAACATAGTGTCAATTGTAATATATATATATATATATATATATATATATATATATATATATATATATATATATATATATGTGTATATATATATATACATATATATACAGTATGTATATATATATATATATATATATATATATATATATATATACACAGTCCAGTCACATTAATGTGACCACCACGTACTTTCCACTTCAGAGTTAAATAACCAATCACAGAAGGCAGGTGGCAGCACAGTGCAGTTGAGCGTATATAAAGGGTGTGTGTGGGCTTCGGAAAACATTTCAATCGTTGGCGTAATGCAGAAACGAAGCGATTTATCCGACGTCCAAAAGGGCATGATCATTGGCTTTCGGGCCAAGGGTGGAAGCATTTCCGAAACGGCTGAGTTTGTGAACTGTTCGCGTGCCGCCGTGGTAAAAGTGTACCGTGCATGGCAAAATGGGACTGTCCAAAATCAACGACGTGGCAAATGTGGTGCACCACGGGCCATAGATGACAGAGGCGAACGACGGTTGCGGAGATGCGTTCGGGCAGATAGACGGGCTACCGTTGAGCAACTGACCACTAAAATGAACCAAGGGGCTACCACAAGTGTCTCCCAAACCACTATTCAGCGAACATTGCTGCGTCTGGGCCTCCGAAGCAGACGCCTGGTTCGTGCACCTATGCTGACTGGTGTTCATCGACGACGAAGGCTAGAATTTGCACGCCAGTACAGCAGCTGGACGTCCACTGAGTGGCGACAGGTAGCGTTTTCAGATGAATCGCGTTTTATGCTCCATCGGACAGATGGACGTTGGCGTATAAGGCGTGAAACCTCTGAAAGGAACCACCCTGCAACCATTGCAGGAACGGTCCAAGCTGGAGGCAGGAGCATTATGGTCTGGGGAATGTTTTCCTGGCATTCTCTGGGTTCACTGATTATTGTGGAAGGCACGATGGATCAATACAAGTACGCATCTGTCCTTGCGGACCATGTCCACCCCTACATGCGCATTGTTTTTCCTCAGGATGATGGCATCTTCCAGCAGGACAATGCGAGGTGCCATACAGCTGCCAGTGTACGTGCGTGGTTCGAAGAGCACCAGGATGAGTTTACCGTCCTCCCCTGGCCAGCAAACTCACCTGACTTAAACCCAATCGAGCATCTGTGGGACCATCTCGATCGAGTTGTTCGCGCCATAGATCCTCAACCGCGTAATCTAGCGCAGCTGGCCACGGCATTAGAGTCGGCATGGCTCAACATCCCAGAGAAGACCTTCAGGGACCTAAGTGACTCTCTTCCTGCACGTCTCGTAGCAGTTCGCTCTGCGAAAGGTGGTTATTCTGGCTTTTGACAGATGGTCACATTAATGTGACTGGACTGTGTATATATATATATATATATATAATATATATATATATATATATATATGAAAGAGAGAGAGAGAGGGAGGAAGAGAGAGATATCTTGGTGTTGTTCAGGGAGATACTTTGTTTCTTCTTGCTGTGTTAGATGTAATCCAACCAACAGAGTTATTACGTCTCTCATGTCTCTCGTTTCTCTCTGCCCGTTTTCCTCGCAGTCCGACTCCCTCCATCAAGTGGTTTAAGAGGGGAGGAGACCTGCCGGCACAAAAGGTGAAATTTGAGAACTTCAATAAGACTCTGAAAATTCTCAGTGTGTCAGAGGAGGATGCTGGGAGTAGTACGTCTGCATGGCAGACAACCGTTTGGGCAGCATACGCCATTCCATCGATGTCCAAGTTAAAGGTGAGGATGAGACAGTGCTTGTAACAAAATGAAGGAACTTGTGATATTAGGTTGAACTGGCTCCTTTTTGCCCCCACAGCTGCTCCTTACTGGTTAGACAAACCCATAAACCTGGTGCTGGCCCCAGAGGAAAATGGCCGGTTGGTGTGTCGAGCCAATGGCAACCCTAAGCCCAACATCCAGTGGCTTATGAACGGCGAGCCAATAAACAGTACTGCTTCTTTTTTGACTCGTTTTGTTTTACCCTTAGCTCCTTGTTGCTTTTATTAAATTTGGAACAAATGCACTTTCAACGATCAGTTTAATCCGTCTTGAGAAGAGCCACATTTAACTATACGGGATCATTTTTATGTGATGTGTCCAAGTGACATGACAAATCTGATCACTATGTTAGACATTTAAGGAGATGCAGTAAAGTGTCCCACATTATTGGTTCTGTGGGTTCTGTATCCCAATCAACAGCGGAAAATTAATTTCTGGCGCACATGTTGCAGTTATACCATTGTTCTCAGTGACCTCTAATCTTAAAAATATAACAAAAAATATTTCTTACTGGGAAGTTTGTAGATCTTGATGTAAGGTTTGTGTTGCATAAGCAAAACTCTACATGAAAAGACGTTTATGTCCTCATTTTCTGAAGTAAAATCAGACCAAACTTCCAGTATTTTAAATCTCTTTAATTCTTTAATTATCAAACTATTTTGTTTTTGCAAAATTCCACAATGATGAGAGAAAGACATTTATTTATTTATTTGTTAATGTCTTTGAAATCAGTTCACATACATGATGATAGCTATCTCTCTAAGCAATGAACAGTGGACAATGGACGTAGGAGATGACATCATTTCCTACATGATGATGTCATGGCTTCAGACACTTTTGATAAGTTGACTGTGATCTTTGCATTACTTAGAGGCTCACTTGTGGGCGTATTTTAAGCCCACACTCTGATGTCAACATGTTGTTCAACATCGTGTTGTTCAACATGATTGGGAAATCAAAATAAGTTCGAACTCATAGATTAGCCGAGTACAAAACATGGATGAACGGATGAATAAAATCTGCTCTAGTGAAAGTTTTAAGCTGTAAAAATGCTCCCCTTTCTTTGTCTTTTTATCTATCTTTATACTTCATTCCCTTCATTTTCTCCTTATGTTTCTCTTTTTCTAGAGATCACAGAAAGTCCAACAAGCGCAAACAGAGAAGTTCTCGGTGACACCATTCTGTTCCGCGGGGTTCAGATCGGAAGCAGTGCAGTTTACCAGTGCAACGCCTCCAACCAGCACGGCTACCTGCTGGCCAACGCCTTCGTCAGTGTTCTCGGTGAGACTCGGGAAGCGGGCGGCCATGTTTGGACAGAGTAGGGGGAACTGAATAGCTGAACTGAAGGTGAACTGTGTTTGAAAACAGTGTAAAAATGTAGGTCAAAAACAGAATAAGTTAAAGGAATTAGTTTAGCAGTTTGTATATATATATATATATATATATATATATATATATATATATATATATATATATATATATATATATACTGTATATATACAGGTGCTGGTCATAAAATTAGATTTATTTCAGTAATTCCATTTAAAAAGTGAAACTTGTATATTATATTCATACATTACATACAAACTCATATACTTCAAATGTTTATTTCGTTTAATTTTGATGATTACAAATGACAACAAATGAAAATCTCAAATTCAGCATATCAGAAAATTAGAATCTTATTGAAGACCAATAAAAACAAAGGATTTATAGAAATGTTTTCCAACTGAAAAGTATGAACATGAAAAGTATGAGCATGTACAGCACTCAGTGTTTAGTTGGGGCTCCTTTGGCCTGTATTACTGCAGCAATGCAGCGTGGCATGGAGTCGATCAGTCTGTGGCACTGCTCAGGTGTTATGATAGCCCAGGTTGCTCTAATAGTGGCTTTTAGCTCTTCTGAATTGTTGGGTCTGGTGTATTGCATCTTCTTCTTTACAATACCCCATAGATTTTCTATGGGGTTAAGGTCAGGAGAGTTTGCTGGCCAATTAAGAACAGGGATACCATGGTCCTTCAACCAGGTACTGGTAGCTTTGGCACTGTGTGAAGGTGCCAAGTCCTGTTGGAAAATGAAATCTGCATCTCCAAAAAGTTGGTCAGCAGCAGGAAGCATGAAGTGCTCTAAAACTTCCTGGTATGTGGCTGCGTTGACCCTGGACCTCAGAAAACACAATGGGCCAACACCAGCAGATGACATGGCACCCAAAACCATCACTGACTGTGGAAACTTTACACTGGACTTCAAGCAACGTGGATGAAGGGCCTCTCTTCTTTTCCTCCAGACTCTGGGACCTTGATTTCCAAAGGAAATGCAAAATTGACTTTCATTAGAGAACATGGCGTTGGACCACTCACCAGCAGTCCAGTCCTGTTTCTGTTTAGCCCAGGCAAGACGCTTCTGACGCTGTCTGTGGTTCAAGAGTGGCTTGACACAAGGAATGCGACAGCAGAAACCCATGTCTTTCATACGTCTGTGTGTGGAGGTTCTTGAAGCACTCACTCCAGCTGCAGTCCACTCTTTGTGAATCTCCCCAACATTTTCGAATGGGTTTTGTTTCACAATCCTCTCCAGGGTGCGGTTATCTCTCTTGCTTATACACTTTTTTCGACCACATCTTTTCCTTCCCTTCGCCTCTCTATTAATGTGTTTGGACACAGAGCTCTGTGAACAGCCAGCCTCTTTAGCGATGACCTTTTGTGTCTTGCCCTCCTTGTGCAGGGTGTCGATGGTCGTCTTCTGGACAACTGTCAAGTCAGCAGTCTTCCCCATGATTGTGTAGCCTATAGAACTAGACTGAAAGACCATTTAAAGGCCTTTGCAGGTGGTTTGAGTTAATTAGCTGATTATTGTGTGGTACCAGGTGCCATCAATTTTGAACCTTTTCACAATATTCTAATTTTCTGATATGCTGAATTTGAGATTTTCATTTGTTGTCATTTGTAATCATCATAATTAAACGAAATAAACATTTGAAATATATGAGTTTGTATATAATATACTGTATGAATATAATATACAAGTTTCACTTCTTAAATGGAATTACTAAAATAAATATTTTTCATTATATTCTAACTTTATGACCAGCACCTGTGTATGTATATATATATATATATATATATATATATATATATATATATATATATATATATATATATATATATATAGCTTTACAGACTGCCAGGAACAGGGACAAAACTGTAAATCGTAAAGCTTTATATTAGGACCAGTTTGTTTGTTTAACCTTTCAAACACACCAAGATATCATTTCTTAGAGAAGTTAAAAGTGTCCCAATGACCTTGTTTCAGTGTTGTTACCTTTAGTTTCTGTGTTACAGACATGGCTCCACGGATGCTGGGACCCAAAAATCAGCTAATCAAAGTCGTCATGAACAACCGAACCTTCCTCAACTGCCCTTTCTTTGGTTCTCCTTTACCAGAGCTGCGCTGGTGAGCATCCCATAGTTTTTTCAAACTAACACAGTTCCTACGATGTAGAATGACTTACCAAGTTACTTACCACAATTTAGTTATATCAGCTGAATGTAAGTCCTGTGTCTCTGCAATGTTTCTTATTTTAAATTTAAAGCTATATCAGATTGGTTGGTATTAATGTGTTTTAGGGAATTTTTTTTGTTAACCAAAGCTAACCTTCACCTTTACTCTGGAGGTTTAAGAATGGCCAGGGCAGTGGGCTGGACGGGGGTCAGTACCGGGTCTACATCAACGGCACCCTGGAGATCAAACGCGCTCGAAAGGAGGATGAGGGCATCTACACCTGTGTGGCTAGCAACATGTTGGGCAACGCTGAGAACCAGGTTCAGCTGGAGGTCAAAGGTCAGACATTGCTTAAACACTAACTTTCATGATAGTTTGAACAGTTATTTTCCTTCCTTGTGCCAAATAGCCTGCTTTCTGGGGGCAAGTCAAGCTCTTCAGTGCCTTTTCTTGACGTGCCTTGTGTGTCCATTTTAATACAATTAGAAGACAAAAGGAAAGACTTTTTTTTGATAATTCCATCAGAAATTCATGAAGTTTATCAGGTGGCAGGGGAAAAATGGCTTCATCTTTCAAAACTCAAATGAAAAAACAGACATGGAGAAGAGTTTTGGACAGACTGGTAGTTTAAACTCATCAGTGAAAAACATCTACAGTGATTAAAGCTGACTGAGTGGATAGTTGAAGTACATTTGCGATATCTGAGTTCTGTACATGGTAATTACCGATCTAGGAATAGTTGGCCGTAAGAGGGAAAGTCTGTAATTAATCGTTTTATTTTATTTCCTCAGAACTTTGTTTTTACCACTTGATCATGCCTCTCCTCTTAAGGTGTATGTTATTCCTTTTCTGTTGGAGGTGGAGGTGTTTAGGGGAGTGAACCACTTTAACTAGTCTGTGATCCCTGAACAAAGAGGATTCAGAGGAGGGCGAGTGGGAGAATGGCTTACAGTAAAACAGAATTTAATATAGAGATGTGCTGATGAGGCTGCTCAAAGATGTTGTTTAGATGTTGTACTATGTGACTGCCAGTGTGCCTATTTCTACTTTTTTCTCTGTCATTTTAACTCTGATTTAGAGCCTACTCGTATAATTCAAGCTCCCACGCACCAGTCAGTTTTGAGGGGCTCTAAAGCTAGCTTCCACTGTAAGGTGGTGTCTGACCCCAGCCTGCCCACCAAGGTGACCTGGACCAAGAATGGAGAGCGCTTGGATCTGGGACGGAGGTATGATGTCTGATTGTTTTTACCAATTAAGCCTCCTTTTTTTAAAAGTTTATATCGGAGTCAGAACATTTTGGATTTAAATTTGCTTCCTGGATGGGATTTTTGCTGCATGTCAGTCCACTTTTCCTAGTTTCACTTTTTGAATGTAGTCATTATATATAACATAATGTATCCAGTTTGTCAGTAAATCTGAAAAATTGTTTATTTCTCTTTAAATGGTCCCTCATTAGTGAAGAAAAGCAGAGCTCAGTATCTGGATTGCGACCATAAAAATCTTGGCAAACCCTCTTGGCTAAACAGCTCATCCTGCTTTTGGGTGTTGTTGATTGAATCGAATGATTAAAGTTTGAAGAAGCAAGATACTTTGGCGATTTAACAATTTAGTTATTTAACAAATATGTATGTTGCTCAATCATACACAATACCACAACAACCTGAAACGCCTCCTCATTCTAGCCACCAGATTGGTCACTCACTGGTGTGGGACGGCATCTCAATCCTCAACCTGCATCTGTAGCAAGTCAACAGTAGCAGTGTGGTTGTGTTGGTCCCTGCGACCAACAAACAGCAGACCAAATTTGACCTTTCTAGACTTCAGTGGGGTCACGGTTATTAATGTAGGCAGACTGTCCGTCCTTCCAACTGCCAGATTGTGGAGGTTGCATCAAATTCAACCAACCAAGCAATTGATTGATCCATCAATCAGTCATTTATTTAATCCTTTAAGCATCCACAATATTGATGACCAAAATCACATATACAAGAAAAATTAAAAATAAAAACAAGGCAGAAAGTAGAAAAACTCAAGTACAGACAACCAGAAGTGGCGTCATGTTTTTAATTTTGTAAAGGTCTGAATAGAAAAACGTTGTTGGCGTTGACTTAAAAAGATCCTGTTCAGTTACAGATTGAAGATCTAGTAGAAGCAGGTTTCACAGTTGAGGTATGGCACCAGAAAAAGCTTGATTACCCCAACGTCTGTGTTTTGTATGGAGAACAGCACATAAATGTTCTCTGCTGGGCTACGATTGATCCAAGTGGTAACTGTAACTCAAATTGTCACTAATCAATCCAATCACATGCAAGGAAAAAAAGCAGAGGGCCTACAATTTAGTCTTGTGCCACTTTACCTTAATTTTAAATGAACACGCTGCTGGATGTTACTTAACAACTGATCCGTTTTCTGTCCTCCAGGCTGAAGAAGGATGAAGAGTCCCTGACTATCCCGTCTGTCAGTGAGAACGATGAGGGAACTTACACCTGCACTGTTAAATCTGAGATAGACCAGGACTCGGCCTCAGCCCGCCTCACTGTCTTAGGTACACTAGTGTACAGAATGGTGCTGGGGATGTAATCTGACAGAAACACAACTCCCTGTACCAGTGATGTTCATTTAGTACAATGTAACTAACTCAGTGTCTTCACATAGACTTATAGATGTAGAGTAGATGACTGTGCATATAGTGATGGAATGTATTGTCTGAAGAAAATATGCATAGCCAGCAGCACTACAGTGTGTATTTCATACAAGAAGAACTTGATGATAGAATAATAATGTGTGTTTGTAGTGAAGCCAGCTGGTTTGAATAACTTGTAGCAAACACTAAATGTTCCAGCCTGGCATTTAGCTAGATAGCAATTTGTTTCTAGAAAACAACACATGTAGTTACTCTACATGTGTTGAGTAACTACAGTCACAAATGTAGCAAATTAAAGAAGGTAATCTATTTAATCATCTTCTAAGCTCTACATTAAATTAATGTCTTTATCAGAAGCTACATACAATTCAATTGTAATGATACTGAAATTATATTTTAACTGTTGTTCTCCTTTGCTGTAGACTAACCTAACTAATCTAACCTTTACCCCCACCTCCTGACCCACAGAGGGCGCCCACACCAACCCCTCAATCTTTAGTGCCTTGTCTCCAGGTAACACATGGCTCAGCTGGAAGCTCTTCTGTCTGTTTTTTTTTTTCATATCCTGATGCCTTATTATCTACTTTATGTTTTTGCTTCCATCTCTATATCTGCAGCATTTTAAATTTCCCTCCTGTTTTATGTTTTGACACTACAATCATCTTTTTTTTCCTCTCTTTTCTTTTTTTTATTGGGATTTTTATGTCAGACCAAAGCAGAACAAAATTGTGACGTAGAAGTCAAACGAGGCACAGCATTGCACAAATATAAAAATAATGTAACATATGTGTCTCTACAAAGAAAGACTTTGGCCTAAAACACACCGGATCTGTTTTGGCATGCGATCCGATGGAACATCAAGTCGGATGATCGGAGGATGTTGGCGGCAGTTATAACTCCTGAAAGTCAATGGACTTGCAGACTGCCAGCAATTCCCTGAGATTGTCATGAGTCAGACAGGAAGTGAGACACAGTGGCAAATTCTAACTCAAAACATTTTTACTTGTAAAAAAAAAAAGTAGTGTTCTACTTATCCACAATGGGAGCTCAAAAGTATGGAAAAATGAAAGTGTGATGTTGTTCAAGCAGCTTGAGGGTTTACTGGCCGACCGGTTTGCGTTTACTCTGACAGGACTTTCAGTTCAGTCTGGTGGTGCGCTGACTGACAGACGGTCGAGTTGGAGCCTATGTGTCAGCTAAAAATGTGACGTTAGTGTGAAAAGCTAATGTGTTTTGGGACTTACCTTGTTGCTTGTTCATCAGTCAGTGTCCTCTCAGTCAGAGTGGATTAAGATTGTTTGTGGAAAAGAGTCTTGCTGCAGATTCTGAGTCTGATATGAATCTCTGCTTTGATGAGCACCATCTCCATTTCCTTGAAAAATAAATGTTATCTCAAGAGACGTCCTGACAAAATAAAAAAGTTAATTCCATTGTTCCTAAGTCTATGTGTCTTTTGGTGCCTCTAACACATTTCTTTACAAGTATGCACTTTGGTTTGTGTTGACCTATCGCATAAAATCCCAATAATATGTCCAGATGTTTGTAGTTGTGATGAACAGAATAACATTTTCAATTGTTGGAATAACAGAATTAATTAAATATCAGTGAAAGTTTTTTTTTTACTTTGGCTGAAAAGAGTACAAGAAAGATTTTATGATCTTTTATTACTTTTATGGTTTTTGTTTTTGTTCTGTTTTATTTATTATCTAAAGGTTTTGATCATCTAACCAGGTATAGACAGTCCTAGTGTACAGTATGCCATGAATGAAGGTTGTTGTGTGTGTGCTTATGAGCGGTATTATCCTGTGTTCCTCTGCAGACCATCCAGACCCACCAATAGATCTGGATCTGTCAGACCCGTCAGCCCGTAGCGTTCGCCTCACCTGGATTCCTGGGAACGACCGCAGGAGCCCTGTCACAGGTACGCTCTGGCCGTGTGTACCTTTGCTTTTTTTTGAGGTGTATTCTTCCTCTCTCGGCTAAAAAGCATTTATGTTAGGTCAACTGCCTTTTCGTAGAAAGGTTGCCTGTGGCGGAGAGTGAGTGTGTACGTTTTTGTGTCTCAATAACGGCGTTTCCTTTACAAATTGGTGTCGATCTTTGTCTATACTTTGCTTATGTCAAAAAAACACAACTTTGCAATCGAGGTGTTTCCATTAAATAAGAAAGGAAATGAAAATCACATGGTTGTTCACGTGATTAGTGATTAAAATCTTGGCAGCAATAGATGTGAACATGAGATAAATTCATAACTGTTGCCATCTATCAGACATCAGAGGAGACGTCAGCGTTTTATTCAGTTGTTGGAGTGGCGAGCTCTGCCTACTCGGCTAAGTATGTGGTGTTTTGGGGAATTTGTAGTCTATGATTTCAAAGAAGAACTATGGATTCAACATGTTGGAACAACACAACTTTTATATGACCTGTGTGAAGCTGAGTGCTCTGCTGGAGCCAGTTGCACATTGTCAGAAAAAAACATAACACAAAGGATCATTCTCCTACTACTTCTTGTCGTCTTGTTTGTTGTTTACGCCAGTAGTAACATCCGGCTGTTGACCATGTGACTAGTGTGATGTGAGAAAAGTACTTACGGTGCAGTTTTGCAAAATGCATGCATCTCGATATGACTGAAAAGCCAACTCATTCCTAGCTCAAAAACACTTTATCAAAAAAAACCCAACTTTTTCTAAATTACTGTTTCCATTAAGCCAATTTAATGTTGTAATTTCAAGCTGTGCAATTTATGATTCATGTAAATGCAGCTTATGTGACCATGGTGAACTAGCACTTGTTACCCCTGCCTCTTGTACAATGACCGCTGGAGGTAAGAGGCTCTGAGAAGAAATCCACAAATCAATATTTTGATCCACAGATCAAAATATGGCTTTCAATGGATGAAAGCCATATTTTCAGCACAAGCTGTGCTTGGCTTACTGCCACACAGGGAGTATAACAGCCTTGACGAATTATTACTGTGTCATCCTTGGTTTCATTCTGAAGTCCGTTGTGCTTTCTGCAGAATTCTTGATCCAGTTCGAGGAGAACCACTGGGAGCCGGGCAGATGGCAGAACTTGTCCTCTTTCCCTGGAGACCTCAACTCTGTCATCCTGCAGCTTGCCCCCAATGTCAATTATCAGTTCAGGGTCATTGCAATTAACTCAGTGGGTTGGAGTCAACCTAGTCAACCCTCACCTCGGTACAAAACCACCGCAGCACGTAAGTAGTATCAAATCTAAAATCACATTCAGTTCGTGCCTCTGGCTTGAGTCAGACAATAATTTAGTAAAATGTTTCATTTGCTGTACAGGGACAGCTCTTTATTTAGTAAAGATCTCAACAAACAGTACCATGTGGCACCACTGGTGAAGATTTGTAAGGAATTGTAATTTGATCAAAGTTACCCAGTAATCAATAACACCATGTTTGCCTGGGATGACACTTGGCCAGTACCTTAACTTGGGAAACACAAGAGCATGCGCTATAGTTTTTATTAACATAGGTTTGAAAATGATTACAAGAAAACATCTACTTGCTCACGTTTGATATAAATCTATTCATCTTTTTGAAATTCAGCCCCAGATGCCATCCCCAGAGATCTACGTGGTTGGGGATCCAATAAGGACAACATGGAGATCACCTGGGAGGTAAGGCACCATGCAATAACAGAATCTGGGAAGCAAATTGGAGAGATTGGTAGTAAAAAAATATTTGAAGAAGATCATAACCAGTTTTAAAAACGGAAATAAGCCTCGTTGGTGGTTCAGGTGTTATGTGACCTCAGTCCTGCACAGGTTTGAATCCCGGCCCCTTGATCTTTGCTGCATGTCTTCCCCACTCTCTCACAATCCACCTTCTCTGTCAGTCTAGTGTGAAATACAGGCCACTACAGCCAAAAAATACATTAAAAAATTCAACTTATGCCTTAATTGATTGTTCCAGTGACCCCCTGCTGTGAGCAATGAGAACCACATGTAAGTGCTGGTTATCAAAATAAATCTACAATAATAAAGAGTAAATTGTAAACCATTACATGATTCAAGACTCAGGAAGCACCAAAACATAAACATTACAATCCAACTTCTCCACTTGCAGTTTAGAAATAATTTTAAACAGTAGTTGGAGTCTGATTGTAAGTCTAGTTAAATATGTTTAAGTCTAGTTAACATATTTTATGTTAACTTTATTTATTTTTATTTTTTATTTCGAACATGATAGTAGTGTAAAATCATGCACAAGAACAAGGAATGTATAAGACATATTTTTGTACCACAGTAATCTTGACATGCTCGAAAAGGATGTCAAGATCCTTTTCCTTGAATATTAATGTTTAAATTCTTAATCTTTTGGCACAACCTTTTAAATGTTTCACCTTGTTATTATTTTCAACCTCCTTGCAGATTCCTTCTGATTTTTTTTGTTTGTTTCACGTCACATTAAGACTTCAAATTGTCAAACCTGGCAGCTTGAGCTTGAAGCTTGATTTGTTTCTCTAGCCTCTGCGCGATCTGGAGAAAAACGGCCCTAACCTGCAGTACAACGTGTGGTGGAGACGGAAAGACTCCGGGGACGACTGGACCAACGTGACCACGTCTGAGACCAAATACGTCGTTCGCTACACTGAAACATATGTGCCTTACGAGATAAAAATCCAGGCCAGGAATGAGTTGGGATCAGGACCCGAGTCTAACATCATCATTGGATATTCTGGAGAGGACAGTGAGTATAAATGCAACAAATATTAAGAAAAAAAAAAGTTTTTGTTTAAAGAAACGCCTGAATAAACATATCGCGCTGTTTTCAGAGCCCACTGATTCACCCACTGCGCTGCGGGTGTCGAAGGTTAACAGCACCAGAGCAAACATCCACTGGAAGCCTGTAGATCTGAGTTCTGTCCAGGGGGAGTTCAAGGAGTACAGAGTGAGAATGAGGAACATTTGAATTGAGAACTGACTCCACTGCAGACCCCCAAACCTCTCCTTTCTGACTTTTCATCTTACCCATTTGTCCTCTCTTTCGTAATTCCCAGTTGTACTACTGGCGCGAGTCCAGTCTGGTTCCAGAGCTGGTGGTGAGCAAGGAGAAGAAGACCACTGGGTTCTACACGACTGTGCCAGAACCATTCGGGATTCTCAAAGACTTGGTGCCCTACTCTAAATATAAGATGTTCATGGTTGTGGCCAACAGTCGCTTTGAGAGTCTACCCAGCAACAACGTGGAATTCACCACTGCGGAGGGCGGTGAGGACCCAACGAACCACACTTTATCATAAACATCAATGTCATATGAGAGTCGTGCAACCCTTTAGTTCAGTGGTCCCCAAACTACGGCCCGTGGGCTGCATCCGGCCCGCCTCCACATTTGGTCCGGCCCCCTGAACAATACCAGAGAGCGTTTAGATGTTTTTCAAAGTACCGTATTTTCCGGACTATAAAACGCTACTTTTTTCCTTAGCTTTGAACCATGTGACTTATATGTGGATTTTTCTTCAACCACCAGGGTGCTCTTTAGCAGGAAGTGAATCATTGGAAGTCAAAATTGGACCGTTGTGGAAAACTTAGAGGAGCAGAGATATCTGCCACTTATAGTCCAGAAAATACGGTATTTATTTCATAAATAGTGTTGTTTCCTGGATTTTTTTCTGTGAAGAACCCAGAGAGGGTTATTTGTGCTTTCTAGAAAACAATAAATTTTTACATTTAGGCACTCCTGCAATCGTCACACTTTTTCTGTTACAAACTGACTCCAGCTCCCCACCAGAGAAGGGAAAAGTTATGTGGCCCTCACAGGAAAAAGTTTGGGGACCCCTGCTTTAGTTGGTATGTTCAGGTTATATCATTGTCTCTGTCATTCACACTAGCTGTGCTTGCGATGTGACATTAGAGCTATGGATTCAACATGTTGGAATGACACAACTTTTTATGAACTGTGTGATTCTGTGAGCTACGGTGGAGCCAGCTGCACATTGTCCCAAAAACCAAACCATCATCCTCCTATTGCTTCCAGTTGTCTTCTTCTTCATCGTCATAGTAATTGTGACTCAGCGTACGCCCCTGTGGTTTATGCCTTTGCTCAGGGTGATAGGAGAAGATGTCGCCACCTGTGTGCGTTCCATCAGGCTAACCTGTCAACAACATTAGAACGTGATGATTTTATTGTATATTTGTGTTTTATAAAAAAAAAAACAGTCATTACTTTCAGAAAATAAAACATCCTCAATCTGAACTTGAACATATTTTTGGATGGAGTTACTTTTTAAACCATGACAGTCTTTAGTTTTAGATGCATTTTAGTAAAACTGTTAAAAGACATTTAAGGCACACTCTGTCCTGTATGTTTTACATATTTTGCTCATTCAAATATCTAATTAAAATTGATAGAGTGTATATAGATGGATATGGATATGTTTAACATATGCAGAATGAGTGATATAATTATTACCTTTAAACAAACCATTCTGTGAGTCATACACAAGGCCCCCTAAAGGCTTTGACTGGACAACACTGGTATAAAGTTGAGAGATTTGTTGTAGCCACTAGTTGTTAGTAATTAGTTAGAACTTTATGTCCAGTATTTGGTCTAACCGTGTTTCTTTGTTTCTTTTCTCCTGTTCTTTACATGTCTTGAAATATTTGCAGTTCCTGATGCTCCCAGGTTCTTCAGGATTAACCGCAAAAGTCTGGACACACTCTACTTGGAATGGGGCAAACCATTAGAACCCAACGGCATTCTAAAGGGATACCAACTCGTATACCAGAGAGGTGACTTCATTTACTTTGTGACTCTTCCAACTAGGGCTGGACAATATGGCTTAAAAAGATATTATTGATTAGTTTTCGTTCTTTGTTTTAAATAACTAATTACTGCCAAACTGCTGGTGTGACCTTTCCTGTTTTACCCACAATTTTCACTCCAAAGAAAAGAAAAAAAGCTAAGACTGGTTGTGGGACAGTAATAGAATTCATGAAATCCAATCATTCCAATCATCATTTCCGTGGAGCCATTATTGCCCACTAACACAGAGAAGTTCTGATGCCACAGTAAACCATGACCATGTTCTGTGTTTGTGTCCAGTGAACGGGTCCAGACTGGGTCACCAGGAGTTTGTCTCGTTCCGTCCCAACGAGACAAACTTCATCCTGCGCCTGCCGGACCGGTCCGCTCGCTACAAGTTCAGCCTGTCAGCGCGCACCCAGGTGGGAATGGGAGAGGTCTATGCCGAGGAGTCACCGCACTTTACCCAAGGTGAGCATTGCTGACTGTCATTTAAAAAAAAAAAAAAAATTAAGAAAGATGAGATGAGTTAAGATCAGCTGTTCATCAGTCTGAGAATATAATTTCTAAAGTATATTCAGAATAACAGATAAAGCCAAAAATGATTTCAATTTCTCTTTATATTTAATTAAAAGCAATATAATCTTCTTAATAACCAATATCAAAAATCTTCATTGGTGTCACAGCCCCTACGTCTTTATTATAATAACTGAGCAGCTTTCTGCATGTTTTCACTAATATTCTGACAAATTACCTCATGAGATCCAAGGCTATCAGTTTGGAAGCTCTCCTTGCCATCCCCCTAATCTTTAGCTCCATTCAGGGCTCTGACTGAGCCGCACCTAAACACACAACATTCTGGTAAAATCCAAAGACAAATTTCAGCTGAAATCTGTTAATATGTGTGAAAATCTTTGTTCTTAACTGGATGTACCATGAATACAGAACCAACAGAACTGTGACTGAAAAAGTGTTGACCCAAACAATATCACTACTTAAACTCATGCTACTGTGTCCACATGTTTCTCTCACCTGGACACACAGGAAGCTGAGGGACAGTTAATCGTTGAATTCAACTAATAAATACCAGAGCTTTGAATTTTCATTAATCTTTATCGGAGAGTTCAACTCAGAATCAGAGTCAAATTTCCTTTTTTTTGTCATTGTATTAGAAAGTGCAGCTAAATTTAAAGGAAAATTAAATGATATGAGAGCATAGATAGCAAATGGGGAATGATTTGAAAGCTTCTGTTTGTCTTTTTGCAACGATAGGAGAAAACTTACTGTCTCCAAAAGAACTTAATTTCACAGCTCCGGTTGTCTGCAGTTAAAAGTGCAGCGGAAAGTTAAAAGTGTGCAGTGCATGCTTTGCTCTTGCACACAGTGGCTTATGGATGAAAAACATTCAGTCTGTATCTGCACAAACTCATCGAAATAATGATTTGGGTTTGTTTTACAACCACTAAGCTAATTTTTGTTGTTCGGAAGTCTTATAGACCCAAATACCATTGAGTTCATAAAGTGGACATCAAAGTGACAAATGCAGGTTGATCCAAGCTGGAATAATCCTCAGTACAACAGCTAACTTACAGCAGAATGACTGAAGATGTTGGCACAGTCCTCGACCCACAGCAAGCTGAAGGAAGCTGCGCATAAAAGATGTCTGCAAGCTTCAATGACCTGGTGCACCTTTAGATAAAACACTTGCACAACAACATCAAAGTCAGAAAAGACCATACAGCACCTGAATACTTAATGTTCTGGGCTCCAAACCTCATTCTACAAGCTGTAGATTCTTGAACTGTCACTATTTTTACATTCTGCTTTCTTTTAAGCGTATCTATCGCTGCTATTAATAAATAATGACTTGCTGCAAAATGTTAAAAGAAAATCATTTTTTAAAAGTCCTGATCCATAGAAGTTTAGAGTTTAGAGTTGTTATTTTTTGTACTATTGGACAGATGCTATATGACTGACCTCATTGGAAATGTCTTAAATCTAAAAAGTCTAGATAGCAGTGATTTACTCATCTAAATTTCCATCCATTTATAATACAATATGTTGTTTTGTGTACTTTGACCTGCTGTTTAAAAACTATTGCATCGGAATATATGAGAACAATGTTGGCAATACCTTTTCTGTCATTAATTACATTGCGAACAGAGACAATGGTACGCCTTGTGTGAGAGAGAGCAGCTGCTGCTCATACATGGTTTACTAATATTCTAAAACAAAGAAAAAAAGGCTATTCAGTTCAAACTTTAACCTGGCATCAGTAGCTTATAATAACGGTTAGGGTTGTTAACAACAGGAGCATTGCTGAAACAGCAGTGCCTGTGTGTGTTACCTAAAGAATGTTTTTCCCTTAGTTTAAAATGGGACCAATTTGTCAAACTCAAACACATTCCTTTAGCAGCAGCTGAGCTTCTACTGATCATGAAATTGTGCAAATTTGAAATAGCAAAACAAAAACACTTAATAGAAACATGCCAGTTTCGAAAAAAAGTAAAAATTTTCTATAACATTTTTGGAGGCACTTTATTTGAAAGGGTGTGCATAAGACTGAAATGACACTGTCATAAACATGACATAACACCTATTATGAACATAAAGAAGTCTTTATGAATGTTCATGACAGTTGTCATCAAGTGTCATTTAGTAAATAACAGCACTTTTAATGCAAAGTTGTACTGAAGGTTGCATTAAAAGTCCATTAAAATGGCCAATTTTGCATTAAAAGTGTCATTATTTACCAAATGACACTTCATGTTCATGACTGGTGTTATATCCTGTATATGACAGTATTACATCAGTGTTGTGCACACTCCTTCAAATGAAGTGGTAGCAAATTTTTTGTGCTATGACAAGGTTGTTTTTTGGTCACACTGAAATTTGCAAAACCTCAATGGTAACACTATTTTCTCATCATGAGTCATGACTGTTTCTATACAGCAGGAACATAATTATTTTGTTGTCAGCTGGATCCACCAGAGCTCTCATAGCATTTTTGTCAAAATGCTATGAGTTTGTCAGTTTGTCAAAAGTTGAGTTTGTCATTTTAAAGTGTGGAATCCATAACTCTTAATCTGTGAAATTGCAGATTAAAATATCCCAAAGACGCCACATAGGCAGCCACTCACAAGTATAAGGAACTTCTCACTCCAATGCCTGAATAGGACGCAGACGCCTCCTCTGATGGCTGACAATGTGCCATAATGCCATTTCTGGAATATAAATATATCTCATACCAGAGATTACATCTGTTGCTTCCATGATTTTAATGACCCATTGCATAAACAGATTTATTCATTCAATTGCAAAATTGTGTTCTTTTGAGAATAGCAGGACATCTACAAAGTTTTGCGCACATTTGTAATATAAACACAGGTTGAGAGAAGTTGAAAGCTCCAGCTAATGAAACAGAATGACTCCTGCCAGCCTTCCTGTTACCTGCTAAATGTCTCGCTCCTGCTCAACGAGTGTTTAGGATGGTAAGATGTCCTCCAGCCCATTTCTGTGTGCCTTTATAGTTTATACCAGTGACTCAGTTTGAAACGGTGCTACTTTCTTACTCCTTCCTGTCTCACCCACTCTTCTCCTGTGTCTTCTGTGTCTCTGTTCTTTCCACCGGCAGAAAACTTTACTGATGCTACAGATGTAGGTAATGGGGGAACAAAAAGCACAGTCTCATTGACCATTGCTGTCCAACACTGACATTTTGTTTTTATCTGTACATCTAACAACAGCAGCAGTGCAGTCACTGTTACAGCCCTTAGCGACGGTTCTGTTGCTGCCGCACTGTGGCTTCATGCAGACCGGGTTTTCAGTGCTGCTCACAGCAGCATGAGAACGAATTGGCTTTGTTATGGAAGGAGGAAGCTTTATGTCAGGCTGGCAGGTTTTTTTCTATATTTCTTCACATAATCACTCAAGAAAATTGGTGTTCAAGACATTAACATACGTACACTAAAGGTTTGGAACTTGCTGTATGTATGTCTAAATCAAATTTAGGCAAGATAAAGAATAAAGAAAGATGTAATAATAATAACAGTATAAGTCTGCTTTGATAAAAAATCAAAGCAGGCTAAGTGTAACAAACAGGTAAATTCACAAATAACAGCAATACAATCTAGGGGTTCATCTGCATATCATACTCATTGAAAGCATATTAATAAGGAGTTTGAAACACACTTATGATGTTTTAGATTAGGTATAATATGACTGCCTGTCTCCATCTGATCATCCTTCCACTTTGTTTGAAGCCGCTGTTGGTCCACTGCTGCTGCTGTGTGTTCCCAGGGGTCTAACAGGCATGGTGTGCATTTTGCCAGTTTGGCTGCATTTCATAATGCTCTCTTTTATCATTACTTCTACTCCATAAATGTTTTTAAGTCTTTTTATGCCTCTGCTTACTTTAAACTTCAGTTCCTGAAACACTGGCACCTGCTGGTGCGTCTGTGTAATGCAGCTTGACTGCATCACAGTCTCTGCCGTTTTGCTGTGAGATGCAAAGGAACTTGGTGTAGCTGCTAAAGGTTGTTTTTTTTTGGCACTGCTTTTGTAGCTACAAAAAAAAAAGAATGCCGCTGCATGTCAATATACAACCACAATTATGTCTTTTTTTTTTCTTCAAGTGTGCAAGTTGTAAGGAATGCTGAGGTACACAACACTTGGATTGCTTAGTCATCCACTGGCTTCCTTTTTTGTTTGTTTGTTTGGTTTTGAGCTTCTGCACATCTGTCATGATGTTGTCTTTATGGATCACCACTGTTCAGTGAACCATTGGCAACTTCCGAATGTGACAAGTAAGGTAGCATGAAGCCTTTTCCTGAAGTGACGTTTGAAGCCACTGAACTGTCATGGCTTAAAAATGCTGGTAATTTAGTGAAGCGCTGTTTAAGGGTATGCATGAAATACATGACAATAGCATGCTGCTTGAGGTTTGGGGTGTTGTTTTTTGGGGTGTTGTGGTTTGGGGTGTTCCTCACATGAGTCTGGCCTTTACATCATTGTGTTCAGGTTAACAGAACTAATGCAACTCAAATTGTTTCCTTGAAAAGGTTCCACATTAATGCATGTTATTCTGGAAACTCTGAGTATCAGAAGACAAACTAAAGGTCATACACATATTGTTATTACGCAATGTCATTTATGAGAATCTGTGCAGAGAGCTTAATTCAGATTGGTTAAATTTGTTCTAATGTCAAGCATTTAAGTTATTGGACCCAAACTGAACCCATAAGTTTTAGTTTTGTTTTTGACTTCATAATAAGCTTAGTTGAAGTAATTTGTCTTCTTATAGTAAAACTAGAAAAGATTAATGACTATAACATAGCTGCTGTAGAACACACTATCTTAATTGCCAATAAGAGCCACATGTATTACCAATATTTCATCACCTGGTGGCAGCAATGCTGAGCTATGTTAGTGTTGTGGCGTTCTCAGCCTTTCATACTTAAGATGTTCTCAGCTTTGGCACACATGAACATGTGCTGCCCTTGTGCCCTTGTGCTACAGGAAAAGTCATTTGAATGTGGAGTTTTCAAGGAGGAAAACATCTAAAGGATTGCAGGCTCTGTGGACCAGAAAATAAAAGACACCACACACACACACGCACACACAAGAGAAGGGCAGTGTAAAACGAAAGGTTGTACTGACTGTCCTCTGTTCTAGCATCTGACTGAATGACATCAGTGACGAAATAAAAACTGCTGTGGATTGTGGGTGATTTTGTGATTGCTCCAGTGACGGGAACATGATGGCGTTCAGTTCTACGCTCCATCGTCTAGAGTGTCAGTGTGTCACAGTTTTGTGTGATGTACCTGCTGCCTTGTGTTTAACCCTTTGCTCTCTCCTTCTTCCTTCCCTGTAGTTGAGCTTACGGACGCCACCCTGTCTTCTGTTTTCTCTCCTACTCCCACTCCTCTTCCTCCCCTTCCTCCTACTACCATCCCTCCCACAACAATTAGTATCACAACTCCTACCCCTCCTCCAACAACCCCTCCTACTACCACTACTACTACCACTGAGGCAACTACACCCTCCACAGTTCCTGTGCTGGTCACCACCAAGCGAGTTGATCAGAATGTCTTGGGTACATGTTGTATTACTGCTTTTCACTGAGTCTCACTTTGACAAAAAACAGGAAGGTATGTCAGAATTGCATCCTGATAGGCTGTGCTGTATGTTGCACTAAAAACAGATATACTGAACAGACATAAGATTGTGTTGTATAACATGATAAATCCAGTAGCCCCTTTCAGATCATGCATTCATGCATAGTCTGTGCTTTTGGTGAGAGCTGCCCAGTGTCCTCCTAAGATGACATAAAGTAAATTGATGAGCAGATTTGTGCAAATAAGAATATGCTATGCTATGGCACACATTAATGTTTGAGCATTATAGCATTGAGTTCTTTTGGACAAACAGGAGACAGGTGCTTGATTGTTTTCACACATGGACCTTGTCCTAATGTCTCCTCATTGGTTACGTTTCCACTCCTGCTGTTAACTTTTATGGCTTTGCATCCTGAAGCGTACAGACATTTCTGAGCTGTTGTAGACCTACAGACTCAGACCCTACCTTGAGAATACTATTGGCTCCTTAGATCTGTTCTGAAAACCTGTGACGATCCGTCAGGTGAAGCATTATCTCCTGACCTGTGGAGTACACTTTCATTGTCTTGATTCAGCATTGAAAACTACAGATTTACCTTTATCTATGAATCTTTTTCATGTTTACATTTTTTTATTTTGTGATTTGTTTTTGCAAAAAAACTTAAGATCCTATTTGTGAAAAGATCTATATATATATATAATTTACTTTCATGAGAGCTAAGATACACAAGTTAGACAGTTAGAACCCTGAACACTTAGCATATGCCCAGCTCAATTCTTAAAGTTGTAGGCCACACCTATTTGATCCTGTCTCCTAGCTGCATGCTCTGAAAGCACACACAAACTGTTATCTGTCCAGAGAACAAGAGGTATGACATGATCTGTAAAGGGAGGTTTCATTGTTCTGAAAGGGGCTAACGAGTCATTTTACACAATCAAAACCAGTCGGTCATTAGGGTAGGGTTAAGGTTAGGGCACTTTTAATGCAAAGTTGACCATTTTAATGGACTTTTAATGCAACTTTGTATTAAAAGTGTAATTATTCATGACAGTGTCATGTCAGTCTTATGCACACCCGGTCAAATAAAGTGTTACCTGTTTCTTCCGACCTTTAACCCTTTGCCCCTGATCCTACCCCCCCAACCACCCATCTGTGTAGTAACCCCTCAGCGGAAGATCTGGAATCTGACGGTGATCCCCAACAGTTACTACGCAAACGTCAACTGGAGTCACAACTTCACAGCTGACAGCAAGTTTGTTCTAGAGGTCACTCTGGACAGTAAGACACAAAGCCTGTGCCGAACGTCCGACAACATCAAAACATAAAACATATGTTTGCTCGTCTGAGAGCGAATCCCTCGCAGGGATGGCCCACAAAGTTTGACGAGTAAAATTTAGACGCCTTTGTTACCAGAACATGATCTTAGTGTTGCTGTGATTGTGCTTAGCATGATTTAAATGTGTACCAAATGTTTGTGGAGCTGTAGGAAATCATTGGTACCTATTTTCTGACTGACAATAAATCAGACTAAACGTTCCTTGTTGAGGTCAATTAGAGTGATCAAAATTATGCCTGTTTGCTAAATGCCAGAATAATTAAGAGAAGATGTAAATAATTTTTGAAAACCTTTATAAAGTTCAAGATTTTAAATGTGCTTCCTCAGTATTTGGCAGAATTCCCTTTTAAACTTTATCTTTCCACAAACTTCTCACAATATTTTTAGGGAGATTTTGGGTTCATAAGCCACTTTGCTCACTTATACCTCTTCTCTCCCAGTCATCTCCTATGGGACTGAGATCAGGGCTTTTTGATGACCACTCAGCAACATTGACTTTGTTGTCCTTAAGCCACTGTATCATTTTGGCTTTATTCTTGGGGCTATTGTCCATTTGGAAAACCCATTTCCCCCCGAGCTTTAACTTCCTGTCTGATATCATTAGTATTAATATTTTATGAAGTGCTCCAGTTCATTCTGCAGAAAACCATGCAAACATGATGTGGCCACCACAGTAACAGTGAACATTATGGCCATACTGATCAGTTCTAGTTTCATGAGCACATGTCTCAAAATTAGGCATTCGCTTCCAAGTACAATTGCAAATTGTAAACTGGCTCCTCATGTTACTTTTGGAGTCATTGCATCCTCCACACTGAGCCCATGCAGGTTCAGGACACGTTTCACTATGGATAATGACTTTTCCACTTGGTCCACTCACAGATTTGCACCAGGATAGTTTAATAACTGCACAGACCAAAAAATTGGACAAACTATCCTTGTGGAACTCCACAATTTGTTTCCTTGCATTTTAACCGATTTATTTTTGTTTTTCCATCAAATTACACAAGATCGTGGTGTGTTTGGGGAGTTACCTTAAAGAGGTTCACAAGTGTGATTCAGTTTAACTCAAATGTTAAACTCAGAAGCTTGCAAAGCCATGAGATCATCATCTGGGCTTTTACATGATGTTTAAAACTATTGGACTCTGTATGACTGTAATCTTCAGTTTAAAAAAAGCAATACATTATCCTCTAATGAAATATCGTTCATTATTTTTGTCATTTATCAAATAGAGATAACTTTGGCAATACTAGCTTCGAGGTTTTATAGGGCATTTAAATATCTGCGTGGTGTTATCTAAAAACATTCATTAAGAAAATGGAAAATATAAAAATAGTTTGCACAGATGTTCAGGAAGCAAATACACCATACTTGACAAATGTTTTAATCACTTAATAGTTTACATACAAACTATTAAATACACAACAGTTTGTAATGTGTGCATTTGGGATATTTTTTAAATGTATTTTCTGATTATATATTTGTATGACATGAGGTTTCCTGCAACTTCTTGTACACAGTTATAAATCATACGATGCACTTCGATGACATTTATTTGAACTAAATAAGTCCTAAACACAAAGAAATAACTGGACAATTTGATTTCGAACACTGTGTATCCGTGAAGGGACTATTTGGGTTTCTTATAAAAAGTCCCTCACCATGTCGTCTCTAGCTCTGTGTGCCATCTCTGTTCATGTTGCTGCCTGGCTTGGAATGCCTCCAGTTGGACTTTCACTTTAACTGAGCCTCTCTGATTGCTTTACATGGACTTTTATTTGAGTAATCTTTTTTCTTTGTGGAACCGGTGTTAGATAGCCTTGAGTCTTTCCTTTCTGAAGCACATCTTTCCCCTTTGTTTTTAAGTTCTAGAACTGGTTACGGTTGAATTGTTTTGGATTTACAGAGACTTTATTGAGATCCACTGCATGAGTTTTGCTATGTTTATGGCAGGTGTTTTAATAATCTATAAGCTCCACACAGTACGAATTCAGAAAGTCAAGTTAACCTTTAACTTCTGCGCCACAAAAAAACCCTTTAAGACAAAAATGTAGAATTAATAAAAAAAGTATGTTTCATATCACCCTTGTTATTATTTTCAATAGGTGTTTTTTATCTCATTGAAACATATTTTGTTTATTGAATATGACTGTAAAGGACAAAAAAAATAATTTCTGAAATCAACTTGATGAAGAAACTAAATAAATAAATAAGCAAAGACTGCCATATACTAGAGCTGAAGAGTATACCAGTAACCTAGTTGGTAGGTTTAGCTAGCTTACTGCTTTGCAGTAATACTTTTGGTCACTCGAACTTTCACTACCCAATCAAGACCCCAATATTTAGGTGGACTACAGTTCTCTTTTTTGGTCCGCATCAGTGTTCCATTACCAATTAACACCTTTCCAAATGAACCGGACTTTCCAGGCAAACAGAGCTGGAGTTGGATTAAGCCTTCCACAGTGAGGGGGAAAATGTCACGATCAGGCAGAAGGGGAGTGGAAGAATTTGTCCCGTCAGACCGTCAGTTTCCAAAACCACACAAAAAAAACACCTTGTAAAAGTGCATACAGGGTCAGTGAGATTGTGCATAGAATAATAAAACCTTGTGGGGTCTAAGCCCGTCTCATAACAGGGCTGGTGGTAATGAACTCTTATTTTCCATAAGCAACCACCACTTTAAGTTCTCCAGTTTATAGATGCAGGCACATGTAACATTGATTTTAGGCCATTTTTCAAAATGCGTTTTGTAAAAATAAGGGTATTTAGAAGTGGTCATATTGAAACGTGAAGTAGGTCTTAAAATTCCTAACTGGAAGTCGTCTGAGTCCGACTTCGGGGAGCGATCCGGCTGATATTTATGACTGAGAAGTTGAAATTTCCGGGTTCTAACTACAAAGGGAATGGAGCATAATTCTTACAATTTGTTTTGTATGATTTCTTTCATCACACTGAAGTGTCCTTCACTTCCACAAGGTCAATGGGTCTCCCCCTTAGACTTTGACTGTATGAATAGGTGAATGAAGGTTTTCTGTTTCTACTTTGAGCTCTGACTCTAAACGGATCGGAAAGGAAAAAATGAACGAAAGGGGAATGATGGGATTGATTTGCTGCTCCTTTAATCCCATGTGCTTTCCAGGGTCAAGTCTAAAAGCTTTGACTCTTAGAAAGCCTGACTGGCAACTTTCTTCATCCCATCATAATTATCATCATCATCCCTTTATGCTCCCCTGAGTATTTCCGGATGGGAATGCGGACTGAGTGCAGGTCCTGGAGATGAATTCAGCTGAGAGATTGTGGATAACCAGAAACTTCCTGTCGTGTCCTTCACTTCCACAAGGTCAACTTAGAACCTGAGTGAACTCAGACTGATTTATTTTTCCACAGCCTCAGTAGAGGCGCACCGATGTCCTTCGGTATTGTGTGTCTGCATGTGAACTGCATGTCTCGAGCGTAGAATGGCTTTGAGCTGATGCTGTCAGATGGCATCACGCCTTTGAAATGGTTGACCACCTGCCGCTTGATGTCATCAGCTAATACTCCTTTATGTTTGCTGCCACTTCCGAGTCATGACTGTTGCTCGTCCCGGTCATGACTGGCATGCCGTTCTGCCACAAAGATGCAATTGATGTTGCTGCTCTTTTCTGATTGGACTTTAAGAATTTGAAAGTGTGACTGTGAGAATAACTTGACATCAACAATGCATTGCCACCCAAAACCTTCACTTTTGTCCAATAAAGCTGGATGAAAACCAAACCTATAGAACCAGTTTAATTTGACACAATGCTGTTTCTTCAAAGTAGCCTTCTGCATTTGTATTGTTTCCCTTTTTTATTAGAATCTTTCTTGAGAATTGGGCCCTTTGGAAACGATTAACTTTGAACTTTGACCCACAAGATGTGGAATTTATTTTTCCACATCTAAAGTAAACATGCCAAAGGTACACAAACACATCTTTTTTATTATCTGTGATGGCAATGCGTTGTTCTCATCACCAAACCGTCTACTCACGCTGCGCTTTGCAAACCGGTCTCTCCGTTGAAGCACTTTGTGATCTCAGCTGCACACGACAGTCATCACTGTCCAGTCAGTGACGCCTCCGGAGTGTGATTGGCACCTTTCCTGTGTCTCCAAGGCAACAATACAGTGACAGAAGAAGAAGTGAAACAGCCGCCTGTTAATCTGAAGGCTCTGATCGCTGGTGAGAAGTACCGTCTGAGGGTTTACTCCCAAGAGCTCAACAGCATCAGCAGCGAATTTGTCATCTTTAAAACTAAAGCAGGTGAGAGGAGAGCTGCTTTCAGTCCGGTGGGCTGATCTGAAGCCTTTCTGTCTCTGTAGAGTCAAAGGGAGCTCAGTGAAAGCTGGGTGAGTTAGCATGGCTTGTCTTTCTCTACCCGACATGGTGAGTTTCTCTCTGGGAGAAGAAGCTTTAAGCAGCCTGATGATGCTGACTGATTTTACTTTGTTTGGTTTTGTGACACTTTTACTCAGCTGAAAGTGGAACCAGCTGATTGTCGACACCAAACAAACATCTGCAGATGTTTTTGTGCCTAATAAAATTTAGGGAAACTTAAAACAGCCCAATCCTGCGTAGGGGTGGACATGGACCTACGCACAAACAGCCCATTCAGCTCGTAAAAATGTAAAATGGACATGCAATATTGTTTATTAATATCAGGATGCAATGTAAGATTTCTGCATCACAGTAAAAATGGCTGTTTGAAGTCCTTTCTTACTGTGTCTACGATGAATTTGTCTTCATAGTCTGATTTTGTCCAACAAGATTTCAAAAGAAAAAAGAAACTGTTTATACATAATTAATTTTATAACTATGATGCAGTGACAATGTCAATTTTTAAAACTATTGATAAATTCAAGTATGCAAAGTATTTGTATGGATACATTATTGCTTCAAACACTTCCTGTAATAACATGTACAGTGGACCCCTGGTGTTTGGATTAGGACCACGGCATTTGAGGATTTTAGCTAAATGCTAAGGAATAGAACTCAGACTCCTTCTAAAATCACTTAGAACTGCCAATTCTAACAGTTCAAACATGCATTATTACACACAGTGGAAACCATCTCAAGGTTACGGTCTTACTTATCTTGGCTGTAGTGCCAAGGATAATGAAAGGCATTTTCGGGTTGGTTTCCGACCAAACACCTGCAAATAGCAGCGTCAAACAGGATTGCGCTGAGGTAGTTCATCTTCATAAGCTGAATTTTTGTTCAAATATTTTATTTTAGAAATCCTCTACAGGTAAACACACAAAAAGACGGATTTTCTGTGAATAATTTGGAGTTACATTCCACAGATAAACCCACAAATACTGAACCACACAGCAGGGGCTCCACTGTATGTTGTGCCTTTTTCTGTCATGGTATAAAAGGTCAGAAGCTGAAAGAGACTCTGACTGCTGAATACTGGGACCAGGACAGATGTCTAGTTGAATTTCAACTGTAGTTTGACTTAGCTAGGCATCCATATCTATTGGTTAAGATGGAACAAACATAACTACTACTTGACTGCTGTTTTGTTTACAAATAAATGACTTTTGTTTGTTGGGTGTGTGTGGATGTGTGTGTGTTTGTATGTGAGAATCACAATGAGTGAGTTTTTATAGACTTGAGCTGATAATGGAAATATATCTGATATCAGCCATCACACTGACTGCAGTGTCTGTTTGTTGCTAATGGTGATCATTCACATAAGAACAGCTCATTGAAACAACATGAAAAATGAACATGGTATTATTGGAGCATCTGTTTGGACTCGGCCATAAGTAATGTGATCTGTGCTGGTTCACTCTCTGCCTTCCAAACTCAACAGAATATGGATCAAATTATTGGTGTGCTGTCTGTGTTTTATGAGGTAACCCAACAAAAAGTAGTGCGTACTTATGAAATGAAAGGAAAATTGTTAAAAAATAAAACAGCAAATAAAAATCAGATAACTGAAGGTTGCCATTGTATTCACTTCTGTATTCACACAGTCAATGGTTTGGTGGTACCGCCACCACCATGTTTCGCGGTGGGCCTGGTGTGTTCTGAGTGATGTTCAGTGTCAGTTAAAATAAGTTTTTACATTTAGGTAAAAAAACAACAACACTGATTGGAGCAGAGCACCACAGCTTTGCTGTGTCTGTCTGAATCATCTCTTCTTGTTGCTTTCTTTCAACAATGGCTGCCTTCTTAAAACACAACCCAGATTTATTGAGCGGTGATTAACTAACTGTAAGTACATTATCCAACTTCTGACTTGGTTAAATCACTGTTTGGAGTTATCGAGGTTCAGTTTTACACTGCTTTTGCTCATGTAGATTAGCAGATCATCGTCACCTGCTGCGCTTCCATTGACTGCTTAGTCGCACAATTTCACATTTTGAAAATAAAGTTGTTTCACAGAAACAACAGTTTCGAAAAAATGTATTTGGTGTTTCTTTTGACAGTATCATAAGTAGTTTATCGCACAAAACTGCAACAGAAATACTTTTTTCGCATCACGTGATAAACATGTCACAGATGCTGCCTCTGTCGGAAACTAAGAAGAAGAAGACAGGAAGCAGGTGTGGGATCATGGACCAGCGTGTTTTTTAATTACCGTGAACGTGAGCTTTAGGGAGGATTAGGGAGGATTTTGGGTCATTTCAATGGCAAAATTCACAAAATTGTTTGTGTGTAAGTTAAATCTTCCAGAGAAAGAAGATTTCTGCTGCTGTGGATAAATGTAATTCTTAAGTAATTGAGCAATGTGACAAGATGTGAGAAAACTACAACTAATCCTGAAAACTCTCTCTGTCTCTCTCTATGTATGTGTGTGTGTGTGTCCAGCTCACATAGACCAGGTAGACATAGCCACTCAGGGCTGGTTCATTGGCTTGATGTGTGCCATTGCCCTCATTATACTGATCCTCCTCATTGTCTGCTTCATCAAGAGGAGTCGCGGAGGCAAATATCCAAGTAAGGCTATAAATTCACTTTATTCAAAGTGTTTTCACCCCTTCCTATGTTTTTGCTGGATAATATCTGCCGCCCTCTGAATATTTGATTTTAGAGAAAAATCTTTTTGCTGTTTATCGCAAACAAGAAATTCTGAACGGTTTTCTGACTAATGAACATGTTTGATTATGTACACAAAAGTCAGACTCGCTGGATCACATAACAGGTAACATTACATTCAGTCTGAGGAAATAAAAGTAATTTTATCCATAATTATAATTATTTTTGGTTCAGACTGTTTTATTCTGCCTTACATTGTTTTTTATGATTTTCTTTAGTTTTTCTAGACTCACGCTGGTCAACAGTCATGCTATTGTATTTCTCTGTGTCTTATATGTATTTTATACTTAACTGGAATTCTATTAAGGTATATCTAGAACTTCTGTATATGTACCATTGTGATGGAAAAACATTTAGGTCTCCAGTTTGGGCTCCAAAGCTATTCTATTCTAGATTGACAAATGTTATCAAATTGAATTTGAAATACTTTCCTTTGTAGATCAAACTAAAATATATCTTTGTTGACACAATCACAAACACATAGATCAGAAAATGGGCATCTGATGGCCTTGGAAGAAGAGAATGCAGAGTTGTAATAATGTTTTACAGTTTCTGTAATGTCTAGGTCCCGGCTTCTTGACTGGTTTCACAAAATACCTCGGTAGGTGCCGTGACGGATCAGACATGAAACTAACAGAAAGGGACTTAACATGATGCAGACTGACAGAGTAACACCAGGTCTTCTTACTTTTTGTGAGTGAAGAATTAATGACAGAAGATCTTACCAAACACCGTGCCTCTAATACAAACTCCAGCAAACCCCGAGTTACTGATGTGGTCAGTCCGACAGGGAGCAATCGCAAATTAATGTATATTTTCTCTTTTTAATCAGCAGTAACTAAATAACCCGTCTTTAATCTACACTTTTATGATTTACAGTGAAAGAGAATCACAGTATAGTGTTTGTTAAAACTTTGTTTGACAGGGTGTCCATGAGACTGACATGACACTGTCATGAACATGAAGGAGTCTTTATGAATGTCTATGATTGTCATGAAGGGACATTCAGTAAATAATGGCACCTTTGATGCAAAGTTGCTTTAAAAGTTGCATTTAAAATCCATTAAAAGTGCCAACATTGCATTAAATTGTCATAATTTACAAAATCATGCAAAGTTGGCTCTTTTAATGGACTTTCAATGCAACTTTTAGAGCAACTTTGCATTAAAAGTGTCATTATTTACCGAATGTCACTTCATGACAACTGTCACAAACATTCACAAAGACTTCTTTATGTTCATGACAGAGTCATGTCAGTCTTATGCACACCCCTTCAAATAAAATGTTACCACTAGTCCTTTCGCTCATTGGTTTTCCCTTTTTAACAAACCATTAACTAAAAATGGCTTCTTTTTTTAAAAACTCCAGTTATTGTGACCGATGTGACCAAAAAAACAAAAACAGAAAAGACTCACCCCAAAAAGCTCCCAATACATGATCTTTACCAGATGTGGAACTTTGAGCAAACATTTCTTTCTTTCTTTCCTTTCTTTCTTTTTAATCAGTTCGTGATAAAAAAGATCTTCCCCTGGATCCAGTGGATCAGAAAGATCAGGATGGATCCTTTGATTACCAGTAAGTATAAACAAAGAGCTTATTGCATTCACTGTGTCTCACATAAAGTTAGTCATTTGTACAAAAGTCTTTTCAAAGTAGCATCATGGATCACATTAAGCAAGCGGAAAAAGGAAATCTGACAGTCATTTTACTGACTATATCTGATGAATACCATATGACTATTTACATTACTTCATGTATACATGCCAAGGTGCCTGATCAGTGGAGCAACAGATCCTCTATTTTAAAGTTGGGAAGCAAATGGAAATAATCTCATCATTCTCTGAAATCAAACAAATTCCTTCTTCAGAAGCCGTAACCATAACAACAGCAGCTGTGAAAAACGACAAGAAAAGCATCATTAATAATATTAGAAATTACCAATTAATTACAAGTGATTATCAGAAATGTATTATTGATAATCATGAAAATCAGAAAACATCTGAAAGTGCTCCAAAACGTTGATAAATCATGTCTGCTTTGCGTATGAAATAGCTACATATTGTCCTTCCTGGTGCGTAGACCATGGAAAGCAGCCAGCCAATCAGAGAGGATCTCCCAATAGTTCTGAGTTGCAACTGAACATCGTTGTAAAAAATTCAACAACATGAGGCTTTAGAATGAAACTATGAAACTAGAGTCCTACGACGATGGCAGACCGCCTTCATACAGAACAGTTACTGCTGTCTCCTCCGTCATGATCCAACAATAAACTATTGCTGTTCAGAAAACCTTTACAGCAGCAGACAGGAAACAGAAGCTGGTACCGTCAGGACTGCTGTGTGAACTGTGAACTGTAGCTGTTTTGTAAGTGATTTGTCTTTTGGTTCTTTCAGGTTCCACTGATCTCTGTGGTTTTGTCCTTTTTTTGTATCATTAGCATCTTCTTTAACCTAATATGGCTTTTATTAAACATACATAATCTTCATTTAATAAAGTCCAGTTTGTTTTGAAGAGTGGCACCATAACATTTACCCTTAACTGTGTGCGATGGAGCTTCCACAGACCTTCCTGGTTTTGCCTCTCATATTGTTGAGACTATTACTAAGGATGTATTGTTTTAATAATTATTATTATTGTTATTATTAAGTAGCTTTAGTTTGGTGAAATACTTAGTGTTGTAAAAACCTTAGAAAATCTGTTTCCAAGGGAGACCACGTTAAATCTAGAGGTAATAAATGTCGAACACGGTGATCTGCGAATTTGCTCTTTAGTGTTAACACAATTAATCTGTTCCAATTAATCACGTTTAGTTTATTAATCAACTCTGTCCGTTACCCACCATTACTGCTAAGACTGTTGCTTCTGTTGATCCCAGATCAGACGTTCATTTCGGTGCAAGTCCCTCCATTTAACCCTGTGTGTGTCGGTGCGTGTGGAAGGTTACCCTCGCATGCATGGAGTGGAGCTCGTGTTTTTGTCATTTCTATCTTTTTCTCTGCACCTCTTCTGCCCTCACTGTTCCCCCCCACGATTCCTCATACTTCATCCCTTTCTCTTCCAAATGCGGAAATGGTTCATCTGTCCGCGACAGGAACGAAAATGAAAACAGGTACATTGGTGCCGGCACGACTTGTGCATGTTGTGGGGCTGGACTCTTTTTTTGGAGGGGTGGTTGCATTCAGGGGGTGGGGGATGATGGGGGTGGGAGGGGGGGGGGTGGAGGAAAGCTTGATCAGCCGGAGCTTGATCTGGAAGACCACAGAGCTTGCCATGTTGGATCTTCAGTCAGATTGCAAAGAGGAATCTGTGTTTATGTCAGCTGGATGACTTTAGATGGATTCTTTGCTGTATAGTATTTAATATAAAGATATGAAAATGTTGGTGAACAACATAGCTGTTTGTAGACGGATGGAGAAGGTAAGTTCTCTCTTTAGCTCAGGTGAAAAAAAACATGAGGTGACAGTTTGCATGGATTTTGCTTCAGTTTTTAAAAATTCATATTTGTTCTAAGGTAAAAAAAAAAAACAAAAAAAAAACACCATATTTCCAAATACTTAAACACACTTAATTCTATACCAGCTTCATTTGTATCAATATTCTTTTTAAATCTGTTGAATTAAAAAGGACCCCAAAATGTTGATGGAAGTTTTTACCTTTTTTTTCTTATTCAGTTCAGACATTTGATATTACTTAAGTTACTTTTAGTATGACAACCAATATTAGTTTTATGTTTGAATTGTTTGTTACAATTTGGCAGTAAAAAAAAAAATCCCGAAGCAGAAGCTTCAATTCAAGCTTAATTGAAACTTTAGCTTTTTTTTAAAAAAAAAAAAAAATCTGTACTAGGTTTCTTTATTTGACAGTAATCAGACAAGAAGGGGACAAAGGAACCGAGGTCTGGAGTCAAAGTCAGAGCCGCCACATAGAGGTTAATTTTCTAAACATCTGATTACAGGAATCACATTAGAATGTCAATTTTATATGAACAACAGATGCTGCAGATGGTAAATGACAGCAGAATAAAATATCCCTGCAACTGATTCATTTGGAGAGAAAAAAAGCTATTGAACGTATAGCAAATTGTCATGTCTTTCATATTTATATTCCTGTTCTAACTTGTAATTTCATGGCAATAAAAAACTCTTGTGCGCTATTAAATCTTGATGGCGGCGCGCTGCTGAGCCCGCCATCCCACTGCTTTCCCAGTGACAGTGGATTTGCTTCAGAGTTTCATTCTGCTATGCTCATCGATCTCTGCATGCGACGCATCTCTTGGAATGTCCCACGATCGTCAGCTTTGAATCTTTGTATTTAAAAAGGGAAAACATGATTTTTAAATAATTGCGACAACTTATTTGTTTTGAGGAGAAATTAAGAAAAAAATATATCAGTCAGACCTCAGAGGAAGAGAGGATGAACTTTTGCGACTCATTTTATTTGTAACCAACCAACACTAGAGGTCACTGTTTTCCCTTTTTTATCCATGCACTAAAAGTCTAGGTTTCAGCAGACGGTATTTTTTTCTGCACAATTTTGCAAACAATGTGAAAACCAAGGAATTTTCTCTGGCTGTAGTTTCCCTAGAAATATAAATAAATATGGGTAAACAGAAACATAATTTCTCATTTAAATTTGTTCCTAGAGAGATGCTTTTTGCATATTTTCAGGACAGTTCTTTTGCTTTTGGTTTCCATGGCAGCATGTCGATACTTTGCCCTCATTTTACTCTCAGAAAAAACTTTGTGATTGTGACAGGAGAATAGCAATAAAAAACAAACCTGTGAAATATTTCAAATGACTGAACAGTTGATTAAAAATAAAAATACAAAGAGGTTAATTATTTTTTAAATTGTTAAATAGTTTCTTACAACACTTTCATAACTTCACATTTATTGTGTTGCAACACAACCTTGCTTTCTCTGCTCCACCTTTGTTTTAAGGTTTATTGAAATGAAATGTGATTTGTAAATAAACGAGAGGGAGGAACAGTGGCTTAGAATATCTTATTAAATTATGCTAGTTGGGAAAAAAAATAGCGCACTTTAATGAATTAGATTGTGAACTTAATACAAAGTTGGAGAACAGCAGCACATACAGATGTAGCCAGTATAGGTAACTAATCTGTGGAGGCAGTGGTGAAGATTAGAGAAGTATTTAGGTTGTGTGTTAGTGAGTCTGGAGTATCCAGAACCAGTTTTCAAAAAAAAATGTGGGACAAAGTGAACCAGAAAAATGATTCTTCTCCAGCAATAATTACATTGTATACCTTTGAAGCTTCACTATTTAACTTGTATGAAAATAGTACATTTTTACATATTTGTTTAAATGGTCACTATTTTGTAATGGTAACAAATAATCTGTGAAAAAAATTGAGCTCCTCTGCTTTCTCCCAGAGTTCCCAGAGTTAACTAAAAGCAACCAATCAGAGCCCGGAGGAGGGTCTTAGCGCTGTCAATCATCCCCATGTGTATACAGCTCACCCACTCATCCCACTCCCTTTTTGCTCTTTGCTGCACTAAACTAATTAGCATGGCCACAGATAGCAACCATATGTTGTTTCTCTGCCATCAGCACATTTAACAACGGGTACATGAGCCTAATTGACAGCGCTAAGCCCCTCCTCCTGTCTCTGATTGGTTCCTTTTGGTTGGGAGCAGTGTGTTTCTTCAGACAGCACAACACAGTAACAGTTTTAACAAATATGTAAAAAACATGGTTTTTATAAAAGCTACATACCGTAGCTTTAACTGGTGGCAGGTTCTCTATGTCCCACTGACATGTCAAGAGGTCACACTGGTCTCTGAATCACTAACTTTTCTGCTGGTCATTGCAGCAGCGACGAGGACAACAAGCCTCTGCAGGGCAGCCAGACTTCACTGGACGGCAACGTGAAGGAGAGCGACGACAGCCTCGTGGACTACGGCGAAGGTGGCGACGGCCAGTTCAACGAGGACGGCTCCTTCATCGGCCAGTACACGGTGAAGAAGGACAAGGACGAGACGGAGGGAAACGAGAGCTCTGAGGCCACCTCTCCTGTCAACGCCATCTACTCGCTGGCGTAGCGGAGCGGCGCCGCTGCAGGACTCCCCCAACGCCCCTCCGATTCCCGTTAGGCACCTCACCGTACACAAGACACACACTTGATTATACGAGTATCTAACACACGGTACACGCAGGAGGCGCTGTCTGGAGACTAAACAGGCTCTCCTCCATAGAGATAAAGACGAGGAACACGGGGGTACTGGGGGGGAGGGGGTTATCTTAGACCACAAGCCTTTAATTTTCCGTTTCGTGGCTCTGATTACACAATCTGTCGGAGACGATCGTTGGACGGAGAGGAGAAGTCGTCTCCGGAGCGCCCCGTCTGCTATTCACCCATGCAAAACTTTGAAGTGTGCCTTCAGTGGCGGCTTTGGATGCATCAGCAAGCAGTCTTGGTTTCTTTCGTTGGGTTTTCTGTCTCCCCCCCAATCATTTTGCCGCTGCTCTGCCTGAGATGCTCCTCTGAATCTGAGTCCCTGAGTCCACTCCGACCCCATCCTGTGACATATCAGCCTCTCAATATTAATCTGAACAGGATGCTGGCAGATATGTTTATCATATTGATACTTACTGCGCAGTGAACGATTTTCTTTTCTTCTTTTTTGTTGTCCACAGCTGGTAGATGATGCATTGAATCCTAATAAATGCTGTTCACAGTCCTGGCACACATTTTAGTGGCCCTTGAAACTATGCACAACCTCCATAACATTTTGAGTTTAATCTGGTTGATAAAAACATAATGTTAGTTTTCGGTTAGCCATCTTAAATCTGAAAACGCGTGTTTTTATCAACATGTTTGTCTCCAATGTTCAATCCAACCTTTTAATGTCTTGTAAAAAAAAAAAAGGAGAGAGAGAACCCAGCACCTGCACAGGCTTCGTCAGCCCCTCTTACATTCTACTGTAAAGTTCATCTTTTGAATAATAAGAAAAAAAAACAAATATTTTGGAGCATGATAGTAAAACATGTGCACTAAATAGAAACAGAAATTGTAGTTTTAGCAAGAAACACCAAAATATCAAACCCAGTTAATTCCCTCATAAGCAAGCAAACCACCACCGCTCTGCTTCTTTGTTGCCATGGCGCCTCACATTTTCTTTTATTTTGAGTTCAAATTTGTTGCACGCTATTAATAAAACATCAAAATCTGTAGCAACAACATTTGGGTTCATGACAGAAAATGGAATAAAAATCTGCGTCTCACACACACACACACACACACACACACACACACACACACACACATCGGATATTTTAGATTTTAAAAGCAGATTTTAAAGTCTTCCTGTGGACAAAAAAAACAAGTGTGTTCAGATTTAACGTGGGTTTATGCTGCTTCCATTCTTTGGTTTCTTCTTACAGCCAACAGTCAGATGTTTGTGTCCATTATAAACTAAGCAAACTTCAGTGAATGAGATATCACATCACCACGACATTTAAAAGCAGATAAAAATTGTGCATTTCTTTGCCTTCACATGACTTGTAAAATCATTCATGTTCTGTCTTAACCCAGCTGGATGAACAATTCCACACCTTTGCGTTTTTCTACCATTTGCGCCTCTTTGCAGAGCCTGGCATTATGATATTCATTTGTTCTTATGCTACTATTAAAGTAGAATTTCTATGGTATGGTCATTTTAAAATGACATACGCTCTAATATGTTATTTTTGGAGAGGAATGCTCAGTATTTTACATTCATGCAAGCTGATAGGTTGACTCCGTGTTCAATAAAAAAAAAAAAAAAAACAAAATAAAAAATACAGTAGGGATAGTTTTAATTCATATTGATTACTTACCAAATTATTTATTCAATACATTACTTTATTTTAGCCCTCAAGAGTGTGGCTTCTTCCACTCAACAGCACTATCTGAGGCTACGTTCACACAGCAGGCAAATGCCACTCAAATTCGACTTCCCCCCTTTTTTCCTCCCTATGTACGACCCATATCCAACATTTTCAGTCTGGGCCCGAAAAAATCTGATCTGTTCCACTTCCATATGTGGTAATGAATCACGTACATATCCGAAAGTTTTCAAAAAGCATCGCCCGTGTGAACCATCGTGTCGTATTTTCTCTGTCTTTTACGTCAATGAATGCGAGACCTGCGTCGTAACGCTGCATCAGAAGAAGCAGCAGCTCTGGATGTAAACAATGTCTGAAAGTTGTAATCCTGAAAGTTGTCGTCTTGTTATGATCTTATGACGACGCTGTCGGCTCTCACTGCTGGATAGACGTTCAGATTGATCCACAGACAGACCGCTCCATCCATTATTAGTGCGGTGAACAGAGCGCTGCAGTGTGACGTCTACGCTCGTCTTCTCCTGCGAGTCAATTTCGGTCGGATTGAGTTAGTAGTATGAATTAAAACTCAAAAAATACATAAATAAAAAATTGGATTTGAGTATCTAGACCTGCTGTGTGAACATGGTCTAGCGCTTCAATGAATAACATTGATTTTTTTATTTTTTTTAGTTAGCTTGGAACTCCATGTAAATATTTAATTTAATTATATGTCTATTACAGAAATAGTATTAATATTAATTCTACATTATATTCATATTTAATTTAAAAACAAAACACATTTTTGCCTTTTATCATGGCTGCATTTCATTGTCAGAAATAGAATCACACCAAAACCTAAAAACAAGTTTAGAAACATTTTGGCCATTCAGAAACAGAGATACACACACACACACACACAAAACAATAACTAAATAAAACCTTGTGTTTTTAATCAATCAAAACACATTTCTGTTGTCACCATCATGTATTCATGTTTTTTTGCTGTGTGTTTATGTAATATAACTCTGCCTACTGTACAGAAAATCTCTATTCTTATTTACTGTTTGGCAGTTATTCTGTACATGCAGGTCCTGGAAGAAGATCTCCCACCATTTTGTAAATAATTATTGTTTCTTCCCCTTATATGTTCGTATCTAGAAAGACAGAGTCACACGTTATTATCCCCAAAGCATCTCTAGCCTGTGACAGATTACTTCGACTCTATTGTGGTCGAGATCTGTGAGGCATGTTACACCTGTGTGCACCTGATGCGAACTTTCTCTCTGTGCCGTTGCCTTTACAGAGCAATCCGGCATTGTCAGGTAAAGCAGCAAGGCATCTCCTTGGTCTTTGATTCAATCAAATATCTATTTGGAACTAGCACAAAGATACGCATTCATCAGCAGTTATGAATGACCTCAGACTTATTTTACTTGGGGAAAGTCCTTCATTTTCTTCCAGGATCTCATTTGAAAGTCGCAAAGCAGTGTTTGTATCTGCAGCCATGTTGTTTTCACTTTACTCTATGAATATTGGTCGCGCACATTCTTCCTGTTCATGTGGGTCAGTAGGTACCTTTTTGGCCAATTTATTTCGTTAGCTCGTTTGCTACGTTTCCATCCAATTGTCACAAGAATTTTGAATAAATTTAAATTTGCAAAACAGAAATAAAGCGAATGAGGCACATCTCCATCTACCAGTGTGGAATGAAGCAACCAGATTACGCAAATGTAATGTTGGACTTAGAAATCTTTCCAGGTTTTGTGCCTCTTTAAGGCACAGACCCTCCAGGAACACCCCCACCCCAGGAGGCTTTAACCCCACATCAGAACCTATTCAGCAAATGTGTTCATGCACATTCACCATCTCTACTTTAGTGCATTAGCCTTTTTTCCCCCCAGAAAAGCCAACAGGACAGACTGGCGACCTGTCCAGGGTGACCCCGCCTCTCGCCCGGAACGTTAGCTGGAGATCGGCACCAGCTGCCCTCCTGACCCCAGTAAGGGACAAGGGTGTTAGAAAATGGATGGATGGAAAAGCCAACAGCTAAAAATGTTTGCAAAATTGAGGAATTCGTTTTTTCACGTTTTCTACAATATGTATGAAAATCGTTGATGGAAACACGGCCACTGTTTGCAAGTGTTTCCTTCAACTACATACTAAAGGTTCTAAAATTAAATTTATTTTTTTTCACTGCTATGCTAATTAACGTTATTTAATTGGTTACCTACCCGACCCGTCAGTATATCTCATGATCTGAATTGCTAGAACAGAACATCCGTTCCGACTCCAACGCTTGTTCAGAGTTGTTAAAAAGACCAAAATAGAACAAGGCCTGCTGGCAAATTACGTGCCAGCAGGCCTTGTTTAGGTTCTCTAACCAATCACACAGTCAGGAAGTTCTTCCAGGAACCTTTGAGCAGGTTTGCTGTGAAAACGATGCATGTGGAGAGCAGTGAGGAGGTGATCTTTAGACCAAAACACATTCATCTAACAGGCTGCCTTCCTCATTCGCTCTCACTTCAAAACAAAACATGTGACTCATAAAAAGAAATCCACATTATTCCATGCTAAAATCCATTTTTTTCCCTGTCTGTCTTGGTGAAGTTTTAATTAGTTGGATGAAGTCTTGGATGCCATTGTTCTGTAGTGTATTGTTGCTTTAAACCGACATGTTGACAAGCTTGAAACAGGAGCCACAGCAGAAAGCAAGGTAAGGGAAAGCAGTGAAGGATCCAGCTTGGAGCTTTCT
Organism: Poecilia picta; assembly: GCA_033032245.1. Classification (NCBI taxonomy): domain Eukaryota; kingdom Metazoa; phylum Chordata; class Actinopteri; order Cyprinodontiformes; family Poeciliidae; genus Poecilia; species Poecilia picta. The sequence goes on along the minus strand of CM065357.1, from coordinate 4,754,418 downwards.
CTGCAGATGTGTCCTTCTTTTTCCTCCTCTTTCAGATGTGGTCTGAAAACGCGCATCTCGCTGCTCCGTCTGGTTACATGTTCCTCCCTGAGTCGACCCCAGGGGCAAAAAAAGTAAACTGGCTTCAAAACCGAGCAACAATCTGCACACTCCTCGATTCTTTGTTCGGTTCTTTTTTCTCTCCCCCATCTGTTACACATTCTGAAAGAAAATGTCAATTTCTTTTTTTCCCCTTTCTTTTCCAAATGATTCAAATTTTTGAATACACCTTTGATTCTGGATTTTGTAAATGACTGATCACTTGGTGTATGGCTTTTTATGAACTGTCATATTTGCATCTCTCTTTTCTTTTTACCTACCATGGTCATCACAGCAGCTTGTTAAAGTCTTGCTTCAACATGCAAAGTAAAGCGTTTGTAAAGTACTCAAGAAAAAAAAAGTATACTCACCATATATGCGTGTATGAGATGTTGCAACTTCTGCTAGCAACAACTTCTTTATAGTAAAGCTATCTCCTTTTCTCTATGTCTGACTTCTGATTTCTTTGGTCCTCTGGGATTTTGTTGTTTTATTGACTCTCTTCCTCTGTGGGGATGGTGGGAGTGGCAGAGTTTTCCTAGAGGAGAGCTTCAAACCAATCCCTGATTTCTGTCATATAATTTGTAGAACCTGTTTTGTTCCTCTGCACTAATCAAACGTATGGTTTAATAAACCAAGCTAATAGCAGCACAACTGTTTCTGCTTACATCAGAATAAGTCAAGAATACGGTTTACCTTAGCGTAACTGGATAAATTTGAAAGTGGTTTGAATTGAATAGTTTTGGAAATTAGGTTTAATTAGCCCTAAACTAATTAAAATGAGTTGGTGCAATGATGAACGCACAACTATGGTTCTTTATTCAACTTCAATCACCCAAAGATTACACAAATCACTAACCTAGTTTTAAATAGTATGTTAGAATAACGTTTGAGGAGTCTGAGTATTGTTTTTAAGCTAGAGCACGCTAATGCCATTAGCCATTACAGCTTACAGATAATGTATCCCAACCACATTTCTTGAGAAAATTTTAGCTTGCTAATTGTTAGCTTATTCGAGGCTAACAGCAGCCTAATTGTGCTAATGAGCAGCACAGGAAGAAGCCAATTCGGTATGTGATCAGCCTAGGCATGCTAGCTGTTAGTCTATCCAAAGCTAATGGAAGGGAGAAATGCTAATGCACAATTGCGTATTGTTGCTGCTGTTACATGTTCTGAAAGAAAATGTCAAATTTTGTTTAACATTTTCAAACAAAATTTGAAACTGTCCAATTTTGTTTGAAATTTGACGTTTTCAAACAATGAACCCCAAACACAAAACCCAAGATCAACAAAACCAAATTTTGTTGATCTCTGAGAGTGAACTGGAAAGAGGTACAGCATCTTTAAGTAACCCCAAACACTTCCACACTTCATTGTGGAAGTGTTTGGGTTACTTAAAAGATGCTGTACCTCTTTCCAGTTCACTCTCAAGAAGATCAACAAAATTAAAAATCCAGATTTGGAAGAACAAATCCACAAGCGCACAACTACAGTATGTATCCTGTCAGATGTACAAATTATGAACACAAAGGAATGTCTCACAGAATCAGCTAAGCTTTCTGTTTGTTTTCTGTTTTACAATGACGGACCTAAATAAATCAGGAACCCGCCGACTTCTGGTAAAGATGTTAGTGACAGCTTTAGACCGAAATAAGTGATCCACCCAACACGATGCGACCTCTACAAGACAAATGGGAACTCTCCCACCGATGACTAGCATAAAATAACAACGTCAGAGACTGGTTAGTGGTGGAAGGGTCAAATTAATCAATCTTATAAAGAGGAGAAAAGTAATAAGTCAACCGTCATTCCACCCACAACAAACATCACTCAGACCAGCCCACAGAGACTGCAGACCCTGAGACAAAGATCACATCAAACGCAGAGCGTGTAGCGAGAAGGCCTTGTACAAACTTCTGTTTCTCACTTCCCCTCCTCCCATGCGAGCTCCGTCTCTGTCTTCCACTCCTCCGTCAGGGTGGGTGGTGCCGCATGGCTAGTAGTGCCTCACTAAGCAGACAACTTATCCACACATCCAGCCCCAGTTGGGAATTACTGCACAGGATGTCTAGACGAGCATGGTGGATGGGTGAAGGTGAATGGGCTGGGCGGGGGGACCGAGGTCAAAACAAGTGCATCATAAATTATTTAGTGGAGACACAAAGCAATCTTTATGAATCATTTAAATTCAGTGATTTATTATCTAAGCTGCCACTGAGGGTTTGGGTGTCAGGGAAGAACGAGGGCATCGCAAGTTAACAAATGTTCATGTATAAACACCCACATGTTCTCACACTTTGCTGCTTTAAGAGCTTATGCAAACATGAAATAGTTCATGGTTATCAGCATGCTTTTATACTTGGTTATGATTTAGCTGAAAAGGTGCTTTTCACAGTCCTGATATTTGTTGCAATTTAACAGAATTATGATAATTAGAACCGTTTGGCTCATTTAGATTTTACAATTCAAAAATATTGCTGGTCAAATTTGGATTTGGACACATTTTTATAGCTTTGTTTAATATAAAAGGTAATAGAGTATAAGCATAGAGTATCTCAGTCTGCATGACTTTATATTGAAAAGTAATACTTTGCCGGGATCAAGGAAATAGTGGCATAGCAGCACTAAAATGACTTACTTTTTTCACCTCTGCAATATTCTCATAATATTCAGAGAGAAAATCTAGTCCATGTATTTGTTCCTTCAAGGCTGGACTACTATGTCCATCATTTATCATTTCTATAACTCATCTCTTTCAGTTAGATGAAACTGAATCAGGAGCATTACATTGCAACACTGTCAACTTTGTTCAACAGAAGGGAAACATTATGGTAGCAGAAATGTCAGACAACTGTTAAAGCTTTTATATTGCAGCAGGGAGCAGCTTATTTCCTGCAGTGTGATGGATAAACACTGTGAAGGATTACAGTGTATACAGTGGACCACCATTCGCTGAGGTTAGGGACCACAAATAGTGCTTAAAACTTCCTTTTTTAAATAGCTTAAAAAACTAATATTCCTCAATATGTTTTAATACACACAGATGAAACAGCTTAGCACAACTGCAGCAGCTAATATCTACCTTCGTCAGGATTCAGCCAATCAGAGCCAACTAAAATGAATGCAGCTCCAGGATTGGCTATTTTGCGAATCCCAGCCGCTAGTGAATCAGGCAACATTTAGCCTAGGCCCAGATATTGGGTATCTCAGTCTTCTAAGCAGTATTTCATTTAAAATATCTTAGAAAGAAAATGCATGAATTAGATTTTTAAAAATCTATGTACAGATAAAGTAGATTTTTTAAAATAATTTGAAGTTAAGTTCCACAGGAAAATCCTTGCAGCAGGTGGCGGTCCACTCTACAGTAGTGCTGTAGACTTACAGTCAGTACCACTAATTGAAGTAAGTACTTCAGTTTGTAAGGAATGAACTAACTTCAGTAAGTACTTTAGGATTTACCTTCAGCCTTTGTTACTATAGCAGCACAATCTGGCGAATTAAAGTACTAGTGTGCTTTCTTTTATTCGTGGTCGTCTGCTAGCAACAGGAAAAGTTTCAGTTGACACCATCCGGAAAAAGAATATATTTCAGAGATGAGCTGATGCGGCTTTTCACTCAGAGACATGAAAATAGTGCTAAGTTACATTTTTATTATTGATCCACCTGTTTATGGCTTGAGTCCCAAAATGTTCTGATTAGGCAAAGTGGAAGAGGCGGGGCAGAAAACAATAGGAGTGTTATTTGTTGCTGTGGTTGGTGTTTCCCCGTGTGTAATAGAGCTAATGGTCGTCTGCTATTATCTGGCTGCTGTGCTCCGGCCACCTCATTACGTAGTCACTCTGCAAGCCCCAAGAGAGAGACAGATGGAGGGCAGAGGAAGGTGGTGTGCTGTGGTGGGCGTTAATGTGTCACACTGTGATGACGGCACACATTAGCTGCACTTCATGTGGCAGGAGATGGAAGAGTTTGGTGGCGTAACAGGAGGATCCTTCCATCGGGAGTTTTCTCCCTTACAGTCAGCTGTACAAGAAAGTCTCTATTACTTAGCAAAGCAGCGTTCAGCTTCTATGCACCACAAATCTGGAACAAACTTTCAGAAAGCTGCACAACAGCTGAAACGCTGAGTTCCTTTAAAGCAAGACTAAACACCCACCTACTTTGTTACCTTTAAATCCTCATAAATGAAACGCTGATCAACATTTTGATGTGTAATGTGTAATGTGTTCTATGACTTTGTATTTTTGTGTTTTGATGATGTGAAGCACTTTGAACAGCCTTGTTAGTGAAATGTGTGACACAAATAAGCTTGATTGACTGACTTTGTGAAAAGTTTGTGCATAAAGAGACAAAACTCCTCATTCAAACACAATCACATTGGATCTAATCCATGGAGTTACCGTGGAAACCCAGCATTCATTGGGGTTTCTTAGACTCCCTCTTAAAACACTTATAACTACCTATTTTAATAGTTCAAACACCTTAATATGCAATAATATGTACAGTGGAAATTGTCTGGGAACTACTGCAGAAGCAAGCAGTCTTCCTTATCTCTGCTCTTGTGGGTACAGCCAATCAGGAAGCTGGAATACCAAGACATAATGCTACTTGAAATCCCATTGGTTGATGTCTGCAAAGCAGTCAATCTGGGAGAACCATTCATTGTTCTTGGCTCTGATTGGCTGCACATGTAAGTATGAAAAACCGTAGATGTTATTTTATGTTGTTTCCACTGAGAATATTAATGCATAGTAAAGTATATTTAATGTTTAACATATAAAATTGGCACCATTAAGCATTTTAAAAGCCGTCTTAAGGGTTTGCAGGTTTTGGCTGTGGTGCCTAAACCCAATCAGTACCATGGGATCCACTTTAATACACACATTGATATTACAATTACCATTGTGATTCTTACTTTTGCAACATATTAAATATTTTATTGTAGAACAACCTGGAGCAGCCAGTACATTTATAGATTATTGTCATTAAGCTGAGATGACCTTCTTTCCACATTAATTTTTTGATTGTGTTAAGTCATCAAGAAATCACACGTTCAGGCTACATTTACAATTTATTAGAATATTCAAACAAAGGCAGACATATACTGTACTGAAGTTAGCTGGACCTCACTGTATTGGACAAGCAGGACATTCAGCGTCCCCTGGGGTAACACCTCTTGCTTTAGGCTAAAGAAAATCTCTCCGGTTTCTCCGTAGGCTTTTAACCATCGTTAATATCAGCAGTATTGATTGTGCTGCTCTGGCCAACAGATGGATGCAGATTCAGGTCACAGCTGGACCTGCCTTCTCTGTCCTTAACAACTCGGAAATATGATAGCCTGAACATGGGAAACGTGAGCTTTTCTAGACAGTGATGACTGATGCAAAGTGCAAGCTTCAAGTCTAGAGGACTGTTACTCCCACAAGCAACTACTACATTCACAGTCTCACAGCTGGGATATTGATGGCTGTTCTACAAAAACCACAAATCTACTGTTGAACAGCAGTACAACAGTAGATCTGTGGGTTACAGTTTGAGGCCGACTACATTAACACTTAGATCAAAACACAGTCATGGTTAGAATGTCTCAGTCCTAAAATGTGTGGCATGACTTAAAAACTGCTACTCAGAGATTCTCTTTATTCGACCTGAATGAGTTTGAGTTGTTTTGCAAAGAAAATCATGCAGACATTTTAGTCTCAAGAGCTGATGGGGACTTCCTGCTGTAACTGCTGCATTAAAGGGGCAGCGTCATTTCTCAGGCACATAGTTCCATTTTATAGCATAATCAAGTAACTATGTTACCTTCAGTTGTCATATAAATGCTATGTATTTCAAAAATGACTTAAAAGAAATTTGTCTTTTTAATTTAGTGCCTTGAAATTGGGACTCTGTCTCTTTAAGAAGCTCCTGCTTTTTCTGAAACTCCGCCTTCATTGCAACAATCTATTCTCAGCTTTTGAGCTTGTTTCAGACTGAACTCAAACACATTTTCTTTACATGCAGCCCTCACCAGAAACCAAAACTGTAACAGATAATGCATACTGTACATATTCTGCACATCTGACCCTGAAATAGCCCAACAATCTGAAGCATTGGTAGAGTTCTCATTAAGCTCCTCCCTCGACCTCCATGATGATCCTGCTGACCTGTCACTAAGGATTTAAGCTGTCGCTCATTGCTGAACCTTTTGTGATTCCTCACAAGCCATTTATCAAGCAGGATGTTCACAGGTTATTATTTCAATCAAACTGTTACACATTAAACTCCAGTCAAAGGTATGAAGAAATATTTTAACAATAAAAGTCGTTTAATTGTTTTTTTTATTTTGTGCAAAGATAAACTATTGCAGTGCCTGAGCCAGCTCTGTGTTTAATCTTTTTCAAACAATTTTTTGTTCCAGATTATTGTTATGAGCAGGGAGAAAGAAAATAATCTCATTTTCCAGCTCATCTTTTTTTTTTTAAGTAAATATATGAGCCACGACTGTCCAGTATTTTGCACAAACACAGTAAATTCGAATTATGTGATGATTTCTGAACTGTTGTGTGACATTCCCCAAAGCATCAGATCTGCTCACGGTGCAGAACTGGAGAAGCCCTCTTTCTTCTTACTGGTAAGACAACTCCACCCACAGCCCGGCTCCCCTGGGAGGAGCAGGGGAGGAGGAGGAGGAGCAGAGACAGCACCTGCCACCCCGCTTCTGCCTCACTTCTAGGCAGCCAAGGCCCACAAACAAAGGACGCTCACATGGGCTCTGCAGCCGGTCCTGAGCTGAGCTCAGACTGGTGCTGGTCTTTTCCTTCGTCACTGTGTACTTTTGTTTTGCTAAGCACCCAAACAAGTCTGGAGAAGAGTCAAGAAGTTAAGATCCGTGGTTCAGGTCACTGGAAGGGATTTTCTGTCATTTTCACATTATAGTACAGTAACCAAATGTGATCATGTGTTTTACAATAAGCCACATTTATCAGCTGGAAACTTAAAATAGTTTCTGTACCAATGAAAATGAGTTATAGAAACACCTGAAATAATTTGTCATTCTTTTTTTTTTTCCTTTTTTAAAAAAAATATATTATAGCTTACAGGACAAGCAGGTTGATGTGGACCAAACTGTAGAAATGGAGAGAGACTGGGACTCACAACAATCTCACAAAGGGCCAGAACTGACCCAGAGCTGCATCAGGGGGCATGAGAAGCTGCCTTATAAAGCTGCTGGAGGCCATTCTGAGAGCCTTACATGAGGGCCCCAACTCCACCAGGGGCCCAACTCCACCAGGGGCCCAACTCCACCAGGCTCACAGCTCTACCTGCAACCCTCTCTGCATCCTTACCGTAACTACCTAACCTAAAACAATCACAAACTACATGCATGTACACTAAAATATTATTATTATTTTGGTTGAATAGTGCTTAGACAATTGTTTTCTGCGCATGCGCTCTCCGTCAGTAACGTTATTATTTGATCTTTTTTAAACGTCAAAGACTTTCACAATGGTGTTGTGGGGCGTTCAGGTGCTGCTGGGGCTCACGGTGGTCTGCAGCCCTGGAGTAGCGCCCTATGCGCACCAGACTGTGGGAGCCAAACCGTTACCGGAAACTGGCCCGCGTTGCCTTCAGAATAAAAGCTTGAGTTTATGTTTCGGCACAGTGAAACAAAAACTCACTGTTTATGTTTCAGAGATACAATATTACCTTCATCTAAACGTGATTCTCAGGAACGACACTTATTTAAACCAACCATTGCCATTCACGTCATGTCATACTAATAATGTTACACACTTAAACAGATTGTCTAGGTAAATCTAGACAATTTTTATTGTGAAAAAGTTTGATATTCTTTGTCAGTTGATTTCAGAAAGTGAAACCTGTGTACATTCATTTATTCTCTCCCTCTTTCTCTCTTTTCCTTTTGAAAATTAAGGTCCTAGAATCTGTAGGAAGAGCAGAGAGGCAGTGAATGAATCTCTGATATCCAGAGTGAAGTTTCCTCAGTCAGTGATTTGAAGCATGATCTGCTGTAGCAGTAATTAAACATACTGTAATGACGTCATAATACTTTTAGCCAGTTTTTCTGTATTTATCACTGGTATTTTTTTATTGGTCTGATGTATTCTATTTTCAAATGTCACATTTGTATTAGTATAATCCCATTATAATTAACAGAAGCAAAGGCTTTAAAACATTCCAGTTTAATACATCTATATAATGTGTTTCCCTCAGTAATAAATCTCCAATAAATGGGCTTTTCAATAATATTCGAGTTTATTTACAGACTGATCGAGAAATAGCATAAAGGCTGTTGTTACTGGTTACAAATGAGGGCCGTGCTGCAGTTTTTTGTGCGCGATAAGAGACCGGAAGTAGTTGAATTTCCGCAAACTTGACTACAGTGATGGGACAAGAACGCGATTCAAAGAAAGGAGGGATGACACTGAGGGAAGTGGTCAGACAGAGGTAGAGAGAAGCGGCTGAACGGGGCTCGGCTTACAGAGAAGAGGCAACGGTAGCGACGAGGACCGAGTCCGGGAGGAGAGCGGGGGGGACAGCAGCCCGGCCGGCCGGCCAGCCTCCATCTTCCGTCGGAGCTCCGCAGCATCTTGGAAAAGGTAAACAACCCGACAGCATCATCCCCTCCCGGCTCGCTCCAGATCATCTTCAGCCACCGGGATGCAGATGCTTTATTTATTTATTTATTTATTTATTTTTTCTTTCTTATTCTGCGGTGTGAAGCCTGAGGTTTACACAATAACACATCAGCTTATTCTTTTCCATCGAGCAGAGCTTCCTGCAGACAAACCTGACCAGTCCTGCTCCATTTCCAGCGTCCTCAGGCGAGGCTGGTCGGTCCCTCTGCGCAGATCAGGCAAAGTATAATGACCACCATGCAGGGATAAAGTTGATCTCACACATGATCGCTTGATCATGGCACATATTAGTGGTCGGGATGTATTAAGCAGCAAGGTCGTTATAGTACCTCAGAGATAAGCCTGCAATAAGTTATTAATCAGTGATTGCACTGATTCATTAATTAATTAATTTATCAGTGATAAATTTAATTGAGCTCGATAATTTCCATCCTGACGATTATTATCTTTTGAAGGGCAATTTATCATAATCCGTTTTACTTCCTGGTTTCGGATGTGTGAGATTCGTTTATTGCTTTTCGTTGTGTTTTATTTTGGATATTTAAAATATATTCCATTTGCAGAGTGGAGTTTGAGAGGGCGAATTTTCATTTATCGGAAAGAGATGACTTGAAAATTAATCTCAAATTCAGGGTTATCGTGTATCGCAATGATTTCTGGGACAATTTATCGTTCAGCAACATTTGCTATTGTGACGAGCCTATTTAGAGATGATGCTACAAGGAGAAATAAATAGTAAAAGTATTAGAGGGAGTTTGACATGGTCCATATTATGTTGGCTAATGTGGTGGACTTTGTGTCGATGGTTCTGGCAAAAAGGTGTCAGAACACACAGTGTGTTGCAGTTTGAGTCTGTGGGATTTCTTACACAACAAAAATGCAAGTGTTGAATTACCACCCAAAAGTGTCTATGTGTCCAAGTCAGCTGGTGTTAAAGTAACACTTTTGAAAGTGTTAAAAGATTGACACCCATTCTTTTGTTAAATTAACATTGGTCTGTAATACTAAAATGGGTTTAAGAAAAGTTAATCTTTCCATTTCTGTGTATTGTTTTGAATATTTTCCACTGGATTTGATTGATATTGACACCTTGTGGGTTAATTATTTACTTTTTTTAACACCACATTGTGTTTTGTGATCAACACTACACTGGTGTTACTTTTAATGTATTTTAACACTTACACTGTTGTAAATGTTAATGTGACACTCTGTAGTGTTGAATTTAACACCAGCTGACTTGGACACATATAGACACTTTTGGGTGTTAATTCAACACTGGCATTTTTACTGTGTACAAGGTCCTTACTCTTCTATGGACCTTTTCTCTAGTAGAAAATCGTCCTTTCTATTTCCATCTTCTTCCCTACTCTCCTCTTCCCTTGTTGCACCTCCTATTTCTTATGTGTCAACCTTGAGCCCCCGGGGGCCAAACACTGCTGCCATAGCTTTTTACATGGCGCTAAAGCATCTGGTGAAAAAACGGTAGTGGGGTTGATATGCCAGTAGATTTCTCTTCCTAGTCCAGAATAATTACATAATATTGTTCAGTTAGCTAAGAGTAAAAAGGTCTTTTCACTAACTTGCAAGATATCCAGTATTTATTCACTGAATCAGTGTCAACACTCTGAATCAGATTCATAACAGTGGGAAATGTCAAACTGGTGTATGATTGCATAGAAGTTTAAATCTGAACTAACAAGAGGCTGAAAAGAGCAGCTAGAACTAATAAAACAGAAGCCGTAGCTTATTGGCTATGAGTGAAAATCCTCTCCATTGTCATTCAGGATGAAGAATCCGGTCAAAGTTTCCCCTCCAACTCCCATCAATGCCATTATTAACTCTATAACAACAGCAATACAAAACTTTGTAGGATCTTCTGTGGCAGGGGTGAAATTCAAATAGGCCCAAAGAAGTGATGCTGATTGGCCAAATGTTTATTTTTTCAACCAAACATGATGGGCTAAAGTCTGTTTGGGAAACTCCCTGTTAAATGAGTCAGTGGGGAAAATAACTTAGGTTACATTTAGACATGCACTATATAGAAAAATGGTTTTAATAGTACAGTTTGTTTTTTTTAAATAATGTTTATGGATCATTTTTATATATTTTCCCTCCTCTCCACATATGGCAGGATGATGCGCCAGCGCCCCCTATGGGCCAACCACCACTGCTATGGAGGACCACATACATAGAACCATCAACATAACACTTGTGTGCTTGAATATTATTTTATCAGTCGAACTGAAGCAGCAATTTTTATCTCTGTGTCGCCAAATTCTATCATTGGGAAAAGATGTTCAATATTATTTAATAATATTTGTTGAATGCACTGCAGAGACAACTTTTTATTAATATTTCAACAGTTTGATAATGGTTTTATTAATACGCCCTGGCACAATAACCGACCCTTTGAGAACATCCATGATCTTAATATGACCCAAAATGAAAACGACTTTGACTCCCCCGATACATCTACTCCACACTAACGCTTTAGATTTTTGAGTTTTCCTCTTAAGGACAAGTTCTAGATTATATTGCTACTGTAGAAAAAGGCACAAACCAAGAAATAAATGTTACCGAATCTTTTTCTTATGTGATCATATCAATGACATGGATAGTAGAAACATCAAGTAAATGAATCATTAAATGTTACAAGGCCTTAAAGACTTTTTGGACAAACCAAGTTATTGCCAAAAATAGCTGCTTGTAAGTAAACAGACTATTATACAGGGTGTCACAGCAGGAATGTCACCAGAAAAAGAGTTTTTATGAGCTAATTATGCTTTAAGAACAAAAACAAATTAAACTCATCTAAATTAATATTAACCTGACCAAGGATGGGTGTCAAGCAGTATTTTTCCCCATTGATGGTGTGTATAGTAATGCACCTCATACCCAACTTTACTCAATCCAAACTCTGCTTGGTTCTGCTTCTTCTTGTTCAAAGGGACTCGTTGCTTTAAAATTCCTCAAACTCGTATTGCTGAGGAGTTGAAGGAAGCTAAACAACTGATGGTCCCTGTTGTTGGAGTGTGTTCCAGCTGCTGAAGCACCACATTTTCCTTCCTGTATTCTCAGTGTATTTCCCCTAAAGTTTATTGACGTCTCGAGCGCTTGTTTAACAGAAATCGAATTCTTCGTTCATTCTCAACATCTCGGCCAATAAATAATATTCTGATTCTGATTCGACAAAAAACCCTGATACGAATAAAGATATTTGCTTATGACATAAAACCTCAGTCTGAATGGAAAGCTAAGATTGGTTTAGTAGATGACCAGAGACTGTTGGAAGGTCACAGTCAGGTCAGGAGTGATGACCTGTCCATTGTATGTAAATGAGAATCCCAATGTTGCATCTACTAAATACTGACTTGAAGTAGGCGAATATTTATGCATTAATTAATTTTGTGTTAGATATTTTATTTAGTTGTCTTTATTTTTGCAGAAATCCATTTTGACTATAAAGGTTGTTTAAAAAAATCTGAGTTGATTGGGACGTGTAATTGGAGTTTGTCAAACTTAATTTGTTTACATTTGTTTGACATGACAACTTAATGAACGCTATATATTCACTGGAATAAACTTGATTATATAACTTGTAACAAACAAGTTTTCTGTTTTCAGTGTCATCTCGGAGTCAGTTTTAAAGTCAGATGATGTTTTTTGACTCTTATGTTTGCTACAGTTGTGTGAAAATTGCTCAGTGTTGCCGGTACATGTGCTTTATTTGGTTACATTCATGTAGCAGTAACTGGGATTCCATTTTCTTGGGGTTTTTATGAAAGTTTCCCCCCCCCCCCCCCATCATTTCTGCTCAGGCACAGAGCGGGCAGTCCTTCCTGGGAGGAGGAGATTTCTCTGCTGATTGTGACCCAGTTGCATCCAGAGGATGGACGTTTGGTTGTGTTTGCTTTTCCTCAGTTCTGGCGCTCTGAGGGCAGCTGGTAAGTTTCAATTTTCATACCTCTGAGTTATTAGACAGAATAATGTTTCTGCTGACAAACACACACATGAGCAGCAATGACTAATACACTCCTGAAGCCTTATCGCACTGTTTGGAGGTATTTATTGCAATGATCATCGCAGTGACAAGTATCTCATATTAGGTGAAGAGTTTTGTCATCTCCATGTTCCAAAAAATATGAATGTTTTTATGGTTACTACGCAGTCCTGAAAGTTGTAGATTTAGAACAGAAGTGTTCCAAATTAATTATTGTGACTCAAAGGTATTAAAATAGCCTCATGCCACAGCATGAAACTTTAAAAATAACTTTTACTTCTTGAATTACAACTTTTACTCTAAGTCATGAGATAAAAGTAAAGGACTCTACAGTCATATTGATACTGATAAAACATTTAGCTTCCTTTGTGAGATGCATTTGTTGCATGCAAAGTTATGAGCATCATTTTTAGCAGAAGAAACAAGATGCATGTTTTACGTTTTAATGATTTGCCGTATCCTGAACGTTCCCTCATTCATATCATTTTTGGGTCTTCTACTAGTCACCACTGGTAATTTACTCCTAACAGTGATAACAATACATCTACAGCAAAATTTTAACAATTGTAACTCTGATTTTATATAACAAAACGAGGGAATGTTTGAGTACCTCACCGCAAAGATTAAGGCGAATGAGAAGTTTCCTCTGGAAAACACCTCATTCATGCAAACTAGCTTTTTTTTTTTAGCACGTTTATTAATATTGCACAACAAAGCAAAATGTGGAGATGTTTCTGATCCACCTTTTCCTCCTTGAACTCTGGTTTCCAGTAGGAAACGTGTGTGTGTCAGGTCACGACAGAGGACCAGTGTTTGAAGAGCAGCCAAGCAGCTTAATTTACCCAGAGGGCTTGACTGAAGGCAAAATAACTCTGAGCTGCCAGGCGAGAGCCAGTCCACCTGCAACCTACTCGTGAGTAACACACACACACACACACACACACACACACACACACACACACACACACACACACACACACACACACACACACACACACACACACACACACACACACACACACACACACACACACACACAGTCTTACGCTGCTATCTAAGTGGGGACTTTCCATTGACTTCCATTCATTTCTAAAGCCTAAACCTAACCTAAACCTTACCTTTATCCTTTTCCTAACCCTAACCATCACATACCTAACCCTAACCCTAACCAAAACTCAATTCACACCTTAGTCCTAACTCTGTTCCCTGACCCTAAAACAGGGTTTAGCCAAGTGGGGACCAGACTTAGGTCCCCACTTGGCTACCGTTGGTCTCCACATGGTAGGGTGTGTTAGTAAAATTGTCCCTACTTGGTAGCATACACATGTACACACACACACTCACACACAGACACACGCACAACACACACACACACACACACACACACACACACACACACACACACACACACACACAACACACACACACACACACACACACACACACACACACACAGACACACACACAGACACACACACAGACACACACACACACACACACAACGCGCACACACACACACACACAAACACACACACACACACACACACACACACACACACACACACACACACACACACACAAATTTGTGTTTCTACTCATATTAATACTGTGTTGACTTCCATTTATTTTTGGTTTCATTTTAACTGCGTTTATGCCTGACCAACACATCGGACATATTTTCTTGCCCTAACTATACTTACTAACCCAAAAAGTGTGTAATTATGGAGTGACTGAAAACATTTCAGCAAATTAATAACCAGAAAGTTTCAAATTTACAGTTATTGATGTTTCATCCATATAACAACATGCAGTGGTTCACAGCAGGATATTTAGTGCCTTTACAAGGTATTTAAAGGTATTTTACCATAAATTTAAATTGTATCTTTTTACTTAATTTGTTGAAGTATCAGCATCTAATCGAAGGAAATATATCCTACATCTTTTAAAAAAGTTTTTTTTTTATGTCAAAACCTAAAAGTAGAAACATTTCCTATAAAGTCTATTTCTAAAAAACAATGTTCTTCTTTCCTAAGCTAATGTAACATTTGTGACTCTAAACAAGTTTTATTTAGATGCAGTCCAACTTTTATACATCTGTATGGTGAACTAGCAGCTGCGTTTCCATTACAAATGTGTGTAAAACTTTGTCACTATTCAGCTAATATAACAAAACACAATGTCACAATTGCAGTGTTTCCATTAAACAAAAATCACGCAATAAGTTTGTTTGCATGATAAGTCATAAAAAACCCATTATGATCCTCTAACTTCTTCCTGTCATCTTCTTCATGGTTTGCACCAGTAGAAACATCCAGTTGTTAGTCATTTGACTCGTGTGATACAAAAATTTGTTTCCATTGCAGTTTTGTGAAAAAAAAAAAGATTTTATATGACCAAAAAAAAAACAACTCACCTCATCTGAGTTAAAAAACGTTTGACCAAAAACAAGTTTTTTTCGAAATTGCCATGTTTCCACTAAGCAACTTTATTTTTTTACAAATGTCAAATTGCACAACTATATGGTCAACAGACATGCAGCTAGTAAAGCACACCACCAATTTACATCTTGGAGAAGAAATGGACTAGTAGTCCATATAAAGTAAAATCATTTTTTTCTGTACTGTTTGTTTTTATTCCGTTGACTCTGACCCTGCAGGTGGAAACTGAACGGCACCGTCCTGGAGCTGGGGTTGAGCCGGTACACTCCGGTGGCTGGCAGCCTGGTGATCAGCAGCCCTGACAGTTCCCAAGATACCGGATCGTACCAGTGTCTGGCTAAGAACCCGTGTGGGACGATCATCAGCCGAGCTGCCAATCTCAAGTTTGGCTGTGAGTCTGACCTTTCTCGATAAGTTGCTCTTTGTTTAATTTAGCACCAAATCTTCACAATTTTAAAGCATTATTCCTCCTTTAAGCCCTCCATGTGTCAGGAGTCTTTGGTGTTTGATATTTCCACCGTCATCTCTGCGTTTTCATCTTTCTTCAGACCTTCATGACTTCCCTCCTGACAGCAGGACTTCACAGACCGTGTATGAGGGCGCCGGCACTTTCCTGGCCTGTCAGGCGCCCCCACATTACCCAGGTAATACTAATGTGACCTCATGTCACATTAGTGACACTGTAATAAAGTGTCTGTTGGAATATACAATAAACTGGACATTATCCCTGTTTTTTGTAAAATGTAATTTTTTTTTTTACTTTCTTAGCGGAAATGCAAACCTGTGAGCCCCGTTTGATATCACCATGACAACCCTGACACTTGAATATGTCTTACCTATTTATGTGTGACGTAAATCACCATCTGCAAAGAACTCTTTGACCCTAGCAAGTCATCGAAAAGCAACTGTACTAGTACAAAGGTCACGTTTTTAAGTTCTAACATAAAAATACATTTTGAAATTCTTTTTATTGGAACCATAAAAGAATATATTAGATGGTATGTGTCTGAAAAATGAGCTGTAGGTTAAAGCTGTTAGGGAAAAACATTAAAATTATTTGGAATAAGAGCAAGTAACAGCTGAAACGCCCTTAACATGCCACTCTCTGTAACCATAACCCCACATGAGTGATCAGTGTAATTCCTGATTGTGACATCTTTCACCGTATATTTCCTCTTTGTCCTCTGCAGCTCTGTCCTATCGCTGGTATTTCAACGAGTTTCCCAACTTCATCAGAAAGGACGACGGACGCTGGTTTGTGTCGCAGGTCACTGGGAACCTGTACTTGGCCAAAGCAGAGTTAAATGACACTGGGAACTACTTCTGCTTTACTACCATCAATCTGGACATCAGCACCAAAAGCACCTTTAGCAAGGGCAGCCTGCTCACTGTAATGCCAGATGGTAAGGTCACCGGATGTCTTTCTGCTGCTGTGGTGGAATAATTATGTTTTTTTCCCCAGTTTTAGGACCCAAGCATGCATTTTTATCAGAATGTATGGATCAGGTGTGTGCATGTGTGTGTGTGTGTGTGTGTGTATGTGCGCGCGTGTGTGTCTTTGTGCAACACAACCAGCCACTTTGCCCTGTGAAACTGATCACCTGACATAAAAAGATATATTTTCAACATATCGTGTTGAAATTTTACAGCTGTTGGAATTTTACAAAAGTTGCATTAAGAGTCCAGGGTAACTTACAATATCAGACTGGATTGGTTGAAAATTCCGCTCACAAATTATAAGAAACGTTTCAGTATAAATATGCACCACAATGTTATGAAAGATTTTTGAATGACATAGAACTTTTACTTTGAGTCCAGTTTGATGATGAGGTTTTGATATTTGCCACTTTTCCACTACCAACGAATTGGCGTCCAAAGTGGGGCCTGGATGTTTGGCTCTGAGAAATCAGATAGCAGAACATCAGTCAGCAAAAAGAGCATTTATGATTCTTCAAATCTTGCAGAGTTTTATTGTGGCTGATGCTTCATGTCTGTTCATATTCATAGTCATTTTAAAAATTTCATTATTTTGAAAATTTTTCTGTGTCAAAAACCCAAATAATTCTGCACCATTAAATTATCTGTTGTTTTCTTTGTCAGCCAATCCCAGGAGGTCAGCACCAAGCATTAGGCTGCGCTTCCCAGCGGAGACATATGCTCTTGCTGGACACACCGCCCAACTGGAATGCTTTGCGAACGGAAAGTAAGCTTGCAACAAGAAATTAGAACATATTCTAGAAAAAAAACTCAACTCACCTCTGACTTTATTTTTAGATCAAAACAGAACTTGATCAAAGGGTTGAAAAAAGCAAAGAGTCTGTAAATACACAACTTATTCAAAACATGGCACAACATGATTCTCTTCTTTGGGGAGCCTAATTTGCACAATGTACATGGAACAAGAGCTTTTATATTTAATATGTATATTGTAAAATACAAATATATTTATTCTCAAGATTCCTGTAACCTTATATATCAACACTATACTGATTTATGTACTATATACCAAAATAATAAGAAAGGAACTTTTTTGGTAGTTACACTAATATATTTCAATTAAGAAAGAGGGGAAAGAAAGAAATAAGATGATAATATAAAAATACTTTATAAATGTCTAAAAGAGATTGAAAGTCAGCACTCAGGTTTTCTTTAACACGTTAAACATTTAACTTAAAAACAATAAAACTGGAGCTTGTTTTTATTTAAGCTTGCTTAGGTTATTGCAGTAGTGGTAAAAAAAACCAGGCAGCAGCATCTTATCAAAAATGGGGTAAAATGGATTTTAGCTAATTTTTATACAGAAAGACATATATGTAGCACATAGGACCTCTGTTTATATAAATATGTATTTTATGTATTAATAAAAAAATATTTTTTATTTAGAAAAAATATCTTATATAGAGAATTACTTAGTTCACAAGGAGTAATTCTCCTCTTGTGAAAGTAAATCTGTATAGTAGGATCTGTTGTATCAGATGCTTACTCAGCATTTTCAGGACCAGACCTAAATAAGGCCGTCGCTCCTCCACTCTGGAAAAATCTGAGTTTTGTAGAAACTGTTGGTTCCTTTAAATCGGGACTAAAAACATTTTGATCACAGATTGACACAGATTTCCCTTTCTTGAAGCACGAAGGTAAAGACTCAATTTGGATATAAAGTTTTCTTTATTACTGATGTTTTGACATCGTATGTGATGTTTCTAAGTGTTATTGCGCTCTTAAAGAAATTGCCACATATCAGTGCTGCTTTCTTGTTGTCTTTCCTTTGATGTCCTGTAAAGCTCTTTGTCTGGGTTTTAGCATGAATGTTGCTCTATAAATACACTGGCCTTGTCTTAATTATGGCATTTGCAGCAATCCAGCAGCCGGTCAGGCGTAATGATGCCCCTTGCAGTTCAACCGTAGAACTGACACACAATCATTCAACTCAAATTAAAAACCCACCACTTTGGCTTGTGAATTCAGTAGCTTCACAACTTCATAAAGTTCCTGGAGAAGCTTCAGACATTCAGTAAATGTCATTCACGACTCACTGATCTGTTGTTTTTCTGAGTGTAAGAATGTCTAAATTGTATTTTTCAGTCCAGTCCCGAAGCTTCGGTGGAGGAAGGTTGACGGTTTAATGCCGTCCAAAGCAGGCTCCTCCTCACAGAGTCACACCCTCACCCTACCTGAACTCTCTTTTGACGACGAGGGAATTTATGAGTGTGAAGCCTACAACTCAGAAGGACGTGACACATACCAGGGACGCATCATCGTGCAAGGTACCAAGCAGAGAGGATTGTAGTGAAATACACCATTCATCTGGGTTGTCTTGTCTTTGTTTGACCAGCCTCTCTCTCTCTCTCTCTGGCTCCATCCCTGCAGCTCAGCCGGAGTGGTTGCAGGTGATGAGCGACTCGGAGGTGGAGATCAGCTCAGAACTTCACTGGAGCTGCTTAGCTGCTGGAAAACCTCGACCGGCTGTCCGCTGGATACGCAACGGATTGTTTCTCACCACACAGGTAACACACACAGAAGCTCTGTTGATCATCTCTGCTCCTTTAGATATCCTGTTTTAGATCTTTTGTTTCTGAGCTCATAAAATAATGATTTTACGTCAAACTTCCATGGTGAAATTCTAGTTTTAAATCATTTACAGCTACATTAGGATTGATTGATCAGGACTACAGCTGCTCTGTAACTAAATGAGCTCTTGCTTGGTCGCTTTGCTGTTCTGTTGAAGACGGTACTCACAGTTACTTCACTCTTTCTCTCACGTTATTTGGAAAAAGGATCGGGTGACGGTGAACGGAGCACATCTGAAAATCAGCAACCTGGCCCTGGAGGATTCAGGGATGTACCAATGTGTGGCTGAGAACAAACACGGCACTATTTATTCATCTGCCGAGCTGAGGGTCCAAGGTAAGAGAGGTAGTGCAGTCAGAGACATTTTTAACTGCACACTCGGACAAGCCGATAAGGTAAAGTGTGGAATTTCTGAAGGTTTTTATGCCAGTCAGAAACACCCAATCAGAGCCAGGAGGAGCTGTCAGTCTTGTACTTGTTGCTTAATGTGCTGATGGCAGAGAAACAAACTTACCGTTCCAGGAAAACTATTTCATGTCATGACACTGCATTCTGACTTCCTGTATGCCGTGTCCCTGTTCCAGTCCAGGCTCCAGATTTCAGGCTGAATCCGGTGAGGAAGCTGATCCCGGCAGCCAGAGGCGGCCAGGTGGTGATCGAGTGTCGCCCTCGCGCGGCACCGAAGCCCATCCTGTTCTGGAGCCGTGGGACGGAGCTTCTGACCAACAGCAGCAGGTACCAGACTGTAGCAGAAACAGGAAAACATGCCTTGTTGCTCCCAGGCAGAAGAAAGACAAACATCTCCGAGATTTGATCTTTTTTTTCTTTGACATTCCACAATAACCTCTCACTAAGTACTTTAATGTTGTACTGCGGACTTTGGTGACTTTGGTGATGTTAGGTATTTTCTTATACCTACAATAAAAAAAGAGAACCACAGACAATGTATATGAGTGTTTAAAAACTTCTGCAGAAGGAGAAAACACCGTGAACTGCTTCTCCAAGCCGCTCACCATGTGTTCTGCCCCCTTCAGTTTGTTTGTCTCTTTTATTAGCAGGGAAGATAAGGTGTGAACAGGCATGGGGGGGGGGTGAAACCCACATCCTACCTTCACAGTAGGATGTAAATTCAGACAGAGTAGGATGTGGATTCAAACAGACAGAGGGGAGACACAGATAGTCAATTAACACATAGACATGTTTTACAGCTCAGGACTATCCCAGGAAGATCTAAGTCACCATCTGTAAACACATGCTTAATTAAAGAAGATTTAATTGTCTCCACAGTTTCAACTAATTCGAACACTAAACCTCTACATAGAAAAACTAGTAATTCAACTAATTCGAACACTAAACCTCTACATAGAAAAACTAGTAAAATTTAAATGTAAGAATGATAACAAACATAATTTTTCTAACAGGTGACTTTGAGTATTATATAAAGAGTCGTTGTGTTTTTTAGAATCGGTGCTGGATTCTTCAAATCTGTCACTTATTTTGCATATTATAGGACACAACCATCTCCTGCTCACACTGCCACACTGTGGTGCTAATCATCAGAAAAGAAGTTGATCTTATGCTAAATCAAGTCAGATGAAAAATCTACATATTGTCAGAGATTAAAATTTCATAATAAATAACAAAAGAAACATCTCTTTTTTAAATTTACCAATAAATACAGTAGATGATATGAAAATAAGGCATAAAACTGTGTTTATATCTATTAGCAGAGCTCTGGTTAGCCGGCTGTGTGTTCCTGTTTTGTTTTACGCCTCCTGTCTGTCTCCTCCCAGGATCACAGTAACTCCAGACGGCACGCTGTGGATCTACAACATCAGCCGGGCAGATGAAGGAAAATACACCTGCTTTGCTGAGAACTACTTGGGCAAAGCCAACAGCACCGGACACCTGTCTGTTAGAGGTAAACTGTGGCTTCACGTCTCAGTGAAACCTCAACAGTCAACAGATCATGACAACTCATTTGTTAGCTCCACAAACCTCGCCTCAAATAATGCTGTTGCTTTTTTCCCCTAAGTGCATTTATTCAATCTCTAATCTGGCTTCTTTTTCTGTCTCATTTTGAGTAATGGCCTCCTCCTTTCTGAGTGACTTTACAGTTAACACAGGACTTGTTCAATATAAATATTAACAACTGCTGACAATTGGCATAGTGCGTTGATGACTGTATGAAAATCAAGGCCCGGTCCTAGTTTGCACGGAATATATTTGCAAAAAAAAAAAATTGGAAACTTTAGGAACCATCTGTGTAAGGCTCCATTATTTACATATACCTTGATTATTTGATTATTTTGCAGATTAAAATGTCAACCAGGTTTGGCTTAACAGTTGTTTCTATACCGCTCTTCTTTCTGTATTGCCGTCTGTCCTAGCTTTCGCTCTCAGGAACGAGAAGATAACTAATGATCCTTAAAGAGAGAATCTCTACCATGTGCGCTTTGCTAGCCCAGCTAAATATTATCTCTTAATATTTACATACATGTATTTAACTTGCAGATGCCACCAAAATCACCCTGGCTCCCTCCAATGCTGACATCAACCAGGGAGAGAACGTGACACTGCAGTGCCACGCCTCCCATGACCCCACCATGGACTTGACCTTCACCTGGGCCCTCAATGGGGTTCTGCTGGACCTGGAGAACTGGGCTGGGCCGTACCAGCGGGTGGAGGCGGTGAGCGCCATGACTCAGAGCCTCATACCTCATCTCTGTGGCACAGCCTGAAGTCCTGGTTGTAGAAGGACATTTCAGTCTGCTGTGGGACGTCATTCTATTATGATCCAGATTTAGGCCTGTCACGATAACAGACTCTGTCGGATGATAATTGTCCCTAAAATTATTGTAATTCATAACAATATTGTCATTTTGACCCCATTTTCAACCTATCCTGATACATTTTACTAGATTATAAATTTCCCTAGAAATTATTGTGATAAACAATCATGTTATTGTTTCTAGGCAATTTTCAAGAAATATATTTGTAATGACATAATAATCCAGGTTTGTCCCCATAAACACATAATAGCCATTAATTTTGTTACAAACACTTCACACTGGAACTGGAGGACATTTTATTAAATATTTTTAAAAAAGCAACCAAACACAATAAAAAAAGGACAGGAAAGCCACATAACTGAAACCATAAAAAACAGATTATGAAGTTTCTGTAAACCAAATTCCCCTTCAAACAATGTGACTCATCAGAATGAAAAATATTGAATTAACATTTTAATTATGTAATTGATTAATTGCTTGACAGTCTTAGCTATGAAGTTGCAGGTGATGAGGTAGAGAAATTGCGAAGAAAACGTTTTCTATTCTAGACTCTGCTGCTGATTCTGTTATACCACACCTGGAATTCACAGCAGTCAGCGCTTTGAGCACTGATCTATTTTCAGCCCGTCTATGAATAAGAATAAAATTATGCTGTACATTACCAGAGGATTCAGCTGCATGTGACTAAAATAGAATGTTTTCACAGCAAAGGACCTTTACATTAACTTTTTTAATGTTCTCTTACAGGCAGATCCTCTAAGTGCACCATTTTCCACTACAGATGTGCGCAAAACTTTTCTGATATATTCCGCTAATGTTGAATCGCCCAACAAGGTGTTGTTGTTTTTTTTTCCCTAAATTGCCGTGTTTCCATTAACATGATTTATTTTTGTAATTACAATTAACGCAATTATACGGTTAATGGAAACGCCGCCAGTGACTTCTGACTTCGCAGACAGTTTTCCGTCGGCAGAGCAGAGCAGAACGTAACTCCTGTCTGTCTCTCTGTCCTTTCAGAAGGAAAACATTGGTGACCTGCTTATTGTAAACGCTCAGCTGAGTCAGGCCGGAATATTTACCTGCACAGCTCAGACTGTGGTGGACAGCGCTGCTGCTTCTGCTAAACTGGTTGTGCGAGGTGAGTAACGTCAAAGCTTCTGACACCGGATTCACTTTTAGATGGGAAATGGGAGTAGAGAGAATCTTCAGGATGTAATGTATATATATATAATTTTATTTTATTATTTTTTTTATTAAAAATAATAACACAAACATATATATATATATATATATATATATATATATATATATATATATATATATATATATATATATATATATATATATATATATATATATATATATATATATATATATATATATATATATATACTGTATATATATATACACAGTCCAGTCACATTAATGTGACCATCTGTCAAAAGCCAGAATAACCACCTTTCGCAGAGCGAACTGCTACGAGACGTGCAGGAAGAGAGTCACTTAGGTCCCTGAAGGTCTTCTCTGGGATGTTGAGCCATGCCGACTCTAATGCCGTGGCCAGCTGCGCTAGATTACGCGGTTGAGGATCCATGGCGCGAACAACTCGATCGAGATGGTCCCACAGATGCTCGATTGGGTTTAAGTCAGGTGAGTTTGCTGGCCAGGGGAGGACGGTAAACTCATCCTGGTGCTCTTCGAACCACGCACGTACACTGGCAGCTGTATGGCACCTCGCATTGTCCTGCTGGAAGATGCCATCATCCTGAGGAAAAACAATGCGCATGTAGGGGTGGACATGGTCCGCAAGGACAGATGCGTACTTGTATTGATCCATCGTGCCTTCCACAATAATCAGTGAACCCAGAGAATGCCAGGAAAACATTCCCCAGACCATAATGCTCCCGCCTCCAGCTTGGACCGTTCCTGCAATGGTTGCAGGGTGGTTCCTTTCAGAGGTTTCACGCCTTATACGCCAACGTCCATCTGTCCGATGGAGCATAAAACGCGATTCATCTGAAAACGCTACCTGTCGCCACTCAGTGGACGTCCAGCTGCTGTACTGGCGTGCAAATTCTAGCCTTCGTCGTCGATGAACACCAGTCAGCATAGGTGCACGAACCAGGCGTCTGCTTCGGAGGCCCAGACGCAGCAATGTTCGCTGAATAGTGGTTTGGGAGACACTTGTGGTAGCCCCTTGGTTCATTTTAGTGGTCAGTTGCTCAACGGTAGCCCGTCTATCTGCCCGAACGCATCTCCGCAACCGTCGTTCGCCTCTGTCATCTATGGCCCGTGGTGCACCACATTTGCCACGTCGTTGATTTTGGACAGTCCCATTTTGCCATGCACGGTACACTTTTACCACGGCGGCACGCGAACAGTTCACAAACTCAGCCGTTTCGGAAATGCTTCCACCCTTGGCCCGAAAGCCAATGATCATGCCCTTTTGGACGTCGGATAAATCGCTTCGTTTCTGCATTACGCCAACGATTGAAATGTTTTCCGAAGCCCACACACACCCTTTATATACGCTCAACTGCACTGTGCTGCCACCTGCCTTCTGTGATTGGTTATTTAACTCTGAAGTGGAAAGTATGTGGTGGTCACATTAATGTGACTGGACTGTGTATGTATATATATATAATTCAAAGTCCCACTGATATGGAGCTGTTTAGCTTGTACTGAACAGAGTTGGAATGTTTAACAAAGCTGAAAATGTTGTGAAATGAGACAGTTTCAGGTATCGATAATGGCATAATAATGCAGGTTCACCCTCTCAACAATCAATACACGTTCATGTTGTAAAAAATACTCTCACTGGAGGACAGTTTAAATATCCAAAATAAAACAAACAAAATCCTACACGCATCCAAGTCCACAAATAAAATGGATCATTTGTCTGCAAACAAAACTGCTGCTAGAAAAATATTAATGATCAGAATGGAAATGATCAAGCTCATTTTAATTTATCATGAAGTTGATTGTGACGAGCTTATCGGTTCATTGTTGATGTTTTCATGTTTGCAGTTTAAACACTAAACTCACAGCCATGTGGCTCGTCACATCTACTGGTGTTAAGTCATTCATAACTTAAATGGATAACATAAATGGATAACTTGTATCCATTTATGTGATACAAGTTATTATTTTTTGCATCTGCTGCTGAATTTCTGCAGTTGCAGAGAAAAATTGCTAACCATGTTGATTTGATTTGAGGCGTGGAGTCAGACCCCAGATTCTGACTGATTCATGTGAATACTGTGAACGCAATGTGCTGCTTTGGTGCCCAGGACCCCCAGGACCACCCGGTGGTCTGCTGGTGAAGAACGTGGCCGAGACGTCGGTGGAACTCAAGTGGAGCCGTGGCTATGACAACCACAGTCCCATCGGCAAATACGTCATAATGGGTCGATCGTCTCTGTCGTCAGAGTGGAGGAAGATGATGACAGGTGTGTGATGTTATGGCGTTTGGTCCATGGGCAAAATGTCACCATGTGCAAAATCACTTTTTGAGCCAGGAAGTGAGGGAGACTCATTTTGTTGAGTGATTTATCGTCCTCTCACATTCAGAATCTCTCCACTCCATTATTAACAGCTACAATGTAGCACAAGGGACTTTAGTTCTGTAATCTATAGTATATATGAACAAAATGTAAGGTTTTAGCTTCCAAACTTTAGCTGACAATTACCATTGAACATCTACAGTGTAAATAGAGAGATCATCCATTGCTGTGTGCAAATTATTACTTCGTACAATAGAATGGAAGTGACAGGGTAACAAGTAATAAGTCACATCATTTAATTTAAATAACACTTAACACATTGACATTTTAGACAAATGTGATGGCACACAGGTAGAAAATGAATCCATTTGGACAACAATAAAAGCAGTCTGTCCTACCAAATGGAAATTAAAAACACACAAATTAAGCAAACCGTTGTGGTTCAACAGAGCTTTATAAGATGCAAAGTGTTTTTCCCTCCATGTTTTTTTTGTTGTTGTAAAATGCAAACAATACGTGCAAAAATAAGAATCTTGTTTAGTGTTTTTAAAAGGATGTATTCCTGTTAAAAATGCTCAAGAAAATATGTCACATATTTTTTTTTTAAAAACCAGCAAACAGTAAAAATGTGAGCAGACTTCCTAATGATCTGAACCTTTGTTCTTTTTCATTTCCACCGTCTGTCCTGGACATTTCCAATGAAGTAACAACTGACTGTCTGTGTTGTGAGTTTTAGCCTTCATGCCATCAGCACATGACGATAAAATGTATTTTATTGCGATATTGGTATTATCACGAATTATATGATACGGCCCAACCATACATGTGCTATTCAGGTGGGGTGAGAAATGTAAAAGCAGCAACATTGTTTGTGGTTATTTGTGGTTATGAGAGTCCAAATATAATCATAATGTTCAACAAAATCTTGACACATTTCTTTCTGTGTTCCTCCTCGACATTCAAAATATGCGAATCAGTCCATAGAAATAAACCCAGGTGCCTTTAATGTTCTCACCAGAACCAGCGAACATCGAGGGGAACGCAGAGTCGGCGCGGGTCACCGGGTTGATTCCCTGGATGGATTATGAATTCCAGGTCATCGCCAGCAACATTCTGGGCAGCGGGGAGCCCAGCATGCCGTCCCACGTCATCCGCACAAAGCAAGCAGGTAACGCCCCAAAAGGGACCCCCAGTCTCACACTGTCGCCCTGGCAACCGTTTCAATGCAGTCATTTTTCTGTAAATGAAATTCTCTACAGTAGAAGTGCCTAACCAAGGCCTTGAAAAATGATTGAGCTTAATAAATAATTCTGATACAAAATGAATGTATTTAACGTTTGAGTAAAGACTCAAGAGTTTTGTTTGTGTTTTAGGGTTTTAAAACCATTGAAAGCCGACTTATTAGAGATACCAAGGCTGGAGTTGCTCACCCAGAGCTTGTGAGGAAATAAATTACAACAATTTATTGAAGTATTTTTCTACACTTCATTAAGCAAATGTTAGGAAATATTTTGTTTCCAAGGCTACGTCTCCCTTAAATGCTTTAACTGTTTAATAGACAGATTGTA
This sequence comes from Poecilia picta, assembly GCA_033032245.1. Classification (NCBI taxonomy): domain Eukaryota; kingdom Metazoa; phylum Chordata; class Actinopteri; order Cyprinodontiformes; family Poeciliidae; genus Poecilia; species Poecilia picta. Next base: position 4,727,329 of record CM065357.1, on the reverse strand, counting down.
CTTTTTAAGCTTCTCCACAGAGGTTTCACACTTCATGTTCTGTGTTTTCATGTTTGGATCACAGCTCCTACGGTGGCCCCAAGTGGACTTGGTGGAGGGGGAGGAAACCGCAATGAACTGATTGTTACCTGGACTGTGAGTAGCTGGTCTTCAGCTTCTGTGCTGTTCATGACTACACACTGTCTTATTATTCATGTGGCATTCACACATTCACGGTAGCGTGCTGCTCTGCAACAAAACCAAGTTTTATAACGATACTTTATTTTTTCTTCCATAAAGGATTTATTGATAATATTTCATGAACGGGGCAGACCTTACAGGGTACATCATTCTCAAACCGTGGTCCGCTGGCGCCCCCTCGTGGTCCGCAACTTAGCTTACCAAAGGATTGTGTTTATAAATAATAACGGATAAATGGTTTAAAACAGGCTGCACAGTGGAACGGTTGGTAGAGCTGTTACCTTGCAGCAAGAAGGTTCTGAGTTCAATTCCCAGCCCCGGTCTTTCTGCATGGAGTTTACATGTTCTCCCTGTACATGCGTGCATCCGGGTACTCCGGAGAAAACCCACGCAAAACCCATTTTGGACTCCCACAGTTCAAAAACATGACTGTCAGGTTAATTGGTCTGTCTAATTTGTCCCTAAGTGTGTGTGTGTGTGCATAGTTGTGTGTCTCTGTGTTGCCCTGCGACAGACTGGTGACCTGTCCAGGGTGACCCCGCCTCACGCCCGGAACGTTAGCTGGAGAGGCACCAGCACCTCCCGACCCCATTAAGGGACAAGGGTGTTAGAAAATGCATGGATGGCTTAAAACCGGGTCACTCAAAAGAAAGACTGAAGTTACAGCTGGAGAGAAAACAACGCCAGAAATGCTGTATGATCGGAGGAAGCCACGTCATGCTTGCTGAGAGTATTGGTGTGACGTTCATAAGCGATTCGATTCTTTTGAACGAGTCTCAGTTGGTCAGAACTGTTCTATGTTTTCTGACTTTGCTTGCTCCTAATGCTCTACTCTCATTTGTTGGTTACTTTTTATTTAATTAAAAAAGATTTAATCTACAAAATAAATACAATAGAAAAATACAATTGACTGCAAATGGTGAATAATTCTTTACATTTAATTTACATTTAATGGTGCAGAAGAAGATACTTGTTTCTACTAAAGTAACTGAATTTACTTTTTCTTTTATTTTGTTTCTATATTACAGATAGCCCCAAAATGTTATTAATGCACATTGGTAGTAAAGAACAATTTCTTCTTTTCTGATTTCCATGTATTTCACACAATTGGAAAGTTTTGAATCCACACTTTCAGAATCTGTAAATAACTCCAAATGACCCTGAGTAGATGTGTTCATGACTTTGTTGTGGCCAGCCCCATTTACTACTTTCCCATTAGAATGAACAAAGAAAACTACAATAAGTGAGTTAAGAGACTAATATTTCAATGTAAGGTTGTATTAAGATGTTGTGTTTTTGTGGGGCGGTTTTGAGTCGAGTGGTCCATGAGGGTTTATGAAATGGGTCAAGTCATCCTCAGGCTGAAGAAGTTTGAGAAACACGGCTCTAGGTTACTGATCAGGTGTCATGGGAACCCATCCAACCATGGTTGGCACATGACGATTCACCGGTTGGGATGGACAGGCTAGTAACGCTAACAACAACTCCAGCACTGACACTTTGCCCTTCTTGTTCTTGCTTTGTCCTGAATTGTCCAGCCCATGGCCAGGGAGTACCAGAACGGGGACGGCTTTGGCTACATTCTGGCCTTCAGGAAGAAAGACACGCCGCTGTGGTCGGAGGTGCAAATCCCGCATGTGGAGTCCTCTCGCTACGTCTACTACAATGAAAGCCTGACGCCTTACACTCCTTTTGAAGTAAAGATCAAAGCGTACAACCGCAGAGGTGAAGGTCCGTTCAGCCAGCTCTCTGACGTCTACTCCGCAGAGGAAGGCGAGTCTTTCACTTCACTCCAGTTCAGCTCAGCTTTGAACTCTCAGGGATCATATTCTTATGAATTCTTGCAATGTTTGATCATTTGAGATTATCAATAGATCTAATTTAAAGTGTGATTAAATGCATTCAAAGTTGTGCTCTTAATATATGCAGTGAGATCATTTTGGGTGGAAAACAACATTCACACCCATATTGTCAAAGGACCACCAATGGCTCCAGGGCCACACTCTTTACATCCCTGCCATAGCTGCTCACAGAAACTCCCCACTAATTGATGAACAGGATAATCCACTGCCCCCTTTGCATATTGAAATGCTTTGACAGTGTCTCCAATGTTCTCTTCCACCACTAGAGAGCAGCCACAGCCTTGGCACAACCGTCATTGGACATGTTGTGTCAGTTTGTAAATAAAAATAAGACATTTATTTATCCAGAAGAAATTGCTTTCTTAACTGTGGCAAAAGGAGGGTGACGGAGAAGGAGTTGTAAAATTAAGCATAATTTAAATTACACAACTAGACGACATAAACATAAAAGAACCCAATAAACCAATTATCTCCTTGTTATCTGAGGAGATGAGTGTGTCTGGTCTCTGGATTTCCTCCAGCAGACTTAAAGGACAACAAGGTTGTTATAAAGTTTTAGGAACTGATTACAAAATTAAGTTTGCAGATTGATTTGATCTTAGCCTGCCTACTTTCAATGAATAAACAGAGTATGGTCTTGACCAGGGGTAGACAGTCTTGGTCCTCGAGGGCCGGTGTCCTGTAACTCTTAGATGTCTCCCTGGTAGAACCGCCTGGATCCAACAGCTGCATAACCTCCTCTGTTCATTCTGGTTCTCCAGAGTCCTGCTAACGACCTCATTATTTGACTCAGGAGTGTTGAAGTTGAGACACATCTAAAAGTTCAGGAGTCCGGCTCGAGGCCTGGAGTTGCCCACCCCTGGTTTAGACAGACTCCCAGATTTAGACATTCAGGAACCTTTTTTAAAGGAGTCCCATCAACGGTACAGATAGCTGATTGCAAAAGACTTTTTTTTTTGTTCATATCTGAAGATTTCAAAAGGATTGTACTGAGACTAAGTTGAAGTTGTTGGAGGATACAAGTAGAGAATTGTATCATCAACATGGAACTGTATATGTGAAACCACACCAGATTTAGCTGCTTTTTTAGTAAATTGGACAGAATGGCCGGGTCAAGTCTTGACCCCTGTGGAACATTAGTTGGTATATTATAATTTAGTTTGCTTTATGAAGTTTGTTGCCCCTCCGTAGAGCCAACTGTGAGACCTTCAGGCATCAATGCCACAGCACTGTCGGCCTTTGAGATCCAGGTGTCATGGGAACCCATCCAGCCGCTTAGCAACGGCATCCTAAGAGGATTTGAGGTAAAGCAGTTTCACTCACGCTAACATGGCTGCAAATCAAACGCCATGGTCATTTTTGTAAATATGTTACTCTGTTTTCATGGGAAAACCAGCTCACAAAGCACAGCAACCTGTACCAAATAGTTGAAGTGGTTTTATGGTCAACAGGTTGTCCAATCAGGGCATCATCAGAAAACCGAGGTGGATTTGGTGACCAAACATATGCATTTGTTTGTATGAACCTTTTCAGTTTCTGGTAATCTGGTGATATTTCTATGAAAGGAAAATTGTTTGATGATGGAGCCAGAGATTGGTTTATGTTATTGGATAATAAATCACTATCTTCTCTCAGACAGCTTTTTCATTGCTGCTTATGAGTACTGAATTGCTTTGACCTATTGTAAAAGGTGGGCTGATTGTTTATTATTCCAGTTTGACGTAATCCAGGCTCACATTATCAGCTTTTTTGGTTTCAGTCCAGTTCAGAGCAAAGGCAATTTTTCATTAGTGACAAGAAAGCTGATGTTAGCAGCTGATTACTGGTTGATAAAATTATGACAATCAGTTTTTATTTTCCTGATTGTCAACCTCAGCTGGTCATTACATGAGCACTGCAAAAGTACAAAGTGTCACCCAGCATTTCTGGTCAAGTTTTTAGTGCAAATATCTTGTTACACTTTAAATAAGACAAAACTAACTTACAAGTAACTTTTCAGCAAGATATAGAAGCTTGTTTAAAGTAAATTATTTGTTAATATTGATGACGTATTTGTTCCATTGGTAGATTATTTCACTTATAACACTAAAAAATATTCTTATTAGTGAAATAATTTGCCATTGGAACTGGAATGTTTTCATCAATATTATTTACTGAAATGAACTCCTGTATCTCACTGGAAAATGACTTATGACTTAGTTTTGTCTTATTTCAGGTGTATTAAGACGTTTGCACTGGAAACTAGACCAAAAATACTGCGTAAGATTTTGTGTTTTTGCAGTGCGAAGACCGGAAAAACCAAACCTACGAATGAAGGGGCAGAGGAAACCTAAGTGTCTGCATTGTGTGTTTGTCCTCAGATCCGATACTGGCGGCAGCATGAGAGAGAGGCGGCCGCGGACCGGGTGAGGACGGCCGGGCTGCAGCCGACGGCCCGGGTGTCCGGCCTTCGACCAAGCACGCGGTACAACGTGGCCGTTCTGGCGTACAACAGCGCCGGCACGGGGCCTCCGTCGCCTCGCACCGCCGTCACCACCAGGAAACCACGTACGGCTGCAGTTCTCCCCTGGCAACGCACGCATTCCAATCCAACACCACTCAGCCTGGAGAGATTGTTTAGGCTTTCACAAAGTGACTTTACCAAAGTCCAGCAGACAATAACTGTTTGCTTTAGTACTTAATACTTAATCCTGAAGTTAGATATTTTTTTATCTTTTTTATTAGAGCCAAACAACAAATTACAATACACAATTCTTGTTGCACATATACACACCCATCAACACTCTTAGAGATATAGTGCATAAAATAAAAGCTGAAATACAATATAACAGTTTCAGCTCTTCTTGGTTGTTTTTTCAACAAAATGACAAAAAGTTTAACTGAAAATGAAACTAGAGAACAAACCCAACCAAGTCAGCCAAACTCCCCAAAAACCCTTTGTTTTGTGCATCTTTCTTTGAGAAGACAAAGCAATTAGAATTAGTAACAATAAAATTGTATAGAAGTGTAAAACTAATTGTGACCTTATAATACCAATGTGTATGATATATATATATATATATATATATAAAATATATATATATATTTATATATGTGTGTGTGTGTGTGTTTATGAGTGGATGCCAACAAAATGCCATCCGATCCTCTGAATCGAATCTCTGTGCAAATGCAGCCCAACATGTTTATTTTCTTAACTTTGTCGATCCAAATCAGAAAACTGGATTCTTTTTGCCATTTTCTAAACCTGCCTCAGTTCATTTTAGTATTTTGTATCTAATATTTTTAACGCCTGTCCTTCAATTTCAGCTCCCAATCGTCCTCCGGGCAACGTGTCGACTGAAACCAAAGGCTCTGAAGTAACGCTGAAGTGGAGTCATGTGACAGCCATGCACAACGAGTCAGCCGTGTTGGGCTATAAGGTCAGTTCTCTGAACATAGGAAGTTAAGCGGTCAGCACTGACCTCAGCTGCAGCTCAAAACAACAACAGGACAAAGGAATTTCTTCCATTTTGGTTAGTTTTACTTTTATGCAAATCTGTTTCTGAAACGCTCTCCTGTTCATGTAACGATGGTAAATCTTTATTTCAGGAGACTTTCCGGATGCGTTCCGTTGAGGTTCCTGCCTCGCTGTTTCCCTACGAAACCTAATGTTGCTTGGTCTTTTTTTATTTAAAGTTTTTTTAAGAGCTGCTTGCATTGCTATTTTTCAGATTTTGTACAGACATGATGACCAGACTGTAATGAAGTTTCAGGACAAGTCAAAGAACTCATTGACTCTGCCGCTAACTAAAGACTACGGCTATGCACTGCTGGAGATCCGGACGTGGGGCGAGGGCGGAGACGGGCCGCCTCATGAGGTCATCGTGTCTCAGGACTCTGGTAAGATGTGACAGCCTGAGTCACATCTTTCACTACTGAGATATAAAATGAAAGTATTAGAGGAAGCAGAAGAAGCTACCATGAACACCCACTCTTCTTTTTCCCTTCTAAACTGTTTTCCCCATCTTTCTTCTTTTTTTCTCCTTTTTATACCATATTTGTGTCCTTAACGTTTGAAATAAACTCAACACTAATTTGAATTAAATTTTTTTAGATGAATATACATGTCATTTGTAAAACTGTTTGACTTCTCTGTGGTATTCAAACAACAACGCTGAGAGCCACACTGCCAGACAGGACATGTTAAAAAATCAGAAATGGACAGCAATAAATCAAATAATCACATAATAAATTAAAACAAACTCAATAGTTTCCACTTGGATGATTTATCATTTGTCTCTTTTCTCTCTTTCTGTCAAAAATGTAAATGCCAAAAGTCTTCACTCTGGTGCTTTGGTCTCAATTATCCCATTTTTCAAAGGACAATTTTGTTTACAGACTCATCATAATTCATTTTATTTGATATTTCCGTTGTATTGTTTGTTAAATTTTTAGTTAGAATTTAAAGTTTATTGATCTTTGAGAATGTGTTCTTGCATTGTTTTGTCATAGCCATCATGCTACTTGAAAATGGTCTCAAAACAAAATATTATCACGTATCACAATAACATCTGGGACAATTTGTCATCCAGCAGAATGTCTTCTTGTAACAGGCCTATTGGTACCAGTTTTTACCTTCTAACTAATTTTTGTCCATTGTACTTTTTAACAAGTCAAAATACAAAAAGAAAAACAACTTAAGAACAGTTGACTGTATGCACACCCATCTGTGTGAGACTGAGTACTTCAGTTTAAACCAAATACCTGAGATTCTTTCCTCCATTCAGCCCCACTGACAAAGAAAACCCCTCTGACCTACACTGAGCCGTGCTGCTCTCTCTCTCCATTTCACAGGAACCGGAATGATGGTGCAGAAGGACGCCTCCTCCGCTCTGACCAGCTCCCTCCTCCACATGGCCACTGCCCCGGTTCTCTTGGCCTTCAGCCTGCTGTGATCCGTCTGTTACTGTTAGTGAAGCGAAGGCTCCAGGTGGACTTTAGATTTCATTCCTTATAATAACAGTTTTAACATCTTGGTGCAGTGGACAGAACCAGAACGTACCACTCCTGGGTTCTTCATGAACATCAGCTCTTAAGGTGCAAACAGAACTGAGTGAGTGGATGGTTAGCATTGTTAGCTTCTAGATGTGTGATCTGACATTCACTCTAAGAGCAGCTGTATCTACATCGTTTAATTTGGAAAAAAAAAAACCTTTCATCTGCCGCAGTTGTTTTCTGCATGTCAGGTCTCACTGTCTTCCCGTTTTCCTGGATGTGCATGGAGCAGCGTAACCCGACGGAATGAAGGCTGCATGTTGTTCCCTCCATCCCCTCGTCTCCACTACGTCTTTAGAGTGGAGGGTCTTAATTGTTTCTGCAAAACCAGGGCACCTGCTTTAATCTGGTTAAAGTTGAGTTGAAGCTTTTAAAATGCTGTCCATTGTTTTTCTTTTGGATATTTATTTATTTATTTACTTTTTGCCTTAATAAGCATGGCATTCTAGGGTTAACACGGTTTCACTCTGCATTCACAGATATTTTAGGGAGGATTATTAGATAGCTGGGGCGGTCACCTCTAAAACTATCGTGGTCATTCTGAAACCAAGAAAATCAGAATTTTGTAATCTGATGAAAAAGAAAAGTTTTGTATAACAAACCACTGTAGCCGCCAGGTTAGTGCCTCAGCACTGCAGAAGAAAGTGATTTGTTTCTGTTGTGCTCGTATTTCAGATTAGATCACAGTAGCAAGTGTTAAATACCGAACATAGGCTTTTGACTTTAAGAAAAAAAGAAAAAGTTGACGCCTTCAAAACAGCGTAAGTTTTTGCAACGGTAGATTAGAAAAAGAATGTCCTTTCTGCCATTTGCTCTGACCGCAACAATCAGACGGACCTTAAAGCTGACTCGCTCTGTTGGTGTTTTTGTCTCTGTTGTAACCGCAGCAGACGGCAGAGCACGTCCGCTCCTTTTATCATATAATATGCTGCAGGTAAAAGTTCATGTTTGATGTGTTATTGCGTCATTTGCCGATAAGGTAATCAGAGACGATGAAAGAGTTGTTATTAGCGACATTGACTGTGTCAAGGCAATCCGGCGCTGACGAAACAGTTGAGACTACTAGCTGTTACCCCCAGAACCCACCGAGCCTCCAGAACACTCACCACCTTCTGTTGTTTCTAAAGGTTCTTGCTGTTATTTTTATTTATTTTTTTACTTATTTATTTCAATGTGTTGATTTTTATTTATATATTTCTTGTTTTGCCAAGAACTCATTTTTTTATTTGCACTTTTTTTTTTGGTCAAAGTGTTTGCACTATCTTTTATTAGTTATGCAGGATTTAGTTCAGGGGTGTCCAAAGTGTGGCTGGGGGACCATTTGTACCCCCTCCACTCCAAAAATTTAAAATTGTCTATTCTTCTTACATAACAGTTCAAAGTCCTTTTTATGTTATATGTCTTCAATTACATTCATTTTTATAAAAGTTTATTTATTGTTAAAAAGGTGAAAGAAGAAGAAACAAAAAATCACATTAAACAGTTTTTTCTTTTCTTATTTCATGAATTTTGTGACTCATCTGAAGTTTAAATTTGCCAGTTTGGACACTACTTGACTTGAATGGAAATTCCCAGAGTTGCTGTTCTGTAACTTCTGAACTGATTGGAAAATGTTGTTATAGCCTATTTATCAACACATCAGTGCATAGTGCAGAGGTGAAAATGTTTGGTTTCAATTTAAAGCTGCAATTCTGCTTAAGTTGAGTTATGTATGTTCAATCAAATAATTATGATCCAAGATGTTTTGCTGATTTTATCATTTGAATAAACAACAGTTATTACTATAGTCCTCTGTACCAACTGGCCTCTGATCCAAGTCCATAAACAGGCAGGAAGTTGTAGAACCACCTGTTTGTACCACTAAGCTCTCACCTGAAGCAGTCAGCAAAGCTTTTGTCCGGTTTCTCTTCAAGTGAAGACTGAAGCATTTACAAGAAAATTAGCATGGTGTAAATGTTTCCGTCAAAATCTAGATGAAGTCCTAGTTAGACTTAAACTACACAGGTAGTTTTGTGAGTCTGACTTGTTGTCAGCCTGTAGTCTTTATATAGTGAAGGAAGGAAGACTGTAGAATTAATATTTAAATCAAATCCAAAAATGGTAGAAATGTAATCTATTTGTTAGTTTTGAGGGGAAACCTTTAATTTATCATTGAGTTGTGCCTAAATCCACAAATGTCTTCGTATTTAAATGGCTTTGATGGCCAGACTTGTTTACTTTGCTGGTGGTTGAATAATAGACTATTTGATTGTACATGCAAATGCTTTATTTGATCATTTCAACATGTTTTGTGTTGCAGTTTTATGATTTTGAGTCAGTTAGTTTGTGATGTGTCAGGAAACGTTTTCTGTAGTCAGCTTAGGGCTGCTGTTGGTGGTGCAGGCGCAATGTTGCTGTTGGTTATTTCCACCAGTCGGTGTGAAGTTAAAACCTGGGAAACATTTTCTATCTTGGCTGGAAAAAATGGGAAAACTGATTTTTTTTCTTGACATATATATAGTCTATATTGCTCTTAGTGAAATACATACATACATACATACTACATACATACATACATACATACATACATACATACATACATAAACCTGTTTATATACGACTTCTAACGTCTGCTCTGTCTTCCACTCCCAAATGTAAAGCGTGACACAGCAGTTGTCAAAACCACTGAATGTAGTTTACTGTGTGTCGTTGTGCTTTATTCTCTGTACAGTGTTTTCTTTTTTTTATGCCTTCAGTGTTCAGTGCAGAGCCATAAGGATGTGTGAACAATATGGTAGCGTTGGCCAAGCAGACCTGGCTTGAATCAGTTCTGGCTTATTTTGCCTTTGGGTCTTTTTTTATTATTATTATTATTTTTTATTGTAACTAAATGGAAGGCGCAAGAAGATTGCTTCATGTAAAGCTGTTTTTAAATAAACACATTGGAATTATATTTGAGCAAAGTGTTTATTTTTGTCAGAATCTGTGTTTATTTTTGAGTTTTCTGTGTAGTCCTGTTCCCTGTTAGTCCTGTCGCTGCGTGTCCCCGTTGATTGTCTCCCAGGTGTGTCTTGTTCCCTTGATTACCCCATGTGTATTTAGTCTCCTGTGTTGTCTGTATTCCTTGTAGGGTCCTTGTCGTATGTAGTTGTCTCTGTCTATTGTCAAACGTTGTCAGTGAAGCTAGCCAGTAGAACTGTTAAAGTCCTGGTTAGCTTAGCCCTCAGATGTTTGTCTTGGTCAGCCCGTCTCCTCCGCCAGTTCCAGCTTCCGCTCCAGCCGCTACCCCCTGCCCGACTCCAGTCGCCACAGGTCCCCTGGCCATGGGGTTCCAAGTAGCCAGGCTGGCGCCTGGGCAGCAAGCGGCGCGGCTGGTGGAAAGGCCCGCACCTGTGAGGTTCCCCGCTGCCGCTGTTACTGCGTCCCCGCGTCCAGAGTCTTCTGCTCCTCCAGAATCGTCTGGACCGAGTGCTCCCAGTGTTCCTAGTGCTCCTTCAGAGCCTCACCCCCCCCACCCCCCCTCCCTCACCCCCCCTCCCTCACCCCCAGCTCCTGCTCCTCCCGAGTCTCCGCCCCCAGCTCCTGCCGGCGCTCCAGAGCCCGCTCCGCCCGAGCCTCTGTCCTGCCTGCGCTCCTCCCGGTCCGCCAGAGTCTCCTCGGTTCCGCCTCCTGCGCCGGAGGCTGAGACCGCCTCCACGTCTGTGCTTCCTGCGCCGGTGTTCTGTCAGATCAGCATACATTATCAGATAGTCATACGCTTAGCTCAGACATGTCTACGCTGTCATTACTGTGAGCTCTTCATCTAATAAACCATCATCACCATAACCTGGGTCTCAGCGTCTCTCCTCACCACCTCATGGCAATTTTCTTTTATGTCAACTCATAAAAATCACTGCCAGGCAGTGAAATTTAAAAAAAAAAAATATTTTATTCAAATAAAATATGACTAACCCCAACAAAATTGGTTAATTCAGTTCAAAAATATATTAATTAAAAAAGGAAATCAAATGTTTTTTGCTACTTGATGATTGAACAGGAAGGATTTCTACAAACATACAATTATGTCCAAATAAGACCAAAATATCCAACATGATGAACAGAGAGAATTAAACTAATGTTTTTTTTCTCTGCTTACCAATAATAAATCATTTCAACAAATCAATGATTCCCAAATCCATACACAATCCAAGTGGATGATGTAATGTATGAATTCATCACATTAAGTTCAGCTCTGTCTATCTATCCTCTGATTCACAACAAATTCTGTCTGAAAAACAAAAACACCCATCAAAATTGAATTGAGAAAGATAGTCAATTCAAATTATTGATAAGAACAGATTCAAGTCGTCATACTGAGCATGTATGTGGTGACAGTGGAAAGGAAAACTGTTTTAACAGGAAGTAGACCAGCCATTTGCTACGACACAGAAAGACAAGCACAAGAAAAACTCATTCAGCTGTTTGATGTAGAAAAATAACAAGAGAATTTAAACTTTTTTGTCCATATTTCCTGGATGTAGAAAATATGAAGAACATAAATTATGAACTGCTGATTTAATACCAACAAATAGCATCTGGATCTGAACAACAGGAAAGCCACAACATTAAAAAATATTAACTGATTTAGTCAATAACCAACTGAAATTGAAATAACTGTTTTTATATGATTGTGTGTATTAAATTTGAAAAGTGATTATATTAATCACAAAGCCTCAAATAAATGAAATACATTTTTTAATCATTCCACCTCAAGATTAAAGTAATTTTCCCCACTTTTTAAATCTTTACTCACTTTTTAAAAGTAAAATGTAAATAGAAATAGAAAACATGGTAAAAGGAATAATCCTTTTACCATGTTTTATTTTGTATTTAAAAATGTCAGAAATTATATTTTTAATTCAATTAAAAGTAATTACATACTAATTCAATCTTCATAACCGGAACTAACTGTATGTGGTATTTTTTCCACCCTTCCTCTGACTCTTATCCCTAGTTTAACCCAAGAAATGAATTAACTTTCAGGGTAAATATAAGTGACAGGAAGTTTGATGTCATATCGTCTGAATCCTGAAAGGTTATTCCAGTTTTTCTTTAAGGGTGTGGACAATAAAGTTTTATTGTCTTTGTCCATAACACCATCTCAGTTATTACAAACATGAAGAACAGAACCCCCCCCCCCAAAAAAAACCTCTAGTAAGTCTGTAAAGGTTTTTTTTTGTGAAACCACGTGAAAAACTTCTTAGTCAGCTGTAATGTAGTTTTAAAGTTCAGTGAGCCAGCAACGTGACAAATGTAGTGTTTATGTGGAACTGCCCCTTTAATTGTAGCTCCTCTTTGGCTCATTAAATGCTCCTGGCTCCAGGGTCAAAGTTCATTGGGACGCAAATCAACATTCCAAGCAGGAAGTTGCAAGTTTCCTTCTCAGAGTTATATTTACCTATTTATTAGTCCTGTTTTTTATTTTATTTTATCGCCTTTCTTTGTATTGATTTCATTTATAATGATGCTGTATAAACTGATTACACCTATCGCGGCTCACTTTCCCGGACTTCCATGTGTTTGACCTGTCTGCCCTTGAAGTCGGGTCATTAATCCATTTCATCAGCTCTCCATCACGCCGAGTTCTTATCAGCTGCACGTTGCCACCTTCTATTAGTCATTAATAAGAATAATATAAATAAGAAGCCTCTTTAGTCAAGTCAGGACTGCCTTGTTCCTCGTGAAGAACGGTACCGATTTTTGACTTACGCACATATAGAATGTTATTACTTAGAAATTGTATTAGCATTTAATACTAGTAAATTTTAATTTACATAAAAAATTTTAATGTAAATTTTAATTTATATTATAATTTTATAATGTAGATTTTATATTACATTATACAATTTTTAAAAATCTACACACTTTCTGTTCACAACTTTGTTAAACGCTTTTAGCAGCAGTTTTATGTTTTTCATTCCTTTGGCTTTGCAGATCTGCAGCAGTGAAGGGACTTGAACTCCAAACGGGACAAAATGACTAAGCTTCTCCTCGGTAAACCTTTTTTATTCACTCTTCAAGCCGATAAGCATTCAAAGCAAAGACAGCAATGAATGCATTTTATTTGTGTGTAAAATATATAGATAAAGATATAGATAAACTAACTTGGCAACATGAGAAATGAAAGCCTTGTTTATAATTGTGGTTGAACAAACATGTAAGAAACTTAATTTCCTGTCAACAGCTCAGTGAAAGGAAATACAGCTTTGAATGAAAATTAAATTTTTGCAAAGTTTCTTGTGACACGGTTTGTTTTGAAACAGAGCTGTAGAAATGAACGTAATAGAACTGAATTGTTTATATAGTTGTCAAAATATGTAAAGGATATATACAGTATAATACATATATGAAATACATAAAGATACATACTGAAACAAATAGGAACCAGGACATAGGAACAGGTTGCTCAGTTGGATTTGGTGCACAACAAATATGTTTCATCTTCTTCCTCTTGGTCTTATTAGCATAATATGAATAAGATTACGTTATCTTGGTCTTGCTTTTTTTTATTAAGATGTGACATTTTATTTTTGTCCGCGTAGTTTAATCTATAATTACTATATTTGTGTTTGGTTCTTCATAATCTTCCTCTCTCTCTTTGTCTGTTAGCCGCTGTGGGCTTTCTGGTCCTCGCACACATTGGTGAGTTTCTGCTGTAAAATAATAAAGTTGTATTTTTTTTAGACTGAATGCTGACCATCTTTATGGCTTCTCTCCAAATGCCCTCAGCTTCATCCAACAAGTTGGTGTGTCACATGACCAACTGGGCCCAGTACAGACCCAGCGGTGGTAAATTCACCCCCGACAACATTGACCCGTTCCTTTGCACCCATGTCATCTACGCTCTGGCCACCATCAACAGCTTCAACCAGATCACTCCCATTGAGTGGAACGATCAGGAGATGTACGCCAGCCTTAACGGCCTCAAGAAACAGTAAGTCTGCATAGCAACATGATTTCTCATGTCTGTATTTGCCAAGTACAAGAGCATCTGTCTGCCCTGGCTTGTATGATTCTCAAGCCACAGATATTATTTTCTGGGGCACAAAATTGACTAAAAACATAATGGAACCCTGAAAGCAAGGCCAAGAGAGACAACAACAAAACTGTTATGGTCTAATAGAAGTATCTTACTCACCCTTACACCTGAATCAAATTTCATTAGCAGAACTCCAGAGTGCGGGACCGCATGCTGAAGAAGCAGTTCTGTGTTTTGATTACAGCGTGTTGCTAAAAACACACGTCTAAAAGTTGCAGAGCCATCAAAGACTGGAGTTTGATTCTCCTGATTTAAGGAAACATAGCAGAGCTAGCCAAAGCGTTGATTTGCAGCATCTTACGATGGCTGCAACTTTTAGGAAAGAGCACTAGAGAGTATGTTCCAACTCTCAAGAGGCAGTACCTTCCTTACCAGGTTGCTTGAGAGGGGTGTTATGGAAGAGGCTCTGATGAATTGTTGAACCTTGAGGCCATGTCCCATGGGGGATTTTGTGGGGAAATACTGCAGGAGTATGATGTATCTAAGATTGGAGAAACCCTTTTCACCAATCCGGCACAATGAACAGGATCTGAAGGCCCAGTCATTCAGAGGAGGTTGGTTATTTGATCAGTTTGCTTCCTGTGCCTTTTTGGAAGATTTCCCTGGGGAAGAGCCAAAACTCACTTGAGAGATTGTGTATCCCAGCTGGCCATGGAATCCTTGGGATACCCCAAAATGAGTTTTGGGTGTCATAGAGGAAAGGGACATCAGAGATTGCCCCTGGACTTTATCCAAGATAACCTCAAAGCAACAAATGGATGGCTGAAAATATTCAATTTTTCTAGCCCACTGCTAAGCTGTTTAAACTACATTGGCCTGGAATGATTATGATGACAAGTTTCTTTACTTATTTTAAGGTTTACTCTATTTTCTGCCTGTCTTTGTCACTTAGCAACCCTGCCCTGAAGACTCTGCTGTCTGTCGGAGGCACTGTAAATGGAGTGAGCCCGTAAGTCCCAATTTCTCAACACTTACTGTTTAATGCAGTGAACGTTTCTTAAGTACTGAATCCTTATAGCAGACATGAAATATTTTCCATTCAGATACATTGCAGTGGTTGGCAAACCAGAGACCCGACAGGCCTTCATTAAGTCAGCAATCAGCTACCTGCGTGCCCATGACTTTGATGGGCTGAATCTGGACTGGGAGTATCCTGGACACAACGGCAGCCCACCGGAGGACAAGGAGAGCTTCACTGTGCTGGTCTCGGTAAGCAGACCCTTCACCACTACCCATTACAGCAACTTCTGATGTGTTGTTATCTATTATTTAACTTCTGCTTTGGAGAAGTTTGTCCTTAGTCCTTATGTAAGATAGGATCATTCAATAGTGAATGCAACAGTACATTAGAGTTTTGCTTATTTTCAGTGTCAAAACAAAGGTTCTCATTTAAAACTTGAAATCTTTGTCTTTCTGAGTAAAGGAGCTGGCAACAGCGTTCCAGGATGACGCCACAGACAACAGGAAGACAAGGCTTCTACTTTCAGCCAATGTGGCCGGCTTAGTTTCAACCATTGACAAGGCATACGACGTCAGCAAAATCGCAGCGTAAGTTTCACAAACCTGAAGTCATTTATGCTTTTACTGTGCAGTCGTCATGTATTCCGGTCAAGACTGAAAGGAATAGAGACATTTTTAAATACCAGATCAGCAAACTGGTAAAAGCAACTCGTTATATAGAGGTGGTCACACCTGTTGATTATTAAAAAGGGAAGTTAATCTGCAGCACCTGCTGCTTATTTTCCTCTTAAGTTTTATATAGGGAGTGAAGATCTTTGATTCTCACAAACAGGGTTAATCTTTTTTTAACAAATATTAAAAGTAGGTGCCTGTCGCATGATGTTGTACAGTTGGGATCAAGTTTAAATGATTTTAAAACCTGGGAAATATCACGTCCTTTTCTTTATACCCCTAAACACATGATCCTCAAAAGGGAGGATGAATTGTTTTATTACCATGATTTAATATTCTCAGCAAACAAAGATATTAAGAACATATTTTGCTTTAGATTAATTTGGATAAATTGTTTGCCCTCCTATACAGTTTTTTAAAATGTGCATGCACAATGCTTTTACACATCAATACTTGCATATTTGTATTAATTCATTCTTGCTTTTCAACTTTTGTAAAAACACTGTGTATAGTCATAGTCAAAAGTTTTGAGAATAACACAAATATTATATTTTCACATGATCTGCTGCCCTCTGGTTTTCATGTGTGTCTGTCAGATGTTTTCATCACATTCAGAAATAAAACTGCAATCATATTATGAGTAACAAAAGCTTTTATTGACAGAATGAGTTAATGCAGCAAATCAATATTTGCAGTGTTGACCCCTCTTCTTCAGGACCTCTGCAATTCTCCCTGGTACGCTCTCAATCAACTTCTGGACCAAATCCTGACTGATAGGAGTCCATTCTTGCACAATCAATGCTTGCATTTTGTCAGAATTCCTAGGTTTTTGTTTGTCCACATGTCTCTTGATAATTGACCACAAGTTTTCAATGGGATTAAGATCTGGGGAGTTTTCAGGCCATGGACCCAAAATCTCTATGTTTTGTTCCCTGAGCCAGTTAGTTATCACTTTTGCTTTATGGCAAGATGCTCCACCATGCTGGAAAAGACATTGTTCATCACAAAACTGCTTTTGGACGGTTGGGAGAAGTTGCTCTCGGAGGACATTCTGCTACCATTCTTTATTCATGGCTGTGTTTTTAGGCCAGACTGTGAGAGAGCCGACTCCCTTGGCTGAGAAGGAACCCCACACATGAATGGTCTCAGGATGCTTTACAGCTGGTATGAGACAAGATTGGTGGTAGCGCTCACCTCGTATTCTCTGAACAAGCCGTTTTCCAGATGTCCCAAACAATCGGAAAGGGGATTCATCAGATAAAATGACTTTACCCCAGTCCTCAGCAGTCCACTCTCTGTACCTTTTGCAGAATATCAGTCTGTCCCTGATGTTTTTCCTGGAGAGAAGTGGCTTCTTTGCTGTCCTCCTTGAGACCAGGCCTTGCTCCAAGAGTCTCCGCCTCACGGTGGATGCAGATGCACTCACCCCTGCCTGCTGCCATTCCTGAGCAAGCTCTGCACTGCTGATAGCCCGATCCCACAGCTGAAAGACTTTAAGAGATGGTCCTGGTGCTTGCTGGTCTTTCTTGGGCACCCTGGAGCCTTTCTGGCAACAATGGAAGCTCTCTCCTTGATGTTCTTGATCATGCAATAGATTGTTGACTGAGGTGCAATCTTTCTAGCTGTGATACTCTTCCCTGTTAGACCATTTTTGTGGAATGATGACTGCACGTGTTTCTTTAGAGATAACCCTGGTTCACAGAAGAGAAACAATGATGCCAAGCACCAGCCTCTTTTTAAAGTGTCCAGTGGTGTCATTCTTACTTAATCATGAAGGATTGATCTCCAACCCTATCCTCATCAACACCCACACCTGTGTCAGTGGAGCAATCACTGAAACGATGTTAGCTGGTCCTTTTAAGGCAGGGCTGCAATGACGTTGAAATATGTTTTGGGGGATAAAGTTAATTTTCTAGGCAAATATTGACTTTGCAATTAATTATTGTTAAGCTGATCACTCTTTATAACATTCTGGAGTATATGCCATTATAAAAACTGAAGCAGTAGACTTTGTAAAAATTAACATTTAAATCGTTCTCAAAACTTTTGTACACACATTTATAGACATCCATCCATCCATCCATCCATCCATCCATTTTCTTACACCCTTGTCCCTTAGTGGGGTCAGGAGTGTTGCTGGTGCCTATCTCCAGCTAACGTTTTGGGCGAGAGGCAGGGTCACCCTGGACAGATCGCCAGTCTGTCCAAGCACATATTTACAAGAAAGAAAAACTATATATTTTGTCTTTTTAAAATATTTGTGTTCAAGTTTTATTCATTGAGATAAATCTGATTCTGAAATAGTTTGAAATTGTTCATTGGCCAAGGTTAATGGGATCAACAGACAGCTGTTCACAGGACCTACCGTATATTCCGCACTATAAGGCGCACTGGATTTTAAGGCGTACCTTCAATGAATGACCTTCTAAAAACTTTTTTTAATATATAAGGCGCACCGCATTATAAGGCGCATAGAATAGACGCCACGGTTATGTTGCCACCTATCCGGTATTGAACGGGACATGATGTGTTCCATTCACTACAAATATGGATGTCTAATAATAAAAAATTGGTCCCAGAGTACTATATATAGTAGTCTGCACTAGTCATTGTTTCGCTCACGGTTTTGGTGTTGCGAAATTGTGCCCAACTACTTTCTGGTTAGCACAGACCAACTGACACGCTGCTGTCGCAGTCTCTGTCTCTCTTCCACCGACCCCCACGGCTTTAAATGTATAGGTGCTGGTCCCTTGGTAACTCTAGCTGAAGCTCCCCGGATAAATGTCTAAAGCCACTTTGTTGACATAAAGAATGTCAATAAAACAGTCCGATTCCGGTCGGCGAGGAGAGCCTTCCGCGACTGGAATGGGGCGTCTGGGCCGGACGATGGTCACCCTTCTCCGTTCGCGCACAGCATGTTGGTGGAGAACGTGATTCTAGATGACCTGCAGACGACCTGATTATTAGGTGGGTAGGTAGATACATAGACATCGTCTATGGGTAGATAGGTCAGTCAATCTTTATTAACAAACCAGTTTTTTGACAACTTTTTTGACAACATCCCAACATGCACTGCACGCTTCTTCTACAGGGAAAATGAAGTCGGCAGCTGCTTACCGTAGTTGCTAGACCTGTTGTGGCTCAATATTGGTCCATATATAAGGCGCACCAGGTTATAAGGCGCACAGTCGGCTTTTGAGGAAAGTTAAGGTTTTTAGGTGCGCCTTATAGTGCGGAAAATACGGTAATTGTTAAGAACAGCCTCATTTTCCAACTTTTTATAAATTTTTCCTAATGTTAATCAAAAATGCTGTTTCTCCCTGTATTCCAACAGCCACATGGACTTCATGAACATCATGAACTATGATTTCCATGGATCCTGGGAGCCAGTGACTGGACACCACAGCCCACTGTACCGCAGCTCTGTTGACACCGGATCACAATTTCACTTCAACACTGTAAGAAACTAGAACTAGATCACACTGGTAAATATAAGTAACTTGTAAATATAAGTTAATAACTTATATTCAATCTACATTCACACTGAGAGAATATAGATTGAATAAAAAAATATATCACCAGTACATTAAGGTGGTATTTATTGCAAATATTGGATTCTAAATTGAAGATCCTAGTTTACTGTTGCTTGTCAACCCAACCAGCCTTCTGGACAGACTTCATCAAGTTTGAGTCAATGTTTTATATCCACATTGCAAAACCTTTCACATTGTACTTCTAAAACTATTTTTCCACAGAACTCCTCAGTGTCTCACTGGATATCTCTGGGTGCACCAGCAGAGAAGCTGCTCCTGGGTTTCCCAACATACGGCCGGACCTTCCGTCTCAGCACATCGGCGAACGGCCTTGGAGCTCCATCCAACGGCCCCGCAGACGCTGGGCCCTACACCCGTACCGCTGGCTTCTGGGCCTACTACGAGGTATGGCTTCGACATTGACGAACTCGGTTAGCTTTATGGCACACATCAGAAATAAACACGATAATGAACGTTCTTTGTAAAAACGGTGGAATAAAACTTCAACAGTATATGTTGATCTACGTGTAATGTGAAAAAATATATTTAGAGGAAAAAGTTGGAGCTTTACATTAGTTGTGCCAAGTTTAAGTATTTACAACTCAACGTTCTGTTTTGGTTCTGCTTCCAGACCTGTGACTTCATCAACAGTGCAGAAGTTTCCTGGATCTCTGAGCAGCAAGTTCCTTATGCCACCTATGGCAGTGCTTGGGTTGGTTACGATGACAAACGCAGCATTTCTTCCAAGGTAAGTAAAGATGGTTTTTAATTAATTTGTTCACTCATATTATATGTGTCTATCAACCTGATGGCCATTTCTATTGATCTTGTAGGTCCAGTTTATGACTTCAGCGTCTTTGGGCGGTGCTCATGTGTGGACACTGGACATGGATGACTTTAGCGGATCCTTCTGTTCAGATGGACCATACCCCCTCGTCAACCACCTCAGAATGTCAATGGGTATATTTCCTTCTTCTCTTCTACTATCTTTTAGCATGTCCGATTTTAACCACTTAATCTATAGATTGATTTTTTTCTGTTGTCCTCGTATGAAGGTTTTGCTCCAAAGCCAACCACCACACCACGACCCACAACCACCAGGGATCCCATTGCCGATTTTTGTGCCGCGCGTCCTGATGGGTTGTACGAGAACCCAGCTGATAAGACCACCTATTTCCAGTGCTTCCAGGGAAATGCTTACCTCCACCACTGTCAGCCTGGTCTCATCTACTGGGATTCCTGCAAGTGCTGCGACTGGCCCTAAGCCAGATAAGCATCCTCTAGAAATTATAACGTCTCTTTGAACATTCATACTGCATGTTAGCGAAATCTGTCCAAAGTGTCCATTGCTGCTTAACCTGCAGAGTGCTGCTCAGGAGCACAAAATAAATCAGTGATAAAATCTCATTGTGTCTGACTCAGTTCTGAAAACATTAGAACGTTTTTGAACAAATGCAACAAATATGATCGATATCACAATATTATATCTCTTTAAAAGACAATTTATGTAAGTGTGACAAAATGTTTAACACAAGACAGTTGTTGCACTTTGGTGGCAGTTTGAAACATTGTTTTGTCAAGATTAGCTTTAAAAAAGGAAATATTGCCACATGGCCATTTTTTAAAGGAGGTTCTTGTCATATAAACTGTCAGACATGGTTCAGAAAAAAAATAAGCAAAGCAGTCTTGGTGGAAAACGTTTGCACAATCAGACGAACCACAGATTGCCTGTTAACCTTGACCCAGTAAAGAGATAAACAATTTTTCATCAGACAAAATCAGATTTAGACTTGTTGATACAAATCCCTAAGCTGTGATCAACCTATCTTTTTTATATATATGTTCAAATTCAGGTTATCATACAGAATCACACTCAATAGACTTATCTATATCCATATGCTCATATAGCTTAGTGCAATATCCTATTGTTTCCTAGAAAGACACTAGGGGGTGCTGTTAAATTTATCCATTCACTTTCGCAAGATATAAGACGACTCATATCCTCCCTCACGTTGCATAAAAACACTCAGACGCTTATAATGTGCACAAATTAAGCGTTTGTTCTATAGTACAGGAAAAATAGAGGTTTGTGTTACAGGTTAGTTGGTTCTAGGTCAAGTTTGGGTGCGTTAAAAATCCTAACTGACCTGAAATGCTAACAAATGAAATTCACAACTGTACTGACATATTTCTATATTTAAAGGAGACAATTTACCATTTTGAGAAGAGGTTGAATATTAGACTCAGACATTAGCAAGATAATCTGTTAGCACAGGATGGGAATAGGATGAGTGAATCGATACGTTTCAGAATACATGTAGGCTGTATTCATTTATTAAGAGTCATTTGTCATTTGATAGATATGTGTCAGTAAATGCCATTTTAAACATCACTTAGAAATGTTTCTGCCACTTTCAAGTTGATAATTTTTTTTCTTCAAAATATTCTGTGGAAATAAAACCTCTTGAAAATAGCTGCTTTGAGATCAGAGAACAATGCATAGAATTAGACCTAATAGATCTGACCTTATGCACAGGCCACATTGTCACTGATACCAGATCTAGAAATGTTTTCAGTATGGGATCGGTGCATATCTAGTAAACCCCAGATTATCTCTGTGGTTTACTGAAGCTTTATGTTTGAAGTCATTCTAATGTTTGAAAATCCCACAAAGGGCACTGAAATAACTTAAAAATCAATAATAGATCAAAATATTAAATATTAATGACTTACTTTATTACTTTTGAAATATTATTCAATCAAATCATTATAAATAATAAACTAATCATGATAATACCTCTAAAAATACATTTAAAATAACTTGAACATATGGCCATGTTAAAGTCGAGTCCTCTAATTTGCATCACAGATGGCTTCAAGCTTGTAATCCATTAGCTGGCCTATTTAAAGAGTGACAAGAAATTAGTGTGTTACACTGTTTATATTTATTAATATACATACCTTTATGCTCTTTGCTTATATGGAAATATATTGGAAAATATGAATTTCCCAGATATGAAATCTCATACATATGGGAATATATTGCTTGATAGATTGAGTGATATTTTCCAGTATACCACAACATATTTTTGTTTCTTTAGGTTGAAACTTACGGATTTTATATGACAGAATTTTAATATATTTGTTCGTAATTTTTATTCCCGTGAATCCACCAGTAATTAAACATTTGATTGAAATGATCTGATCTTACGGACCGTGGATCGTTGACATAATGAAACAGTTCTAAATACCTTATGATGTTTTTTACGTATGTTATCAATAGAGAGATTAATAATTTATCTTTGTTCTCTTACATAAACAGGATGCAAGATATAAGAAATAATGATTACTTAACTGCCTTCGAGTTTCTTGAAAAATGAAAGATAAAAGCAATATAGATATGGATTCAGATCAAAAACCTCAGGTTACATTAGACTGATGGCTACTATGAAGTCAGACAGTCTGTTATTGCCTGAGGTCACCTTAGCTGAGGTGTTTTATTTGCACTTTTTTTTATCAACGTGTTTGCACTATCTTTTATGTATAGTTATGCAGGATTTAGTTCAGGGATGTCCAAAATGTGACTGGGGGGCCATTTGTGCCCCTTCCACTCCAAAAATTTAAAATGATCTGTTCTTCTACCAGACAATTTTTATGTTATATGTCTTCAAATACATTCATTTTTCAAAAATTTGTTTATTGTTGAAAAGGTGAAAGAAGAAGAACCAAAAAATCACATTAAACAGTTTTTTCTTTTCTTATTTCATGAATTTTGTGACTCATCTGAAGTTTAAATTTCCCAGAGTTGCTGTTCTGTAACTTCTGAACTGACTGGAAAATGTTATAGCCTATTTATCAACACATCAGTGCATAGTACAGATGTGAAAATGTTTGGTTTCAATTTAAAGCTGCAATTCTGCTTAAGTTGAGTTATGTATGTTCAATCAAATAATTATGATCCAAGATGTTTTGCTGATTTTATCATTTGAATAAACAACAGTTATTACTATAGTCCTCTGTACCAACTGGCCTCTGATCCGAGTCCATAAACAGGCAGGAAGTTGTAGAACCACCTGTTTGTACCACTAAGCTCTCACCTGAAGCAGTCAGCAAAGCTTGAGTCCGGTTTCTCTTCAAGTGAAGACTGAAGCACTTACAAGAAAATTAGCATGGTGTAAATGTTTCCGTCAAAAGCTAGATGAAGTCCTAGTTAGACTTAAACTACACAGGTAGTTTTGTGAGTCTGACCTGTTGTCAGCCTGCAGTTTTTATATAGTGAAGGAAGGAAGACTAGAATTTCAACATGTTTTGTGTTGCAGTTTTATAATTTTGAGTCAGTTAGTTTGTGATGTATCAGGAAACGTTTTCTGTAGTCAGCTTAGGGCTACTGTTGGTGGTGCAGGCCTAATGTGAGTTAGGTGTGAAGTTAAAACCTGGGAAACATTTTCTATCTTAGCTGAAAAAAAAATGGGAAAACTGATTTCTTTTCTTGACTATATAATTAATATATATATTATATATATATATATATATATATATAATTATATATATATATATATATTAGATATATAAGTATTATATGCATACCCACTTTTTGCGCCACTTTACCGCCACTTCCTGGACATAAAATTATCACGTTTATATAAGATAGTATCACGTTTTAACAAGATACGTATCACGTTTTAACAAGATACCGTATCACGTTTATACAAATAACAAGAGGATTTAAACTTTTTTGTCCATATTTCCTGGATGTAGAAAATATGATGAACATAAATTATGAACTGCTGATTTAATACCAACAAATAGCATCTGGATCTGAACAACAGGAAAGCCACAACATTAAAAAATATTAACTGATTTAGTCAATAACCAACTGAAATTGAAATAACTGTTTTTATCTGATTGTGTGTATTAAATTTGAAAAGTGATTATATTAATCACAAAGCCTCAAAAAAATGAAATAAATTTTTTAAATCATTCTACCTTAAGATTAAAGTAATTTTCCTCACTTTTTAAATCTTTACTCACTTTATAAAAGTAAAATGTAAATAGAAATGGAAAACATTTCTTTTTATTCCTTCTACCATGTTTTATTTTGTCTTTAAAAATGTCAGAAATTAATATTTTTGATTCAATTAAAAATAATTACATACCAATTCAATCTTAATAACCTGAACTAACTGTACATGATATTTTTTCCACCCTTCCTCTGACTCTTACCCCTGGTTTAACCCAAGAAATGAATTAAGTTTCAGGGTAAATATAAGTGACAGGAAGTTTTTATTCAAATAAAATACAACTAACCCCAACAAAGTTGGTGACTTCAGTTCAGTTCAAAAATATATTAATTCAAAAAGGAAATCAAATGTTTTTTGCTACTTGATGACTGAACAGGAAGGATTTCTACAAACACACAATTATGTCCATATAAGACCAAAATATCCAACCTGAAGAACAGAGAGAATTAAGTAATGTTTTTTTCTCTGCTTACCAATAATAAATCATCCATTTCAACAAATCAATGATTCCCAAATCCATACACAATCCAAGTGGATGATGTGACATATGAAATCATCACATTAAGTTCAGCTTTGTCTATCTATCCTCTGATTCTGTCTGAAAACAAAAAAAACCCCCACACACATCAAAAGATAGTCATTTCAAATTATTGATATGAACAGATTCAAGCTGTCATACTGAGCATGTATGTGGTGACATTGGAAAGGAAAACTCTGTTTTAACAAGAAGTTGACCAGCCATCTGCCACGACACAAAGAGAGAAAGACAAGCACAAGAAAAACTCATTCAGCTGTTTGATGTAGAAAAATAACAAGAGAATTAAACATTTTTGTCCATCATATTTCCTGGATGTAGCATTAAATCTGCTGATTTAATACCAACAAATAGCATCTGGATCTGAACAACAGGAAAGCCACAACATTAAAAAATATTAACTGATTTAGTCATTAACCAAGACTTACTGGAATTGAAATAACTATTTTTATCTGATTGTGTGTATTAAATTTGAAAAGTGATTATATTAATCACAAAGCCTCAAATAAATGAAATAAATTTTTAATCATTCCACCTCAAGATTAAAGTAATTTCCCCCACTTTTTAAAGCTTTACTCACTTTTAAAAAGTAAAATGTAAATAGAAATAGAAAACACGGTAAAAGGATTAATCCTTTTACCATGTTTTATTTTGCATTTAAAAATGTCAGAAATTATATTTTTGATTCAATTAAAAATAATTACATACTAATTCAATCTTAATAACCGGAACTAACTGTACGTGGTATTTTTTTCCACCCTTCCTCTGACTCTTATCCCTGGTTTAACCCAAGAAATGAATTAACTTTCAGGGTAAATATAAGTGACAGGAAGTTTGACGTCATATCGTCTGAATCCTGAAAGGTTATTCTAGTTTTTCTTTAAGGGTGTGGACACTTATACAACCATCACAAAGACAATAAAGTTTTATTGTCTTTGTCCATAACACCATCTCAGTTATTACAAACATGAAGAACAGAAAAACAAAAAACAAACAAAAAACCTCTGGTAAGTCTGTAAAGGTTATTTTGTGAAACTACATGCAAAACTTCTTAGTCGGCTGTCATGTAATTTTAAAGTTCTGTGAGCCAGCAACGTGACAAATGTAGTGTTTATGTGGAACTGCCCCTTTAATTGTAGCTCCTCTTTGGCTCATTAAATGCTCCTGGCTCCAGGGCCAAAGTTCATTGGGACGCAAATCAACATTCCAAGCAGGAAGTTGCAAGTTTCCTTCTCTAACTTATATCTAACTATGTATTAGTCCTGTTTTTTATCTTATTTTATCGCCTTTCTTTGTATTGATTTCATTTATAATGATGCTGTATAAACTGATTACACCTATCGCGGCTCACTTTCCCGGACTTCCAGATGTTTGACCTGTCTACCCTTGAAGTCGGGTCATTAATCCATTTCATCAGCTCTCCATCACGCCGAGTTCTTATCAGTTGCACTTTGCCACCTTCTATTAGTCATTAATAAGAATAATATAAATAAGAAACCTCGTTAGTCATGTTAGGACTCTGCCTTGTTCCTCTTGAAGAACGGTACCGATTTTTGACTTACGCACAAACAGAATGTTATTATTTAGAAATTGTATTAGTATTTAATAAAATATTAAATACTATATTTAATATACTAGTATTTAATATTTTAAAATAAAATACTATATTTGTAGTATACTAGTAAATTTTAATTTAAATGAACATTTTAATTTAAATTATAATTTTCATAAAAATTTTATAATGTAAATTTTATATTACAGTATACAATTTTTAAAAACCTACACACTTTCTGTTCACAGCTTTGTTAAACACTTTTAGCAGCAGTTGTTTTATGTTTTTCATTCCTTTGGCATTGCAGATCTGCAGCAGTGAAGGGACTGGAACTCCAAACGGGACAAAATGACTAAGCTTCTCCTTGGTAAACCTTTTTTATTCACTCTTCAAGCCGATAAGCATTCAAAGCAAAGACAGCAATGAATGCATTTTATTTGTGTGTCAAATATATATGATTGTCAAACTGCTGTTGCTGCTCCTCCTACTTGCTCATCATGATCATCATAATCATTATGTAAAGTTTGGATGATAGATTTGAACTGTTTAGGTGATTATTTGGTATAGATAATAAAACGATACAGAAGTTTGTACCTCAAACATTAAGAGCTTAGCAGCCGAGAAATAGTCTAACTTTCTTTTCAGTTATAGGTATGTCCAAATATTGAGATAAACTAACATGGCAACATGAGAAATGAAAACCTTGTTTATAATTGTGGTTGAACGAACATGTAAGAAACTTAATTTCCTGTCAACAGCCCAGTGAAAGGAAATACAGCTTTGAAGTTTTTTTTTTTCCAGATTGCTTCAAAACGCAGGAAGTACACTGAAACAAAAAACAACTATATATTTTTTTTCATTTAAACCAAAAAGTGTTAATTATTATTTCATCATATGCTAATGATCTTATGCAAGAACATTTTTTAAACTAATTTGAACATTAAACTGAGTTTTATGCTTTGTTTGATAACTAGGATCAATTGGAATTGATGTGTGATTGAATTGAAATTTAAAATTTTTGCAAAGTTTCTTGTGACACGGTTTGTTTTGAAACAGAACTGTAGAAATGAACTTAATAGAACTGAATTGGTTGTATAGTTGTCAAAATATGTAAAGGATATACAGTATATACTGTATAATACATATATGAAATATATAAAGATGCATACTGAAACAAATAGGAACCAGGACATAGGAACAGGTTGCTCATTTGGATTTGGTGCACAACAAATATGTTTCATCTTCCTCTTGGTCTTATTAAAATAATATGAATAAGATTATGTTATCTTGGTCTTGCTTTTATTTTTTATTAAGATGTGACATTTTATTTCTGTCCACGTAGATTAATCTATAATTACTATATTTGTGTTTGGTTCTTCATAATCTTCCTCTCTCTCTTTGTCTGTTAGCCGCTGTGGGCTTTCTGGTCCTTGCACACATTGGTGAGTTTCTGCTGTAAAATAATAAAGTTGTATTTTTTTAGACTGAATGCTGACCATCTTTATGGCTTCTCTCCAAATGCCCTCAGCTTCATCCAACAAGTTGGTGTGTCACATGACCAACTGGGCCCAGTACAGACCCAGCAGTGGTAAATTCACCCCCGACAACATTGACCCGTTCCTTTGCACCCATGTCATCTACGCTCTGGCCACCATCAACAGCTTCAACCAGATCACTCCCATTGAGTGGAACGATCAGGAGATGTACGCCAGCCTTAACGGCCTCAAGAAACAGTAAGTCTGCATAGCAACATGATTTCTCATGTCTGTATTTGCCAAGTCCAAGAGCATCTGTCTGCCCTGGCTTGTATGATTCTCAAGCCACAGATATTATTTTCTGGGGCACAAAATTGACTAAAAACATAATGGAACCCTGAAAGCAAGGCCAAGAGAGCACTAGGAAAGAGCACTAGAGAGTATGTTCCAACTCTCAAGAGGCAGTACCTTCCTTACCAGGTTGCTTGAGAGGGGTGTTATGGAAGAGGCTCTGATGAATTGTTGAACCTTGCGGCCATGTCCCATGGGGGATTTTGTGGGGAAATACTGCAGGAGTATGATGTATCTAGGATTGGAGAAACCCTTTTCAACAATCCGGCATAATGAACAGGATCTCAAGGCCCAGTCATTCAGAGGAGGTTGGTTATTTAATCAGTTTGCTTCCTGTGCCTCCTTTGGAAGATTTCCCTGGGGAAGAGTCAAAACTCACTTGAGAGATTATGTATCCCAGCTGGCCAGGGATACCCCAAAATCTCATTTTGGGATACCCCAAAATGAGATTTTGGTTGTCACAGAGGAAAGGGACATCAGAGATTGCCCCTGGACTTGATCTCAGATAACCTCAAAGCAACAAATGGATGGATGAAAATATTCCATTTTTCTAGCCCACTGCTAAGCTGTTTAAACTACATTGGCCTGGAATGATTATGATGACAAGTTTCTTTACGTATTTTAAGGTTTACTCTATTTTCTGCCTGTCTTTGTCACTTAGCAACCCTGCCCTGAAGACTCTGCTGTCTGTCGGAGGCACTGTAAATGGAGTGAGCCCGTAAGTCCCAATTTCTCAACACTTACTCTTTAATGCAGTGAACGTTTCTTGAATACTGAATCCTTATAGCAGACATGAAATATTTTCCATTCAGATACATTGC
Source organism: Poecilia picta (assembly GCA_033032245.1). Classification (NCBI taxonomy): domain Eukaryota; kingdom Metazoa; phylum Chordata; class Actinopteri; order Cyprinodontiformes; family Poeciliidae; genus Poecilia; species Poecilia picta. Next base: position 4,698,276 of record CM065357.1, on the reverse strand, counting down.
AGTGGTTGGCAAACCAGAGACCCGACAGGCCTTCATTAAGTCAGCAATCAGCTACCTGCGTGCCCATGACTTTGACGGGCTAAATCTGGACTGGGAGTATCCTGGACACAACGGCAGCCCACCGGAGGACAAGGAGAGCTTCACTGTGCTGGTCTCGGTAAGCAGACCCTTCACCACTACCCATTACAGCAACTTCTGATGTGTTGTTATCTATTATTTAACTTCTGCTTTGGAGAAGTTTGTCCTTAGTCCTTATGTAAGATAGGATCATTCAATAGTGAATGCAACAGTACATTAGAGTTTTGCTTATTTTCAGTGTCAAAACAAAGGTTCTCATTTAAAACTTGAAATCTTTGTCTTTCTGAGTAAAGGAGCTGGCAACAGCGTTCCAGGATGACGCCACAGACAACAGGAAGACAAGGCTTCTACTTTCAGCCAATGTGGCCGGCTTAGTTTCAACCATTGACAAGGCATACGACGTCAGCAAAATCACAGCGTAAGTTTCACAAACCTGAAGTCATTTATGCTTTTACTGTGCAGTCGTCATGTATTCCAGTCGAGACTGAAAGGAATAGAGACATTTTTAAATACCAGATCAGCAAACTGGTAAAAGCAACTCGTTATATAGAGGTGGTCACACCTGTTGATTATTAAAAAGGGAATTTAATCTGCAGCACCTGCTGCTTATTTTCCTCTTAAGTTTTATATAGGGAGCGAAGATCTTTGATTCTCACAAACAGGGTTAATCTTTTTTTTAACAAATATTAAAAGTAGGTGCCTGTCGCATGATGTTGTACAGTTGGGATCAAGTCTAAATGATTTTAAAACCTGGGAAATATCACATTCTTTTCTTTATACCCCTAAACACATGATCCTCAAAAAGGAGGATGAATTGTTTTATTACCATAATTTAATATTCTCAGCAAACAAAGATATTAAGAACATATTTTGCTTTAGATTAATTTAGATAAATTATTTGCCGTCGTATACAGTTTTTTAAAATGTGCATGTACAATGCTTTTACAGATCAATACTTGAATATTTGCATTAATTTATTTTTGCTTTTCCACTTTGTAAAAACACTGTGTACAGTCATAGTCAAAAGTTTTGAGAATGACACAAATATTATATTTTCACATGTTCTGCTGCCCTCTAGTTTTCATGTGTGTCTGTCAGATGTTTTCATCACATTCAGAAATACAACTGCAATCATATTATGAGTAACAAAAGCTTTAATTGACAGTTAGAATGAGTTAATGCAGCAAGTCAATATTTGCAGTGTTGACCCCTCTTCTTCAGGACCTTTGCAATTCTCCCTGGCACGCTCTCAACTTCTGGACCAAATCCTGACTGATAGGAGTCCATTCTTGCACAATCAATGCTTGCATTTTGTCAGAATTCCTAGGTTTTGTTTGTCCACCCGTCTCTTGATAATTGACCACAAGTTTTCAATGGGATTAAGATCTGGGGAATTTCCAGGCCATGGACCCAAAATCTCTATGTTTTGTTCTCTGAGCCAGTTAGTTATCTCCTTTGCTTTATGGCAAGATGCTCCATCATGCTGGAAAAGGCATTGTTCATCACCAAACAACTCTTGGACGGTTGGGAGAAGTTGCTCTCGGGGGACATGGTCGACCATTCTTTATTCATGGCTGTGATTTTAGGCAAGACTGTGAGAGAGCCGACTCCCTTGGCTGAGAAGCAACCCCACACATGTCCCTTTGGACATCTGGAAAACAGGGAGGGGACCCTGGCGGTCTGATCCTCGGCTGCAGAAGCTGGCTCTTGGGACGTGGAACGTCACCTCACTGGTGGCAAGGAACTGGAGCTAGTGTGCGAGGCTGAGATGTTCCGGCTAGAAATAGTCGGCCTCACCTCGACGCATGGCTCTGGTTCTGGAACTAGTCTCCTTGAGAGGGGCTGGACGTACTTCCACTCTGGAGTTGCCCACGGCGAGAGGCGCCGGGCAGGAGTGGGCATACTTGTTGCCCCCCATCTTGGCGCCTGTACATTGGGGTTTACCCCAGTGAACGAGAGGGTAGCCTTCCTCCGCCTTCAGGTGGGGGGATGGGTTCTGACTGTTGTCTGTGCTTACCGGCCGAACAACAGTTCAGATTACCCACCCTTCTTGGAGTCCTTAGAGGGGGTACTGGAGAGCGCCCCCCCGGGGACTCTCTTGTTCTACTGGGGGACTTCAACACTTACGTGGGCAATGACGGTGAGACCTGGAGGGGTGTGGTGGGGAGGAATGGCCCCCCCGATCTGAACTCGAGTGGTGTTCTACTATTGGACTTCTGTGCTCTTCACGGTTTGTCCATCACAAACACCATGTTCAAGCATAAGGGTGTCCATACGTGCACTTGGCACCAGGACACCCTAGACTGCAGTTCGATGATCGATTTTGTCATCATTTCATCGAATCTGCGGCCGTATGTCTTGGACACTTGGGTGAAGAGAGGGGCGGAGCTGTCCACTGACCACTACCTGGTGGTGAGTTGGCTCCGGTGGTGGGGGAGGAAGCCGGTCAGACCTGGCAGGCCCAAACGTGTAGTGAGGGTCTGCTGGGAACGTCTGGCGGAGTCCCCTGTGAGACACAGTGCAGCACCAACACTGTTTATAGTGGGAATGGTGTGCTGCTGACCTCAACTCGGGACGTTGTGGGTCGGTGGGCAGAATACTTCGAAGACCTCCTCAATCCCACCAACATGCCTTCTGTTGAGGAAGCTGAGCCTGGGGACTCTGGGTTGGGGTCTCCAGTCTCTGGGGATGAGGTCGCGGAGGTGGTCAAAAAGCTCCTCGGTGGCAGGGCCCCGGGGGTGGATGAGATCCGCCTGGAGTTCCTTAAGGCTCTGGATGTTGTAGGGTTGTGTTGGCTCACGCGACTCTGCAATATCGCATGGACATCGGGGGCAGTTCCTCTGGATTGGCAGACCAGGGTGGTGGTCCCCGGTCTGCCAATCGGGGGCCCGGCGGGTGTGCTCCAATTACAGAGGGGTCACACTCTTAAGCCTCCCTGGGAAGGTCTATTCAGGGGTCCTGGAGAGGAGGGTCCGTCGGATAGTCGAACCTCGGATTCAGGAAGAGCAGTGTGGTTTTCGTCCTGGTCGTGGAACACTGGACCAGCTCTACACCCTCAACAGGGTCCTGGAGGGTGCATGGGAGTTCGCCCAACCAGTCTACATGTGTTTTGTGGACTTGGAGAAGGCGTTTGACCGTGTCCCTCGGGGGGGCCTTGTGGGGAGGGTTCTCCAGGAGTGTGGGGTACCAGGCCCTTTGATATGGGCTGTCAGGTCCCTGTATGACCGGTGTCAGAGTCTGGTCCGCATTGCCGGCAGTAAGTCGGGCTCGTTTCCGGTGAGAGTTGGACTCCGCCAAGACTGCCATTTGTCACCAATTCTGTTCATTACTTTCATGGACAGAATTTCTAGGCGCAGCCGAGGTGTTGAGGGGATCCGTTTTGGTGGCCTTAGGATTGCATCTCTGCTTTTTGCAGATGATGTGGTCCTGTTGGCTTCATCAGATAGTGATCTGCAGCTCTCGCTGGAGCGGTTCACGGCCGAGTGTGAAGCAGCCGGGATGAGGCTCAGTGCCTCCAAATCCGAAGCCATGGTCTTGAGCCGGAAAAGGGGAGAGTGCCTTCTCCGGGTCAGGGGGGTTGTCCTGCCTCAAGTGGAGGAATTTAAGTATCTGGGGATCTTGTTCACAAATGAGATCGACAGGCGGATTGGGGCAGCGTCTGCCATGAAACGGGCGATGCGCTGGTCCGTTGTGGTGAAGAGAGAGCTGAATTAAAAAGTGAAGCTCTCGATTTACCAGTCGATCTACATTCCCACCCTCATCTATGGTCATGAGCTTTGGGTCATGACCGAAAGAAGGAGATCACGGATACAAGTGCCTGAAATGTGTTTTTTTCGCAGGGTGGCCGGGCTCTCCAGTAAAGATAGGGTGAGAAGCTCGGTCATCCGGGAGGGACTCAGAGTAGAGCCGCTGCTCCTCCACGTAGAGAGGAGCCAGTTGAGGTGGCTTAGACATCTGGTCAGGATTCCTCCTGGACGCCTCCCTGGTGAGGTGTTCCAGGCACATCCCACTGGGAGGAGGCCTCGGGGAAGATCCAGGACTCGCTGGAGCGACTATGTCACTTAGCTGGCCTGGGAACGCCTTAAGATTCCCCCGGAGGAGCTAGAAGAAGTGGCTGAGGAGAGGGAAGTCTGAGTCTCCCTTCTGAAGCTGCTGCCCCCGCGATCCGACCCTGGATAAGCGGCAGAAAATGGATGGATGGATGGAATCTCTCTCCTTGAAGTTCTTGATGATGCGATAGATTGTTGACTGAGGTGCAATCTTTCTAGCTGCGATACTCTTCCCTGTTAGGCCATTTTTTTGCAGTGCAATGATGACTGCACGTGTTTCTTTAGAGATAACCTTGGTTCACAGAAGAGAAACAATGATGCCAAGCACCAGCCTCTTTTTAAAGTGTCCAGTGGTGACATTCTTACTTAATCATGAAGGATTGATCTCCAACCCTACCCTCATCAACACCCACACCTGTTAATGGTGCAATCACTGAAACGATGTTAGCTAGTCCTTTTAAGGCAGGGCTGCAATGAAGTTGAAATGTGTTTTGGGGGATAAAGTTCATTTTCTAGGCAAATATTGACTTTGCAATTAATTGCTGTTAAGCTGATCACTCTTTATGACATTCTGGGGTATATGCAAATTGCCATTATAAAAACTGAAGCAGTAGACTTTGTAAAAATTAACGTTTGATTCATCCTCAAAACTTTTGTACACACTTTTATATCCATCCATCCATCCATCCATCCCTTCCTCCATCCCAGCTAACGTTTCGGGCGAGAGGCGGAGTCACCCTGGACAGGTCGCCAGTCTGTCGCAGCACATATTAACAAGAAAGAAAAAAAAATATTTTTTTTTTCTTTTGAAAATATTTGTGTTCAAGTTTTATTCATTGAGATAAATCTGATTCTGAAATAGTTTGAAATTGTTCATTGACCAAGGTTATTGGGATCAACAGACAGCCGTTCACAGGACCTAATTGTTAAGAACAGCCTCATTTTCCAACTTTTTACAAATTTTGCCTAATGTTAATCAAAAATGCTGTTTCTCCCTGTATTCCAACAGCCACATGGACTTCATGAACATCATGAACTACGATTTCCATGGATACTGGGAGCCAGTGACTGGACACCACAGCCCACTGTACCGCAGCTCCGTTGACATCGGATCACAATTTCACTTCAACACTGTAAGAAACTAGAACTAGATCACACTGGTAAATATAAGTAACTTGTAAATATAAGTTAATAACTTATATTCAATCTACATTCACACTGAGAGAATATAGATTGAATAAAAAATATATCACCAGTACATTAAGGTGGTATTTATTGCAAATATCGGATTCTAAATTGAAGATCCTAGTTTACTGTTGCTTGTCAACCCAACCAGCCTTCTGGACAGACTTCATCAAGTTTGAGTCAATGTTTTATATCCACATTGCAAAACCTTTCACATTGTACTTCTAAAACTATTTTTCCACAGAACTCCTCAGTGTCTCACTGGATATCTCTGGGTGCACCAGCAGAGAAGCTGCTCCTGGGTTTCCCAACATACGGCCGGACCTTCCGTCTCAGCACATCGGCGAACGGCCTTGGAGCTCCATCCAACGGCCCCGCAGACGCTGGGCCCTACACCCGTACCGCTGGCTTCTGGGCCTACTACGAGGTATGGCTTCGACATTGACGAACTTGGTTAGCTTTATGGCACACATCAGAAATAAACACGATAATGAACAGCAAGTTCTTTGTAAAAACGGTGGAATAAAACTTCAACAGTATATGTTGATCTACGTGTAATGTGAAAAAATATATTTAGAGGAGAAAGTTGGAGCTTTACATTAGTTGTGCCAAGTTTAAGTATTTACAACTCAACGTTCTGTTTTGGTTCTGCTTCCAGACCTGTGACTTCATCAACAGTGCAGAAGTTTCCTGGATCACTGAGCAGCAAGTTCCTTATGCCACCTACGGCAGTGCTTGGGTTGGTTACGATGACAAACGCAGCATTTCTTCCAAGGTAAGTAAAGCTGTTTTTCATTCATTTGTTCACTCATATTATATGTGTCTATCAACCTGATGGCCATTTCTATTGATCGTATAGGTCCAGTTTATGACTTCAGCGTCTTTGGGCGGTGCTCATGTGTGGACACTGGACATGGATGACTTTAGCGGATCCTTCTGTTCAGATGGACCATACCCCCTCGTCAACCACCTCAGAATGTCAATGGGTATATTTCCTTCTTCTCTTCTACTATCTTTTAGCATGTCCGTTTTTAACCACTTAATCTATAGATTGATTTTTTTCTGTTGTCCTCGTATGAAGGTTTTGCTCCAAAGCCAACCACCACACCACGACCCACAACCACCAGGGATCCCATTGCCGATTTTTGTGCCGCGCGTCCTGATGGGTTGTACGAGAACCCAGCTGATAAGACCACCTTCTTCCAGTGTTTCCAGGGAAACACTTACCTCCACCACTGTCAGCCTGGTCTCATCTACTGGGATTCCTGCAAGTGCTGCAACTGGCCCTAAGCCAGATAAGCATCCTCTAGAAATTATAACGTCTCTTTGAACATTCATACTGCATGTTAGAGAAATCTGTCCAAAGTGTCCATTACTGCTTAACCTGCAGAGTGCTGCTCAGGAGCACAAAATAAATCAGTGATAAAATCTCATTGTGTCTGACTCAGTTCTGAAAACATCAGAAAATTTTTGAACAAATGCAACAAATATGATCCATATCACAATATTGTATCACTTTAAAAGACAATTTTTGTAATCCGACTAAGGTGTGACAAAATGTTTAACACAAGACAGTTGTTGTACTTTGGTGGCAATTTGAAACATTGTTGTGTCAAGATTAGCTTTAAAAAATGAAATATTGCTACATGGCCATTTTTTAAAGGAGGTTCTTGTCATATAAACTGTCAGACATGGTTCAAAAAAAAAAAAAAGCAAGGCAGTCTTGGTGGAAAACGTTTGCATAATCAGACGAACCACAGATTGCCTGTTAACCTTGACCCAGTAAATGACCCAGTAAAGAGATAAACAATTCTTCATCAGACAAAATCAGATTTAGACTTGTTGATACAAATCCCTAAGCTGTGATCAACCTATCTTTTTTATATATATGTTCAAATTCAGGTTATCATACAGAATCACATTCAATGGACTTATCTATATCCATATGCTCATATATTTTAGTGCAATATCCCGTTGTTCCCGATAAGACACTAGGGGGTGCTGTTAAATTTATCCATTCACTTTCGCAGGATATAAGACGACTCATATCCTCCCTCACGTTGCATAAAAACACTCAGACGCTTATAATGTGCACAAATTAAGCGTTTGTTCTATAGTACAGGAAAAATAGAGGTTTGTGTTACAGGTTAGTTGGTTCTAGGTCAAGTTTGGGTGCGTTAAAAATCCTAACTGACCTGAAATGCTAACAAATGAAATTCACAACTGTACTGACATATTTCTATATTTAAAGGAGACAATTTACCATTTTGGGAAGAGGTTGAATATTAGACTCAGACATTAGCAAGATAATCTGTTAGCACAGAATGGGAATAGGATGAGTGACTCGATACGTTTCAGAATACATGTAGGTTTTATTTATTTATTAAGAATTAAGAGAGTCATTTGTCATATGATAGCTATCTGTCAGTACATACCATTTTAAACATCACTTAGAAATGTTTCTGCCACTTTCAAGGTGATTAATACATTTTTTCTTCATCAAAAAATTCTGTGGAAATAAAACCTCTTGAAAATAGCTGTTTTAAAATCAGAGAACAAAGCATAGAATTAGACATAATAGATCTGACTTTATACAAAGGCCACATTGTCACTGATACCAGATCTAGAAATGTTTTCAGTATGGGATCGGTGCATATCTAGTAAGCCCCAGATTATCTCTGTGCTTCGCTGAAGCTTTATGTTCAAAAGTCATTCATAAATGAGAGCTGCACACGTGGATAAAATTATCAATATCTTTCTGTTAATGTTTGAAAATCCCACAAAGGGCACTGAAATAACTTAAAAATCAATAATAGATAAAAATATTAAATATTAATTACTAAAAATCAGATATTATTTTTGAATTATTATTCAATCGAATTATTATAAATAAGAAACTAATGATGATGACACGTCTAAAATACATTTAAAATAACTTGAACATATGGCCATGTTGAAGTCGAGTCCTCTAATTTGCATCACAGATGGCTTCAAGCTTGTAATCCATTAGCTGGCCTATTTAAAGAGTGACAAGGAATTAGTGTGTTACACTTTTTATATTTATTAATATACATACCTATATGCTCTTTGCTTATATGGAAATATTTTGGAAAATATTAATTTCCCAGATATGAAATCTCATATATATGGGAATATATTGCAACATATATTTGCTTCTTTAGATTGAAACTTATGGATTTCATATGACAGAATTTTATTTGTTCTTAATTTTTATTCCCCTGAATCCACCAGTAATGAAACATTTGATTGAAATGAACTGATCTTACAGACCGTGGCTCGTTGACATAATGAAACCGTTCTAAATACCTTATGATGTTTTTTACTCATGTTATCAATAGAGAGATTAATAATTTATTTTTGTTCTCTTACATAAACAGGATGCAAGATATAAGAAATAACGATGACTTTTTTACACCCAGCTTAACTGCCTTTGCGTTTCTTGAACAATGAAAGATAAAAGCAATATAGATATGGATTCAGATCAAAAACCTCAGGTTACAAAAGACTGATGGCTGCTATGAAGTCAGACAGTCTGTTATTGCCTGAGCTCACCTTGGCAAACAGTCTTACAACATCAACACACACTTCATATATGTATGCATGATTTTGGTCAACATGATGTAAAAAAAAAGAGATTCTGGTTCTACAATGTTTCTGAGTTGTGAATGGTTGACTGAACTATTGCCTGTACCTATTCACGGACTTTGGTTCTGGTTTCAACATAATCACACAAAGAACACAGATCAGTTCCCTGGTCAAAGTTAGTATCTGTTTCTGTGTCAGGTCTGACCTGTTCATGACTCCCATGACTGCTCCTCACACTTCACATCACTTAGAGATGACACAACTTTAGTAGGTCTCATTTCAGAAGAGGATCAGATAACACACAGAGGTGAGATCCTTGAAGCTTGAGCTGCCAGCTGCACAGATAACAATAGTTTAGAGGTCATTGGCGCAGCCGGAGAAAATCAGAGCAGTTATTGATCAGACTTCCTTCAGATTCTGTATTTGACCAGTGACCCTCTGAAAGGAGGTGTAGGGTATTAAAGTCAAGGCCAATCAAATTGGTTTTATATACATAAAGGCTAACAACAAAAAATTTTCAATAATTGTGTATATGTATGCATGCATTTTTTAGAGTTACATTGGTCAATAAATGTTTATTTTTCTAGACTGGTCTGCTTGAAAATACATTTATGATTAACATGAATAGAATGTTACAGCTGAATTCTGATAGTTATGAATACTGTGCCGTAAGTAACATGTATTTTCCTAACTGCCTGGCATTGAATCAGACTAAAGTTTTTGTTTTGTGGTTTTGTGATTAACAAAGTTAAAAAGTTCTTATGAAGTTTTCAAACATTTCCTTAGAATATGCATTTCTGTAGAATGCAGAAGCCTATAAATTGTTCGACTTGGGTCAGGTACGTTGGGTTTCCTACATAAATATCTTCAAAGGAGTTTGCTGGAACTTTGACCCATTCCTCCTGACAGAACTGATGTTGATATATAATAATATAATCATCTGGGCTTTTCCTAACTGTTCTATGACCATAATAGTTAGTTGGGTCTCCTTTAATATGAATTACTGCATCAATGCAGCACAGAATACAGAGTCAAGTCAAGTCAGGTTGATTTGTATAGCACATTTCTGCAATAAGGCAGTTCAAAGTGCTTTACATCATAAAAACAAAAAATATGAAGTTATAGAATACAGTCACCAATTGAAGTATTACATTAATAAAAACCTCTCTGTTGCTTTCTAATTTATACCACCCCTTTAAACCTTTAGGGGATACTGTCCCTATTAACTTTTGATGTCTGGGATTTCCTCAACTTCCCGGGACTCCAACCCAGCAGCCATCACCTTTCCCTCGTCAGAGAAGACCAAGGTCAAATGACCATATATCTTCCTTTAAACTAATGGTGTCCAAAGTCGGTCCTTGAGGGCTGGCATGCTGCATGTTTTAGTTCTGTCTCTGGTTCAACAAACCTGGATCAAATGATGGTTCATTGGAGGCCTAATGACATGCTGAAAAGGTTGTTACGACCACCAGGGAGAGAACTACACCATGCAGGATGCCGGCTCTTGACTGACCAGTGTTGTATAAAGTACTGAAATCTCAGAGTCAAGTAAAAGTATAGGTACCTCTCCAAAATATGACTTTGGTAAAAATCCAAGTCACTGACTGAAATGCTACTTGAGTTAAAATCTTAAAGTATCTGAATTTTCTTGTACTTAAGTATGGAAATTACTCTAAAAATGGATGTACTCAAGTAATGTAATTAAAAGTATAAGTAAGTAAAACAAGGGAAATGCAGTTTGAATGACAATTTTTATATTTTGGTAAACTTGTCAAATACAGTTAAAGTAATGTATACAACAAGTGCAGGCAAAATTAAACCTGCTAATAGATAAACCTGCAGGCATCATTTAGTTCAGAAAATTAGGTGCTTTACCTACAGCACAAGGTTAACTTAACCTGCTTTACAACTGAACCAGCTTCTTAGTTTCCCCTCCAGGATGGAAAATACAAAGATTTTGTAAGCCTTAAGTTTTCCGTTCAAGTAAGGTCAGTGCTGAAAATGGAAAAAAAATAAATAGTCAGTACAGAAAATGCGGCCAACATGAAGAAAAAAAGCCATTACGATTACTCTACTTCACAAACTATTGGTGCAACAACTGGTCATTATGTGTGGCATTAGGGACATGTGGCTGCTGCTCATCGCAGACTTTGTGTTTAATGGGAGAAGTGAAACAGGTGTTTCCCATTGGTGGTGATGAACAAGCCCAGGTAAGTAGGCTACAGACTTTGTAGCAGTCAATCAGTAGGTGGGGTCAAAACACTAACATTTCTCTTTTTCGCTGTTTTGTAACGAGTAACTAAACCACACATTAAAAATGTATTGGAGTAAAAGTATGCAATTAAGTTCGGAAATATAGTGAAGTAAAAGTGAAAGTTATCAAAAATGTTCATACTCCAGGAAAGTATGAAGTACTCCAAAAATATACTTAAGTAAAGTAGTGAAGTATTTTTACTTCGTTACTATACAACACTGGGATTGACTTTGGGCATCGCTGCTTTAGACCATATGCTCTTTAGGGGATATCATCCCTCTAAACCCGACGACATAAAGCCATAACGGCCTCTATGTCATCTACATGTTGGGTCTGATGACTTCCATTTTTCTCTTGGTTATACTCTAGATTCTCTGTGTGGTTAGTGTTTGCTGGCCAATCAAGCTCAGTGTAATCATGGTCATTGAAGCCGTTTTTGTGTATTTGATGTGTTTCTTTTCTCAGGTCTTTGAGCCATCAAAATGATTTTATTGAAATCATTTATGATATCTGAAAGTTACATATCAAACAAAATGGGGGTTAGCTTGTGAAATTCAGCTTATTTCTGGTTAGGAAGTGCTAGGAGTCTCTTAGAAAAGCAGAATCATCACATAGTCTTCAAAATATGCTTGGACTAACAATAGAGGAACACCTTTTATGCTTTCATTTTTCAACCTCAAAACCACCTGGCACTTTGCTTTGAATTGGCCTGTACTCGTATAATGTGCTGTCAGGTCTCCGAATCGTCTTACTCTACATTCAATCATTGACAAGCAAATGGTGGCAAGCTACATCCTGTCAGACTGCTGGGGTCATAGAGGTCATGCACTGGCACCTCCAGGCCCTCTGTGCACCACCAGCAGGCAACTCAAGTGATGTGTTTTGCCCAAGGTCACAACAGCAGAGAGAGGTCTTGAATGGGCACTCTACCGTTTGCGAGACAAACTCCTACCACCATCACCACCACCTACCACAACACTTTAAGACACTTTACGATGATCTGCACCAACCTGATATAAATTCTGATCCTTTCCGCTTGAACAATCATTTATTAAACATGCAAAAATTACCAGGAGTTTAATTTATTTTTCAGTTCAATAACTATTGAACCGGTGATAAGGACATGTTATGTAAAGACAAGGAAACACCACTAGAAGTATAAAACATGTTAGCTATCAAACTAATAAATATTTATAGTGCAACTAGATATACAGGCCACACTGACAACAACATATAACATAAATCTGTAGTTCAAAAAATCGCTAAAATTTGTTTCATAACCTGTCTTGCTTCTTTCTGTAGTTTTCACTACAGAAAACTACAGATTATGACGATCATGACTGAACCTTCCCTATATCAAAAAGATATCAAAAAGGTTTTCCTATATTAAGGAATACATAGTAAAAATATGTAATATCTGAAACTTGAAACGATGGCCGCCATTTGTTCCATAGAATCTTTTAATATCAGAAAGTTTAAAGATCAATAAGCATTTTTCTGCTCCAACTTTTATTTGTTGAAAGACGCGGTCGTTTCTAAATCATATTAAAATAATGCAAAATTCGCAGTTTTGTACAAAATCCGTACACCAACCAACCCATATCAATTCTGTGAAAAATATTTTGCATGGAATTGCATCCCCTAACAAGACTTTGAAGCGATTGTTGCTACGTGTTCAACCAAGGAAAAATGAATGCTGAAAGTCAAAGACTCGACACTATTTGCTTGGTTTCCTTACATAGAAACATCTTAATCTACTTTGAATAATTAATTGAGCATACTGTACTGTTTGATAACTAGGATCAAATGTGTGACTGAACTGAAAGCTTTTCTCTGTAAAGCACCTTGAGACGACGTTTGTTGTGAATTACTGCTGTAGAAATAAACTGAATTGAATTGTTTATTTCAAACACAAAGGCTAATTTCACTCAATTAGCCTTTGTGTTTCCTTGTCAGTGCGTAACTTCAATTATTCTTAAAATCTGTAACGTTTTGTCACCTTCTTGCAGAGATAATTTATATGTATTGAGTTTCATGTTGATGCTGTCACGTCATTGCTGCAGGGCTTGGAACCCTAATAAAGATTTCAGCTGATAAACATCAGGTTTATCCTGGTATTTATGTCCTGCACATCAGTTACATAAGTATTATTATATTTTATTGTTTAACGCTATGTAATAATGAGAGAGGTATTAAAATGCCATGATGAATAAAATTCGAACTATAAATCTACTTCAACTAGAAGGTTGACAGAACTCACTACAAAGTTTAGTGCTGACATATGGGAGATATTAGTAGAGGTGGGCAGAGTACAGAAAACACGTAGACGAGGAAGAGTAAAAAAGTCTATTCAAGTACTGAGTAATTGATCAAATATAACTGTTTTTCATTCAGTCAGTAGAGAATCCAGAAATTTTAGTCAAGAGAGAGTAGAAATACTTTATAGACTCAAGTAAAAGTAAAAGTACAGGATAGAAAAAAAATACTCCTAAAAAATATAAAAAAAATACATAAGTAAATGTAATATAGTAAATGTAATTAGTTACTATCAAACCAAATATTAGTAAAGTGATTTTTAAAAAAATTTACTTTTCTGGACTTTTACATAGTTAAACTATACATAAGCATATTTTTAAAGTGGTCTCTCCACTTTAATATGCACTCAGTAAACAAAATTGTCACACTGAAAGCATACAGAAATATGTTATATTTTAAAATTCTTGTTATGCTTTGACATCTGACATTACATTTGTAATTTTATTATTGCTGCAAGGTATATGCATCATGGTCATGAATTATCACAATTTCTTGTAATTTAACTGGCAATGTATTTTCAGGTTATCAAATACTGCTGAGTTTATTTGTGTCGGCTTTATAACCCCATTATGCAACTCTGAAGCTGATCTGCACAGCTGACCGTGTTCTTTTCATCCCAGTTTTGTGTCCCAGACTGGATCAGTGCTGCAGTTCAAATCACTGAGGGCAGAAATATGACCTGTAAGCTGAAGAATATATTGTTGAGTGCCAGTCAGTGGTTTCCTAAAATAGAAAGATAGAGCAACCAAATCTCTGAATAGAAAAAAACTCAAATTTTGGTGGAGAAATACTCCGTTAGCCTTTCTGCTAGCTTGCCAGTGTGTGAACGTAAAATGGAAAAATCTCCCCCTTTTGAAGTTATTGCATTTTCTGTCTTATGCTGTTGCATGCTTTTTTCTCAGGTATGTAAAGTTACAGTATGCTTGATGCAGGAAATTCAACCATGAAGTAAATTAATATAGAAATATAATAGCAAATACTCAAGTACATCACAATCTTTGTGAAAAGGATGTTCTTTCTGCAGCTGACTTAAGTATTTTTTACTGCACTATTTTGACCCTATCTATTGTCCTAGCAGGTTCTCATGACAACAGCAACAATATTGTACTGATGTACAGTGCTCAAAGGTCTTTATGGCTGATCAATGATATGATAATATGTAATTTGTTGCACAATCTCAATGACACCTAGACTCTGACTAAGTAAATTATTATCCATATATAGCATTGTACCATCTTATCTTTACATATTCTAATAAACATATTTATGATTCTAGTTTGTTGGAGGTTGGTACAACTTTTGCTCTCTCTCTCTCTCTTTCTCTCTCTCTCTCTCTCTCTCTCTCTTGCTCACTTTCTCTCTTCAGCAGCGTATAAAAGACCACAGTTTTCTGCCACTCGTTGGATTTTTGGTCTGGTCCCACGGTGAGTTGAGGAGGGGAAGGACGTCCTCTGATGTTTAGCTGAGACCGGCTGTGCTGACTTTTCTGTGTTACTAATTTAAAAACTCTGTTTCTTTTTTTTGTGCTTGTAGTCATCTAAAGAAGTTGTGAGAAAAACAACAAAATTACAACATGGCAAGGCTCGTATTGCTCACAGGTATTGTAAAAATCATGGTTCAACAACCATTATAGGGTCCATCTGTATTGTTGAATGTTTGGTTTCATTTGTCTCCCTATTCTTTTTTCCAACAAAGCCTTGTGTCTGGTGCTTGTCCAGCTGGGTAAGATAACACATACTTTCATCCACCGACACGATTTACATATTTAATTTTGAAGAACTCCACTTTGAGGTTATAATTTCATATTTTGTTGCTCTTTCACAGCATACACAAGCAGAATGGAGTGCTATTTCACCAACTGGTCTCAGTATAGGCCTGGTGAAGGCAAATACCTGCCACAAAACGTAGACCCCTTTCTGTGTACCTCTCTGATCTATGCCTTCTCCATCATCAATCACGCCAACGAGCTGGTTACCTACGAATGGAACGACGATGTCCTCTACAAGGCCTTCAACGACCTGAAGTTGAAGTAAGTCAACATAGTTAAGATCGTTATGTCAGATGGACATTTAAAGCATAAAGCTTTCAATGTTCACTTCTATTCAACACTGCACTACATGCTCTTCAAATACTGTTTTCTTTTTATTTTTCTAGGAATCCTCACTTGAAGACTCTGCTGGCTGTTGGTGGCTGGAACTTTGGCTCCACTCAGTAAGTAACTGTGCAAATCAAAATATTACCAAGTATGACTTCCTGATACAAGGTTGACACATCCTGATTGTCTTTTAAACTCCTGAGACAAATGACCTGGAGCAAAAGGTCAATAACTATTGGCTGACTTTGTCTAAAAAGTGTCTTGGTCCTTAAAATCTGTCTCCTGCAGGTTTTCCATCATGGTGTCCACACCAGAAAACCGTCAGAAGTTCATCCAGTCTTCAATCAAATTCCTGAGACTGCATGGATTTGATGGACTGGATCTGGACTGGGAGTACCCGGGTGCCCGTGGAAGCCCCCCTGAAGATAAGGAGAGGTTTACTCTTCTCTGTAGGGTAGGTTGAAAAAAAAAAAAAAGCTTCTTTTGCAACACTAAACTATATTTCCATGTTTTATTTTGACCTCCATCCTCACACTTTTGTGGTAATTATTCCAGGAACTTGTTGCAGCTTATGCTGCAGAAGCTGCAGCCACAGGCAAACCTCGGCTCATGCTGACTGCTGCAGTGCCTGCTGGAAAGGGAACCATCGATGGTGGATTCGAGGTCGCTGAGGTTGCCAAGTAAGTACTGTGTTAAAAGTTGTTTCTCACAGGAAGTCTGAGAGTTGTTGACTAAGGTTTTTGTTTACCTAGGGAACTGGACTTCATTAATGTCATGACCTATGACTTCCATGGAACTTGGGAGCAGTTCACTGGCCATAACAGCCCACTGTACCAAGGATCTGAGGATTCAGGCGACCTCATCTATTTCAACACTGTAGGGATCCCTTTGCATCCTTATACCATCCTAAAACATATGTCAGGTTAACTGTGATTGTGTGAATGCAAGATTATTAGTTCTGAGTGAACCTGTATTTCCCGTGATGAACCCCATCTGCCATCCACATGAGATTGGCCCCCATTCCTATGATCTTACACAGATCATAGGAAGGGGGGAAGATGTAAGGGCTATCTATGCATGTGCAGAAAAATGAATAGATTGTTTTGGTACCATGGTATTTTTATTTATTTATGTGTAACGTTTGTTCAATCGAAATTCTTAGGACTACGCAATGAGGTACTGGAGAGACAATGGCGCCCCATTAGAGAAGCTGAGAATGGGATTCGCAGCCTACGGTCGTACCTTCCGTCTGACATCGGCAAACACAGCTGTTGGAGCCCCTGCAAGTGGGCCCGCTTCAGCCGGACCATACACCCGTGAAGCTGGATTCTGGTCCTACTACGAAGTAAACAACTGCCTTTGGATACTTACTTATGATATGTATCATATTAGTAATATTTGACTGGTAATGGCCTACAAATGAAATACAAAGTTCTATATTCCTGACAATGTTTTTTAATGTGTAGATCTGCAACTTCGTGAAGGACACCACCATCCAGTGGATCGATGACCAGAAAGTTCCATATGCAACTAAAAACAATGAGTGGGTAGGATTTGACAACAAGGAAAGCTACAGGATCAAGGTACGAAGAGCTTCTCCCAGAACACTTAGTGTGTATGAGGTGATTCCAACAGAGTCTCTTATGTGTGGTCAAACAGGTCAACTACCTGCAGCAGCAGAAGTTTGGTGGAGCCTTTGTTTGGGCCCTTGATTTAGACGACTTTGCTGGAAAATTCTGTGGAGAAGGAAGCCACCCTCTACTGTCCCATCTCCGCAGTCTTCTTAACATCGGTAAGGGGTGGTAGCATTCAACATCAGTCCAAACCAGAAAAATACAATGTCTTCATCAGTGTTTTCTTTTTACAAAAGGGAAATACCATTTTATGAGTGGTATTTATGTAGTAATACTACAATTCTGCCCCTACAGAGCTTCCACCAATGCCCTCAACCACCACCCCCAAGCCTGGCGCTAACACCACGTCTCCAACCACTACCACCACCACCACCACCACCACTACACATGCTCCGGGATCTGGATTCTGCAACGGCAAGGTCGACGGTCTCTATTCCAACCCCGACGACAGGACCAAGTTCTACATGTGTGCTGGAGGAACCACGTACGAACGGTTCTGCGGAACTGGAACCATCTTTGCTGACCACTGCAAGTGCTGCGTTTGGCCTTGAGCTTTCAGTGGTAGTGATGTAAAATGTAGCTCAAACCAACAATCAAAAAGACTGCAAATCTCCTCTTCCATCCATTGTTTGTAAAAAAACATGTACTTACCTGTATTATAACTTGATGCAGAAAAATAATTTAGTTTTGGGAAAATATGTGACAAGAAATCAAATTTACCAACAAAGAGAAACTACATTTGTACCCATGACTACATTATTGACAGCTGTAAAAGTACATCTTCCTGGAAATAAAGTAATAAAAAGATTATTTAGTGTAATTTTATTGTAAATAAAGTATATGAGATCATGTAAGGACCCCTGTTATATTTGTAAAAGAAAGGGGGAAGTGTGTAAGCAAGTGTGTAAGCCTCAGAACTCCATCTTAAGGAAAAAATATCATGTGGAAATATTGATGCAACATTTCTTAATATCAGCCAAGGTAAAGGAAGGGCACAAACAGGTCTTCCAAACTGCAGATAATTCAAAGATAATCCAGG
The DNA here is from genome assembly GCA_033032245.1 of Poecilia picta. NCBI lineage: Eukaryota > Metazoa > Chordata > Actinopteri > Cyprinodontiformes > Poeciliidae > Poecilia > Poecilia picta. Next base: position 4,680,020 of record CM065357.1, on the reverse strand, counting down.
ATGACTTAAAGGACAATAAAAATCTAAATTTTGGAGCAGCTATCACAAAGCCCCAAACTCGGTTGTACAGAAAATCTGTGAGCAGATCTGTAAAGGTGAGTTCTGTGTATTTGAACTTGAGGACACAGAACACAGCCGGTTTAAGCCACGCAGTGGAGTCCATTACATTTTTTGATAGAACACATCTATCAAGAGAAAGATCCCAATTGAAACTGATTTAAGCAATAGCTCATAGATTCCTCCTCCCTCATGGTGCCACCAAATGGTGCAGAAAAACAATATTAATTTGGGGAAAATACAAATACATGTTTACAAGCATGTGGTGATTGTAGATATGCTTTTTTCTGTATTTAATGTTCATAAAAAAATGAAATAAACATTTTTGGCTGATAGGAGTTCAGGAAAAAAAATGTTCTCCAATGCTTTGACCTAATACTTCAGGATGTGCAAAATGAAGTTTTGTTGCAACACGTCAAAACTAAAACAAATATTGCTATCACACAGTTTATTGGGGCCCAAATTTTTTTTCACATGCAAAGTTTCTTCCCGTCAACAAATATCCACATTTTTCTGATTGCCAGCTACTGCAGGACATGGAGGCACAGCTAAGCCTCCTTAGCATTTCTGATAACCTCTCACTGGACATAAAAATGAGAAAAGCAGGCAACAGTGTGAGCCTTCTCCTACAGTTTAACTCAAATTAGCTCTGACAGAATCTCTAGAATCACCTGAATTAATGATTACCTCACAACAGACCACAGTTCGAAACAGACAGACTGTGTGTCCAACCAGGAGCACCACAAGGAACTGTACTCTCACTGTTCCTTCTCACACTGTACACCTCCGAAGTCCAGTATAAAACATCTTCCTGTCGTTTACAGAAATACTCAGATGCCTCTGCAGTTGTCAGGTGTATCAAAGGTGGTCAAGAAGCTGCATAGAGACAACTGCTGGGCCGCTTTGGTGTGAAAATAACCTGAATGTAAACTCCGCAAAAATTTTAGATTTCTCCACAAACAGATCAAACATGGTAGAATGAGCGGAGGTTATAGAGGAGTATAAACATGCCAGTATTCAGCAGTCAAGCCGTTTACAAGAAGGATCAGAACCAAATGCATTTACTGAGGAAGCTTCGGTCCCTCAGTGCAAGACGCTGCATATCTTCTACAGGTCTTTTATGGAGAGTTGTTCAATATCTTCATCACTTGTTTTAGAAAGCCAGCGACTTAAAAATGTTGAACAAGCTCATTCAGAAGGGTTGTCTCTTTTTTTCTAGTCTGCTCTGGAACCTCTGGGGATTATTAGGCTGTAAACTTTGCACATTCATTTTAATTCATGAAAATGCGAATCAGCTGAATTTCTCTCCTGCCATCATATTAGAAGATGGAATGCACTTGCTTAAAAATAAGAACCAGCTCTGGGCAGTAAAAGGGCAAAGTATCGCAAGTCAGACTGTGTTTTATGAATCAAGATCACAGTGGTGGGTCAGTTTATGGTTGGTCTCCTGTCCTAAATGTAATGCATTGCTGATGCATTACATGATATAGCTGCTATGTGTCCTGAATAGACACTCCACAGACAAGCTTCATTATCAACTAAGATTATCTGGAAAGTGTCCTGAACGATATACACTGAGAGAACCAATCTCTCTGCGTGTGAATGACAGTCAGAAAAGATAAGATATAACACATTTAAGAGAGCCTTATCAGTCGACTCAGCTCTGACCCAGCTGGCTGCATTCATCTGAGACTCTGGGTCACAGCTGATTTTTCACTTACAGTGTGTCTGTCCCCTTGTCAAGAAGCCCTGAGCATCCTCTCCATAAGACTGGGATCCAACAGTACAGATGCTTATCCAGAAACGCTGTAATGCTGACTGCTACAGGACAGCTTTCCAGCTATCATCACCATCTACAACACATCCATAGAAAAACCTTTATAATCTGTCATAACTATTTATTTCCCTTTAATGTTAATAATGTTAGTTTGTGTTAATTTATCAAAATCAAATGACTTGAGGAAATTAAATGTGGTAGAGAGGGATGTTGGAAGATGACTAAGAATTATTTCATTATTGGGATACTGGGATCTGTTTTAGCCACTGCTCCAGTTTGGGGGTTTCTGCCCCGAGGGCCCCGATGACCACAGGCACCACTGTGGTCTTCACCTTCCAGGTCTTTTCCAGTTCCTCCCTGAGGCCCTGGTATTTCTCCAGTTTCTCATGCTCCTTTTTCCTGATGTTGTAGTCACTTGGTATAGCTACATCCACCACAACGGCTTTCCTCTGTTCTTTATCCACCACCACATCTTGTCCATCTTGTCTGTCTGGATCTGGAAGTCCCACAGGACCTTAGCTCGGTCATTCTCCACCACCTTTGGGGGTGTTTCCCACTTCGATCTCGGGGCTTCCAGTCCATATTCTGCACAGATGTTCCTGTACACTATGCCGCCACCTGGTTATGTCGTTCCATGTACGCTTTCCTTGCCAGCATCTTGCACCCTGCTGTTATGTGCTGGACTGTCTCAGGGGCCTCCTTGCACAATCTACACCTTGGGTCTTGTCTGGTGTGGTAGATCTGAGCCTCTATTGCTCTGGTGTTTAGGGCCTGTTCCTGTGCAGCCAGGATGAGAGCCTCTGTGCTGTCCTTGAGTCCAGCTTTGTCCAGCCATTGGTAGGATTTCCTGATATCAGCCATTTCAGTTATTTGTCAGTGGTACATCCCATGTATATATATACATAATAAAAATTCCCTTCTCACCCTCTGCGGGTGGTCTCTTTTCATCCTCTGAACTCGGGTCCTCTACCAGAGGCCTGGGAGCTTGAAGGTTCTGCGCAGTATCTTGGCTGTGCCTAGTACTGCACATTTCTGGACTGAGGTGTCTGATGTTGTTCCTGGGATCTGTTTTAGCCACTGCTCCAGTTTGGGGGTGACTGCCCCGAGGGCCCCGATGACCACAGGCACCACTGTGGTCTTCACCTTCCAGTTCTTTTCCAGTTCCTCCCTGAGGCCCTGGTATTTCTCCAGTTTCTCATGCTCCTTTTTCCTGATGTTGTAGTCACTTGGTATAGCTACATCCACCACAACGGCTTTCCTCTGTTCTTTATCCACCACCACAATGTCCTGTTGGTTCACCATTACCATCTTGTCTGTCTGGATCTGGAAGTCCCACAGGATCTTAGCTCGGTCATTCTCCACCACCTTTGGGGTGTTTCCCACTTCGATCTCGGGCTTCCAGTCCATATTCTGCACAGATGTTCCTGTACACTATGCCCGCCACCTGGTTATGTCGTTCCATGTACACTTTCCCTGCCAGCATCTTGCACCCTGCTGTTATGTGCTGGACTGTCTCAGGGGCCTCCTTGCACAACCTACACCTTGGGTCTTGTCTGGTGTGGTAGATCTGAGCCTCTATTGCTCTGGTGTTTAGGGCCTGTTCCTGTGCAGCCAGGATGAGAGCCTCTGTGCTGTCCTTGAGTCCAGCTTTGTCCAGCCATTGGTAGGATTTCCTGATATCAGCCACTTCAGTTATTTGTCGGTGGTACATCCCATGTAGGGGCTTGTTCTCCCATGATGGAACCTCTAGGCCCTCATCCTAGACATTACCTGAGACATTCCCTGAGCATATCGTTTGTTGAGGCTTTGTCCTTGATGTATTTATGGATCTTGGATGTTTCATCCTGGACAGTGGCTCTCACACTCGCTAGTCCTCTGCCTCCTTCCTTACGGCTCGTGTACAGTCTCAGGGTGCTGGATTTGGGGTGGAACCCTCCATGCATGGTTAGTAACTTCCAAGTCTTAACATCCATGGCCTTTATCTCTTCCATTGGCCAGCTGATTATTCCGGCAGGGTATCTGATTACTGGTAAGGCATAGCTGTTTATTGCACGGATCTTGTTCTTGCCATTGAGCTGGCTTCTCAGGACTTGCCTTATTCGTTGGAGGTATTTGGCTGTGGCTCCTTTCCTTGTGACCTCATCGAGGTTGCCATTTGTTTGTGGTATTCCCAGGTACTTGTAACTGTGCTCTATGTCTGCTATTGTTCCTTCTGGGAGTGAGACCCCTTCTGTGCGGACGACCTTCCCTCTCTTTGTAACCATCCGACCACATTTTTCTAGTCCGAATGACATCCCAATGTCAGTGCTGTATATCCTGGTGGTGTGGATCAGTGAGTCGATGTCTCGCTCACTCTTAGCGTACAGCTTGATGTCATCCATGTAGAGGAGGTGACTGATTGTGGCCCCATTCTTCAGTCGGTATCCGTAGCCAGTCTTGTTCATGATTTGACTGAGGGGGTTCAGGCCTATGCAGAACAGCAGTGGGGACATCTCCTTGGTATATGCCACATTTGATGGACACTTGTGCAAGTGGATTCCAGTTGGCTTCAAGGGTGGTTTTCCACAGCCCCATCGAGTTTGCAATGGAGGCTCTTAGAGTCCTATTGATGTTGTACATCTCTAAGCATTCATTGATCCAAGTGTGTGGCATTGAGTCATAGGCTTTCTTGTAATCTATCCAAGCGGTGCACAGGTTGGTGTGTCGGGTTTTGCAGTCTCGGGCGACTGTGTGGTCTACAAGGAGTTGGTGTTTGGCTCCTCTGCTATTTTTGCCAATGCCCTTCTGTGCCGTACTCATGTATTTATCCATGTGACCACTTATCTTAGCCGCTACGATGCCTGATATGAGCTTCCATGTTGTAGAGAGACAGGTTATTGGCCGATAGTTGGATGGGATTGAACCCTTTGAGGGATCCTTCTGTATCAGGATTGTGCGACCTTCAGTTAACCATTCAGAGTGAATCCCATTTTGTAGCAGCTGGTTCATTTGAGCTGCCAGTCGCTCATGGAGGGCAGTGAGTTTCTTTAGCCAGTAGGCATGGATCATGTCAGGTCCTGGTGCTGTCCAGTTTTTCATACCCGAGACTCTTTCTTGGACATCTGCCACAGTGATGGTTACTGGGGCTTGTTCAGGGAGGTTGCTGTGTTCCTCTCGTAGAGAGGTCAGCCACTTTGCATTGCTGTTGTGGGTCGCCTCCCTTTCCCATATGCCTTTCCAGTATTGTTCAGTCTCCAGCCTTGGTGGGTCTGCTCTGTTGTTAGTACCCTGCCATTGAGAGTACACTTTAGCTGGTTGGGTGTGGAAGAGCCGGTTAATCCTCCTGGCTTCATTCTCTCTTGTGTATCTCTTCAGGCGGCTGGCCAAGGCTTGGAGCCTTTGTTTGGCAGTTTCGGGTGCTTCAGGTATGGGCATCTGGCTGTACTTCTTGTGTACTGATCTTTTCATTGCACCCCTTTGGAGCTCTGACAGTTGGCTCACTTCCCTCCTTGTTATCTTGATCTTAGCCTCTAACCGTCTTTTCCATGGTGGGTATTGGGTCTCATGATTGCTCTTATAGCCAAGCATCTCAAGGATCACTGATGCTGAGTTGTATATCAGCTCATTGGTTTCTGTTATGGTGTTGGTAGGGATCGTTCTCAATGCCGCATTCACATCTTCAATTAGGCTTTCTGGTGGTGCTTCACTCAGCCGTTGTAATTGGCGTCGGGGTTGTCTGGTGTTCATTACGGCCACGATTCTCTCTCTCAGGTCAGTTGCTGCCTCGTTCAGCTCTGATGATTCGTTCATTACTGGGGCTACATACCCAGTGTCTGGGTGGGTAGTTAACTCCCTTCTGACCTGGCGTTCTGGCTCCTCCCCTTTGCCATAGCATTTGTGTTGTACCTCGTCTATCTCAAGTTGTGAGAGCAGTCGCCGTTTGCGGATGTTGGAACACTGAGCCACTAGTTGCTTAGCAGTTAGTGTTGACTGGGGATGTCGAAGTAACCATTCCTCCCACAGTCTTCGCATGTAGCCCCTCTGACTAGGGTTACTTGAGTAGTAGCATTCCAACAGATCCATGTTTTCACCTCTCGCCCATTTCCGTCTTGTTCCAGTAGCCCATTTTTCATCTAGGTGCTCTGGTTCCCCAGCACCTGACGCAGACCTTCTTTGGCCGGGCGACGTCTGAGCCGGCATGTCGTGCTTATCAGTGTCTCTCATGGTATGAGGTAGGCTATATAGCTCCAAGGGTCTTGCCTAAGGACCCACACTGACAGCTCAATTGACTGTTGTAACTTCAGCCCCAGCCTGGATTCGAACCCTGGTCTCCCGGTATATATATATATCTTTTATATATATATATATAAAAGATTCCCAATTTCCCCACAGAACAAAGTGCGCTTGTGTAAAGCCTTAACATCAAAGCAGTCACAAAGCAATGACAGTGTTGCACTTTAAGTTGTTTCTTTCCTCTATCTAACTTTCCAGACCTTAAAGTAAGGAAGTTATAGCATGAAAAATAGGAAAGAAAACTTTTGACTAAGTCTATCGAGGTGGGAAAGTGTCACCATCTGTCCTGGAATTCTTCACTCAAGAGACAAGAGATACTGAGAGTCTTTATTTGGTTTCAAAGATCCATAGTTACAGAATAACCCCTCTTATCATCAATCGCTGCCTGCTGGTCAGACCCTAATCCATACCTCCCGTCTCTGTTGTGGCAGCCATCTTCTACGGTGTAGTAAGTTGTAGAGTGTGGTACTTTTAGTGGAAGGCCAGCTCTGACCCAGGATGCTTCCACCACCTACTACAGGTAGTGAGAGACAAGTGGGCAATCATAAATAACATCACCGATGGACAGTGTCTCCCACACAGAGCTGTGGCAGATCTACAGAGCTCCTTCAGTCTGTTTTCAATACAAGTGTGCAAAACTGTGAAAACACACACACACACGCACAATTTCAGGTGTGTTTCCATTAAATAAGAAAGACAATTAAATATCATTTGTAAAACATTCTGCACCATGACCCTCCTACCTCTTCCTGTTGTCTTCTTTGTTTTTTACGCCTGTCGCAGAATATTCGTTTGCTGATCATCTGACTGCCTGTCATGTGAAAAAAAGTTGTTTCCATTGTTGTTTTGTGAAATACCACAATTTGAATTTCACAAAACAACAAGCACTAGGATGAGATAATTTGATCTCATTTATATGGTCAATGAAAAAGCGGCTGACGTGTACATTGCTAAATGATGTTAGAGGATCTGTTTTTATCATGTTGTACATTTTGTATTTGTCATTATTTTTGATTATGTGTATCCATCCGCATGCTTCCATCTGCCTGTCATTCTGCTGTTTCCCCACCAAGGCACAATAAAGGATATTTCTGTTGTATATTTTATTATATGTTGCAGGCTTTAGATAAACAGAGCACAGATGCATTTGTTTCCATGTAGTTTTCATCTTAGCTCTGGAGGGTTTAGACTAGAGAATGCATGTTTTATTGTTGTGGGAGCCTCTAAACAACTTTTTTTTACACCCTGCACCACTGCAGTTGAAAGGCGTGGCTCCACTGATGTACACCGTTATGGGGGGCTCTTCACATAGTTTATCTTTATTATTGAAGTCAATATCTTCTTTCTCCCTGTAGGTGTCAGTATCCTACTGCTATGGTCCAATCCCACTGATTCCTTGTATATAATTAAATGTTAATCAGCTCATCAAATCCCATGTTCAGCCTTCCTGCATCACAGCTACTAAACAAAAGCTACATCCGCTGCACTGTGAACATTTTATATTGTAAAAATGTAACCTTCTTTTCTTTTTATAAAAGCCACAGCTTTAAGCAGACATACTGAACAAATTCTGTCTGCAACACTGCAGCCTGTCAGACCAATGCTGACAACGTGAAGGAATACTTTGGCCACTAGAGGGAAGTGTTGCTCCACAGATGGAGAGAAACTCAACGTCACATCCTCATACCAACCTGCAGCTTTCACATAACGACTTTAACTACGTCTATTTCAAGTGTGCAAAATGTGTGAACTTTAATACAGTTAATTTTTGATTGTATCTTTTGTACTGAAAGATAATAAAACATGCTTGACTCAATCATCGGAATTATTCTGCAGTTCCCACAACTGAACCACTTCCCTTTATGTTACTCATATGGTCTTTGATCCACTTGGCCACCCCTCCTCCCCCCACAGTAACCTGATTTAGTTTCAGAGAAACACTATCATATTTTGTTGCACAATTTCATATAAAGAATAAAATGATAAATGCATTTGTTTGCTTAATGAATACACAGTAACCTTTAAAGCACTTGGTTTACACGCAGCAGAGCATGAACAAAAAAGGCTTTCAATAAAAAGTACTTAGACAAAAAGAAAGGTTGAACCCTCATGTTTGACCCCGTGTCCTCAAATATGTTGTCCCCTTTTATTGGACACAACATATTTATGGGGGCTCAATTTGAATCTGGGACCTCTCTCACCTGAAGCGAGAGTCATGCCCTTTGGGGAGGGTGGTTGTGCTTAGACATGGGGAGTAAAGTTTTAGATTTTTCTCCTTTTCCTTCACAGAAAGTTAAAAGCAGCTGAACAAATAAAACTTTCAAGAAAAAGTATTTAAATAAAAAGAATGTTTGAACACTCATTTTTAACTCTGCATCCTCAAATATGTTGTGACCTTTTTGGATGCAACAGATATTAAATGTTGAACTTCATGGCCAGACAGGCCTAAACCTGTAAATAAAGAAAAAAATTAATTTAAGGACCCGACTAAAGTAATGAAAACTTGATGTATTTATAAGAGAAGTGACATATAAATGTTTCCTTGCTGTCAGTGAGGCTCAGCTCAGTCCGCTACTGATCTCTAGAAAATGTATCACTCCAAGTTCACAGTGCAAAATCAACCTGTACAGTCACACCGTAACAACAGTCCAAAGACAACAACTTCCAACTAGTGTAAAACTAGAAAAACAGAAAGTCATCAACTCCAGGGGTCGCATGGAATGTCCAAAACCTCAGCCAACGTCCAGAATATGTGGGGTCAGCCATGTTTTAGGTAATGTCCTTCTGCCTGGGCGGCCGGTGAATGTTCCTCACCACACACTTCACCATCCACTGAATGCCTTCGTTCACTCCGTCCCTGCAGCACAACGAGGGAACAATCAGCAACTGATGTTGAACTCAATCTTCTGAATATGAAAGATGTTGATAAATATGTGCCTGACATTTTCCACCTCTTATTATTCTGGCACTTAGAATTTCCATAATTATTTCCAACTACCTAAAACAAGAGAAGCTATTTCTGGTTTAAGACTGAAAGAAAAAAGTAAATAAGTGTTTTTTATTCGGTGTATGTAAAGTGCAACTACTTGTCATGTGCCAACAGTCCAAACATTAAATGCACTCAAAGTGTATTTAATGCATTCAACAAGCTACAAGTATTAACCTTCCTACATTTATTAAGTGCCAAAAACACAAATAACTCTTTATATTGTCTGCTGAACCACAGCGCTACAGCCCACAGGTATCCGTACCCTGTGAGGGCAGTGCAGGGCTGCACTAAACAGTCTCTTTTGCCGATCTTTGGTGCCGAGTCACTGAAGGCTGTTTTGATGTCTGGAACCGACAAACGATTCTGAGAAGAAAAAAAAATACACAATTGCAGTGTTTCCATTAAATAAGACATTAACACATGAATGAGCTTGTTCACACGATAAGTGATTAAAACTCATGGCAGTGAAGAATGTAAACAGTTATATGAGATATATTCATAATGCAGTGTTCATCTTCTTAGCCATCAACCTTTTATGAACTGTGATGCTGCGACAGCTCTGGTGGACTCAGCTGAAAAATGTGTTTTTTTTGGGTTTTTTCTAAATTGCTGTGTTTCCATTAAGCGGATTTGTGCAGCTCTGTGGGGAACAGAAACACAGCTGGTGTCTGAAACTGGTGGAGAGCAGATTACAGTTTTCTCACAGTGTCTCGGTGAGATCGGGCCTTTAAAAAACTTGATTACGATTTCGGCTGACACCGAATTTGTTCTCCGAAAAGTCCTTAAATATAGCGACCAAGTCACTGAGTCGGTAACAGGGGGGTAAATGTTGCTAACTGCACAGGTGCAGATGTGACCTGGTGGGTTAGAAGATCAGTTTGACATGTAAATGTCAGTCGATTGCCAATCTGCTAAAAATTAAGGAAATCGGTTAACCTAGTTTGAAACAAACACAAACGGTGCTGCTCTTTCTGTGTGAATATGAACATGAATATCAGAGTAATGAAGAGCTACTGTACCGGTACATCCTGCTTGTTGGCAAGAATGAGGAGTGGGACGCCTTCCAACGCTTCACTGCAGATCATTTTCTCTGGAAAACAATCCTGATACAATTCATGTAGGTCTAAACGGTTATTTATCTTTTCACTACAATAAAGTGATTTGATTTGTTTGCCATAAAATCACAACAGAACTTACCAAAGGCTTCCTTTGACTCTGAAAGGCGCTCTTCATCCGTTGAATCAATCACATAGATGACTCCGTGAGACTCTGCGTAGTACTACAGCGTGAAAGAAAAGGTCGTTTTTCCAACAGCAGAATGTTTTACAGACAGCAAAAAACTCAAATCAACACACTGTGTTTCCTGGGTTCACTACATCCTGACATTTGGCTGCTTACTGGGATAAAATTTGATAACAATTTTGAAAAGTACTTAAAAATTCAAACATTTATTTTCCCTAAGATATTCAAACTAAACATTTACTGTAGATGTACAATAGAAATGGAAAAAATGAGTGCAGAAAATAGTAAAAACACCGTTCCTAACACAATATTGTAAGTTTTGATTTTTTGACTGTAATTTATTGTGACGTTAAATCTAAATTCTTATTTTTCATGATATGATAAATGCCAACCCCTAGCAGACAATTCATGTTCCTGGTGCTTCATTTGTAGCATACTTTGTCCCAGAGAGACTGTAGCTCCTCCTGACCGCCCAGATCCCAGAACATTAGGCGAGCCTTGCCAACGTCGATGGTTCCAACTGCGAAGAAAAGAGAAAGATCCGTGAGAAAGGCTCCGACACAGCGGAACAATTTCAAGCAGCTTCTGTTTGTAACTACAGAAGTCTGAGCAACAGGCACGAATATCTGAATTAGGACAAACAAATCTGCGTGGTTTCAGAAGCCTTTGAAACAGGATGTAAATATCAACTTACTGTTTAACCCAACCGTTGTTGTGACTTTGGACAGATTCATCCCCTTGTAGTTTTTACTGAACTTAGTCTTGGTCTGTTCCAGAAAGGTCTGCAGACAGAGAGAGAGCAACAGTTGGTTCTCTGGATCATAACGGATAAACAAGCTGCAACTCCACAGCAGATTTGACAAGTTTCTGACCAAACTAACCAGAACAACGCTGGTTAGTTGTTCTAACCAGCGTTGAACAACTAACCAGCAGTATGACAGTAAAAGAACTGTCATACTGCAACTATGACAGTTCTTTTACTGTCATAGTTGCAGTAAAAGAACTGCAACTATGACAGAAAGTATTTGAAGGGTTGTGCATAAGACTGCATGATTTTGTAAATTATGATAATTGAATGCAAAGTTGACCCTTTTTATGGACTTTCAATTTAACTTTTAGAGCAACTTTGCAAAAGTGTCATTATTTACCAAATGACACTTCATGACAACTGTCATAAACATTAATAAAGACTTCTTTATGTTGATGACAGATGTCATGTCATGTTTATGACAGTCATGTCAGTCTTATCCACACCTCTTCAAATAAAGTGTTACCCAAAAAGTTGGTCCTGTTTGGTGAAGAGGATGGTAAACAAGGTAAACGACTGGATTCTTGCAGTTACCAAATCTCCAGAACAGCTTTTAGATGCTATCTCTATAGCAACCAGATGTTTTGGAGCCAGACTGCTAAAAATCCTTAATTATTTAGTGAAATCCAACTGCTAAGCTCTGTGGAGGATATGCGATGTTGTGAGTTTGTATCCATTCCGAGGGACATGGAAACTGAAACTAATGAATTTTAATGTGAGATGAGTGAAGCTGATGGCTAAAACTGGTTCTGTAGTGTTTAAAGTCCAGTTCCTGTACAAACATCAATGGCTGAAGTGCTACTGAGAAAAGAAGAAGCCATTTCTCCAACAGCGACTGCAAATGCAGTTCAGAACAGAAACCTCAATTTTTTGGAAGAATGGGCCAAAAATTCCAGCAAACTGTTGTGAAAAACTTGTTGAAGTAAATTCAAAACAGTCGATCACATTAAATAAATCCACCACAATGCGAAGAAATTAATAAAAGTATTAATAAATATGTTCTGTTTCATACAGAGTTAAAAGACTTGGTATTAATTGAAGCTCCACTGATTCGTAAACCAAATTAGGATCTTCTCTGCACTTTTTACAATAACATTAGAGGAAGGAAAACAAGAAGAAGAAAAACGCCACTGACAGCAGAGAACATACCGTCTTTCCTGCATTATCCAGCCCCAGGATCAACACGCAGTATTCGTCCTTCTGAAACATGTACTTGTATAATCCAGACAACAGAGTGTACATTTTGGATCAGCTGAAAGAGGGACTGATGCGCAACTCCGGCTAACTCCTGCTGTTAGCTTGGCTTAGCTAAATACCCGAGAGTCTGTCACGGAAATACGTTTCATTTAGACGTCATTATATACAGAAAACAGTTAGCTGGGCTAAAACAGCCCGATAGCAGAAAGCGCGTCTAATAAATATGGCAAAACAAATACGCAGCGTTACACGACGACAATGCTCTTCTTCTTCTTCTTCGTCTTTCTTCTTCTTCTTCTTCTTCTTCTTCTTCTTGACAGTGCAAAAGTCGAAATGTGAATTTTCGCCACCCACTGGTCTGGAGTGGGGGATGTGAAAAAAATAATTAAAAAATAAATAAATAACAGAATAAAAAGAAAAGAGAGAAATCCCCCTATTCCTTTTATACACTTGATTTGTAAATATTGTAACTGGGAAAAAAAAGATAATTATATCTATTTGGCTGTACATACTTAGCGAGACCTTCCAACAGTTCTTCTTCTTTTTTTTTTTTTAATTTTTTTTGTGTTAATTTTTCAAATTTCACTCGTGTGTTTAGGAGGAAAATAAAAACTTCCACAGTGCTCCGATGTAAAGATGCAAAACAAAAATGTATTCCACAGTTTTTACGTAATTTTTTACAAGAGCAATTGGTTCTTAGTTAACCTCCACAAACAAGCTACGGTTGAAAACCCGTGAGGTTCTGTCGATCTACTTGCAGCGCCTTCCTCTCTACTCTCAATCCTTCTTTAACTCTCCAGCACCTCATTTGCATAAATTGCAAAGTGGCCAATTGAGCTAGAACACATACAAACTTCTAATAAAACACTTATTTACAATTAAATATTATGAAATTATCCACTTGTAATATAATAATTCTACCTATGTCTGGACTACAAATACACTTATTGAATTACTAATTAAACAAATAAGTTTTAAAAGTAACTGAATATACATTAACTTCGCCTCCACATTTTGTTTTATTGTGGTGGATATATTGATATATTAAATTTCAATAAAATGTGTTACATGAGTTATGTTGTTTTGGCTGATTGCAGTAACAACATAACTTAGTTTGATATTTACATAATTTATGTTATGACTTGTTCAGTCCATGTTCTTCAGAAAGTCGAGTAATTTCATTAGTTTATCTTTCCTTTTCCTGCCTCATTCATCAACCAATAAAATGTTGAGGATTTAAAGGCACCTTCCTTTATCACTACTGTCCCATTATCTTGCCAAATCTAACAAGTAAAGTGCCTATACAAATTACTCACCCCCTTAGATGCTTTGCCCTTTTTGTTTCTGTTACAAATCAATGATAAACAACTAAACATTTCTGACAATAAATGACACAAAAAATTCCCTTTAAAAGTAAATTAAAACTGACTTCTAGAAAAAATAACGACGATTAACTAAAAATATACACAATAAAGTGATATTGCACCCATTGCACATTCCAACCAAAACTTTACAAATAAAAGGCAATTCCATCAAGTTGCTTATTGGTGGAAAAACTAAGGTATCGTTTTTAAGGTTCATCAGGTTCACTTTGTCAAGAACATGACCGCAATGTGATGAAACAGGCCTCCGAATCGCCCGGTTATATTCCACCCTGATTGTTGTAGGTGCTGCTTGTGCCCGACAGGGACACGGGACTTTAAATGAGAATAAAAATCACTAAATTTATGAAAACATTTGCCGCATAAAAAGGCGGATGTAATCCTGAAGGACTGTGAGGTTCTGCTCTACTCAACATGCTGACATGTTTGACAAATTTTAAATGAAAATCCAAAATGACACCAAGATGTGCTACTTCTGAGACTTGTTCAGTAAATTGTCCACTAAACCTTTGCATTAGAATAATTAGCCAGACTAATTAATAAACCCTATGAAAAAGGAGAAAAATGACAATTATGTTTAGAGTAATTGTGAGACACAGAGACAGCTGTGATGAAACAGATATAACGGTAAACTTACCAGCTACATAAACAACGTCATCAGTATAGATGTGGAAACCTGCATCAGGACACAAATGTGGTAAATCCTTTGTTCAAAAATGTAAATGAAGCAGACGTTGTTGTCTGCAGCCATTAGGTGTCAGTACAAAGCTATGATATGATATGACAGAAATGTTTGCAGATCTTCAGAGATATATGATCTGCTAAATAAAGAAGTGATGCGCAGCCTCTTTGGAGTAATCAAGACTGCCAGAGTTTTAAAAAAACAACATTTTTCTAAGGAGGGGAGCAAATCTTTTTAAAAAGGATTTGCTCCCTTTTAAAAATGCATGTATCAGTCTGTACTCTGATACCGACTGATACATGCCTCAGTGACCATTCTGAAGGCTGCCACAGGCATCAACAATCCATCCGAACACCAACAGACTCTGACCAGCAGCAAAGAAATGTAGACCTATGTTGACCCTGCTTCATAGGTCTACATTATGGAACCTCGCCAGATTACTTGAAGGACCTCCTTATTTCACATTCAACTTCTAGATCCTTATGATCCAAAGCCTGTAATCTTCTCCACCTTCCTCGATCAAGACTAAGGACTATGGGTGATAGGGCATTTGCTGTGGCTGCTCCTCGTCTATGGAACTATTTGAGAGCCCCGCAATTATTGTCCGATTTTAAAACCGACTTGAAAACTTTTCTTTTTAGACAAGCCTACTCAACTTTTAAAAGACTCTTTTTTTGATTATTGATTTTATTTGTTTTTAGCTGCAACATGTAGCACTTTGAGATTTTTATCAATGAAAAGTGTGTTAATTAAATTTAAATTTATTATTATTATTATTATTATTATTATTATTATTATTATTATTATTATTATTATATATTAGTAGTAGTAGTAGTAGATATCAAAGCACCTTTCTTCAGAACCAAACATTTAAATTTTGTTTCACATTGTCCAAAATATAAATGCTTTCTGTCTGCGGGAAACTGTATGCATATCAGTGAATTGAACAAAGAAAAAGTATTTGCACAAGCAAAATCCTGACCTTTGACCCTAAAGGCAACACATTATTGTTTGATTCTTCTGCATCTTGACAATTGATTTGGTCACAGTCGTTTCCAGGACTCTGAAAATGCAGGTAAAAATCCTACTGGCTTGTAATTGTGTCGTGGATCAAGGCTCCATATTTGAAAATGCTTTACTTTTAAACCTGCAGTAAAACACACACATTAATAATAGACAAATTATTTAAGGTGAACAAGTGGCAATAACAATACCTTTAATTTGATTCGTGAATTGTAACATGCTTGTCATAGCTTGCCTGTGTCTAAAATCGAAAACACATAAATTACTATTATGTTTTTTGTTTTTTTTTTACCTAATTTTACCCACAATTTCCAGTCGAGGAAAGTGGGCAGCAGTTTGGACAATAGTTGCTGAATACCACTGAAAAACAGAAACTGAGACACGACAACAGCTGCACGATCTATTTTTGTCCCTTGAAAATGTCATCTGCAACGTTACAAACACAAACACAGAACAGCCGCGGGCAAAATACACAAAACATCACACTGGCATAATAAACAAGCGTAAAGAAATGCTAATTATAGACAAAAATGGTTCCAGCTAGTTTTAACTGAAGGCAACTATATAGAAATCTGCGTTTAGCCATATTTTTAAAGAACTCAGTGTTTCAATATTGCTGTTTTCTGGAAGTTTGTTCCAGATTAGTGGAGTCTGAAAACAGAAAATCTGCTTTTCCATGTTTGGTTCTGATTCTAGGGATGCAGAGTAGACTAAATCCAGAAGACCTGAGTGGTCTGGAAGGTTCATATGACAACAGATAACAGTGCAAGGACTTTAGAGCTGGATGCAGGCAGCAGCATTTTAAATCTAGACTGTCTTGTTAGATGAAGACTGTCGCAGCAATCAATTCAACTAAGAACAGCTAATTTATCTTTAGTTGTTTTGGCACATTCATGCATTGATTTCTTTCAGTTTACCTACTCCACACTTGAATGGGTTCATAAACACCTGGTGACATTGCCAAGTAGAGTTGTACATCATCTGCATAACTATGTAACTTATCTTGTGATTTAATCTGATCTAGCAGGACAATGTAGATATTAAACAAAATAAATAATTAAATTAAATAATTGTACTTATCTATGTTTGTAATATAGTTCTAATATATAAATAGCTTGTGTGGTAAGGTATTTTGCTACGTCTTTACATAATGATTGTAAATCGTTGAAGCAGTTGATCTGCATTTTGAGTTTAATTTAATTTTGTTTGTCTCTTAAGGAATAGTGTTATGTCTTTTTTGTAACGTTTGCAAATACATTTTATTGCAATTTATTTTATTTTTAGAAATTTAATTTTATTCTTCGCGGGGTGTGGACCCCAGGAAGAATAGTCTCTACTATGGGGAACTAATGGGCATCTTTAAATATACAAATAAACAAATTAAATATGAGGGGTCACAGGACAGAGCCATGGGGAACCCCACATGTGATTTTTGTCCGCTCTGCTGAAAACGTACCTACTGGCACAAAGAAGTCCTTGTCCTTTCAGTAAGACTCAAACCAGTCAAGTACTTCACCAGAAAGTGCAACCCAGTTCTCCAGTCACTTCAGTACTTTGGTCAGCAGTGTCGACGTACCTTCCACAGTCTGTATTTATGTGGCAATCATTGAAAATGTTGACCAGAGCAGTCTCAATACTGTGGTGAGCACCGACACCGGACTGAAAGATGTGTATGTAAATAATGTATCCCACTAATGTTCACATCATGCAGTGATAGAGGAGATGGCATCAAGCTTTCCACAAAATGTTATGTATCACAATGCTTCTGGATGTGACAGTTAATTATTAAAAACACAGTTGTTGTCATCTTGCCAGACACCTGCATTCTGGTGAGCTGAAGTCTCCACTTACACTGGAAGCACGAGGAAACGGCTGCATTAGCAGATGATCACCATTATGGCTGTAGCTTCGTAGCCCCGGCCCTTGGTCTGCAAATGAAACTGTCTCTTACCTGGAGTCTTCAGCTCACCAGACCCTTTCTGTGCACCTGGTGATAGAAACTTTTAAGGTTCCCACATTCCACAGACACCAGAAGTTGATGAGCTGCTTCACAGCTGGCTAGAAGGGTAAGAAAAAAATAATGAGTTGAAGGAATGAGCAATTGATTGACAGCTTCCTGGTCATTCAGAAATGTTGCACTAAGCACACGACTCCCTCCATGCTCAGGTTCTGGAATCCTGAGCAGGGGCATCTTTTTCTGATCCAGGGCATTTACATTTTAGTTAGTCAGAACTTCACAGTAAAATACCCACAGTGCTGCATTGTTAGTAAGAGGCTTCAATGCTTGATAACAATGCAACATATTAGCTATGGATGTATTTGGAGGTGTTTAGTTGGGATTACAGTGATGTATGACAAAGTACAGAGTACTTCAAACCTTTCTTGTTTCTTGCACATGTAGCAAGAAGGGCAGAAATTCCCAAAACACTTCAGTGTTCAAAAAACTATAAAGCGACGCTAAACTTCAGGGTGTTCAGAATCCAAACAGAACCTCCCGGTCTTAAAATCATCACTCTTTTCTTACGCTGGTTTTCAAATGCCCCACAAATGTTTGTGGAAAGTCCCCGCCTTAAGTAATAATTCTGGTGGACAATAGAAATGTTGTGTGATGAGAAGTGATGAAATGAGTTTTCTGTTGTCTCCAAGGCACTCCAGTGTCTTGGCACTACAGAGAGTAAAAACCAGCTGGGCTGCATTCTTCCAGCGCCAGTGGAAACTGGGCATAAATGCTGTTATGAAATTTTCAGCAGAAGTAGTTTCACTGGCTGTTAGTGACATAAGACAACACAATGGGCAAAAAGGAGAAAATAGGCCCACTTATCCCCACAACATATGGTTCACTGTGCCATCAATGGCACTACCACATAAAGCTGCAGTCTTTTCTGACTACTCAGTTTACTGAACTTCTTATTCAGTAGCAGCATTGTCAAGGTTTCAATGGCTTCAACTTAACAATGGAAACAGTGGATTCTTTCCACACACAATTCTTATGTAAACCACAAAATATCAGTTTTCCCAGGAGTTTAAACTTAATTCAATTGCTTTTATTTAATCAACAAAAATGGAACCACTTTTAGTAACTTTGTGATTATTCAGTCAATGTACAAGAGAAAACATGATTTTCAAGAATTCTTGCTTTAGAAACTACACCGGATATTTTAAGGTTAATCCAAAAATAACTTATTCTAGTTTAACCACAAAACAGCCTATTTCTGGGCTTCAGACATAAACAGCTACCCATTGTTTAGCAGATACACCAGATCCTTATAAACTGTTTTTTTTTACCTACAGACTCATGTTAGTGTTTTAGAGAAAATACTCTTAACGACATATAAATCCAACACTTCTGATGTATTCCTTCAAGTGTTGCTGTCGTAAAAGCATAGTGTCGCTTTACATCAAAAGTTCAATGTTTCTTCATTTTTATCCTCAGGACTGAAGGAAAAAAAAATAGAAATCATTGTGTATAAATATTCCCAAAGTTGACATTGTGTTTAATTAAAATGTTATATACTCTAGATATTTACTATCCTCATCAACATAGAAATATTACACTGACACTTGTCCATATCTATAAAATTGCACCTTGTAGTTTCCTTTGTGCTGATTTACTGTGATTTCTTAACTATTCAAAAGTAGCAAAGCAAACAATGTGGGATCATTTACGACCTGAAGTTCTGCAGATGAATTGTCAGTAAAAGTTGCTGCATAGCAAAAACTATAAAGTTATGAAGCTGTTCAGACAAACTGGTATGAACTTCATTCCTTTTGCAGCTAATGAAAGCACTAAAGTAAAGTCTTGAAGTGCTGAGCTGAGCAGTTAATGTCTTACTCACAGGTAAATATCTGACTGAGTTTGAGAAGCTAGCCAGAAAACCTGAAAGTCAGTTGAACTTTGCAAATTATGACACAAAACACAAAATCTTAGCAAGTATTTTCAATTTAGTTTCTAGTAAAAATATCTTAACACACTTGAAATAAGAGAAAACTAACTTATAATTAACTTCTCAGTAAGATATAGGAGCTTGTTTTAGGTAAATAATTCCTTAATCTTGATGAAAAAGTTTTATTTCCATTGGCAGATTATTTCACTAAAAGCATTGGGAAAATATCTTGTTATAAGACAATCTGCCAATGGAACAAGTGGAGCAAGTAGTTTTTCATCAATATTAAGGAATAATTGACTTAAAACAAGCTCATATTTCTTGCTGAAATGTTATTTGTAAGTTAGTTTTGCTTTATTTCAAGTGTACGAAGAGATTTGCACTAAAAACTAATCCAAAACTACTCAGATTCTGTGTTTTTGCAGTGTAACAACAGTTAGTGTTGGCCTTACTAAATACGTATGACTACAATGTTTGAACTACATTTACTTCATAATATTTTTAATCATTGATTAAAATTGGCATATACTCCCCAGTGGGGCTTACTTTTATCCAGTATGGGTGCAGATCCCACAGGGATAAGTATGTTGGATGGACTGATGTAGAAAACCACTGAGCCATATGTTTAAAACTCTGCAACAAAAAAATCAAAAAAAGCAGTCATAAGGAGAAACAGGACGAACTGGAATGACCAGATCTGATGTCCAAGAACCTGTCATGACTTACAAATCAATAGCATTTTCTAACACAAGCAAACAGACTGTTGATGGATGTGTCTATCCACTTAGGCTCACACGTCTGATTTACTATCCAGATGCAGTAAATCAAACTTTTGCCTGTCAATGCATCTGAACTGATTAAAATACTGAACTCATCTTTCTTATTAGGCTTTAAAACAACAGCTATCCAACTACTGCTACAAAAGAACAGTCTGGACAAGTTGCTACTGAAAAATGATGAGCCAGTCTCCAACCTTCCATATCATCAATTGTTGAAAAAGATTTTTCTACACTTAAATAGCTTCCCAACAATGAGCAAGCACTCAGTTCAATGACATCCATCTGAACACAAACTGTGGAAGAACCATGGTGTTGATTTTGTTGGACCTCAGTGCAGCATGGTCATTTGTTGATCATGGACTGGAGAAGTGTGTTGGACCCTCTGGCACAGCAGCTGATTGGTTCCAAACTTACCTAAAGAACCAGGACTTCTTTGGGTCAGCAGGCAACTTGTCATCACAGCAGACAAAAATTACATGCAGGGTTCCCATGGCTCCATCGTGGGCCCCTCAAGAAAAAAAAAAATCTTAACTCTAGCCCTAACCCTAACCCTAACTCAGATTATAACAAGTGTATTAGTTGTCATTAGTATGCAGGATACACAGCTCTACATTACAATGTCATCTGGTGACAAGCAAGCACTGAGTAGATTTACTGAACAAATCAATACTTGGATGTGCTATAACGTTCTTCAGATGAAAAGAAACACACCTGGAGTGATTATCTTTGGATTTTAAGAGGAATGATCCAGAGTCAGCACGCACCTGCAGCTGTTATAACTAGAAACTAGCAATCAGGCCCCCAATCTGGGTGCAGTGATGAACATAAAGACAATTACAAAGTCGGCCTTCTGTTGCCGGCCTCTCCTGACTCATCCTCTCTGGATGAGCTCTGCGTTTTGTGCGTTTGTTGGCTAAAGAAGCAGCAGATAAGGACCATGAAGGTGTTGAAGCTGCCAGGGCAGATTCATTCTGTTCAACACAAAATGTTTTCAGCACAGCAGTTCAGAAACTCAGTTTTCAAACTCCACTGAAGACTAACTGAAGACTACATGGTTTCTACCCAACAAGCATAGAAGTATTTCAGTTCAATAACATTTGCTGATTTCTTTAAATAATTTTTTTTTCATCTATTTTTGACAAATGGAGTCAGTACAGTGATTTAACAACAGGTGTAATATGATTCTTATGAGCTTGTTTCTGGATTAGATGTAGCTAAAAAAAAACTAGCTTTTGGATTCTAGCTTCTAGTTTTTTTATTTTTTATTTCTGAATAAAGGATGTTTATATAAAATAGACCATGGACCAGTTTTTCTGAGATGTTTTGACAAGAAACCTTTTATTTTGGCAATAGTTTTAAGATGGTAATAAGCTGATTTAGCATTAGAATGTATGTGATTTTTAATAAAAGCCATAGTGAAAGATCTAAGGAGCCATGTTGGCTCTGAGGTCACAAGTTGAAGACCCCTGATTTAGACCCATCACTGTTCGGACAGGTTTATACTATTCAAAACTTTCTGAGATCTCAAACTGTGGTGTTAACCCAAAGACATCCTCTCCAATCAGTCCTAAAACCTGACTGGAAAGCACTATCAAGATTGTTTTTCATCATAAAAAGGTGCATTTGTTCATAAAACCAAACCTTTCGATGCTATTTGTGAAAATATTGAATATAGTCTGTAAGTACTTCATAAAGGTTTGTTTGTTTAAAGAGGTTTCAAGTGGTATGGATAAAGGCCTCATTGATGGGATTTATTATTTGTAACATTTTAGGTACAAAACAGGAAACAAAATAATCAAGTTCACTCAATCAAGTTTAATTGTGTGGCATATTTCAGCATTTCAAAGGGCTTCACATCATAAAAACACAAAAATTAACAATAGAAACATCACATTTTTCCAAGTGCCATCATTACATATCAAAATGTTGGTCGATATTTCATTTATTATGGTAAAAAAGCAACTGTTAACAGATGGGTTTTCAGTCCAGATTTAAAGGAACTCAGTGTTTTGACTGTTTTACAGTTTTCTAGAAGATTGTTCCAGATTTGTGGTACATTGAAGCTGAAAGCCGTTTCTCCTCATTTGGTTCTGGTCTGAAGAAGACCTGGTGCTAAGCCGTTCAGCGACTTATAAACAGCATTTTAAAGTCTGTTCTCTGAGGTTCGGAGAACAGACTGAGCTTCATGGCATGTTTTTACTGCCTGGTTTAAAATAACAGTATCGCTCCACAGGCAGCAAACCTGTTGCTATTGTTAGGCATTGCAGGGTGACCTAGATTGATCCACTTGATGGCGTGACTGTGAATGTTATCTGCCCGCACCTTGCCACGCTAAAATGCATGACCAGTGCAATCATTTAAGTCATTTGGTTCAAACACGCCACGGAGAGTGAAACAGAAAAATGAGCCAGTCTTTGTAATCTGCGCCTTTTCTTTGGGTCATCGCTGCAGCCATTAGCACGCAGTAGGGGCTAACTGAGTGAGAGTTGAGTTCATTTTTGTGTGAAGGTGTGTGTGTGTGCGTGATTTCATGTATTCGTTTGCACATATATTTCATATATGATGTATATTTGTGCTATTTGCAACAATAAGTAACTGCATGTAATCCCAGGACTTAAGTGAACAAATTAGACAAGAAAACAGTCTTGGTAAGGTTTGCTCATCTCTCTGGTGAAACTGATAAAACTACCTGCCCACATGTTGATCTTCAATCTGTCATTGTCAGAGTCTCTATTTAAGGTTCTAACTCAGCCTACTTCCTCCTTTCTGTGGATGTATTCCAATGGACAAGAAAAACATACCATTAAGTCACAAAGTCCAACTAGATTATTACAAGTGAAAATGACATTTTAATGATAAATAAAAATGCAAATGATCCGTGATAAAACACCCGAGATCTTATTTTGTTATGGCACTGTTGCTTGCGGCCTAGCTAAAGGAATCCAGTTAGGCAAAGCAGATCAATTTACAGTAACTGAATCTGTCAGGCAAGAACTTTAATCTAATCTTCAGTGATGATGGGTAAGAGACGGTAAAGCTTAGACAGGAAAACAGGACAGGTGAGTGTTAGTCGAGTTCTCTGGAAAGCGTAGGAGGGATGGAGGTGTGGCCACCCTCAGGTGGAATTCCCCTGAATTTACCTCTCCATCCCCACTCCTCCACAGGGATATAAACATGTTGACTTCCAACTGAAAGCACTTTTTTGCCTTGGAGACAGGAACCCTGTAAAGAACAGACAGAAACAAAGACCAAAGAGACGACACACAAATTAAAGTGGGATAGTTCGGAATCTTTTTTTTAACCATACAGTGGCTTTGTGCTGAAAGAGGTAAATGACTCCAAATAATTATTTAACACAATTCATGTAGAGGAGACGCTCACATTTAAAGTTGCAACAATGTGAAAAACTTTACTTTTGAAAGAAAATGTTCAGAATAATTGATTTGTAACTTCTTGATGTCTCTCAGAGACTCGATGTCGTCGCCGTGCCTCAGCAGCATCTTGACTCATGCCAACCTGACGATGTATCAGACTGGCTTACCCGACATCCCCCCACAGCAGCCCCATGCGCTGCCCACCATCCACACTCTGGAGAGCAGAAGTTACAACACCAGAGGTAAGAGGATCGTCTGACATTGAGGCAGTTTATCTTGTTTGTTTTCCTCCACTTAACACCCAAATGTAGAGAACTAGACTTTTGTTTGAAGTTTGTTTCTGACTGAGTGCGATGCATTGATCTCCCACACATTCAAATTGTTACTACTTCCAATCAAATGAGATATTTTGATGAAATATTTATGTTTTACTTTAAATCTAAATCTCCAAGGTGTATGAATAATGTTTGGGCTCCACTGAAATTGACACCAGAAAACTATCAAGAAGTTTGGAAGCTCCTGTTTGTCATCAAAATCTACATCCTGTACAGTGATGGTAATATAGTCGAGTACTATTCTTCTTGTACATGAGCCACATGATCCTGACTGAAGATAACCAAACCATGAGGTCAATTTACTTTGACCTAATTGAGCTAATGATTAAACAAACTGTCAATGTTTAACTGAACTCAACGCTCATAGCAGAGAAATGCTGTGACCTCCTGCTTGGCTAACTGGGCTGGCTATATTTGTCTGACCTTGTCTGAAGCGAGGTGTTGTTTCACTCTTGTATTATTTCATGGATAAAACACCAGAAAATGTAGATGTGCTCGGAAAAAAAAAATCAAGAGGATGTTTGAAGCAGAGTTTTTGTTTGGCTTTGAACTTTACTGGAGATGGGAAATCAAGAGAGACTGATTTGATTTAAAAAAAATTATTAGCACTTTTTTCAGAAGAACATCAGGTAATAAATGGCTCTTGTTCCTCAGGTCACTGGTACAAACAGATCAGCCCTCACCAATGGACAGCAGAGGAAGTTCTAGAGTGGATCAGCGACCATGTGGAGAGCACCAAGTTTGATGCCAGCACCCTGAGTCTGGACTTCTGCTCCATTGACGGCCCAAACCTCTGCCACAAAAACCAGGAAGAGATGACTGCCATTTTCGGCCCGCAGCTCGGCCCCCACCTTTACCAGAGCTTAGAAGAGTACAAGACCAAATATGGTAAGCAAAATCTCTAAAATGTATCATTTTATTGTTCAAATCCACAGATATCATTCTGTCTACATGCAATCAATCATCAGTCCGTCTTCAGAGATGGTAAAAACATAACAAATTCTTCTTTTTTTTACAGAACTGCAGAGTCTCTCTGGACCAGAACTAAGTGAGACATGTCAACTTCTTGATAACTTCCTGGACAACCTGAGCTTCCCTTTGCTGACCACACTCAGAATTGGCCAGGGTACATTTTGATATTTTCTTATGTAGATAGAACAAGCTTGTAATATTAGAGAAAACTTGGAATAACACATCCATCTACCACACAGGTGAAGAATCTGAGATCAAGAGAAACTTTGAATACCGCGATGGCCATGATTTGACCAGATTCACAACTCTGGACGACACTGATTACCTTTCTGACAATCCATCTGACAGTGAATGCAGCTCCTCTGCCAACAGTTAGTATACTGCTTTCGTCTTGTCGACATTTCTTAAAGTTCGGCATATCAAGACGATTCTTTTCTCAAACGTGTGTGATGTGTGTTCAGGTGGCACCTTTAGATTCATGAGCTCACCAGAGTCCGGCAGCAGCGAATCAGACCCTGAGTTCTACCCAGTGTCAAGTGAGTATTCAGGCACACTTGGTCTAACATTCTGGTTTTACGGTACAGTCAAGGTTCAGCATGGTAAACGAATTGCTGTGTTGACAGAGGTTCACATCAAAACCGAAGACGGAGACTGTCGCATCAAGAGACCCCGAGGGCGGCCTCCTAAAGTCAACCGTGGACACAGCAGCAGCATATACGACAACCCAAAGAAAAACAAACATGGTAAGCTTTCTACATTACAAGTAGTTTTTCTCCTCGGATCAAGATCGCCTTTACCCAGGCGATATTTGCATGATCATGCTAGCACTTTCCACACCTGAAAACAGCGAGCTGATTGTTGTCCGTTCTTTGCAGCACCACGTGGCACCCACCTGTGGGAGTTCATCAGAGACATCCTCATCCACCCCGAGAAGAACCAGGGCCTGATGAAGTGGGAGGACCGTCGGGAGGGTGTGTTCAAGTTCCTCAAGTCCGAGGCCGTCGCCCAGATGTGGGGCCAGAAGAAGAAGAACACCAGCATGACCTACGAGAAACTGAGCCGGGCCATGAGGTGAGTTACCAGGCAAAAATAAAAAAGGAGTCCCTGCTCTCGCGATGATCCCAAATTTGTGTCAGTGAGTCTGAAAACCTAAAATGTGTTCATTTTCTCACATATGAATTTGCATTCGTAAACTACGGAACAAAACCCAGATTTATTTTGTTAAATACAGGCACACTGGAGGTTTCTTCACAGGGGTGGCCTGACTGGGCGTGTAAAAGTTTTGGGCTGGCACAGTAAAAAAACAAAACTTTATTGGTTTATAGTTATGCATATTGGCAACAATCATTCATCAAGGACCAAAAAGCCAAGATAAATGCATATTTTATGAGATGCAGACTACCATAGCACGTCAATTCATGGAATTCTTTTCTATCATCAGAGTATCATCATCACCATCATTAGAACACTAGTGGTTGCTTCAGAACATTTTCTTCTCGTTAAAGCCGTTGGAATCCCTAAGGTGATATGTCTGTACTTGCAGGTATTACTACAAGAGAGAGATTTTGGAGCGGGTTGACGGCAGAAGACTTGTGTACAAGTTCGGAAAGAATTCCAGTGGGTGGAAGACTGAAGAGATTGGCAGCGGCATCAGAGGCGTCAGTTTCTGAGCAGATAGAGATCACGAAGCCGACCAGCGCAGAAGTTTAGGAACCAGAAAAGCCTGTTTTTTGCCTGGCTGGGGAAAAAAGTCGTTACTATCTGAAATTTTAAAAGACCAAACTTCCTCTTACAGGGAAGGTGTTGAAGAAAATGTAAGCCATTGTGTTTGGCTCCAGTAGGTTTTATGAACCAATATTAATTTTTCACGTGTTTTATATTTTGATCCTCGTTACAGAAACTTTAGACATAGCTCTGCTGATGTTTTTGAGCCTTTGTAAACAAAGTAACAGTTGTTCAATATTTGCTGTAGTTTGCATATAGTGTGTGTTTTTTTTTTTAATTGTAAATTCATGACCGGGTAATCTCTGTGCTTAAAGTTTTTGCTGTGGTACATGGGTATAAATAACTGACACTGGAAATATCTAATTTTCTTTATTGTTCTGTCATGTTCAGTTGACATATGAAACTCAATTGTGGCTCTGAATGTGAGATTCAGAAAGCACAAATTAAGGACAGAACAGAAAGGAATAAATGTAGGTGATGTTTTTTGTCACGTCAACATTTACCTTATGTTCTACCTATTTGTATGACTTGTTATAAAGTGTGTAAAGCATATTCTCACAATGTTTATTAAAGAATAAGAGATGAGTAATTCTACTATGTAGTTTACGGATTTTACGATTTTTTTTCACATAATAAATGTTTCACTCGTCAATCTCTGTATTGGTGAATGTGAGAAATAAACCACATAGTTTAAATGCTAATCAGTCCATTTATTTATTTTTTTGGTGTCATGTAGATTTGCCAGATGTTCCTCTTTTTACGCCCCTCACATAAACCACACACACACATAAAACTCAGACTATGCATATTTATTCCTCTAATAAATATTAGCACTTTACATATGGAGTGCTTTTACTCTTTTCATTTACCTTCCAACAAGTTCCCTGCAGTTTTCATCAATCAAACCCTATAATTTACTTATATAATTTAAATGATTTGTGTTGCAGAACATCAGCATCTGGAGAGTTACACTTGGTATTTAAGGCTCTTCATAAGTGTGAAATAATTATTATGCTTTTTAATTGTTTTTTTCCTTTCATTTTTGGCAGAAAAGAAAAAAAACAAATGTAAATAGTTGGCAGCATTTATTTAGTCATGTGAATTTTAATCTGAATAAGTTATATTTAAATTCAGCTCCATTCAGTTGAGAGTTACTTCATTAGAACCAAAGGGAAATTGAATGATGTCATAACTCAGTTCACCCAAATATGTTCTAAGAGCCACTGTGTGCAGGATTTCCAGTAGCAGGCAGTCTTGCAACCGATTTGAAGAGGCCTCTGACTGGAGACTGAGAATGTTACAGTCTCATTACTGCTGTGACCTGTTAATGGTGAGTTCACACCAAATGCATTTTGAGCGTCAGGTGCCAAACGCGTCCAATGCTCCACATAGACTTTAATGTAAACCAGATGCGCCTGACGCTCAAAATGCGTTCGGTGTGACCATAACAGCTCAACATCTGGACAGCACAGATGATGTTCCACAGTAACTCCATCAGCTGTTATTGTGGCGCTGCTGATTTGCTTTTCCTTCTCTTTAAATCTGCCTCTGAGCCATCTCTCCACCCGATACGACCCTTTCCCTTTGTGATTGATGGAGGCAATGTTTTGAAATTCATACTGATAGAATTCAGTCAGAGTCGAGTTCTGCCTCTCTCATGTGTCATTCTGAGCTGTTAGGTGACCCTGAGCCATCTCTGTAGCTCTGCTGGTATGAACTTATGAACTGCTACTATGTTTTCAGTTGTTTTTCTCTATACAGAAGCTACACCAGGTCTGGAGTTCCTCTTGGCTGTTGCATCTTCTTGGAGGAAGGTGCACAACTAAACATTATTAACTTTTTTCTTTCAATTAACATAGAAAATACTCCATCAGTTTCTTTTTTTCTCTTTTAGTGTATCTGATGTTTTCTCAAACCTCCAGTCATTTGTGGCAGACGGACGCTTGTTCTGAGCCAAGTTCTGGTTCTGCGGGAGATTTCTTCCTGTTAGAGGGGAGTTTTTCCTTTTCACTGTCGCTACATGCATGCTTGGTATGAGGGATTGCTGTAAAGTCAATGAAGCAATGCAACGTGTTCGTCCAGGAGGAGTGAATGCTGCAGGTCACTGATGTGATGCAATCTGCTGGGTTTCCTTAGAAACATTTTTAACCAATTGAATAATGACCTAAGCTTATGGCACTATTTGATAATGAAGATCACTGGGAATGTGTGTGATCGAACTGAAATGAGTTGTTTGTAAAGTGGCTAAAGATGACATGCATTGTGAATTTGCAACATATATGTAAATTAAACCGAACTTATTTTGGACTTCTCTCCTTAAATTTAACATTTTAATACAAATTTCACTGATTCCTTTCAACAGCTTGATGTGATTTGCAGTTAAACATGTTATTTAGCCATGCTGGATAATCATTAACTGAACAAATAAAAATGTCCAATGCAGTCACGCAAAATAGTCCTCTGCATGTTAGTAGAAAACACGTTGGTGAGAAAGGAGTAATAAAGATGCCCATAAAAACATCTTTAACATCAGAACCTTCAACGAGTCACAATTTAGATTAGCCGTTCAGAACCACGGTGGCTACATATACAGGTTGTATTTGCAAATACATAACTGACCAGTCAGTAATAAATTGTGCAGTAGTCTTATTTAAAAGGAGGAAACTTTTCCTTTTCAGGCTGTTTTCACTGTTTTTCTGTAGGAAGGGAGCAGGATGACTGAAGAGACTCATGTGGGTTTTAACCCTTAAAGACTCTTGGGTCTAAATGGCTGTTTTGGTCTAATATTACTGTGAGCCTCATGATCTCTGTGACTGCAGTAACTACAACAAAATAGTTTTTATTTATTTTATCTTACTGTTGCATGACAACACATTGCAAAAACACATCGGGTGGAGCTTCAGTTTGTGCAAATACGCCTGACCTAGTAGGTGAGTCTAAGCAAGATGTTTGTTCCTCTGATGCTATTGATACGGCAGATTTACAATTTACCAAAACCGTACGACCTCCTAAACGCTGCTGGTTTAAATGCATTGTGATGAAATGAAATTAGTCACTTATTTGCTTTCCATAAATCTTTTTTTGCAGACACAGGGCAAGCATGCAGACACACGGGCCTGCAGTCGAAGTCATGCACCAGAAACCTGCTGGCCGTGGGGCGACGCATCTGACAGCCCTATCACTGCGCTGCCCTTGTTTATCTACAGTGTCATATTGCACCTTTGGGATCACAGTATGACTCTCTATGACTTGAGAGCCATATTGTAAAGCCTGAAGAAGATAACCTATTTTGTCCCGGTTAAAAAAATTCACTGTCTGCTGAGATGTAAGCAAAACGGCAAAAATCCAATGAGATCCAACATGTTCTCTGACAAACTCACAGCAACAACCGATGATCTGCTGATTAAAACATTCTTAAACATCTGAACATTTATGACTGTTCTCTCCTTGCAGCCTTTTCAAACTTTAGAAGTTGACTTATTAGATGTGTTCTAATCGTCCACATTGGATGGGTTAATTATCTAACCACTTAGCAACTCTGACACACACCGAAAGAGGTGAGAGCAACTTCTCCTCCCACAAAGTCAACATACCTGTCGAGCAGGTAGGCTGGCAAGCTGCCAGGTCTGTGTGTTGCACGTAGCTTACTGGAAACCACTTGATCTGTGCCAGAAAAAATACCGGAGACAGAGGGAGTGGTAGATTATGTTTTTTTTCTTCTTTTTTACTGCCGTGATCTCATCACATTGTCACTTGATAAACACATGCAGTCAGTAAGCCAGTCATCTGTGTTATACATTAAACTGACCTCTAAAACCTCTCTGCCTGGTAAATCATAAAGTCACCCATTACAGAAACCAACATTAAGCTATCTGCGAGACGTATGAGCTGAGATAAAGAGAGAGAGAGAAGCAGTAAAAGATGGCGTGTCACGTGGCCTGCTTTGATGTTATAACAGGACTTTATGCTTTATGTTTTATACACAGGAGCCAATGTGTGCATGGACAGGAACTCCATGTGTGAATCATAAAGTAGAAAATACTAAAGTGCTGTAAGAGTACGGACAATGTCATCGGATTTGGGTTGACATCGAGAAGTTGAATAAATAATTAATCATTTTACTTTGAAAACTTGGATATTGGTGGCTTTTGTTACACTTATTGCTTTTCTGCGTCCTTCCTTTAGAGACAAGCAAGCAGATAAAGTGAAACTCAAAGTTGCTGCAAGGCTTAAACTCCGATGAACCCGGGAAGAAGGCATGTGGCACGAGGTTTTCTACAAATGACGGCATAAACACAAGTTCTGGTCAAAGCAAAGAATAGAACAATGGAATAAAACAAATATCATGTAAACAAAACCACAGCGAAGTCAACAATAAAGCACCATTGTAGTGTTTGACAACTAAGGTCACTTGGAATGTGTGTGTGCTGTGTGTGTGTGACTGAATTGGAATAACTTGTTTAATCTACATCTGAGACAATGTCTGCTGTGAATTGAAGCGATGCAACAATAACAAAAAAATGGGATAGAGCTGAATTAAATTGTAAATGGCGTTACAAAATAACATGATACATAGTTTGAAACAGAGATCTGGACTTGCAGCCCTTGGTATTGTTGGGTTGGATGGTCTCAGTCTTTGTCAGGCTGTTTGTGGTGTTGGATGTGGTTACATGGTGCAGGTCTGCTCTCATTGTGTTTAAAGGGTCGGATTCTCTGAAGCCGCTGCTGTAGAAAAAAAATAACCACAGTGTCTGCTTCCCTTGGACGACATCTTTATGAAACACAAATAAATATGTTTTTATGATGATGACAGACAGGTTTGTTTTCCTCTTATACAAGAAGACTTCCAGTCCATTCAGTCTTTATTAAAGTGTCTTGAACAAGTAAGAGTCCAGATGACTCTGACGCCCTTAAATGTAAAGATTGAAACACAGAGGTATTTGTTGCCTGTCCATTCATTTAAGATTTTTTCTTTTTGTTTTTCTTTATTCTTATAATCTTTGCATGCTCTTGCTCTTCAGTCACTACTTTCATGAACTTGTTGAGAAGCTCAGAGAGGGCAGAAACATTTTAGTACAGCTCACTGGTCATGAAATTCACTCTTAGCTGTATGTTTTTCTAAATTTGCTCTAAAAACTAAAACTAAACAAAGAATTTTCATTGGCTTTTGACTGTCCATCTTATCCACTCAAGATGTTACTTTATAACATATTTGATGTCTTCTAGAATTTATATTTTAATGTCTTTGGTAAATGTGTGCCTCTTTTTTTAAGTGATCTGAATAAAGTTGACTTGGTTTGAATATTACAACTTCTTTTATGTAATACAAATTTAAATTCAATTCAAAAAGACTTTATTGATCCCAAAGGGAAATTAAACTTATGAAAATAAATTCATGATCTTAACTAGATGGTTAACTGGGTTGAACACATCCATCTGTCTGCTGCTGCAGAAGTTTAATTAGCCTGTGAAGCTAATCTACATCTGAAACATTGATATTGATATTGGGACTTAAATTGTTAGTTTTATGTGCTGGAGAGAAGTCACAACATACAGCATCATGTGCTTCAGTTCTAAGTCATTACTATTTAGCATTTTATGACTGAAACTCCTTTATGGTTTTGTTGTACGATCCCAGCAGCAACCATGAACAGAGGGAATCGTTAAATAACTCATTTCTAAACGATATTTTGGAGTCGGCTCCCTGCTTTTTTCACTCTGATGGTTAATGTCATCCACAGATCTTCAATGTGTTTTATTAAAGAAAACCCTGCAGTGGCTCAGTGATTCCAATCAAACCTTTATGTTCTGGTTCACCACAGAATACTTCAGGTTCTAGAAGAAACAAATATTAAATTGTTCTGGTGACCTTTCATTTTTCTCTCTCCCTCTGATGTTGGTGCAGGTGTGATCTGGAAACAAAGACCCTGCAGAACACAGCAGCTGTGACTTAACAGTGAATGCAGCTGTGTTCTGTTCCTGTGACTTTTTACCCTTTATCTTTTTTTATGACTGTCCAGCTGAATCAGTCTATTTTCCTCTGCTAAAAATCAAATGGTAAAGAGTTAAATGTTCATTTTCCTATCCTAAAGTTCGTAAATTGTCTGCTGTGCTCACTCAGAAAGTGCCACTGAAGCCTGTTTAAACACGAGTGGCTGTGTTAATATCTAACTGACAGTCATTTACAGAGCAAATATACGTCAGTTTTAGCTTAAACATGAATGTGACATTCGTAATGTTTAGATGGTATCAGTTGTTATTCTTATTCCTTCACATCCATCACTTTTTCCCCACTGGGTTGTTCACACTGTGGACCTGTTTTACAGAGAATCCAAATAAGGAACATTAGGTTAGGCCAGGAAAGGGGGAGAAATTGGCATGCACAGTGAGTGGGCGTGTTGCACGCGATCTACAAAGATTGACTGCGCCGTTGGTTGCAGGAGCAGCAGTGGTGCAGAGCGCCATATGTAAATGAGGATCTTGTCTGAGTCACTGGCTGTCATCATGGAGAGTATCGGAGAGCAGAGCCAACATGAAAGAAAAAACAAAGTAGAACGTCACTATGCTGGCTGGAGGTGTAATAATAATAATAATAATAATAATAATAATAATAATAATAATAATAATAATAATAATAATAATGTGGTACAACACAGCAGCAAAAACATTTAACGACAAATAAAACTAACTGTCTTTTGATAGCATACATGTTTGTTGCACTTTACTAGCTCCTTTATGGAAAAAAAACTTGAGTCATGACATAAAGTTAATAGGTCACAGTTGCTATACAGATGTTTTTTTAAAATTAACTGTATTATCAGCAGAAACAGTCGTACTGTGTACAGCACAGACTGAGGAATGGCTTAACAACTTTCCATTTTGATAAAACTTAATGTTAGAGTGGTTTATTCTGCTGTAGGTTTAGATTGCTGGATACACTTGACTATGTTTCCCCACTTTCCTAAAGAAAATCAACTTTTTAACCAATTTGAATATTAAACTGAACTGGACTGCAATCAGTCCAATTCAAACTGGAATCTGTTTGTATGACTGGATTGATTCTTTTTTTTTCCGGGCATTGAGTTGATATTAGATGTGAATAGGTTTTATATAAGTAAACTGAACTGATTTTTTTACTTTCTAAAGACATTGACAAAAAGTAGAAAATATGCTGCAGGCTTTGGACAGAGGAAAGAGTTTACTCTAAAACAAATGGAGGAATTACAAGATTATCCCAGTCATTCTTCAGATCCTGTCTCTAACACTTATTAAACAATTTTATGTAACTAGAAACACATTTCTGTGTTTCACTATATGACTGAAAATAGTTTGAGTTCTTTGTTTTATTCAATTCAGCAGGAAAATAATTTTTTAATATTTTAATTCAGTCGTATAGTTTGATCGTAAATGAGACACTTGTCTTTCCTGAGACAATAAAACAATATAAGACACACCTTGACAGGGCTGTGCAGAGACCACTAAAGGGGCAGGCGCTCAAAATAAAAAAGGGCCCATCAAACCGCCTTCTAAGACAGAATAGTAACAAAGCTACTCAGCTTTCAGAGTTTAATAAACAATGATAAATTACAAAATTGTGAGATATACAATCAAAGTTAAGGAAAATCTCTATATAGAGCATACAACTATGCATATGTAAGATATTTTATTAGTAATTTCTTTCTGCAGGTTTATTTTGTTATAGGAAAGTATTGCAATATTCAAACCCGCAATTTATGCAAGAATGGAAAGATAGAAGCTGGACCCACAGACAATTTGCTTTACAGGAATTACAACCTATTAAAAATAGATGAATAATGGTTTATATTTATTATAAACTCTCCCCAAGGAAATGATTCATTCTTTGACATGAAATCAAACCAATCCACCTGACATGGATGTTGAAGAACACGTTGAACTGTGATGTATCAACAGCGCCCCTCTGTGGACTGATACAGTAATAAATGCAATACCTTGAAATGTACTTGTGCACTGTAAAAACAGTCCTACCAAAATCCACCCCCCCCTCCCAATTCACATGCAAATATCTTAGTACACTTGAAATAAGACAAAACTAACTGACAAGTAACTATTCAGCAAAATATATCAGCTGATTTTAAGTATAATTTCCTTAATACTGATTTAAAAATATTACTAATGCCAGTAATAACAGATTTTGTCATTTATGACAAGACATTTTTCTCGTGTTGTGTAAAAAATAAAATGAAATTCTCCAGTATTCTGACTTTCTCCCACGGTTCGTACTGTTAGGTTCATTTTTCTCTCTAAATTTCTCTTGGACATGTCCTGGGTTTGTCCTGTGTGTTTCTCACTATGATGGACTGGTGACCTGTCCAGGGTTGACTCAGGGTGGAGATAGACACCAGTCCTCCCCTATGGGATTCCATTTGTATCAAAAATAAGTAGAAGTCATATGTGTAGATGTGTCGTTGCTATGTGCAACATCTACATATGCATCATCTACATGCCACATAGACCAACGACATAGACCAACGACACATAGCAACGACACATCTACACATATGACTTCTACTTATTTTTGATACAAATGGAACCCCATACTCCCCACCCCTCACAATCCTGCAACATAATTCATCTTCCACTGGGTTACAGTTATAATTTCAAGTAACACTTCTGCAGATCCAAACTGTACAGCTGTTGACGTGGCTGTGGGTTCACCCAGCTGTTTTGCACAGCTGAATGGTTGCTATGCAGATTAAAGGATTTCTCAAATATGCATCAAAGCAACACGAGAGGTATGTTTCTGGTGAAGGAATAACATTATAACATTATATCATGACCAATGTTTTAGGTTTAATAATAATATAATAATAAAAATTGTGTATTTTTTGTGTTGCCTTTTTTTTTTGTCACTATGTTAAATATTTTGAAGGTGTTGGGGGTGGACCAGGGGTTCTCAAATGTCCAATCCCGCCTCCAAACTAAAGGTTCCTGTCTGGAGGAGAAGGGCCTCCTTCTCTGTCCCGTCCCGGCTCCGGACCCCATCATGGGACCCCGCATCGCGCTGATCTGGACATGTCTCTGGCTCACTGCGGGCTTCTGCAGGCCAGACTCCGGCCTGAGTAACTTCACTCTGGTGCCTTATGATTTCCTGTTCGACGCGGCGGTGGAGGCCTACTACCGAGGGGACTGGCTGGCGGTCATCCTGAACATGGAGAAGGCCCTCCGGAACAAGGCTACGGTCCGAAACGTGAAGGTCCAGTGTCGGCTGCGATGTGACAACCAGTCC
The DNA here is from genome assembly GCA_033032245.1 of Poecilia picta. Classification (NCBI taxonomy): domain Eukaryota; kingdom Metazoa; phylum Chordata; class Actinopteri; order Cyprinodontiformes; family Poeciliidae; genus Poecilia; species Poecilia picta. The sequence goes on along the minus strand of CM065357.1, from coordinate 4,644,254 downwards.
ACTCTCGGCGAGCCTTTGCCGGGCTTGGAGTTTCCCATCCCCGGGGCCGGTTCGGTGGAGGATTTAAGTTTTTTCCAGAACATTCTGAAGCGGGCAGACTGTGTGAGCTCGTGCGAAACCGAGAAACTCGGTTCTCCAACTTTGCATCAAGTCAGCGAGGAAGTGGAGCTGGAGTTTGGGAAGAGGACTCCGTACAACTACCTACAAGTGGCTTATTTCAAGGTGACTTCATGGTCGGACTGTGAGCTTTCAGCTCGATTCGGGTCTTCATTCAGAGCTCAGACAGGTTGCCGTGTAAACACCCAGCCCCCTCCTTCTCTGCCACGTCTTAAATTGACTGCTGCCTCCACGTAAACCTGACGTTGGGACGTAGAAGTTGAGCGTTGTGTAGTTTGAAGAGTCAAAAATAGCGGAAACCATTGTGTTTGTAAAACAACTGTGCGCGTGGTAGTCAGTCGTTTCATTTTTAGCTATTATCAAGGCTTCTTTAGTTTTTATGAAGTGAAAAATTCTGTTACCCATTTAAAACTCGGTATTTTTTTTTAAAAAAAGCTATGCGCAATCAAAATAACACAACACACTTTGTCAGAAATAATATTAGTTTGGCAAAATGCAGATAAATAAAAACAGATAAAACTACATCCCTTATTCATCTTATGCGACCACTGCATCGGTTTGACTGTCTGTATCTATGTTACAGACATCTGTGCTGCTAACCTATCAGCAGTTCCCATGCAAAGCAATAGCAATCATCATCTTGGATTTCTCTCAGTCTAGAAACATGGCTGTCATTCTGTATGTTAACTTCTGATTTTTGAAGACATTAATAAATAAGTGTCTGACATATTCTATCTCTCTAAAACGAGAGACGTTTGGTCTGATTTAACCTCAGACAGTGAGAAAAAAAAGTGCATGAACTTTTTTATTTGGTGTATGTAAACTGGTGTTAACTGTACCTGCAGGGTTTTTCTATCACTTAAATTTCTATGGCAACTAAGAAATTTGACATCTTCTGTCTCTTTACCTTCTCTCCTATTGACTATCTCCTTTGCAAATGTAATCATTTCCATTTCCATAATTGCCAGTATGTAGACATTGAAATTTGAGTTCTACTCAGACTGATGCAGGACTTTCACTGTGTTTTTCGTCTGTTTTGTAAATTTATTTCACCAAGAACATCAGGTGAACGAAGCGATGTGTGTCGTTTCAGATCAACAAGCTGGACAAGGCGGTGGCAGCTGCCCACACCTTCTCCCAGGCCAACCCAGACCACCTGGAGATGAAGCAGAACCTGGAGTACTACAGGATGATGGCAAGAGTGGAGGAGGAGAACTTCAGAGATCTGGAAGCTAAGGCACACATGGTGAGAACTAGACATGCACCAATCCACTTGTTTTTCACTTCTGATATTTAATTATTATTTAATGACAAAGAATTAGACTGAATAGATCTGCCGTTCGATTGGCAGAGTTGGGCAGCAACTAGTTACATCTATTCAATTACATTTACTTGAGTAACGTTTTTGAAAAAATGTACTTTTAGGAGTATTTTTACTATGCTGTGCTTTTTTCTTGAGTTATTTTATTACGAAGTATCTCTACTTTTACTTGAGTAAAATGTCTGGATTTTCTACCCAGAGAATGGAAAACAAACATGTTTTAACCAAAATGTTACCAAACACAGACACACAGCTGCAGTTTTTGTTGTTTATTGAGTGAAACTGATTTGGAAAATGTTCTTTTTTTCACATACATGAATTATTGTCATTTATATCCTTATTCCCACTTAACTTTATATTTTGGTCCTTTTGATAATGTAATTTTGCAATAAATGATTGATAAATTGATCAGTTGCTCAGTACTTTAGTAGGCTTTTTTACTCTTGCTTGAGTAATTTATTAGATCATTAATTTTGCTTTAGTAATTTATTTTTTACTTTTTATTCTAGTGAAATATTTTGTTCATATTTTACTTGAATAAAAATATGTTGATGTAGTTCTACTCTAACTTGAGTCTAATTTTTGAGTGCTAGATCAGACACATACCTGATACCCGATGTGGAATTGTTTTCAAAATTGGTAACTTGGCGTCTTTCCTCAGGCTGAGTTTCTGCTGGGGAAGAGTTTCTATAGCGACGACTCTTTTGGCCTGGCAGCCAAACACTTTGAGAACGCCCTGGAGGAATACTTCACCGCCTATCAGGAGTGCAGAGCTCTGTGTGAGGGGGGGTACCGCTTCGACGGATACACCTACATGGAGTACAGCGCCGACCTGTTCCAGGCCATGACAGGTGAGGCAGAGGAGGGGAAATACGTTTACACGTTGCATCTTCACGTTTCATGGCACTCATGTAAATGTGACCTTTTGTGTCAGATCACTACATGCAGCTGCTGAACTGCAAGCAGCACTGCTCCGTGGAACTGGCCTCCACTGCTGGCAGAGACGCTCCTTTCGAGGACTTCCTGCCCTCTCACTTCAACTACCTGCAGTTCTCCTACTATAACAGTAAGTCTGTCAGTCTGTCGATGTGAGATAGAGTCAGACTACAGGACACGTCAGTGTACAAATACTCTAGTCCGGCTCATACCTGTTGTGTGTTTTCACATTTTGTCACGTTACAACTGAGGGTGAACATCTATCGTATCGTTTATTGTGATAAATTCCTTATCATGATGGGATTTTTATTATTCTTTATGATAAATTCCAATTAATGATGTTTAAAAAAAACAACTAAAACTGTTGGTATTGTGGGAATTTCTTTTTACTATTTTCCTCCACTGTTTGTCAAATAAGAGCATCAAGGCATATCAATAAGTTTGAAAATATGATTACCGGTAAACGCAGTTACTGTGTAGTGATGCAAAGTCACATGTCTTTATATGACTGGCTTCTCAAACACGTGTGTTACAATTGGATATGTATTTCTAGAGCAGCATAGAGCCTAATGTTTTGGAGAACTATTTGGTTTCAATATCTGTAGAATAAAACAAGTCATCCTGCCGGACAACTTCTGTCAGGCAGAATGGGCAAATATTGCTTTGTTAAAAATCCGTTCTAAAATTATAGTAAAAATGTTTATATAATTTCCAGAAGTTAACCTGGAAGTCAAGACACTCATCGACATCATGTTTTGCTGAAAACTGTCACATTCAGAAAGCTTGGAATGAGAAAATAAACCTCCCAACCAGGCTCAGCCCCAAGCCGACCCGACCTGACTGAAGCAGATAATGCTGCTCCCCCTCTTCCTTTTTGCAGGTGAGAAGTATGAGCAGGCCATAGAGTGTGCCAAGACCTTCCTGTTGTTCCACCCTGAGGACCAGATGATGAACCAGAACCTCAACTATTATTCTGCTGTGCTGGGTGAGGAAAAGGCCGCGGCCATATCAGCCAGACAGGTACTGCCACATTCACAATGGTTGACTTGATGGATTTTATCAGTGTTCCCACAGAAGGACAGGAAGACCACCTTTTTAATATATGCTGACAGAAAAAAACACCAGTTAAACTCCCCATCAAGAGGCAGCTTTGTATTTGAAAATCGGTTAAGTTTTGGCTTGACTGCTCATTAAAATGTGTCATGTTCTTCAGTCACAGTGTAAAATATCTTTTTTAGCATCAAAATTTAGATGTGTTTTTCAAAAGAAATAGTCCTGAAATACTTCTCTTTTTTAATTCCCCGTTTTTTTTCTAAAGTAAGACAATCTGAACCTTTGAAAATGTCTTTGTAGGTCAGTTTCTTTTACACTGCAAAAATACGAAGTCTTAGCAAGTATTTTTGATTTTTCTCTAGTTCAAATATGTTAATACACTTGAAATAAGAGTAAACTACCTAACAAGTAACTTCTCAGAAAGATATAGCAGCTTGTTTTAAGACACTAATCACTTAATATTGAAGAAAAAGTTCTAGTTTCATTGGCAGATTATTTCACTAAACACATGGGGAAAATATCTTGTTATAATTGGAATCATTTGTCACTGGAACAAGTAGTTGTTCATTAATATTAAGGAATTAAAATGAGCTCAAAGTTCCTGATGAAAAGTTATTTTTAAGTTAGTTTTTGTCTTATTTCAAGTGTAAGATATTTTCTCTTGAAACTAAACTAAATCTACCTTTTAAGATGTTTTTGCAGCACACCTTCACTTTTATCACCAATTACTATGAATTTAGTAATTGCTAAAGAGTTTGGCTCTCATCTAACAAGCAAAATATTTTGAACCTCAAAGAATAGTAGAATGACTGATAATTAGTTGACTTTGTGTTCATTATATGTGTCACAAGCTGGGATTTGGTGTCTGCTCTGTAACCAGGTGGTGAAGCAGTACATCCAGCAGTCCATACTGGAGAAGGAGCTGCTGTACTTTGGATATGAAGCTTTTGGAATCACCTTCATAGATCCGGTGAGAAAACACCGGATCTATTTTTCCTGTTTTTCCTTGTCATTATGAAACACTGATAGCTGAAAAGTCTCCTTTTAACATGCAAATGTTGTTTTCACTGCCAGGACACTTGGACTCCAGAGGAGGTGATGCCACAGAAGCTGAGGAACAAACACAAGTAAGATTCACGGCACTTCGGCAAATTGAGCTAAGCATTGCAATGTTAATTTATTCTTTACACGCCTATTATAATACACATGTTTTCAATTTGCATGACTTATGGATGTGAATATCTTACTTTGTTCAGCAGGATATTTACTACTGCATGTGTGTTAGATTTTAACCTGCAGAAACGTTTCACGCAATCTTGCTCTTAATGGGAAGTTTCAGGAAACAAATCAAAAATGTGTAAAATTGGACTTACACAAATGTACCATCATCATCAAACAAACAACTCATCATGGATTTGGATACTTTTGTTAAACTTGAATTAATTTTCCCACCACAGCTACATGTTTGCAGCAAAACTCGCCACATCATGTGGCACTAATGTCCACATCCAACATACAAAAATTAGCTGTGATGTAAAACAATCGTTGAATTAATTTTATTTAGTAATCAATTCATCATTAACTACAGTATTCATGCTCAAAAAAGGCAATATGCTGAAAGAAAAACACACTCAGAGCAGAACTAAAGCCAAAAACAAAAACAAGTAATAAAACAAAACATAATAAAAACAAATACATCATTTACATTTAAGACAAAATACCTTTCTCTGTAAGCACGTCCTACCCAGAACTCCCCAAGTGGGATAGTTTTAGTTTAACTGGGTTCTGGTGCAGTCGACAATGAATTCATGGAATAGAAATATGCTTTTTTTTGTCCCACACCAGGGAAATCCAGTTGAATTAGCATTTCAATGTATTTATTACATTGTCTAAGAAGGATATTGAGGTATGTCACGGCCTTCTAAGCTCCAAAACCAAAATTTGACCAAGAAGGGCCGTGGGTGCCTGGGTTCTTGAATGCATTTTCCACTTGATTGTTTGAAATATTTAGTGTATTTCCAGCAAAAATACCCCTTACAAAAATAAGTAACTTCTCAGAAAGATATAGCAGCTTTTAACATAAAACCCAGTTTGATGTTAAATTTAAAAAGTGGTTAAAAAAATAATTTTACAAAAACTTCCCTTCATCACACTGGACATGTAACAAACAATTATTATTTAAAAAAAATCAACATAGTTAGAAGAAAAATCTGCAGAATGTGTCACATTTTTCTCATCCAATTGATCGTCAGAATAATCAATAGCTGCAGGCCTACATACAAGCTCCTGCAGTGTGAGTAATGTTAATCTCCATCCACTCCTCTGTCACCTTGGAATAACTCTGCGTATCTCAGAGCCGAGAGAGAGACAGCGGCGAGGATCACGGAGGAGATCGGAAACCTGATGAAGGAGATTGAAACTCTGGTTGAGGAGAAGAAGAAGGATTCTTCGGACATGGCCAAGATCATCGCGCCCCAAGAAGGTGACTGTCCAAATGCCAGAGTCCATTGGGACGCTTCATCCAAGAGCTACAGAAATGTGCATTGACCTGCTTCCTCTAGGGGGTGCCGTGCTGTTTGATAACATCAGGGTTACCATGACATCCAAGCAGCTGAATGGCTCTCAGCGGGTGCTGCTGGACGAGGTGATCAGCGACGATGACTGCAGGGAGCTGCAGCGCCTCTCCAACGTGAGTCCAAACAAAAAGCAGCTTCGTCCTGGATGGCTTTTGTCAGAGGGCGTGTCACGTCAGCGTAACCGTCCTACACTCCTCTCCCAGGCTGCCGCTCTGAAAGGCGACGGCTACAGCGGGCACCCATCCCCACACACACCTAGTGAGATGTTCCAGGGAGTCACTGTCCTGAAGGCTATCAAGGTCAGATTATTTTATTTTACAGAAGAGTGGATAACTGGGTTGTAGAAAACATGTTGCCACCTTCCTGAAAATAATGGCCTAAGCCATTATTAACAAAAGTGATTATGGTTAAAAAGAAAAATATGTTATTTTTTTTTTACCAAAATCACTTTTGTCAAAAATGACTTAGGCTATTATTTTTAGGAAAATTATGAACTTCGTAAGTTTCATAACTTCATACGTTATGAAGTTAAAAGATTTCTCTTTTATCATTGGTAAAAGACCTCGAGCAATTTCTCCTACCAGCATTAGATTCTGGCGTCTGTGTTGGTTGTATTTACCCAGAATGCCAAGCACTTCTCACTGTGTGTAGAGAGACAAGCCTTTGTCATTTGGCCTGTTCCATGCTGGCCCTTATGTTGTGTTTTTATGTTTCGTAGCTCGGCCAGGAGGGAAAGGTTCCTCTGAAGAGCGCTCGTATGTTCTTCGACCTGAGTGAGAAAGTCCGGAAGGTGTTGGAGTCCTACTTCCGTCTGGACAAGCCTCTGTACTTCTCCTACTCTCATCTGGTGTGTCGTTCTGCCGTTGATGGTGAGCTCAGCCACTAGGGGGTGATCATGTCTGTCTGAGACTTGCACAGCTTACGAAAATCCACTTCCAGTTGTAGTGATGAGACTAGTTGAGTCGAATGAAAGAGTAAAGTTAGAAAGATTTTTTTATGAACAGTAGTGCAAAGGTGATGTATGTTATTGTAATGTGTTTTTTGTTTGTTTATGAAGCACAAACCTTATTGTTGTCATCAGTTAATAACAGAGTTTATGAATGTGACTAAGCCTCAAATTCCAACTACTTCCCAGTAAAACACGAAAGTGAAATTACTTCCACACATAAGATCACAGCTCCACCATAATCAAAGACAACACTTACTTAAATAATTTGGTGGGAATTGAGTCTAACCTAGTGAAGTTAATATTGATGCAGCTAGCACAAATCTGCTGCGGAGCGGGAAATGCAGTGACTTTAAACCTAAACACTGCAAATATTTTTTTTTAACCACACCAGTAAGTTGACCACTGAATGATTCAAATGGTTTAGATTAGGAGGTGGCCTAATCAAAGTCTGAAACTAAACGGAATTGAGACTCCAATGCAGGATCTTACAGAGGCAATTGTGCAAAAAAAAAAAAAAGATATGATAATATCCAGCCAAAATTCTGCCAGAAGGCAAAAAAAATAAAATATTTTCTCTGTAACTTAAGAAGAAAATAAAGTATTTAATGTTAGAGGTGTTTCTCATACGCTAATTTTTAGTTGAACCCAGGTTTTGCTGCAAATTTGTGCACTTAGTTACGGTGAGCCAAAAAAAAAAAGAAATATGTAAGCAGCAAAATACTTTTCCATGGTGCTATTATTGCTAGGTGCTCCACCTGGTTTTGTCAGCCTGATGTGCTGTAGGTGAGAGGTCATGTGACAGTGGGATGATTAACTCGTCTTTGTGCCGCCGCTCGTTCAGAAAAGCAGGAGGACCGGAAGGACCTGAGCCATCCTGTTCACGTCGACAACTGTGTCCTGGTTTCCGACCTCAATCAGTGTAAAAAAGAACCTCCTGCTTACACTCACAGAGACTACAGGTGAGGTAAAAAACATTCTGAGGAGATCTTTCTGTTTTTTGTTCTCTGCCTAACGTTGCAGTGTCGTTCTTTCAGTGCCATCTTGTATCTAAATGATGACTTTGAGGGAGGAGAGTTCATTTTCACTGAGCTGGATGCAAAAACAGTCACCGTGAGTAACAGAAAATGAGTGACACTAAGTAAGGGGCATTTCTGGAAGATTAGTGTTCTGAACAAAAACTGGCTCTTGATTGAGTTCATCCAAGTTAAAATTAATGAATTCATGTTCATAGTTCAACATCCATCTAGATATTTTGAACTAAGTTTACAGCTCCAACTACAATTAATTCTTTCTGATTTCAAATAAATAGTGTGTGTACATATTAGTGCCACTGCCTGTCCTTTGTTTTATTGTTCCCTGTTGTCTTGGCAAGAGTTGAATTCCTAAAACAACATGTCTTATTCGCATATTTTAATATATTCATTCACACAAAAGAAAACTTTGACCAAAAAGTGTCCATTTTAGCTGCTGTCTTTGTTGCAGTCATTCTTAATCCTCTTACTAGTATCAATATGACACAGATGAGATTTGTCAGGAGTTTTCTTTATCCCTTTAAGCTGTTATTGCAAAGTCAAAAACCAACTGTAATTCAGAATAATAGTCAAAAACTGTAAGCTGAAGTTGTCTTGGACATAAAGTACTCATCGCACAATTATTTTACAATTTTTCAACTATGCAATGAAGAGAAATTTAGGGTCCATATATGTATTTCTTAAGTTGATTAGTCCACCACAATGTTCCTCTTTAATCCTAATGCTGGAACTTTTATAATTTTTCACCACAAGAATTTCGGTGACAAACTTAACTCTTTAATGGAAAGCTTTTTTAGGGGGACAGAGCTGGGGGACTCAGGGGTTTTCAGGAAATTTGTAACTTAAAAAAAGACTAAAGCACTTTTACTCTACTAGACTTGGTTTTGTGTTTTGAGAAAAGTTTTACTTCTTGTTGCTGGGAGTAGACTAAGTTTTTCTAGACCAAATAAACTAAAAAAAAATACCCAAAAAGTTAGGAAACAGTCTGCCATTCAATACGACGGAAAAGTTAGCTCTTTGTTTCATTAGCATATTGCACATTTTATTTATTGATTAACTTTTAAAGAAAAATTACAACAGAATTATTTTGCGTTTCTAGTCAGTGATCTAGTGATTTTTGGACATCAGTGGACAAATTAGGAAAAAAAAAACATCACTGATGTAAATTAAATATGTCTTTGTTGTTCTTTCCGTAACTCACCCACAGCACAGCTGGAGGGAGGAGTTACAAGCTGCAGCTTCTCCTCACTCCATTTCCTGTCTGTAAACAAATAAACCCCTCAGTCCCCCGGCTCTGTCCCCCTGAAATATCCAAAGTTTACCCTAAAAGAAACTGCTTAAATTTTCCGCTTCCCCTAATTTACGAGTTTACACATTAATTACAATGACTCAATTCCATAGATTTTAACATATTAAAAATGTTAATGTGTTTTACCAAATTTTTAAAATTATTTTACACATAAAAGTCCAGACCCAGAACTTTTGTATTCATGTGTTTCTGAACACATGAATACATGAATACCAATCACGCTGCTAACGTCAGCGTCCGCATCCACATTTCTGAAAAAATTCCATGAATGATCAGGAGTTATTGAAACACTGGAAAGACAAATGGATTTATCACTCTGCTCCAATCTGATGATAAAAAAAATTTAAAGATTAAAAAGAATAAATGTATTTGTTGTCGAGCTCATGTGTCCATTTATTCAATAATTTAGCAACAGAAAGGGATTTTGAATTAAAAATGTTTTTTACTTTGTCAATATATTTTCATTACTTTGCTCTGACTGCCATCAAGTCAAATTGAAAAATTTGACTGACTGATGGCCACACTTTTCAGATTTTTGTTAGTAAATAAACATGTCCTTTATCCAACGTTCATAATGGTTCATCACATACAATCCTAATATTATAAATAGATGTAAAACGATGCACTGTGACGGTGTTAACAGTGTTGAATGTTCGTCTTCATGCCCTCTGCAGGCCGAGGTTCACCCGCGCTGCGGCCGGGTTGTCGGGTTTGGAGCAGGGAAAGAAAACCCTCACGGCGTCCGGGCCGTCACTAAAGGTCAGAGATGTGCAGTGGCTCTGTGGTTCACCTTGGATCCCACTCATGAAGAAAAGGTAACGTAGCTAACACTCGTCCGCTGACTTCCCTTAATATGAACAAATAAAAAAGAAAACTATGTTTTATTTGGAGGTGTTCTTACCTTGGTTGTTTGTCCTGTGTGTCTCTGTGTTGCCCTGCGACAGACTGGCGACCTGTCCAGGGCGTACCCCGCCTCTCGCCCGGAACGCCAGCTGGAGATAGGCACCAGCACCTCCCGACCCCATTAAGGGACAAGGGTGTAGGAAAATGGATGGATGGATGGATGGATGGGTGTTCTTACCTTTTAAATTTGTCTTCTTTTTTTTTCTGCCCTTACCAGGAGAGAATCCAGGCTCAGGACATGCTGAACATGTTTTCCACACCTGTAAATGAAGAGTTCAGTCAGAAAGAGTCACAGCACTCTGGTGAGTCTGGGCCGGCTGCTTCACAGGCCGACCAGTTGGCAACGGATAATCGGGAAAAGAAACTGGACACAACTTCTGGAAAATCAGCCGATCAGCCAGAGGGCACGGCTGAGAAAAAAAGGACTACCAAACCTGCTGCTAAGGCCAAAGCTCCGGCCAAAGCAAAAAACAAACCTGTAGATGCAACCAAGGCCGCAAAACAGAAAACGAAGCAGGGCAATAAAAAAGGTGAAGCTCCTGCCGTTAAAAAGACGATAAAAGGTTCCTCCAAGAAGGACTCAGCATCAGCCTCTGATAACGAAAGTGGAAAAGATGAGCTGTGACGTGTGCAGGTGTGAGTGTGTCAATGTGGTGTCTACTTTTTTGTTTTTTACTTCTCAAGGTCTTCACTGTGGATGAATGAATAAAATGAAATGGTGTGATACAATAATTGGACTTGCTTGAAAATGCATTATTGGGAACCTTTCAGAGTTTAAAAGGTAAATGAGTGAAGAGTTTCTGACCGACTGTGTCCATCTGCTGTAGTTCCATTACAAATGTGCACAAACCTTCGTCTGTTTTCTGCTAATGTCAAAAAAACACAACTTACCAATTGCAGTGTTTTCATGAAATACAAAATTACATTAAAATAACACATGAATAAATTTGTTCGTGCAATAAGTCACTAAAAACCATGACAGTAGTAACATTTGGCTGTTGATCGCGTGAAAAGTGCAGTTTTGCGAAATATTTATTTTGATACAGCTGAAAAAAAACACATCATCCTAGCACAAAAATTGCTTAATCAAAAAACTGGAGGATAAGGTGAAACACATGTAATAATATCCCATCAAATAAAAGGAATATCTTACTCTGCTCTGGCAAACAGCAGTGATGTACAGATACAGCTCTGGTGTTGAATATGCCATATGGAATCAGTGACCAAACTCTCTTAAGGTGCCCTGCATTGAAGCTGGAGTTTAAACCTTTTCATTTTCAAATTTCCATCCTGTTGGTTGTGATTTTGGGTACTGTATAAACCCATTTATAAACTTTACAGCTTTAGTTAAAAAAAAAAAGTCTCTGGGCTCCTGTTTCAATGAGTGTTGAGGAGTAACAGTGTTCATTTCTCCGATGGGCAGCTAAATCCCTGATTGGTCACTGATCTGAGGTTACCTGCAGCCTACATGTACGAAGGTGTGAAAAGTTTCTTACTGTATTCTATCTGCTTTCTGGTGAGTTGGAGAGAAATCACAGTGAAACAAGGTGACTTTTATCCAATTAGTAGAATCAAACCAGCTGTGAGGGGAGGCAACTAGTTACTTTCTTTTTTGTTTTTATGCTATGAGTTAAAAATAAAGTGAATTTAAAAGTATGCATACATTTTTTTGCAGGGACTGATCAGATTTGTTTGGGTCAGAGGAAATACTTAGAGCTTTTGTTCAAGTTGCCTCATTGTTCAGGATTTATTAGCACAGCTAGATTCTACAGGAGGTTTAAAAAGTAGCAGCTTAAAAGTCAAATTACAACCCAAGTTAGCATGTCAAGAGACAGGCAGAGGAAGGTCGACTTTTGTCTCAACAGTCAACAGAATGTTTTCCCCACAGTCTTTAGGACCATCACAATATTTACTGGGCAGATGTGAGACTGCACTTCATGTTCTTTTTGGTCATCAGTGGTTTTAGCCTTGAACTAGCCGCTGCATTTTTTTCCAGTTGTGGATTATTGCTCTTAATGTGGTCTATTGATGTCCCAGAATCTTACAAATGTCTTTTATAGGAAAGGTTTTATTAAGTCTGACCAGGTAAATTCATCTCAGCTTTCTAAGAAAAAAGTAGATAGTTTCTGATCAAACACAGGGTACACTTACTTTTTCTTCTTTTTTTTATATAGAACCAGGAACATGGAGTCTTTATATGCAACTTTTAATGCATATTTAAACAAAAATATGCATTAAAAGTTGCATTAAAATGGTCAACTTAGCATCATTTAGTAAATATCTAAATTTTTATCCAACATTGCATTAAAACTTGCATCAAAAGTGTCATTATTTACCAAACGACACTTAATGACAACAGTCATAAACATTCAAGAAGACTCCTTCATGTTGTTCATGACGTGTTATGTTTTGTTTATTCGGACAATATAATGTCAGCTTTTTCTCCAAAATCATCTTTTGAAATCCGAGAACAAGAGAAATCCAAACGACTGGGCAAATCTGACACCACTCCATTTTTGTCTGCATTTTGTGAAGAAGGAAGTGGCGCTCAGTGTCTTCTTCAGAGGTTTTCATGTCATTTCCTTCAGCGGTTCTTGGTGCACCGTTGAGGGTGGGGTTTGGATTGTTTGACACGGTGCAGTGTGAAAGCGAACTACACCAACCGAAAATGTAACAGACTTTGGTCTCCAAACAGAGTCTACCAGACTATCAGGTGTGAAAACATCTTGTGTCTGACAGACGAGACTCATGTGGACGTATATTTTATTTTACTGAAAATGACTGTACATTACATCTATAAATGATTTTGTTTAGCAGTACAAAACTTATAGTTGGTGAACTACCAAGAAAACATCCACTACTACTTATGCTAACAAACTGACGATACTTTATGAAAGAGTTCTGCAGTGGAAAGTGTGTGTATACTGGTTCCACTGCTGGCCTTTCAGATGAAGTCAATGTCATGATTACAAGTCAGCTTTGGCGTGTGAGCCAAGTGTTCAGTGTAATATTCCTTTAACCCTGTTCAAAAAAATAGTTGAGTTTGTGTACACACCCACGAACTCAAGCTGTGAGCTCATAGAACAGCATCAAGTCTATCCGTGGTTGTAGACAAAAGCAGATTCTGTCCAGTCCCACTGCAGAGATTTCTGATGAATCTCTTTAAGGTACTTTTTTATTTTAGTACGATTGAGCTCGCAGGCGTACTCATGAAGGTCAGATGGAGTCGGCTGTCGCGCGTAAGACGACCCTCCCACAGTAATGAATACATGAGCAGGATCCCTCGGCTCGGCTGCGGCGGGCTCACTCGTGTCCCGCTGTCAGTGCTTTCTTTGTGTCATCTTTCTCCCCTTCGTTCGCAAGAGGGAGAGAGGCGCACACAGGCAACTTTGTTTTTTCTTTTGTGTTTGAGGCTCATGGATTCACCCATTGTTTCTGCAACACAGAGGAGTGGAGCAGAGGGAGGGCGGCCGGTGGCTGGGTGGGTCAGTGTGAGTACAGTAGACAACGGGGATCTACTCCGCGATTGGCACAGCCATCTCTGACTGTCCACGCTGCGCTTTGATACGTGTGGTGCAGACTGTTAATTTAAAGTCTAAATTTGATCGTCTTCATTCAGAAAATGTCCTCTGAGTGTGTCAGAATGTGTCCTTCTTGGCATGGTAGCGTGGTGGTTCCTGGAGACAGCACTAGTGGGTTTAGGTTGGTCACAAGCAGGATATGGAGCCCAAACTGTGACTCTGAGCTCGGAGGGCCAACTTTGGCCCTCTGTCTGCTGAAGACACCATCTGGCAAAGAAGGTGTTTCAGTAGCAGGTTTCAATATTAGACTCTCACTAGTCTACGTTAAAAAAACACAATGTGTCATTGCTCATTTATTGAGATGTAGAAAAATGGACAACCTGCAGGTTTGCGAAGCGTTACAGTTCAAATAAAAGTCAAACTGTATCTCAGTCCCATTGCTGCTACATCTCTGGGCTCTTGTGTCTAAAACCAATCTTGTGTTTTTTGAAACAAAGGGCTCCTTTGTTTGGTGGTTGTTCAAATGGATGCCTGTCCAATGACTTCAACTCCTCCATCAACCATCTCCTTATTCTTCTATAGAACTAGGATCACAGCCGTGCCGGTCTGGGCATGGGACCACTGCTGAGAGGGATCTATAGAGCCAGACTGCTCCATGGTGTCAGGAAAAGGAATAGAAACATTAAAGCAAGTCGCGATTGCAGTTAACACAGGTAACGACTGACTGGCCTCAGCATGCCATGTGCTTTACATGATGCTGTTTTGAAAATCTTGACTTTTAACCTAAATTTGTTTCTAGTCTCATAAATAATTTTGATAGTAGAAATCAGATGTGTGTTTTGTCCTTTCACTCTACTAAACGGTCAGTAAACTGTTAAAATTCATGACTTTATGAAAAGGTAGTTTGTCTTTTTACTCAAATCAGATTAATTATTTCCTGATTTAGGTCAGTTACGATTACCAACATTGTTCATGTTTGCTAAGCAGCACTCCACTGCCAACAGAATGATGTTCACAGCCTTGGAAGCCATGTTAACACTCATGCCAAAGGACAATTACTGAAAAACCAGTTAACCTGACAGTCTTGTTTTGGGCCAGTTTACCTGGATAGATTATAATCAACCCAGTCAAGTGATTGGTTGTTCCCATGGGGAGGTAACTCACTTGCAGAGACTCCTCAGGAACAAGCAATTACTCCCCAAAGCAGGTGGTGGCACCAGCGATAACATCAATGTACCACTGTAGGAAATTCCTAGAAGACAATTGTATTACTAAGAATTTGCAATTTTGCTTATAAATCTGTGGTCATTATAAAAAGTCTTTAGTCTGTTGTTCACACATTTTTCCTTTTTCCATTATCTTTATTCTGCAACAGACTGGCAACTTGTCCAGGGTGACCCGGCCTCTCGCCCGATATGTTAGCTGGAGTGGCAGCAGCACCTTCTGTCCCTACTGAGGGACAAAGGTGTTAGAAAATGGATGGATGGAGGGATTACCTGTATTGCTTGTTTGCTTTTAGTCCACAGGGTGGTAACCAGATGACAAGAACAAATAAAATCATAAATACAAAGTAACCCATCCAAGAATAGGATAAGTGTGCATTTATGTGAGCTTGATGCTACCAGAGCTCTGTCTCCTTGGTCCATCCACACTAGTTGGTTTAGGTGATACTTCAGACCAGCACTACTCCAGTGTTTTTCTTTTTTTATGCAGAAGTAAAAAGTAGTTATCCCCCCTATTCTGATCTTTTTTATTTATTTATTTCAAAAGTCACTCAACGCAAAAGTTACTCCCCACCTCTGACTTGAGGCTGCTCTTACCAGTATGCAGTCTCACAGCTCCCTTCTAACCTCCCTTTACCTACAGCAACGCCACAAGAGTGCTCAAGTTGCTCTCTGCTGCTTATGTTGACTGTTTTATCCCTTCAACTCTCTTCTTTGAGGATCAATTCAGTATTGTGTTCAAAGGAGTTGAAGGAACTGGTTCCAGCCTGGAAACGCAGGTGCAGCTAATTTTGTTTCATCTCCAGGAAGAGGAGAAGGCTTGAAGAAGGTGCCAGAAAGGAACGGATGAAGGCAAAGACATGAATGAGTGTTGCCCGGGTTATATATGTCTGCACTGGAGGAGGAAAAATAAAGGTGGCGGGTGGCAAACAAAAAAAAACAAAACAAGTTTAGTACACTTTATGGTGCCAGGGGCTTTATGCAGATACCTCAAAATAAAATCCAGTGCAGCCTTCACACCTTAGAAGTCACTTTATTGGTAAATAGTCAATATGTGTGTATTTGAATTCCATTACAAATCCAGTCATTCTGGAAAAGATACTGGACTAAAGTTTGGTGCAGTAAGAGCAACGTGTTAATTCAAATGCTCAAACAACTCCTTAAAATTTTAAAGAAAATGTAATGATCTAAAAGGCCAATGCAGTTAATATAGGTTGCCAAGTAGAAGTACTAAAAGTTGGGCAGAGCCAGCTTGGATCCTTGAATGAATGATTTCCTTGGCCAATGCTATTTTCAACTCCAAACATACAAAATAGATCATAAAGAAATAACAAATTCACGAAGAGCTATTAATTATAAATTACATACTCTAGGCGTTGAGCTAGGGACTCAACATGTTCATAAAACCATGTTCAATCACTAGTCTGGTTTAATGGTCTTATTGTACCGCCTCCGATCAGACAAGGTACTGGGGCAAACTACGCAGTCAGAAATGTTGATTGCACATGGAGTCAACGCTAATTTTCGGCACTTCACTAGGTACAACCGAGTGTCATTAATACCAATGTGAATAACAGTCTTGAGTATTTACACTTATCCTCAGCCAGCAGATCCAGGCACGTGCCAAATTCATTGGACGGAAGAGGCAGAGCTGGTAGACTCTTTCTCGATGGCAGCAAACTAAAGAAGCTTTGAGAAGGGTGATACAATAGGGATTCCTTCAAAACGGTGGACGTTCCAGGTGGTATAAATGTAAGAAAGGAAGAGCAGAGTCGCACCTATAATTTCCTCTGGTTCCTTTGACAACACACCCAGGGCTGGTGACTTCCCACACATTCATCCATCTGGTCAGGATGCTCTCCTCTGTAAAAGGTGCACATGATGGGGGTTGAGCTCTTGGCTGTTCTCAGTTTGTGGAGGTAGAGGATGTTTTGGCTTTACTCATGAGTGATGTAATGCTATCAGTCTCTCCACTCATAGAGAAAGAACATCACAACATGGACCTCAGCGTCTTGCACAAGAACCCAAGCGTCTAACTCGTGACCTTCAAATCAGCAGACAACAACTCTGTCAGAGTTGATTCAAGTATGTTCAGCAACACTCAAACTTTTATATCTGTAGTAAATGTGTAAGTTGTCATAGCTGATGCTATCATTAACAATGTTTATTTATCCAAATGACAATAAAAGGCTTGGTAAATAAGAAGAAGATGTCTTACTCATAGTAAAGGCACACTGCAAATTTTAGCAACCAGATCTGCAGGTTTGGTTTAGGCTCATTTTGGACTAATTCTGTCTCAAGCAATAAAAGATCTATATGTTCAATGTGACATAGTGTGGTTTGCTGCACAATGAGGAACAGAGACAAGCTGTCCAACAAAGGAGAGAGAAAGAGGGAAGAGCTTTTAGGGCTAATTAGAGTGATGATAGGGGGCCCAGAGTGAGGGACCCTATCAAAGAGTCAAAATGTCAAGAACGTGGCGGAGGGAAGAAGAGAAGAAAGAGGAGGAGGTCAGGGTAGGCTATGAAAACCCGGTTCCAAAATGTAAAACCCGAGAGAGAACTAACAGAATGTTCCACAGACCTGAGATTATTTTTCAGCAAGAATCATTTCATTTTTCTTTTTCATTTTCTTTCTCTAACATTTTCAGTGGACACCAACATGTTAAGATATGCCACATACATTTTACAGAGTATTAAAGCCTTTAAAGGCTTAAAGTATCCATAAACAAAACATAAACTGGTGAGCTCATACAGTATTTAGACAAAAGAAAATGGAACTTAAGGAAACGAAGCATCTCAGTCACGAGTGACTAGAAGGGTTATTTGATAATGATGCTGCATTTCTTGCAGTCTCTTCTTAGGTGTCAAATGTGTCTATTTTCCCCACTTTTTCACCAAGATGTCATCTTTTAATCTGCTAATGAAGGACACTCGTTCCATCACCTCAATTTTCTTAACAATATTCCGCCATTTTGACAAAACAGTTTATGTGGGAACTTCTGAATCGTTTCAGGTCATTCGATCTAATACGTAGAGCCGACGGTTGGCTTTCATCCCCCCACATTCATTCTAATTACAGTAAGTCTATAGTGGTGTAAACCCACTGGGAGGTCCTATGTCACTGGGAACTCTCGCCTCTTGTTACCCACTGCATGGCCATGGTCTTTGATCAGCTCAGCTGACTGCTAAGCTCAGCTTAGTGCGACAGGGGTCTGGAAAATGTGGGGAGAGGAAAAGAAAACAGGCATAACTGGTAGAAGCCACTGTACCCTGTCAAGGAGCTGCATAAGTTGGAGCAAACGGAGAAGAGATATTGGGCAGCTAAAAATGAGTCTATCTGTAAGCTCCCCTCGGTTTGAGACCATTGTTCTGTGAAGGCCCCAGAGGTCAGTTAGAAAACAATAATGAAGAAATAGCATCACAAAAGACCAAGAGAACAAACAAACAAGTCAGGGAGGAAAGTTTTGGCAAGACTGGAAACAGCAGCTGTGCAGCTGGAGTTAGATATAATTACTTTTTAATGTGACACATATTCCTGCCCTTGTATTTCAATGCGGTTGACCACAGAGAGTTTTTTAGGAAACAGCAGGATGAAAAGAATGGAACCATTAGAGTTTCATTAGACGTTCAAAACTCTAATAACACTTTAATCTTTCACAGTCGCTTTATGGCAACACAAAAGCAAATCAAGACAAGACAGCCAAACATTACGCTGCCAATCTAATGTCTGCAATCATTTCGTTTGGGGATACAGCAATCGTCTGCTATCTACAACAGGCCACAGTAGCTCTGTTTACTGCCTATAATAAGTCTCTTGGAGGAGGCCTTCAGCTGGACCGGAGGAGCTCTCTTCAAAGCACAGACATTCATTATTCATTTCTGAGGTTAATCTGCATTCATTCATTAGGACACCGCCTTCTCATACGAGCTCTTTGCACAAATCATTAGCAGAAAAACTTGGGTATATGGTAATTGCAGCTTACAACCAGCATGGTTTATGGGATTATTGCCACAAGAACATAAACTATTGTAATTATTGTGATGGGACTTATAGCGTCTTTCATATTGCATAAATTGTCTCCATGTAGTATAGAAAATATGTAAATACATATGCTTCACAAGCTGGTGATGATAGACGTTGTTTTTGTGATTATCCACTAGTGTTTTGCTTTTCTTTTGTTATTACTTTTCTATCATTTATGTGTTATTAGCTATGTGTCCATCCAATTGTCATGAGACTTTTAGCAAACATTTAAAATGTCACTAAAATAATAATAATAATAATAATAATAATAATATAATAATAATAATAATAATAATAATAATAATAATAATAATA
Organism: Poecilia picta; assembly: GCA_033032245.1. NCBI lineage: Eukaryota > Metazoa > Chordata > Actinopteri > Cyprinodontiformes > Poeciliidae > Poecilia > Poecilia picta. Next base: position 4,624,974 of record CM065357.1, on the reverse strand, counting down.
ATTGAATAAAAAGTGAATTAGCTGTGGATCCATCCCCTCCAGGCTGGAGGGTTGGACTTTTTCAGAGTTTATTGCCTCTGGTAAGATACAATTTGCCTTTTTCCAGCCACTCCAGGCTGACAGTCCTCCAGTCTGGACTCGAGGTTTGAACTTTTACATTTTCCAAGCCTCTCATGACCACCAGTCAGTGGGAGCATTTCATCATTCCCATCCCAGCCTGGAGTGACTGTTGGCAGGCAGTCCAGGCTCAATGTCCTCCCCTCCAGTCTAAAGGTTTGGACTGGAAAAGTTTGTTATGTCAGAACTTATTCAGTAAATTTCCCTTTAGTGCATTAACTCTTTGTGGAAGAGCCAAAAGCAACCTCAAGTGAGCAAAAAAAGAAAAGAAAAATTTAAAAGTTTTTTTTTTTAATTTACAGTTTCTATCTACCTATTCTGATATTTTCCACTTTATAAGTTTCAGAAAACAATCAAATAAAAATAAATTTCAAAAATGAGCTGCTTGTATAAAAGACACCTGTCTGCACATTCAATTAGACTCCAACTTCTCCACCAAGGGCCAGACTAAAGAACTGCCAGGGAGCTCTTTGGCCTGTGGCCTAATGTTTGGCTGTCTTGTCTTGTCTTGTATCTTATTAGTCTGGGATGGGCTACAAGATAGTAGTCAAACATCTTGGTGAGAGGACAAATCTTGGTAAAATTATTAGAAAATGGAAGAAACTCAAGACAACTGTCATTTACCCTGGACTGGAGCCTCAAGCAGGATCTGGCCTCATGGACGGTCAATGATCACTAGGAAGGTGAGGCACCTGGTTCCTCTGCTGGAGCCAGCTCATGTCCATGCTAAAAAAGAAAACGTTTTATTAAGTAGTTTTCCATCTTCCAACCAGATCCAGAATTTGCTGACACAATTTACAAGGTGACAATGATGAAGAAATGAATTAGAATTTGTAAAACATTTGGGTTGAAAACTATTGAGAACTAACAAAATCATCTAACTTTAACTTTGAAAGTTACACAAATAATCATAACTCAAAGCTAATACTGTCAGTAGTCAATGTTAGCTTTACAACAAATGTAATCATTTTGTCACTTTCCTTTTTAATGAAGCAATTCTGAATACATGATCAAAGAGCTGCAGGTTTTCACTTTCACTGACCCAAAAACAAGATGGCCGATCGGTCGGCTGGCTCTGCAGCTTCCTAACCTTGCAATAGTGACTAATGGCAACTACTTCTATTACAGTGGGGAGATTAAGTATTTGATACACTGTTGATTTTTCAGGTTTTCCCACTTACAAAGCTTGTAGAAGACTGTAATTTTTATCATAGGTACTCTTCAACTGTGAGTGATGGAATCTAAAACAAAAATCCAGAAAAATACAATGTATGATTTTTAAATAATTAATTTCCTTTTTATTGTGTGAAATAAGTATTTGATCATCTATCAACCAGTAAGAATTTTGGCTCTCACAGACATGTTAGTTCTTCTTTAAGAAGCCCTCCTGTTCTCCACTCATTACCTGTATTAACTGCACCTGTTTGAACTTGTTACCTGTATAAAAGACACCTGTCCACACGCTCAATCAATCAGACTCCAGCCAGAGTCTGGCATTGCCCATCCACAATGCCCAAGACCAGAGAGCTGTGTAAGGACATCAGGGATAAAATTGTAGATCTGCACAAGGCTGGGATGGGCTACAGGACAATAGGCAAGCAGCTTGGTGAGAAGGCAACAACAGTTGGTGCAATTATTAGAAAATGGAAGAAATACAAAATAACTGAAAATTTCCTTCGGTCTGGGGCGCCATGCAAGATCTCACCTCGTGGAGCATCATTGATCTTGAGGAAGGTGAGTAATGAGCCAGAACTACACGGCAGGACCTGGTCAATGACCTGAATAGAGCTGGGACCACAGTCTCAAAGAAAACAATCAGAACACTCTGCGCCGTCAAGGATTAAAATGGATGTCTCTTGGAGGATGAGGCCATGTATCGTGAGATTTTGGGCAACAACCTCCTTCCCTTAGTAAGAGCACTGAAGATGGGTCGTGGCTGGGTCTTACAGCATGATAACGACCCAAAACACACAGCCAGGGCAGCTAAAGAGTGGCTCTGTAGGAAACATCTTAAGGTCCTGGAGTGGCCTAGCCAGTCTCCAGACCTGAATCCAAATAGAAAATCTTTGGAGGGAGCTTAAAGTCTGTGTGGCTCAGCGACAGCCCCGAAACCTGAAGGCTCTGGAGGAGATCAGTATGGAGGAGTGGGCCAAAATCCCTGCTGCAGTGTGTGCAAACCTGGTCAAGAACTACAGGAAACGTCTGATCTCTGTAATTGCAAACAAAGGTTTATGTACCAAATATTAAGTTTAAGTTTCGTTTTTCTGGTGTATCAAATACTTATTTCACACAATAAAATGGAAATTAATTATTTAAAAATCATACATTGTATTTTTCTGCATTTTTGTTTTAGATTCCATCACTCACAGTTGAAGAGTACCTATGATAAAAATTACAGTCTTCTACAAACTTTGCAAGTGGGAAAACCTGAAAAATCAACAGTGTATCAAATACTTGTTCTCCCCACTGTATCTAAATTGAATAATAATTTTTATTATTATGTATTTCCATAGTCAGCATCTAAAATCAACTTGAAGACAGAACATTTGCTTTTATGCAGTTGCACAAATAATTAAATTCTCATCATCATAATACTGTATGGTATAATTTATATAACAACTCTCTTAAAGCAGGACTGCGACAGACTGGCGACCTGTCCAGGGTGACCCAGCCTCTCGCTCGGAACGTTAGCTGGAGAGGCACCAGCAACCCTCCTGACCCCACTAAGGGACAAGGGTGTAAAAAAATGGATGGATGGATGTAAAAGCAGGTTTGGACTGATGTGACTGGGGATATTTTTTTTCTTTTATGTAAATAAAGTTATTTTTCCTATGGTGGCATCTTCTAGCCATTTCTCAATTAAATGTTTTTTTTGTTTGTTTCTGTTTGTATTTAATATGAAAATCAATCAGCTTTATAAGTGGATTTTTGGTGCTTTAGTTCCTTTTTGCTGGCTGTTCTGGCTTTAAAAGAATGTCATAAGTCTAAAAATGATAAACCATTGTTACTGAATAACATACTTGGTCAAATGTCTTGTTTAACACTAAACCTTTTGAGGTTTAGGATTTGGATAGAACTTAGAACTTTTCTTTTGTGACCAACTAAATTACTTTAGTCAGAAAGTGACAAAAATTGGGTGGAAAGATTTGACACTTACTTGCTACTTGGAAAATTAATGACTTGGTTCCACCTCTGAGAATAGCCCACAACTTGTCAGCTTTGTTTTATATCGTAATAGTCTTATACCATTTACATGTCCACAAGGGTTTCTCAGTAGTCATGACAGGCTTAATCTGATGGGCCCATGAGACTTTTATTGTCTGTGCACGGACATGAGAATGTGCTAACCACGTGTGGTGCTTTCCTAATTGCAGGAGATTTATCTCACAGGAGTATAAACCAAGAGGCACAAGGGCAGTGTGAGTGTATCCACAGCAACAATGTTGTTGGTACATATCCCAACAACAAAGTGGATGTCAGATCAAGGTCAGAGAAGTTTCTCAAACCCCTTAACTCTGACATACAAACCATTCATGTAGACAAGTTGTCTAAATGTAAAATGCCAATCAGTGTCATGACAACAAAACAGGCAACTTAGAAAACAATTAGTAAAACATTGTATTTGTCCTTTTAAATTCAATTCAGAAAGTACTTTATGAGTCCCAAATAGTAGTCAGGTTAAAGTTGAAGAGGTGCAGCAGAATCCCAGAGAAACTGCTCTACAAAGGCCTTTCGGGTTCTGGGTCTGGCACCACTTGGATGTGCAGCTGTGTTCTGGTTCAGTCGTTTCTGCTGCTTCATCATCTTTATGCCTTCCTGGAGACAGACAGGTGGGAGGTTCAGGTAAAGGGAGTACCAGCATCTCCTGACTTGGCAGAAGACAAACATGTAAGAAGCAGAACCTGTGAGGTCTGACAGAGGAGCTGTGGATCAAAGGAGGACATGATGACTGTCTGGCTTGGGGCAGGAAAGGAGGTTTCTGAGTTTATTAAATTAAACCTGCTAAAGAACATGATCAGTTCACTGGCCCTGTCCAGACTTTCATCTGCCCTATCCTCTCTCTGGTTGAAGCCTGTGATACCCTTCTTCCTTGATCAAACATTTTTGACATTGTTCTGCCCGGAGCTTGCTCTTCAGTATTATGTCTTCTTGATGTCTCAATCTTGACTTTAAGCTGCTTTTATTATGCTCTTCATCATAAATCTCTGTCTCTTGCTCCATTAGGAATACATGCAAATCATTGTTTACTTTCTGCTAATGCCGAAAAAGCACAATTTTGCTATTGCGGTGTTTTCATTAAATAAGGAATGAAATTAAAATCATGCAATAGTGAGCTTGTTAATATGACTTTAAAAATCACGGTTTGGAGTTGAAACCGTAGCGCTTGGAGTTGATCTAATATGATTGTCAAGAAACTCATGTTGTCCATTACGGTCAGTGGAAGAGGTGGTCTGAACTTCCTCCTCCTCTTTGTTCCTGCTTTGCAGCCACAACACCAGCTTTTCAATTCATCTTGGGTGTGAGGCTGTTGCAAGCCGAGGTAGGAGGGAAAGGGGTTGGTTGTCACAGTCGACAAAAATAGCAGCGTAGAGGGAGCTGTTACAAAAATGTTTGTGTGTGAATTTCCAAAATAGTTGTCACAGACTGGGTACATTTTTATTTCCGCAGTTTGACACTTCACATTGAGGTGTGAGAACTTTTTTTGTTTTTCACATCATAACGTAATTTTTTATTCTTTCAGTTTTCCTATTCAATAAACTTTAAAACAATGGATTTAGAATGAAGCACTTAGCATTTAGAAGTACAAAGGCAGAGTTCTAGTGTGAATAGATTTGTTCTTAGCTAGAGAACTGTTTCTGGATATATTCAGAGCTAAAATAATAGAGACTTGGGTAGGCCAAGACTCTATTATTTGTAGACAATTTGATTTGTTTTTTACACTATGTTTTGACAATTGGATAACCTATATCGGATATTTTTTTCAACTAATATATTAAATTAAACATTGTAAATTGAAAGATTATATTAAAAGTAATCTGGTAGCCTCCTTCCTAAATTATTTTTTACTGAAACATACCTGGGACAACCAACCACACAGTGGGACAAATGTGCTTCCATGTCCCCTTTAGCGCAGTTGATTAAATTTACCATTTCCATCAACTTTTTGTTACTTCAAAATGGGCAGCCCCCCCCACACTTCTTCCATTTGAAGCAAGACTTGTGAAAGTCGCACCATCAATGACTCCGCCCCATTGTCACTCCAGCCTGCGTTTGAAACCCAAAGGTAGTGGGTTTTGAAAAAGGGACTGGTACCGCATAGACTTAACTGGTGGCAAAGAGATTTAACTGAGTAGAGTCAAGTAACGCCGCGCTAAGAAGGGCTGTCAATGCTCCAAACCAACTCAATCCAAGGTTGGTGCACAGAAGGTGGGTAAGACCTCCATCATGGTACTTGCAGAATTTGCATTGTAAGCAAAATAGTTTAGGGCTTAGTCATAATTAAGTAAAATTATCAACACAGACAAAGGAAATTATGGCTGTAGTAAAAATGATTTGAAGGCTCCTGCAGGTTTGCTAGTCCTTAAAGTATCTGCACTGAATAACCTTCTACCAATCTTGACTTCCAAACAGTGTTTTTGGTATTTCAATGTTTCACGCTTCATACTTTACCAGTTGTAAGCCTCAACCAGTTGATGCTTCAGATATTTACAGCCCAATGTCTTTTCTGAATCTGAACACAAAAGAAAAACAATGGCAGGTAATTTTATTCAAACTATCAAATTAGCGCAAAATCTGGAGTGGATGATTTTTAGCAGAGCTGTCATTTTAAGACCAACGTCAGCAAGTTGTTATGATTCAAAGTCGGAAGGACCTCACAGCCCCTCTGGAGCACCAGCCACTCGACCCGGGTCTCACAGAACTGAGCACTTGTTTCTCTACTCTCAGTTGGCCTCCTCGCCCCGACCACAACCAGCCCAAAGATGTCAAGTCTGTCATTTAACAGAAAGCTGCGTTAGCCTTACAAACGTGTGCAAAACTTTGTCGATATTCCACTGATGTTGAAAAACACAATCAGAGACCCAGTTAAAATCACTGTGCTATAAGTCAGTAAAAAAACACATGCAGCGTCGTCATCCTACCACTTCCTGTCATCTTCTTTGTCTTTTCCACCAGGAGTAATGACTAGTTACAAAATACACTAATTTTGATACAGCCAAGAAACAACCTCAGCCTAGCGCAAAAATGTTATATTGTAAAAGTGAGGTTTTTGGAAATTGCCATATTTCTATTAAGCAGATTCATTTTGTAATTCCAATTTACTCGATTACATGGGTAGAGGAAACCCAGCTACACATACACACGGGCAAACTATCCAGATCTACTCAGGATAAAGAAAGCCATTTTATGCCAGTGTGTGGCAAATTGAGTTCAAGTTCAAGGCTGAAAACATAAGAGTAGAAAGAACACTTTCCTTTTTTTGCACAGGAAGGTGCAAAGAAACTTCATGTAACCCACCTGAGCATCCGTCACGCAGTGACGAGGCCAAGCCTGATGCAAGAATCTACGAGAAGTTATGCACAGACATTCTTGTTGTGTAGACAGGCTGCATGTGTGTGACACTGTTACTGGTAGGGGTGAGACATGTCTCTTGCAGACGCGAGGAACGGCCATGTCTCTGAGAATGGCCGTGTGGACAGTCTAATAGGCAGAATGGAATTAGTGTGTTAGTCTGGAGTGAATTTAAGCTAATTTAATGAGCTGAGTCCAAGTAGAGCTGACAGGCCGAGCAGCTGTGGGAAAACGGGTTGCTGTGCCCCCGCACCAACTCCCCCTCCCACACACACACACACACACAAAAGGCAGGAGTTTGACTGTGTTCGCAGCTTGCAAGGGTGTACAGTTGGGTGAACTCTTGTTTGCTCCTGTGTGAATCTCTCCCTTGATTCATCTAGGTTTCCGTGGTGATGAGGGGTGGCATGCTTTGGTGGACCATAATTTCCTGAGAGCCTGTCTGAATGTGACACGTCCTTTTCAGCAGCTGCTTTGTTTTGGGGCTGATTTACGTGCATTTGTTGCATTTCGCCCCCATCTCCCTCTACACCTCCAGTCTGGGTTGGCCAACTCCTCAGGGATGAATTCATTCAACAACCAATCAAACAGGATCAACTAGAGTTTCTTAGAGAAAGTTAACTCACTAGTGGGGTTGAAAATATAAGACAAAAAATAAAAACCTCATTTGCACCTGTAGTAGGTTTCTGCCTGATCAGCATTTTCTTTTTTACTTTTCTTTGTCTCTCTTTAAACAGTCTGTGCTCTTCACCCCTCCTCCCAGTTGGTCCATCCCTCTTCCCTCCCATAGGCGTTGCTGAAACACACCAGATCCAATCATAGTCAATTCTATTACCATTCCCTTCCAGTTCAGCCTGTTGTTTCCACAAGTTCCTTTTTTTTTTTTTTTGTGCTTTTTCATTTTCCTCCGCTCCCTCTCACTTAGCCACTTGAGCTTGCACCAGTTGAAAGGACTTTAGTGGGGGGGGAGAGAGCACGCAGAACGGCAGAAAGAAAGAGAAGGAACAGAAGGAAGCCATGCAAACAGAGAGCCGGCCCAGCGATTTTCCTCAACAAGCCTAATCTCTGACAAATTGTTTTTGACTCATCCCTGGAGAGGTGCCCAAAGAAAGCGGATAGGACAAACCTCGAGGAGGAGAGTTTTGTTCATCATTCTGGCTGACGGGCAAAACAAGCATCCAAGTTGTGGGTACAAGCCAAGAAAGAGTTAACGCCAAGATAAAGTGGAGAATCACGCAAATGTGAGTTGAAGCAGACAGAAGGGGTGATGCTTAGAGGGATAAGAAAGTGAGGAGAAAAGTCAAACAAGAAGCAGCAACAACACAAAGACTGCCCACAGAGAAAGGAGAAGTCTTGAGAGTAAGCCGCTCCAAGTCAGGTGGAGAGAAAGAGAAGTAGGACAAGTAGAAACAGATTTTCAGAGCGAGGATGGCCAACTCGGGGCTTCAGTTGCTGGGGTACTTTCTGGCGTTGGGCGGCTGGATCGGCATCATCTCCACCACCGCGCTGCCCCAGTGGAAGCAGTCGTCTTATGCCGGGGATGCCATCATCACAGCTGTAGGTCTGTACGAGGGGCTTTGGATGAGCTGTGCATCCCAGAGTACGGGGCAGGTGCAGTGCAAGATCTTTGACTCCATGCTCTCGCTGGACAGTGAGTATGATGTTTAAATTTGATTGGGTAAACACGAAGAAGATTCTTGGAGTTATTGCAGTGTGTGCACTAATGCCTTTGACCGCTCTACTTTCTGTCATTTCTGTTATGTTTTTTTTCTTACCACAAGGGTTTGTTGTGTACAGCTCTATGATTATATTGTTAGTATGACGTACTAAAACTAGCAGGGTACGGTTCAGAGCAACTGTGGTCATTTTTTTTATTGGATGACTTCAATAAAGCCAAACTAACGTCGCCACAAGTGGCATGTCTACGTTTCTTCAGATACTCTCTGTCGCCCAGACTGTTTTCTTTCTTAGATTTAATGCGGCTTTAAACGACTGCTAATCATCTGCCTCATCATTTTCCTCTAAACTCTTTTACAAACGTTGTTGAGCTACAAATCATAACAGTTATTGTAGTTGGCCTATTCCTATCCTCACACCCCGAGTGATTGATGTCGTCTCGACTCACAGAAGTTCCCAAGCTGTAAATCTCACTTAAAAATGCAGCATCTTTTAATGAAGCTGCATTCATGTAATGTAAGAAAAGTGGTGAAAGGCTAAGGAATGTAGGGTTCAGACATAAATTAGCTCCAAATATGAGTCTCTTGTCATCGCCTATCTTTTGAGGAGGACACAGAGACTCTTAATTATGGATTATACAAGTCGATCCATCTTTTAGTTCACTTAAATCATTCACTACAGTTTCTAATGAAATAATCGGGGGAGTGGGAGAGTCGAAGTGGTGTGCAGTAAGAAAAAAACATCTTGTTTTTCGTAGAACTTAACTTTATGGCACTCTCTTGAAAGTGCAAACACTTAGGTGACTTTGTGCATCAGTTGTATCTTCAACAACAGGGCACCCAAACTGATCCTCTATCTCCTTTGAACCGCTGCAGCAATAAGAACAGCGTATTGTCCTTGTGGATGAATAGCCGCTATTCGAGAAGAAAGGGGCAGTGTTGAGGCAAACACTAAAGATATTCCCAGAATGTGTTTCGTCTTCCCCACACACGTGCATTGTTCCCCGTTGTTCGCTTACACACCCAGTGACCAAAGACAAACATCAAATTAAGCTTTCCAAGCCGTCGTTTATGTGTTACTCTACACTGCAGCGCATGTTCCTCCCTTCACTGCCGTGGACAGGAGCTCAGGAGCTTTGGGAAGACGCAGCAGGTGTGATTTAAACTTTGTTTTGATCTGGCAGTGAGAGCACCATGAGACCTCTGCTGTTCTGGATGCACTTGCAGCAGGAGCAGCATGTGACAGTGGGCATAATTGTTCACCAGACTGTGCTTTGTCTGCTTGAACTGTCAGGCAAACATAATGGAGAGTAACGCTTGGTTTGCTGAGCTTCTTGCTAAAGGTGAAGCTGAAAGCTGAAGGTGATATTAGCCGTTAGTCCCGATGGGTTGTGGAAGCTGATAGTCCTGAAAGGACAGCTTGATGCAACTTACATGGAATCACCTGGATTTGTTCTTAAATCTACTCAAATCAGCTTGTTGTTACTTAGGCATTGAAAAACCTGGCTTTCCTCCTCTTTGAAAAATGTTTTTAAATTATGTTCCTTTTTGTCTTAATCAACAAACACATAAGTGACAATCATGCTAATCAGGTTTAATTCTGACAATGAATAGTCACAATAAAGAAAATAAATCAATTAATCCACAGTGCCATCCTAAACAGGAAGCTCTTTCACAAGCACTCTGTCACAAAGCCACAAAGACAAACTCGCTTCTAAGCTGGCAACGGTGTAGCCAAGGCAGGACCGGAGTGAAGCTGTGCATACGCTGTGGGAAGGAATGAACGTGTCGGTGGAATACGAAGCCTTCTCAGTTTGATTCCATTTTTCAAAAGTTATAACTTCTGAAGGAACCTTGGCCCGGGTCCAGTGATTCCTTCCGTCTTGCTGCACTTCACCAAAACCCATTAAGTGTGTGTTAATGACCGGGAATGGTGTGTGCCGCGTACTTGTACAGTGATGGTCCCACATCTCCACCGACCAGCTGTGTCACACAGACCGCCTGTTATGGCAACATCACATCAAACTGGATTCATATATTTTCTGTTTGGGATCAATAAAGTATTTCTGAATTTGAATTCCCTATATTATCAGACCACTACAGGCCTGTGACTGATTGCCTCCTTTGGTGGCTCATGGTTTCTCTGTGAAGATGCTTTGTGTAAGAGAGGCCAGAGAAGAATTACTGTGTTTTGTTATTTCTTATGGAGCCTTTAGAACCAGGCAGGAACCTCTGGACCCTTTGAAAGCAAAATATTGCTATCCAAAGGAAAAACAGCAAAGTTCAAATTAATGCTGCTGCAATAATATAAGCATCATGAGTCTAAGAAGAATTTTTTTATGGAAAATAGCTGGAAGTGTTTACTGGATCAGATGTTTGATATGCTGTTGTAGTGGACAAAGTACTCGACTCTAGTACTTGAGTAAAAGCATTGATACTCGTGGTCACATCTCACTGACCTACAGCCCCGTCAAAAGTTTATTCAAGTTAAAGTACTGAAGTACTTACTTTTGAAAATACTTAAGTATTCAAAAGTATAAATTATATTTTCTAATATCAGTACATTGCTGTATTGTTTTTGGAATGCTTTTGCAGAACCTTGTAACTTACTGAAAACCATTCTGCTACAAAACGTCTACATCACCTGAGAAAAATGTCAGCATAAACATGCAGTAAAAGATGACAGCTATTTATAAAAAAAAGAAAAACTTCTCTCACCTGCCCCTCCAAAATAAGATACAGGAAAGGATTTTTTTCAAAAATACATTTGTCTTTGAAATGTAGAGGAGTAAAAATCATAAATTCCCCACAAAATTAATCCTCAAGTGAAGATATTCAAAAAATGTACTTAATTACAGTACTCAAGTAAATATACTCTGTTACTGTCCACTGCTCGATATTCCAATTAGCTACGAGTGACCTCACAATGAGATCTCACTGCCTGCACAAACAGGCGCACACACACACACACACACACTTAAGCACACACACACGCTCACACATACCAGTGGGCACATTGGAAGTGTGGCTGGCAGTACCAGCCTTAGTTTAGACAGAGGAGGCTAACCATGAGCCTGCTGCCACCGCCTCGCCCTGTCACAGCCTGTGCCTGGGCAGCGCAAAGGCAATGAGCCTTTAACTTAAAATTAAAGATTAAAACACAGAGTAGATACAAAATAAAAAAATCAAGACTCTTTTCTGTTCAAGATCTTTAAAAAGCAGCTCTGGAGCAATAAATCAGACATCAAAGTTAGTTCATCGGTTGCTGTCGTTGCAAATCTTCCCAGTTCAGCCTCTGCAGCGCCGTGAATGGATCTGTGTGTTTTTCTGTCAAATAACGAATGGTGTGTAAGGCCAGTGCTGAAACACGTCCCTCACTTCTACATGGAGTGTGTTTGAATTTCCATTTTCTTTTCTTCTCTTGTGAAGCTGTGTTCAAAGACTGTTAGGGTAACTTTTTCATTTCAGTGACCACGGTTGGCACACAGTATGTCCGTAAACAGCATCAATGGAGGCCTGAATGAAAACAATCTAGCTTTGTTACCAAGCCACACTAATTTCTCTGTGTGAAACATGGAGAACAGGACCTCCTACAGCTGCTCAGTGCCAGAGAAAGAGCTTCATCTGTGTCTGTCCCACCTACAGAAGCTGCATATGTGCAGACATTGTGCACTCTGTACGTAAGAGTGTGTGTATGTGTGCGTGTGTATGTGTACGGTTCTATGTAATTTCGTTCCTCCCACAAGTTATGTGTGTTGAGGTCAGTGTGGGCAATAGATTAAAATTTTGAAAAAGCAAAGCCACACTGGAATGACGGTTTGGACGTCTACAGTCTCACAGCTCTGACAAATACATAGCTGGAGATAACGATGCTGCGAAAAGTGGGACAGTGGTGGACTAATGAGCCTTCGTAAATGCATGCGGTCTCTCATCAGTCCTTTGCGGCATCTGTGTTGTAATTCCTTCGAGATTATCACTTTAATGTCCAGAGTTTTTCTGGCTGTTTTTCCAACTGAAGAACTGAGAAATTATTTGTTTTGAAAACTGTCCACAACTTTCTTTCCTTCTCTTTATCCTTCTGCGTCTTTTCTAAGTATCTGTAACATTGACACCCCCCGTACATCATGCTACACCGTGTTACAAACCGTGCTACACCGTGCTACACCATGCTACACCGTGTTACACCGTGCTACACCCCGCTACACCGTACTACACCGTGCTACACCGTGTTACACCATGCTACACCGTGCTAACACCCTGCTAACACCCCGCTACACTGTGCTACACCATGTTACACCATGCTACACCATGCTACACCTTGCTACGCCCTATGTTTCCTGCTAATTTCTTCTCTCTCTTTTATCTAGTCCACATCCAGACATGCCGGGCTCTCATGGTGATATCAGTGCTCCTTGGCTTTATCGGCATCATCGTCAGCGTTGTAGGGATGAAGTGCACCAAGGTGGGAGATAACAACCCGTCCACCAAGACCCGGATTGCTGTCACCGGAGGAGCTCTCTTCCTTCTTGCAGGTGGGGTTAATCTCCAGAAAGGAACACACGGTGTAGCTTTGGTAAAGTGTGTGTCTCACAAGAGATCTCACATTTTTCTAGCCTGAATGTAGGATTCTGTTAGGCAGTTAAGGCCCCTGCTGTAAACAGGAAGTGGTCATTTTAGCTGCTGACCTCAGACATAAATTAAACTCATCCCTGAGGGGAAGATGACCTAAACACAGATCCACTGCGTTCCATTTGTGTTTAGTTGTAGCACCCCTAATTAAATCAGAGACAAATCTCTTGCCTTTTTCCTTCGCAGGTCTCTGCACGCTCGTGTCTGTCTCCTGGTACGCCACTCAAGTGTCCTACCAATTCTTTAACCCAAATACACCGCTCAATGCCAGGTATGTACTTGGTCAAGTTATAGCTCATACTCTTGTAAAGTTGCTGTTTGTTGTCTAACAAAATGTATCATCCATGGCATTACATCCTGATTCTGCACTGAGACCTCACTATCTGCTAGGAAGCAAAATACATTTTCAACTGCCAGGTTGTCCCTCCATCTCCAACCTCTCTTTAGTATCAGTATTGATAAAACAGTGGTGTGACTATTTATCATCGGTTTTGAATTATTTGAAAAAAAAAAAAGAGTACCAACCACAGAAGCCCTTCCTCAAACCTGGAACAGAAATGTCATCTGGCAGATGATCTCAGAAGATGCTATTGGTAGCCATTCACACCTCTCACCAACTCTTCCGTATCCCAGGCTACATTTACACAAGAACAATGTCTGGAAACTGACTGGAAATTTGGATATTGATATGGGAAAGGTTCCACGGATAGATGAGACCACCAAGACAACTTGAATCAGCTGTAGTTGCCATGCCAGTCCACCTGATGGCACTGTGAATTTGGCATATTGTCCAAAGAACTCATGTAGCTTCCGCCTCATTAAGAAAATTGTTACCAGTCTCTGATGAACCAAGCGCTCATGTCACATGTGTATTCTGTAAAAGCAGTAGTGTTAAACAGAACAGGTTAAGTACCACACGTAGCACAATGCTAGCCACCAATGCTTTTGTTGCCATCTGCCTGTGCGTGCTTGGAAAAAACCCTGCTGGTGAAAGAGACTCCACTAGAGATTACAGACTGGACACTCTGACACAAAAACTCCCTATGCATCAACCACTCTCCTTTCCTCCACTTGCCTGGACTTGAGATCTCTGAGGAAGATGTCAATAAATCTCCATGATATGCAATCCTTCTCTGACCTGAGAACCTGCGCTGACCAACTGGCCCAGATCTTCAGCAGGTCTCTTGAATTGAGTGAGGTTCCCTAGACTTTCAAATGTTCCACAATCATCCCTACCCCCAAGAAATGCACAATCAGTGGGTTAAAAGACAATAGTATTTCACCCTGATGCCTGTGGTCAATTCTTTTAGCGACAAGTGTTAAAACTTCTCAAGCATCCTGTTGGGCCCTTTGCAATCTGTTTGCAGGTCAACTGTTGACCTGAAAACAAATAAACGGTTGAAACAGTCAACTAAACTTCACCCTGCAGCGCCTTGACTACCAAAGGATATAGGACAGGGTCTTGCTTGTGGACTTCAGTTTGGTCTTCAACATGTTCACAGTACCAGCCTCCACCTCTCAGTGCATCACCAACTTCCTGACCACCAACAGCCCTCAGGGTTGTATTCTCTCCCTTATCTCTGTACACAAATGCTTGCTCCTCAGTGGACCTTTCGGAGAAACTACTGAGATTTGGTGAAGGCGTCATCATCATCATTGGTCTAATCTAGGACAGTGTTGAGTTTGCAAGAAGTCGAAGGTGGATTGCCTGATCCACTGGTGTGGTCATAATCACCTGGAACTTAACCCACTCCAGACAGTGGACACAACAGCGGACTTCTGGAGAACAGCCCTCACACTCCCTTTCCTCACTGTTCTTGACATCGCTGTGACATCTACTGTGGATCACTTCCAGTTCCCTTATCTCATAGAAACTCTTCATAAGAAGGTCCAGCAGAGACTGTACTTCCTGTGGCAACTCAAGGAGTAGAACCCAGGAGCTGCTGCTCATCTTCTACATTATTCAGTCTATCCTGTTCACATCCATCCCTGTGTGGTTTGGCTCATCAACAAAACAGACCAGTTAGGTCTGCAGAGAGCATCATCAAGGCTTAAACCCATTAAACCCACGGTGTGTATAGGTCTAGGGACAGGAAAAGGTCAGCTAACATCTCTGCAGATGCCACCCATCTGTTTCAACACAAATTGTTTTGATGTTTACCTTCAGGTAGGCCCAACAGAGCGCTTTGCAAAAACCCACTGCCACAGAGACTGTTTCCTCCCATAGGCCTTCTCTCTGATGAACCTGCAACAAAGTGCCCAGATCAATACCTAATATTTTTCCACTAATTCAACTATGTTTTCCTTTTCATTTTGACTGTTCTTTATATATGTATTTTTTAAATGTATTTATTGAGAGCAAAGCCAAACAAAAGTCAGATTGTTTGTGTGTGCAGACTTGGTGAATAACAATGATTGTGATAAAAACCTAACTACTTAAACCAGGTTCTCATAAGGTGGAGGTTTTAACATTCTGCTTTTTATTAATAAATATATCTCATATTCTTTCTCCCATTATTATGGCATTTGGCAAATATCTATGTAATTCTGGTAATTCTTACTGACCTGAAACAAGTAAAGTTTGGTGTCTTTTATATTAGGTGTACGTTAACTTCTAATTTCGACCGTAGACCCGAGGTTTCAAACCACTGACCTCAACCAGGGTTTACAATATTTACTCAGCCTTACTTAACCTGAAATCACATGCTAACAGAAATTAGTTAATGCGTCATGGGACAGGATTTCTTATGTCAAAAAATGTTGCAACATGAGATGTTAGTACACTTCTCATTTAGAGCATAACTCTGAGGTGGATCGATTTATTCAAGTTATTAAATTGAAAACAGGTAAACAATTTAGTGAAACTTTGATCTAAACTCTTTTGACTGACTATAAATGCTTTACTGTCCCTTTCCACTCTTTTTCCTACTCAGGTACGAGTTCGGCTCGGCTTTGTTCGTGGGCTGGGCCGCTGCCAGCCTGACTGTTCTGGGCGGTTCCTTGCTGTGCTGCTCCTGCTCTAAAGACGACATGCGAGGGCAACAGTATTACCGTCAATCACAGCCTTCTACAGCCAGGGAGTACGTGTAAAAAAACAAACAAAAAAAAACCCCAACCCCAACACCTCCAGCAGTTCCCCAAGCAGAGAGCAGAGGACACGCTGGGCACCAACCTCGTTTTTATTTCTTTCTCTCAAATAATGAAAAATGAAACAAAACAGAAAGACTATGCTTTGTGCTATCAGACAGCACTTACACACTAGACTTAGACACAATCACTTGATTTACCAGCATCACATTTTTTTAAGACTCTAAAGAAGTACCGTATTTTCCGCACTATAAGGCGCACCTTCAATGAATGGCCTATTTTAAAACTTTTTTTCATATATAAGGCTCACCGCATTATAAGGCGCATAGAATAGACGCCATAGTTATGTTGCTACCTGGCCGGTATTGAAGGAATTTGTTCCGTTCACTACAAATATGGATGTCTAATAATAAAAAAATTGGTCCCTGAGTACTATATATAGCAGTGTGCACTAGTCATTGTTTCACTCACGGTTTTGGTGTTGCGAAATTGTGACCAACTGCTTTCTGGTTAGCACAGACCAACCGACACGCTGCCCCGCAGTCTCTGTCTCTCTTCCACCGACCCCCACGGCTTTAAATGTATAGGTGCTGGTCCCTTGGTAACTCTAGCCGAAGCTCCCCGGATAAATGTCTAAAGCTACTTTGTTGACATAAGGATGTCAACAAAACAGTCCGATTCCGGTCGGCGAGGAGAGCCTTCCGCGACTGGAATGGGGCGTCTGGGCCGGACGATGGTAACCGTCTCCGTTCGCGCACAGCATGTTGGTGGAGAACGTGATGCTAGATGACCTGCAGATGATCTGATTATTAGGTGGGTAGGTAGATATATAGACATGTCTATGGGTAGATAGGTCAGTCAAACTTTATTAACAAACTAGTTTTTTGACAACATCCCAGCATGCACCTCGCGCTTCTTCTACGGGGACAATTAAGTCGGCAGCTGCTTATCGTAGTTGCTAGACCTGTTGTGGCTCAATATTGGTCCATATATTAGGCCACCGGGTTATAAGGCGCATTGTCGGCTTTTGAGGAAATTTAAGGTTTTTAGTGCGCCTTATCGTGCGGAAAATACGGTATTTGTCCATCTCGACGTTACACGGTCTTAAGCTAATGCAGGCAGTGGAAGGAGCTCATCTGCTGCAATGTCACTATACAGTGTTGTGCAGAAAATAAAAACATTAAAAAAACTAACCTTCTTTGTATGGAACTACGGTGTCAGTGATAATTCTGATCATTTAAGCATTGTTTTGATTCTTGAACTTTGTTCTTGGTCTCCATTTTTTGCTTTCGAAAGCCAAGAGCAAAGCTATTTTGTTTAGGCATGTAAGGTTACCACAAAGTGAATACCTAACAATGTACACAACTCACCTTATGGTAAAAAAAAAAAAAAAATCCACATAAAATATGTGTGACAGCCCATGACTTATTCATTTTATTTGAGTATTGAAATTTGGGTTCAAATGTAAAAGTTCCCACACAGCAAAACTCTACCTGCATGTCCTGTGCTTCCTGGTTGGAGCTATGTTGGTGTTCTTAATCCTCAATAACATGTCTGATTCCACCTGGTGCAGTGAGGTTGTGTGACATCAGAAATCCGTGAATCTGTAATAAAAAAAAAAAAAAAAAAAACACCACTCATTTTTAGTCCATGCTTTTACATTGGTAAATAAAGTATCAATGAATGTACTGGAGTGTCCAGAATACTCCAGTGCCTTTTTCATTTCAAAAGACCAAGCTTGGTTTTCACCTTACTTAAATCATGAGACACAATCTGAACTGCAACAGCGGAAGTGAATTGTTCCATTAGCCTATTGCTTTATCTCTAATGAGCATGTGTGTGGCTGATTACTATTGGTTTCTGCATGAAGAGAAAGAGGGCAGATTTTCATTAGGATCCATTTACTAACACTGACGATCCTGCTTTAAACACTGCCTCATTTAATAATTTTTCTAAGCTATCTTGCAGACACAAATAATGAGCAATAAGCTACTTTGTAATGCAATTGCACTGTATCTGAAAGAAAGACCATAAGCTAATAATAAGCTTAACAAAGCACCTGTATACTTTAATCTCAGTAAGAAAATATATTAACATATCACTTGTAGCAGCAGATTTTAAGAAATACGACCAAAAAACGGACAAAACAGAAGCATTACCTGCAGTTAAACCCAGATTAAAACATTTTACAGCTGAACTGTGCAGTTACATTAAATTGGCTCTTGAGTTTCCTCTTGGTGCTCCCACATCACTTTGCCCTCATTTGTGTATATGAAAGGGCTGGTCCGCCACTGTTCCAGATAATAAAGCCATTAACTTTTCCAAGAAAAGGTCACAGTTGGCCTGCTCCTTTTTCCTGCATCCTCTTTTCCTCAAAAACACTTGTTTCTGGAGTGCCTTGTTATTGTCAGACTGAAGAAGCTGTAGAGCTATAGGAAATTCCTTTTCTCCTTTTAAATAAGAAAGAATGTCAAGTAATGTAATGTACTGGAAGGGCTTCCAGTAGTTTTTACTGAACCACAGTTATGAAAAGCTATCAGTCATAGAAGGGTAAAAGATTTAGGGTTTAAACAAAATATTTTCCTTTTCTTATTTTTAGTTGAAACGTTAATATTAATTCAGCTTTAGGTGGCAACATTGATGTCATTCCTGTACTTTTACATAATATCTGCCAGCTAGGTCAGCGTTAGCATAGGTCTAAGCTAATGCGGTTTAAGCTAACGGTCTAGCATCTACAGAGCTTCAATGTTTTCATTACTAGGCATTTTAGGAAGTAATAAAAACAGATGCATCATATGAACACTGCTTTAAAGTGACACTTTTCTTTACTTAGGCTTTTGCAGGGACGTTAGCAAGAATCCTACTTGGAGAAGATAACTCAACAGCTTATTAAAAAAGTCCAGCCCATACAATGCCTACATTAATGTACAGTACAAACACTTTATTAACCTCTAAAGAGGGTTCAGATTTGAGAAATGCCATTTTGCTGGGAGTTGGAGAAGAAGTGTACACACCGGTGGAAAGCTAACAGCTAGCTAGCAACTAGTCTGACACCGCACCCCCATTTCAGCTTAATTTCTGTCCTTTAAAATAATTTCAGCTGAATATATAAATGTCACTTGAATACAACGACGTTTAGCAGATATTAAAAGTTTTGCGAGATGTTGAGTTGGCTGTTATTTCCTCAGCTGAACAACTAAGTTGATGCTCCATGATTTCGTTAGTTGTGCTGTTTGTTGCCTTAATCTGCCTCATTAGCTGATGAAGGCCAATGAGGCCTTAATCACCAAGAGAAGAGGAAGGTTTTCGAATTTGCAGCAAACTGTTACATGTGAAGCATTAAAAACTGTGTGTTTTTTTAGGTCTTAGTTATTTTGAACTTATCTGGAAAGATTATTTATCACCCAATCAGGTGAACTGATTTTGTTAGCAACTTCAGTCTATGATTTTGCGTCAGAAATCAATTTTTTTAGTCAAAATTAGCAACCATTTCTTGTGATAATTTAGAGCGTTAATGTTAACTGATTTAGCGTTTCTCCTTATCCAAGCTACTGAGTTATCAACTTCAGAAAACAGACTTACTCATAACTTTTCATAGAGCTCTACTTCAGAAAGGTTAAACACCTCTAGGTATGCTTGTAGGCAATTTCTAGTTCCTCTTGCGCAGACATAAATTGTTCCTCTAAATCCAGACTTTTGCTAAGCTGTCATTGCTGTGGCACCATATCTGGAGACACCTTAACCTTATTATACAGTCTGATTACTGGAACAAAATAAAATTATTTATTTAGTCCAATTAATTGTTTTGGTTTTATTTTTAATAGACAGTCCATGGAGACTAATTTCTCAGTGAAATTTCATTTTATCTCTCACATTTTTAGCCAGCTGCCATGTAGTTAAACCTCCCATCTTCATCACTTTGTACTAACACTGCACAGAGATTTTGACTTTGTAACACAGAAAATCTCAGAAGTATTGTTGTGTTCCTTCCTTCCCTTCCTGTCTTACCCTGTTCTTCTGTGATTGTCTTCTTCTCTCCTCTAATTCAGGGCAGAGTTGTTGAGTGAAACTAGTTTCCCTGACTGATCAGCCCCGCCTTTTTATCGAGGACTATCTGACTGTCCAACCACTGAATTCCCCTCTATCGTTCCTGTCACATTATTGGCCCCAAATTTGGACCTCTTGATCAGGATTCCCATTTTCTTTCACCTCGCCAGTTTTAATGGAAAGACGTAGGCTAGGTCTTCTATCATTTCACCAGCTTTTGAGTCTTCATTGTAAATAGAGATTCTTAAAGGATACTTTTCTTTGAGAAGTAAGATATCATCCCTGTCTATACCTTCTATACCTCCTTTTGTTTCCTGTCGTTGGCTGAAAGTTAAGAATGAACTGAAACATGACATTGCGCTGATCTGTGGTGTCGACTACAGTGATCTCTAGGTGTTACAAATGTGTCTTTCTGGTTTAATTTGTTCACTGTGACTGTATTTTCACTGAAACATGTCTTTTTTTCCCCTCTGAATTGCAGACCAAATGTTAAAAGTACCCCACCAGAGAAAAGGGAGCAGTACTTGTAGTTGGGGAGAGTCTTCTGGCCTTGCCATGGCTTAGATTCTGTCAACAGGCAAAACCCTCCCAAATGAGGAATTGAAACCAGACAAGAAACAAATTTATGAACTGAACTCAAAATAATTTACAGCAGAATAATTTTCGGGGTTATAGAAAGTGCTTGGGGAGGTTTGCAAATTTTTGACATGTTAGGGGGCAGAGAGATCAGAACCTTGTCTTTGTTGTTGACTTTGGGAGAGACACAGTCATTCAGGGTATGTTTTCTATAACATGTTAAAATGCCTGGGTGTGTATATCACCTACTCCATACTGTTTTTTTTATTTACTACATATGTAATATTTTACTACATTTCCTTATAACAAGTTTGTGCAAATGTAATTGGTTATGTATTTGATGATCTGGACCCTTTCCTGTCTGAGTTGTGGATGTCTTTTGCCAGTAGTTCTGTATACCTTTTTTTTATGTTGGATTTCCAAGAATGAATATGTAACTACTCTGCAGTTTCACTTATGAACAAAAATAATATTAGCAAATATGTACTGTCTTATGTCATTGTTTTGATGAAGAATTTTTGCTTTGTTGCCAAACCGCCTGGATCACGGATGAATCATTTCCCTTTACTGTGTCTGTCTTTAAGTTTTCATCTGCATAAGTTGTTGCTGACCATGTCAGAAAATGGATGGATGAACGGATGACAGTATCATCTGAAAAGTTTGGCCCCTAAACGTAGAGATGCATTGATCAAGCCTTTCCTGGCTGATAATGACTCATAAAACTATTTTTGTGTCTTTGGGGTTGATTTTAACTGACTATAAGTCTTTGTTCTCTTCCCTGTGACAGATAAAAGAGAGAATTCATTGACAAATATAGTAATTTAGTGGATTTTCAGTTAGGTATGTCCCAGTAAGGGTCACTCATGATATCATGGCGCAAAACCATGCAGTGTTAAAATACCTTAACCTTTTCTTGTCAAAGTGAAGTGTCACAGAGTACAAATTTGTTGGTGTTATCACTTTGCCTGTGGAAGTAACTCTAAGTGATTATTATGAGCCCGGATGTGAAGGTAAGTGCTTAAAGCGCGACATCATTTCTTATGTTTTAAAGTCTTATATTGAAGTAAGGAGCGGAGCAGTTCCTAGTTTGGCTCTTTATGTTTTCAGGGTTTGCTTACAGAAGGTTTGTCAGTCTGATTGACGACGCTCTTCCAGTTTGAAAACCTTCTCCACTTTCAAACTGTTTGTTTTCCAGATTTTTGGGCAGTCAATAATAATAATAGAAGAAATAATAATAGAAGAAATAATGAGAGATGGGCAGAAAAAACACTGTGTTAGCTTTTAGCTGAATTCTGTTGGCGCTCCACTAAATGGTCTGTTTGTTAAGCAACACAAGGCCGGGGTCAGGGTGTAATTTAGGTCACGCTGCCCCCCACAAGACACCACCCTGGGCAGTTGCCCATGTGTGCCCGTATCAGAAACGTCATTATTAAAAATGCAGATTTTACTGTTTGAGAAGCACAAGAGTAAACATTTTTACATTTTATTTAGCTAGGAAAAGACTAAACCCTAACTATGAGTACAAGTCAAAACACAATATAATATTTTAACTGATGAGAGATTACTTCAAAAATATATTTTGATCTGTAAAAATAAAAAGATGAATTCTTGGTTCTCCATTTTGTCGCACCCATGTTATCTAATCTTTATTTAATTTTTAGTAAACTCATAAATACCATTACAGTACATGCAGTGTTTATCGATTAAAAATTGTGAGACTTCTTAGTAATTATAGATTTAATGAATAGGAAAAGTATCAAAAAATGTATCAGCCTTTGATGCTCAAATCGCCAATCTTAGCTCGAAAATTGGCAGATTTCCTTCCACGGCTGATCAGTGCACCTCTACCTACAGGATGTTCTGCTCTACCTGCTGTCCTGTGTACTAAGGAACACAAGTTTATGCAAATGCCTGACTTGATGCCTGCATTTATTTTCTGTGGCATCCCTTTATCTAATATTTACCTCTTTTATGTTGTGTATTATCTTATTTACAGTATACTCATGTCTGTCTCCTAGAATGAAGTAAACAGAGACATAAAATGACTGTGGGTTATGACTCAGTGGTTTGTCCCCTGTTTCCCAAACTTTCAGCCTTTCTTCTGTTCGCCCAATTCTCCCACTCCTTCCTCCGACTTTTTGCTCCCTGTTGTTCAGTAATTACAGACGTGGCATTCCACTTCTGCTTGAATGAACTGCGCCACATTCTCAGCAGGGAGACCCACAAGGTTCACTTGCTCACTTCTGCTACAACTGGCTTGATTTTTTTTCTGGTTTCAGCAAAAAAAAAAACATGAAATGATGATGGCTGCCGAAGATATTCATGAGCAAAACAAAATTGCATCCGGTGAATTTCTGTTTACTTTGAATTCAAAAACATCCACGGTCAGATTTTGTTCACATATTAATTTTGTGTCCATTTCCCTAATGGCATTAAATTAGTTAAGTGGTCCATGAAATCATTGCATCTTTAAATATTTTTTTTTTCTACGTGTAGAAAGTAATGGAGGTTAACATTTCTGGAACAATGTTCAGCTCAAAGTTAAGCTGGGGTATTATTATTATCTAGATAGCTAAGATGAAGATGGCATACCTAAATTACTCTGAAGGACACAATCTGCTAAAAACTTTGAAACATTTTATTTAAATCTAATTTTGGAAGGACGCAGATATGAAGTGATGCGTATGTAAATATTTTACTTTGGAAGTAACTGACAGTAGCTGCGCTTCCTTTAACCATAAAAACACGAACTGAAATTACAAAAATAAATTTGCTTTATGGAAACATTCCGATTTCGAAATACGTTTTTTTTTTATCAAAACCTTTTGCGCTAGGAAACACTTTATTTCGCATCACGTGTCACACGCCTATAGCCAGATGTTACTACTGGTGAAAACGACAAAGAAGATGACAGGAAGTGGTAAGAGAGAGATGGTTTGTTTTAGGTTTTTTTCAGGCAATGTTCAGCTGGCTCCACCAGAGCTCTCAGCACCACACAGTTCATAAAAAAGTTGGAAATGTACTATTAGCTAAACACACCTATTGTGTGTTAGTGTGTGTGAACAACCTGTTAGACAAATTTCATAGGTTAACAGCCTCAATATGAGTTTTGTGTGGAGCTAACAGAAGTACAGAGCTTGGAACAGAATTATACCATTTTGATTCCATACAAGAATTTTAAATTTCAGCATAAGGACTAAAACAACTCTCAACAGAAATAAATGTTATTCAGTTTGTACAGTGAAGACAAAACAAGCCTGCTCGAGGAAATGAAAAAGCCGAGTGAAAACCGCAGCAGCGGTGAGAGCCGAGCATGGATGTGAAATCTCACATATGCTTAACATTTACGAATGAACCGTTCTCAATATTTAACTGGCATGTAAAGAGGCAGACAGACGTTTGGGCCAGAACTGTCATAAAACCCAAAAATAAGAACTTTGTAAAATACATTGTGTTTTATTAAAAAGCTTAGGATGCTTTTACAGACAAATGTTTTATCGTGTATTCAAAACTTTTCAGTTTGAGTTATAGTGCAGAACAGCTTTCATTTAGAAAATAAAATGACACATTGGGTGAAATATGCAATGAAGAATGATGTGTTATAAAGACATTTCAGTGGTTCTCCAGGCTCAACTCATTGTGAGACTCCTGGCACCTATTGGCTGGTCCTCTTTTGAATTAGGTCAGTCTACTTAAAGAAAGTAAATATTTGCGTAAGTATTTATATTTTTATTTAATTAGGCTTAAGCTGTGAAAGCATCGCAAAGGATTATTGGAATAACAAGAATTCTATTGCTTTTGACAAAACTGAACATATAACGTTTTCAGCAGGAATAGTTGCAGTTACTACTGACAACTATATCCAAAATAAATGTTGCATATGACTGTAGGAACAGAATTGCTTCTTTTCAGGTTTCATAAACTGAAAAGTAGCAAACTGTGAAGGGATAGATGGCGCTGTAGAGGCAGAAACCGTTCTAGTTGTCCTGCAGTGCCATGTTTTTTTTAATCTTTTAGATTTTTTTTGTCCCACGGACTATAGTTGTGTTTCCATTGACCATGTAATTGTGTAGTTTGACATTTAGAAAATACATTTGCTTCATGGAAACACAGCAAATGGGGGGGGGGGGGAACACCCATTTTGCAATAAAACGTTTGCTTGTAGGATGAGGTGGGGTTTTTTTTTGGTCATGTCAAAATTGGTTTACTAAACAAAACCCCAAAGAAGACAGGAAGTAGTTGGATGATGGTGCGGCATGTTTTTTTAATGACTTATGACAGTATGACTGTTGAGCTGAGGAGGAGACACAGAGACCGCAAGGCCAGTTCAATGGCTTAACTAGTGGACAGCTACAGGCGATTTGAGTTAAGCCATCAATTCCCTCTGTAACTATGGGGGGATGTGAATTCACCGCCAAAAAAGATCCGTGATCTATCTGCACTGATCGAACATCAGACTCACTGTGAATTCAGTATGTTTTTTTGGGAAGTGGCTAGCTGACTTCATTCCAGACGCTACTGTCAAGCCAGAGGCGTTCACTGCGATTAGAACCGAAAGAGATACAAAAGCTTTCAAGAAATGCAAAGTCATAAATCAGCCTTTGGTGTAACCCATGTTAACTCTTTGTGGAAGCGGTCATTATCTATTCTGGTTACTATGGACTCCACTCTGACTGCATCTTATTGGGTTTTGAATTCAGCAGCAAAAAAGACAACTGACTTGTTTTACACCAACAAGAGGGAGACATGTAGCGTCCCTCCGCTGATCATAACCTGGTCTACTTGAAGCCACAGTTCCCCTCCTTCCCCCAGTTAAAAGCCAGCTGGCCAGCAGACAGTTCATCAGGAGATGGACTCCTGAATATGAAGATGCCCTGAAATACTTATGAAATGACAGACTGGGATGTGCTGCTGAATTCACAAGACGAGGACATGGAGGGGCTGACCAACCCCTCGACTGAGGGATGTTATCCCAACAACAAACTGTGGGTGGCTCAGGGGATCGTCCTTAATAGGAAAAAGATGTCCTTCAGGAGCAAAAACAAGGTGGAAATTAAATTAGTGCACAGAGAAGTGGAACATTGTATGAGGGAGGCTAAAGATGCCTATGGGAGAAAGGTGGAGCAGAAGCTGAAAGGAAGCATCACAGTGGTCTGGGATGGGATGACAACCATCACAGGTCACCGCATGGACATCGACAAGGAATGAAGGAGGGAGTGTGGAGAAGGAAAATAAACTAAACGACTTCCTCAAGTGATGTAAGGAAGTCATTTAGCTTTATCAGTGCAACCACTTCACCCTCATCCAGGACCTCCTCAATATATCAGTTTGACAGACATATGTGTCAAGCTGATCTCCAGTGTGAGCCTCACTACAGTAGCCATGGCCACTACTGCTACCTTCACCTGCCAGACTCTTCCTGTAAGGCCTCGGCATTTCTTCACTTTCTCATGTTCTCTCTCAGTATTTCTATTGGCTGTTCTCTGCTGCTGACCAGATACCACCATGTCTGGTTGCTTGGCCGTTATGTGATCAACAGCCAGATGTTACTACTGGTCAGAACCACAAAGAAGAAAACAGAAAGTAGTAGAAGGATGATGGTTTGTTTTTGGAGTTTTTTGTACATTGTACAGTTGGCTGTACCAGAGCTCTCACAGCATCACGCTCATAAAACCTTGTGTGTCATTCCAGTGTGTTGAATTGATAGTGTTAATGCAAAAGCATGTGAACAGACTTATTCTTATGTGATTTGAATGTCATTTCTTATTTACTGTAAACACTGCTGTTGTTAAATTGTGCTTTTTCGACATTAGCAGAAAATAGTCAAAGATTTGGTTCCAATGGAAATGCAGCTATTGTTACCATTTGCATTCCAAGGTACTTGGAAGACAGCCCAGTAAATCTTAGAAGTGAAATTGAATCATAGGTTTATGGGTTCTGGTACAATGTTTTGTTTCTCAGATAAATATTAATTGTGTGTTTCAGGTTCAGACTGTAGAAAGGTGGCATTTTAACAGTGACTTGTACTTTATATATTTACTGGATGCTGTTTTTCCCTGGGATTTTGAACTAAATTCCTCTGATATATAGTCACACTCCATTCAAGCAATCTAACTCATCTTGGGAGGTCCGGATCTTTTGTTCCAGAAAAACATATGACCATGGCTCCAGTCCAGAAATGTAGGGCCTGATTAATAGATCACTATTCTCCTAGTGTAAACAGAAGTTATTCCTCCACAGTCCGTTCACTCACACACTCTTTGTCATAAGCAAGGTTTTCTGATATGTGATGCTTATGCAGGTAATTCTGGGGTAAATCATGTATTGAGTTCTATGTAAGTCATGGAGAAAAATGCAATATTAGTTGTGTAGTTGTAGATTTTTTCCTGTCCTGCCTAAATACAAAAACCCTTCATGTTTCAATTTGTTCAGAAACTGAGGTGAACTGTTGTTTTTATTCTATAAAATCTTTCAGCACCACCAAGCCAGTTTGACTTCATTGTCTCCACCATAATACATCAGACCCAAAACATGACCAACAGTTTTGATACATATTTTTCCTTCCTGTCAATACAGATTGGGGTTCAAAGTTCCCAGCACAACAGACACGTACATTCATGGCAGTATTTCTGGTTAGTGCATGTCGAAATCTCACTGACTCAGTACTGCCCTCTGCTGTATAGATATGCACATTTATATATTTTGTTGGACAGAATCTGTGTACCTGCACTGAGGAATCTGTGAATCTGTGAATCGTTGTGTGTTACGACCCGGCTTGTTGAGTCGTAACAAAAATAGGGAGATAGACTTCCACAATAACTACGCTCTTTATTGAGCACCAAACATGAAATAAAACAAGAAAACTAAGGCAAAAAGGCAGGTGGCCGCTGTGGTCGATGGCATCGCCAAAAGCAAAAGAAAATCAAACAAGAGAAAACAAAGTTGGGGTGGGCATGATAAGTCGGGCAACAGCCAGCCTGAAAAGCAGAGCTGGGCAGAGAAGTCAGCTCAGCACCAAAAGAATTTCAACTCAGCAACAATAACCCTCTTCCCTCTCCCTCTGTATGCCAGAGCTCGGCCTATAGAGGATCATGGATGGAGCTACTTCCGGTGTGCCTTGGGACAAAGAAAAATTAATAAAAAGACGGGATGTCACATTGTGTCTGTGAGCAACAGAGGAATCTAAAAGAAAAAAAAAAGCAAAAATAACTTTTTTTCCCCAATGGATAATTAATTTTGCAGCCAGCAAAGAACAGGTGCAGTTAAAAGTACAAACAAAATGAAAGTATTACAATAATACTTTTTTGAAAAAGGCGCCGGTTAAGCTGGCTGCTTGCAGATGCAGCTCTTGTCGTTTTGGTTAAATCTGTGTTTTTTTATTGTTCTTTTTTTTAAATTCATCATCTGTTGCTCCATACAACAATTAGTTACTCTTCCACGAAGGACTGGACGTGTTTTTGTCGCTGTTCTCCGTGTTTTTTGTTACTTTTTCTACCTAACGGATAACATGGTAACGGAGAACATGGTTGGAAGGAGTAACGGATTGTTTACACGCGCGAACAGCTGATGGCGCTGTGTGGACCTGCGCTGTCGCCTGGTGTCAGGCCTGTTGTTCCCAACGAGATACGGAGGAGACGCCATAAACCAGCGTTACCGGCTATTATAATGGGTAACGTGAGATCCTTGGCAAATAAGGCTGACGAACTAACGGCGCTAGTGAGGAACCAGGAAGACTACAGGGTGTGTAGCATTTTTTGTTTCACGGAAACATGGCTAACCGCGCTCGATCCGGATAACAGCGTGGAGATTCCTGGATATTCTCTGGTGCGGGGGGACAGAGACTCTCCTAGAGTAGGAAGAAGAAGGTTGGCGGGATTGTTCTTTATGTGAGTCAGAGGTGGTGCAATCCTGGCCATGTCAACGTGAAGGAGAAGATCTGAACCCCTGACATTGAACTTCTGACTGTTGGACTACGTCCGTATTATCTGCCGAGGGAGTTTACGTCCGTTATAATGGTCGCTGTTTACATTCCCCCATCAGCTGATGCAGCGGCAGCGTGTGACGTCATCAGCTCGATCGTGGCAAAACTCCAAACTCAACACCCGGACGCTTTTATGGTCATCACTGGTGACTTCAACCATGCTGCACTGGACAAAACTCTTAACAACTTCCAGCAGTATGTGGACTGTCCCACCAGGGGTAACAAAACACTGGATCTCCTGTATGCCAATGCTAAGGATGCATACACCACAGCCCTTCCCCCCCTTGGACGGTCTGACCACAACTTGGTCAGATTGTCTCCCAGGTATGTCCCTCTTGTGAGGAGGCAGCCCATGCGCACCAGGATGGTGAGGAGGTGGTCGCCGGAGGCTGCTCAGGCACTGCAGGACTGCTTTGGGTCAACAGACTGGGAGGTACTCTGTGAGCCTCATGGGGAGGACATCGATTCCATGACCAATTGCATCACAGACTACATCAAGTTCTGTGTGGACACTGTCACTTGTACCCGGATCGTACGCTGCTTCCCTAATAACAAACCTTGGATTACATGCGACCTGAAGGCACTTCTAAACAAAAAGAAGATGGCTTTCAGGTCTGGAGACAGAGAGGAGCGGAGGAGAGTGCAACGTGAACTCAAAGAGACACTGAGGACATGCAGGGACAACTACAGGAAGAAGCTTGAGTCCAAACTTGAGCAAAACTGTGTGAGAGATGTGTGGATTGGTTTAAAACACATCACTGGGTGGAAGGGGAAGGACACACTGACTGCAGGGAGTTTGGACAGGGCAAACCAGTTTAACCAGTTTTTCAACAGGTTTAGCTCACCCCTGCTACTCCCCTGTCACCTCCATCTCCCCACACATCCACACCGTCTCAAGCCGCTCCAAACACCTTCAACACCTTCAAGCTTTCTCCTGCACGACATCCCCCCATTTGCTCACCCCTTCCCTCCTCCCACTCCCTCACCTCCTCACCTTCCTCCACTACAGACAATAACACCAACTCTCAGCTAACGGTGACCGCAGGCCAGGTTATGAGGCAGCTTGAAAGACTTCATCAGGGGAAGGCGGCAGGCCCGGACGGCATCACACCATGGGTCTTAAGGACCTGCGCCAGCCAGCTGTCTCATGTACTGGTACATCTGTACAATCTGAGCTTGAGTCTGGAGAGAGTCCCGTTGCTGTGGAAGACGTCACACATAGTTCCTGTGCCCAAGAAGGCGAGACCATCTAACCCTGAGGACTATAGACCAGTCGCTCTCACATCCCATGTGATAAAGGTTATGGAGAGAGACTGGTCTTGACCCTTTACAATTTGCCTACCAGCCCCACTTAGGAGTTGATGATGCTGTCATCTTCCTGCTGCAACGAGCCCATATGCACCTTGATGGTGGAGGATACACGGTGAGAATCACATTCTTTGATTTCTCGAGTGCCTTCAATACCATCCAGCCCCTGCTTTTGGGTGAGAAGCTGCGGGGGATGGGTGTCGGTGACTCTGTGATCTCCTGGGTTACTGACTACCTTATGGGCCACAGTTTGTCCGTCTGGGCAGTGTCCTGTCTGGTGTGGTGGTCGGTGACGTGGGAGCTCCGCAGGGAACTGTGCTCTCTCCTTTTCTCTTTACCTTGTACACCAACGATTTTCAGTACAACTCTGAGTCATGTCATCTACAGAAGTTTTCTGATGACTCGGCGATTGTCGGGTGTGTGAGAGATGGAGATGAGGGGGAGTACAGGACACTGGTGGACGGATTTGTGGAGTGGTCTGAACAGAATCACCTGAGGCTCAACATTAGTAAGACCAGAGAGATGGTGATCGACTTCAGGAGGAGGAAGACGCCTTCACAGCCACTGAAGATTAAGGGGGAGGTGGTGGAGGAGGTGGTGGATTACAAATATCTGGGAGTGGTGATCGGCAACAGACTAGACTGGACATCCAACATTGACACTGTGTACAAGAAGGGGATGAGCAGACTCTACTTTTTGAGGAAGCTGAGATCCTTCAATGTGTGCAGCAAGATGTTGGAGATATTCTACCACAGCGTTGTTGCCGGTGCCATTTTCGTTGCTGTTGTGTGTTGGGGAAGCAGCATCAGATCCAGCGACTCTAACAGACTGAACAGGGTCATCAGGAAAGCTGGCTCTGTACTTGGACTGAAACTGGAGACACTGGAGAATTGTGGTGGAGAGGAGGACATTGAAGAAGCTGTTGTCTATCATGGTCAACGAGCTGCACCCTCTCTACCACACAGTGGACAGACAGCGGAGCACTTTCTCTGGCCTGTGGCAGGAAATCTTTCCTGCCACAGGCCATCACTTTATATAACAATAGTTAGTCACCATTACACAGATTGTTCACATAGCACTATTGTACATATTGTATATATTATTAACATATAGATTATTATTTATTATTATTTTCTGAACTTACATCTTACATTCTACATTTTTATAGTATTTTTATTTTTATTGGTAACTTCATCTCTGTGTTTGTGTATGCTGCTACTGCACAGTAATTTCCCGGTTGGGATGAATAAAGTACTTCTATTCTATTCTATTCTAATAACCACAACAATCACAGACGGCTACAGTCTCTATCCAGGCTTATCATCTCAAATTAAACTGAGGTCGACCCAAACAGGGACAATTGGACATCTGTGTCGTTTTGTGTTACATTTTATCTTCATGTTTTTGCAGTAACCTGTAGTGATGGTGGTTTTGGTTAGAAGGATAGAGTTAGCTCCACCAGACTATCTTTATGATTTTACTGCACATCTCTACATTTCTGTTTACTTTGGGCTCATTTTCACCCTCAGCCACAAAACAAAACACAATCTGACTCAGTGAAGCAGGAAATAAAAACATTGCAATGAAATGGGAGTCAACATTAACTTCTGATAACTCACATAATGTGATTGTTTAGTCCAGGTGTGTGGAGACACTGAGTCCATTCTGAAATTTTTTACGCATTGTCTGTATTGCAGTGAAGGGTTGATGTTTTGGGTATGTGGTTTTTTATTCTTCTTAATATTCTTCATAATATTCTTCTTTATTCTTCTTAATTCTTCTTAACCTGGTTATATTTTTTTTTAAATAAAACTTGTCCTGTTTGAAATAAATAAGCAACAACAGTTTGGAAAAGAGCTAAACATCAACCACACAAGAACTAAACAGTAGTTTTGTCCTTCACTCCAGCCTCTTTTTTATCATTTCACTTCTTCTCCTTAACACAAAAAAGAGAAGCCTCCCCTTTTTTTCCTCCCACTAACGAATTATTTCTAAAAGTTTGAAATATTTGCATCCATTAGAGAGAGGAAAAGAATTCACTTGAAACACAACACGTGGGTATTTGGGCAACTTCAACCCCGGGTTTCAATCTCATATGGATTATTGTGGAGCAGATCAAAACTGACCTCAAAGACAGCTGGGGCAGATGGCCTGAGAGGGCCAAATGTGACCTTACGACAGCGCAACACCTCACATCAAAAAAGGCTTTTTATCCATAATTACTTCCAGTGATGTATACCAAATCCAGACTGCTTCTCTATGCATATTAATCTGCAGCATTAATGGCTTTCCCAATAATTAGTTTAAAAAGAAAAAAAAAAGGATTTACAAAGATTAGTTCAGGTCTTATAGATATAAAATTTAATAGTGGGTTCACTAATAACTAGAGGAGGTGGGTGGCAAAGCACTTCTGTCCTTTCTTGTCCAAAGTGTGCACATTTTAATCTTTTAGGGAGAAAGTCTGGTCTTTTGTCCATGAGAATAGGATGAACTAGCTGAGATTCTTGACCTGTGTTTTTTGGCTCTTATCCTAGTGTTGTGTAGGGGTCTGTTTTGAGTTCTCTCCCATGCATGAGAAGTCTGAGCGTATGAGACTCATTTGATACACGTGACCGATCCAGTCCCGCCCGGCTTCCTGCTTGGACGTCGGAAAACACCGTACAACCTTGCCGACTACCACTGTTTGTTAGCCTGGTGCCGAAGTTGTCAAGGAAAACATCTATTTGTTATAGATTGCAGACTGCGACTTCTTGGAATTTGTCAAGGAGGTCACCTCTTGAAAAAAATCAGAAGATGGCTTTCAGGTCTGGAGACAGAGAGGAGCGGAGGAGAGTGCAACGTGAACTCAAAGAGACACTGAGGACATGCAGGGACAACTACAGGAAGAAGCTTGAGTCCAAACTTGAGCAAAACTGTGTGAGAGATGTGTGGATTGGTTTAAAACACATCACTGGGTGGAAGGGGAAGGACACACTGACTGCAGGGAGTTTGGACAGGGCAAACCAGTTTAACCAGTTTTTCAACAGGTTTAGCTCACCCCTGCTACTCCCCTGTCACCTCCATCTCCCCACACATCCA
The DNA here is from genome assembly GCA_033032245.1 of Poecilia picta. NCBI lineage: Eukaryota > Metazoa > Chordata > Actinopteri > Cyprinodontiformes > Poeciliidae > Poecilia > Poecilia picta. Next base: position 4,591,905 of record CM065357.1, on the reverse strand, counting down.
CACCGTCTCAAGCCGCTCCAAACACCTTCAACACCTTCAAGCTTTCTCCTGCACGACATCCCCCCATTTGCTCACCCCTTCCCTCCTCCCACTCCCTCACCTCCTCACCTTCCTCCACTACAGACAATAACACCAACTCTCAGCTAACGGTGACCGCAGGCCAGGTTATGAGGCAGCTTGAAAGACTTCATCAGGGGAAGGCGGCAGGCCCGGACGGCATCACACCATGGGTCTTAAGGACCTGCGCCAGCCAGCTGTCTCATGTACTGGTACATCTGTACAATCTGAGCTTGAGTCTGGAGAGAGTCCCGTTGCTGTGGAAGACGTCACACATAGTTCCTGTGCCCAAGAAGGCGAGACCATCTAACCCTGAGGACTATAGACCAGTCGCTCTCACATCCCATGTGATAAAGGTTATGGAGAGACTGGTCTTGACCCTTTACAATTTGCCTACCAGCCCCACTTAGGAGTTGATGATGCTGTCATCTTCCTGCTGCAACGAGCCCATATGCACCTTGATGGTGGAGGATACACGGTGAGAATCACATTCTTTGATTTCTCGAGTGCCTTCAATACCATCCAGCCCCTGCTTTTGGGTGAGAAGCTGCGGGGGATGGGTGTCGGTGACTCTGTGATCTCCTGGGTTACTGACTACCTTATGGGCCACAGTTTGTCCGTCTGGGCAGTGTCCTGTCTGGTGTGGTGGTCGGTGACGTGGGAGCTCCGCAGGGAACTGTGCTCTCTCCTTTTCTCTTTACCTTGTACACCAACGATTTTCAGTACAACTCTGAGTCATGTCATCTACAGAAGTTTTCTGATGACTCGGCGATTGTCGGGTGTGTGAGAGATGGAGATGAGGGGGAGTACAGGACACTGGTGGACGGATTTGTGGAGTGGTCTGAACAGAATCACCTGAGGCTCAACATTAGTAAGACCAGAGAGATGGTGATCGACTTCAGGAGGAGGAAGACGCCTTCACAGCCACTGAAGATTAAGGGGGAGGTGGTGGAGGAGGTGGTGGATTACAAATATCTGGGAGTGGTGATCGGCAACAGACTAGACTGGACATCCAACATTGACACTGTGTACAAGAAGGGGATGAGCAGACTCTACTTTTTGAGGAAGCTGAGATCCTTCAATGTGTGCAGCAAGATGTTGGAGATATTCTACCACAGCGTTGTTGCCGGTGCCATTTTCGTTGCTGTTGTGTGTTGGGGAAGCAGCATCAGATCCAGCGACTCTAACAGACTGAACAGGGTCATCAGGAAAGCTGGCTCTGTACTTGGACTGAAACTGGAGACACTGGAGAATGTGGTGGAGAGGAGGACATTGAAGAAGCTGTTGTCTATCATGGTCAACGAGCTGCACCCTCTCTACCACACAGTGGACAGACAGCGGAGCACTTTCTCTGGCCTGTGGCAGGAAATCTTTCCTGCCACAGGCCATCACTTTATATAACAATAGTTAGTCACCATTACACAGATTGTTCACATAGCACTATTGTACATATTGTATATATTATTAACATATAGATTATTATTTATTATTATTTTCTGAACCTTACATCTTACATTCTACATTTTTATAGTATTTTTATTTTTATTGGTAACTTCATCTCTGTGTTTGTGTATGCTGCTACTGCACAGTAATTTCCCGGTTGGGATGAATAAAGTACTTCTATTCTATTCTATTCTAATAACCACAACAATCACAGACGGCTACAGTCTCTATCCAGGCTTATCATCTCAAATTAAACTGAGGTCGACCCAAACAGGGACAATTGGACATCTGTGTCGTTTTGTGTTACATTTTATCTTCATGTTTTTGCAGTAACCTGTAGTGATGGTGGTTTTGGTTAGAAGGATAGAGTTAGCTCCACCAGACATCTTTATGATTTTACTGCACATCTCTACATTTCTGTTTACTTTGGGCTCATTTTCACCCTCAGCCACAAAACAAAACACAATCTGACTCAGTGAAGCAGGAATAAAAACATTGCAATGAAATGGGAGTCAACATTAACTTCTGATAACTCACATAATGTGATTGTTTAGTCCAGGTGTGTGGAGACACTGAGTCCATTCTGAAATTTTTTACGCATTGTCTGTATTGCAGTGAAGGGTTGATGTTTTGCTATGTGGTTTTTTATTCTTCTTAATATTCTTCATAATATTCTTCTTTATTCTTCTTAATTCTTCTTAACCTGGTATATTTTTTTTAAATAAAACTTGTCCTGTTTGAAATAAATAAGCAACAACAGTTTGGAAAAGAGCTAAACATCAACCACACAAGAACTAAACAGTAGTTTTGTCCTTCACTCCAGCCTCTTTTTATCATTTCACTTCTTCCTCCTTAACACAAAAAAGAGAAGCCTCCCCTTTTTTTCCTCCCACTAACGAATTATTTCTAAAAAGTTTGAAATATTTGCATCCATTAGAGAGAGGAAAAGAATTCACTTGAAACACAACACGTGGGTATTTGGACAACTTCAACCACGTTGCAATCTTCATATGGATTATTGTGGAGCAAGATCAAAACTGACCTCAAAGACAGCTGGGGCAGATGGCCTGAAGAGGGCAGTGTTGACCTTCCGACAGCGCAACACCTCACAGTCAAAAAAGGCTTTCATCCATAATTACTTCCAGTGATGTATACCAAATCCAGACTGCTTCTCTATGCATATTAATCTGCAGCATTAATGGCTTTCCCAATAATTAGTGAAAAAGAAAAAAAAAAAGGATTTACAAAGATTAGTTCAGGTCTTATAGATATAAAATTTAATAGTGCTTCACTAATAACTAGAGGAGGTGGGTGCAAGCACTTCTGTTGGACTTGGACTAAATAATGGAACATAGACTTATCACTTGCCAGTGATGTGTACCTATTTGGTGTAAATACTCCATTTTTTTTCTCGGTGGAATTATTGATAGTATAGATATGCAAGATAATTTGCACATGGTAACATTTTCTTCCTTAACTTTTCACTCTATGGCGTACTCTCAAACTGCTGTTTTTTTGTTTTGTTTTTATTCATTTTCATCCCAAATGCTGAATTTATTCTTCTGAAAGTGAAGTTGAGCGCTTTGTCCAAACACTGGTAGAGACCCAGTTTGGTCAGAGAATAGATCAGAAGCAGTCTCACCAGGTCACCATTTGGAAATACACCACTGCAGAGGTCATGACCTGGTCAGAGTTCATTGAACCTCCTCTAGAGGAACGTAAACTCCAGAGAGCTGCAGTTGGAGGCCCCTGGTTTAATGACTTCACTCAGACTACAGAAGCAGTTTGCTCTGATAATAATGTTTGTTTTAATTGTTATGAGGTCTACGCTAAAGCTACTTATGCTCAATATTCACATTTTGATTAAATAATTTCTTAGTCAGTACAGACCAACATTTATGCAGTACTATTAAACTCTGTGGGTGTTAGAAAGATGAAACCTTACTTGGACCAGACACATTCTCTGTTCAAGTGGTTTTGAGTTTCATATAGACAGCTTCAGCATGTCTTTCTTGTCCAAAGTGTGCACATTTTAATCTTTTAGAGAAGTGTCTTTTGTCCATGAGATATAGATGAACTGCTGAGTCTTGACCTGTTGTTGGCTCTTCTGTGTTGTGTAGGGTCTGTTTTGTTCTCCAGTGCTGAGGTCTGAGCGTATAGACTCATTGAAACGTGACCATCCAGTCCCCCCGGCTTCCTGCTGGACGTCGAAAAAACCGTACACTTGCCGACTACCACTGTTGTTACCTGCCAAGTTGTCAAGATAACATCTAGTTTGTTAATATTGCAGACCGACTGAATTGTCAAGGAGGACCTGAAAAAATCAGAGAAATGTGTGCTGCTGATTTGTAAGTAATACACTTTAACCCTGTGGCCACATACTAATTTTTCCAATGTCTAACAACCAAAGTGATTGATATTATTACATTCATTTTTATATGAAAAGAAAAGCAGAGTTTATTCACATTTATTCTCCTTTTTCCCTACATTTGTCCTCAATTTTAGACTTCAGGATGAAAACAGATTTAAACCCAGAATAGTGAAGGGGATGAAATCTGAGACTGACAGGACTGCAGCATTGGAAGCAGGCGAACGGGCAGCTGCAATAGAAGAGGTATTTGAATTTGAAAGTACCTTTGATTGTAGATTTGTGTTGTGAGATCTCCACTTGTTGCTAAGTGGTTCATGGTGAATTACTTAATACGCTGTCAGAGCAGGGAGACACAGAGGTTGGCAGAGGAGGATGAAAAATAAAACAACTGAGTGAGTCTCGCTAATTTATGGCAGAATCTGACAGATAGCATAGATTGGTACACTATCTAATTTCAAATTCATCAAACATTATCAAACACGACGTTTTGAAGCCAAAAATACATCTGAAATGTACAGAGCCAACCATGAGAATCAACTCATTTAAAGTTTAAACTCAGCTTCACACAAAGACCCCAGCATAAATGTCTGGCTGTTGAACGGGACCCTTCCAGATCGCCATCAAGCTAATTTTCTATTAGCAGCTTTACAAATCTTTTACATTACATTACCATGGACTTATTTCGAGCGATTCTTAAAAACAGGCAACAAGATTCTTTTAAACATTGCCATTGTTTTTAAATTGTTTTATACTTGTGCATATGTATTAATTAATTTTGTTTTGTAACCAGGTTGCTGTTCACTGCAGATTTCTGCCCAGGTCCCCCTTGAAAATGAGATCTGGATCTCAATGGGGTTTACCTGGTTAAATAAAGGAAATAAAAAAAATAAAAATAAAAGGCTCATTAAAACAAACCTTTATATTGGCTTTTTTCAATACTTCCTCTTTCTTTTCTCCTTCCCTGAAGGAAAAGTCCGTTTTTTAAGACATTGTTTTGTTAACTCAACTTCAAACCGGAGCTTTGGACGTTTGGATGCTCTGCTCATTGCAGCTCATGTTACCGGCGAAGCGTGCGGTACCGACCGCAGCCACCAGGGGCCCCCGAGAGCAATTAATTTCTTTATTTTCATCCATAAAATAATTATTTCTACATACATTATCAAGTATATATTACAGTAAAACAAATCACTTCATAGTGAAACTGTGTTTTTTTGATATTGTAATGACAGAAACTTAAAAAAAAAAAAAAAAAAAAAAACATAAGCTCCAATGAGGGGGCCCCTTAGTGGCCCTGGGGCCCTAAGCGGCTGGTTAGTTTGCTTATGTCTTGGGTCGGATCTGATATATGAAATAGACCAGCAAATATTGCATGAAGCATATTCTGAGGGAACGCAAAAAAAACTTCTCCATGTACCTTAGGGCTCCGTAGTAGTTCACCAGATTTAGATGGAAAACTAAAGAATTGTTTTTAGAAAAATGGCAATTATATATATACATGTCGGTTTGGAGTTCATTTTCTCCTTTAATAATACACACCGTCATTTAAAAACTGTATTTTGGGTTTTTTTTACTAATATTTAAATGGGTTTGATGTTCTGAAAACATGTAACAAACATGCAAAGAAAAAGAAAAGAAATCAGAAAAGGAGCACAACATACACAACTTTAGATTGATTTTTTTGTTGTTGTTTTGTTTACTATTTTTGCAGCTCAAATCTATTTTTGTATCCTAGGCTGTTTGCATAGTTAGCATAGCGACACAGGTACTGTGAACTAGCAGCTAGAGCAGACATGAGCAAACTACTTAAGCTTTTTAATCCGGCCCGCCGAACTTGTCCAAATTATCATAAAATTCATGATTGTGTAAAAACCGCGTTTTTTACACAATCTCCCTTTCCCCTGCAATACCCCAGTTTCCCCGATAGATGGCACACTAGTCTACTCTAGACACGTTTATCTATGTTGGAGTAAGTGTCCAGCTGCCATTTCCCCCCTTCGATAAAAATGAGCGGACCGAAGAAAAGAAAAGTGGACACTGAATGCCGAGTGTTTAAAAAAAGAGTGGACAGAAAAATATTTTTTGCTGAAGTCCGATCAATGGCGGTATGTCTGATATGCCAAGAAACGGTTGCAGTTTTTAAGGAGTACAATATCAGCCGTCACTTTTCCACAAAACATGCTAACTACGCTAGCAAGCAATCAACACAAGAACGCGTCGTTACTGTTCAGAGGTCGGTAGCTAATTTAAAGACTCAGCAGAATTTTTTTCACCGACAAACTGCGATTCAAGAGTCGATTACCAAGGCAAGTTTTTTGCTGGCATTCAAGTTAGCAAAGGCTAGCAAGCCTTTCTCTGAAGGCGAGTTTTTGAAAGGATGCATGTTAGAGACAGCAGATCTCTCGTGTCCTGAAAACAAAGGCAAGTTTGAAAAAATCAGCCTGTCACGCAGGACAGTGACTTGCCGTGTGGAGCTGATTGAGGAAGATGTAGTCAGCGAGTTAAACAAAAAGGCAGAGTTTTTTAATTCATATTCACTAGCACTGGATGAAAGCAACGACATAAAAGACTCGGCTCCTAATTTCTATCCGAGGCATAAATGACAGTTTTGAGATTACGGAAGAACTTTTGAGCATGGAGTCGCTGAAGGGGAAAACGCGTGGAGAGGACCTGTATGAACAGGTGTCTGCTGTTATCGAGAGAATGAAGTTGCCTTGGAGTAAACTTGTCGGTGTCACCACGGATGGATCACCAAATTTAACTGGAAAAAATGTCGGGCTGCTGAAAAGAATTCAAGATAAAGTGAAAGAAGAAAACCCTCAGCAGGATGTTATTTTTCTTCACTGCATCGTTCATCAAGAATCTCTGTGCAAGTCTGTATTACAGCTTAATCATGTTGTCGATCCAATTGTAAAACTTGTTAACTTCATACGAGCAAAGGGGCTGAATACCGTCAGTTCATAACATTTCTAGAGGAAACTGATGCGGATCACCAGGACTTACTTTACCACTCTGTGTCCGGTGGTTAAGTTTGGGAAAAGTGTGTAAACGAGTTTGGGAGCTCAAAGAGGAGATTCTTTCATTTTTGGAGCTCATGGGGAAATCTGATGAATTCCCTGAGCTGAGAGATGAGGACTGGCTTTGTGACTTTGCATTTACTGTGGACATATTGTCACACATGAATGAGCTGAATGTTAAGCTGCAGGGAAAAGATCAGTTTGTTCATGACATGTACACAAATGTGAGAGCCTTCAAATCCAAGCTGGCTTTATTCGCCAGGCAAATGTCAAACAAATCTTTCACTCATTTTCCTACACTGGCCATGCAGAAGCCCACCCAAAACGTGAAGAAATATTGCAAATCACATGCACAGAGAATTCTGCCGTCGGTTCACAGATTTTGAAAAAATTGACAACTCACTCCAGCTGGTGTCCTGTCCCCTGTTACAAGACCCTGAAACGGCACTTCATGAGCTCCAAGCCGATCGATCTTCGGTCTGACTCCATCTCAAAAGAAAATTTCAAGTCTCTTAAACTGAATGACTTTTATGCTTCAATTAATGAAGCCATGTTTCCAAACCTCCGGAGCATTGCCCAGAAGACCATTGTTTGGTTCTACCTATGTCTGTGAGCAAACCTTCAGTGTCATGAACATCAACAAAGCCCGTCACAGATCCCAGTTAACTGACCAACACCTCAGATCTGTTTTGAGAATTGCCACAACAAAAATAACCCCAGACTTTGATGCGCTGGCAAAAAAAGGAGAACAACAACATTGTTCCCACTGAAATGTGTGTTTGCATTTAATTTCCATTGTGATTACAATGACTTGTTTTTTGTAACATAAATGCTTTTTGTATTTACTTGAGTTGTCTTTGTTTGATATTAAAATGTGTTTCTGATTTTAAACATCACTGCGTTATAAAAAAAATAGCAACTTGTGCATTTATGTACAGCAGCAGTACAGTAGCTTAATTAACATGCTGCACATTGCTCTCAATTCATAGACCCTTTTCTTGCTGGGCAATCATATGTTTTGAATGTTGAAAGATTCCATTGATCTTTTTCCACTAAATGTTGATTTTATTAAATTTGCATCTTTATTTGTGTCTTTTTTTTGTAAATTTTAACCCCCAGGTTTGATAAATTACTTTGTGTGTCCAAATGGTCCTGGTCCGGCCCTCTGTCAAATTTTAGAACCTATTCTGGCCCGCAAGTCAAAAAGTTAGCCCACCCCTGAGCTAGAGCCAGGAGAACATTTTCTAACTGCGACCACTGTGTTGTTTTGATTATTTATGATTTGAAAAAGAGATTTCTTACGCATAAGCATTTGAGCACAGAGTTGTGTCCATGATATTCCATCAGCAGGAAAGTGGATGTTCATTTAGAAAAGGTCAGATTGAGTGTTTCTAGTGCAAGCTGAGCCACTGTGTGGGTGAGACAGTTTTTCATGGAAGAGAGGAGTACATGAAGGTTTCTGAGCCCATGGAGCTGTCCTTAAGGCAGAACATTTGAATGCTGACCCTTTGGTTTCTGATTCCAAAAACCAAAGGGGGAACACAGTATGTGCAGAAAGTCTCAAAGGTTTCTCCTTTGAGTCTTCGAAGCTCCTCATCTACATAGAATGAAAGTGGAGGTTCTGGGAGCCGGGCTGTACATAGAGGAACACTTTCTCACAAGCTAAGGGCGGCTGATTTTAGAAAGTGAGGAGGTTTTCCCGGTTCTGACATTATTTCTGTACTGAGCTAAAAACTAAAGATATGTTTGTTTTTTTTACATTTGTTAAAATATCCGCACATTATGGGACAGATGATCTGTGAATAGATCAATCTCATCCACCTTCTTCCTGAGCTGCTATTGGCATATGAAAACATTCACAACCAATCAGAGTGAGGGGAGGGTCTAAGTGCTATCAATAAACCTCATGTACTCGCTGCTCTATGTGCTAATGGCAGAGAAACAAGTTACTGTTTCAGGAAAACCGCTTATGGGTCATCATTGTGGCCATGGTAACTAGAGTTAGCATTCACAACAGGCTCTGCACCATAGCATAGAGCAGTGGTTCCCAAACTTTTTCTCCTGGGCCCCCCCTGTGGTATCTAAACATTTTCTGCCCCCCCCCACCCCCCCTGTCCCTGCCGGGAGGTGGGGGTGAAGGGCAGAAAATTAATGTTTATAATAGGGCTGCAAGTATTTTAATAATAATTAATTCTGATTAAAATGACTTGTTTACTTAATTTGTACCAGGTGAAGCTAAAACTCTCATTGGAGGAGTTCCAGGCACACATATTCATCTTAAATGGAAAGTGCATATATTATTTTAACAGCTTTGGTTTAAAATCTGTTGAGAATGTTATACAAAATTAATATATGTAGCTGAACATAGACAACAACATCGGTGGATATTTATACATACATATACTGTATATATATATAATATATATATATATATATATATACAGTATATGTATGTATATATATATATATATATATATATATATATATATATATATATATATATATAATATATATATACATATTGCAGTTGGATAAAAATGGAGCAACTAAAATCAATGGAACTCTTTAAACTTTTCTAATATGGGTAGAAATACAAACTTTTATGTGCGTTTGTGTGTGTGTGTGTGTGTGTTTGTTTGTCTGAGTGTGTGTGTGTGTGTTTGTGTGAGTGTGTGTGTGTACTCTGACCAACTGGTCAACTTACTCCATACACTTTTTTTTCTTTGACTTTACACTTCACTGAGCAAACACTGTCTGGACTTCCTACTGAGTCTGTGTGTACATCTAATGTGTGTGTATATGTCTCACTGTGTGTGTGTGTGAGAGAGAGAAGAAACAGAGTGCGTGTTTTAAGGATAAAAAAATCCAAAAAGAAAGACAGCCTACCCCTGGGAAGTAGGATGGTGTGATAACACTCAGAAATGATAGTGTAGCCCTCGAGAGCACTTGACACGCAATATCTCGCCCCTCAGATCTACACACACACAAACGGACGCACGCACACACACACAAAGCTGTCACAGTGAAGGGTAAACAAGCAGCGCCAAGGGCTTTTAGAGCAGGCGGAGAGGAGCCTCTTCCTCATCTGTATGTGGGTGTGAAGATGTCGGTGCATGGGTGGGAGAGTGTACGTCTGTCTCATAAGTAAAGTGGACCAAATTGAGTATATCGCCACTCAAACAATAGACATAGTGAGACCACAAAGAGACATACAAAGCCCACCTGGACATTGCAGCTTCTAAAGTTTTTCTCAAGTCCTGGCTGACTTGCCCAACTCCCCTTCTGCTTTTCGCCAGCAGAAACTCGGACCAAAGACGAATATGTCTGCCGTAGAGAAACCTCAGGTGGGTGACTCCGTTCCGGATTCAATAAATGTTGTGACCTGTTGTTATTTTGAAGGACGGGCTTTTCGAAATGAAACAGAATTAGAGGTGCCATGTCATACAAAATATTGTTTAACATCAGTTCTACATATATGTCATGACATATATGTATTGACAGCACTAAGGCCCTCCGGACTTTCACTGGTTGTTTTGACAGAAGTGTGTTTCTTCGCTCAGGGAGGAGGTGGAGGAGCTCGATCTTTTCACAGATTTTCTGTCAACACAGTGCCAGTTAAAAGACAAATATGTAAGCAAATATATTTTTCATTAAAAGTTACTTACTGTAGCTTTAAGTGACAGTGGCTCTAAGGATGGAAGGCGGCAGCATTTAAATATATTGCTAACATTAAGGCTGTAAATAGAGATCTGGAAGAATCAAACTCAGTTTCTCAATAAAAAAATAAGGTCTTCAAGAATGATTACTGTAAAAGTGGACTGAATATTCTTGATTTTTACCAAAAATAAATTATGTTAAAAATTAATTGTATAAAAAATACATTCTTTAAAAACCCTAACATTCCTTTAATCTGCTTTCGATAAACAAATGCCCCAATGTTTCCATAAAAAATACAAATAACGTCTCACCTGTGCAGCCTGCCAAATAATTCAGGCATTTTATTTAATGTATTTAATTGAAAAGTTTAATAAAAACTTTAATAAAAAAAGGTTTAGCTCCAACGAAACTTTTTAAACAATTTAACAATCATCCATTCACATCCTTCCATCCATCCCTACATCCATTCACCCACTCATTGATCTGTTCATCCATTTATTCATTTATTCATCCACCCGTCCTCATATCCATTCATTCACATCCCTCCATCCATCCCTCCATCCACTCATGGACTTATTCATTCATTCATTCTATCGTTCATTCATTCATTCATCCCATCAATTTATTCATTCATTCATCCACCCATCCTCATATCCATCCATTCACATCCCTCCATTCCTCCATCCCTCCATCCATTCTCCCACTCATTGATCTATTCATTCATTTATTCATTCATCTACCCCTCCTCGTATCCATCCACATCCCTCCATCCATCCCTCCATCCATCCATCCATCCATCCATTATCTATTATCGTTTTCATCTTAATCGGCTCCTAAGCCCTAACTCAGTTATCTCTCTTGTAGTCACAGAAGCCAAAAGTAAGCTAGATAAGATCACCAAACTCATTTGCCTAGCAAGCCAAGGCAATGGGCAGTCTAAAGCAGATATTACCCACACTTCAAAGTCACTTTCATTCACCCGGATTCTGACGTTATCAGCACGTCTCAGGAAGGAGCTTCCAATTCAGTTTTACCTCACCTTCGTTCATCACGTAACCCCAAAACCACTCATTCTTCTCAATCGTACTCACCGAAGGACGTTTCTAACAGTTCCATGAACCATGCCATTCACATCACTCCTCAGAGAAACCCTACATTCCAGCCAACACCACTCATCCTCAATTTCTCTTCCAAGGGCAGGTTTTTTCTCCTACAATGACTTCTCTTCAACCCAAAGACATCCAACTCCCTTCAAGGCTTGGCAGCCATTTCAGAAACAAACGGATGAAGCTAACGGCCTAGAATTCATTTCTCCTCGCATTCGAAGTCATCATTACGGCAGCAAAACTTTGGGGACACGAACGGCGCACGAAGTTTACTCTCTTCTATTCAGTCTCATTCAGGTCACAGCACAGCATCAGTTCCAGGTTCGAGTATCTCACATTCCAGTAACTCAGAACATCCCCGATATTCCATCACTTCCTTCAAATTCCGACTCTGCTTTACATTCAGAAATTCACTAATCTCCGATCCCTCAGTTGTCTATAACGCCCAACCAACTTCCCGTTCCTTTTCTTCAAGCATAATTCTTTATCCACCCATACTCGTCAGGTATTCATCGTTTAAACACCAGTCTTCAGAGAAGTCAACCGATCAGTTCGCTTTCTCTCACCCATTTAATCTCTTCCATCCTCAACCCATACGAGCCCATCTTCACGTTCAGATCAGAAATTCAGCAACCATTTCTCTCAATTTAAATTGGACACTTTTGGGGCTCCGACGTTGGCTCGGGAATAAATAAGAGGAATCGCCTCCCGAAGACATACCCCCACTCAGAGTGTCCACATCCCAAGCCCTCCATCATTCTCCCGGACGACCAAATCAAGATCCTCTGATGATGCATTAGGGATGAATGTATCATCCCTAATGCATTCATAAATAAATCTTTAAATGTATCTGTTTGTGGCGTAGTCCTTGCTCATTAATATGCTAATTAAGAATATTAGGACAGTTCAAATACAAATACCATCACCTGATATGGTGCTTTTAGGGTTTAAACCGGAGTGCCCGGAGGAAATCTGCAGATATTTATGTTTTTCTGTTTGTGTGAGTTTTCTGTCATTATTTGTCTAGTTGATTTGCTGTGTGTTTGTTTGATTCACCAAGCAATATAATACATGATGTGAAATAATTCTGAAGGTGTGTTAGCTATGTATCAGTGTGTGTGTGTGTGTGCGTGTGTTTTTACCTGTGAGTTAGTGCGTAATAGGTGAGGACTCTGATCTTCTGCCAAAAAATTTATCATACGTGATTTTAGGTACGACGAAAAACATGTTGTAAAACGACACGTTTCCCCAAAACCCTTTTTGCTTGGAAAGCTGTGCTTCACTTCCCTGTGTGCTGGGCCACCCCAGATCCACAGTGATTTTTGTCTCATCCACACAGTGGACTGGTGAGGGCGCGCCAGCGTCTGTTGAAACTACAAATCCGGGATCTTCTCTCAGTCTGTTGGGTTGTGTCTCTGACAGCGTCAGATACTGGTGAAGCTTGTAGTCAGTAACCTGCCCGCCCTGGCTGGTGGAGGTTTCTGCCTCCTCCTCTGGTAGAACAGGTGGGGGGGGAATGACATGAGCACTCTCGCTTTCCTTGGTCATTGTCGGACAGACCAACACTTCCTGCAGTTCGTCGCTGAACACTTCGATTTTGACCTCGGTGCTTCCCAACTCCTGCAGTTCCTTTCTGAGCTTCTCATTTTCCAGGTATAAAGAGGCATTTTCTTCCTCTTTTACCCTGAATGAGTGAAGTAATTTCACTGTTCCTGTTCTTGAACCTCCTAGTTTTCCAAAGCTGACGTTTGAGCTTGTTGTGTTCTGCCTGAAGTGTGCTGTTCTTTTGTTTAATCTCGCTCCAATGACTTCTGATGTGCTTCAGTTTGTCAGTCCAGTACTGTTCGGCCTTGTACTCCTTTTGGAGCTCGATGAGTTTGGACTGGAGTTTTTCGGTGTAGCTAGTCATGAAGTTGGTTTCTTTTTCCCAAAGTCTGTTCTCTAACCCCTCAAGCTGTTTCTCCACAATCATGTTGGTCATTTCTAAGCTACTGTTATAGACCTCTGATTCTTCGTAGTCTTTTTCCATCTGGCTCTGTATTGAAAGCTGTCTCTGGACCTCCTGAATCTGGATTTCCAGCCACATGTTTTCTTGCGTCAGGATTTCTTTCTTGTCTTGCGCTGCCTGGTACTCTTCTTTCAGTTCCTTGGGATTCTTTAGTTTCAAAGTTAACTCCTTAACTACTGTTTCAAAAGCTTGGTTGCTTTGGATTATACTGTCAAGTTCTCTCTGTTTCCTTCTGCATTTGTCCCTCAGGGTAGCTTGAGCTTCCAGTTTTTCTTTCAACACATGAAACTCGTGTTGTAAATGTTCGTTGACCTTACTACAAATGAATATCTGACTTTTGAGATACTGGTAATCATCGTCAATACATTTTATGTCTCCTATTTTCCTCTGCATTTGTCTCAACTGCTCGATCAAATCCTCCTTGTCCTTGAACAGACTGGTTGCTTCTTTAAGAAGAGAAAAGACTTTGCTAAACACGGCCTCTTTGTCTTCTTCCTGCTGGGAGGAAGATTCTGGATTCTTTTCGAGACGGAACATTTTCCGATCGTATTTCAGCTATTCTTGTTTCGTCAAAGCTTGAGCGTTCAAAAGTCCACAAACAAGCTCTGCAAAAGAGCGCAAGGCAGATGCATCTCTGTCAAAAATGAATCTTAAAAGACACCACAACAGAATTCTGCCCCTTGTCACCAAAGAATTCAGTGACATCATCAGTGACATAATGTTCTATGTCATAATATTCCATGTTGCTCCGGCAACCTGCTGCTCTGACATTCCAGCTCTTTAAGTGTTCCGATGTGAACTTCACTCAGTGAATGCTGCTGTGTGAAGTAAAAACTGGGGCATGGGGTCAACTTATGGTTTAAGGATAATACAGTAATAATAATAATAATAATAATAATAATAATAATAATAATAATAATAATAATAATAATAATAATAACAACACTACATTTGAATAAATTCTTGTAATTTCTTATGAATTTTGATCAATTGTGCCCACTTAAGTAAAAACATCCTAAAAGTAAAACTAAAATAGTAGTTCTTGGTAGTTCTATTATACAATTATAGAATTACATAACATTTTTGTACAATATTATAGCATATTGTGTAAGATGTTATAGCCTTGTACAATAGCTTATTATTATTATTATTATTATTATTATTATTATTATTATTATTATTATTATTAACACTATATTTGAATAAATTCTTGTAATTTCTTATGAATTTTGATCAATTGTGCCCACTTAAGTAAAAACATCCTAAAAGTAAAACTAAAATAGTAGTTCTTGGTAGTTCTATTATACAATTATAGAATTACATAACATTTTTGTACAATATTATAACATATTGTGTAAGATGTTATAGCCTTGTACAATAGCTTATTATTATTATTATTATTATTATTATTATTTATTATTATTATTATTATTATTATTATTGTTGTTGTTGTTGTTGATGTTGTTGATGTTGTTCATCTTGCTTTTTATGTTTTTTTACACCCATATTTTACATATTTAAGTTGCAGATCTCTAGGATCATAATGAAGTCTTCCACCCAGTAGTGGGTGACTGTGGCTGTGTGGGTCGAGTGGTCGTCTTGTGATCAGAAGGTTGTAGGTTTGATTCCAGCTTCCTCTTCCCACGTGTCAATGTGTTCTTGGCACTCAACCCCAAATTGCCTATTGATCTGAGTATTGGTGTATAAATGTGAGTGCAAATAAATGAATGTGACTCTAGTGTGAAGAGCTTTGAGTGGTCAAAATGATTGGATAAAGTGCTATATAAGTTCAGTCCATTTAGTGGAGTAAAGTCTAATTTTTTGCCTGATGCCTTTTCTAAAGATTCTGTTTCTATGTTTGATCATCATCATAAAAAAATTGTTTTCACTCCAGGAGTAGTCATAAGTCACAAAGTCCTGATTTCGTAGATCGACTAAGTGATTTATCTAACACACAATTTCAGTAAACCTTGAGACTATCTTTATGCAGCAATGAATATCATCTGGGAAGATGGCAAGAATTGTTTTCAAAGGGAAAAAAAAGTCACCTGGAAATATAAGCGGTGCATTCATTTGATAATCAAAGAGGAGAAAAGAATAAGAAAATTTAATTGAGAAGTTAAAATATTCAATGATGTAATTCTCTGCAGCGAGGCAACACCTGGAAACGACTTTAGCTGGCAGCAGCTGTTCCTCTAATGTTAACTGCTGAACTGACTGTGAATTGTTCAGGCCATCAAAATAGGTTGCGGGAAACAAAAAAGAGTGGAGTAATATTTATCTCCCAGCCCATCCATCCATCTTCTTTACACCCTTTGTCCCTTGGTGGGGTGGGGAGGTGCTGGTGCCTCTCCAGCTAACATTCCGGACGAGAGGCGGGGTCACCCTGGACAGGTCACCAGTCTGTCGCAGGGCAACACAGACACACAGGACAAACAATCGCGCGCACACACACACACACACACACCTAATTTAGAGAGGCCAATTAACCTAACAGTCATGTTTTTGGACTGTGGGAGGAAACCGGAGTACCCGGAGAAAACCCAGGCATGCACAGGGAGAACATACAAACTGTGCCACTGTGAAAATGTGTGTCTGTGGAGTAGGTGTGTGTGCTATTTATTTATTTTTTGTTACAATGGTAAGAAGAAACACCTGGCAGTAGAAAAATCTAACTCAAAACTAGAAATAGGAGGAACTGAATTCTATGCTCAGACCGTTCATACGCTGGAACACAAACGGAACCTGAACTAGTTCCCTTAAAGTAACTGGATTATTTGACTTAAACCAGAATTAAATGTGAATATATGTTTATGTTTATTATAATCAGTGATTTAGAGGTGACAGTTCCTATTATCCTCCCCAGAAACGTTGGAGTCATCGTTGCTTCCTGAACTACACGACTCAATAAATCTGGTTCCAGTCGTTCAGTAGAACCAGCTTCCTCTTCTCCATCACTCCATCCAGTTTCTTCTTCCCAAACTGTAGATAAATCGTTCACAACATCCTCCGCTTCTATATACCCAGCCGTACAGTTGTTGACATTTTGACTTACCCTCATTATGTCACAAAATGGCGCAGGCGTTTGACGCAGTTACTATAGGCAAACACTGCAACATTTATGCCAAGGAATTTATAGTCTTTGAGAAATACTTTTATATTAAATTACTTTTGTAAACCGAATGAAAGCACAGCAGTTCATCCTTTCAAATGATGTAGTTGCTTTTATTGTGTCAGTGGTATTTTAACGCGGTCATCCAACTCAAACATGATTTCCATTCCAGCCATGAGGTCAGACACAGTAAGAACTGGTTCCTGTTACTAAACATTGCCATACAGTGACACCTACTGACACAATTATATAATAGCACCCTGAATGAAAGAAAATGAAAGCACTATTTTATTTACATTAGATTTTATTCAACAAGCTGACATGTTACTTTTAAATTACGTTTTGTTTCTGGTTTGTACATGAACTCCTCTGTGAGTACCTGCTTTATATTGTAATTGGTGAGCATTATGAACATTTTTGTTGTTGTTGAGCAATCTGCTGAGTCTGCAGCACACAGATTAAGCGGATCTGTGGGAAAAGTCCCCGGGTACCTCAGAGCCAGCAGCGGTGGCGGCAGCAGCCAGTCTGATGTCACACAGGAGTAAAGAGGAGTTTTCCAACATTCCACTCATTCCACTCTTCTGCCTGAGCCATGTCCTGAGGCTCCAAATCAAATCATCTCTGGAACCTCATGAGTTTGTGTCAACAACAAAGTCAGATGAAAACACACACACACACACACACACACACAAATTGAATACATCCAAGCATGTACACTGTTTGCATTTTGCTATCATTCGCCTCTGGAACTGTTCTCGAAGGTGATTGGGTGAATTTGCATAGTTTTGAATGTGAGCTCTGAACTCTGGTTATGTGGAGCCCTGAGTGCATGTGGCTGTGCTCTGTCTTACTTCAGGAAGAGGGGGGAGGTACCCCTTGCTTGAACGCAGCCCCCCCCCCCCCCCAGCAGCTGTCTGACACAGCTGTGGCAATTTATAATACATGCATGCTTTTGCATATTAACATACGAGCCCCACAGTATCAAACTCCACTAAGGCCACCAGAGGATGATACCTTCCTTCTCAGGTTACCGTGGCACAGGCAATGCTAATTAAATTGAATCAAAGTTTCCCGCAAAGGGAAGTGATGAAAATGAGGTAGGAGCGGTTGACACGTCTCTGTGCGCCGCAGCGAGGTAGAAGTGCACACACAGGGTTTACAGAGAGTTCATCTAACAAGCAGCACCGCTGCAGGAGCTCCACGCCTCCAGCCCGTCGCAGCGGGGGAGCAGAACCGACCATGACCAAAGAGGAAGCATGGCCGATGGCCTGCAGGAGCTTTACATGGTGGCGCTTGGGTGAGCTAAATTAAAAGGGTCTAAAAAAAAAAGTTTAATTATTATTACAGTTATGCCAAGCAGATATAGAACAGCTTTTTTCACTCAGGTTGAATTTCAACCAACGACAAGCTCCCATGTGTTTCATTGGTAAGGTAAGTTCAATTTATTTATACAGCACATTGCCAGCAACAAGACAATTCAAAGCGCTTCATCGGAATTATATTTGTGATAGATGAACATAAAATGGTGTGTATGATTTTCAAAAATCCAAAAAGGCCACGCCCTGCGTCAGCAGCCAGACTCCTTCATGAAACCAGTGCGACTAACTGTCTCCAGGAATGACCTGATTAGTAAACAGAGTCCAGCTGTGTGAAGTGTAACCTCAGAGTAAATCCAGCTGTTCTGACAGAAACCCCAGAGGTTTGTCAGAAAAGATCAGAGAAAAAAAACGGAACAAAGCAGGAGCACAGACCAGAGATGAATATGGAAAACTTCATCCCTGACCTATAAATCTATAGATATAAGATGCAACTACTTTTAAATGACATATTAGAATATAAAGTTAAAAAAACAAAACACAATGTTGATTGGGATTCATGTCTAAGCAAGAATATGGATATATTGGCTCATTACTTGTTGCAGATTGTAATGCATCAGACCACAAATCTCTGTTTTCACAGGTACTCATGCAGACACAAATACGGAGTTCTTGTAATTATTTTTGGTGATATTAAAATGAATTTTTGGTGTAAATGAAAGGTCAAATTGCATAAAAACATCTGGATTAGATGGCCCAGATTGTGCGACTGTTCAGCGTTCTAGATATGTGCCAGTGGCCTGATGTTGCAGTTACTGAGCGATCTGTAAAGTATGCCACTCATGATGGGTTCAAATTCAAACCAAGCATTCAACCCCTGTAGAGAGTATCCATCTGGGCTGGGATAAAACTCAACATGAAATGGGTAAATCTTTTCTTTTTCTTTTGGGAAAAAGAATTGAATTTTAAAAACATATCTTTATACTTTTTTTGTTTGTTACATTATCATTTCTTCTAATATTACTTCTTCTAAGCTAAATGGATGATTTTCGTGGTGAGTAACGGTTGTACATGAGGATTGCTGCTCCTCATACTGCTCCTTACTTTTTCAGGAGGCCGGTCACTCATTTCCATTCTGACCCAGAAACATCTGTGAACTTGTTTTACTGTAAGGCGTTTTTGAGGAAATCGGGTATTTGGGCATTCCTTTCTCCTTCTCTGAACTCATCCCGTCCTTCCTGCCCCCTCCCGTTCTGTTGGGGCCGACATGCCTTTAGCGCGGCTCTGAAAAAAGGATTTGCATTAAGATGTGGAAAGTTGAGTCAGAGGACAGAACTTGTGTGAGTTTTCCTCTGAATGTGTCGCGCCGACTTTGTGCTTGAGACGCGTTTTAGAAGAGAAGAGAAGTTTAACAATGAAAGCCTCAGAGTTCATCTCTTTTTAGCATAATTAAACAGCCTTTGTTATTTTATTTACAATGCTTTGATAAAGTATTTGCTTCTCTCTCTTTTTTTCTTTTTTTACATTCGGTAATGTTCCAACCTCAGAGTTTGGTGTCCATTATTGTGATTTTATAAGATTAGCCAACATAAGGTAGAGTATATTTGTAGAAGGGAAATCCAAGTCAGCTTAGCTAAATGTAATTTTGTTTTGGTTGAAGTAACATCATTCTCTGTTTTGTTGGCTCTAGTGACCTTTATTTGAAAGTGCTCAGACAGGAAGTGGATTAATGAGAGAGAGGGAAGAAATGGCTGGGAATTGAACCTGCGACAGTCACGTCAAGGACGAAGGCCTCATTATGTGGGCTGTGCTTAACACAATATATATTTAAATTATTTTTAAAAAGCATCTTCCTTTTCATCAACATAATTCAGCGATTCTAAACCCAAACAATTTCATTTAACTACTGTTTTCTTGATGTAATTTTTATCCATTCAAGAACAAAACACACACACACATACGCACACATACAAACATATATATATATATATTATATATATATACACAGTATAGCAACAATCATAGCTGCATAACATGCATCGTGTCCTTGGCTGGAAAAATCTTTCCTGTCAGGTCATATTCAGCTGTAAGGCTTACTGGTTTGTGTGAGAATTGGTTGTGTGATTAAATCCTCGGCATCATGAATCAGAAATGACGTATTGTCATTTAGCATGCATTTAAAAGGTGACTTGGCCCAATTTTGATCAGTCACTATGAGAGTCACCTTCAGCAACAGTTTCTATTGAGTAGTTATTACTCTGGATTTATATGCACCTGGGCCAGAAGGAAGCAGCCTTATGAGTCTATGTTAGGCTGATCTATGTAGAATTAGGGATTAGAAAATACAGCACATCACACCAGTTCTACAGTGGCTACACTGGCTCCCTGCAGCTCTGAGAATAGAATTTAAAGTACTGTTAGTTTATAAATTACTGAACAGCTTAGCACCACATTACATTAAAGATCTTCTGTTGTCGTAGCAACCTTCCAGATCTCTCAGGTCTTCTGGTTCTAGTTCTGCTCTGCATCCCCAGAACCAGAACCAAATGAGGAGAAGCAGCATTCAGCTTCTAGGCACCACAAATCTGGAACAAACTTCCAGAAAACTGCAAAACAGCTGAAACACTGAGCTCCTTTAAATCTAGACTAAAAATCCTCCTGTCAACAGCTGCCTTAGATCAATAATGGCTGTAATGATAGCAATATGACCAAAAGTATTTTTTTTTTCAGATTTTAGTAGTAACTGTTGATTGACATGTATGCTGCTGTACTCATCAGCGTACATGATGGGTTTTGTTTTGGTAAATTGTATTGTTTTATCCTTTTTAACTTTTGATAGTTTTTATGTATATTTACTTCCTGCAATATTAATTTCTCATTTGGGACTTGAATAAACCTGAATCTGAATCTGAAGATAATTATTTTGTTCTGTTTTCCTTCTAATCATGGAAAGCTCTTCAAACTGCCTCACTGCTGAAAATGTGCCCCATAAATAAAATTGCCTGGCCTTGCTCATTTGAATGTCTGGTGAAATAAGATCGAAGAAAAACTCTAGAGCTCAGACGATGTTTAAAAGGAAAAGTAAGAGCATTTCCACAGGCAATATGCAAACAGAAGTGAAGGGATCAGGACAGAAGCAGCTCCAGCCGTAAGAAACCCAGTGATCAGTGAAGCTAACTGGAGGAAAACACTTCAGTTTGCAAAAGAGGAAATAGATTGGACTCAGAACTAAAAGGGAAAAAGCATAAATGTTCATTTATCCCTATTAGTGTGGGTCTCGTTAAATGTTTTAGATAATCCCAAATAAACTGTGGTGGTTGTTCTGTGTGTGGTGTAACATTATGTCATGTTTTAAATGCATTTATGTGCAGATGTTCCAGCTGTCTACAAAGACACTTGAGCCTTGGGGACAATAAAGTTGATCTAATCTAATCTAATCTAATCTAATCTAATCTAATCTAATCTAATCTAATCTAATCTAATCTAATCTATCTCTAATCTTCTATTATCAATAGAAGATCTTGGTGAAAAATGATAGCAACATAGAATGGAAATACATCTGCAGACACTTTAAACCCACACTTCTGTATCCAAAATGTTTATTTGTTGGTTCGATGTAATATTTTAATATTCTAAAAAAAAATTCAAGTCATGTTTTTATTTACTATAAGTTGAAAATCATGATGATTAACAAAAATAAAAGCTAAAAACATCAGTATATGTGCATATAAATTCTACAGTACTTCACTTAGTATATTGATGTAATGAAATATACAAACTTTTCAATAAATTCCAACTTACTGAGAGCCGCCTGTACTGTATATGTGACGAGCCACCCCATCGCATTAAAAGTTTAAAACACATCATATTTTACACTGGGAGTCAGACGGCTCATCACTTCATGACTTCGCCGGCTGTTTCTGCACAATAACAAGAGCAGCATTAATATCCACAGTATAGCTGTGTGAAAACTAGAAGCTAGAACTTCCATTGTGCCCGCTTCATGCCCCCGCCTGTGTGTGTGCGTGCACAGGAATGTGTGTGTGCGTGTGTGTGTGTTTTTTCTTGGCTGCCCGCTGTGTGCACTCAGATTTCATGTTCAGAGGGAATTATTCACTTTGATGTTTTCCGATGCAGGCAACTGCTGATACCCCTATTAGCTCAGGAGGACCTGATGCAAGCTGCGCTAGTGCAATTCTCCAGAAAACTGTTCATTTTAATGCAAAGAAGGAGAAACACAGAGCGAATCTGCATTCAAGTGCAGCCTGGGGATGTCAACATAAAAAGACAAAACCACTGTTAATTAAGGATATAAGGCACCGGAATCAGCATGGTGATAAAGGAATCGCTGTCCTATGACAAAGTCGGGAGCAGTGCTGAATCACAGAATGGTGGAGAGCTGGCCGGGACCAGGGGGGCTTGGAGTAAAGTACAAAACTCATCTAGGATTTTCACAGTTAAAAATGTAAGAGCATTTGAAGGAAAAACTTGAGCGACGCTAACAATGAAGGACCCCAAACAGAGAGAGACGTTTCTCGTGTCAAAAACAGAGTTTTTCTTGTTCTCTTGTTCTGAGGCTTATCACAGATTTCTGGTTCACACAATGTTGCTTGACAGTTTGTGAATTATTTCCTTGCATTGCTTATGCATGCATAAATAAAGCAACGGCAATATAAGGTCAACATATTGGCTAAGAAAGAAATAAAATTTGAAGTTTAAAGTTTTACATGTCGAGATCAGAATTATCACGTGCAAAGGGAGCAGACACACAAAGGGGGTCGACATATTCAGTTAAATGAGCTTCATCGAACATAAGACCTCTGTCTTCAGAGACTTTGCTAATAATGACTTCATTTGTTGGAATCCTGCTGATTTGTTTGGTCTCAGAAACACGGTTGAAGCAAGAGGATTATGTTAGCATAAATGAGACAGTCTCCTCTAATTATTTAAATTTTTACATTCCTCAAAGTACAAGACAAGGTGGAGGAGTGGCAGCCATTTTGCATTCGGATGTATTAATTAATACACGGCCTACTAAGAGCAATGTCTCTTTTAATTAAATTGAATATGTTGCAAAAGCAAAAGCGTTAATGTTGGTAAAACTCCTGTACAAGAGACGAGACTGACAAGTAATTTATGCACATGAGAAATTAGATGAGAGCATTTCAAAGCATGCGCCCAGAGGTGGAGAAACAACTTTAATAACAACCGTTTATTATTATTGTTCACTAATAGGAATATTATCAATAGTGAAAAAGCAATGAAGGGTGAGTGCATTACTCTGGCCTTTAACGTTAAACTGAAAAGACAATTTTCCTGCTGTAGTTGTAAAATTACAACTACATGATAATGCACACATATGATAATGTGTGCATTATCATATGTGTGATAATGCACACATATGACTAAAAGCAGCATCAGAAGCATCAAATATGTTTCTATTAGCAATAAATATTTCCATTCCATCAATGATGGTGACAATGATGCCAGGTGACCTGGAAGATTAATCCAGCATAGAGAAAAGCACGGCTGGTCAGACACGCAGACAGAGGCAGCCATGTTGGTGCCTTAGACAAGATTAGAGTTCTGAGTGTGAACTATATTTACCATCAAATATGTTTCATTAAGAAACCTTTTGCACAATAGTAGAAAGTTGCAAGACATTTTTTTTTTAATAATGGATTCTGCTGGTTTTCTAAAATTGAGTTCTTGAGTGAACAGGGTTTCCCACGGTGTATTATAAGCCTGGAGGGCCACCAGGCTTTATTTGTGCCCCCACCAGGCTTAGCATTGTTTATTTATTTTACTTTTTATTTTTTAATTATTACCTTTTTTAAAAGACTTTACAGCTGGTGTTTAGGAATCAGTCTTCCAGTCCTCCAATTACACATAACCATCAGGTGAAATTTTCAAATTTCCTGTTAACTTTGAACATTTGTTAGCTCAAAAACATGGCGGTCGGCTGGATGAATGACTGACCTTTCGCCCCAAGCACCAGACTTAACCAAATTTGAAAATATTCCCTTTGTTTCTTTTCCTATTGATCATAAGTGACTTCAGGAGATTTCTGCAGCTGCAGGAATCTGTGACAGTTGAGCGTCATCTATACGTTCACATCAACAATGCTCGTTTAATTCGTGTTTCAACTTGCCCAGTGTGTGTTTGTGTGTGAATGCTTTTGTCTCGTGTATATCTGTGTTGGACTGCGCTGGACTTCCCACATCTCCAGGTTGCTCTGTGTCTCTCACCTCATGGCAAGTGTAACATAGTTAATATTGTATAGAATTCCACTTGTCATTACTTCCAAGTTTGGATTCATGTGTAATGGGTCAAACAGCTCCCCCTCCTGGTGGTTGGCAGTAATAAATATAGTGAACGTAGACATTGCCTGTTCATGAGAGATGGGCGCGAGGTAGGTTCACTGAGCTTAACACTTTGGTAAAATGTTCTGTTAGCTTGATGCTGACATGAAATGTTATTCCTCGTAAGGTGCTGTACCTGCAGAACCCGAGTCCTGGCCAGTCCACATTCTGTTCCGTACAGATAAACGTTTCATTTCATCCTGTCTCCTGGCCCTTATTCACACAAGGCAGAACTGATTTGAACTGAGCTAGTACCCGATCACAAATTATCGAGGTTACACAGGCAGTATAGAAGATTAATAAAGTTCTTATGTCACATCGCACTTCTCAGGGCTTGTAGTAGTGACAAGCACTGAGGGCTCAGAATAGTTGGTGTAACTTCAACAGTAAACACTGAACAAGTCCCATGCCAACAGAAAGAGAGAGAGAGAGAGAGAGAGAGAGAGAGAGAGAGAAAACAAACATCTGTGATTAACACTTTATCAGCTCCACAGTCGGCCCATTGTTCTGCAGTAAGAAGGCCTAATCCTGCTCTTAGCTTTTGTGTTTTTCTATCCTGCTGTAACTCTGAGCTTGATGAGTTTGCCCTTTGCGTGTCTGGAACTTTTTTTTCAATTTCGCTGGCACTGACTTGTCTGCGGCATGAGGGACCGAAAAGATGCAAACATGAGCTCCAAAACACCGATGTGACGCAGCCAGAGTCAGCCACGAATCCCCTCAGAGAGACAGCGCAGCTGCTGGAGCCTATTGTGTGACATAAATGTATTATTTGCAAAATGATAAATGTGATAGAGCCAAAGTTATGCTAATAATTGCAAATGGTAACTCTACTGTTATTTGTTGTTGTTGTTGTTGATAGTGCCTCCTGCTGTGATTAACAAGAAGAGGAAGCTGCTGTTTTTGACCTGATTGTTTGCGGTGAAGAAGTGAAACAGCTTTTCTTCCACAAAATTAGCACATTTGAGTTTTGTATGAAATCAACTCAGAGAATGCCTCTGTCACTTTTTTAAGTAAAGATGAAACCAGAAAACTCCCAGCGAGGGTTTTTTTAGTTCAAGTGTGTTGAGAACCTCAAAAACTACTCAGGCATTCTGTTTATTTACCTCTTTATTTTTGATTGAGAGTAGCCATGACAGTAGCACTTTCCAGAAAGTCACCAGTCAGTCTGCTTACCGTCGACTGCCACTGAGAGCCCCACATGCCTGTTTGTCCAAGCTCCGTGATTTCCTTTCTTTTTCTTTATTTTTGTGTCGTGTAATGTGTCAGATGCCTCCATTTGAGGTGTCATTGAAATGTGTCCCTGATTAGAACCGAACCAATACCGGCTCCGACTGGCCAACAGCCGCTGTGACCCGCCGGAACACATCCGCTCCACCGTCTCGGAGGGAATCAAGACCGCAGGTCATCACTGGTAAATGGCAATCACCGGGCATTTAATTATAGTGCTGTGGGCTGATAATGGAACAACTGGCACTTTTACTCCTAAACCGCCTCGGATTCATTTTATAATGTTGCTTCCTGCACATTAACCGGCCGTCTTCCTCTTCATTTGATTGCTTATCCATCTACCCCACTGCGTCTCGTCTCAGACTCCACTAATGAGATTTTGAAGGAATCTGAAAAGTGACACTGAGGTTTAAGGGCTTCCTGAATAAGCTGACAGAGAGACGTTTGTTGTTTCCACTCATTACCGGTAAGAGACATGGGAATGGCTAGTTGAGCACATTATTGTGGTAACAAGTTGATCCTTCGTCATCCTCTGGTTTTTATCTGCATGACGACTGGCTCCAGAAAGTGTAATAAAACTTCAGGATGTAAAAAAAGTAAAAAATGAGACCGTGACAATTCGCTTCAAAGCTGTTTTCTCCACGTACAACATTTATCCAGAAAATTCACAGGAAAAACAAACATTTACTGATTTTTAAAATGTTTTTATTTTATTGATCATAAATATAAAAAATTCCTGAGAATTTTGGGTTTCCAATATCTAGAAGCCATATTCATCAAAATTACAATAAATAAAGGCTTGACACATTTTCGATGTACTTATATGGGAGCTGCAAGATTTAGCAACATGTGCTATGTTCTACATTTAACAAGTGCTTACCAAAACCAACCAATCAGAACCAGGAGGAGGGTCTTAGCTCTGTCATGAATGCTCAGGCTGGTTAGCATAGTTATGAACGTTTTTTCCTGTAACTGTAAGCTGTTTCTCTGCCGTTTAGCACTTAACACATTTAGCAGCATTGATTAACAGCGCTAAGACCCTCCTCCTGACTCTGATTGGTTGATTTTGACCGGAAGTGCTGTAGTAGCACAGGACAGAAGTGGTGGAGATCGCTCTTTCCACCAATTATCTGTGCCATTTACACTGTTACAAGACGGTGACAGAATTAACAAAGATGTAAAAAAAAACCCACATTTTTTTATTTTAAAAGTTATATACTGCCACCTTAACAAAACCACACTGTACATTTTGGTCTCCTTTCCCTTTTTTAAGATGTTTTGCGAAGCCAGTCCTGGCTGAAATCCAGCATTCAGGCGTATTGTTAGCAGAAACCAGGAAAACTGCTGATCTCGGTCATATTAATTTTAGAGCTATTAGTTTACCTTTTGCATGCTGGGAGTGCCTGATCTCTCTCCAGCACTTGTTCATTCATCCATATGCAATACATCTGGAGAGGAATAATGTCCTCCTTTTAGCTGCAGGCAGATAAAAACAGAAATAGTGTGGCGCTTGTGTTTAATGTATGAATTATATGCATGAAGTTTTTTTTTTTTTACAGTTCATTTGAATTTCAAAGGAACTTTGGATATTAAAAGAATAGGTCAACAAGGTTTCTACCCTTAAAAAGGAAAAACTTCAAAGTGTTTCCTGTTGATCTGTAGAGATTCAGTGAGGATGAAAACATGGAAAACAAACCCAAACATGATTGAATGGACTGATTGATCAACAGATGACTTGATTTCCTGACTCAAGTCATTTTCTAATGCTGATAGAACAGTGGAGCCTATTTCAAATCATAACTTTGGCCATTTAGGGTTTTTTTTAACCATGTTAATGTTGAAATATAGTTTTATTGATTAATCCATGCATATTTAATAAACTGCAATTTCCACTATTTCCACTACTGTTCAGGAAAGCAAAAAACAAAACAACTCAAGCACAGGTTGCTGGTGCTGTACCTTCATAAGAAAAGTTTTTATATACAGGTGCATCTCAGTAAGCGACAATGTTATTTTAAATGTACTTTATTTCAGGGACCTAATTCACATTATATAGGTTAAATACATCAAGTTTGATGTTCTCAAACATTTAACTGTGTTAATTAGGATGATATTCCTGCTTAAAGCTTATGAAAACATGGTGATTAGAATGTTGTATGACACCAAAAAAACAATGTAGAAATAGCAGTGTAATAAAAAAGGTGGGACTAATGAGAAATATATTATGTTACAATCAAAACATGCTTTTAATCTGACAAGCAATCCTTGTCGGAACTCAAGTTCTAATTTGTTGAATGTGACTCTAAGTGTTGAGATGAAGTTTATTCATACAGAACAACGCCAACATTAATACAATAACCAGGACATGTAGGAGTTTAACGTTTAACAACTCAAGAGTCAACACCGTCGCTAAGCAACATATCAAGCACTTTACATTCGTACTAATCTATTGCACGCTGTAACTGTCTGAGGATGTTGGAGGTATTTCATCCTGTTATCCATGTTGCAACTGGCCACAGTATCGTCATTTATTTACTTCCTGTCTCCTTGTCTTTGAAGACTCATGAGGATCATCATCATTGTTTTAATGATCTGTCAAGATATAACTGCATGTTTTGTTGGATGTCGACAGTGAGCCATTTAAATCCCGCCGTTTCAAATTCGGGTCACAGTATTTTTGGGGAACGGCATTTAAACTGTGAGGATCTGTGCATTGCTTCAGCTGTGCAGGTCACCCACCCTGTTGTCACGGTAACAATTGCTGCATCATCACGGCATTTTAACATCAAACAAAATGCGCGACCATGTGGTGAGAACTACAAACATCCACGTTTTCTGGAAGACAAACTTATGGTTTCGAGACAATGACAGACAAAAAGAAAAAAAGAGATTGGGAAGATTTATTAGCCAAACAGGAAGCAATTCACAGTAAGCAGTAATCATCCGATGGATGTTTACCCACTCAGCTCACAACTATCTGACCATTCATCAGGAATTTTTATTTTATTTTATTTTTTTTACTGAGAAAGTTGTCTCTCTTCAAACCTCTTCCCTGCCAGGATCGTTGCTTAACCTCCTGATTAGTGGAGCAGATAAGTGAAACAATCCTCCAAATGGTGATACAAACTTGGCACAAATACTCCTGAGATATTACTCTTCCCTAAAGATCCTCGGGCCATTCCATATTCAAGATGGCCACCAAGCATATATGTAAATGGAACAGATTAGCACTTTGATCCATTTGATCCATGATACTTTTAGTCTGGATATGGCGGCCATCTTGTATCTGTATCAACTGTGGTGCTAATTCCAAAGTGATCATGTTTTCTTCTTCACTCAATTTGGCCTTGGCATCCCTGGAGGAATCCAGAACTTCTCTAATCTCGCTGCACTGAGATGTCCTTCCTTGTCCATCCTGTTGTCCACTGCTGATTGTTAACTGGACAGTTTTTTTCTGCATTGTCTCCTGCTGCCATCCTGACCCTGGAGGTGATGATGCCTTGGTTGTGAAAACGTTTTCTCTCCTCCTGGAGTCAGCCTGTTCTGACTAAATTCTACCTTAGCTTTCCACCTCCAAGGTCTTACTTGTTTCTCATAGCTGTAATGTAAATTTATCAAGCAAACATTTGAAATTATTACAGACTTCTGACTTTATTAAAATCACCACACCTTATATTTATTATTAGCTAATTTGATCCAACAAATAAGAACTCGTGGTTCAACTTAGTCCTGGTTTTGTTGAAGTCAAAACTCTCATCGTCCCCCGTTGCTCCAGCGCTGCAAGAGAAAAGCTGAAAATCCATATCTTTGGCCTCCAGGCCTCACATTACTCAATCATTCAGATGACCAATAATTTTATGGATTAATTGTGTCATTTGTAATTACAGTACACATGGAAACAAGGATTGATCTCACAAAAAGCCAGCAGCTCTTTGATTAATGCCAGTTGAGTGGAAGATAACATTAAAGGCAACATTTAGGCTCTCAGAGTAAATATGAGTGTTTAAGCCCTTCACTATAATGATTTTATCAGTATTTAACACTAAATTGGATTAAAAACAAAAATAATCTGAGATCTGATCTAAAAGTTAAGTGTAAGGGCTCGGTGGGCGATACAAACCCAACAGAAGTGGTTCAGGTGCTTTGCTGTTTGGATGAAGAATAATAAAAGTTAGACATCCAAAACACCTGTAGGTATCAATATGCCTGAGATTCATTAATAAATCTGAATGAAAAACGGTTGCTGATATGTGCAGGGTGAGGTTCTTCTGCCTCACCCAGGACTTTAAGGAATTTGAAAATTGAAATAATTAGAAGACTTACTTATGTTAACAAAATCCTTTTCCTCCAGTCAGGTTTCTTTGAGACAAAGCAAATAAATCAATCTAACGATCACAAATGAAGTCATTAATTAAAATCTTTGAGAGAGAAATCTTATGCTCGGGAAAAACACGTTTGGTTATTAATTAAATGATTTTTCTCTCCCTATCTCTCTCTCTTTATCATCATACATGGCCTACTCTGTAAGATGTACAAAACGTCTTCCTAAAATGTTCACTAGTCGCCCTATTTTTATAGCAGAAATATGAATTATTCCATGCATGAAATCAATGCAGGTATCCTTTGGAAGTACAAAAGAATTCTCTGTCATATAAATATAGCCTAACCATTTTTAAAGAAAATCAACTGATATGGTTGTTTTGATGACTCACCTTTTAAAATATTTAGGAGAACAGGCAGGAGAGGGAAATGTAACTGAACCACATATCAGGTTTTTATAGAGCTATAACTAATAATAAATTAATAAAGCGAATGTACATCAAAAAATTTGATGTTCAATGCAGATGTACATGACTTAGAGTTATCGTCTCCTTATCTTTTTAGTGCTAGAAACGTCCCTGTACAAACCAGGATCCCAGAGAACAGAAAAGTCCTTGAACAATGAAACTTTCTCCATGTCCAAAGTGCCAACATTCTGCATCCTCCTCCTTTTTCCATTTGTTTTGAAGCAAACGAGAACGCCTTTCACTCACCTAGGCAGTAGCCTGTGCTTAGGGACACAGACAGCCATAATCATGCCAATCCACAAGAGACCACTCACTGCTACCCAGGGCGCAGATTACTACAAAGGCTCAGCCCAGGACAACTGGAGACATTGGACCTGAATGGCAGGCTGTGTGTGAACTGCATGTCTTTGTTCTTCGTAATTATCAGTCAGAGGCAGAGCTGGAGAGAAGGCCAGAACTCTGCAGCCAGTGGGCTGGTATTAAACTGATTTATGTATCCATGGAAGATAAAACTATATATCACAGATAAGCCAACATGAACAATTGAGGGATTTCAGTGAAGACGTGCTGGGAGGGAGATCTGCCAGACACGTCACATTTTTATCCCAAACACGTCCACGAACATGCAAAAGCTACCGAGTTACTTGTTCAACCCACATGTTAGCTTAATGCTATCAGAACAGAAGTTGGGTAACGAAGATGGTGGAGACCAGAGGAAGCCTCATCACTCCTCACAGGACGCCATTTTGAATGTCACGGCTTGATTAGAGTTAATCAAATCTCCTTCATAGGATGAACTAATAAATGCCAATTTATTTCCAGGGATTCACTGATCCACTTTCTTCACTTCCGATAGTGATCAATAAGAGGTACTGATCCGGAGCAGAGAAACAGCTGAACCCACTGAAAATGTTTTGGATTTTGAAAGCAAACGTAAATGTACTGAATTACATATTTATTTGATTAACTCTGCACCAGCACATTTAAACACACTGCTGGCTTCACGAGCTTTATCAACCCTGTGAAAACAACACATTAATTTGTTCATTCAGTGAAACAGCCACTGTAAACGGAATAATAAAGACCCAGAAACTAACAAAAACAGGTTGACTAACTTGGTCAAACAAACTGTAACAAACATTCTTTCAAATGCTTCAAAAGGAGCAATTAGGAATTTTAAATATAATGTAAATATGAAAACATGATGTCACTCATAGTAGGAAACACAGAACTAGACTGAATAGATCTGCCCTCATGCATCAAGCACATTGCCACAATACCATTTGTTGAATTGTTTTCTATATCAGGGTTGATACAGATATCAACATCGGATCGATGCATCTCTATGTTGATGTCATTGTTGCATTTGTAGCTTTTATTCATAATAGAGAATCAGTTTGTTCATAGCAGGTAACATTCAACTTTTACTTACCAGGTAGTTTGAACAAGACATGTTCAGCAGTCACACTATAACCAAGTAATTCTTCATTGATCAATTTTGAAACAAAAGAACACTCAAAAACAAGTTAAAATGTAGTTTTTCTTTGACAAAGTGGAAAAAGTATTTGCTTTCAAGCCTCCTGTGAAGACAGATTTTAAGCAATAGTCGTCTTCCAGTGTTCATCGGAAAGTTTGCCGGCTGTGCATCAAGCAGATTACACAGGACAGGCAGCGGCTTCAGCTTCGCCTGTGCCAATACAGAGGCGGGGCAAGTCATCAACAAGGTAAAAGAAAAAAACGTAGCAGTGAAACATGAAAGGCCCTGAATGGAGGCAGCAGTCAGTGTCTCCTCCTTCGGGCTAAACCAGCCAGATCAATCCGCTGCTGTGAAGTGCGTAGGACACCTTGAAATTGCCGCTATTTATTTGTTTGAAGAGTTCCGTTCCTTTCTTGTCCTCTTAAGGACTCTGGGGAAAAGGCGCTACAATTTTCCACTTCAGTACCTCGACCTCTGACCCCCGATGTCCCTCAGCTGGCTCTTCACAGACAGGTGTGGTGAGGGAAACTGCTCATTGGCAATATTTAAAGACTTTTCATATCACCTGTAATCTCTGAGGGTTGAAGCCAACACTGGGCGATCTTTAACAAATGTCTTTAGTGAGTCGTGATTTGTTCCACATGAAATGAGCTTGCATTTCCATGGCAAAAAAAATGTCCCTGAATTTGCCCAAAGCTGAATATTTCTTTCAGGCTTTGAACACATCATACACCTGATCCCACCCCCCACTCCACCCCACCCGGCCCAGGAGGGGAATTCTTTAGCAGCTAAGCTGAGGAGCAAAACGCTGTCAAAAAGTGAGCAAGAGTTCCAGGGTCATTAGCTTAAGATGGTGGATTAAAAGCATGCATGTCTGGCTGTTCACTCAAAGTCTCTACTGCAGGCAACAGCTACAGTCACAGAGGATAAGTTCTCAGAATCTTGAAATCACAAAGAGAGAAGAGGTGGACAAAAATCCAGAAAATCACTTTACATGATTAAAACAACAACAACAAAAAAGAACAAAAAGTAATTTGCATTTTATTTTGTAGGAAGTAATAGAAAAAAGGTAGAACTTAATATTTGACATAGAAACCTTTCTTTAAAATTCCAGAGGTCAGACATTTCCTGGAGCCCTTGACCAGGATTTTGGTCCAATCTTATCCAGGTCTTTAAGTTTTCTCGATTTTCCAATTTTCAGTTGGGTTCAGGTCGGGAGCCTGGCTACTGACCTGTGGCTGGGAGCTCTGGGTCAACAACCATGGTTCCATTCATGTGTCATGTGAAATTTGAATGCCAAATTCAAAAAAAAAAAGTGAATTAGGTATGCTTCCATTTGCTGGTTTGGAGTGAACCAAGCAGACAATGAAAAGTGCAATTTCAGATTTTCATGTTGTTTTTGCCTGCAATAAACAGGAAGTAGAAGCGACTAGCTAGCATAGAATGCGTTACTATCAGTCAACTTGTAAACTTGTAATTGTGCAGTCATGTCAACTGGTATTGGCGATGTGACACACAGTCCAGATACATAGAGAAAGAAATGTAATGGTAATACATGCTGATCAGTGGAAACAGCTGATCAGTCATGTGAGGTAAA